>CM075349.1:0-4800000 GCA_037693485.1 Kitagawia praeruptora
CTAAACCCTAAACCCTAAACCCTAAACCCTAAACCCTAAACCCTAAACCCTAAACCCTAAACCCTAAACCCTAAACCCTAAACCCTAAACCCCAAACCCCAAACCCCAAACCCCAAACCCCAAACCCCAAACCCCAAACCCCAAACCCCAAACCCCAAACCCCAAACCCCAAACCCCTAACCCCTAACCCCTAAACCCTAAACCCTAAACCCTAAACCCTAAACCCTAAACCCTAAACCCTAAACCCTAAACCCTAAACCCTAAACCCTAAACCCTAAACCCTAAACCCTAAACCCTAAACCCTAAACCCTAAACCCTAAACCCTAAACCCTAAACCCTAAACCCTAAACCCTAAACCCTAAACCCTAAACCCTAAACCCTAAACCCTAAACCCTAAACCCTAAACCCTAAACCCTAAACCCTAAACCCTAAACCCTAAACCCTAAACCCTAAACCCTAAACCCTAAACCCTAAACCCTAAACCCTAAACCCTAAACCCTAAACCCTAAACCCTAAACCCTAAACCCTAAACCCTAAACCCTAAACCCTAAACCCTAAACCCTAAACCCTAAACCCTAAACCCTAAACCCGAAACCCGAAACCCTAAACCCGAAACCCGAAACCCGAAACCCGAAACCCCAAAACCCAAACCCCAAACCCCAAACCCCAAACCCCAAACCCCAAAACCCCAAAACCCCAAAACCCCAAACCCCAAAACCCCAAAACCCCAAAACCCCAAACCCCCAAACCCCAAACCCCAAAACCCCAAAACCCCAAAACCCCAAACCCCAAACCCCCAAACCCCAAACCCCAAACCCCAAACCCTAAACCCTAAACCCTAAACCCTAAACCCTAAACCCTAAACCCGAAACCCCAAACCCCAAACCCCAAACCCGAAACCCCAAACCCCAAACCCCTAAACCCCAAACCCCTAAACCCCAAACCCCTAAACCCTAAACCCTAAACCCCAAACCCCAAACCCCAACAAAAAGATGTATTGTGTTTTTCTCTCTAGCCCCTGCCCCTTTTTTGGCGATTTCTTAGGAGATCTCTTTTTTTGCTTTTTTCTTCTTCTGATTTTCTAGTATTTTACATCTAATATGCACCCACCTCAAAATCATAATAGATCTGATAGAAAAAATGTGAATTCTTATAGTCGAAAAAGTCAACTTGTGAGGGATAATGGTAATCGCAATCAAAGAATTAGATCGGAGTTAAAGCTAAAGAGAAGTGTGTCTAATTCGCTTGTTGGAATGGATAATGGTAAGGTAAGTGAGATTATAGGTGAAGCTAGGAAGTTTAAACAGGGAAACTTTTCTACTAGTTTGTCAACTGGGTTTCAAGATATGACAACTGTTAATGCTCAAAAAGGGGCGATTTCGCCTTTGTTGTTTAGTAATGGGTCGATTGATTTGAATGAGGAAAATAATGGAGTTCGTATGGAGGGAGCGGGTACTGGCAAAGGAGCTGGGGAGAAATCTGAGTTTGTGGGTGTTCCTATTAGCTCGAAAGTAAATCCAAGTCAGTATGATGGGTTTGGATTTATGGAAAGAGATACAGGTAAACATGTATCTATGGCTGAAAATGAGTTTTCAGGGGAGGGTAAGTATTTTCAGGAGTCGTCCACAACCTGTTTGATGGATGGTCGCAGTGAAAGTATTGAAGGAAAAGAACAAGAAATTAAAATGGGGATAAAGGTTATGCGGGATGGGGATAATGATTTAGTTATGAAAGGTACTAAAGATCATGTAGATGGAGTTGGAAAGTTCGAATCTAAAGGTAATTTTGCCAGTTGGAAATCTGGGTTTCAAGGTGTGAGAGGGGCGAATTCTGGAGATATGGAAAGAGATACTCAAGAATTTGATGAGAAACAGAGTAAGAAACCGTGGGCGGAAATTTTGAAAAAAAAGGAAATTGCTGCCAGAATGAGTTTCGAATATCATATGCCAGATATATCTGAAGGTAAAATCGTGATAAAACCACCTCTTAGTGTTGATATTCAAGGCAGGGAACCATGGCATAATTGCTTGGTGGGCTATTTCTTTGAGAAAAGAGTAGCTTTTCACACTATGGAATACCAAGCTAAGAGGAGGTGGCAGAATCGTGGGTTAATCGAAGTTATTATGAATGAGGAGGGCTTTTTCTTCTTTAAATTTGGGTGTGAAGATGATCTTCTTGAGATTCTTGAGGAAGATGTTTGCTTGATTGAGGGGAAGCCTCTGATTTTACAACGGTGGCATCCACAAATAGTTTTATCAAAAGATGTTCCAAAAACAATCCCACTGTGGGTAAAAATTTACAATATTCCATTGCAATACTGGAACTGCAAAGGTTTAAGTAGGATTGGTAGTGGCATTGGAAACATTCTAATGGCTGATGGTCTCACTGAAAAGATGTGTCGTCATGCGTCAGGTAGGCTGAGCTTCGCAAAGCTTTTGATAGAGGTCGATGCTAACAAGCCGCTTCCAGATAAACTATATGTTCATATCCCTCGAGATGATTTTCTAGAACCAATGGAGGTGGTTTTACGAGTAGATTATCCGTGGCGCCCGTCTTGGTGTCCTACTTGTACGATTTCGGGACACAATGTTCACAATTGCCCAGTGATGAGGGCAGCGCAGGAGAAGAAAGTGTATGAAGGTTTAGAAGAAAAGATGGCTAGGCAACAAAATGATGGTTTTACTGTGGTCAACCGTAAGGGAAAAGACAAGGTGGGTTTTAAGTATGGGCATCAGCAGCAGAGCCAATATTATCAGGGGAATAGAAACGAGGTTTTTAATAAGAAAAAACAAAACAATTTTGCTTACATAAATCGAGGTAACACTACTGCTGCTACGAATTTTGTTTCTCAAAAAAATTTTGCTAAGGGTGAAACCTCTGGGGTGAAGTTCAACGAAGAGAAGAAACTGAATAACAGAGTTGATTTTTTGAGAAATAAATTTGAAGTGCTTGAAGGTGAAAAAACTGGACAGGGGGAGAATGAAGATTATATTAGTAAGTCTCTTACTTCGCGGAGTGTGCAAAAAGAGGCAGGAACTAATAGACTGGAGGGGGATAACAGGTTGCTGAGTAACTCTTTGTACAAAAATGAGATTCGTAAAGGTAGTCCAGGAGGAGTTAAAAGTGGGACTTTTGAGAAAGATGAAATGTCGACGAGATTAAACGCAAGGGTGTTGGAATTTGTAGGTCAAGGTAGTCAGCTGCCAGTCAATCAGATTGCTATGATGGAAGAAGAAATAGAAATTAGGGAGTCTAAATGGGATGGTTTTATAGGTCAACCAGATCTTGGAAATTGCACAACTAATTTCCAGGAACCCGAAACCCGAAACCCGAAACCCGAAACCCGAAACCCGAAATCCGAAACCCGAAACCCGAAACCCGAAACCCGAAACCCCAAAACCCAAACCCCAAACCCCAAAACCCAAAACCCAAACCCCAAACCCCAAAACCCCAAAACCCCAAAACCCCAAACCCCAAAACCCCAAAACCCCAAAACCCCAAACCCCCAAACCCCAAACCCCAAAACCCCAAAACCCCAAAACCCCAAACCCCAAACCCCCAAACCCCAAACCCCAAACCCAACACCCTAAACCCTAAACCCTAAACCCTAAACCCTAAACCCTAAACCCTAAACCCTAAACCCGAAACCCCAAACCCCAAACCCCAAACCCGAAACCCCAAACCCCAAACCCCTAAACCCCAAACCCCTAAACCCCAAACCCCTAAACCCTAAACCCTAAACCCCAAACCCCAAACCCCAACAAAAAGATGTATTGTGTTTTTCTCTCTAGCCCCTGCCCCTTTTTTGGCGATTTCTTAGGAGATCTCTTTTTTTGCTTTTTTCTTCTTCTGATTTTCTAGTATTTTACATCTAATATGCACCCACCTCAAAATCATAATAGATCTGATAGAAAAAATGTGAATTCTTATAGTCGAAAAAGTCAACTTGTGAGGGATAATGGTAATCGCAATCAAAGAATTAGATCGGAGTTAAAGCTAAAGAGAAGTGTGTCTAATTCGCTTGTTGGAATGGATAATGGTAAGGTAAGTGAGATTATAGGTGAAGCTAGGAAGTTTAAACAGGGAAACTTTTCTACTAGTTTGTCAACTGGGTTTCAAGATATGACAACTGTTAATGCTCAAAAAGGGGCGATTTCGCCTTTGTTGTTTAGTAATGGGTCGATTGATTTGAATGAGGAAAATAATGGAGTTCGTATGGAGGGAGCGGGTACTGGCAAAGGAGCTGGGGAGAAATCTGAGTTTGTGGGTGTTCCTATTAGCTCGAAAGTAAATCCAAGTCAGTATGATGGGTTTGGATTTATGGAAAGAGATACAGGTAAACATGTATCTATGGCTGAAAATGAGTTTTCAGGGGAGGGTAAGTATTTTCAGGAGTCGTCCACAACCTGTTTGATGGATGGTCGCAGTGAAAGTATTGAAGGAAAAGAACAAGAAATTAAAATGGGGATGAAGGTTATGCGGGATGGGGATAATGATTTAGTTATGGAAGGTACTAAAGATCATGTAGATGGAGTTGGAAAGTTCGAATCTAAAGGTAATTTTGCCAGTTGGAAATCTGGGTTTCAAGGTGTGAGAGGGGCGAATTCTGGAGATATGGAAAGAGATACTCAAGAATTTGATGAGAAACAGAGTAAGAAACCGTGGGCGGAAATTTTGAAAAAAAAGGAAATTGCTGCCAGAATGAGTTTCGAATATCATATGCCAGATATATCTGAAGGTAAAATCGTGATAAAACCACCTCTTAGTGTTGATATTCAAGGCAGGGAACCATGGCATAATTGCTTGGTGGGCTATTTCTTTGAGAAAAGAGTAGCTTTTCACACTATGGAATACCAAGCTAAGAGGAGGTGGCAGAATCGTGGGTTAATCGAAGTTATTATGAATGAGGAGGGCTTTTTCTTCTTTAAATTTGGGTGTGAAGATGATCTTCTTGAGATTCTTGAGGAAGATGTTTGCTTGATTGAGGGGAAGCCTCTGATTTTACAACGGTGGCATCCACAAATAGTTTTATCAAAAGATGTTCCAAAAACAATCCCACTGTGGGTAAAAATTTACAATATTCCATTGCAATACTGGAACTGCAAAGGTTTAAGTAGGATTGGTAGTGGCATTGGAAACATTCTAATGGCTGATGGTCTCACTGAAAAGATGTGTCGTCATGCGTCAGGTAGGCTGAGCTTCGCAAAGCTTTTGATAGAGGTCGATGCTAACAAGCCGCTTCCAGATAAACTATATGTTCATATCCCTCGAGATGATTTTCTAGAACCAATGGAGGTGGTTTTACGAGTAGATTATCCGTGGCGCCCGTCTTGGTGTCCTACTTGTACGATTTCGGGACACAATGTTCACAATTGCCCAGTGATGAGGGCAGCGCAGGAGAAGAAAGTGTATGAAGGTTTAGAAGAAAAGATGGCTAGGCAACAAAATGATGGTTTTACTGTGGTCAACCGTAAGGGAAAAGACAAGGTGGGTTTTAAGTATGGGCATCAGCAGCAGAGCCAATATTATCAGGGGAATAGAAACGAGGTTTTTAATAAGAAAAAACAAAACAATTTTGCTTACATAAATCGAGGTAACACTACTGCTGCTACGAATTTTGTTTCTCAAAAAAATTTTGCTAAGGGTGAAACCTCTGGGGTGAAGTTCAACGAAGAGAAGAAACTGAATAACAGAGTTGATTTTTTGAGAAATAAATTTGAAGTGCTTGAAGGTGAAAAAACTGGACAGGGGGAGAATGAAGATTATATTAGTAAGTCTCTTACTTCGCGGAGTGTGCAAAAAGAGGCAGGAACTAATAGACTGGAGGGGGATAACAGGTTGCTGAGTAACTCTTTGTACAAAAATGAGATTCGTAAAGGTAGTCCAGGAGGAGTTAAAAGTGGGACTTTTGAGAAAGATGAAATGTCGACGAGATTAAACGCAAGGGTGTTGGAATTTGTAGGTCAAGGTAGTCAGCTGCCAGTCAATCAGATTGCTATGATGGAAGAAGAAATAGAAATTAGGGAGTCTAAATGGGATGGTTTTATAGGTCAACCAGATCTTGGAAATTGCACAACTAATTTCCAGGATGATGTGGAATCTGATGTGGGTGATATGGCAAGATTTATGGTTGAAGATGCGATAAGTGATACATCTCAGGAACCGGGTTTAGAAAGAATTAATGAGGTTGATACTTCTCTAGATCAGGAACAGTTTGCTGTGGAACAACTATTTGGAGAGAAAGTTATGGAGGAGGGGAAAGAAGGTAACTCTAAATTTGTTTCCAAATGAGTACGATATCATGCTGGAATGTAAGAGGCTTCAATCAGCCCTTTAAAATGAAAGAGATGAGAGGTTTGATTCGTGAAAATGATATTGGTTTATGTTGTATTTTAGAAACTCATGTGGCAAAGAAGAATGTTAACTCAGTTTTTAACAGTTTGTTTAGAAGATGGCAGTGGATTTCGAACATTGATTTTTGTGAGAAAGGGTGTCGTATAGTGATTGGGTGGAATTCTGATCAGTATGACGTGATGGTTATGTTTGCTACGGATCAAGTAATGCATTGCTTGGTGAAGCAAATTACCACTGAAAAATATTTTCACTGCTCAGTAGTGTACGCAGATAACGAGCATGTTCAACGTCGCAAATTGTGGCATTCTTTACAAGTGTATAGTCAATTGGTGGGGGATTCCTCCTGGATTGTTTTAGGAGACTTTAATGCTATTCTCATGCCTTCTGAATGTGCAGGTAGGGTGGAGGGAAGCAATGTCTCTATGAATGAGTTTCGTGAATGTGTGTCAAAAATTGAGGTTATGGATCTGCATTATGGTGGTATGAACTTCACCTGGTCTGGAAGCCCTCAAGGAATAGGAGTTGGAAAAAAACTAGACAGAGTTCTTGTCAATTCGTCTTTCATTTCAGGATTTTCAGGTGCAAAAGCTCTGTTTTTACCTCGTGGCACAAGTGATCATAGTCCAGTTTTGGTTGGTTTTGGAAATGCTCAGAAATTTAAGAAATGCTCATTTAGATTTCAAAATTTTATAGCTTTCCGAAGCAATTTTGTAGACCTGGTTCGAATTAATTGGAATCATGCGGTTAGGGGTGTCAAGATGTACCAACTAGTCCAGAAACTAAAGCGCTTAAAACCTGTTCTTCGAGCAGCTGCTTGGGAATCAGGCAACCTGTCGGAGAAAGTGGATCGATTGAAGGTTCTTCTGGTTAATGTTCAAAGTAATCTGGACCAAAATCCTTTCAATGAAGTGTTAAGATCTGATGAAGTTCGTTGCCTTCGTCAGTATAGAGAAGCGGCTCTTGAGGAAGAAAGGATGCTAAAGCAAAAGTCCAAAATTCATTGGCTGAATGTAGGTGATCAGAATAATAAGTATTTTCAAAAAAGTATGCAGGCTCGGAGAAATAAGAATAAAATTACTTCGATTCTTAATGAGGAAGGTGTTCAGGTGATGAACCAAGCCATGAATGCTCAATTTGTTTCTTTTTACAAGAATCTGTTGGGGACTGCAGATGAGTGTGAAAGAATTCAGGGGCTAGAGGATTGGTGTTCGAAAATTCAGCAGCACAGAATTCCAGATTTAATCAAAGAGGTTACTGAAGAGGAGATTAAAATGGCCATGTTTAGTATTGGTGATGAAAAAGCTCCGGGTCCGGACGGATACACTTCTCGGTTTTTTAAGAGTGCTTGGAATGTGATTGGGAAGGATCTTTGTATGGCTGTCAAAGAATTCTTCCGGTCAGGTAAATTGTTGAAGGAGGTAAATGCTTCTCTTATAGCTCTTATTCCTAAAGTTCAGAATCCGCAAGTAGTTGGTGAATATAGACCTATTGCTCTTTGCAATGTGATATATAAGTGTATTTCTAAGATTCTTGCTAACAGAATCAAAGAATGCCTGGATGATGTGGTAGATCCTATTCAGAATGCCTTCATTCCTGGTCGGCGCATCAGTGATAATATTTTGTTGACTCAGGAGCTTTTCAAAAACTATCATAGGCATAAAGGGCTCCCTCGATGTGCTTTTAAAGTTGACATAAAAAAGGCTTATGATAGTGTCAACTGGATGTTTCTGATTGATTTGTTGCATATGTTTGGATTCCCTTATCAATTAATTGCTTGGATTAAAGAATGTGTAACTACTCTGTCTTATTCCATTATTCTTAATGGAGAATCTCATGGTTTTTTCTCTGGCAAGAAGGGTTTGAGACAGGGAGATCCATTGTCTCCCTATCTTTTCACGCTGGTTATGCAGGCTTTGTCTTCTATTATCAAGAGGCGAATAGAGCAGGATGGTAGGTTTAATTATCATCCGAAATGTGAGAAACTTGGCATTACTCACCTTTGTTTTGCTGATGATCTTTTTTTATTCTCTTCTGGAGACCCCTGGTCAGTTCGGATTCTTAAAGATTCGTTGGATGAGTTTGGTGGGGTTTCGGGTTTGTGGCCTAACGAAGGAAAGAGTAATGTGTTCTTCTGTAAAATTTCGAGGGATAACCAGAATTTGATTAAGCATATCATGGGATTTCAACGAGGAGATTTACCTGTCAAGTACTTGGGGGTGCCGCTTATCACTACGTCTCTTTTCCATGCTGATTGCCTTCCTCTCATTGAAAAAGTGAAGTTAAGACTTGTTGAATGGCAGAATAAATGGCTTTCATTTGCAGGGAGGTTGCAACTAGCTATCTCAGTATTGTCTTCCATGCAAGTTTACTGGGCGTCAGTGTTCATTCTTCCAGTTTCAGTTTCTAAGGAAATTGAAAAACTGATTAGAAATTTTCTGTGGGGAGGTGCAGATATGGCTAAAGGGAAGGCTAAGGTGGCTTGGAAAGACGTTTGCCTGCCTAAGTCGGAAGGAGGTCTGGGTATTAAGCCTTTGTTTATTTGGAATAAAACTCTTATGGCGTTTCATCTGTGGAGTGTGGTTGTTAATAGGCAGTCACTGTGGGTCAAGTGGATTCATACCTATCGGTTAAAAGGTAGGAATTTCTGGGAGGTAAAAGTCCCGTGGGATGCGTCTTGGAGTTGGAAGAAAATTCTTTGGATTAGAGAAGAATTCCGTCCTTTTATTAAGCATGGTGTAGGTGATGGGCAGTCCATATGGTTCTGGCATGATAATTGGACTACTCTTGGACCTCTGGCTAACTACTTCTCGCCACGAGAAATTTCTGCTATGGGGTTATCGGGCAAGGAGAAGGTAGCAAATTTTCAAGTTAACGGTCAATGGGAGTGGCCAACAGGTATTTTACAAAAAATCCAACAGTGCAATGTAGAGGGACCAATTATTGATCAAAGTCTTCGAGATACGGTTGTTTGGTGTTCGAGAAATGGTGTTAAGTATCCCTTTAAAACGAGTATTGTCTGGAAGGACCTTCGAATTCAGAGGCCTGCTGTAGACTGGTATAAATTAGTCTGGTTTTCGAACTGTATTCCAAAACATGCCTTCATTCTCTGGTTGGCAATTCGGCGCAAACTAATGACGCAGGATAGAATGCAGATATGGCAATCGGATAGAGAGCTTAAATGTCCTTTCTGTCAGTTGCAAATGGACTCGGTGGATCACCTGTTCTTTAACTGTCAATATAGTTGGATGGTTTATTTGCATTTCAGAAATAATGGCTATGCTAATATTCATTATATTTCCTGGGAAGACTTGATTGGTAAAGCTGCTATTGCTTGGCAAGGTAAATCCATTAATGCTACTGTTCATAAATTGATTTTCAGTGCATTAATTTATTTTCTGTGGCAAGAAAGAAACTGGAGAATTTTCCAAAATTCGAGAAGATCTCCTCTCCAACTGATTTCGAGTATTGAGGAAAACATTATATTAAAAATTATGGGCTTGAAGCTGCGAGATAATTCTTGAGTCCGTAAAGTGTTACAAGATTGGAGAATTTCTTTGAGTTTTTTTCATCCCAAATGAAGAGTTTTTTTCAGTTATTTATCTGGTGGTTTGATAATGCTGGGTGCTCAGAAATATGTTTCTGGTTTGTTAAAACAAATCACATTATTTTTAATCAATCCTGGTATGAGCAAAGTTTTCAGGGGTGGGTGATGTGCTCTGTTTTCATGTCTGTTTGGCCTGCTGCCTTTCCTTTCGAT
The DNA here is from genome assembly GCA_037693485.1 of Kitagawia praeruptora. NCBI lineage: Eukaryota > Viridiplantae > Streptophyta > Magnoliopsida > Apiales > Apiaceae > Kitagawia > Kitagawia praeruptora. The sequence goes on from CM075349.1 coordinate 10,112, forward strand.
CCAGGGGGAAATTTTGAGGTCATTAATAAATTGTTTTGGCCTGTTCAGTTACTGCATTTGTGTGGCTGCAATGTGGTTTTGTGTCTTGAGAACAGGGTCTGTTCTAGGGAGTCGAAGAGGAACATTTTTGCTGCAGTTTGTATGCTTGATGTCCAAGTTCGAAAAGCTACAGAGGGGCTTGGATGCTGCAGAATTTGCTTCGACTATATAGTGGGGAATTTATTTCTCAAAAGGTTTTATGGCTTTTGTTGTTGGAGTAGGGGTTCAGTTTTTGCTTTATTGGTGGCCAAGAGTTTAATTAATAGATGGAGGATTTGTTCTGGGTTGCAGAGTTCCTTCCAGTGGAGTCTGGGGGGTTGCATTCGTAGTTGGGAGTGGTTGGTTTGGTTCGAGTTTGGAGTTCAGAGGATTGTTTTATTAGCTCTGTTTACAATTCTGTTTCCATTCGATCCAGGGGTGGGTGTTGTCCGCTTGAAATCCAAAAAGATTCCTGTGTTTTTTAATTCTGTTTTGCTTGGTGATTTTCCTTGCACAATTATGAGAAAGAAGGTTAGTTTATTAGCGTTGGAGGTGTATGTCTCAAGGGATCAATTTGCAAGATTCGGTGGATTCAAGTTTAGTCATGAGGTTTGCTGTGTTCCCAAGTTGAGGATAGGGGCTACTGTGATTTTTTGATTAATGTTCATTTTTCGTCAGGGCATGCTAGAGGTGGATACTTTAAGGATGTGTTCTTTTGGTTTGGTCAAAAGTACCTCATGGGTGGGTTTGTTTCTTTTTAATAGAAAAGTGTTGGCATGCTGTATGTCTCTTATTTTTAGCATGTGGTTGGTGGGGTTTTCAAGATTTTTTTGAGGTTTATTAGTTTTATAATTTAGGAGTGGCCAAGAAGATTTAGTTTAAGTCTTCTTTTGGTGGCGCTCTTTTGGTGTGGGTTAGTGTGTATTTTGGTTTTGTTTTTTGTTTGTTTTCCTTTGGAGTTTGTTCCAATGGTTTTGTTTTCTTGGCCTTGAGCTTTTGCTCTTGGTTTGTACATTTTTTATATTTATAAAATTCCACGAGGCCAAGCCTCATTTACCCGGAAAAAAAAAAAATAAAACCCTAAACCCTAAACCCTAAACCCTAAACCCTAAAACCCTAAACCCTAAAACCCTAAACCCTAAACCCTAAACCCTAAACCCTAAACCCTAAACCCTAAACCCTAAAACCCAAAACCCTAAAACCCTAAACCCTAAACCCTAAACCCTAAACCCTAAACCCTAAACCCTAAACCCTCAACCCTCAACCCTCAACCCTCAACCCTCAACCCTCAACCCTCAACCCTCAACCCTCAACCCTGAACCCTGAACCCTGAACCCTGAACCCTAAACCCTAAACCCTAAACCCTAAACCCTAAACCCTAAAACCCTAAACCCTAAATCAAGGTATATGAAACTGATAAGTGAATAACGAAAATGAATATTTATAACTGATCAACATCTTTTATACCAAATTGGTACAAGCGTAAGATCGCTTAAGTGGAAAGAAAATGAAATAGAATTCAATCATAATGAAAACTATTATCCTCTAGTCGACAATACAACAACAAACGATACCAAAATGGTTAGTAGTACCCAGCCACTCCTTTACTTCTAATCCATGCCAATAATTGCTTTCGTATCTCGTTCATAATACTTTCGCATTCTCTATAACATTCATGACGTCTGTAAAGCATTGCTCCCAATCAGATATTTGGATGCATCGCACTTCTACTCGTGTGATACGTCGAAAGACCCTATAACGTCGCAATACTCATCTTACTAACCTAAGGTGAATCCTATCTCAAATCTACTTAACATCTAATACGTACTCCTAACTATTGCAACTCGTTTCTTAATCTAGACTCTACTTCCTACTATTTCATGGACCTTAACCTATGGCTCTGATATCAACTGTGACGCCTCGCAGATCCGGGATACAGATCCGGGCTCACAACTTAATTAAACAATCCAAACCTGTAAATGCGGAACAATAATAATATAATCCCTCATCCAAGATACGAGCACAGGCTAAAGTATGAAACAAACACTGATAATTACTATTACAAACCTCAAATATAATTTAATACAATCTGATAGATCTTAAATGTCTAGTCTATCCAATCCATAACAATACACGAAATTAAACCAGCTGCACTCTCAATCATCAAACATCACTCCCCTGGCTACCGAGCCACTAGGTCTAAACATCCTCGATCTTAACTGGAAAAGAAACATTACATTGCAAGGTGAGCCAGAAATCTCAACAAGAATATCCTTCAATGTATAAATAAATATTAAACTTTTAATCGTTCCAGGTATTAACTACAAGCCATACTGGAATATCTGAAAGGTGAATCAAGTTCAGTGATATGAACGGATAAATTCGGATAAGTTCCGACAATCAATAATGCCATAAAAAAGTGGCTCAACATCAACTAGAGTCAAATACTCGGAATGTTAGAACTGGTCCATCTCATAATTTTAAAAAAAACAAAGTTAGGCATGCTGATCAGTCACGCTCTAACCCGGACAATGCACAAAGCAAAGTCCTCATCGGATCTAAGCCACTAAAAGGCCTTACACATCGACCAATATATGGTCAGACCAATTAAGGTCAAGTTTTATATAAATCCACCAATTCTAACCTTACGTTCAGGTGTCGTACAATTGACAACCTTTAAATCATAATTAGGTGTCGGAAGATTGACAACCTCGATCACAACAATCACTAGAAGTTCACGTTCCAGGAAAACAACTCAAAGTGAATGTACGATAACAAATGGTACAACATCTAGTATCGATGAGTTCGATACAACAATGGGGTGATAATGAAGAATCAACAATAATAACAATAAGTGTCGTCTAGATCGATACAAGAAATGGGTAAATCGAATGCAACGACATTATAGGCATCGACGAAGTCGAACGCCACAATTTGGGTAATGATAATTAATCAAGAGTAATAAGGCATCGACTAGAGCGAATGCCTAAAAAGGTTGAAATGAATCGTCAATGATAATTTAAATGAATCCCGTCAAAGTTGATGAGAATAATTCAATGGATTCATGCTGTGAATAAATTAAGAATGATTTCTTGAACAATAATTTAAAGGGATACATGGCATAACATTTGTATATTTAATAGGATAATAAGTGATAGAAAAATATTTGCCTGATAATAAGGTCAAGTCCGTTTAAATATTCTCGAAACCTTCTGCTTTAGCTTTTCCTTTGCTCCTCTGACTCGACTCTATAATAAACGTCTCGAATCAAATACTAATACATCTCCCTATTCAATCCACGTATTTCATGTAATTCACATGATTTACATAATTCATTTAGCACGTAACATTTATATTGCCCTAGCGGACACATTCAGATCATGTAATCAATTAATGGAACTCTACAAATATTTTTAACATATGTCCAAACCTCGTCATAAATTAAATCTCGCTTCGAAATATTTTTAAAACAATTTTCATAATTTTTGGGATTTTTCTAATATTTTTAATAGCATTTAAAACTCAAAACGACCTAATTTGGAATTAAATATCCTCAATTATATCAATTAAATAAACAAACAATTAATTAATAAAATTATTTAATAAATAAAATCATTTATTAAATAATTAAATCAATTAAATATTATTTAAATTAATTAACATAATTAAAAGTAATTAATTCTAATTAAAACAATTTAATAAATGTTTTGTAATATCATTAATTAAATAAAATAATAAAAACAAAATCCAAATTTAAAATAAAACCTTTCCGGAAATATTATTCTGAAATTTAGAAAAAAATTTTAAATCATTTTTCAAATTTATAAATAATTTTTCAAATTAAAAATCATTTATAAAAAAAATGATTTTCGGATTTAATTTATTTGAAAACAGATTTTCAAAAAATCAGGGACCAAAGTGTGAATCTTGAAACTACAGTATTCCAACTTCATCATCTTCAATAGTATAGGTATCAATCGGTAAAAAGCTCGGTGACCAACTTTAATGGAGGTTCGCCGGAAATCTGAAAATTTTTCCGGTGATCGCCAAATCTTCCGGCGACCATAACTTACACATAACTTAACCAAATCAAGCGTGTAATATATGCATTTTGAGAAAAATTTCAAGACGAACCCAACCGTGCCAACGAAAATAGCAAAAACACAACCAAAAATCCGGCAAGGTGGTCGGAAAATTCGGCCCAAATCGATACTTAAACTAACAATTTGACTTAATGATTCCGGCCATAGGACGACTCATTTAAGCATGGAAATTGACTATACATGATCATATGAAGCTGTAGGAACCTTCAAAATTAACAAACAAACCCAGAATTGAAAATCCCTAAATCTAAGTTTGAACAAAATTCGACAGATTTCTTTACAAATTCATATAAAATTGAAAATTGATCATTTGATGAAATGGATTGCATATTAGAAAACTAGATGATGTGAGCTTCGATTCGACTGTAAGATCGTCGAAATCGGACTCCGATAACACCTCCAATTGTTGGTTTGATTCTCAAGAACACGAAGAACACAACAATCAAACCTCGATTTCTACTTGATATGGAACTCAAAAATCAACATATGATATACCAAACTGACCAGGAGAAAATTATCTACAACATGGAATCATCAAATCACATAAACAATCAAGTTTACGAAAAATCATAATTTTGAATCTTTAAATTCGAATTTTGTAAAAATCATATAAAATCAAATATTGATCCCCCACGAATTCTGGGCACATATTTAGAAACTAGATTTTTATACCTTTGTTTTGACTGCTAGAACGTTTGATTTTGATTCCGGGAAGGCCTCCGATTTGGAGCTTGAAAATGAAGAACACTTGAGAGAATATTTGGTTGGTAGAAATTTTGATTATTGGAAGCAATAATACAGCTGAATGATGGCTGTGTTTGAGTGGGTTTGGCTGTGCTAATAAGTGGTGGCTTTGCCAAAAGCTTGAATATTATAATGTGAATGATTGGTATCTTGGTTTTCGTGCATCTGGTCTCAAAATGCCGATTAACTGACTTACGGATATAAAACGAAAGGCGAATCTTTTACGAGAAATCACGAAAATAATTTGAAAAATCCTCAAACATGATAGAATAAATAAAACTTGAGATGAGAATATTTTACAATTTATTCGATCAGTTTTGATATAAATATACTTTTAAAACGAAACAGCTGAGTTTTTAAAAGTACGGTCTATCGAAACGGCAAATCCTACTAACATGATTTTTTATTAAAAGAATACGATCAACTAACACATTTTTTTTTTCTTAACATATACGGGGAACTCTCTAACCTCAATTAAATACATTTAACGATAATAATATCCGTCTATAACACATCGTTCCATCGAATTGAATAAATCAGATAAATATTTATTTCATTCAATAATAATAATTACATTTTTAATTCAAGTTCTTACAAAAGGTTATAAGATTCTTGATATTACTACTAAACAAATCTTCACTTTAAGAGATGTAATATTCTTTGAAAAACATTTTCCCTATCATTTCAAAGAAAACAATGCTGAAACTTCATTTCCTTCTGAAATTTATCTTCCTTATGCTACAACCTATGATCATGATTCTTTTGAAGACATTTTTACTACTGGTGACAATGGTCATAATACTGAGACATTACCTGTTGATTCAGTGTCACATTCCACTTCTGATTTCCATTCTACTGATAGTACTGATACTACTGATAGTACTGATACTACTTCTATAATGTCCTCTACTCCTTCTAGTTTAGTTAATCTTAGTACACCAATTCCTGTTGTACAAAGACCCGAAACCCTAAACCCGAAACCCGAAACCCGAAACCCGAAACCCGAAACCCGAAACCCGAAACCCGAAACCCCAAAACCCAAACCCCAAACCCCAAACCCCAAAACCCAAACCCCAAACCCCAAAACCCCAAAACCCCAAAACCCCAAACCCCCAAACCCCAAAACCCCAAAACCCCAAAACCCCAAACCCCAAACCCCCAAACCCCAAACCCCAAACCCTAAACCCTAAACCCTAAACCCTAAACCCTAAACCCTAAACCCTAAACCCTAAACCCTAAACCCTAAACCCCAAACCCCAAACCCCAAACCCCAAACCCGAAACCCCAAACCCCAAACCCCTAAACCCCAAACCCCTAAACCCCAAACCCCTAAACCCTAAACCCTAAACCCCAAACCCCAAACCCCAACAAAAAGATGTATTGTGTTTTTCTCTCTAGCCCCTGCCCCTTTTTTGGCGATTTCTTAGGAGATCTCTTTTTTTGCTTTTTTCTTCTTCTGATTTTCTAGTATTTTACATCTAATATGCACCCACCTCAAAATCATAATAGATCTGATAGAAAAAATGTGAATTCTTATAGTCGAAAAAGTCAACTTGTGAGGGATAATGGTAATCGCAATCAAAGAATTAGATCGGAGTTAAAGCTAAAGAGAAGTGTGTCTAATTCGCTTGTTGGAATGGATAATGGTAAGGTAAGTGAGATTATAGGTGAAGCTAGGAAGTTTAAACAGGGAAACTTTTCTACTAGTTTGTCAACTGGGTTTCAAGATATGACAACTGTTAATGCTCAAAAAGGGGCGATTTCGCCTTTGTTGTTTAGTAATGGGTCGATTGATTTGAATGAGGAAAATAATGGAGTTCGTATGGAGGGAGCGGGTACTGGCAAAGGAGCTGGGGAGAAATCTGAGTTTGTGGGTGTTCCTATTAGCTCGAAAGTAAATCCAAGTCAGTATGATGGGTTTGGATTTATGGAAAGAGATACAGGTAAACATGTATCTATGGCTGAAAATGAGTTTTCAGGGGAGGGTAAGTATTTTCAGGAGTCGTCCACAACCTGTTTGATGGATGGTCGCAGTGAAAGTATTGAAGGAAAAGAACAAGAAATTAAAATGGGGATGAAGGTTATGCGGGATGGGGATAATGATTTAGTTATGGAAGGTACTAAAGATCATGTAGATGGAGTTGGAAAGTTCGAATCTAAAGGTAATTTTGCCAGTTGGAAATCTGGGTTTCAAGGTGTGAGAGGGGCGAATTCTGGAGATATGGAAAGAGATACTCAAGAATTTGATGAGAAACAGAGTAAGAAACCGTGGGCGGAAATTTTGAAAAAAAAGGAAATTGCTGCCAGAATGAGTTTCGAATATCATATGCCAGATATATCTGAAGGTAAAATCGTGATAAAACCACCTCTTAGTGTTGATATTCAAGGCAGGGAACCATGGCATAATTGCTTGGTGGGCTATTTCTTTGAGAAAAGAGTAGCTTTTCACACTATGGAATACCAAGCTAAGAGGAGGTGGCAGAATCGTGGGTTAATCGAAGTTATTATGAATGAGGAGGGCTTTTTCTTCTTTAAATTTGGGTGTGAAGATGATCTTCTTGAGATTCTTGAGGAAGATGTTTGCTTGATTGAGGGGAAGCCTCTGATTTTACAACGGTGGCATCCACAAATAGTTTTATCAAAAGATGTTCCAAAAACAATCCCACTGTGGGTAAAAATTTACAATATTCCATTGCAATACTGGAACTGCAAAGGTTTAAGTAGGATTGGTAGTGGCATTGGAAACATTCTAATGGCTGATGGTCTCACTGAAAAGATGTGTCGTCATGCGTCAGGTAGGCTGAGCTTCGCAAAGCTTTTGATAGAGGTCGATGCTAACAAGCCGCTTCCAGATAAACTATATGTTCATATCCCTCGAGATGATTTTCTAGAACCAATGGAGGTGGTTTTACGAGTAGATTATCCGTGGCGCCCGTTTTGGTGTCCTACTTGTACGATTTCGGGACACAATGTTCACAATTGCCCAGTGATGAGGGCAGCGCAGGAGAAGAAAGTGTATGAAGGTTTAGAAGAAAAGATGGCTAGGCAACAAAATGATGGTTTTACTGTGGTCAACCGTAAGGGAAAAGACAAGGTGGGTTTTAAGTATGGGCATCAGCAGCAGAGCCAATATTATCAGGGGAATAGAAACGAGGTTTTTAATAAGAAAAAACAAAACAATTTTGCTTACATAAATCGAGGTAACACTACTGCTGCTACGAATTTTGTTTCTCAAAAAAATTTTGCTAAGGGTGAAACCTCTGGGGTGAAGTTCAACGAAGAGAAGAAACTGAATAACAGAGTTGATTTTTTGAGAAATAAATTTGAAGTGCTTGAAGGTGAAAAAACTGGACAGGGGGAGAATGAAGATTATATTAGTAAGTCTCTTACTTCGCGGAGTGTGCAAAAAGAGGCAGGAACTAATAGACTGGAGGGGGATAACAGGTTGCTGAGTAACTCTTTGTACAAAAATGAGATTCGTAAAGGTAGTCCAGGAGGAGTTAAAAGTGGGACTTTTGAGAAAGATGAAATGTTGACGAGATTAAACGCAAGGGTGTTGGAATTTGTAGGTCAAGGTAGTCAGCTGCCAGTCAATCAGATTGCTATGATGGAAGAAGAAATAGAAATTAGGGAGTCTAAATGGGATGGTTTTATAGGTCAACCAGATCTTGGAAATTGCACAACTAATTTCCAGGATGATGTGGAATCTGATGTGGGTGATATGGCAAGATTTATGGTTGAAGATGCGATAAGTGATACATCTCAGGAACCGGGTTTAGAAAGAATTAATGAGGTTGATACTTCTCTAGATCAGGAACAGTTTGCTGTGGAACAACTATTTGGAGAGAAAGTTATGGAGGAGGGGAAAGAAGGTAACTCTAAATTTGTTTCCAAATGAGTACGATATCATGCTGGAATGTAAGAGGCTTCAATCAGCCCTTTAAAATGAAAGAGATGAGAGGTTTGATTCGTGAAAATGATATTGGTTTATGTTGTATTTTAGAAACTCATGTGGCAAAGAAGAATGTTAACTCAGTTTTTAACAGTTTGTTTAGAAGATGGCAGTGGATTTCGAACATTGATTTTTGTGAGAAAGGGTGTCGTATAGTGATTGGGTGGAATTCTGATCAGTATGACGTGATGGTTATGTTTGCTACGGATCAAGTAATGCATTGCTTGGTGAAGCAAATTACCACTGAAAAATATTTTCACTGCTCAGTAGTGTACGCAGATAACGAGCATGTTCAACGTCGCAAATTGTGGCATTCTTTACAAGTGTATAGTCAATTGGTGGGGGATTCCTCCTGGATTGTTTTAGGAGACTTTAATGCTATTCTCATGCCTTCTGAATGTGCAGGTAGGGTGGAGGGAAGCAATGTCTCTATGAATGAGTTTCGTGAATGTGTGTCAAAAATTGAGGTTATGGATCTGCATTATGGTGGTATGAACTTCACCTGGTCTGGAAGCCCTCAAGGAATAGGAGTTGGAAAAAAACTAGACAGAGTTCTTGTCAATTCGTCTTTCATTTCAGGATTTTCAGGTGCAAAAGCTCTGTTTTTACCTCGTGGCACAAGTGATCATAGTCCAGTTTTGGTTGGTTTTGGAAATGCTCAGAAATTTAAGAAATGCTCATTTAGATTTCAAAATTTTATAGCTTTCCGAAGCAATTTTGTAGACCTGGTTCGAATTAATTGGAATCATGCGGTTAGGGGTGTCAAGATGTACCAACTAGTCCAGAAACTAAAGCGCTTAAAACCTGTTCTTCGAGCAGCTGCTTGGGAATCAGGCAACCTGTCGGAGAAAGTGGATCGATTGAAGGTTCTTCTGGTTAATGTTCAAAGTAATCTGGACCAAAATCCTTTCAATGAAGTGTTAAGATCTGATGAAGTTCGTTGCCTTCGTCAGTATAGAGAAGCGGCTCTTGAGGAAGAAAGGATGCTAAAGCAAAAGTCCAAAATTCATTGGCTGAATGTAGGTGATCAGAATAATAAGTATTTTCAAAAAAGTATGCAGGCTCGGAGAAATAAGAATAAAATTACTTCGATTCTTAATGAGGAAGGTGTTCAGGTGATGAACCAAGCCATGAATGCTCAATTTGTTTCTTTTTACAAGAATCTGTTGGGGACTGCAGATGAGTGTGAAAGAATTCAGGGGCTAGAGGATTGGTGTTCGAAAATTCAGCAGCACAGAATTCCAGATTTAATCAAAGAGGTTACTGAAGAGGAGATTAAAATGGCCATGTTTAGTATTGGTGATGAAAAAGCTCCGGGTCCGGACGGATACACTTCTCGGTTTTTTAAGAGTGCTTGGAATGTGATTGGGAGGGATCTTTGTATGGCTGTCAAAGAATTCTTCCGGTCAGGTAAATTGTTGAAGGAGGTAAATGCTTCTCTTATAGCTCTTATTCCTAAAGTTCAGAATCCGCAAGTAGTTGGTGAATATAGACCTATTGCTCTTTGCAATGTGATATATAAGTGTATTTCTAAGATTCTTGCTAACAGAATCAAAGAATGCCTGGATGATGTGGTAGATCCTATTCAGAATGCCTTCATTCCTGGTCGGCGCATCAGTGATAATATTTTGTTGACTCAGGAGCTTTTCAAAAACTATCATAGGCATAAAGGGCTCCCTCGATGTGCTTTTAAAGTTGACATAAAAAAGGCTTATGATAGTGTCAACTGGATGTTTCTGATTGATTTGTTGCATATGTTTGGATTCCCTTATCAATTAATTGCTTGGATTAAAGAATGTGTAACTACTCTGTCTTATTCCATTATTCTTAATGGAGAATCTCATGGTTTTTTCTCTGGCAAGAAGGGTTTGAGACAGGGAGATCCATTGTCTCCCTATCTTTTCACGCTGGTTATGCAGGCTTTGTCTTCTATTATCAAGAGGCGAATAGAGCAGGATGGTAGGTTTAATTATCATCCGAAATGTGAGAAACTTGGCATTACTCACCTTTGTTTTGCTGATGATCTTTTTTTATTCTCTTCTGGAGACCCCTGGTCAGTTCGGATTCTTAAAGATTCGTTGGATGAGTTTGGTGGGGTTTCGGGTTTGTGGCCTAACGAAGGAAAGAGTAATGTGTTCTTCTGTAAAATTTCGAGGGATAACCAGAATTTGATTAAGCATATCATGGGATTTCAACGAGGAGATTTACCTGTCAAGTACTTGGGGGTGCCGCTTATCACTACGTCTCTTTTCCATGCTGATTGCCTTCCTCTCATTGAAAAAGTGAAGTTAAGACTTGTTGAATGGCAGAATAAATGGCTTTCATTTGCAGGGAGGTTGCAACTAGCTATCTCAGTATTGTCTTCCATGCAAGTTTACTGGGCGTCAGTGTTCATTCTTCCAGTTTCAGTTTCTAAGGAAATTGAAAAACTGATTAGAAATTTTCTGTGGGGAGGTGCAGATATGGCTAAAGGGAAGGCTAAGGTGGCTTGGAAAGACGTTTGCCTGCCTAAGTCGGAAGGAGGTCTGGGTATTAAGCCTTTGTTTATTTGGAATAAAACTCTTATGGCGTTTCATCTGTGGAGTGTGGTTGTTAATAGGCAGTCACTGTGGGTCAAGTGGATTCATACCTATCGGTTAAAAGGTAGGAATTTCTGGGAGGTAAAAGTCCCGTGGGATGCGTCTTGGAGTTGGAAGAAAATTCTTTGGATTAGAGAAGAATTCCGTCCTTTTATTAAGCATGGTGTAGGTGATGGGCAGTCCATATGGTTCTGGCATGATAATTGGACTACTCTTGGACCTCTGGCTAACTACTTCTCGCCACGAGAAATTTCTGCTATGGGGTTATCGGGCAAGGAGAAGGTAGCAAATTTTCAAGTTAACGGTCAATGGGAGTGGCCAACAGGTATTTTACAAAAAATCCAACAGTGCAATGTAGAGGGACCAATTATTGATCAAAGTCTTCGAGATACGGTTGTTTGGTGTTCGAGAAATGGTGTTAAGTATCCCTTTAAAACGAGTATTGTCTGGAAGGACCTTCGAATTCAGAGGCCTGCTGTAGACTGGTATAAATTAGTCTGGTTTTCGAACTGTATTCCAAAACATGCCTTCATTCTCTGGTTGGCAATTCGGCGCAAACTAATGACGCAGGATAGAATGCAGATATGGCAATCGGATAGAGAGCTTAAATGTCCTTTCTGTCAGTTGCAAATGGACTCGGTGGATCACCTGTTCTTTAACTGTCAATATAGTTGGATGGTTTATTCGCATTTCAGAAATAATGGCTATGCTAATATTCATTATATTTCCTGGGAAGACTTGATTGGTAAAGCTGCTATTGCTTGGCAAGGTAAATCCATTAATGCTACTGTTCATAAATTGATTTTCAGTGCATTAATTTATTTTCTGTGGCAAGAAAGAAACTGGAGAATTTTCCAAAATTCGAGAAGATCTCCTCTCCAACTGATTTCGAGTATTGAGGAAAACATTATATTAAAAATTATGGGCTTGAAGCTGCGAGATAATTCTTGAGTCCGTAAAGTGTTACAAGATTGGAGAATTTCTTTGAGTTTTTTTCATCCCAAATGAAGAGTTTTTTTCAGTTATTTATCTGGTGGTTTGATAATGCTGGGTGCTCAGAAATATGTTTCTGGTTTGTTAAAACAAATCACATTATTTTTAATCAATCCTGGTATGAGCAAAGTTTTCAGGGGTGGGTGATGTGCTCTGTTTTCATGTCTGTTTGGCCTGCTGCCTTTCCTTTCGATCCAGGGGGAAATTTTGAGGTCATTAATAAATTGTTTTGGCCTGTTCAGTTACTGCATTTGTGTGGCTGCAATGTGGTTTTGTGTCTTGAGAACAGGGTCTGTTCTAGGGAGTCGAAGAGGAACATTTTTGCTGCAGTTTGTATGCTTGATGTCCAAGTTCGAAAAGCTACAGAGGGGCTTGGATGCTGCAGAATTTGCTTCGACTATATAGTGGGGAATTTATTTCTCAAAAGGTTTTATGGCTTTTGTTGTTGGAGTAGGGGTTCAATTTTTGCTTTATTGGTGGCCAAGAGTTTAATTAATAGATGGAGGATTTGTTCTGGGTTGCAGAGTTCCTTCCAGTGGAGTCTGGGGGGTTGCATTCGTAGTTGGGAGTGGTTGGTTTGGTTCGAGTTTGGAGTTCAGAGGATTGTTTTATTAGCTCTGTTTACAATTCTGTTTCCATTCGATCCAGGGGTGGGTGTTGTCCGCTTGAAATCCAAAAAGATTCCTGTGTTTTTTAATTCTGTTTTGCTTGGTGATTTTCCTTGCACAATTATGAGAAAGAAGGTTAGTTTATTAGCGTTGGAGGTGTATGTCTCAAGGGATCAATTTGCAAGATTCGGTGGATTCAAGTTTAGTCATGAGGTTTGCTGTGTTCCCAAGTTGAGGATAGGGGCTACTGTGATTTTTTGATTAATGTTCATTTTTCGTCAGGGCATGCTAGAGGTGGATACTTTAAGGATGTGTTCTTTTGGTTTGGTCAAAAGTACCTCATGGGTGGGTTTGTTTCTTTTTAATAGAAAAGTGTTGGCATGCTGTATGTCTCTTATTTTTAGCATGTGGTTGGTGGGGTTTTCAAGATTTTTTTGAGGTTTATTAGTTTTATAATTTAGGAGTGGCCAGGAAGATTTAGTTTAAGTCTTCTTTTGGTGGCGCTCTTTTGGTGTGGGTTAGTGTGTATTTTGGTTTTGTTTTTTGTTTGTTTTCCTTTGGAGTTTGTTCCAATGGTTTTGTTTTCTTGGCCTTGAGCTTTTGCTCTTGGTTTGTACATTTTTTATATTTATAAAATTCCACGAGGCCAAGCCTCATTTACCCGGAAAAAAAAAATAAAACCCTAAACCCTAAACCCTAAACCCTAAACCCTAAAACCCTAAACCCTAAACCCTAAACCCTAAACCCTAAACCCTAAACCCTAAACCCTAAAACCCTAAACCCTAAAACCCTAAACCCTAAACCCTAAACCCTAAACCCTAAACCCTAAACCCTCAACCCTCAACCCTCAACCCTCAACCCTCAACCCTCAACCCTCAACCCTCAACCCTCAACCCTGAACCCTGAACCCTGAACCCTGAACCCTGAACCCTGAACCCTAAACCCTAAACCCTAAACCCTAAACCCTAAACCCTAAAACCCTAAACCCTAAATCAAGGTATATGAAACTGACAAGTGAATAACGAAAATGAATATTTATAACTGATCAACATCTTTTATACCAAATTGGTACAAGCGTAAGATCGCTTAAGTGGAAAGAAAATGAAATAGAATTCAATCATAATGAAAACTATTATCCTCTAGTCGACAATACAACAACAAACGATACCAAAATGGTTAGTAGTACCCAGCCACTCCTTTACTTCTAATCCATGCCAATAATTGCTTTCGTATCTCGTTCATAATACTTTCGCATTCTCTATAACATTCATGACGTCTGTAAAGCCTTGCTCCCAATCAGATATTTGGATGCATCGCACTTCTACTCGTGTGATACGTCGAAAGACCCTATAACGTCGCAATACTCATCTTACTAACCTAAGGTGAATCCTATCTCAAATCTACTTAACATCTAATACGTACTCCTAACTATTGCAACTCGTTTCTTAATCTAGACTCTACTTCCTACTATTTCATGGACCTTAACCTATGGCTCTGATATCAACTGTGACGCCTCGCAGATCCGGGATACAGATCCGGGCTCACAACTTAATTAAACAATCCAAACCTGTAAATGCGGAACAATAATAATATAATCCCTCATCCAAGATACGAGCACAGGCTAAAGTATGAAACAAACACTGATAATTACTATTACAAACCTCAAATATAATTTAATACAATCTGATAGATCTTAAATGTCTAGTCTATCCAATCCATAACAATACACGAAATTAAACCAGCTGCACTCTCAATCATCAAACATCACTCCCCTGGCTACCGAGCCACTAGGTCTAAACATCCTCGATCTTAACTGGAAAAGAAACATTACATTGCAAGGTGAGCCAGAAATCTCAACAAGAATATCCTTCAATGTATAAATAAATATTAAACTTTTAATCGTTCCAGGTATTAACTACAAGCCATACTGGAATATCTGAAAGGTGAATCAAGTTCAGTGATATGAACGGATAAATTCGGATAAGTTCCGACAATCAATAATGCCATAAAAAAGTGGCTCAACATCAACTAGAGTCAAATACTCGGAATGTTAGAACTGGTCCATCTCATAATTTTAAAAAAAACAAAGTTAGGCATGCTGATCAGTCACGCTCTAACCCGGACAATGCACAAAGCAAAGTCCTCATCGGATCTAAGCCACTAAAAGGCCTTACACATCGACCAATATATGGTCAGACCAATTAAGGTCAAGTTTTATATAAATCCACCAATTCTAACCTTACGTTCAGGTGTCGTACAATTGACAACCTTTAAATCATAATTAGGTGTCGGAAGATTGACAACCTCGATCACAACAATCACTAGAAGTTCACGTTCCAGGAAAACAACTCAAAGTGAATGTACGATAACAAATGGTACAACATCTAGTATCGATGAGTTCGATACAACAATGGGGTGATAATGAAGAATCAACAATAATAACAATAAGTGTCGTCTAGATCGATACAAGAAATGGGTAAATCGAATGCAACGACATTATAGGCATCGACGAAGTCGAACGCCACAATTTGGGTAATGATAATTAATCAAGAGTAATAAGGCATCGACTAGAGCGAATGCCTAAAAAGGTTGAAATGAATCGTCAATGATAATTTAAATGAATCCCGTCAAAGTTGATGAGAATAATTCAATGGATTCATGCTGTGAATAATTTAAGAATGATTTCTTGAACAATAATTTAAAGGGATACATGGCATAACATTTGTATATTTAATAGGATAATAAGTGATAGAAAAATATTTGCCTGATAATAAGGTCAAGTCCGTTTAAATATTCTCGAAACCTTCTGCTTTAGCTTTTCCTTTGCTCCTCTGACTCGACTCTATAATAAACGTCTCGAATCAAATACTAATACATCTCCCTATTCAATCCACGTATTTCATGTAATTCACATGATTTACATAATTCATTTAGCACGTAACATTTATATTGCCCTAGCGGACACATTCAGATCATGTAATCAATTAATGGAACTCTACAAATATTTTTAACATATGTCCAAACCTCGTCATAAATTAAATCTCGCTTCGAAATATTTTTAAAACAATTTTCATAATTTTTGGGATTTTTCTAATATTTTTAATAGCATTTAAAACTCAAAACGACCTAATTTGGAATTAAATATCCTCAATTATATCAATTAAATAAACAAACAATTAATTAATAAAATTATTTAATAAATAAAATCATTTATTAAATAATTAAATCAATTAAATATTATTTAAATTAATTAACATAATTAAAAGTAATTAATTCTAATTAAAACAATTTAATAAATGTTTTGTAATATCATTAATTAAATAAAATAATAAAAACAAAATCCAAATTTAAAATAAAACCTTTCCGGAAATATTATTCTGAAATTTAGAAAAAAAATTTAAATCATTTTTCGAATTTATAAATAATTTTTCAAATTAAAAATCATTTATAAAAAAAATGATTTTCGGATTTAATTTATTTGAAAACAGATTTTCAAAAAATCAGGGACCAAAGTGTGAATCTTGAAACTACAGTATTCCAACTTCATCATCTTCAATAGTATAGGTATCAATCGGTAAAAAGCTCGGTGACCAACTTTAATGGAGGTTCGCCGGAAATCTGAAAATTTTTCCGGTGATCGCCAAATCTTCCGGCGACCATAACTTACACATAACTTAACCAAATCAAGCGTGTAATATATGCATTTTGAGAAAAATTTCAAGACGAACCCAACCGTGCCAACGAAAATAGCAAAAACACAACCAAAAATCCGGCAAGGTGGTCGGAAAATTCGGCCCAAATCGATACTTAAACTAACAATTTGACTTAATGATTCCGGCCATAGGACGACTCATTTAAGCATGGAAATTGACTATACATGATCATATGAAGCTGTAGGAACCTTCAAAATTAACAAACAAACCCAGAATTGAAAATCCCTAAATCTAAGTTTGAACAAAATTCGACAGATTTCTTTACAAATTCATATAAAATTGAAAATTGATCATTTGATGAAATGGATTGCATATTAGGAAACTAGATGATGTGAGCTTCGATTCGACTGTAAGATCGTCGAAATCGGACTCCGATAACACCTCCAATTGTTGGTTTGATTCTCAAGAACACGAAGAACACAACAATCAAACCTCGATTTCTACTTGATATGGAACTCAAAAATCAACATATGATATACCAAACTGACCAGGAGAAAATTATCTACAACATGGAATCATCAAATCACATAAACAATCAAGTTTACGAAAAATCATAATTTTGAATCTTTAAATTCGAATTTTGTAAAAATCATATAAAATCAAATATTGATCCCCCACGAATTCTGGGCACATATTTAGAAACTAGATTTTTATACCTTTGTTTTGACTGCTAGAACGTTTGATTTTGATTCCGGGAAGGCCTCCGATTTGGAGCTTGAAAATGAAGAACACTTGAGAGAATATTTGGTTGGTAGAAATTTTGATTATTGGAAGCAATAATACAGCTGAATGATGGCTGTGTTTGAGTGGGTTTGGCTGTGCTAATAAGTGGTGGCTTTGCCAAAAGCTTGAATATTATAATGTGAATGATTGGTATCTTGGTTTTCGTGCATCTGGTCTCAAAATGCCGATTAACTGACTTACGGATATAAAACGAAAGGCGAATCTTTTACGAGAAATCACGAAAATAATTTGAAAAATCCTCAAACATGATAGAATAAATAAAACTTGAGATGAGAATATTTTACAATTTATTCGATCAGTTTTGATATAAATATACTTTTAAAACGAAACAGCTGAGTTTTTAAAAGTACGGTCTATCGAAACGGCAAATCCTACTAACATGATTTTTTATTAAAAGAATACGATCAACTAACACATTTTTTTTTTCTTAACATATATGGGGAACTCTCTAACCTCAATTAAATACATTTAACGATAATAATATCCGTCTATAACACATCGTTCCATCGAATTGAATAAATCAGATAAATATTTATTTCATTCAATAATAATAATTACATTTTTAATTCAAGTTCTTACAAAAGGTTATAAGATTCTTGATATTACTACTAAACAAATCTTCACTTTAAGAGATGTAATATTCTTTGAAAAACATTTTCCCTATCATTTCAAAGAAAACAATGCTGAAACTTCATTTCCTTCTGAAATTTATCTTCCTTATGCTACAACCTATGATCATGATTCTTTTGAAGACATTTTTACTACTGGTGACAATGGTCATAATACTGAGACATTACCTGTTGATTCAGTGTCACATTCCACTTCTGATTTCCATTCTACTGATAGTACTGATACTACTGATAGTACTGATACTACTTCTATAATGTCCTCTACTCCTTCTAGTTTAGTTAATCTTAGTACACCAATTCCTGTTGTACAAAGACAATCTACTAGAATACGTCAAAAACCTTTTTTCTTCAAAGATTTTGTCTATAATTCTGCTACTCAGTCTATTTTAAAGTCACAAGATACACACTGGTACAATCTTGTTCAGTTTGATTCTCTGCCTTTCTCTGAACAAAGTCATGTTTCTAAAATTTGTGATATAAAAGAACCTTCCTGTTATGCTGAAGCATCAACCAATCCCCTGTAGATTGAAGCTATGTCGAAAGAAATTGAGGCGTTGAATGCTAATCAGACTTGGGAATTAGTTGATCTTCCAAAAGGCAAAAAGGCCATTGGTTCGAAGTGGGTTTTTAGAGTTAAGCTAAAGTCAGATGGATCTTTAGAACGTTGTAAAGCTCGCTTAGTTTCTAAGGGTTTTAATCAACGTTATGGGATCGACTATGAAGAAACGTTTTCCCCTATGGTAAAAATGGCGACAATTCATTGTTTAATAGCTTTAGCAGCCAGCAAAAGGTGGTCTTTATTTCAACTAGATGTAAACAACGCCTTCCTGCATGGTGATTTATTTGAAGAAGTTTTTATGAAGGTTCTTGAAGGTGTTCCAAACCCTAGTAATAAAGTTTGTAGACTGAGAAAATCGATTTATGGACTCAAGCAACCATCTCGAGAATGGTTTGCAAAATTGTTATTTACTCTGAAAGATCAAGGATTTATCCAATCTAAAAATGATTATTGATTGTTTATCAAACGTACAGATGGTTTGGTGTAATACCCCCAGATCCGGGGTCAGGGATCTGGTCGTTACGGTCTCAATATCCATCCACAAAACCAACATAATCTTAATTACAACCTTGTGACCCAAAACAACAACATAAAACACACCCGTTATAGTCCCAAAGATGAAATCAGAGTAACCAACAATATTATAAATCACAAGTTTGAGTTCTTACAACCCAAAGAATTACAATTAACCATTACAAACTCTTTGCCATCCATTTCTATATGCCATATAATAAATACACTTGATACTCAAATGCTAACAACTAGCCTACCAGTAGCTGCCTTTTCAGCAATGGTAGCTATGACCTCAGCGATCATTGCTCTGACGGCTGTCACCTGATTACGCTGAGTGCGCCTTGCGCGGCCATCTGATCTAGCTGTTGTTGTGATATAAATAAATAAAGCAAGGGTGAGCAATAGCCCACCTAAAAGAATATAACTGAACAGTAATAATATATAACAGTTCAAAATATCTTTGATACCATATGCCATGCATAAACGACCGTATTACCAATATAAGGTATGAGATGTAGTTACAAAGTAACTTAAAATATAATTGATCCGAAGAAATATTTGCTATGGCAAGGATAAGCAAGATATTATCAAATTTTCATGATAGAGGAACTTGCTGGAAGAATATTGCAATTCCAGTTCAAGTACTTTTCAAACCTGCCAACAATGATAATGTTGCAGAAAATTTCCCAATTTGGAAGATGAACTAATACGGGAGCTTTGCCGCGCCAGGAGCCACAACATTTACGATGATCAGTCGCATGTCATGCTCCCCATCATTTGTTCTCTACATGTAGAAGGAAGCACCGACGGATCGCCCGCCCTCTGGAACCCCCCGGCCAACGGTTGGGCCATTAATTGCTGGACTGGCGCCACTCGGCCACTTACGCGTCTCCTAGTTCGAATAACATCCATAACTCTGAAACATAAAGTTCGTCCCCCTTTCTCCAAGTGTAGTACTTGTTGATAGGACTCCACAAAGTAGTCGTATCTAACTGGAAAGGAAATTTTCACCAATATTTCCCAAGCTGATGCTTGTTAATGGATATAAACTTGTTCCATCAATCTTACCCCTCGAGCGTTGAGGAGGTAACCCAACAGACTCATATCGACGTTTGAAAGAATCAAGATGTGAGTGACAAGATAGTTTAGCAAGTATAGGACCGGGCAGTCCAATAAATAATATCTCTCAAGTGAGGACCCTTTATATATGTTTGGAAGTTGAGCGAGTATTTAAATCTTCTTTAAGATAGATTTAAATGAAAATAAAGTTTTGGGAACCTCCCCTTGATAAAAATAGTCATAAAATACTCAAAAATATTTTATACCATATCTGAAGGTGACAGATAATCTTCGAATAATATGAATCATTATAAATGAACTTAAAAGAATTTAAATAAATATTCCAAGAATATTTATTAACTCAATATTAATTAAGGAATATGAATAAATCATAATATTACTCGTAAGTAATCCTCGAATGAATATTTAGAATTATTTACTAAATAACTCTCTTCTTTAAATGAATATTCAAAATAATATTCATTAATTAAATAAACTCAAATAAATGTTTAAAATAATGTTCACTAAATAAATCCAATCTTAAAGGGATATTTGAAAATAATAATGTTTATTGATGAAATAAACATCCCTTGGATATTTGATATAATATTCATTGAATCAATAATAAATATTCAACTTAAGAATGATACTCATTGATGAAATAATTGTCGACTGAATATTTGAGACAATATTCATTAAATAAATAATGAATACTCAATCTTAATAATATTTATCGAAGAAATGATTATCGAATGAATATTCTAAATTATATTCAATAATTGAATCGACTTTAAATGAATGTCGAAGATAATATTTATCGTCTCAAGGGAATATTCAAATTAATATTTATCGATGAACTGAAGTTCAAATCAATATTCAACTAATATTTATAAAATAAATAGAGATTGAATGAATATTCGAAATAATATTCATTTAAATAAATAAGGCTCGAATGAATATTAAAATAATATTCATTAAATAAATAAACTCGAATGAATATTCAAAATAATATTTATCGAAAAAATAAGAATGATATTCTCTAAGTAAATAACTTAACTGAGGGTTCGAAATAATATTAGAATATTAAATCGACTTTAGATGAATATTAAAGATAATGTTCATCGAATAATTAAATATCTGATGAATAACACGAATAATATTTATAAAATAATCTCAAAGGAATATCTCAATAATATTCGCCAGATAATAAATGGGAAATGTTTACTTAATTATTTTCCTCTTAAAATAATGTCAATATATCAAGAAATAACGACTCCCGGTCTATAATCAAGGAATGAGGTTTAGATGCCCTTCGTTTAAGGGTCTTAGAAATTTTCGGCTTATAACTGATATAATAACTATCTAGCTCATAAGCCAACAATAATTCAGGGAACAAGTATATAGATATGACTTTGAAAGTAGGCATGCATGCTATGGCATATGTATAACAGAAAGCATATATATATATATATATATATATATATATATATATATATATATATTCACAACAACAGTCTTTTAAAAAAGATTTGAAACTTGCCTGGAAATCGAGTGTGGGTAGGGGTAGTGGTAGCGTGTCCCGGGTCAGCCTGGTGATCTATAAATAGCCAAGGCATTCAGGATTAATGACTTAACACTTTACAAGGTTAAGTATAAACTTCACTTAAATCGAAACACGTTGCTCGAATTATTTCGTTATACACCTCTTAGTGTAACTCTTTTTATCACCGATGCGGTTCGCCATACGTTCGCTATTATAACCCGTCATTGCACCCACACTTAACACATACTTAGGCCATGTAAGTCTTAAGATCGATTAATTATGAATCGAGATTTTACTACGAGTTTTATCGCCCGTTTTCTAAGTTATTAACCAAAGTTATAATCAAGCATGCTTCTAGGGGTTCGTTCGCGTTTAACCTTGATTCGAACATTTTTATAAAATTGGAAAACGATCTATTCGACATGTGGTTTTCTCCCACACCTTCCTTTTTACCTCTAATATTTAATTATTAATATTCACCACTGCATTACTCGAGTTAAACGGGTTTAAATACAGTTACGAACTTTCGTTTACGGTTTCGAACCACTTTTATTAAATCGGCCATATCTCCTAAACCGTATATCCGTTTCATACGAACTTTATATCAAAACAAAGCTTGTAACGTGAACTAGCTAATCATGGCAAAATCAGGGACTGGACAGTGATTATATTCTACTGTCATGCACGGATTTCAAGGGTTAACGAATTTTCGGCATTACGACGGCTATGTTTACATGTTTTCCAAAATTCAAACCCTCCAATGATCATGGTTTACACCCCAAACATCATATACATGCTATTTATCCATGAACTAAGACCAAACAATGTCTTTCCATTCATCTAAACTAATTTAACATTTAACAAAGCCCAATCATAATCTCAAGGTCCTAAACATGCATATAACCACTAAAACTTCATAAAAACTCAAGATTAATCCAAAGGTTTCAAGTGTTATACCTTGGTTGAAGCTTGGTAATGCTATTATACTATTAAAACTCTTATGCCTTGCTTATACTATCCTTTGGAAGCCATAAATCAAAGATCAAAAGCAAAACAAACATGTTAGTTACTATTCATCATCACTTTCATAAATCTTTTGAAAATGTAAACCTTGAAGGATGATGATAAGGTTTTGGATTTACCTTCTCCTAGTCTCAAGCTTCATTTTAAGCTATAGGTTGAAGTGAATGGATGGTGGCAAGCTCTCCCCCCTTTTTCCTTTTTCTTGGCCGAGAGTTTAAGAACAAGAGAGATGGTGGTGTTTGTTTGTATTTTTGTTGTGTAAATGGCTTAATGCATGTGTTTCTATGTATATATCTTGGATGCATCTCTCTTTAATGTGTTGTCAACCATCTATTGGTGCCACTTGTCAACCTCTTACTTGTCCAAGTGTTGGCTCCACATTAAACAAGTCCATTTTTGGTTAAATGCTAAAGAATCATCCTAGTTGTAGTTGACTTACAAGTATGCCACTTAGGTTCTTCTTTTTTTCCACCAATTGCACATGTATGCATCTTAATTCTCTGCTTGCTCTTTTATTCGGGTATTGCTCAATTTGATTGATCGTTCGAGGGAATAACTCATTCGTTTCTAGTTAGGATTTTATCGGAAACCTTCTTAATAATTATAATACTATTCTCCATCTTTCTTAATACTTCTCAAATTTAAATTCCTTAAATCCCTTTAATAATTCCTTAAGGCTTTCAGTGTCCAGGGAAATCTCGGAGAAAATTAAAGTGCTATTTTTTTGAATCCGATATCGTTTATATACACTTATCTTGCCCCTGGATCATGAATACGAATTCGAAAATCCGTTCTGAATACTTCTATATAGCATCGTCCAATAATATACCCCTATCAACCAAAATCACTATTCACACTTCATTATTCCTTTTATTCCTTATATATAATAATAATGCCCTGGTCCTCTTTAGGGCGTTCCTTAACCCCTTTTCGGAACCACTGGACTAATAACAGATATTGATTTGGATGACATAGGAATATCTCCTTCCTCTTTGGAGTGCCATAACTTATTTCTTAGGAGATAGATTATTCTAATCTAGGTTATCAACCCATTGCATTCTTCATGACATATAATCATTTAAATCTATACCCATTCACATTTATTGTTAATACCTTATAGTCGGAGTCACTGTTCATTCTTTCATCAATATATAAAAAGTTTTAATTCTACCGAAAATTCGGGGTTCTTACAGTCTCCCCTCCTTAAAAGGATTCCGTCCCGGGATCAGGTAGAAGACAATTGGGTACTTGTTGGTTATTTTGCTTTCCAGTTTCCTAGTCAATCCTTAATGAATCTTAGTTCTTTTTCAGCACATTTTACTAGTGCTACTATACATCCTTTATCCTCTTTCATTAATCTTCACTACTTTTCGTACAACCCACTATCCGGGTTATGTTCTTACCCAGTCATATACTATTTTCCTTATTGGTATCGGTAGTGATTCTGGTATCATTATCACGCTGTGAACCCGGAGATAACTTCACTTGTAGTTACGCATTTCCTAATCGCTTTAATCTTCACAATCTCGATCAATATATAGAATTAGAGGAATTTATTGAGAGATCACTATGATCACTGAACATTTGTCCTATTGCATAGTTAGTACAGAAGGTGGCCAGCCTTTAGTACTTGACAAGCAATTTAGACAAGCTATGGTATCCCACTTAGACTTCTATCACATAGACAGGTAGTCACGTAGCAGTACCTCCCCTCCTTAAAGGGTTGTTCTTCTCAATTTAGAAGAAGATAAATAAGGGAGAAGGAAAGGAAAGAATTTCAAAGAATTATATAAGAAAATTTTCATGATTGTCGAAATATCATACTTAGAATTCACCTCTGAACTATAGAGATTTATTAGCGAAGAAAAATAATTGTATTCGTATCAAATACTGCTTTATCGTAATCTCACATGTCACATGTCCTTGCTGCTCTGTCCATCATTCTATGGGCCTATATTCTTGCTCGATCTTAGCATCACTTACTTTTGGAAAAAATCCTTCAACCTCTCAGGTTAAATCTTGGATTTCTCGCTTGACATTATTATTACTGACATTCCATGCCACGACACTGGCTCTTTAATATTCATAATTCTAACGCTATCGAGTTGTCATTCCGAGAGTTCGTTAGAAAAACTCATTCATCAATCCATTCATAACATTCCTTTCTTCACTTTTCTAAGTACTGTACCTTAACTCTTGTAGTCTCTCTGGCTGTAGCCCTCATTTCCTTAAGGGTAAACTCCTTATCCTTATCAGGATTCTCCTCTTTTGCTGGAACCTCTTCCGGGTCCTCATTAGGGTACTCTGTCGAATCCCTCATCCGATCTTCAGCATCAGAACAAGCATCATTGCGTTACTGCTCGTAATCCCCAAGGTCTGTCACCTTACTAGTCGATGCAAGAACGAGCTAAGTTACTATCATGATACTTTAGGGTTCCCATAAGGGTTTTATATGTCTGTACTACATTATGTAGTCTGACTATGAACTTGGCAAGAATTTTTATTATCTTAATGAATTTATTGTTTTAACATCGCGTCATCTCTGGGATTTATAACGCTCTCTCTGATACCATTTCTGTAATACCCCCAGATCCGGGGTCAGGGATCTGGTCGTTACGGTCTCAATATCCATCCACAAAACCAACATAATCTTAATTACAACCTTGTGACCCAAAACAACAACATAAAACACACCCGTTATAGTCCCAGAGATGAAATCAGAGTAACCAACAATATTATAAATCACAAGTTTGAGTTCTTACAACCCAAAGAATTACAATTAACCATTACAAACTCTTTGCCATGCATTTGTATATGCCATATAATAAATACACTTGATACTCAAATGCTAACAACTAGCCTACTAGTAGCTGCCTTTTCAGCAATGGTAGCTATGACCTCAGCGATCATTCCTCTGACGACTGTCACCTTCTTACGCTGAGTGCGCCTTACGCGGCCGTCTGATCTAGCTGTTGTTGTGATATAAATAAATAAAGCAAGGGTGAGCAATAGCCCACCTAAAAGAATATAACTGAACAGTAATAATATATAACAGTTCAAAATATCTTTGATACCATATGCCATGCATAAACGACCGTATTACCAATATAAGGTATGAGATGTAGTTACAAAGTAACTTAAAATATAATTGATCCGAAGAAATATTTGCTATGGCAAGGATAAGCAAGATATTATCAAATTTTCATGATAGAGGAACTTGCTGGAAGAATATTGCAATTCCAGTTCAAGTACTTTTCAAACCTGCCAACAATGATAATGTTGCAGAAAATTTCCCAATTTGGAAGATGAACTAATACGGGAGCTTTGCCGCGCCAGGAGCCACAACATTTACGATGATCAGTCGCATGTCATGCTCCCCATCATTTGTTCTCTACATGTAGAAGGAAGCACCGACGGATCGCCCGCCCTCTGGAACCCCCCGGCCAACGGTTGGGCCATTAATTGCTGGACCGGCGCCACTCGGCCACTTACGCGTCTCCTAGTTCGAATAACATCCATAACTCTGAAACATAAAGTTCGTCCCCCTTTCCCCAAGTGTAGTACTTGTTGATAGGACTCCATAAAATAGTCGTATCTAATTGGAAAGGAAATTTTCACCAATATTTCCCAAGCTGATGCTTGTTAATGGATATAAACTTGTTCCATCAATCTTACCCCTCGAGCGTTGAGGAGGTAACCCAACAGACTCATATCGATGTTTGAAAGAATCAAGATGTGAGTGACAAGATAGTTTAGCAAGTATAGGACCGGGCAGTCCAATAAATAATATCTCTCAAGTGAGGTCCCTTTATATACGTTTGGAAGTTGAGCGAGTATTTAAATCTTCTTTAAGATAGATTTAAATGAAAATAGAGTTTTGGGAACCTCCCCTTGATAAAAATAGTCATAAAATACTCCAAAATATTTTACACCATATCTGAAGGTGATAGATAATCTTTGAATAATATGAATCATTATAAAAGAACTTAAAAGAATTTAAATAAATATTCTAAGAATATTTATTAACTCAATATTAATTAAGGAATATGAATAAATCATAATATTACTCGTAAGTAATCCTCGAATGAATATTTAGAATTATTTACTAAATAACTCTCTTCTTTAAATGAATATTCAAAATAATATTCATTAATTAAATAAACTCAAATAAATGTTTAAAATAATGTTCACTAAATAAATCCAATCTTAAAGGGATATTTGAAAATAATAATGTTTATTGATGAAATAAACATCCCTTGGATATTTGATATAATATTCATTGAATCAATAATAAATATTCAACTTAAGAATGATACTCATTGATGAAATAATTGTCGACTGAATATTTGAGACAATATTCATTAAATAAATAATGAATACTCAATCTTAATAATATTTATCGAAGAAATGATTATCGAATGAATATTCTAAATTATATTCAATAATTGAATCGACTTTAAATGAATGTCGAAGAAAATATTTATCATCTCAAGGGAATATTCAAAATAATATTTATCGATGAACTGGAGTTCAAATCAATGTTCAACTAATATTTATAAAATAAATAGAGATTGAATGAATATTCGAAATAATATTCATTTAAATAAATAAGGCTCGAATGAATATTAAAATAATATTCATTAAATAAATAAACTCGAATGAATATTCAAAATAATATTTATCGAAAAAATAAGAATGATATTCTCTAAGTAAATAACTTAACTGAGGGTTCGAAATAATATTAGAATATTAAATCGACTTTAGATGAATATTAAAGATAATGTTCATCGAATAATTAAATATCTGATGAATAACCCGAATAATATTTATCAAATAATCTCAAAGGAATATCTCAATAATATTCGCCAGATAATAAATGGGAAATATTTACTTAATTATTTTCCTCTTAAAATAATGTCAATATATCAAGAAATAACGACTCCCGGTCTATAATCAAGGAATGAGGTTTAGATGCCCTTCGTTTAAGGGTCTTAGAAATTTTTGGCTTATAACTGATATAATAACTATCTAGCTCATAAGCCAACAATAATTCAGGGAACAAGTATATAGATATGACTTTGAAAGTAGGCATGCATGCTATGGCATATGTATAACAGAAAGCATATATATATATATATATATATATATATATATATATATATATATATATATATATATATATTCACAACAACAGTCTTTTAAAAAGGATTTGAAACTTGCCTGGAAATCGAGTGTGGGTAGGGGTAGTGGTAGCGTGTCCCGGGTCAGCCTGGTGATCTATAAATAGCCAAGGCATTCGGGATTAATGACTTAACACTTTACAAGGTTAAATATAAACTTCACTTAAATCGAAACACGTTGCTCGAATTATTTCGTTATACACCTCTTAGTGTAACTCTTTTTATCACCGATGCGGTTCGCCATACGTTCGCTATTATAACCCGTCATTGCACCCACACTTAACACATACTTAGGCCATGTAAGTCTTAAGAACGATTAATTACGAATCGAGATTTTACTACGAGTTTTATCGCCCGTTTTCTAAGTTATTAACCAAAGTTATAATCAAGCATGCTTCTAGGGGTTCGTTCGCGTTTAACCTTGATTCGAACATTTTTATAAAATTGGAAAACGATCTATTCGACATGTGGTTTTCTCCCACACCTTCCTTTTACCTCTAATATTTAATTATTAATATTCACCACTGCATTACTCGAGTTAAGGTGGTTTAAATACAGTTACGAACTTTCGTTTACGGTTTCGAACCACTTTTACTAAATCGGCCATATCTCCTAAACCGTATATCCGTTTCATACGAACTTTATATCAAAACGAAGCTTGTAACGTGAACTAGCTAATCATGGCAAAATCCGGGACTGGACAGTGAGTATATTCTACTGTCATGCACGGATTTCAAGGGTTAACGAATTTTCGGCATTACGACGGCCATGTTTACATGTTTTCCAAAATTCAAACCCTCCAATGATCATGGTTTACACCCCAAACATTATATACATGCTATTTATCCATGAACTAAGACCAAACAATGTCTTTCCATTCATCTAAACTAATTTAACATTTAACAAAGCCTAATCATAATCTCAAGGTCCTAAACATGCATATAACCACTAAAACTTCATAAAAACTCAAGATTAATCCAAAGGTTTCAAGTGTTATACCTTGGTTTGAAGCTTGGTAATGCTATTATACTATTAAAACTCTTATGCCTTGCTTATACTATCCTTTGGAAGCCATAAATCAAAGATCAAAAGCAAAACAAACATGTTAGTTACTATTCATCATCACTTTCATAAATCTTTTGAAAATGTAAACCTTGAAGGATGATGATAAGGTTTTGGATTTACCTTCTCCTAGTCTCAAGCTTCATTTTAAGCTATAGGTTGAAGTGAATGGATGGTGGCAAGCTCTCCCCCCTTTTTCCTTTTTCTTGGCCGAGAGTTTAAGAACAAGAGAGATGGTGGTGTTTGTTTGTATTTTTGTTGTGTAAATGGCTTAATGCATGTGTTTCTATGTATATATCTTGGATGCATCTCTCTTTAATGTGTTGTCAACCATCTATTGGTGCCACTTGTCAAACTCTTACTTGTCCAAGTGTTGGCTCCACATTAAACAAGTCCATTTTTGGTTAAATGCTAAAGAATCATCCTAGTTGTAGTTGACTTACAAGTATGCCACTTAGGTTCTTCTTTTTTTCCACCAATTGCACATGTATGCATCCTAATTCTCTGCTTGCTCTTTTATCACCTCCTAGAAATCAGATGGACCCTATGTTGGTTCAACTATTGCAAACTTTGACTCAACAGACTGCTACTCTAGCTCAGCAGCAACAACAACTACAACAACAATTCGCAGCTCAGCAGCAACAACGGCAGGAACCAACTGTTCCAGTGGTTACCTTCAAGGCCTTTCAAGCAGTAAAACCACCAGAATTCAAGGGGTCAACAGACCCAGTCGATGCTAAGAATTGGTTGAAAGAGATAGAGAAGGCGTTCGCTTTGGTACAAGTCCCGGAAGATAAACAAACAGAATATGCCAGCTACTTTCTAAAGAATGAAGCCACTCATTGGTGGGAGTCAGTGAGAGCCCTGGAGAATACCGAGGTGGTTACATGGGAGAGGTTTAAGGAGATGTTTTTGGAGAAGTACTTTCCGCTCTTCATGAGCGACAAGATGTGAGGCTTGGGAACGCTACAAGGAGATGCTACGCAAGTGTCCTCATCATGGCATGCCTGATTTGATGGTTATTAATGGGTTCTACAATGGGTTGGGAGCATAGTCTAGGCCTTTGCTAGATGCAGCATCAGGTGGAGCTCTGTGGGCTAAGAGCTATGATGAAGCTTATGATCTTATAGAGATGATGGCTGCTAATGAATATCAAAATCCAACCCAAAGGCTATCTCAAGGCAAGGCAGCAGGAATTTTTGAAGTAGATACAGCTGCAATGATTACAGCTCAGTTGAAAGCTCTTGCTATGAAAGTGGATGAAGCTTATGATCTTATAGGTGTGTGTATGGATTCGTGGGTGTGTATGTGTCCACGAATCCATACACACACCTATACATACGTATATATATGTATATAAGCACACTCAATTGATTCAATTCCTTCCCCAAATCTCTTTTCCTCTCTCCCGGTTTCTCTCCCCCTCCCCCGACTAATTTGTGCGGCTCCTCTGTGTGTGTTTGTTGTGTGTATCGTGTGTGTGTATAATATGTGCTGGGTGTTGTGTTTTGTTTAACCCTAATGGGCCCAAGCCCAACACTATTTAAAAGCAATACAATTAAATACTACACACTTTAAATAATATTTTACACTATTAACTCTAATTTGTAAAAAAAAATTCTAGCATAATTAAATACTAGAATATTTTTAAAGACTTTTGGAGAAAGAATTAGAATTAAATCTAAATTTTCTAAATTGATATGCATTTTACAAATATTAATAATTTATAAAAACAAATCATAAAAATAATAATTGTGATTCATAATTCACAATTTACAGGGCTTTATAAAAATACTACAAACATTATTGTTTTAGTAAAATCTCAAATTCTCGATATTATAAATTAATCGAGTAATTTCTACAAATCTTCAAATAATTAAAATAAACATTTTCGAAGGATTTTAAAATCTCTAAATTATTTAGCAATTTCTAATAAAATCTTTACTGAATAATTTCACTCCAAAATTAAATCTTTACTCAAATAAACTATTGACTCGAGGTATCTACTCAGTCAATAAAATTTTAAAAAGGAGGACCAGGTTCCACTTAACCGAAAATAATTAAATAATTAAATAAAATAAAATAAAAAAATTCCTCCTCATTTTATGAAAACATTATCATTATTGAAATAATAATAAAATCATTTCTTGAAAAATCCGGTTTATTACAGTCTACCCTCCTTAAAAGGATTCCGTCCACGGAATCAGCTAAGGCCACTACTGGGATTCCTTAACTCTTTTATCATCAACACTTATTCTGCAAAACAGGAGATAGTGTCTCTTCGTAAACAACTTCTCCGAAACCTCAATCCAACTATAGGATCTCTATTTGACACAGTTATCACTGGAGTCTTACCACGTTATTCCTTTCACACATATGTCTTGACAACTTTCCATTATCATACTATCCTTGAGAGAGAGTTCACTGATTCTATTCACATAACACTCTTGAGAGAGAGAATGCACTAATTCCATTAACATAATAATATCATTGAGAGGGAATGAGCTAAATAATTCGATTGATACGTCACTGATAGTCTATTCGTTTTGGGATTCACTCTTGCTCTTGGCGATTCCGTTCGAATCTAGTTTTGATCAGCAAATTTACGACTTGGCCGACCTGGTTGGCATCCCCTTGAATGTATTAGAGATAACCAGAATTATGGAGCTTTGAAAAGTTAGCTGTCATATCAAGGCTATTGCCACACATTGATGATCATAAGGTTATGAGTATTAAAGTAAACCTTGTTTGAAATAAGAGAATTTACTGAGAGATCAATATGATCATAAGAACTCACGTTGCGTGTCTCAGTTAAGACATTACTAAAGGTAGTTAGCCTTCTTGTATTTCACAACTCACAAGTGACGGCGTCCCGTCAGACTTCTATCACACAGACAGATAGTCCTTGTGGCCCCTATTTGTATAGGGTTGTTCATCTCAGTGGAAGTTGAGAAGTATGAAAGCAATTCAAAGTCAAGTTAATAATTATCGTATTTTGACAATTAATTCTCAAGGGACACTTTGGAGTTGAATTGAACGGATTCCAAAGGCGTGATTTCCAAAGAAAAGGATAACCAGAAAGATACTGGTATTCAATAATCAAGTGGTGCTATATCACCATAAAATCATCCACTATTGGAGGAAAGTGGAAGTTTGAAATAACATCATTCAACAGGGCTTCAGAAATCTGAAGGTAGGAATAATGACAGCTTCTGGCACAATCGAAATTAAATATGGTTTAACACGAGTATTGAAGAACAACTTCGAAGAGGGAGTATATTCTTTATCAAAATTCTCTCTTGGAGAGATGTCAAGATAGGTCATAGATTAGGGAGGTAATCCAAATAATTTATGCACGAGGATGTGTCAAATAATTCACATTGGGGAGATAATAAACATAAGTTGCAATTGGGGAGATATCAAATAATTCAGACTGGGGAAGTATTCAAAATGATTCATAATTGGGGAGGGTAATGCCAAGGTCTCCACGGATGCCTTTCATGTCGGCTCCTCTGACGGATAATTGTTCGATTGTAGCGCTCTTCTTTTCCACGATCACCTTAAGGTGCTCGATAGCCGACGTCATCGTCGACTCGTAATAGTCGCTAGAGATTCAACCATCGGCATTTTACGATATTAAGGATTTCTATTCGAATCGGCACAAGCATCTCACGCAAGCGTTCTATTCTTTGAGAAGACTTCGATACCGGTGTCGCCCCTAGCAACGACGAATTCCACGTGTCGAATGGGCGATATTCTGGAACATTGCTGGAAATACATACTTAGATCCAGTCACCATTATAACCGTATTTATACCACATGTTCCTGTCCTCATGACAATTCCGTGTGCTACTTAAGCTTTTCCCTTTTCGGCATAACAACCTTCGTACTAGTCTCTCTCAGACTTTCTCAGTCCGTCTTGGTTCTTAAAATATATCTCGTCTTTATTGACAAACCTCAACTTTGCCATTTATCTCTACAATCAATTGAAACAATCGGTGTCTATCCACCACTCCATTTGTAATATTACCTCAAACCCTCTTAGGCTCGAGAAATTTAATACCCGTAACTTCGACTAATATTCTTTCATAGTGATCTTGTTTTGTTCCCTTTTTTTTTGGAATTTTAACAGTACGGATGCTATCTCAACTCATCATTATCATAATACTGGATGCCAGCTTTCCATCCTTCATCCTCATATTAAAATTTCCTATCATTTGGGGAATACATAACTTCATCCATGAACCTCTAAAATTATCTTAATCTTAGGTCTCGGGCGATTTATGCCCCTATCGACCAATACTTGTCTCTAAGAGTTCTTTAGCGGACACCCATCACCACAAGAAGTGAAGTCTACCTCAACATATTCCTCAGAATCTTATCTTAATCATTGGTACTATATCCAATAGTCCAACATGAACTCTACATGAGTTCTGACGTTCTCACATAACTATACCCACTCCTACTCACTCTCGTTTCTAGTTTACTATAACCTCAGCTCTGATACCATTTCTGTAACGCCCCAAATTCGGGGTCAGGGATTTGGTCGTCACGCGGAAATCCTTAACATCAAATCATCTGTAATAATTTAATAACTGAATTCCAACATCTGTGACCCCAACCACCAAGCATCTTTTAGGTTATAGGGCTAGAAACAAGAATCGATCATTACATTTCTCATTACATCCATTTAATTACATCACACTGAGTATTACAAATCCTATCCTACTAGTGTAGCTTCGTTGAGAAGTACACTAGCACTAGTACTATCCTGTACAAAGTGATATATACATAATACACATCAATACACTTATATATAGCTTACTCCAGCTATCTATGTTCTGGATCATATCATCTTCACAAGGGCACACTGCCTGCTTCT
The DNA here is from genome assembly GCA_037693485.1 of Kitagawia praeruptora. Taxonomy (NCBI): domain Eukaryota; kingdom Viridiplantae; phylum Streptophyta; class Magnoliopsida; order Apiales; family Apiaceae; genus Kitagawia; species Kitagawia praeruptora. Next base: position 44,016 of record CM075349.1, read on the forward strand.
CCTGAGCCATGCAGATTGTTATGCAAAATTCACGCAAGCGCACGTTGTCACAAGTAATATATGATTAAATCAAGTTCGTTCCCACAGAGATCTAGAATGGTGTTCAATTCAATTAATGTACCTATGCACCTATGTATGGTTTTTATCCACTGCTAAGACAAATAACAAATTGTATTTTTACTAACTACTAAATTAATTATCAAACTAAAGATTAACTAATTAAAGAGATTAAAGTCGAATTACTAATATGAGAATAAAACATGGAATCCTAGTTTCATCATCTACTTCACTTAGAGTTGCAGCCTTTAATTAAAACATGCGATGGTTTTGATATCTGATCGGATAACACGAAAAGAGTAAAAGTTACCTCTCGGTATACTAGTACCAATCTACACATACATCCACAAAAGAGATAGAAGATGAATAGGCACCTATTATGTTTAGACCCTATATCTCTATAGAATTTGAAAACATAAAGGTTGAAGCACAAGTTATCCACTTAGATCACATAGGGTAGTATAAGTATTTTCATCTCACACCACAATCATATTGATAACAATTATGAACCTATGCTAGCATGGCAAGTTCTAAATCTCAAGATCCACTCTCGCTTCATAAGAGATTAACAATTCAGTTTAGATGTTAGCTACGCATCCAAAAGCATTAAGATTAACCATATGAGGATATCAAGAATTCACCACACATAAATCTTTAAGGCATGCAAACTACTAAGCTACATAGATAAATCCACTAGGATCCTATGACAACGATTAGTTCATAATTAAACCTTTCGTCACCATGGGATTTGATGAAAACATGGTAAATAACAAGATATGAACAAAAGACGTAATTATATTAATAAACAAGAGTTTGAGAAAAACAAATCTAGAACAAAAGATGAAGTAGATCTAGATTCGTTGCTTGTCACGAGCGTTGAACCCTTCTCTCCTTTTCTCCCTTGCAGATCTAAGCTAGGTTACAATAATAAAACTATGATAATGTGTATATCTCTATTACAATGGTAGGATGTGTTTAAATAGGCTCTAAAAGTCTTGCCCAGCAAGAAAATACCAAAACAGAATTATAATAGAATTTCTGCAAGATACGTTTCCTAAACTGATTCTGTTTTTTAAGGGAAATTCGTAGCTGACTTTTCTTCAGTTTTTCTGGAACGTCACAAACGTAATTGGACCTCTGGACCACCTTAGAATGATAGAGAATCTCGTTATCTTCGCATGGACTGCTTACGGGCTGAAAACAGACTTATAGAACTCAAGATATGGCCCAAACAGTGAATCTCACGCGTGCAGCCCAATAAATCCGAATTTTAATAAATTAAACCTCCAAAAACGACAAAAACATCCACCATAATCAACATCCTTGTAAATCTGCACAACTAAACAAAATACATCAAAACTACAAGAAACTTGAGCCCAAGACAATCAATTTAAGCCGATTTAGAATGTTCCAAGTGGATATAAATCCACTTATCACACCCCCAAACTTAAACCGATGCTTATCCTCAAGCATTAACAATTACAACTAACTAACTAGTACCACTTCCGTAGGTGATCACGGTTGCATTTGGCATATGCAACAAGCCCTTTAAACCCCTAGGCAGCCCTAGTGGACGAGTAAGGTCTCGTGAGGGCCTATAGCGAATGTACTCACAAAATCCATTTAACCTAATGCAATGCAATGCATGAAACTAAATGAAAATGTAATTAATCTAATCTACCATATCTTCAAATCCTCTCATGCCACATCAACTTAAGAATCACAGTAAATACGCAATGTCTTGGTGTCGAAAGTGCAAGTATTCATATAGTCTACTCAATGAACATGCACGGCTAACACCTGCCATGCTGAGTGCGCCTTGCGCGGCCATCTGATCTAGCTGTTGTTGTGATATAACTAAATAAAGCAAGGGTGAGCAATAGCCCACCAAAAATATAATTGAACAGTGATAATATATAACAGTCCAAAATATCTTTGAAACCATATGCCATGCATTAACGATGTAGTACCAATATAAGGTATGAGATGAAGTTACAAGGTAACTCAAAATATATTTGTTTTGAATAAATATCTGCTATGTCAAAGATGAGCCAGATATTATCAACTTTTCATAATAGGGGAACTTGCAGGAAGAATATTGCAATTCCAATTCAAACACTTTTCAAACCTGCCAATAATGATAAGGTTGCAGGAAATTCCTAACATTGAGAGATGAACTAATACTGGAGTTTGACGCGCCAGGAGACATAGCATTTACACGATGATCAGTCGCATGTTATGCTCCCCACCTCTTGTTTACTACATGTAGAAGGAAGCACCGACGGATTTACTTGTCTACCGCCCTCTGGAACCCCCTCGGCCAACGGTTGGGCCATTTGCTGGACCGGCGCCACTGGGTCACTTACGCATCTCCTAGTTCATTTCACATCCATAACTTTGAAACGTAAAGTTCCTCCCCCTTTCCCCAAGTATAATACTTGTTGATAGGACTCCACAAAGTAGTCGTATCTAGTTGGAAAGGAAAATTCACCAATATTTCCCAAGCTGATGCTTGTTAATGGATAAAAACTTGTTCCATCAATTATTACCCCTCGAGCGTTGAGGAGGTAACCAAACAGATTCATATCGATGTTTGAAAGAATCAAGATGTGAGTGCCAAGATAGTTTAGCAAGTATAGGATCGGGCAGTCCAATAAATAACATCTCTCAAGTGAGTTCCCCTTATATATGGTTGGAAGTTGAGCGAGTAGTTAAATCTTCTTTAAGATAGATTTAAATGAAATAAAGTTTGGGAACCTCCCCTTGATAAAAATAGTCATAAGATATTCCGAAATATTTTACACCATATCTGAAGGTGAAAGATAATCTTTGAGTAATATGAATTATTATAAAAAGGAACTTAAAAGGATTTAAATAAATATTCCAAGAATATTTATTTTATCAATAATAATTAAGGGATATGATTAAATCACAATATTGCTCGTAAGTAATCCTCGAATAAATACGTAGAATTATTTACTAAATAACTCTCTTCTTTAAATGAATATTCAATATAATATTCATTAATTAAATAAACTCAAATAAATATTTAAAATAATATTTACTAAATAAATCAAACCTTAAATGAATATTTGAAAATAATATTCATTTAATAATATACCAAATGAATAGCCAAATAATATTCTTAGTAATCAAAACTTTAAAGGAATATTCGAAGCAATATTCCTTAAGTAATTAGAACTTCGAATGAATACTTTTAAATAATATTCATTAAGTACATAAAATCTTAAATGAATATTCACGATAATATTCATTTAATAAATAAATTCCAAGTGAATATTCAATTGATATTCATTAAACAAATAATATTCTAAATGAATAACTAAATAATATTCATTTAATAATTAATATTCTAAATAAATATCCAAATGATATTCATTTAGTAATCAAAACCTTAATATTCGAAATAATATTCCTTGAGTAATTAGAACTTCCAAAGAATACTTTTGGAATAGTATTTATCAATTACATAACAGTTAGATGAATATCTGAAAGTGATATTCATTTAATGAACAAAATTCCAATGAATATCAAAGTAATTATTCATTAATAATCAAACTCTAATGAATATTCAAAAATAATATTCATTTAATATTTCTCGACTGAGATAATACTCAAATAACATTTCTCAAAAGATTTCCAAGTATTTGATACTTTTATGGAAATATAAATAATGGTTAATAATAACATTCCTCAAAATGAATACTACTCTGTCGCTGGAATCCCTCCGGGTTTCCACGACTATCTATATAACACAAAATACCGACTCCCGGTCTATATTATCGAAGGAATATCATACGCCCTTCACTAAGGGTCTTAACAAATTTCGGCTTATACTGATATATCGTATCTAGTTTATAAGCCAACATCAAAACAGGGAACAAGTATCAATATTACTTTTGAAAACAAACATGCATGCTATGGCATAGGTATAACAACAATCATATATATTATCACAACAACAGTTCCAAGGTATTGGAAACTTGCCTGGGAATCGAGTGCGGGTAGGGGTAATGTGTCCCGGGTCAGCTCGACGATCTATAAACAATCAGAATATTTAAGATTAATCACTTAACGCTTCTTAAAAGGCTAAGTATAAACTCCACTTAAATCGAAACATGTTTTCGAGTTATCTCGTTACGTCTCTTTTAGTGTAACTCTTTTTATCACCGATACGATCCGACATTCGTTCATTATCAAGACATGTCATCATGCTTATACTTGGTATATACTTAAGTCGTACAAGTTCTAAGGTCGGTCATTTACGAATCAAGATTATACCTCGAGTTTTATCGCCCGTTTTCTAAGTTATAACCAAAGTCATACTTTTAAGGGGTTCGTTCGCGTTTAATCTCGATTCGAACATTTTTATAAAATCGAAAAATGATCTATTTGACATGTGGTTTTCTCCCACACCTTCTTTTTTACCTCTATTATTTCATTATCAAGATTCGCCACTGATTTCATAGTGTTAAGGGAATCCAATTTCAGTTACGAACTTCCGTGTACGGTTTCGAACCATTTTTACGAATTTAATCATAACTCCTAAACCGTAAGTCCATTTCATACGAACTTTATATCAAAATGAAGCTTATAACATAATCTATCTTAACATGGCAGATTACTAAGCTATGCAGTGAGTTAAGCCTACTGTGATTCACGGTTTTCAAGGTTTAACGAAAATCGGGCATTACGACGGCTATAAATCGAACGTTCTAAAATTCACAACATCAATCACAATCCACACCGGGCATCCATATAACTTATACATATATTTTTCATCCCCCAACTGTCCAAAATCATCTACTTGACCATCATAACATAATCATACTTAGATCCACTAACAAACTCCATAATCATGCTTGTAATCATACTAATATCATGACTATGCTAAAACTCATCAAGAACATGCAAGATCTTAAAATAAGGCCTAGGGTTTCATGATGTGATTACCTTCCTTGGTGTATAAAACAACTTAATAAGCCTTGTATAGTCCTCGTGTGGCCTTATAATAGCTTAGATCATCAAAAAGAAACCAAGAAAGCAAAGTTATATCTTGAAGGTTACTATACATCCGTTCAAAGAACTGCAAAAATGGGGGCCTTACCATGTTTTTCTGAATGAGATTTCTAAAAGAGAGTTGTAGAGAATATTAACAGCTTTCCAAAAAGCTAAAGAACACAAAATTTCATTGGATAAGGAAGGAGATATGGCTGTTTGAAAATCGCTAAAGAAACTGTCCAGAATCTGGACAGGTTGGTTACTTCAAATTGGGGAAGGGATTTGACTAGGCTAGACTACTTGGATTGCCATGAAACTTTGAGCGAATATTTCCCATAGAGTGGAGAGGATTGGGTTAAAGTTTGGTGATTTTATCATGGTTAGAAATGGAGATGTGAATTTTTCTTTCCATGATGCTCCTGCTGGGCAGTTTGTAGAAAGTTGTGTTGCTTGGTTGATTTTCTTGATAATAATGCATAAAGTGCTTTCCACTTGCTCTCATCTTGTCTAATACACTTGCTAGGATAATATCTAGCTAAAGTAGCTTTATTAAAGGTAGTATGTCATGGATGATGAGTTTTGCAAGCCAAGTGTTGAACATTGGATGGTTATAAGCTAACTAAGTGATTTGATTTCTAAGTACTAGTTCATTTTCTAAGTGTGCTAGTTACATGAGTCCACTTGGTTGCTAGATATTTTATAGTAGCTTATGCATGACTCTTGTTTCCTCTGCTTGTTTCTTTGTCCGGTTATTGATCCGTTTAATTGATCGTTCGGAGAAATTTTTCAAGGATTTTTAGTTAGGTTTTCACCGGAAACCTTCTTAATATTTATACTACCATCCTCCATCTTACTTAATACTTCTCGAATTTAATTTCCTTAAATCCCTTTTATAAATCCTTAAGTCTTGCAGTGTCCAGGGAAATCTCGGAGAAAATAAAAGTGCTCTTTTTCTGAATCCGACAGCTTTTACATACACTTATTTTCCCCCTGGATCACTAATACGAACTCAGAAATCCGTTCCGGATACCGGATATAGCATTATTATAATAATATTCCAAATTCCACCAAAATCACTATTCATCACTTATTTTTATTTAATTCCTATAATTAGGAAAATGAACCTGGTTCACTCTCGAGTGTTCCTTAACCTTCTTACGGAATCGCTGGACTTATAATAGATATTGATTTGGATGACACAAGAATAATCTTACTTGAAGTAATCTTCTCATATTCTTAGGAGATAGATCATTCTTATCTATGTTGTCAACCAAAGGTATTCTGCATGACATATAATAATTGAATCCAAATCCATTCCATTCATTAAATAGACAGTCGTTACATCGCAGTCATAACCACTATTCATTCCCATATTATTACATAATAAAAAGTTTTAATTCTACCCAAAAATCTAGGTTCTTACAGTCTCCCCTCCTTAAAAGGATTCCGTCCCGGAATCAGGTAGAAGACAATTGGGTACTTGTTGGTTATTTCGCTTTCCAATTCTCTGGTCGATCCTTACACATTCCAATCTTTCTAAAGCACATCGTACTGGTGTTACAATACACCCTTTATCCGTTCTACCAATTCTTTGATACTTTCGCATGACACATTATCCGGTATACGCTCTTGTCCGGTCTTATACTATTAACCTTATTGGTACGTGCAGTGACTTCGGTATCACTAAGGCGCTACGAATTCCGGAGATAACCTCACTCGTAATTTTTGCAATTCCTGATCGCTTTAATCTTCGCAATCTCGATGTATATATATTTAGGTGGAAAAATTTATCGAGAGATCACTGTGTTCAATGAACATTTGTTATATTGCATAGCTAGTACAGAAGGGGGCCAACCTTTAGTACTTGACAAGCAATTAAACAATTAATGGCATTCCACTTAGACTCCTATCACACAGACAGAGAGTCACGTAGTATTACCTCCCTTCCTTAAAGGGTTGTTCTTCTCAATTTAGAAGAAGATAAATAAGGGAGAAGAAAAGGAACGAATTTCAAAGAATTATATAAGAAAGTTTTCATGATTGTCAAAATATCATACTTAGAATTTACCTCTGAACTATAGAGGTTTATTAGAGAAGAAAATAATCATATACGTATCAAATACTACTTTTTCGTAATCTCACATATCACATGTCCTTGCTGCTCTGTCCATCATTCTGTGGACCTATACTCTTGTTTGATATTAGCATCACTTACTTTTGGAAAATCCTTCAACCTCTCATGTTAAAATCTTGGATTTCTCGCTTGACATTATTATTACTGGCATTTCACGCCACGACACTGGCCATTTCATATTCACAATTCTAACACCATCAGGTTGTCATCCCGAGAGTTCGTTAGGAAAACCCATTCATCAATCCATTCATAACATTCTTTACTTCACATTCCATAATTATTTCCCCATCTTTTCTTTATCAATCACATCCTTCTTATTGTCTAATTCTCATTTACTTCTATTATTTAACCCCACCATCATCTCAGGGTTGAGACACTCATCACTTTTACTTAATACGTGTTTCACGTTTGGGGTCAAATTTTCCTCTGTTCAACCATCAAATTTTCACTTTCTCATTTAATGAGTCTCTTTATTACTCAATCAATCTATTTCATATTTCCTCGAATTTTCCAAACTTACTAAGGAGTCAATTTGTATGTTATTTATGCTCATAATCCCAACTTTCTGTTTTGGCCAATACCCTTGCCCTGTCAATTCCATACTTTTCTCGCTTCATTACCGGAGCTTCTCATGAGTCCGCCTATCTGACTTTTTTATTGATTTTCAATTCTATTTCGATCTCTATCAGTCATTTGTCTTCATTTCTACTATTATCATTCTATGAAACATCATAGCCGGATCATTTATTACAAATATCCCTTCGTCTCCAAAATTAAACCATCCGAAATTGACCTGGACGATTTCTCTAACTTAGATTCAATTCGACATTTCCGCAGTCGTTAACACTTAATTTCTCAGAAGGGTCATCATTGTTTATCATTTACGCAGTGTTTTTAGTAGCTAAACATACAGGTTTCATAATTGTCAATCCAAGATCCTCTAGGAAAGCAAAATAATCACTATTCCCTATCCATAAGGAACGCTTCCTGGACTTGATGTAGATATTACATGAAGCAGATAAAATTGCAGAAGAGCTTCAAGCATCGTAGCTATGCCAAGTTGACGAAATTATCAATCATATATCTTCAGTAGAAGACTGGAAGCTAACGGTTTACTTAGTCAATTTCGTACGAGGTCCTGGTTTACCTCAACATAGGACCTCCTAATGCAGGTAATATGCTTAAGACGACATCAGGAATCGAATCTTTACTTAAACTACTCTTATGGTTGATTCTTGCCCAATCATTAGAGGGAATGTAAATTCCTCCACCATATTCTGACCTTCAAAGTCCTTCTCAATACCATTTCGTTTCTTTGGTATGAGCTTTCATAATTACTCCTCAATACTTAAAGTGTCGGCCACCTCATTGGCCTTTCCTGATAATAATTTCTTGCAATCAATGTTTTCTTGATCTATTCAACTCAACTTTTTCTACCTTATTCCCATCACTGTTGGGTGAAAGTATTCTTCCTGAAATTCTGCTGAAGGAAAAATATCCATCAGTCTTTTTCCATAAGTTACTACTTTAATCCTTAAATGTGACTTTTATCCCGGCTAATATCCTCATCAGGTCTAGGATATCTTTTGTCTCAGGTCTTTCTTGCTTTAAAACAAACTCAACCTTATTGGTTCAATCCATACCTTCTCATGGTTTCTTACATGCCTCATCCGGCAACATCATTATTATGTCATACATTCTCTACCAAACTTCCATTTTGAAACTCAGAGTATTACCTTTTTCCTTGTAAGGCTTCTTAGGTCATCCTCATCATTCTTTTTGTATTTTCTAGATACAGGGTGTATCAAACATCATTAATCAATTCTATAACAATTCTGTCTAAGTACTTTTCGAGACTCCTTTCCACAAATCCTTACAGGTTATTGACACCTTGGTCGATTCACTTATATCATTTGATTTCACAATGTCTTTATTAGGGGTGATGCTATCCTTTGTGCATCCCCCAGGGTTCATTTTAATATATGGACATTCTATCCTCAATTCTATTTTCAAGGAATACTTACATTCTGTAATTGGCAATCCAGTCATATATCCTTAATAAGGGTCTCTTTTCAACCATTCTCATCTTGATAATCTATAGGTAGCTTAATGCTAACCTCTTCTTATTAATGTCGGTCTACATGACCTTCCAAAAGACAAAATATGTCTATCTGCTCTTTTTTTTTTACAGGACTTGGTAATGGTAGCAAGGATGTTCTGGAAGATATTGGTCATGATCAACGTGAATTTCTTAGTGCCTAATACATCTAGGGTATTTATAAAATCCATCCTCATGTATCTCAATTCATTTTACATCAAAAGTTCTCGCGGTTGGCACTTTGTTAGAAGCACCCCGCTTTGTCCTTACATTGCTGGTTCAATCACTTGATAATCCTTAGTGACTTGGCCCCACTAGCCATGCTAAAATATGTGAGTTTAGGGGTCGGCTAATAGCATTACTTTTCTAGCAATTGCTGGCATAGTGCCTTCTACTTGATACCTTTTGATCTTTTCAAAAACTTCACTCCATATAAGTCTCAATCGACTCCTCGGTACCATCTCCGGTCACCCTTACTTTTCTTCTAGTTACTCTTATCAATTTCACGTGCCACAAAAGCTTAACATTTCTGGCATAACAACCTTTTCATTTAAGTCAATCCCGAACTTTCTTAGTCCGGCTTGTTTCTTAATTACATTTCCCTTTTTCCGTCCAATCTCAACTTCAAAATTTTGTCTCTACAATCAATCATAATAATTTGGATCTATCTACCAATCCGTGTAGCGGCTACCTTACCCAATTCATAGGGTTTGCCTCAGTTTCCACTCTCCTCAGTGATGTATTCAGATAATCCGAAGGACAAGGTTTGCCAAATTTTGTCCAATTCCTTTCCAGGATTAGGGAAACTTCATTCAATCTATCCACCCACTGGTTACATTAAGAAAATCCATTTCGATACCCAAAGAATATTTCTATGAACATCCGAGCTGGTCGAACCATAAACAGTTACAGTAGCGAAATGATTGACATAAAGCTGGGAGTTTAATCGTTAAAAGGAAACCAAATATACATCGTCCTTAGAAGGGGAATTAAAAGTTTCAAACTAAACATGCCATACCTCCCCGATACATGCTTGTCCTAATAGTCGATACTACCGAATACCAGTCTACTTAACAACTAGTCTCAGAAGGAACGCTACCATCGGGGTCAGTCGCTTCCCAGAATTGGCACTACCAAGGTCATCCGAATCTGGTGAACCATGTTGTCCAATTGTATTCGAAATTACGCTGTCGTGCTGCATAAGCGCAGACCTATACATGTATGAGTTGCATCATACTATCTCCCAAAGTTTCCTTCTTCCATTAGGCAACGCCAACCCTGGTCATCACCAACTTTACCTTTAGCTCCAGGAAGATCTTCTCACGTTTATCTTGTCCATTCAAACTTTTATTCTTACAATAAGTCGGGTTACGGGACTACACTTTCTGTAAAGTCCTGAGCAAATCTTTGGTAATACCTTGTGAATTTTATGAAATTTCTCACCTTTGCCAGTGTGGTTGGCCAATCTCCATTTGAAACTGTCTTTAACTTGGTAGGGCCGACCAACACTACTCTTATTGATCATGTGTCCTATTGCTGGACTTCATTTTGCCAAAACTCTTATTTCGATAACATGTCCTACACCTGTTCTTTCAGGTTGCATCTAAAAGCATTCTCAATTACATCTCAACCACTGCTCGCCTTGCCTAATCCATTTATGATTCAGTGTCAGAATAAGCTTAAGGTAACTACCATAATCCATTCAAGGAAAAGAAAGAATTTAATATTCTTCTGAATCACATGCATCTAATGTTTCTGGTTCATCATTTCACTGAATTGAACTGAACTTATAATTGGTTCCTGATGATAGCCTTATTACTAATTTATCACAGACTCACTGGTCTTCTCCTCTTGTAAGTTCTGAGATCATTGCCTCGCTTACTATTTCCTTATATACTTTATCCATTCAGGCCATCACTTTCCAATGTCTTTTCTTTCTAAGTTGATCCATTTATAAGATGGGCATTTCCCTGAATAAAATCACCTTAACAATCTCAATTTGGTTTCATAAATTAAAACCTATGAAATCTGTCTTCTCACGGCGAATTACCATTGACAATATTCACACTAATCCATTTATCTGAAGATATGGCACTTGCCACCTATGTCTTAACTGTTCCTAGGGACTCTGCTCCCCGTCCTATATCAATGTCTTTGATAATCATGCATCATTCTAATTCCTTTCTCATTAATCTGAAAGTCTCCAAGGATTCTTATCTATTCTTACATAAGATCTTGAGTAATTCCTCAAATCCATCTTACTTGCTGGCACTTCATCCGGTAGTCCGGCTATGAATCCAATATGCCTCTTTAATTCTCTTAATAATATCTCAATTCTTTAAGCTCACTTCTCTGAGCACTACACCTTCACTCTTACAGTATCTCTGGTTGTAGCCCTTATTTCCTTAAGGGTAAACTCCTTATCCTTATCAGGATTTTCCTCCTTTGCTGGAACCTCTTCCGGGTCCTCAGTAGGGTACTCTATCGAATCCACCATCCGACCTTCAGCATCAAACCAAGCATCATTGTGTTACTGCTAGTATACCTCAAGGTCTATCGCCTTACTTAGTCGGCACGAGGACGAGCTAAGTCACTATCATGATACTTAATAGTTCCCATAAGGGTTTTATACGTCAGTACTACATTAAGTAGTCCAATTATGAACTTGGCAAGAGTTCTTATTATCTTAATGAATTTATTGTTTTAACGTCGCATCATCTCTGGGATATATAACGCTCTCTCTGATACCATTTCTGTAACACCCCCAGATCCAGGGTCAGGGATCTGGTCGTTACGGTCTCAATATCCATCCATAAAACCAACATAATTTAAATTACAACCTTGTGACCCAAAACAATAACATAAAACACACCCGTTATAGTCCCAGAGATGAAATCAGAGTAACCATTAATATTATTAATCACAAGTTGGAGTTCTTACAACCCAAAAAATTACAATTTTACAATTTACATGCTCTTTGCCATCCATTGGTATATGCCATATATATAAATACATTTGGTGCACAAATGCTAACAACTAGCCTACCAGAGGCTGCATCCTCAGCAATGGTAACTATGACCTCCGCGATTAATCCTCTGACGGCTAACACCTGCCATGCTGAGTGCGCCTTGCGCGGCCATCTGATCTAGCTGTTGTTGTGATATAAATAAATAAATCAAGGGTGAGCAATAGCCCACCAAAAATATAATTGAACAGTGATAATATATAACAGTCCAAAATATCTTTGAAACCATATGCCATGCATTAACGATGTAGTACGAATATAAGGTATGAGATGAAGTTACAAGGTAACTCAAAATATATTTGTTTTGAATAAATATCTGCTATGTCAAAGATGAGCCAGATATTATCAACTTTTCATAATAGGGGAACTTGCAGGAAGAATATTGCAATTCCAATTCAAACACTTTTCAAACCTGCCAATAATGATAAGGTTGCAGGAAATTTCCAACATTGAGAGATGAACTAATACTGGAGTTTGACGCGCCAGGAGACATAGCATTTACACGATGATCAGTCGCATGTTATGCTCCCCACCTCTTGTTTACTACATGTAGAAGGAAGCACCGACGGATTTACTTGTCTACCGCCCTCTGGAACCCCCTCGGCCAACGGTTGGGCCATTTGCTGGACCGGCGCCACTGGGTCACTTACGCATCTCCTAGTTCATTTCACATCCATAACTTTGAAACGTAAAGTTCCTCCCTCTTTCCCCAAGTATAATACTTGTTGATAGGACTCCACAAAGTAGTCGTATCTAGTTGGAAAGGAAAATTCACCAATATTTCCCAAGCTGATGCTTGTTAATGGATAAAAACTTGTTCCATCAATTATTACCCCTCGAGCGTTGAGGAGGTAACCAAACAGATTCATATCGATGTTTGAAAGAATCAAGATGTGAGTGACAAGATAGTTTAGCAAGTATAGGACCGGGCAGTCCAATAAATAACATCTCTCAAGTGAGGTCCCCTTATATATGGTTGGAAGTTGAGCGAGTAGTTAAATCTTCTTTAAGATAGATTTAAATGAAATAAAGTTTGGGAACCTCCCCTTGATAAAAATAGTCATAAGATATTTCGAAATATTTTACACCATATCTGAAGGTGAAAGATAATCTTTGAGTAATATGAATTATTATAAAAAGGAACTTAAAAGGATTTAAATAAATATTCCAAGAATATTTATTTTATCAATAATAATTAAGGGATATGATTAAATCACAATATTACTCGTAAGTAATCCTCGAATAAATACGTAGAATTATTTACTAAATAACTCTCTTCTTTAAATGAATATTCAATATAATATTCATTAATTAAATAAACTCAAATAAATATTTAAAATAATATTTACTAAATAAATCAAACCTTAAATGAATATTTGAAAATAATATTCATTTAATAATATACCAAATGAATAGCCAAATAATATTCTTAGTAATCAAAACTTTAAAGGAATATTCGAAGCAATATTCCTTAAGTAATTAGAACTTCGAATGAATACTTTTAAATAATATTCATTAAGTACATAAAATCTTAAATGAATATTCACGATAATATTCATTTAATAAATAAATTCCAAGTGAATATTCAATTGATATTCATTAAACAAATAATATTCTAAATGAATAACCAAATAATATTCATTTAATAATTAATATTCTAAATAAATATCCAAATGATATTCATTTAGTAATCAAAACCTTAATATTCGAAATAATATTCCTTGAGTAATTAGAACTTCGAAAGAATACTTTTAGAATAGTATTTATCAATTACATAACACTTAGATGAATATCTGAAAGTGATATTCATTTAATGAACAAAATTCCAATGAATATCAAAGTAATTATTCATTAATAATCAAACTCTAATGAATATTCAAAAATAAAATTCATTTAATATTTCTCGACTGAGATAATACTCAAATAACATTTCTCAAAAGATTTCCAAGTATTTGATACTTTTATGGAAATATAAATAATGGTTAATAATAACATTCCTCAAAATGAATACTACTCTGTCGCTGGAATCCCTCCGGGTTTCCACGACTATCTATATAACACAAAATACCGACTCCCGGTCTATATTATCGAAGGAATATCATACGCCCTTCACTAAAGGTCTTAACAAATTCCGGCTTATACTGATATATCGTATCTAGTTTATAAGCCAACATCAAAACAGGGAACAAGTATCAATATTACTTTTGAAAACAAACATGCATGCTATGGCATAGGTATAACAACAATCATATATATTATCACAACAACAGTTCCAAGGTAATGGAAACTTGCCTGGGAATCGAGTGCGGGTAGGGGTAATGTGTCCCGGGTCAGCTCGACGATCTATAAACAATCAGAATATTTAAGATTAATCACTTAACGCTTCTTAAAAGGCTAAGTATAAACTCCACTTAAATCGAAACATGTTTTCGAGTTATCTCGTTACGTCTCTTTTAGTGTAACTCTTTTTATCACCGATACGATCCGACATTCGTTCATTATCAAGACATGTCATCATGCTTATACTTGGTATATACTTAAGTCGTACAAGTTCTAAGGTCGGTCGTTTACGAATCAAGATTATACCTCGAGTTTTATCGCCCGTTTTCTAAGTTATAACCAAAGTCATACTTTTAAGGGGTTCGTTCGCGTTTAATCTCGATTCGAACATTTTTATAAAATCGAAAAATGATCTATTTGACATGTGGTTTTCTCCCACACCTTCTTTTTTATCTCTATTATTTAATTATCATGATTCGCCACTGATTTCATAGTGTTAAGGGAATCCAATTTCAGTTACGAACTTCCGTGTACGGTTTCGAACCATTTTTACGAATTTAATCATAACTCCTAAACCGTAAGTCCATTTCATACGAACTTTATATCAAAATGAAGCTTATAACATAATCTATCTTAACATGGCAGATTACTAAGCTATGCAGTGAGTTAAGCCTACTGTGATTCACGGTTTTCAAGGTTTAACAAAAATTGGGCATTACGACGGCTATAAATCGAACGTTCTAAAATTCACAACATCAATCACAATCCACACCGGGCATCCATATAACTTATACATATATTTTTCATCCCCCAACTGTCCAAAATCATCTACTTGACCATCATAACATAATCATACTTAGATCCACTAACAAACTCCATAATCATGCTTGTAATCATACTAATATCATGACTATGCTAAAACTCATCAAGAACATGCAAGATCTTAAAATAAGGCCTAGGGTTTCAAGATGTGATTACCTTCCTTGGTGTATAAAACAACTTAATAAGCCTTGTATAGTCCTCATGTGGCCTTATAATAGCTTAGATCATCCAAAAGAAACCAAGAAAGCAAAGTTAGATCTTGAAGGTTACTATATATCCGTTCAAAGAACTGCAAAAATGGGGGCCTTACCATGTTTTTCTGAATGAGATTTCTAAAGGAGAGTTGTAGAGAATATTAACAGCTTTCCAAAAAGCTAAAGAACACAAAATTTCATTGGATAAGGAAGGAGATATGGCTGTTTGAAAATCGCTAAAGAAACTGTCCAGAATCTGGACAGGTTGGTTACTTCAAATTGGGGAAGGGATTTGACTAGGCTAGACTACTTGGATTGCCATGAAACTTTGAGCGAATATTTCCCATGGAGTGGAGAGGATTGGGTTAAAGTTTGGTGATTTTATCATGGTTAGAAATGGAGATGTGAATTTTTCTTTCCATGATGCTCCTGCTGGGCACTTTGTAGAAAGTTGTGTTGCTTGGTTGATTTTCTTGATAATAATGCATAAAGTGCTTTCCACTTGCTCTCATCTTGTCTAATACACTTGCTAGGATAATATCTAGCTAAAGTAGCTTTATTAAAGGTAGTATGTCATGGATGATGAGTTTTGCAAGCCAAGTGTTGAACATTGGATGGTTATAAGCTAACTAGGTGATTTGATTTCTAAGTACTAGTTCATTTTCTAAGTGTGCTAGTTACATGAGTCCACTTGGTTGCTAGATATTTTATAGTAGCTTATGCATGACTCTTGTTTCCTCTGCTTGTTTATTTGTCCGGTTATTGATCCGTTTAATTGATCGTTCGGAGAAATTTTTCAAGGATTTCTAGTTAGGTTTTCACCGGAAACCTTCTTAATATTTATACTACCATCCTCCATCTTACTTAATACTTCTCGAATTTAATTTCCTTAAATCCCTTTTATAAATCCTTAAGTCTTGCAGTGTCCAGGGAAATCTCGGAGAAAATAAAAGTGCTCTTTTTCTGAATCCGACAGCTTTTACATACACTTTTTTCCCCCCTGGATCACTAATACGAACTCAGAAATCCGTTCCGGATACCGGATATAGCATTATTATAATAATATTCCAATTTCCACCAAAATCACTATTCATCACTTATTTTTATTTAATTCCTATAATTAGGAAAATGAACCTGGTTCACTCTCGAGTGTTCCTTAACCTTCTTACGGAAACGCTGGACTTATAATAGATATTGATTTGGATGACACAAGAATAATCTTGCTTGAAGTAATCTTCTCATATTCTTAGGAGATAGATCATTCTTATCTATGTTGTCAACCAAAGGTATTCTGCATGACATATAATAATTGAATCCAAATCCATTCCATTCATTAAATAGACAGTCGTTACATCGCAGTCATAACCACTATTCATTCCCATATTATTACATAATAAAAAGTTTTAATTCTACCCAAAAATCTGGGTTCTTACAAAAACATTCAAAATTTTATGACATTCTGTTTACTACCTCTGCCATACAAAAGATGTTTACAAATAATCTTACTTCAGCATTGTACATCTTATATCCAACATCTCCGTTTCCATTCTTTTCTTCTTTTTTTTCGACCTTTAACAACATTTACAATCATGGGCTCTCATTTGCTATTCTTTCTCCTTGATTCAGCTTTCATTAGCCTCAATTCTTGTTCATGATTCCTTGAACCAGTACTTATTCCAATTTGACATAACATATTTGTCTTAATCACCAAATTCTTAACTTGCATAACCAATTTCTCGTCCATGCAGTTATAGTTCTATCCTTTAAGACGTCGTCACGCCCATCTTCGCATTTCTTCATCATTAGGAATTTTTGAAAATATCGAATTTCAGACAAAGGGAGTCAATAAAATGAATGGGCGTCAATATGAATATAGACTGAGTTTGTTTTATAAAGTCTTTTATAAATGAATTTAACCGAGAGATCAATATGATCTTTTGAACTATTATCAGGTTGTATTTGTCACTTGGTCAACCACCACAGTACATAAAGATGGCCAGTCTTTAGTACTTTCGTGACAAACACAATCAGTGACGTCCCACTGGACTTCCATCACAAAGATAAGATGTCCCTGAATCCCCTATCTGCATAGGTTGTTCATCTCAGCTAGAATAGAGAAAATCAAGTATTCATGAAAATGAAAGGGATTCAAGAGTTTCAAAAATCTTCATGTAAAATTGAATCAAGCATTCTCTGGGAAATATAGATATTTCAGAAAGAGATGGGATTGAATTTGAATAAATCTGACATATAAAGCTCATTATCAATTGATAAATAGAAGACTTTCCACTAGATGCAATTGATCAAGCAAACATTCAAGAAATTCCTAATTATCCATAACCTCATTCTTATCGACTAAGCACTAATATACTTAGCTGCAAAAACCGGCCTGACAATAATGAGTTGAATAATTAAGAAGATCTCAATTCATTCTCGATTTTGGACCGTCACTGCGCAACGAATGCCTCAGCCACGATACCAACCGAGAATTAATTTACAACAATCCAAAGGAAGAATCTGAAATTTCTTCAATTAATGACTTTGAACGAATCAATAATTAGGGATGCACGGCTACACTTAACTTCCAATTCTTGCTAATAATCACTTCTCACCTCGCATTCTCAACTTTCTCATACCATCTCCGAAACGTTCATATCGAAACTAATATCGTAGAATGTCCTAAATCCTATGCCAAAAATCTCAAGATAACGTCCCCCGGACTGATAGCTCCAGCTGCCCACTTAGCTTATGTCGCTTCGGGTTCGCTGTTTTGCTAATAGCCCAATCCTTAAACGATTCAAACTTCTACTCGCGCGATATGCCGAAAGACCGATTAACGTCGCGACGCTTGCCGAAGTATCCTAACGCGATCCTTATCCTAAACCGTTCTACCCAACGTCTATCTTATACTCGTACCCTAACCCTCCTAATCTGTTTCAGTGACCATAACCTGTAGCTCTGATACCAACTTGTAACGCTCCCTCTATCCAACATTAATAATACATACCTTTTATAATAGCATAAATATTTTTACAGGAGAATTTTAGAAAATTTTGACATGATGTATTCATACTTAGGATTAACCACCTGACCAAATCAACACAACCAATCCAACTATAACCAAACCTGCTCATATGCATAATAATAGCAAAATTTATAAAGAAATATAACTCTGACTAACCAAGACCGCTCAGAGGTTATGGTATGAAACAAACTATTACATTACTATTATTACAACCCCATCTCAAATAAAAGAATATTATACAATTTTTATGAATATACAAAAATCACTATCAAACTAGATATCCCACCTCAACAAATCCATGACTCGAACGTCCCCTCTCGCGGCCTATAGAGCAATACCCACTGACCTCTAGTCCTTCTGAATATCTCTAATAACTGGAGAAAAATAAACAGAAGCAAGAGTGAGCCAACAATGCTCAGCAAGTGTAAATAGTGATGACAATTTCAATACAACAACAATTTTGATAAGCAACAGAGTTCCATCTCATTTTATGAAGGAATCAGTTATATTAACTTTTTAGATTGCCACGAGGGCCAACAATTCACCATTCATAAGGTGCATCAAAACTAGAACTGGACAGAATTCTGATATCAAAATGTTATTCAAACAGACTTTCAAGAAGTCAAGAACTGAATGTGACGCCCCCAAATCTGAGGTCAAATATTCAGGTCGTCACATCATCATCCAACCATATCATACCTGTATTAACTTTACAACTCAACAATACATCCATCCATACCTCAATCTTACATACAATCAAGTTAGAGCCTCAGAAACGATAACCAAAAGTAACACTAACTATTACAATTCATCTGTACAATCCAGAGTCTTACGCAATTCCACTTATACAACTACACTTGAAGACAAGTCTTACTATTACAGTTGAAAACCTATCAGACTACTCTGTAGTATTTATCATGGACTAAATCATCTCCGGGTAATTCTTCTACTCCTCTTCTGCTGGTGCGGAGTTAATCGGCCAAATTCTTCCCTTTCTGAAAAGTTTTTATAAAACAAGAATGAGCTACATAATGCTCAGCAAGTTCACGATTTTGTAAAATAATAAGGTGGTTTATTTCGAAAACATTCCCAACTATATGGGTATATATCTCAGATTACAAAACATAACTCGACAATATATATGTCCGAGTTTGTATAAAACATTTATACTCACTAAGGAGCTTTAAGAATAACATATGAATCCTTTACAAGGTTCTCATCTCAATATACCCCAAGTTTGAAAATATATATATATAGCATATCATTTTCGGCAAAACACTCTACGGTTATCATACTGTACAGGGAATACGTTATTGCAAAACCTCTTTCCTTCCATTAGCTTGGGAAGTTTCTCATTCAAAAACATTTCATTCTTTGAAATAATAGCAAGAGTGCACTAACACGTGCCAATCTTTATAGAAAATCTTGCAGTTCTAGATACTGCACAATATCAATATTTTCTCATCAAAAACCACACTATCGGCAACTTGGCACTTAGGCCCAAGAAGCAGTGTTTGAGTATTTTTCCAAAGTGGAGGATGGGACTTAAAGAAAACATAAAACCTGACAGGGATTGACGATGATCAGTCGCCACATCCGAGTCCAATAATCCGCGGGTCTTCTCTACCGGTAGAAGGATAGAAACTACATCCGTAACTATCCCCGGGTGAAAACTACATCCGTAATCACCCTCGATGAAAACTACATCCGTAATCATCCTTCGGCAACACATGGGCCGGAATAATATTTGATGGACCGCCTGGCTCACGGCCGCTTACACATCCCGGGAATCGTTCGTCAACGGTTCCCACACCTGCCAGAGTCCCTTTTTCTTTTTCTTTTAAAAACTAGATTTTGATTGAAAACAGAGTAGTTGTGGTTCGACATCAGTCGACCGATAATTCTTGAAATCATACAAGAAGCAGAACCTGACCGGGGGGTTTCGAAAATGTTTGGAGTTCGAAAAAGTTCGAGTTTGAAAGTATTCAAGGGTATCTTGGATTAGCTTTGTTTTTTTAAAATAATGAACAATAATTAATAAATGATATTTTAAAATTTAATATCAACAATTAATAAAATGATTATTTAATAAAATAAACTTTCAATCCAAGATAGGGTTTCGAGTATTTACGAAGATATAATAATAGATATTTGAATATACGATACCACCCGAATGACTCTTCGGGTTTTCGCAATATAGATACGATATAATAATATACCGCTCCCCGGTCAATAGTATATACGGACCGCTACGACCTCTATTGCTAGAGTCGTTGTCCGAAGAAAACATTTCAATCTAAGTTCAAGGGGGTAAAAGCATACATGTACTTGTTCAATTTCAATTGCATCAATACTTCGGTAAACATAGCATTTGATATAATTTGAAAACTACAAACACAACAGTGAAAATCCTTGTATATGTATAAGTTTTGAAAAGTAAACTTGCCTGGGTGTGGTAGGGGTGGTAAAGCTCTCGGGGTGGCGCGGTAATCTATAACATTCAAGGGTGCGTCCGTTAGTAACTTAACGAGACGACTAAATAATAATATCAAATAATTACGAGATTACCCTCGCGACTCCACTCTTAAGCCCACTAACCCTAATAAAGGTCATTAATACCTTAAGGTTACGTTCGTTGATAATCCGACTCGAATTAATTACCAAATTTCAAGTTTGCTAAGTTTTTGTCGAAAATCTCAAAAACTAATTCTAATCGTGATTTTTCCCTCGCGCTCATTACGCTCTAACATTTTTAGAAAAATATTAAATTCGAATTTTTACTCAAATCTTTTTGGGTCGTTTTACCCACTGTAAAATCTTGCTCCTCAATTTTTACCACGAATTTACCATATTTTTAAAGGGTCCAAAGATATTTTACAAGATAGCACTTTTCTGCAGTCCACTTTCCAGAACACGTTTCACTAAATAAATCATATCTCAAAATCCACAAATCTTCTGACAATGAGCCTTACATTTCTAAAAACTACAGATCAAGACCTTTCCAACCATATAAAGTAGGTTTTCAGGGGATCAGTTTTAGTGCTCCGAATTACAGTTCCAAAAAGGGTCAGTTTCAGTTTGTTCAACAACTCCTCCACTACAAGTCATATCTCTTCCAAAAATTCCACAAAGTCCAAAATCATTATATATCCTCCAACAAAATTATCATACACTTATGGGACCTTATATAACATACAAATAATTTTTAACATAACAATATCCATCATCATCCATGGTTTCTCATAAATCAAACTATAATGGTCACTTTTGAGCTTCAAACTTTTAGATCTCATAAAACTAAGCATGGTTCTTGGCATGGCTACTAAGGGTTAACATGTATACCTTCCTTGAAGCTCCTAGTAACTTAATGAAGCTTGAAATCCTCTCCAAACACCTTGGTTGATCACCTTAGAGCTTACTCTTCAAGATCTAAAATCAAGAACATAAAAAGGTTACTATTCACCTAGAACTTTAAGAATTTTTCTAACTAGGTTAGGCTTGGAATTAAATCATGAAAAATTTACCATACCTTAGTTATATCATGAGGGGGCTTGGGCTAAAATATCTTGAATTTAGGATGAGTGGAAGTGGTGGATGAATTTTTCTTAGCCTCCTTCTTTCTTGAAAAACCGTGAGCTTCCTTACAAGGGGGGGGGGGGTTTTGCTTGGTGTTGGCTTGTGTTTAAGTGTTGTAAATAATATGTAGCCACTTACCTTGGCTAAATATTGTCCAAGTAATGATCTTGTGGTGTGCAATTGGCCAAGCAACAAAGAAATACTAGGTGATCCCTAATTTAGGGAAGTATGTTTCCTAAATAACCTAACTAGATTCTATAAACTTGGTTACTTACTAACTTCCTACTAACTACTTGGTTACTAACCTAGACTAGGTAGTTTGCATGGGATTTGCATGGGGTGCATGTAATCTTGCCACCTTGCATGGTTAGTGGGTATTTTCCAATTTCCAAAATTTTCTAGAAAATCCTTAAACATTTTTGGTGGAATTTTTCCTTCAATATTCTTTCTAAAATCCAACTTCCTAATTCTAAATATATATGGTTCCTTGGGTTCTCAAAATAATAAAACCATGATCTTGTCGTAGTATTCGTATTTATCGATATCCCGGAAATGTACGAAATTAATAAAATAGGATTTTGCGAAATCCGTCGACGTTTACATACACTTATTTTTCTTAAGGAAGCATAATATAAATTCAAATCTTCATTTTCCCTTCAAACACAAGTGGTGGTTGAGATCACCTTCTTTACATAACGGGATTACTATTCATCTGAGTCTTTTACAATGGTACAAAAATTAGGGTTATTACAGTCTCCCCTCCTTAAAAGGATTCCGTCCCGGAATCAGGTTGAAAACAGTTGGGGGTGCTTTTCGCTCATTGCGCTTTCTAGTTCCCATGTTGATTCTTCGACATTCTGGCTCCTCCACAAGACTCTCACTAGTTTGACAACCTTGTTCCTCAGCACCTGTTCTTTTCTATCCATGATTTCTACGGGTTGCTCCACATATGTTAAGTCTGGTTGCAGATCCACTTGATCATGTTCTATCACATGTCGGAAGTCGGTATGGTAGGGTCGTAGCATGGACACATGGAACACATTATGTACTTGCTGCAAGCTTGGGGGTAAAGCCAATTCATAGGCTAACTTTCCAACTCGTCTCAAAATCTCAAAAGGTCCAATAAATCTCGGGCTTAGCTTCCCCTTCTTACCAAATCTCATCAATCCTTTCCACGGTGATACCTTCAACATCACGAACTCTCCTACCTCGTACTCCTTGTCCTTGCGGGTCTGGTCCGCATACTTCTTCTGTCTGTCTTGGGCCGCTACCAGCCGTCCTCTTATAAGCTCAATAGTTTCTCTTGTTTGTTGGACCAGTTCGGGCCCTAAAATCTTTCGCTCTCCAACCTCTTCCCAGCACAAGGGAGATCGACATCTTCGTCCATATAAGGCTTCATATGGGGGCATGCCTATACTCGCATGGTAACTGTTGTTGTATGAAAACTCGATCAACGGCAAGTGGTCATCCCAACTTCCCTTGAAATCAATGGCACATACTCTCAACATGTCTTCGATGGTCTGGATGGTTCTCTCACTTTGTCCATCTGTTTGGGGATGGTATGCAGTGCTCATGTTTAACTTGGTCCCCACACAATCCTGAAAACTCCTCCAGAACCTGGAGTTGAATCTTGGGTCTCTATCTGATACGATGCTCACCGGAACCCCATGCCTAACCACAATCTCCTTTAAGTAGATATCCACCAGCTTGTCAACAGTGTATCTCTCGTTGATTGGGAGAAAATGTGCTGACTTGGTCAATCTATCGATAATTACCCAAATGGCGTCATGATTAGTCTTGGTCCTTGGTAATCCGACCACAAAGTCCATCGCAATCTGTTCCCACTTCCACTCGGGTATCTCCAAGGGTTGCAACAATCCACTGGGCCTCTGGTGTTCGGCCTTCACTCTTTGACATGTCAAGCATTTACTTACCCACTCTGCTACGTCCTTCTTCATATTTGGCCACCAATAATACTCTTTCAAATCCCTATACATCTTGGTGCCCCCAGGGTGAATCGAATACCTTGAACTATGAGCCTCTTGCAAAATCTCACTTTTTAATTCTTGAACGTTCGGGATCCATATCCTAGATTCGTACCTCATAATTCCATTCCCGTCCTTCTCACACCTAATTTCTTCGCCAGTCAAAATTTTCCCCATCGAATTCTTTTCTTCTTCTAGCTTCTTTTCCTGGCATAACTTAATCTTTTCTAATAGCGGTGGTTGGACCTTTATTTCCATTAGACTCTCCTGGCCAATTCCTGGTAACCTCACCTCAATCTCCAGCCTCTCGAGGTCTTCGATCAATTCGTCCACTGACGTTATCATCTTAAGATTCTCCTTTCGGCTAAGTGCATCGGCCACTACGTTGGCCTTCCCTGGGTGATAGTGAATCTCACAATCATAATCCTTGATTAGCTCTAACCATCTCCTCTGCCTCATGTTTAACTCTTTCTGAGTGAATATGTACTTTAAGCTCTTGTGATCCGTGTAGATTTCACACCTTTCTCCGTAAAGGTAATGTCTCCAGATCTTCAGGGCAAAAACTATCGCTGCTAACTCCAAATCATGGGTGGGGTATCTTATCTCATATTCTTTAAGTTGTCTGGACGCATACGCAATCACCTTACCGTGCTGCATAAGCACACACCCTAAACCTTTATGGGACGCGTCGCTATAAATCACAAAATCTCCCTTATCATCGGGTAGGGCTAGTACTGGTGCTGTCACCAACCTCTTTTTCAACTCTTGAAAGCTCTCTTCGCATTTCTCAGTCCACACAAACTTCTCGGTCTTGCGAGTTAGCCGGGTCAAAGGGGCTGCTATCTTGGCAAAGTCTTGGACAAATCTCCTATAGTAGCCGGCCAATCCTATGAAACTTCTCACCTCTGTCGGAGTGGTTGGTCTCTCCCAATTTGATACAGCCTCTATTTTGGCTGGGTCCACTAGGATGCCTTGTTCGCTAATCACATGCCCCAAAAACTGAACTTCCTTCAACCAAAATTCACACTTCGAGAACTTAGCGTACAACTTTTCTTCTCTTAGCGCTCCCAATACAATCCTCAAATGCTCTGCATGTTCCTCTTTCATCTTGGAATAAATTAAGATGTCATCGATGAAGACTATAACACACTTGTCCAGGTACTTCTTGAAGACTCGATTCATTAAGTCCATGAAAGCTGCGGGTGCATTTGTTAACCCAAACGACATTACTAAAAACTCATAGTGTCCGTACCGGGTGCGAAAGGCCGTCTTTGGTATATCTTCTGGTTTAATCTTTAACTGGTGATACCCGGTCCGCAAATCGATCTTAGAGAAATAAACTGCATCTTTCAATTGGTCAAACAGGTCATCTATCCTGGGCAAGGGATACTTATTCTTGATGGTCACCTTATTCAACTCCCTGTAATCTATGCATAATCTCATACTGCCATCCTTCTTTTTCACGAATAACACCGGGGCTCCCCACGGTGACACACTAGGTCTTATCATTCCTTTATCCAACAGCTCTTGCAATTGGGTGGCCAACTCTTTCATCTCCACTGAGGCTAGCCTACACGGGGCCTTTTAAACTCTATGTTTCTCTATGTGCATCAATCCCTTTAAACTAAGTAAAGCTTCACATTCTTGCCACAATATTTCTTCCTTTCTTGTCCATCTCACTTCCATGTTAGTTTCCTCTAAGGATATGTCTTACATCACAATCGATTTGAATTTCTTGGATCAGGAAAAGGCTTGGTAACTCCAGAATTCATTACTATAACATCCTGACAACGGTTGGTAGGAACGTACTCCCAACCACCTCATCATTTCCTATAACTTTCCTCACACTAATATTAAAGGTCTTGTGGTATGCCCCGACATGTTATCCTACTTTAAATAATCACTCGGCATAACGCTCTGGCTGCACAATTACAACATTTGGTTTCTGATCTCAAATTGGTGCAACGGTTCACAATTGTACCTCCCGTTCACCTTAGAGTAATCGCTTTTGAAAGGAATGGTTTCAAAATAACAAGGTCCAATAGATAATTTCAATAAGAATTCCACATTGGATGTTCCAAGAATGTTGATGGTTCCAGATACTAGGAGTCTCGATTTTTCGGAGATGTAAGGATGGACAAAAAGAATACAACAAGGTTTATTCCTTCATGTCCTGATAATCTTGTAATGTGATATCATAGAGAATGTTGCACGAGGGCAAAGATTGTTGGATACAAAAGTCATAAAGACGGTCTTTATACAATTCTTACATCTTGTTAATACTTTTCCTCTTGAAAAATAAGAGGAAATCTAAAGTCGCATTGATGAAGGTCAGCCAATAGAAAGCAATTCTACTCCATGACAATTAAAGAATGAAGTAGTTTGTCATTCAAGTAATCAATGGTTTCAAATGAATTCTCATTGTATGAATGAAAGAATAAAATATTCAAGTGATATAAAGTCTGATACGAAGATGGGTAAGAGTTCAAGTCGAGTGGGCGACCTCACTAGGTCTCAATCAAGTTATTCGTCAAACTTTCATCATCATACTTTACCACATGCAAAATGCATTGCGGAATGAATTAAATTGGGAGTTGGACCAGTGGAACAATAACTAGTCCTTTTCAAGAAACACTAGCAACTAGCGAGACAAAATTTGCTAGTTCACCCGTTTGAGAAATCACCACCAGCTAGGACAATTAGCTAGGTGTTCTTCACAACATTACAATTTTGAGTAGTTAGAACAATCAACTAGTCATTCATATTGACATAACGACTAGCCAGTTTCAATTGGATAGAACGGAATTTCAACATCGTAGCCATTGAAGAAACTTTAGGCTACTCGGACAACGAATGGAAATAAGAAGTTATTAAGTTTGAAAAAGAAACTATAAAATTTGAAGAGAATATTCTAGGTATCGTAACAATCGATAACCTCTCATCAAATATTACTTATCAGTGAAACGGTCCATCCAAGGGTGCCGCCGTACACATGCTTTATCAGATCCGACAATATAATTAAATTCGGAATACCAATATCAGAATGATATCCTTACTATGATTTCAACGTAAGACGCACAATTTCATTTTGAATAGGAGAAAGGACTCATGAGGAATATCTGGATGTTAGATCATCCCTGTTCTCAACAAGTGGATAAAAATTTATGGGCTCGATTGAAGAATGCAAGTATGAAAGAAGTAGTCAAATATCAATATTCGTTTAGGAATATTCATTGATTAATTAAGGAAACGATTGTTGAACATTCCTTGGATAATTGAAAGGAAGTGTAAATAGTCCTGAGCAGAACGAAGTAATTATAAACTTCAAATAGAATACTCGAGGATCAAATAAGATACTTTGGATGAGTCCCGGTTTAGAGAAAGTATATCATTGGCGGTTATTCCACAAGTTTGAAGTAGAAGGATAGAAGGATTACCTGATATAAACTAATCGAGGTAACATGGTTAGTGAAAAGTTTAAAATGAAGTAGTGCACCAGCCGGTAGTTACCAAAATAAGTTAATAATCATTCGTGCATCTCATTATCACCACTATGAGGGTAACTCCATCTCTTCGTCTTCGTAATACAAGACACCAACTAGTGTGTCTCTCAATCATCATCTTAAAGTCATTTATCGAGTTGAGGTTTCACAAATGTATATGTCATTTCCGTGCTTTATCTTGAAGGCCAAGCTTCACATCATTCCGGGGACACCTGCTAAGTCCATAGGGTCCTACTTCATGCCTTCCGACATGAATCACAAGTGGCCAGTTCCCCCTGGGAACAGATCAAAGAGATCTCTCAGGGATCTCAATGCAGTCCATAGGTTCAGTGGCGGTGTGTGTGCACGTGAACATACGTTACCAGCAATATATAGGTTTACAAGTATATATGCGTAGTCTCTGCTAAAATTTCTATCAAATAATTCCAGTATGGACTCACTGGTCTCTTCCTTTGGTAGACTCTGAGATCACTGTATCGCTCGTTGCAACCATATTCAACTTCACTAGAGTCGCTTTGTTAATTCTGCTTGTTTGTTCTCTAAGTTGAACTACCATGCTCTAGCGTCCGAATCATGCATGGAATTATCCAGCACGCTCATCTTATGATAACATTCTTGTATAACACATGTAAAATTCGCCATCAAGAGTGGTGAAGTCCACAACGGCATAGTAACCACCTTTCAGGTAAACCCGTTACCTATCGAAAATTGGATCTTATAGCCAAAGTAAAAGACTGTCATTATTCCAAGTACTACGTACCCTTAATTATGTAGGGAAGTCTAAACTTCTTGATTCTTAAAATGCTGCCTCCTAAACTGTGGAGGACTATGGGCCACAAAATTTATACCAGACTAGTTATCCGATTATATTGGCAGTATCGCCTCTATCTCAGCTGCTCTTGAGATTTCGCTCTGCTTCCTATATCATTACCTATGATAGGTCATGTACGACTCTCAAACCTCTATTCATCATTCTGAAGGTCTCTAAGGATTCTATCGTCCCTAGTATAATACCTCCAGTAAACACTCCAGTCCATTCTACTCACCGGTACCTCTTCCGGTAGTCCAATAATAAGTTTACTACGATCTCTTATGTCATTCTCCTACTTAGACTTAACTCTCAACACTTCTCATTTCTGAGTACTGTAACTTATCTCTCTGATACCATTACTGTGACGCCCCCAAATCTGAGGTCAAATATTCAGGTCGTCACATCATCATCCAACCATATCATACCTGTATTAACTTTACAACTCAACAATACATCCATACATACCTCAATCTTACATACAATCAAGTTAGAGCCTCAGAAACGATAACCAAAAGTAACACTAACTATTACAATTCATCTGTACAATCCAGAGTCTTACGCAATTCCACTTATACAACTACACTTGAAGACAAGTCTTACTATTACAGTTGAAAACCTATCAGACTACTCTGTAGTATTTATCATGGACTAAATCATCTCCGGGTAATTCTTCTACTCCTCTTCTGCTGGTGCGGAGTTAATCGGCCAAATTCTTCCCTTTCTGAAAAGTTTTTATAAAACAAGAATGAGCTACATAATGCTCAGCAAGTTCACGATTTTGTAAAATAATAAGGTGGTTTATTTCGAAAACATTCCCAACTATATGGGTATATATCTCAGATTACAAAACATAACTCGACAATATATATGTCCGAGTTTGTATAAAACATTTATACTCACTAAGGAGCTTTAAGAATAACATATGAATCCTTTACAAGGTTCTCATCTCAATATACCCCAAGTTTGAAAATATATATATATAGCATATCATTTTCGGCAAAACACTCTACGGTTATCATACTGTACAGGGAATACGTTATTGCAAAACCTCTTTCCTTCCATTAGCTTGGGAAGTTTCTCATTCAAAAACATTTCATTCTTTGAAATAATAGCAAGAGTGCACTAACACGTGCCAATCTTTATAGAAAATCTTGCAGTTCTAGATACTGCACAATATCAATATTTTCTCATCAAAAACCACACTATCGGCAACTTGGCACTTAGGCCCAAGAAGCAGTGTTTGAGTATTTTTCCAAAGTGGAGGATGGGACTTAAAGAAAACATAAAACCTGACAGGGATTGACGATGATCAGTCGCCACATCCGAGTCCAATAATCCGCGGGTCTTCTCTACCGGTAGAAGGATAGAAACTACATCCGTAACTATCCCCGGGTGAAAACTACATCCGTAATCACCCTCGATGAAAACTACATCCGTAATCATCCTTCGGCAACACATGGGCCGGAATAATATTTGATGGACCGCCTGGCTCACGGCCGCTTACACATCCCGGGAATCGTTCGTCAACGGTTCCCACACCTGCCAGAGTCCCTTTTTCTTTTTCTTTTAAAAACTAGATTTTGATTGAAAACAGAGTAGTTGTGGTTCGACATCAGTCGACCGATAATTCTTGAAATCATACAAGAAGCAGAACCTGACCGGGGGTTTTCGAAAATGTTTGGAGTTCGAAAAAGTTTGAGTTTGAAAGTATTCAAGGGTATCTTGGATTAGCTTTGTTTTTTTAAAATAATGAACAATAATTAATAAATGATATTTTAAAATTTAATATCAACAATTAATAAAATGATTATTTAATAAAATAAACTTTCAATCCAAGATAGGGTTTCGAGTATTTACGAAGATATAATAATAGATATTTGAATATACGATACCACCCGAATGACTCTTCGGGTTTTCGCAATATAGATACGATATAATAATATACCGCTCCCCGGTCAATAGTATATACGGACCGCTACGACCTCTATTGCTAGAGTCGTTGTCCGAAGAAAACATTTCAATCTAAGTTCAAGGGGGTAAAAGCATACATGTACTTGTTCAATTTCAATTGCATCAATACTTCGGTAAACATAGCATTTGATATAATTTGAAAACTACAAACACAACAGTGAAAATCCTTGTATATGTATAAGTTTTGAAAAGTAAACTTGCCTGGGTGTGGTAGGGGTGGTAAAGCTCTCGGGGTGGCGCGGTAATCTATAACATTCAAGGGTGCGTCCGTTAGTAACTTAACGAGACGACTAAATAATAATATCAAATAATTACGAGATTACCCTCGCGACTCCACTCTTAAGCCCACTAACCCTAATAAAGGTCATTAATACCTTAAGGTTACGTTCGTTGATAATCCGACTCGAATTAATTACCAAATTTCAAGTTTGCTAAGTTTTTGTCGAAAATCTCAAAAACTAATTCTAATCGTGATTTTTCCCTCGCGCGCATTACGCTCTAACATTTTTAGAAAAATATTAAATTCGAATTTTTACTCAAATCTTTTTGGGTCGTTTTACCCACTGTAAAATCTTGCTCCTCAATTTTTACCACGAATTTACCATATTTTTAAAGGGTCCAAAGATATTTTACAAGATAGCACTTTTCTGCAGTCCACTTTCCAGAACACGTTTCACTAAATAAATCATATCTCAAAATCCACAAATCTTCTGACAATGAGCCTTACATTTCTAAAAACTACAGATCAAGACCTTTCCAACCATATAAAGTAGGTTTTCAGGGGATCAGTTTTAGTGCTCCGAATTACAGTTCCAAAAAGGGTCAGTTTCAGTTTGTTCAACAACTCCTCCACTACAAGTCATATCTCTTCCAAAAATTCCACAAAGTCCAAAATCATTATATATCCTCCAACAAAATTATCATACACTTATGGGACCTTATATAACATACAAATAATTTTTAACATAACAATATCCATCATCATCCATGGTTTCTCATAAATCAAACTATAATGGTCACTTTTGAGCTTCAAACTTTTAGATCTCATAAAACTAAGCATGGTTCTTGGCATGGCTACTAAGGGTTAACATGTATACCTTCCTTGAAGCTCCTAGTAACTTAATGAAGCTTGAAATCCTCTCCAAACACCTTGGTTGATCACCTTAGAGCTTACTCTTCAAGATCTAAAATCAAGAACATAAAAAGGTTACTATTCACCTAGAACTTTAAGAATTTTTCTAACTAGGTTAGGCTTGGAATTAAATCATGAAAAATTTACCATACCTTAGTTATATCATGAGGGGGCTTGGGCTAAAATATCTTGAATTTAGGATGAGTGGAAGTGGTGGATGAATTTTTCTTAGCCTCCTTCTTTCTTGAAAAACCGTGAGCTTCCTTACAAGGGGGGGGGGGTTTTGCTTGGTGTTGGCTTGTGTTTAAGTGTTGTAAATAATATGTAGCCACTTACCTTGGCTAAATATTGTCCAAGTAATGATCTTGTGGTGTGCAATTGGCCAAGCAACAAAGAAATACTAGGTGATCCCTAATTTAGGGAAGTATGTTTCCTAAATAACCTAACTAGATTCTATAAACTTGGTTACTTACTAACTTCCTACTAACTACTTGGTTACTAACCTAGACTAGGTAGTTTGCATGGGATTTGCATGGGGTGCATGTAATCTTGCCACCTTGCATGGTTAGTGGGTATTTTCCAATTTCCAAAATTTTCTAGAAAATCCTTAAACATTTTTGGTGGAATTTTTCCTTCAATATTCTTTCTAAAATCCAACTTCCTAATTCTAAATATATATGGTTCCTTGGGTTCTCAAAATAATAAAACCATGATCTTGTCGTAGTATTCGTATTTATCGATATCCCGGAAATGTACGAAATTAATAAAATAGGATTTTGCGAAATCCGTCGACGTTTACATACACTTATTTTTCTTAAGGAAGCATAATATAAATTCAAATCTTCATTTTCCCTTCAAACACAAGTGGTGGTTGAGATCACCTTCTTTACATAACGGGATTACTATTCATCTGAGTCTTTTACAATGGTACAAAAATTAGGGTTATTACACTGAACATCTCATTTTCAAAGTATAGATTAGAATTGGAATTTTTTTATTTATTTAAAAAAAACATCATTAAGGTTAGGCTGCTGATCAGTCACGCACTAACCCCGGACAAACGCACACAGCAATGTCCTTTAATGGATCCACGGCACACATTGGCCTTAATAATTTCTGACCACGAATCTGGTCTGACCCTCACGGTCCACATTTTAAAAACATTCAACCTTCACGGTCCACATTTTAAAAACATTCCAATTCTAAATCGTCCACACTAGGTGTCGGAACAATCGACCACCTTTACCAACCAATAAATGGAATACTCACGTTCCAGAATAACGACTCATAATCCAAGAGTCACTGAAAGATTTAAGATCAACAAGTGTCGACAAGTTCAACACGATAAAGGGGGTGAAAAAATATAGATAACAACAATCTCAAACGGTATCGATAAGTTCGATACAACTATTTAGGGTGATAACCGATTAATCAAGATCTTCAATAAACACCGACAAGTTCGATGATGAATGGGGTGGAGAGTATAAAGAATGTTAATTCGAATAAGTATCGACAAGATAGATATTAGTAATTGAGGTCTTAATATCATTAGCTTGATAAAAGGGAAAATCAACTTGGGCAACAATACAAGATATAAATTGAAACAAGATCATCAATAATTAAAATTCTAAGTTAGAGCAGGGACATGGTCAAGCACTACGCATTTAATAAAATTTTATAACCCACTGTAAGGTTTGAATCAACATGAGCGAGTAAAACAGATTAAACGTCTATCGATGAAAATAATTACAGGATGTTCAATTTCAACTTAGTTTGAATAATACATTTTCAAGAAGGGGTTCACTGGAAAATTATGTTAAAAATCAGGAATTTCATTAACAGGTATTTATGGGAATTTAAAACTGGGATTCTCTCGATTCAGAAGATCCCTTAACATTTTTCGAGGAACTAAAAGATAGAGTATTTGTAACACCCCTAGATCCGGGGTCGGAGATCCAGGCTGTCACTATATCCTTAATTCCCATTTTAATAAACATTACTCTCAATCTTCCTTTTAGCATGCTGTGACCCCTCAGTCAAACATAACATTTACAGATTATAGGCTCAGAGACGAAATTAAAATGTTACTGAGTTATTACAACCATCTTGAAATAGATATTACAAACCCAAATTGTTATAATCTTAAAAGTTCAACTTAACGGGATTACCATCTAAGGCGGCATCTACAGCCACAATACGGTTTGGTTTTCAGAAGCTTACACAAGTCATGCTTGTAAATAAACCTAACCAACCTAAGCTGTAAACCTATCCAACTTAGTCTGCTCACCTGTGGTAATGCTACTGGGTGCGGCCTCGGCACCTGCCTCGTAAATAGTCTCCTATACTGCTGACCGTTTAGCACGCTTTTGCGGAGGGTCTGCCTTGTTCTTGCCATGCTTATCTGTTGTTGTGTGGTAGTATATATAAAAGAAAAGCAAGAGTGAGCAATATAGCTCAGCCATATAATAATAGTTTTCAAAGTACTTTTGTTAACGTAAACCATATGACATATCATATACTGATATTGTATCATCATTAAACATTTTCATTCTTTATCCAGAAATATAACTAAGAATTTCTGAGGTACTTTGAATAGTTCATCATTCTGTCAACACTATCGGTAATTGAGCACCTAGGCTTTCATCACAGTGTTGCAGTACAATTCCAATTGGAAGAATGGGATTATGCTGGAGCCTCTTCCACGATATCTGGTGATCAGCCAATATACCGTGCCTCTGCTTCTCTACTAGTAGAAGGACGACGTTCCCTTATCGGGTTGCACCCTGACCGCATATGGGCCTTAATATTTGGACTACGCTCAAAGGCGATGTCCCCTCTTCCTCCAATCCCTTAGAGAATTTTATGCATCGTAGGAACAGAATTTTAATTCAGTTTCCCCCAAGCACAAAGCTTGACGACTGGTTTGATAATCCTTACTAACTTTACTTCCATGAGTAATTGAGAAAGTAACTCTGATGTGTGGGTTGACTTTAGTCAACAGATTTCGATTACTAAGAATCGCTTCATCAAACATAACTTGGGAGTTGGTCGGAGTTTTGAGTGTTTAGTCAAACCTGAGCCCCTCCTTACTAGGTAGGGTGCATTTCTTGTTGGTAGCGAAGGGAGAAAATAATTAATACTAGCTCCCAAAACCTTGGGTTCCCGAGTTTTGATAAGATTGAGCGAGGTAGCGATACTTTTCGATGAGTGAAGCTATAGTCAGTGAAGAAATGGGAACCCGCTCTATTTTTAAATACTTTTCGACGATCAGAAAATATTTAAAATAATTTTTAAAGTTTTAAATAACTTTTGAAATAAATAATATGATTTGTAAATCATCCTGGAATATTTAATAAATATTCAAATAATATTTATTAAATAAATAATCAGTTTAGAATATTTAATAAATATTTATATATTAAATATTTATTAAATAAATAAACCTTCAGACTATTCTCAATATGAAAATAATATTCAAATTATTAATAAATATTCAAATAATATTTATTAATATCATCAAAGGAATTTTAATCCGAAAATATCCAATTTATATTTATTGGAATATTTTAAAAATATACGTCATATAACCCTTCCGGTGACTTCCGGTTTTTATGTCCTTATCCGGACGAAATATCTCCGACTCCCTTATTAAGAAAAGGTATTATCATACTCTACTGGAAACTTGTAACACATCATCGTATACATATATATACAAGAGTCTATGCATACGTACATACTTAACAGGTTTATAAATCCCTATAAACAACCATATATCATATGCTGATTCGCAAAAATACTAACAAACAGTTCATATCATTTATACCACAACAACAACAGTTTGAAAATACTTGAAATACAAGTTTCGAAAACTTGCCTGATAGTGTCGGAATAGTCTGGGCCATGTCTCTAGTGTGATGATCTATAATAATCAATACGGTTCGGTTAGTTCGTTAAACGATCCCGTCAAATCGACTATTTACGTAAAGACACAACTTCGTAATGATACATCCTTATTACACGTTTGACTTATTATAATTCCATGATATCCTTTAACCACTTTTGGATAATTATTGGTCTCGCAACGACTTTCGTTAAAGGTCATTTTCAACGAAACTAAAGTTCGTCTTAATTCGTCCCCTAAAAGGGTTTTTCACTTGCGCAACTATGATTCGAAAAATTCTATAAAATTGAAAAATAAACTTTTTCATGAAATTCTTTTTCTCACTTCTTCTTAACTGGCCAGAGGATTTTTCATCCAAATTTCATAATTAAGAACATATTTTTGCTAGCTTAATTGTTGCTCTAAATATAGCTTATTTCTGCAGTGGTTTCTCATGCGCATTCATGACTTAAACATTTCTATAAAATCAAAAATTAAGCCTTTTGTCTTCAAATTTTTACAGGGATTTAACAACTGACTAACTTACCCCCTGTAAACATTTCATAATCACAGACCATTTTTAAAGGGCTCGTTTGACTTGGTAAAGTCAGTTCATCTTAACGATTCGTCCGTTTTAACCGGTTTCACTAAAACGAGCATATCTCATAAATCGTAAATCGTAATCACATGATCTTGGTGTCAAAACAAACTACAAAACAGGTCCTACTGGTTTATGGCCAAAAACTTACCAAGAAAACATTTGTTGAATTCGGTATTAACTGCTCAAATGATCTAATGAAATTTCGACATTATAACGACTATAAACCGAACATTTCCAAATTCCATGAACTCCATCTAACCACTTAATTCAACCATACACCATCAAGATCATATAAACATCATCAAGGATCTATAAGACCAGTGGTAACATCCATTTATCACTATCCAAAATTTTACCCATACTTATAAAGCTTAAA
Organism: Kitagawia praeruptora; assembly: GCA_037693485.1. NCBI lineage: Eukaryota > Viridiplantae > Streptophyta > Magnoliopsida > Apiales > Apiaceae > Kitagawia > Kitagawia praeruptora. The sequence goes on from CM075349.1 coordinate 80,508, forward strand.
ACATCACAATCCCCTTAAACATGTACATACTTGCATCAACCTTTCAAATCAACTTATAGCTCATAAAGTTTAAGGTGGGTGTGAGTGTTTTACCTTCCTTGGAGTCTTAACAACCTTAACCAAGCTTGACTTTCCTTAAAACACCTTAGATAGCTTTAACAACCTTTAATCTTCAAGACCTAAACAATCAAGTTTAAAATTTTCGTAGTCAGCATCACCACTCTTGAAAGAACTGGAAAAACGAGGGTCTTACCTTCCCTATCTGAACGAGGCTCCTGAATAAGAGTTGTAGAGCATCTCAATACCTTTCCAGAAAGCTATAGAACACAAAATTTCATTGAGAAATGAGGGAGTTATGGCAGGTTGAAGTGGCTGCTCTGTTTTTGGCCGAAAATAGAGAAAATGGAGGGGGAGAGCTTTTGCTATCTTTTCTTATGTAATTGATAAAATGATATGTATAATTGATATATATCAATCATACTTCAGCACTTATCAATTACCCAAGGTAATCTCCAAAGTAATTTTGCAAAAGAAAGGTAATTGGCAATTTGTCCCAAAAATGGTATCCAATGCTTGGTTTAAATAATCATAAACTTGACTTATTTGATTAGCATCCAATGCTCCTTGCCTTGCATGGCTTGCATGGCTATTACATGGTAAATTGCAGGTATATTACTCACCTATTAATCAACCAATGCTTACCATTTAATTCCATATGCAAGTTTAGAGATTTTCTTGTAAAAGCGTTTCGTCGCGTAGAAATTTCTTTCATCGTTCTTGAACATTTGCCTTTGAAATTCTTCTAATAAATTACATAATTTCTTGCCTTGGTATTTAACTTAGCTTAAAGATTTTCTTAACCTCAATATCCCATATTTATACCAATATTTAATAAAAATGAAAATCTACGTAATCTGACAGTTTCTACATTCCCTTTCTTCTTGGTACAACGATACTTTATCCATAAAAGTATAAATACTTCTTCATTCACATAATATGATCTTAAAAACTTTACATAACCTTCACCAATCACCGTTTATGATCATTTTAGAAATATTACAAAAACCTGGGTTCTTACAACCTTCCCTCCTTAAAAGGATTCCGTCCCGGAATCATTTCTAGAACAGATGGGGGTACTTCTCTTGCATGGCGCTTTCCAATTCCCAGGTTGATTCCTCGACTTTGTGATTAGTCCACAAAACTCTTACCAGGCTGATGGTCTTGTTTCTGAGTACTTGCTCTTTCTGGTCTATGATTTCTACCGGTCTCTCGACGTAGGACAAATCTGGCTGTAAATCTACATGCTCATGTTCCACTATATGTTTGGCATTGCGATTGTACTTCCTCAGCATAGACACATGGAAAACGTTATGTACTTGCTGCAGACTTGGAGGTAAGGCTAACTCGTAAGCCACTTGTCCAATCCGCCTTAATATCTCGAAAGGTCCGATGTATCTCGGACTCAACTTCCCTTTCTTCCCAAACCTCATCAGTCCTTTCCAGGGAGATACCTTTAGCAGCACCATATTTCCTACTTCATATTCTCTATCCTTCCGAGATAAGTCGGCATACTTACATTGTCTGTCTTGGGCTGCTGCCAGTCTTCCCCTGATTAGAACTATCACATCTCTTGTCTGTTGTACTAGTTCAGGTCCTAATATCTTCCTCTCACCAACTTCTTCCCCACATAAGGGAGAACGACATTTCCAGCCATAGAGGGCTTCATATGGGGGCATTCCGATACTTGAGTGATAACTGTTATTATAAGCAAACTCAATCAATGGTAAGTGCTCTTCCCAACTTTCTTTGAAATCCATAACACACACTCTCAGCATGTCCTCTAAGGTCTGAATTGTTCTTTCACTTTGTCCATCAGTCTGGGGGTGGTATGCAGTACTCATATTTAGCTTGGTTCCCACACAGTCTTGAAAGCTCCTCCAGAACCTGGAGTTAAACCTTGGGTCTCTATCGGACACAATGGTCACGGGAACTCCATGTCGTACCACAATTTCTCTTATATATATGTCTACTAATTTATCGACAGTGTACCTCTCGTTGATTGGGAGAAAGTGGGCGGACTTAGTCAACCTATCGACGATTACCCATATCGCATCATGGTTAGTCTTGGTCCTTGGGAGTCCTACTACAAAATCCATGGCTAGGTGCTCCCACTTCCATTCTGGAATCTCTAGGGGTTGCAGTAGTCCACTAGGTCGCTGGTGTTCTGCCTTTACCCGTTGGCAGGTCATACATCTATTCACCCATTCTGTCACATCCTTCTTCATGTTGGGCCACCAATAGTATTCTTTCAAATCTCTATACATCTTCGTGGTACCTGGGTGCACAGAGTACCTTGAGTTATGTCCTTCATATAGGATTTCATCCTTTAATTCCTGAACATTTGGGACCCACATTCTCGTTGCATATCTCATGATTCCTCCTGCATCTCTTTCGCACTTAATTTCATCCCCGGTCAATATCTCTTCCTCCGAGTTCTTTTCCTCTTCCATCTTTTGCTCTTGGCACATTCGAATCTTTTCCAATAATGGAGGCTGGATTTGAATTCCCATTAACACTTCTTGGCTACTTCTCAATGTCTTAACTTCGATTTCTAGCTTCTCCATTTCTTTTATCAATTCTTCTGCTGAAGTCATCATCTTGAGCCTTTCCTTCCTGCTAAGGGCATCGGCCACCACATTGGCCTTTCCTGGATGATAACGAATCTCAGAATCGTAATCCTTGATTAACTCTAGCCATCTTCTCTGTCTCATATTCAATTCTTTCTAGGTAAAGATGTACTTGAGGCTTTTATGATCTGTGTAAATTTCACACTTTTCTCCATATAGGTAATGCCTCCATATCTTTAACGCGAAGACTATCGCGGCTAGCTCTAAATCATGGGTAGGGTATCTTACTTCATACTCCTTTAATTGTCGGGAAGCATATGCAATCACCTTACCGTGCTGCATGAGCACGCAACCTAGTCCTTTATGCGATGCATCACTATAGATCACAAAGTCCCCCTTATCATCTGGTAGTGCTAGCACTGAGGCGGTCATTAATCTTTTCTTTAGCTCTTGAAAGCTCTCGTCACATTTCTCATTCCATACAAACTTTTCAGTCTTTCTGGTGAGTCGGGTCAATGGGGCTGCCAGTTTGGCAAAGTCTTGCACAAACCTCCTATAATACCCGGCTAGTCCCACGAAACTTCTTACTTCGGTCGGGGTGGTCGGCCTTTCCCATTTTGATATTGCCTCTATTTTGGCAGGGTCAACTAGTACTCCTTCACTACTAACCACATGACCTAGGACTATCCTCAAGTGTTCTGCCTGTTCTTCCTCCGTCTTAAAATAAATCAAGATATCGTCAATGAAAACTATGACGCACTTATCTAGGTACTGTTTGAATACTCGGTTCATCAAGTCCATGAATGCCGCGGGGGTGTTAGTCAATCCAAAGGACATCACTAGAAACTCATAATGGCCGTACCTAGTGCGAAAAGCAGTCTTGGGTATATCTTCCGGTTTGATCTTTAACTGATGGTACCCCGTTCTCAGGTCTATCTTCGAAAAATGAATTGCTCCCTTGAGTTGGTCAAAAAGGTCGTCAATCCTCGGCAAGGGGTACTTATTCTTAATGGTTAACTTATTCAGTTCTCTGTAGTCTATACATAGCCTCATACTACCATCCTTTTTCTTTACAAACAACACTGGGGCACCCCATGGGGACACACTTGGTCTTATCATGCCCCTATCCAACAGTTCTTGTAACTGAGTGGCCAGTTCTTTCATCTCAACGGGGGCTAATCGATAGGGGGCTTTAGAAACTGGTGCGGTTCCTGGTGCTAATTCTATCGCAAACTCGATTTCCCTATCGGGTGGTAACCCAAGAAGGTCTTCTAGAAACACATCTTCAAATTCCCTAACAACTGGAATGTCCTTTAGTTCAGGGTTTCTTTGCTTCGTGTCTAATACATAAGCTAAGTAGGCCTCGCTGCCCTTTCGTACTAACTTTTTCGCTTGAGCAACAGTCAAGAATTTTTGAGTCTGTCGCTGTCCTTTGAATATGACCTCTTTATTTCCTGACACCTTTATCCTAACTTTCTTGCTCTTGCAATCAATCTGGGCACCATTACTTGCCAACCAATCCATCCCTAAAATGACATCGAATCCGCCTAACTTAAATGGAATTAGGTCTGCCTGAAAGTGGTGACCTCCTATTACTATATCGCAGTTAGGATATATCTGGCTTACAGGAACCACTTCGTGGTTAGCTATCTCTACCATTAGCCGCTCCTTTAACATTTCTGGTTTCAAGTTCAGTTTACATGCAAAATCTTGCGATATAAAAGATTTGGTAGCTCCAGAATCAAACAAAGTATTAGCACTCAAGGTGTTAAGGGAAAGGGTACCTGCGATGACATCCTCATCCCTTACTGCATCCTGCACTATCATGTTGAAAGTCCTAGCGGTGGGAGGTCGATTGGATGCAGTACCGCTCATCCTTGATCCTGTCGGTTTAAATTTAGGGCAATCTTTCTTCCAGTGGTCTGTACCTCCACACTGGTAACATTTCATGAGCGCATTCCTCTGGGGGCAATTGTTGGAATAGTGTCCAATCTGTCCACATTTAAAACATGTCATCGTACCCTGAAGACATACCCCTGAATGTTTCTTTCCACAAGTCTTACAGTTAGGTAGGGGAGGGCGCGACTGTCCTGATATGGGTGCCCTGGTTGATCCACCTCCTTGGCCAACACTCTTACTTTCTGCTCTGTTAAACCCCGTGCTTTTGGCTGGCTGGGACACCGTTCCTCTAACAAACTTGCTGGAGAAACTCCCACTTGCAGCACCACTACTTCGACTTTCAAACTTCCTTTTCTTCATGATCTTGTCCTTCTGGGACTGCTCACTTCCTGCCTCTACAATCGATGCCTTCTGTACTAGAGTGGCGTAATCCGTAATTTCTAACACCGCGATGCGGTTCTGAATCCACTGTTTCAATCCTTGTTGAAACCTCATTGCCTTCTTAATTTCAGTGTTTACATACTCTGGCATGAACCTTGACAGCTCCGTGAACCTAGCCTCATATTCGGCTATAGTCAGATTCTCCTGTTTAAGCTCTAGGAACTTGAGTTCCATCTGGGTCTCCATAAACCTCGGAAAGTACTTTTCCAAGAATAACTCTGTGAATCTATCCCATGTAACGACTCCAGCTGGTTCCATATTTTTCTTGGCCTCCCACCAGTAGTTGGCCTCTCCCTTAAGTAGGTATGTAGCAAAGATGGTTTTCTGGGCTTCCTCAGTGCCCATAATCTCAATGGTCTTCTCCATCTCCTTCAACCAGGCCCTGGCCTCAACGGGGTCAGCTGTCCCATGGAATTCTGGGGGTTTAAGTGATTTAAAGGCCTTAAAGGCATTGGCGACTACATTGTTGGGGCCGCGGGGTGGTGGCTGTGGCCGTGGCTGGCGCTCCAGATTTTGCCTCATCAGGCGCATAAATTGTTCCATTGGGTCCTCTTCTTCTTCCTCATAATCCTCATCGTCGAACTCATTGTACTCATCTTCCTCATCCACCTGTTCTTGGTGACGGCGTTCCTCTTCCCTATGTTGGTTACTACCATGAGTGGCGGACTCGGCAGGGTGAGTTCTTGTGTTTCTCCTTGGTGGCATTTTTCTGAAAGTATACATGTATATTAAAATTCTGTTAGGGTTTCCTCATTTTTTTTAATCTGGTTTTCTATGATTGGCACCTCGAAGGTGTAATCTTTTAAAGGTATATATGCATCTTATAAATAGCTGTCAAACAATCATGGCATCATATATGTAACAATTTAAAAGGAAACAGTTGCTAAAATCGAACGAAATTTACGTCATAATATTGCTAGTGACTTCTGAGAGTCAAAGTTTCAAGTACAACATAAAACTGAAATATATAAAAAGTACATCCAAAGCCAGCTAACATGTCTTCCTATCCAGAGGAAATATACTACGTGACTGACATCACTACCAAAAGTCAAACTACTACAACATCCCCCTGTACTAGAAGACTAAACTGGTCAACCATCCATCAGTCTGTGTGAAAGCGTATTGCCTCCCTAACTCGGCGCATAGTCCTCGAAAGGACTCTCTCTGCATCACTTCGGCGAATCCTCCTGCTGTGGCGGGAACGTGGAAGTGCTCTGAGTTGGGTGTGAGCCCTCCTCTCAATCTTTAGTACTGCCCGCCTCATCCGTCTAGCTCTGGAGTCTCTCCCTTGGGAGTATAGCCTCGCTCGTCTCTCCTCCGCTAGCTGGAACCTCAGCTCCGCTACTCGGGCCTCCGCTGCCACCAGATCGGTGGTCATCCGGGTCACCATCCAATCGTACCCAGTGGTTCTAACAACATGTATGGGAGGACTAACCGGCTCACTCTCCGGGGCAACCTCAGTTTCAACATCCTCTGGTATAGGCTCCTCAGAGTCACCCTCCAAATCTTTGTCCCAATGATATCCAATAGGGGATGAATCCTCTCTGAGAGGAGGGAAATGCATAGGAATATCAGTCCACACCACCTCCTCATCCTCAGGCTCCTCTCCGAGTGTGGGGTCAGCTGGAACATCGTCCACGGGATCCTCCTCTGGATCCTCCTCTGGATCACTCTCTGGCTCATCTGAGTCCACTGGGTTCTCTATGGGCATAGGGTAATCATCACTAGGATCCTCCTCGAGATCCTCCTCCTGGACTATCTCTCTCTCTCCCTCCTGCTGAGGGTCAGTCTCTGTCTCAACATCAGACTCATCTATAGCTCTCAGAAAGGGATCATCGTGCCGCTGCTCGGAACCCTCAGGTAGCTCTACATCCTCGGGTGTCTACACAAAAAGGGAAAAATGTTACTATCCTTGAGGTTCTGATAAATAGTTCCCTTATTAACTTAAGGTTGTTAGGGCTATGTCCATTAGCCCGACAATGTTTCGATAAGGGTTTGAGTCATTAAACCTTCCTATCGTCTCTGAGATTATAACCTATTTCTCTGATACCATTTCTGTAACACCCCTAGATCCGGGGTCGGAGATCCAGGCTGTCACTATATCCTTAATTCCCATTTTAATAAACATTACTCTCAATCTTCCTTTTAGCATGCTGTGACCCCTCAGTCAAACATAACATTTACAGATTATAGGCTCAGAGACGAAATTAAAATGTTACTGAGTTATTACAACCATCTTGAAATAGATATTACAAACCCAAATTGTTATAATCTTAAAAGTTCAACTTAACGGGATTACCATCTAAGGCGGCATCTACAGCCACAATACGGTTTGGTTTTCAGAAGCTTACACAAGTCATGCTTGTAAATAAACCTAACCAACCTAAGCTGTAAACCTATCCAACTTAGTCTACTCACCTCTGGTAATGCTACTGGGTGCGGCCTCGGCACCTGCCTCGTAAATAGTCTCCTATACTGCTGACCGTTTAGCACGCTTTTGCGGAGGGTCTGCCTTGTTCTTGCCATGCTTATCTGTTGTTGTGTGGTAGTATATATAAAAGAAAAGCAAGAGTGAGCAATATAGCTCAGCCATATAATAATAGTTTTCAAAGTACTTTTGTTAACGTAAACCATATGACATATCATATACTGATATTGTATCATCATTAAACATTTTCATTCTTTATCCAGAAATATAACTAAGAATTTCTGAGGTACTTTGAATAGTTCATCATTCTGTCAACACTATCGGTAATTGAGCACCTAGGCTTTCATCACAGTGTTGCAGTACAATTCCAATTGGAAGAATGGGATTATGCTGGAGCCTCTTCCACGATATCTGGTGATCAGCCAATATACCGTGCCTCTGCTTCTCTACTAGTAGAAGGACGACGTTCCCTTATCGGGTTGCACCCTGACCGCATATGGGCCTTAATATTTGGACTACGCTCAAAGGCGATGTCCCCTCTTCCTCCAATCCCTTAGAGAATTTTATGCATCGTAGGAACAGAATTTTAATTCAGTTTCCCCCAAGCACAAAGCTTGACGACTGGTTTGATAATCCTTAATAACTTTACTTCCATGAGTAATTGAGAAAGTAACTCTGATGTGTGGGTTGACTTTAGTCAACAGATTTCGATTACTAAGAATCGCTTCATCAAACATAACTTGGGAGTTGGTCGGAGTTTTGAGTGTTTAGTCAAACCTGAGCCCCTCCTTACTAGGTAGGGTGCATTTCTTGTTGGTAGCGAAGGGAGAAAATAATTAATACTAGCTCCCAAAACCTTGGGTTCCCGAGTTTTGATAAGATTGAGCGAGGTAGCGATACTTTTCGATGAGTGAAGCTATAGTCAGTGAAGAAATGGGAACCCGCTCTATTTTTAAATACTTTTCGACGATCAGAAAATATTTAAAATAATTTTTAAAGTTTTAAATAACTTTTGAAATAAATAATATGATTTGTAAATCATCCTGGAATATTTAATAAATATTCAAATAATATTTATTAAATAAATAATCAGTTTAGAATATTTAATAAATATTTATTAAATATTTATTAAATAAATAAACCTTCAGACTATTCTCAATATGAAAATAATATTCAAATTATTAATAAATATTCAAATAATATTTATTAATATCATCAAAGGAATTTTAATCCGAAAATATCCAATTTATATTTATTGGAATATTTTAAAAATATACGTCATATAACCCTTCCGGTGACTTCCGGTTTTTATGTCCTTATCCGGACGAAATATCTCCGACTCCCTTATTAAGAAAAGGTATTATCATACTCTACTGGAAACTTGTAACACATCATCGTATACATATATATACAAGAGTCTATGCATACGTACATACTTAACAGGTTTATAAATCCCTGTAAACAACCATATATCATATGCTGATTCGCAAAAATACTAACAAACAGTTCATATCATTTATACCACAACAACAACAGTTTGAAAATACTTGAAATACAAGTTTCGAAAACTTGCCTGATAGTGTCGGAATAGTCTGGGCCATGTCTCTAGTGTGATGATCTATAATAATCAATACGGTTCGGTTAGTTCGTTAAACGATCCCGTCAAATCGACTATTTACGTAAAGACACAACTTCGTAACGATACATCCTTATTACACGTTTGACTTATTATAAGTCCATGATATCCTTTAACCACTTTTGGATAATTATTGGTCTCGCAACGACTTTCGTTAAAGGTCATTTTCAACGAAACTAAAGTTCGTCTTAATTCGTCCCCTAAAAGGGTTTTTCACTTGCGCAACTATGATTCGAAAAATTCTATAAAATTGAAAAATAAACTTTTTCATGAAATTCTTTTTCTCACTTCTTCTTAACTGTCCAGAGGATTTTTCATCCAAATTTCATAATTAAGAACATATTTTTGCTAGCTTAATTGTTGCTCTAAATATAGCTTATTTCTGCAGTGGTTTCTCATGCGCATTCATGACTTAAACATTTCTATAAAATCGAAAATTAAGCCTTTTGTCTTCAAATTTTTACAGGGATTTAACAACTGACTAACTTACCCCCTGTAAACATTTCATAATCACAGACCATTTTTAAAGGGCTCGTTTGACTTGGTAAAGTCAGTTCATCTTAACGATTCGTCCGTTTTAACCGGTTTCACTAAAACGAGCATATCTCATAAATCGTAAATCGTAATCACATGATCTTGGTGTCAAAACAAACTACAAAACAGGTCCTACTGGTTTATGGCCAAAAACTTACCAAGAAAACATTTGTTGAATTCGGTATTAACTGCTCAAATGATCTAATGAAATTTCGACATTATAACGACTATAAACCGAACATTTCCAAATTCCATGAACTCCATCTAACCACTTAATTCAACCATACACCATCAAGATCATATAAACATCATCAAGGATCTATAAGACCAGTGGTAACATCCATTTATCACTATCCAAAATTTTACCCATACTTATAAAGCTTAAAACATCACAATCCCCTTAAACATGTACATACTTGCATCAACCTTTCAAATCAACTTATAGCTCATAAAGTTTAAGGTGGGTGTGAGTGTTTTACCTTCCTTGGAGTCTTAACAACCTTAACCAAGCTTGACTTTCCTTAAAACACCTTAGATAGCTTTAACAACCTTTAATCTTCAAGACCTAAACAATCAAGTTTAAAATTTTCGTAGTCAGCATCACCACTCTTGAAAGAACTGGAAAAACGAGGGTCTTACCTTCCCTATCTGAACGAGGCTCCTGAATAAGAGTTGTAGAGCATCTCAATACCTTTCCAGAAAGCTAAAGAACACAAAATTTCATTGAGAAATGAGGGAGTTATGGCAGGTTGAAGTGGCTGCTCTGTTTTTGGCCGAAAATAGAGAAAATGGAGGGGGAGAGCTTTTGCTATCTTTTCTTATGTAATTGATAAAATGATATGTATAATTGATATATATCAATCATACTTCAGCACTTATCAATTACCCAAGGTAATCTCCAAAGTAATTTTGCAAAAGAAAGGTAATTGGCAATTTGTCCCAAAAATGGTATCCAATGCTTGGTTTAAATAATCATAAACTTGACTTATTTGATTAGCATCCAATGCTCCTTGCCTTGCATGGCTTGCATGGCTATTACATGGTAAATTGCAGGTATATTACTCACCTATTAATCAACCAATGCTTACCATTTAATTCCATATGCAAGTTTAGAGATTTTCTTGTAAAAGCGTTTCGTCGCGTAGAAATTTCTTTCATCGTTCTTGAACATTTGCCTTTGAAATTCTTCTAATAAATTACATAATTTCTTGCCTTGGTATTTAACTTAGCTTAAAGATTTTCTTAACCTCAATATCCCATATTTATACCAATATTTAATAAAAATGAAAATCTACGTAATCTGACAGTTTCTACATTCCCTTTCTTCTTGGTACAACGATACTTTATCCATAAAAGTATAAATACTTCTTCATTCACATAATATGATCTTAAAAACTTTACATAACCTTCACCAATCACCGTTTATGATCATTTTAGAAATATTACAAAAACCTGGGTTCTTACAGTATTCCTCTGGGGAGCCAATAAAATTCCATGTAGAAGATGATATGCGGAAAAGGACTATTAGTAAAATCCTTTGTAAAATTGGAATTTGAATCGAGGGTGGGAAAATAAACGTTTTTACGCTAATTGAGGAAATACTTCATTTTCTAAATATACTTGACCACATCATATCATATAACAAAGGAATTGAATTGCATCACTTGAATGATAAGTGTAAGAACCCAGATTTTTGGGTAGAATTAAAACTTTTATTATATATTGATGTAAGAGTGAACAGTGGTTACAACTACAATGTAATACTGGCTTTAAAGAATGAATAATGAAAGGATATATATTCCAAGGTTATATGGCCTGAAGGATGCTATTGGGTGATAACTTAGGTTAGAATAATCTATCTCCTAGAAAGTTAAGATAAGATTCCCTAGAGGGAAATAGATACCCTCATGTCATCCAAATCAATATCTATTATAAGCCCAGCGGTTCCGTAAAAAGGTTAAGGAACACTCGAGGGTGAACCAGGTTCATTTTCCTAATTATAGGAATTAAATAAAAATAAGTGATGAATAGTGATTTTGGTGAAATTTGGAATATTATTATAATAATGTTATACCCGATATTCGGAACGGATTTCTGAGTTCGTATTAGTGATCCAGGAGGAAAATAAGTGTATGTAAAAGCTGTCGGATTCAGAAAAAGAGCACTTTTATTTTCTCCGAGATTTCCCTAGACACTGCAAGACTTAAGGATTTATAAAAGGGAATTAAGGAATTTAAATTCGAGAAGTATTAAGAAAGATGAAGAATAGTATTAGAATTATTAAGAAGGTTTTCGGTAAAACCCTAACTAGAAACGAATGAGTTATTCCCTCGAACGATCAACGAATTAAGCAATAAACGGACAAAGAAACAAGCAGAGGGAGCAAGAGTCTTGTGCAAGCTACTAGAAAATATCTAGTAACCAATATAGTTACAAGAGTAACTAGAATCAAGTGAACCAACCAAGTACTTAGCAATCTAACTACAAGTTAGCCTTAAACCACCACTAGATCAACACTTGTCCTCACAAAAACATCACTCCATGCATCATCACTTTAATAAAGCAACCAAGATGAGATATTATCCAAGTCTCATCCACTTGATGCATTATTATCACATTAACCAAGCAAAGAACACAAAAAAATATCAAACCTCTCCATAAACCTTTACATTCGGCTATTCCTTAAATTCAAGGATCAAAATCCTACTTCCAACCATCATTTGATCTTGAAACTTTTTATGTGAGTCCTATAATTCATAAAAATGATCTCCTCAAAATCCTAGCTTCAATCTCTTCTTTTTCCATTTTCAAAAAAATCATTAAAGAGGAGGATGAATAGTGTTCTTCAAGAATTAACTTTGATTTTCATGTTTCTTTGGTTGATCTTAGGTTTGTTAAAGCTAGACAAGGACCATACCAAGCTTTGTAAGGCCATATCACACTCTCAAGAAGGTATAATGATCTTGAAACCCTTAGTTTGACTTTGAGTTTTGGTGATGTTCTTGATAGATCTAAGTAGTTATGATTATGGTGATGTTATAAGCATGATTAGTTAGTGGTTTAATGATTTTAGTAAGAGATGATGATCTTGTTGGTTTAACATGATATTATTGGACTGATAAAGATGATAATCATGTGTATAAGTTGGATTTGTGCCCGGTGTGGCTTGGTATTGTTGTTATGATTTTTAGAACGCTCGATTCGTAGCCGTCGTAATGCCCGATTTTCATTAACACTAAGAACCCGAACTGGACAGTAGCCATAACTCTCTGTTCTTGGCAAGATAATGAACCCTACTGCTAGATTTTTGAACATAGATCACTTTGGCGAAAGAATCGAAGCATTTCAACTTACGGTTTAGGAGTTATGATTAAATTCGTAAAAGTGGTTCGAAATCGTAAACGAAAGTTCGTAATTGAAATTGATTCCCTTAAATATCGTTTAATCAGTGGCGAATCTTATTAATTAAATATTAGAGGTAAAAAGGAAGGTGTGGGAGAAAACCACATGTCGAATGGATCGTTTTCCGATTTTATAAAAATGTTTGAATCGAGGTTAAACGCGAACGAACCCCTTAAAGGTATGACTTTGGTTATAACTTAGAAAACGGGCGTTAACACTCGAGGTATAATCTTGATTCATAAACGACCGACCTTAGAACTTATACGACTTAAGTATATACCAAGTATAAGCATGATGACATGTCTTGATAATGAACGAAGGTCGGATCGTATCGGTGATAAAAAGAGTTACACTAAAAGAGACGTAACGAGATAACTCGAAAACATGTTTCGATTTAAGTGGAGTTTATACTTAGCCTTTTAATAAGCGTTAAGTGGTTAATCTTAAATATTCTGATTGTTTATAGATCGTCGAGCTGACCCAGGACACATTACCCCTACCCGCACTCGATTCTCAGGCAAGTTTCCAATACTTGGAACTGTTGTTGTGATAATATATATGATGATTGTTTTATACATATGCCATAGCATGCATGCCTACTTTCAAGTTAATATTGAATTACTTGTTCCCTGAATTGATATCGGCTTATAGACTATATATGAAATATCAGTTATGAGCCGGATTGTTTGGTTAAGACCCTTAGCGAAGGGCGTATGATATTCATACTTCAAATATAGACCGGGAGTCGATATTTTGTAATATATAAATAGTCGTGGAAACCCGGAGGGATCCCAGCGACAAATTTATTATTTCGAGGATTTTTATTCGATTACGAATCTTTCGAGGAACGTTATTTGAGTATTACCTCAGTGAAGGAATATTTAATGAATATTATTTTAATATTCATTTAGAATGTCATTTATTTAATGAATATTATTTTGATCATTCATTGGAGTTATTTAGTTAATGAATATTATTTTGAATATTCATTAGAGTTATTTGGTTGACGAAAATCATTCCCAAATATTCATTTGGCTTACTTATTATTATTTGGAATATTCATTTGATCTTTATTTATTTAATGAATATTACTTTCGAATATTCATTTAAGGTTTGATCTACTTAATGAATATTATTTTAAAATATTCATTGGAAGTTCTATTTACTCAAGGAATATTACTTCGAATATTCCTTTAAAGTTTGATTACTAAATGAATATTATTCGGATATTCATTTAGAATATTATTTGTTAAATGAATATTATTTTGGATATTCATTTAGAATATTATTTGTTAAATGAATATTATTTTGGATATTTATTTGGAATGTTATTTGTTAAATGAATATTATTTTGGATATTCATTTGGAACGTTATTTGTTAAATGAATATTATTTTCAAATATTCATTTAAGGTTTGATTTATTCAGTAAATATTATTTTAAATATTTATTTAAGTTTATTTCTTCAATGAATATCATTTTAAATATTCATTTAAGAAGAGATTTATTTAATAAATAATTCTATATATTCATTCGAGGATTACTTACGAGCAATATTATGATTTAATAATATTTCGTAATTATTATTGACTTAATAAATATTCTTGGAATGTTTAATAAAATTCTTTTGAATTCTTTTTATAATGATTTATATTATTCAAAGGTTATCTTTCACCTTCAGATATTATGTAAAATATTTCGGAGTCTTTTATGACTATTTTATCAAGGGGAGGTTCCCAAAACTTTAATTTCATTTAAATCTATCTTAAAGAAGATTTAAATACTCGCTCAACTTCCAAACGTATATAAGGGGACCTCACTTGAGCGATGTTATTTATTGGACTGCCCGGTCCTATACTTGTTAAAACTATCTTGTCACTCACATCCTGATTCTTTCAAGCATCGATATGAGTCTTTTGGTTACCTCCTCAACGCTCGAGGGGTATGATTGATGTAACAAGTTTATATCCATTAACAAGCATCAGCTTGGGAAATATTGGTGAATTTTCCTTTCCAATTAGATACGACTACTTTGTGGAGTCCTATCAACAAGTGTTACACTTGGGGAAAAAGGGGAACGAACTTTACGTTTCAGAGTCATGGATGATATTCGAACTAGGAGACGCGTAAGTGGCCGAGTGGCGCCGGTCCAGCAATAGCCCCACCGTTGGCTGAGGAGTTCCAGAGGGCGGTAGATAAGTAATTCCGTCGGAGCTACCTTCTACATGTAGAGAACGACTGATGAGATGCATGACATACGACTGATCATCGTAAACGTCAGGGCATCTGGCGCGGCAATGCTCCCGTATTAGTTCATCTTCTAAAAGTGAGAAATTTCTGCAACACTGTTGGTGTTGGCAAGGTGAAAAAGTGTTGAAACCGGAATTGCAATATTTTTCCTGCAAGTTCCTCTTTTATGATAATTGAGAATATCTTGCTTATCTTTTGCATAGCAGATATTTATTCAAAACAAATATATTTTTGAGTTACCTTGTAACTTCATCTCATACCTTATATTGGTACTACATCATTAATGCATGGCATATGGTTTCAAAGATATTTTGAACTGTCATATATTATTGTCGTTCAATTATATTTTCGGTGGGCTTTTGCTCACCCTTGCTTTATTTATTTATATTACAACAACAGCTAGATCAGATGGCCGCGCAAGGCACACACAGCGTAAGCAGGTGTCAACCGTCAGAGGTTTACCGCTAAGGTCTTGGCTACCTTTGTTGAGGATGCAACTACTGGTAGGCTAGTTGTTAGCAATTGAGCCTCAAATGTATTTATATTATGGTATCTATTAATGGATGGCAAAGAGTATGTAATTGTACAATTGTAATTCTTTGGGTTGTAAGAACTCAAACTTGTGATTAATAATATTGTTGGTTACTCTGATTTCATCTCTGGGACTATAACGGGTGTGTTTTATGTTGTTGTTTTGGGTCACAAGGTTGTAATTTAAATTATGTTGGTTTTATGGATGGATATTGAGACCGTAACGACCAGATCCCTGACCTTGGATCTGGGGGTGTTACAGAAATGGTATCAGAGAGAGCGTTATATATCCCAGAGATGATGCGACGTTAAAATGATAAATTCATTAAGATAATAAGAACTCTTGCCAAGTTCATAGTCGGACTACTTAATGTAGTATTGACATATAAAACCCTTATGGGAACTATTAAGTATCATGATAGTAACTTAGCTCGTTCTTGTACCGACTAGTAAGGCGACAGACCTTGAGGCATACGAGCAGCAGCACGATGACGCCTGATTATATGTTGAAGATCGGATGGTGGATCCGATAGAGTACCCTACTGAGGACCCGGAAGAGGTTCCAGCAGAGAGGGAGAATCCTGTTAGAGACAGGGAAGTTTACCTTGAGGAGATGAGGGCTGCAGCCAGAGAGACTGTAAGAATCTAGATATAGTGCTTAGAGAAGTGAGCTTAAAGAATTGAGATATTATTAAGAGAATTAAAGAGGCATATTGGATTCATAGCCGGACTACCGAATGAAGTGCCAGCAAGTAAGATGGATTTGAGGAATTACTCAAGATCTTATGTAAGGATAGATAAGAATCCTTGGAGACTTTCAGATTAATGAAAAAGGAATTAGAATGATGCATAATTATCAAAGACATTGATATAGGTCGGGGAGCAGAGTCCCTAGGAACAGTTAAGACATAAGTGGCAAGTGCCATATCTTCAGATAAATGGATTAGTGTGAATCTTATTAATGATAATTCGCCGTGAGAAGGCAGATTTCCTAGGTTATAATTTATAAAGTCAATTGAGATTGATGAGGTGGTTTATCCAGTGAGATGTCCATTTTATGAATGGATTAGCTAAGAAAGTAAAGATAGTGGAAAGCAATGGCCTGAATGAATAAAGTTACATAAGGAAGTAGTAAGCAAGACAATTATCTCAGAACCTACAAGACTAAAAGACCAGTGAGTCTATGATAAACTAGTAATGAGACTATCGTCAAGAAACCAAGTATAAGTTCAGTTCAATTCAGTGAAATGATGAACCAGAAACATTAGTTGCATGTGATTCAGAAGAATATTAAATTCTTTCTTTTCCTTGAATGGATTATGGTAGTTACCTTAAGTTTATTCTGACACTGAATCATAAATGGATTAGGCAAGGTGAGCAGTGGTCGAGATGTAATTGAGAATGCTTCTAGATGCAACCTGAAAGAACAGGCGTAGGACATGTTCTTGAAATAAGAGTTTTGGCAAAATGAAGTCCAGCAATAGGACACATGATCCATAAGAGTAGTGTTGGTCGGCCCTACCAAGTTAAAGACAGTTTCAAATAGAGATTGGCCAACCACACTAGCAAAGATGAGAAATTTCATAAAATTCACAAGGTATTACCAAAGATTTTCTCAGGACTTTACAGAAAGTGTAGTCCCGTAACCCAACTTATTATAAGAATAAAAGTTTGAATGGACAAGATAAACGTGAGAAGATCTTCCTGGAGCTAAAGGTAAAGTTGGTGATGACCAGGGTTGGCGTTGCCTAATGGAAGAAGGAAACTTTGGGAGATATTATGATGCAACTCATACAGGTATAGGTCTGCGCTTATGCAGCACGACAGCGTACTTTCGAATACATTTAGACAGCGCAGTTCATCGGATTCGGATGGCCTTGGTAGTGCCAATGTTGAGGAACGACTAACCCCGACGGTAGTGTTCCTTCTGAGACTAGTTGTTAAGAAGACTGGTATTCGGTAGTATCGACTATTAGGACAAGCATGTATCGGGGAGGTATGGCATGTTTAGTTTGAAACTTTTTCCCTTCTAAGGATGATGTATATTTGGTTTCCTTCTAATGATTAAACTCCCAGCTTATGTCAATCATTTCGCTACTGTAACTGTTTATGGTTCGACCAGCTCGGATGTTCATAGAAATATTCTTTGGGTATCGAAATGGATTTTCTTAATGTAACCAGTGGGTGGATAGATTGACTGAAGTTTCCCTAATCCTGGAAAGGAATTGGACAAAATTTGGCAAACCTTATCTTTCTGATTATCAAGAGACGTCATTGAAGAGAGTGGAAACTGGAGCGAACCCTGTGGATTGGGTAAAGTAGCCGCTATACAGGTGGGTAGACATACCCCGATTATTACAGTTGAATGTAGGGATAAAATTATGAAGTTGAATGTAATTAAGAAACCAGCCGGACTGAGAAATTCTGGGATTGACTTGAATGAAAAGGTTGTTATGCCAGAAGTGTTAAGCTTTTGTGATACGTGAAATTGATAAGAGAAGTTGAAATGATAAAAATAAAGGAAAGGTGACCGGAGACGGTACCGAGAAGTCAAGTGAGACTTATATGGAGTAAAATTTTGAAAAGATCAAAAGGTATCAAGTAGAAGGCACTATGCCAACAATTGCTAGAAAAGTAATGCTATTAGCCAACCCCTAAATTCACATATTTTAGTGTGGCCAGTTGGGGCCAAGTCACTAAGGATTGTCAAGTGACTAATCCAGCAATGAAAGGACAAAGCGGGGTGCTTCTAACAAAGTGCCAACCGCAAGAACTTTTGATGAAGAATGAATTGAGATACATGATAATGGATTTTATAAATACCATGGATGTGTTAGGAATGAGGACGGTGACCAGTAAAGGTTATGAGGATTGTCAGAGATGGTGTAGTATGATGCAAAAATGTTATCTGAAACTTAGTGTCCTCAAGAGGAGCATTAGGCATTAAGAGATTCACGTTGAACACGACCAATATCTTCCAGAACATCCTTGCTACCATTACCAAGTTCTGTAAGAAAGAGCAGATAGACATGCGTAGTCTTTTGGGGAAGTCATATAGACTGACATTCGTTTGAAAGAAGAGGTA
Source organism: Kitagawia praeruptora (assembly GCA_037693485.1). Classification (NCBI taxonomy): domain Eukaryota; kingdom Viridiplantae; phylum Streptophyta; class Magnoliopsida; order Apiales; family Apiaceae; genus Kitagawia; species Kitagawia praeruptora. The sequence goes on from CM075349.1 coordinate 99,340, forward strand.
ACATTAAGCTACCTATAGATTATCAAGATTGGAATGATTGAAAAGAGACCCTTATTAAGGATATATGATTGAATTGCCAAGTACAGGATATAAGTATTCCTTGAAACTAGAATTGAGCATAGAATGTCCATATATTAAGACGAACCCTGGGGGATACACAAAGGATAGCATCACCCCTAACAAAGACATTGTGAATTCAGACGATATAAGTTGAATCGACCAAAGTATCAATAACCTGTAAGGATTTGTGGAAAGGAGTCTCCAAAAGTACATAGACAGAGATGTTATAAATTGACTAATGATGTTTGATATACGCTGTAACCAGGAGATGCAGGAGGAATGATGAGGATGGCCTAAGAAACCTTATAAGGGAAGTGCTAATATTCTAAACTTCAAACGGGAAGTTTGGTAAGGAATGTATGACATAGTGACAATAAGGCCAGATGAAACATGTGTGAAACCATGTAAAAGTATGGATTGAACCAATAAGGTTGAGATTATCCTAAAAACAAGAAGGGAGTTAAGTAAGGAAATATCCTAGGTATGATTTGGAGTACCTGTAGTCAAGATCGCACTAGAAAGGTGGAAGCAATGACTTTTGGAAAAGACTGATAGATGCTTTCTCTCATTCAGCAGAATTTAAGGGAGAATGCTTCCACCCTGAGTTGGAATAGATCTAGAAAACATTGACCCCAAGAAATTATTATAATCAGGAAAGGCCAACGAGGTGGCCGACACTTTAAGTATGGGGGAGTAAGTATAAATGCTCAGACCAAAGAAATAGAATGATAATGTAAGGACCTTGATGGTCATAATGTGGTAGAGAAAGTTACATTCCGTCTAATGATTTTGCCAGGATCAACTATAAGAATAGTTTAAGTAAAGATTCGATTCCTGATGTTGCCAGTAGCACATTACCGACATTAGGAGGCTCTACGACAGACCAGACCAGATTCCCCAAGAGACTCGCCTTTTCTTTGGAAAGAGAGAGGGGAGGTTAAGTAACAATGAATGGGTAGTAAATGACCAGAAATAGAAAGGGTACAAATACTGATAAGCCAAATGGCACGATGATGAATGACAAGCAAGTTTATGTTGGTATACTTCTGTGCAAACAAGATAGAGAATTATGAGGTTCACAAGCGATTAAGCAAGCCGATAAGCTTTTAGTCTTCTACCGGAGAGATATGATTAATAATCTCACCAGCCTGTTCCAGCTGCGATGCTGGAAGCTTTCCTACAATTTTATCTGCTTCATGTAATATCTACGTCAAGTTCAGGAAGCATTCCCTATGGATAGGGAATAGTGATTATTTTGTTTTCCTAGAGGATCTTGAATTGACAATTATGACGCTTAGTTGTTAAAGCACTAAGTAAACGATAAGCGATGGTGATCCTACTGAGAAATTAGGTGGTAACGACTGTGGAAATGTCGAAGTGAATCTAAGTTAGAGAAATCATCCAGGTTTATTTCGGATGGTGTAATTTCTGGATCGACGAGATATTTGAAATGAAGAATTAGGTTATGATGGTTCATAAAATGATTATAGTAGAAATAAAGACAAGAGACTGATAGAGATGGAAATAGAATTGGGAATTAATAAGAGAGTCAGATAGGCAGACTCATGAGAAGCTCCAGTAATGAAGCGAGAAGGGTATGGAATTGGCAAGGTAAGGGTATTGGCCAAAGCGGAAAGTTGGGATTATGAGCATAAATGACATACAAATTGACTCCTTTTAAGTTTGGAAAATTCGAGGAAATACGGAAAAGATTGGTTGAGAAATAAAGAGACTCATGAAATGAGAAAATGAAATCTAGACGGTTGAACAAAGGAAAATTCGACCCCAAACGTGTAACACGTATTGAATAAAGGTGACGAGTGCCTCAACCCTGGGATGACGGTGGAGATAAATGACAAAAGTAAATAAGAATTAGATAATAAGAAGGATGTGATTGATAAAGAAAAGATTGGGGAATAACTACGGAAGCGAAGCAAGGAATGTTATGAATGGATTGATGAATGGGTTTTCCTAATGAGCTATCGGAATGACAACCTAATGGTGTTAGAATTATGAATATGAAATGGCTAGTGTCGTGGCATGAAATGCCAGTATTAATAATGTCAAGCGAGAAATCCATGATTTTAACCTGAAAGGTTGAAGGATTTTCAAAAAGTAGTTGATACTAATATCGAACAAGAGTATAGGTCCACAGAATGATGGACAGAGTAACAAGGACATGTGATGTGTGAGAATACGAAAAAGTGGAATTTGATACGAATATGACTATTTTCTTCTCTAATAAACCTCTATAGTTCAGAGGTAAATTCTAAGTATGATATTTTGACAATCATGAAAACTTTCTTATATGATTCTTTGAAATTCGTTCTTTTCTTCTCCCCTAATTATCTTCTTCTAAATTGAGAAGAACATCCCTTTAAGGAGGGGAGGTAATACTACGTGACTCTCTGTCTGTGTGATAGGAGTCTAAGTGGAATGCCATTAATTGTTTAATTGCTTGTCAAGTACTAAAGGCTGGCCCCCTTTTTGTACTAACTATGCAATATAACAAATGTTCATTGATCACAGTGATCTCTCGATAAATTTTTCCACCTAAATATATATACATCGAGTTTGCGAAGATTAAAGCGATCAGGAAATTGCAAAAATTTCGAGTGAGGTTATCTCCGGAATTCGTAGCGCCTTAGTGATACCGAAGTCACTGCATGTACCAATAAGGTTAATAGTATAAGACCAGACAAGAGCGTATACCGGATGATGTGTTATGCGAAAGTATCAAAGAATTGGTAGAACGGATAAAAGGGTGTGTTGTAACACCAGTATGATGTGCTTTAGAAAGACTGGAATGTGTAAGGATCGACCAGAGAATTGGAAAGCGAAATAACCAACAAGTACCTAATTGTCTTCTACCTGATTCCGGGACGGAATCCTTTTAAGGAGGGGAGACTGTAAGAACCCAAATTTTTGGGTAGAATTAAAACTTTTATTATATATTAATGTAAGAGTGAACAGTGGTTACAACTACAATGTAATACTGGCTTTAAAGAATGAATAATTGTAACGCCCGAAATCCGGGGTCAGGGATTTGGTCGTCACGCGGAAATCCTTAACATCAAATTACCTGTTTAACAACATTAAACCATCTGTAATCATTAAAACTGAAATATAACTCTGCGACCCCAACCACCAAGCATCTTTTAGGTCATAGGGCTAGAAACAAGAACTAAAATCTTTACATCTTTATTACATCCATTCTATTACATCGCACTATGTCTTAAAAATCTTATACTACTAGTATAGCTTCGTTGGGAAGTACACCAGCAACTAGTACTACTCAGTACAAAGTAATATATATTACACATCAATATACTTACATATAACTTATTCCAGCTATAACTTTTCTGGATCATATCATCTTCATAAGGGCGTACTGCCTGCTTCTTCTGAGCCATGCAGATAAGCCTCAATCATCTACCTTCCTCTGAAAGGTTAATATTTAAAACAAGCAAGTATGAGCGAAAGAATTGCCCAGCAAGTATTAATAGAGCACAACAATATATATCAATATACACATGGAGTTTTCAAAATATAACGATACTTAATATCAATTTCGAAATATTTACAACAACGAAACCTCAGTAGGGGATATATGACATTTCGAGTAACATCAGATAAATAAAGTAAGTTCATGTCAACAATAGTAATCCTCATACCTTATCCACATACCACACCTCATAGTATTGATAACCTCTTAGGGAGCTTTTCAAAATATGCAGTTCAATATGCTGCTAAGATAGTTATTACCACCCTTCATAAACCAAACCATTATAAAGTCCCCTTTTTAATACTCCTCAAGTTTGTAAGTATATACACATGAGTATATCATTATCATCAAAACACCTTACAGTTCAAGATTCTGTACAGGATATAAGTTCGTTACCACTTGATAAGTTAAACTCAGAAATAACTGATAGAAAGAGAGTCAAAGCTCTTGAAGCAAAACATTTGGGACTTAACATCCATAACCGATGAACCATCTTTCATCTTTTGAATAATTGCAAAAGTGCACAAGTACGTGCCATTATTGTTAGAATAATCTTGCAGTTCTAGATACTGCATGAATTCATCATCTTTCAAAATTGAAAACAACACTATCGGCTACTTGGCACTTAGGCCTAAGAAGCAGTGTTTGAGTATTTTTCCAAAGTGGAGGATGGGACTTAAAGAAAACATAAAAAACCTGACAAGGATTGACGATGATCAGTCGCCACATCCAAGTCCAATAATCCGCGGGTCTTCTCTACCGGTAGAAGGATAGAAACTACATCCGTAACTATCCCCGGGTGAAAACTACATCCGTAATCACCCTCGATGAAAACTACATCCGTAATCATCCTTCGGCAACACCTGGGCCGGAATAATAATTGATGGACCGCCTGGCTCACGGCCGCTTACACATCCCGGGAATCGTTCGTCAACGATTCCCACACCTGCCAGAGTCCCCTTTTTCTTTTCTTGTCAAAATCATTTTGATAGAAAACTTGAGTAGTTGAAGTTCGACTTCAGTCGACCGATAATTTCTTGAAAAACGAGCAAGAGAGTAAAACCTGACCGGGGGTTTTCGAAAATGTTTTGAGTTCAAAAGAGTTCAAGTATAGATATACACTTGTACCGATATCAATCTCGACATAGGGTTTTGTGATCACACATGGAAAATGGTAAGCATAAAGCTTGTAACCACAACAGGGTAACTCCATATATATATAAGTTCTTGAAAAGTAACTTACCTAGATAAATTCATAATATAATAGTGTTTTATAACCTTCAAAACACTTAGAGTATTTAATAAATATTTGACTACTATGTAACAAATAATAAATATTCAATAATCCCTTTTTTAAAAGAATACTCAAATTAATATTCATTTATTAAGTAATATTCAAATAATATTTATTATTAATACCGGAATATTTAATAACCTCAAAACACCCAAATACAACCCTTGGAATATTTCTAATCAAAATCAAGACACAATCTCTCCAGCAGTCTCCAAACTTTAGCCACTTTATCAAATAACTACTACTGACTCTCGGTCAATAAGAAATAATTAATAAGCATGAAAATCCTTCTTCTCTTTCCCTTTTTTTTTTTTGTTTCTTAATGAATATTATAATTAATATTCATCGAATTAAATAAGCATTCAAATAACATATATCGATATCAATCTAGCTGTTTTAAGCTGAAAGTAACCAATTTATAACCATTGGAATATCTTTAATCCGTATTGAAAATAAACTATCTCCGATAAATAATATACTAGATAGAATCACTCCATTAAATTGTTTTATTATTTCTCCGGGACAAAGTGATTTTAAGAAAGCGTTTTGAAAATGATATTCATCTAATTAAATAAATTTAATTAGGCGAATGAGGTTTATTTAATTAGTAAATGCTTTCAGGAGCATCTATTAATTAAATAAACACTGGTTTATTGGTGATGTTGCCTTTAGGTTAATTATTGCGAAATTCTTTTTAAAAGCTTTGCCCGGGTTTTCGAAAACATACAATACAAAATAGCCCCAACACGCGGCTAAGTTCTAAAACTCAATACATGCCCTACCCTCTGAGCCTTTCTTATTCCGATACATAACTATATACCTCATAACATATAGTCCACTACCACATTACAAAAGTTTATAAATATACAACATATAAATCGAGATGTAGAGCCATAAGAATGTCACCGCCCATCGACAGTATTATAAGTCATGGGTTTTGATTATTGCACGGGAAGAATTTAGTATCGCTAGCAAAGTCAAGAATAAAATGATTTGGAAGGAGGAGCACAAGATTAAAAACTCGCAATTAGGGATTGAAAACCTTTTTCCGCACATTTTATATAATTCAAAATAGGTATACTCTGAACGATAGAGCAGGTGTAAATAAACTTGCCTGGTACTCGAGATACGACAGGGCTCGCGACGATGTCGGTCAATCTAGACAAAGTCAAAGAAAACGTACGGTTAATCCCCTTATAAATCAACGCTTAAACACGCAAGCGAATCACAATCAAAGCACTTAGTGGCTTAATCTAGACTCATACTAAGTCCAAGTTATTCATAAAATACTTAAGTCGTAAGTTTGGTTCGAAAACGGTCCTCGAATTCAAGTTATACTTAACCATTTTCAACATTGGTTTCTAAGTCGTATCCTTAGTGGTTTTCACTTGCGCAACCTCGGCTAACACATATTTATAAAATCGAAAAATAATCTTTTGGACTCGAATCTTTCTCACACATCTTGCTAACTGTCCTTAGAATTTTACCACCAAATTTCAAATTCTAATTTGACTATTAAGGGTCTCGAACTTAGCATCAAAGTAGTATATTTCTGCGATAAAGTCTTTCAAACCGGTTATACGAAAACTAGCATAATTCCTAAACCGTAAATCAAAATGCTACGATTCTTTCGCCAAAATGATCTATGAATCAAGATCTACAAGGGTAGGTCATATAATTAACAAGGTCAGGAGCTTTATGTCTCGGGTATGCTCTGTTTTTAAGGGTTAATGAAATTTCGTCATTACGACGGCTATAACTCGGATATTTCCAAAATCAAAATCCTCCAAATAATCATTCAATCCACAACCAACCCTCATGAGCACTATTTATCATCTCCCTCACTGTCTCAACAGGTCTTGGAACCACAAAACTTATTTTAACATTTTTATAACACCCACACAACATACATGCTCTAAATCATGCATACAAGTCATAAACACCATCAAATCTCACAAACTAAAAAGCCATGGATGAGAGCTCTACCTTGGTTTCAAGATTAAGGATGTCATTAAGGCCTTACAACTCTTGAACCTTGCTTAGAATAGTCTTTGGAAGCCAAACAATCAAGAAACAAAACAAGAAAACTAGTTAGTAAATTCGGAGTTACTATTCATCACCACTTTCACTAATTATTTGAAAATGGAAAAATCCTTGGATGGTTCTCAAATTTTTACCATACCTTGTCCTAGGAAAGAGCTTTGTTTTAAGCTATATATCACCATTGTTGGATTCTTGGAAGTGACACTTTGAATTTGCTAAAAAGGAGCAGATTTTTCTTAAGGAAAATGGGTTCTTGCTCTCTTTCTTTTCTCTTATCTTTAGATCTACTTTTTGTGATGAAATTTTGATATTATCCTCTTGTAGCAGCTGTGAATATAGTGTAGTTGTGTCATAAAATGTTCCCTTGGTCCACTTGCTTTGGTTGATGTCATTTTGATAAAGTAAGGTGATGTCATTAGCACATGTTTAAGGCTTCTTGATCACTCTTTGGTTCCTTCTCTTTAATCCACTTCAAATTCAGCCCAATCCATGTTGTTAGCTGTTCTTGAAGCCTTGTTTATGATATTAATGAAGTAATTGGGCCTTGATCAAAGTCTTATGGTTATAGGATTAATCGTCTGATTTTGGTGGACGTTCTAGCGATTTCTAAAGCGTTCTAAATCCTTTAACTCCATGATTTTATTCTAAATCCTATAACACTTAAATAAAATAATCTCTCATGGATTCCTAATATTTAAAATCCTCAAATATTAATCGAATTATTATGTTCCTAACTCTCTGTCAATTTTGGAATAAAATAAAGTTTGGATTCTCTGAATTTTATCCTCGTTTACATACACTCATTCTCTCTGTACTTTCCTAGTACATACTTGGTTTTCTCATTTCTCAATTCCTATAGTGAGTATCCTAACTCACTTCTCAACCCCCTTCTAGGGTATACCATCTCATTTTCTAGACGATAGATTATTCTTATCTATGTCGTCAACCACTAAATTACACTGTTCAGAAAATATCCACATGTATCGAAATTATTATCCATAAAAATATCCCTTCATTACCACCACTGTTCATTGAAATCACTATTCATCCATGAAAAACACTATTCATTGATGCACTTAATTATAATAAGAAAAGTTTTTAATTCTACCAAAAATCTGGGTTCTTACAGTCTCCCCTCCTTAAAAGGATTCCGTCCCGGAATCAGTTTAGGAATATTTGGGTTACCTTTCCTTTGTTACACTCTTTCAACTTCCAGGTGGATTCTTCCACATCTTGATCTTCTCACAATTCCTTATTAGTTTGAAAGCCTTGTTCCTTAACACTTGCACATTTCTATCCATGATTTCCACAAGAATACCTTTAGCATCACGCATCTCCAATCTCTTATTCTCTATCCTGTTTGCGCAGAAATATACCTATATGAACTGGCTTGTCATTCTTCAACATGCCATTTAGCTTATCAATAGCAGTACTAACTCTATCCATCTTGGGCTTTCACTAGCTGTTTGCTGGTAAAATCTTTTGTCTCTTTGGTTTGTTGAATTAACTCGGTTTCCAATATCTTTATCTTGCCAGTCTCCTTCCAACACAATGAAGAGCGACAACTCTTTTCATAACGGCCTCGCAAGGTAGTATCCCTATTCATTATGGTACCGTCTAAGTGCCTCTAATATCACGGACTATGGGTCTTGTGTAAAATCTCATCCTTGAATTCCCGAATCTTCGGAATCCATCTCTTTTCTCCTTTTGACTAAGGCATTGGCCACCACATTGGCCTCCCCTGAATGGTAGTGCATCTTATAGTCGTATCTTGATCTCTATCATGACATAAAGTCTTAATACTCCGACCTTTAAATATATCTTCTCTGTAAAATTTTCCAGAAAATAATTCTAATAATACTCCTTGAAACAATTGTAAGAAAATATTGGTTATAATATATATTTTCTATTCGTACGTAACCTTTCCATAATCTTAATTCAACTATGGTGTTTCTATCGAGCATCGATGTCGTTGAAGTTTCACATTATATCATCATTTCTTAAAAAATGTGGTTCGACCAACTTTTCATTTGCATGACCTCCTTGAGAAGGAGTAAACTGATTCCCTCAATATGTCATTGATATACTAATCACTTTGGGACTCTCTCTTATCCTCGGCGATTCCATTGCGAATCTAACCTATATTAACGAATTTTGCTTATCTGACCTGGTTGGCCTCCCCTTGGAATTCATTAGAGATAGCAAGAATCATGGAGCTTTGAAAAGATAGCTGCCATATCGAGACAAATGTCACATAATGGTGATTCTAGGATTATGAGCTTTGAAATTAATCTTATTTGAGATAAGGGAATTTACCAAGAGATCAATATGATCAAAAGAACTAACATTGCGTGCCTTAGTTAAGGCATTACTAAAGGTAGTTAGCCTTCTTGTATTTCACAACTCACAAGTGACGGCGTCCCGTCAGACTTCTATCACACAGACAGATAACCCTTGTGTCCCCTATAAGTATAGGGTTGTTCGTCTCAGTGGAAGCTGAGGAGTATGAAAGCAATTCGAAATGAAGATAATAATTATCGTCTTTCGACAAATAATTCTCAAGTGGACACCCTGGATTAAAATTGATCAGATTCCAAGGTGCCATTTCCAAGGAAAAGGATAACCAGAAAGATACTGGTATACAACAAGCAAGTGGTGCTATAGCACCATAGGATTATCCAATATTTGAAGAAAAGTGGGGATTTAAATATCATCAATCGATAGGGCCTCATAAATATGAAAGTAGGTATAATGACAGCTTCTAGCAAAATTGAAACCAATATGGTTTAACATGAGTATTATAAAACAACTTCGAAGAGGGAGTATATTCTTTATCAAAATTCTCTCTTGGAGAGATGTCAAGATAGGTCATAGATTAGGGAGGTAATCCAAATAATTTATGCATGGGGATGTGTCAAATAATTCACATTGGGGAGATAATAAACATAAGTTGTAAATGGGGAGATATCAAATAATTCAGACAGGGGAAGTAATCAAAATGATTCATAAATGGGGAGGGTAATGCCAAGGTCTCCACGGATGCCTTTCATGTCGGCTCCTCTGACGGATAATTGTTCGATTGTAGCGCTCTTCTTTTCCACGCACACCCTAAGGTGCTCGATAACCAACGTCATCGTCGACTCGTAATAGTCGCTAGAGATTCAACCATCGGCATTTTACGATATTAAGGAGTTCTATTCGACTCGGCACAAGCATCTCACGCAAGCGTTCTATTCTTTGAGAAGACTTCGATACCGGTGTCGCCCCTAGCAACGACGAATTCCACGTGTCGAATGGGCGATATTCTGGAACATTGCTGGAAATACATACTTAGATCCAGTCACCATTATAACCGTATTTATACCAAACATTTCTTTTCTTGCGTCAATCCCGTGTGCTACTTAAGCTTAGCAGTTTTGGCACAACAGCCTTCCTATTTAAGTCTTTCTCTGACTTCCTCAATCCGTCTTGGTTCTTAAAATATATCTCGTCTTTATTGACAAACCTCAACTTTGCCATTTATCTCTACAATCAATTGAAACAATCGGTGTCTATCCACCACTCCATTTGCAATATTACCTCAAACCCTCTTAGGCTCGAGAAATTTAATACCCGTAACTTCGACTAAAATTCTTTCATAGTGATCTTGTTTTGCTTCCCTTTTTGGAATTTTAACAGTACGGATGCTATCTCAACTCATCATTGTCATAATACTGGATGCCAGCTTTCCATCCTTCATCATCATATTGAAATTTCCTATCATTCGGGGAATACATTACTTCATCCATGAACCCCTAAAATTATCTTAATCTTAGGCCTCGGGCGATTTATGCCCCTGCCGACCAACACTTGTCTCTAAGAGTTCTTTAGCAGACGTTCATCACCACAAGAAGTGACGTCTATCTCAACATATTCCTCGGCATAGCCTTCCAATCTTAACTTAATCATTGGTACTATATCCAATAGTCCAACAGGAACTCTACATGAGTTCCGACGTTCTCACATAACTATACAGACTCCTACTCACTCTCGTTTCTAGTTTACTATAACCTAAGCTCTGATACCATTTCTGTAACGCCCGAAATCCGGGGTCAGGGATTTGGTCGTCACGCGGAAATCCTTAACATCAAATTACCTGTTTAACAACATTAAACCATCTGTAATCATTAAAACTGAAATATAACTCTGCGACCCCAACCACCAAGCATCTTTTAGGTCATAGGGCTAGAAACAAGAACTAAAATCTTTACATCTTTATTACATCCATTCTATTACATCGCACTATGTCTTAAAAATCTTATACTACTAGTATAGCTTCGTTGGGAAGTACACCAGCAACTAGTACTACTCAGTACAAAGTAATATATATTACACATCAATATACTTACATATAACTTATTCCAGCTATAACTTTTCTGGATCATATCATCTTCATAAGGGCGTACTGCCTGCTTCTTCTGAGCCATGCAGATAAGCCTCAATCATCTACCTTCCTCTGAAAGGTTAATATTTAAAACAAGCAAGTATGAGCGAAAGAATTGCCCAGCAAGTATTAATAGAGCACAACAATATATATCAATATACACATGGAGTTTTCAAAATATAACGATACTTAATATCAATTTCAAAATATTTACAACAACGAAACCTCAGTAGGGGATATATGACATTTCGAGTAACATCAGATAAATAAAGTAAGTTCATGTCAACAATAGTAATCCTCATACCTTATCCACATACCACACCTCATAGTATTGATAACCTCTTAGGGAGCTTTTCAAAATATGCAGTTCAATATGCTGCTAAGATAGTTATTACCACCCTTCATAAACCAAACCATTATAAAGTCCCCTTTTTAATACTCCTCAAGTTTGTAAGTATATACACATGAGTATATCATTATCATCAAAACACCTTACAGTTCAAGATTCTGTACAGGATATAAGTTCGTTACCACTTGATAAGTTAAACTCAGAAATAACTGATAGGAAGAGAGTCAAAGCTCTTGAAGCAAAACATTTGGGACTTAACATCCATAACCGATGAACCATCTTTCATCTTTTGAATAATTGCAAAAGTGCACAAGTACGTGCCATTATTGTTAGAATAATCTTGCAGTTCTAGATACTGCATGAATTCATCATCTTTCAAAATTGAAAACAACACTATCGGCTACTTGGCACTTAGGCCTAAGAAGCAGTGTTTGAGTATTTTTCCAAAGTGGAGGATGGGACTTAAAGAAAACATAAAAAACCTGACAAGGATTGACGATGATCAGTCGCCACATCCAAGTCCAATAATCCGCGGGTCTTCTCTACCGGTAGAAGGATAGAAACTACATCCGTAACTATCCCCGGGTGAAAACTACATCCGTAATCACCCTCGATGAAAACTACATCCGTAATCATCCTTCGGCAACACCTGGGCCGGAATAATAATTGATGGACCGCCTGGCTCACGGCCGCTTACACATCCCGGGAATCGTTCGTCAACGATTCCCACACCTGCCAGAGTCCCCTTTTTCTTTTCTTGTCAAAATCATTTTGATAGAAAACTTGAGTAGTTGAAGTTCGACTTCAGTCGACCGATAATTTCTTGAAAAACGAGCAAGAGAGTAAAACCTGACCGGGGGTTTTCGAAAATGTTTTGAGTTCAAAAGAGTTCAAGTATAGATATACACTTGTACCGATATCAATCTCGACATAGGGTTTTGTGATCACACATGGAAAATGGTAAGCATAAAGCTTGTAACCACAACAGGGTAACTCCATATATATATAAGTTCTTGAAAAGTAACTTACCTAGATAAATTCATAATATAATAGTGTTTTATAACCTTCAAAACACTTAGAGTATTTAATAAATATTTGACTACTATGTAACAAATAATAAATATTCAATAATCCCTTTTTTAAAAGAATACTCAAATTAATATTCATTTATTAAGTAATATTCAAATAATATTTATTATTAATACCGGAATATTTAATAACCTCAAAACACCCAAATACAACCCTTGGAATATTTCTAATCAAAATCAAGACACAATCTCTCCAGCAGTCTCCAAACTTTAGCCACTTTATCAAATAACTACTACTGACTCTCGGTCAATAAGAAATAATTAATAAGCATGAAAATCCTTCTTCTCTTTCCCTTTTTTTTTTTGTTTCTTAATGAATATTATAATTAATATTCATCGAATTAAATAAGCATTCAAATAACATATATCGATATCAATCTAGCTGTTTTAAGCTGAAAGTAACCAATTTATAACCATTGGAATATCTTTAATCCGTATTGAAAATAAACTATCTCCGATAAATAATATACTAGATAGAATCACTCCATTAAATTGTTTTATTATTTCTCCGGGACAAAGTGATTTTAAGAAAGCGTTTTGAAAATGATATTCATCTAATTAAATAAATTTAATTAGGCGAATGAGGTTTATTTAATTAGTAAATGCTTTCAGGAGCATCTATTAATTAAATAAACACTGGTTTATTGGTGATGTTGCCTTTAGGTTAATTATTGCGAAATTCTTTTTAAAAGCTTTGCCCGGGTTTTCGAAAACATACAATACAAAATAGCCCCAACACGCGGCTAAGTTCTAAAACTCAATACATGCCCTACCCTCTGAGCCTTTCTTATTCCGATACATAACTATATACCTCATAACATATAGTCCACTACCACATTACAAAAGTTTATAAATATACAACATATAAATCGAGATGTAGAGCCATAAGAATGTCACCGCCCATCGACAGTATTATAAGTCATGGGTTTTGATTATTGCACGGGAAGAATTTAGTATCGCTAGCAAAGTCAAGAATAAAATGATTTGGAAGGAGGAGCACAAGATTAAAAACTCGCAATTAGGGATTGAAAACCTTTTTCCGCACATTTTATATAATTCAAAATAGGTATACTCTGAACGATAGAGCAGGTGTAAATAAACTTGCCTGGTACTCGAGATACGACAGGGCTCGCGACGATGTCGGTCAATCTAGACAAAGTCAAAGAAAACGTACGGTTAATCCCCTTATAAATCAACGCTTAAACACGCAAGCGAATCACAATCAAAGCACTTAGTGGCTTAATCTAGACTCATACTAAGTCCAAGTTATTCATAAAATACTTAAGTCGTAAGTTTGGTTCGAAAACGGTCCTCGAATTCAAGTTATACTTAACCATTTTCAACATTGGTTTCTAAGTCGTATCCTTAGTGGTTTTCACTTGCGCAACCTCGGCTAACACATATTTATAAAATCGAAAAATAATCTTTTGGACTCGAATCTTTCTCACACATCTTGCTAACTGTCCTTAGAATTTTACCACCAAATTTCAAATTCTAATTTGACTATTAAGGGTCTCGAACTTAGCATCAAAGTAGTATATTTCTGCGATAAAGTCTTTCAAACCGGTTATACGAAAACTAGCATAATTCCTAAACCGTAAATCAAAATGCTACGATTCTTTCGCCAAAATGATCTATGAATCAAGATCTACAAGGGTAGGTCATATAATTAACAAGGTCAGGAGCTTTATGTCTCGGGTATGCTCTGTTTTTAAGGGTTAATGAAATTTCATCATTACGACGGCTATAACTCGGATATTTCCAAAATCAAAATCCTCCAAATAATCATTCAATCCACAACCAACCCTCATGAGCACTATTTATCATCTCCCTCACTGTCTCAATAGGTCTTGGAGCCACAAAACTTATTTTAACATTTTTATAACACCCACACAACATACATGCTCTAAATCATGCATACAAGTCATAAACACCATCAAATCTCACAAACTAAAAAGCCATGGATGAGAGCTCTACCTTGGTTTCAAGATTAAGGATGTCATTAAGGCCTTACAACTCTTGAACCTTGCTTAGAATAGTCTTTGGAAGCCAAACAATCAAGAAACAAAACAAGAAAACTAGTTAGTAAATTCGGAGTTACTATTCATCACCACTTTCACTAATTATTTGAAAATGGAAAAATCCTTGGATGGTTCTCAAATTTTTACCATACCTTGTCCTAGGAAAGAGCTTTGTTTTAAGCTATATATCACCATTGTTGGATGCTTGGAAGTGACACTTTGAATTTGCTAAAAAGGAGCAGATTTTTCTTAAGGAAAATGGGTTCTTGCTCTCTTTCTTTTCTCTTATCTTTAGATCTACTTTTTGTGATGAAATTTTGATATTATCCTCTTGTAGCAGCTGTGAATATAGTGTAGTTGTGTCATAAAATGTTCCCTTGGTCCACTTGCTTTGGTTGATGTCATTTTGATAAAGTAAGGTGATGTCATTAGCACATGTTTAAGGCTTCTTGATCACTCTTTGGTTCCTTCTCTTTAATCCACTTCAAATTCGGCCCAATCCATGTTGTTAGCTGTTCTTGAAGCCTTGTTTATGATATTAATGAAGTAATTGGGCCTTGATCAAAGTCTTATGGTTATAGGATTAATCGTCTGATTTTGGTGGACGTTCTAGCGATTTCTAAAGCGTTCTAAATCCTTTAACTCCATGATTTTATTCTAAATCCTATAACACTTAAATAAAATAATCTCTCATGGATTCCTAATATTTAAAATCCTCAAATATTAATCGAATTATTATGTTCCTAACTCTCTGTCAATTTTGGAATAAAATAAAGTTTGGATTCTCTGAATTTTATCCTCGTTTACATACACTCATTCTCTCTGTACTTTCCTAGTACATACTTGGTTTTCTCATTTCTCAATTCCTATAGTGAGTATCCTAACTCACTTCTCAACCCCCTTCTAGGGTATACCATCTCATTTTCTAGACGATAGATTATTCTTATCTATGTCGTCAACCACTAAATTACACTGTTCAGAAAATATCCACATGTATCGAAATTATTATCCATAAAAATATCCCTTCATTACCACCATTGTTCATTGAAATCACTATTCATCCATGAAAAACACTATTCATTGATGCACTTAATTATAATAAGAAAAGTTTTTAATTCTACCAAAAATCTGGGTTCTTACAATAATGAAAGGATATATATTCCAAGGTTATATGGCCTGAAGGATGCTATTGGGTGATAACTTAGGTTAGAATAATCTATCTCCTAGAAAGTTAAGATAAGATTCCCTAGAGGGAAATAGATACCCTCATGTCATCCAAATCAATATCTATTATAAGCCCAGCGGTTCCGTAAAAAGGTTAAGGAACACTCGAGGGTGAACCAGGTTCATTTTCCTAATTATAGGAATTAAATAAAAATAAGTGATGAATAGTGATTTTGGTGAAATTTGGAATATTATTATAATAATGTTATACCCGATATTCGGAACGGATTTCTGAGTTCGTATTAGTGATCCAGGAGGAAAATAAGTGTATGTAAAAGCTGTCGGATTCAGAAAAAGAGCACTTTTATTTTCTCCGAGATTTCCCTAGACACTGCAAGACTTAAGGATTTATAAAAGGGAATTAAGGAATTTAAATTCGAGAAGTATTAAGAAAGATGAAGAATAGTATTAGAATTATTAAGAAGGTTTTCGGTAAAACCCTAACTAGAAACGAATGAGTTATTCCCTCGAACGATCAACGAATTAAGCAATAAACGGACAAAGAAACAAGCAGAGGGAGCAAGAGTCTTGTGCAAGCTACTAGAAAATATCTAGTAACCAATATAGTTACAAGAGTAACTAGAATCAAGTGAACCAACCAAGTACTTAGCAATCTAACTACAAGTTAGCCTTAAACCACCACTAGATCAACACTTGTCCTCACAAAAACATCACTCCATGCATCATCACTTTAATAAAGCAACCAAGATGAGATATTATCCAAGTCTCATCCACTTGATGCATTATTATCACATTAACCAAGCAAAGAACACAAAAAAATATCAAACCTCTCCATAAACCTTTACATTCGGCTATTCCTTAAATTCAAGGATCAAAATCCTACTTCCAACCATCATTTGATCTTGAAACTTTTTATGTGAGTCCTATAATTCATAAAAATGATCTCCTCAAAATCCTAGCTTCAATCTCTTCTTTTTCCATTTTCAAAAAAATCATTAAAGAGGAGGATGAATAGTGTTCTTCAAGAATTAACTTTGATTTTCATGTTTCTTTGGTTGATCTTAGGTTTGTTAAAGCTAGACAAGGACCATACCAAGCTTTGTAAGGCCATATCACACTCTCAAGAAGGTATAATGATCTTGAAACCCTTAGTTTGACTTTGAGTTTTGGTGATGTTCTTGATAGATCTAAGTAGTTATGATTATGGTGATGTTATAAGCATGATTGGTTAGTGGTTTAATGATTTTAGTAAGAGATGATGATCTTGTTGGTTTAACATGATATTCTTGGACTGATAAAGATGATAATCATGTGTATAAGTTGGATTTGTGCCCGGTGTGGCTTGGTATTGTTGTTATGATTTTTAGAACGCTCGATTCGTAGCCGTCGTAATGCCCGATTTTCATTAACACTAAGAACCCGAACTGGACAGTAGCCATAACTCTCTGTTCTTGGCAAGATAATGAACCCTACTGCTAGATTTTTGAACATAGATCACTTTGGCGAAAGAATCGAAGCATTTCAACTTACGGTTTAGGAGTTATGATTAAATTCGTAAAAGTGGTTCGAAATCGTAAACGAAAGTTCGTAATTGAAATTGATTCCCTTAAATGTCGTTTAATCAGTGGCGAATCTTATTAATTAAATATTAGAGGTAAAAAGGAAGGTGTGGGAGAAAACCACATGTCGAATGGATCGTTTTCTGATTTTATAAAAATGTTTGAATCGAGGTTAAACGCGAACGAACCACTTAAAGGTATGACTTTGGTTATAACTTAGAAAACGGGCGTTAACACTCGAGGTATAATCTTGATTCGTAAACGACCGACCTTAGAACTTATACGACTTAAGTATATACCAAGTATAAGCATGATGACATGTCTTGATAACGAACGAAGGTCGGATCGTATCGGTGATAAAAAGAGTTACACTAAAAGAGACGTAACGAGATAACTCGAAAACATGTTTCGATTTAAGTGGAGTTTATACTTAGCCTTTTAATAAGCGTTAAGTGGTTAATCTTAAATATTCTGATTGTTTATAGATCGTCGAGCTGACCCGGGACACATTACCCCTACCCGCACTCGATTCTCAGGCAAGTTTCCAATACTTGGAACTGTTGTTGTGATAATATATATGATGATTGTTTTATACATATGCCATAGCATGCATGCCTACTTTCAAGTTAATATTGAATTACTTGTTCCCTGAATTGATATCGGCTTATAGACTATATATGAAATATCAGTTATGAGCCGGATTGTTTGGTTAAGATCCTTAGCGAAGGGCGTATGATATTCATACTTCAAATATAGACCGGGAGTCGATATTTTGTAATATATAAATAGTCGTGGAAACCCGGAGGGATCCCAGCGACAAATTTATTATTTCGAGGATTTTTATTCGATTACGAATCTTTCGAGGAACGTTATTTGAGTATTACCTCAGTGAAGGAATATTTAATGAATATTATTTTAATATTCATTTAGAATGTCATTTATTTAATGAATATTATTTTGATCATTCATTGGAGTTATTTAGTTAATGAATATTATTTTGAATATTCATTAGAGTTATTTGGTTGACGAATATCATTCCCAAATATTCATTTGGCTTACTTATTATTATTTGGAATATTCATTTGATCTTTATTTATTTAATGAATATTACTTTCGAATATTCATTTAAGGTTTGATCTACTTAATGAATATTATTTTAAAATATTCATTGGAAGTTCTATTTACTCAAGGAATATTACTTCGAATATTCCTTTAAAGTTTGATTACTAAATGAATATTATTCGGATATTCATTTAGAATATTATTTGTTAAATGAATATTATTTTGGATATTCATTTAGAATATTATTTGTTAAATGAATATTATTTTGGATATTTATTTGGAATGTTATTTGTTAAATGAATATTATTTTGGATATTCATTTGGAACGTTATTTGTTAAATGAATATTATTTTCAAATATTCATTTAAGGTTTGATTTATTCAGTAAATATTATTTTAAATATTTATTTAAGTTTATTTCTTCAATGAATATCATTTTAAATATTCATTTAAGAAGAGATTTATTTAATAAATAATTCTATATATTCATTCGAGGATTACTTACGAGCAATATTATGATTTAATAATATTTCGTAATTATTATTGACTTAATAAATATTCTTGGAATGTTTAATAAAATTCTTTTGAATTCTTTTTATAATGATTTATATTATTCAAAGGTTATCTTTCACCTTCAGATATTATGTAAAATATTTCGGAGTCTTTTATGACTATTTTATCAAGGGGAGGTTCCCAAAACTTTAATTTCATTTAAATCTATCTTAAAGAAGATTTAAATACTCGCTCAACTTCCAAACGTATATAAGGGGACCTCACTTGAGCGATGTTATTTATTGGACTGCCCGGTCCTATACTTGTTAAAACTATCTTGTCACTCACATCCTGATTCTTTCAAGCATCGATATGAGTCTTTTGGTTACCTCCTCAACGCTCGAGGGGTATGATTGATGTAACAAGTTTATATCCATTAACAAGCATCAGCTTGGGAAATATTGGTGAATTTTCCTTTCCAATTAGATACGACTACTTTGTGGAGTCCTATCAATAAGTGTTACACTTGGGGAAAAAGGGGAACGAACTTTATGTTTCAGAGTCATGGATGATATTCGAACTAGGAGACGCGTAAGTGGCCGAGTGGCGCCGGTCCAGCAATAGCCCCACCGTTGGCTGAGGAGTTCCAGAGGGCGGTAGATAAGTAATTCCGTCGGAGCTACCTTCTACATGTAGAGAACGACTGATGAGATGCATGACATACGACTGATCATCGTAAACGTCAGGGCATCTGGCGCGGCAATGCTCCCGTATTAGTTCATCTTCTAAAAGTGAGAAATTTCTGCAACACTGTTGGTGTTGGCAAGGTGAAAAAGTGTTGAAACCGGAATTGCAATATTTTTCCTGCAAGTTCCTCTTTTATGATAATTGAGAATATCTTGCTTATCTTTTGCATAGCAGATATTTATTCAAAACAAATATATTTTTGAGTTACCTTGTAACTTCATCTCATACCTTATATTGGTACTACATCATTAATGCATGGCATATGGTTTCAAAGATATTTTGAACTGTCATATATTATTGTCGTTCAATTATATTTTCGGTGGGCTTTTGCTCACCCTTGCTTTATTTATTTATATTACAACAACAGCTAGATCAGATGGCCGCGCAAGGCACACACAGCATAAGCAGGTGTCAACCGTCAGAGGTTTACCGCTAAGGTCTTGGCTACCTTTGTTGAGGATGCAACTACTGGTAGGCTAGTTGTTAGCAATTGAGCCTCAAATGTATTTATATTATGGTATCTATTAATGGATGGCAAAGAGTATGTAATTGTACAATTGTAATTCTTTTGGTTGTAAGAACTCAAACTTGTGATTAATAATATTGTTGGTTACTCTGATTTCATCTCTGGGACTATAACGGGTGTGTTTTATGTTGTTGTTTTGGGTCACAAGGTTGTAATTTAAATTATGTTGGTTTTATGGATGGATATTGAGACCGTAACGACCAGATCCCTGACCTTGGATCTGGGGGTGTTACAATAAGTGAGTAGCAAGAACACTTGCCTCGATATATGAAGTTTCCACTTCCAACATCTCAATTCGTTACTCACTTCACGTCAATATCTACTTCTTCACACGTTGATCTCCACACGAGTTCACTCGTCAATTCAAACAATTGTCTTCTTCTCGAAATTCCTTCTACACGGGCACTGCTCTTGGTCGGGCCTCCTACTCGTACCTATATGGTAAAGTACTACTTTAGTGACAAAACCAACCAAAACTAACCAAAACCTTACTGTCAATCTAATCTACCCATACGCGTCCTATAACGCTTTACAACATACACATATAATACATATTGGTTATACTCGTAAAATAGTTTTAGTACAACCTGATAAATAAAATCACATAAGCATGTGACATGAATTATCAACTTACTTTAATATCTTATATCACACATATAACAGTGATATACAAGTAATTTTTATTGAAATACTATAAGAATCATAAAATAATTATACCGAAAATTAGACAAAACCTCTTTTATAATATCACACTACTTGTCAGAATACCCAAACAAACAACATAATTTCTCCTGGACAAATACTCGACTATAGCCTTAACATATCACAATATCGAACAACACTTTACAATATCACAAACTACAATTTTATCAATTAAAGACTTGATAATTTCAAATACTAACCCCCTCCTTTTTATTTCATAAATACGATTCCAGCCTTACCAAATCAGTTCACAATCACAATTTCAACACATGTGTAACACATACTGTAAGAACCCGAATTTTCGGTAGAATTAAAACTTTTTATATATTGATGAAAGAATGAACAGTGACTCCGACTACAAGGTATTAACAATGAATGTGAATGGGTATAGATTTAAATGATTATATGTCATGAAGAATGCAATGGGTTGACAACCTAGATTAGAATAATCTATCTCCTAAGAAATAAGTAATGGCACTCCAAAGAGGAAGGAGATATTCTTGTGTCATCCAAATCAATATCTATTGTTAGTCCATTGGTTTAGTAAAAGGGTTAAGGAATGCCCGGAAGAGAGCAAGGACAGTTTATAAATAAAAAGGAAGAAAGATGGAATAAAGAGTGAATAGTGTTTTTGGTGGAAATGAGAATATTATTAGACGACGCTATATAGAAGTATTCAGAACGGATTTCTGAGTTCGTATTCATGATCCAGGGGCGAAATAAGTGTATGTAAACGACATCGGATTCAGAAAAATAACACTTTTATTTTCTCCGAGATTTCTATGGACACTGAGAGACTTAAGGATTTATTAAAAGGATTTAAGGAATTTAAATTCGAGAAGTATTAAGAAAAATGGAGAATGGTATTATAAATATTAAGAAGGTTTCCGGTAAAATCTTAACTAGAAACGATTGAGTTATTCCTCTGAACGATCAACGAAATTGAGAAATAACCGGACAAAGAAACAAGCAGAGAGCCAAGTACATACATATGCAAGTGGATATGATCAAGTAACCAAGTAGTTGCAAGGGTAACTAATATACTTGGAAACAAACTAAAGGATACAAGATATTACCACTTGAAGTGCAACTTGTCCACTTGATTTCTACCTCATCCATGACCTAGCACTTTAATAAAGTGACTTTATGCTAGATATTATCTACCCACACCACAATAATGCAAGGATAAGATCAAGCAAAGCAAAGCAAGACAAGCCAACCCACTTTTCTTTATTTTCTTCCTCATTTCCAGCAGTTCAGATTTTCCAGGGCAGGGGTTTTGGTGATTTTTTTTCACCCAGTTCTACTCATCTAAAAATCATTACAAAAATCACGGAGCTTCTAAACATCAAGATGAAGTTGTGGATTTAATTTTATAATTTTTAAAGATCGTTTGGATGGGTAAATAAATTTGGAAAGTTCACTCTGTTTTCCCCTTGAAGAAGAGCACTTCGAATTTTTGAGATTTTAAGATTTCAAAACCCAACTTCCACCCATTGTTTGATCTTCAAATTTTTATGGTGAGTCTTACATTTCACAAAAATGATCTCCTAGAAATTTTATCTTCAATCTCTTCTTTTTCCATTTTCAAATAAATCATCAAAGATGATGATGAATAGTAACCTCAAGAAACTAACTTTGTTTTCTTGAATTCTTTGGATGATCTAAGCTATACCAAGGTGATATAAGGACAACCCAAGGCTTATTAGACTCATATACACACCAATGAAGGTATAACTCTCTTGAAACCCTAGGCCTTATTTTAAGATTTTGCATGTTCTTGATGATTTTTAGCATAGTTATGATATTAGTATGATTATAAGCATGATTATGAAGTTTGTTAGTGGATCTAAGTATGATTATGTTATGAGAGTGTAGTATGATGTTCTTGGGCTGTTAAAGATGGATATTATGTGTATAAGATTGATGGTATGCCCGGTGTGGCTTGGTTTTGTGATAATCGATTTAGAAACGTTCGATTTATAGCCGTCGTAATGCCGAAATTTCATTAACCATTAAAGTTCGAGTTGAACAGTTGGTATTAGCTTCTGATATTGATGAATAGTTAACCCACCCTTGTAGATCTCAAGTCATAGATCATTTTGGAAAAAGAATCGAAACAAATGGACTTACGGCTTAGGAGTTATGGTCAAAATCGTAAAAGTGGTTCGAAACCGGGAATGGAAGTTCGTAATTGAAATTAAACCCCCTTTGTGTTATTAATTCAGTGGCGAATCTTGGTAATTAAATATTAGAGATCAAAAGGAAGGTGTGAGAGAAAAGCACATGTCAAACGGATCGTTTTCCGATTTTATGAAAATGTTTGAATCGAGGTTAAGCGCGAACGAACCCCTTAAAAGTACCGTTGGCTATAACTTAGAAAACAGGCGATAAAACTCGAGGTATAATCTTGGTTCGTAAACGACCAACCTTAGAATTTATACGACTTAAGTATATACAAAGTGTAAGTATGACGACGTGTCTTAGTAGCGAACGAATGACGGGTCATAGCGAGAATAAAGAGAATTTCACTAAGAGGTGTATAACGAGATAATTCGAAAACGTGTTTCGACTTAAGTGAAGTCTATATTAATCTTGTAAAGTATTAAGTGATTAATCCTGAATGCCTTAGCTATTTATAGATCGTCAGGCTGACCCGGGACACGCTACCATCACCCTTACCCGCACTCGCTTTCCAGGCAAGTTTCAAACCTTTTTAAAGGCTGTTGTTGTGAATATATATATATGATTTCTGTTATACATATGCCATAGCATGCATGCCTATTTTCAAGTTATATTGTGATACTTGTTCCCTGATTTATTGTTGGCTTATAAGCTAAATAGATATATGTCAGTTATAAGCCGGAAACTGTTAAGACCCTTAAGCGAAGGGCAGTGAATCTCATTCTTTGATTATAGACCGGGAGTCGTTATTTCTTGATATATTGATATTATTTTCAGAGGAAAATATTTAAGTAAATATTTTCCATTTATTATCTGGCGAATATTTTTGGAATATTCCCTTGAGATCATTTGATAAAAATCATTCAGATTATTCATCAGTAAATTATTTATGCGATGAATATTATCTTTAATGTTCATATAAAGTCGATTAAATATTCGAATATTATTTGAACCCTCAGTTGAGTTATTTACTTAAAGAATATTCATTCTTATTTACTCGATAAATATTATTTTGAATATTCATTCAAGTTTATTTATTTAATGAATATTATTTTTAATACTCATTCGAGCCTTTTTATTTAAATGAATATTAATTCGAATATTCATTCAATCTTTATTTATTTTATAAATATTAGTTGAACATTGATTCGAACTCCAGTTATTCGATAAATATTATTTTGAATATTCCCTTGAGATAAGGAATATTATCTTCGACCTTTGTTTAAAGTCGATTCAATTATTGAAGATTGTTTCGAATATTCATTGGTAATTGTTCCTTCAATCAGTATTATTAATTCGAATATTCATTATTTATTCAATGAATATTATTTCGAACATTCACTTGATAATTACTTCTTCGATAAGTATTATTATTTTGAATATTCACTATTTGTTCAGTGAATATTAATTCGAATATTCGTTCAAATTTTATTTAATCGATAATTATTATTAATCCGAGTATTCACTATTTATTCAGTGAATATTATTTCGACTATCCATTCGAGTTATAATTATTTGATAAGTACTATTTATTTAAATATTCATTAATTATTTAATGAATATTATTTGTGAATATTTATTCGAAGATTATTCTGAGCAACCCTTTTTCAATATCTGTGACTTAATAAAAATTCTTGGAATATTTATTTAATTCTTCTAACTCGTTTCAAAGATACTTGGTTTCATTCACATAGTATCACCAACCCTCGAATATTATATAAATTATTTCAGAGTCCTATTATTATTATTATATTATCAAGGAAGGTTCTCAGTGATTCCATTCTCCCTTCGATTCTATTGTAAGGGAACCTTACTTGAGGATTGTTATTTATCTTGTGACTGCCCGGTCATAAATTATTCATTTCACTCGCAACTTGGTTGCTATTATTCATGGTATTGTGTGTACCCACTCATTATTCGAGGGGTAAGAATGTTGGAACAAGTCAGTATCCATTAACAAGCAGAAGCTTGGGAAATATTGGTAAATTTTCCTTTCCATTTAGATATGACTACCTTGTGGAGTCTTATCAACAAGTATTATACTTGGGGAAAGGGGGACGAACTTTACGTTTCAAAGTTATGGATGTGGAATGAACTAGGAGATGCGTAAGTGACCCAGTGGCGCCGGTCCAGCAAATGGCCCAACCGTTGGCCGAGGGGGTTCCAGAGGGCGGTAGACAAGTAAATCCATCGGTGCTTCCTTTTACATGTAGTAAACAAGAGGTGGGGAGCATAACATGCGACTGATCATCGTGTAAATGCTATGTCTCCTGGCGCGTCAAACTCCAGTATTAGTTCATCACTCAATGTTGGAAATTTTCTGCAACATCATCATAGTTGGCAGAGTTAAAAAGTATTTCAAACTGGAATTGCAATATCTTTCTTGCAAGTTCCTATTTTATGAAAATGATGCTATCTTGCTTATTTTGGCATAGCATATGCTTCCACGAAATATATACCTGTTGAGTTCCATGTAACTTCATCCTTTATATTGATTTGGCACCATTTTCGTTTATGCATGGCATATGGTTTCAAAATATATCTTTGAACTGTCATATATATTACTGTTCAGTTATATTCTTGTTGGTGGGCTATTACTCACCCTTGCTTTATTATTTATATCACAACAACAGTTAGATCAGATGGCCACACAAGGTGCACTTGGTGCGAGCAGGTGTCAGCCATCAGAGGATTAACCGCTGAGATCGTAGCTACCATAGCTGAAGATGCAACTTCCGATAGGCTAGCTGTTAGCATTTTCTCATCAAATGTATTTATTATATGGCATATACAAATGGATGGCAAAGAGTAAGTAATGTATATATTGTAATCCTTTGGGTTGTAAGAACTCAACTGTGTAATTAATAAAATTGGTTACTCTGATTACATCTATGGGACTATAACGTGTGTGTTCTATATTGTTGTTTGGGTTACAAGGTTGTTATTCAATTTATATTGATTTTATGGATGGAAATTGAGACCGTAACGACCAGATCCCGGACCCCGGATCTGGGGGTGTTACAGAAATGGTATCAGAGAGAGCGTTATAAATCGCAGAGATGACGTGATGTTAAAACAATAAATTCATTAAGATGATAAGAACTCTTGCCAAGTTCATAGTCGGACTACATAATGTAGTACAGACATATAAAACCCTTATGGGAACCCTAAAGTATCATGATAGTAACTTAGCTCGTCCTTGTATCGACTAGTAAGGCGACAGGCCTTGGGGATTATGAGCAGTAACACACTGATGTTTATTCTGATGCTGAAGATCGGATGATGGATTCGATAGAGTACCATAATGAGGACCCGGAAAAGGTTGCAGCAAAGGAGGAGAATCCTGATAAGGATAAGGAGTTTACCCTTAAGGAAATGAGGGCTATAGCCAGAGAGACTGTAAGAGTTAAGGTGCAGTACTCAGAAAAGTGAGCGTAAAGAACTGAGATATTATTAAGAGAACTAAAGATGCATATTGGATTCATAGCCGGAATGTCGGATGAAGTACCAGTAAGTAAGAAGAATTGGAAGGATTACTTGAGGTCTTATATGGGGATAGATAAAGATCCTTAGAGACCTTCAGATTAAGGAGAAAAGAGTTAGAGTGGGGCATGATTATCAAAGACAACGTTAGAGGATAGGGAGCAGAGTCTCCAGGAGCAGTTGGGATAGAGGCAGCAAGTGCCATATCATTTGATAAAGGGATTAGTGTGAACATTGTTGATAATAATTCGCCATGAGAAGGCAAATGTCATAGGTTATAATTTAGAAAATTAAATTGAGATTGAGGAGGTGGTTTTTATTCAGGGAAATGTTCATTTTATGAATGGATCAATTTAGAAAATAAAGACATTGGAAGGTAAGGGCAGGATTGGATAAAGTATATGTAACACCCCTAGATCCGGGGTCTGAAATACAGGTTGTCACGGTCACCTCAATTCACAGTTAACAATACTTATATTAAATTTCCATTCTTCACCTACTTCAACCCCATCAATATATACACTGACAGGTTATAGTTCTCAGAAACAATAATTATTCAAATCAAGTTATTAAATCCATTCACTTAAATTTATTACAAACCAAATAAATCCTTTCAAAAGTTAGTTGCCGATACATCTCTACATGAGGTAGTATCGGAACCCAAAGTGATTATTTATTTATGTTACATTGTTTTGACAAATTGTGAAATGGTTCACCCTAGCTGCTTATAACCAACTACCTGGGCTGGGATCCTCACGAACTGCCTACGGTAAAGCTGGGCGTTTCCCACGCGCTTCCTTGGGGTAAGCTTTGTCCTGGCCATGCTGATATGTTGTGTTGTGATATAAACAAGAAAGCAAGAGTGAGCGATATAGCTCAGCAATAATATAATAGTTCAACTATAACTTCATATTTATTTAGAAAGTAATTCTGTCAACTCTATACTACACTCTTTTCATTTAAAAGCATTTAACTCTTGTAATTTATACGTTCCACAATACCCAAGATTTTCTCAAATATTTTGTAACTCACTGACAACACACTCTCTGAAAATAAGCGCATAGGCTTTCATTTCAATATACATCACAATTCCAATTGGAAGATGGGGACATCTGGAATACACCACGATACTTGCTGATCAGGCAAGGTATCGCAAAATTTTCTTTTCTACTAGTAGAAGGACGAATTCCTTTTCGGTTATCACCCTGGCCGCATACGGGCCTTTTATGCTTTTCGGGTACCTGTTTCATTACCGAGCATAATTATGCTTTTCGGGCACCTGTTTCATTGCCGAGCATATTAAAATTTTCCCTACCACCGGCACATATTTCATTACCGCGTAGAGCCTTCTCACTACATCGGTACCTGTTTCATTACCGTGTAAGGAAGCCATTCCAGTTCCGAGATGATTCTATCTTATACTGGAATCGAATTTAATCGTCATTCCCCAAGCATGATATCTGCTCGTTGATAGATTTCAGATTTCTACTTCCGGAAGTATTGAGGAAGTAGTAAGAATATGTGGTTTGACTCTTGTCAATGGATGAAATAAGGATTTACTTTTAATATCGCGACCGGGAAGTTAATCAGAGTTCTTTGGAAGATTTATCAATATAAAATATTTTGATTTGTGATGAGTAGAAACTTAAAATATTAGTTTTATAGGAGATAAGGAGTGAACATCCTTCAATCAACTCTTTCGACTGGATTCCCGGAGTTTGGATGAGTTTGAGACTATTTAATCATATGAAAGTAATTTTTATTAACTCAAAATAATATCTAGTAACCCATCGTATTTTTAAATAAATTTTCTAAAGGTCAGAGAATAATTAAAATAATTGAATACCTCTACATCTAATTTTTAATAAGGTTTTCTGATTTTAAATCATCCTTAAAGTATTTATTAAATAACTAAATCATTTTTAAAATATTAAATAAATGATTAAATCATTTTTAAAATATTAAATAAATGATTAAATCATTTTGAATTAATTAATAAATAAATAATTCAATATAAATAAATGATTAAATAATTTTAAATCATTTAATAAATAATTAATTCCACTTAAATAAATGATTAAATCATTTTGAATCAATTAATAAATAATTAAATCAATTTAAATAAATGATTGAATTATTTTAATAATTATGAATCAATTTGGGATATTTAATAAATATTTCCGTAATATTTATTAAATATTAAAATATTAAAATAAGCTCTCTTTAAATGAATATTCAAAATAATATTCATTTAATTAAATAAATGTATGAATAATATTTAATAATATTACTTAAAATATGAAATAATTCTAAATATCCCATTTACATTTATGGGAATATTAAATCCGAAATAAAAGAAAACTTAACTCCGGCATCTTCCGGGTTTCTATAATAACGTCAATAATTTATTTCCGACTCCCGGTCTACTTTTAATCAAAAGCATACTCTATACCTTAGAGTCTCGTATTCTTCAAATCTCATAATTCGTATAATCATAGCATGCACTTCATCGTTTGAAATTTAAATACAATTATTTAAAATAGTCATGCATTTTATATAATCATATCATAACAACAACAGTTATAAAATAGCCGTATACTCGGAATACAAGTTTGAAAACTTGCCTGGTGGTCTTGGTATCGGTTGGTTCCGGGGCTCAGTGCAACAATCTAAAATATTCATAATTACTCGATTAGCCTTTTAACGAGATAAAATGTTATGACATTTACGACTTCCGAGACTTAATCGTTCACACATTAATCGATCCATGTAATCTCCTACATGTCCAAGTAATCCACTAACCATCCTAGTATCGATCCTTGGTGCGCAATAATTATTCAACATATTTTCTTATTCCTACTTAAGTTTTCCCGTTTTGGACTATCCGGTTATGAAACTTTCACTGCGCAACTTTCATTCAATGATTTCTCTAAAATCGAAAAATAATTATTTCCACTCAATTCTTTTTGGGTTATCTTCTACAGTGTAAGGACCAGCTGCACAATTTTTCCCATAATTAAATTCGTTCGTTTAGTGCTCCGAATTTACTGACAAAACTATCAAAACGTAACAGTTCGTACTACTTGTATTAGCTTCACTAAATTGGCTCTAACTTCTTAACCACAAATCTCCTAAAAATGAGCTTTATATGCCCACAATCTATGAGACAATATCTACTCTGTCATGACCAGTGGTATTTTATTATGAAATTATTTATGGTCCGAATTTGGGTTACAAACAGTTCCTTGTCCTAGAAGCCATCAATCATGTGTACCCCAAACATACTTTCCCTTTTCATGCAAATCCTTAACATAAATTCTAAATATCCTCAAGAAACTTATTTTAATCATTTTGATAGGCTAAACTCAGTTTCAAAATTCCCACATGATTTTTGTTTCTAATATTTATAAACCAAGAAATCATCATGAACACAACTATCTTGCCATAACACATGTTACTAACATCACCTAGTAACCATAAAAAAATATTACCATGAACTAAAGGGGGAAAAGAGATTATACCTTCCTTGAATCCTTAACACACTAACTAGAGCTTGTAATCCTTAAAGTAGCCTTGACCTATGTTTATCACTTTCAAACTTGCAAGGAATTCAAGAAACAAGTTAGGATTTTCGGAGTTACCATTAACTCGCTTGAAAGAACTGGAAAAACGAGGATCTTACCTTGCTTATTTGGACGAGACTTGTGAAATAAGAGTTGTAGATTATCTCAAGACCTTTCTAAAAAGCTATAGAACGGAATTTTTGGGTAAGAAATGAAGGAGATAGAGCAGTTTTAGTCTGCTGCATCTGTTCTGGCAGAATTGCTTAAGGGAGGAGAATACTTCTTCTTTCTTTTCTTTGTTTGGCCAATAATGAAAATAGATATTGTATAACTACATAATACATTATTCAGCATTCTAGCCTCCTAGGTTTAGCCTTAGGTTGGATTTTCCATCAATTTAATTCCTAAACTTTTGGGATGTGTTCTTAATTAGTCAAAATTAGCCCACAAGTTTGTCCTTTATTCAATAATCTTGCATGCCATTTGAATTTCATTTCCATGGCATTTGCATCACATTTGCATGGCATTTTCATGTCATTCACATCTCATTTGCATGACATTTATTTTGCCTTAATGACTAATTAATATCGAATTATTAATAATTTGCACGAGTTAAATATTTTCGGATAATGCCCTAACGCGTCGAGATTTCTTTTATCGCCCTTAAATATTCATGTCTAAAATATATCAATATTTATAATCCTTTTAACATAATCATTTTACTTCCTTCATTCACCCAAAATTTCATAATTAATAACAAGGGTTCTCAGGGCCTTTCCTTTATTACACAATTTCAAAATTCATAATTGTTTTAAAAAATTACAAAA
Source organism: Kitagawia praeruptora (assembly GCA_037693485.1). NCBI lineage: Eukaryota > Viridiplantae > Streptophyta > Magnoliopsida > Apiales > Apiaceae > Kitagawia > Kitagawia praeruptora. Next base: position 130,452 of record CM075349.1, read on the forward strand.
TTTGGGGTTCTTACAGTATATAAGGAAGTAGTAAGCGAGACAATGATCTCAGAACCTACAAGAGGAAAAGACCAGTAAGTCAATGATAAACTCGTAACGAGACTACTGTTAGAGACTAAGTATAAGGTCATTTTAACTCAGTGGAATGATGAACCAGAAACATTGGATGCATGTGATTCAGAGGAAGATTAAATTCTTTCTTTTCCTTGAATGGATTATAGTAGTTACATTAGTCTACTCCGATGTGGAATCTTAAATGGATCGAGTAACACGATCAATGGTTAGGAGGTAATGCTGAATGTTTTAAAAAGGTGAGAAGATCTTCCTGGAACTAAAAATAAAATTGGTGACGACCCAGCATTGGCGTTACCTAATGGAGGAAGGAAAAATTTTGGAATTTATTAGGATGTACCTCGTACAGGTTTAGGTGCTGTGCTTGTGCAACGTGGCAGGGTAATTGCGGATGCATTCAGACAGCATGGTTCATCAGATTCGGAAGGCCCTAATAGTGCCAGTTTTGTGGAACGACTAACTTCGATGGTAGTGTTCCTTCTGAGACTAGATGTTAGGTAGACTAGTATTCGGTAGTATCGACTATTAGGACGAATATGTACCGGGAAGATGTGGTATGTTTCAGTTTGGAAACTTTGATTTTCCCTTCTAGGGGAGGTATATATATTTGGTTTCTTTCCAATGGTTAAACTCCCAACTTTATGTCAATCATTTCGCTATTGTAATTGTTAATGGTTCGACCAGCTCGGATGTTCATAGAAATATTCTTTGGGTATCATAATTGATTTTCTTAATGTAACCAGTGGGTGGATAGATTGACTGAAATTTCCCTAATCCTGGAAAGGAATTGGATAAAAGTTGGCAAACCTTGTCTTCTGATTATCTGAATACATCACTGAGGAGAGTGGAAACTGAAGCAAACCCTATAAATTGGGTAAGGTAGCCGCTATACGGATTGGTAGATAGATCCCGATTATTACGATTGATTCTAGAAATAAACTAATGAAGATAAGATTGGATGGTAAAAAGGGAAATGTAATTAAGGAACAAGCTGGACTAAGAAAGTTTGGGATGGACTTAAATGAAAAAGTTGTCATGCCAGAAATGTTAAGCTTTTGTGGCACATGAAATTGATAAGAGTAACTAGAAGAATAAAAGAAAAGGAAAGGTGACCGGAGATGGCACCGAGAAGTCGATCGAGACTTATATGGAGTGAAGTTTTTGAAAAGATCAAAAGGTATCAATGAAGAAGGCACTATGCCAGCAATTGCTAGAAAAGTAATGCTATTAGCCAACCCCTAAACTCACTTATTTTAGCTTGGTCAGTTGGGACCAAGTCACCAAGGATTATCAAGTGACTAAACCAACAATGTAAGGACAAAGCGGGGTGCTTCTAACCAAGTGCCAACCGCAAGGACTTTTGATATAAAATGAATTGAGAAACATGATGATGGATTTTTTTATATACCATGGAAGTATTAGGATTGAGGATAGTGACCAATAAAGAGTTACGAAGATTGTCAAAGATGGCGTAGTATGATGTATAAATGTTATCTGAAGCGTAGCGTCCTCAAAAAGAGCATTAGACACTAAGAGATTCACGTTGAACACGACCAATATCTTCCAGAGCATCATTGCTACCATTACCAAGTTCTGTAAGAAAGACAGATAGACATATGTTGTCTTTTGGAAGGTTATATAGACTGACATTCGTTTGAAAGAAGAGGTTAGCATTAGGCTACCTATAGATTATCAAGATGAGAATGATTGAAAAGAGACCCTTATTAAGGATATATGAGTGAATTTCCAAGAACATGATGTATGTATTCCTTGAAGATAGAATTGAGGATAGAATGTCCATATATTAAGACGAACATTGGGGGATGCACAAGGGATAACATCACCCCTAATAAAGGCATTGTGAAATCAGATGATATAAGTTGAATTGACCAAAGCATCAATAACCATAAAGATTTGAGGAAAGGAGTCTCGAAAAGTATAAAGACAGAATTGTTATAGAATTGATTGAAGATGTTTGATATACCCTGTACCCAGAAGATACAGGAGGAATGATGAGGATGACCTAAGAAACCTTATAAGGGAAGTTTGGTAAGGAATGTATGACATAGTAACAATAAGGCCAAAGGAAGCATGTGTGAAACCATGAGAACGTATGAATTGAACCAATAAAGTTGAGATTATCCTAAAACAAGAAGGGATTTAAGTAAGGAAATATCCTAGGTATGATTGGGAGTACCGGTAGTAAAGTTCACACTAGAAAGGTGGAAGCAATGACTTTTGGAAAAGACTGATAGATGCCTTCTCTGATTCAGCAGAATTTAAGGGAGAATGCTTCCACCATGAGTTGGAATAGATCCAGAAAACATTGATCTTGAGAAATTAATATAATCAGGAAAGGCCAACGAGGTGGCCGATACTTTAAGTATAGTGGAGTAAGTATAAATGCTCATACCAAAGTAATAGAATGATAATGTAAGGACCTTGATGGTCATAATGTGGTAGAGGAAGTTACGTTCCGTCTAATGATTGTGCCAGGATCAACTATAAGAATAGTTTAAGTAAAGATTCGATTCCTGATGTTGCCAGTAGCACATTACCGACATTATGAGGCTCTACGACAGGCCAGACCAAATTCCCCAAGGAACTCGCCTTTCCTTTGGAAAGAGTGGGGGGAAGTTAAGTAACAAGGAATTGGTAGTGGATGACCAGAAACAGAGATGGTACAAATACTGATAAGCTAAATGGCATGATGATGAATGACAAACAAGTTAATGTTGGTATATTTCTGCGCAAACAAGATAGAGTACATGAAGTTAAAGATTCGTGATGCTGAAAGGTATCCCTGGATGAACGAGATTTGGAAAGTGATTAAGTAAAACGCAGAGCTCTAGTCTTCAACTAGAAATATACGATTAATAATCTCCTCAACCTATCCAACTGAAATGCTTGGAGCTCTTCTGTAATTCTATCTTCTTCATGTGATATCTGTATCAATTTCAGGAAGTATTCCTTATGGGTAAGGAATAGTGATTATTTTGTCTTCCTAAGAGAGTGGTGATTCAACCATGGACTACATTAAGGTGGTGGTGATTCCTCTGAGAAATTAGATGATAACAACTGTGGAAATGTCAGAATAAAAGACAAATAGATTGTATTGAATCCAAGTTAAAGAAATCGTCCAAGTTTATTTCGGACGGTTTAAGTTTGGGAATGACATGATGCTTGAAACAAATGGTAATACCATGATAGTTCATAGAGTGATTATAGTATAAATAAGAAACCAAGGGACTGGTAGAAATGATCATAGAATTGAGAATCAATAAAGGAAGAGATATGCGGACTCCTGAGAAACCCCAGAAATGAGGTAAGAAAAGTATGAGGTTGACATTGGAGATATTGGTCATAATGGAAAGCTGAAATTTAAAGCATAAATGACATAAAGATTAACTCATGTTAAGTTTGGAAAAGTTGAGGAAAATTTGGAATAGATGGATTGAGTAATAAAGAGACTCATGGAATGAAAAGGTGAAATCTAGATGGTTGAACAAAGGAAAATTTGGCCCCAAACGTGTAACACGTATTGAATAAAGGTGACGAGTGCCTCAACCCTGAGATGAAGGTGGAGATAAACAACAAAAGTAAATAAGAGTTAGATAATACGAAGGATGTGATTGATAAAGAAAAGATTGGGAAATAATTATGGAAGTGAAGCAAGGAATGTTATGAATGGATTGATGAATAGGTTTTCCTAATGAGCTATCGGAATGACAACCTGATGGTGTTAGAATTATGAATATGAAATGGCCAGTGTCGTGGCGTGAAATGCCAGTAATAATAATGTCAAGCGAGAAATCCATGATTTTAACCTGAGAGGTTGAAGGATTTTCCAAAAGTAGGTGATACTAATATCGAACAAGAATATAGGTCCACAGAATGATGGACAGAGTGGCAAGGACATGTGAGGTGTGAGATTATGAAAAAGTAGTATTTTATACGAATACGATTATTTTTCTTCTCTAATAAACCTCTATAGTTCAGAGGCAAATTGTAAGTATGATATTTTTGACAATCATGAAAATTTTCTTATATAGTTCTTTGAAATTCTTTCCTTTTCTTCTCCCTTACTTATCTTCTTCTAAATTGAGAAGAACAACCCTTTAAGGAGGGGAGGTAATACTACGTGACTCTCTGTCTGTGTGATAGGAGTCTAAGTGGAATGCCATTAATTGTTTAATTGATTGTCAAGTACTAAAGGCTGGCCCCCTTCTGTACTAGCTATGCAATATAACAAATGTTCATTGATCATAGTGATCTCTCAATAAATTCTTCTAATTCTATATATTGAGCGAGATTGCGAAGATTAAAGCGGTCAGGAATTGCAAAGTTACGAGTGAGGTTATCTCCGGAATTCGTAGCGCGTTAGTGATACCGAAGTCACTGCACGTACCAATAAGGTTAATAGTATAAGACCGGACAAGAGCATATACCAGATAATGTGTTGTGCGAAAGTACCAAAGAATTGGTAGAACGTATAAAGGGTGTATTTTAACACCAGTACGATGTGCTTTAGAGAGATTGGAATGTGTAAGGATCGACCAGAGAATTGGAAAGTGAAATAACCAACAAGTACCCAATTGTCTTCTACCTGATTCCGGGACGGAATCCTTTTAAGGAGGGAAGACTGTAAGAACCCAAATTTTCGGTAGAATTAAAACTTTTTATATATTGATGAAAGAATGAACAGTGACTCCGACTACAAGGTATTAACAATGAATGTGAATGGGTATAGATTTAAATGATTATATGTCATGAAGAATGCAATGGGTTGACAACCTAGATTAGAATAATCTATCTCCTAAGAAATAAGTAATGGCACTCCAAAGAGGAAGGAGATATTCTTGTGTCATCCAAATCAATATCTATTGTTAGTCCATTGGTTTAGTAAAAGGGTTAAGGAATGCCCAGAAGAGAGCAATGACAGTTTATAAATAAAAAGGAAGAAAGATGGAATAAAGAGTGAATAGTGTTTTTGGTGGAAATGAGAATATTATTAGACGACGCTATATAGAAGTATTCAGAACGGATTTCTGAGTTCGTATTCATGATCCAGGGGCGAAATAAGTGTATGTAAACGACATCGGATTTAGAAAAATAACACTTTTATTTTCTCCGAGATTTCTATGGACACTGAGAGACTTAAGGATTTATTAAAAGGATTTAAGGAATTTAAATTCGAGAAGTATTAAGAAAGATGGAGAATGGTATTATAAATATTAAGAAGGTTTCCGGTAAAATCTTAACTAGAAACGATTGAGTTATTCCTCTGAACGATCAACGAAATTGAGCAATAACCGGACAAAGAAACAAGCAGAGAGCCAAGTACATACATATGCAAGTGGATATGATCAAGTAACCAAGTAGTTGCAAGGGTAACTAATATACTTGGAAACAAACTAAAGGATACAAGATATTACCACTTGAAGTGCAACTTGTCCACTTGATTTCTACCTCATCCATGACCTAGCACTTTAATAAAGTGACTTTTTGCTAGATTTTATCTACCCACACCACAATAATGCAAGGATAAGATCAAGCAAAGCAAAGCAAGACAAGCCAACCCACTTTTCTTTATTTTCTTCCTCATTTCCAGCTGTTCAGATTTTCCAGGGCAGGGGTTTTGGCGATTTTTTTTCACCCAGTTCTACTCATCTAAAAATCATGACAAAAATCACGGAGCTTCTAAACATCAAGATGAAGTTGTGGATTTAATTTTATAATTTTTAAAGATCGTTTGGATGGGTAAATAAATTTGGAAAGTTCACTCTGTTTTCCCCTTGAAGAAGAGCACTTCGAATTTTTGAGATTTTAAGATTTCAAAACCCAACTTCCACCCATTGTTTGATCTTCAAATTTTTATGGTGAGTCTTGCATTTCACAAAAATGATCTCCTAGAAATTTTAGCTTCAATCTCTTCTTTTTCCATTTTCAAATAAATCATCAAAGATGATGATGAATAGTAACCTCAAGAAACTAACTTTGTTTTCTTGAATTCTTTGGATGATCTAAGCTATACCAAGGTGATATAAGGACAACCCAAGGCTTATTAGACTCATATACACACCAATGAAGGTATAACTCTCTTGAAACCCTAGGCCTTATTTTAAGATTTTGCATGTTCTTGATGATTTTTAGCATAGTTATGATATTAGTATGATTATAAGCATGATTATGAAGTTTGTTAGTGGATCTAAGTATGATTATGTTATGAGAGTGTAGTATGATGTTCTTGGGCTGTTAAAGATGGATATTATGTGTATAAGATTGATGGTATGCCCGGTGTGGCTTGGTTTTGTGATAATCGATTTAGAAACGTTCGATTTATAGCCGTCGTAATGCCGAAATTTCATTAACCATTAAAGTTCGAGTTGAACAGTTGGTATTAGCTTCTGATATTGATGAATAGTTAACCCACCCTTGTAGATCTCAAGTCATAGATCATTTTGGAAAAAGAATCGAAACAAATGGACTTACGGCTTAGGAGTTATGGTCAAAATCGTAAAAGTGGTTCGAAACCGGGAATGGAAGTTCGTAATTGAAATTAAACCCCCTTTGTGTTATTAATTCAGTGGCGAATCTTGGTAATTAAATATTAGAGATCAAAAGGAAGGTGTGAGAGAAAAGCGCATCTCAAACGGATCGTTTTCCGATTTTATGAAAATGTTCGAATCGAGGTTAAGCGCGAACGAACCCCTTAAAAGTACCGTTGGCTATAACTTAGAAAACGGGCGATAAAACTCGAGGTATAATCTTGGTTCATAAACGACCAACCTTAGAATTTATACGACTTAAGTATATACAAAGTGTAAGTATGACGACGTGTCTTAGTAGCGAACGAATGACGGGTCATAGCGAGAATAAAGAGAATTTCACTAAGAGGTGTATAACGAGATAATTCGAAAACGTGTTTCGACTTAAGTGAAGTCTATATTAATCTTGTAAAGTATTAAGTGATTAATCCCGAATGCCTTGGCTATTTATAGATCGTCAGGCTGACCCGGGACACGCTACCACCACCCTTACCCGCACTCGCTTTCCAGGCAAGTTTCAAACCTTTTTAAAGGCTGTTGTTGTGAATATATATATATGATTTCTATTATACATATGCCATAGCATGCATGTCTATTTTTAAGTTATATTGTGATACTTGTTCCCTGATTTATTGTTGGCTTATAAGCTAAATAGATATATGTCAGTTATAAGCCGGAAACTGTTAAGACCCTTAAGCGAAGGGCAGTGAATCTCATTCTTTGATTATAGACCGGGAGTCGTTATTTCTTGATATATTGATATTATTTTCAGAGGAAAATATTTAAGTAAATATTTTCCATTTATTATCTGGCGAATATTTTTGGAATATTCCCTTGAGATCATTTGATAAAAATTATTCAGATTATTCATCAGTAAATTATTTATGCGATGAATATTATCTTTAATGTTCATATAAAGTCGATTAAATATTCGAATATTATTCGAACCCTCAGTTGAGTTATTTACTTAAAGAATATTCATTCTTATTTACTCGATAAATATTATTTTGAATATTCATTCAAGTTTATTTATTTAATGAATATTATTTTTAATATTCATTGGAGCCTTTTTATTTAAATGAATATTAATTCGAATATTCATTCAATCTTTATTTATTTTATAAATATTAGTTGAACATTGATTCGAACTCCAGTTATTCGATAAATATTATTTTGAATATTCCCTTGAGATAAGGAATATTATCTTCGACCTTTATTTAAAGTCGATTCAATTATTGAAGATTGTTTCGAATATTCATTGGTAATTGTTCCTTCAATCAGTATTATTAATTCGAATATTCATTATTTATTCAATGAATATTATTTCGAACATTCACTTGATAATTACTTCTTCGATAAGTATTATTATTTGGAATATTCACTATTTGTTCAGTGAATATTAATTCGAATATTCGTTCGAATTTTATTTAATCGATAATTATTATTAATCCGAGTATTCACTATTTATTCAGTGAATATTATTTCGACTATCCATTCGAGTTATAATTATTTGATAAGTACTATTTATTTAAATATTCATTAATTATTTAATGAATATTATTTGTGAATATTTATTCGAAGATTATTCCGAGCAACCCTTTTTCAATATCTGTGACTTAATAAAAATTCTTGGAATATTTATTTAATTCTTCTAACTCGTTTCAAAGATACTTGGTTTCATTCACATAGTATCACCAACCCTCGAATATTATATAAATTATTTTAGAGTCCTATTATTATTATATTATCAAGGAAGGTTCTCAGTGATTCCATTCTCCCTTCGATTCTATTGTAAGGGAACCTTACTTGAGGAATGTTATTTATCTTGTGACTGCCCGGTCATAAATTATTCGTTTCACTCGCAACTTGGTTGCTATTATTCATGGTATTGTGTGTACCCACTCATTATTCGAGGGGTAAGAATGTTGGAACAAGTCAGTATCCATTAACAAGCAGAAGCTTGGGAAATATTGGTAAATTTTCCTTTCCATTTAGATATGACTACCTTGTGGAGTCTTATCAACAAGTATTATACTTGGGGAAAGGTGTAAGAACCCAGATTTTTGGGTAGAATTAAAACTTTTTATTATGTAATAATATGGGAATGAATAGTGGTTATGACTGCGATGTAACGACTGTCTATTTAATGAATGGAATGGATTTGGATTCAATTATTATATGTCATGCAGAATACCTTTGGTTGACAACATAGATAAGAATGATCTATCTCCTAAGAATATGAGAAGATTACTCCAAGTAAGATTATTCTTGTGTCATCCAAATCAATATCTATTATAAGCCCAGCGGTTCCGTAAAAAGGTTAAGGAACACTCGAGGGTGAACCAGGTTCATTTTCCTAATTATAGGAATTAAATAAAAATAAGTGATGAATAGTGATTTTGGTGGAATTTGGAATATTATTATAATAATGTTATACCCGGTATTCGGAACGGATTTCTGAGTTCGTATTAGTGATCCAGGAGGAAAATAAGTGTATGTAAAAGCTGTCGGATTCAGAAAAAGAGCACTTTTATTTTCTCCGAGATTTCCCTAGACACTGCAAGACTTAAGGATTTATAAAAGGGAATTAGGGAATTTAAATTCGAGAAGTATTAAGAAAGATGAAGAATAGTATTAGAATTATTAAGAAGGTTTTCGGTAAAACCCTAACTAGAAACGAATGAGTTATTCCCTCGAACGATCAACGAATTAAGCAATAAACGGACAAGAAACAAGCAGAGGGCCAAGGGGCAACCATGTGCTAGTAGATAAGAGCAAGTAACCAAGTAGTTACATGAGCAACTAGCATCTTAGAGAATGCAACTAAGTACTTAGCAAGCAACTACCTAGTTAAGCTCTAAACCACCACATTTTCAACACATGTCTTGCCATTTCCTCATCCAACACCTCACTACTTTAATAAAGTAGCTTTATACAAGATATTATGTTGTAAGTGGATGAGAGTGGATGAGATTAAATCAAAGAAATCAAGAAGCAACCAAGCAAAAACATCCATCTCTCCCTTTTTCATTCTATCCGGCCTTTTCACTAATTCAAAAACCAAAACCCTACTTGCAACCATCCTTTGATCTCCAAACTTTTATGGTGAGACTTAAATTTCATATAAATGATCTCCTCAAAATCCTAGCTACAATCTCTTCTTTTTCCATTTTCAAAAAAATCATTAAAGAGGAGGATGAATAGTGTTCTTCAAGAACTAACTTTAATTTTCATGATTCTTTGGTTGATCTTAGGTTCATTAAGGCTAGGCAAGGACCACACAAAGATTTGTAAGGCTATATCACACTCTCAAGAAGGTATAATGATCTTGAAACCCTAGGTCTACTTTGAGTTTATGCATGTTCTTGATGGATTTAAGTGTTAGGAGCATGTTAGTGATGTTATAATCATGATTATGTGGTAGATCTAATGGATTTAAGAGATGATGATTATGTTGGTATGATGATGTGTTCTTGAGCTTGTTGAGATGTTAATCATGTGTACAAGTTGTATTGGTGCCCGGTGTGGCTTGGTTTTAGTGTTACGATTAGTAGAACGTTCGATTTATAGCCGTCGTAATGCCCGATTTTCGTTTAATCTTGAAATCCGAATTTGACAGTAGATAAAACTCACTGTATAGCTTCGACTTATGCCATTATTAGCTAGATCATGTTACAAGCTTCGTTTTGATATAAAGATCGCATGAAATGGACTTACGGTTTAGGAGTTATGATTAAATTCGTAAAAGTGGTTCGAAATCGTAAACGAGAGTTCGTAAGTGAAATTGATTCCCTTAAATGTCGTTTAATCAGTGGCGAATCTTATTAATTAAATATTAGAGGTAAAAAGGAAGGTGTGGGAGAAAACCACATGTCGAATGGATCGTTTTCCGATTTTATAAAAATGTTTGAATCGAGGTTAAACGCGAACGAACCCCTTAAAGGTATGACTTTGGTTATAACTTAGAAAACGGACGATAACACTCGAGGTATAATCTTGATTCGTAAACGACCAACCTTAGAACTTATACGACTTAAGTATATACCAAGTATAAGCATGATGACATGTCTTGATAACGAACGAATGTCGGATCGTATCGGTGATAAAAAGAGTTACACTAAAAGAGACGTAACGAGATAACTCAAAAACATGTTTCGATTTAAGTGGAGTTTATACTTAGCCTTTTAATAAGCGTTAAGTGGTTAATCTTAAATATTCTGATTGTTTATAGATTGTCGAGCTGACCCGGGACACATTACCCCTACCCGCACTCGATTCTCAGGCAAGTTTCCAATACTTGGAACTGTTGTTGTGATAATATATATATGATGATTGTTGTATACATATGCCATAGCATGCATGTCTACTTTCAAGTATATTGGAATACTTGTTCCCTGAATTAATATTCGCTTATAGACTAGATATGGATTATCAGATATAAGCATGATTGTTTTGGTAGGACCCTTAGTGAAGGGCATATGATATGTATTCTTTAAATATAGACCGGGAGTCGGTATTTTGAGATATAGATGTAGTCGTGGAAACCCGGAAGGATTCCAGCGACAGATTAGTATTCCTTTTGAGGAAGTTATTATTAAACATTATTTATATTTCCATAAAAGTATCAAATACGTGGAAATCTTTCGAGAAATGTTAGTTGAGTATTATCTCAGTCGAGAAATATTAAATGAATATTATTTTTGAATATTCATTAGATTTGATTATTAATGAATAATTACTTTGATATTCATTGGAATTTTATTCATTAAATGAATATCACTTTCGGATATTCATTTAAGTTTTATGTAATTGATAAATATTATTTCAAAAGTATTCTTTGGAAGTTCTAATTACTCAAGGAATATTATTTCGAATATTAAGGTTTCGATTACTAAATGAATATCATTTGGATATTTTTTTCTAGAATATTATTTGTTTAATGAATATCAATTGAATATTCATTTGGAATTTATTTATTAAATGAATATTATTTTGAATATTCATTTAAGATATTATGTACTTGATGAATATTATTTTGAATATTCATTTAAGATATTATGTACTTGATGAATATTATTTTGAATATTCATTTAAGATATTATGTACTTGATGAATATTATTTTGAATATTCATTTAAGATATTATGTACTTGATGAATATTATTTTGAATATTCATTTAAGATATTATGTACTTGATGAATATTATTTTGAATATTCATTTAAGATATTATGTACTTGATGAATATTATGTTAAAATATTCATTTGAAGTTCTATTTACTTAAGGAATATTGCTTCGAATATTCCTTTAAAGTTTTGATTACTAAGAATATTACATGGGTGTTCATTTAGAATATTATTTATTAAATGAATATTATTTTCAAATATTCATTTAAGGTTTGATTTATTTAGTGAATATTATTTACTTGAGTTTTATTTAATTAATGAATACTATATTGAATATTCATTTAAAGAAGAGAATTATTTAGTAAACGATTCTATATATTTATTTGAGGACTACTTACGAGAAATATTATGATTTAATCATATCCCTTAATTATTATTGATAAAATAAATATTCTTGGAATATTTATTTAAATTCTTTTAAGTTCTTTCTATAATAATTCATATTACTCAAAGATTATCTTTCGCCTTCAGATATGGTGTAAAATATTTCGGAATATCTTATGACTATTTATATCAAGGGGAGGTTCCTAAACTTTAATTTCATTTAAATCTATCTTAAAGAAGATTTAAATACTCGCTCAACTTCCAAATGTATATAAGGGGACCTCACTTGAGTGATGTTATTTATTGGACTGCCCGGTCCTATACTTGCTAAAACTATCTTGTCACTCACATCTTGATTCTTTCAAGCATCGATATGAGTCTTTTGGTTACCTCCTCAACGCTCGAGGGGTATGATTGATGTAACAAGTTTATATCCATTAACAAGCATCAGCTTGGGAAATATTGGTGAATTTTCCTTTCCAATTAGATACGACTACTTTGTGGAGTCCTATCAACAAGTGTTACACTTGGGGAAAAGAGGAACGAACTTTACGTTTCAGAGTCATGGATGATATTCGAACTAGGAGACGCGTAAGTGGCCGAGTGGCGCCGGTCCAGCAATAGCCCAACCGTTGGCTGAGGAGTTCCAGAGGGCGGTAGATAAGTAATTCCGTCGGAGCTACCTTCTACATGTAGAGAACGACTGATGAGATGCATGACATACGACTGATCATCGTAAACGTCAGGGCATTTGGCGCGGCAATGCTCCCGTATTAGTTCATCTTCTAAAAGTGAGAAATTTCTGCAACACTGTTGGTGTTGGCAAGGTGAAAAAGTGTTGAAACCGGAATTGCAATATTTTTCCTGCAAGTTCCTCTTTTATGATAATTGAGAATATCTTGCTTATCTTTTACATAGCAGATATTTATTCAAAACAAATATATTTTTGAGTTACCTTGTAACTTCATCTCATACCTTATATTGGTACTACATCGTTAATGCATGGCATATGGTTTCAAAAGATATTTTGGACTGTTATATATTATCACTGTTCAATTATATTTCTGGTGGGCTATTGCTTACCCTTGCTTTATTTATTTATATCACAACAACAGCTAGATCAGATGGCCGTGCAAGGCGCACACAGCGTAAGCAGGTGTCAACCGTCAGAGGTTTACCGCTAAGGTCTTGGCTACCTTTGTTGAGGATGCAACTACTGGTAGGCTAGTTGTTAGCAATTGAGCCTCAAATGTATTTATATTATGGTATCTATTAATGGATGGCAAAGAGTATGTAATTGTACAATTATAATTCTTTGGGTTGTAAGAACTCAAACTTGTGATTAATAATATTGTTGGTTACTCTGATTTCATCTCTGGGACTATAACGGGTGTGTTTTATGTTGTTGTTTTGGGTCACAAGGTTGTAATTTGAATTATGTTGGTTTTGTGGTCGGATATCGAGACCGTAACGACCAGATCCCTGACCCTGGATCTGGGGGTGTTACAGAAATGGTATCAGAGAGAGCGTTATATATCCCAGAGATGATGCGACGTTAAAACAATAAATTCATTAAGATAATAAGAACTCTTGCCAAGTTCATAGTCGGACTACTTAATGTAGTACTGACGTATAAAACCCTTATGGGAACTATTAAGTATCATGATAGTGACTTAGCTCGTTCTTGTATTGACTAGTAAGGCGATAGACCTTGGGGATTACGAGAAGTAACTCAATGATGCTTGTTTTGATGCTGAAGATCGGATGGTGGATTCGATAGAGTACCCTATTGAGGACCTGGAAGAGGTTCCAGCAGAGGAGGAAAATATTGATAAGTATAAGGAGTTTACACTTAAGGAATGAGGGCTACAGCCAGAGAGATTGTAAGAGTTAAGGTATAGTGCTCAGAAAAGTGAGCATAAAGAGCTGAGATATTATTAAGAGAATTAAAGATGCGTATTGGATTCATAGTGGGACTGCTAGATGAAGTACCAGCAGGTAAGATGGATTTGAGGAATTACTTGAGATCTTATATGGGGATAGATAAAGATCCTTAGAGAACTACAGATTAACGAGAAAAGAGTTAGAGTGGCACATGATTATCAAAGACACAGATAGAGGACATGGAGCAGAGTCTCCAGGAGCAGTTGAGATAGAGGCAGCAAGTGCCACATTATTTGATAAATGGATTAGTGTGAATCTTAGTGATGATAATTCGCCATGAGAAGGCAGATTTCCTAGGTTATAATTTATAAAGTCAATTGAGATTGATGAGGTGGTTTATCCAGTGAGATGTCCATTTTATGAATGGATTAGCTAAGAAAGTAAAGATAGTGGAAAGCAATGGCCTGAATGGATAAAGTTACATAAGGAAGTAGTAAGCGAGACAATGATCTCGGAACCTACAAGACTAAAAGACCAGTGAGTCTATGATAAACTAGTAATGAGGCTATCGTCAAGAAACCAAGTATAAGTTCAGTTCAATTTAGTGAAATGATGAACCAGAAACATTAGTTGCATGTGATTCAGAAGAATATTAAATTCTTTCTTTTCCTTGAATGGATTATGGTAGTTATCTTAAGTTTATTCTGACACTGAATCATAAATGGATTAGGCAAGGCGAGCAGTGGTCGAGATGTAATTGAGAATGCTTCTAGGTGCAACCTGATAGAACAGGTGTAGGACATGTTCTCGAAATAAGAGTTTTGGCAAAATGAAGTCCAGCAATAGGACACATGATCAATAAGAGTAGTGTTGGTCGGCCCTACCAAGTTAAAGACAGTTTCAAATGAAGATTGGCCAACCACACTGGCAAAGGTGAGAAATTTCATAAAATTCACAAGGTATTACCAAAGATTTGCTCAGGACTTTACAGAAAGTGTAGTCCCGTAACCCGACTTATTATAAGAATAAAAGTTTGAATGGACAAGATAAACGTGAGAAGATCTTCCTGGAGCTAAAGGTAAAGTTGGTGATGACCAGGGTTGGCGTTGCCTAATGGAAGAAGGAAACTTTGGGAGATATTATGATGCAACTCATACAGGTATAGGTCTGCGCTTATGCAGCACGACAGCGTAATTTCGAATACATTTAGATAGCGCAGTTCATCGGACTAACCCCGACGGTAGTGTTCCTTCTGAGACTAGTTGTTAAGAAGACTGGTATTTGGTAGTATCGACTAATAGGACGAATATGTATCGGGAAGATGTGGCATGTTACTAGTTGGTGAATAGATTAACTGAAATTTTCCCAAATTCTGGAAAGGAATTGGACAAAATTTGGCAAACCTTGTCTTTCTGATTATCAAAAGACGTCATTGAAGAGAGTGGAAACTGGAGCGAACCCTGTGGATTGGGTAAAGTAGCCGCTATACAGGTGGGTAGACATACCCCGATTATTACAGTTGAATGTAGGGATAAAATTATGAAGTTGAATGTAATTAAGAAACAAGCAGGACTGAGAAATTCTGGGATTGACTTAAATGAAAAGGTTGTTATGCCAGAAGTGTTAAGATTTTGTGGTACGTGGAATTGATAAGAGTAACTAGAAGAATAAAAGAAAAGGAAAGGTGACCGGAGATGGCACCGAGAAGTCGATTGAGACTTATATGGAGTGAAGTTTTGAAAAGATCATGTTAGGTCCAAATGTGTTGTAGAGGGGGGGTGAATACAACTTTTCGATTATGAGTAGCAATAAATACGATGCAATAAATGAACACACAGATTCAAGGAATATATTTCTTTTATATATAACTTGAAAAGGTTGCTACAACATTCATTACAAAGTATAACAGAAGTTGAGAGAGAAGTGAATGATTCTAAGCTCTGTGAATACTCTCTCTCTTTTTCTTGTGTTTTTCTCAGTATTGCTCACTAACTAAAACATTACACAAGTGCTTCTATTTATACTACATGTAATCTATGACCTGTAGTCTTCAAAGACTAAGATGTACGTGGCCCAATGATGTCCACATAAATCTTGTCTTATCTTGAAAGCTTGGAAATGTGCCAATCAGAAGATGCCATGTGTCATGTTGAAGCTGCACTCTAAGTAGAACTTCTACTTGAGAATTTCTACTTAGCCATCTCGAAATTCTAAGTAGAACTTCTACTTGAGAATTTCGACTTAGCCATCTAGAACATTTCTTACTTAGAAAATATTCTGGTCTTCAACTTGAAACTTCAATGCACATCTTGAGCTTGTGATATCTTCATATCTTCTTTGTTCTTCTACAAGCTCTTGAACATGGATCTTTATTACTGACATAAACTTGCTATCAATGTCCTGACACTTGATGCACTGGTCTGGTTCATAAGTGACTAGTCTTAATAGTGTTTCTGCTTCTTGAATAAATTACCATATTCACTTAGTAACTTGGCTTTCCAATATTTGCTTTCCTTCTTGTTCACTTGAAATCAATTGGTCTTGTTGATACTGATAGTTATGATCTTGAATCTCGAATTCTCAAATCACTGAGGCCTGAACAACTTTGACTTGAACTTCTCTCAATGATTTCTTCTTGGCTTGATCATAGTTAACATGTTCAATTGTATCAATTACCTTGTCTTCATTTAGTGTTGATTCCTTGTGACTTCTTGTTCTTGATTGTCTTCTGGTTAAGTATCTTTTCGTTTAATTGAGTTACATTAGTTATAGTGTTACAAGTTAATACACTCTGCCTTTCAATCTCCCCCAATTTGATTGTCTAACAATGACATTCAAATTAATGAAGGATAACTCAACTAAACAATGAGACGAGAAAAGATAATTAACATTACAGTCTTGAAAAATATACAATTACAAGTACATGAAAACAATACAAAGAACTTAAACTAGAAACAGAATTCGAACCTCGAATTAAAGATCATTTGAATGATTCCTATCACCTGGATTATTTCATATCTTTTAGTCAAACTTATATCACCTTATTGGATTCATTCTAAGATGAATTTCCTCAAGTGAGTTAAAGCAACCGAAAGACATGAAGTTTTTCCAACTTCAAGTTCACACCACTCTGACCTTTAACCCTAATTCCGTTTCCTCTTCCTAGCTTCAGCAGCTTGGTCCTTTTCTTCTTTTTGCCTTCTGCGCTTCTCCTCCTGCTGCTTTTGTTTCTTATATACTGGATCACGAAGTTGCGTCCACCTAGTATTCAACAAACTTACTGCTTCCATCTCTAGAGGGTTCCTGGGTTCTGGGTAAGGATGTTTGAAAAGCCTTCTGAGTTTGTCCACCTCCTGAGTAGTTCTGATCTCTGGAATTTCCTCAAATTTCTTCATGATAAGCCGAGGTTTCCTATGAGTTTTATCAGATTTAAACTGACAGTAGATCATTTTGGGATAGCCTATGACACGGTTAGTATTGTGGACACTAGCCGCATCTCGCTCCAATCGCTTCATTTCCACTACTACATCAGATAGGTAACTCACGAGTCTCTGCTTTTCTGTCACATACTTAACTTCCACATCTTCCCATTTGAACACATATAACACTTTCTCTAGAAATGCAGCATCTTGAGTCTGCTTCAGCCAGTCTCTACTCATATGCAAGAGTGTTTGCTTCTGGTCTGCATCTATGAATACTAAGGCATCAGCTGCATTATCAGCAAAAGAATGTATCCAGTATACGCTGTCTCTTCCTGGAACACCAACTGCCTCCCTTATCTCTCCTTGTTCCAGTTCTCCAGTAGGAAGATTCAGAGCTTCATCAACGTTCTTCATTGCTTGAAGAATATTCCAATTCCTCTCTATCAGCTCTGGTTCAATCTTCACATTATCAAGAGGGTTCGGAGCAATGACATCACACTTCCACACCTCATTGCTCTTCTTTAGTATGACACTTTCAATGGTCTTCACTGAATTATCTTTAAGCACAGAAGCGAATCCCTTACCCATCATCTGCCTACAGACGGCCTTAAGAGATTCCACTGAAAGTTCCATTAATTCCTTTTCCTCCAGGCTCACCCTCTTCAACTTACTGTCAACCACCATCCGGACAACATTTGGATATGCTGAGAATTCTGGACCCTTGTCCTCTGCTAGCCGCATTAACTGATCCCTATACAGAATGCTTAGATTCTCAGAATGAGAGTATTGAATTTTTGTTGCTAGCAAGAACAACTCTGATGCAGATCTTCTCGTCATGAATTGATCATCCACATACATGAAAGACATCGGGACTCCTTCTGTGAAAGACAAAACAACCTGCCACTCCTTTTGCGTTGAATTGTATCCAACCCTGACTTTAGAAATTAATCTCTTTAAAGCATTTATGTAGTCAGCCGCCATTGGATTCTGCAAATTTAGTTGGTAGAACAGATCATCTGCTTCCTTGTTATGCTCTCCTTTTGAACATGGTCCCATCAAAATCTTTCTTGCGTCATCCCACTTCTTCCCTATCCTTCTATTGTCCAGATCGATTTGAGGATCAGCTAGCCTTGCAAGCTCATAATCGTACTGCTTTCCTTGTAGCTCCGCTTTCTTTTCCTGAAACGCAGCACGACCTTGCATTTGCTTCATTTTAAAGAACTCAGCTTGATCCAAGGCTAACTGTTGAGCTTCAAGGGTTTCCTCATCGACAGTAATTTCTTCAGGCAATCCAAAAGACATTCCAGCACCTCCACCTTGATCCTTCAATGATCTCTTTATAGCATGTTTCAACGGTGCGTCTTCCATATCGGAATCTGAGTCAAGTACCTCCTGTACTTTTTCTTGATGACTCAGATCAACGAATGGCTCATCTGGCTCAATCGCTATTGCCTTACCCTTTTTCCTTCTTAGAGCCTCTTCATCAATGGACGGCTCAACTTCCATTTCTTTTACAAGATCAGCATGTTCTTGAATTTCTTCGATTTGAACTCCCTGCTGTCTCGTCTCCTTTATACTCTCCCCCTTAGGTGAGTTATCCTGAACTCCACCCTGGTCTCCAGATCCACCAGCTGTATCAAAATCTTCAAACCCGGAACCATAGGCTCCTGCTCCACTAGCACCACCTGTACCAGCATCGGGGGGAGGTTGTTGCGGCGCGAAACATTCCGGGGGCACAAAACTTCTGATTGCGTACATAACTCTGCTTATCTCCACAGCCAGAGTATCCATTGTAAGCTCCATTGCTCCCATCCTGTCATTCAGGGTGTTTCCCAAGACACCAGCAGCATGGCCCATGTCATTTACCTGATTTTTCAAATCAGTAAAAGCTGAAGCTTGAAGTGCCATTCGTGCTGCGTAGTCGTCAAGTGCCCTTTGATTATCTCCAACATTCATCCCTAACTGCCCCATTGACTGCCCAAACTCCTTCATTTGATTTTCCATAAAAGACAAACGAGATTCAAGATTTTCAGAATTAAGGGACGGTGTTTGGTTTAGGTGACCTCGCTCTAATACTCGTTCTGTTGGTATTTGGCGCTCGGTTTCGGGCCTTAAAAATGAAGGTCCCTCTCTCCCTAACCTCTCACACACACTCCCTGTCTCACGCTCGTGTATGTCTTCAATAATTGATCCAAAATATGAAGAAGTACCTGCAGAAACTTGATAAGAAATATAATTTGCAGTTATGGGATCAAATACTGTTTGTTCCTGAGTTGGAATCTCAGGCTGAGAGGCTACAAAGTGTTCTTGTACAACATCAGAACCGATCCTCTTTGTAGCATCAGTACGTACCGGTGAAGGTACGGCTGAAGTTTTTAAAGCTTCATGTCCTCTTGAAGCAACAGTATCTTTAAGAGGTACAAAATCATCATCAAAATCAAAATCCCTATGTGCAGATTGTTCAAGGGGTGAACCACTCTCGTGAGGTGGAGTGGTTGCGTGTGACACTCTAGGGTTTGAATGAGATTTAGAAGTAGCAGCATGGGAAATTTTGGCTTTCTTGCGAATAAGAGGCTGCTCTTCAGGGTCACTCTCCTCATCATTTCCTACATCTACATGTGCTGGCTGTTTGGATTCCGGTGACTGGGATGATATAGAATTAGAAATATAGCTCTCACCCTGGGATAGATCTTGCGGGCTAGCAGTCTCTTGGGTCTGGGAATCAGAAACATAGGAAGAGGAATGAGTAGAGTGTCGAGAGAGATTACCTGATTCATTACCTTGTTCGTCTCCGCTTTGTTCATCAGGAATCGCTTCAAATGCCTCAGCATGAGCAGACCGATTCTGAGCATGTGATGAAGCTTGCGAGAATTCCATCAAAGTGGTAACCCCCTCATCATATGTAAGCCACTTTTGTAAGGTTTCAGGAATAGACATCGGTTTTCCATGATGTTTATCCTGATTTTCAACTGTTGAAAGTGACTTAGTGCCCATCCCTAGCGGTGCAGATGATGAACCACTGGCAAAACTCCGTCTAACTACAAGAGCATCCTTCGGTACTAAATTATTAATCAGCATCTGTAAGAACCGTGGAAACCAGCAGACAACATCTGTGGTGTTGAGGTCTCTGCTTGCAGGAGATCCCATCACAGCCACTATCTCAGAGAGAACTATTCGTCCATAATTTATATCCAGCTCTCTTGCTAGGGCAATTCCAAGGTTTTGCATGGGAATGGAAATTTGATGGTAATCGCTTTCTCGTGCCCGAAAACATCTTGTGATGGCCTCGAAAAAGTAATTCCATTCCACATGAAGAAATTGTTTTTGGATGTTTCCAGTGATCCGGCCAGTCGGAGGATAACACCCTATTTCTTCAAAGAATTTGAGGCGATCTGCAGCTGTAGGTTCTGGATCATAAGCATCTTTAACAGGGAATCCAAGAACCTTGTTGACAATTTGTTCAGTCACCACATATTCCTGACCCGCTAAGGTAAACCTGAAACCAAAGGGGGTTGATTTGCTCCCAAAAGAAACCGCACTAGTCCATAATTGCTGTAAAGCATCATGCACTAGTGTAGGTTTAGCCGTAAAAGCAGTGCTAGCTTTGGAATACAAATTTAGAAATCGTATCCAAGACTTAAAGCGCGGGAGTTGATCACCAATTTCCGTAGAAATATTATAAAAATTGTTTTTGGCAAGTGAAAATTGGTGAGCCATTTTAATTAAAAGTTTTTCTTGAAAAAGATGTGAAATTTCAATTTTAATTTCTGAAAAACAATTAATTTATAATAAACAGTTTTATCCCTTTTAATTTAACAAGAACAGCAATAGTCCCTTTTTCAGAAAAATTAAACTACGGGATTAAAACAATGAATTTTAGAAGAAACCGTTAAATCCCTTTTAATTAATCAAGAACACAAAAGTTCCTTTTTGAGAAATCAAACTACGGGATGCAATTAACAGTTGATGGAAGGCAAATTTCAAGCCAATGATTAACTCTCCACTAACAGTGAAATACTTGTGTGAAAACGTGTATGAACAGATCTGTGTACTTTTGTGTGTATATACGTGTGTATATATCGATGAAGATGAACAGATACACAATCACAGAAAGTAATGATGACACACAAGTGATATCAGTCAAAAAATGGGCATCAATTCGTTGTCCGTAAGAGATTTGTCACAAAAATCACGAATCAGTGATTGAATGTATGAAATCGCCTGTATATATGGTGCGGCTGTAAAACTCAAATTAGGTAAAAGTGAAAGAAAACATCGAGTTAAAGAAGTATATATAGACATGACTGTGAAATGACTAAATTGTCCCTGTTAAAAATCATGAAAACTCTAAGTACATACAGGGAACACTCTATCTCGAACCTCAAGTCGAACTTCGAGATAAAGTTCGAGATAGGTGTCAACTCGAACTTTTAGCACTTGGCCAAAAATCAGCAAGGAAATCTATCTCGAAATTCGAGATAAAGTTCGAGTTGTCAGTCAACTCGAAAAACTTGAACCACTTGTCATTAATCTATCAAAGATCATGTACAGCACACACTAACAACCTTACTAGAGAAACCTATCTCGAAATTCAAGTAGAAATTCGAGATAGACTTCGAGTTAGGAGTTAACTCGAAATAAATCCCCTTAACCAAACTGAGAGCTCTATCTCGAACCTTTTTAAGTCGAACTTCGAGATAGAGTTCGAGATAGCTGTAACTCGAAAATTATTCAATAACTCGAAATTATTCTCAGTTTATTTCAAAATATCCCCAATAATGGAAACCACATCTCAATTTCGAGATGAAGTTCGAGATAGACTTTATCTCGAATATTTGAAGAAAAAATAAATAAATAGGCACACTGGTAACTCTAAGTCGAAATTTAAGTCGAATTTCGAGTTGAATTTCGAGATAGAGGCTAACTCGAAATTCTTCCCAGACTTAGAATTTTCAAAACTTCACTCTGGAAGCTCAAATCGAAATTCAAGTCGAATTTCTAGATGAGTTTCGAGATAGACACTAACTCGAAATTTTGAAGATACTTAGATTAATTTGACAATTTTTTTTTCTTTGAAAAACTCAACAATTAATTTTGTCAAATTAATATAAATATCAATTCAAGGATTTTAATATATGACATAATTAAAACATTCCTTGATAATTCTAAGGCCTCTAATTACATGAAAAACACAGGTAAATTCATCTAAAAATCATGCAATATTTAGAATATTATGAATTTAACTCCCCCTATGATCATGCAATCTAACAAGCATAAATTCACAGATTTGTGCTATAAAAGACACTTAAAACACACTGAATTCATGCAAAATCACACTATATGCATCCTATAATAATCATTAATTAGGCATTTTAAAGTCTAAACACATAATGATTAAATAGC
Organism: Kitagawia praeruptora; assembly: GCA_037693485.1. Lineage (NCBI taxonomy): Eukaryota > Viridiplantae > Streptophyta > Magnoliopsida > Apiales > Apiaceae > Kitagawia > Kitagawia praeruptora. The sequence continues at coordinate 153,290 of CM075349.1, forward strand.
TTGCATATACCAACATAACCATGGATTTTACAGATAGAAGGCTTTACTAACTTGAGTTAAGCATTCCCAATTCACTAACCAACCTATTGAATGTTACTTCATCAAGAGGTTTGGTGAATATATCTGCAATTTGTTGCATTGTGGGCACAAAATGTAGCTCCACAGTCCCCTCCTCGACATGTTCTCTTATGAAGTGATACCTGATGTCGATGTGCTTTGTTCTTGAGTGATCTACAGGATTGTTGGTTATGGCAATGGCACTTGTGTTGTCACACATAATTGGAATTTTCTTGTGCTCCATGCCATAATCCTTCAATTGGTTCCTCATCCACAGTATTTGAGATACACAGCTTCCAGCAGCAATGTACTCAGCTTCAGCAGTAGAAGTAGATACTGTATGTTGCTTTTTACTTTGCCAGGACACCAATCTTCTGCCAAGAAATTGACAAGCACCAGATGTGCTTTTCCTATCAATCCTGCAACCTGCATAATCTGAATCCGTATAGCCAATTAGATTAAAACCTGTATCTCTTGGGTACCAAATTCCTAGATTTGGTGTGCCCTTGAGATACCTAAAAATTCTTTTGACGGCTATGAGATGTGATTCTCTAGGATCCGCTTGGAACCTTGCACATAAACAAGTCGCGAACATTATATCGGGTCTACTTGCAGTTAAATAGAGAAGTGAGCCAATCATACCTCGATAGCTTGTGATGTCAACTGATTTACCTGATTTGTCTTCATCAAGCTTCGTGGCTGTTGCCATGGGAGTCTTGGCTGCTGATGCATCTTCTAGATTATACTTCTTGAGTAAATCTCTGACGTACTTGGATTGACAGATAAAGATACCATCTTTTCTCTGACTGATCTGTAATCCAAGGAAGAAGGACAGCTCTCCCATCATGCTCATCTCGTATTTGTCTTGCATTAGCTTAGCAAATTTCTCGCACAAGCGCTCATTCGATGACCCAAAGATAATATCGTCCACATATACTTGAACAAGTATTAGATCATTCTTCACATTCTTATAGAACAATGTTTTGTCAATTACTCCCCTAGTAAAACCACTTTCAATTAAGAATACAGATAGGGTTTCATACCAACATCTTGGGGATTGCCTGAGGCCATAGACAGATTTGAAGAGAAGATACACAAAATCTACAAGTTCTGGATCAATGAAGCCAGGCGGCTGTTCCAGATACACTTCTTCTTCTAACTCTCCGTTCAGGAAGGCACTTTTCACATCCATCTGGAAAACCTTGAAGTTCTTATGTGCTGCAAATGCCAAAAACATCCTGACTGCCTCAAGTCTTGCAACTGGTGCATAGGTCTCATCATAATCAATTCCTTCTCGCTGAGAATAACCTTTTGCAACCAAACGAGCCTTGTTTCGTGTTACAAGTCCGTTTTCATCCATTTTATTTCTGAATACCCACCTTGCTCCAATTACTGATTTGTTCTTTGGTCGGGGTACCAGTTTCCAAACTTTCTGCCTTTCAAACTGATTGAGTTCCTCTTGCATTGCAATCACCCAATCAGCATCACCAAGAGCTTCTTCTATTTCTTTAGGTTCAAGCTTGGATAAGAACCCAGAAAATAAGCAAATATTAGCCAGGTCAGCTCTTGCATTTCTTCTAGTAGAAACACCAGCATCTGGATCACCAATAATCAATTCAAACGGATGGTCTTTATTCCATACTCGTTCTCTTGGAAATTGTCTTGATGATTCAGCATGACTTTCTGAATTGTGGTGCTGACTACTTTGAATACTTTCACTAACTCCCCCTGAGTTAGTGCCAGCTCCTACAGAACTAGAGTCAACTCGATTCGAGCCTTGAACAGTAGTCCTTGAGCTGCTATTTACTCCCCCTGAGTTGTTGCCGGTCCGTACTGAAGAAGTCTCTCCTGATCTTGTAGAATTAGCTTGTTCACTAGACTCAGGTTCTTCACGTACACTTGGAACATTTAATGGGACAACCAACTCAGGTTCATCTTCAAGATCTTCTAAGTCCAGATTCTGAAATTTTAGGGACTCAGGTTCATTAGAATCTCTTGAAATTGATGAGAGTTTGGTATCGTCGAATCTGACGTTGTAGCTTTCAGTCACTTTTCGATCATTTACTAAGAACACCCTATAAGCTGCTACCACATCTGTGGAGTAACCAACAAAGATTCCTTCACGAGCTTTTGCTGCAAACTTGCCTAGATTTTCATCATCTATAAGTACATAGCATTTTGCTCCGAATACATGAAAATATTTGATTGTTGGTCTTCTTCCGTTCATTAGCTCACATGGTGTCTTTTCTTTATCTTTTATGATCAAGGATCGATTTTGAGTGTAACACACTGTACTCACTGCTTCTGCCCAGAAATACAGAGGAAGTTTCGAATCACACAACAAAGTTCTTGCTGCTTCAACCAATGTTCTATTCTTCCTTTCAACTACTCCATTTTGTTGTGGAGTTCTCGGGGCTGAGTACTGACGACGTATTCCCTTAGATACACAGAAGTCATTTAGCACTGCGTTTTTGAATTCAGTGCCATTGTCTGATCTAATCATCTTCACAGTAAGTGTTGAAACATTCTCAATTTGAGTGATGTGATCAATGATTAGGAAAGGTACTTCGTCTTTCGTCATTGCGAACAATACCCATGTATACTTGGAGAAGTCATCCACGATTACCAATGCATATCTTTTCCTAGACAAAGATAGGACATTCACTGGGCCAAACAAATCCATATGAAGAAGTTGCAGAGGCTCAGTGATACTTGAAATTTCCTTGCTTTTATGCGATGCTCGTTTTGACTTTCCCATTTCACAGGCTTCACAGAGTCCTTTCGGAGCGAACTCCATTTGAGGTAGATCTCTCACCAATTCTCGCCTCGCGAGAGCATTCATCGTTTTGAAGTTTAAGTGAGATAACTTTTTGTGCCATAACCAGCTTTCATCATCCGAAGCTTTGCTGTAGAAACAGGTAACTTGATTCTGATTTGCTGAATCCATGTCTGCAACAAAAAGATCTGCCTTTCGAACTCCTCTCAAAGCCAGTGAGCCTTCCTTGATGTGAGTGATTGATACACCTTTCTTGTTGAATACAATTTCGTAACCTTTGTCACAGAATTGACTGATACTCAACAAATTATGCTTTAATCCCTCAACATAGGAAATATCTTCAATGATGACATTGCCAGTTTTCAGTTTGCCATATCCCTTTGTCACACCTCTGCTGTCATCTCCAAAGGTAACATAAGGGCCAGCTTTCATAACCAACTCTGTAAGCAGGGACTTGTCTCCAGTCATATGCCTCGATGCTCCACTGTCTAGCACCCATATAACTTTATTTCTCTTTTGCTTAATGCCCTGCAATGACAGATTGATTAGACTTTCTTCGGAACCCAACTTTGATTGGGCCCGGCTTTTCGATAAGATTGATAATCAACAGATTTAACAACTGGAGATGCACTTTTCTTAACATAACTAGAGCTTTCGACTTCCTCCTTTCCTTTCTCAGACTTGACATATTTATCAGTCCTAGGAGAAGGTTTGTCACTCCTAACTTTAGGAGGACTGACAGTCTTAGCTCTCCCAAACTTCTTTTTGATGTTTGAACTAGCAACAGTATTTGAGCATGACTGGCTAGATGCATTCATTAAATTCACAAAAGTTTGCATGACGTTAAAAGTGCATGGCATACAATTAGGTTGACCACACTGTGCATGATTCTGATGCAGATTATTCATTGTATGTGTGACAGGCATGGCATGTGTAGCAGTGCATGCATAAGAAAGATGTTCAGTAGATTTACAGTGATAACATGCTTTCTTTATTCGTTCAGCCTTAACCTCTTTTATGCCTTTCTTCCCTTGTTGTTTAACAGCCTTAGCTCCTATTCCTAGTCTAGATTCATCACTAGGAAAATTGATTTTAACCTGTTTAATAGGAGTTATAGGTTGTGCGTTCTGACGATCTTCCATCTCAATCTCATATCTAGCTATCAATTCAGTCTCTTCTTCTTCTATTCTAGGAACAAGGTGTTTGTAGATGGGTTTGACAGAAGGTTTAAAGATGCTAGGAATATCATTTTTAAGGTCACTGGAACTAGTGTCTATAGGTCTCTTCCCATCTTTCTTAGAAAGATTAGAATAATCAAGTCCTACACCTACTCCAGTTATCTTCTTAAACACATCATTATCTACATACACTTTACTAGCAGCTAGTTTGTAAGCTTCACATTTAGTTTCTAACTCAGCTAGTTTGTTCCTTAAACATGATTCTATTTCATCCTTAAGGACGAGCTTGTGTTCCAAAGATTTAATAAAATCTCTCAGAGAAGTATCTACAGTGCAAGCAGCCTCTAACTCTTCCACTTTTGCCTCAAGCATTCTGCTTTTGGCGACAAGTGTTTTCTGTTCCTTTTGAGAAGTGTCTAGGCTTTTGCACAACATGTAGATCTCTTCGCTAAGAGCCCCGTTCTGTTCCTTATATTCATCAATAGACATTTCTACTTTAAGGGTTAGAACTGGTACCTCTGGTTCCTCTGATGTCTCAGCCATGAGCGCAAAGTTTGCTACTTGAGTAACATCTTCCTCATCTGAATCATCCCAAGCTCTTCCTTCTGTTACTACTAAAGCTCTTTTACCATGTTTTTCTTTCACCAGCGATTCATACTTGCTTTTGAGGGCTTCAAATGTCTCTTTTGGATAAGTCTGTTTAGGCTTTTTGCAGTCCGAGGCAAAGTGTCCAGGTTCACCACAATTATAGCAATTGAACTTCATTTTGAAATCCAACGGAGATTTGTAGCTGGTACTCTTGCCTTTGCTTTTGTAGCCTGATGAACTACCACCACCCTTAGCAGCCCGATAATAAGATGAAGAATTTCTTTGTGGTCGGTTGCTCTTTCTGAATCTCATATTGCTGAACTTCCTTGCCATGTATGCCACGACACTATCGTCCATGTTGTCCAGCTCTTCTTGGGTGAAGTAGTCATCATCACTGTTGGATGCGCACTCGTCATCATTATCAACTTGATGCGGTGCAGGTGATGATTTAGGCTTTGCTGCAACCATTGCCTTCTTAGGCTCTTCCTCATCAGCAACTAATCCTGATGCAGTTTCTTTTCCCTTTGAATCATTGTCCCATGCTTGATCTTGAAGAGTCTCCAGCTCATAGGTCTTCAGAATTCCATAATATTCTTCCAGAGAAGTTGTATGCAAATCTCTGGTTTCTCTGATTGCGTAGACTCTATGTTCAATGCTCTTTGGCTGGTTCCTCAAATATCTTGTATTGGTTTCAACCATGGGGAGAGTAACACCTCTCAGATTCAAATCCAATACCAACTGACTGAATCGTAGGTAGACGTCTGTTATGCTTTCTCCTTTTCGTATTCTAAAGGTGTCATACTCCATCTTGAGTATAAGTGTCTTGTTGCTTCTAACCTCTGCAGATCCTTCCATGACAACTTCTATTTTGTCCCAAATCTTCTTTGCTGTATTCAAACCTTTGACTATGTTGAACATTTCATGATCAAGAGATTCCATCAAGGTTTGTCTTACTGCAGTATCATAAGCTATTTGCTCCTTGTCGGCATCCGTAAAGTCCGCTGCCTTTTTGGGCTCAGACCGAGCAGGTATAACCTCCTCTCCTTCCGTACGCTCAGGAATAGCTTTCATTGGAACGAATTTACCTTTTTCAAGGACTTCCAGATACTCAGGATTAATAGTCTCCAAGTAGAGTCTCATTCTGAAAACCCATTCTTCATAGTGATCTCGGTTGAACATTGGGATCTTGAAAGAATTTTTAGGAGCCATTTCAAATCTTGTCACTAAAAATTTCTAAGTACCCAAGACTAGGCTATGTAGAATATCTATGTAGAACTTCTGCCAAGTCGAAATTTCTCTAAGTAGAAATTTTTGCTCAAGTCGAAATTTCTCTTAAGTAGAAATTGTCCAAGTCGAAATTCACCAAGTAGAAATTGTCCAAGTCGAAATTCTATGTAGAAAATCTCAAGTAGAAATTCTATGTAGAACTTTTGTCCTTAGAATAATTTTCTTATGCAGATTACTTTAATATTGAATAAACAATATCACCACTAAAACACCCTTTTTGACTTTTGATTACTTTACACGCCGAAAGTGACTAACCCACCTGCTAAGCACTGAGTACACTTTCTTTTGCTTTCGGCTAAGAAATAATAATCAAATCAAAAGTACCAAAAACACCTTTTTGACTATAATTTCTTTGAAAAGGAAATTGAAAAGTTGCTGGGTTATATTCTTGATAAGAACAAATGATGAACACTCAAGAACACCAAATATTAATGAACCCAGATTAATTCACAAAAATTAATTAAAATACACCCAAGCCAAATAATCACACCTGGAGTATTTAAATAATTTTTCCCGGATGAGTTTTCACTGGAAACGAATTAAAGCTCACTTTTCGAAAAAATGAAAAGTAGATCTAGAAAATGAAAACTCACGATTCTTCTACTAAACACAAGGATCTATGTTTTGTATGTCAAACAACTGCTCTGATACCAATTGTTAGGTCCAAATGTGTTGTAGAGGGGGGGTGAATACAACTTTTCGATTATGAGTAGCAATAAATACGATGCAATAAATGAACACACAGATTCAAGGAATATATTTCTTTTATATATAACTTGAAAAGGTTGCTACAACATTCATTACAAAGTATAACAGAAGTTGAGAGAGAAGTGAATGATTCTAAGCTCTGTGAATACTCTCTCTCTTTTTCTTGTGTTTTTCTCAGTATTGCTCACTAACTAAAACATTACACAAGTGCTTCTATTTATACTACATGTAATCTATGACCTGTAGTCTTCAAAGACTAAGATGTACGTGGCCCAATGATGTCCACATAAATCTTGTCTTATCTTGAAAGCTTGGAAATGTGCCAATCAGAAGATGCCATGTGTCATGTTGAAGCTGCACTCTAAGTAGAACTTCTACTTGAGAATTTCTACTTAGCCATCTCGAAATTCTAAGTAGAACTTCTACTTGAGAATTTCGACTTAGCCATCTAGAACATTTCTTACTTAGAAAATATTCTGGTCTTCAACTTGAAACTTCAATGCACATCTTGAGCTTGTGATATCTTCATATCTTCTTTGTTCTTCTACAAGCTCTTGAACATGGATCTTTATTACTGACATAAACTTGCTATCAATGTCCTGACACTTGATGCACTGGTCTGGTTCATAAGTGACTAGTCTTAATAGTGTTTCTGCTTCTTGAATAAATTACCATATTCACTTAGTAACTTGGCTTTCCAATATTTGCTTTCCTTCTTGTTCACTTGAAATCAATTGGTCTTGTTGATACTGATAGTTATGATCTTGAATCTCGAATTCTCAAATCACTGAGGCCTGAACAACTTTGACTTGAACTTCTCTCAATGATTTCTTCTTGGCTTGATCATAGTTAACATGTTCAATTGTATCAATTACCTTGTCTTCATTTAGTGTTGATTCCTTGTGACTTCTTGTTCTTGATTGTCTTCTGGTTAAGTATCTTTTCGTTTAATTGAGTTACATTAGTTATAGTGTTACAAGTTAATACACTCTGCCTTTCAGATCAAAAGGTATCAAAGTAGAAGGCACTATGCCAGAAATTGCTAGAAAAGTAATGCTATTAGCAGACCCCTAAACTCACATATTTTAGCTTGGCCAGTTGGGGCCAAGTCACTAAAGATTATCGAGTGACTGAACCAGCAAGGTAAGGACAAAGCGGGGTGCTTCTAACCAAGTGCCAACCGCGAGGACTTTTGATATAAAATGAATTGAGGAACATGATGATGGATTTTATATATACCATGGAAGTATTGGAATTGAGGATAGAATGTCCATAGATTAATACGAACCCTGGGGGATGCACAAAGGATAGCATTACCCCTAATATAGACATTGTGAAATCAGATGATATAAGTTAAATCGACCAAGGTATCAATAACCTGTAAGGATTGGTGGAAAGGAGTCTCTAAAAGTACATAGACAGAATCGTTATAGAATTGGTTAATGATGTCTGATATACCCTGTACCCAGAAGATATAGGATGAATGATGAGGATGACCTAAGGAACCCTATAAGGGAAGAGGTAATGTTCTGAACTTCAGAAAGGGAAGTTTGGTAAGGAATGTATGACATAGTAACAATACGGCCAGAGGAAGTAGGTGTGAAACCATGAGAAAGTATGGATTGAACCAATAAGGTTGAGATTATCCTAAAACAAGAAGGGATTTAGGTAAGGAAATATCCTAGGTATGATTGGGAGTACTGGTAGTAAAGTTCACACTAGAAAGGTGGAAGCAATGACTTTTGGAAAAGACTGATAGATGTTTTCTCTCATTCAGCAGAATTTAAGGGAGAATGCTTCCACCCTGAGTTGGAATAGATCCAGAAAACATGGATCTCAAGAAATTATTATAATCAGGAAAGGCCAACGAGGTGGCCGACACTTTAAGTATAGGGGAGTAAGTATAAATGCTCATACCAAAGAAATAGAATAATAATGTAAGGACCTCGATGGTCATAATGTGGTAGAGGAAGTTACATCCCGTCTAATGATTGTGTCAGGATCAACTATAAGAATAGTTTAAGTAAAGATTCGATTCCTGATGTTGCCAGTAGCACATCATCGACATTATGAGGCTCTACGACAGGCCAGACCAAATTCCCCAAGAGACTCGCCTTTCCCTTGGAATGAGTGGGGGAAAGTTAAGTAATAAGGAATTGGTAGTAGATGACCAAAAAAAATAGAGATGGTACAAATACTGATAAGCCAAATGGCACGACGATGAATGACAAGCAAGTTTATGTTGGTGTATTTCTGTGCAAACAAGATAGAGAATTATGAGATTGGCAAGCGATTAAGCAAACCGCTAAGCTTTTAGTCTTCTACCGGAGATATATGATTAATAATCTCACCAGCCTGTTCCAGCTGCGATGCTGGAAGCTTTCCTACAATTTTATCTGCTTCATGTAATATCTCCGTCAAGTTCAGGAAGCATTCCCTATGGATAGGGAATAGTGATTATTTTGTTTTCCTAGAGGATCTTGAATTGACAATTATGATGCTTAGTTGTTAAAGCACTAAGTAAATGATAAACGATGGTGATCCTTCTGAGAAATTAGGTGGTAACGACTGTGGAAATGTCGAAGTGAATCTAAGTTAGAGAAATCATCCAGGTTTATTTCGGATGGTGTAATTTCTGGATCGACGGGATATTTGAAATGAAGAATTAGGTTATGATGGTTCATAAAATGACTATAGTAGAAATAAAGACAAGAGACTGATAGAGATGGAAATAGAATTGGGAATTAATAAGAGAGTCAGATAGGCAGACTCATGAGAAGCTCCAGTAATGAAGCGAGAAGAGTATGGAATTGGCAAGGTAAGGATATTGGCCAAAGCAGAAAGTTGGAATTAGGAGCATGAATGACATACAAATTGACTCCTTTTAAGTTTGGAAAATCCGAGGAAATATGGAATAGTTTGATTGAGTAATAAAAGAGACTCATGGAATGAGAAAGTGAAATCTAGATGGTTTAACAAAGGAAAGTTTGACCATAAACGTGCCACGTATATTGAATAAAGGTAATGTAACTTCATCTCATACCTTATATTGGTAATACGTTCGTTAATGCATGGCATATGGTTTCAAAGATATTTTGGACTGTTATATATTATCACTGTTCAATTAGATTTTTGGTGGGCTATTGCTCACCCTTGCTTTATTTATTTATATCACAACAACAGCTAGATCAGATGGCCGCGCAAGGCGCACTCAGCGTAAGCAGGTGTTAGCTGTCAGAGGATTAACCGCTGAGGTCATAGTTACCATTGCTGAGGATGCAGCTACTGGTAGGCTAGATGTTAGCATTTGGGCATCAAATGTATTTATATTATGACATATACAAATGGATGGCAAAGAGTATGTACTGATTAATTGTAATTCTTTGGGTTATAAGAACTCAAACTTGTGATTAATAATATTGATGGTTACTCTGATTTCATCTCTGGGACTATAACAGGTGTGTTTTATGTTGTTGTTTTGGGTCACAAGGTTGTAATTTAATTATGTTGGTTTTGTGGATGGATATTGAGACCGTAACGACCAGATCCCTGACCCCGGATCTGGGGGTGTTACAAATGTCCTCATATTCTTCCTGACAGGCTTAGTTCCTTCATAGTGAACCTTAAGATTGTCCCATATATCCTTAGCAGTTTTACAAGAGAGAACATAGTTAGTGAGAACAGAATCAAGACTGTTGAATAATATGTTTCTCACTTTAGCATCTTTAAGAACATTCTCCTTGTCCTTATCTGACCATTCAGATTTTGGCTTCTTTGCTGTATGTTCTGGAACAACCACACCATCAACAGTTGCTTGTCCAACGACTTTTGTTGGAACAAAAGGTCCATCTCTGATTCTGTCAAGATAATCAGGATCTGTTGCTTCCAGATGATGCAACATCTTTACTTCCCATAGAGTATATTCGTTTCTCTTGAGCATAGGAATTTTAGTATTCCCATCCTTGTAACCAGACATGATTGCAGATCTTTATGATTATTCGAAATCAACCTGCTCTGATACCAATTGTTAACTCGAATAACTTGTAGAAGGGGGGGTTGAATACAAGTTATATAATCGTGTCTGATTTTTGCTTGATTATATGAACAAGAATAAACGAATGAATCAAACTCTGTTTGTATTAATAAGATCAAATACAAACTCTACCAAAGGTGTACAAATACCTTTAGCAGCTGCTGACAATACAAATCTCTCTCTGTTTGTTTCGAACTCTCGAATACAAACCTTATACAGAGCTACGCACACAAACTTACAACACATGCTTGTTCGACTCTTTTTACAATGATATTGAGAGAGTATTTATAATGCTACCTATCAACTAATAACAGAAAGATATAATCTATACATGACAATGTTCTGCCTTCTCGTCGATAGTTTCCATCAATAGAAAACTCTTTCCTTCATAATATCTTCTTGCTTGTTCTTCAAACAACGATCCTGTTTTATAGCACTTGCCAGTTTCTGTAGCATCCATAATGACATCATCAGTAACACGACTGATATCAGGATTTCATCTTGCATCAGTATCTGATTATCATCAGTATTAGACTGTAATCATGATTTGCTCTTTGTTCCTGACATGTAGTCTTTGATACACTGTTCATTCCTGACTAAACTATACAGATAAATGTCTTACACATAAATCCTATATAAAGTGCTAAATCCTTTATAAGATCAGGATTACAAAAAGTATAATGTGTAAATTCTATTCTTAACAACACAACTTATGAATTATTCCTAACAATATTTTTTAAAAAATCGAATCCTTAAACCCTGACGAAACCCTGTTTAGGGGTTCCGGTCAAAGTGATAGTTCACCGTCGAATTACCCGATCAAAATTTTTTTTTTTTCTAAACTTTTTGGAATGACATTAAATATGATGGATCTTGATTCCCGTATGGTTGGGTGGTCGAGAAATATTTTTTAAAAAATCGAATCCTTAAATCCTGACGAAACCCTGTTTAGGGGTTCCGGTCAAAGTGATAGTTGACCGTCGAATTACCCAATCAAAAAAAAAATTCTAAACTTTTGGGAATGACATTAAATATGATGGATCTTGATTCCCGTATGGTTTGGTGGTCGAGAAATATTTTTTAAAAAATCGAATCCTTAAACCCTAAACTAATTAACATTTAAAAATTGAAATATTTTTAAATCACCAATAATTTTGTTTAGTGATATTGACTGTTATGAGCATCATTTTTTTCCATAAACGAATTAACATAATTCTTAATTTGCCAAAAAAATTACATTCTAAATTATCTAAACATGTGTTTTAATTCTAAGTAAAAATAAAAGGTGTAAAAAATTAGCGGGCGACAAACTTCCCCCCAATTCTCACAGCATTATTGCAAGTATACTCACCCAATTACCCTAAAAATGCTAAGTCCACCCACCCACACACACAGCCGCGCCTCACACACTCACACTCTGAAAACACTCACAGATCGAAGATTTCTTAGCTCAACACTCACAGATCGAAGAATACTGAGCCCAATCGAAGAACACAGAGGCTTATTTCTTATTTATCCTCTTCGTTTTTTTCTTATTTCTTCTCTATTCCCTTTAATTTTGCACAGATCTAATTGTTTAATTTTTCAGGTTTAATCGAAGAACACAGCTGCTTTTGGTTCAAGGTAATTAGGGCATATGCATATGTATGTTTTTTGGGTTGATTTTGTATGTTGACTTTGCTGGGTTTTCGATTTAGGGTTTTGTAACTGGATTTTGTATTTTGTATGTTTGGTTTTGTAATTGGTTTTATGTAAATCAGCTTGAGTGAACTTGTGTTCTTTTGGTCAATCTCTCTCTCTCTCTCTCTCTCTCTCTCTCTCTGTCTCTCTCTATGTTTTTATTCCTTTTATCTACCTTTTGCTTAGAATAGTAAATCCTTGTATTGTGTCGATTTATGCCCTTCGTGTAATTTAGTGATTTTTTCTGCGTAGTTTCATAAATCCTTGTATCATGTAACTTTGTTTAGGGTCATTTTCATGTTCGTAGTTTCGTAAATCCTTGTATCGTGTAACAATGTCTAACTTGTTTGAGTAGTTTCATTGTGTTTCATTGTCTCATACTATCATGTAACCGTTGTTTCAATTTTTTATTTTACAGGTTTGTAATTCTTGAAGGGGAACAGTTTCCGCTTGTAGTTTCATTGCTTGCTCTGCATTATAAGGTAACCGCTTCCTCTGCATTGATGTATTTTCATTGCTTGCTTTGTATTTATAAGTTGATATTTTCGAAAACAAAATCTTTGTTCAATGTGCATAAACATCTGCCATGTATTTTAACACTCATATGATGCTTGATACTTGTTGATACTCTGTTTTCTGATTGTTATATGTTGGTACCAATTTACAAACTCAGAACAAATCTGGTGTCGATAATCTGGTACTCTGTTTTCAGTGCTTGGTATGAGAACTAGTGTTTTGGTGTTTATCACTTGGCGATGGATACATACGTGTCCATGGTGTACTCTATTTGAAATGTATTGCTGATAGCTGCAAAATACAATTACAATATTTCAAACAGGGTATCCCATGGACTCGTATGCATTCATTTAGTCTCAGTTTTTGCAAGATTACAAAATTTAAGGAGTGACAGAACTTAACGTTATTGATATGAAGACAATTAATCTAGATAGCTGGTGTTATATCCTATAGTAACTAATGTAGTTTATAGATTTTTATAATCCTTTCTGTTTTGTTTAGTGTAGAAATGGACGGCGATTATACTAGTTGGATAGGATTTCCAAAAGCTAGTAAAGAATATGTAAGAGGGATAATTGCGTTTCTGGAAAATGCATTTCCCATTTTTTCCAAAGGCGAAGAAATGAAGTGCCCCTGTAGAGTATGTGAGAATCGTAACTGGCATCTTAAAGATGTCATTTTTTATCATCTCATCTGTAATGGGCCTTCTTCATTACAACTGAAATGGATCTGTGAAGTTTCACATACCAAAGTAGGAGGCATTAATGAAACGGGGATGGGGTTTGAAGATGATTTAACAGGGATGGGGTTCGAAGATGATTTAGCAGGGATGGGTTTCGAAGATAACTTAGGTGAAATGTTTAATTGTACTGGTAAGGAGTTTCGAGATATAGAAAATGATTATGAAGATCTAACAAATCCAGAGGCTAGAAAGTTTTATCGCCATGTTAGGGAGGGAAAACAGCCACTATACCCTGGCTGCACTAAATTCTCTCAGTTAAGTTTTTTGATCAAGCTTTATCATTTAAAGTGTGCTCATGGAATTTCCAAGTCTGCCTTCGGGGAGTTACTCGAGCTGATGAGAGCCGTTTTTCCTGAAGCCCACATACCTTCGTCTTTTAATGCCGCAAAGAACATCATTAAGGATTTAGGTCTTGATTATCAGAAAATACATGCATGCCCAAATAACTGCATATTGTACTGGGCAGAAAATGGAAATAAAGACAAATGTGTAAATTGCGGTGTTTCTAGGTGGGTTGTAGTAGAAAATGAAGGCACTAATTATACTAATGACGTAGAATCGGTTATTCGCAAAGTGCCGGCAAAAGTGATGAGGTATTTTTCGCTAAAACCTAGGTTGCAGAGGTTGTTTATGTGCAAGGAAGTTGCGAAATTAATGACATGGCATGCAGTGGGACGACAAAAGGATGGGAAACTAAGACATCCGGCTGATGCAGAGGCTTGGAAGACGATGGATGCTGACTTTCCTGACTTTCCATTAGAAAATCGGAATGTCAGTTTGGGAGTAGCCTCAGATGGATTCAACCCTTATCGTGCAATGAATGTAGGTCACAATATATAGCCAATTGTATTGGTTAATTACAACTTACCACCCTGGCTATGCATGAAAGCCGAAAATTTAATTCTTTCAACAATAATACCCGGTCCAGAGTCACCATGGAATAGCATCGACGTGTTCATGCAACCCTTAATTGCGGAGTTGAAAGAATTATGGGAGGTTGGCATCGAAACTTATGATGCCTTTGCTGATCCAAATTTTAATTTGCGTGCAAGAGTGTTGTGGACTATTAGCGATTTTCCGGGGTATGCTATGTTGTCGGGTTGGCGCACAATTGGCAAACTAGCGTGTCCTATCTGCCATTACGAAACTTCATCCGAATATTTGAAACATAGCAAGAAAATGTGTTATATGCACCACAGGAAGTTTCTAGATCCTACACACAAGTGGAGGCTGGATAAAAGAAGATTTAATGGCCAAATCGAAATGGGGAACATCCCTAAAATTTTAACAGGAACAGACATTGAGGAGTTGTTGTCTGGGTATGTAAACCAGTTTGGGCTGAAGAAGGAAAATGGTAAATCTAATTACCCTTTCAAAAAGAAGTCGATTTTTTTTTATTTGCCATATTGGAGTCGTAATCCACTTTGACATAACCTTGACGCCATGCACATAGAGAAAAATGTCTGCGAAAATATATTAGGTACTTTACTTAATATTGCTGGAAATTCAAAAGATCATATAAATGCTCGTAAAGATTTACAAGAAATGGGAATAAGAAAGGCCCTGCATCCCGTTCTATCAGAAGATGGAAAGCACCTTGAAATAAGAGCAGCAATATTTGACTTGACGAATAAGGAAAAGGATATCTTCTGCTCAGTTTTGAAGAATGCTAAACTGCCATACGGTTGTGCCTCTAACATTAGTCGGTATGTGAACACAAAGGAGAGAAAAGTAGTGGGGTATAAGAGCCATGATGCTCATTTCATACTGTAACAGCCCCAAATCCGGGGTCTGGGATTTAGAGTAGTCACGATCCATTTAATCCTTGCCTTACCTGTATTACTCACAATGTACACAATTCAACTGTTTATGACCCCACAATATATATCTCACACACACACACACAGGTTAGAGTCTCAGAAACGACACAATACATCAACTGCGGAATAAATAACTTTCATTACAATACCCAAATGCTTTACAAAGTCTGATACTGGTACAATCTCTAAGTAATGGTACATTACCAACTAAGGATCCGGATGATTACAATCTTCTCATTCCACTCACATCTATACATAAGCTCAACAAGCTGCAGCCTGATCTGACTGGTTCGTATCATCTCCGGAATCACTGGTGCCCATGACATCCTGCTTCACTGCTCTATAATATATATAAAACAATAGCAAGAGTGAGCAAATAGCTCAGCAAGGTAATGAAAACATGGCATCACTCTACCTATGACTTAACCCAGAATAAGGCGGGTATAAGATAATAATTGTCAAAATATCTCTTTACCGAAAGTATTTCCTTATCAGAATATATTCCAAAAATAGTACTATTGTAGTACTCCAAATATCATTTCATAATATCTCTGCAAACTTTTATTATACTATTGAACCAAGTTCTAGTATATTATAAAAGGATGAGGTTTCAAAGTAAACCAATATAATCTTTCTGTAGGAAAGAAATATCTGCTATATAAGTATAAGCAGAGTATCAACATATAAATTAAAAGATGAACTTATAAGGTGATTCAATATAAACAACCCCCTTACCATAACCCCAGTTATGTAAGGTAACCACAGAGTCATATAAAAGATGACATTACAAGGTAACTCAAAATATATCTGTTTTGAATAAATATCTGCTATGCAAAAGATAAGCAAGATATTCTCAATTATCATAAAAGAGGAACTTGCAGGAAAAATATTGCAATTCCGGTTTCAACACTTTTTCACCTTGCCAACACCAACAGTGTTACATAAATTTCTCACTTTTAGAAGATGAACTAATACGGGAGCATTGCCGCGCCAGATGCCCTGACGTTTACGATGATCAGTCGTATGTCATGCATCTCATCAGTCGTTCTCTACATGTAGAAGGTAGCTCCGACGGAATTACTTATCTACCGCCCTCTGGAACTCCTCAGCCAACGGTTGGGCTATTGCTGGACCGGCGCCACTCGGCCACTTACGCGTCTCCTAGTTCGAATATCATCCATGACTCTGAAACGTAAAGTTCGTTCCCCTTTTCCCCAAGTGTAACACTTGTTGATAGGACTCCACAAAGTAGTCGTATCTAATTGGAAAGGAAAATTCACCAATATTTCCCAAGCTGATGCTTGTTAATGGATATAAACTTGTTACATCAATCATACCCCTCGAGCGTTGAGGAGGTAACCAAAAGACTCATATCGATGCTTGAAAGAATCAAGATATGAGTGACAAGATAGTTTAGCAAGTATAGGACCGGGCAGCCCAATAAATAACATCTCTCAATTGAGGTCCCCTTATATATGTTTGGAAGTTGAGCGAGTAGTTAAATCTTCTTTAAGAAAGATTTAAATGGAAATAAAGTTTGGGAACCTCCCCTCGATAAAATAGTCATAAAATACTCCGAAATATTTTACACCACATCTGAAGGTGAAAGATAATCTTTGAATAATATGAATTATTATAAAAAGACTTCAAAATAATTTAATTAAATATTCCAAGAATGTTTATTAAGTCAATAATAATTACGAAATATTATTAAATCATAATATTGCTCGTAAGAAATCTTCGAATGATGATGAAGTAACAACCAAGTTGCGAGGGAAAAGAGTAATATCAACAGATTTATGATCGGGCAGTCAAATAAAATAAATAACAGCTCTCGAGTACAGCTCCCTTATATTTGAAAGTTCTGAGCGAGTGTATAAGTCTTCCTATAAGATAGACCTTAAACGGAAAATAGAGTTTTGAGAACCTTTCCTCGATAAAATAAACATAATAAGACTCAGAAATAATTTACATGATATTTGAGGATCAGAATAATATTTGAATAAGATAAATCATTTTTAAATTTAGTTAAAATAATTAAATAAATATTCAAAGAATATTTATTAATTTATAGATAATTAAAGAATATTCTTAGTATAAAATATTGCTCATAAATAACTCTCGAATGAATATATAAAATATTCACCAAATAAACAATTCCTCGAGTAAATATTCAAAATAATATTTGAATCAATCCTCAAATAAATATCTAAAGTAACATTCAATTGAATAAATCCTCACAGGAATATAAAATAAATAAATAAATTCTTAAATGAATATTCCAAAATAATATTCCTTAGATGAATATTCAAAATAATATTCACTTAATACATAACTGCAAATGAATATTCAAAAATAATATTCATTTAAACAAACAAACTCTTAATGAATATTCAAAATAATATTCATTGTACTCAATAATATTTATTCGATATATTATGAAAATATATCTCCAAAAGTATATGAAATACCGACTCCCGATCTTTTACAAAAGATACGACATATACACCCTTTATTATGGGTAATAATAAAGTCTGACTTATAACTGATATCCCCATATCTAGCTTGTAAGCCAATTCCCAATTCATTTCCGAGTACTAAATACTTTCTGGAAATATAATAATGATTATTAATAATAATCCTCAAGATACATAGTATTCTGTCGCTGGAATCCCTCCGGGTTTCCACGACTATCTCTATATCTCAAATACTGACTCCCGGTCTAGAGTCGAACAAAAGTATGCTCTTATCACTGGAACTACAAGGTATACCGGTTTGTATATACTATATCTCAAAAGATGATATACAATCCGAAAGTTAAACTTTTACAACAAGTATATATCGCAAAACTATGCAAATCTAAGCATGGCAAAAGCAGTATTATAATCAATACTTCAAGTATAGATTTAGAAATCTTGCCTGATGCTCGAGAAGTGGTAGGGGCTTGTGACGATGTCGAACCATCTAGACAAAGTCAAAAGAAAACGTACGATTAATCCCCTAGATGATTCACTTAACATCTAAAGCATAAACACGTACGCGAATCACAACCAAGGCATTACTGACTCACCTTAGGCTCATACTAAGTCCATGTCAATCGACGAATACTTAAGTCGAAGATTCGTTTTAGAAATCGGATCTCGTTCGTCCGTTTCACTAAGTGGTTTACAAAGTTCTAATCAAGTGCTCCTCTAAGGGGTTCCTTCGCACTTAACCTTGATTCAAACATTTTTATAAAATCCAAAAATAATCTTTTCGACACGAGGTCTTCTCTCATATCTTCATTGTGACCTCTAGTATTTAATTACCAAGACTCGTAACCGAATTACTCGTTTTAAAGGGGTCCAATTGAAGTTACGAATTCATGCTTATGCTTAAGAACCGTTTTTACGAATTTTACGATTTCTCCTAAACCGTAAGTCCGAATGCTACGATTCTCACGTCAAAATGATCCTTAAAACATGTACTATTCATTCATGGCAGGAATGGTCACTGGTCAGTAGGTTATTCATACGAAACATGGCATACACAACATGGTATTTGAAAATCGGGCATTATAACGGCTACGTTTACGCGATTCTAAAGTTTTCGCATCACCGCGATTCATACGAGCACTACACACCAACCATCTTACACATGATACATCATGACTAATCTCATATCATCTCCTTATATCAACCATATAGATCATCAATCAAAAACAACCACCAATCAACTTAACAAACATAGTTCTTAAGCATTCATAACCATCTAACACCAATTCAACCATAATAACACATAAAAATCAAAGTAAGCTCTAGGGTTTCAAGACTTTATACCTTCTTTTGAAGTAGTTAATCACTTATCAAGCCTTGTATGATCCTTGTAGAACCTCAACCAAGCTAAAGATCAATCAAAGATTCAAGAAAATCAAGTTAGTTCTTGATTTCACTATTCATCCTCCTCTAAAACCAATTTTTCTACCTAGGTTAGACATGGAATTAAAATCTAAGATTCATACCATATCTTAGTTATGAAATATAGGTATTACCTTCCAAATATGAGAATTTTTTGATGGTTGGAGCTTGGATTTCTTCTTCCACTTTTACAAAGGGCCGAATGTTGTTCTTCTTGCAAGGGGAGGATAGTTTTGCTTTCTTTCTTTGGTTTAATCACTAATAATGCAACTAGATATTATGTATATCAGATTTCCTTGGATGTATCAACTCCCTGCTAGGTGTCGCGCTGTGATTGGTGCGTTTTAGATTGCCTTATCCTTTAGAAATTGCAAGCAAGTCCTTTCCTTTAATGTAATTGCACTTAGTCCTTGGTTAATTGCAATTTGGTGCTTATTACTTTAATAAAGTGATGAGGTCATCTTCCACTACTTCCTTTGCTTTATTAAAGTGATTACGTCATCATCCACTAGCTCGTTTTGCGGTTAAACGCGAAGTTATCATCCGTTTGTTAACCGTCTCTCGTCTACATTGCTACGTTCCTTCCTCAATATTTATTATAATCCTTTTGATGATAATATATGATATTTAATCTAGATATGAACTTAATTCATAATCCAAGATTCGTTCGCTTTATCGATTAATCCCGTTATAAAGTTTTCGGCGTTTTCCCGAACGCTCGTTTCACTGTCTCAGTGGTTTCCGTCCTTCATTCTTAAATCAAATATAATCAAATCCCAAAATATTAAATCCTCAAAGTTAATATCTCAATTCTTGGATTATAATAATATATAATCCACTGTCCGGTCAAATATTACACCGAAATAGAATTTGGAAATTTCTGAATTCCGATCGTCTTTACATACACTTATTTCCTCCGTAGATCACATATATGACTTCGAAATATCCATACCACGCTCCTTACATAGGGTGGCATGAAAAGTTTTCCAGCTCACAAAATCACTATTCATCTACCAATTTACTATGCACGCATGAGAAACACTATGCACGTATGGGAAACACTATGCACGCATGGGAAACACTATGCACGCATGGGAAACACTATGCACGTATGGAAAATACTATACCATCCTCATTTCCCTTCTCGGGGCTCAGTAGCTCATTTCTTGGACGATAGATTATTCTTTTCTATATCGTCAACCTTTGAATTACTCTATTCTGACCATACATATACGAATCGGGATCGTCATCCATAGCAATATCCATTCACTACAATCATTGTTCTTTGGAATCACCATTCATTAATGCTCTTTAACCACAATAAGAAAAGTTTTTAATTCTACCCAAAATTCGGGTTATTACAGTCTCCCCTCCTTAAAAGGATTCCGTCCTCGGAATCAGTTTAGGAATAACTGGGGTTGCTTCTATCCCATTGCACTTTCTATTTCTCAGGCGGATTCTTCCACTTCTTGATTTTTCTTCAAATCTCTCACTAGCTTTACAACCTTATCTCTTAGCGCTTGCTCTTTTCTATTCATAATTTCCATAGGTTGTCCTTCGTAGTTCAGATTCGGTTATGGATATCTATCTGCTCGTACTCGGTCATATGCCGGGCATCTATAGTATACTGATGAGGCACATATGCAAGAACCATGTTATGACCATTTAACCAGTTTGGGCGAGGCTGGCTCATAGGCCACCTTCCTGACGCGTTTAAACTCTCAGATGGCCCAATGAATCTTGGGCTAAACTTCCTTTCATTCTAATCTTGTTAAATCCCTTCCACGAGGATACCTTTTCTCATTACAAATCTCGAACCTCATACCCTCTATCTTGTTTGCACAGAAATACATCAACAAAAACTTGCTTGTCATAACCCTCTATTAATTCTAGATATTTCCCAATTCCATTGTATAAATGTCAACTCTATTGTCGACGGGGTACTCCGTATTGAAACTAGTTCGAGTATTCTAACAATCGATTCGAGTAACTCTTGATGTCTAGTAATGAGCTCGTCGGCCATCACTGTTTTGGCCTCACTATCTCATTGTTATCTACTATCACCCCCGGTGTTCCAACCTCTTCTTTAATCATCTCACATAATGCCAATCTACCTCCTATGTTCATTCAGTCATTCTCTATTATCTCATCTCTTCTCCTTTCTGAAAGAAAGACGAATCTCTTGGGGAATTTGTTTGCGGGGAATGTTGTCTGGTTCGAGGACTCTTAATCCTTTTATCACAAATCATAATCTTCATATACACACAAGCACACATATTTTCAGATCTGATAGGTCTGAAAGTCGATCATGTTTGATCCTTTTTGATTTCGCACCTTTCCTTCATATATACGATGTTTCGATATATTGAGGGCGAAGCTAACTCAGATAACTCACAGCCAATTCATTAAATTCCATAAAAGTTGTGGGTGCAATAGTCAACCCAAAATGACATCACTTACAATTTCATAGTGTCTATACCTAGTGCGAATCGCAATCTTGGGTATATCTTCGATTTTTAACTTCCAACCGGTGATGTCCAATTTCCTAATAAGTTTGGAAAATACACAGTGTCTCTGGGCTGCTCAAACAATCTTCTACAATAGTACCTGTACTCAATGTTGACTCATTCAACTCTCGAGGTTCGATGCACAATCTTGTGCTAACATATTTCTTTCTTACAACACACCGGTTCTTCACGGTGGCACGCTGAGTCTTATTGCACTCTTATTCAACAATCCTCGCATCTGAGTTGCTAATTCTTTTATTCCTACTGGGCTAATGGGAGATGCAGCACTAGGCTCTGAATACTCGATATTCATTATTATGTCATCCAAATCGATATCTGGTAGCTTATTAAAACCTTGTACAACCTCCCAAAATCATTATAATTATACTTGGTGTCTCTTTCCTCGAGGTCAACCATATGAGCTAATCAAGCCTCATATTTCCGGCATCATAATCTCTTTGTCGGAACTAGATTCCAACATCTCTGACTCCGTCTTTATCCTCAAATTATTTCCCTCATAATCAATTTGGCTCCATTGGGTATCAACTAATCCATCATTATTATAATATCAATTTCTCCCTAATTCGAAAGGAATCAAATCTCTCGATCGAGTGGTACTCTGGGTAGGTTCTCTGGAATACATTCCCAAACTCTTCAATCACTGGGATTTATCGTTGGCTAGGTGTTTTTCTCTTGGTATCAACCATAGAAGCTAGATAAGCCATACATCCATCCCATAGTAACTTGTTGGCTCGCATTATCGTAAGGACTTCATAATTTGCTTATGTCCTTAAAGGACCACTCTCCTTTCAGGGCAATCATAAATTTCACTCCAACATCGCCACGCGATTCTGGATTCGTTGTTTTAGCTTTAGTCGAAACCTACGGGCTCATTTCTCTTTCATATCCCATAACTTGGCCCCATACTCTGCCATAGTCATGGTTTCTTATTTTAACACTAGAACTTTTATTTCCATCTGGATCTTTATATATTTCAGAAAACGTTTCTCTAAAAGCAATAATTTGAATCTCTCCCAAGTCACAATACCTTTTACCTCTAGGTTTGTCTTACCATTCTCACCAGGGATTCGCCTCTCCCTTCAGGAGATAGGCGACGACCATCGTTTTCAGCTTTTCTGCAATACTTAGTATCACAATTGATTTCTTCATCTCTTTAAGCCAAGCTCTGACCTCCAATGGGTCAGTGGTTCCATGAAATTATGTGGGTTCTAACCGACTCCACTACCATTGGGGTTTCACAATACATTGCCAATCCTCTCGCATATATCGATTGACAAACTTTCCACTATCATAATATCCTGGAGAGAGAACATAAACTAATTCATCATCATGTCACCCATATTCTATTTGTCTTAGGGATCCGCTCTTGCCATAGCCTATTTTGTTGTGAATCTAATTCCTATCAGCGAATTTTGACTTTTTTTTTTTACCTGGTTGGCATCCCCTTTGAAATTTAATAAAGATAACAAGAATCATGGAGCTTTAAAAGGATAGCTCTCATATCAAAGAAACATCACACATTGGTGATCATAAGGTTATGAGTTTTAAGGTAACCTTATTTGAAATGAAAAAATTTACTGAGAGATCAATATGATCATAAGAACTCAATGTTGTGTGTCTTAATTAAGACATTACTAAAGGTAATTAGCCTTCTTGTATTTCGCAACTTACAAGTGATGGCGTCCCATCATACTTCTATCACACAGATAGATGGTCCTTGCAGCCCCTATAAGTATAGGGTTGTTCGTCTCAGTGGAAATTGATAAGTACGAAAGAAATTCCAAGTCAAGTTAATAATTATCATCATTTGACAAATAACTTCTCAAATGGACACCTTGGATAAAATAAACAGGTTCCAAGGGTGCGATTTTTCAAAGAAATATAGCCAGTAAGATACTGGTGCTCAACAAACAAGTGGTGCTATGTCACCATAGGATTCTTCACCATAAAAAAAATGAAAGCTTGAATAACATCATTCACCAGGGCTTTGAAAACCTGAAATTAGGTATCGTGATGGCCTCTGGTACATTTGAAACTAAATGTGGATTGGCACAAGTGTTATAAAATAACTTTGAAGAGGGACTATCCCCTTTATCAAAATTCTCTCTTGGAGAGATGTCAAGATAGATCATGGATTAGGAATAATCAATGTAATTTACAACTGGGGAGGGTACTGCCACGGTTTCTATGGATGCCTTTTATGTCGGCTCCTCTATTGGGTAATCGTCTGATTCTGAAGCTATTCTTCTCCCTACACACCTTGGTGTTTGATATTTACGTTATTGTTGACTCATAATAATCGCTACGTATTCAACCATCGTAATTCGCAATCGCAGGGAGTTCTATTCGATTAGGCGCAAGCATCACAAGCAAGCGTTCTATCTTATAAGAAGACTTCAATACTGTTATCACCCATAATAGCAACGAACTCTACAAGTTGAACCAGTGGTATTCCGGAAGATCGTTTAGAAACTGCAATCTTCAACCCGATTATTATTATAACCGTTCTTATACCACATTTCCTTCTTCTCGTATCGCTCCCGGGTGCTACCTAAGCGTACCCCTGGCAGCATTGCAACCTTTTCATTTAAGTCAATCCCAGACTTCCTTAGTCCATCTTGATTCTTGAAATATATCTCATCTTAGCGTGTTTGTGTTACAATAACATTACACGTAGTACATACATATACAATCTCATTCGAGGTAGTAAAATTCCTCAGTACCGTGGTAAACACCATCCTTGGTGGAATCGCTCATCGTGGGGAATTAAACTCCATAGATAAGGTAATGCCTCTGCGGTTTAAGGTAACTAAGTACCCTTAATCATACACGAAGTTCGAACGTCTCAGTTCTTACGTATGCTGCCTCCTTAGGGCAACTACAACAGACTACGAGTAGCAGGTCTCGTTCAAATCAACTCCATCCACTGGTATTGGCTATACAGCCTCTACCTCATATGCTTTTGGAGACTCTACTCCAGTCTCTTCGTACTACCTCTTGGTGAATCATAATTGATTCCAAACTCTTATTTCGTCACTTATTTGATCTATGAGGATTCGTTCGGTCTTATCATAAAACCTCAAATAATATCTTACATCTTTTTCAACACGTTTTTTTTATAAGATTCTTACTCTGACCCACCATGGGTCCTCCTCTAGATCCTCCTATGGATCTTCCTTTATCGGGTCTCCGTTCAACTCAAGGAGCCCATCATCAAATGCCTACTCGAAGACCTCGGGATCTGGTATCTCAGAATCCCATCCATCTACAACTCATACGAATCGAGGTTACTAACCATAAAGCCCTAAGCATGGTTTCCCAGAAGAAGTCCCCTCTTGGGCTTCATATCCAACAGTCAGGGTCATGTCTTCTAACCCGACTACGAACTCTACTGGAGCTCTAGTTGTTCTTACCATTAATCTTAAGGGTATTGTAAGACTCAATCTCCTATCGTTTCTAAGGACTGTAACCTAACTCTGATACCATTTCTGTAACAGCCCCAAATCCGGGGTCTGGGATTTAGAGTAGTCACGATCCATTTAATCCTTGCCTTACCTGTATTACTCACAATGTACACAATTCAACTGTTTATGACCCCACAATATATATCTCACACACACACACACAGGTTAGAGTCTCAGAAATGACACAATACATCAACTGCGGAATAAATAACTTTCATTACAATACCCAAATGCTTTACAAAGTCTGATACTGGTACAATCTCTAAGTAATGGTACATTACCAACTAAGGATCCGGATGATTACAATCTTCTCATTCCACTCACATCTATACATAAGCTCAACAAGCTGCAGCCTGATCTGACTGGTTCGTATCATCTCCGGAATCACTGGTGCCCATGACATCCTGCTTCACTGCTCTATAATATATATAAAACAATAGCAAGAGTGAGCAAATAGCTCAGCAAGGTAATGAAAACATGGCATCACTCTGCCTATGACTTAACCCAGAATAAGGCGGGTATAAGATAATAATTGTCAAAATATCTCTTTACCGAAAGTATTTCCTTATCAGAATATATTCCAAAAATAGTACTATTGTAGTACTCCAAATATCATTTCATAATATCTCTGCAAACTTTTATTATACTATTGAACCAAGTTCTAGTATATTATAAAAGGATGAGGTTTCAAAGTAAACCAATATAATCTTTCTGTAGGAAAGAAATATCTGCTATATAAGTATAAGCAGAGTATCAACATATAAATTAAAAGATGAACTTATAAGGTGATTCAATATAAACAACCCCCTTACCATAACCCCGGTTATGTAAGGTAACCACAGAGTCATATAAAAGATGACGTTACAAGGTAACTCAAAATATATCTGTTTTGAATAAATATCTGCTATGCAAAAGATAAGCAAGATATTCTCAATTATCATAAAAGAGGAACTTGCAGGAAAAATATTGCAATTCCGGTTTCAACACTTTTTCACCTTGCCAACACCAACAGTGTTGCAAAAATTTCTCACTTTTAGAAGATGAACTAATACGAGAGCATTGCCGCGCCAGATGCCCTGACGTTTATGATGATCAGTCGTATGTCATGCATCTCATCAGTCGTTCTCTACATGTAGAAGGTAGCTCCGACGGAATTACTTATCTACCGCCCTCTGGAACTCCTCAGCCAACGGTTGGGCTATTGCTGGACCGACGCCACTCGGCCACTTACGCGTCTCCTAGTTCGAATATCATCCATGACTCTGAAACGTAAAGTTCGTTCCCCTTTTCCCCAAGTGTAACACTTGTTGATAGGACTCCACAAAGTAGTCGTATCTAATTGGAAAGGAAAATTCACCAATATTTCCCAAGCTGATGCTTGTTAATGGATATAAACTTGTTACATCAATCATACCCCTCGAGCATTGAGGAGGTAACCAAAAGACTCATATCGATGCTTGAAAGAATCAAGATGTGAGTGACAAGATAGTTTTAGCAAGTATAGGACCGGGCAGTCCAATAAATAACATCTTTCAAGTGAGGTCCCCTTATATATTTTTGGAAGTTGAGCGAGTATTTAGATCTTCTTTAAGATAGATTTAAATGAAAATAAAGTTTGGGAACCTCCCCTCGATAAAATAGTCATAAAATACTCCGAAATATTTTACACCACATCTGAAGGTGAAAGATAATCTTTGAATAATATGAATTATTATAAAAAGACTTCAAAATAATTTAATTAAATATTCCAAGAATGTTTATTAAGTCAATAATAATTATGAAATATTATTAAATCATAATATTGCTCGTAAGAAATCTTCGAATGATGATGAAGTAACAACCAAGTTGCGAGGGAAAAGAGTAATATCAACAGATTTATGATCGGGTAGTCAAATAAAATAAATAACAGCTCTCGAGTACAGCTCCCTTATATTTGAAAGTTCTGAGCGAGTGTATAAGTCTTCCTATAAGATAGACCTTAAACGGAAAATAGAGTTTTGAGAACCTTTCCTCGATAAAATAAACATGTTGGGGAATTGGGTGATAATTACTTGGATTTTTCTGAAGTCGTGTGAACACTTTCAGATTGAAGTTATTTGTGGTTCACCCAAATAATTCAATCGGATAAAATCAGAAAATCTGCAAGAAGAGAGAATGTATTTTGCTGTGTATTTCAAAATGAACCTCTATATAAAATGATCAATGTCACACCTATTTATAGATGTTAACAGATGTGTCTTTTGCCAATAGACACACCTCAAGATGTGTCTTTTCCAATAGACACATCTCATTTCCAACAGTCATGTCCAATGCCAATAGACACACCTCAAGGTGTGTCTTTTCCAATAGACACACCTCATCTGAAGCCAATAGACATGTCCCATAAGCAATAATTCTGAAATCATAACGAACTCGAACAGAGCATGCACTCCACATTCTCCTGACTTGTTCGATGTAGCATTACGATTACATTGATCAACTAGCCAATCCAATTACACTAAAATATCCAACAATCCTCCCCCATTTTAGCGTAATCCATGATTAACTAAACAAAATCATAACAAACGACAAACTTATGCATAAATGAAATATCGTGACGATTGAATTTCACATTAGTATATTACACATTCCAAATATTCGAATATCAAGGTATCACTATGGATTGAACCTTGGTTATTCATAGTGAATACATGAAGATAATATACACATAAATTTACATTCTCAAATGTTCTTACTTGACACTATCTTTTACTAGCCTAGTGTCCTAATCCTTCATAAGCATATCAAAGCCAAGTCCAAGCTTCTTGAAGCGGCTAAACTTCATGCTCAAATAGGTAGTTCTTTTATTCTCGCACCTGCATATGCAATTTTTCAAAAGAACTATTAAGAAGATAAACTTCAACCTCCTTAACTTGCAGGTCTGAACACATACCTTGGGATGATGCTTTAATGTGTTCCAATCTCTAAATGTTAAGCTTTCCACATTGAATTCAGCACCTAATGTCATATTAGATGGGAATTGGGTATCTCAACATGAGAGGTTATTCGATGGACTTTAATCCCATCCCTACAGCCGACTTGTGCACAAGATCTCTACTCAACCCTTTGGTTAGATGATCGGCTAAATTATGTTGAGTTCTTATAAACTCCACTGATATAACACCATGCGTGATAAGCTCACGAATCATGCTGTGTCTAACACCTAAGTGTCTAGACTTGCCTTTGAACACTTGTCTATAAGCATTAGACAAGGCAGATTCACTATCACACCTGATAGATAAGGGAGATATCGGTTTAGGCCACAATGGAATCTCGTAAATCAGATTTCTTAGCCATTCAGCTTCTTTACCAGCCGCTGATAATGCCACAAATTCAGATTCCATCGTTGAATCAGTAATGCAACTTTGTTTCTTTGATGCCCAAGAGATAGCACCTCCCCCAAGAAGGAATACCCATCCACTTGTGGAAGAATGATCTTCCTTATTGGAAATCCAACTTGCATCTGAATGACCTTCAATAACCGAAGGAAATCCAGTATATGTCAAACCATAATCCATGGTTCCTTTCAAGTATTTGAACACTCGGCTTAAGGCTTGCCAATGATGTGTACTTGGCTTGCTAGTATACCTACTAAGCTTTCCAACAGCATAGGCAATATCTGGCCTAGTGCTTATCATGGCATACATGAGACTACCAATAGCCCTTGAGTATTCAAGTTGAGATACTGCAACACCTGTATTAGGTAGGAGTTTAATACTAGGATCAAGAGGAGTGCTAACAGGAGAACAATCCTTAAAGTTAAATCTTTTAAGAATCTTCTCAATATAATGAGATTGAGAAATTAAAATGCCATTGTTCTCACGCTTGATCCTTATACCAAGAATCACCTCAGCCTCCCCCATGTCTTTCATATCAAAATTAGATGACAAGAACTTCTTGGTTTTATCCACTTGATTTTGGTCAGTCCCAAAAATCAACATGTCATCCACATATAAACAAATTATAACTCCTTTACCAGAAGCATCAAATTTGCTATATACACACTTGTCTGCTTGGTTAAGAAAATAACCGTTAGACAAGACCACAGTATCAAATTTATCATGCCAATCCTTTGGTGCTTGTTTCAGACCATAAATTGATTTCTTCAATTTACACACCTTGTTCTCACAACCAGGCATAACAAACCCTTCGGGTTGTTTCATATAAATCTCTTCATCTAATTCACCATTCAAGAATGCAGTTTTCACATCCATTTGGTGAATGACAAGGTTGTGTATAGCAGCAAGTGCTATTAACAACCTAATAGTGGAGGTTCTAGCAACAGGAGCATAAGTATCAAAATAGTCAATCCCTTCTTTTTGTCTAAAACCTTGGATCACCAATCTGGCTTTAAACTTATCTATGGTACCGTCCACCTTCATTTTCCTTTTGAAGATCCATCTATTTCCCAATGCTTTACAGCCAGGGGGCAGATCACTCAATTCCCAAGTATTATTATTCATGATAGAATCCATTTCATCTTGGATAGCTTCTTTCCAGAATGCAACATCCCTAGATTTCATAGCTTCGCTAAAAGTATTTGGATCCTCCTCAATAAGAAAACAATATTGGTATTGATATTCAATTTCATCTCTAGAGCCTTCTACTAGATAAAGATGAAAATCATCTCCAAAAGACTTTGCCTTTCTAGCTCTAGTGCTTCTCCTTGGTTCAGACGGTCCATTCACATCTTCAGTAGAAACCGAATTCCTACTAGAAGAAATCTGAAGCATGTCCCTTGGTCTAGGTATAGATGTAAATCTATTTTCATCAAAAATAGCATCTCTTGACTCGATAATCGAGTTCACAGATACATAGTCATTAGATTCTAACACATAGAATCTATATGCTATAGAATGCTCAGCATAACCAACAAATATGCAATCTATACCTCGTTCACCTAAGTTTCTTCTTTTGGGTTCAGTGAGTCTTACAACTGCTCTACATCCCTAAACTCTCAGAAAACTTAATTTTGGTGACTCTTTATACCAAAGTTCATAAGGGGTAATCTTATTCCTCTTACTAGGAATTCGATTCAATAAGTAACAGGCTGTCAACATAGCCTCACCCCAAAATCCCTCACTCAAACCCGAGTAGGATAACAAGGAATTAACCATTTCTTTCAAAGTCCTATTCTTTCGCTCTGCCACACCATTTTGCTGTGGTGTATAAGGAGCCGTGGTTTGATGTATTATACCAGTAGATTGAAAATAAACCGGATCATAATACTCACCTCCTCTATCAGTACGTAGATTTTTAATCATGGTACTCTGATGTAGCTCTACTTCTTCTTTATAAATTTTAAAGAAGTCAAGAGCTTCATCCTTAGCATGCAATAAATATACATAGCAATATCTAGTAGCATCATCAATAAAAGTAACTACATACTTTTTATTTCCTAATGATGGTGTAGAATGGAAATCACACAAATCACTATGTATTAATTCTAAAACATCAGACACCCTATTAACCTCCTTAAAGGGCTTTCTTGTTATCTTTGTTAACATGCATGTTTTGCATTTTTCATTGTCTAAATCAATAGCAGGTATGAGACTCATTTTAGACATATCCTTTATTCTTTTGTAATGTACATGTCCTAGACTAGCATGCCATAATTCTGGTTTGTTCAAATTATTGCTAGTACTAGTAGAAGCCATGCAAGCAGATTCATCAATAAATGGAGTATTTACATTCAACATAAACATGCCATTACACAAATAGCCAAAGCCAACAAAAGAGCCATGTTTTGACAATATATATTTGTCACTTTCATAAACTTGTTTATATCCACAATTGTTCAATACAACACCAGACAAGAGATTCTTACGAATCCCAGGAACATACAACACTTTATTTAATAATATACATTTGCCAGAAGTAAAAACTATCTTGACATTTCCTAGTCCTTTGATCGGTTCAGTTGCAACATTTCCCATCTTTAAGATAGATCCATCTTCGATTGGTTGAAAGTCTATGAACCAACGAAGATCTTTGCATACATGACTCGTTGCTCCTGAATCAATCCACCAAGCAACATTGTCATCCTGCACATAAAATGCCTCAGATATTAGTGACACATAATTCTGACTAGAATTACAATTTTGCATTAAAATCTGACCTTGTTGCATTTCTGGATCCTTGGATCCACTTGGACCAGCATTTTGCTTTTCTTGCTTGCCTTTACCAACCCGACAATCCTTCTTGAAATGTCCAGGTTTGCCACACTTCCAACATGCCATCTTAGGCCTTTTATTGGAAGAATTATTGTTGTTTCCTTTAAACTTTCGTTTATCACCCTTGCCATACTTAGAATTCTTTGAAGATCCACCATCTTCAACCATATTCACAGAAGAGTTACCGACTTGGTTCTTGCCCTTAGGATTATTCTCAATTTCTTGAGTCCTCAAAGCCTCTTCAATTCTGAAGTGACTTCCAAGTTGAACCAGAGTCATATCCTCTTTGTTATGTTTCAAGGAGTGTTTAAAATCCTTCCATGATGGTGGTAGTTTGTCTATAACACCAGAAACTGAGATAGATTCATCCATCTTCAGATTGTGTTGTGCAAACTGACCCAGAATCCTTAACAATTCATTGTATTGTTCCATCACTGGTCTAGAATCGACCATTTTGTAATTCATAAAATTACTGACCAGAAACTTCTTACTAGAAGCATCTTCTGCCATGTATTTGGATTCAAGAGAATCCCACAATTCTTTTGCTGACTCAACATTTTGATATACATCGAAAAGGGAATCAGACATACCGTTTAAGATGTGACCGCGGCAGATGTAATCAGCATTTTCCCATTTGCAACGCCTCCTTGTTTGTTCAGCGGTTTCATCCTCAACCACTTCTGGAATGGGGGTACTCAAAACATATACAACCTTCAGCGTTGTCAATAGAA
Organism: Kitagawia praeruptora; assembly: GCA_037693485.1. Taxonomy (NCBI): domain Eukaryota; kingdom Viridiplantae; phylum Streptophyta; class Magnoliopsida; order Apiales; family Apiaceae; genus Kitagawia; species Kitagawia praeruptora. The sequence goes on from CM075349.1 coordinate 185,506, forward strand.
AATGCATCTTCTTTTGCCATCTTCTAAAATCCTGACCCTCAAACTTGTCCAACTTTGTAAACTTGCTTGTCATGTCTCTTGCAGATTCTGAGTTTGCCATCTTCAAAAAATAGTTAACTTCAATCTTTGTTGGGGAATTGGGTGATAATTACTTGGATTTTTCTGAAGTCGTGTGAACACTTTCAGATTGAAGTTATTTGTGGTTCACCCAAATAATTCAATCGGATAAAATCAGAAAATCTGCAAGAAGAGAGAATGTATTTTGCTGTGTATTTCAAAATGAACCTCTATATAAAATGATCAATGTCACACCTATTTATAGATGTCAACAGATGTGTCTTTTGCCAATAGACACACCTCAAGATGTGTCTTTTCCAATAGACACATCTCATTTCCAACAGTCATGTCCAATGCCAATAGACACACCTCAAGGTGTGTCTTTTCCAATAGACACACCTCATCTGAAGCCAATAGACATGTCCCATAAGCAATAATTCTGAAATCATAACGAACTCGAACAGAGCATGCACTCCACATTCTCCTGACTTGTTCGATGTAGCATTACGATTACATTGATCAACTAGCCAATCCAATTACACTAAAATATCCAACATAATAAGACTCAGAAATAATTTACATGATATTTGAGGATCAGAATAATATTTGAATAAGATAAATCATTTTTAAATTTAGTTAAAATAATTAAATAAATATTCAAAGAATATTTATTAATTTATAGATAATTAAAGAATATTAATATTGCTCATAAATAACTCTCGAATGAATATATAAAATATTCACCAAATAAACAATTCCTCGAGTAAATATTCAAAATAATATTTGAATCAATCCTCAAATAAATATCTAAAGTAATATTCAATTGAATAAATCCTCGCAGGAATATAAAATAAATAAATAAATTCTTAAATGAATATTCCAAAATAATATTCCTTAGATGAATATTCAAAATAATATTCACTTAATACATAACTGCAAATGAATATTCAAAAATAATATTCATTTAAACAAACAAACTCTTAATGAATATTCAAAATAATATTCATTGTACTCAATAATATTTATTCGATATATTATGAAAATATATCTCCAAAAGTATATGAAATACCGACTCCCGGTCTTTTACAAAAGATACGACATATACACCCTTTATTATGGGTAATAATAAAGTCTGACTTATAACTGATATCCCCATATCTAGCTTGTAAGCCAATTCCCAATTCATTTCCGAGTACTAAATACTTTCTGGAAATATAATAATGATTATTAATAATAATCCTCAAGATACATAGTATTCTGTCGCTGGAATCCCTCCGGGTTTCCACGACTATCTCTATATCTCAAATACTGACTCCCGGTCTAGAGTCGAACAAAAGTATGCTCTTATCACAGGAGCTACAAGGTATACCGGTTTGTATATACTATATCTCAAAAGATGATATACAATCCAAAAGTTAAACTTTTACAACAAGTATATATCGCAAAACTATGCAAATCTAAGCATGGCAAAAGCAGTATTATAATCAATACTTCAAGTATAGATTTAGAAATCTTGCCTGATGCTCGAGAAGTGGTAGGGGCTTGTGACGATGTCGAACCATCTAGACAAAGTCAAAAGAAAACGTACGATTAATCCCCTAGATGATTCACTTAACATCTAAAGCATAAACACGTACGCGAATCACAACCAAGGCATTACTGACTCACCTTAGGCTCATACTAAGTCCATGTCAATCGACGAATACTTAAGTCGAAGATTCATTTTAGAAATCGGATCTCGTTCGTCCGTTTCACTAAGTGGTTTACAAAGTTCTAATCAAGTGCTCCTCTAAGGGGTTCCTTCGCACTTAACCTTGATTCAAACATTTTTATAAAATCCAAAAATAATCTTTTCGACACGAGGTCTTCTCTCATATCTTCATTGTGACCTCTAGTATTTAATTACCAAGACTCGTAACCGAATTACTCGTTTTAAAGGGGTCCAATTGAAGTTACGAATTCATGTTTATGCTTAAGAACCGTTTTTACGAATTTTACGATTTCTCATAAACCGTAAGTCCGAATGCTACGATTCTCACGTCAAAATGATCCTTAAAACATGTACTATTCATTCATGGCAGGAATGGTCACTGGTCAGTAGGTTATTCATACGAAACATGGCATACACAACATGGTATTTGAAAATCGGGCATTATAACGGCTACGTTTACGCGATTCTAAAGTTTTCGCATCACCGCGATTCATACGAGCACTACACACCAACCATCTTACACATGATACATCATGACTAATCTCATATCATCTCCTTATATCAACCATATAGATCATCAATCAAAAACAACCACCAATCAACTTAACAAACATAGTTCTTAAGCATTCATAACCATCTAACACCAATTCAACCATAATAACACATAAAAATCAAAGTAAGCTCTAGGGTTTCAAGACTTTATACCTTCCTTTGAAGTAGTTAATCACTTATCAAGCCTTGTATGATCCTTGTAGAACCTCAACCAAGCTAAAGATCAATCAAAGATTCAAGAAAATCAAGTTAGTTCTTGATTTCACTATTCATCCTCCTCTAAAACCAATTTTTCTACCTAGGTTAGACATGGAATTAAAATCTAAGATTCATACCATATCTTAGTTATGAAATATAGGTATTACCTTCCAAATATGAGAATTTTTTGATGGTTGGAGCTTGGATTTCTTCTTCCACTTTTACAAAGGGCCGAATGTTGTTCTTCTTGCAAGGGGAGGATAGTTTTGCTTTCTTTCTTTGGTTTAATCACTAATAATGCAACTAGATATTATGTATATCAGATTTCCTTGGATGTATCAACTCCCTGCTAGGTGTCGCGCTGTGATTGGTGCGTTTTAGATTGCCTTATCCTTTAGAAATTGCAAGCAAGTCCTTTCCTTTAATGTAATTGCACTTAGTCCTTGGTTAATTGCAATTTGGTGCTTATTACTTTAATAAAGTGATGAGGTCATCTTCCACTACTTCCTTTGCTTTATTAAAGTGATAACGTCATCATCCACTAGCTCGTTTTGCGGTTAAACGCGAAGTTATCATCCGTTTGTTAACCGTCTCTCGTCTACATTGCTACGTTCCTTCCTCAATATTTATTATAATCCTTTTGATGATCATATATGATATTTAATCTAGATATGAACTTAATTCATAATCCAAGATTCGTTCGCTTTATCGATTAATCCCGTTATAAAGTTTTCGGCGTTTTCCGGAACGCTCGTTTCACTGTCTCAGTGGTTTCCGTCCTTCATTCTTAAATCAAATATAATCAAATCCCAAAATATTAAATCCTCAAAGTTAATATCTCAATTCTTGGATTATAATAATATATAATCCACTGTCCGGTCAAATATTACACCGAAATAGAATTTGGAAATTTCTGAATTCCGATCGTCTTTACATACACTTATTTCCTCCGTAGATCACATATATGACTTCGAAATATCCATACCACGCTCCTTACATAGGGTGGCATGAAAAGTTTTCCAGCTCACAAAATCACTATTCATCTACCAATTTACCATGGGAAACACTATGCACGTATGGGAAACACTATGCACGCATGGGAAACACTATGCACGCATGGGAAACATTATGCACGTATGCAAAATACTATACCATCCTCATTTCCCTTCTCGGGGCTCAGTAGCTCATTTTTTGGACGATAGATTATTCTTTTCTATATCGTCAACCTTTGAATTACTCTATTCTGACCATACATATACGAATCGGGATCGTCATCCATAGCAATATCCATTCACTACAATCATTGTTCTTTGGAATCACCATTCATTAATGCTCTTTAACCACAATAAGAAAAGTTTTTAATTCTACCCAAAATTCGGGTTATTACACATACTCCACTATATGTTACAATTTGCCGTGAAGAAAACAACAAGACCCGAGGTTGCATTACCGTTGATCAGATTAAGTACGTTCCTTAGAGCTCTATGGGGCAAGGTTATTGATTTGGATGAGCTTAAGAAGTTGCAACAAGAAGTTGTCGAGGTACTTTGTAACTTTGAGATGATTTTTCCATCTGCTTTCTTCGACATAATGGTGCACTTGCTTGTTCATCTAGTCAGAGAAGTTGAACTCGGTGCACCGGTGTAATAACCCGAATTTTGGGTAGAATTAAAACTTTTCTTATTGTGGTTAAAGAGCATTAATGAATGGTGATTCCAAAGAACAATGATTGTAGTGAATGGATATTGCTATGGATGATGATCCCGATTCGTATATGTATGGTCAGAATAGAGTAATTCAAAGGTTGACGATATAGGAAGAATAATCTATCGTCCAAGAAATGAGCTAATGAGCCCCGAGAAGGGAAATGAGGATGGTATAGTATTTTCGATACGTGCATAGTGTTTCCCATACGTGCATAGTGTTTCCCGTACGTGCATAGTATTCCCGTACGTGCATAGTAATTCGGTGGATGAATAGTGATTTTGTAAGTTGGAAAACTTTTCACGCCACCCTATGTACGGGGCGTGTTATGGATGTTTCGAAGTCATATTAGTAATACGCGGAGGAAATAAGTGAATGCAGAGACGATCGGAATTCAGAAATTCCTATTTTAATTTTTGGTGTAATATTTGATCGAGCAGTGAATTATATATCAGTATTATCAAGAAATGAGATATTAAATTTGAGGAATTGAGGATTTAATATTTTGGAATTTTATTATAATTGATTTGAGAATTTAGAACGAAAACCACTGGGACAGTGAAACGAACGTTCTAGAAACCGCTAAGACTTTATAACGAGATTAAGCGATCAAGTGAACGAATTATGGATTGAGTTTATTACAAGATTAAATATCCTACATGATCATCAAGAGAATTATATCAAGTGGATTGAATGATTTAATCAAAGATTAAATCAAGAACAATTAGGATTTAAGTGATTAAAACACTTAAATCATTTCTAAAAACAAAACAATTAGCAAAGCTTCTCCAAGACTCCTTGCACAAGACCCAAGGGGATCAACACAGCCACACACATCTATAATATCAAGATATTATGTCCATAAAGTGGTTTGACAAGTCAAGGAAGGTGGGAGAGGAAAGAAGGAAAGCAAAAATCCATTTTCCTTAAGAAAAATCTGCTCCTTTTTAGCAAATTCAAAGTGCCACTTCCAAGCATCCAACAATGGTGATCTATAGCTTAAAACAAAGCTTAGGGAGAGCCCAAGGTGTGGTAAAAATTTGAGCACCAAACTCTTATTTTTCGATTTTATACGAATTTTACAAGATGAGCATGAATAGTAACCTCCATTGTTTTCTTGTTTTGATCTTAAGGTTTAAGCTTTGTAAATGATTATCTAAGGCTTATTGAAGGATAATCAAGCTCTGCAAGTGTCCCTAGATCATCAAGGAAGGTAAAACCCTAACCCATCATTTGAGTTCTTATGAGTTTTTGAGATGGTTTTGATGTTATGTAAAGATTAGTGCCTTATAAGAACATCCTTAGATATTTGGCTTTGTTTTGATGTGTAAAATGATGGGTGATAGATTTTAGTCTCACCACTGGACTTATAGAAGTAACAAGGTTGTTTGTTAAGGTTGTGGATGTATGGTATGCCCGGTGTGGCTTGGTTATGTTGTGACAAAATGGTAATGTTCGATTTAGAGCCGTCGTAATGCCCGATTTTTGTAAACCTCCTTAACAGTTGCAGACCGAGATCATAAAAGTGTTTAAGGGTTAACCACTGCATATGTTGGTGTAGATATTGTTGTCTAGTTTACGTGGCCTCAAGAATCATGTCAAAAGAGTTTACGGTTTGTAAGTTATGACCATTTTAGTGAAAGCGATTCGAGGAACAATGTCGCACAAATGTATCAACTTTGATGATAAGTTTCAGACCCTTAAAAATGGAAATGGAGTATGATATTTTGAGAATAAATGATAAGGTCAGTTAGAAAAGTATGTGCGAAGGTTTCAAGTTAAAAAGATTATTTTCCAATTTTATAAAAATGCTTAAGCCAAGGTTGCGCAATCGAAAACCCCTAGGAACGTGACATGGAAATCAACTTTATAAGTGATTAAGTATAACTTGAATTCGAGGACCGGTTTCGACCCAGACTTATGACTTAAGTATTTGTCAACTAACATGGACTTAGTATGAGCCTAAAGCGAGCTAGTAATGCCTTGGTTGTGTTTCGTTGGTGTCTTTAAGCGTTGATTTATAAGTGGATTATCCAGGGGATTAATCGTACGTTCTTTGACTTTGTCTAGATTGTCCGACATCGTCGCGAACCCCTGACACTTCTCGAGCATCAGGCAAGATTTCTAAATCTATACTTAAAGTATTGATTATAATACTGCTTTTGTCATGCTTAGATTTGCATAGTTTTGCGATATATACTTGTTGTAAAAGTTTAACTTTCGGATTGTATATCATCTTTTGAGATATAGTATATACAAACCGGTATACCTTGTAGCTCTAGTGATAAGAGCATACTTTTGTTCGACTCTAGACCGGGAGTCAGTATTTGAGATATAGAGATAGTCGTGGAAACCCGGAGGGATTCCAGCGACAGAATACTATGTATCTTGAGGATTATTATTAATAATCATTATTATATTTCCAGAAAGTATTTAGTACTCGGAAATGAATTGGGAATTGGCTTATAAGCTAGATATGGGGATATCAGTTACAAGCCGGACTTTATTATTACCCATAATAAAGGGTGTATATGTCGTATCTTTTGTAAAAGACCGGGAGTCGGTATTTCATATACTTTTGGAGATATATTTTCATAATATATCGAATAAATATTATTGAGTACAATGAATATTATTTTGAATATTCATTAAGAGTTTGTTTGTTTAAATGAATACTATTTTTGAATATTCATTTGCAGTTATGTATTAAGTGAATATTATTTTGAATATTCATCTAAGGAATATTATTTTGGAATATTCATTTAAGAATTAATTTATTTATTTTATATTCATGCGAGGATTTATTTAATTGAATATTACTTTAGATATTCATTTGAGGATTGATTCAAATATTATTTTGAATATTTACTCGAGGAATTGTTTATTTGGTGAATATTTTATATATTCATTCGAGAGTTATTTATGAGCAATATTTTATACTAAGAATATTCTTTAATTATCTATGAATTAATAAATATTCTTTGAATATTTATTTAATTATTTTAACTAAATTTAAAAATGATTTATCTTATTCAAATATTATTCTGATCCTCAAATATCATGTAAATTATTTATGAGTCTTATTATGTTTATTTTATCGAGGAAAGGTTCTCAAAACTCTATTTTCCGTTTAAGGTCTATCTTATAGGAAGACTTATACACTCGCTCAGAACTTTCAAATATAAGGGAGCTGTACTCGAGAGCTGTTATTTATTTTATTTGACTGCCCGGTCAAAAATCTGTTGATATTACTCTTTTCCCTCGCAACTTGGTTGCTATTCATCAAAGCGATTCTTTTTGTTACTTCATCATCATTCGAAGATTTCTTACGAGCAATATTATGATTTAATAATATTCCGTAATTATTATTGACTTAATAAATATTCCTGGAATATTTAATTAAATTATTTTGAAGTCTTTTTATAATAATTCATATTATTCAAAGATTATCTTTCACCTTCAGATGTGGTGTAAAATATTTCGGAGTATTTGATGACTATTTTATCAAGGGGAGGTTCCTAAACTTTAATTTCATTTAAATCTATCTTAAAGAAGATTTAAATACTCGCTCAACTTCCAAACGTATATAAGGGGACCTCACTTGAGCGATGTTATTTATTGGACTGCCCGGTCCTATACTTGCTAAAACTATCTTGTCACTCACATCTTGATTCTTTCAAGCATCGATATGAGTCTTTTGGTTACCTCCTCAACGCTCGAGGGGTATGATTGATGTAACAAGTTTATATCCATTAACAAGCATCAGCTTGGGAAATATTGGTGAATTTTCCTTTCCAATTAGATACGACTACTTTGTGGAGTCCTATCAACAAGTGTTACACTTGGGGAAAAAGGGGAACGAACTTTACGTTTCAGAGTCATGGATGATATTCGAACTAGGAGACGCATAAGTGGCCGAGTGGCGCCGGTCCAGCAATAGCCCCACCGTTGGCTGAGGAGTTCCAGAGGGCGGTAGACAAGTAATTCCGTCGGAGCTACCTTCTACATGTAGAGAACGACTGATGAGATGCATGACATATGACTGATCATCGTAAACGTCAGGGCATCTGGCGCGACAATGCTCCCATATTAGTTCATCTTCAAAAAGTGAGAAATTTCTGCAACACTGTTGGTGTTGGCAAGGTGAAAAAGTGTTGAAACCGGAATTGCAATATCTTTCCTGCAAGTTCCTCTTTTATGATAATTGAGAATATCTTGCTTATCTTTTGCATAGCAGATATTTATTCAAAACAGATATATTTTGAGTTACCTTATAACGTCATCTTTTATATGACTCTGTGGTTACCTTACATAACCGGGGTTATGGTAAGGGGGTTGTTTATATTGAATCACCTTATAAGTTCATCTTTTAATTTATATGTTGATACTCTGCTTATACTTATATAGCAGATATTTCTTTCCTACAGAAAGATTATATTGGTTTACTTTGAAACCTCATCCTTTTATAATATACTAGAACTTGGTTCAATAGTATAATAAAAGTTTGCAGAGATATTATGAAATGATATTTGGAGTACTACAATAGTACTGTTTTTGGAATATATATTTTGATAAGGAAATACTTTCGGTAAAGAGATATTTTGACAATTATTATCTTATACCCGCCTTATTCTGGGTTAAGTCATAGGCAGAGTGATGCCATGTTTTCATTACCTTGCTGAGCTATTTGCTCACTCTTGCTATTGTTTTATATATATTATAGAGCAGTGAAGCAGGATGTCATGGGCACCAGTGATTCCGGAGATGATACGAACCAGTCAGATCAGGCTGCAGCTTGTTGAGCTTATGTATAGATGTGAGTGGAATGAGAAGATTGTAATCATCCGGATCCTTAGTTGGTAATGTACCATTACTTAGAGATTGTACCAGTATCAGACTTTGTAAAACATTTGGGTATTGTAATAAAAGTTATTTATTCCGCAGTTGATGTATTGTGTCGTTTCTGAGACTCTAACCTGTGTGTGTGTGTGTGAGATATATATTGTGGGGTCATAAACAGTTGGATTGTGTACATTGTGAGTAATACAGGTAAGGCAAAAATTAAATGGATCGTGACTACTCTAAATCCCAGACCCCGGATTTGGGGCTGTTACAGAAATGGTATCAGAGAGTTAGGTTACAGTCCTCAGAAACGATAGGAGATCGAGTCTTACAATACCCTTAGGGATAATGAGAATACTTAGAGCTCAAGTAGAGTTCATAGTCGGGTTGAAGGACATGACCCTGACTGTTGGAGATGAAGCCCGAGAGGGGACTTCTTTTGGGAAACCATACTTAGGACGTTATGGTTAGAAACCATGAATTGTATGATTTTTAGATGGATGGGAGTCTGAGGTACCAGATCCCGAAGCCTTCGAGTAGGCATTTGATGATGCGCTCATTGAGATGGAAGGAGACCCGATAAAGGAAGATCCATAGGAGGATCTAGAGGAGAACCCCATGGTGGGTGAAGGGAAGAATCTTGTAGAGAATGTGCCGATTGATAAAGATGCGGTGTGTTACTTGAGGTCTTATAATAGGATCGGACGAATCTTCAGAGGATAAATAAGTGACGAGACGAGAGTTTAGGATCGTTTATGATTCATCAAGAGATATGACGAAGAAAATGGAGTAGAGTCTCTAAAGCAGTAGAGGTAGAGGCACTATAGCCAATACCGGTGGATTGATTCACCTTGAACGAGACTTGTTACTCGTAGTCTGATTATAGTGCCTAGGGAGGCAGCATGCGTAAGAACTGAGACGTTCAAATTTCATGTATGATTAAGGGTACTTTGCTACCTTAACTAATAGAGGCATTACCCTATCTATGGGGTTTAAATCCCCATGACCAACGATTCCACCAAGGACAGTGTTACTACGGAACGGAGGCATCTTATTACCTCGAGCAAGACTTTATATGTACGTATTACGCATAGTGTTATGGAAGCACGAGTGCACTAAGACGGGATATACTTAAGAACCAAGAAGGACTGAGAAAGTCAGGGAAAAACTTAAATAAGAAGGCTATTAAAGTGTTAAGTTTATGTAGCACACGGGATTAAAATGATAAAAGGAATGTTTGGTATGAAGACGGTTATAATAGTAATTGGGTTTAAGCATGTAGTTTCTAACGATCTTCCGAAGTACCGCCCATTCAACATGTGGAGTTCGTCCTTACTACGGGCGATACCGGCATCGAAGTCTTCTTATAGAATAAAACGCTTACTTGAGATGCCTACGTCTAATCGAGTAGAACTCCCTGCGAATGCAAATGTCGATGGTTGAATCCTTAGCGACTATTTTGAGTCGGCAATGACGTAAGTATCGAGCACCTTAGGGTGTATGGATAAGAAAAGCTTTAGAATCAAATGATTATCCGAGGAGCCAGCATATAAGGCATCCGTAGAGACCTTGGCAAGTACCCTCCCCAATTGCAAATTATGTTGATTATTCTTAATCTATGATCTATCGTGACATCTCTCCAAGAGAGAATTTTGAAAAAAAAAAGGGAATAGTCCTTCTTCGAAGTTATTTTATAACACTTGTGTTAATTCACATTTAGTTTCAATTCTGCCAGAGGCTGTCACGATACCTACTTTTGGGTTTTCAACGCCCTGTCAAATGATGTTATTCAAGCTCTCACTTCTAATGGTGAATAATCCTATGGTGATACATCACCACTTGCTTGTTGAATACCAGTATCTTACTGGCTATCTTTCCTTTGGAAATCGCACCTTGGAACCTGTTTACTTTAGATCCAAGGTGTCCATTTGAGAATTTACTTGTCAAATGATAATAATTATTAACTTGACTTGGAATTTCTTTCGTACTTATCAATTTCCACTGAGACGAACAACCCTATACTTATAGGGGCTGCAAGGACCATCTATCTGTGTGATAGAAGTCTGATGGGACGCCATCACTTGTAAGTTACGAAATACAAGAAGGCTAATTACCTTTAGTAATGTCTTAATTAAGACACGCAACATTGAGTTCTTATGATCATATTGATCTCTCAGTAAATTTTTTCATTTCAAATAAGGTTACCTTAAAACTCATAACCTTACGATCACCAATGTGTGATGTTTCTTTGATATGAGAGCTATCCTTTTAAAGCTCCATGATTCTTGTTATCTTTATTAAATTTCAAAGGGGATGCCAACCAGGTAAATAGTCAAAATTCGCTGATAGGAATTAGATTCGCAACAAAATAGGCTATGGCAAGAGCGGATCCCTAAGACAAATAGAATATGGGTGACATGACGATGAATTAGTTTATGTTCTCTCTCAGGGATATTATGATAGTGGAAAGTTGGTCAATCGATATATGCGAGAGGATTGTCAATGTGTTGTGAAACCCCAATGGTAGTGGAGTCGGTTAGAACCCACATAATTTCATTGAACCACTGACTCATTGGAGGTCAGAGCTTGGCTTAAAGAGATGAAGAAATCAATTGTGATACTAAGTATAGCAGAAAAGCTGAAAACGATGGTCGTCGCCTATCTCCTGAAGGGAGAGGCGAATCACTGGTGAGAATGGTAAGACAAACCTAGAGGTAAAAGGTGTTGTGACTTGGGAGAGATTCAGATTATTGCTTTTAGAGAAATGTTTTCTGAAATATATAAAGATCCAGGTGGAAATAAAAGTTCTAGTGTTGAAATAAGAAACCATGACTATGGCAGAGTATGAGGCCAAGTTATGGGATATGAAAGAGAAATGAGCCCGTAGGTTTCGACTAAAGCTAAAACAACGAATCCAGAATCGCGTGGCGATGTTGGAGTGAAATTTATGATTGCCCTGAAAGGGGAGTGGTCCTTTAAGGATAGAAATAAATTATGAAGTCCTTGCGATAATGCGAGCCAACAAGTTACTATGGGATGGATGTATGGCTTATCTAGCTTCTGTGGTTGATACCAAGAGAAAAACACCTAGCCAACGATAAATCCCAGTGATTGAAGAGTTTGGGAATGTATTCCAGAGAACCTACCCAGGGTACCACTCGATCGAGAGATTTAATTCCTTTCGAATTATGGAGAAATTGATATTATAATAATGATGGATTAGTTGATACCCAATGGAGCCAAATTGATTATGAGGGATATAATTTAAGGATAAAGACGGAGTTAGAGATTTTGGAATCTAGTTCCGACTAAGAGATTATGATGCCAGAAATATGAGGCTTGATTAGCTCATATGGCTGACCCCGGGGAAAGAGACACCAAGTATAATTATAATGATTTTGGGAGGTTGTACAAGGTTTTAATAAGCTACCAGATATCGATTTGGATGACATAATAATGAATATCGAGTATTCAGAGCCTAGTGCTGCATCTCCCGTTAGCCCAGTAGGAATAAAAGAATTAGCAACTCAGATGCGAGGATTGTTGAATAAGAGTGCAATAAGACTCAGTATGCCACCGTGAAGAACCGGTGTGTTGTAAGAAAGAAATATGTTAGCACAAGATTGTGCATCGAACCTCGAGAGTTGAATGAGTCAACATTGAGTACAGGTACTGTTGTATAAGATTGTTTGAGCAGCCCAGGGACACTGTGTATTTTCCAAACTTATTAGGAAATTGGACATCACCGGTTGGAAGTTAAAAATCGAAGATATACCCAAGATTGCGATTCGCACTAGGTATAGACACTATGAAATTGTAAGTGATGTCATTTTGGGTTGACTATTGCACCCACAACTTTAATGGAATTTAATGAATTGGCTGTGAGTTATCTGAGATAGCTTTCGCCCTGAATATATCGAAACATCGTATATATGAAGGAAAGGTGCGAAATCAAAAAGGATCAAACATGATTGACTTTCAGACCTATCAGATCTGAAAATATGTGTGCTTGTATGTATATGAAGATTATGATTTGAGATAAAAGGATTGAGAGTCCTCGAACCAGACAATATTCCCCGCAAACAAATTCCCCAAGAGATTTGCCTTTCTTTCAGAAAGGAGAAGAGATGAGATAATAGAGAATGACTGAACGAACACATGAGGTAGATTGGCATTCTGTGAGATGATTAAAGAAGAGGTTGGAACACCGAGGGTGATAGTAGATAACAATGAGATAGGAGGCCAAAACAGTGATGGCCGACGAGCTCGTTACTAGACATCAAGAGTTACTCGAATCGATTGCTAGAATACTCGAACTAGTTTCAATACGGAGTACCCCGTCGACAGTAGAGTTGACATTTATACAATGGAATTGGGGAATATCTAGAATTAATAGAGGGTTATGACAAGCAAGTTTTTGTTGATGTATTTCCGTGCAAACAAGATAGAGAATATGAGGTTCGAGATTTGTAATGAGAAAAAGTATCCTCGTGGAAGGAATTAACAAGATTAGAATGAAAGGAAGTTTAGCCCAAGATTCATTGGGCCATCTGAGAGTTTAAATGCGTCAGGAAGGTGGCCTATGAGCCAGCCTTACCCAAACCGGTAAAATGGTCATAATATGGTTCTTGCGTAGGTGCCTCATCAGTATACTATAGATGCCCGACAAATGACAGAGTACGAGCAGATAGATATACATAACCGAATCTGAACTACGAAGGACAACCTGTGGAAATTATGAATAGAAAAGAGCAAGCGCTAAGAGATAAGGTTGTCAAGCTAGTGAGAGATTTGAAGAAAAATCAAGAAGTGGAAGAATCCACCTGAGAAATAGAAAGTGCAATGGGATAGAAGTAACCCCAGTTATTCCTAAACTGATTCCGAGGACGGAATCCTTTTAAGGAGGGGAGACTGTAATAACCCGAATTTTGGGTAGAATTAAAACTTTTCTTATTGTGGTTAAAGAGCATTAATGAATGGTGATTCCAAAGAACAATGATTGTAGTGAATGGATATTGCTATGGATGATGATCCCGATTCGTATATGTATGGTCAGAATAGAGTAATTCAAAGGTTGACGATATAGGAAGAATAATCTATCGTCCAAGAAATGAGCTAATGAGCCCCGAGAAGGGAAATGAGGATGGTATAGTATTTTCGATACGTGCATAGTGTTTCCCGTACGTGCATAGTGTTTCCCGTACGTGCATAGTATTCCCGTACGTGCATAGTAATTCGGTGGATGAATAGTGATTTTGTAAGTTGGAAAACTTTTCACGCCACCCTATGTACGGGGCGTGTTATGGATGTTTCGAAGTCATATTAGTAATACGCGGAGGAAATAAGTGAATGCAGAGACGATCGGAATTCAGAAATTCCTATTTTAATTTTTGGTGTAATATTTGATCGAGCAGTGAATTATATATCAGTATTATCAAGAAATGAGATATTAAATTTGAGGAATTGAGGATTTAATATTTTGGAATTTTATTATAATTGATTTGAGAATTTAGAACGAAAACCACTGGGACAGTGAAACGAACGTTCTAGAAACCGCTAAGACTTTATAACGAGATTAAGCGATCAAGTGAACGAATTATGGATTGAGTTTATTACAAGATTAAATATCCTACATGATCATCAAGAGAATTATATCAAGTGGATTGAATGATTTAATCAAAGATTAAATCAAGAACAATTAGGATTTAAGTGATTAAAACACTTAAATCATTTCTAAAAACAAAACAATTAGCAAAGCTTCTCCAAGACTCCTTGCACAAGACCCAAGGGGATCAACACAGCCACACACATCTATAATATCAAGATATTATGTCCATAAAGTGGTTTGACAAGTCAAGGAAGGTGGGAGAGGAAAGAAGGAAAGCAAAAATCCATTTTCCTTAAGAAAAATCTGCTCCTTTTTAGCAAATTCAAAGTGCCACTTCCAAGCATCCAACAATGGTGATCTATAGCTTAAAACAAAGCTTAGGGAGAGCCCAAGGTGTGGTAAAAATTTGAGCACCAAACTCTTATTTTTCGATTTTATACGAATTTTACAAGATGAGCATGAATAGTAACCTCCATTGTTTTCTTGTTTTGATCTTAAGGTTTAAGCTTTGTAAATGATTATCTAAGGCTTATTGAAGGATAATCAAGCTCTGCAAGTGTCCCTAGATCATCAAGGAAGGTAAAACCCTAACCCATCATTTGAGTTCTTATGAGTTTTTGAGATGGTTTTGATGTTATGTAAAGATTAGTGCCTTATAAGAACATCCTTAGATATTTGGCTTTGTTTTGATGTGTAAAATGATGGGTGATAGATTTTAGTCTCACCACTGGACTTATAGAAGTAACAAGGTTGTTTGTTAAGGTTGTGGATGTATGGTATGCCCGGTGTGGCTTGGTTATGTTGTGACAAAATGGTAATGTTCGATTTAGAGCCGTCGTAATGCCCGATTTTTGTAAACCTCCTTAACAGTTGCAGACCGAGATCATAAAAGTGTTTAAGGGTTAACCACTGCATATGTTGGTGTAGATATTGTTGTCTAGTTTACGTGGCCTCAAGAATCATGTCAAAAGAGTTTACGGTTTGTAAGTTATGACCATTTTAGTGAAAGCGATTCGAGGAACAATGTCGCACAAATGTATCAACTTTGATGATAAGTTTCAGACCCTTAAAAATGGAAATGGAGTATGATATTTTGAGAATAAATGATAAGGTCAGTTAGAAAAGTATGTGCGAAGGTTTCAAGTTAAAAAGATTATTTTCCAATTTTATAAAAATGCTTAAGCCAAGGTTGCGCAATCGAAAACCCCTAGGAACGTGACATGGAAATCAACTTTATAAGTGATTAAGTATAACTTGAATTCGAGGACCGGTTTCGACCCAGACTTATGACTTAAGTATTTGTCAACTAACATGGACTTAGTATGAGCCTAAAGCGAGCTAGTAATGCCTTGGTTGTGTTTCGTTGGTGTCTTTAAGCGTTGATTTATAAGTGGATTATCCAGGGGATTAATCGTACGTTCTTTGACTTTGTCTAGATTGTCCGACATCGTCGCGAACCCCTGACACTTCTCGAGCATCAGGCAAGATTTCTAAATCTATACTTAAAGTATTGATTATAATACTGCTTTTGTCATGCTTAGATTTGCATAGTTTTGCGATATATACTTGTTGTAAAAGTTTAACTTTCGGATTGTATATCATCTTTTGAGATATAGTATATACAAACCGGTATACCTTGTAGCTCTAGTGATAAGAGCATACTTTTGTTCGACTCTAGACCGGGAGTCAGTATTTGAGATATAGAGATAGTCGTGGAAACCCGGAGGGATTCCAGCGACAGAATACTATGTATCTTGAGGATTATTATTAATAATCATTATTATATTTCCAGAAAGTATTTAGTACTCGGAAATGAATTGGGAATTGGCTTATAAGCTAGATATGGGGATATCAGTTACAAGCCGGACTTTATTATTACCCATAATAAAGGGTGTATATGTCGTATCTTTTGTAAAAGACCGGGAGTCGGTATTTCATATACTTTTGGAGATATATTTTCATAATATATCGAATAAATATTATTGAGTACAATGAATATTATTTTGAATATTCATTAAGAGTTTGTTTGTTTAAATGAATACTATTTTTGAATATTCATTTGCAGTTATGTATTAAGTGAATATTATTTTGAATATTCATCTAAGGAATATTATTTTGGAATATTCATTTAAGAATTAATTTATTTATTTTATATTCATGCGAGGATTTATTTAATTGAATATTACTTTAGATATTCATTTGAGGATTGATTCAAATATTATTTTGAATATTTACTCGAGGAATTGTTTATTTGGTGAATATTTTATATATTCATTCGAGAGTTATTTATGAGCAATATTTTATACTAAGAATATTCTTTAATTATCTATGAATTAATAAATATTCTTTGAATATTTATTTAATTATTTTAACTAAATTTAAAAATGATTTATCTTATTCAAATATTATTCTGATCCTCAAATATCATGTAAATTATTTATGAGTCTTATTATGTTTATTTTATCGAGGAAAGGTTCTCAAAACTCTATTTTCCGTTTAAGGTCTATCTTATAGGAAGACTTATACACTCGCTCAGAACTTTCAAATATAAGGGAGCTGTACTCGAGAGCTGTTATTTATTTTATTTGACTGCCCGGTCAAAAATCTGTTGATATTACTCTTTTCCCTCGCAACTTGGTTGCTATTCATCAAAGCGATTCTTTTTGTTACTTCATCATCATTCGAAGATTTCTTACGAGCAATATTATGATTTAATAATATTCCGTAATTATTATTGACTTAATAAATATTCCTGGAATATTTAATTAAATTATTTTGAAGTCTTTTTATAATAATTCATATTATTCAAAGATTATCTTTCACCTTCAGATGTGGTGTAAAATATTTCGGAGTATTTGATGACTATTTTATCAAGGGGAGGTTCCTAAACTTTAATTTCATTTAAATCTATCTTAAAGAAGATTTAAATACTCGCTCAACTTCCAAACGTATATAAGGGGACCTCACTTGAGCGATGTTATTTATTGGACTGCCCGGTCCTATACTTGCTAAAACTATCTTGTCACTCACATCTTGATTCTTTCAAGCATCGATATGAGTCTTTTGGTTACCTCCTCAACGCTCGAGGGGTATGATTGATGTAACAAGTTTATATCCATTAACAAGCATCAGCTTGGGAAATATTGGTGAATTTTCCTTTCCAATTAGATACGACTACTTTGTGGAGTCCTATCAACAAGTGTTACACTTGGGGAAAAAGGGGAACGAACTTTACGTTTCAGAGTCATGGATGATATTCGAACTAGGAGACGCGTAAGTGGCCGAGTGGCGCCGGTCCAGCAATAGCCCCACCGTTGGCTGAGGAGTTCCAGAGGGCGGTAGACAAGTAATTCCGTCGGAGCTACCTTCTACATGTAGAGAACGACTGATGAGATGCATGACATACGACTGATCATCGTAAACGTCAGGGCATCTGGCGCGGCAATGCTCCCGTATTAGTTCATCTTCAAAAAGTGAGAAATTTCTGCAACACTGTTGGTGTTGGCAAGGTGAAAAAGTGTTGAAACCGGAATTGCAATATCTTTCCTGCAAGTTCCTCTTTTATGATAATTGAGAATATCTTGCTTATCTTTTGCATAGCAGATATTTATTCAAAACAGATATATTTTGAGTTACCTTATAACGTCATCTTTTATATGACTCTGTGGTTACCTTACATAACCGGGGTTATGGTAAGGGGGTTGTTTATATTGAATCACCTTATAAGTTCATCTTTTAATTTATATGTTGATACTCTGCTTATACTTATATAGCAGATATTTCTTTCCTACAGAAAGATTATATTGGTTTACTTTGAAACCTCATCCTTTTATAATATACTAGAACTTGGTTCAATAGTATAATAAAAGTTTGCAGAGATATTATGAAATGATATTTGGAGTACTACAATAGTACTGTTTTTGGAATATATATTTTGATAAGGAAATACTTTCGGTAAAGAGATATTTTGACAATTATTATCTTATACCCGCCTTATTCTGGGTTAAGTCATAGGCAGAGTGATGCCATGTTTTCATTACCTTGCTGAGCTATTTGCTCACTCTTGCTATTGTTTTATATATATTATAGAGCAGTGAAGCAGGATGTCATGGGCACCAGTGATTCCGGAGATGATACGAACCAGTCAGATCAGGCTGCAGCTTGTTGAGCTTATGTATAGATGTGAGTGGAATGAGAAGATTGTAATCATCCGGATCCTTAGTTGGTAATGTACCATTACTTAGAGATTGTACCAGTATCAGACTTTGTAAAACATTTGGGTATTGTAATAAAAGTTATTTATTCCGCAGTTGATGTATTGTGTCGTTTCTGAGACTCTAACCTGTGTGTGTGTGTGTGAGATATATATTGTGGGGTCATAAACAGTTGGATTGTGTACATTGTGAGTAATACAGGTAAGGCAAAAATTAAATGGATCGTGACTACTCTAAATCCCAGACCCCGGATTTGGGGCTGTTACAACCGGTACACCTTCGAAACATGTTTCCTATAGAGCGATATCTCGGGAAGTTGAAGTCATATGTTCGTAATAGAAGTAAACCGGAAGGTTCCATTGCAGAAGGTTACTTGGCCGAAGAGTGTATAACATTCTGTTCAAGATATTTGGGTGGTCATGAAGAAAAAAATTTCGATAGATGTCCAACACAAGGAGAATATCATATCGGAACAAGAAGGAATAAAGATGGAATTATTTTCAATCTGAAAGATGTGGACTGGAAGGCAGGTCATCGATATGTTTTGTTTAATTCTGCTAATAATGAAGTACGGCAGTTGATCGAGTAAGTTCTATGAGCTCTTACTTAATTTTAATGCATAATGCTAATTTTGAATTTAAATTCCCTGGACTGTTTTAACTTGGTATTATTTTAGGGAACATCAAGCTTTAATGGACAGTCATGCAAATTCAAAAAAATACAAGAGGGCACGAATGCACAATGAAGAGTTTTTGAATTGGTTAAAAGAAAAGGTTAAAACAGTAGAGAAGGTTTCAAGAGAATTGGAGGTGCTTGCGTTGGGGCCTAGTCGAACAGCCAGGAGGTTTACCGGTTATGTAGTCAATGGATATCGATTCCATACGAGTTCTAGGGACTCTCGATGTACAACACAAAACAGTGGCATTTTTTTGACTGCCCAAACAATTAGTTTCGCAAGTTCGAGAGACCAGAACCCTGTCGTTGGGGATGTCAATTACTACGGATCGATAGAAGATATCATACAACTTGATTACTGGGGAGAATTTAGAGTGGTCCTGTTTAAGTGTCATTGGTACCAGGAAAAAAAGATCCACACGGTCACACTCGAGTAAATTTCAATAGGTTACACTACAAATCTGATCCTTTCGTCCTGGCTTCACAAGTGCAACAAATGTTTTACGTGGAAGATCCAACTGAAAAGCTGGTGCATTATGTAATTAAGAAACTGCCGAGGGAGTGGTGTGATGCACAAAACCTGAGTGCACATGAAGAAGATATCAACAATCCTCATTCACATGATATCAACCTTGTTCGTGGAATAGAAACTCAAGTTGATGAAAATAGCTGGTGTAGAGATGATATCCCCATAACAAGAGTTCCCAATCCCGATGATTGACTCAAACAAAATTCTTCTTTATATGTTTTAATTGTAATGGACAGAAGGAAAATTTAGTATTCTGGTCATGTTTGGACCATCTGTATTAGATGTAGTTTACTATTTTCCTATTCCCAGAAATTACTATAATATTTTAAATTTATTGTCTTTGACTGAAATGAATTTGTTACCGCTCTTAGCATTTGTCTTAATTTCATGTTATTTACTATTTTGGTTACATTTATTTACTCTGCTGTCTTACTTTAAATTTCTGTCATTGCTTTTGTTTAAGTTTTTCTTAGTGTAAATGTTGTATTTGATTTTGTACTACACCTGAGAATAACATTTACTTTAATTTTATGCAGGATGGCAGACAAAAGAGTGAATATCAGATTTTACCATGGTGGGGTGTTCCACAGGAGAAGTTATTCGGGTGGAGATAGTATACTTGTAAACCGCGTAGAAACCGACACATTTTCTTATCCAGTGCTGATGGAGTTCGTGAAGGATTACATTAATTATACTGAAATTGGAGGAGTCTATGTTGCTGAAGAAGAGTGGAAGCTACTGACAAATGACAAGGAGGTGATGCAACTGGTTGATGGTTGCAAAGATGGAGATGAGATACAGTTTTATGTAGACAACATTGTTGACAAAACTATTGAGCCGATGGTACAGATGCAGCCAACCGTGGTCGTAAGGCCAAGGAAACACCTGATTCAAGGTATATTAATGTCTTTCTCACATTTGTATATGTATAATTTACTATTTGAAATCCACCATTATTCTATTTTTGGTACAGGTTCACCGAAGAAACCAAGTTCAGCGAAGAAACCAATCTCAGGAAAGATAGCACAAAAACGGAAATATGTTACCACACATGAACTCCAGCAGCAGCAGCAGAAGCAAAAGGTCACTAAGAAGTCACCTGAGTTCGGTCATATGAGGAATTTTCGGTCATCGCCAAGATTTTTGGCTGGTCAACAAGATGCAAGTGCTGTGAAAGCGAATGGGTCGGTAAAAAGGAAATTGGACTTGCAAGCCAATACAAGTGCAGTAGAATGTACTGGAGAGGATATCGGTCCCAGCGAGGTATTTTTGACTTATCAATTGTCCTTATTTTTCAGAAACAAAGGTATTCACAAAATTAGTTCACTCGATTACTTATATAATTTTAACATGACACAATTGTGTGACTTTTATAGTTTACTTATCCTTTTCTAAAAAAAAAGTATAATTTATAATTAAACTCAAATTTAGAATAGAGAAAATTTTATTTAGGGCCTGTTTGCTTCATTGATTTTATAGATATTTTTTTATAAGAATACAAGAAAAACTGAAGTTTAGAAAAACGGTTTTCTAAAATTTAGTTATATTTTGGAAAAATTTATTTAAACTGATCCGTACATTTTCAACCATTTTCCATACAATTAAAATTTAGTTTTCTAGTTTCGGAAAAATGGAAACACGGCTATTTTTCGGAAGGAGGGATTGTAGACCATTACAAGTACTCTCTGTCCGGACATTTTATAAATTTATATCATTTTTGATTAAAATATATTTCATTCTTCCGTTGAAAATAATAAAATTCAAATTTATTCGGGTAAATTTGTGAGTCACTGCAAGCTATAATTTATGATTTTCTCTTCATTGTTTTATTGCAGTTGCCCCCACCACCCCCGCTGACAAACTATGAGATAGGTAGAATTACTCAAATGGCAGAAAATGATAAGGTTCTCGAAAAATATGGGATAAAAAAGATTGTTCGTGAACTGAGAACTTCTGCGCCCAAGAAACGGAAAGGAAAAGATACAGTTCAGGGGGAATCCGATGATTATATTCCAGAAAATGAGGACGAAGATGATTGTGATGACACAGTTGAGGTATGTTAGTGGTTAAAATGTTAATTGCTTTAAATTTTGGCCTCACATAAAAACTGTAAACCTAATACTGAACTCCTATTAATTGTAGAAAATCAATAATGTCAAGAATGTCAAAGAAAAGAAAGTATTACTTGGACCACGAACTCGTTCACGAGCAAATGCTACTACTGCAAGTGAGAAGGAAGCTGCGCAAGCTGGTGCGACAGCTGAGAAGGAAGCTGCGCAAGCTGGTACGATAGCTGAGAAGGAAGCTGCGCAAGCTGGTACAACAGCTGAGAAGAAAATGAAAAAGTCGAATGGTGCTAAAGTCACTACGCCATAGATGGGCGTCCGCAATGCTTTTCTATAGTAACGCTCACTTTCTGTTACATTAGAGGTACCTTTTTTTGACCTACTGCAACACTATTGAGATTGTGTTACATTACTTGTTAAGGTACTATTAAGGTACTGTTGCAGTAGAACATCTACTGTTGCAATAGCTTCGTTGTGTTACAGTAGCAATTAAGCATTGCATTTGCTATTTTTTTAAAATTTATAAATATAAAAATGAATAAACATGTGGGCCCCACTGACACTGCTACATGAACCACAATCTACCACGTGGCATGTGGGCCCCACTGCCACGTGTCACAGGACCCACTACCATGTGTCACGTGGGTCCCACACTGCCACGTGTCATTTGTGGGTCCCACTCTGCCACGTGTCATTGGGCCCCACACTGCCACGTGTCGTTGTGGGACCCACAACTGCCACGTGTCCCTAGCAGTTTGTAGTATAAATACATGTTACTTAAAAAAACAGGCAGATGGGGTTCGAACCTCCGACCTTCTCACTGTTGGTTCAACAACATTACCACTACACCAGCCATACACGTCTGTTTACTTTCTGAATGACTAATATATAAACTATGTAGTTAGATTTTCTTTGTTACATTATTACTATTACTTAAATAGAATTAAAATAATTTTCATTTTTTATATATTATATTATTCATTGAGGGGAATAAATTATTCAAGGGGATCTCAATATTGAAAATATTTATATAATTTAAAATCGAATCCTTATTTTATATTATTCCGATCAAAGTAGTAATTGACAGTCGAATTACCCGATCTAATAAAAAAAATTCTAAAATTTTTGGAATAACATTAAATATGATGGATCTTGATTCCCGTACGGTTGGGTGGTCGAGAAATATTTTCTAAAAAATCGAATCCTCAAACCGTGACGAAACCTTGTTTAGGGGTTCCGGTCAAATTGATAGTTGACCGTTAAATTAATCGATCGAATAATTTTTTTTTTTTTCTAAAATTTTGGGAATAACATTAAATATGATGGATCTTGATTCCCGTATGGTTGGGTGGTCGAGAAATGTTTTTTAAAAAATCGAATCCTTAAACCTTGACGAAACCATGTTTAGGGGTTCCGGTCAAAGTGATAGTTGACCGTTGAATTACCCGATCGAATAATTTTTTTTTTGTTTTCAAAAATTTTGGGAATAAAATTAAATATGATGGATCTTGATTCTCGTATGGTTGGGTGGTCGAGAATTATTTTTTTAAAAAATCGAATCCTTAAACCCTGACGAAACCAAGTCTAGGGGTTCCGGTCAAAGTGATAGTTGAGCGTTGAATTATCCGATCGAATAAATTTTTTTTCCCTAAAATTTTGGGAATAACATTAAATATGATTGATCTTAATTCCCGTAGGGTTGGGTGGTCGAAACCCTATTTAGGGGTTCCGGTCAACTTCCGGTCAAAGTATTAGTTGACCGTTGAATTATCTGATCGAATAAAAAAAAAATCTAAAATTTTGGGAATAACATTAAATATGATGGATCTTGATGCCGGAAGGTTGAGTCGTCGAGAAATATTTTTTAAAAAATTGAAACCTTAAATCGTGACGAAATCCTATTTAGTGGTACCAGTCAAAGTAGTAGTTGATCATTGAATTACCTGATCAAATAATTTTTTTCCCCCGAAATTTTGGGAATAATTTTAACTGTTATATATAATCTAATGTATATTGCAAATGTTAATTTATGTTTTATATAAATACCTGTAATGGGGGTGTTTGGAAGTTAGAGGTTTGGGATAAAATTAGAGGTTTGGGGGTAGATTAGAGGTTTGACCAAATGAAACCTCTAATGTGAGTGTTTGGTTGTTAGAGGTTTGAGTTAGAGGTTTGGGATCAAAAAGCTAATTTTGAAAAAGCTCATTTTAGGAGCTTTTTCAATTAGAGGTTTGCTATGTGTCACAAAAAGTTATTCAAAAAGCTATTTACCAAACACTTTTATTCAAAACAGCTAATTTCAATCCGCTAGTCAAAACAGCTAATTCAATCCGCTAGTCAAAACAGCTAATTCAATCCGCTATCAGCTAACAGCTATCAGCTAATTGCCAAACAGGGCCAATATTTTTTATTTTTGTATTAAATTATTTGTAAAAGAGAAATAAGATGGAGTAGAACATTTCCGGATATGAAAATGGGCGGTCTTTTTCCCCCCAAAATGAAAACTACATCTTTTCATTTTCCCCCCTTTCCCAGACGAAAATCATACTACTAACTACACTTTTCCCCTTTCCTCCTTACACGCTCTCGATACACTCTCTCTCGACTCACCATTCTCTCTACTCACCGCTCTGAACTGAAGAAGCTCACACGTATATCAAATCAAAATTCTCTCTTCCCTTCTCTTCTCTCTTATCTTCTTTATTCTAATCTCTTCTCTCTTCTCTCCAAAATTAGGGTTTAATTATTTTTGATTTTACAGGTGATAAATCGATTCCCTCGTTCGATTAATTAATTGGTAAAAACTCTCTCGATTTTTGATTTTGATTATATTTTTTGTTGCTTGTTTGATTTTGCCATTAACTCTTTTATTTTGATTTTCAATTAGGGCTTCAATTGGGACTTTTTATTCTGGGGCTTCAATTAGGGCTTTTATTGAGTTCTCATGAACACTCGATGCCAGCCTGGATCAGTTGGACTATTTTTACAGGCTTCACTTCTGATGATGATGGCTGGAGTGGCACTCTCTCTCAGCAGACACCACTACTTTTTTTTTCTTATTGTAAGTAACTGGAATGATAAAACAGTAGAGTATTGATGCACTATCTACGTTAAAGAGAACTCATGTTTACAGTTTGGAAGGAGAGCATGTTTTTGCATTTAAATTTTAATATTTTATCAACTAATAAATGCTAGTTCAGTTCTCTCTTCTTTCTCACAAATGTTATTCCCCGTTCCTAATTTTTACATAGAAAATGCACTCAGAAGGATTGAATTAATGGTCTCAAATCTTTCAAATATCAGACTAGAAGCCTTCTTACTGTCATATTTCCTTTTTTTTCTTTTTAACTTATAATTAATTTCAAGTTAAGCTTATTGTACAGATAATATTTTATAGTTGTTGAGAATAAAGAATCTTACTGAGGAATGTGTTCTGCTCATACCACCCAAGAAAAAAGTGATTTTTGAATAATTACATGAAGACCAATTATGCTGAAGCTTATACATGCTTAAGTGCTATCTCCATGTGGTAAATTTATTTTTGTTGTCTTCAACTTTCTGTATAAACATACTTCCTCTACAGTAGAATATATATCATCTTTCATTTTTACAATTTGTAAGTTCTCATATTGTTGGAAGGAAGTTATCATTTTCATTTTCTTAATATAAATAAAAATGAAGTGATCCGATACTTTTTACAGGTTTTTTCAAGGATAGGACGTATGTCATATGATATTGTGGGAGCACAGATTCTTCAAACTGGGGTCCCAGCAAGCAAAGCAAATCTTATTGGTACAACAGAGGCATCTGTTGCAAGTTTAGCAGAGTCTCTAATGTTGGGAGTTGCAATAATAGCAAATGACGTTTCACATTTTGGAAGTTTAGTCATGCTTTCTATTGTAAATTAGAGGAGTTTGTTACTAACCTTCTGCATTGTAGGAATCCTATACCTGACACTGATGGTGTGAGTTCTTGTTTCTATTGCAAGTTGTCGGCACTTAAAATTATGCCATGACCATCTTTATGAATCTTCATTAATGGCTAACCTAGTAACCTACTAGGTATTGAGATTTTTATAGATAATTTAGATCTATGTTGAGCTCATATATCTTTTGAATTAGTAATGAGCATGAACAGGTACAGAGTCCTATATATGATAACTTAGACATACTGTATCACCTTCATTTGTATTCGGAATTCTTGATCGACTTTTTAAATTCAAATTTAATTTTAAAAAAAAATATCAATACATGCTAAAAAGTCAAAAATAATTCTCATACATAATAATAGCACATCTACCCTTAAACTAAGTAAATGTTTCTGTGAAAATGAGTACGTAGAATAGCACATCTCCTCTCATTCGATTTTTTCTGTTTCACTTTGAACAGCTATTGCTTTTTTGCATTTTTCTGTTTCTATTTTTGAAGAACTTCTGCAGGTATTTTTCACTGTCTATACTTTACACTTCGTTCCGCTTCTTGCCAGCTGTAAATGTTAATTCTTATAGTTTTTCAAATTGCAGGAGGAGATTGTGGACGAGACAGATGTATATGTTGATGTACATAAAAAGGTAAGTCAATCACTTTGAAATTGCAAGATACTTGGCCTGATGAATAAGATGTTGACATTGTTTTAGAACCATGAAGTTTAAACTTTCCTTCTGTAGGATTCGTGTCGCTGCACCCGCTACTGCTTCTTAATTGTACGTATCCCATCAATTAGGAAGTTAACTGCCCTAAAAGGAGCTGTAAGTAAAGATTACTTTAAAAAATTAATACACCTTTAAATTTATTTAACTTTGTTTCAAAGTAAAGTCGTCCACATCATCTAGACTTTATCTTGATGTGCTAAAAGAACTTCAGACTTATTTCCAGTCCATTAATATTATCAAACATGATTTAACTTTTACTAATTTTGTTAGGTTTTGCTAATTGTCTGATTTAAGGAATATTATTATTATACAAGTAATTAAATATTTTTATATTCTTTAAATATTATATTTTTTTAATAGCTTGTATTACACTGATAAAAAGTTTGTGCAAATATCAGTAGGATAAAAAGTTTATGAAATTTATTTTTAGGTTTTTTTTAATAGCTCTTTAAGTATGCTCTGTTTTGTTGGGATGTTCTTATTATAACTAATAGAATATTAATTATCCACTGTTTACCTTATATTTGTTTCAGATCAACCGTGTTGAATTTGTTTATTCTAACCGTGAGATTTTAAGCCAGATAATTTTGTCATGGGATTACAAAGGCGATCAAGTCAGGTCCTGGTTTATACTTTATGCTTTGCTTGTTGGTTATGAGAATTTCTTGCAAGTCATGCTTCATAGTAAATTTCCCTGTTCATTTGATGTAGGTTTCCATCGTAGGTTTTGGTCTGAG
Source organism: Kitagawia praeruptora (assembly GCA_037693485.1). Lineage (NCBI taxonomy): Eukaryota > Viridiplantae > Streptophyta > Magnoliopsida > Apiales > Apiaceae > Kitagawia > Kitagawia praeruptora. Next base: position 213,050 of record CM075349.1, read on the forward strand.
TAAAAAGTACAGAGACAATTGTCAACTCACGACGTATACCTTACTGGTGAGATGAGTTCATATATGTTTTATGCTTTCTATACTCCTGATCTTGGAACCATTTTGAAAAAATTAACAAATTTAAGTCTGTCATTTATAACATCTTTAACGGACTAAAAGACATTTTTGGTCTTGTGTGCGGTTTTTGGACTATTGTGGATAAGTTTGGGGAAGAGATGGCACCCTTTGCTCTTGGATTGTGTCAGAATCTGGTGACACTACTAACTATTTACCTTTATCTCACTTCCTTTGTAGCTTGTTAAATTAATAACTTAAAACTTGATCAGGCTGCTGCCTTTCTGAGGTGCAGGCATACCATGGAGGATAATGGTGAGGCTGATGATCCAGGTGCTTTGGCAGCAGTTGATAAAGATGAGTGTTGTGCATGTAATAAAAAGAGTGGACTGCTTATTAATTTCTACATATTCTTAAATATGCTCTTTTCTAGCTCTTTATGTTTTTTTACAAGTCTAAAACTTTCACTAATGTTGTTTTCTATGCATACATGAAATCTTTTTAGGTAATTGATGTCATCACCAAATACTACTAGATTACGGCAGTTTCAAGGAAGAACGTAGCTAAAGGACATTGTGAATGTGTCAAAATCAATGTGGATATGGTTTATATGGTAGTTAGAAGGTGCCTGAATGGTTTGGTACTTAGATTTTGTTTTGGCGAAGTGCTGTGTGAAAGGTCGTATATGGTAGTTTGTACATATATTTGATTTTGGCGTAGTGGTGGATGATAATGATCAGGGACATATTTTGTACTTTGTATTAATTGGTTTATTTTGTAAAGGGATTGATATGCATATAAATCAGATCTTGCAAAATTTTCAATTTTAGTGTTGTATTAGATAATTACAGTGTTATTTCAGATAATTATGTAGTGTGGCATTAGATAACTCTGTACTGTTACATTAGAAAGTGGGCCCCCCACATGCCACGTGGTAGTGGGGACTCACAAATGTCACGTGGCAGGTGGGCCCCACACCTGCCATGTGTTAGTGTGGGCCCCACAACATGCCATGTGGCAAGGTGCCACGTGTCAATTGGTGCCACGTGTCAATGGGTGCCACGTGTCAACTGCCATGTGGCAGAACGCCAGGTGTCTCGTAGGCCCCGCATGCCACGTGTCATTTAGATTTTTTGACTAAGCTAAGGTAACACCTGCTAGTGTTGCATTTGCTTGATTTTGTGTTACCTTATGATCCCGATGTAACACTTTCCCTTGTGTTACCATTGAGAAGTTGAGCGTTACATTTGAGGTCAAAGGTAACGTTAGCGGATGAAATGGTAAAAGTGCGTTACCTTAGGCCTAATGTAACAGAAAACGTGTCTAATGTAACAGTAGGAGTGCGTTACATGCGCCCATCTATGGTGTAGTGAGTTTTGAAGCCAACATGTAGTAAACTGTTAAAGCAGTCCAGCAATGCAGAAGCATGTGGCTCGGTATCTGCGTATTTAGCGCTGTGGGAGCGTAAAAAGAAGGGTATTCCAGCTCCAACCGATAATGTCCCTAATTCAAACTTGGAAAACATTACAGAGGAAGACACTGGAGCCGGTAATGTGTTTTCTCATACTTTTTCTTTTGTAAGTTGGATTAAAGGCAGTGCTTGTAGTTAATGGTTAAGTTTTAATGAGGCTATAATGCAATTTGTTTTTTTTAATGTGTACCTGGTGTAGACATTGCAGCTCCTAAAAAATGGAGAGGAAGGTCAAAAATGTCCGCTGTTCATGCGAGGACTCGTGAACAAAGACCAGTCATTTTGTTGAACAAACGGGGTCAACCAGTTGCAAAAAATAGAAAATTATTGAGAGAGCTGAGCAATTTTCTGGGGACAGTTGCAAAGGACAATGTGTCGCTTACTTACATCAATTGGCGTCTTGTTCCTAAGCAATTGAAGCAAAAAATGTGGGAGTATACTACAGTAAACTCTACGACCTTTATCTGTGATTTATTTTCATGTTTACACATTTAATTAATTGATTTTTAGTTTAATATATAATAGGACCGTTATCTGATTTCGGAAAATGGGCAACGGTGGGTGGAGAAGACAATTAATACATCTTGGAGGGTGTACAAATCTCGTATGAAGCATAGGTATTACACAAAGTATGCAACTGATGAGGACAGGATGGCAAATAGGCCCAATTCAATTCCGTTGGAGGATTTTAAACTGTTGTTTAAGTATTGGGGAGATGAGGCAGTTCAGGTAGTCTACACATCTTCAACCTATTTTTTAATTAAAAAGATTATCAACTGAAACGTCTGATATGAGTATTTTTTTTTACAGGAATTATCAGAGGATAATAAGGCTCGTCGTGAATCAGTAACTGACCCACACACTCTAGGTTCCGATAGTATGGCACTACTTAAAGACAATTTGGTGTGTGTCTTTCCTTTAGCATATTAACCTTTTTTGCACATAAGTTGGTTAAAATAGTAAATACCGAGTTAACTATCACTGTCATGTAAATACTAAGTTAATCTGCTGTGAAATCTTGGTCTTAATTTCTACTTGATATAATCATCATAATTAGCAATCACTTGTCTGATCAATTTTCATACTAAGATTTGAACAAACACTGTAGAAATGTTTAGAAAATCAGTTTGTTTTATGAATTTATGCTCTATATAGGTTAGTTTAATTTAGGTTTTTATGTGATTATAATGGTTGGAATTAGATGCAATTATAAGAATTAATCTAGTCATTCTCTTCGGATAAACAAACAAGTCACGCATGACTCAACTATGGCTGCGTTCACATATATAGTATGGGATGTAATGAAATCTGGACTATTTTTTGGATATAATTTTTCAGTTTTAAGTTATAGTATGGCTGCTTTCACATATATAGTATGGGATGTAATGAAATCTGGACTATTTTTTGGATATAATTTTTCAGTTTTAAGTTATAGTTCATTCCTTCGAATTTCTAAGTCCATTGTTATTCGTTCCCACACTTTCTTAAAAATTCTTGCTATATGGAATTTGCATACATGTGATGTGTTTTACGGTGAAATGTACATCCCAATGTCGTATGTAATTCGTCTATTTGTCATTCAGGCATTACATGGTTAATTTTAATAAATTCATAAATTTTATTTAGCAAAAACAAAATTCATAAATTTTCATAAATAAAATTTCTGACTTGTAATAAGTGCTAACTATGAACAAGATAACCGTATTTTCTTTGTTTGATAACAGAAAACGAGCAACCCTTTGCTTGCCTCGCCATCAGGCGCTGTGGTTTATATTGAATCTCTTGAGCGAGAAGAGGGTCGAACATACAAGACAAATACAGCTGAACTGAAAAAAAGACTTGTAAGTACTATATTTTATTTAGTTGACTTATGTGCTAAGTAGAAATAAAGATTGGTTCATTTGGTTGAATTTATCATTTTTCTTTTACAAGTAAAGAAATATAGCAAGGCTTTGTCTGTTGGTTTATTTGGTCAAATTTACTTGGTGAAAATAGTGCTTTTCTCTGTTGAGGGTATTTCTATGTAACTCTTATTTTGCAAACTTTTGTTGTAGAGCGAGATCAAGGAGAAGGTCGCTGCTGGTGAGGATGTAAACGAACTGATTGCTAACGGCAAGTCTCATGGTCCAGATTGGCTAAAAGGACGCCAAGGTAAAAAGGCTAGTTTGGCATCAAGTTCAGCTCCTGCAGACCCTTTTGTGGATGATTTGACTGCAAAGATAAAGCAAGAGCTTAAGGTGGAGTTCGATAGGAAACTCCAGAATAACGTGTCGATGTTGCTTAAAAGGCTGGGAGAAGCAAATCCCGGTTTAAATCTGGACTTGGGAGACTTTAGCTGTTGTGCTACAATGTCAAGCGAGGATGATGAAAATGCTACTCCTTTGACTGGAGGGAGTACCCTTTAGCTATTTGTTTTCTTAAAATCTTTAGTAGTGCTCACAGTTGGAACTTATTAGTATGGACAGTTTGGATGTCGCATTTTGTTTGGTTAACTTTGATTAAATTAAGTCTATAGGTTGGATTATGTTTTGGTGAAATGGTGTTTTGGTGAAATGGTGGATTTAGAATATTTTTTTGGTGAAGTGGTGGATTTAGATTATATATTTGGTAAAGTGGTGGATGGAGGAGATCTGTGAGTCTTGGTTGATGAAAGATAGATTGTGAATGTTTTGTATTTGACGATTACGGTTTGTAATGGGATTATTGTATATACAAGCCGGATATTGAAAAATTTTAAATGTTAGTGTTGCAATTGCTAATGTTGCAGTATTAAATTTTGTGTTACTATAGCAACCAGATTTAGTGTAACATTTGAATAGCATAGTGTTACATTAGCCTTACTGTTATATTGATAAAAAACAAGATTGCAGTGTTGCATTAGATAATACAGTGTTGCATTAGAGTATTAGCTATTGTTGCAATAGAGAGGGTCCCCCCCACATGCCACGTGGCAGTGGGCCCATATGCCACGTGTCAGGTGGGCCCCCCACATGCCACGTGTCAGGTGGGCCCCACATGCCAAGTGTCAGGTGGGCCCCCCACATGCCACGTGTCAGTTGGGCCCCCCACATGCCACGTGTCAGGTGGGTCCCACATGCCACGTGGCAGGTGGGTCCCACATGCCACCCCTTGACACGTCACCACCATGCCACGTGTCACGTGGGCCCCACCTGCCACGTGTCCTCTGTATTTTTTTGGCTAAGCTATGGTAACACATTTCTAGTGTTGCATTTGTTTGATTTAGTGTTACTGTATGGCCCTAAGGTAATACTTTTCTTAGTGTTACTATTGAAAACAAAAGCGTTACGTTAGAGAGCAGAGGCAACATTAGCGGATGAAATGGTGAAAAAGTGTTACCTTAGGCCTATTGTAACGAAAAATGTGTCTAATGCAACAGTAGAAGTGCGTTGTATCTGGGCATCTATGGCGTAGTGTTAGTGCCTTTTGAGACTTTAAATGTGGTGGGTGGTGTAACACCCCCAGATCCGGGGTCAGGGATCTGGTCGTTACGGTCTAAATATCCATCCACAAAACCAACATAATCTAAATTACAACCTTGTGACCCAAAATAACAACATAAAACACACCCGTTATAGTCCCAGAGATGAAATCAGAGTAATCGTCAATATTATTAATCACAAGTTTGAGCTCTTACAACCCAAAGAATTACAATTTTACAATTACATGCTCTTTGCCATCCATTGGTATATGCCATATATATAAATACATTTGATGCACAAATACTAACAACTAGCCTACCAGAGGCTGCATCCTTAGCAATGGTAGCTATGACCTCAGCGGTTAATCCTCTGACGGCTGACACCTGCCTATGCTGAGCACGCCTTGCGCGGCCATCTGATCTAGCTGTTGTTGTGATATAAATAAATAAAGCAAGGGTGAGCAATAGCCCACCAAAAATATAATTGAACAGTGATAATATATAACAGTCCAAAATATCTTTGAAACCATATGCCATGCATTAACGATGTAGTACCAATATAAGGTATGAGATGAAGTTACAAGGTAACTCAAAATATATTTGTTTTGAATAAATATCTGCTATGACAAAGATGAGCCAGATATTATCAACTTTTCATAATAGAGGAACTTGCAGGAAAAATATTGCAATTCCAATTCAAACACTTGTCAAACCTGCCAATAATGATAAGGTTGCAGGAAATTTCCAACATTGAGAGATGAACTAATATTGGAGTTTGACGCGCCAGGAGACATAGCATTTACACGATGATCAGTCGCATGTTATGCTCCCCACCTCTTGTTTACTACATGTAGAAGGAAGCACCGACGGATTTACTTGTCTACCGCCCTCTGGAACCCCCCGGCCAACGGTTGGGCCATTTGCTGGACCGGCGCCACTGGGTCACTTACGCATCTCCTAGTTCATTTCACATCCATAACCTTGAAACGTGAAGTTCCTCCCCCTTTCCCCAAGTATATTACTTGTTGATAGGACTCCACAAAGTAGTCGTATCTAGTTGGAAAGGAAAAATCACCAATATTTCCCAAGCTGATGCTTGTTAATGGATATAAACTTGTTCCATCAATTCTTACCCCTCGAGCGTTGAGGAGGTAACCAAACAGACTCATATCGATGCTTGAAGGAATCAAGATGTGAGTGACAAGATAGTTTTAGCAAGTGTAGGACCGGGCAGCCCAATAAATAACATCTCTCAAGTGAGGTCCCCTTATATATTTTTGGAAGTTGAACGAGTATTTAAATCTTCTTATAAGATAGATTTAAATGGAAATAAAGTTTTGGGAACCTCCCCTTGACAAAAATAGTCATAAAATACTCCGAACTATTTTACACCATATCTGAAGATGAAAGATAATCTTTGAATAATATGAATTATTATAAAAAGAACTTAAAAGAATTTAAATAAATATTCCAAGAATATTTATTAAATCAATAATAATTAAGGAATATGATTAAATCATAATATTGCTCGTAAGTAATCCTCGAATAAATACATAAAATTATTTACTAAATAACTCTCTTCTTTAAATGAATATTCAAAATAATATTCATTAATTAAATAAGCCCAAGTAAATGTTTAAAATAATATTCAGTAAATAAATCAAACATTAAATGAATATTTGAAAATAATATTCATTTAATAATTAATATTCTAAATAAATATCCAAATAATATTCTTTTAGCAATCAAACTTTAAAGGAATATTCGAAGCAATATTCCTTAAGTAAATAGAACTTCGAATGAATATCTTAAAATAATATTCATCAAGTACATAAAATCTTAAATGAATATTCACGATAATATTCATTTAATAATTAAATTTCCAAGAATACTAAAGTAATTACTCATTGAATAATCAAATTCTAAACGAATATTCGAAACTAATATTCATTTAAGTAATTAAAGCTCGAATGAATATTAAAATAATATTCAGCAAATAAAAATACGCGAATGAATATTCAAAATAATATTCATATAGTACCTCTCGATTGAGATAATATCCAAATAGCATTCCTCGAGTAATTTCCAAGTAATCAATACTTTATGAAAATATAAATAATGTTTACTAATAACATTCCTCAAAATGAGTACTACTCTGCCGCTGGAATCCCTCCGGGTTTCCACGGCTATCTATATATCACAAAATACTGACTCCCGGTCTTATATTTAAAGAATGAATATCATACGCCCTTCACTAAGGGTCTTAGCAAAACAATCTTGCTTATAACTGATAATTCATATCTAGTCTATAAGCCAATATCAATTCAGGGAACAAGCATATCAATAGACTTGAAAGTAGGCATGCATGTTATGGTATAGGTATACAACAATCATTATATATATTATCACAACAACAGTTCCAAGTATTGGAAACTTGCCTGGTAATCCTGTAGGGGTAGTGTGTCTCGTGTCGATCCAGTGATCTATAAATAGTCACAACAACCGAGGTCAATCACTTAACATTTCGAAGGTTAAGTATAACTTAACTTAAGTCATGTAAGTTTAGTCCAAAACACACCTCGAACCCACCCTTAATGTCAGATTTTTCGTATATCTTACTTAATAAATTATAACCTCGTTCTTTGCACCAATATGTGGTCTTGATAATTCTTAACAAGTTTCGTGTTTTAGTCGACTCGAAATTCCCTTTTTAACTTAGCCAAAAAGGGTGGCCAAATTAGTACCCCTAGGGTTGACTTTTCCGAGAATCACTATTTCGAGACTCGTACTTCAACACTTTTAATAAATCACTGGAAACGTATTTAATTACGAAACCACTTATAAAATCATCTTTGGTATTTGTAATATTTATCATAAAATTTCCAATTCGAAGCCACGAGTCTAAATAGGTGAAATGTATTTTTGAAGTTCAGTCGACTACGGATCTTTACTATTCACACCTCTTTCACTAAAACGTTCATAACTCGGTAACCGTTAACTCAAATGACGCACCGTTTTCGCATACATGATCTAGAGAATGTCTAGAAGGTAGCTAACTCAAAATTGGACTTAGATCAGAAGATTAATTTTTCGGAATTTTGCCAAAACAGGGCAGGAGGTTTTAATGAATAATGTTACCTCCGAAAAGTGGTTTCTTCGCACTTATCCTCGATTCGAACATTTTTATAAAATCGGAAAACGATCCATTTTACTTGTGGTTTTCTCTCACGCCTTCCTTATTACCTCTAATATTTAATTACCATGATTCGTCACTGACTTAGTCATGTTAAGGGATTCCAATTTCAGTTACGAACTTTCGATTACGGTTTCAAACATCTTTTACGAATTTAATCATAACTCCTAAACCGTAAGTCCATTTCATACGATCTTTATATCAAAACGAAGCTTATAACATAATCTAGCTTATCATGGAAGAAATCGAAGCTAATCAGTGACTTATACCTACTGTCAAACTCGTGTTCTTAAGGTTAACGAAATTTCGGCATTACGACAGCTATAAATCGGATATTTACCAAATTCCAAAACTCCCAATAATCATGATATCTACTCCAAACAACATATACATGATTTATAACCATGAACTGAGGCCAAGCAATGCCTTTCCGTTCACCTAGGCTATTTTTAACATTTATCAAAACTAAACCATAATCATGCTTGTAATCATGCTTATAACTTACTACTAACATAACTAAGTTTAAATCCATCAAGAACAAGCATATACCCAAAGTAAGATCTAGGGTTCATGAGGTTTATACCTTCCTTGGAGAGTGTTAAAGCCCTTGCTAAGCCTTGTATAGTCCATGCCTATTCTTAACCAATCTTGGATCATCCAAGAAATCAAGAAAACCAAGATTTGTTCTTGAAAACACTATTCACCCTCCTCTTAAATCATTTTTTTTTGCAAATGGAAAAAGATGAGTTTGATGCTAAGATTTTGAGGAGATCATTTTTATGAATTATAGGACTCACATAAAAAGTTTCAAGATCAAAGGATGGTTGGAAGTGGGATTTTCCCCTTTGAATTTTGAAGAAGCCGAATGGAAATGTTTATGGAGAGGGTTTGATATTTTTTTGTGTTCTTTGCTTGGTTAATGTGATAATAATGCATCAAGTGGATGAGACTTGGATAATATCTCATCTTGGTTGATTTATTAAAGTGAGGATGATGCATGGAATGAGGTATTTGCAAGACAAGTGTTGAGATTGTGGTGGTTTAAGACTAACTAGTAGTTTGGTTGCTAAGTACTTAGTTGATCCACTTGATTCTAGTTACTCTTGTAACTATATTGGTTACTAGATATTTTCTAGTGGCTTATGCATGACTCTTGCTCCCTCTGTTTGTTTCTTTGTCCGTTTATTGCTTAATTCGTTGATCGTTCGAGGGAATAACTCATTCGTTTCTAGTTAGGGTTTTACCGAAAACCTTCTTAATATTTATAATACTATTCCTCATCTTTCTTAATACTTCTCAAATTTAAATTCCTTAAATCCCTTTTATAATTCCTTATGTCTTGCAGTGTCCAGGGAATTCTCGGAGAAAATAAAAGTGTTATTTTTCTGAATCCGACAGCTTTTACATACACTTATTTTCCTCCTGGATCACTAATACGAACTCAGAAATCCGTTCCGAATACCGGATATAGCATTATTATAATAATATTCTAAATCCCACCAAAATCACTATTCATCACTTATTTTTATTTAATTCCTATAATTAGGAAAATGAACCTGGTTTACTCTCGAGTGCTCCTTAACCTTTTTACGGAACCGCTGGACTTATAATAGATATTGATTTGGATGACACAAGAATAATCTTTCTTGGAATAATATAACTTATATCCTTAGGAGATAGATTATTCTTATTTATGCTATCAACCAAAAGTATTCTTCATGACATATGATCATTTAGATCTATACCCATTCACATTCTTTGTTAATACCTTGTAGTCGGAGTCACTGCTCATTCTTTCATCAATAAATAAAAAGTTTTTAATTCTACCGAAAATTCGGGTTCTTACAGTCTCCCCTCCTTAAAAGGATTCCGTCCCGGAATCAGGTAGAAGACAAATGGGTACTTGTTGGTTATTTCGCTTTCCAATTCTTTGGTCGATCTTTACACATTCCAATCTTTCTAAAGCACATCATACTGGTGTTACAATACACCCTTTATCCGTTCTACCAATTCTTTGATACTTTCGCATAACACATCATCCAGTATACGCTCTTGTCCGTTCTTATACTATTAACCTTATTGGTACGTGCAGTGACTTCGGTATCACTAACGCGCTACGAAGTCCGGAGATAACCTCACTCAAAATTTTGCAATTCCTAATCGCTTTAATCTTCGCAATCTCGATGTATATATATTTAGGTGGAAAAAATTTATCGAGAGATCACTGTGATCAATGGACATTTGTTATATTGCATAGCTAGTACAGAAGGGGGCCAGCCTTAGTACTTGACAAGCAATTAAACAATTAATGGCATTCCACTTAGACTCCTGTCACACAGACAGAGAGTCACGTAGTATTACCTCCCCTCCTTAAAGGGTTGTTCTTCTCAGTTTAGAAGAAGATAAATAAGGGAAAAGAAAAGGAACGAATTTCAAAGAATCATATAAGAAAGTTTTCATGATTGTCAAAATATCATACTTAGAATTTTCCTCTGAACTATAGAGGTTTATTAGAGAAGAAAATAATCATATTCGTATTAAATAATACTTTTTCGTAATCTCACATATCACATGTCCTTGCTGCTCTGTCCATCATTCTATGTACCTATACTCTTGCTCGATATTAGCACCACTAACTTTTTGGAAAATCCTTCAACCTCTCAGGTTAAATCTTGGATTTCCCGCTTGACATTATTATTACTCACATTTCATGCCCCGACACTGGCTCTTTCATACTCATAATTCTAACACTATCAGGTTGTCATTCCGAGAGCTCGTTAAGAAAACCCATTCATCACTCCATTCATAACATTCCTTGCTTCACATTCCATAATTATTTCCCAATCTTTTATTTATCAATCACATCCTTCATATTGTCTAATTCTTATTTACTCTTGTTGTTTAACTCTATCGTCATCTCAGTGTTGAGACACTCGCCACCTTTACTCAATACATGTTACACGTTTGGGGTCGAATTTTCCTTTGTTCAACCGTCTAGATTTCACTTTCTCATTCCATGAGTCTCTTTATTTCTCAATCAACTATTCCATATTTCCTCGGAATTTTCCAAACTTAAAAGGAGTCAATTTGTATGTCATTCATGCTCCTAATTCCAACTTTCCGTTTTGGCCAATACCCTTACCTTGCCAATTCCATATTTTTCTCGCTTCATTACTGGAGATTCTCATGAGTACGCCTATCTGACTCTCTTATTAATTCCCAATTCTATTTCCATCTCTATCAGTCTCTTGTTTTTATTTCTACCATAATCATTTATGAACCATCATAACCTAATTCTTCATTTCAAATATCCCGTCGTTCCAGAAATTACACCATCCGAAATAAACCTGGATGATTTCTCTAACTTAGATTCAATTCAACATTTCCACAGTCGTTACCACCTAATTTCTCAGAAGGATCACCATCGCTTATCGTTTACGCAGTGATTGAATAACTAAACGTACGGGTTTCATAATTGACAATTCAAGATCCTCTAGGAAAACAAAATAATCACTATTCCCTATCCATAGGGAATGCTTCCCGAACTTGACGTAGATATTACATGAAGCAGATAAAATTGCAAAAGAGCTTCCAGCATAGCAGCTGAAACAAGCTGGTGAGATTATTAATCATATATCTCCGGTAGAAGACTAAAAGCTTAGCGGTTTGCTTAATCGCTTGCCAACCTCATAATTCTCTATCTTGTTTGCACAGAAATACACCAACATAAACTTGCTTGTCATTCATCATCGTGCCATTTGGCTTATCAGTATTTGTACCCTCTCTATTTCTGGTCATTTACTACCAATTCATCGTTACTTAACCTCCCCTCTCTCTTTCCAAAGAAAAGACGAGTCTCTTGGGGAATTTGGTCTGGTTTGTCGTAGAGCCTCCTAATGTCGGTAATGTGCTACTGGCAACATCAGGAATCGAATCTTTACTTAAACTATTCTTATAGTTGATCCTGGCAAAATCATTAGACGGAATGTAACTTCCTCTACCACATTATGACCATCAAGGTCCTTACATTATCATTCTATTTCTTTGGTCTGAGCATTTATACTTACTCCCCTATACTTAAAGTATCGGCCACCTCGTTGGCCTTTCCTGATTATAATAATTTCTTGAGATCAATGTTTTCTGGATCTATTCCAACTCAGGGTGGAAGCATTCTCCCTTAAATTCTACTGAATGAGTGAAAGCATCTATCAGTCTTTTCCAAAAGTCATTGCTTCCACCTTTCTGGTGTGAACTTTACTACAGGTACTCCCAATCATACCTAGGATATTTCCTTACTTAACTCCCTTCTCGTTTTAGGATAATCTCAACCTTATTGGTTCAATCCATACTTCCTCATGGTTTCACACATGCTTCATCTGGCCTTATTATTACTATGCCATACATTCCTTACCAAACTCCCCCTTTGAAGTTCAGAACATTACCTCTTCCCTTATAGGGTTTCTTAGGTCATCCTCATCATTCCTCCTGTATCTTCTGGGTACAGGGTATATCGAACATCAATAATCAATTTTATAATAATTCTGTCTATGTACTTTTCGAGACTCCTTTCCACAAATCTTTACAGGCCCTTTATACTTTGGTCGATTCAACTTATATCGTCTGAATTCAAAATGTCTTTATTAGGGGTGATGCTATCCTTTGTGCATCCCCAGGGTTCGTCTTAATTTATGGATGCTCTACCCTCAATTCTATTTTTAAGGAATACTTACATTACCCTGAAATTGGCAATCAAATCATGTACCCTTAATAAGGGTCTATTTTCAATCATTCTCATCTTAATAATCTATAGGTAGCTTAATGTTAACCTTTCTTTCAAACGAATGTCGGTCTACATGACCTTCCAAAAGACAACATATGTCTATCTACTCTTTCATACAGAACTTGGTAATGGTAGCAAGGATGTTCTGGAAGATATTGGTCGTGTTCAACGTGAATCTCTTAGTGCCTAATGCTCTTTTTGAGGACACTAAGCTTCAGATAACATTCATGCATCATGCTGCACCATCTTTGACAATCTTTGAAACACTTCATTGTTCACTATCTTCAATCCTAATACGCCCATGGTATATATAAAATCCATCATCCTGCATTTCAATTCATTTTACATCAAAAGTTCTTGCAGTTGGCGCTTGGTTAGAAGCAGCCCTGCTTTGTCCTTTCATTGCTGGTCTAGTCACTTGATAATCCCTTGTGACCCGGCCTCAACTGGCCATCCTAAAATATGTGAGTTTAGGGGTCGGCTAATAGCATTACTTTTCTAGCAATTGCTGGCATAGTGCCTTCTACTTTGATACCTTTTGATCTTTTCAAAACTTCACTCCATAAAAGTCTCAATCGACTTCTCGGTGCCATCTCCGGTCACCTTTCCTTTTCTTTTATTCTTCTAGTTACTCTTATCAATTTCACGTGCCACAAAAGCTTAACATTTCTGGCATGACAACCTTTTCATTTAAGTCCAATTCCTTTCCAGGATTAGGGAAATTTCAGTCAATCTATCCACCCACTGGTTACATTAAGAAAATCCATTTCGATACCCAAAGAATATTTCTATGGACATCCGAGCTGGTCGAACCATAAACAGTTACAGTAGCGAAATGATTGACATAAAGCTGGGAGTTTAACCATTAGAAGGAAACCAAGTATACATTTTCCCTAGAAGGGGAATCAAAAGTTCCAAACTAAACATGCCATACCTCCCCGATACATGTTTGTCCTAATAGTCGATACCACCGAATACCAGTCTACTTAACAACTAGTCTCAGAAGGAACACTACCATCGGGGTCAGTCGCTTCCCAGACTTTGCACTACCAAGGTCATCCGAATCTGGGGAACCGTGTTGTCCAATTGTGTTCGAAAATTATGTTGTCATGTTGTACAAGCACAACACCTAAACCTGTACGAGGTGCATCCTAATATATTCCAAAATTTTCCTTCTTCCATTAGGTAACTCCAATGCTGGGTCGTTATCTTTAACTCCAGGGAGATTTTCCCCCATTTATCTTGTCCATTCAAACTTTTATTCTTACCAATAAGTCGGGTTACGGGACTGCACTCTTGGTATAGTCCTGAGCAAATCTTTGGTAATACCTTGTAAATCTTATGAAATTTATCACCTTTGTCGGTGTGGTCGACCAATCTCCATTTGAAACTGTCTTTAATTTAGTGGGGTCAATCAATCACTACTTCCTATTGATCATATGTCCTCCTGTCTGGACTTTATTTTGCCAAAACTCTCACTTCGAGACCATGGACTACATCTGTTCATTCAGGTTTCATCTAAAAGCATTCTCAATTTCATCTCAACCACTGCTTGCCTTACTCACTCCATTTATGATTCAGTGTCAAAATAAACTTAAGGTAACTACCATAATCCATTCAAGGAAGAGAAGGAATTTACTATTCCTTTAAATCACATGCATCTAATGTTTCTGGTTCATCATTCCACTAAATTGAACTAGACTTTACTTGGTTCCTGACGATAGCCTTATTACTAGTTTATCACAGACTCACTGGTCTTCTCCTCTTGTAGGTTCTGAGATCATTGTTGTAATATACATGATTTTAATAATAATAATAATAATAATAATAATAATAATAATAATAATAATAATAAGATTAGTAATCAATTTTAGTTTACTACTTGGAGAAAAGATAGTAATAGTTTTTTTTATCGGTATTTAACCCTAATAGGAGTCCTACATTATTAATTATATATAAACACAACGCGTTTCTTATATCCCTCATAAAACAAAGGGTGAGAGCAGCGGCGCATTAGCAAATTTGAGAAGCAATATAGAGGGTATTGAGAGAGAGATCTTAGTGCTAGTACACCATATACAAAGTAAGTATCAATCTCTTTTCGTTGCATTAATTTATTATTTATTTTTTTTCCGAAGCCAAATCTTATGTTTCGTATGTGTTCTAGCCCATCTGTGTACCATTCTCATAACCAGGAGATCATGTTATGTATAAACATTAATACTTATGTCTTTATCTAGAAACCAATATTATTGATTTATATGTTAATATAATTATTATGTTTTGATCGTACACATTCATGTACTACTTTTTCAAATGATTTGTTACGATGAATCCACTTAATAGCGAATATGTATGCCTCTGTTTTCTTATGTATTTATTAATATTTTATTTACTTTAACAGGAAGTCCATGTGTTGTGTTTATAAGTTGGAAGTCAAAACAGAGCTTTTGCATTGTTATGATCAACACAAATTTTTAAAATTTAATATTATCACTTTATGCAGTGCATTATAGTTTTTGTTGCAATTTTATTATTTAATGAATTTGCACACCTACTGCATTAGCTTCCTAATATATTTTCAATGGTGCCGAATTTTATTTTAATATAGTATTATTATATTTTATATTAATTTATATGTAAGTTTGATTTTTAATTTCTTGGCCGTACGTATGTATATCCTATTGTTTTAATTTTATATTTGATTTTTAATTGTTAAATGCAAGGTATTAAACTCATGCTCATACTAGTATTAAAATGACATAGATGGCCAATTGACCATGTTCGTTAATCAGCATGTGGTGTGAGTGGATTGAGTCAGGGGCTAGTTAGTATTCGGTGTTAGGATGCTAGGATTTTAGATACAAAGCCTTTATATTAGTATAAAACAAGATTGAATGACTGGGCCTACGGACAATGCATAGTGTTTTAATAAATTGAATATCATATAAAATAATCAACTGTTAATAATAAATTATATTTTGTAATTAGATTGCGGGACGGGAGTTTAGAGGATCACCTGCGGATTTCGTTAGTATTTTAGTTGCTATTTTCGAGGTACGGATTCTCTCTTCTTTTTATTCAGCGCTATTCGTCTTAGGATTAGTAATATTAAATTTGTTTTGCCCTCAAATATATTCACTTGGTTTTGACTGTTCTGATTTTGAAAAATATTTTGACTCGTTGATTTTGGAAAGTGATTTTTATATTTGTTTTGAAAATATTTAAATATCTGTTTCTGCGACTTTCTGAAATTTTGCAAATTATATATTTGTTAGAAAAGTTCGAATATCTGTTTATTGTGATTTAAAAGATTTTGCGAAATATTTTATTTGAACCCTTAGTGATATAGGGTATACCGAGTTAACCAGCTGTAGGGGTACTACAGCCATGTCATTGCGGCACCAGTGACATGACACTTCCGTGGCGGTGTGATTGGTCACGGCGTATCCTTCTGATAGCTCATGTGGCGAGCTTTTGCGCATTTTGATATTTGTTTCAGGATACGTGGGTGCACCCAGATTTGATTTGATTTGTGATTTGATTTGGCGGTGACGTGTATATGCCGTACACGTTATCCGGTTTGTTGCATACATTACGGTACCCTATGATGTATGTATCTGTATCTGTTTTGATCTCGGTATGAAATATCCTAACCCCTTGTTGCTTCAGCCATGCGTATTTTAAAATAAATGTTTTATTATAACTGTCAAATATACTTATCTGTTTTTCTATTTTATAAATTATATTCCAAATCCGTACTGGGCGTTTGGCTCATGCCGTATTCTTTTTCTGGCAGGTGCTTAGGGGGATCTGGGACTGTGTGATGGAGTGCTACCCTTTATTTCGTTGCTTAGGATTTATGGACTTCTAGAATTATTTAGACTGGATTATTTATTTAAAGATTTTGGTTTTTCGTATTTATTGGTTTGAACAGTAATTTGGAGGTTTATATTATTCGGAGATTATTAGATTGTTTAATCATTTATTTAGAGAATATTTTAGTGCTCTGTTTGCAGGTTTATGGATTATACGCAATGTTCCTTTCTATTTAGGGAAGGGGGTGTTACGAAGCCAAATCTTATGTTTCGTATGTGTTCTAGCCCATCTGTGTACCATTCTCATAACCAGGAGATCATGTTATGTATAAACATTAATACTTATGTCTTTATCTAGAAACCGATATTATTGATTTATATGTTAATATAATTACTATGTTTTGATCGTACACATTCATGTACTACTTTTTCAAATGATTTGTTACGATGAATCCACTTAATAGCGAATATGTATGCCTCTGTTTTCTTATGTATTTATTAATATTTTATTTACTTTAACAGGAAGTCCATGTGTTGTGTTTATAAGTTGGAAGTCAAAACAGAGCTTTTGCATTGTTATGATCAACACAAATTTTTAAAATTTAATATTATCACTTTATGCAGTGCATTATAGTTTTTGTTGCAATTTTATTATTTAATGAATTTGCACACCTACTGCATTAGCTTCCTAATATATTTTCAATGGTGCCGAATTTTATTTTAATATAGTATTATTATATTTTATATTAATTTATATGTAAGTTTGATTTTTAATTTCTTGGCCGTACGTATGTATATCCTATTGTTTTAATTTTATATTTGATTTTTAATTGTTAAATGCAAGGTATTAAACTCATGCTCATACTAGTATTAAAATGACATAGATGGCCAATTGACCATGTTCGTTAATCAGCATGTGGTGTGAGTGGATTGAGTCAGGGGCTAGTTAGTATTCGGTGTTAGGATGCTAGGATTTTAGATACAAAGCCTTTATATTAGTATAAAACAAGATTGAATGACTGGGCCTACGGACAATGCATAGTGTTTTAATAAATTGAATATCATATAAAATAATCAACTGTTAATAATAAATTATATTTTGTAATTAGATTGCGGGACGGGAGTTTAGAGGATCACCTGCGGATTTCGTTAGTATTTTAGTTGCTATTTTCGAGGTACGGATTCTCTCTTCTTTTTATTCAGCGCTATTCGTCTTAGGATTAGTAATATTAAATTTGTTTTGCCCTCAAATATATTCACTTGGTTTTGACTGTTCTGATTTTGAAAAATATTTTGACTCGTTGATTTTGGAAAGTGATTTTTATATTTGTTTTGAAAATATTTAAATATCTGTTTCTGCGACTTTCTGAAATTTTGCAAATTATATATTTGTTAGAAAAGTTCGAATATCTGTTTATTGTGATTTAAAAGATTTTGCGAAATATTTTATTTGAACCCTTAGTGATATAGGGTATACCGAGTTAACCAGCTGTAGGGGTACTACAGCCATGTCATTGCGGCACCAGTGACATGACACTTCCGTGGCGGTGTGATTGGTCACGGCGTATCCTTCTGATAGCTCATGTGGCGAGCTTTTGCGCATTTTGATATTTGTTTCAGGATACGTGGGTGCACCCAGATTTGATTTGATTTGTGATTTGATTTGGCGGTGACGTGTATATGCCGTACACGTTATCCGGTTTGTTGCATACATTACGGTACCCTATGATGTATGTATCTGTATCTGTTTTGATCTCGGTATGAAATATCCTAACCCCTTGTTGCTTCAGCCATGCGTATTTTAAAATAAATGTTTTATTATAACTGTCAAATATACTTATCTGTTTTTCTATTTTATAAATTATATTCCAAATCCGTACTGGGCGTTTGGCTCATGCCGTATTCTTTTTCTGGCAGGTGCTTAGGGGGATCTGGGACTGTGTGATGGAGTGCTACCCTTTATTTCGTTGCTTAGGATTTATGGACTTCTAGAATTATTTAGACTGGATTATTTATTTAAAGATTTTGGTTTTTCGTATTTATTGGTTTGAACAGTAATTTGGAGGTTTATATTATTCGGAGATTATTAGATTGTTTAATCATTTATTTAGAGAATATTTTAGTGCTCTGTTTGCAGGTTTATGGATTATACGCAATGTTCCTTTCTATTTAGGGAAGGGGGTGTTACGAAGCCAAATCTTATGTTTCGTATGTGTTCTAGCCCATCTGTGTACCATTCTCATAACCAGGAGATCATGTTATGTATAAACATTAATACTTATGTCTTTATCTAGAAACCGATATTATTGATTTATATGTTAATATAATTACTATGTTTTGATCGTACACATTCATGTACTACTTTTTCAAATGATTTGTTACGATGAATCCACTTAATAGCGAATATGTATGCCTCTGTTTTCTTATGTATTTATTAATATTTTATTTACTTTAACAGGAAGTCCATGTGTTGTGTTTATAAGTTGGAAGTCAAAACAGAGCTTTTGCATTGTTATGATCAACACAAATTTTTAAAATTTAATATTATCACTTTATGCAGTGCATTATAGTTTTTGTTGCAATTTTATTATTTAATGAATTTGCACACCTACTGCATTAGCTTCCTAATATATTTTCAATGGTGCCGAATTTTATTTTAATATAGTATTATTATATTTTATATTAATTTATATGTAAGTTTGATTTTTAATTTCTTGGCCGTACGTATGTATATCCTATTGTTTTAATTTTATATTTGATTTTTAATTGTTAAATGCAAGGTATTAAACTCATGCTCATACTAGTATTAAAATGACATAGATGGCCAATTGACCATGTTCGTTAATCAGCATGTGGTGTGAGTGGATTGAGTCAGGGGCTAGTTAGTATTCGGTGTTAGGATGCTAGGATTTTAGATACAAAGCCTTTATATTAGTATAAAACAAGATTGAATGACTGGGCCTACGGACAATGCATAGTGTTTTAATAAATTGAATATCATATAAAATAATCAACTGTTAATAATAAATTATATTTTGTAATTAGATTGCGGGACGGGAGTTTAGAGGATCACCTGCGGATTTCGTTAGTATTTTAGTTGCTATTTTCGAGGTACGGATTCTCTCTTCTTTTTATTCAGCGCTATTCGTCTTAGGATTAGTAATATTAAATTTGTTTTGCCCTCAAATATATTCACTTGGTTTTGACTGTTCTGATTTTGAAAAATATTTTGACTCGTTGATTTTGGAAAGTGATTTTTATATTTGTTTTGAAAATATTTAAATATCTGTTTCTGCGACTTTCTGAAATTTTGCAAATTATATATTTGTTAGAAAAGTTCGAATATCTGTTTATTGTGATTTAAAAGATTTTGCGAAATATTTTATTTGAACCCTTAGTGATATAGGGTATACCGAGTTAACCAGCTGTAGGGGTACTACAACCATGTCATTGCGGTACCAGTGACATGACACTTCCGTGGCAGTGTGATTGGTCACGGCGTATCCTTCTGATAGCTCAGGTGGCGAGCTTTTGCGCATTTTGATATTTGTTTCAGGATACGTGGGTGCACCCAGATTTGATTTGATTTGTGATTTGATTTGGCGGTGACGTGTATATGCCGTACACGTTATCCGGTTTGTTGCATACATTACGGTACCCTATGATGTATGTATCTGTATCTGTATCTGTTTTGATCTCGGTATGAAATATCCTAACCCCTTGTTGCTTCAGCCATGCGTATTTTAAAATAAATGTTTTATTATAACTGTCAAATATACTTATCTGTTTTTCTATTTTATAAATTATATTCCAAATCCGTACTGGGCGTTTGGCTCATGCCGTATTCTTTTTCTGGCAGGTGCTTAGGGGGATCTGGGACTGTGTGATGGAGTGCTACCCATTATTTCGTTGCTTAGGTTTTATGGACATCTAGAATTATTTAGACTGTATTATTTATTTACAGATTTTGGTTTTTCGTATTTATTGGTTTGAACTGTAATTTGGAGGTTTATATTAATCGGAGATTATTAGATTGTTTAATCATTTATTTAGAGAATATTTTAGTGCTCTGTTTGCAGGTTTATGGATTATAAGTAATATTCCTTTCTATTTAGGGAAGGGGGTGTTACAATTGTCTCGCTTACTATTTCCTTATATACTTTATCCGTTCAGGCCATCACTTCCCAATGTCTTTTCTTTCTAAGTTGATCCATTTATTGTTAGTGTAGGTGCCCTAGAGGCAATACATAGTTTCTCGAATAAACCTTATGTCATTTGATTATTAAATAAATATATTTATTATGACACTATTTACTGCGATATTTGTTAGCATAATAAATGTCCTTAGAATAATGATACACATTATATAGTTTAAGTTTACAACTTGAATTTGAGATTATATAATATATCATATTCTTAAAGGTCCCTAGTCGAGTATTATTATAAAGGACAATAATAATACATAAATAGACTAGTATGTTTTTGACTGATAACCACATCTCATTGGTTATGGGTATGGAGATACTAAAGTCAATACATAGGTACATGTAGGGTACATGGTACTGGACAGACCCACCGTGAGATTCTTCATGTTAATTAAGTCATAAGAAAGACTCACAGTGATAATGGTGTAATGATCCTTTGACTTGAGATCATTATATTTCTATACGAGGATAATATACTTTGACTACATTAAAAGTTACCTTTGACCGGGTGATGATAAAAGTGGACATCGGGTATATTGTGAATCGTATGAGAAATATGAATGATAGATAAAGGATTTAACCCTTCTATCAGATAGGAGAGATATTATTGGCCTCTTGATTGAGTGAGACTATAAAATGCATGGCCGTGCTCAAATAATGATTTGTCTTAATAGTCTACTCATGTATCAAGTAAACCCGGATTAAATTATGAAGAGGATGACTAAATACATGCCTCGATTTTAATCTATAATATTTGGTTAAAGGGATTATATTACACGGAAACATTATATCACGAAAGGTTTAATTGGATCACCAATTATTATTATTACTTGGGTAGCAATGATGTATTACTAGATGCCACTCATTGTTTATAATTTTATTATTGGATATTAAAATTATTTCCAACGTAATAATAACCTAAAGGGTTACACAATAAGAACGTTTTAAAAGGAGTTTTAATTTAAATATTAGATTTAAATTAAATAATTAAAATTCGAAATTGATTATGGAATCAGATTTCGTTTTTAATTAAATGATTATAAATTCGAAATTGGATAAATAATTAATTGAGTTGGACTTAGTTAATTAAATGTTATTTCGAATTTAATTCATTAAAAACCCAAATCAGTTTGTTTTAATTGTAGCCCAAGCTGATTAGGGTTAGGCCCATCTTTCTCCCTATAAATACATAAAGATGTATTGGTTAGGGTAACACTTTTGCAAAAATCGTTTTTCTTAAAAACCCTAGCTGCTATATTATTTGAGAGGCTAGAGAGAGAGAGAGAGAGGCTGATTTTGGCTAGTACCTGCTCCTTGGATCGTTGGACGATCGAACGTTCGTGTGGACGATTTAGAGACGCGGATCTTGCATCAAGGGTTGCATGGTGATCACAATCTAGGACCTCCATCTGTCAACCGAATTCGTAAAGCTTCGTAAAGGTATTGATTCTATTCACCATAATCAGCATGTCTTATACATGGATCCTATGATTAGGGTTTCGGATTTTATTGTTTTTTCGACTGTTTTTCGCTGCGTTTATGCCCCAAAACCCTTCAATGGTATCAGAGCTACGTGTATAAGAGGTTGGTTTGGTTACGTGTTTACTGTATTATTACGAGTATGCATGTTTGATGAATCTGCCATGATACAGTTATGTTATATGTGTGATATAATGAATCTGTATATTCTGATATGATGATGCTAGCATGTTTACAATCTGCCATGACTCATATGTATGTGATCTGTTAATGATATGTATGCTGCTTGGTTTGTATGATGATATAAACTGTCGGATGGATGTTATTGGATATGATCCGTATACAGGGATTAGGGTTATGTGTATGATGATACATGTTTTATGGTAACTGGAATTAAGGTCGCATGTATACTGATATAT
Source organism: Kitagawia praeruptora (assembly GCA_037693485.1). Taxonomy (NCBI): domain Eukaryota; kingdom Viridiplantae; phylum Streptophyta; class Magnoliopsida; order Apiales; family Apiaceae; genus Kitagawia; species Kitagawia praeruptora. The sequence goes on from CM075349.1 coordinate 235,908, forward strand.
GCTTCTGGAATCGAATTCTGGTAAGGATTTGCTTGTATTTTGATACGTAAAATTGCAAAATTTTCCGCGTGGTTAGGGCTTGTGACAAATTTGGGCTTGTGACATATGCTTTATTCATGTGATATATTTTGATATGATGTTCTTAAGTGTTAATTGAGCATGGTGATTGGTTATGGCCTTGAGACCCATAGGTTAGTGGTTTTTATTATTGTGGTTTGGTTTTATAAATACGACTTGCATGTCGTTTTCTTGGTGTTTTGTAATTGTTCATCTCGAATGTAACTCGAGTTCTTATGTAAGTACATTAGTGTAGTTATGTTTTATATTCTTTGTAATAAGAAGATCATTGGAAGCATGCAATGAAGGATCAATGGAGATGAAGGTTGATGACACAAAGAAGACATGTATTTATGAAGACCAACTATGTAATAATTTAGTTTTATTAAACCACCATAGATTGACCTAGATTTTTCCATTAGCTTGGAAAGATCATATAGGATTGGGCCATAACCAAGCACGATTTTACATTCATGCACTTTACATATGATGATATGTATGCGTAATGATAGATATGCATGCTTAATTAGATTAAGTAGAATGTATGTATGTATTAGATACATCACCCATGCCATGCCTGCTTAAATAAGATAAAATCTGTAACGACTCGAGATTTTAAAATTTACTATAACGACTATGAGATTTCTGTATTTAATGAAATACGGAATTAAATACGAATTTTCAATTATTTCGATATGGGGAGATTTTGTCAAAAACGGGTCATACCTGTAAGGAAGTTGGATATTAAGTGAGGCCGCTTGTGACTCCTCCAACAACCTGGAATTCAAACCATTGGTGAATATTGATTTGAAGTATTTAATTCAAGGAAAAATTGGGAATCTTTTTATGATGGGATCATGGTCGTTTTAAATAAACCCCTAACAGAATATTAAGTTTAAGATGCCTTCCAAATGGGAAACACTCGTCAAGACCTAGATCGACAAAGGGTAGGTGCGCCAAAGCGGAGTACCCTCGTTTATCGTGGTAAGGCGCGATCGAGTAAGTTAGTGATACTCAATTGTTAGACCTTTGGGTTTGACTTAACTAAGTGACCACAATAGGATTGTGAACTTAGAGGCATAGAGTTTGGTAAGATTTACTGGATGAATAGGAACAAATGTTGTTCTACCAAACTATCCAAGAGTTATATATGATATAATTGACAAATGTTGTCTACCTAAATAATCATTTTAAGGAGAAAAGCCAAAGCTAACCTTAAAAGGGATGAAATATGGATCTTGGCTCACTAGAAAGGTTTAGAGAAACTTTTCCGAATTGATAGGTAGGGCTATTAATTTGATAAAATAGTGGGAGATATATATTATGAATATATATGAATAATCACTTGAACATAATTTAACAATTCCGTAGACTAATTATTTTATGCATTTTAACATTGTAGATATTCGAAATGGCAAACAACACAAACAACACTTTCTCTGTGCGATCAGTCCTTGAGAAGGACAAGCTTACAGGATCAAACTTCCTTGACTGGTCTAGGAATTTGAGAATTGTTCTCATGCAGGAAAAGAAATCTTATGTGATTGATATTCCTCCACCGGCAGCCCCTGCTGCTAATGCCACTCAAGATCAACGAAATGCTTATCAGAAGCATATTGATGATGCTACTGATGTGGCTTGTCTTATGCTTGCTACTATGGATGCTGAGCTTCAGAAGCAGCATTTTGATATGAATGCTTATACTATGTTTGAACATCTTTCGACGATGTTTCAATCACAGGCTCGTGTGGAAAAGTTCAACACAAGCAAAGCACTCTTCTCGTGCAAGCAGGGCAACGGACCAGTCGGACCACATGTTCTAAAGATGATCGGGTATTGTGATTACCTTTCTCGTTTGGGTTTCCCGCTTCAGCGAGAGGCTCAAGTCGATATAATCTTGCAATCTTTGAACAGCGACTATACTTAGTTCATTATGACTTTTAATATGACTGAGCAAGATAAGACTCCTATGGAATTGTTGGCCATGCTGAGGACCACTGAAGCAAATATGGTCAAGGCACCTGAGAAAGCTCCCATAATGATGGTGGGCAAGAAAGGTGCTAAGGGAAAAGGGAAATGGAAGGGCAAGAAAAAGGTAGCATCAAAAGATCTTGGTCCTTCTAAGCCCTCTTTCAAAAAGGCTAAAAAGCCGAAGGGAGATGTCGTACAGGCTGACAAAGGTGAATGTCACTACTGCAAGAAGCCTGGTCACTGGAAGAGAAACTGTCCTGTTTACTTGGAGGATCTGAAGAAGAAGAAGGCTGCGCAAGCTTCAACTTCAGGTATTTATGTTATAGAAGTCAATCTGTCTATTTCTACATCTTGGGTATTGGATACTGGATGTGCTTCTCACATTTGTATAAATGTACAGGAACTGCAGAGAAGTAGGACTTTGGCTAAGGGAGAAGTTGACCTACGCATTGGCAATGGAGCAAAGGTTGCTGCTTTAGCTATAGGGACTTATCATTTATCGTTGCCCACGGGGCTCATTTTAGAACTTGAGAACTGTTTTTACGTGCCTGCGATTTGCAGAAACATTATTTCCGTTTCTTGTTTGGACAAGATTGGTTTTTCTTTCTTAATTCAGAACAATAGTTGTTCCTTTTCATTGAATAATGTTACCTATGGGGTTGCACGTTTGTTTAATGGTTTATATGTTCTTGATCTTGATACTTCTGTCTATAACATAAATAACAAACGTCTTAAAACAAATGACTCAAATCATACATACCTCTGGCACTGTCATTTAGGCCATATAAATGAGAATCACATTTCCAAGTTACATAAGGATGGATACTTGGACAAGTTTGATTTCGAATCATACGAGGAATGTGAACCATGTCTCATTGGCAAAATGACTAAAGCTCCTTTTACCGGTCAAGGTGAGAGGGCCACCAAACGATTGGAACTGATACATAGTGATGTATGTGGTCCAATGCGTACGATGGCAAGAGGTGGCTATTACTATTTCATAACCTTTACTGATGATTTTAGTAGATACGGATATGTGTATCTTTTGAAGAACAAATCCGAATCGTTTGAAAAATTCAAAGAGTATAAGGCTGAAGTAGAGAAGCAAAAGAGCGAAAGTATTAAAACTCTACGATCTGATCGTGGGGGAGAATATTTAAGCTTAGAATTTAAGAATTTCTTAAAGGAGTGTGGTATCGTATCACAACTCACTCCTCCTGGAACACCACAATGGAATGGGGTGTCTGAAAGGAGAAATCGTACCTTGTTGGATATGGTGCGATCGATGATGAGTCATGCGGATCTTCCAATTAGTTTCTGGGGTTATGCCCTAGAGACGGCTGCACAAACACTAAACCGTGTTCCTTCAAAATTGGTTCAAAAGACACCATATGAGTTATGGACTGAAAAACGTAATAGCGTTTCATTTATGAAAGTTTGGGGATGTGAAGCGTTTGTGAAACGTTTGATCTCTGATAAGCTAGGACCGAAATCAGACAAATGTAATTTTGTAGGATACCCATTGGAAACTAAAGGGTATTATTTCTATAAACCTTCTAAGAACAAAGTGTTTGTTGCTCGAACGGCTGTATTTCTAGAGAGATAATTACTTTCTAAGAAAAACAGTGGGAGGACAATAGATCTCGATGAGGATCGAGAACTACAAGATGTTGTTGAACCAGAGTTGGAACATGAGCAGAATGAGACTCAAGATGTTGAGAACAATACTGCTCAAGAAACACAGGTCGTTCGTAGATCAAGTAGGATTCGCCATGAGCCAGAGAGATATTATGGATTTCTCCTGACTCAAAGTGGCGATGTGATGCTTGTAGATAATGATGAGCCTCTCACCTACAAGGATGCTATGAATAGTCCAGATTCTAAGAGATGGCTGGAAGCCATGAAATCTGAGATGGATTCCATGTATGAAAACAAAGTATGGACTTTGGTTGCACCACCTGATGGGGTTAAACCCATAGAATGCAAGTGGGTTTTCAAGAAGAAAACTGACATGGATGGAAATTTACAGACCTACAAAGCAAGACTGGTGGCGAAAGGTTTCAAGCAAATTCATGGTATAGACTATGATGAAACTTTATCACCGGTAGCTATGGTCAAATCCATCAGGATTTTGCTTGCGATAGCGGCTTATTATGACTATGAAATCTGGCAAATGGATGTCAAGACTGCTTTCTTAAATGGAAGCTTAGAAGAGGATGTGTACATGACACAACCTGAGGGTTTTGTCGATCCAAAGTTTGCTAGAATGGTTTGTAAGTTGCTACGATCTATTTATGGATTGAAGCAGGCCTCAAGGAGGTGGAACATCCGTTTTGATGAAACAGTCAAAGAGTTTGGCTTCAAACAAAATGAGGATGAGCCGTGTGTTTACAAGAAGGTTAGTGGGAGCCATGTGGCATTCCTAGTATTATATGTGGATGACATATTACTAATAGGGAATGACATTTCTTCTCTACAGGCTGTGAAGACTTGGTTGGGAAAAAGTTTCTCGATGAAAGACTTAGGCGATGCTACCTATATCTTAGGGATCAGGATCTATAGAGATAGATCTAAAAGATTAATCGGCCTAAGTCAGAGTACATACATTGACAAAGTATTGCATCATTTTGGAATGCAAGAGGCAAAGCGGGGCTTTGTCCCGGTGTCTCATGGGATAGTGATCTCAAAGGAAAACTGTCCTAAATCATCAGATGATAAGGACCGTATGAGTAAAGTACCATATGCTTCGGCAATTGGTTCTATAATGTATGCGATGATATGTACTCGTCCTGATGTCTCGTATGCTTTAAGCATGACGAGCAGGTACCAGTCAAATCCTGGTGAGGGTCACTGGACAGCTGTCAAGAATATTCTTAAGTACCTTAAACGGACTAAAGATTCGTTCTTGATATACGGAGGAGATGAGAAGCTGGTTGTAAAAGGTTACACTGATGCTAGTTTCCAGACAGATAGGGATGATTCTGTGTCCCAGTCTGGATTCGTGTTTTGTCTAAATGGAGGTGCTGTAAGCTGGAAAAGTTCGAAGCAAGAGACAGTAGCTGATTCTACAATGGAAGCTGAGTATATTGCTGCCAGTGAAGCAGCCAAAGAGGCTGTTTGGATTCGAAAATTTATTTCGGGACTTGGTGTGGTTCCGTCGATCGCAGATCCAGTTGATTTGTATTGCGATAACAATGGAGCTATTGCGCAGGCAAAGGAACCGAGTGTTAGGGTATACTGAAAATATTTATTTGAAGTATATACATTCATTTCTGGCCCAGTTTTATTAAGAATCATTTGAATGTTTACATGTTGTCTGATATTATATATTGTGGACAATCTAGTATCAAATGGGATACAAAATATTAGATTGTTAAATACGGTTTATATAATATAATAAGGTTCACAGCACAGGTGGTGTTGGACAATCCACTGGCATGGCTGTAGTATTATTTAGATTAGTTTATATTGACTAATAAATAATACTAATATACTTTGTGTATATTGAACAGGATCAAATTTAGAATTGTTCCCTTATACTGATTAAGAAAGAGAACTAAGATTCTATGTTATTATTAATGCTTAGGCTCTTAATCCGGATATAGTAATTGACACGTGTATATTATTTACATGCTTTGATTTATATATGAAATAATTCTTTTGAATTATATCATTATATTTTGGGTGATGGAATTATATGCATGGTGAATATTATTTATAGAAGGAATCCATGTCCTGATAATATTCGGGTTAATGATGTCCCCTTGAAAGCTCAAAAAGATTTAATTATGTGAAACCCTGCAGGTGGAATTTATTCCGGCATAATTAAATAAAGGTTGAGTGGATGATCAAGGATAAAAGATATTAATTAAATAAATTATCAGTAATTTATTTAATTAATGGGCATGCGCTATTTTAAACATGGGGAATTTAATAAGCAAATAATAAAGGAACCCAATTAAATAATTAAGTTGCGGTATTAGGAAAGGTAGTGCAAATATTAATTCTTTAGTGGATTGAATTAATATTTAATTACATTGGGCTAGGCCCAAGATGTAATTAGAAGGCCCAACCTAATTATCCATGATCCCTATTGTAGCCCTATATATATTCTTATTCTCTTCTTGCTAGGGTTGGTCTAGAAAAATTTTGTAGCCACCTAGGAGCAAGAAAAGAGGTTAACTTGAGGAGACGAAGGCCACACTTCGCTCAAGGGAATTTGGGAATACAATAGAAGAGCGTGGAATCAACCGTTAACAAGGTGACTTTTGTATTTGTATTCGTTAATTTTTTGTATCAAAAATCGCAGGGCCACGATCTGATTGTCCCAACAATTGGCATCAAGAGCTAGGTTCTATGGTTATGCGATTTTTGATACGATGTCCATGTCGTAATTATATATGCATGTATATAGTGGTAGGCTTGTATATTTTGTTTTGCAGGTTGTTATCCACTATTATGGCCATGTATATTTAATTATGTGATTGGATCCCACGTGGTTTAATCGTGGTTAATTTTTTGCAATTGGTTTTCACGTGGTTTATCGTGATTGTAATCCACACGAGGGTTGATCGTGTTAGAATAGATTTTACAAAATTAGTTTTGTATTAGATCTATTTTTTATGTAATTGTTTGATGGATTTTGTTAAGATCCGGGTATTTTGTAACAATTATGTGCGATCGAAAATTGAAACGGAGACAAAAAAAAAAAATTCTCCGCTGCGCAACTGCTGGGTTCGTATTATTACTACTGGCGGCAGTAGCATCGAAGTCTGGCAAAAGAAAGAGGAACAGAGATGCTGTGGCGCGTGAAAAAAAAAAAAAAAAACTGGATTAGGGCGGTAACGCAGGTCTGAACTGCGTTACGTGTGTATTTGGCATGTAACGCTTGAAGCGCCTGCGCAACAGCTAATGCAGGTGTGTAACGCAGTACCAGCATGCGCAACAGTGTCTGGATGGCAGAAAATATTTTTTTTCAGCAGAATAAATGGCTGAATTTTTTTTTCAAGGGGCCATAATAGTGGAAAATTTTATTTTAATTATTTCCACTGATTTTTTGATTATTGCTTTAATTAATTATTTATGTGTGTTGTTAATTATGTGTGTAATTATTTTTTAATTGCATGTTTAACATAATTAGGACGACATGGACATAGTATTTATTTATTATGCTTTAATCATGAATAGCATGCTGTTATGTTATGTGTTTTGTGTATTTTGATACATGTGGACTATGATTAAATAACATAAGGCGATGCATGCTAGATAAAATTCCTCAATTTTAATAAAAATTCTAAGTGGGTGAGGGAATTAATTAGGAATTAAATCCCACGGTCTCCATTAATGTTTGTATGTAATTTAACACTAAGACGAATATAAATTATATATAGTCCACCCTAACGTGGCATATGATTTATGGTGTCAGGTAGTGTTATGGATATTACTAGGACAAACTTCTTAAATTAAATTACGAATATTGAAAGGTATACATGCCACCCAACGTGGCGTACCAAGTTTCATAGAATTCGATTAATTAGAAGGGTACCAATGATTGAATATAGATTTTCGATATTGAGAGAAATGATGATTCTGTCTAGAAAGGGGTCTTAAGTGACGCCTCTTGACAATGCTCCCCCCGATCTGGGAATTATCCTATTATCGATTATTGATTTGAAATATTTAATGGTGGCATCCAGTCTTATTAATTTAAGATTTAATAATGGTATACACTTAGCTATGAAAAATAATATATAGTCCACCCTAACGTGGCGTATTATTTAGTAATAGGACCGAAGTAATATTTAAACAAATTTAAGTGGTATATATGTCACCCATCGTGGCGTACCAGATACTTATGGTGTTTAAATATTAGCGCATTAATTTTAATTAATTGTTAGAGGAAACCAATAGGTTTTAAGATTTGTGCAACTCTCTGATTATGTGTTACATGTATGATTCTCAGGATTAGATCATTATGGGCTTTAATCCACTATTCACTATACTTAAGGATAACAAACTTACGGGACCAAACTATATTGAATGGAAACGTAATTTGGACATAGTGTTGACTGCTGAGGAGTACAAATTTTGCACTTATGAACCCAAGCCAGATCAGCCTGCTGAAGATGCTCCTGAAAGTGATAAGGAGTATTATAAGCGGTGGGTTAAGGCCGATGAGATGTCGCGATGTTACATTCTGGCAGCAATGTCGGGTGTTTTACAGCATCAGCATCAGGCTATGGCCACAGCTTCAGATATGCTCTTTAATCTCAAGGAACTTTTTGGAGAACAGAATAGGGCTGCTAGGCAAGTAGCAATGAAGGCTTTAATGAACACTCAGATGGCTGAAGGAACACCTGTGAGGGATCATGTTCTTAGGATGATGTCTCATCTGAATGAGATGGAGATCCTTGGTGCTGATATTGATGGGGAAACCCAGATCGATATCATCCTTATGAGCTTGCCCAAAAGTTTTGAGCAGTTCCGCTTGAATTACACCATGAACAAAAGGATGTATAGTCTTGCGGAACTTCTGACAGAACTTCAGGCAGCTGAAGGACTCTTTAAACAGAATGTTCAAGTGAATGTGGCTGAGAAAGCTTCTTCATCTAAGCCGAAAGGTAAAAAGAAGAAAAAGACTCAGACACAGAAAGCTGGAAAGATTGCTAATGCAGTGGGAGTTCAAGGTGGTGTGAAAAAGCCTAAGGGCAAGTGCTTCAGGTGCAAGCAGTCAGGTCACTGGAAACAGGATTGTCCTCTTCCTAAGAAGACAAACAATACTGGTATGTCTCTTTCTCTAGTTACAGAAACATATATAGCGGCTATATCTACGGGCACTTGGTGTGTAGATACAGGAGCCACTGACCATGTTTGTAACTCTATGCAGGGGTTCCAGCAAACCAGAATGCTTAGAGATGGCGAGATATATGTGTTCATGGGAGATGCTACGAAAGTAGCAGTAGTTGCTGTTGGAATAATTACTTTATCTTTTGGCGATGATAGGATTTTGGTTTTGAACAATTGTCTTTATGTACCTTCATTTAGAAGGAATTTGATTTCGGTTTCTAAACTTGCTATGGATGGTTATAATGTTTGTTTGGATCATAATGTTTCTATTATGATGAATAAATGAGTTATATGTTCTGGTACATTGCAAGACAATTTGTATATTATTAATCCTAGCCAACCAACATTGCAACATAGGGAAATAAATAACGTATTTTCTAGCTCAAATAAAAGAAAGGAACCTTCTGGATTGAACCAAACATATCTTTGGCACTTAAGATTAGGTCATATTAACTTGAGGAGGATTCAAAGACTGGTAGTAGATGGGCCATTAGGCTCGTTGGCAGTGGAGCCATTTCCAGTTTGTGAATCCTACTTGGAAGGTAAGATGACTAATAGACCTTTTAAAGCAAAGGGGAATAGAGCCAAAGAAGTATTAGAATTGGTTCATACTGATTTATGTGGTCCTATGAGTATCCAAGCAAGAGGAGGTTATGAGTATTTTGTCACTTTCATTGACGATTATTCTAGATATGGATACATTTATTTGTTGCGCCGCAAGTCTGAGTGCTTTGAAAAATTCAAAGAGTACAAAGCAAGTGCGGAGAAGCGACATCTTGGAAAATGTATCAAGTCACTACGATCAGATCGTGGTGGTGAATACTTGCTTGGAGAATTTAGAGACTATTTATCAGAAAATGGGATTACATCCCAGTTGTCTGCACCTGGCACACCTCAGCAGAATGGTGTAGCAGAAAGAAGGAATCGGACTCTTTTGGAGAGTGTTAGATCAATGATGAGTTATTCAAGTTTACCTAAGTCGTTCTGGGGATATGCTATAGAAATAGCGGCTTACCTTCTGAACTTGGTACCTTCTAAGTCGGTTCCCAAGACTCCAATAGAATTGTGGACTGGTAGCAAACCAAGTCTAAGACATATTCGGATTTGGGGTTGTCCAGCACATGTGCTTAACAAGAACGCGACTAAGCTAGAATCTCGCACAGAAGTAAGGCTGTTTGTAGGCTATCCCATGGGGACGAAAGGTTCTTCATTTTATAGTCCTAGGGATCGAGATGTCATTGTTAGCACCAATGCCAGATTCTTAGAGGAATACTATATAATGAACCACAAACCCATGAGTAGTGTTGTTTTAGAGGAATTAGTGGGAGGGACAGATAATCCCCAAGTGCCAATAGTACAAGTAGAACAACCACAAGAAAATGCACAACTTGACACTAGTACCGCACCAGTGCCTCGTCGTAGTAGGAGGGTTGTTCGACAACCTGAAAGATTCATGTTTTTGGGAGAGTCTTCAGACTTGGTCTCTGGTGAACATGATGAGGATCCCAGGACATACGAACAGGCAATTCTAGATAAAGATGCAAATCTTTGGCAAAAGGCAATGGAATCTGAGATGGAATCTATGTATTCCAATCAAGTTTGGGAGCTCGTGGAACCACCCAAAGGTATAAAACCCATTGGAAGTATGTGGATCTACAAGAAGAAAAGAGGATCTGACAAAAAGGTGAAAGCCTGGAAAGCACGACTTGTTGCGAAAGGGTATACTCAGAAAGAAGGAATCGATTATGAGGAAACCTTTTCACCAGTTGTTATGCTTAAGTCGATCCGGATTCTTTTATCTATAGCAGCTCATCTCGATTACGAGATTTGGCAAATGGATGTCAAGACAGCTTTCCTTAATGGAAGTCTTGAGGAAACCATCTATATGCAACAACCAAAAGGATTCATTAAAGAAGGCCAAGAGCATCTGGTTTGTAAGCTTAAGAGGTCTATTTATGGACTTAAACAAGCTTCTAGGGACTGGAATATTCGTTTTGATCAGGCAGTCCAGTCATATGGATTTGATCAAAGTCCAAGCGAGTCATGCGTGTATAAGAGAAGTGAGGGTAATGCAGTGGTTTTTCTAGTACTATATGTAGATGACATTTTACTCATTGGAAACAATGTTAAGATGTTGTCATCAGTAAAGGCATGGTTGTTCAAACAATTTGACATGAAGGACTTGGGTGAAGCGGCATACATCCTTGGGATCAAAGTAATAAGGGATCGCAAGAAAAGGATGTTGGCTTTATCTCAAGAGCCTTACATTGATGAAGTATTAGCTCGTTTTAACATGCAGAACTCTAAGAAAGGTTTTCTACCTTTTAAGCATGGAGTTGCTCTATCCAAGGAGAAGTGTCCTTCGACACCTAAGGATATAGAGAGCATGAAAGCAGTTCCTTATGCTTCGGCATGTGGAAGCTTAATGTATGCTATGTTATGTACGAGGCCTGACATCTGCTTTGCTGTAGGCATGGTTAGTAGATATCAGTCGAACCCAGGTCAGGAACATTGGAGTGCAGTAAAAACTATACTCAAGTACCTGCGAAGGACTAAGGAGTATATGTTAATTTACAAGGCCTCAGATCTATTTCCTTTGGGATATAGTGATTCAGATTTCCAATCAGATAGAGATAAGAGGAAATCAACCTCGGGATATGTTTTTACTTTGGGAGGTGGAGCCGTTATATGGAGGAGTGTAAAGCAGAAATGCATTGCAGACTCTACTATGGAAGCCGAGTACATGGCGGCCTCTGAGGCTGCAAAGGAGGCTGTATGGTTCAGGAACTTCCTTTTGGACTTAGATGTGGTACCTAATTTGCCTAGGCGTCTGACAGTGTATTGTGACAACACTGGTGCTGTGGCAAATTCAAAAGAACCACGAGACCACAAAGCAGCTAAACATATTGAACGTAAGTATCATCTCATACGAGGAATCGTAAAGCGAGGAGATATAGTTGTGGCTCACATATCATCAGAAGACAACCGGGCAGATCCTTTCATAAAGAGCTTGCCAGCCAAGGTTTTTGACAGGCATGTGGAAGCGATAGGAGTCAGATGGATGGACACATAGTTTTCAATGTAATAGTGGATTAAATAAACACTGATATACTCATAGAATATTTTGAGTATAAGTGGGAGATTGTTAGGGTATACTGAAAATATTTATTTGAAGTATATACATTCATTTCTGGCCCAGTTTTATTGAGAATCATTTGAATGTTTACATGTTGTCTGATATTATATATTGTGGACAATCTAGTATCAAATGGGATACAAAATATTAGATTGTTAAATACGGTTTATATAATATAATAAGGTTCACAGCACAGGTGGTGTTGGACAATCCACTGGCATGGCTGTAGTATTATTTAGATTAGTTTATATTGACTAATAAATAATACTAATATACTTTGTGTATATTGAACAGGATCAAATTTAGAATTGTTCCCTTATACTGATTAAGAAAGAGAACTAAGATTCTATGTTATTATTAATGCTTAGGTTCTTAATCCGGATATAGTAATTGACACGTGTATATTATTTACATGCTTTGATTTATATATGAAATAATTCTTTTGAATTATATCATTATATTTTGGGTGATGGAATTATATGCATGGTGAATATTATTTATAGAAGGAATCCATGTCCTGATAATATTCGGGTTAATGATGTCCCCTTGAAAGCTCAAAAAGATTTAATTATGTGAAACCCTGCAGGTGGAATTTATTCCGGCATAATTAAATAAAGGTTGAGTGGATGATCAAGGATAAAAGATATTAATTAAATAAATTATCAGTAATTTATTTAATTAATGGGCATGCGCTATTTTAAACATGGGGAATTTAATAAGCAAATAATATTGGAACCCAATTAAATAATTAAGTTGCGGTATTAGGAAAGGTAGTGCAAATATTAATTCTTTAGTGGATTGAATTAATATTTAATTACATTGGGCTAGGCCCAAGATGTAATTAGAAGGCCCAACCTAATTATCCATGATCCCTATTGTAGCCCTATATATATTCTTATTCTCTTCTTGCTAGGGTTGGTCTAGAAAAATTTTGTAGCCACCTAGGAGCAAGAAGAGAGGTTAACTTGAGGAGACGAAGGCCACACTTCGCTCAAGGGAATTTGGGAATACAATAGAAGAGCGTGGAATCAACCGTTAACAAGGTGACTTTTGTATTTGTATTCGTTAATTTTTTGTATCAAAAATCGCAGGGCCACGATCTGATTGTCCCAACACCGAGGTCCCATTCCAAAGCAAAGCATATACTTAGGAGATATCACCTTCTTCGAGAGATAAACGAGAGAGGAGATATACATATATGTAAAGTGCATACTAATGATAATGTTGCGGACCCACTGACCAAAGCTTTGTCGCAGCAGAAGCACGAAGGTCACACTAGTTCCATGGGTATTAGATACATAGGTGATTGGCTCTAGTGCAAGTGGGAGATTGTTAGTGTAGGTGCCCTAGAGGCAATACATAGTTTCTCGAATAAACCTTATGTCATTTGATTATTAAATAAATATATTTATTATGACACTATTTACTGCGATATTTGTTAGCATAATAAATGTCCTTAGAATAATGATACACATTATATAGTTTAAGTTTACAACTTGAATTTGAGATTATATAATATATCATATTCTTAAAGGTCCCTAGTCGAGTATTATTATAAAGGACAATAATAATACATAAATAGACTAGTATGTTTTTGACTGATAACCACATCTCATTGGTTATGGGTATGGAGATACTAAAATCAATACATAGGTACATGTAGGGTACATGGTACTGGACAGACCCACCGTGAGATTCTTCATGTTAATTAAGTCATAAGAAAGACTCACAGTGATAATGGTGTAATGATCCTTTGACTTGCGATCATTATATTTCTATACGAGGATAATATACTTTGACTACATTAAAAGTTACCTTTGACCGGGTGATGATAAAAGTGGACATCGGGTATATTGTGAATCGTATGAGAAATATGAATGATAGATAAAGGATTTAACCCTTCTATCAGATAGGAGAGATATTATTGGCCTCTTGATTGAGTGAGACTATAAAATGCATGGCCGTGCTCAAATAATGATTTGTCTTAATAGTCTACTCATGTATCAAGTAAACCCGGATTAAATTATGAAGAGGATGACTAAATACATGCCTCGATTTTAATCTATAATATTTGGTTAAAGGGATTATATTACACGGAAACATTATATCACGAAAGGTTTAATTGGATCACCAATTATTATTATTACTTGGGTAGCAATGATGTATTACTAGATGCCACTCATTGTTTATAATTTTATTATTGGATATTAAAATTATTGCCAACGTAATAATAACCTAAAGGGTTACACAATAAGAACGTTTTAAAAGGAGTTTTAATTTAAATATTAGATTTAAATTAAATAATAAAAATTCGAAATTGATTATGGAATCAGATTTCGTTTTTAATTAAATGATTATAAATTCGAAATTGGATAAATAATTAATTGAGTTGGACTTAGTTAATTAAATGTTATTTCGAATTTAATTCATTAAAAACCCAAATCAGTTTGTTTTAATTGTAGCCCAAGCTGATTAGGGTTAGGCCCATCTTTCTCCCTATAAATACATAAAGATGTATTGGTTAGGGTAACACTTTTGCAAAAATCGTTTTTCTTAAAAACCCTAGCTGCTCTATTATTTGAGAGGCTAGAGAGAGAGAGAGGCTGATTTTGGCTAGTACCTGCTCCTTGGATCGTTGGACGATCGAACGTTCGTGTGGACGATTTAGAGACGCGGATCTTGCATCAAGGGTTGCGTGGTGATCACAATCTAGGACCTCCATCTGTCAACCGAATTCGTAAAGCTTCGTAAAGGTATTGATTCTATTCACCATAATCAGCATGTCTTATACATGGATCCTATGATTAGGGTTTCGGATTTTATTGTTTTTTCGACTATTTTTTGCTGCGTTTATGCCCCGAAACCCTTCATTTATAAGATGGGCATTTCCCTGAATAAAATCACCTTATCAATCTAAGTTTGGCTTTACAAATTATCACTCATGAAATCTGCCTTCTCATGGCGAATTATCATTACAATATTCATACTAATTCATTTATCACCTGATATAGCACTTGCTGCCTCTATCTTAACTGCTCCTGGAGACTCTGCTCATTGTCCTCTATTGTTGACTTTGATAATCATGTACCACTCTATCTCTTTCCTCATTAATCTAAAGGTCTCTAAGGATTTTAATCTATCCCTATATAAGATCTCAAGTAATTCCCCAAATCCATTTTGTTTGCTGGTACTTTATCCGGCAGTCCAGCTATAGATCCAATATACCTCTTTAATTCTCTTCATAATATATCAGTTCTTTACGCTCACTTCTCTGAGCACTATATCTAGATTCTTACAGTCTCTCTGGCTGCAGCCCTCATCTCCTCAAGGTAAACTTCCCTGTCTCTAACAGGATTCTCCCCCTCTGCTGGAACCTCTTCCGGGTCCTCGGTAGGGTACTCTATCGGATCCACCATCCGATCGTCAGCATATAATCAGGCATCATCGTGCTGCTGCTCGTATGCCTCAAGGTCTATCGCCTTACTAGTCGGTACAAGAACGAGCTAAGTTACTATCATGATACTTAATAGTTCCCATAAGGGTTTTATATGTCAATACTACATTAAGTAGTCCGACTATGAACTTGGCAAGAGTTCTTATTATCTTAATGAATTTATTGTTTTAATGTCACGTCATCTCTGGGATTTATAACGCTCTCTCTGATACCATTTCTGTAACACCCCCAGATCCGGGGTCAGGGATCTGGTCGTTACGGTCTAAATATCCATCCACAAAACCAACATAATCTAAATTACAACCTTGTGACCCAAAATAACAACATAAAACACACCCGTTATAGTCCCAGAGATGAAATCAGAGTAATCGTCAATATTATTAATCACAAGTTTGAGCTCTTACAACCCAAAGAATTACAATTTTACAATTATATGCTCTTTGCCATCCATTGGTATATGCCATATATATAAATACATTTGATGCACAAATACTAACAACTAGCCTACCAGAGGCTGCATCCTTAGCAATGGTAGCTATGACCTTAGCGGTTAATCCTCTGACGGCTGACACCTGCCTATGCTGAGCACGCCTTGCGCGGCCATCTGATCTAGCTGTTGTTGTGATATAAATAAATAAAGCAAGGGTGAGCAATAGCCCACCAAAAATATAATTGAACAGTGATAATATATAACAGTCCAAAATATCTTTGAAACCATATGCCATGCATTAACGATGTAGTACCAATATAAGGTATGAGATGAAGTTACAAGGTAACTCAAAATATATTTGTTTTGAATAAATATCTGCTATGACAAAGATGAGCCAGATATTATCAACTTTTCATAATAGAGGAACTTGCAGGAAGAATATTGCAATTCCAATTCAAACACTTGTCAAACCTGCCAATAATGATAAGGTTGCAGGAAATTTCCAACATTGAGAGATGAACTAATACTGGAGTTTGACGCGCCAGGAGACATAGCATTTACACGATGATCAGTCGCATGTTATGCTCCCCACCTCTTGTTTACTACATGTAGAAGGAAGCACCGACGGATTTACTTGTCTACCGCCCTCTGGAACCCCCCGGCCAACGGTTGGGCCATTTACTGGACCGGCACCACTGGGTCACTTACGCATCTCCTAGTTCATTTCACATCCATAACCTTGAAACGTGAAGTTCCTCCCCCTTTCCCCAAGTATATTACTTGTTGATAGGACTCCACAAAGTAGTCGTATCTAGTTGGAAAGGAAAAATCACCAATATTTCCCAAGCTGATGCTTGTTAATGGATATAAACTTGTTCCATCAATTCTTACCCCTCGAGCGTTGAGGAGGTAACCAAACAGACTCATATCGATGCTTGAAGGAATCAAGATGTGAGTGACAAGATAGTTTTAGCAAGTGTAGGACCGGGCAGCCCAATAAATAACATCTCTCAAGTGAGGTCCCCTTATATATTTTTGGAAGTTGAGCGAGTATTTAAATCTTCTTATAAGATAGATTTAAATGGAAATAAAGTTTTGGGAACCTCCCCTTGACAAAAATAGTCATAAAATACTCTGAACTATTTTACACCATATCTGAAGATGAAAGATAATCTTTGAATAATATGAATTATTATAAAAAGAACTTAAAAGAATTTAAATAAATATTCCAAGAATATTTATTAAATCAATAATAATTAAGGAATATGATTAAATCATAATATTGCTCGTAAGTAATCCTCGAATAAATACATAGAATTATTTACTAAATAACTCTCTTCTTTAAATGAATATTCAAAATAATATTCATTAATTAAATAAGCCCAAGTAAATGTTTAAAATAATATTCACTAAATAAATCAAACATTAAATGAATATTTGAAAATAATATTCATTTAATAATTAATATTCTAAATAAATATCCAAATAATATTCTTTTAGCAATCAAACTTTAAAGGAATATTCCAAGCAATATTCCTTAAGTAAATAGAACTTCGAATGAATATCTTAAAATA
The DNA here is from genome assembly GCA_037693485.1 of Kitagawia praeruptora. NCBI lineage: Eukaryota > Viridiplantae > Streptophyta > Magnoliopsida > Apiales > Apiaceae > Kitagawia > Kitagawia praeruptora. Next base: position 253,376 of record CM075349.1, read on the forward strand.
ATATTCATCAAGTACATAAAATCTTAAATGAATATTCACGATAATATTCATTTAATAATTAAATTTCCAAGAATACTAAAGTAATTACTCATTGAATAATCAAATTCTAAACGAATATTCGAAACTAATATTCATTTAAGTAATTAAAGCTCGAATGAATATTAAAATAATATTCAGCAAATAAATATACGCAAATGAATATTCAAAATAATATTCATATAGTACCTCTCGATTGAGATAATATCCAAATAGCATTCCTCGAGTAATTTCCAAGTAATCAATACTTTATGAAAATATAAATAATGTTTACTAATAACATTCCTCAAAATGAGTACTACTCTGCCGCTGGAATCCCTCCGGGTTTCCACGGCTATCTATATATCACAAAATACTGACTCCCGGTCTTATATTTAAAGAATGAATATCATACGCCCTTCACTAAGGGTCTTAGCAAAATAATCTTGCTTATAACTGATAATTCATATCTAGTCTATAAGCCAATATCAATTCAGGGAACAAGCATATCAATAGACTTGAAAGTAGGCATGCATGTTATGGTATAGGTATACAACAATCATTATATATATTATCACAACAACAGTTCCAAGTATTGGAAACTTGCCTGGTAATCCTGTAGGGGTAGTGTGTCTCGTGTCGATCCAGTGATCTATAAATAGTCACAACAACCGAGGTCAATCACTTAACATTTCGAAGGTTAAGTATAACTTAACTTAAGTCATGTAAGTTTAGTCCAAAACACACCTCGAACCCACCCTTAATGTCAGATTTTTCGTATATCTTACTTAATCAATTATGTAAGAACCATATTTTTGGGTAGAATTAAAACTTTTATTATGTATTGATGTAAGAGTGATCAGTGGTTACAACTACAATGTAATACTGGCTTTAATGAATGAATAATGAAAGGATATATATTCCAAGGTTATATGGCCTGAAGGATGCTATTGGGTGATAACTTAGATTATAATAATCTATCTCCTAGAAAGTAAGATAAGATTCCCTAGAGAGAAATAGATACCCTCATGTCATCCAAATCAATATCTATTATAAGCCCAGCGGTTCCGCAAAAAGGTTAAGGAACACTCGAGGGTGAACCAGGTTCATTTTCCTAATTATAGGAATTAAATAAAAATAAGTGATGAATAGTGATTTTGGTGGAATTTGGAATATTATTATAATAATGCTATATCCGGTATTCGGAACGGATTTCTGAGTTCGTATTAGTGATCCAGGAGGAAAATAAGTGTATGTAAAAGCTGTCGGATTCAGAAAAAGAGCACTTTTATTTTCTCCGAGATTTCCCTGGACACTGCAAGACTTAAGGATTTATAAAAGGGAATTAAAGAATTTAAATTCGAGAAGTATTAAGAATGACGAAGAATAGTATTAGAAATATTAAGAAGGTTTTCGGTAAAACCCTAATTAGAAACGAATGAGTTATTCCTCCGAACGATCAATCAAATTGAGCAATAACCGGACAAAGAACAAGCAGGGAGGCAAGATACATGCATGTGCTAGTGGATAAGAGCAAGTAACTAAGTAGTTACAAGAGTAACTAGCACACTTAGGAAACCAACCAAGCACTTAGCCTAAACACCTCATCTACACCACAAGAATCAAACACATGGCTTAAGATGATGCATGCAATGACCAAGCACTTTAATAAAGTAGCTTTATACAAGATATTATCCAAGAAACATCACTTTATGCATATCAACCAAGCAACCAAAGCAAGAACCCATCCATTTTCTCAAGAACAAGGCCATTCGGCCCAAGCAAAATTCAAAGACAAAAATCCATCTTCCACTCCTTGTTTGATCTCCAAATTTTTATGGTGAGTCTTACATTTCACAAAAATGATATCCTAGAAATATTAGCTTCAATCTCCATGTTTTCCATTTTCAAATAAATCCCCAAAGATGAGGGTGAATAGTGTTTTCAAGAAACTAACTTTGATTTCTTGTTTTGTTTAGATGATCTAAGGTTTGTTAAGGATAGACAAGGACTATATAAGGGTTATTAGAGCTTTTACACTCTCCAAAGAAGGTATAATTCTTAAGAACCCAAGATCTTACTTTGAAGTTTATACATGTTCTTGATGATTTTAGATTAGTTAAGATTATGGTGTTGTTATATGCATATAAGCATGATTATGTAGTTAGTATTGATGATTTAAGAGCTTTGATGAGTATGATGGTTAAGTAAAACATTCTTGGACTGGTTAAGATGAAAATCATGTATAGTATGCCCGGTGTGGCTTGGTTGTTGCGTAATGAATTTTAGAACGCTCGATTCGTAGCCGTCGTAATGCCCGATTTTCATTAACACTAAGAACCCGAACTGGACAGTAGCCATAACTCTCTGTTCTTGTCAAGATAATGAACCCTACTGCTAGATTTTTGAACATAGATCACTTTGGCGAAAGAATCGAAGCATTTCAATTTACGGTTTAGGAGTTATGATTAAATTCGTAAAAGTGGTTCGAAACCGTAAATGAAAGTTCGTAACTGAAATTGGATCCCTTTATTACCACGAAATCAGTGGCGAATCTTGATAATTAAAAATTAGAGATCATAAGGATGGTGTGAGAAAATACCTCGTATTAAAAAGACCGTTTTTCGATTTTATAAAAATGTTCGAATCGAGATTAAACGCGAACGAACCCCCTTAAAAGTATGACTTTGGTTATAACTTAGAAAACGGGCGATAGAACTCGAGGTATAATCTTGATTCGTAAACGACCGACCTTAAAACTTGTACGACTTAAGTATATACCAAGTATAAGCATGATGACATGTCTTGATAATGAACGAATGTCGGATCGTATCGGTGATAAAAAGAGTTACACTAAAAGAGACGTAACGAGATAACTCGAAAGCACATTTCGATTTAAGTGGAGTTTATACTTAGCCTTTTAAGAAGCGTTAAGTGATTAATCTTAAATATTCTGATTGTTTATAGATCGTCGAGCTGACCCGGGACACATTACCCCTACCCGCACTCGATTCCCAGGCAAGTTTCCAATACTTGGAACTGTTGTTGTGATAATATATATGATGATTGTTTTATACATATGCCATAGAATGCATGCCTACTTTCAAGTTAATATTGAATTACTTGTTCCCTAAATTGATATCGGCTTATAGACTATATATGAAATATCAGTTATAAGCTGGATTGTTTGGTTAAGACCCTTAGCGAAGGGCGTATGATATTCATACTTCAAATATAGACCGGGAGTCGATATTTTGTAATATATAAATAGTCGTGGAAACCCAGAGGGATCCCAGCGACAAATTTATTACTTCGAGGATTTTTATTCGATTACGAATCTTTCGAGGAACGTTATTTGAGTATTACCTCAGTGAAGGAATATTTAATGAATATTATTTTAATATTCATTTAGAATGTCATTTATTAAATGAATATTATTTTGATCATTCATTGGAGTTATTTAGTTAATGAATATTTTTTTTTTTGCTAAATTAATGAATATTATTTTGAATATTCATTAGAGTTATTTGGTTGACGAATATCATTCCCAAATATTCATTTGGCTTACTTATTATTATTTGGGATATTCATTTGATCTTTATTTATTTAATGAATATTACTTTCGAATATTCATTTAAGGTTTGATTTACTTAATGAATATTATTTTAAAATATTCATTGGAAGTTCTATTTACTCAAGGAATATTACTTCGAATATTCCTTTAAAATTTTGATTACTAAATGAATATTTTCGGATATTCATTTAGAATATTATTTGTTAAATGAATATTATTTTGGGATATTCATTTAGAATATTATTTGTTAAATGAATATTATTTTGGGATATTCATTTAGAATATTATTTGTTTAATGAATATTATTTGGATATTCATTTGGAATGTTATTTGTTAAATGAATATTATTTTCAAATATTCATTTAAGGTTTGATTTATTCAGTAAATATTATTTTAAATATTTATTTAAGTTTATTTATTCAATGAATATTATTTTAAATATTCATTTAAGAAGAGATTTATTTAATAAATAGTTCTATATTCATTCGAGGATTACTTACGAGCAATATTATGATTTAATAATATTCTGTAATTATTATTGACCTAATAAATATTCTTGGAATATTTAATTAAATTCTTTTGAATTCTTTTTGTAATGATTTATATTATTCAAAGGTTATCCTTCACCTTCATATATTATGTAAAATATTTCGAAGTCTTTTATGACTATTTATATCAAGGGGAGGTTCCTAAACTTTAATTTCATTTAAATCTATCTTAAAGAAGATTTAAATACTCGCTCAACTTCCAAACGTATATAAGGGGATCTCACTTGAGCGATGTTATTTATTGGACTGCCCGATCCTATACTTGCTAAAACTATCTTGTCACTCACATCTTGATTCTTTCAAGCATCGATATGAGTCTTTTGGTTACCTCCTCAACGCTCGAGGGGTATGATTGATGTAACAAGTTTATATCCATTAACAAGCATCAGCTTGGGAAAAATTGGTGAATTTTCCTTTCCAATTAGATACGACTACTTTGTGGAGTCCTATCAACAAGTGTTACACTTGGGGAAAAGGGGAACGAACTTTACGTTTCAGAGTCATGGATGATATTCGAACTAGGAGACGCGTAAGTGGCCGAGTGGCGCCGGTCCAGCAATAGCTCAACCGTTGGCTGAGGAGTTCCAGAGGGCGGTAGATAAGTAAATCCGTCGGAGCTGCCTTCTACATGTAGAGAACGACTGATGAGATGCATGACATACGACTGATCATCGTAAACGTCAGGGCATCTGGCGCGGCAATGCTCCCATATTAGTTCATCTTCTAAAAGTGAGAAATTTCTGCAACACTGTTGGTGTTGGCAAGGTGAAAAAGTGTTGAAACCGGAATTGCAATATTTTTCCTGCAAGTTCCTCTTTTATGATAATTGAGAATATCTTGCTTATCTTTTGCATAGCAGATATTTATTCAAAACAAAAATATTTTTGAGTTACCTTGTAACTTCATCTCATACCTTATATTGGTACTACATCGTTAATGCATGGCATATGGTTTCAAAGATATTTTGGACTGTTATATATTATCACTGTTCAATTATATTTCTGGTGGGCTATTGCTCACCCTTGCTTTATTTATTTATATCACAACAACAGCTAGATCAGATGGCCGCGCAAGGCGCACACAGCGTAAGCAGGTGTCAACCGTCAGAGGTTTACCGCTAAGGTCTTGGCTACCTTGTTGAGGATGCAACTACTGGTAGGCTAGTTGTTAGCAATTGAGCCTCAAATGTATTTATATTATGGTATCTATTAATGGATGGCAAAGAGTGTGTAATTGTACAATTGTAATTCTTTGGGTTGTAAGAACTCAAACTTGTGATTAATAATATTGTTGGTTACTCTGATTTCATCTCTGGGACTATAACGGGTGTGTGTTATGTCATTGTTTTGGGTCACAAGGTTGTAATTTAAATTAGGTTGGTTTTGTGGTTGGATATTGAGACCGTAACGACCAGATCCCTAACCCTGGATCTGGGGGTGTTACAAATTATAACCTCGTTCTTTGCACCAATATGTGGTCTTGATAATTCTTAACAAGTTTCGTGTTTTAGTCGACTCGAAATTCCCTTTTTAACTTAGCCAAAAAGGGTGGCCAAATTAGTACCCCTAGGGTTGACTTTTCCGAGAATCACTATTTCGAGACTCGTACTTCAACACTTTTAATAAATCACTGGAAACGTATTTAATTACGAAACCACTTATAAAATCATCTTTGGTATTTGTAATATTTATCATAAAATTTCCAATTCGAAGCCACGAGTCTAAATAGGTGAAATGTATTTTTGAAGTTCAGTCGACTACGGATCTTTACTATTCACACCTCTTTCACTAAAACGTTCATAACTCGGTAACCGTTAACTCAAATGACGCACCGTTTTCGCATACATGATCTAGAGAATGTCTAGAAGGTAGCTAACTCAAAATTGGACTTAGATCAGAAGATTAATTTTTCGGAATTTTGCCAAAACAGGGCAGGAGATTTTAATGAATAATGTTACCTCCGAAAAGTGGTTTCTTCGCACTTATCCTCGATTCGAACATTTTTATAAAATCGGAAAACGATCCATTTTACTTGTGGTTTTCTCTCACGCCTTCCTTATTACCTCTAATATTTAATTACCATGATTCGTCACTGACTTAGTCATGTTAAGGGATTCCAATTTCAGTTACGAACTTTCGATTATGGTTTCGAACCTCTTTTACGAATTTAATCATAACTCCTAAACCGTAAGTCCATTTCATACGATCTTTATATCAAAACGAAGCTTATAACATAATCTAGCTTATCATGGAAGAAATCGAAGCTAATCAGTGAATTATACCTACTGTCAAACTCGTGTTCTTAAGGTTAACGAAATTTCGGCATTACGACAGCTATAAATCGGATATTTACCAAATTCCAAAACTCCCAATAATCATGATATCTACTCCAAACAACATATACATGATTTATAACCATGAACTGAGGCCAAGCAATGCCTTTCCGTTCACCTAGGCTATTTTTAACATTTATCAAAACTAAACCATAATCATGCTTGTAATCATGCTTATAACTTACTACTAACATAACTAAGTTTAAATCCATCAAGAACAAGCATATACCCAAAGTAAGATCTAGGGTTCATGAGGTTTATACCTTCCTTGTATAGTCCATGCCTATTCTTAACCAAGCTTGGATCATCCAAGAAATCAAGAAAACCAAGATTTGTTCTTGAAAACACTATTCACCCTCCTCTTAAATCATTTTTTTGCAAATGGAAAAAGATGAGTTTGATGCTAAGATTTTGAGGAGATCATTTTTATGAATTATAGGACTCAAATAAAAAGTTTCAAGATCAAAGGATGGTTGGAAGTGGGATTTTCCCCTTTGAATTTTGAAGAAGCCGAATGGAAATGTTTATGGAGAGGGTTTGATATTTTTTTGTGTTCTTTGCTTGGTTAATGTGATAATAATGCATCAAGTGGATGAGACTTGGATAATATCTCATCTTGGTTGCTTTATTAAAGTGAGGATGATGCATGGAATGAGGTATTTGCAAGACAAGTGTTGAGATTGTGGTGGTTTAAGACTAACTAGTAGTTTGGTTGCTAAGTACTTAGTTGATCCACTTGATTCTAGTTACTCTTGTAACTATATTGGTTACTAGATATTTTCTAGTGGCTTATGCATGACTCTTGCTCCCTCTGTTTGTTTCTTTGTCCGTTTATTGCTTAATTCGTTGATCGTTCGAGGGAATAACTCATTCGTTTCTAGTTAGGGTTTTACCGAAAACCTTCTTAATATTTATAATACTATTCCTCATCTTTCTTAATACTTCTCGAATTTAAAATCCTTAAATCCCTTTTATAATTCCTTATGTCTTGCAGTGTCCAGGGAATTCTCGGAGAAAATAAAAGTGCTATTTTTCTGAATCCGACAGCTTTTACATACACTTATTTTCCTCCTGGATCACTAATACGAACTCAGAAATCCGTTCCGAATACCGGATATAGCATTATTATAATAATATTCTAAATCCCACCAAAATCACTATTCATCACTTATTTTTATTTAATTCCTATAATTAGCAAAATGAACCTGGTTTACTCTCGAGTGCTCCTTAACCTTTTTACGGAACCGCTGGACTTATAATAGATATTGATTTGGATGACACAAGAATAATCTTTCTTGGAATAATATAACTTATATCCTTAGGAGATAGATTATTCTTATTTATGCTATCAACCAAAAGTATTCTTCATGACATATGATCATTTAGATCTATACCCATTCACATTCTTTGTTAATACCTTGTAGTCGGAGTCACTGCTCATTCTTTCATCAATAAATAAAAAGTTTTTAATTCTACCGAAATTTCGGGTTCTTACAGGTGGGCTTTGTTTGTTGCTTTCTATCTACTCTTTTTGGACATATTCTCTAAGGAGTGGGTACAAAAATTGTATTTCTTATTGCATGTTCGTCTTTCGGTGACTTTTGTTCTTGTTTCATGTGTATTGTTTTTAATATGTTTATTCCTTAGAGGGTGTTCCAATGGAATAATTGATCCCCTAGCTTGAGCTTTTTGCTCTTGTTGTGTATTCTTATTTTTTATATACTCCACGAGGTCTAATCCTCATTTACCAGAAAAAAAAACCCTAAAACCCTAAACCTTAAACCCTAAACCCTAAATCCTAAACCCTAAACCCTAAACCTCTCTCTCCGCCTCTAATCTCCCTCTTTCTCTCACGTAACCCCCGTCTCTCACTCTCTCTTGTACCCTTAGCTTCACTTTCTTGTACCCTTAGCTTCACTTTCTGCACATTCATTGCACATTCATTGCACTAAAGAAGTAACATTGCCCATGTTACTTCTTTAGTTTCTTTAGTTCAAAACATAGACTTTAACATAGACTTTCTTGTACCCTTAGCTTCACTTTCTGCACATTCATTGCACGCATAGACTTTGTGCAACTTTGTAATTGATAGCATAGACTTTCATGTACCATTTTCTTGTATAGATTAGCTGTCTTCCGTTTGTAATAGACCAAGCTGAATAATAATACTTCAAGTTATTCTCTTCCTCATCAGTGTTATATACATATACAACTTATATACATATATATATATATAACAGAATACACCTTATTTATCATGGAGGGAGTGTTAATAGTCACCCCATTGACATCGGCTGGCCATAATCCATGCATTGAAAAGTTGCTTGTATATAATTGAGGCAATGGGTTGAGACAATCAGAAAGCAAACACACTGTAGGTGTCCAATATTGAACAAACTGAAGGTGATCATAAAACTTTGTATTTGTGGTTGTATTGGAAGTGGGGAGAGTAAAGATAATTATACAGATGAGTGAATACATCATCATCATCTTCTTTTTTTCTTGGCTTCAAAACTCTAACATATTGGCCAACCTTTATATAAGCCACCATTTGGCCATTGCAAAATCATTGTCTTAATTACAATAAATAATTCGCCTAAAAACTTTCACTTTAAGTATTACGTATGTACATATTATTTTTGCATTCCTTTCTTGAAGTTTCTAATTAAGCATTTACTAGTTTAGGTAGCATTTACTTGGGAAGTTTAGTTAGCCTAAATCCAGACGGTCTAGTTTTACATTTTATACTGATTACTGTCGTTAAAACAAAAACAAAAAAAATAACACCATTTGGCCTATTAACACAAAAACTGAAATTGAAATACACAATTATATTATATCATCTACTTAACTAACTAACTTAAAAAGTAAAAACTTTCACTTTAAGTATTACGTATGTACATATTATCTTTACATTTAGAGCTGGCAATTCATTTCATGTCGTGTACTTCATGTCGTGTACTTTCTGCACATTCATTGCACGCATAGACTTTGTGCAACTTTGTAATTGATAGCATAGACTTTCATGTACCATTTTCTTTTATAAATTAGTTGCCTTCCGTTTGTAATACACCAAGCTGAATAATATTACTTCAAGTTATTCTCTTCTTCATCAGTGTTATATACATACATATATATATATATATATAATACACCTTATTTATCATGGAGAGAGTGTTAATAGTCACCCCATTGACATCGGCTAGCCATAATCCATGCATTGAAAAGTTGCTTGTATAAAATTGAGGCAATGGGTTGGGACAATCGGAAAGCAAACACACTGTAGGTGTCCAATATTGAACAAACTGAAGGTGATCATAAAACTTTGTATTTGGGGTTGTATTGGCAGTGGGGAGAGTAAAGATAATTCATAATTATACAGATGAATGAATACATCATCATCATCTTCTTTTTTTCTTGGCTTCAAAACTCTAACATATTGGCCAACCTTTATATAAGCCACCATTTGGCCATTGCAAAATCATTGTCTTAATTACAATAACTAATTCGCCTAAAAACTTTCACTTTAAGTATTATGTATGTACATATTATTTTTGCATTCATTTCTTGAAGTTTTTAATTAAGCATTTACTAGTTTAGTTAGCATTTACTTGGGAAGTTTAGTTAGCCTTAATCCAGACGGTCTAGTTTTACATGTCGTTAAAACAAAAACACACGCTATTGCCTATTAACACAAAAACTGAAATTGAAATACACAATTATATTATATCATCTATGTAACACCCCTAAATCCTATTACCGAAAATATACTCTTTATAATAAAATAGACTTTGATACTGGGGAATTTTAGAAAATTTCGGCATGAAGTATTTGTAAATTGGACTATCCACCTGTATTATAACCCAAGCCAAAATTCCAATTAACAATTACAAATAAAACTTAATACCCCAACCGTGACATAAGCCAAATATGTAAAATACAACACCCCTGATCCAAGATCGCTTACAGGTTATGGTATGAAACAAAGTATATTATTACAATCAAACCTCAGAATAAAATTGTTAAACAATCTTATAAAAACTATGTCCACTGTCAAAGTAGTTACCCAACCTTGACAATTCCAAAACCACTACCCGACGAAATCATCATCTCGAACGTCACCTCTCGCTGCTGCAACAGTAATACCAACTAACCACAAGGTCCACTAATCTTCTCTATTAACTGGAGAAAATAAACAACAAAGCAAGAGTGAGTCAACAATGCTCAGCAAGCGTAAATAGTGATAGTAATATCAAGAACAATATAGATTCTGCTCAACAAGATTAATCATCACATGCTACGAAAGAAAACAGCAGAAGAAATTAATTATCGTAACACAAAGATGAGCCAACCATGCTCCACTAGAATAAATTGTATCAACAACGAGAACTGATAAAAGTTCTGACAACCAAAGATAATCATCACAGGATTCGAAGGAATCAGGCTTAAAATCAACTCAACTTCAATGCATAGATTAGAATTGGATTTTTATATATTTTTATAAAAACAACATCAAGGTTAGGCTGCTGATCAGTCACGCACTAACCCCGGACAAACGCACACAGCAATGTCCTCTAATGGATCCACGGCACACATTGGCCTTAACATATGACCATTAAACTGGTCTCCCCGAAGGGACATCCGTTGACCATAGTATGGTCTCCCCGAAGGGACATCTGTTTTAAAAACATTTCCAATTCTAAATCCAATGCACTAGGTGTCGGAACAATTGACAACCTCTGTCAATCAAACAATCTGGAAAACTCACGTTCCAGAACAACAACTCATAATCCTGAATTCAATGAAGGATTCAAGATCAACAAGTGTCGACAAGTTCGACACAACAATTGGGTAATAATTAAGGAATACTAATCTCAAAAGGGTATCGACGAGTTCGATACAACAAGTGGGGTGTAAATGAATAAACAATAGCAACAACAGGTATCGACAAGTTCGATACGATAAATGAGTGTAAATGAATAATTAGTAACAACAGGTATCAAAAATTTTAATAGAAATAATTGGGGTGATAAATTTTCATCATTAAAATAATTAAAGAATAGCTTCACTTGAACGAGAAGTGAAAGAAATACTTGCAACATGATTAACAACTATGATTATAAGATAAATCAATGATATAGTCAAGTGCTAAGCATTTAATAAAATTCACCAACACCTTGTCAAGTTTGAATCAACATACGTGGATTAAGTAGTTTAAAAATGATTATTTGTAAAATAACTCCAGGATAATTAAATTGTAGGTCAGTTTGAAGAAAACATCCCCTAAAGAGGGTCCATCTGTGAAAATGTGTCATAATCAGAATTGTGTTAAAAGATTTTTAAAAGATTTTAAAATCTTGGATTTCCTCTGTTTTATAACGTTTCTTAAACATTTTTGAATAATATAAAATAAATGGTACTCTCCTGAGGAATCCAATAACATTCCATGTTTTAAAATATTATTGAGGAAAAAGGGGTATTTTTAAAATCATTTCAAAATTTGCAATTGAGCTATAGGTGAAAAATATAAATATTTGCACATCATCTTAAATAAGGACGTCACTTTGTGACCACAAGTTGGCCGACATATTGATATATAAATAGAACAGGATTGCATCACTTAAAAGATAAGTGAAGAACAAACACTTGACTCAATACATGAAGTTTCTATTTCCATCACATCCATTCTTTACTCGCTCTACATCAGTCTCTACTTCTTTATAAATTATCCTCTTCACGATCACACCTCCATCTTTCTTTCATCACTTGCCAGCTTTTACACGAGCACACTCGTCTACTCCGATAATTGTCTCATTTCTCTACCTTCCATCTATACGTGCACTGGCTCTTAGCTGGCCTCCTATTTGTACCTATATACAGGTAAAGTACTACTTCAGTACGCTTGCAAGCTGCAACCTTAATAGTCTAACTCGTTCTACCCAGACGCGTCCTATTCGCTTTAGCAATTTATCACATATAGCATGTATTAATCACATTTTTAAAATAGTACAGTATAGCCATATAAACCACATCAACACCTAGCACGTTATATGGACTTACACTTATACCTTAGAGCATACATATCCCATCAATTCACATAAGGTTCTTTTCAGGCTACTAGAAGATTTAGGATATAATTTTTAATAAAAATCTAATAGCACCTCCTTGTACGAACATACTACCAGTCGGAACATAACCGACACCAACAAACAACAATTATCACATTCGAAACAAAATTATGACAATTCAAGTAGTGACTAGTTCAAATTGTAACTACTCCAAAATCAAACCATTCTTTATATCAATTCCATTACACTAATCCGAATACATACAAAAAATTGAACACACAATTTTAAAAATATCTCATAATTGATAAAAATCAATTCGTATATCAATTCTAAACCACATTACATCATTAGACCGAAATTTACATTAAGAATTTGAAGCCCACTGGACAAGTATAATACTCGGACCAAATCTTCATCAAAACCTTCACTAATTTACATCTGCTATATCACTTATAAATCCCACATACATTTTGCAAAATCAACCTCAAATAATTATCAACTAATAACCATTGAATCATCCTAATAACCATTAATAACCCCTAATTAACAACAATTAACCTTAACAATTCACATAATTCAAACTTACACTTATATAATTCAATAATACAAAGAAATTTGAAAACAATTACACACAACCCATCTAAGCAACAATTAGCCCATAAGAACGTCTCTAACATCAACATAATCGAAAAAAAAAACCAACACACACTAGTCGCCGAATCACCGAGCTCATTGGCGATGACGTTGCACACGGAAAAATAGCCCCATAAGGGGTCTGTCCTTCACCTACAACCCATCCCATCTCTAGCTCCCTGCACTACTTTCACATCACTACAGACCACAAGCACAGCCTCTAAGCACTTCTATATCAGTCAACTTGCACAAACACACACGGTCGCACCTGTATATACACACACACCGTGATTCATACATGCACACATGCAATAGATACACACACACAGCAGTTCACATAATAACACACACCATAGCTTCGAAGGCAAGAACAGGGGAGGGAAGACACAATAACGCAGCCAGCAAGAAAGAGGCGGACAAGAGATGTAAGAACCCGAATTTTCGGTAGAATTAAAACTTTTTATATATTGATGAAAGAATGAACAGTGACTCCGACTACAAGGTATTAACAAAGAATGTGAATGAGTATAGATTTAAATGATCATATGTCATGAAGAATACTTTTGGTTGATAGCATAAATAAGAATAATCTATCTCCTAAGGATATAAGTTATATTATTCCAAGAAGGATTATTCTTGTGTCATCCAAATCAATATCTATTATAAGTCCAGCGGTTCCGTAAAAAGGTTAAGGAGCACTCGAGAGTAAACCAGGTTCATTTTCCTAATTATAGGAATTAAATAAAAATAAGTGATGAATAGTGATTTTGGTGGAATTTAGAATATTATTATAATAATGCATTATCCGGTATTCGGAACGGATTTCTGAGTTCGTATTAGTGATCCAGGAGGAAAATAAGTGTATGTAAAAGCTGTCGGATTCAGAAACAGAGCACTTTCATTTTCTCCGAGAATTCCCTGGACACTGCCAGACTTAAGGATTTATTTAAGGGATTTAAGGAATTTAAATTCGAGAAGTATTAAGAAAGATGGAGAATGTTATTATAAATATTAAGAAGGTTGTCGGTAAAACCCTAATTAGAAACGAATGAGTTATTCCCACGAATGATCAATGAATTGAGCAATAATCGGACAAAAGAGCAAGCAGAGATCAAGATGCATGCATGTGCTAGTGGATAGAACCAAGTAACCAAGTAGTTACATGAGCAACTAGCAAGATTAGAAAGCAAACTAGTACTTAGCATCTCATTCTCATCTTACCACACAAAAACCAACACATGTCTCTCCAAAATCATCATCCATGACATCCTTACTTTAATAAAGTAGCTTTATGGGAGATATTATCATAATAATGCAAGATTAGATGAGAACAAAGCAAGTAACCAAGCAAAATACTCTCCCCCCTCCATAAACAAGCCATTCGGCTTTCTTGTTAATTCAAGACTCAAAAACTTACTTCCCACCATTGTTTGATCTTGAAACTTTTTATGTGAGTCCTATAATTCATAAAAATGATCTCCTCAAAATCCTAGCTTCAATCTCTTCTTTTTCCATTTTCAAAAAAATCATTAAAGAGGAGGATGAATAGTGTTCTTCAAGAACAAATCTTGGTTTTCTTGATTTCTTGGATGATCCAAGCATGGTTAAGGATAGGCATGGACTATACAAGGCTTAGCAAGGGCTTTAACACTCTCCAAGGAAGGTATAAACCTCATGAACCCTAGATCTTACTTTGGATATATGCTTGTTCTTGATGGATTTAAACTTAGTTATGTTATTAGTAAGTTATAAGCATGATTATAAGCATGATTAAGATTGGGTTTTGATAAATGTTAAAAATAGCTTAAGTGAATGGAAAGGCATTGCTTGGCCTCAGTTCATGGTTATAAATCATGTATATGTTGTTTGGAGTAGATATCATGATTATTGGGAGTTTTGGAATTTGGTAAATATCCGATTTATAGCCGTCGTAATGCCGAAATTTCATTAACCTTAAGAACACGAGTTTGACAGTAGGTATAATTCACTGATTAGCTTCGATTTCTTCCATGATAAGCTAGATTATGTTATAAGCTTCGTTTTGATATAAAGATCGTATGAAATGGACTTACGGTTTAGGAGTTATGATTAAATTCGTAAAAGAGGTTCGAAACCGTAATCGAAAGTTCGTAACTAAAATTGGAATCCCTTAACATGACTAAGTCAGTGACGAATCATGGTAATTAAATATTAGAGGTCATAAGGAAGGCGTGAGAGAAAACCACAGGTAAAATGGATCGTTTTCCGATTTTATAAAAATGTTCGAATCGAGGATAAGTGCGAAGAAACCACTTTTCGGAGGTAACATTATTCATTAAAACCTCCTGCCCTGTTTTGGCAAAATTCCGAAAAATTAATCTTCTGATCTAAGTCAAATTTTGAGTTAGCTACCTTCTAGACATTCTCTAGATCATGTATGCGAAAACGGTGCGTCATTTGAGTTAACGGTTACCGAGTTATGAACGTTTTAGTGAAAGAGGTGTGAATAGTAAAGATCCGTAGTCGACTGAACTTCAAAAATACATTTCACCTATTTAGACTCGTGGCTTCGAATTGGAAATTTTATGATAAATATTACAAATACCAAAGATGATTTTATAAGTGGTTTCGTAATTAAATACGTTTCCAGTGATTTATTAAAAGTGTTGAAGTACGAGTCTCGAAATAGTGATTCTCGGAAAAGTCAACCCTAGGGGTACTAATTTGGCCACCCTTTTTGGCTAAGTTAAAAAGGGAATTTCGAGTCGACTAAAACACGAAACTTGTTAAGAATTATCAAGACCACATATTGGTGCAAAGAACGAGGTTATAATTGATTAAGTAAGATATACGAAAAATCTGACATTAAGGGTGGGTTCGAGGTGTGTTTTGGACTAAACTTACATGACTTAAGTTAAGTTATACTTAACCTTCGAAATGTTAAGTGATTGACCTCGGTTGTTGTGACTATTTATAGATCACTGGATCGACACGAGACACACTACCCCTACAGGATTACCAGGCAAGTTTCCAATACTTGGAACTGTTATTGTGATAATATATATAATGATTGTTGTATACCTATGCCATAACATGCATGCCTACTTTCAAGTCTATTGATATGCTTGTTCCCTGAATTGATATGGGCTTATAGACTAGATATGAATTATCAGTTATAAGCAAGATTGTTTTGCTAAGACCTTTAG
The DNA here is from genome assembly GCA_037693485.1 of Kitagawia praeruptora. Lineage (NCBI taxonomy): Eukaryota > Viridiplantae > Streptophyta > Magnoliopsida > Apiales > Apiaceae > Kitagawia > Kitagawia praeruptora. The sequence goes on from CM075349.1 coordinate 269,731, forward strand.
TGAAGGGCGTATGATATTCATTCTTTAAATATAAGACCGGGAGTCAGTATTTTGTGATATATAGATAGCCGTGGAAACCCGGAGGGATTCCAGCGGCAGAGTAGTACTCATTTTGAGGAATGTTATTAGTAAACATTATTTATATTTTCATAAAGTATTGATTACTTGGAAATTACTCGAGGAATGCTATTTGGATATTATCTCAATCGAGAGGTACTATATGAATATTATTTTGAATATTCATTCGCGTATATTTATTTGCTGAATATTATTTTAATATTCATTCGAGATTTAATTACTTAAATGAATATTAGTTTCGAATATTCGTTTAGAGTTTGATTATTCAATGAGTAATTACTTTGGTATTCTTGGAAATTTATTTATTAAATGAATATTATCGTGAATATTCATTTAAGATTTTATGTACTTGATGAATATTATTTTAAGATATTCATTCGAAGTTCTATTTACTTAAGGAATTGATTCGAATTTTCCTTTAAAGTTTGATTGCTAAAAGAATATTATTTGGATATTTATTTAGAATATTAATTATTAAATGAATATTATTTTCAAATATTCATTTAATGTTTGATTTATTTAGTGAATATTATTTTAAACATTTACTTGGGCTTATTTAATTAATGAATATTATTTTGAATATTCATTTAAAGAAGAGAGTTATTTAGTAAATAATTTTATGTATTTATTCGAGGATTACTTACGAGCAATATTATGATTTAATCATATTCCTTAATTATTATTGATTTAATAAATATTCTTGGAATATTTATTTAAATTCTTTTAAGTTCTTTTTATAATAATTCATATTATTCAAAGATTATCTTTCATCTTCAGATATGGTGTAAAATAGTTCGGAGTATTTTATGCCTATTTTTTTCAAGGGGAGGTTCCCAAAACTTTATTTCCATTTAAATCTATCTTATAAGAAGATTTAAATACTCGCTCAACTTCCAAAAATATATAAGGGGACCTCACTTGAGAGATGTTATTTATTGGGCTGCCCGGTCCTATACTTGCTAAAACTATCTTGTCACTCACATCTTGATTCTTTCAAGCATCGATATGAGTCTGTTTGGTTATCTCCTCAACGCTCGAGGGGTAAGAATTGATGGAACAAGTTTATATCCATTAACAAGCATCAGCTTGGGAAATATTGGTGATTTTTCCTTTCCAACTAGATACGACTACTTTGTGGAGTCCTATCAACAAGTAATATACTTGGGGAAAGGGGGAGGAACTTCACGTTTCAAAGTTATGCATGTGAAATGAACTAGAAGATGCGTAAGTGACCCAGTGGCGCCGGTCCAGCAGATGACCCAACCGTTGGCCGGGGGGTTCCAGAGGGCGGTAGACAAGTAAATCCGTCGGTGCTTCCTTCTACATGTAGTAAACAAGAGGTGGGGAGCATAACATGCGACTGATCATCGTGTAAATGCTATGTCTCCTGGCGCGTCAAACTCCAGTATTAGTTCATCTCTCAATGTTGGAAATTTCCTGCAACCTTATCATTTTTGGCAGGTTTGAAAAGTGTTTGAATTGGAATTACAATATTCTTCCTGCAAGTTCCTCTATTATGAAAAGTTGATAATATCTGGCTCATCTTTGACATAGCAGATATTTATTCAAAACAAATATATTTTGAGTTACCTTGTAACTTCATCTCATACCTTATATTGGTACTACATCGTTAATGCATGGCATATGGTTTCAAAGATATTTTGGACTGTTATATATTATCACTGTTCAATTATATTTTTGGTGGGCTATTGCTCACCCTTGCTTTATTTATTTATATCACAACAACAGCTAGATCAGATGGCCGCGCAAGGCGTGCTCAGCATAGGCAGGTGTCAGCCGTCAGAGGATTAACCGCTGAGGTCATAGCTACCATTGATAAGGATGCAGCCTCTGGTAGGCTAGTTGTTAGTATTGGTGCATCAAATGTATTTATATATGGCATATACCAATGGATGGCAAAGAGCATGTAATTGTAAAATTGTAATTCTTTGGGTTGTAAGAACTCAAACTTGTGATTAATAATATTGACGATTACTCTGATGTCATCTCTGGGACTATAACGGGTGTGTTTTATGTTGTTGTTTTGGGTCACAAGGTTGTAATTTAAATTATGTTGATTTTGTGGTTGGATATTGAGACCGTAACGACAAGATCCCTGACCCTGGATCTGGGGGTGTTACAGAAATGGTATCAGAGAGAGCGTTATAAATCCCAGAGATGACGCGACGTTAAAACAATAAATTCATTAAGATAATAAGAACTCTTGCCAAGTTCATAGTCGGACTACATGATGTAGTATTGACATATAAAACCCTTATGGGAACCTTAAAGTATCATGATAGTAACTTAGCTCGTTCTTGTATCGACTAGTAAGGTGACAGACCTTGGGGATTACGAGAAGTAACTCAATGATGCTTGTTTTGATGCTTTATGGTATGTTGACAATAGGATGGTGGATTCGATAGAGTACCCTACTGAGGTCCCGGAAGAGGTTCCGGCAAAGGAGGAAAATCCTGATAAGGATAAGGAGTTTACCCTCGAGGATATGAGAGTTGCAGTCAGAGAGACTGTAAGAGTTAAGGTATAGTGCTCAGAAAATTGAGCGTAAAGAACTGAGATATTATTAAGAGAACTAAAGATGCATATTGGATTTATAACCAGAATGCCGAATGAAGTACCGGCAATTAAGACGAATTGGAAAGATTACTTAAGGTCTTATATGGGGATAGATAAAGATCCTTAGAGACCTACAGATTAATGAGAAAAGAGTTAGGGTGGCACATGATTATCAAAGACACAAATAGAGGACAGGGAGCAGAGTCTCCAGGAGCAGTTGAGATAGAGGCAGCAAGTGCCACAATATGTGATAAATGGATTAGTACGAATATTGTTAATGATAATTCGCCATGAGAAGGCAGATTTCCTAGGTTATAATTTATAAAGTCAAACTGGGATTGATGAGGTGGTTGGTTCAGGGAAATGTTCATTTTAAGAATGAATCAACTTAGAAAATAAAGACATAGGAAGGAGATGGCATGATTGGATAAAGTATATAAGGAAGTAGTAAGCGAGACAATGATCTCAGAACCTACAAGAGGAGAAGACCAATGAGTCTGTGATAAACTAGTAACAAGGCTATCGTCAGGAACCAAGTACAAGTCTAGTTCAATTCAGTGGAATGATGACCCAGAAACATTAGAAGCATGTGATTCAAAGGAATATTAAATTTTTTTTCTGTTCCTTGAATGGATTATGGTAGTTACCTTAAGTTTATTCTGACACTGAATCATAAAGGGATTAGGCAAGGCAAGCAGTGGTTGAGATGTAATTGAGAATGCTTTTAGATGCAACCTGAAAGAACAGGTGTAGGACATGTTCTCGAAATAAGAGTTTTAGCAAAATGAAGTCCAGCAATAGGACACATGATCAATAGGAGTAGTGTTGGTCGGCCCTACCAAGTTAAAGATAGTTTCAAATGGAGATTGGCCAACCACACTGGCAAAGGTGAGAAATTTCATAAGATTCACAAGGTATTACCAAAGATTTGCTCAGGACGTTATAGAGAGTGCAGTCCCGTAACCCGACTTATTGTAAGGATAAAAGTTTTAATGGACAAGATAAATGGGGGAAAATCTCCCTGGAGTTAAAGATAAAAACTGGTGATGACCCAACATTGGCGTTACCTAATGGAAGAAGGAGAATTTTGGAATATATTATGATGCACCTCGTACAGGTTTAGGTGTTGTGCTTGTGCAACATGACAACATAATTTTCGAATACAATTGGACAACACGGTTCACCAGATTCGGATGACCTTGGTAGTGCCAATTCTGGGAAGCGACTGACCCCGATAGTAGCGTTCCTTCTGAGACTAGTTGTTAAGTAGACTGGTATTCGGTAGTATCGACTATTAGGACAAGCATGTATCGGGGAGGTATGGCATGTTTAGTTTGAAACTTTTGATTCCCCTTCTAAGGACGATGTATATTTGGTTTCCTTCTAATGATTAAACTCCCAGCTTTATGTCAATCATTTCGCTACTGTAACTGTTTATGGTTCGACCAGCTCGGATGTTCATAGAAATATTCTTTGGGTATCGAAATGGATTTTCTTAATGTAACCATTGAGTGGATAGATTGACTGAAGTTTCCCTAATCCTGGAAAGGAATTGGACAAAATTTGGCAAACCTTGTCTTTCGGATTATCTGAATACATCACTGAGGAGTCGATCGAGACTTATATGGAGTGAAGTTTTTGAAAAGATCAAAAGGTATCAAGTAGAAGGCACTATGCCAGCAATTGCTAGAAAAGTAATGCTATTAGCCGACCCCTAAACTCACATATTTTAGCATGGCCAGTGGGGCCAAGTCACTAAGGATTATCAAGTGATTGAACCAGCAATGTAAGGACTAAGCGGGGTGCTTCTAACAAAGTGCCAACCGCGAGAACTTTTGATGTAAAATGAATTGAGATACATGAGGATGAATTTTATAAATACCCTAGATGTATTAGGCACTAAGAAATTCACGTTGATCACGACCAATATCTTCCAGAACATCCTTGCTACCATTACCAAGTTCTGTAAGAAAGACAGATAGACATATGTTGTCTTTTGGAAAGTCATATAGACTAACATTCGCTTGAAAGGAGAGGTAACATTAAGCTACCTATACATTATCAAGATTGGAATGATTGAAAAGAGACCCTTAATATGGATATATGATTAAAATTGCCAAATACAGGATGTAAGTATTTCTCGAAAATGGAATTGAGGATAGAATGTCCATAGATTAATACGAACCCTGGGGGATGCAAAAAGGATAGCATCACCCCTAACAAAGACATTTTGAATTCAGACGATATAAGTTGAATCGACCAAAGTATCAATAACCTGTAAGGATTTGTGGAAAGGAATCTCCAAAAGTACATAGACAGAGATGTTATAGAATTGACTAATGATGTTTGATATACCCTGTAACCAGGAGATGCAGGAGGAATGATGAGGATGGCCTAAGAAACCTTATAAGGGAAGTGCTAATATTCTAAACTTCAAACGGGAAGTTTGGTAAGGAATGTATGACATAGTAACAATAAGGCCAGATGAAGCATGTGTGAAACCATGTAAAAGTATGGATTGAACCAATAAGGTTGAGATTATCCTAAAAACAAGAAGGGAGTTAAGTAAGGAAATATCCTAGGTATGATTTGGAGTACCTGTAGTCAAGATCGCACTAGAAAGGTGGAAGCAATGACTTTTGGAAAAGACTGATAGATGCTTTCTCTCATTCAACAGAATTTAAGGGAGAATGCTTCCACCCTGAGTTGGAATAGATCCAGAAAACATTGATCTCAAGAAATTATTATAATCAGGAAAGGCCAACGAGGTGGCCGACACTTTAAGTATAGGGGAGTAAGTAATGCTCAGACCAAAGAAATAGAATGATAATGTAAGGACCTTGATGGTCATAATGTGGTAGAGGAAGTTACATTCCGTCTAATGATTTTGCCAGGATCAACTATAAGAATAGTTTAAGTAAAGATTCGATTCCTGATGTTGCCAGTAGCACATTACCGACATTAGGAGGCTCTATGACAGACCAGACCAAATTCCCCAAGAGACTCGCCTTTTCTTTGGAAAGAGAGAAGGGAGGTTAAGTAACAATGAATTGGTAGTAAATGTCCAGAAATAGAGAGGGTACAAATACTGATAAGCCAAATGGCACGATGATGAATGACAAGCAAGTTTATGTTGGTGTATTTCTGTGCAAACAAGATAGAGAATTATGAGGTTGGCAAGCGATTAAGCAAACCACTAAGCTTTTAGTCTTCTACCGGAGATATATGATTAATAATCTCACCAGCTTGTTTCAGCTGCGATGCTGGAAGCTCTTTTGCAATTTTATCTGCTTCATGTAATATCTACGTCAAGTTCAGGAAGCATTCCCTATGGATAGGGAATAGTGATTATTTTGTTTTCCTAGAGGATCTTGAATTGACAATTATGAAACCCGTACGTTTAGTTATTCAATCACTGCGTAAACGATAAGCGATGGTGATCCTTCTGAGAAATTAGGTGGTAATGACTGTGGAAATGTCGAATTGAATCTAAGTTAGAGAAATCATCCAGGTTTATTTCGGATGGTGTAATTTCTGGAACGACGGGATATTTGAAATGAAGAATTAGGTTATGATGGTTCATAAAATGATTATAGTAGAAATAAAGACAAGAGACTGATAGAGATGGAAATAGAATTGAGAATTAATAAGAGAGTCAGATAGGCGGACTCATGAGAATCTCCAGTAATGAAGCGAGAAAAGTATGGAATTGGCAAGGTAAGGGTATTGGCCAAAACGGAAAGTTGGAATTAGGAGCATGAATGACATACAAATTGACTCCTTTTAAGTTTGGAAAATCCGAGGAAATATGGAATAGTTTGATTGAGTAATAAAAGAGACTCATGGAATGAGAAAGTGGAATCTAGATGGTTGAACAAAGGAAAGTTTGACCACAAACGTGCAACGTATATTGAATAAAGGTAACAAGTGTTCCCCTAATAAGATGACGGTGGAGTTCAATAACAGAAGTGAATGAGAACTTGATGATAAGATGGATGTGATTGATAAAGAAAAGATAGAGAGATAATTATTAAATGTGAAGCACGAAATGTTATGAATGGATTAATGAATGGGTTTTCCTAACGACGAGCTCTCGGAATGACAACCTGATAGTGTTAATATTATGTATATGAAAGAGCCAGTGTTGTGGCGTGAAATGTCAGTAGTAGTTACGCCAAGAGAGAAATCCAAGATTTAACCTGAGAGGTTGAAGGATTTTCCAAAAAGTAAGTGGTGCTAATATCAAGCAAGAGTATAGGTCCATAGAATGATGGACAGAGCAGCAAGGACATGTGATATGTGAGATTACGAAAAAGTGGAATTTGATACGAATATGATTATTTTTCTTCTCTAATAAACCTCTATAGTTCAGAGGTAAATTCTAAGTATGATATTTTGACAATCATGAAAACTTTCTTATATGATTCTTTGGAATTCGTTCTTTTCTTCTCCCTTATTTATCTTCTTCTAAATTGAGAAGAACAACCCTTTAAGGAGGGGAGGTAATACTACGTGACTCTCTGTCTGTGTGATAGGAGTCTAAGTGGAATGCCATTAATTGTTTAATTGCTTGTCAAGTACTAAAGGCTGGCCCCCTTCTGTACTAGCTATGCAATATAACAAATGTTCATTGATCACAATGATCTCTCGATAAATTTTTTCCACATAAATATATATACATCGAGATTGCAAAGATTAAAGCGATTAGGAATTGCAAAATTACGAGTGAGGTTATCTCCGAACTTCGTAGCGCGTTAGTGATACCGAAGTCACTGCACGTGCCAATAAGGTTAATAGTATAAGAACGGACAAGAGCGTATACCGGATGATGTGTTGTGCGAAAGTATCAAAGAATTGGTAGAACGGATAAAGGGTGTATTGTAACACCAGTATGATGTGCTTTAGAAAGATTGGAATGTGTAAGGATCGACCAGAGAATTGGAAAGCGAAATGACCAACAAGTACCCCATTTGTCTTCTACCTGATTCCGGAACGGAATCCTTTTAAGGAGGGGAGACTGTAAGAACCCGAATTTTCGGTAGAATTAAAACTTTTTATATATTGATGAAAGAATGAACAGTGACTCCGACTACAAGGTATTAACAAAGAATGTGAATGAGTATAGATTTAAATGATCATATGTCACGAAGAATACTTTTGGTTGATAGCATAAATAAGAATAATCTATCTCCTAAGGATATAAGTTATATTATTCCAAGAAGGATTATTCTTGTGTCATCCAAATCAATATCTATTATAAGTCCAGCGGTTCCGTAAAAAGGTTAAGGAGCACTCGAGAGTAAACCAGGTTCATTTTCATAATTATAGGAATTAAATAAAAATAAGTGATGAATAGTGATTTGGTGGAATTTAGAATATTATTATAATAATGCTATATCCGGTATTCGGAACGGATTTCTGAGTTCGTATTAGTGATCCAGGAGGAAAATAAGTGTATGTAAAAGCTGTCGGATTCAGAAACAGAGCACTTTCATTTTCTCCGAGAATTCCCTGGACACTGCCAGACTTAAGGATTTATTTAAGGGATTTAAGGAATTTAAATTCGAGAAGTATTAAGAAAGATGGAGAATGTTATTATAAATATTAAGAAGGTTTTCGGTAAAACCCTAATTAGAAACGAATGAGTTATTCCCACGAATGATCAATGAATTGAGCAATAATCGGACAAAAGAGCAAGCAGAGATCAAGATGCATGCATGTGCTAGTGGATAGAACCAAGTAACCAAGTAGTTACATGAGCAACTAGCAAGATTAGAAAGCAAACTAGTACTTAGCATCTCATTCTCATCTTACCACACAAAAACCAACACATGTCTCTCCAAAATCATCATCCATGACATCCTTACTTTAATAAAGTAGCTTTATGGGAGATATTATCATAATAATGCAAGATTAGATGAGAACAAAGCAAGTAACCAAGCAAAATACTCTCCCCCCTCCATAAACAAGCCATTCAGCTTTCTTGTTAATTCAAGACTCAAAAACTCACTTCCCACCATTGTTTGATCTTGAAACTTTTTATGTGAGTCCTATAATTCATAAAAATGATCTCCTCAAAATCCTAGCTTCAATCTCTTCTTTTTCCATTTTCAAAAAATCACTAAAGAGGAGGATGAATAGTGTTCTTCAAGAACAAATCTTGGTTTTCTTGATTTCTTGGATGATCCAAGCATGGTTAAGGATAGGCATGGACTATACAAGGCTTAGCAAGGGCTTTAACACTCTCCAAGGAAGGTATAAACCTCATGAACCCTAGATCTTACTTTGGGTATATGCTTGTTCTTGATGGATTTAAACTTAGTTATGTTATTAGTAAGTTATAAGCATGATTATAAGCATGATTAAGATTGGGTTTTGATAAATGTTAAAAATAGCTTAGATGAACGGAAAGGCATTGTTTGGCCTCAGTTCATGGTTATAAATCATGTATATGTTGTTTGGAGTAGATATCATGATTATTGGGAGTTTTGGAATTTGGTAAATATCCGATTTATTGCCGTCGTAATGCCGAAATTTCGTTAACCTTAAGAACACGAGTTTGACAGTAGGTATAATTCACTGATTAGCTTCGATTTCTTCCATGATAAGCTAGATTATGTTATAAGCTTTGTTTTGATATAAAGATCGTATGAAATGGACTTACGGTTTAGGAGTTATGATTAAATTCGTAAAAGAGGTTCGAAACCGTAATCGAAAGTTCGTAACTAAAATTGGAATCCCTTAACATGACTAAGTCAGTGACTAATCATGGTAATTAAATATTAGAGGTCATAAGGAAGGCGTGAGAGAAAACCACAGGTAAAATGGATCGTTTTCCGATTTTATAAAAATGTTCAAATCGAGGATAAGTGCGAAGAAACCACTTTTCGGAGGTAACATTATTCATTAAAACCTCCTGCCCTGTTTTGGCAAAATTCCGAAAAATTAATCTTCTGATCTAAGTCCAATTTTGAGTTAGCTACCTTCTAGACATTCTCTAGATCATGTATGCGAAAACGGTGCGTCATTTGAGTTAACGGTTACCGAGTTATGAACGTTTTAGTGAAAGAGGTGTGAATAGTAAAGATCCGTAGTCGACTGAACTTCAAAAATACATTTCACCTATTTAGACTCGTGGCTTCGAATTGGAAATTTTATGATAAATATTACAAATACCAAAGATGATTTTATAAGTGGTTTCGTAATTAAATACGTTTCCAGTGATTTATTAAAAGTGTTGAAGTACGAGTCTCGAAATAGTGATTCTCGGAAAAGTCAACCCTAGGGATACTAATTTGGCCACCCTTTTTGGCTAAGTTAAAAAGGGAATTTCGAGTCGACTAAAACACGAAACTTGTTAAGAATTATCAAGACCACATATTGGTGCAAATAACGAGGTTATAATTGATTAAGTAAGATATACGAAAAATCTGACATTAAGGGTGGGTTCGAGGTGTGTTTTGGACTAAACTTACATGACTTAAGTTAAGTTATACTTAACCTTCGAAATGTTAAGTGATTGACCTCGGTTGTTGTGACTATTTATAGATCACTGGATCGACATGAGACACACTACCCCTACAGGATTACCAGGCAAGTTTCCAATACTTGGAACTGTTGTTGTGATAATATATATAATGATTGTTGTATACCTATGCCATAACATGCATGCCTACTTTCAAATCTATTGATATGCTTGTTCCCTGAATTGATATGGGCTTATAGACTAGATATGAATTATCAGTTATAAGCAAGATTGTTTTGCTAAGACCCTTAGTGAAGGGCGTATTATAACGACCTAGAAATTTTCAATTTTAATATTATTTATTTATTATAAAGTATAAATTATATTATGCGAATATTGTTGTAAAGGTGAAAAATATGTGAAGTTGTGTTTATGTGTCTATATGATGATTTGTGTGAGCTTTGAAGGTCGGTGTATTTTTATTTGTATTTTTGAGGGTTTAAAAATATTTAAATCATTCATTTTGATCATCTGTAAATTTTATAAAATTATCAGAGGGATTAAAAATCATGAAATCTTTTGTAATATTATCTTTATAATATTATTTAGTTTTTAAAATGGTCAGGTGAATTAATTTGGATGTTTCGGTATTTTAAAATGATTTTAAGAGTTTTATGGTATTTAAAGGATCAAAACTTTGAAAATTCATATTTAATTTATTTTTGATCCGAAAAATATTTTAAAAATATGTGGGTGTTTGTAAATTCATAATCTCAATTTTAAAATCTTTAAAACTAAATTTTCCATCTATTTGAGATTTAAATTCGAATTTAGAAATGGTTTAAAAAAGGAAATTTTTATATAGTTAATTTTCAGAGTGTGGTGAAAGTCAAAATGCCGTTTCCTTTTATCCTTAATTCCCAAATCCATTTTTTTTTGAAACTCTGTTTTTCAGTCGGTATTCCTCTATCTTTCTCGAGAACTCTCTCGAACCTCTTTTCTTCAATCTCTCTTTATTTCTCACCTGAAATCTCTCTCATCTCTCCCACGAAATCTCTCTCAGTTTCCTCCTCTCCATCACGGTTTTCCCCCTCGTCTGTGTGCTCTACGACCGGGGTTCAAGATTGTGTTGTTCTTGTGCGTGTTCAGTTTGGGCGAGCTGCTGTGTGTGGCTGTGATTGCAGCGTGGGTATGTATCTGCTGTGTATATATGTCGAGCTATGTGTATATATTGTCGAGTTATGTACTAGATTTGGGGATTTCAGTTGCTATTGATTCTGTGAGTTTCTATGTCGTGTATGTGCGTGATAATTGATGGCAGGTGTGTGTAAATTAATCATGTGAGTGTGGTTAAATAATAGGGTGAGTGTATTCCTTTAGGTGGTGTTTGTTTCTAGCTGTTGGTGGTGGTGAAACATAAACAGGGGATGGTTTGGTTCGATGGTGTCACTGTGGTAGGAAGAACGAAGACATAGCCATGGTCAAGGGTAGTAAAAACGCTGGTTGTATCAGAAATGGTGGAAGATAGGTCGAAGCAGCTGTGATGTACTTGGCAGTTGTGATGTTGTTATTAGATTGTCGTAAGTGTGAAAAAGGAGAGAAAGATGGTTATGTGTGGGAGGGGGTTCGTGGGGATTGATTCGAGTTGGTAGCATGTTAAGTCGATTACACAATAAATAATCAAGAACTGTATGAATAAGTAACAAGAACACACGTTTTAACTCTTAAAACTGTTTGGAATTAATAATTCCTCTCTCAGTGATGTAAAGTATCACAGAGAGCTGCTTAGGTTACAAGAATGATGTTCGTTCACGTTCGATACCCTTCTAGGGTTAACCTAACTGTATTTATAAGATATACAGCTACATACAATCGTAAATTGATTCTCCTAAAATTAAGCTATACAATTGATATCAATTACGATTGCTACACGTCTTCTAAGTCAACTCAATCTCTTTGACAGCTATCCAATCTTCAAAGATATCGTTTCCATATTAATATTAAATTAATCTTCAAACTCTGTTGACTTGTAGACGCTCCCAGTAGACAGACTTTAGCAAACTCTATTCTCTCAACGCTAACAGTGTTTGCGCTTCCATGTATTCAGCTATCAGTGTTTACGCTTTCTTCTGTCAGCGTTTGCGCTTCCAGTAATCAGCGTATACTCAAACTCTGTTACAACTGCTTTCAATAACAAGTTAAACTCTCTTTACCTGAAACACTTAAACACTGACATTAAATCACATCAATTATATCTAACAATCTCCCCCAACTTGTTCATTAGAAAAATGTACAAGTTCATGATAATTGATGATGTCAAAACTAACAAATAAAAACACAGTGTTTAACATACAATCAGAGTTTAAACTTGACTTAGCAAAATTTACAGAAAATTCGAATTACTTACAAATTCTGTCTACCTAGCCTCCTCAAGATCTGGAGTTGTTCTGAGATAATCAATCAACAACCTCCTTTCAGCATTTTCAAGTTCAATTTCCATAGCTTGCTTGATCTCTCTTAATTCTGGATCATTCTCATCCGTTTGAAAAATAGCAGCTCTGAGATCATAGATCTTGTTCCTTCTCATTTCATTACCCAATCTGATGTACTTTAATTCTTCAGACTTTACATTGAAATCCAGAACTGTAATTCCAAGATCAGTCTTCAGCCTTGTAGTTCCCTTCTGCATTTCAATCAGATTTCCATTCCAGTCTCTGTATTTTGGAACATAATTTTCAGCAGACTTTGTTCCTGTAGCAGCTTTAGCTTTCAGCATATGCTTCCTTATAGAATTAGCAATGATCTGTGTTTTTTGATTTCTAACTCTGAAGATATGCAAGACATACTGAAGTTCCTCAAATAGTTTTAGCTTGATTGCTTCTTCATCCACTCTATACACTGACCCATCTGCCATAAAGTATAGTAGAAAGTGAATGTCTAAGCTCCTTTGACGAACTACCTGAACTGATTCCAACTTGTCTAGATTTTCTTTATTAATACCAGAACCAAGAGATACAAGTGCAGAGGGATCTCTTGGACTGTTACTAAATCTCAAATCTCTTGTTGCACCTAATCCAGAAGTATTTCTCCCTGGTGGCTTTCCTGAACAAGATTTATTATGCTGATAACCACCAGTTACTCCTGCTTGTTCTTGCACTGGAATCTTTGGCCTTGAGAAACCAGGTAAGGATTTACTTTGTGTCTGTACAACTTGTGTAGCAACAGAGGTTGTAACTATCATTTTGCCCTTGCTCTCTTCATCAACTTTCTCTTTTAATTTCAACTTAGCATTAAGAGAAGACTTTCTAACCAGCTTCCCAGTATCTTCTTCTTCTTCTTCTTGAATACCAGATAGTTTTTCTTTGATTACAATTCCTTTCATCACAGGCCTTGCAGACTTTGGAGCTTTAACAACTTTCTTCACTTTCTTGGACTTCACAGCTTTTAAATGTTCTTTCTGCAACAGCTTTTCTTCAGCTTGAATATCCTCAAGTGTAGCTTCAGCATTCTCTTCTCGAAAAAGTTTAGCAGCCAATTCTTCATCTGTTTGCGGATTGTCAGAGAATAACAAATCCTTTGGCTTTGATCCTGAAGTACTCTGAGCATTTGAATCTATCACCAAATTCGGCTTTGACCTTGAAGACCTCCCATGTCCTTGTCTGAGATTCACATTTCTTAAGCCTTTATCAGCATTGGCTTCTTCATCATCATTTTTATCTTTCTTTGACAGAGATTGATCTTTCTTACACTTGGCTTTAGAAACTCTCTCCCCCTTTTTGACATCATCACTGTCTTGAACAAGTATGGAGGTGATTAACTCAAGAGAATTTGCTATAGAATCAACTTTCTCAGCCAGTAAAGTCTGATTCTTTTCAACTGTACTCAATCTGTCATTAAGATTAGATTGAGCTTTGGCAAACTGTTGAAAGAGTTTAGCATTAGCTAGTTGAGCTTTCTCCTCATGAGTAGCAACTTCTGTGCGAAGATCAACAATAGATTTCTGAGTGTCATCAAATCTATTATTCAAAGTTTTGATCTGTATCACCGTGCCTTGCAAACAAGTGAAAATTTCTGGATTTGTAATCTTCTTAGAATTGACTTCAAGAAACTTTTCTGCCCTTCCAGGAGGAAAAATACAGTCTGACTTGTACCATTCAGCAGTTTGCTTGGCCAAATAACCATCATCAATTTCATTATTAGAAGGCCCAGCAAAATCTGGTTTTTCACCTGTTTTCTGACCATCTGGCTGATTTTGTGGTTGGTCAACTCCTGTACTATTAGCTTCAACAGAATCACTAGTAGAGGCAACAGAAAGACTAGGTTCTGGAGCAGCAATTTGTTCTTGAGCAACAATAGGTTCTTGAGCAACCTGTTTTCCTTTATCAACTGGAGTTTGCTCTGAAGAAAGAACCTTCTCTGGTTTATCAACCTCCTCACCATGAGCAGAAATATGATTGGCATCAGAGTTTAACTCAGTGTGTGATGCAACCACAGTGTCTTCAAGAACAACAGTAGGCCCATCAGCAACACCAGTATCAATAGACAGTGTAACCTCCATAAGTGGTGGAGTAGATGCTTCATGATTAAAAGAAATTGGAGTTTCAGCAAACTCTTCCATTGGAGATAAAACATCCCTAACAGCTTCATTTTCTTGAACCTTATCAACTTCTGGTTCAGCAACCTTGACTTCTGATTCTGGGATTACAGGTTCTATGATAACCTCTGGCTCACCAGTAGGAATATCAAATGAGATTTTCTCTTGAGCCTCCTCCACATGCTCATCATCAGAATCAGTCAAAATAAGCCTCCTCCTCTTAGCTTGAGGCACTTCAACCTGTTTTGCATCTTCACTGGAACTATCACTTGAACTTTCCTCAACCAATGGTGGTGAAGGTCTATTTGCCCTTTGTATGAATCTTCTAGAATAAACAGCCTTTGGAGTTGACTGTTTAGCCTTAGCACGTTCAGTGTTGATTGCAGTATGTTTCTTCCTTTTTGGCTTTGGTGGTGGTTGTGGATGAGTAGTAGAGACAGGGTTTGTTGGTTCAGTGTGCATTTGGTCAGGTTGTGTTTGAGGTTCTGTTTGTGTTGGAGGTGATATGGGTTGTTCAGTGGTTGTTGGTGTGGGCTCAGGTGTTTGAGTAGGTTGAGATGGTATGTTCTCTGTACGATCAGTGGCTAAAGGTTCAGGCATAGGCTGTGGGTCTGGTTGTTGTGGTTGATGTGTATCAGTGTCTTGTGGCTGATTGACAAAATTTTGCAATGCAAGCGGCAATGCTAAAGGAGGCAAGTCTTTCCCAACATCTTTGTTAGTCATATCAGTAAATATCCTCTTAGTGACTCTAAAAGGTTGAATCTCATCAGCTTCATCAACAGTTAAACCAGGAACACATGCATTGAATAGAAGTTGACAAAATCTAGCAAAGTAAACTGTAGTAGACTCTGACAACTTATCACCCAAATTCATTAAGACATATCTACCAAAATCAAAATTGCTACCATAGAGTAGAGAATACCCAATTTGTAGACTGTCCATTGGAATAGCATCCCAGTTGGTGACCTTCTTCTGGAATGTCCTGGTGATACAGTCGAAGAAAAAGTTCCATTCTTTTCTCAAGTTTGGCCGCCTCACACTGCCCAGCTTGGCAAGTGATTCCATGTACCCAATCTCTGTGAGCATTTCCCTCAGATTTTGCTCAGAGACAACAGCATACGAAGTATGTGTGTCAAAATCCATGGCGTCGCGAACAGTTTGTGGAGTAATCACAAACTCTTGGTCTTCATGAGAGAAGATAATAGACGGAGTTCCAGTCTCTCCTCCTTCTATATATCTTGAATTTTGCCAGAAATTAACGACTTGGGAAGCAGATAGAGTAGCCGGTTCAACCAGCGCTTGCCCAATCTCAGAATCTCGAAGAAAATTTTGCATAAGATGAAACGGCTCTGGTGCCCGGTCATTCTCAAGTAAAGCTGCATAGTTGTTAGGCACAAAACGTAGACCAAAGACAGTGAAAGGTTTAGTTGCCATTGAATTAAGAAATAAGCAAGAATCAACTGTGAAAATGTTTTGCAAGAAAGGTGTTTGTGAAAATGCCAAAGTGAAAAACAAAGAGGTTCTCTGTTTTGGTAAACTGAATACGTGTGGATAAAAATGATTGTGACAAAAAGTAATTTGAGTTGTAGTTAAAAACTAAACTCAAACGATTTTTCTTGAAAACACGCAACTGTTCCCTTGAAAAGTGTAAAAGGGAGACATAATGATGAGTGAGTGGGACAGGTGTCACACATGCAACGGTTCACTAAAGACAGGCGCAGTAAAAGCCATTATTACCGCTGTCGATCCATTTTTCAAGACACGTTACCACTAATTACACTAATTAACAGTTGTCAACTACTCCATTTACTCCAAAATTTTCAAATTATCTTAATGATACCTTAGAGTACATAGCACAATCAATCAGTGTTTATCAAGTTTTCAATCTTTATCACAAATACCCTTTCAAAAACGCACAGTCGTGATTTTCGTGTGTGAGTAGCAGAGTTTACCAAATCAATTTTTATAGCATCTAATATTTCATAAAATCCATAAATCAAAAACAATAAACACTGAATGCACAAACTCTCATATTAAACACAGAGTATATGATGAATGCTAAACTCTGTAGTTCCTTAATTACAGAAATCTGAATATCCCTGTTCCAGTTTATGATCATGATTATCCACGTAAGCACACAGTCATTAAAGACAAAAAGATCAGGAGATAAACATCAAAGCATCATTCAGTGAGTTTCATGTCAAGGATTGTCTCACAAACTCTCACATCACACAAGTGTTTAGGTGAAGTGTTTACTCTCAGATTCAATCAGTAAAAGCAGATACTACCATAAGCTTGAATGTCCACCAAATCTACACCACTTCGATTACATATATGCACAAATCAAAAGGACTTTATACAGGGTAGTAACTGAGTGAAATCAAACAGATGAGAAGAGATGTGTTTTGAATGAGAATTTTGAACTGAACAACTTATTTGATCAAAATGTTCAGTCAAATGGTTAGTACATTTTTGTACAAGATGATCAGTATATATACAATTTTTTTTTTTTTTTATTATTTACATATATATATATACTGAGTAAAATATAGTATGAGAGATACTCACCTGCTTGAATCAGATTTAACAAAAGAATATAACTGCTCTTAATACTTCAGTATTCAAGAAAATGAGCAGTTAATTAGGCTCAAAAGGGTTTACTACGGGTCATGTTTATGAACAGAGTTTATGAGCAGTGTTCAAAAATATTTTGAACAGTGTTTGAAGAAATGGTCAAAAATTGGTTAATCCTAATTGCCTTTATCATCTTCATGCACACATATATCATGTAGTTCCAAAATGGTTTAATGCAAGTTCTAGAGCAACATACTCACTGATGAATACCACACAACAATAAACTTTGATTGATATAAAATGTATCAATCACTGATTCGGCTCAAAATCTCACAGGGTTCAGACATGAACTGTTTCTCACCAAACTAAACAATGACATATCTCAAGTTTTAAAATTTTCACAAGTGCAAACACAGAATCATCACGAATCAAATATGACTTGGAAACAGAGTGTCACTAATCAGAGTTTAGAGTTCATCAATATCAGTGTCATTCATGAGAGGCAATGCATGAAGTATTCATAGATTCAGAGTTTAGGATCAAATAAACTAAGAGATGCTCTAAATATGAAACAGTATCATGCTGTGTTAACTTACTGTGCAATTTCTGATTAGATTACAGTGACTCAAAAAGAATCTCGATTTTTCACTGAAAATCATGCTCTATACATTTTTCTTCATCGGTATTTTCATTTAGACAAGAATCATTTCAGAATTCACAGAGTTTAACAAACATATTAACAGTGTATGACCAACAATCATGCTAACAGAGTTTAATTAATAAGGTTCACATAGCACTTTAGCAATTTACAGAGATATGAGCAACACATTTTATTTGAAAAGAGTTTGAGTCTAACCAACATGTTTAGTCAAAACCAGATACCATCCCTAGTTCATTGACCAGTCTTGTAAATGTTGCTTCACTTAGAGGCTTTGTGAAAACATCTGCTAGTTGTTGATCTGTAGGCACAAAGTGAAGCTCAATATTGCCTTCCTCTACATGCTCTCTGATAAAGTGATATCTTATGCTGATGTGCTTGGTCATTGAGTGTTGTACTGGATTACCTGTCATTGCAATAGCACTTTGATTATCACAGAAAATAGGTATCTTGGTATACCTTAATCCATAATCCAGCAGTTGATTCTTCATCCATAGAATCTGTGCACAGCAACTACCAGCAGCAATATACTCTGCTTCAGCTGTAGATGTTGATATTGACTTCTGTTTCTTGCTGTACCAAGACACTAGTCTGTCACCAAGAAATTGACAACTTCCACTTGTGCTCTTTCTGTCAATCTTACAGCCAGCAAAATCTGCATCAGAGTAACCAAGTAGCTTAAAATCTGATTCTCTTGGGTACCACAGCCCTAAGGTTACAGTGCCCTTGAGATATTTGAAAATCCTCTTCACAGCTGTTAGATGTGGTTCTCTTGGATCTGCCTGAAATCTTGCACACAGACAGGTGGCATACATGATATCAGGTCTACTAGCTGTTAAATAAAGTAGAGAACCAATCATCCCTCTGTAGCTTGTCATATCCACTGATGAACCTGTATCTTTGTCCAGTTTTGTTGCAGTTGCCATGGGAGTTGTTGCAGATGAACAGTCAAGCATGCCAAATTTCTTGAGTAGATTTCTGGTATATTTTGCTTGATTAATGAAAATTCCATCATCTGTTTGCTTCACCTGTAAGCCTAGAAAATAGCTTAACTCTCCCATCATACTCATTTGATATCTAGACTGCATGAGCTTGGCAAATTTCTTACAGAGTTTATCATTAGTAGATCCAAAAATGATATCATCTACATATATCTGAACTAAGAGCAGGTCATTACCAGATTGAAAGTAAAACAGAGTTTTGTCAATAGTACCTCTGTGAAACCCACTTTCTAGCAGAAATTTAGCAAGTGTTTCATACCATGCCCTAGGTGCCTGTTTAAGTCCATAGAGTGCCTTGTCTAACCTGTAGACATGATCTGGATATTTTGGATCTACAAAACCAGGTGGTTGTTCAACAAATACTTCTTCTTCAAGTTTTCCATTCAGAAAAGCACTTTTCACATCCATTTGAAAAACCTTGAATTTCTTATGAGAAGCATAGGCAAGAAACATCCTTATTGCCTCCAACCTGGCAACTGGAGCAAATGTTTCATCATAATCTATTCCTTCCTGCTGTGAATAGCCTTTTGCAACCAGTCTTGCCTTGTTCCTTGTGATCACACCATCACTGTCAGTTTTATTTCTGAAAACCCATTTTGTACCAACAATGGATCTGTTCTTTGGCCTTGGTACAAGGGTCCATACTTCATTTCTCTCAAATTCATTTAGCTCTTCTTGCATTGCTGTTATCCAGTCAGCATCTTTCAGAGCTTCTTCTACTTTCTTTGGCTCAGATTGTGACAAGAATGCATGAAACAGACATTCATTTGTTGTTGCACTTCTTGTCCTTACTCTTGCATCTGGATCACCAATAATCAAATCAGGTGTATGTGACTTAGTCCATTTTCTTGCAGAAGGCAGATTGCTTCTGTCATCATGTGATCCTCCCCCTTGATCCATGCTCTCCTGATTTTCTTGGTGTCTTTCTTCATTTTCAGATGCTCCCCCTGAATGTGACTGCTCAGAATTTGAATGATCAGAGTTTGAATCAACAGTGTTTGATTCAGAGTTATCAATTGAGTCACTATCAGTGTTTGAATTATCACTTTGATGTGATTCTTCATGCTCCCCCTCAACTGGTTCTTCCCTTGTTTCTGATTGAAAAGTTCCTTTAGTGTTTACCAGTAGAGGTTCAAAATTGACCTCAACAGTGTTTGTCAGATCTGTATCACCCGAGTTTAATAAATCTTCATTTTCAAAGTGCAGTTGATCATGCTCATTAACATCTTCAAGTCCAGTTATTTTCTTGTCATCAAATGACACATGAATAGACTCCATGATCACTCTGGTTCTCAGATTAAAAACTCTGAATGCCTTTGTTGACAGTGGATAGCCAACAAAAATTCCTTCATCTGCCTTTAGGTCAAATTTGGTCAACTGTTCAGGATGAGTCTTCAACACAAAGCACTTGCATCCAAAAATATGAAAATATTTTAGATTTGGCTTCTTCTTCTTCACCATTTCATATGGTGTTTTACCATGCTTGTTGATCAGTGTTGCATTTTGAGTAAAACAAGCAGTTTGAACTGCTTCTGCCCAGAAATATGTTGGCAACTTTGCTTCATCTAGCATAGTTCTGGCAGCTTCTATCAAGGTTCTGTTCTTTCTCTCCACTACACCATTTTGTTGTGGAGTACCAGGTGCAGAAAACTCTTGTTTTATCCCTTTACTCTTGCAAAATTCTTCCATAGATGAATTCCTGAATTCAGTTCCATTGTCACTTCTGATTATCTTCACTTGATGCTCTGACCCTTTTTCCAGTTGAATTACATGTTCTGTCAGTGTTAATGCAGTTTCATCCTTCTTTGCAAGAAAATATACCCATGTGAATCTGGTATATTCATCAACAATGACTAATGCATATTTCTTCTTTCCAAGAGACATCACATTCACTGGACCAAAAAGATCAACATGTAGTAGATGATAAGGATCAACAATTGAAGACTCAGATTTGCTCTTGAAAGAGGTTTTTCTCTGTTTGGCCTTTTGACAAGAATCACACAGGCCTTCTACATTCAACAATGACTTTGGTAGTCCTCTTGCAAGATCATTCTTTATGAGCTCATTGATATTGTTCAGATTCAAATGAGAGAGTTTCTTGTGCCACTTCCAACTCTCTTCACTGGATATTCTTGTTGACAGACATACTGCTTTGCCATCAGTGTTTGTTGACAATTTTATTTCATAGATGTTGTTGTGTCTGTTTCCAACTAGAGCAACTTTCCCTGTAGATTTGCTGATCACTTGACAATATTCAGGCTGAAAATCTACATGATATCCTCTGTCACAGATTTGACTCACAGATAGCAAATCATGCTTGAGTCCTGGAACCAGAGCTACATTTGTGATGATGACATTTCCAAGATTAATGTTGCCATATCCCAGTGTATGTCCTATGTTGCCATCTCCATAGGAAACTTCTGGGCCAGCTTTCTCCTCATACTCTGATAGCAGGGCTTTATTTCCTGTCATATGTCCTGAACATCCACTGTCCACGACTAGGGTACTGACCCTGGTGCCCTGCAATCACAAACAATCACTGATTATTAGTTTTAAGGATCCAGACTTGCTTGGATCCTTTGGCTTTCTTAATTCTGTTAGCTTTTGCAGCGGAATTCAAATTAACAGAGTTTAAGCTAACTTTTTCAGAATTTTCATTTGCAGAGTTTACTTTAACCCACTTCAAATTTGGCTTGGGTTCATAGTAATTATAATAAATAGCATGATAATCTCTGCAAGTGTAAATAGAATGCCAAGTGCTTCCACAGTGTTTGCATAAAGTCTGTGGTCTAGTTCTCACATAATCACTCTTTACTGCAGTTTTAGAAGGCAAAGAATTAATGTTCTTATTCTTACTGCAGAAACTAGCAAGATGACTAGTGCTACCACAATTAAAACATGTTTTCCTGGGAGCTAATGAAGCAAGCATTGGCTTAATTCCTGAGGTTATGCCTACCTTTCCATTTCTGTTTTTCTTAGGCATACTCTGTTTGTTGACAGATTTTATCTCCTTAAGCTTATGCTTGAGTTGTTTATCTGTCATTAAGCCAATGTTAGCCTCTTTAACAAAAGTTTTAGCATATGACTCTTTAACAGCCTTTTTCTGTGCTTCAGTCTTAGGTCCACCTGTTCCCATGACATTTCCCTCAGATGAACAATATGGTCTAACTTTTACATGATTTTCAAACCTAAGTTCATCTCCAACAGAGTAACCTAGACCTACTGTATCTGACTGAAACACTTCTTGAGTGTCTTTACCAGAGTGTGTCCAAGTTTTAATGATGTGTTTACTATCCTCCAATTCTGATTCTAGTTGCTTATACTTACCTAGCAACTCCTGTTCAATAAACACTGCATCATCTCTCTCTTTTTGAATTTTATTCATGTTCTCTAGCTGTTCCTCAACAAATTTATTTCTTTCTTTGAGTTGAGAACACTCAGACTTTATCCTCTCATTTTCTAAGGTCTGATCCCTATAACTGATATGCAATGCTTTAAGATAAATTCTTAATTCAGTTATATTATCAGTGTTATAAGCATAGGTTGTTGGAGGTACCTTGAGATCATCATTTTCAGTCTGAGTAGTAGCCATGAGAGCATAGTTGACTTCCTCATCTGAATCTGAAGTGTCTGCCCAATCTCTGCCTTTGGTGTAGAGTGCCTTTTCAGTTTTACCCTTTTTGCACTCAGGAGCATAGTGACCCATCTCCTTACACTTGTAGCATTGAATTTCAGACTTATCTTTCTTACCAGATTTGAAGTCCTTTTCCTCAGATTTCTTGAAATTCTTCTTATCAAACTTTGAGTAGTCCTTGGAGAATCTCTTTCCCTTCTTGAAGTTCTTGTATCCCATCTTCTTGAAGGTCTTTACCATCAATGCAGCCATTTGCATCATTTCTTCATCATCTTCAGAATCAGATGAATCATCTGTGTTTGAGTCAACATCAGTGTTTGATGACTCATTCTCTGAATGGATGACTAAGGCTTTCCCTTTTGCCTTTCTCCTTGATGCCTCCTTCTTTGATGGTTTCTCCTCAACCTTGAGAGCAACAGACTTTGACTTTCTACTAGATCTTTTGTTTCTCTGCTCCAATTCCAATTCATGGGTTTTGAGCAGACCATAAATTTCATCAATCTCTGTTTCACCAAGTTCATAATTATCTCTAATAGTGGTCGTTTTCACATCCCACTTTTCAGGTAGAGAGAGAAGAAATTTGAGATTTGAATCTTCCAAATCATACTCTTTATTCACCAATGACAAATCATTGAGCAGTTTACAGAATCTGTCAAATGTTTCTGTCATGGTTTCATCAGATTTTGCCTCAAAATGCTCATACTCCTGTGTGAGTATGTTCCTTCTATTTTTCTTAATTGCAGGAGTTCCCTGACATCTAACCTCAAGTGCATCCCATATCTCCTTTGCAGTTGTGCAGTTTATCACTTTATTAGACATAACATTGTCTAATGCACTGTGAAGTAAATGCCTTACCTTCGCATCCTTTGCAATAGATGAAAGATCCTCAGCAGATAGATCTTTCTTCTCTTTTGGTATGACTTTTGGTTCCTCACCAGCAGCAGCAGCAGATAACTTTGTAGGTTTGTGAGGACCTTCATAAATTCTGTCCAGATATTCTGGATCTGTAGCCTCCAGAAACATGGTCATCTTCACCTTCCAAATTGCATACTCTAATGGCCTCAGGATAGGAACCCTAATTGTTTCATACCTACTAACAGTAGTAGGAGCTTTCTCATTTGGTGGAGGTATCTCTGCCATTGATTACTATTGTGATTGGATCTTTAACTGTAATAAAGTAACAGTTTTGTCTCTGATACCACTTGTTAAGTCGATTACACAATAAATAATCAAGAACTGTATGAATAAGTAACAAGAACACACGTTTTAACTCTTAAAACTGTTTGGAATTAATAATTCCTCTCTCAGTGATGTAAAGTATCACAGAGAGCTGCTTAGGTTACAAGAATGATGTTCGTTCACGTTCGATACCCTTCTAGGGTTAACCTAACTGTATTTATAAGATATACAGCTACATACAATCGTAAATTGATTCTCCTAAAATTAAGCTATACAATTGATATCAATTACGATTGCTACACGTCTTCTAAGTCAACTCAATCTCTTTGACAGCTATCCAATCTTCAAAGATATCGTTTCCATATTAATATTAAATTAATCTTCAAACTCTGTTGACTTGTAGACGCTCCCAGTAGACAGACTTTAGCAAACTCTGTTCTCTCAACGCTAACAGTGTTTGCGCTTCCATGTATTCAGCTATCAGTGTTTACGCTTTCTTCTGTCAGCGTTTGCGCTTCCAGTAATCAGCGTATACTCAAACTCTGTTACAACTGCTTTCAATAACAAGTTAAACTCTCTTTACCTGAAACACTTAAACACTGACATTAAATCACATCAATTATATCTAACATAGCAGAGTGTGTGGCCAAGTAATTAAGCTGTGATAAAGGTTATGGTATTAAAGAATTGGAGGAGGAGGAGACAGTTGAGTTGGGAGGTACAGGTGCCACGGGGGTGTGTTTTTTTTTTCCCGTGTGGCTAGTTTTATGTTATGTTCGAATGTGTGTTTATGAGAGGCTCTTAACTGAGTGTGCATAACAGTGATAAGTGAGTGAATGGGTGGTGCCAAATGTATACGTGTGCTTGGGTTGTGGGTGTATTGAGAGTAAGGCCGAGGGGCCGAGAATAAGAAAGAAGGGAGAGTGAAGCTGAAGGAAGAAAAGATGGGAGGGGAGAGTGATTGGTAGTGTCACAAATATGATGGTGGGTTGTGGTTGCTAATGTTAGAATGTTTACTTGCATTTACTCGATAAGCGTCTTACATGATTGTTTTATTGTCGATAATGTGGTCATGTTGATGTGATTTAAATTAGATAAATCGATTGATAGTTGGTTATAAGTTTTATACTTTGGTTATAGCCTGATTGTTAGACGCTTAAGTTACCTTATTTGATTAAGTGTTATTAAAGTCAAAAGAATGGGATGATGTAATTTAAGTACTTTATTCTTTGATCTTTGACAAATCTCAATCTCAAGGAGTGATACATGTTGCCATGGAATATACGTATGTGGTTAAATGCATGTTGTTTGGCAACCTAGTCACTAATTGTTTGTATTCGGATAACGGGTGTAAATATAAGTTGATTTGAAGTTGGAAATAGATAGAAGGATTGATTGGCTGATTGTTGATTGGGTCGGTTGTATTCCGACGGGTTATGTGGTATTACAGAAGAGATGCTGTCGAAATTTAGTTAGAATTACATACGACTCTTCAAGTGCTTTAATAAGAACAATCCTTATATGTTATAATTGTTAAGTGCCGATGCGTGCTATGTGGTTTATTTGATTTATATGTTTTATATGTGTTAAGTTGTAAAGTATTATAGGACGCGTTGGGTAGAACTGAGCTAGATGATTAAGGTTACAAGCGTACTGAAGTATTACTATTACCTTTCTATAGGTACGAATAGGAGGCAGACAAAGAGTCAACGCAAATGTAAAGGGAATCTTGAGGAATGGAACAATTATCGGAATTGACGCGTGTGCTCACATAGGAGGTGATAAGTAATAGAAGAAAGACAAGAATATGATCAAGTAGGGGCCAACAAGTAAGAAGTAAAGACAGATGTACAATGAGTAAGGAATCGAGTTATGGAAATGGAAATTGCATGTATGGAGGGAAGTGTTTGCTCTTCACTTATCTTTCAAGTGATGCAATTTATTCCTTTTTGTCATATAAGATAGTTTTGTCAAATATGTCTAGAAAATGATATACTTCTTCAAATAGTATGAAAGTGTTTATTTTCCCCATTATCAGTTAGAATACCAAATTTTTCTAAGGAATCTTACCAATAACCTTTTTCCACAAAAATACTTTACTCATGGTATGTTATTGGGTTCCTCAGTGGAATGCCATTTCTTTCATTTTCGTCGAAAATGTTTAAGAAATTCTCTAAGTAGAGAAAATCCAAGTTTTAAAATCCTTATAAATACCTGTTCATGAAATTCCCGATTTTAATGTATTTTTACCCAATTGACCCTTTTTAGGGGATGTTTTCTTCAAACTGATTTACAATTAATTTTCTTGGAATTATGTTACAAATAATTATTTTTAAAAATTACTCTATTCACTTAGGTTGACTCAAACCACTTAACGTGTTGTAAAATTTTATTAAACGCGCTGTGCTTGATCATGCCCCTGCTCCAACTTAAAGTTTTTCTTGTTAGTAATCTTATGGCTATTTATATCCTTTATTGTCGCCCAGGTTGATTTCCTCTTCAATAAATTTAATGATGTTATGTCCCCATTTACTTATGTTTATCTTGTCGATATTCATTCAATTGATGTTCCTTATATTCTCCACCCCATTGATTATCGAACTTGTCGATAATTATTGAAGATCTTGATTGTTGTTTATCATCCGGTAGTGTATTGAACTTGTCGATACTAGAAGAGATAGATATTTCCTCATTGACTTTTAAGTATAAATCGTTACCCTGGAACGTGAGTTTCCAGTCATTGTTTGATTGACAGAGGTTGTCGATTGTTCCGACACCTAGTGCGTTGGATATAGAATTGGAATGTTTTCGGATGTCCCTTCGGGGAGACCATATTATGGTCAACGGATGTCCCTTTGGGGAGACCAGTTTAATGGTCAGATGTAAAGGCCAATGTGTGCCGTGGATCCATTAAGGACATTGCTGTGTGCGTTTGTCCGGGGTTAGTGCGTGACTGATCAGCAGCCTAACCTTATTGTTTTTTTAAAATAAATAAAAAAAAATCAAATTCTAATCTATACTTTGAGATTGTGTTGTTTGAGACCTGAATTCTCTTGAAGCTATTTCGAGTATATCTTGTTATCAGAACTTTTATCAGTTCCATTGTTGATGCTCCTACTTTTAGTGGAGCCATGTCGGTTATCTTGTCAATGCTATATTTAAGTTCTTGAGCTACTTCTTTCGCAGCACATGTTGATTAAACCTTGTTTTTCCAGATTTTATAAACTGTTGTTGATATTGTATCACTATTTGCACTTGCTGAGCGTTGTTGGCTCACTCTTGCTTGTTTGTTTTCTTCAGTTAATAGAAATGATTAGTGGACCTAGTAATGGTCAGTGGTGTTGCTTTCCAGCAGCGAGAGGAGATGATCGGGTTATGGAATCTCGTCGGATAGTGATTGGGAAATGGTCAAGGTTGGACATCTAGATAGACAGTAATCATGTAGTTATAAGACTTGTATAACATTTATTCTGAGGTTGGATTGTAATAATAAGTCAATAGTTTGTTTCATACCATAATCTGTGAGCGGTCTTGGTTAGTCATAGTTATATTTTTTATAATTCTGCTATTATTATGCATATGAGCAGGTTTGGTTATAGTTGGATTGGTTTTGTTGATTTGGACAGGTGGTTAGTCCTAATTATGAATACATCATGTCAAAATTTTCTAAAATTCTCCTGTAAAAAAATATTTATGTTATTATAAAAGGTATGTACTATTAATGTTGGATAGAGGGAGTGTTAAAGTTGGTATCAGAGCTACAGGTTATGGTCACTGAAACAGATTAGGAGGGTTAGGGTACGAGTATAAGATAAGAGTTGGGTAGGACGGTTTAGGGTAAGGATCGCGTTAGGATACTTCGGCAAGCATCGAGACGTTAATCGGTCTTTCGGCATGTCACGCGAGTAGAAGTTCGAATCGTTTAAGGATTGAGCTATTAGCAAAACGGCGAACCTGAAGCGGCATAAGCTAAGTGGAAAGCTGGTGCTATCAGTCCGGGGGACGTTATCTCGAGATTTTGCGTAGAATCTAGAACTTTATACGATATTAGTTTCGATGTGAATGTTTCGGAGATAGTGCGAGAATGTTAAGAATGTGAAGTGAGGAACGATTATTAGCAAGAATTGGAAGTTAAGCGTAGCTGTGCACCCTTAATCGTTGATTCCGTTCAGTTTATTATCCCGAGAAATATCTTATTCTTCCTTTGAATTGTTGTAGAATAATTCCCGGTTGGTATCGTGGCTGAGGCATTCGTTGCGCAGTGACGGTCAAATCGAGAATGAATTGAGATTTTCTTATTTATTCAACTCATTATTGTCAGGCCGGTTTGGTAGCTAAGCACATTAGTGCCTAGTCGACAAGAGCAAGGTTATGAATAATTAGGAATTTCTTAAATGTTTGCCTAATCAGTAGTGGATGCATCCATCGAAAAGTCTTTTATACATCAATTGATGATGAGTCATATATGTCAGATTTATTCGAATTCAATCATTCTTTTAGAAATATCTAAAATTTTTAGAGGGCACTTGATCCAACTTTACATAAAGATTTTTGAAACTTTTGAAACCTTTCCATTACCATGAATGCTTGAATTTCTCTATCTCAGCTGAGATGAACAACCTATGTAAATAGGGATTCAGGGACATCTTATCTTTGTGGTAGGAGTCCAGTGGGACGCCACTGATTGTGTTTGTCATGAAGTACTAAAGACTGGCCATCTTTATGTACTGTGGTGGTTGACCAAGTGACAAATGCAACCTGAAAATAGTTCAAAAGATCATATTGATCTCTCGGTTAAACTCCTTTGTAAAAGCTTTATCAAACAAACTCAGTATATATTCATACTTGATGCCCCATTCATTTTATTGATCTCCTTTGACAGAAATTTGATGTTTTTAAAAAATTCCTAATGATGAAGAGATGCGAAGATAGATGTGACAACGTCTTGAATGATTAGAACCACAACTGCATTGACGAAGAAGTGGTGATGCGAGTTTAAGAATTTGGTGATTAAGACAGATGTCATGCCAAGTTGGAATATTTATTGAATCGATAAAATCTGGACAAGAGTTGAGACTAATAAGAATTGAATAAAGGAAAAGAACAGTAAATAAGAGCATATGATTACAGATAGTGTTAAAGGGCGAAAAGAGAATGAGCATGGAGATGTTTGGGGTAAGATATTCGGTATTGAAGGAAGATTGTTTTAGACATCTATTGAATGGCGGAGGTAGTAAATGGAATATCATAAGATTGTGAATGTTTAGAACCTGTCGTTAGATATCAGATTTTAGAATAAAGGAAGGACGACTTGAGTAAAGTAGAATGAAGCAAAACAGAATGGTTTGTAAGAATTAGCAAGAAGAACCATGACTGAATGAGGGGTAAGGTGAATATGTGGAGTAAATAACTTATACAAGCCAGGGTAAAAAGTCATGATTATCAAGGATAGTGGAAAGTTAACCAAGATGGAATAAAATGTCAATAAGGTGGAAGACAGAGAAATCAGAAAGTTTCCAGAAGTGACTAAATAGAAGACATATAAAATTTAGTTAAGAAAAGAATGTGGAATCCCGAAGATGTGGAGTTAAAAGAGAGAGGGCACCATAGTTGCCTATAGAAAGAGAACTGGCAGAGATTAACGAGAACCCGTGATTAGGAAATAAGATTTCGGGAGTAGAATCCCTAGAGACCTTATTAAGAGTAATGTGGGAAGTTGTGGCTGTAACCAGAAAGGCAGTATGATGTCAAGTAGTAGAGTCAGAAGTCAAAGCAATGTGTGTTGAGTTTGGAAAGATGGGAGTTTTTTTTTCAGAAATAGTATCATATCAATCTTAGTGGAATTATGAAGGGAGTAATAAGACTACTGTTATAATTATCAAAGAATTGAGAAATTCAATAAGATTATGTACGATGCTAGCGGGAAGTGGATGATGTCGAGCATAAAATGGGTTAAGTATGACTTAGGATTTGAAATTATTTCTTAACAATGAAGTGCAACTGAATTGTGAGGCAAGAAAATGAGATCTTGAGTTTTGAGAAAGGTAAAGGTGGTGTTTTGGAGGTTGAAGGCAGACAGAAAGGTCTTAGCAATTAGGCAGACCCAGAAAGTGTTATATCAAAGGAATGCAGTCGTTTTGTATAAGAAGAAGGTAGTAGAAAGGAGATGATTAAGTCAAATCAGATTTCAGTGAATAAGATTTCAAACGACATTCGGACGAAGAATTTAATATGATCGTAGATCGCATAACAAGATGATCGAAGATTCAAGAAGCGTATACAAATCAATCGAGAGAGTGATTTTAAGAGTTTCCAAGAAAAGGAAGAAAATGTTGCACAAAAATTTTAATGTGAATATTGGATATTATGATTCTGTGATTAAGTGAGTGGTGTTAAATGTTGAAGTTGTAATGTATAGAGTCAAATTTGAGGACTCGTCAAGTATGCAAAGCTGCGAATCGGAAGTCAATGTCAGAAGGCGTTGGATAATGAAGTTATAAACAAGTTGTGGAAAGTTATGTCAAAGGTGGAGTTTACTAGTTTTCAAAAAAAAATAAAAAAAAATAAAAAAAAATAAAAAAATTCAAGGCTTTTTGTTTAAAACTTTATTATTTTAAATGTTTTCTTTTAAAATGATTCTTGTAAAATATATTTTTTTTAAAAGAAATTTTAGTAACTAAGAATAATCCTTGATTTGTTTTCAAACCAACAAAATGTTCGAGATTTTCTTTCAATTGTTTTAACAATCAATGTTTGGAGGAGAGGAAAGATGGAATGGTGAACCAAATTGTGGATGACGAGTAGCGAAAATTGATCGTATTGTTCGGCATCAAAGATGCAATTGAGAATAGATGATATGAAGTAAAATTTTAAATCGGTTACTCAGTAAAACAATGAGATGAATGATGGATTGAAGTTCCGATTATTCCCTACTCAAGTAACATTGCACGTGAAAGAAAAGTAAGAATGATTGAGGATTTCTTGATATTCTTTTTCTCACAATTTTATCTGAGGAAGGTTCGTTTTAGGAGATGTAAATAAATAGTGATGCATGATGAGTGGAAGATTCATATGACAAAAGTGGGAGCTTGTTGTGAATTATTAAAGAATTGTTTCATGATTGGTATCGAGTGAAGCTGTGACCTCAGGAGAATTGATATTACAGATTGATCTTATTTAACTTTGTTTTTGTATTGAGTGGAGTTATAGTCAAGGTGATGGGTGTATTAGCTTTCAAAGGCTGCAAATAATCGAGGCTATGTTTCAAAAGATTTAGCAAACCAGACTATTTTATAAGATTGAGAATCGAGTCGTTAATTATGCTTGATGTGCATCTAAGGATGTAATTGTTTGGTTATAGTATTCGATTGCGAGAATGAGACTAAGAATGGACAAAATGATGTTAAGTTTCCAGATTGGGTACTCGGTAAAAGTATAAGACTGAAGAAAGAAAGAAACTTCTTAATTATTTCGTTCTTGATCTACGTAGTACTTGAAAAGTGGAGTGGAACCGATCGGAGGACTTCTTGAGATTCTTTTCTCGAAATTTTATTTAAAATCGTGTGGTAATACGTAAAGTTATACCAAGTGTAGGCCGTTGTAAATCAAAGCAAAATACTCGATTACGTTATTTCGAGGGATTGGCGTGGTGATATCAGCTTTGACGCGAGATATAGTTTGTTATACGAAAAGGTTGTGTTGATTTCGGAAATAGATATTCGGCTACGTGTGAGAAACGTTTAGAGTTAAAAAGACTAGGAAACCAAAGCATAAGGTTAATTCGAAAATTGAGGGCTCATGGAATGAGATAAAGTATGAGATGGTATGATGGAATCCTAGAGGTTGAAGATACAACCTGGGAAGTGGAAGTAAGATGTTTGATGAGAATTGTTATTTGTGTCCTTAGGGTTGATTCTGAGGACAGAATCCTATTAAGGGGGGAAGGATATAACGACCTAGAAATTTTCAATTTTAATATTATTTATTTATTATAAAGTATAAATTATATTATGCGAATATTGTTGTAAAGGTGAAAAATATGTGAAGTTGTGTTTATGTGTCTATATGATGATTTGTGTGAGCTTTGAAGGTCGGTGTATTTTTATTTGTATTTTTGAGGGTTTAAAAATATTTAAATCATGCATTTTGATCATTTGTAAATTTTATAAAATTATCAGAGGGATTAAAAATCATGAAATCTTTTGTAATATTATCTTTATAATATTATTTAGTTTTTAAAATGGTCAGGTGAATTAATTTGGATGTTTCGGTATTTTAAAATGATTTTAAGAGTTTTATGGTATTTAAAGGATCAAAACTTTAAAAATTCATATTTAATTCATTTTTTATCCGAAAAATATTTTAAAAATATGTGGGTGTTTGTAAATTCATAATCTCAATTTTAAAATCTTTAAAACTAAATTTTCCATCTATTTGAGATTTAAATTCGAATTTAGAAATGGTTTAAAAAAGGAAATTTTTATATAGTTAATTTTCAGAGTGTGGTGAAAGTCAAAATGTCGTTTCCTTTTATCCTTAATTCCCAAATCCATTTTTTTTGAAACTCTGTTTTTCAGTCGGTATTCCTCTATCTTTCTCGAGAACTCTCTCGAACCTCTTTTCTTCAATCTCTCTTTATTTCTCACCTGAAATCTCTCTCATCTCTCCCACGAAATCTCTCTCAGTTTCCTCCTCTCCATCACGGTTTTCCCCCTCGTCTGTGTGCTCTACGACCGGGGTTCAAGATTGTGTTGTTCTTGTGCGTGTTCAGTTTGGGCGAGCTGCTATGTGTGGCTGTGATTGCAGCGTGGGTATGTATCTGCTGTGTATATATGTCGAGCTATGTGTATATATTGTCGAGTTATGTACTACATTTGGGGATTTCAGTTGCTATTGATTCTGTGAGTTTCTATGTCGTGTATGTGCGTGATAATTGATGGTGGGTGTGTGTAAATTAATCATGTGAGTGTGGTTAAATAATAGGGTGAGTGTATTCCTTTAGGTGGTGTTTGTTTCTAGCTGTTGGTGGTGGTGAAACATAAACAGGGGATGGTTTGGTTCGATGGTGTCACTGTGGTAGGAAGAACGAAGACATAGCCATGGTCAAGGGTAGTAAAAACGCTGGTTGTATCAGAAATGGTGGAAGATAGGTCGAAGCAGCTGTGATGTACTTGGCAGTGGTGATGTTGTTATTAGATTGTCGTAAGTGTGAAAAAGGAGAGAAAGATGGTTATGTGTGGGAGGGGGTTCGTGGGGATTGATTCGAGTTGGTAGCAGAGTGTGTGGCCAAGTAATTAAGCTATGATAAAGGTTATGGTATTAAAGAATTGGAGGAGGAGGAGACAGTTGAGTTGGGATGTGCAGGTGCCACAGGGGTGTGTTTTTTTTTCCCGTGTGGCTAGTTTTGTGTTATGTTCGAATGTGTGTTTATGAGAGGCTCTTAACTGAGTGTGCATAACAGTGATAAGTGAGTGAATGGGTGGTGCCAAATGTATACATGTGCTTGGGTTGTGGGTGTATTGAGAGTAAGGCCGAGGTGTAAGAACCCAGATTTTTGGGTAGAATTAAAACTTTTATTATGCATTGATGTAAGAGTGAACAGTGGTTACAACTACATTGTAATACTGGCTTTAAAGAATGAATAATGACAGGATATATATATTCCAAGGTTATATGGCCTGAAGGATGCTATTGGGTGATAACTTAGATTAGAATAATCTATCTCCTAGAAAGTTAAGATAAGATTCCCTAGAGAGAAATAGATACCCTCATGTCATCCAAATCAATATCTATTATAAGCTCAGCGGTTCCGTAAAAAGGTTAAGGAACACTCGAATGTGAACCAGGTTCATTTTCCTAATTATAGGAATTAAATAAAAATAAGTGATGAATAGTGATTTTGGTGGAATTTGGAATATTATTATAATAATGTTATACCCGGTATTCGGAACGGATTTCTGAGTTCGTATTAGCGATCTACGATGCAAATAAGTGTATGTAAACGTGATCGGATTTCAGAAAATCCAAAATTTATTTTTAGGAAAATCTGATCGAGCAGTAAAGAGCATATTAATGCGGACAAGATAAGAGAATTATTATGTCAAGGAATTAAGGATTTTATTTAATTATGATTTGAGAAATTAGAATGAAAATCCTCGAGTTAGAATGATAAGCGTTTTAGAAATCGCTAGAACTTTATAACGAGATTAAGCGATAAGGCGAACACGAAATGAATTACGGATTAAATATATAATGAGATGAGAAACACCACATGATCATCTAGGGTTTACTAATATTAGATTGGTGGAAAAGAAATGAGAAAAGAAAAGAAAAAGCAAGAATGAGGTGTATGTTCAAGGATGTGACAACAAGGCTCTTGGTCATCTTATTTCCTACAAACCACAAGTGATTAACACATGGATTAGAGAGTGACATAGCTGCTATACAACACCAAATATCATACAAACACTTTCCAACAACTAGTCAAACAAGAAAGAAAGAGAGAAAAGCAAGAACAACCAAGAAAACACCAAACTGCCCAGCAGAAACCAAAGCCAAAGAAAAATTCATATCTCCATTTATATCCATGATAAAATCACCAAATTTTAACCATATCTTCTCCACTCCATGGACAACACTCGTTCAAAATTTCATGACAATCCAATGAGTATAGCCTAGTCAAATCTGCTCCCCAAGTTGATGAAACCAAACTGCCTGTTCTTGACAGTTTCTATCCAGCGGAAAAAGAGGGCTCAAAACCCTATCTAGGAAGCTTCAAATCTGATGAGCTAGGACTCAAATCAAAGCTTATAAAGAGGCCAAGATGTGGTAAAACTTTGAGAGCCAAACTCTTATTTTTCGATTTGTTATGATTTTTACAAAAGTGATGATGAATAGTAACCCTTAGAATCTAACTTTGATTTCTTGCTTTGTTTGGATGATCTAAGCTTTGTTAGGGCTATACAAGGACTATACCAAGCCTGGTAAAACTAGTTCACACTCCAAGGAAGGTATAAACTTCAAGAATCCAAGTTTTAATTTGAGTTTTAATGGAGTTTTAGATGAGATTTGATGATGATGTTAGTATAAGCATGTTTACATGATCATGTAGTTGTTCTTAGTAGTTATTTAGTCATGATTCAAGTCCTTGATGATCTTGAGGTTAAGACCAGTGGTGCTAGGACTTGTGGATATGAGAATCATGTTTATGAGTTGTGTTGATGCCCGGTGTGGCTTGGTTGTGTTGTTACGATTAGTAGAACGTTCGATTTATAGCCGTCGTAATGCCCGATTTTCGTTTAATCTTGAAATCCGAATTTGACAGTAGATAAAACTCATTGCATAGCATCGACGTATGCCATGATTAGCTAGATCATGTTACAAGCTTCGTTTTGATATAAAGATCGCATGAAATGGAATTACGGTTTAGGAGTTATGATTAAATTCGTAAAAGTGGTTCGAAATCGTAAACGAAAGTTCGTAATTGAAATTGATTCCCTTAAACGTCGTTTAATCAGTGGCGAATCTTATTAATTAAATATTAGAGGTAAAAAGGAAGGTGTGGGAGAAAACCACATGTCGAATGGATAGTTTTCCGATTTTATAAAAATGTTTGAATCGAGGTTAAACGCGTACGAACCCCTTAAAGGTATGACTTTGGTTATAACTTAGAAAACGGGCGATAACACTCGAGGTATAATCTTGATTCGTAAATGACCAACCTTAGAACTTATACGACTTAAGTATATACCAAGTATAAGCATGATGACATGTCTTGATAACGAACGAATGTCGGATCGTATCGGTGATAAAAAGAGTTACACTAAAAGAGACGTAACGAGATAACTCGAAAACATGTTTCGATTTAAGTGGAGTTTATACTTAGCCTTTTAATAAACGTTAAGTGGTTAATCTTAAATATTCTGATTGTTTATAGATTGTCGAGCTGACCCGGGACACATTACCCCTACCCGCACTCGATTCTCAGGCAAGTTTCAAATACTTGGAACTGTTGTTGTGATAATATATATGATGATTGTTTTATACATATGCCATAGAATGCATGCCTACTTTCAAGTTAATATTGAATTACTTGTTCCCTGAATTGATATCGGCTTATAGACTATATATGAAATATCAGTTATAAGCCGGATTGTTTGGTTAAGACCCTTAGCGAAGGGCGTATGATATTCGTACTTCAAATATAGACCGGGAGTCGATATTTTGTAATATATAAATAGTCGTGGAAACCCGGAGGGATCCCAGCGACAAATTTATTACTTCGAGGATTTTTATTCGATTACGAATCTTTCGAGGAACGTTATTTGAGTATTACCTCAGGGAAGGAATATTTAATGAATATTATTTTAATATTCATTTAGAATGTCATTTATTTAACGAATATTATTTTGATCATTCATTGGAGTTATTTAGTTAATGAATATTATTTTGAATATTCATTAGAGTTATTTGGTTGACAAATATCATTCCCAAATATTCATTTGGCTTACTTATTATTATTTGGAATATTCATTTGATCTTTATTTATTTAATGAATATTACTATCGAATATTCATTTAAGGTTTGATTTACTTAATGAATATTATTTTAAAATATTCATTGGAAGTTCTATTTACTCAAGGAATATTACTTCGAATATTCCTTTAAAGTTTTGATTACTAAATGAATATTATTCGGATATTCATTTAGAATATTATTTGTTAAATGAATATTATTTTGGGATATTCATTTAGAATATTATTTGTTAAATGAATATTATTTTGGGATATTTATTTAGAATATTATTTGTTTAATGAATATTAATTGGATATTCATTTGGAATGTTAATTGTTAAATGAATATTATTTTCAAATATTCATTTAAGGTTTGATTTATTCAGTAAATATTATTTTAAATATTTATTTAAGTTTATTTATTCAATGAATATTATTTTAAATATTCATTTAAGAAGAGATTTATTTAATAAATAATTCTATATATTCATTCGAGGATTACTTACGAGCAATATTATGATTTAATAATATTCCGTAATTATTATTGACTTAATAAATATTCTTGGAATATTTAATAAAATTCTTTTGAATTCTTTTTGTAATGATTTATATTATTCAAAGGTTATCCTTCACCTTCAGATATTATGTAAAATATTTCGGAGTCTTTTATGACTATTTTATCAAGGGGAGGTTCCCAAAACTTTATTTTCATTTAAATCTATCTTATAAGAAGATTTAAATACTCGCTCAACTTCCAAAAATTATATAAGGGGACCTCACTTGGAGATGTTATTTATTGGACTGCCCGGTCCTATACTTGCTAAAACTATCTTGTCACTCACATCTTGATTCCTTCAAGCATCGATATGAGTCTTTTGGTTACCTCCTCAACACTCGAGGGGTATGATTGATGTAACAAGTTTATATCCATTAACAAGCATCAGCTTGGGAAATATTGGTGAATTTTCCTTTCCAATTAGATACGACTACTTTGTGGAGTCCTATCAACAAGTGTTACACTTGGGGAAAAGGGGAACGAACTTTACGTTTCAGAGTCATGGATGATATTCGAACTAGGAGACGCGTAAGTGGCCGAGTGGCGCCGGTCCAGCAATAGCCCAACCGTTGGCTGAGGAGTTCCAGAGGGCGGTAGATAAGTAAATCCGTCGGAGCTACCTTCTACATGTAGAGAACGACTGATGAGATGCATGACATACGACTGATCATCGTAAACGTCAGGGCATCTGGCGCGGCAATGCTCCCGTATTAGTTCATCTTCTAAAAGTGAGAAATTTCTGCAACACTGTTGGTGTTGGCAAGGTGAAAAAGTGTTGAAACCGGAATTGCAATATTTTTCCTGCAAGTTCCTCTTTTATGATAATTGAGAATATCTTGCTTATCTTTTGCATAGCAGATATTTATTCAAAACAAATATATTTTTGAGTTACCTTGTAACTTCATCTCATACCTTATATTGGTACTACATCGTTAATGCATGGCATATGGTTTCAAAGATATTTTGGACTGTTATATATTATCACTGTTCAATTATATTTCTGGTGGGCTATTGCTCACCCTTGCTTTATTTATTTATATCACAACAACAGCTAGATCAGATGGCCGCGCAAGGCGCACACAGCGTAGGCAGGTGTCAACCGTCAGAGGTTTACCGCTAAGGTCTTGGCTACCTTTGTTAAGGATGCAACTACTGGTAGGCTAGTTGTTAGCAATTGAGCCTCAAATGTATTTATATTATGGTATCTATTAATGGATGGCAAAGAGTATGTAATTGTACAATTGTAATTCTTTGGGTTGTAAGAACTCAAACTTGTGATTAATAATATTGTTGGTTACTCTGATTTCATCTCTGGGACTATAACAGGTGTGTTTTATGTTGTTATTTTGGGTCACAAGGTTGTAATTTAAATTATGTTGGTTTTGTGGTTGGATATTGAGACCGTAACGACCAGATCCCTGACCCTGGATCTGGGGGTGTTACAGAAATGGTATCAGAGAGAGCGTTATATATCCCAGAGATGATGCGACGTTAAAACAATAAATTCATTAAGATAATAAGAACTCTTGCCAAGTTCATAGTCGGACTACTTAATGTAGTATTGACATATAAAACCCTTATGGGAATTACTAAGTATCATGATAGTAACTTAAGCTCGTTCTCGTACCGATTAGTAAGGCAACAAGCCTTGGAGATTACGAGCAGTAACATAATGATGCATGTTTTGATGCTGAAGATCGGATGGTGGATTCGATAAAGTACCCTACTGAGGACCCGGAAGAGGTTCCAGCAGAGGAGTAGAATATTGATAAGTATACGGAGTTTACACTTAAGGAATGAGGGCTACAGCCAGAGAGACTGTAAGAATCTAGATATAGTGCTCAGAGATGTGAGCGTAAAGAACTGATGTATTATGAAGAGAATTAAAGAGGTATATTGGATCTATAGCTGGACTGCCGGATAACGTGCCAGCAAGTTAGATGGATTTGAGGAATTACTCAAGATCTTATGTAAGGATAGATAAGAATCCTTGGAGACTTTCAGATTAATGAGAAAGGAATTAGAATGATGCATGATTATCAAAGACACAGATAGAGGACGGGGAGCAGAGTCCCTAGGAACAGTTAAGACATAGGTGGCAAGTGCCATATCTTCAGATAAATGAATTAGTGTGAATGTGATTAAGGATAATTCGCCATGAGAAGGCAGATTTCATAAGTGATAATTTGTAAAGTCAAACTTAGATTGATGAGGTGGTTGGGTTCAAGGAAATGTCCATTTTATGAATGGATCAACTTAGAAAATAAAGACATTGAAAGGTGATGGCATGATTGAATAAAGTATAAGGAAATAGTAAGCAAGACAATGATCTCAGAACCTACAAGACTAAAAGACCAGTGAGTCTATGATAAACTAGTAATGAGGCTATCGTCAAGAAACCAAGTATAAGTTCAGTTCAATTCAGTGAAATGATGAACCAG
Source organism: Kitagawia praeruptora (assembly GCA_037693485.1). Lineage (NCBI taxonomy): Eukaryota > Viridiplantae > Streptophyta > Magnoliopsida > Apiales > Apiaceae > Kitagawia > Kitagawia praeruptora. Next base: position 309,000 of record CM075349.1, read on the forward strand.
AAACATTAGATGCATGTGATTCAGAGGAATATTAAATTCTTTCTTTTCCTTGAATGGATTATGGTAGTTACCTTAAGTTTATTCCGACACTGGATCGTAAATGGATTAGGTAAGGCGAGCAGTGATTAAGGTGTGATTGAGAATACTTTTAGATGAAACCTGAAAGAACGGGTGTAGGCCAAGTTCTCGAAGTAAGAGTTTTGGCAAAATGAAGTCAACTTAATAGGACACATGATCAATAAGAGTAGTGTTGGTCGGCCTTACCAAGTTAAAGACACTTTCAAATGAAGATTGGCCAACCACACTGGCAAAGGTGAGAAATTTCATAAAATTCACAAGGAATTACCAAAGATTTGCTCAGGACTTTACAGAAAGTGTAGTCCCGTAACCCGACTTATTATAAGAATAAAAGTTTGAATGGACAAGATAAACGTGAGAAGATCTTCCTGGAGCTAAAGGTAAAGTTGGTGATGACCAGGGTTGGCGTTGCCTAATGGAAGAAGGAAACTTTGGGAGATATTATGATGCAACTCATACAGGTATAGGTCTGCGCTTATGCAGCACGACAGCGTAATTTCGAATACATTTAGACAGCGCAGTTCATCGGATTCGGATGGCCTTGGTAGTGCCAATGTTGAGGAACGACTAACCCCGACGGTAGTGTTCCTTCTGAGACTAGTTGTTAAGAAGACTGGTATTTGGTAGTATCGACTAATAGGACGAATATGTATCGGGAAGATGTGGCATGTTACTAGTGGGTGAATAGATTAACTGAAATTTTCCCAAATTCTGGAAAGGAATTCAACGAATTTTGGCAAACCTTGTCTTTCTGATTATCAAAAGACGTCATTGAAGAGAGTGGAAACTGGAGCGAACCCTGTGGATTGGGTAAAGTAGCCGCTATACAGGTGGGTAGACATACCCCGATTATTACAGTTGAATGTAGGGATAAAATTATGAAGTTGAATGTAATTAAGAAACAAGCCGGACTGAGAAATTCTGGGATTGACTTAAATGAAAAGGTTGTTATGCCAGAAATGTTAAGCTTTTGTGGTACGTGGAATTGATAAGATTAATTGAAAGAATAAAAGTGAAGGAAAGGTGACCGGAGACGGTACCGAGAAGTCGAGTGAAACTTATATGGAGTAAAGCTTTGGAAAGATCAAAATGTATCAAAGTAGAAGGCAATATGCCAGCAATTGCTAGAGAAGTAATGCTATTAGCCAACCCCTAAGCTCACATATTAGCATGGCCAGATGGGGGCCAAGTCACTAAGGATTATCAAGTGACTGAACCAGCAACGTAAGGACAAAGCGGGGTGCTTCTAATCAAGTGCCAACCGCGAGGGCTTTTGATATAAATTGAATGGAGATACAGGATGATGGATTTAATATATACCATGGACGTATTAGGATTGAGGGTAGTGACCACTGAAAAGTTACGAAGATTGCCAAAGTCAGTGCAGTATGATGCATAAATGTTATCTGAAGCTTAGTGTCCTCAAAAAGAGCATTAGGCGCTAAGAGATTCACGTTGAACACGACCAATATCCTCCAGGACATCCTTTCTACCATTACCAAGTTCTGTAAGAAAGAGCAGATAGACATGTGCTATCTTTTGGAAGGTCATATAGACTAACATTCGTTTGAAAGAAGAGGTTAGCATTAGTCTACCTATAGACTATCAAGATGAGAATGATTAAAAGAGACCCTTATTAAGGGTATATGATTGAATTTCCAAGTACAGGATATAAGTATTCCTTGAAACTAGAATTGAGCATAAAATGTCCATATATTAAGACGAACCCTAGGGGATGCACAAAGGATAGCATCACCCCTAACAATAGGCACTGTGAAATCAGACGATATAAGTTGAATCGACAAAGGTATTAATAACCTATAAGAATTTGTGGAAAGGAGTCTCGAAAAGTACATAGACAGAATCGTTATAGAATTGACTAATGATGTTTGGTATACCCTCTAACCAGGAGATGCAGGAGGAATGATGAGGATGGCCTAAGAAACTTTATAAGGGAAGTGCTAATATTCAAACGGGAAGTTTGGTAAGGAATGTATGACATAATAACAATAAGGCCAGATGAAGCATGTGTGAAACCATGTAAAAGTATGGATTGAACCAATAAGGTTGAGATTATCCTAAAAACAAGAAGGGAGTTAAGTAAGGAAATATCCTAGGTATGATTTGGAGTACCTGTAGTCAAGATCGCACTAGAAAGGTGGAAGCAATGACTTTTGGAAAAGACTGATAGATGCTTTCTCTCATTCAGCAAAATTTAAGGGAGAATGCTTCCACCCTGAGTTGGAATAGATCCAGAAAACATTGATCTCAAGAAATTATTATAATCAGGAAAGGCCAACGAGGTGGCCGACACTTTAAGTATAGGGGAGTAAGTATAAATGCTCAGACCAAAGAAATAGAATGATAATGTAAGGACCTTGATGGTCATAATAGGAAGTACATTCCGTCTAATGATTTTGCCAGGATCAACTATAAGAATAGTTTAAGTAAAGATTCGATTCCTGATGTTGCCAGTAGCACATTACCGACATTAGGAGGCTCTACGACAGACCAGACCAAATTCCCCTAGAGACTCGCCTTTTCTTTGGAAAGAGAGAGGGGAGGTTAAGTAACAATGAATTGGTAGTAAATGACCAGAAACAGAGATGGTACAAATACTGATAAGCCAAATGGCACGATGATGAATGACAAGCAAGTTTATGTTGGTGTATTTCTGTGCAAACAAGATAGAGAATTATGAGATTGGCAAGCGATTAAGCAAACCGCTAAGCTTTTAGTGTTCTACCGGAGATATATGATTAATAATCTCACCAGCCTGTTCCAGCTGCGATGCTGGAAGCTTTCCTGCAATTTTATCTGCTTCATGTGATATCTACGTCAAGTTCAGGAAGCATTCCCTATGGATAGGGAATATTGATTATTTTGTTTTCCTAGAGGATCTTGAATTGACAATTATGAAACCCGCATGTTTAGTGATTCAAACACGACGTAAATGATAAGCAATGATGACCCTTCTGAGAAACTAAGTGTGTACGACTGTGGAAATGTCGAATTGAATCTAAGTTAGAGAAATCATCCAGGTCAGTTTCGGGTGGTTTAATTTTGGAGACGACGGGATATTTGTAATAAATAATCCGGATATGATGGTTCATAGAATGATTATAGTAGAAATGAAGACAAGTGACTGATAGAGATGAAAATCAATAAGAGAGTCAGATAGGACTCATGAGAAGCTCCAGTAATAAAGCAAGAAAAGTATGGAATTGACAGTGCAAGGGTATTGACCAAAACAGAAAGTTGGAATTAAGAACATAAATGACATACAAATTGACTCCTTTTAAGTTTGGAAAATTCGAGGAAATACGGAAAAGATTGATTGAGTAATAAAGAAACTCATGGAATGAAAAAGTGAAATCTAGATGGTTGAACAAAGGAAAATTTGGCCCCAAACGTGTAACACGTATTGAATAAAGGTGACGAGTGCCTCAACCCTGAGATGACGGTGGAGATAAACAACAAAAGTAAATAAGAATTAGATAATAAGAAGGATGTGATTGATAAAGAAAAGATTGGGAAATAACTAAGGAAGCGATGCAAGGAATATTATGAATGGATTGATGAATGGGTTTTCCTAATGAGCTATCGAAATGACAACCTAATGGTGTTAGAATTATGAATATGAAATGGCTAGTGTTGTGGCATGAAATGCCAGTATTAATAATGTCAAGCGGGAAATCCAAGATTTAACCTGAGAGGTTGAAGGATTTTCCAAAAAGTAAGTGGTGCTAATATCAAGCAAGAGTATAGGTCCATAAAATGATGGACAGAATAGCAGGGACATGTGATATGTGAGATTACGAAAAAGTGGAATTTGAGACGAATATGATTATTTCTCTTCTCTAATAAACCTCTATAGTTCAGAGGTAAATTCTAAGTATGATATTTTGACAATCATGAAAACTTTCATATATGATTCTTTGAAATTCGTTCTTTTCTTCTCCCTTATTCATCTTCTTCTAAATTGAGAAGAACAACCCTTTAAGGAGGGGAGGTAATGCCACGTGACTCTCTGTCTGTGTGATAGGAGTCTAAGTGGAATGCCATTAATTGTTTAATTGCTTGCCAAGTACTAAAGGCTGGCCCCCTTCTGTACTAGCTATGCAATATAACAAATGTTCATTGATCACAGTGATCTCTCGATCAATTTTTTTCCACCTAAATATATATACATCGAGATTACGAAGATTAAAGCGATTAGGAATTGCAAAATTACGAGTGAGGTTATCTCCGGACTTCGTAGCGCGTTAGTGATACCGAAGTCACTGCACGTACCAGTAAAGTTAATAGTATAAGAACGGATAAGAGCGTACACCGGATGATGTGTTATGCGAAAGTATCAAAGAACTGGTAGAACGGATAAAGGGTGTGTTGTAACACCAGTATGATGTGCTTTAGAAAGATTGGAATGTGTAAGGATCGACCAGAGAATTGGAAAGCGAAATGACCAACAAGTACCCCATTTGTCTTCTACCTGATTCCGGGACGGAATCCTTTTAAGGAGGGGAGACTGTAAGAACCCAGATTTTTGGGTAGAATTAAAACTTTTATTATGCATTGATGTAAGAGTGAACAGTGGTTACAACTACATTGTAATACTGGCTTTAAAGAATGAATAATGACAGGATATATATATTCCAAGGTTATATGGCCTGAAGGATGCTATTGGGTGATAACTTAGATTAGAATAATCTATCTCCTAGAAAGTTAAGATAAGATTCCCTAGAGAGAAATAGATACCCTCATGTCATCCAAATCAATATCTATTATAAGCTCAGCGGTTCCGTAAAAAGGTTAAGGAACACTCGAATGTGAACCAGGTTCATTTTCCTAATTATAGGAATTAAATAAAAATAAGTGATGAATAGTGATTTTGGTGGAATTTGGAATATTATTATAATAATGTTATACCCGGTATTCGGAACGGATTTCTGAGTTCGTATTAGCGATCTACGATGCAAATAAGTGTATGTAAACGTGATCGGATTTCAGAAAATCCAAAATTTATTTTTAGGAAAATCTGATCGAGCAGTAAAGAGCATATTAATGCGGACAAGATAAGAGAATTATTATGTCAAGGAATTAAGGATTTTATTTAATTATGATTTGAGAAATTAGAATGAAAATCCTCGAGTTAGAATGATAAGCGTTTTAGAAATCGCTAGAACTTTATAACGAGATTAAGCGATAAAGCGAACACGAAATGAATTACGGATTAAATATATAATGAGATGAGAAACACCACATGATCATCTAGGGTTTACTAATATTAGATTGGTGGAAAAGAAATGAGAAAAGAAAAGAAAAAGCAAGAATGAGGTGTATGTTCAAGGATGTGACAACAAGGCTCTTGGTCATCTTATTTCCTACAAACCACAAGTGATTAACACATGGATTAGAGAGTGACATAGCTGCTATACAACACCAAATATCATACAAACACTTTCCAACAACTAGTCAAACAAGAAAGAAAGAGAGAAAAGCAAGAACAACCAAGAAAACACCAAACTGCCCAGCAGAAACCAAAGCCAAAGAAAAATTCATATCTCCATTTATATCCATGATAAAATCACCAAATTTTAACCATATCTTCTCCACTCCATGGACAACACTCGTTCAAAATTTCATGACAATCCAATGAGTATAGCCTAGTCAAATCTGCTCCCCAAGTTGATGAAACCAAACTGCCTGTTCTTGACAGTTTCTATCCAGCGGAAAAAGAGGGCTCAAAACCCTATCTAGGAAGCTTCAAATCTGATGAGCTAGGACTCAAATCAAAGCTTATAAAGAGGCCAAGATGTGGTAAAACTTTGAGAGCCAAACTCTTATTTTTCGATTTGTTATGATTTTTACAAAAGTGATGATGAATAGTAACCCTTAGAATCTAACTTTGATTTCTTGCTTTGTTTGGATGATCTAAGCTTTGTTAGGGCTATACAAGGACTATACCAAGCCTGGTAAAACTAGTTCACACTCCAAGGAAGGTATAAACTTCAAGAATCCAAGTTTTAATTTGAGTTTTAATGGAGTTTTAGATGAGATTTGATGATGATGTTAGTATAAGCATGTTTACATGATCATGTAGTTGTTCTTAGTAGTTATTTAGTCATGATTCAAGTCCTTGATGATCTTGAGGTTAAGACCAGTGGTGCTAGGACTTGTGGATATGAGAATCATGTTTATGAGTTGTGTTGATGCCCGGTGTGGCTTGGTTGTGTTGTTACGATTAGTAGAACGTTCGATTTATAGCCGTCGTAATGCCCGATTTTCGTTTAATCTTGAAATCCGAATTTGACAGTAGATAAAACTCACTGCATAGCTTCGACGTATGCCATGATTAGCTAGATCATGTTACAAGCTTCGTTTTGATATAAAGATCGCATGAAATGGAATTACGGTTTAGGAGTTATGATTAAATTCGTAAAAGTGGTTCGAAATCGTAAACGAAAGTTCGTAATTGAAATTGATTCCCTTAAACGTCGTTTAATCAGTGGCGAATCTTATTAATTAAATATTAGAGGTAAAAAGGAAGGTGTGGGAGAAAACCACATGTCGAATGGATAGTTTTCCGATTTTATAAAAATGTTTGAATCGAGGTTAAACGCGTACGAACCCCTTAAAGGTATGACTTTGGTTATAACTTAGAAAACGGGCGATAACACTCGAGGTATAATCTTGATTCGTAAATGACCAACCTTAGAACTTATACGACTTAAGTATATACCAAGTATAAGCATGATGACATGTCTTGATAACGAACGAATGTCGGATCGTATCGGTGATAAAAAGAGTTACACTAAAAGAGACGTAACGAGATAACTCGAAAACATGTTTCGATTTAAGTGGAGTTTATACTTAGCCTTTTAATAAGCGTTAAGTGGTTAATCTTAAATATTCTGATTGTTTATAGATTGTCGAGCTGACCCGGGACACATTACCCCTACCCGCACTCGATTCTCAGGCAAGTTTCCAATACTTGGAACTGTTGTTGTGATAATATATATGATGATTGTTTTATACATATGCCATAGAATGCATGCCTACTTTCAAGTTAATATTGAATTACTTGTTCCCTGAATTGATATCGGCTTATAGAATATATATGAAATATCAGTTATAAGCCGGATTGTTTGGTTAAGACCCTTAGCGAAGGGCGTATGATATTCGTACTTCAAATATAGACCGGGAGTCGATATTTTGTAATATATAAATAGTCGTGGAAACCCGGAGGGATCCCAGCGACAAATTTATTACTTCGAGGATTTTTATTCGATTACGAATCTTTCGAGGAACGTTATTTGAGTATTACCTCAGGGAAGGAATATTTAATGAATATTATTTTAATATTCATTTAGAATGTCATTTATTTAACGAATATTATTTTGATCATTCATTGGAGTTATTTAGTTAATGAATATTATTTTGAATATTCATTAGAGTTATTTGGTTGACAAATATCATTCCCAAATATTCATTTGGCTTACTTATTATTATTTGGAATATTCATTTGATCTTTATTTATTTAATGAATATTACTATCGAATATTCATTTAAGGTTTGATTTACTTAATGAATATTATTTTAAAATATTCATTGGAAGTTCTATTTACTCAAGGAATATTACTTCGAATATTCCTTTAAAGTTTTGATTACTAAATGAATATTATTCGGATATTCATTTAGAATATTATTTGTTAAATGAATATTATTTTGGGATATTCATTTAGAATATTATTTGTTAAATGAATATTATTTTGGGATATTTATTTAGAATATTATTTGTTTAATGAATATTAATTGGATATTCATTTGGAATGTTAATTGTTAAATGAATATTATTTTCAAATATTCATTTAAGGTTTGATTTATTCAGTAAATATTATTTTAAATATTTATTTAAGTTTATTTATTCAATGAATATTATTTTAAATATTCATTTAAGAAGAGATTTATTTAATAAATAATTCTATATATTCATTCGAGGATTACTTACGAGCAATATTATGATTTAATAATATTCCGTAATTATTATTGACTTAATAAATATTCTTGGAATATTTAATAAAATTCTTTTGAATTCTTTTTGTAATGATTTATATTATTCAAAGGTTATCCTTCACCTTCAGATATTATGTAAAATATTTCGGAGTCTTTTATGACTATTTTATCAAGGGGAGGTTCCCAAAACTTTATTTTCATTTAAATCTATCTTATAAGAAGATTTAAATACTCGCTCAACTTCCAAAAATTATATAAGGGGACCTCACTTGGAGATGTTATTTATTGGACTGCCCGGTCCTATACTTGCTAAAACTATCTTGTCACTCACATCTTGATTCCTTCAAGCATCGATATGAGTCTTTTGGTTACCTCCTCAACACTCGAGGGGTATGATTGATGTAACAAGTTTATATCCATTAACAAGCATCAGCTTGGGAAATATTGGTGAATTTTCCTTTCCAATTAGATACGACTACTTTGTGGAGTCCTATCAACAAGTGTTACACTTGGGGAAAAGGGGAACGAACTTTACGTTTCAGAGTCATGGATGATATTCGAACTAGGAGACGCGTAAGTGGCCGAGTGGCGCCGGTCCAGCAATAGCCCAACCGTTGGCTGAGGAGTTCCAGAGGGCGGTAGATAAGTAAATCCGTCGGAGCTACCTTCTACATGTAGAGAACGACTGATGAGATGCATGACATACGACTGATCATCGTAAACGTCAGGGCATCTGGCGCGGCAATGCTCCCGTATTAGTTCATCTTCTAAAAGTGAGAAATTTCTGCAACACTGTTGGTGTTGGCAAGGTGAAAAAGTGTTGAAACCGGAATTGCAATATTTTTCCTGCAAGTTCCTCTTTTATGATAATTGAGAATATCTTGCTTATCTTTTGCATAGCAGATATTTATTCAAAACAAATATATTTTTGAGTTACCATGTAACTTCATCTCATACCTTATATTGGTACTACATCGTTAATGCATGGCATATGGTTTCAAAGATATTTTGGACTGTTATATATTATCACTGTTCAATTATATTTCTGGTGGGCTATTGCTCACCCTTGCTTTATTTATTTATATCACAACAACAGCTAGATCAGATGGCCGCGCAAGGCGCACACAGCGTAGGCAGGTGTCAACCGTCAGAGGTTTACCGCTAAGGTCTTGGCTACCTTTGTTAAGGATGCAACTACTGGTAGGCTAGTTGTTAGCAATTGAGCCTCAAATGTATTTATATTATGGTATCTATTAATGGATGGCAAAGAGTATGTAATTGTACAATTGTAATTCTTTGGGTTGTAAGAACTCAAACTTGTGATTAATAATATTGTTGGTTACTCTGATTTCATCTCTGGGACTATAACAGGTGTGTTTTATGTTGTTGTTTTGGGTCACAAGGTTGTAATTTAAATTATGTTGGTTTTGTGGTTGGATATTGAGACCGTAACGACCAGATCCCTGACCCTGGATCTGGGGGTGTTACACGAGGGGCCGAGAATAAGAAAGAAGGGAGAGTGAAGCTGAAGGAAGAAAAGATGGGAGGGGAGAGTGATTGGTAGTGTCACAAATATGATGGTGGGTTGTGGTTGCTAATGTTAGAATGTTTACTTGCATTTACTCGATAAGCGGCTTACATGATTGTTTTATTGTCGATAATGTGGTCGTGTTGATGTGATTTAAATTAGATAAATCGATTGATAGTTGGTTATAAGTTTTATACTTTGGTTATAGCCTGATTGTTAGACGCTTAAGTTACCTTATTTGATTAAGTGTTATTAAAGTCAAAAGAATGGGATGATGTAATTTAAGTACTTTATTCTTTGATCTTTGACAAATCTCAATCTCAAGGAGTGATACATGTTGCCATGGAATATACGTATGTGGTTAAATGCATGTTGTTTGGCAACCTAGTCACTAATTGTTTGTATTCGGATAACGGGTGTAAATATAAGTTGATTTGAAGTTGGAAATAGATAGAAGGATTGATTGGCTGATTGTTGATTGGGTCGGTTGTATTCCGACGGGTTATGTGGTATTACAGAAGAGATGCTGTCGAAATTTAGTTAGAATTACATACGACTCTTCAAGTGCTTTAATAAGAACAATCCTTATATGTTATAATTGTTAAGTGCCGATGCGTGCTATGTGGTTTATTTGATTTATATGTTTTATATGTGTTAAGTTGTAAAGTATTATAGGACGCGTTGGGTAGAACTGAGCTAGATGATTAAGGTTACAAGCGTACTGAAGTATTACTATTACCTTTCTATAGGTACGAATAGGAGGCAGACAAAGAGTCAACGCAAATGTAAAGGGAATCTTGAGGAATGGAACAATTATCGGAATTGACGCGTGTGCTCGCATAGGAGGTGATAAGTAATAGAAGAAAGACAAGAATATGATCAAGTAGGGGCCAACAAGTAAGAAGTAAAGACAGATGTACAATGAGTAAGGAATCGAGTTATGGAAATGGAAACTGCATGTATGGAGGCAAGTGTTTGCTCTTCACATATCTTTCAAGTGATGCAATTTATTCCTTTTTGTCATATAAGATAGTTTTGTCAAATATGTCTAGAAAATGATATACTTCTTCAAATAGTATGAAAGTGTTTATTTTCCCCATTATCAGTTAGAATACCAAATTTTTCTAAGGAATCTTACCAATAACCTTTTTCCACAAAAATACTTTACTCATGGTATGTTATTGGGTTCCTCAGTGGAATGCCATTTCTTTCATTTTCGTCGAAAATGTTTAAGAAATTCTCTAAGTAGAGAAAATCCAAGTTTTAAAATCCTTATAAATACCTGTTCATGAAATTCCCGATTTTAATGTATTTTTACCCAATTGACCCTTTTTAGGGGATGTTTTCTTCAAACTGATTTACAATTAATTTTCTTGGAATTATGTTACAAATAATTGTTTTTAAAAATTACTCTATTCACTTAGGTTGACTCAAACCACTTAACGTGTTGTAAAATTTTATTAAACGCGCTGTGCTTGATCATGCCCCTGCTCCAACTTAAAGTTTTTCTTGTTAGTAATCTTATGGCTATTTATATCCTTTATTGTCGCCCAGGTTGATTTCCTCTTCAATAAATTTAATGATGTTATGTCCCCATTTACTTATGTTTATCTTGTCGATATTCATTCAATTGATGTTCCTTATATTCTCCACCCCATTGATTATCGAACTTGTCGATAATTATTGAAGATCTTGATTGTTGTTTATCATCCGGTAGTGTATTGAACTTGTCGATACTAGAAGAGATAGATATTTCCTCATTGACTTTTAAGTATAAATCGTTACCCTGGAACGTGAGTTTCCAGTCATTGTTTGATTGACAGAGGTTGTCGATAGTTCCGACACCTAGTGCGTTGGATATAGAATTGGAATGTTTTCGGATGTCCCTTCGGGGAGACCATATTATGGTCAACGGATGTCCCTTCGGGGAGACCAGTTTAATGGTCAGATGTAAAGGCCAATGTGTGCCGTGGATCCATTAAGGACATTGCTGTGTACGTTTGTCCGGGGTTAGTGCGTGACTGATCAGCAGCCTAACCTTATTGTTTTTTTTTAAAATAAATAAAAAAAAATCCAATTCTAATCTATACTTTGAGATTGTGTTGTTTGAGACCTGAATTCTCTTGAAGCTATTTCGAGTATATCTTGTTATCAGAACTTTTATCAGTTCCATTGTTGATGCTCCTACTTTTAGTGGAGCCATGTTGGTTATCTTGTCAATGCTATATTTAAGTTCTTGAGCTGCTTCTTTCGCAGCACATGTTGATTAAACCTTGTTTTTCCAGATTTTATAAACTGTTGTTGATATTGTATCACTATTTGCACTTGCTGAGCGTTGTTGGCTCACTCTTGCTTGTTTGTTTTCTTCAGTTAATAGAAAGGATTAGTGGACCTAGTAATGGTCAGTGGTGTTGCTTTCCAGCAGCGAGAGGAGATGATCGGGTTATGGAATCTCGTCGGATAGTGATTGGGAATTGGTCAAGGTTGGACATCTAGATAGACAGTAATCATGTAGTTATAAGACTTGTATAACATTTATTCTGAGGTTGGATTGTAATAATAAGTCGATAGTTTGTTTCATACCATAATCTGTGAGCGGTCTTGGTTAGTCATAGTTATATTTTTTATAATTCTGCTATTATTATGCATATGAGCAGGTTTGGTTATAGTTGGATTGGTTTTGTTGATTTGGACAGGTGGTTAGTCCTAATTATGAATACATCATGTCAAAATTTTCTAAAATTCTCCTGTAAAAAAATATTTATGTTATTATAAAAGGTATGTACTATTAATGTTGGATAGAGGGAGTGTTACACGTATGATATTCATTCTTTAAATATAAGACCGGGAGTCAGTATTTTGTGATATATAGATAGCCGTGGAAACCCGGAGGGATTCCAGCGGCAGAGTAGTACTCATTTTGAGGAATGTTATTAGTAAACATTATTTATTTTTTCATAAAGTATTGATTACTTGGAAATTACTCGAGGAATGCTATTTGGATGTTATCTCAATCGAGAGGTACTATATGAATATTATTTTGAATATTCATTTGCGTATATTTATTTGCTGAATATTATTTTAATATTCATTCGAGCTTTAATTACTTAAATGAATATTAGTTTCGAATATTCGTTTAGAGTTTGATTATTCAATGAGTAATTACTTTAGTATTCTTGGAAATTTATTTATTAAATGAATATTATCGTGAATATTCATTTAAGATTTTATGTACTTGATGAATATTATTTTAAGATATTCATTCGAAGTTCTATTTACTTAAGGAATATTGCTTCGAATATTCCTTTAAAGTTTGATTGCTAAAAGAATATTATTTGGATATTTATTTAGAATATTAATTATTAAATGAATATTATTTTCAAATATTCATTTAATGTTTGATTTATTTAGTGAATATTATTTTAAACATTTACTTGGGCTTATTTAATTAATGAATATTATTTTGAATATTCATTTAAAGAAGAGAGTTATTTAGTAAATAATTCTATGTATTTATTCGAGGATTACTTACGAGCAATATTATGATTTAATCATATTCCTTAATTATTATTGATTTAATAAATATTCTTGGAATATTTATTTAAATTCTTTTAAGTTCTTTTTATAATAATTCATATTATTCAAAGATTATCTTTCATCTTCAGATATGGTGTAAAATAGTTCGGAGTATTTTATGCCTATTTTTGTCAAGGGGAGGTTCCCAAAACTTTATTTCCATTTAAATCTATCTTATAAGAAGATTTAAATACTCGCTCAACTTCCAAAAATATATAAGGGGACCTCACTTGAGAGATGTTATTTATTGGGCTGCCCGGTCCTATACTTGCTAAAACTATCTTGTCACTCACATCTTGATTCTTTCAAGCATCGATATGAGTCTGTTTGGTTACCTCCTCAACGCTCGAGGGGTAAGAATTGATGGAACAAGTTTATATCCATTAACAAGCATCAGCTTGGGAAATATTGGTGATTTTTCCTTTCCAACTAGATACGACTACTTTGTGGAGTCCTATCAACAAGTAATATACTTGGGGAAAGGGGGAGGAACTTCACGTTTCAAAGTTATGGATGTGAAATGAACTAGGAGATGCGTAAGTGACCCAGTGGCGCCGGTCCAGCAAATGGCCCAACCGTTGGCCGGGGGGTTCCAGAGGGCGGTAGACAAGTAAATCCGTCGGTGCTTCCTTCTACATGTAGTAAACAAGAGGTGGGGAGCATAACATGCGACTGATCATCGTGTAAATGCTATGTCTCCTGGCGCGTCAAACTCCAGTATTAGTTCATCTCTCAATGTTGGAAATTTCCTGCAACCTTATCATTATTGGCAGGTTTGAAAAGTGTTTGAATTGGAATTGCAATATTCTTCCTGCAAGTTCCTCTATTATGAAAAGTTGATAATATCTGGCTCATCTTTGACATAGCAGATATTTATTCAAAACAAATATATTTTGAGTTACCTTGTAACTTCATCTCATACCTTATATTGGTACTACATCGTTAATGCATGGCATATGGTTTCAAAGATATTTTGGACTGTTATATATTATCACTGTTCAATTATATTTTTGGTGGGCTATTGCTCACCCTTGCTTTATTTATTTATATCACAACAACAGCTAGATCAGATGGCCGCGCAAGGCGTGCTCAGCATAGGCAGGTGTCAGCCGTCAGAGGATTAACCGCTGAGGTTATAGCTACCATTGCTAAGGATGCAGCCTCTGGTAGGCTAGTTGTTAGTATTGGTGCATCAAATGTATTTATATATATGGCATATACCAATGGATGGCAAAGAGCATGTAATTGTAAAATTGTAATTCTTTGGGTTGTAAGAACTCAAACTTGTGATTAATAATATTGACGATTACTCTGATTTCATCTCTGGGACTATAACGGGTGTGTTTTATGTTGTTGTTTTGGGTCACAAGGTTGTAATTTAAATTATGTTGATTTTGTGGTTGGATATTGAGACTGTAACGACCAGATCCCTGACCCTGGATCTGGGGGTGTTACAAGAGAGGGGATGATATCAATTCGAAACAATAGAATCTCACCAGCCTCCAACGAAGGCTTACCAGACCAAGACAGAACTGATGAAGGTGAGGAATCGAGATTGAGAGAAACTGAGAAAAAGAACTAGAGAGTTCGAGAGATTGATGTTCGGGTTTTCGGGAAAAAGAAATGAAATTAGGGATTTAAAGAACTGAAGGGTAGTTTGGACCTTTTACCTTTCTGAAAATAAAACAATTAAATAAGCTATTACAAAATTTGAATTTAAATGGGAAGATAACGAATTTTTTTTTTATTTTTAAAACGTAGAGTACCAAATTACGAGCACACCCATATTTTAAATATATTTTTAGGATAAAAAATGAATTAAATATGAATTTTACAAGTTTTGATCCTTTAAATGCAACATAACTCTAAAAATCATTTTAAAATACTTAAACACCCAGAATAATTCTCCCGATAATTTTTAAAACTAATGAATATCATAAAGATAATAATAATAAAAGAGATTTCGGGATTTTTAATAATTCCGATGATTTTATATGAATCCCAGAAGATCAATAATGCATGATTTAAATACATTTAAATCATCAAAAATACAAATAAAAATACACAAGCTTACACGGTACACGTAATTCATCATATAAACACATGAACACCATATCATGTACAATTGACCTTCTAAAAAAAATATTCGCATCATAAAATTCCACATTTACTATTAAATAAATACTTATAAATATGCGATTTTCTAAGGCGTTATAATCTACTTTTTTTTATATCATCTACTTAACTAACCTAAAAAGTAAAAACTTTCACTTTAAGTATTACGTATGTACATATTATTTTTACATTCATTTGTTTAAAGTTTGTAATTAAGCATTTACTAGTTTTGGCAAAAAAAAAAGCATTTACTAGTTTAGTTAGCATTTACTTGGGCAGTTTAGTTAGAACTAAATTGTGTGGGGATGTACCATATTATTTTTTTTTTGTATAGCCTTAATCCAGACGGTCTAGTTTTATACTTATACTGATTACTGCCCACCCTTTATTAAAACGAAATATATTTGTAAGAAAATTCATTTCTATATGAATAATAAATTGTTACTCAACTATTTAAAATTTTCAAGTGGTAATCATATTTAATTGATAATGATAAAGGCGGTTAGCTAAATAAATATACTCCTAAAGACAACATTAAGAACAAAAGCCGAAGGGGGCTGTAAGTTGTACTCTGTGCAAACAAATGAGAGTTTAGGTTGAAAAAAATTCCATGCCAGCACAAATTCGTTACCGCCATTCATATTGTCAAATATAATTCGAACTGAATGTCATCAAAAAACTCCAGTATGACAAACAAATTAAAATATATTTAAAAAGGTCTAAAATTTGGCATACGAAGGACAATTATAATCCATCAAATTAAATTCCAAATGCTACAAGTAAAGCTCGTAGGAGTATTTAAACTCTAGGCGGAACAGGTGCTTGTGGTGCCCTTGGTGGCTGGCCCGGTTTGGGTAGATCATCCTGAAACCAAAAAGATGCATACATTACTAATTTGCTAAAGATATTGCGAGGTTGTCAAGTCCTAGAACCACACACAATTGAATACAATGGGGTGACATTACTTAAAAACAAGTCGGAAATGTGCTGAGTTAAAAGTGATAACAATTCTGATATGGTAGCTTACTCTTGGGCGAGTACAGTGCTTTGGAGGCTCACGGTTCCTCCTATCAGTATGGGGCGGACTCTGACCACTTTCGAGTGAATTGCGCATGAAACACAATACTGCATCTTCTATACAACTTCGGAAGTGTATAGGCTGAAAAACAATTACAGCAATTCCGCTTTATCAATAAAAAAATCTCGCTTCAAAACTATTTTAAAATAGAATTACAAAAAAAGTGGAGACACAAAGACGAGATTTTCAAACACTTACTCTCAAAAGCACATGCCTCTTGCACATCCCTAACAGCAGCTTGCTCCACTATGTTCCTCACGAGAAACCTCTTGATTGCCTCTATCTATTTAGACAATTAAAATTGTTAAAAACTATTGCAGCTTGATAAAATGATCGATTTACAGTTCAACAATGGCGAAATTAAGAACAAGAAAGAAGACACAGTTTCATTATGAAAGTGTTTACATCTTGTTTCTACAAAGGGAGAGAATGATAACAATGCTTACTTTCTTATCTTTCTATTAGCAGCTATATATGCTACAACTAGACTAACAGAATGGACTAACTAACAGCTAATGTATAGCTGTGATTGGATGGAGAAGTAACAGAATTTTGCTGATGTGGCATAGCTGACATGGCACCTCCAACACCCCCCTCAAGTTAGGATTTCTAAAAGTATGAAAACCTAACTTGGATAACAAATGTTGAAAATGTGCAGGAGGTAAACTCTTAGTAAACAGATCGGCAAGTTGAGAAGAAGTAGGTAAATAGGGGAGTTGAATGAGCCCCTCCAACACTTTATCTCGAGTAAAATGACAATCTATCTCGATGTGTTTAGTACGTTCGTGAAAGACGGGGTTCTTAGCAATATGAATAGTGGACTGATTATCACAATGGAGTGTAACAGGTTTGAGATCATATACACCCAGTTCTTCAAGCAGTCGAACTAGCCAAGTAATTTCAGAAGCAGCCGAAGCCATTGCGCGATATTTAGCCTCAGATGATGAACGAGATATTGTACTTTGTTTCTTGGATTTCCAAGTGATAGGGGATGAACCAAGGAGAAGAACATAACCTGTAACAGACTTGCGAGAATCAACACAAGCTGCCCAGTCAGAATCACTGAAGGCTTGTAAAGTTATCTGATCATCAGCTCGTAATAAGATACCTTGACCTACAGTATGATTGACATAACAGAGAGTATGTTGCAGAGCTAATAAATGTGACATTCGAGGTTGCTGCATGTATTGGCTAAGGGATTGAACAGCATAAGCAAGGTCTGGTCTGAAGAAGACAATCTTGTATTCAAAGGTAGAGGAGTGGTAGCTTTAGCAGTTAAATCAAAAGAACATCCAGAAAGCAACTCATTGCTGAACTTCTTTTGACTTAGAATAATACCATCAGAAACATAACTCACTTCAATACCTAAAAAATAGTTCAGAATGCCCAGATCCTTAATGCCAAATTCAGAATGATGGGATTTAAGCTGATTAAAACCTGTGATATCAGTTCCTGTCAAGATGATATCGTCAACATACACAGCAGCTATACAAACCAAATGTAAGAACCCCGAATTTTTGGTAGAATTAAAACTTTTTATATATTGATGAAAGAATGAACAGTGACTCCGACTACAAGGTATTAACAATAAATGTGAATGGGTATAGATTTAAATGATTATATGTCATGAAGAATGCAATGGGTTGACAACCTAGATTAGAATAATCTATCTCCTAAGAAATAAGTTATGGCACTCCAAAGAGGAAGGAGATATTCTTTTGTCATCCAAATCAATATCTGTTATTAGTCCAGTGGTTCCGAAAAAGGGTTAAGGAACGCCCAAAAGAGGACCAGGGCATTATTATTATATATAAGGAATAAAAAGAATAATGAAGTGTGAATAGTGATTTTGGTGGATAGGGGTATATTATTGGACGAAGCTATATAGAAGTATTCAGAACGGATTTTTGAGTTCGTATTCATGATCCAAGGGCAAGATAAGTGTATATAAACGATATCGGATTCAAAAAAATAGCACTTTAATTTTCTCCGAGATTTCCCTGGACACTGCAAGCCTTAAGGAATTATTAAAGGGATTTAAGGAATTTAAATTTGATAAGTATTAAGAAAGATGGAGAATAGTATTATAATTATTAAGGAGGTTTCCGGTAAAATCCTAACTAGAAACGAATGAGTTATTCCCTCGAACGATCAATCAAATTGAGCAATACCCGGATAAAAGAGCAAGCAGAGAATTAGGATGCATACATGTGCAATTGGTGGAAAAAAAGAAGAACCTAAGTGGCATACTTGTAAGTCAACTACAACTAGGATGATTCTTTAGCATTTAACCAAAAATGGACTTGTTTAATGTGGAGCCAACACTTGGACAAGTAAGAGTTTGACAAGTGGCACCAATAGATGGTTGACAACACATTAAAGAGAGATGCATCCAAGATATATACATAGAAACACATGCATTAAGCCATTTACACAACAAAAATACAAACAAACACCACCATCTCTCTTGTTCTTAAACTCTCGGCCAAGAAAAAGGAAAAAGGGGGGAGAGCTTGCCACCATCCATTCACTTCAACCTATAGCTTAAAATGAAGCTTGAGACTAGGAGAAGGTAAATCCAAAACCTTATCATCATCCTTCAAGGTTTACATTTTCAAAAGATTTATGAAAGTGATGATGAATAGTAACTAACATGTTTGTTTTGCTTTTGATCTTTGATTTATGGCTTCCAAAGGATAGTATAAGCAAGGCATAAGAGTTTTAATAGTATAATAGCATTACCAAGCTTCAAACCAAGGTATAACACTTGAAACCTTTGGATTAATCTTGAGTTTTTATGAAGTTTTAGTGGTTATATGCATGTTTAGGACCTTGAGATTATGATTGGGCTTTGTTAAATGTTAAATTAGTTTAGATGAATGGAAAGACATTGTTTGGTCTTAGTTCATGGATAAATAACATGTATATGATGTTTGGGGTGTAAACCATGATCATTGGAGGGTTTGAATTTTGGAAAACATGTAAACATAGCCGTCGTAATGCCGAAAATTCGTTAACCCTTGAAATCCGTGCATGACAGTAGAATATACTCACTGTCCAGTCCCAGATTTTGCCATGATTAGCTAGTTCACGTTACAAGCTTCGTTTTGATATAAAGTTCGTATGAAACGGATATACGGTTTAGGAGATATGGCCGATTTAGTAAAAGTGGTTCGAAACCGTAAACGAAAGTTCGTAACTGTATTTAAACCACCTTAACTCGAGTAATGCAGTGGTGAATATTAATAATTAAATATTAGAGGTAAAAGGAAGGTGTGGGAGAAAACCACATGTCGAATAGATCGTTTTCCAATTTTATAAAAATGTTCGAATCAAGGTTAAACGCGAACGAACCCCTAGAAGCATGCTTGATTATAACTTTGGTTAATAACTTAGAAAACGGGCGATAAAACTCGTAGTAAAATCTCGATTCGTAATTAATCGTTCTTAAGACTTACATGGCCTAAGTATGTGTTAAGTGTGGGTACAATGACGGGTTATAATAGCGAACGTATGGCGAACCGCATCGGTGATAAAAAGAGTTACACTAAGAGGTGTATAACGAAATAATTCGAGCAACGTGTTTCGATTTAAGTGAAGTTTATATTTAACCTTGTAAAGTGTTAAGTCATTAATCCCGAATGCCTTGGCTATTTATAGATCACCAGGCTGACCCGGGACACGCTACCACTACCCCTACCCACACTCGATTTCCAGGCAAGTTTCAAATCCTTTTTAAAAGACTGTTGTTGTGAATATATATATATATATATATATATATATATATATATATATATATATATATGCTTTCTGTTATACATATGCCATAGCATGCATGCCTACTTTCAAAGTCATATCTATATACTTGTTCCCTGAATTATTGTTGGCTTATGAGCTAGATAGTTATTATATCAGTTATAAGCCAAAAATTTCTAAGACCCTTAAACGAAGGGCATCTAAACCTCATTCCTTGATTATAGACCGGGAGTCGTTATTTCTTGATATATTGACATTATTTTAAGAGGAAAATAATTAAGTAAATATTTCCCATTTATTATCTGGCGAATATTATTGAGATATTCCTTTGAGATTATTTGATAAATATTATTCGGGTTATTCATCAGATATTTAATTATTCGATGAACATTATCTTTAATATTCATCTAAAGTCGATTTAATATTCTAATATTATTTCGAACCCTCAGTTAAGTTATTTACTTAGAGAATATCATTCTTATTTTTTCGATAAATATTATTTTGAATATTCATTCGAGTTTATTTATTTAATGAATATTATTTTAATATTCATTCGAGCCTTATTTATTTAAATGAATATTATTTCGAATATTCATTCAATCTCTATTTATTTTATAAATATTAGTTGAACATTGATTTGAACTCCAGTTCATCGATAAATATTATTTTGAATATTCCCTTGAGATGATAAATATTATCTTCGACATTCATTTAAAATCGATTCAATTATTGAATATAATTTAGAATATTCATTCGATAATCATTTCTTCGATAAATATTATTAAGATTGAGTATTCATTATTTATTTAATGAATATTGTCTCAAATATTCAGTCGACAATTATTTCATCAATGAGTATCATTCTTAAGTTGAATATTTATTATTGATTCAATGAATATTATATCAAATATCCAAGGGATGTTTATTTCATCAATAAACATTATTATTTTCAAATATCCCTTTAAGATTGGATTTATTTAGTGAACATTATTTTAAACATTTATTTGAGTTTATTTAATTAATGAATATTATTTTGAATATTCATTTAAAGAAGAGAGTTATTTAGTAAATAATTCTAAATATTCATTCGAGGATTACTTACGAGTAATATTATGATTTATTCATATTCCTTAATTAATATTGAGTTAATAAATATTCTTAGAATATTTATTTAAATTCTTTTAAGTTCTTTTATAATGATTCATATTATTCAAAGATTATCTGTCACCTTCAGATATGGTGTAAAATATTTTGGAGTATTTTATGACTATTTTTATCAAGGGGAGGTTCCCAAAACTCTATTTTCATTTAAATCTATCTTAAAGAAGATTTAAATACTCGCTCAACTTCCAAACGTATATAAAGGGACCTCACTTGAGAGATATTATTTATTGGACTGCCCGGTCCTATACTTGCTAAACTATCTTGTCACTCACATCTTGATTCTTTCAAACATCGATATGAGTCTGTTGGGTTACCTCCTCAATGCTCGAGGGGTAAGATTGATGGAACAAGTTTATATCCATTAACAAGCATCAGCTTGGGAAATATTGGTGAAAATTTCCTTTCCAATTAGATACGACTACTTTGTGGAGTCCTATCAACAAGTACTACACTTGGGGAAAGGGGGACGAACTTTATGTTTCAGAGTTATGGATGTTATTCGAACTAGGAGACGCGTAAGTGGCTGAGTGGCACCGGTCCAGCAATTAATGGCCCAACCGTTGGCCGGGGGGTTCCAGAGGGCGGGCGATCCGTCGGTGCTTCCTTCTACATGTAGAGAACAAATGATGGGGAGCATGACATGCGACTAATCATCGTAAATGTTGTGGCTCCTGGCGCGGCAAAGCTCCCGTATTAGTTCATCTTCCAAATTGGGAAATTTTCTGCAACATTATCATTGTTGGCAGGTTTGAAAAGTACTTGAACTGGAATTGCAATATTCTTCCAGCAAGTTCCTCTATCATGAAAATTTGATAATATCTTGCTTATCCTTGCCATAGCAGATATTTCTTCGGATCAATTATATTTTAAGTTACTTTGTAACTACATCTCATACCTTATATTGGTAATACGGTCGTTTATGCATGGCATATGGTATCAAAGATATTTTGAACTGTTATATATTATTACTGTTCAGTTATATTCTTTTAGGTGGGCTATTGCTCACCTTTGCTTTATTTATTTATATCACAACAACAGCTAGATCAGATGGCCGCGTAAGTCGCACTCAGCGTAAGCAGGTGACAGCCGTCAGAGGAATGATCGCTGAGGTCATAGCTACCATTGCTGAAAAGGCAGCTACTGGTAGGCTAGTTGTTAGCATTTGAGTATCAAGTGTATTTATTATATGGCATATACAAATGGATGGCAAAGAGTTTGTAATGGTTAATTTTAATTCTTTGGGTTGTAAGAACTCAAACTTGTGATTTATAATATTGTTGGTTACTCTGATTTCATCTCTGGGACTATAACGGGTGTGTTTTATGTTGTTGTTTTGGGTCACAAGGTTGTAATTAAGATTATGTTGGTTTTGTGGATGGATATTGAGACCGTAACGACCAGATCCCTGACCCCGGATCTGGGGGTATTACAGAAATGGTATCAGAGAGAGCGTTATAAATCCCAGAGATGACGCGACGTTAAAACAATAAATTCATTAAGATAATAAAAATTCTTGCCAAGTTCATAGTCGGACTACATAATGTAGTACAGACATATAAAACCCTTATGGGAACCCTAAAGTATCATGATAGTAACTTAGCTCGTTCTTGCATCGACTAGTAAGGTGACAGACCTTGGGGATTACGAGCAGTAACGCAATGATGCTTGTTCTGATGCTGAAGATCGGATGAGGGATTCGACAGAGTACCCTAATGAGGACCCGGAAGAGGTTCCAGCAAAGGAGGAGAATCCTGATAAGGATAAGGAGTTTACCCTTAAGGAAATGAGGGCTACAGCCAGAGAGACTGCAAGAGTTAAGGTACAGTACTTAGAAAAGTGAAGAAAGGAATGTTATGAATGGATTGATGAATGAGTTTTTCTAACGAACTCTCGGAATGACAACTCGATAGCGTTAGAATTATGAATATTAAAGAGCCAGTGTCGTGGCATGGAATGTCAGTAATAATAATGTCAAGCGAGAAATCCAAGATTTAACCTGAGAGGTTGAAGGATTTTTTCCAAAAGTAAGTGATGCTAAGATCGAGCAAGAATATAGGCCCATAGAATGATGGACAGAGCAGCAAGGACATGTGACATGTGAGATTACGATAAAGCAGTATTTGATACGAATACAATTATTTTTCTTCGCTAATAAATCTCTATAGTTCAGAGGTGAATTCTAAGTATGATATTTCGACAATCATGAAAATTTTCTTATATAATTCTTTGAAATTCTTTCCTTTCCTTCTCCCTTATTTATCTTCTTCTAAATTGAGAAGAACAACCCTTTAAGGAGGGGAGGTACTGCTACGTGACTACCTGTCTATGTGATAGAAGTCTAAGTGGGATACCATAGCTTGTCTAAATTGCTTGTCAAGTACTAAAGGCTGGCCACCTTCTGTACTAACTATGCAATAGGACAAATGTTCAGTGATCATAGTGATCTCTCAATAAATTCCTCTAATTCTATATATTGATCGAGATTGTGAAGATTAAAGCGATTAGGAAATGCGTAACTACAAGTGAAGTTATCTCCGGGTTCACAGCGTGATAATGATACCAGAATCACTACCGATACCAATAAGGAAAATAGTATATGACTGGGTAAGAACATAACCTGGATAGTGGGTTGTACGAAAAGTAGTGAAGATTAATGAAAGAGGATAAAGGATGTATAGTAGCACTAGTAAAATGTGCTGAAAAAGAACTAAGATTCATTAAGGATTGACTAAGAAACTGGAAAGCAAAATAACCAACAAGTACCCAATTGTCTTCTACCTGATCCCGGGACGGAATCCTTTTAAGGAGGGGAGACTGTAAGAACCCCGAATTTTCGGTAGAATTAAAACTTTTTATATATTGATGAAAGAATGAACAGTGACTCCGACTATAAGGTATTAACAATAAATGTGAATGGGTATAGATTTAAATGATTATATGTCATGAAGAATGCAATGGGTTGACAACCTAGATTAGAATAATCTATCTCCTAAGAAATAAGTTATGGCACTCCAAAGAGGAAGGAGATATTCTTATGTCATCCAAATCAATATCTGTTATTAGTCCAGTGGTTCCGAAAAAGGGTTAAGGAACGCCCTAAAGAGGACCAGGGCATTATTATTATATATAAGGAATAAAAGGAATAATGAAGTGTGAATAGTGATTTTGGTGGATAGGGGTATATTATTGGACGACTCTATATAGAAGTATTCAGAACGGATTTTCGAATTCGTATTCATGATCCAGGGGCAAGATAAGTGTATATAAATGATATCGGATTCAAAAAAATAGCACTTTAATTTTCTCCGAGATTTCCCTGGACACTGCAAGCCTTAAGGAATTATTAAAGGGGTTTAAGGAATTTAAATTTGAGAAGTATTAAGAAAGATGGAGAATAGTATTATAATTATTAAGAAGGTTTCCGATAAAATCCTAACTAGAAACGAATGAGTTATTCCCTCGAACGATCAATCAAATTGAGCAATACCCGGATAAAAGAGCAAGCAGAGAATTAAGATGCATACATGTGCAATTGGTGGAAAAAAAGAAGAACCTAAGTGGCATACTTGTAAGTCAACTACAACTAGGATGATTCTTTAGCATTTAACCAAAAATGGACTTGTTTAATGTGGAGCCAACACTTGGACAAGTAAGAGGTTGACAAGTGGCACCAATAGATGGTTGACAACACATTAAAGAGAGATGCATCCAAGATATATACATAGAAACACATGCATTAAGCCATTTACACAACAAAAATACAAACAAACACCACCATCTCTCTTGTTCTTAAACTCTCGGCCAAGAAAAAGGAAAAAGGGGGGAGAGCTTGCCACCATCCATTCACTTCAACCTATAGCTTAAAATGAAGCTTTAGACTAGAAGAAGGTAAATCCAAAACCTTATCATCATCCTTCAAGGTTTACATTTTCAAAAGATTTATGAAAGTGATGATGAATAGTAACTAACATGTTTGTTTTGCTTTTGATCTTTGATTTATGGCTTCCAAAGGATAGTATAAGCAAGGCATAAGAGTTTTAATAGTATAATAGCATTACCAAGCTTCAAACCAAGGTATAACACTTGAAACCTTTGGATTAATCTTGAGTTTTTATGAAGTTTTAGTGGTTATATGCATGTTTAGGACCTTGAGATTATGATTGGGCTTTGTTAAATGTTAAATTAGTTTAGATGAATGGAAAGACATTGTTTGGTCTTAGTTCATGGATAAATAACATGTATATTATGTTTGGGGTGTAAACCATGATCATTGGAGGGTTTGAATTTTGGAAAACATGTAAACATAGCCGTCGTAATGCCGAAAATTCGTTAACCCTTGAAATCCGTGCATGACAGTAGAATATAATCACTGTCCAGTCCCTGATTTTGCCATGATTAGCTAGTTCACGTTACAAGCTTCGTTTTGATATAAAGTTCGTATGAAACGGATATACGGTTTAGGAGATATGGCCGATTTAATAAAAGTGATTCGAAACCGTAAACGAAAGTTCGTAACTGTATTTAAACCCGTTTAACTCGAGTAATGCAGTGGTGAATATTAATAATTAAATATTAGAGGTAAAAAGGAAGGTGTGGGAGAAAACCACATGTCGAATAGATCGTTTTCCAATTTTATAAAAATGTTCGAATCAAGGTTAAATGCGAACGAACCCCTAGAAGCATGCTTGATTATAACTTTGGTTAATAACTTAGAAAACGGGCGATAAAACTCGTAGTAAAATCTCGATTCATAATTAATCGATCTTAAGACTTACATGGCCTAAGTATGTGTTAAGTGTGGGTGCAATGATGGGTTATAATAGCGAACGTATGGCGAACCGCATCGGTGATAAAAAGAGTTACACTAAGAGGTGTATAACGAAATAATTCGAGCAACGTGTTTCGATTTAAGTGAAGTTTATATTTAACCTTGTAAAGTGTTAAGTCATTAATCCCGAATGCCTTGGCTATTTATAGATCACCAGGCTGACCCGGGACACGCTACCACTACCCCTACCCACACTCGATTTCCAGGCAAGTTTCAAATCCTTTTTAAAAGACTGTTGTTGTGAATATATATATATATATATATATATATATATATATATATATATATATATATATATATATATATATGCTTTCTGTTATACAAATGCCATAGCATGCATGCCTACTTTCAAAGTCATATCTATATACTTGTTCCCTGAATTATTGTTGGCTTATGAGCTAGATAGTTATTATATCAGTTATAAGCCGAAAATTTCTAAGACCCTTAAACGAAGGGCATCTAAACCTCATTCCTTGATTATAGACCGGGAGTCGTTATTTCTTGATATATTGACATTATTTTAAGAGGAAAATAATTAAGTAAATATTTCCCATTTATTATCTGGCGAATATTATTGAGATATTCCTTTGAGATTATTTTATAAATATTATTCGGGTTATTCATCAGATATTTAATTATTCGATGAACATTATCTTTAATATTCATCTAAAGTCGATTTAATATTCTAATATTATTTCGAACCCTAAGTTAAGTTATTTACTTAGAGAATATCATTCTTATTTTTTCGATAAATATTATTTTGAATATTCATTCGAGTTTATTTAATTAATGAATATTATTTTAATATTCATTCGAGCCTTATTTATTTAAATGAATATTATTTCGAATATTCATTCAATCTCTATTTATTTTATAAATATTAGTTGAATATTGATTTGAACTTCAGTTCATCGATAAATATTATTTTGAATATTCCCTTGAGACGATAAATATTATCTTCGACATTCATTTAAAGTCGATTCAATTATTGAATATAATTTAGAATATTCATTCGATAATCATTTCTTCGATAAATATTATTAAGATTGAGTATTCATTATTTATTTAATGAATATTGTCTCAAATATTCAGTCGACAATTATTTCATCAATGAGTATCATTCTTAAGTTGAATATTTATTATTGATTCAATGAATATTATATCAAATATCCAAGGGATGTTTATTTCATCAATAAACATTATTATTTTCAAATATCCCTTTAAGATTGGATTTATTTAGTGAACATTATTTTAAACATTTATTTGAGTTTATTTAATTAATGAATATTATTTTGAATATTCATTTAAAGAAGAGAGTTATTCAGTAAATAATTCTAAATATTCATTCGAGGATTACTTACGAGTAATATTATGATTTATTCATATTCCTTAATTAATATTGAGTTAATAAATATTCTTGGAATATTTATTTAAATTCTTTTAAGTTCTTTTATAATGATTCATATTATTCGAAGATTATCTGTCACCTTCAGATATGGTATAAAATATTTTGGAGTATTTTATGACTATTTTTATCAAGGGGAGGTTCCCAAAACTCTATTTTCATTTAAATCTATCTTAAAGAAGATTTAAATACTCGCTCAACTTCCAAACGTATATAAAGGGTCCTCACTTGAGAGATATTATTTATTGGACTGCACGGTCCTATACTTGCTAAACTATCTTGTCACTCACATCTTGATTCTTTCAAACGTCGATATGAGTCTGTTGGGTTACCTCCTCAACGCTCGAGGGGTAAGATTGATGGAACAAGTTTATATCCA
Organism: Kitagawia praeruptora; assembly: GCA_037693485.1. Lineage (NCBI taxonomy): Eukaryota > Viridiplantae > Streptophyta > Magnoliopsida > Apiales > Apiaceae > Kitagawia > Kitagawia praeruptora. The sequence goes on from CM075349.1 coordinate 336,923, forward strand.
TTAACAAGCATCAGCTTGGGAAATATTGGTGAAAATTTCCTTTCCAATTAGATACGACTACTTTATGGAGTCCTATCAACAAGTACTACACTTGGAGAAAGGGGGACGAACTTTATGTTTCAGAGTTATGGATGTTATTCGAACTAGGAGACGCATAAGTGGCCGAGTGGCGCCAGTCCAGCAATTAATGGCCCAACCGTTGGCCGGGGGGTTCCAGAGGGCGGGCGATCCGTCGGTGCTTCCTTCTACATGTGGAGAACAAATGATGGGGAGCATGACATGCGACTGATCATCGTAAATGTTGTGGCTCCTGGCGCGGCAAAGCTCCCGTATTAGTTCATCTTCCAAATTGGGAAATTTTCTGCAACATTATCATTGTTGGCAGGTTTGAAAAGTACTTGAACTGGAATTGCAATATTCTTCCAGCAAGTTCCTCTATCATGAAAATTTGATAATATCTTGCTTATCCTTGCCATAGCAAATATTTCTTCGGATCAATTATATTTTAAGTTACTTTGTAACTATATCTCATACCTTATATTGGTAATACGGTCGTTTATGCATGGCATATGGTATCAAAGATATTTTGAACTGTTATATATTATTACTGTTCAGTTATATTCTTTTAGGTGGGCTATTGCTCACCCTTGCTTTATTTATTTATATCACAACAACAGCTAGATCAGATGGCCGCGCAAGGCGCACTCAGCGTAATCAGGTGACAGCCGTCAGAGGAATGATCGCTGAGGTCATAGCTACCATTGCTGAAAAGGCAGCTACTGGTAGGCTAGTTGTTAGCATTTGAGTATCAAGTGTATTTATTATATGGCATATACAAATGGATGGCAAAGAGTTTGTAATGGTTAATTGTAATTCTTTGGGTTGTAAGAACTCAAACTTGTGATTTATAATATTGTTGGTTACTCTGATTTCATCTTTGGGACTATAACGGGTGTGTTTTATGTTGTTGTTTTGGGTCACAAGGTTGTAATTAAGATTATGTTGGTTTTGTGGATGGATATTGAGACCGTAACGACCAGATCCCTGACCCCGGATCTGGGGGTATTACACCAAACCATCTGTACGTTTGATAAATAATCTATAATCATTTTTAGATTGGATAAATCCTTGATCTTTCAGAGTAAATAACAATTTTGCAAACCATTCTCGAGATGGTTGCTTGAGTCCATAAATCGATTTTCTCAGTCTACAAACTTTATTACTAGGGTTTGGAACACCTTCAAGAACCTTCATAAAAACTTCTTCAAATAAATCACCATGCAGGAAGGCGTTGTTTACATCTAGTTGAAATAAAGACCACCTTTTGCTGGCTGCTAAAGCTATTAAACAACGAATTGTCGCCATTTTTACCATAGGGGAAAACATTTCTTCATAGTCGATCCCATAACGTTGATTAAAACCCTTAGAAACTAAGCGAGCTTTACAACGTTCTAAAGATCCATCTGACTTTAGCTTAACTCTAAAAACCCACTTCGAACCAATGGCCTTTTTGCCTTTTGGAAGATCAACTAATTCCCAAGTCTGATTAGCATTCAATGCCTCAATTTCTTTCGACATAGCTTCAATCCACAGGGGATTGGTTGATGCTTCAGCATAACAGGAAGGTTCTTTTATATCACAAATTTTAGAAACATGACTTTGTTCAGAGAAAGGCAGAGAATCAAACTGAACAAGATTGTACCAGTGTGTATCTTGTGACTTTAAAATAGACTGAGTAGCAGAATTATAGACAAAATCTTTGAAGAAAAAAGGTTTTTGACGTATTCTAGTAGATTGTCTTTGTACAACAGGAATTGGTGTACTAAGATTAACTAAACTAGAAGGAGTAGAGGACATTGTAGAAGTAGTATCAGTACTATCAGTAGTATCAGTACTATCAGTAGAATGGAAATCAGAAGTGGAATGTGACACTGAATCAACAGGTAATGTCTCATTATTATGACCATTGTCACCAGTAGTAAAAATGTCTTCAAAAGAATCATGATCATAGGTTGTAGCATAAGGAAGATAAATTTCAGAAGGAAATGAAGTTTCAGCATTGTTTTCTTTGAAATGATAGGGAAAATGTTTTTCAAAGAATATTACATCTCTTAAAGTGAAGATTTGTTTAGTAGTAATATCAAGAATCTTATAACCTTTTGTAAGAACTTGAATTAAAAATGTAATTATTATTATTGAATGAAATAAATATTTATCTGATTTATTCAATTCGATGGAACGATGTGTTATAGACGGATATTATTATCGTTAAATGTATTTAATTGAGGTTAGAGAGTTCCCCGTATATGTTAAGAAAAAAAAATGTGTTAGTTGATCGTATTCTTTTAATCAAAAATCATGTTAGTAGGATTTGCCGTTTCGGCAGACCGTACTTTTAAAAACTCAGCTGTTTCGTTTTAAAAGTATATTTATATCAAAACTGATCGAATAAATTTTAAAATATTCTCATCTCAAGTTTTATTTATTCAATCATGTTTGAGGATTTTTCAAATTATTTTCGTGATTTCTCGTAAAAGATTCGCCTTTCGTTTTATATCCGTAAGTCAGTTAATCGGCATTTTGAGACCAGATGCACGAAAACCAAGATACCAATCATTCACATTATAATATTCAAGCTTTTGGCAAAGCCACCACTTATTAGCACAGCCAAACCCACTCAAACACAGCCATCATTCAGCTGTATTATTGCTTCCAATAATCAAAATTTCTACCAACCAAATATTCTCTCAAGTGTTCTTCATTTTCAAGCTCCAAATCGGAGGCCTTCCCGGAATCAAAATCAAACGTTCTAGCAGTCAAAACAAAGGTATAAAAATTTAGTTTCTAAATATGTGCCCAGAATTCGTGGGGGATCAATATTTGATTTTATATGATTTTTACAAAATTCGAATTTAAAGATTCAAAATTATGATTTTTCGTAAACTTGATTGTTTATGTGATTTGATGATTCCATGTTGTAGATAATTTTCTCCTGGTCAGTTTGGTATATCATATGTTGATTTTTGAGTTCCATATCAAGTAGAAATCGAGGTTTGATTGTTGTGTTCTTCGTGTTCTTGAGAATCAAACCAACAATTGGAGGTGTTATCGGAGTCCGATTTCGACGATCTTACAGTCGAATCGAAGCTCACATCATCTAGTTTCCTAATATGCAATCCATTTCATCAAATGATCAATTTTCAATTTTATATGAATTTGTAAAGAAATCTGCCGAATTTTGTTCAAACTTAGATTTAGGGATTTTCAATTCTGGGTTTGTTTGTTAATTTTGAAGGTTCCTACAGCTTCATATGATCATGTATAGTCAATTTCCATGCTTAAATGAGTCGTCCTATGGCCGGAATCATTAAGTCAAATTGTTAGTTTAAGTATCGATTTGGGCCGAATTTTCCGACCACCTTGCCGGATTTTTGGTTGTGTTTTTGCTATTTTCGTTGGCATGGTTGGGTTCGTCTTGAAATTTTGCTCAAAATGCATATATTACACGCTTGATTTGGTTAAGTTATGTGTAAGTTATGGTCGCCGGAAGATTTGGCGGTCACCGGAAAAATTTTCAGATTTCCGGCGAACCTCCATTAAAGCTGGTCACCGAGATTTTTACCGATTGATAATATTTAATTGATTTAATTATTTAATAAATGATTTTATTTATTAAATAATTTTATTAATTAATTGTTTGTTTATTTAATTGATATAATTGAGGATATTTAATTCCAAATTAGGTCGTTTTGAGTTTTAAATGCTATTAAAAATATTAGAAAAATCCCAAAAATTATGAAAATTGTTTTAAAAATATTTCGAAGCGAGATTTAATTTATGACGAGGTTTGGACATATGTTAAAAATATTTGTAGAGTTCCATTAATTGATTACATGATCTGAATGTGTCCGCTAGGGCAATATAAATGTTACGTGCTAAATGAATTATGTAAATCATGTGAATTACATGAAATACGTGGATTGAATAGGGAGATGTATTAGTATTTGATTCGAGACGTTTATTATAGAGTCGAGTCAGAGGAGCAAAGGAAAAGCTAAAGCAGAAGGTTACGAGAATATTTAAACGGACTTGACCTTATTATCAGGCAAGTATTTTTCTATCACTTGTTATCCTATTAAATATACAAATGTTATGCCATGTATCCCTTTAAATTATTGTTCAAGAAATCATTCTTAAATTATTCACAGCATGAATCCATTGAATTATTCTCATCAACTTTGACGGGATTCATTTAAATTATCATTGACGATTCATTTCAACCTTTTTAGGCATTCGCTCTAGTCGATGCCTTATTACTCTTGATTAATTATCATTACCCAAATTGTGGCGTTCGACTTCGTCGATGCCTATAATGTCGTTGCATTCGATTTACCCATTTCTTGTATCGATCTAGACGACACTTATTGTTATTATTGTTGATTCTTCATTATCACCCCATTGTTGTATCGAACTCATCGATACTAGATGTTGTACCATTTGTTATCGTACATTCACTTTGAGTTGTTTTCCTGGAACGTGAACTTCTAGTGATTGTTGTGATCGAGGTTGTCAATCTTCCGACACCTAATTATGATTTAAAGGTTGTCAATTGTACGACACCTGAACGTAAGGTTAGAATTGGTGGATTTATATAAAACTTGACCTTAATTGGTCTGACCATATATTGGTCGATGTGTAAGGCCTTTCAGTGCCTTAGATCCGATGAGGACTTTGCTTTGTGCACTGTCCGGGTTAGAGCGTGACTGATCAGCATGCCTAACTTTGTTTTTTTAAAATTATGAGATGGACCAGTTCTAACATTCCGAGTATTTGACTCTAGTTGATGTTGAGCCACTTTTTTATGTCGGAACTTATCCGAATTTATCCGTTCATATCACTGAACTTGATTCACCTTTCAGATATTCCAGTATGGCTTGTAGTTAATACCTGGAACGATTAAAAGTTTAATATTTATTTATACATTGAAGGATATTCTTGTTGAGATTTCTGGCTCACCTTGCAATGTAATGTTTCTTTTCCAGTTAAGATCGAGGATGTTTAGACCTAGTGGCTCGGTAGCCAGGGGAGTGATGTTTGATGATTGAGAGTGCAGCTGGTTTAATTTCGTGTATTGTTATGGATTGGATAGACTAGACATTTAAGATCTATCAGATTGTATTAAATTATATTTGAGATTTGTAATAGTAATTATCAGTGTTTGTTTCATACTTTAGCCTGTGCTCGTATCTTGGATGAGGGATTATATTATTATTGTTCCGCATTTACAGGTTTGGATTGTTTAATTAAGTTGTGAGCCCGGATCTGTATCCCGGATCTGCGAGGCGTCACAGTTGGTATCAGAGCCACAGGTTAAGGTCCATGAAATAGTAGGAAGTAGAGTCTAGATTAAGAAACGAGTTGCAATAGTTAGGAGTACGTATTAGATGTTAAGTAGATTTGAGATAGGATTCACCTTAGGTTAGTAAGATGAGTATTGCGACGTTATAGGGTCTTTCGACGTATCACACGAGTAGAAGTGCGATGCATCCAAATATCTGATTGGGAGCAAGGCTTTACAGACGTCATGAATGTTATAGAGAATGCGAAAGTATTATGAACGAGATACGAAAGCAATTATTGGCATGGATTAGAAGTAAAGGAGTGGCTGGGTACTACTAACCATTTTGGTATCGTTTGTTGTTGTATTGTCGACTAGAGGATAATAGTTTTCATTATGATTGAATTCTATTTCATTTTCTTTCCACTTAAGCGATCTTACGCTTGTACCAATTTGGTATAAAAGATGTTGATCAGTTATAAATATTCATTTTCATCATTCACTTGTCAGTTTCATATACCTTGATTTAGTCGATGATTATTTCCACGACATTGTGCACACAATTTTTATCTCTTGTCATATCTTTATATTAAATTTTGCCATCAAACTTCGTATAGCAACCCTGAACAATTGTTTTGATTTTTACTCTTGATAAATTTTTTTAAGCCAATTATAACTTGAATTGTTATTGATCAAATTACTTTTCCCTATCAGTTTTTGAGAATGCCTCCAAGAAGAACTCGCCAACTTACTGGTCAACAAACCAATCCTGAACAGCGAACCAATTCACCTCCTAGAAATCAGATGGACCCTATGTTGGTTCAACTATTGCAAACTTTGACTCAACAGACTGCTACTCTAGCTCAGCAGCAACAACAACTACAACAACAATTCGCAGCTCAGGAGCAACAACGGCAGGAACCAACTGTTCCAGTGGTTACCTTCAAGGCCTTTCAAGCAGTAAAACCACCAGAATTCAAGGGGTCAACAGACCCAGTCGATGCTAAGAATTGGTTGAAAGAGATAGAGAAGGCGTTCGCTTTGGTGCAAGTCCCGGAAGATAAATAAACAGAATATGCCAGCTACTTTCTAAAGAATGAAGCCACTCATTGGTGGGAGTCAGTGAGAGCCCTGGAGAATACCGAGGTGGTTACATGGGAGAGGTTTAAGGAGATGTTTTTGGAGAAGTACTTTCCGCTCTTCATGAGCGACAAGATGGAGGTCAAGTTTTTGGAATTGAAACAGGGGAATATGTCAGTTGCTGATTATGAAGCAGGATTTACAGAACTAACAAGGTTTGTCCCTTCCTATGTGGACACAGAAAGGAAGAAAGCGAAGAGGTTTCAGCAAGGACTAAAGTCCTGGATTCGAACTAAGTTAGCTATATTGGAACTGAACACCTATACTGCGGTGGTTCAGAAAGCTATGATTGCAGAAGAAGAAAGTGAGCAGTATCAGAAGGAGAAAGAGGGAAAGAAACGAAAATTGGGAGTGGTTGATAACAAGCAGATTCAGGGTGGTTCTCAAAACTATCTTAATGAAAGACAGGGGTTCCAAGCTGGGAAGAATGTGGGGATGAGGAGACCAGATGGAGGGAATGGAGGTCAAGTGTAACACCCCCAGATCCGGGGTCAGGGATCTGGTCGTTACGGTCTCAATATCCATCCACAAAACCAACATAATCTAAATTACAACCTTGTGACCCAAAACAACAACATAAAAAACACCCGTTATAGTCCTAGAGATGAAATCAGAGTAACCAACAATATTATTAATCACAAGTTTGAGTTCTTACAACCCAAAGAATTACAACTAACCATTACAAACTCTTTGCCATCCATTTGTATATGCCATATAATAATTACACTTGATACTCAAATGCTAACAACTAGCCTACCAGTAGCTGCCTCTTCAGCAATGGTAACTATGACCTCAGCGATTATTCCTCTGACGGCTGTCACCTGCTTACGCTGAGTGAGCCTTACACGGCCATCTGATCTACCTGTTGTTGTGATATAAATAAATAAAGCAAGGGTGAGCAATAGCCCACCTAAAAGAATATAACTGAACAGTAATAATATATAACAGTTCAAAATATATTTGATACCATATGCCATGCATTAACGACCGTATTACCAATTTAAGGTATGAGATGTAGTTACAAAGTAACTTTAAATATAATTGATCCGAAAAAAAATATCTGCTTTGGCAAAGATAAGCAAGATATTATCAAATTTTCATGATAGAGGAACTTGCTGGAAGAATATTGCAATTCCAGTTCAAGTACTTTTCAAACCTGCCAACAATGATAATGTTGCAGAAAATTTCCCAATTTGGAAGATGAACTAATACGGGAGCTTTTCCGCGCCAGGGGCCACAACATTTACGATGATCAGTCGCATGTCATGCTCCCCATCTTTTGTTCTCTACATGTAAATGGAAGCACCGACGGATCGCCCGCCCTCTGGAACCCCCCGGCCAACGGTTGGGCCATTAATTGCTGGACCGGCGCCACTCGGCCACTTACGCGTCTCCTAGTTCGAATAACATCCATAACTCTGAAACATGAAGTTCGTCCCCCTTTCCCCAAGTATAGTACTTGTTGATAGGACTCCACAAAGTAGTCGTATCTAATTGGAAAGTAAAATTTCACCAATATTTCCCAAGCTGATGCTTGTTAATGGATATAAACTTGTTCCATCAATCTTACCCCTCGAGCATTGAGGAGGTAACCAAACAGACTCATATCGATGTTTGAAAGAATCAAGATGCGAGTGACAAGATAGTTTAGCAAGTATAGGACCGGGCAGTCCAATAAATAACATTTCTCAAGTGAGGTCCTCTCATATACGTTTGGAAGTTGAGCGAGTATTTAAATCTTCTTTAAGATAGATTTAAATGAAAATAGAGTTTTGGGAACCTCCCTTCGATAAAAATAGTTAAAAAATACTCCAAAATATTTTACACCATATCTGAAGGTGACAGATAATCCTTGAATAATATGAATCATTATAAAAGAACTTAAAAGGATTTAAATAAATATTCCAAGAATATTTATTAACTCAATATTAATTAAGGAATATGAATAAATCATAATATTACTCGTAAGTAATCCTCGAATGAATAGTTAGAATTATTTACTAAATAACTCTCTTCTTTTATATGAATATTCAAAATAATATTCATTAATTAAAAAAACTCAAATAAATGTTTAAAATAATGTTCACTAAATAAATCCAATCTTAAATGGATATTTGAAAATTATAATGTTTATTGGTGAAATAAACATCCCTTGGATATTTGATATAATATTCATTGAATTAATAATGAATATTCAACTTAAGAATGATACTTATTGATGAAATAATTGTCGACTGAATATTTGAGACAATATTCATTAAATAAATAATGAATATTCAATCTTAATAATATTTATCGAAGAAATGATTATCGAATGAATATTCGAAATTATGTTCAATAATTGAATCGAATTAAAATGAATGTCGAAGATAATATTTATCGTCTCAAGGGAATATTCAAAATAATATTTATCGATGAACTGGAGTTCGAATCAATGTTCAACTAATATTTATAAAATAAATAGGGATTGAATGAATATTCGAAATAATATTCATTTAAATAAATAAGGCTCGAATGAATATTAAAATAATATCCATTAAATAAATAAACTCGAATGAATATTCAAAATAATATTTATCGAAGAAATAAGAATGAATATTCTCTAAGTAAAGAACTTAACTGAGGGTTCGAAATAATATTCGAATATTAAATCGACTTTAGATGAATATTAAAGATAATGTTCATCGAATAATTAAATATCTGATGAATAACCCGAATAATTATCAAATAATCTCAAAAGAATATCTCAATAATATTCGCCAGATAATAAAGGGGAAATATTTACTTAATTATTTTCCTCTGAAAATAATGTCAATATATCAAGAAATAACGACTCCCGGTCTATAATCAAGGAATGAGGTTCAGATGCCCTTCGTTTAAGGGTCTTAGAAATTTCCGGCTTATAACTGATACGATAACTATCTAACTCATAAGCCAACAATAATTCAGGGAACAAGTATATCAATATGACTTTGAAAGTAGGCATGCATGCTATGGCATATGTATAACAAAAAGCATATATATATATATATATAATCACAATAACAGTCTTTTAAAAAGGATTTGAAACTTGCCTGAAAATCGAGTGTGGGTAGGGGTAGTGGTAGCGTGTCCCGGGTCAGTCTGGTGATCTATAAAGAGCCAAGGCATTCGGGATTAATCACTTAACACTTTACAAGGTTAAATATAAACTTCACTTAAGTCGAAACACGTTGCTCGAATTATTTCGTTATACACCTCTTAGTGTAACTCTTTTTATCACCGATGCGGTTCGACATACGTTCGCTATTATGACCCGTCATTGTACCCACACTTAATACGTACTTAAGCCATGTAAGTTTTAATATCGATCATTTACGAATCAAGATTGTACTACGAGTTTTATCGTCCGTTTTCTAAGTTATTAACCAAAGTCATAATCAAGCATGCTTCTAGGGGTTCGTTCGCGTTTAACCTTGATTCGAACATTTTTATAAAATCGTAAAACGATCCTTTTAACGCAAGGTTTTCTCTCACACCTTCCTTATCATCTCTAGTATTTAATTACGATGGTTCGCTACTGCATTACCGAATTTTTACAGGTTCAATTCCGATTACGAACTGGTGCTCTCGTTTACGAACCACTTATCTTAATTCGACCATAACTCCTAAACCGTATATCCATTTCACTCGATCTTTATATCAAAACGAAGCTCATAACATGAACTAACTAAACATAGTAAAATCCGGGACAGGACAGTAAGGTAAGACTACTTCTAATCACGGTTTCTTAAGGTTAACGACAATCGGGCATTACGACGGCTATGTTTACATGATTTCCAAATTTCAACCCATCCAATAATCATAGTTTCCACTCCCAACAACATATACATGTTATTCAACCATGAACTAAGACCAAGCAATGTCTTTCCGTTCATCTAAACTAATTTAACAATTATCAAAGCCCAAACATAAACTTAATGTCTTAAACATGCATATAACTATAAAACTCCATGAAAACTCATGTTTCATCCAAAGGCTACAAGTGTTATACCTTCCTTGTTGTATGAATGAGCTTAGTAATCCTTGGTTAGTCCTTATCTAGCCTTAATATAGCTTGATCTAGCCAAAGAAATCAAGAAAAGAAAAGTTAGTTCATAAGAACACTATTCATCAAGAACTTTGATCATGGTTTTGATCTAGTTAAACACCTTGGTTGTTGATGATCTCTTGGATTTACCTTCTACTTGATACTAGCTTTGATTTAAGCTCAAGATTGAAGTGAATGGATGGTTGGAAGTGGAAATCTCCCTTTGGAAAAGAGCAAGGCCGAGAGCTCTTGTAGCTTGGTGGTGGTGGTTTTTATTTTTGTGTTTTGGTAATAATAATGCTATACACTTGATATATAATGGATGCATCTCTTCTTAATGTGTTGTCACTCATCTATAGGTGCCACTTGTTGGCTTCTTATTGGACCATGTGTTGCTTCCACATTAAACAAGTCCATTTTTGGTTAAATGCTAAAGAATCATCCTAGTTGTAGTTGACTTACAAGTATGCCACTTAGGTTCTTCTTTTTCCACCAATTGCACATGTATGCATCCTAATTCTCTGCTTGCTCTTTTATCCGGGTATTGCTCAATTTGATTGATCGTTCGAGGGAATAACTCATTCGTTTCTAGTTAGGATTTTACCGGAAACATTCTTAATAATTATAATACCATTCCCCATCTTTCTTAATACTTCTCGAATTTAAATTCCCTAAATCCCCTTAATAAATACTTAAGTCTAGCAGGGTCCAGGGAATCTCGGAGAAAAATAAAAGTGTTGCTTTTCAGAATCCGATGTCGTTTACATACACTTATTTCGCCCCTGGATCATGAATACGAACTCATAATTCCGTTCTGAATACTTCTATATAGCGTCGTCTAATAATATTCTTATTTCTACCAAAAACACTATTCATTCTTTATTCCATCCTTATTCCTTATATTTATAATAATGTCCTTGTTCTCTTTCGGGCATTCCTTAACCCTTATACGGAATCACTGGACTAACAACAGATATTGATTTGGATGACACAAGAATATCTCCTTCCTCTCTGGAGTGCCATAACTTATTTCTTAGGAGATAGATTATTCTAATCTAGGTTGTCAACCCATTGCATTCTTCATGACATATAATCAATTAAATCTATACTCATTCACATTTATTGTTAATACCTTGTAGTAGGAGTCACTGTTCATTCTTTCATCAATATATAAAAAGTTTTAATTCTACCAAAATTCGGGGTTCTTACAGTCTCCCCTCCTTAAAAGGATTCCGTCCCGGAATCAGGTAGAAGACAATTGGGTACTTATTGGTTATTTCACTTTCCAATTCTCTGGTCGATCCTTACACATTCCAATCTTTCTAAAGCACATCGTACTGGTGTTACAATACACCCTTTATACGTTCTACCTATTCCTTGGTACTTTCGCACAACACATTATCCGGTATAGGCTCTTGTCCGGTCTTATACTATTAACCTTATTGGTACGTGCAGTGACTTCGGTATCACTAACGCGCTACGAATTCCGGAGATAACCTCACTCGTAATTTTGCAATTCCTGACTGCTTTAATCTTCGCAATCTCGCTCAATATATAGAATTAGAAGAATTTATTGAGAGATCACTATGATCAATAAACATTTGTTATATTGCATAGTTAGTACAGAAGGGGGCCAGCCTTTAGTACTTGACAAACAATTAAACAATTAATGGCATTCCACTTAGACTTCTATCACACAGACAAATCATCACGTAGCAGTACCTCCCCTCCTTAAAGGGTTGTTCTTCTCAATTTAAAAGAAAATAAATAAGGAAGAAGAAAAGAAAAGAATTTCAAAGAATTATATAAGAAAATTTTCATGATTGTCGAAATATCATACTTAGAATTCACCTCTGAACTATAGAGGTTTATTAGCGAAGTTAGATAATCGTATTCGTATCAAATACTTCTTTATCGTAATCTCACATATCACATGTCCTTGCTGCTCTGTCCATCATTCTATGGGCTTATATTCTTACTCGATCTTAGCATCACTTACTTTTGGAAAAATCCTTCAACCTCTCAGGTTAAATCTTGGATTTCTCGCTTGACATTATTATTAATGATTTTCCATGCCACGACACTGGCTCTTTCATATTCATAATTCTAACGCTATCGAGTTGTCATTCCGAGAGTTCATTAGAAAAACTCATTCATCAATCCATTCATAACATTTCTTGCTTCACATTCCATTATTTCCCAATCTTTTCTTTATCAATCACATTCTTCGTATTATCTAATTCTTATTTACTTCTGTTGGTTAACTTCCACCGTCATCTCAGTATTGAGACACTCGTCACCTTTACTCAATACGTGTTACATGTTTGGGTCAAATTTTCCTTTGTTCAACCATCTAGATTTCACCTTCTCATTCCATGAGTCTCTTTATTACTCAATCAATCTATTCCATATTTCTTCGAATTTTCCAAACTTAAAAGGAGTCAATTTGTATATCATTTTTGCTTCTAATTCCAACTTTCCGTTTTGGCCAATACCCTTGCCCTGCCAATTCCATACTTTTCTCGCTTCATTACTGGAGCTTCTCATGAGCCCGCCTATCTGACTCTCTTATTGATTCTCAACTCTATTTCCATCTCTATCCGTCACTTGTTTTTATTTCTACTATAATCATTTTATGATCCATCATAGCCTAATCATTTATTTCAAATATCCTGTTGTTTCAAAATTAAACCATCCAAAATAAACATGGATGATTTCTCTAACTTAGATTCAATTCGACATCTCCACAGTCGTTATCACCTAATTTCTCAGGAGAATCACCATCGCTTATCGTTTACACAGTGCTTGAATCACTAAACATGCGGGTTTCATAATTGTCAATTCAAGATCCTCTAGGAAAACAAAATAATCAATATTCCCTATCCATAGGGAATGCTTCCTGAACTTGACGTAGATATTACATGAAGCAGATAAAACTACAGAAGAGCTTCCAGCATCATAGCTGGAACAAGCTGGTGAGATTATTAATCATATGTCTCCAGTATAAGACTGGAAGCTTAGCAGTTCACTTAATCACTTTTCCGAACCTCATTAATCCTTCTCACAAGGATACTTTTCAGCATCACGATTCTCCAACCTCATAATCCTCTATCTTGTTTACACAGAAATACATCAACATAAACTTGCTTGTCATTCATCGTCATGCCAATAGCTTATCAATATCCGTACCAATCTAACTTCTGTATTTAATCATCCCTTATTAACTCATCTCTCCTCTTTCTTTCTAAAATACGGGAGAGTCGCTTGGGGAATTTTGCTCTGGCCTGTCGCAGAATCTTCTAGTGTCGGTAATGTGCTGCAGACAAAATCAGGAGTCGAATGTTTACTTAAACTATCCTTATAGTTGGTTCTCGCACCATCATCGGGGAACATAAATTCCTCCATCACAATCTGACCTTCAAGGCCATTCTCATTTTCATGCTATTTCTTTAATATGAGCATATATACTTACTTCCTTATACTTAAAGTGTCGGCCACCTCATTGGCCTTTCCTGAATATAATAATTTCTTGAAGTCAATGTTTTCTGGATTTATTCCAACTCAGGGTGAAAGCATTCTCCCTTAAATTTTGCTGAATGGGAGAAAGCATATATCAGTCTTTTCCAAAAGTCATTGCTTCCACCTTTCTGGTGTGAACTTTACTACAGGTACTCCCAATCATACCTAGGATATTTCCTTACATAACTCCCTTCTCGTTTTAGGATAATCTCAACCTTATTGGTTCAATCCATACTTCCTCATGGTTTCACACATGCTTCATCTGGCCTTATTATTACGATGTCATACATTCCTTACCAAACTTCCCCTTTGAAGTTCAGAACATTACCTCTTCCCTTATAGGATTTCTTAGGTCATCCTCATCATTCCTCCTGTATCTTCTGGGTACAGGGTATATCGAACATCATTAATCAATTTTATAACAATTCTGTCTATGTACTTTTCGAGACTCCTTTCCACAAATCCTTATAGGTTCTTTATACTGTGGTCGATTCAACTTATATCATCTGGATTCACAATGTCTTTATTAGGGGTGATGCTACCCTTTATGCATCCCCAGGGTTCGTCTTAATTTATGGATGCTCTACCCTCAATTCTAATACGTCCATAGTATATATAAAATCCATCATCCTGTATCTCAATTCAATTTATATCAAAAGCCCTCGCGGTTGGAACTTGATTAGAAGCACCCCGCTTTGTCCTTACATTGCTGGTTCAGTCACTTAATAATCCTTAGTAACTTGGCCCCATCTGGCCATGCTAAATATGTGAGTTTAGGGGTCGGCTAATAGCATTACTTTTCTAGCAATTGCTGGCATAGTGCCTTCTACTTTGATGCCTTTTGATCTTTTCAAAACTTCACTCCATATAAGTCTCAATCGACTTCTCGGTGCCATCTCCGGTCACCTTTCCTTTTTCTTTTATTCTTCTAGTTACTCTTATCAATTTTATGTGCCACAAAAGCTTAACATTTTTGGCATGACAACTTTTTCATTTACGTCCATCCCGAACTTTCTTAGTCCGGCTTGTTCCTTCTTTACATTTCCCTTTTTACCATCCAATCTTATCTTCATTAGTTTATTTTTAGAATCAATCGTAATAATCGGGATCTATCTACCAATCCGTATAGCGGCTACCTTACCCAATTCATAGGGTTTGCTTCAGTTTCCACTTTCCTCAGTGATGTATTCAGATAATCAGAAAGACAAGGTTTGCCAAATTTTGTCAAATTCCTTTCCAGGATTAGGGAAATTCCAGTCAATCTATCCACCCACTGGTTACATTAAGAAAATCAAATTCGATACCCAAAGAATATTTCTATGAACATCCGAGCTGGTCGAACCATAAACAGTTACAGTAGCGATGATTGACATAAAGCTGGGAGTTTAACCATTAGAAGGAAACCAAATATACATCTTCCCTAGAAGGGGAATCCAAAGTTTCAAACTAAACATGCCATACCTCTCCGATACATGTTTATCCTAATAGTCGATACTACCGAATACCAGTCTACGTAATAACTAGTCTCGGAAGGAATACTACCATCGGGGCCAGTCGCTCCCCAGAATTTGCACTACCAAGGTCATCCGAATCTGGTGAACCGTGTTGTCCAATTGTGTTCAAAAATTATGTTGTCCTGTTGCACAAGCACAACACCTAAACCTGTACGAGGTGCATCCTAATTATATTCCAAAATTTTCCTTCTTCCATTAGGTAATGCCAATGCAGGGTCGTCATCAGTTTTTATCTTTAACTCCAGGGAGATTTTCCCCCATTTATCTTGTCCATTCAAACTTTTAGTCTTACCAATAAGTCGGGTTACGGGACTGCACTCTTTGTATAGTTCTGAGCAAATCTTTGGTAATACCTTGTAAATCTTATGAAATTTATCACCTTTATCGGTGTGGTTGGCCAATCTCCATTTGAAACTGTCTTTAATTTGGTGGGGTCAATCAATCACTACTTCCTATTAATCATATGTCCTACTGTCTGGACTTTATTTTCCCAAAACTCTTACCTCGAGAACATGGCCTGCACCTGTTCATTCAGGTTTCATCTAAAAGCATTCTCAATTTCATCTCAACCACTGCTTGCCTTACTCACTCCATTTATGATTCAGTGTCAAAATAAACTTAAGGTAACTACCATAATCCATTTAAGGAAAAGAAGGAATTTACTATTCCTTTAAATCACATGCATCTAATGTTTCTGGTTCATCATTCCACTGAATTGAACTAGACTTTACTTGGTTCCTGACGATATCCTTATTACTAGTTTATCACAGACTCATTGGTCTTCTCCTCTTGTAGGTTCTGAGATCCTTGTCTCGCTTACTACTTCCTTATATACTTTATTCAATCATGCCATCACCTTTCAATGTCTTTATTTTCTAAGTTGATCCATTCATAAAATGGACGTTTCCTTGAACCCAACCACCTTATCAATCTAAGTTTGACTTTACAAATTATCACTTATGAAATCTGCCTTCTTATGGCGAATTATCATTACAATATTCACACTAATTCATTTATCACCTGATATGGCACTTATTGCCTCTATCTTAACTGCTCCTGGAGACTCTGCTCCTTGTCCTCTATTGTTGACTTTGATAATCATGTACCACTCTATCTCTTTCCTCATTAATCTAAAGGTCTCTAAGGATTTTAATCTATCCCCATATAAGATCTCAAGTAATTCCATCAAATCCATCTTACTTGCTGGTACTTCATCTAGCAGTCCAGCTATGAATCCAATACGCATCTTTAGTTCTCTTAATAACATCTCAGTTCTTTACGCTCACTTTTCTGAGTACTGTACCTTAACTCTTATAGTCTCTCTGGCTGTAGCCCTCATTTCCTTAAGGGTAAACTCCTTATCCTTATCAGGATTCTCCTCCTTTGCTGGAACCCCTTCCGAGTCCTCATTAGGGTACTTTGTTGAATCCCTCATCCGATCTTCAGCATCAGAACAAGCATCATTGCGTTACTGCTCGTAATCCCCAAGGTTTGTCGCCTTACTAGTCGATGCAAGAACGAGCTAAGTTACTATCATGATACTTTAGGGTTCCCATAAGGGTTTTATATGTCTGTACTACATTATGTAGTCCGACTATGAACTTGGCAAGAGTTCTTATTATCTTAATGAATTTATTGTTTTAACGTCACGTCATCTCTGGGATTTATAACGCTCTCTCTGATACCATTTCTGTAACACCCCCAGATCCGGGGTCAGGGATCTGGTCGTTACGGTCTCAATATCCATCCACAAAACCAACATAATCTAAATTACAACCTTGTGACCCAAAACAACAACATAAAACACACCCGTTATAGTCCCAGAGATGAAATCAGAGTAACCAACAATATTATTAATCACAAGTTTGAGTTCTTACAACCCAAAGAATTACAATTAACCATTACAAACTCTTTGCCATCCATTTGTATATGCCATATAATAATTACATTTGATACTCAAATGCTAACAACTAGCCTACCAGTAGCTGCCTCTTCAGCAATGGTAGCTATGACCTCAGCGATTATTCCTCTGACGGCTGTCACCTGCTTACGCTGAGTGAGCCTTACGCGGCCATCTGATCTAGATGTTGTTGTGATATAAATAAATAAAGCAAGGGTGAGCAATAGCCCACCTAAAAGAATATAACTGAACAGTAATAATATATAACAGTTCAAAATATCTTTGATACCATATGCCATGCATTAACGACCGTATTACCAATTTAAGGTATGAGATGTAGTTACAAAGTAACTTTAAATATAATTGATCCAAAAAAAAATATCTGTTATGGCAAAGATAAGCAAGATATTATCAAATTTTCATGATAGAGGAACTTGCTGGAAGAATATTGCAATTCCAGTTCAAGTACTTTTCAAACCTGCCAACAATGATAATGTTACAGAAAATTTCCCAATTTGGAAGATGAACTAATACGGGAGCTTTGCCGCGCCAGGAGCCACAACATTTACGATGATCAGTCGCATGTCATGCTCCCCATCATTTGTTCTCTACATGTAGAAGGAAGCACCGACGGATCGCCCGCCCTCTGGAACCCCCCGGCCAACGGTTGGGCCATTAATTGCTGGACCGGCACCACTCGGCCACTTACGCGTCTCCTAGTTCGAATAACATCCATAACTCTGAAACATGAAGTTCGTCCCCCTTTCCCCAAGTATAGTACTTGTTGATAGGACTCCACAAAGTAGTCGTATCTAATTGGAAAGGAAAATTTCACCAATATTTCCCAAGCTGATGCTTGTTAATGGATATAAACTTGTTCCATCAATCTTGCCCCTCGAGCGTTGAGGAGGTAACCAAACAGACTCATATCGATGTTTGAAAGAATCAAGATGCGAGTGACAAGATAGTTTAGCAAGTATAGGACCGGGCAGTCCAATAAATAACATTTCTCAAGTGAGGTCCTCTCATATACGTTTGGAAGTTGAGCGAGTATTTAAATCTTCTTTAAGACAGATTTAAATGAAAATAGAGTTTTGGGAACCTCCCCTCGATAAAAATAGTTATAAAATACTCTAAAATATTTTACACCATATCTGAAGGTGACAGATAATCCTTGAATAATATCATTATAAAAGAACTTAAAAGGATTTAAATAAATATTCCAAGAATATTTATTAACTCAATATTAATTAAGGAATATGAATAAATCATAATATTACTCGTAAGTAATCCTCGAATGAATAGTTAGAATTATTTACTAAATAACTCTCTTCTTTTATATGAATATTCAAAATAATATTCATTAATTAAATAAACTCAAATAAATGTTTAAAATAATGTTCACTAAATAAATCCAATCTTAAATGGATATTTGAAAATCATAATGTTTATTGGTGAAATAAACATCCCTTGGATATTTAATATAATATTCATTGAATTAATAATGAATATTCAACTTAAGAATGATACTTATTGATGAAATAATTGTCGACTGAATATTTGAGACAATATTCATTAAATAAATAATGAATATTCAATCTTAATAATATTTATCGAAGAAATGATTATCGAATGAATATTCGAAATTATGTTCAATAATTGAATCGACTTTAAATGAATGTCGAAGATAATATTTATCGTCTCAAGGGAATATTCAAAATAATATTTATCGATGAACTGGAGTTTGAATCAATGTTCAACTAATATTTATAAAATAAATAGGGATTGAATGAATATTCGAAATAATATTCATTTAAATAAATAAGGCTTGAATGAATATTAAAATAATATCCATTAAATAAATAAACTCGAATGAATATTCAAAATAATATTTATCGAAGAAATAAGAATGAATATTCTCTAAGTAAAGAACTTAACTGAGGGTTCGAAATAATATTCGAATATTAAATCGACTTTAGATGAATATTAAAGATAATGTTCATCGAATAATTAAATATCTGATGAATAACCCGAATAATATTTATCAAATAATCTCAAAAGAATATCTCAATAATATTCGCCAGATAATAAAGGGGAAATATTTACTTAATTATTTTCCTCTGAAAATAATGTCAATATATCAAGAAATAACGACTCCCGGTCTATAATCAAGGAATGAGGTTCAGATGCCCTTCGTTTAAGGGTCTTAGAAATTTCCGGCTTATAACTGATACGATAACTATCTAACTCATAAGCCAACAATAATTCAGGGAACAAGTATATCAATATGACTTTGAAAGTAGGCATGCATGCTATGGCATATGTATAACAGAAAGCATATATATATATATATATATATATATATATATATATATATATATATAATCACAACAACAGTCTTTTAAAAAGGATTTGAAACTTGCCTGTAAATCGAGTGTGGGTAGGGGTAGTGGTAGCGTGTCCCGGGTCAATCTGGTGATCTATAAAGAGCCAAGGCATTCGGGATTAATCACTTAACACATTACAAGGTTAAATAAGTCGAAACACGTTGCTTGAATTATTTCGTTATACACCTCTTAGTGTAACTCTTTTTATCACCGATGCGGTTCGACATACGTTCGCTATTATGACCCGTCATTGTACCCACACTTAATACGTACTTAAGCCATGTAAGTTTTAATATCGATCATTTACGAATCAAGATTGTACTATGAGTTTTATCGTCCGTTTTCTAAGTTATTAACCAAAGTCATAATCCAGCATGCTTCTAGGGGTTCGTTCGCGTTTAACCTTGATTCGAACATTTTTATAAAATCGTAAAACGATCCTTTTAACGCAAGGTTTTCTCTCAAACCTTCCTTATCATCTCTAGTATTTAATTACGATGGTTCGCTACTGCATTACCGAATTTTTACAGGTTCAATTCCGATTACGAACTGGTGCTCTCGTTTACGAACCACTTATCTTAATTCGACCATAACTCCTAAACCGTATATCCATTTCACTCGATCTTTATATCAAAATGAAGCTCATAACATGAACTAACTAAACATAGCAAAATCCGGGACTGGACAGTAAGGTAAGGCTACTGCTAATCACGGTTTCTGAAGGTTAACGACAATCGGGCATTACGACGGCTATGTTTACATGATTTCCAAATTTCAACCCATCCAATAATCATAGTTTCCACTCCCAACAACATATACATGTTATTCAACCATGAACTAAGACCAAGCAAAGTCTTTCCGTTCATCTAAACTAATTTAACAATTATCAAAGCCCAAACATAAACTTAATGTCTTAAACATGCATATAACTATAAAACTCCATGAAAACTCATGTTTCATCCAAAGGCTACAAGTGTTATACCTTCCTTGATGTATGAATGAGCTTAGTAATCCTTGGTTAGTCCTTATCTAGCCTTAATATAGCTTGATCTAGCCAAAGAAATCAAGAAAAGAAAAGTTAGTTCATAAGAACACTATTCATCAAGAACTTTGATCATGGTTTTGATCTAGTTAAACACCTTGGTTGTTGATGATCTCTTGGATTTACCTTCTACTTGATACTAGCTTTGATTTAAGCTCAAGATTGAAGTGAATGGATGGTTGGAAGTGGAAATTGTAAGAACCCGGATTTTTCAAGAAATGATTTTATTATTATTTCAATAATAATATTGTTTTCCTAAAATGAGGAGGAATTTTTTTATTTTATTTTATTTTATTATTCAATTATTTAATTATTTTCGGTTAAGTGGAGCCTGGTGCTCCTATTTAAAATTTATTGACTGAGTAGATACCTCGAGTCGATAGTTTATTTGTGCAAAGATTTTATTTTGGAGTGTGGAATTGTTCAGTAAAATTTTTATTATAAATTACTAAATGATTTAGAGATTTTAAAATCCTTAGAAAATGTTTATTTTAATTATTTGAGGATTTGTAGAAATTACTTGATTAATATATGAAATCAAGAATTTGAGATTTTACTAAAACAATAGTATTTGTAGTATTTTTATAAAGCCCTGTAAATTGTGAATTATGAATCACAATTATTATTTTTATGAATTGTTTTTATAAATTATTAATATTTGTAAAATGCATATCAATTTAGAAAATTGAGATTTAATTCCAATTCTTTCTCCAAAAGTCTTTAAAAATATTCTAGTATTTAATTATGCTAGAAATTTTATTTTTACAAATTAGAGTTTTAACTCTAAATATTATTTAGAGTATGTAGTGATTATTGTATTGTTTATATTTGTTTTGGGCGAAGCCCATTAGGTTAAAAGCACACATCTGATATATACACACACGATACACACACAGAACACACACATCGCCGCACAAAATCAGATCGTGGGGGGAGGGGGAAAGAAATCAGCGGGGAGAGAGAGACTCGGAGAGGAGAGAAAACGAGAGAAGAAGAAGAGAGATGAAGTGTGTGCTGGTGTGTGTATCTGCGTTGGAGGAGCAGCCGCGCGGGGGAGAAGGCGAGATGGAGCAGGCCGGCGGCTGGCGGCTCCGGCGAGCTTCGGCGTCGTGGCTGCAGCAGCGGGGGGTCGACCAGTGGTGGTGTGCGAGAGAAGAACTGCAGTAGAAAGGGAGAGAGATGGGGAGATTTTCGGTGTTGATTTTGGAGCAAGTCGAATCGAATCGAAACGTACCATTAGGGCGAAATCAAATTGGAGCGACGTGCATCCAAAAAGGAAGATCGAGACGTCAGGTAAGGTCCATGGAATTACTTGGACGAGGTGCGAAGGATTTGTTCGCGGTTTCTATTTTCTGCTAAGGACCAGAGGCAAGTTTATTTACACATACTCTATCGTTCAGAGTATACCTATTTTGAATTATATAAAATGTGGGGGAAAAGATTTTCAATCCCTAATTGCGAGCTTTTAATCTTGTGCTCCTCCTTCCAAATCATTTTATTCTTGACTTTGCTAGCGATATTAAATTATTCTCGTGCAATAATCAAAACCCATGACTTATAATACTGTCGATGGGCGGTGACATTCTTATGGTTCTACATCTCGCTTTATATGTTGTATATTTATAAATTTTTGTAATGTGGTAGAGGACTATATGTTATGAGGTATATATAGATACATATACGTATATATGGAACTACGTGGTAAAGGCTCCGAGGGTAGAGCGTGTATTGAGTTATCGAACTTAGCCAGCGTGGCGGGGCTATTTTGTATTGTATGTTTTCGAAAACCCGGGCAAAGCTTTTAAAAAGAATTTCGCAATAATTACCCTAAAGGCAACATCACCAATAAACCAGTGTTTATTTAATTAATAGATGCTCCTGAAAGCATTTACTAATTAAATAAACCTCATTCGCCTAATTAAATTTATTTAATTAGATGAATATCATTTTCAAAACGCTTTCTTAAAATCACTTTGTCCCGGAGAAATAATAAAACAATTTAATGGAGTGATTCTATCTAGTATATTATTTATCGGAGATAGTTTATTTTCAATACGGATTAAAGATATTCAAATGGTTATAAATTGGTTACTTTCAGCTTAAACCAGCTAGATTGATATCGATATATGTTATTTGAATACTTATTTAATTCGATGAATATTAATTATAATATTCATTAAGAAACAAAAAAAAGGAAAGAGAAGAAGGATTTTCATGCTTATTAATTATTTCTTATTGACCGAGAGTCAGTAGTAGTTATTTGATAAAGTGGCTAAAGTTTGGAGACTGCTGGAGAGATTGTGTCTTGATTTTGATTAGAAATATTCCAAGAGTTGTATTTGGGTGTTTTGAGGTTATTAAATATTCCAGTATTAATAGTAAATATTATTTGAATATTACTTAATAAATGAATGTTAATTTGAGTATTCTTTTAAAAAGGGATTATTGAATATTTATTATTTGTTACATAGTAGTCAAATATTTATTAAATACTTTAAGTGTTTTGAAGGTTATAAAACACTATTTAAAGGTTGTCTAAGGACTTTCATAGTCATGTAAAATATTATATTTTGAATCTATCTAGGTAAGTTACTTTTCAAGAACTTATATATATATGGAATTACCCTGTTGTGGTTACAAGCTTTATGCGTACCATTTTTCATGTGTGATCACAAAACCCTGTGTCGAGATTGATATCGGTACAAGTGTATATCTATACTTGAACTCTTTTGAACTCAAAACATTTTCGAAAACCCCCGGTCAGGTTTTACTCTCTTGCTCGTTTTTCAAGAAATTATCGGTCGACTGAAGTCGAACTTCAACTACTCAAGTTTTCTATCAAAATGATTTTGAAAAGAAAAGAAAAAGGGGACTCTGGCAGGTGTGGGAATCGTTGACGAACGATTCCCGGGATGTGTAAGCGGCCGTGAGCCAGGCGGTCCATCAATTATTATTCCGGCCCAGGTGTTGCCGAAGGATGATTACGGATGTAGTTTTCATCGAGGGTGATTACGGATGTAGTTTTCACTCGGGGATAGTTACGGATGTAGTTTCTATCCTTCTACCGGTAGAGAAGACCCGCGGATTATTGGACTTGGATGTGGCGACTGATCATCGTCAATCCTTGTCAGGTTTTTATGTTTTCTTTAAGTCTCATCCTCCACTTTGGAAAAATACTCAAACACTGCTTCTTAGGCCTAAGTGCCAAGTAGCCGATAGTGTTTTCAATTTTGAAAGATGATGAATTCATGCAGTATCTAGAACTACAAGATTATTCTAACAATAATGGCACGTACTTGTGCACTTTTGCAATTATTCAAAAGATGAAAGATGGTTCATCGGTTATTGATGTTAAATCCCAAATGTTTTGCTTCAAGAGCTTTGACTCTCTTCCTATCAGTTATTTCTGAGTTTAACTTATCAAGTGGTAACGAACTATCTTGTACAGAATCTTGAACTGTAAGGTGTTTTGATGATAATGATTTACTCATGTGTATATACTACAACTTGAGGAGTATTAAAAAGGGAACTTTATAATGGTTTGGTTTATGAAGGGTGGTAATAACTATCTTAGCAGCATATTGAACTGCATATTTTGAAAAGCTCCCTAAGGGGTTATCAATACTATGAGATATGGTATGTGGATAAGGTATGAGGATTACTATTATTGACATGAACTTACTTTATTTATCTGATGTTACCCGAAATGTCATATATCCCCTACTGAGGTTTCATTATTGTAAATATTTCGAAATTGATATTAAGTATCGTTGTATTTTGAAAACTCCGTGTGTATATTGATATATATTGTTGTGCTCTATTAATACTTGCTGGGCAATTCTTTCGCTTATACTTGCTTGTTTTAAATATTAACCTTTCACAGGAAGGTAGATGATTGAGGCTTATCTGCATGGCTCAGGAGAAGCAGGCAGTGTGCCCTTGTGAAGATGATATGATCCAAAACATAGATAGCTGGAGTAAGTTATATGTAGGTACATTAATGTGTAATATATATTACTTTGTATTGAGTAGTACTAGTTGCTGGTGTACTTCCCAACGAAGCTATACTAGTAGTATAAGATTTGTAAGACATAGTGCGATGTAATAGAATGGATGTAATGAAGATGTAAAGATTTTAGTTCTTGTTTCTAGCCCTATGACCTAAAAGATGCTTGGTGGTTGGGGTCGCAGAGTTATATTTCAGTTTTTAATGATTACAGATGGTTTAATGTTGTTAAACAGGTAATTTGATGTTAAGGATTTCCGCGTGACGACCAAATCCCTGACCCCGGATTTGGGGCGTTACAGAAATGGTATCAGAGATGAGGTTATAGTAAACTAGAAACGAGAGTGAGTAGGAGTGGGTATAGTTATGTGAGAACGTCAGAACTCATGTAGAGTTCATGTTGGACTATTGGATATAGTACCAATGATTAAGATAAGATTTTGAGGAATATGTTGAGGTAGACTTCACTTCTGGTGGTGATGGATGTCTGCTAAAGAACTCTTAGAGACAAATGTTGGTTGGCAGGGGCATAGAGCGCCCGAGGCCTAAATTTAAATGATTTTAGGGGATTCATGGAGGCAGTTATGTATTCTCCGAACTATAGGGAATTTCAATATGATGGTGAATGATAGAAAGATGACATCTAGTATTATGGCAAGGATGAGTTGAGATAGCATCCGTACTGTTAAAATTCCAAAAAGGGAAGCAAAACAAGATCCCTATGAAAGAGTATTAGCCGAAGTTGCGGGTATTTAAATCTTCTCGAGTTTAAGAGAGCTTGAGGTAATATTAGAAATAGATTGGTGGACGGACGTCGAATGTTTCAAATGATTACGTAGAGAAAATGGTGAAGTGGTGCTTGGTCGATAAAGACGAGAAATGTTTTAAGAATCAAGACGGACAGAGAAAGTCTGAGAAAGACTAGTACGAAGGCTGTTATGCCAAAAAGGGATAAGCTTAAGTTGCACACAAAATTGTCATGAGGACAGGAACATGCGGTATAAATACGGTTATAATGGTGACTGGATCTAAGTATGTATTTCCAGCAATGTTCCAGAATATCGCCCATTCGACACGTGGAATTCGTCGTTGCTAGGGGCGACACCGGTATCGAAGTCTTCTCAAAGAATAGAACGCTTGCGTGAGATGCTTGCGCCGAGTCGAATAGAACCCCTCAATATCGTAAAATGCCGATGGTTGAATCTCTAGCGACTATTACGAGTCGACGATGACGTCGGTTATCGAGCACCTTAGGGTGTGCGTGGAAAAGAAAAGCGCTACAATCGATCAATTATCCATCAGAGGAGCCGACAAGAAAGGCATCCGTGGAGACCTTGGCATTACCCTCCCCAATTATGAATCATTTTGATTACTTCCCCAGTCTGAATTATTTGATATCTCCCCATTTGCAACTTATGTTATTATCTCCCCTATGTGAATTATTTGACACATTCCCCTGCATAAATTATTTGGATTACCTCCCTAATCTATGACCTATCTTGACATCTCTCCAAGAGAGAATTTTGATAAAGAATATACTCCCTCTTCGAAGTTGTTTTATAATACTCATGTTAAACCATATTGGTTCCAATTTTGCTAGAAGCTGTCATTATACCTACTTTCAGATTTATGAGGCCCTATCGATTGATGATATTTAAATTCCCATTTTTCTTCAAATATTGGATAATCCTATGGTGCTATAGCACCACTTGCTTGTTGTATACCAGTATCTTTCTGGTTATCCTTTTCCTTGGAAATTGCACCTTGGGATCTGATCAATTTTAATCCAGGGTGTCCACTTGAGAATTTTTGTCAAAAGACGATAATTATTATCTTCACTTCGAATTGCTTTCATACTTCTCAGCTTCCACTGAGACGAACAACCCTGTACATATAGGGGCCACAAGGACTATCTGTCTGTGTGATAGAAGTCTGACGGGACGCCGTCACTTGTGAGTTGTGAAATACAAGAAGGCTAACTACCTTTAGTAATGTCTTAACTGAGACACGCAACGTGAGTTCTTATGATCATATTGATCTCTAAGTAAATTCTCTTATTTCAAACAAGGTTTACTTTAATACTCATAACCTTATGATCATCAATGTGTGGCAATAACCTTGATATGACAGCTATCTTTTCAAAGCTCCGTTATTCTTATTATCTCTAATGAATTTCAAGGGGATGCCAACCAGGTCGGTCAAGTCGAAATTCGCTGATAAAAACTAGATTTGCAACGGAATTGCCAAGAGCTAGAGCGAATCCCAACACGAATAGAATATCAGTGACGTATCAATAGAATTATTTAGTTCATTCCCTCTCAATGATATTATGTTAATGGAATTAGTGCACTCTCTCTCAAGAATGTTATGTGAATAGAATCAGTGAACTCTCTCTCAAGGATAGTATGATAATGGAAAGTTGGGCAAAACGTATTTGTGAAAGGAATAATGGTGGGTTATAAGACTCCAGCGATAATTGTGTCAAATAGAGAATCGAGGTTTGAATTGAGATATTGGAGAAGTTGTTTATGAAGAGACACTATCTCCTGTTTTGCAGAATAAGTGCTGATGATAAAAGAGTTAAGGAATCCCAGTAGTGGCCTTAGCTGATTCCGTGGACGGAATCCTTTTAAGGAGGGTAGGCTGTAAGAACCCGGATTTTTCAAGAAATGATTTTATTATTATTTCAATAATAATATTGTTTTCCTAAAATGAGGAGGAATTTTTTTATTTTATTTTATTTTATTATTCAATTATTTAATTATTTTCGGTTAAGTGGAGCCTGGTGCTCCTATTTAAAATTTATTGACTGAGTAGATACCTCGAGTCGATAGTTTATTTGTGCAAAGATTTTATTTTGGAGTGTGGAATTGTTCAGTAAAATTTTTATTATAAATTACTAAATGATTTAGAGATTTTAAAATCCTTAGAAAATGTTTATTTTAATTATTTGAGGATTTGTAGAAATTACTTGATTAATATATGAAATCAAGAATTTGAGATTTTACTAAAACAATAGTATTTGTAGTATTTTTATAAAGCCCTGTAAATTGTGAATTATGAATCACAATTATTATTTTTATGAATTGTTTTTATAAATTATTAATATTTGTAAAATGCATATCAATTTAGAAAATTGAGATTTAATTCCAATTCTTTCTCCAAAAGTCTTTAAAAATATTCTAGTATTTAATTATGCTAGAAATTTTATTTTTACAAATTAGAGTTTTAACTCTAAATATTATTTAGAGTATGTAGTGATTATTGTATTGTTTATATTTGTTTTGGGCCAAGCCCATTAGGTTAAAAGCACACATCTGATATATACACACACGATACACACACAGAACACACACATCGCCGCACAAAATCAGATCGTGGGGGGAGGGGGAAAGAAATCAGCGGGGAGAGAGAGACTCGGAGAGGAGAGAAAACGAGAGAAGAAGAAGGGAGATGAAGTGTGTGCTGGTGTGTGTATCTGCGTTGGAGGAGCAGCCGCGCGGGGGAGAAGGCGAGATGGAGCAGGCCGGCGACTGGCGGCTCCGGCGAGCTTCGGCGTCGTGGCTGCAGCAGCGGGGGGTCGACCAGTGGTGGTGTGCGAGAGAAGAACTGCAGTAGAAAGGGAGAGAGATGGGGAGATTTTCGGTGTTGATTTTGGAGCAAGTCGAATCGAATCGAAACGTACCATTAGGGCGAAATCAAATTGGAGCGACGTGCATCCAAAAAGGAAGATCGAGACGTCAGGTAAGGTCCATGGAATTACTTGGACGAGGTGCGAAGGATTTGTTCGCGGTTTCTATTTTCTGCTAAGGACCAGAGGCAAGTTTATTTACACATACTCTATCGTTCAGAGTATACCTATTTTGAATTATATAAAATGTGGGGAAAAAGATTTTCAATCCCTAATTGCGAGCTTTTAATCTTGTGCTCCTCCTTCCAAATCATTTTATTCTTGACTTTGCTAGCGATATTAAATTATTCTCGTGCAATAATCAAAACCCATGACTTATAATACTGTCGATGGGCGGTGACATTCTTATGGTTCTACATCTCGCTTTATATGTTATATATTTATAAATTTTTGTAATGTGGTAGAGGACTATATGTTATGAGGTATATATAGATACATATACGTATATATGGAACTACGTGGTAAAGGCTCCGAGGGTATAGCGTGTATTGAGTTATCGAACTTAGCCAACGTGACGGGGCTATTTTGTATTGTATGTTTTCGAAAACTCGGGCAAAGCTTTTAAAAAGAATTTCGCAATAATTAACCTAAAGGCAACATCACCAATAAACCAGTGTTTATTTAATTAATAGATGCTCCTGAAAGCATTTACTAATTAAATAAACCTCATTCGCCTAATTAAATTTATTTAATTAGATGAATATCATTTTCAAAACGCTTTCTTAAAATCACTTTGTCCCGGAGAAATAATAAAACAATTTAATGGAGTGATTCTATCTAGTATATTATTTATCGGAGATAGTTTATTTTCAATACGGATTAAAGATATTCAAATGGTTATAAATTGGTTACTTTCAGCTTAAACCAGCTAGATTGATATCGATATATGTTATTTGAATGCTTATTTAATTCGATGAATATTAATTATAATATTCATTAAGAAACAAAAAAAAAGGAAAGAGAAGAAGGATTTTCATGCTTATTAATTATTTCTTATTGACCGAGAGTCAGTAGTAGTTATTTGATAAAGTGGCTAAAGTTTGGAGACTGCTGGAGAGATTGTGTCTTGATTTTGATTAGAAATATTCCAAGAGTTGTATTTGGGTGTTTTGAGGTTATTAAATATTCCAGTATTAATAGTAAATATTATTTGAATATTACTTAATAAATGAATGTTAATTTGAGTATTCTTTTAAAAAGGGATTATTGAATATTTATTATTTGTTACATAGTAGTCAAATATTTATTGAATACTCTAAGTGTTTTGAAGGTTATAAAACATTATTTAAAGGTTGTCTAAGGACTTTCATAGTCATGTAAAATATTATATTTTGAATCTATCTAGGTAAGTTACTTTTCAAGAACTTATATATATATGGAATTACCCTGTTGTGGTTACAAGCTTTATGCGTACCATTTTTCATGTGTGATCACAAAACCCTGTGTCGAGATTGATATCGGTACAAGTGTATATCTATACTTGAACTCTTTTGAACTCAAAACATTTTCGAAAACCCCCGGTCAGGTTTTACTCTCTTGCTCGTTTTTCAAGAAATTATCGGTCGACTGAAGTCGAACTTCAACTACTCAAGTTTTCTATCAAAATGATTTTGAAAAGAAAAGAAAAAGGGGACTCTGGCAGGTGTGGAAATCGTTGACGAACGATTCCCGGGATGTGTAAGCGGCCGTGAGCCAGGCGGTCCATCAATTATTATTCCAGCCCAGGTGTTGCCGAAGGATGATTACGGATGTAGTTTTCATCGAGGGTGATTACGGATGTAGTTTTCACTCGGGGATAGTTACGGATGTAGTTTCTATCCTTCTACCGGTAGAGAAGACCCGCGGATTATTGGACTTGGATGTGGCGACTGATCATCGTCAATCCTTGTCAGGTTTTTATGTTTTCTTTAAGTCCCATCCTCCACTTTGGAAAAATACTCAAACACTGCTTCTTAGGCCTAAGTGCCAAGTAGCCGATAGTGTTTTCAATTTTGAAAGATGATGAATTCATGCAGTATCTAGAACTGCAAGATTATTCTAACAATAATGGCACGTACTTGTGCACTTTTGCAATTATTAAAAAGATGAAAGATGGTTCATCGGTTATTGATGTTAAATCCCAAATGTTTTGCTTCAAGAGCTTTGACTCTCTTCCTATCAGTTATTTCTGAGTTTAACTTATCAAGTGGTAACGAACTATCCTGTACAGAATCTTGAACTGTAAGGTGTTTTGATGATAATGATTTACTCATGTGTATATACTACAACTTGAGGAGTATTAAAAAGGGAACTTTATAATGGTTTGGTTTATGAAGGGTGGTAATAACTATCTTAGCAGCATATTGAACTGCATATTTTGAAAAGCTCCCTAAGGGGTTATCAATACTATGAGATATGGTATGTGGATAAGGTATGAGGATTACTATTATTGACATGAACTTACTTTATTTATCTGATGTTACCCGAAATGTCATATATCCCCTACTGAGGTTTCATTGTTGTAAATATTTCGAAATTGATATTAAGTATCGTTGTATTTTGAAAACTCCATGTGTATATTGATATATATTGTTGTGCTCTATTAATACTTGCTGGGCAATTCTTTCGCTCATACTTGCTTGTTTTAAATATTAACCTTTCACAGGAAGGTAGATGATTGAGGCTTATCTGCATGGCTCAGGAGAAGCAGGCAGTGTGCCCTTGTGAAGATGATATGATCCAAAACATAGATAGCTGGAGTAAGTTATATGTAGGTACATTAATGTGTAATATATATTACTTTGTATTGAGTAGTACTAGTTGCTGGTGTACTTCCCAACGAAGCTATACTAGTAGTATAAGATTTGTAAGACATAGTGCGATGTAATAGAATGGATGTAATGAAGATGTAAAGATTTTAGTTCTTGTTTCTAGCCCTATGACCTAAAAGATGCTTGGTGGTTGGGGTCGTAGAGTTATATTTCAGTTTTAATGATTACAGATGGTTTAATGTTGTTAAACAGGTAATTTGATGTTAAGGATTTCCGCGTGACGACCAAATCCCTGACCCGGATTTGGGGCGTTACAGAAATCTCCCTTTGGAAAAGAGCAAGGCCGAGAGCTCTTGTAGCTTGGTGGTGGTGGTTTTTGTTTTTGTGTTTTGGTGATAATAATGCTATACACTTGATATATAATGGATGCATCTCTTCTTAATGTGTTGTCACTCATCTATAGGTGCCACTTGTTGGCTTCTTATTGGACCATGTGTTGCTTCCACATTAAACAAGTCCATTTTTGGTTAAATGCTAAAGAATCATCCTAGTTGTAGTTGACTTACAAGTATGCCACTTAGGTTCTTCTTTTTCCACCAATTGCACATGTATGCATCCTAATTCTCTGCTTGCTCTTTTATCCGGGTATTGCTCAATTTGATTGATCGTTCGAGGGAATAACTCATTCGTTTCTAGTTAGGATTTTACCGGAAACATTCTTAATAATTATAATACCATTCCCCATCTTTCTTAATACTTCTCGAATTTAAATTCCCTAAATCCCCTTAATAAATACTTAAGTCTAGCAGGGTCCAGGGAATCTCGGAGAAAAATAAAAGTGTTGCTTTTCAGAATCCGATGTCGTTTACATACACTTATTTCGCCCCTTGATCATGAATACGAACTCAGAATTCCGTTCTAAATACTTCTATATAGCGTCGTCTAATAATATTCTTATTTCTACCAAAAACACTATTCATTCTTTATTCCATCCTTATTCCTTATATTTATATTTATAATAATGTCCTTGTTCTCTTTCGGGCAT
This sequence comes from Kitagawia praeruptora, assembly GCA_037693485.1. Taxonomy (NCBI): domain Eukaryota; kingdom Viridiplantae; phylum Streptophyta; class Magnoliopsida; order Apiales; family Apiaceae; genus Kitagawia; species Kitagawia praeruptora. Next base: position 369,324 of record CM075349.1, read on the forward strand.
TCCTTAACCCTTATACGGAATCACTGGACTAACAGCAGATATTGATTTGGATGACACAAGAATATCTCCTTCCTCTCTGGAGTGCCATAACTTATTTCTTAGGAGATAGATTATTCTAATCTAGGTTGTCAACCCATTGCATTCTTCATGACATATAATCAATTAAATCTATACTCATTCACATTTATTGTTAATACCTTGTAGTAGGAGTCACTGTTCATTCTTTCATCAATATATAAAAAGTTTTAATTCTACCGAAAATTCGGGGTTCTTACAGTCTCCCCTCCTTAAAAGGATTCCGTCCCGGAATCAGGTAGAAGACAATTGGGTACTTATTGGTTATTTCACTTTCCAATTCTCTGGTCGATCCTTACACATTCCAATCTTTCTAAAGCACATCGTACTGGTGTTACAATACACCCTTTATACGTTCTACCAATTCCTTGGTACTTTCGCACAACACATTATCCGGTATAGGCTCTTGTCCGGTCTTATACTATTAACCTTATTGGTACGTGCAGTGACTTCGGTATCACTAACGCGCTACGAATTCCGGAGATAACCTCACTCGTAATTTTGCAATTCCTGACTGCTTTAATCTTCGCAATCTCGCTCAATATATAGAATTAGAAGAATTTATTGAGAGATCACTATGATCAATGAACATTTGTTATATTGCATAGTTAGTACAGAAGGGGGCCAGCCTTTAGTACTTGACAAACAATTAAACAATTAATGGCATTCCACTTAGACTTCTATCACACAGACAAATCATCACGTAGCAGTACCTCCCCTCCTTAAAGGGTTGTTCTTCTCAATTTAAAAGAAAATAAATAAGGAAGAAGAAAAGAAAAGAATTTCAAAGAATTATATAAGAAAATTTTCATGATTGTCGAAATATCATACTTAGAATTCACCTCTGAACTATAGAGGTTTATTAGCGAAGAAAGATAATCGTATTCGTATCAAATACTTCTTTATCGTAATCTCACATATCACATGTCCTTGCTGCTCTGTCCATCATTCTATGGGCTTATATTCTTACTCGATCTTAGCATCACTTACTTTTGGAAAAATCCTTCAACCTCTCAGGTTAAATCTTGGATTTCTCGCTTGACATTATTATTAATGATTTTCCACGCCACGACACTGGCTCTTTCATATTCATAATTCTAACGCTATCGAGTTGTCATTCCGAGAGTTCATTAGAAAAACTCATTCATCAATCCATTCATAACATTTCTTGCTTCACATTCCATTATTTCCCAATCTTTTCTTTATCAATCACATTCTTCGTATTATCTAATTCTTATTTACTTCTGTTGGTTAACTTCCACCGTCATCTCAGTATTGAGACACTCGTCACCTTTACTCAATACGTGTTACATGTTTGGGTCAAATTTTCCTTTGTTCAACCATCTAGATTTCACCTTCTCATTCCATGAGTCTCTTTATTACTCAATCAATCTATTCCATATTTCTTCGAATTTTCCAAACTTAAAAGGAGTCAATTTGTATATCATTTTTGCTTCTAATTCCAACTTTCCGTTTTGGCCAATACCCTTGCCCTGCCAATTCCATACTTTTCTCGCTTCATTACTGGAGCTTCTCATGAGCCCGCCTATCTGACTCTCTTATTGATTCTCAACTCTATTTCCATCTCTATCCGTCACTTGTTTTTATTTCTACTATAATCATTTTATGATCCATCATAGCCTAATCATTTATTTCAAATATCCTGTTGTTTCAAAATTAAACCATCCAAAATAAACCTGGATGATTTCTCTAACTTAGATTCAATTCGACATCTCCACAGTCGTTATCACCTAATTTCTCAGGAGAATCACCATCGCTTATCGTTTACACAGTGCTTGAATCACTAAACATGCGGGTTTCATAATTGTCAATTCAAGATCCTCTAGGAAAACAAAATAATCAATATTCCCTATCCATAGGGAATGCTTCCTGAACTTGACGTAGATATTACATGAAGCAGATAAAACTACAGAAGAGCTTCCAGCATCATAGCTGGAACAAGCTGGTGAGATTATTAATCATATGTCTCCAGTATAAGACTGGAAGCTTAGCAGTTCACTTAATCACTTTTCCGAACCTCGTTAATCCTTCTCACAAGGATACTTTTCAGCATCACGATTCTCCAACCTCATAATCCTCTATCTTGTTTACACAGAAATACATCAACATAAACTTGCTTGTCATTCATCGTCATGCCAATAGCTTATCAATATCCGTACCAATCTAACTTCTGTATTTAATCATCCCTTATTAACTCATCTCTCCTCTTTCTTTCTAAAATACGGGAGAGTCGCTTGGGGAATTTTGCTCTGGCTTGTCGCAGAATCTTCTAGTGTCGGTAATGTGCTGCAGACAAAATCAGGAGTCGAATGTTTACTTAAACTATCCTTATAGTTGGTTCTCGCACCATCATCGGGGAACATAAATTCCTCCATCACAATCTGACCTTCAAGGCCATTCTCATTTTCACGCTATTTCTTTAGTATGAGCATATATACTTACTTCCTTATACTTAAAGTGTCGGCCACCTCATTGGCCTTTCCTGAATATAATAATTTCTTAAAGTCAATGTTTTCTGGATTTATTCCAACTCAGGGTGAAAGCATTCTCCCTTAAATTCTGCTGAATGGGAGAAAGCATATATCAGTCTTTTCCAAAAGTCATTGCTTCCACCTTTCTGGTGTGAACTTTACTACAGGTACTCCCAATCATACCTAGGATATTTCCTTACTTAACTCCCTTCTCGTTTTAGGATAATCTCAACCTTATTGGTTCAATCCATACTTCCTCATGGTTTCACACATGCTTCATCTGGCCTTATTATTACGATGTCATACATTCCTTACCAAACTTCCCCTTTGAAGTTCAGAACATTACCTCTTCCCTTATAGGGTTTCTTAGGTCATCCTCATCATTCCTCCTGTATCTTCTGGGTACAGGGTATATCGAACATCATTAATCAATTTTATAATAATTCTGTCTATGTACTTTTCGAGACTCCTTTCCACAAATCCTTATAGGTTCTTTATACTTTGGTCGATTCAACTTATATCATCTGAATTCACAATGTCTTTATTAGGGGTGATACTACCCTTTATGCATCCCCAGGGTTCGTCTTAATTTATGGATGCTCTACCCTCAATTCTAATACGTCCATAGTATATATAAAATCCATCATCCTGTATCTCAATTCAATTTATATCAAAAGCCCTCGCGGTTGGCACTTGATTAGAAGCACCCCGCTTTGTCCTTACATTGCTGGTTTAGTCACTTAATAATCCTTAGTAACTTGGCCCCATCTGGCCATGCTAAATATGTGAGTTTAGGGGTCGGCTAATAGCATTACTTTTCTAGCAATTGCTGGCATAGTGCCTTCTACTTTGATGCCTTTTGATCTTTTCAAAAATTCACTCCATATAAGTCTCAATCGACTTCTCGGTGCCATCTCCGGTCACCTTTCCTTTTTCTTTTATTCTTCTAGTTACTCTTATCAATTTCATGTGCCACAAAAGCTTAACATTTTTGGCATGACAACTTTTTCATTTACGTCCATCCCGAACTTTCTTAGTCCGGCTTGTTCCTTCTTTACATTTCCCTTTTTACCATCCAATCTTATCTTCATTAGTTTATTTCTAGAATCAATCGTAATAATCGGGATCTATCTACCAATCCGTATAGCGGCTACCTTACCCAATTCATAGGGTTTGCTTCAGTTTCCACTTTCCTCAGTGATGTATTCAGATAATCAGGAAGACAAGGTTTACCAAATTTTGTCCAATTCCTTTCCAGGATTAGGGAAATTCCAGTCAATCTGTCCACCCACTGGTTACATTAAGAAAATCAAATTCGATACCCAAAGAATATTTCTATGAACATCCGAGCTGGTCGAACCATAAACAGTTACAGTAGCGATGATTGACATAAAGCTGGGAGTTTAACCATTAGAAGGAAACCAAATATACATCTTCCCTAGAAGGGGAATCCAAAGTTTCAAACTAAACATGCCATACCTCCCCGATACATGTTTATCCTAATAGTCGATACTACCGAATACCAGTCTACGTAATAACTAGTCTCGGAAGGAATACTACCATCGGGGCCAGTCGCTCCCCAGAATTTGCACTACCAAGGTCATCCGAATCTGGTGAACCGTGTTGTCCAATTGTGTTCAAAAATTATGTTGTCCTGTTGCACAAGCACAACACCTAAACCTGTACGAGGTGCATCCTAATTATATTCCAAAATTTTCCTTCTTCCATTAGGTAACGCCAATGCAGGGTCGTCATCAGTTTTTATCTTTAACTCCAGGGAGATTTTCCCCCATTTATCTTGTCCATTCAAACTTTTAGTCTTACCAATAAGTCGGGTTACGGGACTGCACTCTTTGTATAGTCCTGAGCAAATCTTTGGTAATACCTTGTAAATCTTATGAAATTTATCACCTTTGTCGGTGTGGTTGGCCAATCTCCATTTGAAACTGTCTTTAATTTGGTGGGGTCAATCAATCACTACTTCCTATTAATCATATGTCCTACTGTCTGGACTTTATTTTCCCAAAACTCTTACCTCGAGAACATGGCCTACACCTGTTCATTCAGGTTTCATCTAAAAGCATTCTCAATTTCATCTCAACCACTGCTTGCCTTACTCACTCCATTTATGATTCAGTGTCAAAATAAACTTAAGGTAACTACCATAATCCATTTAAGGAAAAGAAGGAATTTACTATTCCTTTAAATCACATGCATCTAATGTTTCTGGTTCATCATTCCACTGAATTGAACTAGACTTTACTTGGTTCTTGACGATATCCTTATTACTAGTTTATCACAGACTCATTGGTCTTCTCCTCTTGTAGGTTCTGAGATCCTTGTCTCGCTTACGACTTCCTTATATACTTTATTTAATCATGCCATCACCTTTCAATGTCCTTATTTTCTAAGTTGATCCATTCATAAAATGGACGTTTCCTTGAACCCAACCACCTTATCAATCTAAGTTTGACTTTACAAATTATCACTTATGAAATCTGCCTTCTTATGGCGAATTATAATTACAATATTCACACTAATTCATTTATCACCTGATATGGCACTTGTTGCCTCTATCTTAACTGCTCCTGGAGACTCTGCTCCTTGTCCTCTATTGTTGACTTTGATAATCATGTACCACTCTATCTCTTTCCTCATTAATCTAAAGGTCTCTAAGGATTTTAATCTATCCCCATATAAGATCTCAAGTAATTCCATCAAATCCATCTTACTTGCTGGTACTTCATCTAGCAGTCCAGCTATGAATCCAATACGCATCTTTAGTTCTCTTAATAACATCTCAGTTCTTTACGCTCACTTTTCTGAGTACTGTACCTTAACTCTTATAGTCTCTCTGGCTGTAGCCCTCATTTCCTTAAGGGTAAACTCCTTATCCTTATCAGGATTCTCCTCCTTTGCTGGAACCCCTTCCGAGTCCTCATTAGGGTACTTTGTTGAATCCCTCATCCGATCTTCAGCATCAGAACAAGCATCATTGCGTTACTGCTCGTAATCCCCAAGGTTTGTCGCCTTACTAGTCGATGCAAGAACGAGCTAAGTTACTATCATGATACTTTAGGGTTCCCATAAGGGTTTTATATGTCTGTACTACATTATGTAGTCCGACTATGAACTTGGCAAGAGTTCTTATTATCTTAATGAATTTATTGTTTTAACGTCACGTCATCTCTGGGATTTATAACGCTCTCTCTGATACCATTTCTGTAACACCCCCAGATCCGGGGTCAGGGATCTGGTCGTTACGGTCTCAATATCCATCCACAAAACCAACATAATCTAAATTACAACCTTGTGACCCAAAACAACAACATAAAACACACCCGTTATAGTCCCAGAGATGAAATCAGAGTAACCAACAATATTATTAATCACAAGTTTGAGTTCTTACAACCCAAAGAATTACAATTAACCATTACAAACTCTTTGCCATCCATTTGTATATGCCATATAATAATTACACTTGATACTCAAATGCTAACAACTAGCCTACCAATAGCTGCCTCTTCAGCAATGGTAGCTATGACCTCAGCGATTATTCATCTGACGGCTGTCACCTGCTTACGCTGAGTGAGCCTTACGCGGCCATCTGATCTAGCTGTTGTTGTGATATAAATAAATAAAGCAAGGGTGAGCAATAGCCCACCTAAAAGAATATAACTGAACAGTAATAATATATAACAGTTCAAAATATCTTTGATACCATATGCCATGCATTAACGACCGTATTACCAATTTAAGGTATGAGATGTAGTTACAAAGTAACTTTAAATATAATTGATCCAAAAAAAAATATCTGCTATGGCAAAGATAAGCAAGATATTATCAAAATTTCATGATAGAGGAACTTGCTGGAAGAATATTACAATTCCAGTTCAAGTACTTTTCAAACCTGCCAACAATGATAATGTTGCAGAAAATTTCCCAATTTGGAAGATGAACTAATACGGGAGCTTTGCCGCGCCAGGAGCCACAACATTTACGATGATCAGTCGCATGTCATGCTCCCCATCATTTGTTCTCTACATGTAGAAGGAAGCACCGACGGATCGCCCGCCCTCTGGAACCCCCCGGCCAATGGTTGGGCCATTAATTGCTGGACCGGTGCCACTCGGCCACTTACGCGTCTCCTAGTTCGAATAACATCCATAACTCTGAAACATGAAGTTCGTCCCCCTTTCCCCAAGTATAGTACTTGTTGATAGGACTCCACAAAGTAGTCGTATCTAATTGGAAAGGAAAATTTCACCAATATTTCCCAAGCTGATGCTTGTTAATGGATATAAACTTGTTCCATCAATCTTGCCCCTCGAGCATTGAGGAGGTAACCAAACAGACTCATATCGATGTTTGAAAGAATCAAGATGCGAGTGACAAGATAGTTTAGCAAGTATAGGACCGGGCAGTCCAATAAATAACATTTCTCAAGTGAGGTCCTCTCATATACGTTTGGAAGTTGAGCGAGTATTTAAATCTTCTTTAAGACAGATTTAAATGAAAATAGAGTTTTGGGAACCTCCCCTCGATAAAAATAGTTATAAAATACTCTAAAATATTTTACACCATATCTGAAGGTGACAGATAATCCTTGAATAATATGAATCATTATAAAAGAACTTAAAAGGATTTAAATAAATATTCCAAGAATATTTATTAACTCAATATTAATTAAGGAATATGAATAAATCATAATATTACTCGTAAGTAATCCTCGAATGAATAGTTAGAATTATTTACTAAATAACTCTCTTCTTTTATATGAATATTCAAAATAATATTCATTAATTAAATAAACTCAAATAAATGTTTAAAATAATGTTCACTAAATAAATCCAATCTTAAATGGATATTTGAAAATCATAATGTTTATTGGTGAAATAAACATCCCTTGGATATTTAATATAATATTCATTGAATTAATAATGAATATTCAACTTAAGAATGATACTTATTGATGAAATAATTGTCGACTGAATATTTGAGACAATATTCATTAAATAAATAATGAATATTCAATCTTAATAATATTTATCGAAGAAATGATTATCGAATGAATATTCGAAATTATGTTCAATAATTGAATCGACTTTAAATGAATGTCGAAGATAATATTTATCGTCTCAAGGGAATATTCAAAATAATATTTATCGATGAACTGGAGTTCGAATCAATGTTCAACTAATATTTATAAAATAAATAGGGATTGAATGAATATTCGAAATAATATTCATTTAAATAAATAAGGCTCGAATGAATATTAAAATAATATCCATTAAATAAATAAACTCGAATGAATATTCAAAATAATATTTATCGAAGAAATAAGAATGAATATTCTCTAAGTAAAGAACTTAACTGAGGGTTCGAAATAATATTCGAATATTAAATCGACTTTAGATGAATATTAAAGATAATGTTCATCGAATAATTAAATATCTGATGAATGACCCGAATAATATTTATCAAATAATCTCAAAAGAATATCTCAATAATATTCTCCAGATAATAAAGGGAAAATATTTACTTAATTATTTTCCTCTGAAAATAATGTCAATATATCAAGAAATAACGACTCCCGGTCTATAATCAAGGAATGAGGTTCAGATGCCCTTCGTTTAAGGGTCTTAGAAATTTCCGGCTTATAACTGATACGATAACTATCTAACTCATAAGCCAACAATAATTCAGGGAACAAGTATATCAATATGACTTTGAAAGTAGGCATGCATGCTATGGCATATGTATAACAGAAAGCATATATATATATATATATATATATATATATATATATATATATATATATATAATCACAACAACAGTCTTTTAAAAAGGATTTGAAACTTGCCTGGAAATCGAGTGTGGGTAGGGGTAGTGGTAGCGTGTCCCGGGTCAGTCTGGTGATCTATAAAGAGCCAAGGCATTCGGGATTAATCACTTGACACTTTACAAGGTTAAATAAGTCGAAACACGTTGCTCGAATTATTTCGTTATACACCTCTTAGTGTAACTCTTTTTATCACCGATGCGGTTCGACATACGTTCGCTATTATGACCCGTCATTATACCCACACTTAATACGTACTTAAGCCATGTAAGTTTTAATATCGATCATTTACGAATCAAGATTGTACTACGAGTTTTATCGTCCGTTTTCTAAGTTATTAACCAAAGTCATAATCAAGCATGCTTCTAGGGGTTCGTTCGCGTTTAACCTTGATTCGAACATTTTTATAAAATCGTAAAACGATCCTTTTAATGCAAGGTTTTCTCTCAAACCTTCCTTATCATCTCTAGTATTTAATTACGATGGTTCGCTACTGCATTACCGAATTTTTACAGGTTCAATTCCGATTACGAACTGGTGCTCTCGTTTACGAACCACTTATCTTAATTCGACCATAACTCCTAAACCGTATATCCATTTCACTCGATCTTTATATCAAAACGAAGCTCATAACATGAACTAACTAAACATAGCAAAATCCGGGACTGGACAGTAAGGTAAGGCTACTGCTAATCACGGTTTCTGAAGGTTAACGACAATCGGGCATTACGACGGCTCTGTTTACATGATTTCCAAATTTCAACCCATCCAATAATCATAGTTTCCACTCCCAACAACATATACATGTTATTCAACCATGAACTAAGACCAAGCAAAGTCTTTCCGTTCATATAAACTAATTTAACAATTATCAAAGCCCAAACATAAACTTAATGTCTTAAACATGCATATAACTATAAAACTCCATGAAAACTCATGTTTCATCCAAAGGCTACAAGTGTTATACCTTCCTTGATGTATGAATGAGCTTAGTAATCCTTGGTTAGTCCTTATCTAGCCTTAATATAGCTTGATCTAGCCAAAGAAATCAAGAAAAGAAAAGTTAGTTCATAAGAACACTATTCATCAAGAACTTTGATCATGGTTTTGATCTAGTTAAACACCTTGGTTGTTGATGATCTCTTGGATTTACCTTCTACTTGATACTAGATTTGATTTAAGCTCAAGATTGAAGTGAATGGATGGTTGGAAGTGGAAATCTCCCTTTGGAAAAGAGCAAGGCCGAGTGCTCTTGTAGCTTGGTGGTGGTGGTTTTTGTTTTTGTGTTTTGGTGATAATAATGCTATACACTTGATATATAATGGATGCATCTCTTCTTAATGTGTTGTCACTCATCTATAGGTGACACTTGTTGGCTTCTTATTGGACCATGTGTTGCTTCCACATTAAACAAGTCCATTTTTGGTTAAATGCTAAAGAATCATCCTAGTTGTAGTTGACTTACAAGTATGCCACTTAGGTTCTTCTTTTTCCACCAATTGCACATGTATGCATCCTAATTCTCTACTTGCTCTTTTATCCGGGTATTGCTCAATTTGATTGATCGTTCGAGGGAATAACTCATTCGTTTCTAGTTAGGATTTTACCGGAAACATTCTTAATAATTATAATACCATTCCCCATCTTTCTTAATACTTCTCGAATTTAAATTCCCTAAATCCCCTTAATAAATACTTAAGTCTAGCAGGGTCCAGGGAATCTCGGAGAAAAATAAAAGTGTTGCTTTTCAGGATCCGATGTCGTTTACATACACTTATTTCGCCCCTGGATCATGAATACGAACTCAGAATTCCGTTCTGAATACTTCTATATAGCGTCGTCTAATAATATTCTTATTTCTACCAAAAACACTATTCATTCTTTATTCCATCCTTATTCCTTATATTTATAATAATGTCCTTGTTCTCTTTCGGGCATTCCTTAACCCTTATACGGAATCACTGGACTAACAGCAGATATTGATTTGGATGACACAAGAATATCTCCTTCCTCTCTGGAGTGCCATAACTTATTTCTTAGGAGATAGATTATTCTAATCTAGGTTGTCAACCCATTGCATTCTTCATGACATATAATCAATTAAATCTATACTCATTCACATTTATTGTCAATACCTTGTAGTAGGAGTCACTGTTCATTCTTTCATCAATATATAAAAAGTTTTAATTCAACCGAAAATTCGAGGTTCTTACATCAAGGCAACCGAACTCAAGGGGTGAACCAATCAGGAGTTAATAGACCATCACTGCCAGATTGCAAGACGTGTGGTAAGAAACATCCTGGTTTATGTCACAAGTTAACTGGGAATTGTTTTAAGTGTGGACAGAAAGGGCATTTCTCTAAAGAATGCAAGGTTGGGATTGTGTGTCACAGATGTGGGAAGCCAGGGCATATGATCAAGGACTGCAGAGTACCCCCAGCAAAACTACCAGCTATAGCAAACGCAATGATTCCGGCAATTGAGGCACCTCCAGCGAGGAACATTCAACCGATTGCCCGAACCTTCAACATGTCTATGAACGAGGCTGTGCAAGAGTTCGATGTTTTGGCAGGTACGCTTCTTGTAAATTCCGTCAATGCCAAGGTGTTAATTGATTCTGGAGCTATGAAGTCTTTTATTTCTTTAGATTTTGTAAGTAAATTGATTCTGGGTATTACTGATCAGATACTGATGCTGACCTCATCGGTAATACAATGTCAGTATTGGATTATTATCAGGATTAGAAGCTGGTCAGTATTTCGTGAAGATTCTCATCAGACCAGAGATCAAGGAAAATTGATATGTCGGCTCCTAGATTATAGGAATGCAGCTATCATACAAGATATGCATTCAGAGATATATGTAATTGATTTAGAATATCTTGTAATTGATAGTGTAACTGTGTACTCTATATAAACACAGTTTAGGTTTTACATTAGAGTAATCGCTTACACGATTTATCTTGTAACCTAGCAGCTCTTAAGAACATAGAAATTTCTTAAGAGAGTTTTGTAACAGTTTTATATTAGAATTAATAAAGCTGTTATTGATTCATACTTGTGTTATTTGTTTAAGTCGAAAATCTTATACAATTGTATTCAACCCCCCTTCTACAATTGTTATTTACTGGGCAACATCTAAGAAAAGACCTATTCAACTGGCTCATGTTGTCTAGAGGTCCACTATAACCTAATTCAGACAACATAGTTCTTACATTATCATCAGATGGTTCACTTGCATAACTATCAGTTACAGGTAAGCAAAGTACTGAATTAACAACAGATTCAGTAATGTCAAATGAATCTTGTCCTAAATGTTAAACAATCTTACCTGATTGACTCTGAGTAGAATCAATTACCTCAGCATTCTCCCAAGCTTGTGTAACAGCTGCTTGATTAATTTGTGGAGATGCTGTCAATGCAAAACTTAATGGTCCATACGCCAGAAAGTCCATGATTGGATGAAAATCAGATGACACTCCTTCCTTGTTGGTGATAGCTGCTACATAATTGTTTGTCATAAAATCGAAATCACCAAACTTGAAGGCTACTGACTTAGGTAATCTTCTCTGAGCTGCCATTTTTGATCTGAAAAGAACTTGAAAAATTCTTGAAATGGATTAGTGATTTTGAAAACTCAAGAGTGGTTTTTGCTTTAGAGAATGTAAAATTAGAGAAAGCAATTACACGATTAGAGTTTCAAAACAAAGATATTTCACAAATCTTTCAGACCACTATCCCACATTGACACGTAGTTTGATAGGTGTCAGTCCCTGAAAAGTGCGGTTACCCACGATTTTTGGAAAATAAAATCCAAAATTGATTTTCATGAAATAAATCAGGGTATAAATAATCAATACTGATCAGCTTCCTTTTCCTGTTGACCTCTCATCAAAATAATCATAAAATACAACGTGATAATAATTCTCAAATCCTGATGGTCACACATGAAATCCTGATCAATATCATCCTGATTCCAGAGACTTAATATGGAGTTTCCACGTGGCATTTTTCTTTTATCTAAAAAAGAAATAAACAATTAATCTGAACAAAAATCAATTGGTTAGATATATTCAACATTTCTTGAAAACAAGAAATACAGTCATACGCAATAATTAGCATTTGACTTCATTAAAACTTCCAAGTGATTGTTCAGCTTCTCACGTCTTTCTTTAAAAGAAACAGACGCCTTATGCCTTTCTCCATAAACCTTTCAATTTCTTTTCTTCTCAACAATGCTCCTTAAACCAAAATTCCATTCAAACCCATTTTTTAGATCTTTCACGGTCGATGAACATCCTGTTCTTGATCATCTCTTTGAAAAGATGACTCTTCTCATCGAACTAATCATGGATGGATTGGTTTCTGATAATATCCAGAGGTTTCTCCTAGAACATCCATCTGTTGGATACAATCTTCCCCTAACCTCCTCAAAACTTGAGGATGAAGAATTTGGCCGAGAGTCTGAGGTTGATCTTGATGGGGATGCTATACATTTAAGTTAGCTGCTCTCATTCAAATCACCCAGACAAGGAATCCAAGAGTAGACGAGGCTATTCAATCCCCTGATGGATTTCTTGAGATGCTCCTTGTCCTGTACCTCAGAATTCATATCAATAGACAAGTATAGAATTATCAGTAGAAGTTAGACAAAAAGATGTTGTATTTCATTTCCATATATGTAATGCTTTTAATTAATGAAAATACAATTACTTGTTATCTACTTGTCTTTTGATTATTGAATGATGTATAAATTATCAGTATGCAAATATTAAAACATGCTAGCATAGACTCAACACATCATAGAATTAGATTACTACACAAAGTAATCATCAGGATTTGAAACAATTTTCATAATCCTGATACTGACACAATACTGATGACGTCAGCATCCTGATAACAAATCTAATCCTGATGATTATTAACAAGTCTATCATACTGAAATTTATCAAGGCAAAGTGTTATAGCTAAAGCATTTAACAATCAAATATAGATCCTGACAAGAATATCAAGTCTATAAGCTAAGAACAACATACCTTGCTACTTTTGCAGATGTTAACGATCTAAAAATTTAACATTCCTAACTCACTTACTAATCTACTGAATGTAATCTCATCAAGTGGTTTAGTTAGAATATCTGCAAGCTGTTTATCAGTAGGAACAAAATGAAGTTCCACAATACCATTCTCAATATGTTCTCTAATAAAATGATACCTGACATCAATGTGCTTAGTCCTTGAATGTTGAACTGGATTTTCTGCAATTTTAATAGCACTAGTATTATCACAAAACATAGGAATATTACTAAGTGTCATACCATAATCCATCAACTGATTTCTTATCCAAAGGAGCTGTGCACAACAACTGCCTGCTGCTATGTACTCAGCTTCTGCAGTTGAGGTTGAAACAGATTGTTGCTTCTTGCTTGCCCAAGAAATCAATCTATTTCCCAAGAATTGACATGTACCTGTAGTGCTTTTCCTGTCTATTTTACACCCTGCATAATCAGAGTCTGAATAGCCAATTAGAAAGAAATCAGATTCTCTAGGATACCACAAACCAAGATTTGGAGTTCCTTTAAGATATCTAAAAATTCTCTTCACAGCAATTAAATGAGATTCCTTAGGATCACTTTGGAATCTAGCACATAAACAGGTAGAAAACATTATATCTGGCCTACTTGCAGTTAAATATAACAATGAGCCTATCATGCCTCTATAACTAGTATTATCCACACTCTTCCCCTTAGGATCAGAGTCTAGTTTAGTGGTTGTTGCCATGGGTGTTTTTGCAACTGCACAGTCTTGAAAGTCAAACCTTCTTAAAAGATCTTTGATATACTTTGACTAATTAATGAAAATACCAGTCTCAGTCTGTTTGACCTGCAAGCCTAAGAAATAATTTAATTCACCCATCATGCTCATCTGATACTTAGACTGCATAAGCTTGCTAAACTTAGCACACAACTTTTCATTAGTAGAACCAAAAATAATATCATCAACATAAACTTGAACTAAAAGCAATTCACCTTTTATCTTTCTAAAAAATAGAGTTTTGTTAATTGTACCTCTTGTGAAGCCATTTTCAAGAAGAAATTTAGACAAAGTCTCATACCATGCTCTTGGTGCTTGCTTTAGTCCATAGAGTGCCTTGTCAAGTTTGTAGACATGATTTGGAAACTTTGGATCAACAAATCCAAGTGGTTGTTCCACATACACTTCCTCATCAAGTTTGCCATTTAGAAAAGCACTCTTTACATCCATCTGGTATACCTTGAATTTTGAATGAGCTGCAAATACAAGAAACATTCTGATTGCTTCTAATCTTGCTACAGGTGCAAAGGTCTCATCATAATCAATGCCTTCTTCTTGAGAATAACCCTTGGCCACCAGTCTTGCTTTGTTTCTTACAATCATACCAGATTCATCTAGCTTGTTTCTGAAAACCCATCTTGCACCAACAATAGATCTATCTTTAGGTCTTGGTACCAGTTTCCAGACTTTGTTTCTCTCAAACTCATTTAACTCCTCCTGCATTGCAATTACCCAATCAGGATCCTGTAAGGCTTCTTCAACCTTCTTAGGTTCATTCTTTGAGAGAAAACAACTATACAAGCATTCATTTTGAATTGATCTTCTAGTTCGAACACCACTATTTGGATCACCAATTATCAAATCTTCAGTATGATCCTTTGTCCATTTTCTAACAGGTGGTAGATTAACTCTGCTAGTCTCTCCCCCTAAGTTAGTGGTATCTCTTGTAGAAGAATTCTCTCTACCTTCAAAAACTCTCCTTTGATCAATAGAATTAGTAGATTCCATATTGTTGCTAGTTACTGATCTTTCCTCAGTAGACTCTGAAAGATCAGTTCCTGATGGAGTAGACTCTGAAACATCAATTCCTGATGGAGTAGACTCTGAAAGGCTAGTCTGCTCCTGATGATCACTGTGTTCTCTTTGATTTATTTGCTCCCCCTCAACAGTAGCATTCCTTTGAGAAACAATAGAAATTCCTTCTGGAGAACCTTCATCATCACTGGAGAGTATCTCAGAATTCTTCAGATTTTCAAATTCCAATTTGTCATGGCTTTCATCAGTTTGCAAAATTCCAAATTTCTTATCATCAAATGCAACATGAATTGATTCCATAACAATATGAGTTCTGAGATTATAAACTTTGAAGACCTTAGATGCTGAATATCCTAGAAAAATCGCTTCATCTGATTTGGCTTCAAATTTTCCAAGTTGTTCTGGATGAACTTTCAGGACATAGCATTTGCATCCAAAGATGTGAAAGTATTTCACACTTGGTTTCTTTCCTTTAATCATCTCATAGGGAGTTTTTCCATGACTATTTACCAAGGTACAATTTTGAGTGAAACATGCAGTGTTAATAGCTTCTGCCCAAAAGTAGGTTGGAAGTTTTGCATCTGCAAGCATGGTTCTTGCTGCCTCTATGAGAGTCCTGTTCTTTCTTTCCACTACACCATTCTGTTGAGGTGTACCATGTACAGAAAACTGTTGAGTGATTCCTTTGTCTGCACAAAACCCCTCCATTGTAGAATTCTTGAATTCTGTACCATTGTCACTTCTAAGTACTTTGACTTTGTACTCAGAGTTATTATGAATATTCTTGATGAGTTCAATGATTTGCTGAGGAGCTTCATCCTTTTTATGTAGAAAGAACACTCATGTAAACCTTGTGAAATCATCCACTATCACTAGAGCATATATTTTCTTGCTGATAGACATAATGTTTACTGGACCAAACAGATCAAGATGTAGCATGTGAAATGGTTCAGTAATCGAATTTTCAGTCTTGCTCTTGAAAGTGGTTCTTCTTTGCTTTCCAAGCTGACATGCATCACAAAGTCCATCTTGCATAAAGTTTGCCTGAGGTAGGCCTCTCACCAGATTGTGCTTAACAAGTTGATTAAGCTTCTTGAAATTAAGATGTGATAGCTTCTTGTGCCAATTCCAGCTTTCATCACTTGTTGCTTTGCTGTAGAGACATCTAACAATTCCTTTAGATGTATCACTTAAGCTGGCTTCATATATGTTACCATGTCTTTGACCAGTTAGAACAATGTCTCCATTCTACATATTCAAGATTTTGCATCCTTCTTTGTCAAAGATTGATTTGTAACCTTTATCACCCAGTTGACTTATGCTTAAAAGAGTAAGTTTCAAGCCTTCAACCAGTGCTACATTTTCTATGATGACATTCCCCAAAACAATTGAGCCATATCCCAGAGTTTCTCCTTTGTTGCCATCTCCAAAAGATATTACTGGGCCAGCTTTCCTCTCAAACTTTGTAAGCAGGGACTTCTTTCCAGTCATATGTCCAGAGCATCCACTGTCCAAGATAATTGAATGCTTCTTTCATGTGCCCTGCAAACAAAAAGTAACTAGTTAGAATTTTTTAGGACCCAACTTTGATTGGATCCTTTCTTACTAGATTTAGAAATGACAGGCTTTGAAGATTTTGCTTTTATTTTACCTGTTGCAGAGTCAACCTTAGACTCTGATTTCATAAACTGTTTGTGACTAGGAGTTTCAGATTTCAAAGAATAATAGTCATAATACAGTTCATGATATTCTCTACACATGTAAATGGAATGAAGTAAACTACCACAATGATAACAAGCTTTTTGTGGTTGGTATTGAATTTTCTGAGTCTTGGGGAATCTGGACTCAGTTTTCCAAGAAGGTTTTTGATTGCAGTCTAGGGCCAAATGATTATGATTTCCACACTTATAGCATTTTTTCTTTGGTGCATCAGGTACATTCTTGTAATTATTCTCTTTGTTCATACCTTCTTTTCCATTCCTATTTCTTTTGATCTTGCTAGACTCTGAAAGACCATCTAATCTCTATTTCAACTGAGACTTAGACAGAAACCCTATTTTACATTCTTAGGTTTCTCTAACACTTTCTCATCTGAATTACTATTGTTAATCCTTTTGTGTACAACAGGGGTACCTTTTGAATCAACAAATTTAACATGATTAGGTTCAGAAACAATTTTCTTACCTTCAGATTTAGATGTGCTAGCTTCTACCTTACTATCATCATTGACAATATCTACTTTTTCTTCTTGTCTAGCCTTATCAAAACCTAAACCATTAACCTTACCACGAATTCCACTTTCAAAGATTTCTATAGTCTTTTTACTGGAATTGTTAATGGTCTTAATCACATCTCTCTCTTCTTCTAGTTCTTTTCTGACATAGTCATAAGCCTCAAGAATAACACTATAATCATGCTTAGCTTTATCAGAACTTAACTTATATTCTTCCATTTGAATTAATTTAGATTTAAGAAAATTATTTCTATCAACTAATTTATCATTCTTAACCTTAAGTTCATCTCTTTCACAAGTAAGAATTCTAAAATTAGTCATAAGATTCTTAAACTCAGCATGGATAGATCTAATTTCATCAGAATTTAAGCTATCAAATGAATCAAGAGAGTGAAGTGATTGATAAGTGGATTTTATATCCACTTGGAACATTCTAAATCGGCTTAAATTGATTGCTTTGACCTCAAGATTGTGGTAGCTTTGATGTGTTTTGTTTAATTGTGCAGGGTTGGAATAATGTTGATTAAGATCGTTGTATCCGTTGCTTTTGGAGTTGGAATCGGGCTTAATAATATAGAATGGAGTCTTGTTATGGTTCACCATGAGGATTCCAAGCATAGAGGATTGAAAGTGGAAGAGAACGCAAAAAGAACGGGAGCAAACGGAGCAAAAACGAAGGAGAAAAAGCTAAAAAACGAAGGAGAAAAAAATGTGACCAGAAGTAGCCTGGGCAAACTGCGCCAGTTCTTGAGCAAAGTGCGCCAGGGACCAGAATTGGCTTGAGCAAACTGCGCCAGTTTGGAGCAAAGTGCTCGGGGTCGTGCTGATTTTCCAGTTTTGCCCTTATTCGATCTGAAATTGTATTTTAAGTGGTTTTTGACATAAAAATCGATTTCTAGTTGTATTTTAGGTATTTTTCTTATTGGGTAAGTGGGAGAAAAAGCCTATATCAACATCCAACCCTTGTAATCATAATAGACACGTTACGTATTATAATCTAGGTTTTCAAGAAAAGAGAAAAGGAGAAGGAATTCCTCCAAGCTAGTGACAAGCAAGGATTATTCTTGAACCTTTGTATTCTTCTATTGTGGGGATTTAATTCTAAACCTTATTCTTCTTCTTCTCTATTTTTACTTGTTTATTTTAGAGTTATGTTTTCAATAGAACCCATGATGATGATTAGTTCGATCATGAACTAATTCGTTGTCATGGGGGTTTAGTGGATTTATTCATGAATTTTATGTGTTGAATCTTCTCGATGCCTATAGTGTGATTGATGTGATATCCTATCATGGTTGATTTTAATTCGTTATAGGAGAGTAGCTAACTCCTGTAATTGTGTGTTAATTCTTGTTGAAGCGAAAGTGGAAATAAGAGTTTAGAACTTGCCATGTTAGCATGGGTTTATGCGTGATAATATCATTCGTAATTAGTGTCGTAACTCTAATCGTTTTATGACGACTATGTGATCAATTGAATGCTTGCACCTCAACCATTATGTTTTATTCTTTATAGACATATGAAGACTTGGCATAATCGGGAGACTAAATGATTTCTATCTTTATTGTGGATATTGTTTAGGATGGTATTTGTGTAACGGAAGTTGGCTTATATCAGTTTTGTGTGTTCGATCAGGTGTTAATAAATCACATGAACAAGGCTAGGGATTTGGAGACTATAGATGGATTGTTTAAAGAAACTAAATTCCCATGTTTTATTTGCATAAGTAATTCGACCTAAATCTCAGTTCAAGCAGTTGATCATTAGTTATAATTCTTAGATAAATTTTAGTGATAACAACAATCCACTTTATTATTTGTTTTAGCATCGGAAAATAATCATACATTGGTGAGTGAATTAGCTAGACAATACAACGAGTCCCTGTAGGAACGAACCTTATTTGCTATCTGTATTACTTGAGATCACGTGCACTTGCGTGTTGAGTTGGTCGTAACAAGTTTTTGGCGCCGCTGCCGGGGACGCGGTTTTTTTTGTTTAGTTTCAATATTTGCCATCAGTGGTCATTGAATTTCGGTGACTAGGACGTTTTCATAAAATTTCTTGTTGGTGAATTTCAGGTACGTGTTGAGAGTTTATGCGTACACGAGCTCGGGCACGTAGAGACGAACTAGCTAGGAGAAGACTTGATTTCGGGTTAGAAGACAATCTTGAAGCAAGGGAAGTTATGGCAAATCAAGATCAAGCAGCGAGGGCTTTGAGTGAATTCTCTCAGCCGAAAGTGGAGGACATTCATACTAGTATTGTTCGCCCAGCTATAGGGGCTAACAATTTCGAGCTAAGGCCAAACATCATTCAGATGATTCAGAACACAGTCCAGTTTGGGGGTAGTCCTGCTGAAGATCCCAATGCTCATATTAGGGACTTCCTTGAGATCTGTGACACCTTCAAATTCAACGGAGTTACAGATGACGCAATCAGATTGAGGCTATTTCCCTTCTCTCTTAAGGATAAAGCCAAGAGTTGGTTACATTCTATGCCATCAGGCTCTATTACAACATGGGCAGACTGTGCTCAAAAGTTCTTGACCAAGTATTTTTCCATGGCGAAGACAGCAGCTTACAGGAATGCCATTTCTCAGTTTGCTCAGCATTCCCAGGAATCCTTGGGAGAAGCTTGGGAGAGGTACAAGGAGATATTGGCACGTTGTCCTCATCATGGAATGCCGGATTGGATGATAATCAGCAATTTCTATAACGGGTTGGGAGCTCAGTCCCGGCCTATGTTAGATGCAGCTTCTGGAGGTGCGCTATGGGCAAAAAGCTATGAGGATGCTTATAATCTGATTGAAATGATGTCGGCCAATGAGTTTCAGAATCCTACTCAACGCTTGCCACCTGCTAAGGTGGCTGGAGTTCTTGACTTGGATGCAGCTACTGCTATTGCTGCCCAACTCAAAGCATTGACAATGAAGGTAGATTCCCTTTCTAATCTTGGTATTAACCAGGTTGCTATGGTGTGTGAATTGTGTGCAGGGGCACATGACACAAATATGTGTGCTATCTCAGCTGAATCCGCACAATTTGTTGGTAATTTTCAAAGATCTCAGCAACCAGTGCCAAATTTTTATCATCCCAACAATCGGAATCATCCTAACTTCAGTTGGAGCAACAATCAGGGAGGTGCTCAGCAACCACAAAATCAGCAGTTCAATGTAAGGCCAAGTAATCAGAACTATCAACCACCACCTTATGCTCCAAGGCAACCATTCAATCCACCGGGGTTTCAACCATCTCAAGGAACTTCATTGAATCAGTCTGAGAAGTCGGAATTGGAAGAGCTTCGAATGATGTATAAGAGTCAGGCAGTGTCATTGAAAACTTTAGAGAATCAAATTGGCCAGCTAGCCAATGCTTTGTTGAACCGTCAACCAGGAACGCTTCCGAGTGACACAGAGGTGAATCCAGGCAAGAAAGATCAAAAGGAACAGGTTCAGGCAATAACATTACGATCAGGAAGAAGTCTACAAGGTCAGAACGAAGAAAAAGCAACCAAGGAAAAAAATGAAATTCCTGAGCAGGCCCTACGGCGCCGCGGCGCCGCCTCACAGTACAAAAACGGCGACGTGTCGCCGAGCTCTCTGGAGGAAAAACTTGAATTTTCAGTTGAGGTCGAATCTGGTTCTGATTTGCTTCCTAATGCTACTCCTTCAACTCCTATCATTCACAAGAGTGTTAATTCCCAAAAAGAAGTAGAAGATAAGGTGTTTCCACCTCCTCCATTCCCAAAACGAATTCAAAGGCAAAAGTTAGACAAGCAATTCGCTAAGTTCTTGGATGTATTCAAGAAGCTGCAGATTAACATACCATTTGCGGAGGCTCTTGAGCAAATGCCGAGCTATGCGAAGTTCATGAAGGGTATTCTCTCGAAGAAATTGAAACTTGAGGAGTTAGAGACCGTTGCCTTGACGGAGGAATGTAGTGCCATCTTGCAACAAAAGTTGCCTCCTAAGTTGAAGGATCCTGGAAGCTTCACCATTCCATGCACTATTGGAGACCTCTCATTCAGCAAATGTTTGTGTGATTTGGGTGCAAGTATTAATCTCATGCCCTTATCAGTTTTCATGCAACTTGGTCTTCCAGAGCCAAAGCCCACTACCATGACTCTACAACTTGCTGACCGTTCTGTTACTTATCCGCGAGGGATAGTTGAGGATGTGTTGGTGAAGGTCGACAAGCTTATCTTTCCAGCCGACTTTGTTATTCTTGACTTCGAGGAAGACAAGAAGATCCCTATCATCTTGGGACGACCATTCTTGGCGACAGGCCGAACTCTTATCGATGTCCAAAAGGGGGAACTCATTATGAGGGTGCACGATCAAGATGTCACTTTTAATGTTTTCAATGCAATGAAGCTTCCAACTGACGATGAAGAGTGTTTCAAAATTGATATGGTCGACAAGGTGGTTAACCCCGCAACTCAACACTTGATAAAAGCTGATGTGTTGGAAAGAGTTCTTGCTAATGACTTGGAGGTTGAGACCGAGGAGGATGAAGAACAATTGCAATATCTTAATGCATCACCATGGAAGAAGTTTCAAAGTTCATTTGAATCATTGGGGTTGTCAGAATTGAAAAAGTCTCATGTTAGACTTAAGCCATCCATCGAGGAAGCACCTACATTGGAACTTAAGCCATTGCCTGAACATTTAAGGTATGCCTATCTTGGTGATTCTTCTACCTTACCTGTTATTATATCTTCTCAGCTTTCAGGAATAGAAGAGGAAAAACTATTGCGAATCTTAAGGGATTCCAAATCAGCCATTGGGTGGACTATAGCAGATATCAAGGGTATCAGTCCGTCGTACTGCATGCACAAAATTCCTTTGGTAGAGGGAGCTAACCCTACAGTTGATAATCAAAGGAGACTGAATCCTGTCATGAAAGAAGTTGTGAAAAAGGAAATTCTTAAATGGCTTGACGCGGGCATTATCTACCCGATTTCTGATAGCTCTTGGGTGAGTCCGGTACAGTGTGTGCCTAAGAAGGGGGGCATGACAGTGGTGACTAATGAGAAGAACGAGCTCATTCCTACGCGAACAGTTACGGGTTGGAGGATTTGCATGGATTATCGGAAATTGAACAAGGCCACTCGAAAAGATCATTTCCCACTTCCATTCATTGATCAGATGCTCGACAGATTGGCTGGACATCAGTACTATTGCTTGCTTGATGGGTATTCTGGTTACAATCAGATTTGCATAGCACCCGAGGATCAGGAGAAGACTACATTCACTTGTCCATTTGGTACATTCGCATTCAGACGTGTTTTTTTCGGGTTGTGTGGTGCACCAGCTACATTTCAAAGGTGCATGATGGCCATCTTCTCTGACATGATTGGAATTAATGTGGAAGTATTCATGGACGACTTCTCAGTCTTTGGGGATTCTTTTGATGAGTGCTTGGAAAACTTGAGTTTGGTTCTAAAACGTTGTGTGGAGACGAATCTTGTTCTAAATTGGGAAAAGTGCCATTTCATGGTACAAGAAGGTGTCATTCTGGGACACAAGGTGTCGTGTAAAGGTTTGGAAGTTGACAAAGCAAAGGTGGAGACTATTGAGAACCTTCATGCCCCTGTCTCAGTCAAGGGTATTCGCAGCTTTCTTGGTCATGCGGGGTTCTACAGGCGCTTCATAAAGGATTTCTCAAAAATTTCTAAGCCGTTATGCAATCTTTTGGAAAAAGATGTGCCATTCAAGTTTGATGAGGCTTGTTCACATGCGTTCGAGATCTTGAAGAAGAAACTAATTTCTGCTCCAGTTATTACAGCTCCTGATTGGAGTCAACCATTTGCTTTGATGTGTGATGCCAGCGATTATGCACTTGGGGCCGTTCTAGGCCAAAGGAAAGAAAAAGTGTTCCACGTTATTTACTATGCAAGTAAAACACTAACTGATGCTCAGTTGAACTACACGACCACTGAGAAGGAGCTACTTGCTATTGTCTACGGGTTTGAAAAGTTTCGCTCTTATCTGCTTGGTACAAAGGTGACAGTTTATACGGATCATGCTGCCATTCGCTATCTCCTTACGAAGAAGGACTCTAAGCCAAGATTGATTCGTTGGGTTCTTCTGTTACAAGAATTCGATGTGGAAATCAAGGATAGAAAGGGGACGGAGAATCAGGTAGCTGACCATCTCTCTAGATTGGAAGATCATGGTAAGTCACCTAAAGACAACACGGTCATTAATGAGTTCTTCCCTGATGAGCAATTATTCAAAGTGCAAGATGATGAACCATGGTTTGCAGACTTCGTGAATTATCTAGTAAGCAACATCATTCCACCTGAGCTCTCTCATGCTCAAAGGAAGAAATTTTTGCACGATGTCAAGCAATATATTTGGGATGAACCATTTTTGTTCAAGCAAGGAGCTGATCAGATTATTAGGCGTTGTGTTCCTTACGGTGAGACCGAGGCTATTCTAAGTGATTTTCATGCTACAGCTTATGGAGGTCATTATGCGGGTGAGAAGACAGCCACACGTATTCTTCAAGCAGGGTTCTATTGGCCAACTCTATTCAAGGATGCTCATCAGTTTGTGTTGAGGTGCGATCGATGTCAGCGAGTTGGTAATATTTCTCGTAGGGACGAGATGCCTCTGAATGTCATGATGGAGGTAGAGATCTTTGACGTGTGGGGAATCGACTTCATGGGACCGTTCATTCCGTCATGTGGTAATCAATATATTCTTCTGGCCGTGGATTATGTGTCTAAGTGGGTGGAGGTCAAAGCACTTCCAACGAATGATGCTAAGGTGGTGCTTAATTTTCTCCACAAGAACATCTTTACCAGATTTGGTACTCCTCGAGTCATTATCAGTGATGAAGGCACTCATTTTTGCAATCGCAAGTTTACTAATCTTATGGCCAGATACAATATCAATCATCGGGTAGCTACAGCATATCATCCTCAGACCAATGGCCAAGCTGAAGTGTCTAATCGGGAAATCAAGCGTATTCTGGAAAAGGTGGTGAGTCCTTCAAGAAAGGATTGGTCTCTGAAACTCGATGAAGCCGTTTGGGCTTATCGAACGGCATATAAAACACCTTTGGGAATGTCACCGTATCAGCTTGTCTTCGGGAAGGCTTGTCATTTGCCGGCGGAATTGGAGCACAAGGCCTATTGGGCTTTGAAAAAGCTAAATTTCGATCTTACAGCCGCGGGTGAGAAGAGAATGGTGCAACTCCATGAGATGGACGAGTTTCGCTTGCAAGCATATGAGAACAATAAACTCTACAAAGAAAAAGTGAAGAGATGGCATGATCGGCGTTTAGTTAACAAGGTATTTGTTCCTGGACAACCTGTGTTATTATTTAATTCTCGCCTTCGTCTATTTCCAGGAAAGCTTAAATCGAGATGGTCAGGACCCTTTGTTGTAAAAACCGTGTTTCCGCATGGAGCGGTTGAGATTTTTGAGAAATCACCTGATTAGTCGTTCAAAGTCAATGGTCAGAGATTGAAACCGTACTTTGGTGAGGTATCGAATCGTGGGGCTGAAACCGCGGTTCTTGCAATTATTGAATAAATCATGGAAGACACGTCAAGCTATTGACGTAAAAGAAGCGCTTCTTGGGAGGCAACCCAAGCATTGTTGTATACAAGATTATTAAACCTTAAAAAAAAAAATAAAAAAAAAAATTAGATCAGAAGTGTTCCGCGCAAACTGCGCCAAATCTCGCGCAGACTGCGCCTGATAACGCAGAAACCAACCGCGCAACTTGCGCCATACCTCGTGCACACTGCGCCTGCGCGTTCCAGACTTCTCTCGCGCAAACTGCGCCCGTTCTCGCGCAGTCAGCGCCAAACCCCTCTGTGATGCCGAGTCCTGTTATAAAAAAAAAAAAATTTCCCCCAATTCATATCTCATCTTTTATACATATCCTACTACACTCACAAATCCAAAAACCCTAACACCTCCTACTCCAATTTTATATCTAATTCCTCTCCTAACCCAATTCCATCTCACCTTATATATACATCTCTCTATATTTATACATCATCATCCATTAAAAATTCCTCCATACACTTTTCTATATATACACTTCTCACTCACAAACTATACCCATACATCAATTCCAAGCTCAAGGGGAGGATATATTCGGATTATTGGAGGCTTACTCTTGCAAGGACACCTCTTCATTCGTATGGTATTGTTCTAATCTCATCTTTGTAATTGCTACGAATTGTGTTCTTGCAAATTAGGGTTTGGTTGTGTTCTTGAATTAGGGGTTTTTTGTGAAATTCGAATTTGTGGTGTGGATTGTTATTCTTGTTGTTATGGCTCCCAAAAGACAAAGATTGATAGGTAGTAGTAGTAGTAGCCATCCATCGGTGGATGAGGATGCTATTGTGGAAGAAGGAGTAGTGAAATTTGTGAATTCGGAGGCCGAGTCGGAGTACGGTCGATTAGTTCGTAAGGGAGTTATAAAGGAGAGGAGGTTTGTGCCTCGTGATAACGAGGAGATGGTGGCTATGGTGAATGCAAGGGGTTGGAAGGTATTTTGCGAATTGGCTAATGATGTGCCATTGAATGTTGTTCGGGAGTTTTACGCTAATGCTTCAGTAGAGCAGAATAACTCCACGATTGTTAGGGGACAACAGGTTGATTATTCTCCTCGAGCAATTCGGAATTTGATTGGTCAGTTGCCTAAATCTAGGGGTGTTGAGGATTGGGGACGGAAGACGGTGGGAGATGTTGATCTTGATGTTGTCATTGGTGAGTTGTGTGTTCCAGGGGCGGTATGGAGGTGTAAGGCGGGTACTAACGAAAAGAGGAATTTTCCGTCCGCTTCATTGACTAAGTTTGCCCGTGCATGGTTCTTATTCATATGTACTAGTATCCTTCCATCGTCTCATGTGACGGAAGTTACTGTTGACAGGGCTATCCTTTTGTGGGGGATCTTAAAAGGTGAGTATGTCGATTTGGGTTACTTGATTAATCAAACTATTCTTCGGTTTTTGAAAGGTAATTCGACAGCTAGTATTCCCTATGCTTCCATAATTACGGGATTATGTGATGCTGCAAAAGTGCAGTCGTTTGTGGATGAGCCATTGCAACAGCCTGGGGCTCCTATTGCTGATTCGTCTATTGGGCGAATGAAGGAGGCCGAACGTGGTGTTAGTGGTGCGGGTGGTCATGTAGCTGAGGGATCGGGAGTTGCTAGAGCCGGTTCACAGCAGAATACGGGGAATATGTCCACTCTTGAGTCTTATTTGCGGCGATTGACTAGGCGGTTGGATGTTATGCATGATAGCAGTCGTCAATATTCAGAAGACATGGGCATAGCTTTGGAGGCAAAATTTCAGTCACCGAGTACTCCGGTTCAGTGGCCTATCTTTGGATCCCGGATTCCATATCCTCCAACTGATTCTTCGGATGAGGATGAGGAAGGTGACGACAGCGAGGATGAGTAGGTATGTTTCTTCTATCCCTTGTATTTACTTCCATTCAATGAGGGCATTGAATATGTTAAGTTTGGGGGTGGTTTGGGGGATAGTAGTTGTATATTGTTGTATTTTGTGTTCATGTAGGATATCATGTTTGCATAGTAGTGATAGTTCATGCATGATTGTTATGTTCGTATTATCTACGTTTGTTTCATATAGGACATTTTGTTTTATTGTCGTATACCATGTGAGTTTTCATTTAGTTGCATTTTCATGGCATGCATATTTCATGATCCCTTAGGACGAGCCGATTCTGATTGATAGGTGGATGTTGATTTGGGTGTGATGATGATGAGTAGAGGGCTGATTTATAGTCTCTATGAAATTGACTTGCATGTTACGGGAACAAAATTTATTACACAGTCTCATTGGGGTACTATTGGGCTAGGTTAGGGTCATGCCTGTGGGATGTTTTAAGATTTAATCACTTGTTTATATTTAGAATTTTCGTTATTCCCTTTATAGCGTAGGAACATTAAAGTCTAAGTTTGGGGGAAACCAGGAATTTTCATGCTAGTTGTTAATAATTGTCAATAAAGGCTAGGCGTCAAATGGCTAGTAGCCAGCTCATATTTATATGAGTAGTCTAGGGTTGGAAATGAGAAAGGCTCATTCCAGATTGCGAAAAAAAAAAAAGAAGAAAAAAAAGAAGAAAAAAAAATATAAAAGAAAAAAAAAGAGTCATATAAATAATTTAAATGCAAAATTAACCAGAGTGAGCTCTTTAATACTCGAGTAATTAAGTCTGAGGGGACTTAGTCCTAGTGACCTAAGGCTTTATAGTCTGGGATCCACTGACCCAACACTCGCTACATGGGTATTATTGTATAAGCCTTTTGGGGTCTCATTCATTGCACGGTTAAATAAGCATGCGTATTGTATATGTAGTGTCGTAGTATAGTAATAAAGCATGAGTTTCTGTCTACCTTGGATGAGGGTGGAGGTGTTCCTAGGTTATGGAGTGTCTACAGTCTATTCTAGTTATAAACCTGTGATTGTCTTGACGGAAAGCATGTATGATTTTTGACCTAGTTCTGGGGGTATTTCTGATGAGCATTGCACACACGCACGTTTCTGTTCATGTATTTGTTAGTATACGGGGATTTAGTCGAGCTCTTCTTGGATTTGTTACATTCATTGAGATATTTGCTTGTTAGTTGGTTTTGGTGAGTTTGAAGGGGATCTTGCATTTTTTTCATATTAGTTGCATTCATGCATTGCATTGCATTGGATTTTGTGGGTACATTCACTATAGGCCCTCACGAGACCTTACTCGTCCACTAGGGCTGCCTAGGGGTTTAAAGGGCTTGTTGCATATGCCAAATGCAACAGTGATCACCTACGGAAGTGGTACTAATTAGTTAGTTAGTTGTAATTGTATATGCTTGAGGACAAGCATCAGTTTAAGTTTGGGGGTGTGATAAGTGGATTTTATATCCACTTGGAACATTCTAAATCGGCTTAAATTGATTGCTTTGACCTCAAGATTGTGGTAGTTTTGATGTGTTTTGTTTAATTGTGCAGGGTTGGAATAATGTTGATTAAGATCGTTGTTTCCGTTGCTTTTGGAGTTGGAATCGGGCTTAATAATATAGAATGGAGTCTTGTTATGGTTCACCATGAGGATTCCAAGCATAGAGGATTGAAAGTGGAAGAGAACGCAAAAAGAACGGGAGCAAACGGAGCAAAAACGAAGGAGAAAAAGCTAAAAAACGAAGGAGAAAAAAACGTGACCAGAAGTAGCCTGGGCAAACTGCGCCAGTTCTTGAGCAAAGTGCGCCAGGGACCAGAATTGGCTTGAGCAAACTGCGCCAGTTTGGAGCAAAGTGCTCGGGGTCGTGCTGATTTTCAAGTTTTGCCCT
This sequence comes from Kitagawia praeruptora, assembly GCA_037693485.1. Lineage (NCBI taxonomy): Eukaryota > Viridiplantae > Streptophyta > Magnoliopsida > Apiales > Apiaceae > Kitagawia > Kitagawia praeruptora. The sequence goes on from CM075349.1 coordinate 398,141, forward strand.
TATTCGATCTGAAATTGTATTTTAAGTGGTTTTTGACATAAAAATCGATTTCTAGTTGTATTTTAGGTATTTTTCTTATTGGGTAAGTGGGAGAAAAAGCCTATATCAACATCCAACCCTTGTAATCATAATAGACACGTTACGTATTATAATCTAGGTTTTCAAGAAAAGAGAAAAGGAGAAGGAATTCCTCCAAGCTAGTGACAAGCAAGGATTATTCTTGAACCTTTGTATTCTTCTATTGTGGGGATTTAATTCTAAACCTTATTCTTCTTCTTCTCTATTTTTACTTGTTTATTTTAGAGTTATGTTTTCAATAGAACCCATGATGATGATTAGTTCGATCGTGAACTAATTCGTTGTCATGGGGGTTTAGTGGATTTATTCATGAATTTTATGTGTTGAATCTTCTCGATGCCTATAGTGTGATTGATGTGATATCCTATCATGGTTGATTTTAATTCGTTATAGGAGAGTAGCTAACTCCTGTAATTGTGTGTTAATTCTTGTTGAAGCGAAAGTGGAAATAAGAGTTTAGAACTTGCCATGTTAGCATGGGTTTATGCGTGATAATATCATTCGTAATTAGTGTCGTAACTCTAATCGTTTTATGACGACTATGTGATCAATTGAATGCTTGCACCTCAACCATTATGTTTTATTCTTTATAGACATATGAAGACTTGGCATAATCGGGAGACTAAATGATTTCTATCTTTATTGTGGATATTGTTTAGGATGGTATTTGTGTAACGGAAGTTGGCTTATATCAGTTTTGTGTGTTCGATCAGGTGTTAATAAATCACATGAACAAGGCTAGGGATTTGGAGACTATAGATGGATTGTTTAAAGAAACTAAATTCCCATGTTTTATTTGCATAAGTAATTCGACCTAAATCTCAGTTCAAACAGTTGATCATTAGTTATAATTCTTAGATAAATTTTAGTGATAACAACAATCCACTTTATTATTTGTTTTAGCATCGGAAAATAATCATACATTGGTGAGTGAATTAGCTAGACAATACAACGAGTCCCTGTAGGAACGAACCTTATTTGCTATCTGTATTACTTGAGATCACGTGCACTTGCGTGTTGAGTTGGTCGTAACAGTGATACCTTAACAGAGGATGGAGAAGTTTTCTTTGAAGATCCAGGTTTGTCTGAACCATTTGCCATCAATGAAATGTTGTCATAATCCAATTCATCTTCAGAATCACTAGAATCAGCCCAATCCTTCTGTGTGACCATAAGTGCATTACCCTTTCCTGAATTCCTAGGCTTCTTACACTCACTAGCAAAGTGTCCAAGCTCGCTGCAGTTAAAGCACTTGATCTTGGCCTTATCAAGCTTGACAATTGTACTTTTGCCTTTGTCACTCTTCTTCTCCTCCTTTTTTTGAAAAGGTCCTTTGCTAAATCTTCTCCTGTTAAATCTACCTTTCTTGAAAGCTTTATCAAACATAGCAAAGAGTTCCTGCATCTCAGATTCAGAATCATTGTTGTCAAAGTCCATATCAGTAGTCTCTGACTCAGAACTTTCTTTGCTTTTCTTCTTCCTTGAATTCTTTATAGCAATCTCTTCATGCTGTTCTTCAGGAAGCTTCTTTACTTCAGATTGAGCAGTAAGTGCAATAGTCTTCATTTTTCCTTCACTCCTGCTCTTCTTCTGCTGCTTGTCAAGTTCATAAGCTCTCAATTTTCCATATACTGCCTCTAATGAAATCTCATCCAGATCATTAGCTTCCTCAATCACAGATATCTTCTCATTGTAGAAATCAGGCAAAGCTTTCATGAACTTTGTATTCATATCCTCCAAGTCATAATATTTACCATGCATGGCCATCTCATTGATGAGTTTTGTAAACCTATCAAAGGTATCAGTAAGTGACTCACCAGACTTGGATTCAAAGTACTCATACTGTTGTATAAGTAATGTCCTCATATTCTTCCTGATAGGCTTAGTTCCTTCACAGTGAACCTTAAGATTGTCCCATATATCTTTAGCAGTTTTACAAGAGAGAACATAGTTAGTGAGAACAGAATCAAGACTGTTGAATAATATGTTTCTCACTTTAGCATCTTTAAGAACATTCTCCTTGTCCTTATCTGACCATTCAGATTTTGGCTTCTCTGCTGTATGTTCTGGAACAACCACACCATCAACAGTTGCTTGTCCAATGACCTTTGTTGGAACAAAAGGTCCATCTCTGATTCTGTCAAGATAACCAGGATTTGTTGCTTCCAGATGATGCAACATCTTTACTTCCTATAGAGTATATTCGTTTCTCTTGAGCATAGGAATCTTAGTATTCCCATCCTTGTAACCAGACATGATTGCAGATCTTTATGATTATTCGAAATCAACCTGCTCTGATACCAATTGTTAACTCGAATAACTTGTAAAAGGGGGGGTTGAATACAAGTTATATAATCGTGTCTGATTTTTGCTTGATTATATGAACAAGAATGAACGAATGAATCAAACTCTGTTTGTATTAATAAGATCAAATACAAACTCTACCAAAGGTGTACAAATACCTTTAGCAGCTGCTGACAATACAAATCTCTCTCTCTGTTTGTTTTGAATTCTCGAATACAAACCTTATACAGAGCTACGCACATAAACTCACAACACACGCTTGTTCGACTACAACACGACCCTTTTTACAATGATACAGAGAGAGTATTTATAATGCTACCTATCAACTAATAACAGAAAGATATAATCTATACATGACAATGTTCTGCCTTCTAGTCGATAGTTTCCTTCAATAGAAAACTCTTTCCTTCATAATATCTTCTTGCTTGTTCTTCAAACAAAGATCCTGTTTTATAGCACTTGCCAGTTTCTGTAGCATCCATAATGACATCATCAGTAACATGACTGATATCAGGATTTCATCTTGCATCAGTATCTGATCATCATCAGTATTAGACCGTCATCAGGATTTGCTCTTTGTTCCTAACATGTAGTCTCCGATACACTGTTCATTCCTGACTAAACTGTACAGATAACTGTCTTACACATAAATCCTATATATAGTGCTAAATCCTTTATAAGATCAGGATTACAAGAAGTATAATGCGTAAATTCTATTCTTAACATCACAACTTATGAATTATTCCTAACAGAAAATATAAGAAATGTGAATGGTTTTAGTTGAAAGGTAATCAATTAATTATCAGTAATTATAAAATTATTATTTTATTTTATTGAATAAAATGCACATGATATAATTTGAAAAAAAGAGGATTTAGTTAGAGAAAATTAAAAAGTTAACATGTTTTAGGTGAAAAAGGTAATTGATTAATTTTAAATAAATATAATTTAACTATGTTATTTTACAAAATAAAATTGCTAGTTATGTTTTTAAAAAAGGAGAAATTAATGTTACCCGTGATATTTTTAAAGAGAGAATAGTTAGAAAATATCGAAATCAGGACTTTTTACTTAGTAGTTGGATTTTTTCTTAACGGTTGGTCCATCGGGACTTTGTTTACTTAGTAGATAGGTTTTTTTAACCTTGTTCTCCTCCTTGATGAGGAAGGCACTCAATGCTTGCTCCAATATAACCAAATACAAGGTTTCATAGTTAGTTGTTAGACCTTCTTTGTTTTCTTGGACTCCTTGGTCTTGATCAAGGATGCCCTTGGGTTCTCTCATCCTTGGTTGAGATTCAAGGTTTGTTGTTATCCTTGCATGGCTTAAGTGGCCACATGTGGCTTTTATCTACTTCGATTTCATTCAGGATCCTTCATGGACTTAGAATTTTAATTCGATTGTATCATAATCTAACTGTTGATCATTCATGGTCTTTTCTATGCATGTGTTTGTTTTCATTCATATGTTCTTTTATTTTCAGTACTCGGTCATCTTCGACTTACACATATCAAGTGCTTGGTACGTAAATAAAATCACATAATCAATTAATGAAAAACAAACTTGCATTAATAACTTGAAATGGGTTCAACCCTTACATAGAGTACTATTGTCCTACTCGGGGCAATGAGACTTTACTTCTCCTAATAAATATGAAGCTATGTCCTACTAAGATAGCTGTAATAACCCGAAATTTCGATAGAATTAAAACTTTTCTTATAATGGTTGAGTGCACTGGTGAATGGATATTGCTACGGATGATGATCTCGATTCATATGTGTATTGTCAGAATAGATCAATTCAATGGTTGAGGACTTAGATAAGAATAATCTATTGTCCAGGAAATGAGCTGGTGAACCCTGGAGGGGAAATGAGAAATGAGTTGGTATGATAACCCTAAATTCTGGATTTGAGAGAATCCTTCACTTTTTGATGAATAGTGATTTTATAAAGTTGGAAACTTTCCAGGCCACCCTATGTACGGAGCGTGGTATGGATGTTTCGAAGTCATATTAGTAATCCACGGAGGAAATAAGTGTATGTAAAGACGATCGGAATTCAGAAATTCCAATTTTAATTCTGGCTTAATATTTGACCGGGCAGTGAATTGTATATATTATTATATTCAAGAAATAAGATATTAAGATTGAGGATTTGATATTTTATCATTTATGAAATGAGAATTGAGAATCTAGAACGAAAACCACTGAGATAGTGAAACAAACGTTCTAGAAACCGCTGAGAGTTCATAACGGGATTAAGCGATAAAGAGAACAAACCATGGATTATGGATTGGGTTTAGTGATGGCAACGGGTCGGATCGGATCGGGTTTGGTCAAATCCAAATCCAAATCCAAAGTTTTCGGATAGGATCGGGTCTGGATCCGGGTTTGAAAATCAAAATCCAAATCCAAATCTTCGGGTTTTATCGGGTTTCGGATCGGATTCAGGTTTAAATCGGGTTTTTAATTCAAAATTAAAAAATTAAAATAATCACATTAAGCAAAACATAAAAGTATAAATATATTTAAAATTTAAAATATAAAAATATTTTAGTTACATAAAAAATATAGAATAATATCAATAAAATTTAAAAACTATAAGAAAAATAAAGTATATATATATATATATATATTTATAAAAATATATTAGAATTTTAATAAAAAAATAAGATTGTGATTAAATAAAAATAATATCACGTTATTTTTAAGATGTCTTAAATATATATGTGGCTCATCATTTTGTTTATTTGTTTGATATGTATCTCAAATATATAAAATGATATAATAAATAATAATTAATATTAAATGTACGTAAATATAATATATATATATATATATATATATATATATATATATATATATCGGGTTTTTATCGGGTTTCGGGTTCGGATCAGGTTTGGATCGGGTTTCGGGTCGGGTATCGGATCGGGTTACCTAAGATCCAGATCCAGATCCAAACTCTTTCGTGTCCAAAAATAAGATCCAAATCCAAAAAATCGGGTTCGGGTAGACCCAAATGGATCGGATCGGGTCGGGTATCCATCAGATCGGATTTTTCTGCCATCCCTAATTGGGTTCATATCAAAATTAATTATCCTACATGATCATCACGAGAATTATATCCAAGGGGTTTACAAAAGATAAACCACTGAGACAATCACAGAAATCATAAGATGAATCAAATGACGAAAGAACTTTGCAAAAAGCCCAAGAGCTTGGTAAAGGCCCAATAATTGGCCCAACTACAAGTCAAAGAGTGTATGAGAAGATATTTAAGAAAGGAAGCCCCTTGGTGCAATAATAAATGGAAGGAAGGACTTGGATGCAATAACCATAAAGCTAGGGACTATCTTACAATTATGGATGGATAAAGGTAATCTAAACCAACCAATGAGAAGATGACACCTCATGGCAACGTAGATGAGGTTGATTAAAAGATAAAGACTTGTATTATTCAAAAAAAAAAGATCAAAATAACATCACCACCCACCATTAAGCATAGGTTCGGTTTTGTAGAAAAAAAAGAAGATGATGAATAGTAAACTTTTTGTAGCTCAAGTTAGGGGTGAGCAAAAAAAAATCGAAAAACTGAAACCGAGCCGAAAAACCGAAAAACAGTAACCGACTAAACCCGAAAAAAACCGTAACCGAACCGAACTGTGACGCCCCCAAATCCGAGGTCAAAGATTTAGGTCGTCACATCACCATCCAACCATATCATACCTGTATTAACTTTACAACTCAACAATACATCAATCCAGACCTCAATCTTACGCACATACAAGTTAGAGCCTCAGAAACGATAATCAAAAGTAACGCTAAATATTACAACTCATCTGTACATTCTAGAATCTTGCGCACTTCCATTTATACAACTGCACTTGAAGACAAGTCTTACTATTACAGTTGAAAACCTATCAGACTTACTCTGTAGTATTTATCAGGAACTAAATCATCTCAGGGGTAAATCTTCTACTCCTCTTCTGCTGGTGCGGAGTTAACCGATCAAATTCTTCTCTTTCTGAAAAGTTTTTATAAAGCAAGAATGAGCTACATAATGCTCAGCAAGTTCGCCATTTTGTAAAATAATAATGTGGTTTATTTCTAAAACGTTCCCAACTGTATGGGTATATATCTCAGATTACAAAACATAACTCGACAATATATATGTCCGAGTTTGAATAAAACATTTATACTCACTAAGGAGCTTTAAGAATAACATATGAATCCTTTATAAGGTTCTCATTTCAATATATCTCAAGTTTGAAATTATATATATACATATGAGTATATCATTTTCGGCAAAACACTCTAAGGTTAACATACTGTACATGGAATACATTATTGCAAAACCTCTTTCCTTCCATTAGCTTAGAAGGTTTCTCATTCAAAAACATTTCATTCTTTGAAATAATTGCAAGAGTGCACTAACACGTGCCAATCTTTATAGAAAATCTTGCAGTTCTAGATACTGCACAATATCAATTTTTTTCTTATCAAAAACCACACTATCGGCAACTTGGCACTTAGGCCCAAGAAGCAGTGTTTGAGTATTTTTCCAAAGTGGAGGATGGGACTGGAAGAAAACATAAAAACCTGACAAGGATTGACGATGATCAGTCGCCACAACCAAGTCCAACAATCCACGGGTCTTCTCTACTAGTAGAAGGATAGAAACTACATCCGTAACTACCCTTGGGTGAAAACTACATCCGTAATCACCCTCGATGAAAACTACATCCGTAATCATCCTTCGGCAATACCTGGGCCGGAATAATAATTGATGGACCGCCTGGCTCACGGCCGCTTACACATCCCGGGAATCGTTCGTCAACGATTCCCACACCTGCCAGAGTCCCCTTTTTCTTTTCTTTTCAAAAATCCTTTTGATAGAAAATTCGAGTAGTTGAAGTTCGACCTCGGTCGACCAATAATTCTTGAAAAACGTACAAGAAGCAAAATCTGACCGGGGGTTTTCGAAAATGTTTTGGGTGGGAAAGAGTTCGAGTTTGAAAACGCTGAAGGTATCTTGGATTAGTTTTGTCTTTAAAATAATGAACGATAATTAATAAATAATATTTTTAGATTTAATATATAAACAATTAGTAAAATAATTATTTAATTAAAATAAGCTTTTAATCCAAGATAGATATTTTTGAGTATTTTTAACAACGTAAAAATAATAAATACGTAAGTATACGATACTTCCCGAATGACCTTTCGGGTTTTCGTAATTTAATCACGATACAATAATATACCGCTCCCCGGTCAATAGTATATTTGGACCGCTACGACCTATATTGCTAGAGTCGTTGTCCGAAGCAATATTTTCATTCTAAGTTCAAGGGTGTACAAACACATATGCATATATCTCAAACTTCAACATAATCTCGTAAAACATAAGCATATAATACGTTTGGAAGCTATAAACACAACAGTGAAAATCCTTATATATAAGTTTTGAAAAGTAAACTTGCATAGGTAAAATCAAGAATATAATCTTTTGAAAATAAATACTTAGGGTTGGAAAACTTGCCTTGGTGAGGTTGGGGTGGTTGGCTCGCGAAGTGGAATGGAAATCTATACATAATCAATATTTGTACGTTAGTACCTTAACAACGCTACTTAATCATAAGGTTTTAAAAAAAATCGTAAGACCAACTTAACGACTTCACTTGTGACCACTAACCCTCTCATATGACCATGTCGTCACATTATCACTTCCGTTACCCATTCGACTCAAATCTATTCCTCAAACTCGAAACTCAAGTGAACATTCTTAAAACTACTTTAAACTAATCCCCTAAGTGGGTTTTCACTTGCGCACACCTCGCTCCAACATTTTTATAAAATTGAAAAATACATATTTTAATCCAATTCTTTTTGGGTAGCCTTCCCCACTGCATTTACTAGCTTCTCTAATTTTTCCATGATCATACATAAATATTTAGGGGTTTAAACAAGGTTCACAAGGGGGTCACTTAGTGCAGTCCGGAATCCAGAAACACAATTTACTTCTCCGGCCATAACTTAAAATCTATACATTACTTAGTTATGAACCTTACTTTTCCAGAAACTACATTCAATTATCTTTCCAACAATATATGGTAGGACCTCAGGTGACAAGATTTGAGGGTTCAAAACCATGTTACAACGCAGGTCAAAGTTCCTGGAAAACTCAGCAAGCATGTATTCACTTAGATCAACCAATTTTCTCAATTCCACAACACAACCAACACCTAATTCACTTAGTTCATGCTTTATAACACTCATGGAGATACATATACTATCCACAATCATAAAAACCACAATCACAACATCAAAACTCAAGATCTACATCATCCATAACTTATATGTCCAAGATTCACACTAATAACCATGGATCTAACATTAAACATCACAATTACTACATGGCCAAGAGGGGTTAGGGTTTTTATACCTTCTTGATGTTCTTACAATCTCAAACAAGGTTGGTTAACCTTGGGGAAGCCTTACTCTATGCTCACCATCTTCAATCTCACCAAAGAAATCAAGAACATGGAAGTGAGTTTCCTGATTGGAAAAACACGCCCCAAAGATCAGCCAAAACGAAGCCCTTGCGCTCGTTTCCTGGTCGAGGCTCCTGAATGAAAGTTGTAGAGCGTCTTCACAGCTTTCTAACCATATAAAGAACAAAAAATTTCATTGAGTAATGAAGGCTCTAGGCCCGTTTTACTGAGAGGAAGTTCTGCTGGGCAGAATGGAGAGAAAATGGAGTTTCTTGGTTTTTGATTTTTGTTCTTTATCTCCAATAATGCTTACACATGTAATATATATCTAGATATTTTGGATGCATCCTTATCCTTGCTAGGTGTCACACTCCCATTGGCTCCCTTGGATTCTTATCCACTTAAAATGCAACCAAGTCCTTCCTCCTTTTGCACCTAAGTCCTTATCTCTTGTTTCTTGCACTTAAGTCCCTTGGCTTTGTTTTCTTTCCCACCAATTGGATTCCATTGTTGTTTCGTGAATAAAATTAATACGTTACAACTAATACTTTGCATATTATTGCTCTAATATGGCATAATACCTCGAACGGATATTAATTCCAGCATCCCTTGTTTATTTCTCTTTATCTCAGAAAACGTTCAACTGCTTTCTCAAGCATTCTCTATTTCTCAATTCTAAGAGTTTATTCTCAATCCTCTTTCTTTCTCATAATATATCCTTCCTTGGACTCTTAATATACCATATCCTTAATCCATGCTTCGTTCGCTCAATCGCTTAATCTTGTTGTAACGTCTCAGTGGTTCTCGTTCTAAATCCTCGAATCAAATATAATAAAATCCTAACATATTAAATCTTTAATTCCTCAAAATTAATATCTCATTTCTTGAATAATATATAATTCACTTCCCGGTCAAATATTACACCAGAATACAAATTGGAATTTCTGAATTCCGATCGTCTTTACATACACTTATTTGCTCCGTGAATCACTAATATGACTTCGAAATATACATACCATGTCTTGTACATAGGGTGGCGTGAAAATTTTCTTGGTCCTCAAAATCACTATTCATCCATAAATTACTATTCACGCATGACAAACACTATTCACGTATATACTTATTCTTAATAAGAAAAGTTTTAATTCTACCGAAAATCTGGGTTCTTACAGTCTCCCCTCCTTAAAAGGATTCCGTCCCGGAATCAGTTTAGGAATCACTGGGGTTACTCCTTTGTTTCACTCTTTCAACTTCCAGGTGGATTCTTCCACATCTTGATTTTCTCACAATTCCTTATTAGTTTGAAAACCTTGTTCCTCAACACTTGTTCTTTTCTATCCATGATTTCCACGGGTTGCTCCACATAGGTCAAGTCTGGTTGTAGGTCCACTTGGTCGTATTCTATCACATGCCGATAGTCGGTGTGGTAGGGTCATAACATAGACACATGAAACACATTATGAATTTGCTGTAAGCTTGGGGCAAGGCTAACTCGTAGGCTAACTTCCCAATACGCCTCAAAATCTCAAAAGGTCCAATAAACCTCAGACTTAGCTTTCCTTTCTTAACAAACCGCATCAATCCTTTCCAGGGGGATACCTTTAGCATCAAGAAGTCTCCCACCTCATACTCCTTTGATATCTCATAAAATTTGACCATTCGAAATAATGGGTTTCGTAAAAAAAAAACTAATGACTTTTACATACACTCGTCTGCACCGTAAAGACGTAATATCAATTCGAAATCTTCATTTAATAATTCGTACATATCGTGATTGCAAAAATTTCTCATCCACCCATAACATTACTATTCATCCAGGTTTCGAATATTCACGAAAATTAGGGTTATTGCAGTCTCCTCCCCTTAAAAGGATTCTATCTTGAGAACCTAAGGAAAATAGTTGTGGATACAATTCAAACTTTACCCTTTCCAACTCTCAGGTTGACACTTCAACCCTTTTGTTCTCTCACCTTGGTCTCACCAATACTTTAATGTTGTTTCTCAACGCATGCTCTCCTCGACCTGTATTCCTTATCGGTTGTTCTATGAATGAAAATTTCTATCCCACTACTTATACGTTCCTCTTCTACCTTGTTCATAGTATCCCTGTTGAGTCCTTGTATCGTTGGCCCGTGAATACTTTGTGGTCGTGTTTTATAATCTGAGACAATGTCAATACGCACGGTATTCCTCATGTTCCTTGGCTTAATTAACACGCATGTGTTGCCTCCCGTCAGTCGTTACCACTTGCTATGGATACTGTATAGTCTTCGGTATACGTCGAACCAGTTCAGCTACTATATCCCTCGTTCATTGACTTCTTCGTAACGCAAGAAAAACGAAACTTCTTCTTTCGCAATACGCTTTACAAGAGACGTCCTTACATTCGCATGGTGACGATCGTGATAACAACATTCATTTCATGGATAAGTTTTTATTCTCGACTACCCCGTGAAATCTAAGGCACGACACTAAATATAAATTCGATCGTCTGGATAATTCTTCTTCCCTGTCCGTCAGCCACAGATCAAATTAGTGCATACGCTCAATCTCTTTGTTAAATATACTTGAAAGCACCTTCAATGTTCGAAGTTTAACCTTAAGTCTTTATCTGACGTAATCGCTGCAGAAGTTTTATATTGCACCACCATCTCTTCCGTATATAAATCGATAATCTTCTAAATGGAAAGTCTCTCGTAGGTAAATCACTTGGTCCAACAATTATAAATCAACTAGGGCCATCTCTTGGCTCGGTCTTCGGCGACCTACTTATGAAATTCATTATAATTCTGTCCACGTTCAAGATTTTCTACAGGCGGAATTAATCCACTAGATCTCTATCATTCTGCTTTTGACATGTCGCGTTTGTACTTAATAGTTTGCTAATACCATTCTTCGTATCCGCTTGCCAACATTCTCTTAATTCTCTATACCTCTTTGTCCTTCCCCATAATTTAGTCATTTTTCCTCTAACATTATTCTTTATTGTATATACTCTATTTTCTTGGTCAATACTGACTGAATTCCAATTTCGAATAATCCCTTCTATAGGTATCGGCCACCACACTGGCCTTTCCTGGGTAATAACAAATTTCTCCATTATACTCTCTGTTACATTTCATCACCTTCTCTCTTATGTTTAGTTTTAATATGAAGATATACTTATGGCACTTGTGGAAAAATTTCACACTTTTCTCATAAGGTTAACGTCTCAGTTTTATGCGTGAACGCTATCATGACTAATCCCAGACTCACGGTTAGTATATCCCATCCCGTAACCTTTATGTTGTTTAGAAGTATAGGCTATCATCCCCTTTCTACTGCATCAGCACACCTCTTAAACTCTTGAAAGACGCATCATCGTGACTCTCAAAGTCCTCTTCTCATTATAAAGTATAGCTAACAACGAGGTTGTTACTAATCTCTCATATCATTCTTAAAACTTTATTTATTAACCCACAAGGGCTTCTGACTCACTAGTCAATCCACATGATACTACCAGAATTTATAATGTTTACATTAATGTGAAATGCCGACTTTGGTGCAGTACAGAGGTCGATCTGGAGTTGGTGAAACCTTCTCTTTAACCTTATCTTTGAAAAAAAACAACTACGCACTTTAACTAGTCAACAATTCCTCCATTTCCGGTAAGGGTTTCAGTTCTCGATGGTATAGGTAAGATGTCATGCGCTCGTCCTCTTTCACAACTGGCGTCAATCAGCCTGAGGCCTGTATGCTGCTGCGATTCCCAATAAACTTGATTAGGTGGTAATCTCGAAGGATCATTGGGATATATCCATGCATCCATTTGCTATTAAGGGCCTTTTAAACTTTATGTCTCGCTATGTGCATCAATCCCTTTTTGCTAAGTAAAGCTTCACATTCTTGCCACGATATTTCTTCCTTTCTTGTCCATCTCACTTCCATGTTAGTTTCCTCTAAGGATATGTCTTACATCGCAATCGATTTGAATTTCTTGGATCAGGAAAAGGCTTGGTAACTCCAGAATTCATTACTATAACATCCTCACAACGGTTGGTAGGAACGTACTCCCAACCACCTCATCATTTCCTATAACTTTCCTCACACTAATATTAAAGGTCTTGTGGTATGCCCCGACATGTTATTCCTACTTTAAATAATCACTCGGCATAATGCTCTGGCTGCACAATTACAACATTTGGTTTTTGATCTCATATTGGTGCAACGGTTCACAATTGTACCTCCCGTTCACCTTAGAGCAATCACTTTTGAAAGGAATGGTTTTAAAATAACAAGGTCCAGTAGATAATTTCAATAAGAATTCCACATTGGATGTTCCAAGAATGTTGATGGTTCCAAATACTAGGAGTCTCGATTTTCGGAGATGTAAGGATGGACAAAAAGAATACAACAAGGTTTATTCCTTCATGTCCTGAAAATTTGGTAATGTGATATCATAGAGAATGTTACACGAGGGCAATGATTGTTGGATACAAAAGTCATAAAGACGGTCTTTATACAATTCTTACATCTGGGGAATACTTTTCCTCTTGAAAAATAGAGGATCTAAAAAGTCACATTGATAAAGGTCAACCGATCGAAAGAAATTCTACTATGTGACGATAAAAATGAAGCAGTTTATCATTCAAGTAATCTATGGTTTCAAATGAATCTTCATTATATGAATGAAAGAACAGAATATTCAAGTGACATAAAGTCTGATACGAAGATGGGTAGAATTCAAGTTGAGTGGGCGACCTCACTAGGTCTCAATCAAGTTATTCGTCAAAACTTTCATTATCATACTTTACCACATGCAAAATGCATTGAGGAATTGCTGAATGAATTAAATTGGGAGTTAGACCAGTGAAACAATAACTAGTCCTTTTCAAGAAACACTAGCAACTAGCTAGACAAAATTTGCTAGTTCACCTGTTTGAGACATCACCACTAGCTAGGACAATTAGCTAGGTGTTCTTCACAACATTACAATTTTGACTAGTTAGAACAATCAACTAGTCATTCATATTGACATATCGACTAGCCAGTTTTAATTGGTTAGAACGGAATTTCAACATCGTAGCCACTGAAGAAACTTTAGGCTACTCGGACAACAAATGAAAATAAGAAGTTATTAAGTTTGAAAAAGAAAACTATAAAATCTGAAGAGAATGTTCTAGGTATCGGAACAATCGATAACCTCTCATCAAATATTACCTATTAGTGAAACGGTCCATCCAAGGGTGCCTCCGTACACATGCTTTATCAGATCCTACAGTAGAATTAAATTCAGAATACCAATATCAAAATGATATCCTTACTATGATTTCAATGTACGATGTACAATCTCATCTTGAATAGAAGAAAAGAATTCATGAAGGATGTCTGGATGTTAGATCATCCCTGTTCTCAACAAGTTGATAAATATTTATGGGCTCGACTGAAGAGTGCAAGTATGAAAGAAGTAGTCAAATATCAATATTCGTTTAGGAATATTCATTGATTAATTAAGGAAACAATTGTTGAACATTCCTTGGATAATTGAAAGGAAGTGTAAATAGTCCTGAGCAGAACGAAATAATTATAAACTTCAAATAGAATACTCGGGGATCAAATAAGATACTTTGGATGAGTCCCGGTTTAGAGAAAGTATATCACTGGTGGTTATTCCACAAGTTTGAAGTAGAAAGCTAGAAGGATTACCTGATATAAACTAATCGAGGTAACATGGTTAATGAAAAGTTTAAAATGAAGTAGTGCACCAGCCGGTAGTTACCAAAATAAGTTAATAATCATTCGTGCATCTCATTATCACCACTATGAGGGTAACTTCATCTCTTCGTCTTCGTAATACAAGACACCAACTAGTGTGTCTCTCAATCATCATCTTAAAGTCATTTATCGAGTTAGGGTTTCACAAGTATATCTATCATTTCCGTGCTTTATCTTGAAGACCAAGATTCACATCATTCCGGGGACACCTGCTAAGTCCATAGGGTCCTACTTCATGCCTTTCGACATGAATCACAAGTGTCCAGTTCCCCCTGGGAACGGATCAAAGAGATCTCTCAGGGATCTCAGTGCAGTCCATAGGTTCAGTGGCGGGTGTGTGCATGTGAACATATACCAAAAATATTGAGGTCTACAATACATATATACGTAGTCCCTGCTAACATCTCTATCAAAGGATCCCACTCTAGACCCGTTGGTCTTTTCTTTTGGTAGACTCTGAGATCACTGTATCGCTCGTTGCAACCATATTAAACTGCTCTTGAGTCCCTTTATTAATCCCACTTGTTTGTTCTCTAAGTTGAACTACCATGCTCTAGCGTCCGAATCATGCGTGGAATTACCTAGCATGCTCGTCTTATGATAACATTCTCGTATAACACATGTAAAATTCACCATCAAGGGTAATGAAATCCACAACGACATAGTGACCAACTTTCAGGTAAACCCGTTACTTATCGAAAATCGGATCTTATAGCCAAAGTAAAAGACTTTCATTATTCCAAGTACTAAGTACCCTTACTTATGTAGGGATGTCTAAACTTCTTAATTCTTAAAATGCCGCCTTCTAAACTGTGGAGGACTATGGGCCACAAAATTTATGCCAGCCTAGTCATCCGATCATATTGGCAATATCGCCTCTACCTCAGCTGCTCTTGAGATTTCGCTCTGCTTTCTACATTATTACTTATGATAGGTCATGTACGACTCTCAAACCTCTAAGGATTCTATCGACCCTAGTATAAGACCTCCAGTAACACTCCAGCCCATTCTACTCACCGGTACCTCTTCCGGAAGTCCAATAGTAAGTTTACTACGATCTCGTATGTCATTCTCCTACTTAGACTTAACTCTCAACACTCTCGTTTCTGAGTACTGCAACTTATCTCTCTGATACCATTTCTGTGACGCCCCCAAATCCGAGGTCAAAGATTTAGGTCGTCACATCACCATCCAACCATATCATACCTGTATTAACTTTACAACTCAACAATACATCAATCCAGACCTCAATCTTACGCACATACAAGTTAGAGCCTCAGAAACGATAATCAAAAGTAACGCTAAATATTACAACTCATCTGTACATTCTAGAATCTTGCGCACTTCCATTTATACAACTGCACTTGAAGACAAGTCTTACTATTACAGTTGAAAACCTATCAGACTTACTCTGTAGTATTTATCAGGAACTAAATCATCTCAGGGGTAAATCTTCTACTCCTCTTCTGCTGGTGCGGAGTTAACCGATCAAATTCTTCTCTTTCTGAAAAGTTTTTATAAAGCAAGAATGAGCTACATAATGCTCAGCAAGTTCGCCATTTTGTAAAATAATAATGTGGTTTATTTCTAAAACGTTCCCAACTGTATGGGTATATATCTCAGATTACAAAACATAACTCGACAATATATATGTCCGAGTTTGAATAAAACATTTATACTCACTAAGGAGCTTTAAGAATAACATATGAATCCTTTATAAGGTTCTCATTTCAATATATCTCAAGTTTGAAATTATATATATACATATGAGTATATCATTTTCGGCAAAACACTCTAAGGTTAACATACTGTACATGGAATACATTATTGCAAAACCTCTTTCCTTCCATTAGCTTAGAAGGTTTCTCATTCAAAAACATTTCATTCTTTGAAATAATTGCAAGAGTGCACTAACACGTGCCAATCTTTATAGAAAATCTTGCAGTTCTAGATACTGCACAATATCAATTTTTTTCTTATCAAAAACCACACTATCGGCAACTTGGCACTTAGGCCCAAGAAGCAGTGTTTGAGTATTTTTCCAAAGTGGAGGATGGGACTGGAAGAAAACATAAAAACCTGACAAGGATTGACGATGATCAGTCGCCACAACCAAGTCCAACAATCCACGGGTCTTCTCTACTAGTAGAAGGATAGAAACTACATCCGTAACTACCCTTGGGTGAAAACTACATCCGTAATCACCCTCGATGAAAACTACATCCGTAATCATCCTTCGGCAACACCTGGGCCGGAATAATAATTGATGGACCGCCTGGCTCACGGCCGCTTACACATCCCGGGAATCGTTCGTCAACGATTCCCACACCTGCCAGAGTCCCCTTTTTCTTTTCTTTTCAAAAATCCTTTTGATAGAAAATTCGAGTAGTTGAAGTTCGACCTCAGTCGACCAATAATTCTTGAAAAACGTACAAGAAGCAAAATCTGACCGGGGGTTTTCGAAAATGTTTTGGGTGGGAAAGAGTTCGAGTTTGAAAACGCTGAAGGTATCTTGGATTAGTTTTGTCTTTAAAATAATGAACGATAATTAATAAATAATATTTTTAGATTTAATATATAAACAATTAGTAAAATAATTATTTAATTAAAATAAGCTTTTAATCCAAGATAGATATTTTTGAGTATTTTTAACAACGTAAAAATAATAAATACGTAAGTATACGATACTTCCCGAATGACCTTTCGGGTTTTCGTAATTTAATCACGATACAATAATATACCGCTCCCCGGTCAATAGTATATTTGGACCGCTACGACCTATATTGCTAGAGTCGTTGTCCGAAGCAATATTTTCATTCTAAGTTCAAGGGTGTACAAACACATATGCATATATCTCAAACTTCAACATAATCTCGTAAAACATAAGCATATAATACGTTTGGAAGCTATAAACACAACAGTGAAAATCCTTATATATAAGTTTTGAAAAGTAAACTTGCATAGGTAAAATCAAGAATATAATCTTTTGAAAATAAATACTTAGGGTTGGAAAACTTGCCTTGGTGAGGTTGGGGTGGTCGGCTCGCGAAGTGGAATGGAAATCTATACATAATCAATATTTGTACGTTAGTACCTTAACAACGCTACTTAATCATAAGGTTTTAAAAAAAATCGTAAGACCAACTTAACGACTTCACTTGTGACCACTAACCCTCTCATATGACCATGTCGTCACATTATCACTTCCGTTACCCATTCGACTCAAATCTATTCCTCAAACTCGAAACTCAAGTGAACATTCTTAAAACTACTTTAAACTAATCCCCTAAGTGGGTTTTCACTTGCGCACACCTCGCTCCAACATTTTTATAAAATTGAAAAATACATATTTTAATCCAATTCTTTTTGGGTAGCCTTCCCCACTGCATTTACTAGCTTCTCTAATTTTTCCATGATCATACATAAATATTTAGGGGTTTAAACAAGGTTCACAAGGGGGTCACTTAGTGCAGTCCGGAATCCAGAAACACAATTTACTTCTCCGGCCATAACTTAAAATCTATACATTACTTAGTTATGAACCTTACTTTTCCAGAAACTACATTCAATTATCTTTCCAACAATATATGGTAGGACCTCAGGTGACAAGATTTGAGGGTTCAAAACCATGTTACAAGGCAGGTCAAAGTTCCTGGAAAACTCAGCAAGCATGTATTCACTTAGATCAACCAATTTTCTCAATTCCACAACACAACCAACACCTAATTCACTTAGTTCATGCTTTATAACACTCATGGAGATACATATACTATCCACAATCATAAAAACCACAATCACAACATCAAAACTCAAGATCTACATCATCCATAACTTATATGTCCAAGATTCACACTAATAACCATGGATCTAACATTAAACATCACAATTACTACATGGCCAAGAGGGGTTAGGGTTTTTATACCTTCTTGATGTTCTTACAATCTCAAACAAGGTTGGTTAACCTTGGGGAAGCCTTACTCTATGCTCACCATCTTCAATCTCACCAAAGAAATCAAGAACATGGAAGTGAGTTTCCTGATTGGAAAAACACGCCCCAAAGATCAGCCAAAACGAAGCCCTTGCGCTCGTTTCCTGGTCGAGGCTCCTGAATGAAAGTTGTAGAGCGTCTTCACAGATTTCTAACCATATAAAGAACAAAAAATTTCATTGAGTAATGAAGGCTCTAGGCCCGTTTTACTGAGAGGAAGTTCTGCTGGGCAGAATGGAGAGAAAATGGAGTTTCTTGGTTTTTGATTTTTGTTCTTTATCTCCAATAATGCTTACACATGTAATATATATCTAGATATTTTGGATGCATCCTTATCCTTGCTAGGTGTCACACTCCCATTGGCTCCCTTGGATTCTTATCCACTTAAAATGCAACCAAGTCCTTCCTCCTTTTGCACCTAAGTCCTTATCTCTTGTTTCTTGCACTTAAGTCCCTTGGCTTTGTTTTCTTTCCCACCAATTGGATTACATTGTTGTTTCGTGAATAAAATTAATACGTTACAACTAATACTTTGCATATTATTGCTCTAATATGGCATAATACCTCGAACGGATATTAATTCCAGCATCCCTTGTTTATTTCTCTTTATCTCAGAAAACGTTCTCCCGCTTTCTCAAGCATTCTCTATTTCTCAATTCTAAGAGTTTATTCTCAATCCTCTTTCTTTCTCATAATATATCCTTCCTTGGACTCTTAATATACCATATCCTTAATCCATGCTTCGTTCGCTCAATCGCTTAATCTTGTTGTAACGTCTCAGTGGTTCTCGTTCTAAATCCTCGAATCAAATATAATAAAATCCTAACATATTAAATCTTTAATTCCTCAAAATTAATATCTCATTTCTTGAATAATATATAATTCACTTCCCGGTCAAATATTACACCAGAATACAAATTGGAATTTCTGAATTCCGATCGTCTTTACATACACTTATTTGCTCCGTGAATCACTAATATGACTTCGAAATATACATACCATGTCTTGTACATAGGGTGGCGTGAAAATTTTCTTGGTCCTCAAAATCACTATTCATCCATAAATTACTATTCACGCATGACAAACACTATTCACGTATATACTTATTCTTAATAAGAAAAGTTTTAATTCTACCGAAAATCTGGGTTCTTACACGAACCTACGGAACGGTTTGGTAACGGTTACGGTTTTATCCCAATAACCAAACCGAAAAACCGAACCGAAAATATACTATTTTAATAATTTTAAATTTTATATTATATACTTATATAAAAAATAAGATTTTATAGTCAGAGTTATACAATTTATATAAATAAAAATATATATTATACATTTATCTAAACTAGACTTTATTATGTTGTTGCCCCTGATCATATGCGGAGGCAATATGTTTGTGTTTGTGTCTTGGATGCAGAGGTACCAGGGCTGCCATTGATTCGGAATTTGCTGCAATTGAAAGAGAAAAACCCCACAAGACTTTTACTAAGTGGGCTGTCACTTATGGTCCTATTTACTCGATTAAAACCGGCTCCATCATGATATTAAGTATTTAAAATAAAAAACCGAAAAAAACTGAAACCGACAAACGGTTAACCGAACCGAAAAAAACCGTTCCGAACGGTTCGGTTACGGTTAATAGATAAAAACCGAACCGAACCGACATGTACGGTTTGGTAACGGTTTCCGATAAAAACCGAGCCGAACCGACCCGTGCACACCCCTAGCTCAAGTTCTAGCCAACCATAAATCACAATCTTTAGCTTAAATCAAAGCTCATGGAGAGTTAGGAAGATCCACCAAGTATGGAATCAAGGAGGTAAGCATTCCATTTTCATTTTGATTTTAATGAGCATGAATAGTGATGAATGGTGATTTCAAGAAACAAACTTTAATTTTCTTGTTTCTTTGGATGATCTGAGCTTGGTTAAGGTGTTCTAAGGACTAATCAAGGTTCATAAGGTTCTTACATACTTCAAGG
Organism: Kitagawia praeruptora; assembly: GCA_037693485.1. NCBI lineage: Eukaryota > Viridiplantae > Streptophyta > Magnoliopsida > Apiales > Apiaceae > Kitagawia > Kitagawia praeruptora. The sequence continues at coordinate 418,733 of CM075349.1, forward strand.
ATGGTATAACCCTCAAGAACTCTAGACTTTACTTTGAGTTAATATGAGTTTTAGTGATGAATTGATGATTAAAGGATGTTATGATAAGTTATATGTTTAGATCCATGTTTGTAGTTGATTTTTGTAGTTGTTTGGACTATGATCCATGTGATGGTTACGATGGTAATCATGTATAGAAGAGGTTGAGGTGGTGTTGGTTTGATTCACGGTGATGCAAATTTTTGGAAAACGTGTAAACATAATCGTTATAATGCATGATTTTACAATACCATGATAGGTGTGTCATTTTCGTGTTAAGACCCCTACTAACCATGATCCTTTTCTGCCATGGTTGGATAGTACATGTTTTAAGGATCGTTTTGACGTGAGAATCGTAACATTCAGATTTATGGTTTAGGAGAAATCGTAAAATTCGTAAAAGTAGTTCGTAATCGTAAGCGTAAGTTCGTAACTTTAATTGAACCCCTTTAAAACGAGTAATTGGGTTGCGAATCTTGATAATTAAATACTAGAGATCATAATAAAGATATGATAGAAGACCTCGTGTCGAAAAGATTATTTTTGGATTTTATAAAAATGTTCGAATCAAGGTTAAGTGCAACGGGACCAGTGACCACGGGTAAGAAGAAAAAGAGGGATATTTTAATACTCAAACATTAAAGATTCAATAAGAGTAAGGTATATTCCCAAACCTTTATAACTATTTTATCAAGGGAGTAAAATTATATAACATTAAAGATTAATCTGTACTTCACGCGATTTTAAACTTGTATGATAAATACATAAATATAAAATACAAGTCAGCCCTAAATAATGAAAAAATGTTAAAAATAACATTTTTTTTAATATAGAAAAACAAAATTAACAATTCTAGGAAGAGAAAAATGCATATTTGTTGAGACCCCTTTTACATATGCGTATCCAAGCCTATACTCTTATATGCCTTCATCTTTCGGTTCTTCCCCAAATTCTTTTCTAGTTCATTCAAAGTAAGACTCAAAACATCACTTTTCTCTTCCTAATAAGGGGAATTAAGGCGATAAACCGCTCAATAATCATATTCATCATAGGCATATACATGCGGATTCATTTGTAAGTTATTTTTTAATTATTATTTTACCCATTTTGTGGATGCGTGCGTATAGGTCAAATACAATGTTTTTTTTATTAAACTATATCTTACGTTATTCATTGATATCCAAACTACTACTACTACGTATCCTTTGTTTAGAAAACCAATTATTTTAATGTTACCCAAGTTTTATTTGAGTATCCAGTTCATAATTATTTCTCATGTTACCCGAATTGTATTTGGGTATGCAAAAGTAGAAGTTGAAATCTATCAATATCCCAATAGCATATGCGTATCGGTTTTTTATTTGCTATTTTTTTTATTTATTTGTTAATTTTTAATTTTTTATCCCGTTTACCCAAATTGTCTATTCGTATCCTTTTTTTTAGACTAAAGTATTCTAATGATACCCAATTTTAAATTGTGTAACATTTTTTTAAAATAAAATTTTCCCGCAATACCCACCCAATTTACTGATGCGTGACATTTAATACCGACTGCTAAATACGTATTGAATCCTCTGTTTTAAAAATCGGTGATTAGTCACGATTAATCATCACGATTAATCACCGATTAATCCTTCTTCCATGGGTTATCGCACTGATTAATAATCTAATTATCTGATTAATTATTCCGATTAATCCTCAAATATCCGATTAATCCCTGTACAATTGCTCTACCGATTAAGTCTGGTCTGATTCCCGCTTTTTACAATCCCACCGATTATTATTTTCGTCGGTACTAAATTAAAAACCGTTATTTCTTGACTTCATCCCTATATAATTTGGTAGCATAAGTGTAAAACAACTGGAGCACCAAAGAAAACCGTTATTTCTCGACTTCATCCCTAAATAATTTGGTAGCAGAAGTGTAAAACCGTTATCCCTAAATATTGTTGATGACGCGAGATGTTGATGCGTTAATGGAAGAAGGTAGGAATAAGAAAACAAAGGGGTACGCATGGGCGATTGTAGCAGGATTCACCGCCGCTCTAGCTGCCATTTCCGCTAAGCTCTTTGAGCTTCAGGTACTATTATCCCTTACTATTCGATCATATGTATACCTAGCTCTTATGTTATACTTGTTCATTTCATACTTGTAGTTACATGTGCGTATTTCTTCGATTACTGCCTATATATAATTTAGTTTTCAGATCTACAATTGTGTTATCAGAAAAAGCAGCAGCTTGTGTCAAAGCAATTTCACTGCCACTGAATGATTCTATCTATGCAGACTGATGATTTTGGTTTCGTATGGTATTCTTAACATATTACCTGATCATTTAATCACTGATTGTAGAGATTTTGGAGTAACTAGTAGGGCGGATTATATATTTAACAAATCACCGAGGACCTCTGTTTTGCGCTTGATGAAAACTTAACTTATATTAGTCCAACTACTTGCTAGGCATTTCTAAGGAACGAAATTACGGAAGTGTGCTTGTAAATTTTGCATTGTTATTGCCTGCAGTAGCAGTATACTGTTTAATTAAGAAAAAGTGACGAATGGATTATCCAATATAACCTATCGTTGGATACTTAGACACTTGGGTCGCCGTATCCGTGTTTGAGTAGTAATTATTGTTAAGTAACCAATATTTAACTCTCCCAAAACCTTAAAGTGTCAGAACTCAGAAGTATGCTTTAATTGGATTATATAACATTCAACACTTTCCCTCACTCGTAAGAATGGACAAACAAACTAATACACAAATTAAATTAAACTTACACACTACTTAATTTAAACTAATTAACTTCTTCTCCTAACACCTTGAGAATTGAGATTTTAGGAGAGATGGTAGTTTAACAATTTTATGAAAAATGTATCTACTCCTATGATGTTATGTTCTACGTAATAAACAAAGTTTTCCTTGAACAGCTTGTTAAATATGGCTTAGTCATATTTTTCAACGTGTTAATGTGGGGATGCTATGTAAATAGTCTGAAAGCTCTGTCATCTCTACAAGCTACTGTCACAAACTTTGCTACCAACTTCTTAACCTCGGGTTTAGCCGGATTTTTCCTTTTTGAAGAGGCTCTTTCATATAAGGTAATTTAAAATGTTGCTGCCAGAATGGTAAATGTATTTTTGTCATTACTTTTTTAACTATCACTGCCACTAGTACTCTGTAGTGTTCTCTCATAAATACCATTACTTGCTTACTGAAATAATATTCTTCGTGATGCTTGAATATGTATTTTTCTCTCATACGTTGTTGATTTAATCTGCGATGTATGTTACCGTAGACCGATTATGTTTGCAACACAAAACTGTGAAACGGATTCTTATTGCGAATTGTGACCACTTATGATCATCTATGCAACAGAGCTGGTAAAAGAATCATGCTAGATGTACAATGTTTTTGAGCACTGAGCAGTGTGTTTTCGCCTTTCGGCATCTTGAACTTGTTACTTTGCAGGGTTTTTTAAATGTTTTTTGAGAAGATTCTTAGTTCAGCAGCTATGCATTACATTTAAAAGAGTTTCTATGTGTCTTTTAATCTTTTCTGCATTCTACTTGATAACAAATATAATATATAAACTTGTTTTTTGTCATAATTGCATTGTATAGTAGCATACAGCCAATAAATATTGTCTGAACGACAGCAGGCAAACAAGTTCTGAAGAAAGAATGTAGAAGACCTTGCTAGCATATTAAAGTTGACTGCTAACCGGGTAGCTTAGTAAATACATGTGAATCCATACTTATAACAAGCCTTGAAACAAGTAAGACGCATATAAATACTGGATATATTCATCCAGTGAAGTTTAGACTTTAGACCAGCACCTATCTCATACTAACAGATGACATTTTTTTTGAGGGATTACTAACAGATGACATAATCTCTCTTAACTTGAAAGAAGATCTTTTACACACTTTTCATTCCATCGAATGATATCTGAAGTCAAGGTTGCTTTTACAGTGGTTCACAGGAGCTGTTCTCATTGTTGTTGGTGTATTACTACTCAGCAAGTCGAGCATAGAGACAAAGTCACATGCGGATTAGGTGTCTGTTGCTTGTATCAATGTTGATAATGTTGCTTGTAGTGAGATCAGAACGATCCAATGGGGTACCAAGCAATAGGCCAAACACAATCGTACTGTGTTCCATAAAGTTTTGCCGAACTCTCTCAAGGTAGAATACTTGGGGAGTCAAATTTTTTCAAGACTGATCATCTCCAATTTGGTTGTAAGATCTTGTTTGCCTTGGACATTAAAAGAAAGACCAAAATATTGGTGTTGTCGTCAGGGTTGTACTTGGCATAACTATCTTTTTGTTTTCTTGGTGATGTAATTTGATGTTCGCTAATTTATTACTCTAGCCACGGTCTGAAGTACACCTTTCAATCTTTTTTGGTAGTGCCAGACTGCCACTCTTCCTTGTATAACAGATTAAACATTTTCACTTTGCCAAATATAGATTAGAGTATCAACATTTTTTGGAAATTTTTTATTTTTCATAATGGATAATTATTTGAATTTTTTTAATAGTTTAGTTTCAATTGAAGGTTTCTTGTTGGCAAAAAAAAATCCTATTCATTTTAAGAAATTATTTATTATTACATACAGAAAAAACTTTCATAATGTATGTCTAGTTAGTTATTATATTAAATGGTAATTAATGAAATAATATAATATTCATGTAGATAAATAGCTTTATTTACATCTAATACAACAAATTTAATCCTCACAAAAACATATAACAAATTGTTAGTCAAATATTGTAATTTACAAATAAACCATATAACATATTGTTAGTTCTTGTATTGTGCTGTCCTTTTGTATCATGTACAGCACCGTTGGCAAAGGTAAATCATATTTAACAAATAGTATTAATTTTAAGGCTATAAAGCAAGGGGAAATAAGTGAAAGAGAAAACAATAAGCAAGGTTATTATCGGAAGGCCAAAATTTAGTCATCTTTGCCTTCAGATACTCTCTCTCTCTCTCTCTCTACAATTTCTCCCTCTATAGAAACTTCATACTGCTATTGGGTCTCTCTCTCTCTATATATACACATCTCTCTCCTAGATTCTCTGGGTAAGTTCTATCTTTTTCTCTAATCAATTATTGTTTGAATTCGCTTGTATCTGAATTTTTACTACCCTTCAGCTGCTATTTATTTCTTTGTTATTTTTTTACTGTTTATTGCTGTTATTTTGCATTTTGTTACTGTGTTTTTGCTTGCTTTGCTCATATGGCCTCTTTAATTTTCTCCCTTTTTTATTGGATTAACTGAGTTTTAGAGTCTTCGTAGGGAATTTTAAATTTTTGTTGCTTTTAATATGTTACTAGATACTCAAATGATATGGAAGTTTGTCAGTTGCTGTACTTTCTTCCGGATGTAATGAGTTAGTGATGTTTCAATGCACCATTCTATTGATTGTTTCTTAAAGATTTTATGAAATATGGTGTCTTAAATTTACTGGGAAAAAAAATTGGTAGTAGTATATTAGCTTTATTGTTTATCTTTTTTCTTATCTGTCAAAACAATTAATAGACACATTAATGAGTGAATTCAATAGATATGTGCTATGTGTGGAAACTGTCTCTAGATGTAATCTTGTATATGATTTCCCTCTCTGCATTACGAGCAAACCACTGAGTATGTTTTGTTTGGTTTAGACAGAGATGTGTTATGTTTATTGAGACAACTGTATAACTGTAATGTTTTAAGATAGCATTATTGTAATTTCTTATTAGCTGATCCTGAACTGATAGAAATATTATCAATACATGGTCATCTTCTGTTTTTTGTTGATATGTCACTCGAAGTCATAGCTTAATATTGATGTCTTTATGTAAAACAATGGTAGCACGTGTCTTGGAGTTTTCATTTTCTGTTAAAGTTGTTGCTAAGTAAATTGCATGGAGAGAAAAATGAGATCTGTAGACATAGTGGGCGGAGTTGCGGTTCAGATTACAGCTGCGCTATTGACCCCAATTTCTTCTCAATCTGTCATGTATTACTGAACTAGAGGATTATATATTTCAATTCACATGATGTCGGCTTGTTGTAAAAAACCCTTTCCTTTGTTTCTGCTTCGTAATTTACCTAATAAGCTTGTCTCTGGTCTAAATTTTTCTCAGTTATCTTTTTATTTCACTTCTGGATCTCTGTGAATATCTTCACTCATCGGGTACTCTTCATCATACTTCTGCATTTCTCTTTTGGCAAATGAGCTTTTGACTATGCAAATTGGCTACAGTGTCTTCCAAACCCTTCCTTATCATCATAAAACATGAATTAGACCAAGGTCAATCTACATTTTGTGTGGTACCTTGTCTTTATGGACACAAGCTTATTGTAAAACAACAATTCCATTATGCCTCCTGATTCAGTCAACGAAACAATGGTTGAGCTTAATATAAAGACAAATACCCAATTAAAAAAAAACTATATATGGAGACCTTATAAAAAAAGAGCATGCTGATATGTTTGCGGGGAGATTCAAGCGCATGCTATAAAGAAGTAAAAATCTGAACAAGAACATTTTATGGTACTATACTTGCTCATTACCTAAATTTGCACTTTCAGGAAGGGCCAAGACCTACCCTTGGCCCAGGGTAGGTTCACTACTGATGGGCAGGATATCCCCTTTTTTAGTGTAAAGTCAAATTTTTTAATCAAAATGTACACTCCTTCTCCTTGAATATATAAGATTGGCATAATCCATTTGCATACTTCTTTAGTAGAAGGTGACAGGATTAATTAATCAAACAAGCAATGCTGATAAAATTTGAATGGTTGAAGGGTTGAGATTTTTCTATAAATATTGCGGATCCCAGAAGAGTTGAAGATGATGCAACATAAGATTCTGTTATGTTACTCGGAATGTGGCAAACACTGCAGTAGCCTTTGTTAGCACGAAGCCTAGAATAGTGTTAATTCACCAGTGATAGGATTGCATGATACGGATTGAATCAAAAACTTTTTGTGTTTGACAAAGAATCCAAGGAAAGATCCCCACTATTGGCTTAGCACCGTTAAATTTATGCACATGAAAACTAATATAATTCCCTGCTCAAGTCGAGAGCTCTTAAATCTGGGCTCATGAGTCCTTGATTATTGTGTCAGCTGCTACTTGCTTGAACTTGTTATTGTCGCAGGTTTAGGCGACGATCTTCTTAGTGATTTGTGTGGTTGGTCTGTCATTTTGATCTTTGCTTCCAGAGACTTCCATAGAAAGTATTTTTACAATGATCTGTCTTTTCTCATTATCCTTCTGTCTAGTCGCGAGTACTATAATTCGATATTGCATGAGTGCAATGATTTGGGATTACATACTTTCCCTGTTTGTTAGAACACGCTTCCCTTTTTTTCTGTTCTGTGTTATTCTTCTTGTTCTTCTTTTAGAGAAGTTATTATAATTCTAAGCAACTTTGTTCATTTTTTTCCTATATGTGAAGATAAAATCACCGGTCATTGTTGTGCCTTGTATGGAGTTGCTACTTGTTTCTCATTTAAATTAAGTAAAGTGTTGAAAGTCAAAGCACAAATGGATAACAGTGGGCATCGTGAAAATGGAAGGCATAAACTGCCGCAGGGGCAGGTATAAGCAATTTATGCAGATCAGTTTTTTTTATCTACATAATTATGGTTACATATATTCTCATGCATCCTCTCTTAGAAGTCTTTAATATTTTGCTCGTGTAGTATGGCATAGAGTTTTTACATGACGGTTTACTTCCTAAACTTCAACCATAACAAAAGTTGCTTTAAAACTTCTGTACCAGTGGTTTATGCAGAATCAGCCATCCATGAAACAGATAATGGCTATTATGGCCGAAAGAGATGCAGCCATTCAAGAGAGGAATATGGCACTTTCAGAAAAAAAGTCAGCCATGGCAGAAAGAGACATGGCAATACTACAGCGAGATTCTGCAATTTCAGAACGAAATAGTGCTATAGCGGAACGCGATAATGCCATTGCCACTCTTCAGTACCGTGAAAACTCTATGAGCAACGGAAATATTTCTACATGCCCTCCAGGGTGCCATATCTCACGTGGAGTAAAGCACATGCACCATCCCCAGCCACACATGCATGACCAGTCTCACTTGAGTGAAGCTCCATTTGGTACCAGGGACATGCACACAAGTGAAGCCATTCCTACGTCACCACTTGTTCCTGAGCCTGCAAAGTCCAAGCAAACTAAACGAGTGAAAAAGACAACTCCCAATAAGAAGACCCCAAGGTCATCAAAAAAGGTTAAAAAGGAAAGTGAAGACCTGAACATTACTAAGTGGAAGGGAGGTCACGAAATGAGTGGTGGGATTAGTGACCTCAACAGAGAACTGGTTGTATCAAAGCTAGACTGGAAGGATCAGGATCTTGGGCTGAATCAGGTTCCTTTTGATGAATCAACAATGCCAGTCCCAATCTGTTCATGCACTGGAGTTATAAGACCATGCTACAAATGGGGAAGTGGGGGTTGGCAGTCATCTTGCTGCACAACTACATTGTCAATGTATCCATTGCCAACAGTCCCAAACAAACGTCATGCTCGAATTGGTGGTAGGAAGATGAGTGGAGGTGCATTCAACAAGCTGCTTAGCCGCCTAGCTGCAGAGGGGCATGATCTTTCAAATCCAGTCGATCTCAGAGATCACTGGGCAAAGCATGGAACAAACCGCTACATCACCATCAAGTAAAATTGCCCACAAAATAAACGCAGAGGAACTAAGGAATCTTAAGCATGTACCATACCAACCGATGAAAGTAGATATGTGATATATGCCCCTGAGTGGAAAACTTCAATTAGATAATTCGGTGTTTTAAAATTCTCCAGTCCCCCACTCCTATGAAAAGCTACCAGTTTGCTCCAGTTTCTAACACTACATATGGTAGCTGATGGAGATATATTAGTTGTATTGGCATTAAATAATCCATGTAAACTGAATTTGGATTGTAATAATTTTATAATAAAGAAAACTGTAAGAAAGATTCAGTTATGTAATTTGTAGATGTATATTATACTGCTGACTACTGTTTGTGGATTGCTTTCGACTTTCCCAAGGTTACAAAATTTTGCTAGTATGTGTTTTCTGAAAAACTTGAGAAGGGAAATTATCATCGTCCGTTTGACAATTGATTAGATGTGCTTTTTTTTTTTTTTTTGAGTAAATTAGATGTGCTTTTTTAAATTAAGAAATGAGTTTTACCAGTAAAAATGGTCAAAAAGAACGATTTAAAGAAAAATATGGCAGAGCCCTCCTGTTCCGTTGAACATGTACTTTGTTACAGTATTTACTTTCCTACGAAAAACGAGAAGACAACTATCAGTGATTCCTTGCAAAAATAATACTCCTTCCGTTCATTTTTAGGTGGCACATTTGCAAAAGATATTTGTCCCTAAATAGTCACATTCCTTGTTCCAATACATTTTTTAACCAATTTTTTTATATATACCCCTCTATTTCTAATACCAATGTTTGATTTTATATTTAATATACACACTCAAAACTCATCATTTAATGTTAAGAATAAGGATAAACATGGAAACAAATTACATAATTAAAACTTTTGTTTTTTTGCAAATGTGTCCAAAAAAGGGACCGAAGGAGTATGAAATAGTATATTTTTAAATTCAATTAATTTTCCATTTAAGAAATATTCTCCTGAATTAATCCCGTGATAATTAAAAACTCCAACAAAATAATATCATCCTTTTATTTTGTATTCTACAAGAAAATTCACAAAAGATCCTTGATCGGGATCTGTAATGTTAATGATTCAGCACGGTAAAACCTTACACTAGGCTGTTGCTGCCGCTACACCGTTCTATCCCATAGCGGGAAGTTGATTAGTAAGAGTAAGTCCAACAACTTTCCTACAATGCTTCTTTAAGTTAAAATTTAAAAAATTTAATTTTAAATACCACTTCAATAGTATGTTAGTAAAATAACACAACGTACTCAGTATATCCCGCATGAGAAGGATCTGAGGGGGGTAGGATGTACGCAATCATGCCCCTACACAAAGGTAGGGAGATTGTTTCCGGTTTTTGATCCCCGACAAGAATCGAATCCGTGACCTCACGGTTCACGAATCCGGTTTTTGATCACCGACAAGAATCGAATCCGTGACCTCACGGTTCACGAATTGGGCACTTACCACTGTGCTAACTCAACCCCTTACTTCAATAGTATGTTAATGATTCCCTAAAACACTAAAAATCCTTGACCATTCTTTATGGTTAGACAACCACTAATCATCCCGAACTTGTTTTTTGTTACTAAAAAAATCATTTTCCCCATTTCTCCCTACTTGTCCCTCTTTCATTTCTAGTTAATTTCAAATTTAATATATATTAATGATAAAAAATGAGTATAGAAATTATTGTTAGAATTCATGTACAAAACAACATCCTTAAAACACTAAGAACCATTATTTTATACTACTAATATTTATAGAGAACCAAGTAAAGCATTATTGGACTTGCTCTAATCATTTTCGCCTACTCCCTGATAACTAAAGGGTAAGGTGCAGACCAAATATATGATCTGGCAACTGACAGAATATCATGCCTCGGGCCTTTTTTGCAATCGAGATACTCCGTAATACAGAATTTATCACAATCAGATTTCACAGACCAACTTCTCGAAAAAGTATTAGTGACCATGCCTTGTACTTTAAACAAAGATCAAACAAAGGTGCTGTTCTAGTATAGATTAATCAAATTTACATAATAAAAATTAAAACTGCCTTACATCATGAAAATAAGCAAAAATAAATGACCCAAATTCTTCAAAGAACAACAGCTGAATGCTAGAGGCTACTAGAACGTCAACATTTAGTAGCAAAGAAGTCAGTTGGGTCAGTAACAACAATTGAAAAGGCAAATCTAAACAAGAACAAAATGTATAGATTATCTCCCAAAAAATTACGAAAACGGGATTAATTGGCAAAAGTTGAATGTGTCAGATCACAAATGTTCAGCAGAATATAACTCAGACAGGGATAACTGTGATTTACATTTGATCTCATCATCCGGCCACACATAACAACTGCTGCATATATACAATCAAAACAATTTAACAGTAAAATTTTGGTACTAATAAAACAATAACAGTTTCATATGGTAAGAAGATTACATATTGATAGTGTCAGATCACAAATAGTCAGCAAATATTATCTCAGACAGGGATAACTGTGAATTATTTGATCTCATCATCCACAATTTCAGAAAAACTATACATACAACTATAAAAACTAGCCAAACATACACATTATATATACCCCGCACAGTTCCCGTAAAAACAAATCATGCATAAAAATATAATAAGCCTCAGACCGTCCTAGTCAAGTGTTTGTTTTTCAACACAAAAGCTGCAAATATATAACTTGCATTTTCTTCAGTTGATATATTTAAACTATCATCAAAGGCAAATATATATATAAAAAAAAACATATGCATAATGTAAAGAAAAAAGAGAGGCATCAGATCTTCCTATACTGAGATGAGAATCATAATACTCAAATCATTGTAAGAGCATTCAACTCTGTCAATTAAACACATCATTTGCCCCTCTTATCTTACCTCTATAAATTACACAACATATAATTTAATATTTTATGTATGTTTTACAGAACCAGGACTAAGTAGATTGAGAACAACAAAAAAAAAGAAAAAAGAACGATTATACTCAATTACGTCGGCTAGGGTTTAGGATGATGATGATATCAGGAGAAGAAGCTACCTATTTATTTAGATAGATAAGGGGGTTTTGACGAGGGTTTGTAGATTACAAGATGATGAGTCTTAAATGGTTGATGATTACAGGCCCATCAAACATAACCCAGATAGCAGTAAGTATGCAAGTCCAACATATATCTTTTGGGCTGACCTGATTCAATAATATGTCTCGACTTGTAAAAGAGCTCTTGTTGGGCTACACTGCTACTGAGCTAGAGTACAGGATTCGGCTCCTAGACTGAGCTAGAGTTGTTTTTAATGTATATTGCTTTTATATTAGTGTTCGAGATAGGTTGGGTATGTCAAAATTTATTTAATAATAATAAAAATTAAATAAATACACCGATAGTTTCAACAGCTTTTTTCATAAATAAATAGGAAAAAATAAATTTTTGCAAATTTACTTTTGTTAAGAAAAGTTATTTGCAATTTTACTATACTAAGTTTCAAAATTGCAAAAATACTAACCCTAACCCTTCCCCCTTCCCCCCTCTTTTATAATCAGCCGTTTGTGTCCTTTTTTTTTTAAGGATTAATTGGTAAATTCATAACTAAACTCGTACTCAACTTGCAGTTGGATAATCGAACTCAAAAAACTTGCATTAACATCATCAGATTAATTAAACCTTGCAATCTCATAACTAAACTATTAAAAACTTGCACGGCCGTTAACTTTTTTTGACTTTTAACGGAGACTCGTTAACTTTATACACGTAAGCTGCCACATTGAATTTTCTCTCTCCTCACATTTGACAAATCAACTGCCACGTAGACTCCTATGAACAGCCTAAATAAAAGATAATAATTTGTAAAGATAATAATTTGCCACATATTCTGTATATTATGTGATCAACTACCACACCTCCATTTTCTCTTCTGCAACCACTGTGCTTCTTCCTCCGTTCTCGATCACCAATTCCGCCGCCCTCCTTCCATCTTCATCTCCAATTTACCTCCGTCCATCTTCACTTCCACTGCCCCTTTTCTCCTCTTCTTCCACCCATCACAGCCCACCCATTTACAACCACCTCCGCTGCTCCTTCTTCCTCCTTTCGCCATTCACCAATTCCGTCGCCCTTCTTCCATCTTCACCTGCAATTCATCTCCGTCCATATTCTTCACTTCCACTACGCATTTTCTCCTCTTCTTCCGCCTATCGCAGCCCTCCCATTTACAACCACCTCCGCCACCCACCGCCATTCAACTCAACACCTCCCACCTTCCACCCATCGACTCCTTCAATTCACATATTCATCAATTCCCACCGTTGCAATCATCACCTCCCACCTTCGTTGCTCCTTTCCATCTCCTTTCAACTTCACATCTTTTTCTCCGTCCCTTTTTCAACGACCCACCTTCCCTGCAACCCATCACGCCATAACCATTACTTCTACAACCCATCACGCCGTCCCCTGCAATTCACCCCACACCCACCTCCCGCACCCGCCATCAAACGATGCCGTTCCAATTATTTCATCAAGAAACTGAAAGTTATATATACATACAAGTTACAATCGCTGGAGAGGGGTTTATATAATTTTAAAGAAAGACGAGGATTAAAATGGCGAGACGGAGAGATACGAGCGGAGATATTGAGAGAGGCAGAGATGTGGTTTGAGAGAGGGAGACGAGGGAAGAGAGAAATAGAGAGAGATAGAGACGAGGGTGGAGAGATTAAGAGAGAGTGAGGCAGGAGAGAGAGAGATGGAGAGAATGAGAGAGAGAGATAGAGAGAGATGAGAAGGTGGAGGACGGTGGAGAGAATAACAGAGATTTTACAGGGAAGAGATAACAGAGATTGTGAGGAAAGAGAGAAAAAAAATGATTTATATTTATTCTAAAAATGTTTTTAATGAACCAAACCACCTCAGCGAACACCGTGTATAATTTTTAACACATAAGCATGCCACGTCAGATTTCCGTCAGGGCCGTTAGATGGAGTTAACGGTAGTTACTCGATTGCAAGTTTTAATTACTTTGATGAGTTGACTGCAAACTTTTTGAGTTCAGTTACCCAACTGCAAGTTAGGCACGAGTTCAGTTATGTATTAGCCAATTAACCCTTTTTTTTAAGGTGGGATGCTATTTTGGTGGACTTGGGTTGCATGGCCCCGCAGGGGCAATCACTTTCAACTGAACATGCAACTAAATTACTGATTTCATGTTCCATTTTTCAATATATATATATATATATATATATATATATATATATATATATATTAGAGTCCAAAAATGAGGTCGAAAATGGCAATTGAAAAATGGAACATGAAATCATTAATTTAGTTGCATGTTCAGTTCAACCCAAATCAGCAACTGAATGCAACTTTTTTTTTAAGGTGGGATTCTATTTTGGTAGATTTGGGTTGCATGGCACCGCAGGGGCAACCACTTTCAATTGAATGCAACCACTTTCAACAAGTTGAATTTGGTTGCATTTGGTTGAATATTGCCCCTGGCGGGGCCTTGCAACCCAAATCAGCAACTGAATGCAACTTTTTTTTAAGGTGGGATTCTATTTTGGTGGATTTGGGTTACATGGCCCCGCAGGGGCAACCACTTTCAACAAGTTGAATATGGTTGCATTTGGTTGAATATTGCCCCTGGCGGGGCCTTGCAACCCAAATCAGCAACTGAATGCAACTTTTTTTTAAGGTGAGATTCTATTTTGGTGGATTTGGGTTGCATGGCCCCGCAGGGGCAACCACTTTCAACAAGTTGATTGTGGTTGCATTTGGTTGAATATTGCCCCTGGCGGGGCCTTGCAATCCAAATCCACCAAATGAAAACAACACCTAGAGGGGGGGTGAATAGGTGTTTTTGGATAATAGTGTGAATTTATGAACTGTTTTGAAATTAACTGAAAACAGCTTGCTGTTTGTAATAACACAGTTTACAAACAGCACGCTGATTGTACCTGAAAAGCAATGCAGAAAGAATATAAACAGTAAGTAAAAGAGACACACAATCTTTTAGCCAGGTTCGACCCCTAATCCCCTATGGTCTACGTCCTGGTCCCTTACCAAACTTGGTAAGAGAATATATTATTGATCAACTATAAACCGATTACAAGATTCAACAATATATCTCCCTTAACCCTTGCTGATTACAAATGGCTTGCTGTTTACCTGTGAACAACTAACTTTCTAAGTACTACTTCCCAAGTATACTTCTCTAGTCTAGTTCGACTCACCCTAAAACCTGAAGCCAATCTTGTACAACAGCAAAACAATACACTTTGAACAATACAAATGTTTTGAAAGAATACAACTCAACCTATAAATCCTCTGAATATATATATATACGTGTATGATGAGGTTTGAAGGTTTTGAAAGGTTTAGCAATGAAAGCTCAGTAGTTGTGTGAGTATATCTTGTTTTCTGCACGTTGTATTCAGTGACAAGAACTGATGTTATTCAGTTCTTATATAGGTGAACAAGATCTGAAGGTTTAAGGCTTGAAAGAATTCCAACGGTATGAATTCAAGCCGTTAGTAATGGAGGGCTTCTTTTGATCAATGGAGTGTGTTTGATTCTCTGCAAAAGACTGAGCACTGGTGCGTGAATGGTGAAGATAATGTGCAGGGAATAATGTTTGTAAAAGTCCCATGTGATGTATTTAGTGGAGGTATGGAGGTGTAATAAAATAAGGTAAGGTAACCTTATTAATTCAAAAGGAATTTTGTCTTGTCTCCAAAAGCTTAAGTGGGAGGATGGTGAATATATATTCTGAGGATTTTTACATATAATCTATATATAACATCTCCTCTTGACTGTTCTCTTAAATTCCCGAAATGAACTGCAAAAGCGTCAGACACAATCAGCTTGCTGATTGTACAATTGGCATGCTGTTTGCGACAAATGGCTTGCTGTTTGATGTGTACTGATTAGTCAATCAGTAAGCTGTTTTACCCTGCAGAAACACGTTAGAGCATACACAAATGGCATGCTGTTTTAACCTGCAAGACCAAGTTAGAACAAACGAAATAGCATGCTGTTTTTATATCTACAAGCCAAATGGCTTGCTGTTTGTTATCATCAAAACCTAGGAGTTTCAATCTCCCCCTTTTTGATGATTACAAAACTTTTAGGAGAATTTTGAGACTCCCCCTAAATTCCTGCATCACAATGTTAGATATAAAACAATATTTATCTTAAGGTTTAAGAAATATACTTTAGCATATCCAGAATAAAAACTTAGTAAATCACAAAACATCATATGCCACATAATTCAAACATCACATAATTAACAGGTTCAAACAGTCAGAATAAAACCAAGTACTTAGGTACTATAGTCAAAAGCATCATAAAAGTAATCAAACAGAGCAAGCAATTAGAGCATGAAATTCTCCTAATTTCTCCCCCTTAATTCATCAAAAACTAAGGATCACTTGCTTCGGCATTTGACTTGGTAGCCTCTGTATCTGTGTCATCACCAGGAGCATTCTTTGCAGCAGCTTTGGCTAAGTTCTCCAACCCTTGATCATGAACAATCTCTGAGTGAGCAGTAGAGGTGTTACCAACTGTCTTGAGCATCAATTCCTTCATACTTGTGACCTGGGAGATGATATCTTTCATAGCACCTTTAATAGCTTGAAAGTCTGCCTTGATATCCTTCACATCATTTCTGATAGCTTGAGTATCATTTCGAAGGGAAATGATCTCACTTGTCATGATGGTGACATCTGCTTGCAGAGACTGAGAAACCAAGTTCTGATTTGCAGATTGAGGTGCAGAAGAGGTAGTAGGATCAGCATGTCCTTCAGATGGAGGAATCACAATTCTTGACAACACATCTCCTTCAATTTGCAGATTGTTCAAGGCCAGAAATTTTTGATCTATGCAATCTTTAACAGTGACCTTAACAGCTCCTTTAACATCAACAGAGAAAAACTTAAAGATATTAGACAACCAATTTGCATACGGCAGTCCACTCACAGATTTCTCAACTGTAGCTTGCATCTTTTTCAAGATGAATCCTGGTACATCAAAAGCCTTTCCAGACATGATCATTGCCACAACCACAACATCTTGACAAGTGAAATTCGACTTATTTCCTACACGAGGACAGAGGTGTGACCTGGCTAACTTAAACACCAAATGAGCCAGCGGAGTTACTACAGTAGTGGGAGGGGGGTTTGAATCCAAGGGTTTAACATCTCCCATCAAAAGCTGTAACTGTTCAGCATAACTGAGAAAGGGTAGGTTCACAGACCCTTGAGCAGTATAGATATCAAGCTCACTGTATGTTTTGATTTTCAAACGGGAGCTTAAAAAAGGGGGGTTTAATTGAATCATTGTACCCCTAACCATCGATGTTACATTACCAAATTTATCCGATTGCAAATTAGCATAATATTCACGGACTAAATCAGGATAGTAAAAATTGGGCAAATCAAGTATGAACGACTCTAACCCAATGTCCGAAAACAATTTCATTACTCCACATTGATTAAGAGAGGGAATAAGCTTACTTGCCAGAGGTTGCCCATAGATAATTGCTCGATTTCCCATGTCCAAATCCTTAAATCTATCTTCGAAGGCAGGAGAGATGAACACTGGAGACATTGTCATCTTAAGTTTCTTGGATTGTGGGGTTTGAGTGACTTCATCGCCGCTTTCTCGCATTCCACCGACTGTCTCGTCTTTCTGAGAAACTGATGGAGACAATTCCCTTTGAGCTCTGGTTTTGCGAACCATGGTGATGAGATGAGCAGATAAAACCGAGTTGCCGCTTGAAACCCTTAATCGCCGATTACACAGCCTAGCCGCCGCTCAGGAACCCTAATTGCCGCTTGGATAGTGAATGAAAGAAATGACCCAATTGAAGCGCGTCTCTTTAGTTTTGGACAATTTTTAGGGGAGAATTTATGGTTTTTTGTAAAAACTAAATATCTAATTATAACATAATTAGATAGAATTATATGGGAAAAAATATTAAGATAGAAACAAACAAGAAAAACAAAAATCCAATAAATTCCTATTTCTCACAGATGAATAAAACATGAAAAACATGGATAATCACATTAATCAGGTAAATTGCACAAATATTAATTAGGAACAAGATTATTTAAATAAAAAAAAAAAATTTAAATAAACATTCATCTACAATTTTGCAATTTCCTTAACACATAATCAATTAGCATGTTATATCAATGATCAGAATATGAGCATAGCTATTTATTTTCATAAACATAAATGACAAACAGCATGCTGTTTGTAACTAGAGTCATGACAAATGGTAAGCTGACCTGTTCAATAACTGACAATCAGCACGCTGTTTACATAGAACACATTCCAAGTTGCATTCGAATGACTGAGAATCTTTCTTCAGCAAGGGGCTTTGTGAAAATATCTGCTAATTGAAATTCAGTTGGAACAAAGACCAACTCTATCTTGCCCTTAGCAACATTATCTCTCAAGAAATGATGTCGAACATCGATATGCTTCGTTCTTGAGTGATTCACCGGATTTTTAGAAATGCTAATGGTGCTAGTGTTGTCACAGTTGATTGGAACTTTTCCACACTTGATATCAAAGTCCCTTAGAGTTTGAATCATCCATAGAAGTTGAGAACAACAGCTCCCAGCTGCTAGATACTCCCCTTCTGCAGTGGATAAAGCAACCGAAGTTTGTTTCTTGCATTGCCAAGACACTAGGCTTTGTCCAAGAAATGTGCAAACACCACTAGTGCTTTTTCTATCAATTAAGCAACCTGCATAATCTGCATCACTATACCCAACAAGATCAAAAGTATTTGTGATAGGATAGAACAAACCAAGAGAAATGGTACCACTTAAATATCGAAATATTCTTTTAATGGCATTTAAGTGAGATTCTTTAGGGTTTGACTGAAACCTTGCACAAACACATACACTATACATTATGTCAGGTCTAGAAGCAGTTAAATATAGTAGGCTTCCAATCATACCTCGATACCTTTTAATATCAACTGCCTTACCATTTTCGTCTGCAATCAGCTTGCTGTTTTGCATCATAGGAGTTGATTTTGGTTTTACATCTTCATATCCGAATCTCTTCAGTAGATTCTTTGTGTACTTGGATTGGTGTATAAAAATTCCATCCTTAGATTGCTTGATTTGAAGACCCAAGAAATAGTTGAGCTCACCCATCATGCTCATTTCGAACTCACTATGCATACACTTAGAAAACCACTTACACATAGATTCATTAGTAGCTCCAAAAATAATATCATCCACATATATTTGAACAATAAGAATATCTTTACCATCTTGCTTAATAAATAATGTGGGATCGATTTTACCTCGAATAAAACCATTTTTGATGAGGAACTTACTAAGCCTTTTGTACCAAGCCCTTGGAGCCTGCTTTAAACCATAAAGAGCCTTCTTTAGCTTGAATACATAGTCTGGATACTGATCATGTTCGAATCCAGGAGGTTGTTTGACATAAACCTCTTCTTCCAGCAAGCCATTTAGAAATGCGCTCTTTACGTCCATTTGATATAGCTTGAATTTCTTGAAACATGCATAGGCAAGAAGCATCCTAATTGATTCCAAACGTGCAACAGGAGCATAAGTTTGATCAAAGTCAATGCCTTCTTGTTGATTATATCCTTGAGCTACAAGCCTTGCTTTATTTCGAGTAACGGTGCCAAATTCATCAACTTTGTTTTTAAACACCCATTTTGTTCCAATGATTGAAGCATCTTCTGGTGGCTTGACAAGTTCCCAAACTTCACATCTTTCAAACTGATTTAGTTCTTCTTGCATCGCCATGATCCAATTTTCATCTTCTAATGCTTCATTGATATTTTTGGGTTCTTCTTGAGCTAGGAAGGCTGCATGAGCACAATAATTTGCCTTTCCTCTTCTTGTAGTAATTCCATCAGTAATGTCACCAATGACCAACTCCGGAGGATGATTCTTGACCGTTCTTGTTGCTCTTGGTAAAGAATGTTGAGCTATTTCTTCATGAGTTTTCTTTCTTATCCTTTCTTGAGGTGACTGATCTTTTTCATCATAAACAGGTAGTTTCTCAGTAGTTCTTGATCTTCTAGGGCCTCCCAAAGATATTTTTGCAATTCTGGAGATTGTATTTTCCATTTCAGCTTGCTGTTTTGAACTTTCAGCATGCTGATTGTTGTTGTCTACATCATCCTTGACTTGCTGACTTTCTTCTCCGTCTTCATCTTCAGTTTGCTGTTCTGAACTTTCCTCTTGCTGATTTGCACTCCCAGTTTGCTGATTTGCACCTCCAGCTTGCTGATTTGCACTTCCAGCTTGCTGCTTTGCACTTCCAGCTTGCTGATTTGCACTTCCAGCTTGCTGTTTTTCACTTTCAGCTTGCTGTTCTGCAAAATCTTTCTCATCTCTTGGAAGATCATTGTTAGGTTCTTGAAAAGTAACATCAATAGATTCTTCAACAATATGCTTATTAATATTATAAATTCTATAAGCTCTACTTGTTAAAGAATAACCAATAAATATGGCTTCATAGGATTTAGCATCGAATTTACCATCTTTACCAATTGTCTTGAGAACAAAACACTTGGAACCAAAAATCTTGAAGTAACTGATATTAGGCTTCTTGTTTCTCAACAATTGATATGGAGTTTTGTCCAAAATTGGCCTGATTATAATTCGATTCAACAAATAGCATGCCGTATTCACCGCTTCGGCCCAAAAACTTCTAGGAAGCTTGCTTTCTTGAAGAAGAGTCCTTGCTGTTTCTTGAAGTGACCTATTCTTTCTTTCCACCACTCCATTTTGTTGTGGAGTTCTTGGAGCAGAAAATTCATGGGAGATTCCTCTTTGTTCACAATATGTAATGAATTTCTCATTGACAAATTCACCTCCTCTATCACTTCTTATACCTACAAGTCTTGTATCATGCTTGTTCTCAAGTAGCTTAATTAGTTTCTCAAATTCATCAAAAGCACAATCTTTAGTACGAAGAAACAATACCCAAGTAAATCTAGAAAAATCATCTACAATGACAAAACCATATTGTTTACCTCCAATACTTTTATAAGCTTCAGGACCAAATAAGTCCAAATGCAGTAGCTCTAAAGGTTTAGAAGTGGATACCATTTTCTTTGCTTTGTGAGTGCTTCGAATTTGTTTACCCAATTGGCATGCTGAACATACTTCAACCTTAGAATACTTCAGTTTTGGTAGACCTCTGACCAGATTCTTGCTTGATAGTTTATTAAGCAAGTCCATGTGTGCATGTCCCAACCTCCTATGCCAAATATAAGGATCATTTTCGACTATAGCAGACAAACAGCATGCTGTTTCCTGCATTTCGAAGTTTAATACATATATATTTCCTTCCCTTCTAGCAACTAGGGGGATTTTGTTAGCACGAATGGTAATAATAGTTTTATCTATGCCAAACTTAACAAAATGTCCATCATCAAATAATTGAGTGACACTAAGTAAATTATATGAAAGACCTTTGACATATTGAACTTTATCGATCGAAATATTACTATTACCAATAGAGCCAATACCAAGAATTCGAAGAGTCTTGCTATTGCCAATTGTAACTCTTCCTCCTTTCTTCATTTCAAGACTCATGAACTGAGATTTGTCTCCACACATATGTCTAGTGCATCCGCTATCCAAAATCCATTGATTTGATTTTACTTTAGCGGTAAGACATATCTACAAAACAAACAAACACCAATTTAATGTTTTGGTACCCATATAGGTTTGGGTCCAAATTGGTTAGAAGCAAGGATATATAAAACATTTAAATCAGCTTTCTTGATCCACATTTGGATCACTTTTGGTGACTGTTGGTAAGCTGTTTGTTTTCTGTCAGGAGCATTCCAGCGTGCTGTTTGTCTTCTGACTGCTCCATTCTGGTAAGCTGATTTTCCTTTGTGGTTGATTTGAACCACACACTCTTTTTCCAGATGGCCTTTTCCACCACATTTGTTGCAAATCTTCCAGGGCATAGCATAATCATAAGGTATACCATTTCTACCATCATATTGAAGTACACTATGCTTCTTGTTTAAGTTTATGCCAACTCCTTCTCTAACCAGGGGAACATTTGTCTTCTTCATTAATGTCTTTAGGCTGTCCTCTCCTTGAACAAAGGTTTCCATGCCTTTCTGGAGGTTCTTGACCTCTTTTTCCAGAAGAGAGATCAAATCAGCTTGCTGATTGATAAGTTCAGCTTGCTGTTTTCTCTTTTCTGCAGATTTTGAGGATTCGGCTTCACTTGACTCTTTGTGCTTGAATGATTGTATACATTCATTCTTTTCATCAATCTCTGATTTCAATCTTCTAAGTTCTTTCATGAGAGCCTCATTTCTTTGAAGAATCACTTTGTTGACTCCTTCGAATTGAACTAGTTTCTCCTTTAAATCATCAATGAGATCATTATGGTTTGTTTCTGGATTCTTCTCAGTCATTAACTCAGCAATAATCTTCTTTAACTGGTTGTTGTTCTTTTCCAGCTTGCTATTCTTATTTTTTAGTTCCATAAACTCAATTATGGACACTTGATTTGGTACCTGCATGGTTAGTTCTTCTAGCATATTATGAGATGAAGGTAAATCAGAATTGATTGAGTTTACCTCACTTGCATCATCTTCTGAATCTGAACAGTCACTATCCACAACGCCTTCTTTTATGGATCCTAGTGAGCTTTCTTCGTCATGTAGACCTACAAGAGCCAAATTCACCATGTCTTCACTTGAGTCATCACTAGAGTCTGAGTCATCATCACTCCAAGTCAGTAAGGCCTTTGATTTTCTCTTGTCCTTGAAAACAGCTTGCTGTTTAGACTTTAGCTTGAAACAGTCCTTTTTAAAATGGCCCGGCTTGCCACATTCGAAGCAAGTTTGTTCCTTGGCTTTCTTTTTGGAGAAATCACCTCTTTCTCTTTTCATTCTATTTTTCTTCTCAATCAGCCTCTTGATCTTTTGAGAGATAAGTGCCATTTCTTCATCAGATTCTTCATCAGACTCAAACAGCTTGCTGTTTGACGATTCTGGCTTGCTGTTTGTAGAATGCAGAGCCAAATTCCTCATTTTGGCTAAAGGAACCCGAACACCTTCAATCTGACTTTTGTTTAACTTACTTTCAAACTGTTCTAGCTCAGCAAAAACAGCTAGGTGATCCATGGTGTCGATTGTTGAGGATGATTCCAAAGCCGTGACCTTGGCTTCATAAATAAATGGTACCGCACTTAACACTTTCATGTTAATTTCATCTTGTGGAATATCTTTTCCAAGTCTCTTTAATGAGTTTATAGTAACTTGGAACCTTGCTTGACCTTCTTTGATAGTTTCATCATCCTTGAGCTTGAAGTTTCCAAAATCATTCATTAGTTTGCTAAGCTTCACCTTCCTCAAGGTTTTTGATCCTTCATGATAGGTTTCCAAAGCATCCCACATTTCTTTTGCTGTCTTTAGGGAGGAGACTTTGTCATACTCAGCTTGATCTAGAGCATTCATGATGGAGTTCCTAGCTTCTCCATTATAACCGCATTTGATAATCTCATCGGGAGTAAGATCATCAACATCTTTTGGATTGTTCTTATCATCCAGAAATTTGAAGTCTCCTTTTTGCACCACTCTTAATACCAGTGGTCTCTTGGACAAGAATGTTTCCATTCTACATTTCCACCAGTTGTAATTTTCTGATCCAGTGAGGAGAGGAGCTCTATAATCTGATTTAGCTTCGAGATATTGTTCACCCATGATCGATACCTTCCTGTTACAGAAATATTAGTATACCTCGCTCTGATACCAATTGAAAACAACACCTAGAGGGGGGGTGAATAGGTGTTTTTGGATAATAGTGTGAATTTATGAACTGTTTTGAAATTAACTGAAAACAGCTTGCTGTTTGTAATAACACAGTTTACAAACAGCACGCTGATTGTACCTGAAAAGCAATGCAGAAAGAATATAAACAGTAAGTAAAAGAGACACACAATCTTTTAGCCAGGTTCGACCCCTAATCCCCTATGGTCTACGTCCTGGTCCCTTACCAAACTTGGTAAGAGAATATATTATTGATCAACTATAAACCGATTACAAGATTCAACAATATATCTCCCTTAACCCTTGCTGATTACAAATGGCTTGCTGTTTACCTGTGAACAACTAACTTTCTAAGTACTACTTCCCAAGTATACTTCTCTAGTCTAGTTCGACTCACCCTAAAACCTGAAGCCAATCTTGTACAACAGCAAAACAATACACTTTGAACAATACAAATGTTTTGAAAGAATACAACTCAACCTATAAATCCTCTGAATATATATATATACGTGTATGATGAGGTTTGAAGGTTTTGAAAGGTTTAGCAATGAAAGCTCAGTAGTTGTGTGAGTATATCTTGTTTTCTGCACGTTGTATTCAGTGACAAGAACTGATGTTATTCAGTTCTTATATAGGTGAACAAGATCTGAAGGTTTAAGGCTTGAAAGAATTCCAACGGTATGAATTCAAGCCGTTAGTAATGGAGGGCTTCTTTTGATCAATGGAGTGTGTTTGATTCTCTGCAAAAGACTGAGCACTGGTGCGTGAATGGTGAAGATAATGTGCAGGGAATAATGTTTGTAAAAGTCCCATGTGATGTATTTAGTGGAGGTATGGAGGTGTAATAAAATAAGGTAAGGTAACCTTATTAATTCAAAAGGAATTTTGTCTTGTCTCCAAAAGCTTAAGTGGGAGGATGGTGAATATATATTCTGAGGATTTTTACATATAATCTATATATAACATCTCCTCTTGACTGTTCTCTTAAATTCCCGAAATGAACTGCAAAAGCGTCAGACACAATCAGCTTGCTGATTGTACAATTGGCATGCTGTTTGCGACAAATGGCTTGCTGTTTGATGTGTACTGATTAGTCAATCAGTAAGCTGTTTTACCCTGCAGAAACACGTTAGAGCATACACAAATGGCATGCTGTTTTAACCTGCAAGACCAAGTTAGAACAAACGAAATAGCATGCTGTTTTTATATCTACAAGCCAAATGGCTTGCTGTTTGTTATCATCAAAACCTAGGAGTTTCACCAAAATCATCCCACCTTAAAAAAAAAAGTTGCATGTGGGGTTGCATTTGGTTGAATGTGGTTGTATTCAGTTGAATATGGCCCCTGGCGGGGCCTTGCAACCCAAATCCACCAAAATCATCCCACCTTAAAAAAAAGTTGCATGTGGTTGCATTCAGTTGCTGATTTGGGTTGCATGGCCCCGCAGGGGCAACCACTTTCAACTGAACATGCAACTAAATTTCTGATTTCATGTTCCATTTTTGAATTGCCATTTTCGATCTCATTATATATATATATATATATATATATATATATATATATATATATATATATATATATATATATATATATATATATATATATATATATATATATATATATATATATCAGAGTCAAAAAAATAGGTCGAAAATCACTTTTGAAAAATGGAACATGAAATCAGTAATTTAGTTGCATGTTCAGTTAAAAGTGGTTGTCCCTGTGGGGCCATGCAACCAAAATCCACCAAAATAGCATCCCATCTTTAAAAAAAAAAAGGACACAAACGGGTGAAACTGAGGGCACATGGAGGGCACATGGGGGGAGGGGGGAAGGGTTGACCTAATTTATAGTATTTTTGCAATTTTGAAACTTAGTATAGACGTATAGTAAATTTGCAATTAATTCAAAGAGATAGTATATTTGCAAATAGAAACTCTAAACATAGTATTTTTGGTAAATATCCTATAATTAAACAGTTTACAAGCAACCGTGCATCGCACGGGTTATGTGCTAGTGTATATTACACGTGTAACATTAATTTTTGCAATATTGACAATATACTGAATTCAATTTATATTGAAAGCACAAAAAATCTAATCTCAAATTAAAGCTAGATTATTATAATTCAAATTAATTGAAAAATTATGATCAAATTTGGAGCAAACTAATTTGGAGTGATAAATCATAATTCGAAACTAATCAAGGTATAATTAAACTAAAAATCGAATCTAATTACATATAAATTTGAATCAATCAATTACAAGTATGTACAAGTGTATGGATGTGTGTATAACCCGTCTATGTGTATAATTTATGTGTATATATAACAGTGTATGTAATTGTGTGAGTATAAAAATGTGTGTATAACAATTTGCGTAACAGAAAGATGAAGAGGGAACAAAAACAATGCCTGGAACATGGATGAAGAAAAGATTAAGAATAAGAGTAATAAAATTGATGGGAGAAGAAGTGTAGTAAATCGTCCAAATCGTTGTGGAGAAAAAGTGTCTTGAAAAGGAGGTGTATTTCGTATTTCTATTCGAATGAACATGTAACTGAAATTTTTGTTGATTTTTAATTAGATATCAATCAATATTATAAAGCCTGTTGTATTTTTATGTATAAAATGACTAAATTTTCTATCTAAATTTTCTTTATTTACGTTGAAATGTCACTTGACCCATTAACTTATACCATTATTATACGTATTTTGTAAAATTATACAGCTTTTTCTACCATTTGTACATACTTGCTAAAGCTTCCTCTAGAACTTTTCTCATATCCCCAAATCTCAACAATCCAATTTCAAATTCAACTTTCATATCACTATAACTTTTGTATTTTTCTCTTTACACACATCCATCTCTCTTCTTTTCTATGTTTCTTACTATTATATATATATATATATATATATATATATATATATATATATATACACACATTTTTTTAATTTTTGTAAGTTCAAATTGTGTTTACATTTATTTTTTCTTTTAGGATTTATTTGCTGGATAGTATATTGTTCTTTGCTTTTTACAGACTGATGTTGGTATGTGTTATGTGTAATAACCCTAACTTTAACAATGCTACAGTGATCACATGAATAGTAATTTTGAGGATTTAGAGAAATGGTATGTAAGTACTCTATACTTGAAACAGAAAATGAGTAAACGGAAACCATATTAGTGATGCACTATAAAAATAAGTGACTCGAAATGACAATAGATTTCAGAAATTCCTGAATATGGATTTTGAGGATTTCGATTTCGAATAAGCTTCTATTGGATATTAAGGAGCATGGAGATATTGAAGGAAATCATATATGGAGGAATTAGTGAATTAGGGTAAACTAAGGGATTACTAAGTTAAGGAAATACCAAAGGAATTTGGATTGTTAACTGATTTCAGAACCACTGAGATAATGAGGTATATTCGAAACGAATCACAATTAGACGAGTATGGAAACCAAGCAACCAAGATTAGTAATATAACAAGGATACATACCACATTATTATTTACCAATATTGTAAGAACCCAGATTTTTGGGTAGAATTAAAACTTTTTATTATGTATTGATATAAGAATGAATAGTGGTTACAACTAGAATGTAATACTGGTTTTAATGAATGAATAATGAAAGGATATATATATTCCAAGGTTATATGGCCTGAAGGATGCTATTGAGTGATAACTTAGATTAGAATAATCTATCTCCTAGAAAGTTAATATAAGATTCCCTAGAGAGAAATAGATACCCTCATGTCATCCAGATCAATATCGGTTACAAGTACGGAGGTTCCATGAAAGGTTAAGGAACACTCGAGGGTGAACCAGGTTCATTTTCCTAATTATAGGAATTAAATAAAAATAAGTGATGAATAGTGATTTTGGTGGAATTTGGAATATTATTATAATAATGTTATACCCGGTATTCGGAACGGATTTCTGAGTTCGTATTAGTGATCCAGGAGGAAAATAAGTGTATGTAAAAGCTGTCGGATTCAGAAAAAGAGCACTTTTATTTTCTCCGAGATTTCCCTGGACACTGCAAGACTTAAGGATTTATAAAAGGGAATTAAGGAATTTAAATTCGAGAAGTATTAAGTAAGATGGAGGATGGTATTATAATTATTAAGAAGGTTTTCGGTAAAACCCTAACTAGAAACGAATGAGTTATTCCCTCGAACGATCAACGAATTAAGCAATAAACGGACAAAGAAACAAGCAGAGGGAGCAAGAGTCATGCACAAGCTACTAGAAAATATCTAGTAACCAACATAGTTACAAGAGTAACTAGAATCAAGTGGATCAACCAAGTACTTAGCAATCTAACTACAAGTTTGCCTTAAACCATCCAAAGATCAACACATGTCTCTCCTAAAACCTCATCCACTACATCACACCTTTAATAAAGGTGCTTTATGCTAGATATTATCTTAAAACACTACAATAATTCATTTATCACACAAACCAAGCAAAAGATCAAGCAACCAACTCCATTCTCTCCAAAATGAAGCATTCGGCTTCTTCTTAAATTCAAGGATCAAAATCCTACTTCCAACCATCATTTGATCTTGAAACTTTTTATGTGAGTCCTATAATTCATAAAAATGATCTCCTCAAAATCCTAGCTTCAATCTCTTCTTATTCCATTTTCAAAAAAATCATTAAAGAGGAGGATGAATAGTGTTCTTCAAGAACTAACTTTGATTTTCATGTTTCTTTGGTTGATCTTAGGTTTGTTAAAGCTAGACAAGGACCATACCAAGCTTTGTAAGGCCATATCACACTCTCAAGAAGGTATAATGATCTTGAAACCCTAGGCCTACTTTGAGTTTATGAATGTTCTTGACGGATTTAAGTGTTAGGAGCATGTTAGTGATGTTATAATCATGATTATGTGGTAGATCTAATGGATTTAAGAGATGATGATTATGTTGGTACAATATTGTGTTCTTGAGATTGTTGAGATGAGAATCATATGTATAGGTTGTATTGGTGCCCGGTGTGGCTTGGTTTTAGTGTTACGATTAGTAGAACGTTCGATTTATAGTCGTCGTAATGCCCGATTTTCGTTTAATCTTGAAATCCGAACTTGACAGTAGATAAAACTCACTGCATAGCTTCGACTTATGCCATGATTAGCTAGATCATGTTACAAGCTTTGTTTTGATATAAAGATCGTATGAAATGGACTTACGGTTTAGGAGTTATGATTAAATTCGTAAAAGAGGTTCGAAACCGTAATCGAAAGTTCGTAACTGAAATTGGAATCCCTTAACATGACTAAGTCAGTGACGAATCATGGTAATTAAATATTATTAGAGGTAATAAGGAAGGCGTGAGAGAAAACCACAAGTAAAATGGATCGTTTTCCGATTTTATAAAAATGTTCGAATCGAGGATAAGTGCGAAGAAACCACTTTTCGGAGGTAACATTATTCATTAAAACCTCCTGCCCTGTTTTGGCAAAATTCCGAAAAATTAATCTTCTGATCTAAGTCCAATTTTGAGTTAGCTACCTTCTAGACATTCTCTAGATCATGTATGCGAAAACGGTGCGTCATTTGAGTTAACGGTTACCGAGTTATGAACGTTTTAGTGAAAGAGGTGTGAATAGTAAAGATCCGTAGTCGACTGAACTTCAAAAATACATTTCACCTATTTAGACTCGTGGTTTCGAATTGGAAATTTTATGATAAATATTACAAATACCAAAGATGATTTTATAAGTGGTTTCGTAATTAAATACGTTTCCAGTGATTTATTAAAAGTGTTGAAGTACGAGTCTCGAAATAATGATTCTTAGAAAAGTCAACCCTATGGGTACTACTTTGGCCACCCTTTTTGGCTAAGTTAAAAATGGAATTTCGAGTCGACTAAAACATGAAACTTGTTAAGAATTATCGAGACAACCTATTGGTACAAAGAACGAGGTTATAAATGATTAAGTAAGATATACGAAAGATCCGACATTAAGGATAGGTTCGAGGTGTGTTTGGACTAAGCTTACATGACTTAAGTTAAGTTATACTTAACCTTCGAAATGTTCAGTGATTGACCTCGGTTATTGTGACTATTTATAGATCACTGGATTGACACGAGGCACACTACCCCTACAGGATTACCAGGCAAGTTTCCAATACTTGGAACTGTTGTTGTGATAATATATATGATGATTGTTGTATACATATGCCATAGCATGCATGTCTACTTTCAAGTCTATTGATATACTTGTTCCCTGAATTGATATTGGCCTATAGACTAGATATGAATTATCAGTTATAAGCCGGATTGTCTTGTTAAGACCCTTAGTGAAGGGCGTATGATATTCCTTCATTAAATATAGACCGGGAGTCGGTATTTTGTATTATAGAGATAGTCGTGGAAACCCGGAGGGATTCCAGTGACAGTTTATTGAGGAATGTTATTTATGAACATTATTTATATTTTCCATGAAGTATTAATTACTTGGAAATTATTCGAGGAATGTTATTTGAATATTATCTCAATCGAGAAATACTACATGAATATTATTTTGAATATTCATTCGCGTTTATTTATTCGCTGAATATTATTTTAATATTCATTTGAACTTTAATTACTTAAATGAATATTAGTTTCGAATATTCATTTAGAGATGGATTATTTAAATGAATTATTACTTTGATATTCATTGGAATTTTATTCATTAAATGAATATCACTTTCGGATATTCATTTGAGTTTTATGTAATTGATAAATATTATTTTAAAAGTATTCTCTGGAAGTTCTAATTACTTAAGGAATATTATTTCGAATATTCCTTAAAGGTTTTGATTACTAAATGAATATCATTTGGATATTTATTTAGAATATTATTTGTTTAATGAATATCAATTGAATATTCATTTGGGATTTATTTATTAATGAATATTATTTTGAATATTCATTTAAGATTTTATGTACTTAATGAATATTATTTAAAAGTATTCATTCGAAGTTCTATTTACTTAAGGAATATTGCTTCGAATATTCCTTTAAAGTTTTGATTACCAAAAGAATATTAGTTCGATATTTATTTAGAATATTATTTATTTTATGAATATTATTTTCAAATATTCACTTAAGGTTTGATTTGTTTAGTGAATATTATCTTAAGCATTTATTTGAGTTTAGTTAATTAATGAATATTATTTTGAATATTCATTTAAAGAAGAGAGTTATTCGGTAAATAATTCTATATAATCATTCAAGGATTACTTACGAGCACTATTATGATGTATTCATATTCCTTAATTATTATTGATTTATTAAATATTCTTGGAATATTTATTTAAATTCTTTTAAGTTCTTTTTATAATGATTCATATTATTCAAAGATTATCTGTCACCTTCAGATATGGTGTAAAATATTTCAGAGTCTTTTATGATTATTTTATCAAGGGGAGGTTTCCAAAAACTATATTTTCATTTAAATCTATCTTATAAGAAGATTTAAATACTCGCTCAACTTTTAAAAATATATAAGGGGACCTCACTTGAGATATGTTATTTATTGGACTGCCCGGTCCTATACTTGCTAAACTATCTTGTCACTCATATCTTGATTCTTTCAAACATCGATATGAATCTGTTTGGTTACCTCCTCAACGCTCGAGGGGTAAGAATTGATGGAACAAGTTTATATCCATTAACAAGCATTAGCTTGGGAAATATTGGTGAATTTTCCTTTCCAACTGGATACGACTACTTTGTGGAGTCCTATCAACAAGTAATATACTTGGGGAAAGGGGGAGGAACTTTACGTTTCAGAGTCATGGATGTTAAATGAACTAGGAGATGCGTAAGTGACCCAGTGGCGCCGGTCCAGCAAATGGCCCAACCGTTGGCCGAGGGGGTTCCAGAGGGTGGAAGACAAGTAAATCCGTCGGTGCTTCCTTC
The DNA here is from genome assembly GCA_037693485.1 of Kitagawia praeruptora. Lineage (NCBI taxonomy): Eukaryota > Viridiplantae > Streptophyta > Magnoliopsida > Apiales > Apiaceae > Kitagawia > Kitagawia praeruptora. Next base: position 450,190 of record CM075349.1, read on the forward strand.
TACATGTAGTAAACAAGAGGTGGGGAGCATAACATGCGACTGATCATCGTGTAAATGCTATGTCTCCTGGCGCGTCAAACTCCAGTATTAGTTCATCTCTCAATGTTGGAAAGTTTCCTGCAACATTATCATTGTTGGCAGGTTTGAATAGTGTTTGAACTGGAATTGCAATATTCTTCCTGCAAGTTCCTCTATTATGAAAATTTGATAATATCTTGCTTATCTTTGACATAGCAGATATCTCTTCAGAACAATTATATTTTGAGTTACCTTGTAACTTCGTCTCATACCTTATATTGGTACTACATTCGTTAATGCATGGCATATGGTTTCAAAGATATTTTGGACGGTTACATATTATCACTGTTCAATTATATTTCTGGTGGGCTATTGCTCACCCTTGCTTTATTTATTTATATCACAACAACAGCTAGATCAGATGGTCGCGTAAGGCGTGCTCAGCATAGGCAGGTGTCAGCCGTCAGAGGATTAACCGCTGAGGTCATAGCTACCATTGCTAAGGATGCAGCCTCTGGTAGGCTAGTTGTTAGCATTTGTGCATCAAATTTATTTATATATATGGCATATACCAATGGATGGCAAAGAGCATGTAATTGTAAAATTGTAATTCTTTGGGTTGTAAGAACTCAAACTTGTGATTAATAATATTGATGGTTACTCTGATTTCATCTCTGGGACTATAACGGGTGTGTTTTATGTTGTTGTTTTGGGTCACAAGGTTGTAATTTAAATTATGTTGGTTTTATGGATGGATATTGAGACCGTAACGACCAGATCCCTGACCCTGGATATGGGGGTGTTACAGAAATGGTATCAGAGAGAGCGTTATATATCCCAGAGATGACGCGACGTAAAATAATAAATTCATTAAGATAATAAGAACTCTTGCCAAGTTCATAGTCGGACTACATAAGGTAGTACAGACATATAAAACCCTTATGGGAACTCTTAAGTATCATGATAGTAACATAACTCGTTCTTGTATCGACTAGTAAGGCGACATACCTTGGGGATTACGAGCAGTAACACAATGATGCTTGTTCTGATGCTGGAAATCGGCTTGGTGATTCGTCGGAATACCTTACTGAGAACCAGAAGGAGGTTTCAGCTAAAGAAAAGAACCCTGTTAGGAAGAAGGAATTTACCCTTGAGGGAATAAGGCCCGCATCAAGAAAGACTGTAAGAGATAAGGTATAGTGCTCAGAGAAGTGAGCGTAAAGAACTGAGATATTATTAAGTGAACTAAAGATGAGTATTGGATTCATAGCTGGACTGCCAGATGAAGTACCAGCAAGTAAGATGGATTTGAGGAATTACTTGAGATCTTATATGAGGTTAGATAAGAATCCTTAGAGACTTCCAGATCAGAGGAGAAGACCAGTGAGTCTGTGATAAACTAGTAATAAGGCTATTGTCAGGAACCAAGTATAAGTCTAGTTCAATTCAGTGGAAGGATGGACCAGAAACATTAGAAGCATGTGATTCAAAGGAATATTAAATTTTTTTTTCTGTTCCTTGAATGGATTATGGTAGTTACCTTAAGTTTATTCTGACACTGAATCGTAAAGGGATTAGGCAAGGCAAGCAGTGGTTGAGATGTAATTGAGAATGCTTTTAGATGCAACCTGAAAGAACATGTGTAGGACGTGTTCTCGAAATAAGAGTTTTAGCAAAATGAAGTCCAGCAATAGGACACATGATCAATAAGAGTAGTGTTGGTCGGCCCTACCAAGTTAAAGACAGCTTCAAATGGAGATTGGCCAACCACTCCAACAAAGGTGAGAAATTTCATAAGATTCACAAGGTATTATCAAAGATTTGTTCAGGACTTTACAAAGATTGCAATCCCGTAACCCGACTTATTTGTAAGACTAAAAGTTTGAATGGACAAGCTAAATGGGGGAAAATCTCCCTGGAGTTAAAGATAAAAACTGGTGATGACCCAGCATTGGCGTTACCTAATGGAAGAAGGAGAATTTTGGAATATATTAGGATGCACCTCGTACAGGTTTAGGTGTTGTGCTTGTGCAACATGACAACATAATTTTCGAATACAAGTGGACAACACGGTTCACCAGATTCGGATGACCTTGGTAGTGTCAATTCTGGGAAGCGACTAACCCCGATGGTAGCGTTCCTTCTGAGACTAGTTATTAAGTAGACTGGTATTTGGTAGTATCGACTATTAGGACAAGCATGTATCGGGGAGGTATGGCATGTTTAGTTTGAAACTTTTGATTCCCCTTCTAAGGACGATGTATATTTGGTTTCCTTCTAAATGATTAAACTCCCAGCTTTATGTCAATCATTTCATTACTATAATTGTTTATGGTTCGACCAGCTCGGATGTTCCTAGAAATATTCTTCGGGTATCGAAATGGGATTAAGAAACAAGTCGAAATGAGAAATTCCGGGATTGACTTAAATGAAAAAGGTTGTTATGCCAGAATGTTAAGCTTTGGTGGCACGTGAAATTGATAAGAGTAACTAGAAGAATAAAAGAAAAGTAAGGGTGACCGGAGATGGTACCGAGAAGTCGATTGAGACTTATATGGAGTGAAGTTTTGAAAAGATCAAAAGGTATCAAGTAGAAGGCACTATGCCAACAATTGCTAGAAAAGTAATGCTATTAGCCGACCCCTAAATTCACATATTTTAGTGTGGCCAGTTGGGGCCAAGTCACTAAGGATTGTCAAGTGACTAATCCAGCAATGTAAGGACAAAGCGGGGTGCTTCTAACAAAGTGCCAACCGCAAGAACTTTTGATGAAGAATGAATTGAGATACATGATGATGGACTTTATAAAAACCCTGGATGTATTAGGCACTAAGAGATTCACGTTGAACACGACCAATATCTTCCAGAACATCCTTGCTACCATTACCAAGTCCTGTAAGAAAGAGCATATAGACATATTTTGTCTTTTGGAAGGTCATGTAGATCGACATTCATAAGAAGAGGTTTGCATTAAGCTACCTATAGATGATCAAGATTGGAATGATTGAAAAGAGACCCTTATTATGGATATATGATTGAATTGCCAAGTACAGGATGTAAGTATTCCTTGAAAATGGAATTGAGGATAGAATGTCCATAGATTAATACGAACCCTGGGGAATGCACAAAGGATAGCATTACCCCTAATATAGACATTGTGAAATCAGACGATATAAGTTGAATCGACCAAGGTATCAATAACCTGTAAGGATTTGTGGAAAGGAGTCTCTAAAAGTACATAGACAGAATTGTTATCGAATTGATTAATGATGTTTGATATACCCTGTAACCAGGAGATGCAGGAGGAATGATGAGGATGGCCTAAGAAACCTTATAAGGGAAGTGCTAATATTCTAAACTTCAAACGGGAAGTTTGGTAAGGAATGTATGACATAGTAACAATAAGGCCAGATGAAGCATGTGTGAAACCATGTAAAAGTATGGATTGAACCAATAAGGTTGAGATTATCCTAAAAACAAGAAGGGAGTTAAGTAAGGAAATATCCTAGGTATGATTTGGAGTACCTGTAGTCAAGATCGCACTAGAAAGGTGGAAGCAATGACTTTCGGAAAAGACTGATAGATGCTTTCTCTCATTCAGCAGAATTTAAGGGAGAATGCTTCCACCCTGAGTTGGAATAGATCCAGAAAACATTGATCTCAAGAAATTATTATAATCAGGAAAGGCCAACGAGGTGGCCGACACTTTAAGTATAGGGGAGTAAGTATAAATGCTCAGACCAAAGAAATAGAATGATAATGTAAGGACCTTGATGGTCATAATATGGTAGAGGAAGTTACATTCCGTCTAATGATTTTGCCAGGATCAACTATAAGAATAGTTTAAGTAAAGATTCGATTCCTGATGTTGCCAGTAGCACATTACCGACATTAGGAGGCTCTACGACAGACCAGACCAAATTCCCCAAGAGACTCGCCTTTTCTTTGGAAAGAGAGAGGGGAGGTTAAGTAACAATGAATTGGTAGTAAATGACCAGAAATAGAGAGGGTACAAATACTGATAAGCCAAATGGCACGATGAGAAATGACAAGCAAGTTTATGTTGGTGTATTTCTGTGCAAACAAGATAGAGAATTATGAGGTTGGCAAGCGATTAAGCAAACCGCTAAGCTTTTAGTCTTCTACCGGAGATATATGATTAATAATCTCACCAGCCTGTTCCAGCTGCGATGCTGGAAGCTTTCCTGCAATTTTATCTGCTTCATGTAATATCTACGTCAAGTTCAGGAAGCATTCCCTATGGATAGGGAATAGTGATTATTTTGTTTTCCTAGAGGATCTTGAATTGACAATTATGAAACCCGTACGTTTAGCTATTCAATCACTGCGTAAATGATAAGCAATGATGACCCTTCTGAGAAATTAAGTGTTTACGACTGTGGAAATGTCGAATTGAATCTAAGTTAGAGAAATCATCCAGGTCAGTTTCGGGTGGTTTAATTTTAGAGACGACGGGATATTTGTAATAAATAATCCGGATATGATGGTTCATAGAATGATTATAGTAGAAATGAAGACAAGTGACTGATAGAGATGAAAATCGATAGGAGAGTCAGATAGGACTCATGAGAAGCTCCAGGAATAAAGCGAGAAAAGTATGGAATTGACAGAGCAAGGGTATTGGCCAAAACAGAAAGTTGGAATTAGGAACATAAATGACATACAAATTGACTCCATTTAAGTTTGGAAAATTCGAGGAAATACGGAAAAGATTGATTGAGTAATAAAGAAACTCATGGAATGAAAAAGTGAAATCCAGATGGTTGAACAGAGGAAAGTTTGACCACAAACGTGTAACACGTATTGAATAAAGGTGACGAGTGCCTCAACCCTGAGATGACGGTGGAGATAAACAACAAAAGTAAATAAGAATTAGATAATAAGAAGGATGTGATTGATAAAGAAAAGATTGGGAAATAATTATGGAAGTGAAGCAAGGAATGTTATGAATGGGTTTTCCTAATGAGCTATCGGAATGACAACCTGATGGTGTTAGAATTATGAATATGAAATGGCCAGTGTCGTGGCGTGAAATGCCAGTAATAATAATGTCAAGCGAGAAATCCATGATTTTAACCTAAGAGGTTGAAGGATTTTCCAAAAGTAGGTGATACTAATATCGAACAAGAGTATAGGTCCACAGAATGATGGACAGAGCAACAAGGACATGTGATATGTGAGATTACGATAAAGAAGTATTTGATACGAATACGATTATCTTTCTTCGCTAATAAACCTCTATAGTTCAGAGGTGAATTCTAAGTATGATATTTCGACAATCATGAAAATTTTCTTATATAATTCCTTGAAATTCTTTTCTTTTCTTCTTCCTTATTTATTTTCTTTTAAATTGAGAAGAACAACCCTTTAAGGAGGGGAGGTACTGCTACGTGACGATCTGTCTGTGTGATAGAAGTCTAAGTGGAATGCCATTAATTGTTTAATTGTTTGTCAAGTACTAAAGGCTGGCCCCCTTCTGTACTAACTATGCAATATAACAAATGTTCATTGATCATAGTGATCTCTCAATAAATTCTTCTAATTTTATATATTGAGCGAGATTGCGAAGATTAAGGCCGTCAGGAATTGCAAAATTACGAGTGAGGTTATCTCCGGAATTCGTAGCGCGTTAGTGATACCGAAGTCACTGCACGTACCAATAAGGTTAATAGTATAAGACCGGACAAGAGCGTATACCGGATAATGTGTTGTGTGAAAGTACCAAGGAATTGGTAGGACGTATAAGGGGTGTATTGTAACACCAGTACGAGGCGCTTTAGAAAGATTGGAATGTGTAAGGATCGACCAGAGAATTGGAAAGTGAAATAACCAACAAATACCCAATTGTCTTCTACCTGATTCCGGGACGGAATCCTTTTAAGGAGGGGAGACTGTAAGAACCCAGATTTTTGGGTAGAATTAAAACTTTTTATTATGTATTGATATAAGAATGAATAGTGGTTACAACTAGAATGTAATACTGGTTTTAATGAATGAATAATGAAAGGATATATATTCCAAGGTTATATGGCCTGAAGGATGCTATTGAGTGATAACTTAGATTAGAATAATCTATCTCCTAGAAAGTTAATATAAGATTCCCTAGAGAGAAATAGATACCCTCATGTCATCCAGATCAATATCGGTTACAAGTACGGAGGTTCCATGAAAGGTTAAGGAACACTCGAGGGTGAATCAGGTTCATTTTCCTAATTATAGGAATTAAATAAAAATAAGTGATGAATAGTGATTTTGGTGGAATTTGGAATATTATTATAATAATGTTATACCCGGTATTCGGAACGGATTTCTGAGTTCGTATTAGTGATCCAGGAGGAAAATAAGTGTATGTAAAAGCTGTCGGATTCAGAAAAAGAGCACTTTTATTTTCTCCGAGATTTCCCTGGACACTGCAAGACTTAAGGATTTATAAAAGGGAATTAAGGAATTTAAATTCGAGAAGTATTAAGTAAGATGGAGGATGGTATTATAATTATTAAGAAGGTTTTCGGTAAAACCCTAACTAGAAACGAATGAGTTATTCCCTCGAACGATCAACGAATTAAGCAATAAACGGACAAAGAAACAAGCAGAGGGAGCAAGAGTCATGCACAAGCTACTAGAAAATATCTAGTAACCAACATAGTTACAAGAGTAACTAGAATCAAGTGGATCAACCAAGTACTTAGCAATCTAACTACAAGTTTGCCTTAAACCATCCAAAGATAAACACATGTCTCTCCTAAAACCTCATCCACTACATCACACCTTTAATAAAGGTGCTTTATGTTAGATATTATCTTAAAACACTACAATAATTCATTTATCACACAAACCAAGCAAAAGATCAAGCAACCAACTCCATTCTCTCCAAAATGAAGCATTCGGCTTCTTCTTAAATTCAAGGATCAAAATCCTACTTCCAACCATCATTTGATCTTGAAACTTTTTATGTGAGTCCTATAATTCATAAAAATGATCTCCTCAAAATCCTAGCTTCAATCTCTTCTTTTTCCATTTTCAAAAAAATCATTAAAGAGGAGGATGAATAGTGTTCTTCAAGAACTAACTTTGATTTTCATGTTTCTTTGGTTGATCTTAGGTTTGTTAAAGCTAGACAAGGACCATACCAAGCTTTGTAAGGCCATATCACACTCTCAAGAAGGTATAATGATCTTGAAACCCTAGGCCTACTTTGAGTTTATGAATGTTCTTGATGGATTTAAGTGTTAGGAGCATGTTAGTGATGTTATAATCATGATTATGTGGTAGATCTAATGGATTTAAGAGATGATGATTATGTTGGTACAATATTGTGTTCTTGAGATTGTTGAGATGAGAATCATATGTATAGGTTGTATTGGTGCCCGGTGTGGCTTGGTTTTAGTGTTACGATTAGTAGAACGTTCGATTTATAGTCGTCGTAATGCCCGATTTTCGTTTAATCTTGAAATCCGAACTTGACAGTAGATAAAACTCACTGCATAGCTTCGACTTATGCCATGATTAGCTAGATCATGTTACAAGCTTTGTTTTGATATAAAGATCGTATGAAATGGACTTACGGTTTAGGAGTTATGATTAAATTCGTAAAAGAGGTTCGAAACCGTAATCGAAAGTTCGTAACTGAAATTGGAATCCCTTAACATGACTAAGTCAGTGACGAATCATGGTAATTAAATATTATTAGAGGTAATAAGGAAGGCGTGAGAGAAAACCACAAGTAAAATGGATCGTTTTCCGATTTTATAAAAATGTTCGAATCGAGGATAAGTGCGAAGAAACCACTTTTCGGAGGTAACATTATTCATTAAAACCTCCTGCCCTGTTTTGGCAAAATTCCGAAAAATTAATCTTCTGATCTAAGTCCAATTTTGAGTTAGCTACCTTCTAGACATTCTCTAGATCATGTATGCGAAAACGGTGCGTCATTTGAGTTAACGGTTACCGAGTTATGAACGTTTTAGTGAAAGAGGTGTGAATAGTAAAGATCCGTAGTCGACTGAACTTCAAAAATACATTTCACCTATTTAGACTCGTGGTTTCGAATTGGAAATTTTATGATAAATATTACAAATACCAAAGATGATTTTATAAGTGGTTTCGTAATTAAATACGTTTCCAGTGATTTATTAAAAGTGTTGAAGTACGAGTCTCGAAATAATGATTCTTAGAAAAGTCAACCCTATGGGTACTACTTTGGCCACCCTTTTTGGCTAAGTTAAAAATGGAATTTCGAGTCGACTAAAACATGAAACTTGTTAAGAATTATCGAGACAACCTATTGGTACAAAGAACGAGGTTATAAATGATTAAGTAAGATATACGAAAGATCCGACATTAAGGATAGGTTCGAGGTGTGTTTGGACTAAGCTTACATGACTTAAGTTAAGTTATACTTAACCTTCGAAATGTTCAGTGATTGACCTCGGTTATTGTGACTATTTATAGATCACTGGATTGACACGAGGCACACTACCCCTACAGGATTACCAGGCAAGTTTCCAATACTTGGAACTGTTGTTGTGATAATATATATGATGATTGTTGTATACATATGCCATAGCATGCATGTCTACTTTCAAGTCTATTGATATACTTGTTCCCTGAATTGATATTGGCCTATAGACTAGATATGAATTATCAGTTATAAGCCGGATTGTCTTGTTAAGACCCTTAGTGAAGGGCGTATGATATTCCTTCATTAAATATAGACCGGGAGTCGGTATTTTGTATTATAGAGATAGTCGTGGAAACCCGGAGGGATTCCAGTGACAGTTTATTGAGGAATGTTATTTATGAACATTATTTATATTTTCCATGAAGTATTAATTACTTGGAAATTATTCGAGGAATGTTATTTGAATATTATCTCAATCGAGAAATACTACATGAATATTATTTTGAATATTCATTCGCGTTTATTTATTCGCTGAATATTATTTTAATATTCATTTGAACTTTAATTACTTAAATGAATATTAGTTTCGAATATTCATTTAGAGATGGATTATTTAAATGAATTATTACTTTGATATTCATTGGAATTTTATTCATTAAATGAATATCACTTTCGGATATTCATTTGAGTTTTATGTAATTGATAAATATTATTTTAAAAGTATTCTCTGGAAGTTCTAATTACTTAAGGAATATTATTTCGAATATTCCTTAAAGGTTTTGATTACTAAATGAATATCATTTGGATATTTATTTAGAATATTATTTGTTTAATGAATATCAATTGAATATTCATTTGGGATTTATTTATTAATGAATATTATTTTGAATATTCATTTAAGATTTTATGTACTTAATGAATATTATTTAAAAGTATTCATTCGAAGTTCTATTTACTTAAGGAATATTGCTTCGAATATTCCTTTAAAGTTTTGATTACCAAAAGAATATTAGTTCGATATTTATTTAGAATATTATTTATTTTATGAATATTATTTTCAAATATTCACTTAAGGTTTGATTTGTTTAGTGAATATTATCTTAAGCATTTATTTGAGTTTAGTTAATTAATGAATATTATTTTGAATATTCATTTAAAGAAGAGAGTTATTCGGTAAATAATTCTATATAATCATTCAAGGATTACTTACGAGCACTATTATGATGTATTCATATTCCTTAATTATTATTGATTTATTAAATATTCTTGGAATATTTATTTAAATTCTTTTAAGTTCTTTTTATAATGATTCATATTATTCAAAGATTATCTGTCACCTTCAGATATGGTGTAAAATATTTCAGAGTCTTTTATGATTATTTTATCAAGGGGAGGTTTCCAAAAACTATATTTTCATTTAAATCTATCTTATAAGAAGATTTAAATACTCGCTCAACTTTCAAAAATATATAAGGGGACCTCACTTGAGATATGTTATTTATTGGACTGCCCGGTCCTATACTTGCTAAACTATCTTGTCACTCATATCTTGATTCTTTCAAACATCGATATGAATCTGTTTGGTTACCTCCTCAACGCTCGAGGGGTAAGAATTGATGGAACAAGTTTATATCCATTAACAAGCATTAGCTTGGGAAATATTGGTGAATTTTCCTTTCCAACTGGATACGACTACTTTGTGGAGTCCTATCAACAAGTAATATACTTGGGGAAAGGGGGAGGAACTTTACGTTTCAGAGTCATGGATGTTAAATGAACTAGGAGATGCGTAAGTGACCCAGTGGCGCCGGTCCAGCAAATGGCCCAACCGTTGGCCGAGGGGGTTCCAGAGGGTGGAAGACAAGTAAATCCGTCGGTGCTTCCTTCTACATGTAGTAAACAAGAGGTGGGGAGCATAACATGCGACTGATCATCGTGTAAATGCTATGTCTCCTGGCGCGTCAAACTCCAGTATTAGTTCATCTCTCAATGTTGGAAAGTTTCCTGCAACATTATCATTGTTGGCAGGTTTGAATAGTGTTTGAACTGGAATTGCAATATTCTTCCTGCAAGTTCCTCTATTATGAAAATTTGATAATATCTTGCTTATCTTTGACATAGCAGATATCTCTTCAGAACAATTATATTTTGAGTTACCTTGTAACTTCGTCTCATACCTTATATTGGTACTACATTCGTTAATGCATGGCATATGGTTTCAAAGATATTTTGGACGGTTACATATTATCACTGTTCAATTATATTTCTGGTGGGCTATTGCTCACCCTTGCTTTATTTATTTATATCACAACAACAGCTAGATCAGATGGTCGCGTAAGGCGTGCTCAGCATAGGCAGGTGTCAGCCGTCAGAGGATTAACCGCTGAGGTCATAGCTACCATTGCTAAGGATGCAGCCTCTGGTAGGCTAGTTGTTAGCATTTGTGCATCAAATTTATTTATATATATGGCATATACCAATGGATGGCAAAGAGCATGTAATTGTAAAATTGTAATTCTTTGGGTTGTAAGAACTCAAACTTGTGATTAATAATATTGATGGTTACTCTGATTTCATCTCTGGGACTATAACGGGTGTGTTTTATGTTGTTGTTTTGGGTCACAAGGTTGTAATTTAAATTATGTTGGTTTTATGGATGGATATTGAGACCGTAACGACCAGATCCCTGACCCTGGATCTGGGGGTGTTACAGAAATGGTATCAGAGAGAGCGTTATATATCCCAGAGATGACGCGACGTAAAATAATAAATTCATTAAGATAATAAGAACTCTTGCCAAGTTCATAGTCGGACTACATAAGGTAGTACAGACATATAAAACCCTTATGGGAACTCTTAAGTATCATGATAGTAACATAACTCGTTCTTGTATCGACTAGTAAGGCGACATACCTTGGGGATTACGAGCAGTAACACAATGATGCTTGTTCTGATGCTGGAAATCGGCTTGGTGATTCGTCGGAATACCTTACTGAGAACCAGAAGGAGGTTTCAGCTAAAGAAAAGAACCCTGTTAGGAAGAAGGAATTTACCCTTGAGGGAATAAGGCCCGCATCAAGAAAGACTGTAAGAGATAAGGTATAGTGCTCAGAGAAGTGAGCGTAAAGAACTGAGATATTATTAAGTGAACTAAAGATGAGTATTGGATTCATAGCTGGACTGCCAGATGAAGTACCAGCAAGTAAGATGGATTTGAGGAATTACTTGAGATCTTATATGAGGTTAGATAAGAATCCTTAGAGACTTCCAGATCAGAGGAGAAGACCAGTGAGTCTGTGATAAACTAGTAATAAGGCTATTGTCAGGAACCAAGTATAAGTCTAGTTCAATTCAGTGGAAGGATGGACCAGAAACATTAGAAGCATGTGATTCAAAGGAATATTAAATTTTTTTTTCTGTTCCTTGAATGGATTATGGTAGTTACCTTAAGTTTATTCTGACACTGAATCGTAAAGGGATTAGGCAAGGCAAGCAGTGGTTGAGATGTAATTGAGAATGCTTTTAGATGCAACCTGAAAGAACATGTGTAGGACGTGTTCTCGAAATAAGAGTTTTAGCAAAATGAAGTCCAGCAATAGGACACATGATCAATAAGAGTAGTGTTGGTCGGCCCTACCAAGTTAAAGACAGCTTCAAATGGAGATTGGCCAACCACACCAACAAAGGTGAGAAATTTCATAAGATTCACAAGGTATTATCAAAGATTTGTTCAGGACTTTACAAAGATTGCAATCCCGTAACCCGACTTATTTGTAAGACTAAAAGTTTGAATGGACAAGCTAAATGGGGGAAAATCTCCCTGGAGTTAAAGATAAAAACTGGTGATGACCCAGCATTGGCGTTACCTAATGGAAGAAGGAGAATTTTGGAATATATTAGGATGCACCTCGTACAGGTTTAGGTGTTGTGCTTGTGCAACATGACAACATAATTTTCGAATACAAGTGGACAACACGGTTCACCAGATTCGGATGACCTTGGTAGTGTCAATTCTGGGAAGCGACTAACCCCGATGGTAGCGTTCCTTCTGAGACTAGTTATTAAGTAGACTGGTATTTGGTAGTATCGACTATTAGGATAAGCATGTATCGGGGAGGTATGGCATGTTTAGTTTGAAACTTTTGATTCCCCTTCTAAGGACGATGTATATTTGGTTTCCTTCTAAATGATTAAACTCCCAGCTTTATGTCAATCATTTCATTACTATAATTGTTTATGGTTCGACCAGCTCGGATGTTCCTAGAAATATTCTTCGGGTATCGAAATGGGATTAAGAAACAAGTCGAAATGAGAAATTCCGGGATTGACTTAAATGAAAAAGGTTGTTATGCCAGAATGTTAAGCTTTGGTGGCACGTGAAATTGATAAGAGTAACTAGAAGAATAAAAGAAAAGTAAGGGTGACCGGAGATGGTACCGAGAAGTCGATTGAGACTTATATGGAGTGAAGTTTTGAAAAGATCAAAAGGTATCAAGTAGAAGGCACTATGCCAACAATTGCTAGAAAAGTAATGCTATTAGCCGACCCCTAAATTCACATATTTTAGTGTGGCCAGTTGGGGCCAAGTCACTAAGGATTGTCAAGTGACTAATCCAGCAATGTAAGGACAAAGCGGGGTGCTTCTAACAAAGTGCCAACCGCAAGAACTTTTGATGAAGAATGAATTGAGATACATGATGATGGACTTTATAAAAACCCTGGATGTATTAGGCACTAAGAGATTCACGTTGAACACGACCAATATCTTCCAGAACATCCTTGCTACCATTACCAAGTCCTGTAAGAAAGAGCATATAGACATATTTTGTCTTTTGGAAGGTCATGTAGATCGACATTCATAAGAAGAGGTTTGCATTAAGCTACCTATAGATGATCAAGATTGGAATGATTGAAAAGAGACCCTTATTATGGATATATGATTGAATTGCCAAGTACAGGATGTAAGTATTCCTTGAAAATGGAATTGAGGATAGAATGTCCATAGATTAATACGAACCCTGGGGAATGCACAAAGGATAGCATTACCCCTAATATAGACATTGTGAAATCAGACGATATAAGTTGAATCGACCAAGGTATCAATAACCTGTAAGGATTTGTGGAAAGGAGTCTCTAAAAGTACATAGACAGAATTGTTATCGAATTGATTAATGATGTTTGATATACCCTGTAACCAGGAGATGCAGGAGGAATGATGAGGATGGCCTAAGAAACCTTATAAGGGAAGTGCTAATATTCTAAACTTCAAACGGGAAGTTTGGTAAGGAATGTATGACATAGTAACAATAAGGCCAGATGAAGCATGTGTGAAACCATGTAAAAGTATGGATTGAACCAATAAGGTTGAGATTATCCTAAAAACAAGAAGGGAGTTAAGTAAGGAAATATCCTAGGTATGATTTGGAGTACCTGTAGTCAAGATCGCACTAGAAAGGTGGAAGCAATGACTTTCGGAAAAGACTGATAGATGCTTTCTCTCATTCAGCAGAATTTAAGGGAGAATGCTTCCACCCTGAGTTGGAATAGATCCAGAAAACATTGATCTCAAGAAATTATTATAATCAGGAAAGGCCAACGAGGTGGCCGACACTTTAAGTATAGGGGAGTAAGTATAAATGCTCAGACCAAAGAAATAGAATGATAATGTAAGGACCTTGATGGTCATAATATGGTAGAGGAAGTTACATTCCGTCTAATGATTTTGCCAGGATCAACTATAAGAATAGTTTAAGTAAAGATTCGATTCCTGATGTTGCCAGTAGCACATTACCGACATTAGGAGGCTCTACGACAGACCAGACCAAATTCCCCAAGAGACTCGCCTTTTCTTTGGAAAGAGAGAGGGGAGGTTAAGTAACAATGAATTGGTAGTAAATGACCAGAAATAGAGAGGGTACAAATACTGATAAGCCAAATGGCACGATGAGAAATGACAAGCAAGTTTATGTTGGTGTATTTCTGTGCAAACAAGATAGAGAATTATGAGGTTGGCAAGCGATTAAGCAAACCGCTAAGCTTTTAGTCTTCTACCGGAGATATATGATTAATAATCTCACCAGCCTGTTCCAGCTGCGATGCTGGAAGCTTTCCTGCAATTTTATCTGCTTCATGTAATATCTACGTCAAGTTCAGGAAGCATTCCCTATGGATAGGGAATAGTGATTATTTTGTTTTCCTAGAGGATCTTGAATTGACAATTATGAAACCCGTACGTTTAGCTATTCAATCACTGCGTAAATGATAAGCAATGATGACCCTTCTGAGAAATTAAGTGTTTACGACTGTGGAAATGTCGAATTGAATCTAAGTTAGAGAAATCATCCAGGTCAGTTTCGGGTGGTTTAATTTTAGAGACGACGGGATATTTGTAATAAATAATCCGGATATGATGGTTCATAGAATGATTATAGTAGAAATGAAGACAAGTGACTGATAGAGATGAAAATCGATAGGAGAGTCAGATAGGACTCATGAGAAGCTCCAGGAATAAAGCGAGAAAAGTATGGAATTGACAGAGCAAGGGTATTGGCCAAAACAGAAAGTTGGAATTAGGAACATAAATGACATACAAATTGACTCCATTTAAGTTTGGAAAATTCGAGGAAATACGGAAAAGATTGATTGAGTAATAAAGAAACTCATGGAATGAAAAAGTGAAATCCAGATGGTTGAACAGAGGAAAGTTTGACCACAAACGTGTAACACGTATTGAATAAAGGTGACGAGTGCCTCAACCCTGAGATGACGGTGGAGATAAACAACAAAAGTAAATAAGAATTAGATAATAAGAAGGATGTGATTGATAAAGAAAAGATTGGGAAATAATTATGGAAGTGAAGCAAGGAATGTTATGAATGGGTTTTCCTAATGAGCTATCGGAATGACAACCTGATGGTGTTAGAATTATGAATATGAAATGGCCAGTGTCGTGGCGTGAAATGCCAGTAATAATAATGTCAAGCGAGAAATCCATGATTTTAACCTAAGAGGTTGAAGGATTTTCCAAAAGTAGGTGATACTAATATCGAACAAGAGTATAGGTCCACAGAATGATGGACAGAGCAACAAGGACATGTGATATGTGAGATTACGATAAAGAAGTATTTGATACGAATACGATTATCTTTCTTCGCTAATAAACCTCTATAGTTCAGAGGTGAATTCTAAGTATGATATTTCGACAATCATGAAAATTTTCTTATATAATTCCTTGAAATTCTTTTCTTTTCTTCTTCCTTATTTATTTTCTTTTAAATTGAGAAGAACAACCCTTTAAGGAGGGGAGGTACTGCTACGTGACGATCTGTCTGTGTGATAGAAGTCTAAGTGGAATGCCATTAATTGTTTAATTGTTTGTCAAGTACTAAAGGCTGGCCCCCTTCTGTACTAACTATGCAATATAACAAATGTTCATTGATCATAGTGATCTCTCAATAAATTCTTCTAATTTTATATATTGAGCGAGATTGCGAAGATTAAGGCCGTCAGGAATTGCAAAATTACGAGTGAGGTTATCTCCGGAATTCGTAGCGCGTTAGTGATACCGAAGTCACTGCACGTACCAATAAGGTTAATAGTATAAGACCGGACAAGAGCGTATACCGGATAATGTGTTGTGTGAAAGTACCAAGGAATTGGTAGGACGTATAAGGGGTGTATTGTAACACCAGTACGAGGCGCTTTAGAAAGATTGGAATGTGTAAGGATCGACCAGAGAATTGGAAAGTGAAATAACCAACAAATACCCAATTGTCTTCTACCTGATTCCGGGACGGAATCCTTTTAAGGAGGGGAGACTGTAAGAACCCAGATTTTTGGGTAGAATTAAAACTTTTTATTATGTATTGATATAAGAATGAATAGTGGTTACAACTAGAATGTAATACTGGTTTTAATGAATGAATAATGAAAGGATATATATTCCAAGGTTATATGGCCTGAAGGATGCTATTGAGTGATAACTTAGATTAGAATAATCTATCTCCTAGAAAGTTAATATAAGATTCCCTAGAGAGAAATAGATACCCTCATGTCATCCAGATCAATATCGGTTACAAGTACGGAGGTTCCATGAAAGGTTAAGGAACACTCGAGGGTGAATCAGGTTCATTTTCCTAATTATAGGAATTAAATAAAAATAAGTGATGAATAGTGATTTTGGTGGAATTTGGAATATTATTATAATAATGTTATACCCGGTATTCGGAACGGATTTCTGAGTTCGTATTAGTGATCCAGGAGGAAAATAAGTGTATGTAAAAGCTGTCGGATTCAGAAAAAGAGCACTTTTATTTTCTCCGAGATTTCCCTGGACACTGCAAGACTTAAGGATTTATAAAAGGGAATTAAGGAATTTAAATTCGAGAAGTATTAAGTAAGATGGAGGATGGTATTATAATTATTAAGAAGGTTTTCGGTAAAACCCTAACTAGAAACGAATGAGTTATTCCCTCGAACGATCAACGAATTAAGCAATAAACGGACAAAGAAACAAGCAGAGGGAGCAAGAGTCATGCACAAGCTACTAGAAAATATCTAGTAACCAACATAGTTACAAGAGTAACTAGAATCAAGTGGATCAACCAAGTACTTAGCAATCTAACTACAAGTTTGCCTTAAACCATCCAAAGATAAACACATGTCTCTCCTAAAACCTCATCCACTACATCACACCTTTAATAAAGGTGCTTTATGTTAGATATTATCTTAAAACACTACAATAATTCATTTATCACACAAACCAAGCAAAAGATCAAGCAACCAACTCCATTCTCTCCAAAATGAAGCATTCGGCTTCTTCTTAAATTCAAGGATCAAAATCCTACTTCCAACCATCATTTGATCTTGAAACTTTTTATGTGAGTCCTATAATTCATAAAAATGATCTCCTCAAAATCCTAGCTTCAATCTCTTCTTTTTCCATTTTCAAAAAAATCATTAAAGAGGAGGATGAATAGTGTTCTTCAAGAACTAACTTTGATTTTCATGTTTCTTTGGTTGATCTTAGGTTTGTTAAAGCTAGACAAGGACCATACCAAGCTTTGTAAGGCCATATCACACTCTCAAGAAGGTATAATGATCTTGAAACCCTAGGCCTACTTTGAGTTTATGAATGTTCTTGATGGATTTAAGTGTTAGGAGCATGTTAGTGATGTTATAATCATGATTATGTGGTAGATCTAATGGATTTAAGAGATGATGATTATGTTGGTACAATATTGTGTTCTTGAGATTGTTGAGATGAGAATCATATGTATAGGTTGTATTGGTGCCCGGTGTGGCTTGGTTTTAGTGTTACGATTAGTAGAACGTTCGATTTATAGCCGTCGTAATGCCCGATTTTCGTTTAATCTTGAAATCCGAACTTGACAGTAGATAAAACTCACTGCATAGCTTCGACTTATGCCATGATTAGCTAGATCATGTTACAAGCTTTGTTTTGATATAAAGATCGTATGAAATGGACTTACGGTTTAGGAGTTATGATTAAATTCGTAAAAGAGGTTCGAAACCGTAATCGAAAGTTCGTAACTGAAATTGGAATCCCTTAACATGACTAAGTCAGTGACGAATCATGGTAATTAAATATTAGAGGTAATAAGGAAGGCGTGAGATAAAACCACAAGTAAAATGGATCGTTTTCCGATTTTATAAAAATGTTCGAATCGAGGATAAGTGCGAAGAAACCACTTTTCGGAGGTAACATTATTCATTAAAACCTCCTGCCCTGTTTTGGCAAAATTCCGAAAAATTAATCTTCTGATCTAAGTCCAATTTTGAGTTAGCTACCTTCTAGACATTCTCTAGATCATGTATGCGAAAACGGTGCGTCATTTGAGTTAACGGTTACCGAGTTATGAACGTTTTAGTGAAAGAGGTGTGAATAGTAAAGATCCGTAGTCGACTGAACTTCAAAAATACATTTCACCTATTTAGACTCGTGGTTTCGAATTGGAAATTTTATGATAAATATTACAAATACCAAAGATGATTTTATAAGTGGTTTCGTAATTAAATACGTTTCCAGTGATTTATTAAAAGTGTTGAAGTACGAGTCTCGAAATAGTGATTCTTAGAAAAGTCAACCCTAGGGGTACTACTTTGGCCACCCTTTTTGGCTAAGTTAAAAAGGGAATTTCGAGTCGACTAAAACATGAAACTTGTTAAGAATTATCGAGACAACCTATTGGTACAAAGAACGAGGTTATAAATGATTAAGTAAGATATACGAAAGATCCGACATTAAGGATAGGTTCGAGGTGTGTTTGGACTAAGCTTACATGACTTAAGTTAAGTTATACTTAACCTTCGAAATGTTCAGTGATTGACCTCGGTTATTGTGACTATTTATAGATCACTGGATTGACACGAGGCACACTACCCCTACAGGATTACCAGGCAAGTTTCCAATACTTGGAACTGTTGTTGTGATAATATATATGATGATTGTTGTTTACATATGCCATAGCATGCATGTCTACTTTCAAGTCTATTGATATACTTGTTCCCTGAATTGATATTGGCCTATAGACTAGATATGAATTATCAGTTATAAGCCGGATTGTCTTGTTAAGACCCTTAGTGAAGGGCGTATGATATTCCTTCATTAAATATAGACCGGGAGTCGGTATTTTGTATTATAGAGATAGTCGTGGAAACCCGGAGGGATTCCAGTGACAGTTTATTGAGGAATGTTATTTATGAACATTATTTATATTTTCCATGAAGTATTAATTACTTGGAAATTATTCGAGGAATGTTATTTGAATATTATCTCAATCGAGAAATACTACATGAATATTATTTTGAATATTCATTCGCGTTTATTTATTCGCTGAATATTATTTTAATATTCATTTGAGCTTTAATTACTTAAATGAATATTAGTTTCGAATATTCATTTAGAGATGGATTATTTAAATGAATTATTACTTTGATATTCATTGGAATTTTATTCATTAAATGAATATCACTTTCGGATATTCATTTGAGTTTTATGTAATTGATAAAAATTATTTTAAAAGTATTCTCTGGAAGTTCTAATTACTTAAGGAATATTATTTCGAATATTTCTTAAAGGTTTTGATTACTAAATGAATATCATTTGGATATTTATTTAGAATATTATTTGTTTAATGAATATCAATTGAATATTCATTTGGGATTTATTTATTAATGAATATTATTTTGAATATTCATTTAAGATTTTATGTACTTAATGAATATTATTTAAAAGTATTCATTCGAAGTTCTATTTACTTAAGGAATATTGCTTCGAATATTCCTTTAAAGTTTTGATTACCAAAAGAATATTAGTTCGATATTTATTTAGAATATTATTTATTATATGAATATTATTTTCAAATATTCACTTAAGGTTTGATTTGTTTAGTGAATATTACCTTAAGCATTTATTTGAGTTTAGTTAATTAATGAATATTATTTTGAATATTCATTTAAAGAAGAGAGTTATTCGGTAAATAATTCTATATAATCATTCAAGGATTACTTACGAGCACTATTATGATGTATTCATATTCCTTAATTATTATTGATTTATTAAATATTCTTGGAATATTTATTTAAATTCTTTTAAGTTCTTTTTATAATGATTCATATTATTCAAAGATTATCTGTTACCTTCAGATATGGTGTAAAATATTTCAGAGTCTTTTATGACTATTTTATCAAGGGGAGGTTTCCAAAAACTATATTTTCATTTAAATCTATCTTATAAGAAGATTTAAATACTCGCTCAACTTCCAAAAATATATAAGGGGACCTCACTTGAGATATGTTATTTATTGGACTGCCCGGTCCTATACTTGCTAAACTATCTTGTCACTCATATCTTGATTCTTTCAAACATCGATATGAATCTGTTTGGTTACCTCCTCAACGCTCGAGGGGTAAGAATTGATGTAATAAGTTTATATCCATTAACAAGCATTAGCTTGGAAAATATTGGTGAATTTTCCTTTCCAACTGGATACGACTACTTTGTGGAGTCCTATCAACAAGTAATATACTTGGGGAAAGGGGGAGGAACTTTACGTTTCAGAGTCATGGATGTTAAATGAACTAGGAGATGCGTAAGTGACCCAGTGGCGCCGGTCCAGCAAATGGCCCAACCGTTGGCCGAGGGGGTTCCAGAGGGCGGAAGACAAGTAAATCCGTCGGTGCTTCCTTCTACATGTAGTAAACAAGAGGTGGGGAGCATAACATGCGATTGATCATCGTGTAAATGCTATGTCTCCTGGCGCGTCAAACTCCAGTATTAGTTCATCTCTCAATGTTGGAAAGTTTCCTACAACATTATCATTGTTGGCAGGTTTGAATAGTATTTGAACTGGAATTGCAATATTCTTCCGGCAAGTTCCTCTATTATGAAAATTTGATAATATCTTGCTTATCTTTGACATAGCAGATATCTCTTCAGAACAATTATATTTTGAGTTACCTTGTAACTTCGTCTCATACCTTATATTGGTACTACGTTCGTTAATGCATGGCATATGGTTTCAAAGATATTTTGGACGGTTACATATTATCACTGTTCAATTATATTTCTGGTGGGCTATTGCTCACCCTTGCTTTATTTATTTATATCACAACAACAGCTAGATCAGATGGTCGCGTAAGGCGTGCTCAGCATAGGCAGGTGTCAGCCGTCAGAGGATTAACCGCTGAGGTCATAGCTACCATTGTTAAGGATGCAGCCTCTGGTAGGCTAGTTGTTAGCATTTGTGCATCAAATGTATTTATATATATGGCATATACCAATGGATGGCAAAGAGCATGTAATTGTAAAATTGTAATTCTTTGGGTTGTAAGAACTCAAACTTGTGATTAATAATATTGATGGTTACTCTGATTTCATCTCTGGGACTATAACGGGTGTGTTTTATGTTGTTGTTTTGGGTCACAAGGTTGTAATTTAAATTATGTTGGTTTTATGGATGGATATTGAGACCGTGATGACCAGATCCCGGACCCTGGATCTGGGGATGTTACAAATATGGTATCAGAGAGAGCGTTATATATCCCAGAGATGACGCGACGTAAAACAATAAATTCATTAAGATAATAAGAACTCTTGCCAAGTTCATAGTCGGACTACATAAGGTAGTACAGACATATAAAACCCTTATGGGAACTCTTAAGTATCATGATAGTAACATATAAAACCCTTATGGGAACTCTTAAGTATCATTTGCATAGGTAATAAATTTATATGAATAGTGATGAATAGTAGTGTTTAAGAACTAACTTGATTTTTATGGTTTCTTTAGTTGATTCAAGCTAGTATAAGGTTGTTTAAGCATATCCCAAGGCTTAGTAAGTGTTGTTAAAGATTCAAGGAAGGTATAATCTCTTCACTCCTCTTGAGTTTTTGATGAATATTGGTGGTATTAGTGGTTAAGTGGTTATAAGTGATGAAATCATGATTATATATGTGTTTAAAAGTGTTTTTATTGTATATGGAAGGAGTACGTGCTTGTGACCATGGTTGGTAAGATGACCACATGGTGTAGGTGATGGTGTATAAGGTGGATGATTGGTTTGGAGGAGTTGGATTTTGGAAAGTATGAAAATATAGCCGTTATAATGTTCGATTTCCGTTAAACCAAATAAATGCCCTGTTTTGGACACCAATACCCGTACGGCAGCACTCTGCCTAGGGTACCATTCGACCATAAAAAGATATAGCTTGTGTCATAGATCGTTTTGATATAAGGTGCATTAAAATCTGATGAACGGTTTAGGAGAAAAGTCAGTTTTAGTGAAAGACGTTCGAAAACCGAGAAACCGTAATTGTATCAACTTTGAGGATATAATTACCATGACTAAACATTTTTAAAAATCACGAAATATTGGGATATAGTATTAGTGTGGTCAGAGAACCATTACCAGTTGACCTTACATGAAAATTCGAAATCTATAATTTATAAGAATTTTTACAGTCAAGTGTGGTTATTAGGGGAAATGGTGGAATACACTAAAACTTTGATTGAATTTAAAAAGGGTTAAGTTCTTGGAACTTTTGGTCCGTAAAAGTTATGTCAAACATATGTTATGAGTCAAGGGAGTTATTGTATAAAGATTAGGTGATTAAGAGGGATATATATACTAACGATGATCCTTTCGTTTCTATAGAGACGGGAGACGAACTCTGGATCATACCTTCAGGACACAGAGATCGAGGCAAGATTTCTTCTATCTCTACTTGAAAAATTATTTATCTTTAAAGAAGATGATTTCATGGAATATATATGTGATTACATGATACTATATTGTTAATAATTTATTTCCTGAATTTCTGGGAATTGAAGAGAGATGGATATGGAGTATGGATATGATTACGAATAAAGTGAACATGCTTTATGATGAAGAGTTATATAAAAGAATGGTATCAGTTGTTATCTAGAGTTATATAAAAGAATGGTATCAGTTGTTATCTAGGGTTATATGATTTATAAGATCATGTTAAAAATATTCTTTTAAATATTGTGATTAAATAAATATTATTTGATTATTATTTAATGCTTTTAAAATAGATGGAGTATTTTATGTATATAAGAGCGTATTTGATTTCATTGAATACGGAGGAGATGTCTGAGTCATAATCAAAGTATTATGACATATATATATTCTTAAAGGTGATGATGAATGGTAATGTGAATGGAAATGTGAATGGAAATGGAAACGGAAAAATGGAAAATGTGAAATGGTGTTTTATAAACGGAATAATGATTTGACAAAAAGGGGATTGCAACAGAAAGCGTAAGAGGCTGTGTGCGGCACAGTCCAGCAACCATCATTTTATGAGGATGTAGTGGAGAACCTTCCTCATTATTTTATTTCCGGCCCATGTGTTGCCGATGGAGGATGTAGTGGAGAACCTTCCTCCAGGAGGATGTAGTGGAGAACCTTCCTCCAGGGATGTTTGACATTCCTTCTACTAGTAGTAAACAAGGAGCAGGTACTTAGGCGACTGATCATCGTCCTAACGTATCTGGCGCTAGCGGATATCCCCAAAATTTTTAAAGGAAGAATTGATAATGGTTCAGGTTTGCATACTGAAAAAGGAAAATGGTATGAAATGATGGAATCATTTTACAATAAGAGAAACTGATTTTATATTACTTTTATATAATTGTTGTATAAGAGGGAAAATAGAAACATTATATTGAGAGATTTTGTGCAGGTGGTATATTACCTTGAAATATTATACTGAGATGATGTAATGGTTTTTAATTATTTTAGAAGAGAAACTGATATTAGAATGCTATATATTTTTTTTTAGTCTAAAAATATTTAGAAGAAGGATTTATCGAAAAAAATAAAAAAATAAATTTTTCCATAATAATTATGATTTGTCTTCTGTTTATTTTATAGATATATCTATGTTTCCTTTGATGCTAGTTGATAGAATTTATCTTGCTGAGCTATTTTAGCTCACTCTTGCTACTTATCTATATACAGCTAGGTATGCCGATACTCCGTACCACGCCCCGCAAGAGGGTAAGGGAAAGGCGACCTTTTGAGAGCACGTTGGCACCGATTCCTGAGGTAGCGTAGAGGCAGACGGGTTCTGGTCATGTAATAAACTTTTGATTGTTGAAATGCTTCATGTCGAAGTATTATTCAACAATGTATTTAAGTATGATCCTGGTTTGTAATAACTCCTTTAAACTCTAAACTCTTAATATCGTGGATGTTGTTCTCTGAGCATATGACTGGTGTGTGTGTTAATACTTAAGTGTGGGGTCTATTGTGTGAGTTTTATTATGCATTTATATTCCAGCTGCAAAGAGAAGAATATTAATAAAGGGAAATTGGTCCGTGACGGTCTGGATTCATGACCCCGAATTTGGGGTTGTCACATTATGCCATATTTTTGGCATGTCTAATAATCTCTCAAATTTCTAATAATACTAATTATTAATTTAGATTAATAATTATTGCTTAACGCACAAGTTTTATCCTCTCTCTGAAATGAGGAAAGAATCAATCTCAATCAATCAATAACGGAAAATATCTCCAAACAATA
The DNA here is from genome assembly GCA_037693485.1 of Kitagawia praeruptora. Taxonomy (NCBI): domain Eukaryota; kingdom Viridiplantae; phylum Streptophyta; class Magnoliopsida; order Apiales; family Apiaceae; genus Kitagawia; species Kitagawia praeruptora. The sequence goes on from CM075349.1 coordinate 474,705, forward strand.
TTCTTTTTTATCAGGAAGATATTGTAGCATCCCAAAATCCGGGGCACAGATATGGGGCCACTAACCAATAAACAATATTATACATCTCTGAAAATAAACCACATTAATAATAAAAACCCCTTAAACCAAGATCTCTTACAGGTTATGGTATGAAACAAACTATCGAATTACATTACTACAACTCAATCTCAGAATAATATAAACTATCGAGTTTATATTATTGTTTATGGTTAGTGGCCCCATATCTGTACCTCGGATTTTGGGACCGTTACAAGTTGGTATCAGAGCTACAGGTTATGGTCACTGAAACAGATTAGGAGGGTTAAGGTACGAGTATAAGATAGACGTTGGGTAGAACGGTTTAGGATAAGGATCGTGTTTGGATACTTCGGCAAGCGTTGCGATGTTAATCGATTTTTCGGCATATCGCGCGAGTAGAAGTTCGAATCGTTTAAGGATCGAGCTATTAGTAAAACAGTGAACCTGAAGCGGCCTAAGCTAAGTGGGCAGCTGGAGTTATCAATTCGGGAGACGTAAGTGGGCAGCTAGAGTTATCAATTCGGGAGACGTTATTTCGAGATTTTCGCGTAGAATTTATGACATCCTATGAGATTAGTTTCGATGTAAACGTTTCGGAGATAGTACGAGAAGGTTAAGAATGTGAAGTGAGAAGCGATTATTAGCGAGAAGTGGAAGTTAAGCGTAGCTGTGCGCCCTTAATTGTCGATTCCATTCAGTTTATTGTCCAGAGAAATTTCCTATTCTTTCTTTGAATTGTCGTAAATTAATTCCCGGTTAGCATCGTTGCTGAGGCATTCGTTGCGCAGTGATGGTTCAAAAATCGAGAATGAATTTAGATCTTCTTATTTATTCAACTCATTATTGTCAGGCAGGTTTGGCAGCTAAGTATAGTAGTGATTAGTCGACAAGAGTGTGATTGAATAATTAAGAATTTCTTAAATGTTTACCTAATCAGTAGTTGATGCTACAGTTGAAAAGTCTAATACCCATCAATTGATGATGAGTTTCGTACATCAAATTTATTCGAATTCAATTCCATTCTTTTAGAAAGATTTATATTTCCAGATGATACTTGATCCATCTTTACAGAAAGATTTTTTAAACTCTTGAATCCTTTCCATTATCATGAATACGTGATTTTCTCTGTTCCAGCTGAGATGAACAACCTATGCAGATAGGGGATTCAGGGACATTGTATCTTTGTGATAGAAGTCCAGTGGGACGCCACTGATTGTGTTTGTCACGAAGTACTAAGGATTGGCCATCCTTATGTACTATGGTGGTTAACCAAGTGACAAATGCAACCTGAAAATAGTTCAAAAGATCATATTGATTTCTCGGTTAAATTCCTTTATAAAAGTTTTATCAAATAAACCCAGTGTATATTCGTACTTGATGCCCCATTTATTTTATTGACTTCATTTGTCAGAAATTCGATATTTTTAAAAATTCTTAATGATGAAGAGATGTGAGATAGATGTGATGACGTCTTGAATGATTAAAAAGACTACGACTGCATTGACGAAGAAGTGGTGATGTGTAAGAACCCTAATTTTTGGTAATATTTTATTTTATTTAATATCTTGTGGCAATGTCAATATGGAACCTTTCTGGTCATCTCTGTTGATAAATAGAATTGATTGTCTGAGAAACTGTGTTGTTGTATTCCCTATGTAAGATAAAAAGGGAGATTTTGAAGGCAAGAGTCTTATTGTTAGCAAGATTTATAAAACTTGGGGTTTGAGAATGATTAGAGTGTTAAAAGATTTATTAAGAATCATGACAAGGAATTATGGACATTCGAGGAATTTACACAATTAGTACTTAAGGAATTATAGGGGAAATCTCTACGCGACAAAATATTATTACGAGAGATTAATTAAGATACGATACGAATTAAAGATTAGATAATAAACATTGGTGGAAGAATAATATTACAAGGAGTAGTATTGCATGCAAACCCATGCAACCAAGTAGTTAGAAATCAAGCAAACTAGTTAGCCATTGGAAGATGAATAGTGCCTAGTTACTTGCTTTTTCAAAAAGGAGGAGACATGTAGTACTAATAGCCATACCTATGTTGTACCATGCTTGTACATACACAAATACATATCACCCAACCTCATCTCACACCACTTATTCACCCAACACCAAAATCAAAACACAAAAACACACCCCCCCTTGAAAAAAAAGCTCTCGGCCAAGCTTAAAGGTGGAGAAGAAAATTCCTTCTTCCCCCCTTTCCCATCACTCATAATTCACACCATAATTTCTAGGTCATCTACATCATCTAGGCAAGGTATGTTAGCAATTTCACTCCATTTCATCCACCCAATTTCAAGTTATAAATTGTTAAAGTTTGGATGAATAGTAACCAAGTTTGTTCTTCCTTTAGATCTTGCATTATAAGTGTTGTAGGAGATCATCTAAGGTATTGTTGAGTTGTGAAAAGCTTACCCAAGGCCACTAGGAGCTCAAGAAGGTATAAAATCACAAACCCTCTTGGTTATGTAGTATTTATGATATGTGGTAGTAGATCCATGTATTTATGAGCTAATCTTGGTTGTATATGTGTTGGATAGCATGGATCTTGAATTTTGATGTTGAGATTATGACTTTTATGACTATGGATAGTATATATATCACCATGAGTGTTATGAACCATGATTTGAGAGTATTAAGTGTTGGTTGTATGGTGGAATTGTGGAAAATGATTGATCTAAGTAGTATGTGCATGCTGAGTTTTTCCAGGATCAATGACCTGTATTGTAACACGGTTTTGAACCCCCCAATGTTGTCCCCTGATGTCCTACCTTATATTGTTGGAAAGATAATTGAATGTAGTTTCTGGAAATGTAAGGTTCATGGCTAGGTGATGTGTAGATTTTAAGTTATGGTCGGAGGAGTGAATTGTGTTTCTGGACTATGGACTGCACTAAGTGACCCCCTTGTGAACCTTGTTTAAACCCCTAAAAATTTATGTGGGATCATGGAAAAATTAGAGAAGCTAGGATATACAGTGGTGAAGGCTACCCAAAAAGAATCGGATTAAAATATGAATTTTTGAACTTTATAAAAATGCTAGAGTAAATTTCGCGCAAGGGAAAAAGTCGTTAGTGGAGCATAATTCTAGGAGTAATGGTTATGGTTCGAATGTGGTAACCAAATTAAGTCGTATAAGTGACGAGCGTAATCGAGTGATGACATGAACCTATAGAGGGGCTAGGGTGTCATAAGACGAAGTCATTAAGTTAATTTCGTACCCCCCTAAAACCCCGTAATTAAAGAGATATTGTTAAGGTACTAACGAGCGGTTATTGCTTATGTATAGATCGTTCCACTCCGCACGCTCGACCACCCCAACCAAACCAAGGCAAGTTTACTTTTCAAAACTTATACATATACAAGGACTTTCACTGTTGTGTTTGTAGTTTTCAATTATATCAAATGCTATGTTTATTGAAGTATTGATGCAACTGAGATTGTATAAGTACATATATGCTTGTACCCCTTGAACTTAGATTAAAATGTTTTCTTCGGACAACGACTCTAGCAATAGAGGTCGTAGCGGTCCGTATATACCTATTGGCCGGGGAGCGGTATATTATTATATCGTATCTAGATTGCGAAAACCCGAAGGGTCATTCGGGAAGTATCATATACTCAAGTATTATATTCATATCTTCGTAAATACTCGAAACCCTATCTTGGATTAAAAGTTTATTTTATTAAATAATTATTTTATTAATTATTAATATTAAATCTTAAAATATTAATTATTAATTATTGTTCTCTATTTTAAAAACAAAGCTAATCCAAGATACCTTTAGTACTTTCAAACTCGAGCTTTTTCGAACTCAAAACATTTTCGAAAACCCCCGGTCAGGTTCTGCTTCTTTTATGATTTCAAGAATCATCGGTCGACTGATGTCGAACCACAATTACTCTGTTTTCAATCAAAATCAAGATTTTAAAAGAAAAAGAAAAAGGGACTCTGGCAGGTGTGGGAACCGTTGACGAACGATTCCCAGGATGTGTAAGCGGCCGTGAGCCAGGCGGTCCATCACTTATTATTCCGGCCCAGGTGTTGCCGAAGGATGATTACGGATGTAGTTTTCATCGAGGGTGATTACGGATGTAGTTTTCACTCGGGGATAGTTACGGATGTAGTTTCTATCCTTCTACCGGTAGAGAAGACCCGCGGATTATTGGACTCGGATGTGGCGACTGATCATCGTCAATCCCTGTCAGGTTTTATGTTTTCTTTAAGTCCCATTCCTCCACTTTGGAAAAATGCTTTGACACTGCATCTTAGGCCTATGTGCCAGTTGCCGATAGTGTCCTATGTTGATGAGAAAGATGTTGACTTTATGCAGTAGCTAGAACTGCAAGGTTATTTTGAAAATAAGGGCACGTACTGGTGCACCTTTGAAATTTACAATTAATGACAAATGATTTTATAACTGATTGATACAAACGAGTTTAATGACTGTTATACATATGAAATGTTATATTGCTTACCTTATACATATATTCTTGCTGAGCTATAGTTGCTCACTCTTGCTTGTTTTCAAATTTTACAAACACAACAGCTAAGAGAAATGGCAAGAACCTGTCAGACTGTTCGAAAGCAGGTGACTAGACCCCAGGCTGTAGTTGAGATTCCTCCGGTATGCCCCATTAGCCGGATTGGTTGGCAACTTTTGTTAGTACGTTTTATTTATAAGAATGACCTGTGCAAGGTTTTACAGTTTATCGCCATCATAAGGACACTGCGAGTTTCGAAATTTTAACCCTGTATAAGGAGGAACAATACGTTCCTGACTTCTCTAAATACAGTCAAATAATGTGAAAACCCTAACCCATTTTTGTCTTATTATCAGAATCATGCCACCCAGAAGAATGAACACTCGAGCTCACCCGGCCAACTCTGAAGGCCAGGGTAGCCACCATGGGCCGGAAGGCCACCAAAACCGAGAGAGAGAGGATCAGAACCTGAGCGAGGATGAAGGTAGTGACTATAACTTGTTTGATAACTCTGAGTATGATGAAGAGGAAGCTGAAGATGATACCCTGGAGGTGGAAAACCTAAGAAGAGACCCTATGGAGCGATTCATGGACATACTCAGGCAGAACTTGGACCGTCCCCCGGTTCAGCCACCACCCAACAATGCGAATGCCAATGCCTTTCGGAATTTCAAATCCCTGAAACCCCCGGAGTTTAAGGGAACTGCAGACCCGGTCGAGGCAAGAGCCTGGCTGAAAGAAATGGAAAAATCTTTTGAGATACTAGGAGTCGCTGAAGAGCAGAAAACTGTTTTCGCCACCTATTTGCTGAAGGGTGAGGCAAACTACTGGTGGGAAGCTAAAAAGAATTTGGAGGGAAGAGGTGTGGTGACCTTGGAGAGGTTTAGCGAGTTGTTCTTGGAAAAGTATTTCCCTAGGTTCATGGAAACACAAATGGAGCTGAAATTTTTGGAACTAAAGTAAGGTAACATGACGGTGGCCGAGTATGAGGCAAGATTTACTGAGCTGTCAAGGTTTGTGCCGGAATATGTGAACTCTGAGGTGAAGAGGGCCCGAAGGTTTCAATTGGGGCTAAAGCAATGGATTCAGAATCGTGTGGCGGTTCTTGAGCTGACAGACTATGCCACCCTGGTACAGAAAGCATCGATTATTGAGGTTGGGGGTGAACAGATGCAGAAGGAGAGGGAAGGAAAGAAGAGGAAGTTTGACAGTCGAAAGGGAAACTCTGCGGGAGGGAGCTTTCCGAGCAAATTTAAGCGAGGAACAATGTCCCAACCCAGCGGAAACTTTGGAACCAAGAGAGCTGAAAGTTGGAGTGTGGGCCAGGGCGGCCGACCACAGGGATCATCGTACTCTACCCCACCCCGAGCCCCACTCCCAGAATGCAATAAGTGTGGAAGGAAACATGCGGGTGTGTGTAACCTGCAAGATGTGAAGTGCTTCAAGTGTGGGCTGACAGGACATTATGCTAACACCTGTCGAGGAACTAGTAACAACACCAGTGCCGGAGGTAACTGCTTCAAGTGTGGGAAACCAGGGCACCGAATGAGGGAATGTATGTCCTCTGGGCCAGCTGCGTCAAGAGTGAGTGGAACTACTTTTAACAGGGCCCCTACTGCAAGAACTTTTAACATGACTGTGCAAGATGCCGTGAGGAACACGGATGTGATCGCAGGTACCCTACTACTCAACTCAGTTAATGCGAATGTTTTATTTGATTCGGGAGCTACCAAGTCTTTCATATCTTTAGATTTTGTATGTCGGTTAGGCCTTAAGACTGAACCACTGAGAGACAGACTACAAGTAGAGATAGCTAATCATGAAATTATTCCTGTTAACCAAGTATGTCCAGGTTGCGACCTAGAAATAGAAGGGCAACACTTTCGGGTAGATTTAATACCTTTTAAGTTAGGAGAGTTTGACGTAATAGTAGGTATAGATTGGTTGACAACCCATGGAGCTCAGATTGATTGTGTGAAGAAGAAAGTGAGTTTAAGACTGCCAGGGGATAAGGAAGTAGTGTTTAGTGGAAAATGACAAACCCAAAAGTTCCTGACTATGACTCAAGATAAAAGGCTGTTACGTAAAGGATGTGAAGCCTATCTAGCCTATGTAAAGGATACCAAGAAGGAGGCACCCAACCTACAGGAAATCCCAGTTGTTAATGAGTTCGCGGACGTATTTCCAGATGATCTTCCAGGACTACCACCTGATAGAGACATCGAGTTCGCTATAGATTTAGTTCCGGGCACGGCCCCAATTTCAAAAGCCCCATATAGGCTAGCCCCAGTAGAGATGAAAGAGTTGGCCACCCAATTGCAAGAGCTGTTGGATAAAGGAATGATAAGACCTAGTGTGTCACCGTGGGGAGCCCCGGTGCTATTCGTGAAAAAGAAGGATGGCAGTATGAGATTATGCATAGACTACAGGGAGTTGAATAAGGTGACCATAAAGAATAAGTATCCTTTACCCAGAATAGATGACCTGTTTGACCAACTTAAGGACGCGGTTTATTTTTCCAAGATCGATTTGAGAACCGGGTACCTGTTTACACTAAAACATGCAAGCGTACGTGGTCACAAGTAATATATAAGGTTAAGTCCAAATTCGTTCCCACAGGGATCTGGTTATGGTTTTAATTCAGTAAACGCACCTATGCAACAGTGTATGATCTTAATTCACTGCTAAGACAATTAATAAATTAAGGTTTTAACTAACTAAATTAAACTAAGAAGCAAATTAACAAAACTACGAATTAACTAACTAACAAGAATTGAAATCTAATTACTTCTGCAAGATAAACCATGGAATCCTAACTTCATTAAATACTTCGCTTAGATCTGACGCCTTTAATCACTATATGCAATGGTTATGATATCTGATCGGATAACACGAAACAAGTACACGCTACTTCTCAGTATACGTATACCAAACTAAACATACATCCACAAAAGAGATAGAAGATGAATAGACACCAATTATGATTAGACCCTATATCTCTATAGAATTTGAAAACATAAAGGTTGAAGCACAAGTTATCCACTTAGATCATATAGGGTAGCATATTATCTCTAATCATGCCACAAATCATGATGTTAAAACATCAACCTATCCTATGCTAGCATGGCAAGTTCTAAATCTCAAGATCCACTCTCGCTTCACAAGAGATTAACAAATTAGATGTTAGCTACGCATCTAAATTCAATAAGCACAACCATACGAGGATATCAGATATACATCACACACAGATCTGTAAAGCATCAAGATACTAAAGCTCCATAAATAAATCCGTTAGAATCCCATGACAACAATTAGTTCATAATCAAACCTCTCGTCATCATGGGATCAAGTGAAACCATGATAAAAACAAAGTATGAAAAAAATACAAATAAAACTAAGTAATTGATATGTAATAATTCTACTCCTAATGATGATGATCTTCCTAATGATACAATTTACAAGGGTTGAATGTGTTTATTTAGGCTCTAGACATCTTGCCCAGCAAGAAAATACCCAAAATAGATTTAAAACAGAATTTCTGCAAAATACGTTTCCTAAACTGATTCTGTTTTTAAGGGAAATTCGTAGCTGACTTTTCTTCTGTTTTCCTGGAACGTCACAAACGTAATTGGACCTCTTGACCACCTTAGAATGATAGAGAATCTCGTTATCTTCGCGTGGACTGCTTACGGGCTGAAAACAGACTTATAGAACTCAAGATATGGCCCAAACAGTGAATCTCACGCGTGCAGCCCAATAAATCCGAATTTTAATAAATTAAATCTCCAAAAACGACAAAAACATCCACCATAATCAACATCCTTGTAAATCTGCACAACTAAACAAAACACATCAAAACTACAAGAAACTTGAGCCCAAGACAATCAATTTAAGCCGATTTAGAATGTTCCAAGTGGATATACATCCACTTATCACACCCCCAAACTTAAACCGATGCTTGTCCTCAAGCATAAACAATTACAACTAACTAACTAACTAGTACCACTTCCGTAGGTGATCACGGTTGCATTTGGCATATGCAACAAGCCTTTTAAACCCCTAGGCAGCCCTAGTGGACGAGTAAGGTCTCGTGAGGGCCTATAGCGAATGTACCCACAAAATCCATTTAACCTAATGCAATGCAATGCATGAATGCAACTACTATGAAAATGCAAGATCCCCTTCAAACTCACCAAAACCAACTAACAAACAAATATCTCAAAGAATGTAACAAATCCAAGCAGAGCTCGACTAAATCCCTGTATACTAACAAATACATGAACAGAAACGTGCGTGTGTGCGATGCTCATCAGAAATACTCCCAAAACTAGGTCAAAAATCATACATGCTTTCCGTCAAGACAATCACAGGTTTATAATCAGAATAGACTGTAGACACTCCATAACCTAGGAACACCTCCACCCTTATCCAAGGTAGACAGAAACTCATGCTTTATTACTATGACACATAATAGAATATACAATACGCATGCTTATTTAACCGTGCAATGAATGAGACCCCAAAAGGCTTATACAATAATACCCATGTAGCGAGTGTTAGGTCAGCAATCCCAAACCACAAGGGCTTTAGGTTACTAGGACTAAGTCCCCTCAGACTTAATTACTCGAGTATTAAAGAGCTCACTCTGGTTAATTTTGCATATGAACAAATAACTTATTGACTCTTTTTTTTTCTTTTTTCTTTTTTTTTCTCTTTTTTTTTCTGCAATCTGGAATGAGCCTTTCTCATTTCCAACCCTAGACTACTCATATAAATATGAGCCGGCTACTAGCCATTTGACGCCTAGCCATTATGAACAACTAGCATGAAAATTCCTGGTTTCCCCCAAACTTAGACTTTAATGTTCCTACGCTATAAAGGGAATAACGAAAATTCTAAATATAAACAAGTGATTAAATCTCAAAACATCCCACAGGCATGACCCTAACCTAGCCCAAAAGCACCCCAATGAGACTGTGTAATAAATTTTGTTCCCGTAACATGCAAGTCAATTTCATAGAAACTATAAATCAGCCCTCTACTCATCATCATCACACCCAAATCAACATCCACCTATCAATCAGAATCAGCTCGTCCTAAGGGATCATGAAATATGCATGCCATGAAAATGCAACTAAATGAAAACTCACATGGTATACGAAAATAAAACAAAATGTCCTATATGAAACAAACGTAGATAACACGAACATAAATGCATAATTTACTACTACTAATATGCAAAGCATGAAATCCTACATGAACAAATAATACAACAACAACTACTAATCCCTCAAACAACCCCCAAACTTAAAATATTCAATGTCCCCATTGAATGGAAGTAAATACAAGGGATAGTAGAAAACATACCTGAATACCGAAGCATACCCAACAATTTTTTTTTTTCGCAAAAATCCCCTTTCCTTAGCAATTGGCCTCAACAACAACCGATTAAATTCAACCTCCGCCGTCGGAAACAAAAATTTCCCAACACTAGCATCACTTCTCCCACGCTTAGAAGCCATAAGAATCAATACCCAACTCACAAAATTCACCAAAATCCACAAAAAATTCGAACTCACAAATATCCCCAAATAATCAAGAACACACAACCCTAATATTGCAAGAACACAATTCGTAATATCAAAATAAAATGAAGAAATATACCCCAAATACGAATCGGAGAGGTGAAACTTGCAATTAAAAATCCCCCAAACTTGAACCTTGAAGCCTTGAAATTAATTGGAATGGGGTAGGATTTGTATGTCTATAGGTGTATATATAGATGAGTGTATAGATTTGGGAAATAAATATGAAATAGGATATGAATTTGGAATAATTTGGAATTAATATAGGACTAGAATTAGAATTTTAGGTGAAGAAAATAATTAGAAAAGGGGTAGGAGATAAATTGATTTAATATGTTTAGAACATATAAACACATACAACTACGACTTAGTTTAGGATGCCCCTTATGAATGATGAATGTTGGCCCTAGAATTGAAAAGAATTCCGATATCAAGATATAATTCAAACAGACTTTCAAGAAGTCAAGAACTGAACATCTCAATCTCAAAGTATAGATTAGAATTGGAATTTTTTATTTATTTTAAAAAACAAATCATCAAGGTTAGGCTGCTGATCAGTCAGCACTAACCCCGGACAAACACACACAGCAATGTCCTAAAATGGATCCATGGCACACATTGGCCTTAACTTCTGACCATTAATTTGGTCTCCCCGAAGGGACATCTATTGACCATTAAACTGGTCTCCCCGAAAGGACATCTGTTGACCATAATATGGTCTCCCCGAAGGTACATCTATTTTAAAAACATTTCCAATTCTAAGTCATCCACACTAGGTGTCAGAACAATCGACAACCTTTGCCAACCAATAACTGGAAAACTCACGTTCCAGAATAACGACTCATCATCCAAGAGTCAATGAAAGATTCAAGATCAACAAGTGTCGACAAGTTCGACACAACAATTGGGTAATAATTAAAGAATAACAACTCAAAGGGTATCGACAAGTTCGATACAACACTGTTTGCACTAAATCACGCAAGCGTACGTGGTCACAAGTAATACAGATATAAGTCGAGTTCGTTCCCACAGAGATCTGGTTATGGTTTCAATTCAGTTCATGCACCTATGCAACAATGTATGGTTATTATGCACTGCTAAGACAAATAAAAATTTTGGGTTTAATAAACTAAATTAACTAAAAAGTAAACTAACAAACTAAGAATTAACTAACTAACAAGAATTGGAATCGAATTACTTCTGCAAGATAAACCATGGAATCCTAACTTCATTAAATACTTTGCTTAGATCTGACGCCTTTAATCATTATATGCAATGGTTATGATATCTGATCGGATAACACGAAACAAGTACACGCTACCTCTCAGTATACGTATACCAAACTAAACATACATCCACAAAAGAGATAGAAGATGAATAGACACCAATTATGCTTAGACCCTATATGTCTATAGAATTTGAAAACATAACGGTTGAAGAGCAAGTTGTCCATAAAGATCACATAGGGCAATATAAGTATTCTCATCTCATACTACGAATCATGTTGATAAACAATCATGAACCTATGCTAGCATGGCAAGTTCTAAATCTCAAGATCCACTTTCACTTCACAAGAGATTAACAAATTAGATGTTCATGACGCATCTATCAATTAAGCATAACCATACGAGGATATCAGATATACATCACACACAGATTTGTAAAGCATCAAGATACTAAGCTCCATAAATAAATCCGTTAGAATCCCATGACAACGATTAGTTCATAATCGAACCTCTCGTCATCATGGGATCAAGTGAAACCATGATAAAACAAAGTATGAAAAAAATATAAATAAAACTAAGTAATTGATATGTAATGGTTCTACTCCTAATGATGATACAAATTACAAGGGTTGGATGTGTTTATATAGGCTCTAGACATTTTGCCCAGCAAGAAAATACCAAAACAGAATTATAATAGAATTTCTGTAAAAAACGTTTCCTAAACTGATTCTGTTTTTTAAGGAAAATTCATAGCTGACTTTTCTTCAGTTTTTCATGACCGTTACAGTAGTAATTGGACATCTGGACCACTTTAGAATGATAGATAATTCCGTTATCTTCGCGTGGACTGCTTACGGGCCCCAAACGGAGTTGTAGAACTCAAGATATGGCCAAAATAGTAAAAACTGTAATTTTTCAGGGGCAACTTGCGCCCAGCAGTCTGTTCTTCGCGCAACCTGCGCCAACCACGCGCAACCTGCGCCTGGAAGACCTGTACAAGGTTGTAGAAAATCTCCCAAGCTTCGCGTGGGCAGTAAGATCACTGAAAACGGACTTCTAGAACTCCAGATATGACCAAAACAGTGAAGACTGCGCAACCTATCCAGAAAATCCAAATTTTACACAAATTTGCTCCTTTCTCCTCCGTTTCTTTTGCATTTGCTAATATCTTCAATACCATGACACATGTAACTCCTTGATAGCACAACACAAGTGTCCAATCTTCATTCCAATGCTTAATTCCACTCTAATATCGATTAGAAACACCAACACTAACCAATAGCTACAACCCTGCACAACTACACAAAACACATAAAAAATACAACAAACTTGAGACCAAGTCAATCAATTTAAGCCGATATGGAATGCTCCAAGTGGATATAAAATCCACTTATCAAACACAGTGGATAAACGAACAAAGATTCTCAACTGATATCAATAAGTTCGATATGAATAAATAGATTTATAACATCAGCAACTTATCTAAAGAAAATTTCATTTGAGCAAGAATAAGGGTATGAATTGCAATATGATTTTCAACAATTAAAATTCTAAACTAAAGCAAGGATATGGTCAAGTATTGGGCCTTTAATAAAACTTATACATAATGAAGAGTTTGAGCTTCCATAAGTGGATAAAATAACTTAGAACATATATTTGCAAAACAATTTCAGTATGGAAAGGTTCAGATCAATTTAAAAGAAAACATTTTTTCCAAGTGGGGTCCATTGATGAAAATATGCTAGAATCAAGAGTTTTGCTAGCAAGCTTTCATAAGAGTTTAAAATCTTGGATTTCCTTTATTTATGGAATTCTTAAACCATTTTGACGAAAATAGACGAAATAGCATTTCAGGGATAGGATAGTGAGCGAGAAAGTTATTTGTCAACTTCTTTTTAAATCGGATATTTGAATCATGGGTAGGGGAGATAAACAACATCACACTATTTGAAAAAGTATATGTCATCCGCCATTTATACTTGGCCAAATCATCACATACTACAAGTAAATTAAATTGCATCACTTGAACAATAAGTGATTAGCAAAAACACTTGCCTCGATTCATGGAGTTCTCGATCCTAACATTGATCCTCAACTCAATTTCCATCTCTACTTCGTAACTCGCCACTTTACATTAATTCACCCGTTGGATTTGATATTTGTCCCTCTGTTCGTCTTTCCATTTTCTCACGCCCTGCTCTTGACCAGGTTTCCTATTCGAACCTTTACAAGGTCAGATATTATTTCAGTATTAACTCAAGCGAAACTTCATTGCTTGCTCTATTCTACTCATACGCGTCCTATTATGCTTATACACATCTTATATAATAACATATACAATACATATAGACATATCCAACCATATTCATATAGTAGTCTTAGTATAGTTAACTAAGTCACATAAACACGTCACACAACCACTTCAAAACATCACAACCACTTAATATTTAAAACCACTATATATTCTCCAAATAATCCACTGATACATATACTTAAACCCTTAGAAATCATAACACCCTTCCAAGCATTGAAATCAAATAAATTAAATAGGTTTTAAATAAATTTGCAGGGGATTTTTAGAAAATTTCGGCATGAAGTATTAGTTTATCGGACTATGGGCACAGCCCCTCAAATACAATTCAACCCTGTTTTTGCAAAAATAAAGCTGCCTCAACTTGCAGCAACATAAAAGTAGACAACTAAGAAAAGTACCCGCCCAGACATGCGGCACCTAGTACATAAGGAATTTACATTAACACTACTACTTACGCTACACCAATGATCGTATTTCTCACGCATTTTAATGATACACGTGACAATCAATCATTGATGTTCGTAAGCCCTAGGGAACAACCCCTAGCACTAACTATTACTTACGCTATATCAATGATCACATCACTCAAGTATATTAATTATACTCGTGATAGCTAATCATGGATATTCGTAAGCCCGAGGAACTAGTTGAAGAGAAGTACACAAGTCCTTAAATATTGACATTTAAGACTTGTGACCTCATTACAACGCCTCGCAGATAAACACATAATAGAATGAATCTAACAATTAATCTTTGATAAATAACATATAACATTTTACAATTTCTTAATCGACACCAATCTGACCACATACAAGAATTTGACAGGTATAGCATTTAACAGATAATATGACTCGACTACTACATTTAGCACATATAAACCATTTACCATTAACAGGGTCATATAAACTCCATCATTATACGACAAGTAATAATTACCAACATATAACTTTAACATACAACGCCCATTTGTTTACACATACAAACTCTATTTACTTCTTAAATTAAGTCATTGATCAATAATCACAATAAGGTCTTACTAATTATCGGCTAGTTATTATTAAAAACAACTAAGTGCACTTAAAAACTTATAACAATCAAATTTACACCACCCTCATCTTATTATTCTTTCTTTTCCCGAAGTCAACCTTAATGGCTCAACTTTGACCGATCATATCTCATTCATTTTAAATCCAATTGACATGATTCAAGAGCCTATTCCATCTATTTTTTCGCAAGGAATCCAAATATATAATTCATTTTCAGATAAGGTTTGAAATAGGCACTGACCGAATTGATTTACAGCAGCAGTTTTTTTTTTTTAACTTTATGCTATTATCTATACACGCAACCAAGATCAATCAACAATTAACACTCTACATCATACACATAAGCCACATCATCACAATTAATTAACAATTATACACCTTTAAACTATGAAAATTAAAACAATAATATCACATCTATCTAAAATTAAAAATTAACTATTACATCAAAAATAAAATAATTAAATAGAGAAAAGGAATACCTCTTTGATTTCCAATCTCCCCCAAAATCTCTCCTCTTTCCCTCTCCCTCTCTCTCTCTCTCTCTTTCTCTCTCTCTTCCTCCATTGTTGCCGCGCGTGCGCCACCACTACCCGCGGCTGCGCCGCCCCTCCGCCGGTCGGAACCACCGCGCGCCTCCGATGGTCTCTCCTTCCTCTCCCCGTACTGCTCCTTCTCCCCAGCTGCACACACACACGACCTCACACACTTATATATGTAACGGTCCCAAAATCCGGGGTACAGATATGGGGCCACTAACCATAAATAATATTATACATCTCTGAATTTAAACAACATTTAATAATAACAACCCCTTAACAAAGATCGCATACAGGTTATGGTATGAAACAACTATCGAATATCATTATTACAACCCAATCTCAGAATAAAAGAATATTATACAATTCTATGAATGTTCCAACCTTAATAATTCCCAATCCATTCTTTGAAAAGCCCATAACTCGAACGTCTCCTCTCGCTGTCTATAGAGCTATACCAATTGACCACTAGGTTCTCGAATCACTTCTAACAACTGGAGAAATAAACAAGAGCAAGAGTGAGCCAACAATGCTCAGCAAGTGTATATAGTGATGACAATTTCCATAACGACGACATTTTTGATAAGTAACAGAGTTTCATCTCATTTTATGATGGAATTTATTTTATCAACTTTTCAATTTCCACGGGGCCAATAACTCACCATTCATAAGGTGCATCAAGAGATAGAACTGACAAGAATTCTGATATCAAGGTATTATTCGAAACAGACTTTCAAGAAGTCAATAACTGAACATCTCAATCTCAAAATATAGATTAGAATTGGAATTTTTATTTATTTTAAAAAAAATCATTAAGATTAGGTTGCTGATCAGTCAGCACTAACCCCGGACAAACGCACACAGCAATGTCCTATAATGGATCCACGGCACACATTGGCCTTATTAACTTCCGACCACGAATCTGGTCCGACCTTACGGTCCAAAAATATTTTTATCACGACCACAATAGGGTCCGACCTTTCGGTCAAAACATTTTTATCACGACCACAATAGGGTCTGACCTTTCGGTCAAAAATATTCCAATTCTATATCGAACGCACTAGGTGTCGGAACAATCGACAACCTTACCGCATCAACCAACTGGAAAACTCACGTTCCAGGACAATAACTAATAATCCAAGAATTAATGAAGAATTCAGGATCAACATGTGTCGACAAGTTCGACACGATAATTGGGTGATAATTAAAGCATAATAAGCTCTAAGGGTATCGACAAGTTCGATACAATAAAGGGTAATAACGGAATAATCAAGGTCATCAATAGGTATCGATAAGTTCGATACAATAAGTTGGTGTAAACGAATAACCAATAAGAATAAAAGATATCAACAAGATAGAAAGAAATAATTGGATTTATAACATCAGCAGTTTACGCAAAGAGAAATTCCTTGTGAGCAAGAATAAAAACATAAATTGCAATAATATTTTCAACAATTGAAATTCTAGACTAAAGCAAGGAGATGGTCAAGTATTGGGCATTTAATAAAACTTATACACACTGAAGAGTTTGAGCTTTCCATAAACGGATAAAATAGTTTAGAACAAATATTTGCAAAACAGTTTCAATATGGAAAGGTTCAGATCAGCTTAGGGAAAACATTGTCCAAATAGGAGTCCATTGGTAAAAGTATGCTAGGTCAGGAATTTTGCCAGCAGGTTTTCGTAAAAGTTAAAAACAAGTATTTCCTTGTGTAGAAAATTTCTTAAGGGTATTCGACGAAGTTAGAAGAAATGGCATTCCACTGTAAAAGTGTGAAAAGGGTTATTTGCAAGATTCTTTGTAAAACCGACATATGAATTATGGGTGGGGAAAGTGAACAGCATCATGCTAATTTGGAGAAGCATATATATATATCATCTTTCAACTATACTTGACCAACTCATTCATACGATAAATAAACTAAATTGCATCACTTGAAAGATAAGTGAAGAGCAAAACACTTACCTCAATAATTGAAGTTTCCAATTCCAATATCTCGATTCTTTACTCAGTCCTACATCTGTCTTTCTTCTATAACTTGTCAGTCGCTCCACGAGCACACTCGTCAATTTCTATAATCTTTCCATTCCTCAATATTCCATCTGCATGAGCACTGGCTCTTACCGACCTCATACGGGTACCTATATAAAGGTAAAGTAATACTTCAGTACACTTATAACCTTAACCGTCCAATTCTATTCTACCCAAACGCGTCCTATACGCTTTAAAAATTACCATATATAGCTCATAAAAATCATATTCTCGAAATAGTAACATATAATCACAAAATCATATAAGCATTTAGCATTTGTTATTCCTATCGATTTACAATAATGCTTATCAAATCGGTATACAAATTACAAAACTATTTTGACAAAATTTTGATAGTACCTCCTTTAAAATATTACACTACACGTCGGGAAACAACCGACCCCAGACAAGCATGCTTTAAGCAATCATATAATCAATCTCAACTTCATCTTTTACTTACAATGCACCATATACTACACAAATACAAACCCAGATAGGAAATCCTATAGTTTAAATCCGAATACCCACATAACACTTACTTATCTTATAATTTACACTAATAATTCATAAGCACATTAAAGTCTTATTACTTACCGCTTAACACTAACAATTCACTTAACTAGCTACTAGCAATTCACCACCTTTGAATTTATACTACTTTTAAAGACTAACAATCAAAATTATAACATCAAATATTTAACAATCACCCGTGTATCCATATTATCAATTAACAACTCGTACCAAGCAAATTCTTATCAATTACCCTACCAAATAGTATGCAAATTATCCAACAATTAATATTAACTTAACAACCAAATCACAATTTCGAATAATACTATAATCAAGAATTAGAGAAAGCGAACCATAATATCAAACTTTCTAAATCAAATTCCGATTTTTTTTAAAACATTCCGAACTCAAAATTATAAACTAATACACATAGGTTCATAGGAATCAAGCTCCCCGTTTCCAACACAATTATTAGAATAGAAACATCAAATTCAAACCGAAAATGTAATTTACAAAATCTGAAATTTGAAGACAATTCAAATTAAAACTACATTTAACAAGTATACTCATAAATTAGACCACAATAAGCCATAACAATAAAACCAAGTCACTGACTCACATATACACAGTTCGGATCACTGAACCATCTACGCCGTAACATTCCGGCCCAACACAACACAGCAATACTATCAAACCAAAACTGAACTCCCAACTTCAAACCTTAATTCGGACATACACAGCCAATTTAACACACCCACAAATAATCTCGTACACACCCAGCAATACTCGTCAGCACCACACAACCCAGAACTAAGCTATATATACACTCGAACTACATACACGCACACCTCTCGATACAGCCAAGGCACATCACAAATCAACACACCTACAACCACCCAATTACAAATCAACCACGAACCCACAGAACCACGCACCGATGTTCATACGCACACACACCAGTCCACATATATATATATATACGTATCTGCAATTTGGGAGAGGATGGAGGGAGTTTGAGAGATATTTTAAGCGTGAATGGAGAGAGTGGTCGAGAGATTATAGAGGTTTGAGAGAGATAATCTCGAGAGAGAGCAACACAAACCCAGGTTACATACATACACTCACTTCATATATATACACACGTCATTGCAAGAATAACCAGGGGAAAAATGAACAGAGTAGAGGGAGAGAGAGTTGCGAGGGAGGAGAGTTAGAGAGAGATACCGTTTAAGAGAGATTAGAGATTAGGAAGTGATTGGGGTATTAAGGAAGAGAGAAATCGAGAGCTTGAATGAAGCTTCGAGAGGAAAACAGAGCAGCTGGTGTTGGGTTTTTGGGGAAAAAGAAGCCCAATTAGGGATTTAAAGATGTTAGGCTAATTCAATTCAATAAACTAATAATGCTCAGAAAATAAATTATCACCCAATAATTTTTTTAAAATTTGAAATTAAATAAAATTAGCTGAAAATTAAATTTTCAAAATTTAGAATCAAAAGAATGAAATTACAATCACCCAAATATTTTTAAAATATTTTTAGGATCAAAAATGAATTAAATATAAATTTTACAAGTTTAGATCCTTAAAATGTAATAAAACTCTTAAAATCATTATAAAATAGCAACGCACCCAAAATAATTCTCCCAATGATTTTGAAAACTAAATAATTTCACAAAGAAGATAACACGAAAGACTTCGTGATTTTTAATAACTCCTATGATTTTATAAAAAAAAAAATCAAAGATCAATAACGCACAATTTAAACAAATTTTAATCATAAAAATTCAAATATAAATTTCACGGACTAGCACGTCACACATACATCACCATATAAACATGTAAACGTGATGTCACATATATTTATCTAAAAAAAAAAAAAAAAAAAATCACACCCTATAATCCACATTTAATATTAATTAATTAAATAATAATAATAACTCCGATATTTTCTAGGGCGTTATATCCTTCCCCCCTTAATAGGATTCTGTCCTCAGAATCAACGCTAAGGACGCCAATAACAATTTTCTCAAACATCTTACTTTCACTTCCCAGGTTGCCTCTTCAACTCTAGGATTCCATCATACTAACTCATTCGTTAATAAGCTCATTCAGTGAGATTTACAATTCCGAAATAACCTTAAACTTTGACTTCCGAGTCTTTTTTTTTAACTCTAGTCGTTTAACTCACGGAAACGAATATCTTTCCTCGACAATCGATATACTTATTCGCATAGTGAACCGTACTCTGCGCCAAAACTTATATCACCACGCAAATCTTTCGCAATAATACTGCCGTGCATTTGCCTATAATTACCACGATCTACACTTGCGCTTGGTATCATTCCCATGCTTTACTTATAACCACACGACTTTAAATAGAACTTCGAGAAAGAATCTCCAGAAATTCTCCGATCGCTTCCATTCCACTTCAAGTACTATGTCGATCGAGAAGGGAATAATCAAAAGTTTCTTCTTGCCTTTGGTTCCCTATTTAACCGAGTACCCAATCTGGAAACTTAAGCATCATACCGTCCATTCCCAGTCGCATCCTTGCAATCGAATACTATAATCACATATACGTCGTTAGACGTACCTCCAGCATAGTTTACTTACAACCGGATTCTCATTCTTATAAAATAGTCTGGTTTGCTAAGTCTTTTGAAGAACATAGCCTCGATCATTTTTAGCTTTGGCTGACTAACACGCTTGTTACCTTGATTGTGACTTCACTTAATACCACCACAAGATTGAAATATCCCATTTATTACCAATTCTTCTGCCATCACAACTTCACTCGATACTAATCACGAAACACTTTTTCAACGATTTCCAATAACTCCCGCTTTTATCAACATGAATCTTCCACTTAACCTCCATCGCCACTTATTTACATCTCCTGAAATGAACCTTCCTCAGATAAAATTCTGAGATAATGAATATTAAGAAATCTTTAATCATTCTTACTTCTCTTTCACGTGCAATGTTACTCGAGAAGGGAATAATCGGAAAATTCCTATCCATCCTTCATCTCATTGCTTTACCATGCAACCATTTCGAACTAATAACCATTCTCCTTAAATCATATATATCTTATTCATAATACGCTAATCCATTCCTTTTGGAGTCAACTTCAATCCTTCACTTTGCATACTTGACGAGTCCTCAGATTTGACTCTACCCGTTACGACTTCGGCATTTAACACCGCTCACATTGGGAGTCTGCATACTTGGAACCTTTCAAGTTCATTCTCCATTGGATTGCATACGCTTCACTAACCTTCGAACATCTTGATTCGTGATCTACGATCATATCAAATTCTTCGTCCGATTACTGTTTGAAATCTTATTCATTGAAATATGCTTTACCTAATCATCTCCTTTCTGCTACCTTCTTCTAATACAAAACGACTTCATTCCTTTAATATCACTATTTCTGGATCTGCTTGGTTGCTAAGACTTCTATATCCGCTTTCGACTTCAGAACATCATTTTCACATTTCTTAAGATTGAAATCTCCCTTTCATTGATAGGAAATAAATCCACTCCCAAATCATATTTGACTCTTTATATAGTCTTCACAATCCACTTCCCTAATAATCGTCTTAAATTTCTCAATTCTTTGATAATTATAACAGTAGTCTTATTACTCCTTTCATAATTTCACTAAGGTTAATATGATACTATTCCTGACAAAATTTCCATCTTTCCAAACTCATCACACATTACTTTGACTTCTGACTCTACTACTTATCATCATAATGCCCTTCTGGTTACAACCACAACTTCCCCCATTTCTCTCGATAAAATCTCTAGGGATTTTACTCCCGAAATCTTATTTTCTGATCATGGGATCTCGTTAATCTCTGCCAATTCTCCTTCTGTAGGCAACTACGATGCCTTTTCCCTTTTAACTCTACATCTTCGGGATTCCACCTTCTTTCCTTAACTAAATTCTGCATGTCTTATTTCGTCACTTCTGAAAACTTTCTGATTTCTCTGCCTTCCACCTTACTGACATTCTACTTCATCCCGGTTAACTTTCTACCATCTTTGTTAACCATGACTTCTCACACTGACTTTGCATAAGTCATTTACTCCACATTCACCTTATCCCTCATTCAGTCTTAACCTTTGATAATTATTACCAACCTTTCAGTTCTGCCTTACTCTGTTTTACTCAAATCATCTCTCCTTGATTCTACCATCTTATGGTATTCCATTTACTACCTCTACCTTACAATAGAGGTCTAAAACAATCCTTCTTTAACATTGAATGTCTTATACCAACACCTTCATTATTATTCTCTTTTCGCCCTTTCACTATATCTGCGATAATGTGCTCTCATTTACTGCTCTTTTCCGTTATTCACTTCTTATTAGTCTCAACTCCTGTTCATGATTCCTTGAATCAGTACTTATTCCCATTTGACATAACACATCCGTCTTAACCACCAAATTCTTGAACTTACATAACCAGTTCTTCATCAGCACCATTATAGTTACATTACTTAAGACGACGTCGCGTCTAACTTCGTATCTCGTTGTCATTAGAAATTTTGAAATCATCAAATCTCCGACAAAGGAGGTCAACAAAATGAATGGGTATCAAAATGAATATATACTGAGTTTGTTTGACAAAACCTTTAGAAAGGAATTCAACCGAGAGATCAATTACGATCTTTGAACTATTTTCAGGTTGCATTTGTCACTAAGTTAACCACCATAGTACATAAAGATGGCCAGTCTTTAGTACTTTCATGACAAACACAATCAGTGGCGTCCCACCGGACTTCTATCACAAAGATAAAATGTCCCTGAATCCCCTATCTGCATAGGTTGTTCATCTCAGCTGGAATAGAGAAAATCAAGTATTCATGGAAAATGAAAGGGATTCAAGAGTTTCAAAAATCTTTCTGTAAAGATGGATCAAGTATCATCTGGAAATATAAATATTTCTAAAAGAATGGAATTGAATTCGAATAAATTTGATGTACGAAACTCATCATCAATTGATGGGTATTAGACTTTTCACTGTAGCATCAATTACTGGTTAGGAAAACATTTAAGAAATTCTTAATTATTCAGTCTCACTCTTGTCGACTAAGCACTACTATACTTAGCTGCCAAATCGGCCTGACAATAATGGGTTGAATAAATAAGAAGATCTCAATTCATTCTCGATTTTTGTATCGTCACTGCGCAACGAATGCCTCAGCAACGATGCTAACCGGGAATTAATTTATGACAATTCAAAGAAGAATATGAAATTTCTCTAGACAATAAACTAAACGGAATCAATGATTATGGGTGCACAGTTACGCTTAACTTCCGATTCTTGCTAATAATCGCTTTCTACTTCGTGCTCATAACCTTCTCATATTCTCTCCGAAACGTTCATATTGAAACTAATATCGTAGGATGTCCTAAATTCTACGCGAAAATCTCGAGATAATGTTCCCCAGACTGATAACTCCAGCTGCCCACTTAGCTTAGGCTGCTTCAGGTTCACTGTTTTGCTAATAGCTCGATCCGTAAACGATTCGAACTTCTACTCGCGCGATATGCTGAAAGACCGATTAACGTAGCAACGCTTGCCGAAATATCCTAACGCGATCCTTATCCAAAATCGTTCTACTCGATTTCTATCTTATACTCGTACCGTAACTCTCCTAATCTGTTTCAGTGACCATAACCTGTAGCTCTGATACCAACTTGTAACGGTCCCAAAATCCGGGGTACAGATATGGGGCCACTAACCATAAATAATATTATACATCTCTGAATTTAAACAACATTTAATAATAACAACCCCTTAACCAAGATCGCATACAGGTTATGGTATGAAACAACTATCGAATATCATTATTACAACCCAATCTCAGAATAAAAGAATATTATACAATTCTATGAATGTTCCAACCTTAACAATTCCCAATCCATTCTTTGAAAAGCCCATAACTCGAACGTCTCCTCTCGCTGTCTATAGAGCTATACCAACTGACCACTAGGTTCTCGAATCACTTCTAACAACTGGAGAAATAAACAAGAGCAAGAGTGAGCCAACAATGCTCAGCAAGTGTATATAGTGATGACAATTTCCATAACGACGACATTTTTGATAAGTAACAGAGTTTCATCTCATTTTATGATGGAATTTATTTTATCAACTTTTCAATTTCCACGGGGCCAATAACTCACCATTCATAAGGTGCATCAAGAGATAGAACTGACAAGAATTCTGATATCAAGGTATTATTCGAAACAGACTTTCAAGAAGTCAATAACTGAACATCTCAATCTCAAAATATAGATTAGAATTGGAATTTTTATTTATTTTAAAAAAAATCATTAAGATTAGGCTGTTGATCAGTCAGCACTAACCCCGGACAAACGCACACAGCAATGTCCTATAATGGATCCACGGCACACATTGGCCTTATTAACTTCCGACCACGAATCTGGTCCGACCTTACGGTCCAAAAATATTTTTATCACGACCACAATAGGGTCCGACCTTTCGGTCAAAACATTTTTATCACGACCACAATAGGGTCCGACCTTTCGGTCAAAAATATTCCAATTCTATATCGAACGCACTAGGTGTCGGAACAATCGACAACCTTACCGCATCAACCAACTGGAAAACTCACGTTCCAGGACAACAACTAATAATCCAAGAATTAATGAAGAATTCAGGATCAACATGTGTCGACAAGTTCGACACGATAATTGGGTGATAATTAAAGCATAATAAGCTCTAAGGGTATCGACAAGTTCGATACAATAAAGGGTAATAACAGAATAATCAAGGTCATCAATAGGTATCGACAAGTTCGATACAATAAGTGGGTGTAAACGAATAACCAATAAGAATAAAAGATATCAACAAGATAGAAAGAAATAATTGGATTTATAACATCAGCAGTTTACGCAAAGAGAAATTCCTTGTGAGCAAGAATAAAAACATAAATTGCAATAATATTTTCAACAATTGAAATTCTAGACTAAAGCAAGGAGATGGTCAAGTATTGGGCATTTAATAAAACTTATACACACTGAAGAGTTTGAGCTTTCCATAAACGGATAAAATAGTTTAGAACAAATATTTGCAAAACAGTTTCAATATGGAAAGGTTCAGATCAGCTTAGGGAAAACATTGTCCAAATGGGAGTCCATTGGTGTAAGAACCCAGATTTTTGGGTAGAATTAAAACTTTTATTATATATTGATGTAAGAGTGAACAGTGGTTACAACTACAATGTAATACTGGCTTTAAAGAATGAATAATGAAAGGATATATATTCCAAGGTTATATGGCCTGAAGAATGCTATTGGGTGATAACTTAGGTTAGAATAATCTATCTCCTAGAAAGTTAAGATAAGATTCCCTAGAGGGAAATAGATACCCTCATGTCATCCAAATCAATATCTATTATAAGCCCAGCGGTTCCGTAAAAAGGTTAAGGAACACTCGAGGGTGAACCAGGTTCATTTTCCTAATTATAGGAATTAAATAAAAATAAGTGATGAATAGTGATTTTGGTGAAATTTGGAATATTATTATAATAATGTTATACCCGGTATTCGGAACGGATTTCTGAGTTCGTATTAGTGATCCAGGAGGAAAATAAGTGTATGTAAAAGCTGTCGGATTCAGAAAAAGAGCACTTTTATTTTCTCTGAGATTTCCCTAGACACTGCAAGACTTAAGGATTTATAAAAGGGAATTAATGAATTTAAATTCGAGAAGTATTAAGAAAGATGAAGAATAGTATTAGAATTATTAAGAAGGTTTTCGGTAAAACCCTAACTAGAAACGAATGAGTTATTCCCTCGAACGATCAACGAATTAAGCAATAAACGGACAAAGAAACAAGCAGAGGGAGCAAGAGTCTTGTGCAAGCTACTAGAAAATATCTAGTAACCAATATAGTTACAAGAGTAACTAGAATCAAGTGAACCAACCAAGTACTTAGCAATCTAACTACAAGTTAGCCTTAAACCACCACTAGATCAACACTTGTCCTCACAAAAACATCACTCCATGCATCATCACTTTAATGAAGCAACCAAGATGAGATATTATCCAAGTCTCATCCACTTGATGCATTATTATCACATTAACCAAGCAAAGAACACAAAAAAATATCAAACCTCTCCATAAACCTTTACATTCGGCTATTCCTTAAATTCAAGGATCAAAATCCTACTTCCAACCATCATTTGATCTTGAAACTTTTTATGTGAGTCCTATAATTCATAAAAATGATCTCCTCAAAATCCTAGCTTCAATCTCTTCTTTTTCCATTTTCAAAAAAATCATTAAAGAGGAGGATGAATAGTGTTCTTCAAGAATTAACTTTGATTTTCATGTTTCTTTGGTTGATCTTAGGTTTGTTAAAGCTAGACAAGGACCATACCAAGCTTTGTAAGGCCATATCACACTCTCAAGAAGGTATAATGATCTTGAAACCCTTAGTTTGACTTTGAGTTTTGGTGATGTTCTTGATAGATCTAAGTAGTTATGATTATGGTGATGTTATAAGCATGATTAGTTAGTGGTTTAATGATTTTAGTAAGAGATGATGATCTTGTTGGTTTAACATGATATTCTTGGACTGATAAAGATGATAATCATGTGTATAAGTTGGATTTGTGCCCGGTGTGGCTTGGTATTGTTGTTATGATTTTTAGAACGCTCGATTCGTAGCCGTCGTAATGCCCGATTTTCATTAACACTAAGAACCCGAACTGGACAGTAGCTATAACTCTCTGTTCTTGGCAAGATAATGAACCCTACTGCTAGATTTTTGAACATAGATCACTTTGGCGAAAGAATCGAAGCATTTCAACTTACGGTTTAGGAGTTATGATTAAATTCGTAAAAGTGGTTCGAAATCGTAAACGAAAGTTCGTAATTGAAATTGATTCCCTTAAATGTCGTTTAATCAGTGGCGAATCTTATTAATTAAATATTAGAGGTAAAAAGGATGGTGTGGGAGAAAACCACATGTCGAATGGATCGTTTTCCAATTTTATAAAAATGTTTGAATCGAGGTTAAACGCGAACGAACCCCTTAAAGGTATGACTTTGGTTATAACTTAGAAAACGGGCGTTAACACTCGAGGTATAATCTTGATTCGTAAACGACCGACCTTAGAACTTATACGACTTAAGTATATACCAAGTATAAGCATGATGACATGTCTTGATAACGAACGAAGGTCGGATCGTATCGGTGATAAAAAGAGTTACACTAAAAGAGACGTAATGAGATAACTCGAAAACATGTTTCGATTTAAGTGGAGTTTATACTTAGCCTTTTAATAAGCGTTAAGTGGTTAATCTTAAATATTCTGATTGTTTATAGATCGTCGAGCTGACCCGGGACACATTTCCCCTACCCGCACTCGATTCTCAGGCAAGTTTCCAATACTTGGAACTGTTGTTGTGATAATATATATGATGATTGTTTTATACATATGCCATAGCATGCATGCCTACTTTCAAGTTAATATTGAATTACTTGTTCCCTGAATTGATATCGGCTTATAGACTATATATGAAATATCAGTTATGAGCCGGATTGTTTGGTTAAGACCCTTAGCGAAGGGCGTATGATATTCATACTTCAAATATAGACCGGGAGTCGATATTTTGTAATATATAAATAGTCGTGGAAACCCGGAGGGATCCCAGCGACAAATTTATTATTTCGAGGATTTTTATTCGATTGCGAATCTTTCGAGGAACGTTATTTGAGTATTACCTCAGTGAAGGAATATTTAATGAATATTATTTTAATATTCATTTAGAATGTCATTTATTTAATGAATATTATTTTGATCATTCATTGGAGTTATTTAGTTAATGAATATTATTTTGAATATTCATTAGAGTTATTTGGTTGACGAATATCATTCCCAAATATTCATTTGGCTTACTTATTATTATTTGGAATATTCATTTGATCTTTATTTATTTAATGAATATTACTTTCGAATATTCATTTAAGGTTTGATCTACTTAATGAATATTATTTTAAAATATTCATTGGAAGTTCTATTTACTCAAGGAATATTACTTCGAATATTCCTTTAAAGTTTGATTACTAAATGAATATTATTCGGATATTCATTTAGAATATTATTTGTTAAATGAATATTATTTTGGATATTCATTTAGAATATTATTTGTTAAATGAATATTATTTTGGATATTTATTTGGAATGTTATTTGTTAAATGAATATTATTTTGGATATTCATTTGGAACGTTATTTGTTAAATGAATATTATTTTCAAATATTCATTTAAGGTTTGATTTATTCAGTAAATATTATTTAAGTTTATTTCTTCAATGAATATCATTTTAAATATTCATTTAAGAAGAGATTTATTTAATAAATAATTCTATATATTCATTCGAGGATTACTTACGAGCAATATTATGATTTAATAATATTTCGTAATTATTATTGACTTAATAAATATTCTTGGAATGTTTAATAAAATTCTTTTGAATTCTTTTTATAATGATTTATATTATTCAAAGGTTATCTTTCACCTTCAGATATTATGTAAAATATTTCGGAGTCTTTTATGACTATTTTATCAAGGGGAGGTTCCCAAAAACTTTAATTTCATTTAAATCTATCTTAAAGAAGATTTAAATACTCGCTCAACTTCCAAACGTATATAAGGGGACCTCACTTGAGCGATGTTATTTATTGGACTGCCCGGTCCTATACTTGTTAAAACTATCTTGTCACTCACATCCTGATTCTTTCAAGCATCGATATGAGTCTTTTGGTTACCTCCTCAACGCTCGAGGAGTATGATTGATGTAACAAGTTTATATCCATTAACAAGCATCAGCTTGGGAAATATTGGTGAATTTTCCTTTCCAATTAGATACGACTACTTTGTGGAGTCCTATCAACAAGTGTTACACTTGGGGAAAAAGGGGAACGAACTTTACGTTTCAGAGTCATGGATGATATTCGAACTAGGAGACGCGTAAGTGGCCGAGTGGCGCCGGTCCAGCAATAGCCCCACCGTTGGCTGAGGAGTTCCAGAGGGCGGTAGATAAGTAATTCCGTCGGAGCTACCTTCTACATGTAGAGAACGACTGATGAGATGCATGACATACGACTGATCATCGTAAACGTCAGGGCATCTGGCGCGGCAATGCTCCCGTATTAGTTCATCTTCTAAAAGTGAGAAATTTCTGCAACACTGTTGGTGTTGGCAAGGTGAAAAAGTGTTGAAACCGGAATTGCAATATTTTTCCTGCAAGTTCCTCTTTTATGATAATTGAGAATATCTTGCTTATCTTTTGCATAGCAGATATTTATTCAAAACAAATATATTTTTGAGTTACCTTGTAACTTCATCTCATACCTTATATTGGTACTACATCATTAATGCATGGCATATGGTTTCAAAGATATTTTGAACTGTCATATATTATTGTCGTTCAATTATATTTTCGGTGGGCTTTTGCTCACCCTTGCTTTATTTATTTATATTACAACAACAGCTAGATCAGATGGCCGCGCAAGGCACACACAGCGTAAGCAGGTGTCAACCGTCAGAGGTTTACCGCTAAGGTCTTGGCTACCTTTGTTGAGGATGCAACTACTGGTAGGCTAGTTGTTAGCAATTGAGCCTCAAATGTATTTATATTATGGTATCTATTAATGGATGGCAAAGAGTATGTAATTGTACAATTGTAATTCTTTGGGTTGTAAGAACTCAAACTTGTGATTAATAATATTGTTGGTTACTCTGATTTCATCTCTGGGACTATAACGGGTGTGTTTTATGTTGTTGTTTTGGGTCACAAGGTTGTAATTTAAATTATGTTGGTTTTATGGATGGATATTTAGACCGTAACGACCAGATCCCTGACCTTGGATCTGGGGGTGTTACAGAAATGGTATCAGAGAGAGCGTTATATATCCCAGAGATGATGCGACGTTAAAATGATAAATTCATTAAGATAATAAGAACTCTTGCCAAGTTCATAGTCGGACTACTTAATGTAGTATTGACATATAAAACCCTTATGGGAACTATTAAGTATCATGATAGTAACTTAGCTCGTTCTTGTACCGACTAGTAAGGCGACAGACCTTGAGGCATACGAGCAGCAGCACGATGACGCCTGATTATATGTTGAAGATCGGATGGTGGATCCGATAGAGTACCCTACTGAGGACCCGGAAGAGGTTCCAGCAGAGAGGGAGAATCCTGTTAGAGACAGGGAAGTTTACCTTGAGGAGATGAGGGCTGCAGCCAGAGAGACTGTAAGAATCTAGATATAGTGCTTAGAGAAGTGAGCTTAAAGAATTGAGATATTATTAAGAGAATTAAAGAGGCATATTGGATTCATAGCCGGACTACCGAATGAAGTGCCAGCAAGTAAGATGGATTTGAGGAATTACTCAAGATCTTATGTAAGGATAGATAAGAATCCTTGGAGACTTTCAGATTAATGAAAAAGGAATTAGAATGATGCATAATTATCAAAGACATTGATATAGGTCGGGGAGCAGAGTCCCTAGGAACAGTTAAGACATAAGTGGCAAGTGCCATATCTTCAGATAAATGGATTAGTGTGAATCTTATTAATGATAATTCGCCGTGAGAAGGCAGATTTCCTAGGTTATAATTTATAAAGTCAATTGAGATTGATGAGGTGGTTTATCCAGTGAGATGTCCATTTTATGAATGGATTAGCTAAGAAAGTAAAGATAGTGGAAAGCAATGGCCTGAATGAATAAAGTTACATAAGGAAGTAGTAAGCAAGACAATGATCTCAGAACCTACAAGACTAAAAGACCAGTGAGTCTATGATAAACTAGTAATGAGACTATCGTCAAGAAACCAAGTATAAGTTCAGTTCAATTCAGTGAAATGATGAACCAGAAACATTAGTTGCATGTGATTCAGAAGAATATTAAATTCTTTCTTTTCCTTGAATGGATTATGGTAGTTACCTTAAGTTTATTCTGACACTGAATCATAAATGGATTAGGCAAGGTGAGCAGTGGTCGAGATGTAATTGAGAATGCTTCTAGATGCAACCTGAAAGAACAGGCGTAGGACATGTTCTTGAAATAAGAGTTTTGGCAAAATGAAGTCCAGCAATAGGACACATGATCAATAAGAGTAGTGTTGGTCGGCCCTACCAAGTTAAAGACAGTTTCAAATAGAGATTGGCCAGCCACACTGGCAAAGATGAGAAATTTCATAAAATTCACAAGGTATTACCAAAGATTTGCTCAGGACTTTACAGAAAGTGTAGTCCCGTAACCCGACTTATTATAAGAATAAAAGTTTGAATGGACAAGATAAACGTGAGAAGATCTTCCTGGAGCTAAAGGTAAAGTTGGTGATGACCAGGGTTGGCGTTGCCTAATGGAAGAAGGAAACTTTGGGAGATATTATGATGCAACTCATACAGGTATAGGTCTGCGCTTATGCAGCACGATAGCGTACTTTCGAATACATTTAGACAGCGCAGTTCATCGGATTCGGATGGCCTTGGTAGTACCAATGTTGAGGAACGACTAACCCCGACGGTAGTGTTCCTTCTGAGACTAGTTGTTAAGAAGACTAGTATTCGGTAGTATCGACTATTAGGACAAGCATGTATCGGGGAGGTATGGCATGTTTAGTTTGAAACTTTTTCCCTTCTAAGGATGATGTATATTTGGTTTCCTTCTAATGATTAAACTCCCAGCTTATGTCAATCATTTCGCTACTGTAACTGTTTATGGTTCGACCAGCTCGGATGTTCATAGAAATATTCTTTGGGTATCGAAATGGATTTTCTTAATGTAACCAGTGGGTGGATAGATTGACTGAAGTTTCCCTAATCCTGGAAAGGAATTGGACAAAATTTGGCAAACCTTGTCTTTCTGATTATCAAGAGACGTCATTGAAGAGAGTGGAAACTGGAGCGAACCCTGTGGATTGGGTAAAGTAGCCGCTATACAGGTGGGTAGACATACCCCGATTATTACAGTTGAATGTAGGGATAAAAATTATGAAGTTGAATGTAATTAAGAAACCAGCCGGACTGAGAAATTCTGGGATTGACTTGAATGAAAAGGTTGTTATGCCAGAAGTGTTAAGCTTTTGTGATACGTGAAATTGATAAGAGAAGTTGAAATGATAAAAATAAAGGAAAGGTGACCGGAGACGGTACCGAGAAGTCAAGTGAGACTTATATGGAGTAAAATTTTGAAAAGATCAAAAGGTATCAAGTAGAAGGCACTATGCCAACAATTGCTAGAAAAGTAATGCTATTAGCCAACCCCTAAATTCACATATTTTAGTGTGGCCAGTTGGGGCCAAGTCACTAAGGATTGTCAAGTGACTAATTCAGCAATGAAAGGACAAAGCGGGGTGCTTCTAACAAAGTGCCAACCGCAAGAACTTTTGATGAAGAATGAATTGAGATACATGATAATGGATTTTATAAATACCATGGATGTGTTAGGAATGAGGACGGTGACCAGTAAAGGTTATGAGGATTGTCAGAGATGGTGCAGTATGATGCAAAAATGTTATCTGAAACTTAGTGTCCTCAAGAGGAGCATTAGGCATTAAGAGATTCACGTTGAACACGACCAATATCTTCCAGAACATCCTTGCTACCATTACCAAGTTCTGTAAGAAAGAGCAGATAGACATGCGTTGTCTTTTGGGGAAGTCATATAGACTGACATTCGTTTGAAAGAAGAGGTAACATTAAGCTACCTATAGATTATCAAGATTGGAATGATTGAAAAGAGACCCTTATTAAGGATATATGATTGAATTGCCAAGTACAGGATATAAGTATTCCTTGAAACTAGAATTGAGCATAGAATGTCCATATATTAAGACGAACCCTGGGGGATACACAAAGGATAGCATCACCCCTAACAAAGACATTGTGAATTCAGACGATATAAGTTGAATCGACCAAAGTATCAATAACCTGTAAGGATTTGTGGAAAGGAGTCTCCAAAAGTACATAGACAGAGATGTTATAAATTGACTAATGATGTTTGATATACGCTGTAACCAGGAGATGCAGGAGGAATGATGAGGATGGCCTAAGAAACCTTATAAGGGAAGTGCTAATATTCTAAACTTCAAACGGGAAGTTTGGTAAGGAATGTATGACATAGTGACAATAAGGCCAGATGAAACATGTGTGAAACCATGTAAAAGTATGGATTGAACCAATAAGGTTGAGATTATCCTAAAAACAAGAAGGGAGTTAAGTAAGGAAATATCCTAGGTATGATTTGGAGTACCTGTAGTCAAGATCGCACTAGAAAGGTGGAAGCAATGACTTTTGGAAAAGACTGATAGATGCTTTCTCTCATTCAGCAGAATTTAAGGGAGAATGCTTCCACCCTGAATTGGAATAGATCTAGAAAACATTGACCCCAAGAAATTATTATAATCAGGAAAGGCCAACGAGGTGGCCGACACTTTAAGTATGGGGGAGTAAGTATAAATGCTCAGACCAAAGAAATAGAATGATAATGTAAGGACCTTGATGGTCATAATGTGGTAGAGAAAGTTACATTCCGTCTAATGATTTTGCCAGGATCAACTATAAGAATAGTTTAAGTAAAGATTCGATTCCTGATGTTGCCAGTAGCACATTACCGACATTAGGAGGCTCTACGACAGACCAGACCAGATTCCCCAAGAGACTCGCCTTTTCTTTGGAAAGAGAGAGGGGAGGTTAAGTAACAATGAATGGGTAGTAAATGACCAGAAATAGAAAGGGTACAAATACTGATAAGCCAAATGGCACGATGATGAATGACAAGCAAGTTTATGTTGGTATACTTCTGTGCAAACAAGATAGAGAATTATGAGGTTGACAAGCGATTAAGCAAGCCGATAAGCTTTTAGTCTTCTACCGGAGAGATATGATTAATAATCTCACCAGCCTGTTCCAGCTGCGATGCTGGAAGCTTTCCTACAATTTTATCTGCTTCATGTAATATCTACGTCAAGTTCAGGAAGCATTCCCTATGGATAGGGAATAGTGATTATTTTGTTTTCCTAGAGGATCTTGAATTGACAATTATGATGCTTAGTTGTTAAAGCACTAAGTAAACGATAAGCGATGGTGATCCTACTGAGAAATTAGGTGGTAACGACTGTGGAAATGTCGAAGTGAATCTAAGTTAGAGAAATCATCCAGGTTTATTTCGGATGGTGTAATTTCTGGATCGACGAGATATTTGAAATGAAGAATTAGGTTATGATGGTTCATAAAATGATTATAGTAGAAATAAAGACAAGAGACTGATAGAGATGGAAATAGAATTGGGAATTAATAAGAGAGTCAGATAGGCAGACTCATGAGAAGCTCCAGTAATGAAGCGAGAAGGGTATGGAATTGGCAAGGTAAGGGTATTGGCCAAAGCGGAAAGTTGGGATTATGAGCATAAATGACATACAAATTGACTCCTTTTAAGTTTGGAAAATTCGAGGAAATACGGAAAAGATTGGTTGAGAAATAAAGAGACTCATGAAATGAGAAAATGAAATCTAGACGGTTGAACAAAGGAAAATTCGACCCCAAACGTGTAACACGTATTGAATAAAGGTGACGAGTGCCTCAACCCTGAGATGACGGTGGAGATAAATGACAAAAGTAAATAAGAATTAGATAATAAGAAGGATGTGATTGATAAAGAAAAGATTGGGGAATAACTACGAAAGCGAAGCAAGGAATGTTATGAATGGATTGATGAATGGGTTTTCCTAATGAGCTATCGGAATGACAACCTAATGGTGTTAGAATTATGAATATGAAATGGCTAGTGTCGTGGCATGAAATGCCAGTATTAATAATGTCAAGCGAGAAATCCATGATTTTAACCTGAAAGGTTGAAGGATTTTCCAAAAGTAGTTGATACTAATATCGAACAAGAGTATAGGTCCACAGAATGATGGACAGAGTAACAAGGACATGTGATGTGTGAGAATACGAAAAAGTGGAATTTGATACGAATATGACTATTTTCTTCTCTAATAAACCTCTATAGTTCAGAGGTAAATTCTAAGTATGATATTTTGACAATCATGAAAACTTTCTTATATGATTCTTTGAAATTCGTTCTTTTCTTCTCCCCTAATTATCTTCTTCTAAATTGAGAAGAACAACCCTTTAAGGAGGGGAGGTAATACTACGTGACTCTCTGTCTGTGTGATAGGAGTCTAAGTGGAATGCCATTAATTGTTTAATTGCTTGTCAAGTACTAAAGGCTGGCCCCCTTTTTGTACTAACTATGCAATATAACAAATGTTCATTGATCACAGTGATCTCTCGATAAATTTTTCCACCTAAATATATATACATCGAGTTTGCGAAGATTAAAGCGATCAGGAAATTGCAAAAATTTCGAGTGAGGTTATCTCCGGAATTCGTAGCGCCTTAGTGATATGATAGAGTATATTTTTATATATATTTTAGATGATTTTATTCTCATAT
Organism: Kitagawia praeruptora; assembly: GCA_037693485.1. Lineage (NCBI taxonomy): Eukaryota > Viridiplantae > Streptophyta > Magnoliopsida > Apiales > Apiaceae > Kitagawia > Kitagawia praeruptora. The sequence continues at coordinate 510,020 of CM075349.1, forward strand.
TTATTGTGTTTTGCATTGATTTGGATTTTTATTTAATAGATTTTATTGTTTTATTGTAGGAAATAAAGAATTCATAACTTGGAAGGATTTGGAGCAAAAAGAGCTATTTTGGAGATAAAATAGGAGAAAATTCGTAATATTGGGCTATACGGGCTGCCTGCACTGTTTTGGGCCATATCTTGAGTTCCAGAAGTCAGAATTTGACGATCTTACTGTCCACGCGAAGCTTAGGGAATTATCTTTAATTTAGAGGTGGTCCAGTAAGCAAAATCCAACTGGAAGAGCCCAGAAACAGAGGAGAAAAAGAAGTGACGAATTTTAATTAAGGAATCCTATTCAGTTATGGAATCCTACTTGTAATTGATTTAGAGTATTAAAATACTTTTATTGGGCAAGACTTTTAGAGCCTATATAAACACATCTAGGGTATTATTTTATAGGGAGATACATACGTGCTCCTACTCTTAGGAGCTAGGGTTTTGGAGAGGAGACCATGAATTTCATTCTTGTGACAGGATTGATGATTGCAGGTTTTCTTATCTGAATTTCTTCTCAATTCTTATTAGTTTAATTATGTTTTCTTGTTTTACTAGTTGTTTTACTTGTTTAATTATTAGCGAGTAGTTATCTCTAGGGCTTAAAGGGAAGCCATGTTTGCACTAATATTGGCATGGTTTTCATAGTGGTTTGATTGGTTATGGTTAATTCTGATTGATATGTTTTAATCATTAATTTGTGTAATCGGCCGATATCATGGATTAATTATATGCAAATAGGGGTATGGATCGAGAGATTTACTTACTAGAGGCACACATACGATTAGCAGAATTGAATTTGAGTGCGAGAGCATCATTGGATTTCTGGGAGCGTTAATGCTTGGAAAAGATTAACTTGACTCTAATTACCTGATTGATTGAATTACTAAAAGTGGTTAATTGTGTTGAATGTTTCGAGAGTGTTAATGCTTGAAAGAGATTAACATACTCTAGTTATAGGATCACATTGATTGCTTTAGCTTAAGAGCCAATTGTGTAAGCATGGTGGACCTGATTGCCCTAGGTTTTAAATAATTTGTTTATCATCTACTTAATTAGTGTTAATTTAGTTTAATTAGTTAATTAATAATTTCACATAATCGTTTGCCCTTGAAACAATTAGCGATAACTGAAAAGGAATTAGTAGAACCTGTCTCCTTGTGGATTCGACCCGCTTGCCATCTGTACTAGCAATAGACACCGTGCGCTTGCGGTTAGGTAAAATTTAACATATCATGATACCGAAGTCACTGCATGTACCAATAAGGTTAATAGTATAAGACCAGACAAGAGCGTATACCGGATGATGTGTTATGCGAAAGTATCAAAGAATTGGTAGAACGGATAAAAGGGTGTGTTGTAACACCAGTATGATGTGCTTTAGAAAGACTGGAATGTGTAAGGATCGACCAGAGAATTGGAAAGCGAAATAACCAACAAGTACCCAATTGTCTTCTACCTGATTCCGGGACGGAATCCTTTTAAGGAGGGGAGACTGTAAGAACCCAGATTTTTGGGTAAAATTAAAACTTTTATTATATATTGATGTAAGAGTGAACAGTAGTTACAACTACAATGTAATACTGGCTTTAAAGAATGAATAATGAAAGGATATATATTCCAAGGTTATATGGCCTGAAGGATGCTATTGGGTGATAACTTAGGTTAGAATAATCTATCTCCTAGAAAGTTAAGATAAGATTCCCTAGAGGGAAATAGATACCCTCATGTCATCCAAATCAATATCTATTATAAGCCCAGCGGTTCCGTAAAAAGGTTAAGGAACACTCGAGGGTGAACCAGGTTCATTTTCCTAATTATAGGAATTAAATAAAAATAAGTGATGAATAGTGATTTTGGTGAAATTTGGAATATTATTATAATAATGTTATACCCGGTATTCGGAACGGATTTCTGAGTTTGTATTAGTGATCCAGGAGGAAAATAAGTGTATGTAAAAGCTGTCGGATTCAGAAAAAGAGCACTTTTATTTTCTCCGAGATTTCCCTAGACACTGCAAGACTTAAGGATTTATAAAAGGGAATTAATGAATTTAAATTCGAGAAGTATTAAGAAAGATGAAGAATAGTATTAGAATTATTAAGAAGGTTTTCGGTAAAACCCTAACTAGAAACGAATGAGTTATTCCCTCGAACGATCAACGAATTAAGCAATAAACGGACAAAGAAACAAGCAGAGGGAGCAAGAGTCTTGTGCAAGCTACTAGAAAATATCTAGTAACCAATATAGTTACAAGAGTAACTAGAATCAAGTGAACCAACCAAGTACTTAGCAATCTAACTACAAGTTAGCCTTAAACCACCACTAGATCAACACTTGTCCTCACAAAAACATCACTCCATGCATCATCACTTTAATAAAGCAACCAAGATGAGATATTATCCAAGTCTCATCCACTTGATGCATTATTATCACATTAACCAAGCAAAGAACACAAAAAAATATCAAACCTCTCCATAAACCTTTACATTCGGCTATTCCTTAAATTCAAGGATCAAAATCCTACTTCCAACCATCATTTGATCTTGAAACTTTTTATGTGAGTCCTATAATTCATAAAAATGATCTCCTCAAAATCCTAGCTTCAATCTCTTCTTTTTCCATTTTCAAAAAAATCATTAAAGAGGAGGATGAATAGTGTTCTTCAAGAATTAACTTTGATTTTCATGTTTCTTTGGTTGATCTTAGGTTTGTTAAAGCTAGACAAGGACCATACCAAGCTTTGTAAGGCCATATCACACTCTCAAGAAGGTATAATGATCTTGAAACCCTTAGTTTGACTTTGAGTTTTGGTGATGTTCTTGATAGATCTAAGTAGTTATGATTATGGTGATGTTATAAGCATGATTAGTTAGTGGTTTAATGATTTTAGTAAGAGATGATGATCTTGTTGGTTTAACATGATATTCTTGGACTGATAAAGATGATAATCATGTGTATAAGTTGGATTTGTGCCCGGTGTGGCTTGGTATTGTTGTTATGATTTTTAGAACGCTCGATTCGTAGCCGTCGTAATGCCCGATTTTCATTAACACTAAGAACCCGAACTGGACAGTAGCCATAACTCTCTGTTCTTGGCAAGATAATGAACCCTATTGCTAGATTTTTGAACATAGATCACTTTGGCGAAAGAATCGAAGCATTTCAACTTACGGTTTAGGAGTTATGATTAAATTCGTAAAAGTGGTTCGAAATCGTAAACGAAAGTTCGTAATTGAAATTGATTCCCTTAAATGTCGTTTAATCAGTGGCGAATCTTATTAATTAAATATTAGAGGTAAAAAGGAAGGTGTGGGAGAAAACCACATGTCGAATGGATCGTTTTCCGATTTTATAAAAATGTTTGAATCGAGGTTAAACGCGAACGAACCCCTTAAAGGTATGACTTTGGTTATAACTTAGAAAACGGGCGTTAACACTCGAGGTATAATCTTGATTCGTAAACGACCGACCTTAGAACTTATACGACTTAAGTATATACCAAGTATAAGCATGATGACATGTCTTGATAACGAACGAAGGTCGGATCGTATCGGTGATAAAAAGAGTTACACTAAAAGAGACGTAACGAGATAACTCGAAAACATGTTTCGATTTAAGTGGAGTTTATACTTAGACTTTTAATAAGCGTTAAGTGGTTAATCTTAAATATTCTGATTGTTTATAGATCGTCGAGCTGACCCGGGACACATTACCCCTACCCGCACTCGATTCTCAGGCAAGTTTCCAATACTTGGAACTGTTGTTGTGATTATATATATGATGATTGTTTTATACATATGCCATAGCATGCATGCCTACTTTCAAGTTAATATTGAATTACTTGTTCCCTGAATTGATATCGGCTTATAGACTATATATGAAATATCAGTTATGAGCCGGATTGTTTGGTTAAGACCCTTAGCGAAGGGCGTATGATATTCATACTTCAAATATAGACCGGGAGTCGATATTTTGTAATATATAAATAGTCGTGGAAACCCGGAGGGATCCCAGCGACAAATTTATTATTTCGAGGATTTTTATTCGATTACGAATCTTTCGAGGAACGTTATTTGAGTATTACCTCAGTGAAGGAATATTTAATGAATATTATTTTAATATTCATTTAGAATGTCATTTATTTAATGAATATTATTTTGATCATTCATTGGAGTTATTTAGTTAATGAATATTATTTTGAATATTCATTAGAGTTATTTGGTTGACGAATATCATTCCCAAATATTCATTTGGCTTACTTATTATTATTTGGAATATTCATTTGATCTTTATTTATTTAATGAATATTACTTTCGAATATTCATTTAAGGTTTGATCTACTTAATGAATATTATTTTAAAATATTCATTGGAAGTTCTATTTACTCAAGGAATATTACTTCGAATATTCCTTTAAAGTTTGATTACTAAATGAATATTATTCGGATATTCATTTAGAATATTATTTGTTAAATGAATATTATTTTGGATATTCATTTAGAATATTATTTGTTAAATGAATATTATTTTGGATATTTATTTGGAATGTTATTTGTTAAATGAATATTATTTTGGATATTCATTTGGAACGTTATTTGTTAAATGAATATTATTTTCAAATATTCATTTAAGGTTTGATTTATTCAGTAAATATTATTTTAAATATTTATTTAAGTTTATTTCTTCAATGAATATCATTTTAAATATTCATTTAAGAAGAGATTTATTTAATAAATAATTCTATATATTCATTCGAGGATTACTTACGAGCAATATTATGATTTAATAATATATCGTAATTATTATTGACTTAATAAATATTCTTGGAATGTTTAATAAAATTCTTTTGAATTCTTTTTATAATGATTTATATTATTCAAAGGTTATCTTTCACCTTCAGATATTATGTAAAATATTTCGGAGTCTTTTATGACTATTTTATCAAGGGGAGGTTCCCAAAACTTTAATTTCATTTAAATCTATCTTAAAGAAGATTTAAATACTCGCTCAACTTCCAAACGTATATAAGGGGACCTCACTTGAGCGATGTTATTTATTGGACTGCCCGGTCCTATACTTGTTAAAACTATCTTGTCACTCACATCCTGATTCTTTCAAGCATCGATATGAGTCTTTTGGTTACCTCCTCAACGCTCGAGGGGTATGATTGATGTAACAAGTTTATATCCATTAACAAGCATCAGCTTGGGAAATATTGGTGAATTTTCCTTTCCAATTAGATACGACTACTTTGTGGAGTCCTATCAACAAGTGTTACACTTGGGGAAAAAGGGGAACGAACTTTACGTTTCAGAGTCATGGATGATATTCGAACTAGGAGACGCGTAAGTGGCCGAGTGGCGCCGGTCCAGCAATAGCCCCACCGTTGGCTGAGGAGTTCCAGAGGGCGGTAGATAAGTAATTCCGTCGAAGCTACCTTCTACATGTAGAGAACGACTGATGAGATGCATGACATACGACTGATCATCGTAAACGTCAGGGCATCTGGCGCGGCAATGCTCCCGTATTAGTTCATCTTCTAAAAGTGAGAAATTTCTGCAACACTGTTGGTGTTGGCAAGGTGAAAAAGTGTTGAAACCGGAATTGCAATATTTTTCCTGCAAGTTCCTCTTTTATGATAATTGAGAATATCTTGCTTATCTTTTGCATAGCAGATATTTATTCAAAACAAATATATTTTTGAGTTACCTTGTAACTTCATCTCATACCTTATATTGGTACTACATCATTAATGCATGGCATATGGTTTCAAAGATATTTTGAACTGTCATATATTATTGTCGTTCAATTATATTTTCGGTGGGCTTTTGCTCACCCTTGCTTTATTTATTTATATTACAACAACAGCTAGATCAGATGGCCGCGCAAGGCACACACAGCGTAAGCAGGTGTCAACCGTCAGAGGTTTACCGCTAAGGTCTTGTCTACCTTTGTTGAGGATGTAACTACTGGTAGGCTAGTTGTTAGCAATTGAGCCTCAAATGTATTTATATTATGGTATCTATTAATGGATGGCAAAGAGTATGTAATTGTACAATTGTAATTCTTTGGGTTGTAAGAACTCAAACTTGTGATTAATAATATTGTTGGTTACTCTAATTTCATCTCTGGGACTATAACGGGTGTGTTTTATGTTGTTGTTTTGGGTCACAAGGTTGTAATTTAAATTATGTTGGTTTTATGGATGGATATTGAGACCGTAACGACCAGATCCCTGACCTTGGATCTGGGGGTGTTACAATTGGTAAAAGTATGCTAGGTCAGGAATTTTGCCAGCAGGTTTTCGTAAAAGTTAAAAACATGTATTTCCTTGTGTAGAAAATTTCTTAAGGGTATTCGACGAAGTTAGAAGAAATGGCATTCCACTGTAAAAGTGTGAAAAGGGTTATTTGCAAGATTCTTTGTAAAACCGACATGTGAATTATGGGTGGGGAAAGTGAACAGCATCATGCTAATTTGGAGAAGCATATATATATCATCTTTCAACTATACTTGACCAACTCATTCATACGATAAATAAACTAAATTGCATCACTTGAAAGATAAGTGAAGAGCAAAACACTTACCTCAATAATTGAAGTTTCCAATTCCAATATCTCGATTCTTTACTCAGTCCTACATCTATCTTTCTTCTATAACTTGTCAGTCGCTCCACGAGCACACTCGTCAATTTCTATAATCTTTCCATTCCTCAATATTCCATCTGCATGAGCACTGGCTCTTACCGACCTCATACGGGTACCTATATAAAGGTAAAGTAATACTTCAGTACACTTATAACCTTAACCGTCCAATTCTATTCTACCCAAACGCGTCCTATACGCTTTAAAACTTACCATATATAGCTCATAAAAATCATATTCTCGAAATAGTAACATATAATCACAAAATCATATAAGCACTTAGCATTTGTTATTCCTATCGATTTACAATAATGCTTATCAAATCGGTATACAAATTACAAAACTATTTTGACAAAATTTTGATAGTACCTCCTTTAAAATATTACACTACACGTCGGGAAACAACCGACCCCAAACAAGCATGCTTTAAGCAATCATATAATCAATCTCAACTTCATCTTTTACTTACAATGCACCATATACTACACAAATACAAACCCAGATAGGAAATCCTATAGTTTAAATCCGAATACCCACATAACACTTACTTATCTTATAATTTACACTAATAATTCATAAGCACATTAAAGTCTTATTACTTACCGCTTAACACTAACAATTCACTTAACTAGCTACTAGCAATTCACCACCTTTGAATTTATACTACTTTTAAAGACTAACAATCAAAATTATAACATCAAATATTTAACAATCACCCGTGTATCCATATTATCAATTAACAACTCGTACCAAGCAAATTCTTATCAATTACCCTACCAAATAGTATGCAAATTATCCAACAATTAATATTAACTTAACAACCAAATCACAATTTCGAATAATACTATAATCAAGAATTAGAGAAAGCGAACCATAATATCAAACTTTCTAAATCAAATTCCGATTTTTTTTAAAACATTCCAAACTCAAAATTATAAACTAATACACACAGGTTCATAGGAATCAAGCTCCCCGTTTCCAACACAATTATTAGAATAGAAACATCAAATTCAAACCGAAAATGTAATTTACAAAATCTGAAATTTGAAGACAATTCAAATTAAAACTACATTTAACAAGTATACTCATAAATTAGACCACAATAAGCCATAACAATAAAACCAAGTCACTGACTCACATATACACAGTTCGGATCACTGAACCATCTACGCCGTAACATTCCGGCCCAACACAACACAGCAATACTATCAAACCAAAACTGAACTCCCAACTTCAAACCTTAATTCGGACATACACAGCCAATTTAACACACCCACAAATAATCTCGTACACACCCAGCAATACTCGTCAGCACCACACAACCTAGAACTAAGCTATATATACACTCGAACTACATACACGCACACCTCTCGATACAGCCACGGCACATCACAAATCAACACACCTACAACCACCCAATTACAAATCAACCACGAACCCACAGAACCACGCACCGATGTTCATACGCACACACACCGTCCACATATATATATATATACGTATCTGCAATTTGGGAGAGGATGGAGGGAGTTTGAGAGATATTTTAAGCGTGAATGGAGAGAGTGGTCGAGAGATTATAGAGGTTTGAGAGAGATAATCTCGAGAGAGATAATCTCGAGAGAGAGCAACACAAACCCAGCTTACATACATACACTCACTTCATATATATACACACGTCGTTGCAAGAATAACCAGGGGAAAAATGAACAGAGTAGAGGGAGAGAGAGTTGCGAGGGAGGAGAGTTAGAGAGAGATACCGTTTAAGAGAGATTAGAGATTAGGAAGTGATTGGGGTATTAAGGAAGAGAGAAATCGAGAGCTTGAATGAAGCTTCGAGAGGAAAACAGAGCAGCTGGTGTTGGGTTTTTGGGGAAAAAGAAGCCCAATTAGGGATTTAAAGATGTTAGGCTAATTCAATTCAATAAACTAATAATGCTCAGAAAATAAATTATCACCCAATAAATTTTTTAAAATTTGAAATTAAATAAAATTAGCTGAAAATTAAATTTTCAAAATTTAGAATCAAAAGAATGAAATTACAATCACCCAAATATTTTTAAAATATTTTTAGGATCAAAAATGAATTAAATATAAATTTTACAAGTTTAGATCCTTAAAATGTAATAAAACTCTTAAAATCATTATAAAATAGCAACGCACCCAAAATAATTCTCCCAATGATTTTGAAAACTAAATAATTTCACAAAGAAGATAACACGAAAGACTTCGTGATTTTTAATAACTCCTATGATTTTATAAAAAAAAAATCAAAGATCAATAACGCACAATTTAAACAAATTTTAATCATAAAAATTCAAATATAAATTTCACGGACTAGCACGTCACACATACATCACCATATAAACATGTAAACGTGATGTCACATATATTTATCTAAAAATAAATAATAATAAAAAATCACACCCTATAATCCACATTTAATATTAATTAATTAAATAATAATAATAACTCCGATATTTTCTAGGGCGTTATAATATACATACACGCAGTCATATATATATATATATATATATATATATATATATATATATATATATATATATATATATATATGTATAAGCTTCAATTGTATCAAAAATCAAAGCCCCAAAATCTCTTTTCTCTTTCTCCCCCAATCTCTTTCTTCTTCTCTTCTTTTCTTTTCTCTCTCCCCGCTATTCTAGAATTATCTCGACTGTTCTTCCTTTATACTAAATGGTCTTGGCCCATTACATATAAACTAACTACTAACCATTATTCTAGCCCAATTAAAATACCACTCATGTGCTTTTAAAACTAATAACAACTTTTATAAATTGAAATCAAATATTCGAAAAATTAAACCCTTCATTTTTAAAATAAAGAATTCAAAATTGCGAGCACACACATATTTTTAAAATATTTTTAGAATAAAAAATGAATTAAATATGAATTTTACAAACTTTGATCATTTAAATACAATAAAATGCTTAAATCATTTTAAAATACTACAACACCCAAATTAATCCACCCAACAATTCTAAAAACTCATTAAATATATAAAAATAATATTACAAAAGATTTCATGATTTTTAATTCCCCCGATCATTTTATAAAATTTACAGAGGATCAAAAATGTATGATTAAAATATATTTAAATCCTCAAAAGTATAATTAATTCACACGACCTTCACAACTTATCCCAAACCATCATATAAACACATAAGCATCAATTCACATACATTCCACCTTTACCACAATATTCACATAATATAATTTATAATTTATAATAATTAAATAATTTTAAAAATCGAAATTTCTAAGGCGTTATATCTTTCCCCCCTTAATAGGATTCTATCCTCAGAATCAATCCTAATGACACCAATAACAATTCCTGTCAAACATCTTACTTCCACTTCCCAGGTTGTATCTTTCAACCTCTAGGATTCCCTCATACCGTCTAATAAATTTATAAGCTCATTCTGCGAGCCCTCAAATTCCGAAATAACCATAAACTTTAGTCTCCGAGTCTCATTAACTCCAAACGTTTATCACACGTGAACGAATATCTTTTCCGCGAAATCAATATGACTTTTTCGTATAACGACTGTACCCCGCATCAAAACTTATATCGCCACGGCAATCCTTCGCAATAATGCAATCGCGCAATTTGCCTTGATTCACAACAATCTACACTTGACACTATTCTCTAGCTCTTACTCATAATCACACGGTTTCAGATAGAACTTCGAAAAAGAAATTTCAAGAAATCTTTTAATCGTTTCTACTCCACTTTCACGGACTATGTCGATCAAGAAGGAAATAATTAAGAAGTTTCTTTCTGTCTTGGTCCTATACTTTTACCGAGTACCCAATCGGGAAACTTAACATCATTTTGTCCATTCTTAGTCGCATTCTCATAATTGAATACTATAACCAAACACATACGTCCTTAAATGCACATCAAGTATAATTTAATTAACGACCCGATTCTCAATCTTATAAAATAGTCTGGTTTGCTAAATCTTTTGAAACATAGCCTCAATTATTTGCAGCCTTTGAAAGCTATTATACCCGTCATCTTGATTGTAACTTCACTCTATACAAGAACAATTCCTGAGGTCACAACTTCACTTGATACAATTCTTTAACAATTCCCAACAAGCTCCCGCTTTATCAACACGCATATACAACTTAATACGCATCATCCCTTATTGATATATCTTAAAATGAAATCTTCCTCAATTAAAACTTTGAGAAAATGAATATCAAGAAATTCCCCGATCATTCTTACTCCTCTTTCACATGCAATGTTACTTAAGGAGGGAATAATCGGAAACTTCTATCCATCCTTCATCTCATTGTTTCACTGAGTACCTATCCTGGAAAATTAACCTTATATCATCTATTCCCAATCGTAATTTGAACGCGAACAACACGATCAACTCTTATAGCATGGCATTCGCGCCAACCACAATTCGGTTTACAACTCATTTTCTACCTTCTTACAACATAGGTTTGCTAAAACATTTGAAAGAAAGCCTCAAATATTTTGTTGATTTAAAACAATTTAAAAATTATTTGAACCAACTGAAAATCCTTTTGAAAGATATTTTAGAAAATCATTTTAAGAGAAAACATTTAAAATAATAGGGTTTTCAATCAAAAAGCCTTTTAAACCAAAATATTTTTAAAAATTTTAAAATTCAATAAACAAACCATGACCTTGGCTTCGACCTAACTTCCTCCAATCTTGTTTTGTGACTTCACTGTCCCGTATCCTCCGTAACCACTTTCGGATCACAATTTTATATACTTGACGAGTCCTCAAGTTTGACTCTACATCTTACGACTTCAACATTTGACACCACTCTCATTAACTACAAAATCATGATATTCGAAATTCACACTAAAACTCTTATGCAAATTTTTCTTCCTTTTCTTGTAACTCTTAAAATCACTCTCGATTGATTTGCATACGCTTCCTGCATCTTCGATCATCATGTTATGTGATCTACGATCATATTAAATACTTCATCCAAACGTCGTTTGCAATCTTATTCATCGGAATATGCTTCTTATACGAAACAATTTCATTCTCTTGGTATAACTTCTTGATTTGCTTAATCGTTAAGACCTCTATGTCTGCTTCCAACCTCAAAATACCGCCTTCATCTTCCTCACCACTCATGATCTTATTTTCTGGTCCTTATAATATGCTCGCATTTCGTTGTTAGGACATAATTCCAATCCTGAAAATACTCAAATTTTCTTACCGTTATCACAATCCATTTCTTGCTATCTTCCTTCATGATCATATTAAATTTTCATATTCTTAATAATCATAAAAGTAGTCTTGTCACTCTTTTCAAAACTTCCACCAAGATTGACATGATATTATTCTTGACAAAAACTCCCATCTTTTCAGGCTCATAACATATAGCTTTAACTTTTGAATTAGCTTCTTGTTACCACACTACCCTTCCGATTATCGCCACAACTTTTCACATTTATATTAATAAAATATCTATGGATTCTACTCCCGAAATCTTACTTTCTGATCATGGGATCTCGTTAATTTCTGCTAATTCTCTTTCTTTAGGCAACTACGGTGCCCTCTCTCTTTTAACTCCACATCTTCGGGATTCCACATTCTTTTCTTAACTAAATTTTATATGTCTTCCATTTAGTCACTTCTGGAAACTTTCTGGTTTCTCTGTCTTCCACCTTATTGACATTTTATTCCATCTTGGTTAACTTTCCACCATCCTTGATAATCATGACTTTCTACCCTGGCTTGCATAAGTTATTTACTCCACATATTAACCTTACCCCTCATTCAGTCTTGGTTCTTCTTGTTAATTCTTACAAACCTTTCCGTTCTACTTCATTCTACTTTACTCAGGTCAACCTTCCTTGTCTCTAGAATCTTACGTCTAACGACAAGTACAAAACATTCAAGTTCATTTAATTTTCCATTTACTATCTTCGTCATTCAGTCGACGTTTAAAACAATCTTCCTTCAATATTGAATATCTTATGCCCAACATCTTCATCACCATTCTCTTTTCGCCCTTTAACCATATCTACAATCATGTGCTTTTCTTTGCTATCATTTTTCCTTTATTCAATTCTCATTAGCCTCAAATCTTGTCTATGATTTATTGGTCCAACAAATATTCCAATTTGGCATGGCATATTTGTCTTAGTCACCAAATTCTTAAACTTGCACAACCAATTCTCCGTCCATGCAGTTATAATTCTATCATTTAAGACGTCGTCACGCCCATCTTCACATCCCTTCATCATTAGAAATTTTGAAATCATCGAATTTCTGACAAAGGAAGTCAATAAAATGAATGGCATCAAGTATGAGTATACACTGAGTTTATTTGATAAAGCTTTTATAAAGGAGTTCAACCGAGAGATCAATCTGATCTTTGAACTATTTTCAGGTTACATTTGTCACTTGGTCAACCACCACAGTACATAAAGATGGCCAGTCTTTAGTACTTGCATGACAAACACAATCAGTGACGTCCCACTGGACTCCTACCACAAAGATAAGATGTCCCTGAATCCCATATCTGCATAGGTTGTTCATCTCAGTTAGAATAGAGAAAATCAAGCATTCGTGATAATGGAAGAGATTCCAAAGTTTCAAAAATCTTCATGTAAAATTGAATCAAAACTCTCTAAAAAATTCAGATATTTTCGAAAGAACGAGATTGAAATCGACTAAATCGAAAACGAAACTCATCATCGATTGATGTATAAAAGACTTTTCAATAGATGCTTCAATGATTAATCGAGCAAACATTCAAGAAATTCCTAATTATTCATAATCCCACTCTTGTCGACTAAGCACTAATATACTTAGCTGCCAAAACCGGCCTGGCAATCATGAGTTGAATAAATAAGAAGATCTCAATTCATTCTCGATTTTGAACCGTCACTGTGCAACGAATGCCTCAGCAACGATGCCAACCGGGAATTAATTTATGACAATTCAAAGAAAGAATAGGAAATTTCTTCAAATAATGACTTTGAATGAATCAATAATTAGGGGTGCACGGCTACGCTTTAACTTCCAAATCTTGCTAATAATCGATTCTCACTTCGCATTCTTAACCTTATCATACCGTCTCCGAAACGTTCACATCGAAACTAATATCGTAAAATGTCCTAAATTCTAAGCAAAATCTCGAGATAACGTCCCCCGGACTGATAGCTCCAGCTGCCCGCTTAGCTTATGCTGCTCCGGGTTTGCTATTTTGCTTCTAGCCAAATCCTGAAATGATTCGAATTCCGACTTGCGCGATATGCCGAAAGACCGATTAACGTCGCTACGCTTGCTGAAGTATCCTAACGCGATCCTTATCCTAAACCATTCTACCCGACATCTATCTTATACTCATACCCTAACCCAACTAATCTGTTTCAGTGACCATAACCTATAGCTCTGATACCAACTTGTAACGGTCCCAAAATCCGGGGTACAGATATGGGGCCACTATCCACAAACAATATTATACAACCCTGGATATAAACAATATAAAATTATAAAAACCCCTTAACCAAGATCGCATACAGGTTATGGTATGAAACAAACTATCGAATTATAAATTTACAACCATTCTCCGAATAAAATGTTATACAATTTTATGAATAGACAAATTCACTGTCTAACTACATATTCAACCTTGACAATTCCCAAACTCTTACTTGAAAAATTCCATAACTCGAACGCCTCCTTTCGCTGCCTATAGAACAATATCAACTGACCACTAGGTTCTCTGATTACCTCTAACAACTGGAGAAAATAAACAGAAGCAAGAGTTAGCCAACAATGCTCATCAAGTGTAAATAGTGATGACAACTTTAAGAACGACAACAATTCTGATAAACAAAAGAGTTTCATCTCATTTCGTGAAAGAATCAGTTATATCGACTTTTAGATTGCCACGAGGGCCAACAATTCATCATTCATAAGGGGCATCCAAAACTAGAATTGAAAAGAATTCCGATATCAAGATATAATTCAAACAGACTTTCAAGAAGTCAAGAACTGAACATCTCAATCTCAAAGTATAGATTAGAATTGGAATTTTTTATTTATTTTAAAAAAAAATCATCAAGGTTAGGCTGCTGATCAGTCAGCACTAACCCCGGATAAACGCACACAGCAATGTCCTAAAATGGATCCATGGCACACATTGGCCTTAACTTCTGACCATTAATTTGGTCTCCCCGAAGGGGCATCTATTGACCATTAAACTGGTCTCCCCAAAGGGACATCTGTTGACCATAATATGGTCTCCCCGAAGGGACATCTATTTTAAAAACATTTCCAATTTTAAGTCATCCACACTAGGTGTCGGAACAATCGACAACCTTTGCCGACCAATAACTGGAAAACTCACGTTCCAGAATAACGACTCATCATCCAAGAGTCAATGAAAGATTCAAGATCAACAAGTGTCGACAAGTTCGACACAACAATTGGGTAATAATTAAAGAATAACAACTCAAATGGTATCGACAAGTTCGATACAACACAGGGGATAAACGAACAAAGATTCTCAACTGATATCAATAAGTTCGATATGAATAAATAGATTTATAACATCAGCAACTTATCTAAATAAAATTTCATTTGAGCAAGAATAAGGGTATGAATTGCAATATGATTTTCAACAATTAAAATTCTAGACTAAAGCAAGGATATGGTCAAGTATTGGGCCTTTAATAAAACTTATACACAATGAAGAGTTTGAGCTTCCATAAGCGGATAAATAACTTAGAACAAATATTTACAAAACAGTTTCAGTATGGAAAGGTTCAGATCAATTTAAAAGAAAACATTTTTTTTCCAAATGGGGTCCATTGATGAAAATATGCTAGAATCAAGAGTTTTGCTTGCAAGCTTTCATAAAAGTTTAAAATCTTGGATTTCCTTTATTTATGGAATTCTTAAACCATTTTGACGAAAATAGACGAAATAGCATTTCAGGGATAGGATAGTGAGCGAGAAAGTTATTTGTCAACTTCTTTTTAAATCGGATATTTGAATCATGGGTAAGGGAGATAAACAGCATCACACTATTTGAAAAAGTATATGTCATCCGCCATTTATACTTGGCCAAATCATCACATACTACAATTAAATTAAATTGCATCACTTGAACAATAAGTGATTAGCAAAAACACTTGCCTCGATTCATGGAGTTCTCGATCCTAACATTGATCCTCAACTCAATTTACATCTCTACTTCGTAACTTGCCACTTTACATTAATTCACCCATTGGATTTGATATTTGTCCCTCTGTTCATCTTTCCATTTTCTCACGCCCTGCTCTTGACCAGGTTTCCTATTCGAACCTTTACAAGGTCATATATTATTTCAGTATTAACTCAAGCGAAACTTCATTGGTTGCTCTATTCTACTCATACGCGTCCTATTACGCTTATACACATCTTATATAATAACATATACAATACATATTGACATATCCAACCATATTCATATAGTAGTCTTAGTATAGTTAACTAAGTCACATAAACACGTCACACAACCACTTCAAAACATCACAACCACTTAATATTTAAAACCACGATATATTCTCGAAATAATCCACTGATACATATACTTAAACCCTTAGAAATCATAACACCCTTCCAAGCATTGAAATCAAATAAATTAAATAGGTTTTAAATAAATTTGTAGTGGATTTTTAGAAAATTTTGGCATGAAGTATTAGTTTATCGGACTATGGGCACAGCCCCTCAAATACAATTCAACCCTGTTTTTGTAAAAATAAAGCTGCCTCAACTTGCAGCAACATAAAAGTAAACAAGTAAGAAAAGTACCCGCCCAGACATGCGGCACCTAGTACATAAGGAATTTACATTAACACTACTACTTACGCTACACCAATGATCGTATTTCTCACGCATTTTAATGATACACGTGACAATCAATCATTGATGTTCGTAAGCCCTAGGGAACAACCCCTAGCACTAACTATTACTTACGCTATATCAATGATCACATCACTCAAGTATATTAATTATACTCGTGATAGCTAATCATGGATATTCGTAAGCCCGAGGAACTAGTTGAAGAGAATTACATAAGTTCTTAAATATTGACATTTAAGACTTGTGACCTCATTACAACGCCTCACAGATAAACACATAATAGAATGAATCTAACAATTAATCTTTGATAAATAACATATAACATTTTACAATTTCTTAATCGACACCAATCTGACCACATACAATTCACCACCAAGAATTTGACAGGTATAGCATTTAACAGATAATATGACTCGACTACTACATTTAGCACATATAAACCATTTACCATTAACAGGGTCATATAAACTCCATCATTATACGACAAGTAATAATTACCAACATATAACTTTAACATACAACGCCCATTTGCTTACACATACAAACTCTATTTACTTCTTAAATTAAGCCATTGATCAATAATCACAATAAGGTCTTACTAATTATCGGCTAGTTATTATTAAAAACAACTAAGTGCACTTAAAAACTTATAACAATCAAATTTACACCACCCTCATCATATTATTCTTTCTTTTCCCGAAGTCAACCTTAATGGCTCAACTTTGACCGATCATATCTCATTCATTTTAAATCCAATTGACATGATTCAAGAGCATATTTCATCTATTTTTTCGCAAGGAATCCAAATATATAATTCATTTTCAGATAAGGTTTGAAATAGGCACTGACCGAATTGATTTACAGCAGCAGTTTTTTTTTTTAACTTTATGCTATTATCTATACACGCAACCAAGATCAATCAACAATTAACACTCTACATCATACACACAAGCCACATCATCACAATTAATTAACAATTATACACCTTTAAACTATGAAAATTAAAACAATAATATCACATCTATCTAAAATTAAAAATTAATAATTACATCAAAAATAAAATAATTAAATAGAGAAAAGGAATACCTCTTTGATTTCCAATCTCCCCCAAAATCTCTCCTCTTTCCTTCTCTCTCTCTCTCTCTCTCTCTCTCTCTCTCTTTCTCCACTGTTGCCGCGCGTGCGCCACCACTACCCGCGGCTGCGCCGCCCCTCCGCCGGCCGGAACCACCGCGCGCCTCCGATGGTCTCTCCTTCCTCTCCCCGCGCTGCTCCTTCTCCCCAGCTGCACACACACACGACCTCACACACTTATATACATACACGTAGTCATATATATATGTATAAGCTTCAATTGTATCAAAAATCAAAGCCCCAAAATCTCTTTTCTCTTTCTCCCCCAATCTCTTTCTTCTTTTCTTCTTTTCTTTTCTCTCTCCCCGCTATTCTAGAATTATCTCGGCTGTTCTTCCTTTCTACTAAATGGGCTTGGCCCATTACATATAAACTAACTACTAACCATTATTCTAGCCCAATTAAAATACCACTCATGTGCTTTTAAAACTAATAACAACTTTTATAAATTGAAATCAAATATTCGAAAAATTAAACCCTTCATTTTTAAAATAAAGAATTCAAAATTACGAGCACACACATATTTTTAAAATATTTTTAGGATCAAAAATGAATTAAATATGAATTTTAAAAACTTTGATCATTTAAATACAATAAAATGCTTAAATCATTTTAAAATACTACAACACCGAAATTAATCCACCCAACAATTCTAAAAACTCAATAAATATATAAAAATAATATTACAAAAGATTTCATGATTTTTAATTCCTCCGATCATTTTATAAAAATTACAGAGGATCAAAAATGCATGATTAAAATATATTTAAATCCTCAAAAGTATAATTAATTCACACGACCTTCACAACTTATCCCAAACCATCATATAAACACATAAGCATCAATTCACATACATTCCACCTTTACCACAATATTTACATAATATAATTTATAATTTATAATAATTAAATAATTTTAAAAATCGAAATTTCTAAGGCGTTATAGCTTTGGTTTGCCTAAACTTTTAAAACTTCCTCTATCAAAAATTTTAGTTAAAATTTGGCCTTAAATATATAATTGTTTTTTTAATTGTTTCAATTGCATATTATTATGATTGAGTTTCTTTCTGATCTTTTGAAAACTCCCACAGTTATATCAATATATTGCATGTCTTCTTTGCGAAACCTGCACAAGGATTGATCGTTTATATATGCACTGTCCTGTATTCATGCTCAAGAAGAATCATCTCACTATTTTCAGTTGTTTTTCTCTAAATAGGCATATCATGTCCCAATATTGTGGATAAAGTTTTATTCAACAATAAACTAATCCATAGTTTGCATAAAAAACATATAACTTTTATGAAACATATATAACTGCTTTTGTATTTAAATCAAGGGATTAATTATTGGTTTTTTTGTGTAAAATTAATTATAGTGCCAAAATTGTTTGACACTGTTACATTACGAAGTTGCAGTTACCATGGTTGTCTTCATTACTAGCCCTTGGATAGTTTTTGGGTTTATGTTATGATCACTGTTCACAATGGGATTCTTCGAAATTTCAGTATATGAGATAATGAAAGTGTCCAGGTTGTTATATGCACTTTTTTCATTACTCATTAATTTCTTCAATTTTTCTAATGAAAGCATAATGATATTGGTTATAAGTTTTTGTGAAATCTTTGTGGTTTGGCAGGTTCCATGTCACATAATGTCCACCATGGAACAAATAGCACACTGGTGAAATTGTTGAAATATTAGGTAATCGGTTTTCACGATCTCATACTTTCTTAACTCTTCATTGGTCAATACTTTCTACACAAGATTGTCAACGTATATGCAATGTTTGCTCTATTGTCTAACTCTTTGAATGAAGTTCATGGCTATTGATGATGCTTTAATTTTTTTGATGCTTTACTTATTGCTACAATATGTTTGTTACTATCATTGCATGTATTGCAAAAGTTTTTTGATTAATAGTATTGCTTCATTTTCCTTGGTTTTCATTGTAAATTATTTTTTTTAATTTGGTAAACTGACTTGCAGATATGTTAATGATGGAGACAATTTTAGTAATATACAGATAGTTGTTCAGATTGTTAGTACTTTGAAGAGCTGTACAAGTACTATACCATATATAAGGTTGGCTTAGTCAGGTTATTTGTATATCGAAATTTGTCAAGCTATTATTAATGATATTTTTAAGTAAGCACATAATTTGTTTTTGTTTTCCGGTAGTGTGGTCTTGACACCACTTTTTTTCATTTACAGCCAACCTGATCCGAGTTCCAGTAACATAGTACATGTTAAGATAAATGAAGGATTGAGATTAATATAATGATCATGAGTCATGACTTTCTGAGTGCGAATGTAATCCAAATGCTGCAGGATACAGGAAGCCTTATATTCATCACCAAATCTTTAAATAAGATTGTGGTTCTAGAAAATAAGTCGAG
This sequence comes from Kitagawia praeruptora, assembly GCA_037693485.1. NCBI lineage: Eukaryota > Viridiplantae > Streptophyta > Magnoliopsida > Apiales > Apiaceae > Kitagawia > Kitagawia praeruptora. The sequence continues at coordinate 530,134 of CM075349.1, forward strand.
GCAGTGGTACCTCTCTTGGTGAGGTTTAAAGTGTTGCAATTAATTTTGAATCTGGGAGTTCTCCAAATGCCCCTTTGATATGTTCAACACGGTTGTTAATATTCGCAATGATAGTCAATCATTCCCTTTATTATCTTTCCACATAATAGAAACTGTTAGTTTTTAGACTATAGTTAGCTGATCCTAAGTTTTAAAGACATAATTTTTCGGGTGCTTTACTTATTGCTGCAATATGTTTGTTACTGTCATTTCATGTATGGCAAAAGTTTTTTGATTAATAATATTGCTTCATTTTCCTTGGTTTTCGTTGTAAATCTTTAAATAAGATTGTGGTTCTAGAAAATAAGTCGAGACAATGGTGTCTATCTTAGTGAGGTTTAAAGTGTTGCAACTAATTTTGAATTTGGGAGTTCACCAATTGCCCCTTTGATGTGTTTAACACAGTTGTTAAGTTTCGCAATGATAATCAGCCACTCCCTTTGCTACCTTTTCACATATAGCTCTTGAAACTGTTGGTTTGTTCAACACTGTTATCGACAGAAATTATCTATATAATATTTAATATATTAATATGTTTATATTATTTTTAAAATAAAAAATATTAATATACAACGTGACAAAACTTACTTTCAAAATTTTTATTAACAATCCTTTTTTTTTGAAATATTTAATTAGCTATATATTAACTATCCTAATATATTGATCTTGGGTTTATATGTAATGAATAATTAATAAAAAATTATTTTAAAATAAAATTAAAAAAAAAACTTTTACATGGTAAAGCCCAGCACAGCAGACATTCAAGTTGGGGTAATAGTAAAGGTAAAAAGGTAAATTCGCAATGCTGCTCCCGTAATGTTATATTGTTCCTAGCTACAGTAAGATTGCGGTAAGTACCAATCTTAAATAGTATTATATCCTAATATGTATCCTACTTTTAAAAATAACATATATTTTATAAATTAAATTTAAAATCACTTATACAAAACTTAATTAATAAATGAACTAAGTTTACACTTTTGATTTATTTATGTCTTGGCCTAAAAATCTTCTAATCATATTCTGCCTATGATTGCTTTTGTGAATAAATATGTGTATCGTTGTTAGTTAATCATATCTTCTTTATATTATACTAGCTTATAACCCGTGTGATGCACGGAAGATTTTAAATACTTTTATCTTAATATTTTTATCTGATTATTCATAATTATAATATTTGCTAATTAATTAGTAATAATATAAATTATAGAAGATAATGAAATATGATTATATGTTTTTGATAGTATTCTAATTGATAGTTTTTTATTATATATTAAAAATAGATAAATAACTGTTAAATAAAATATGCTATTGACGGTAATTGAATCTTGAATTTATTGGAGTGGTTTATAATATAATATAAATGTATAAAAAGAGTAATTTTTTAGTATTACATCCAACAGTTCTCATTAATCTATCTCCAAATCCAACGGTTGATATTGAGTGTACCTAATAAAGTGATCAAATTACCAACCAACTAAATAGAGGTTGGTTTGCTTATAATAGTATATTAGCTTATAACCCTTTTTTTCTCATATTTATTATATTATTTTTTTATTATTTATTTGTTATTAGTTTACATATCAAATTATTGTTATTAAATTGATATATATATATATATATATATATATATATATATATATATATATATATATATATATATATATATATATATATATATATATATATATAGTCCTATTCTAGAGAGAACCACTTAAATAGAGTACAAGAGAGAACTCAAATCTCAGCCATTCATTTTATTTAACGCTCAAGATTCATTTAAGTATACGGTGGCATAATTGTAAATTTGATTAATCTTAAGGACATTTTAATAACTACCAAAACATAATAGATACACGCACCTGAGCTAATTAAAATGAACTGTTACAGTATATGCACCTATACATACAATTTTCACTCAAGACCCCTGTAACGCTTAATTCAGTACACATCGCAAATTACATCATTCAATTAGAGATTTTCAAGTCAATTTTAAAGAAGAATCATCGATTAATCGCTCAATATTCGTGAAAAACTTAGTAAGTTACCGATTCCTTAAGTTTTGATTGATTTTAGTACGATTTTGAGTTATAATTCAACAACGCATTTAACTTGGATCAGATTTAATTTTTTCAGGTTAATTACAGTTCAAAAGAGATATTCTAGAGTGTTTTCTCGAATAGGTCGTGTATTTTTTCACAATATTGGTAATTTTTTGTATAGTGTTATTGTTCTACAGTAGAATCATATGTATGTATTTTTTTCTTTAATTTAAATGTTTTTTCTTTGAATTATTGTGTAGTGTTTTGGTTCTATATTAGAATAATAGTGTTTATTTATGTTCTACAGTAGAAGCATATTTATATGATTTTTCAGATTTTTTTTATATTTTTATGGTTCTATATTAGTATAAATCTTGTTTTGTATATTTTGTATATGTATTTTGTGTTCTATAGTAAAAGCATACTAGTTCTAATTCTAATGAAGTGTGCTTTTATGTTTTATTGTAGAATCATATTATACGAATTTGATATATGCATGTGTTTATAGTAGATGCATAATCTAAAGTAATTTTTAGAATTTTTATGTTCAATTATTGTAAGAACTTGAATTAAAAATGTAATTATTATTATTGAATGAAATAAATATTTATCTGATTTATTCAATTCGATGGAACGATGTGTTATAGACGGATATTATTATCGTTAAATGTATTTAATTGAGGTTAGAGAGTTCCCCGTATATGTTAAGAAAAAAAATGTGTTAGTTGATCGTATTCTTTTAATCAAATATCATGTTAGTAGTATTTGCCGTTTCGGCAGACCGTACTTTTAAAAACTCAGTTGTTTCGTTTTAAAAGTATATTTATATCAAAACTGATCGGATAAATTTTAAAATATTCTCATCTCAAGTTTTATTTATTCTATCATGTTTGAGGATTTTTCAAATTATTTTCGTGATTTCTCGTAAAAGATTCGTCTTTCGTTTTATATCCGTAAGTCAGTTAATCGGCATTTTGAGACCAGATGCACGAAAACCAAGATACCAATCATTCACATTATAATATTCAAGCTTTTGGCAAAGCCACCACTTATTAGCACAGCCAAACCCACTCAAACACAGCCATCATTCAGCTGTATTATTGCTTCCAATAATCAAAATTTCTACCAACCAAATATTCTCTCAAGTGTTCTTCATTTTCAAGCTCCAAATCGGAGGCCTTCCCGGAATCGAAATCAAACGTTCTAGCAGTCAAAACAAAGGTATAAAAATCTAGTTTCTAAATATGTGCCCAGAATTCGTGGGGGGTCAATATTTGATTTTATATGATTTTTACAAAATTCGAATTTAAAGATTCAAAATTATGATTTTTCGTAAACTTGATTGTTTATGTGATTTGATGATTCCATGTTGTAGATAATTTTCTCCTGGTCAGTTTGGTATATCATATGTTGATTTTTGAGTTCCATATCAAGTAGAAATCGAGGTTTGATTGTTGTGTTCTTCGTGTTCTTCGTGTTCTTCGTGTTCTTGAGAATCAAACCAACAATTGGAGGTGTTATCGGAGTCCGATTTCGACGATCTTACATTCGAATCGAAGCTCACATCATCTAGTTTCCTAATATGCAATCCATTTCATCAAATGATCAATTTTCAATTTTATATGAATTTGTAAAGAAATCTGCTGAATTTTGTTCAAACTTAGATTTAGGGATTTTCAATTCTGGGTTTGTTTGTTAATTTTGAAGGTTCCTACAGCTTCATATGATCATGTATAGTCAATTTCCGTGCTTAAATGAGTCGTCCTATGGCCGGAATCACTAAGTCAAATTGTTAGTTTAAGTATCGATTTGGGCCGAATTTTCCGACCACCTTTCCGGATTTTTGGTTGTGTTTTTGCTGTTTTCGTTGGCACGGTTGGGTTCGTCTTGAAATTTTGCTCAAAATGCATATATTACACGCTTGATTTGGTTAAGTTATGTGTAAGTTATGGTCGCCGGAAGATTTGGCGATCACCGGAAAAAATTTCAGATTTCCGGCGAACCTCCATTAAAGCTGGTCACCGAGCTTTTTACCGATTGATACCTACACTATTGAAGATGATGAAGTTGGAATACTGTAGTTTCAAGATTCACAATTTGGTCCCTGATTTTTTGAAAATCTGTTTTCAAATAAATTAAATCCGAAAATCATTTTTTTTATAAATGATTTTTAATTTGAAAAATTATTTATAAATTCGAAAAATGATTTAAAATTTGTTTCTAAATTTCAGAATAATATTTCCGGAAAGGTTTTATTTTAAATTTGGATTTTGTTTTTATTATTTTATTTAATTAATGATATTACAAAACATTTCTTAAATTGTTTTAATTAGAATTAATTACTTTTAATTATGTTAATTAATTTTAAATAATATTTAATTGATTTAATTATTTAATAAATGATTTTATTTATTAAGTAATTTTATTAATTAATTAATTATTTATTTAATTGATATAATTGAGGATATTTAATTCCAAATTAGGCCGTTTTGAGTTTTAAATGCTATTAAAAATATTAGAAAAATCCCAAAAATTATGAAAATTGTTTTAAAAATATTTCGAAGCGAGATTTAATTTATGACGAGGTTTGGACATATGTTAAAAATATTTGTAGAGTTCCATTAATTGATTACGTGATCTGAATGTGTCCGCTAGGGCAATATAAATGTTACGTGCTAAATGAATTATGTAAATCATGTGAATTACATGAAATACGTGGATTGAATAGGGAGATGTATTAGTATTTGATTCGTGACGTTTATTATAGAGTCGAGTCAGAGGAGCAAAGGAAAAGCTAAAGCAGAAGGTTACGAGAATATTTAAACGGACTTGACCTTATTATCAGGCAAGTATTTTTCTATCACTTGTTATCCTATTAAATATACAAATGCTATGCCATGTATCCCTTTAAATTATTGTTCAAGAAATCATTCTTAAATTATTCATAGCATGAATCCATTGAATTATTCTCATCAACTTTGACGGGATTCATTTAAATTATCATTGACGATTCATTTCAACCTTTTTAGGCATTCGCTCTAGTCGATGCCTTATTACTCTTGATTAATTATCATTACCCAAATTGTGGCGTTCGACTTCGTCGATGCCTATAATGTCGTTGCATTCGATTTACCCATTTCTTGTATCGATCTAGATGACACTTATTGTTATTATTGTTGATTCTTCATTATCACCCCATTGTTGTATCGAACTCATCGATACTAGATGTTGTACCATTTGTTATCGTACATTCACTTTGAGTTGTTTTCTTGGAATGTGAACTTCTAGTGATTGTTGTGATCGAGGTTGTCAATCTTCCGACACCTAATTATGATTTAAAGGTTGTCAATTGTACGACATCTGAACGTAAGGTTAGAATTGGTGGATTTATATAAAACTTGACCTTAATTGGTCTGACCATATATTGGTCGATGTGTAAGGCCTTTCAGTGCCTTGGATCCGATGAGGACTTTGCTTTGTGCACTGTCCGGGTTAGAGCGTGACTGATCAGCATGCCTAACTTTGTTTTTTTTTAATTATGAGATGGACCAGTTCTAACATTCTGAGTATTTGACTCTAGTTGATGTTGAGCCACTTTCTTATGGCATTATTGATTGTCGGAACTTATCCGAATTTATCCGTTCATATCACTGAACTTGATTCACCTTTCAGATATTCCAGTATGGCTTGTAGTTAATACCTGGAACGATTAAAAGTTTAATATTTATTTATACATTGAAGGATATTCTTGTTGATCTTTCTGGCTCACCTTGCAATGTAATGTTTCTTTTCCAGTTAAGATCGAGGATGTTTAGACCTAGTGGCTCGGCAGTCAGGGGAGTGATGTTTGATGATTGAGAGTGCAGTTGGTTTAATTTCGTGTATTGTTATGGATTGGATAGACTAGACATTTAAGATCTATCAGATTGTATTAAATTATATTTGAGGTTTGTAATAGTAATTATCAGTGTTTGTTTCATACTTTAGCCTGTGCTCGTATCTTGGATGAGGGATTGTATTATTATTGTTCTGCATTTACAGGTTTGGATTGTTTAATTGAGTTGTGAGCCCGAATTTGTATCCCGGATCTGCGAGGCATCACAGTTGGTATCAGAACCACAGGTTAAGGTCCCTGAAACAGTAGGAAGTAGAGTCTTGATTAAGAAACGAGTTGTAATAGTTAGGAGTACGTATTAGATGTTAAGTAGAGCGATTTGAGATAGGATTCACCTTAGGTTAGTAAGATGAGTATTGCGACGTTATAGGGTCTTTCGACGTATCACGCGAGTAGAAGTGCGATGCATCCAAATATCTGATTGGGAGCAAGGCTTTACAGACGTCATGAATGTTATAGAGAATGCGAAAGTACTATGAACGAGATACGAAAGCAATTATTGGCATGGATTAAAAGTAAAGGAGTGGCTGGGTACTACTAACCATTTTGGTATCATTTGTTGTTGTATTGTCGACTAGAGGATAATAGTTTTCATTATGATTGAATTCTATTTCATTTTCTTTCCATTGAAGCGATCTTACGCTTGTACCAATTTGGTATAAAAGATGTTGATCAGTTATAAATATTCATTTTCGTCATTCACTTGTCAGTTTCATATACCTTGATTTAGTCGATGATTATTTCCACGACATTGTGCACACAATTTTTATCTCTTGTCATATCTTTATATTAAATTTTGCCATCAAACTTCGTATAGCAACCCTGAACAATTGTTTTGATTTTTACTCTTGATAAATTTTTTTAAGCCAATTATAACTTGAATTGTTATTGATCAAATTACTTTTCCCTTTCAGTTTTTGAGAATGCCTCCAAGAGGAACTCGCCAACTTACTGGTCAACAAACCAATCCTGAACAGCGAACCAATTCACCTCCTAGAAATCAGATGGACCCTATGTTGGTTCAACTATTGCAAACTTTGACTCAACAGACTGCTACTCTAGCTCAGCAGCAACAACAACTACAACAACAATTCGCAGCTCAGCAGCAACAACGGCAGGAACCAACTGTTCCAGTGGTTACCTTCAAGGCCTTTCAAGCAGTAAAACCACCAGAATTCAAGGGGTCAACAGACCCAGTCGATGCTAAGAATTGGTTGAAAGAGATAGAGAAGGCGTTCGCTTTGGTGCAAGTCCCGGAAGATAAACAAACAGAATATGCCAGCTACTTTCTAAAGAATGAAGCCACTCATTGGTGGGAGTCAGTGAGAGCCCTGGAGAATACCGAGGTGGTTACATGGGAGAGGTTTAAGGAGATGTTTTTGGAGAAGTACTTTCCGCTCTTCATGAACGACAAGATGGAGGTCAAGTTTTTGGAATTGAAACAAGGGAATATGTCAGTTGCTGATTATGAAGCAAGATTTACAGAACTAGCAAGGTTTGTCCCTTCCTATGTGGACACAGAAAGGAAGAAAGTGAAGAGGTTTCAGTAAGGACTAAAGTCCTGGATTCGAACCAAGTTGGCTATATTGGAACTGAACACCTATGCTGCGGTGGTTCAGAAAGCTATGATTGCAGAAGAAGAAAGTGAGCAGTGTCAGAAGGAGAAAGAGGGAAAGAAACAAAAATTGGGAGTGGTTGATAACAAGCAGATTCAGGGTGGTTCTCAAAACTATCTTAATAAAAGACAGGGGTTCCAAGCTGGGAAGAATGTGGGGATGAGGAGACCAGATGGAGGGAATGGAGGTCAAGGCAACCGAACTCAAGGGGTGAACCAATCAGGAGTTAATATACCATCACTGCCAGATTGCAAGACGTGTGGTAAGAAACATCCTGGTTTATGTCACAAGTTAACTGGGAATTGTTTTAAGTGTGGACAGAAAGGGCATTTCTCTAGAGAATGCAAGGTTGGGATTGTGTGTCATAGATGTGGGAAGCCAGGGCATATGATCAAGGATTGCAGAGTACCCCCAGCGAAACTACCAGCTATAGCAAATGCAATGATTCCGGCAATTGAGGCACCTCCAGCGAGGAACATTCAGCCGATTGCCCGAACCTTCAACATGTCTATGAACGAGGCTGTGCAAGAGTTCGATGTTTTGGCAGATACGCTTCTTGTAAATTCCGTCAATGCCAAGGTGTTAATTGATTCTAGAGCTACGAAGTCTTTTATTTCTTTAGATTTTGTAAGTAAATTGAATTGTGAGATGAGATTGTTAGATGAGGTGTTAGTTATAGAGATAGCTAATTCGGAGCGCATACCCGTCGATCAGGTGTGTCCTCGTTGTGATGTTGTAGTTTTAGGGCACTGTTTTTACGCCAACTTAATACCCTTCCAACTAGGAGAATTTTATGTAATCCTAGGGATGGATTGGTTGACAGAGCATAGTGCCCAGATAGATTGTAGAGGTAAGAAATTGACGTTACGATCCCCTGATAATGTAGAGGTTGTTTTCCGCGGTCAGAAACAAACTAGAAAGTTCTTGACTATTGTGCAGGCTACGAGATTACTTAGACAAGGATGTGAAGGCTATTTAGCCTACGTACGAGACACAAAAACAGAGATGCCTAAGTTGGAAGAGATTCCAGTAGTGAATGAGTTTCCAGATGTTTTTCCCGATGAGCTTCCAGGTTTACCTCCAGATCGGGAAATAGAATTTAAGATTGACCTAGCCCCAGGAACTGAACCAGTATCGAAGGCTCCATACAGAATGGCTCCGATAGAGATGAAAGAGTTGGCAGTCCAGTTGCAAGATCTACTGGAAAAAGGAATTATCAGACCCAGCGTATCCCCGTGGGGAGCCCCAATACTATTTGTTAAAAAGAAGGATGGGAGCATGAGGTTGTGTATTGACTACCGAGAGTTGAATAAATTGACTATTAAGAATAAGTATCCGTTGCCAAGGATAGATGATTTGTTTGACCAATTGAAAGGAGCTGTCCACTTTTCAAAGATTGATTTAAGATCGGGTTACCATCAGCTAAAGATTAAACCTGAAGATGTACCTAAGACGGCATTCCGAAGTAGGTATGGACATTATGAATTTTTGGTAATGGCTTTTGGGTTGACAAATGCACCAGTAGCTTTTATGGACTTGATGAACCGGGTATTTAAGAGATACTTGGATAAATTTATAATTGTATTCATTGACGATATTTTGGTATATTCCAAGACAGAGGAGGAACATATGGAAAATTTGAGGATAACGTTGAGGATCTTGAGAAAGGAAAGGTTGTTTGCTAAGTTTTCGAAATGTGAATTCTGGCTAAGAGAAGTTCAATTCTTAGGGCATGTGGTAAGTAGTGAAGGGATTAAAGTAGACCCGGCTAAGATTGAGGCTGTACTGAATTGGGAGAGACCAAAGACACCGATAGAGGTCAGGAGTTTTATGGGATTGGTAGGTTATTATCGAAGATTCGTCCAAGACTTTGCAAAGATAGCCACTCCACTAACCAAGTTGACAAGGAAGAGTGAGAAGTTTATTTGGAATGATAAGTGTGAGGAAAGCTTTCAAGAACTGAAAAAGTGGTTGGTGACGGCTCCAGTGTTGACATTGCCAGATGAACAAGGAGACTTTGTGATCTATAGTGATGCGTCCCATAAAGGACTGGGATGTGTATTGATGCAGCATGACAAGGTGATAGCCTATGCTTCCAGACAATTGAAGATACATGAACAGAAATATCCTACCCATGACTTGGAACTAGCAGCCATTGTTTTTGCACTCAAGATTTGGAGACACTATCTATATGGAGAGAAGTGTGAGATTTACACTGACCACAAGAGTTTGAAGTATATTTTCACCCAGAAGGAACTTAACATGAGACAAAGGAGATGGTTGGAACTGATTAAAGACTATGATTGTACCATCAATTATCATCCGGGGAAAGCCAATGTGGTAGCAAATGCCTTGAGTAGGAAGGAAAGATTGAACATGTTTACTATGAACCAAGAATTATTCAAGGAATTTGAGAAATTGGAAATAGAGATTCGTGCCCCAGTTTGTGCAACTGATTTGAATTACGCAATGACATTTCAACCAAAACTGTTGGAGAGGATCAGAAAGTGCCAAGAAGAAATAATGAACCATGATGTGAATGAATTGTCGGGAGAAGAGTTAAGCAGCCAAAAGGACGAGGAAGGAGTCTTAAGATTTTCTTCTAGAATTTGGATTCCTAATGTGGCAGAACTGAAGAATGAAATTTTACAAGAAGCTCATAATTCAAAGTTCTCAATTCACCCCGGGAGTACGAAGATGTACCGAGATCTGAAAGAAAATTTTTGGTGGCCAAACATGAAAAGAGAGATTGCAGAGTGGGTTAGTAAGTGTTACACTTGCCAAAAGGTTAAAGCAGAACATCAGAGGCCGAGTGGATTATTACAACCCCTAGAGATTCTTGAATGGAAATGGGAGCAGATTGCCATGGATTTTGTGGTTGGATTACCCAAGACGAAAGCTAATCACGATGCCATTTGGGTTATCATTGATAGATTAACGAAGTCGGCACATTTTCTACCGATCAACGAAAGATATACGATGGACAAGTTAGTTCACCTGTACTTGAAAGAGATAGTGATGCGACATGGAGTCCTTGTTTCGATTGTGTCTGATAGAGACCCGAGATTTAATTCCAGATTTTGGCGACAATTTCAAGAAGCTCTGGGAACTAAACTGAACATGAGCACTGCATATCATCCGCAAACTGATGGACAAAGCGAGCGTACGATTCAAACGATTGAAGACATGTTGAGAGTGTGTGCGATGGACCTTCAGGGTAGTTGGGATGATCATCTGCCTTTGGTGGAGTTCTCTTATAACAACAGTTATCATGCCAGCATTGGAATGCCACCATATGAAGCTTTGTACGGACGATGGTGTCGATCTCCGTTATATTAGGAAGAGGTAGGCGAGAAGAAGATATTGGGACCCGAGCTGATCCAGCAAACCAAAGACAAGGTTGAGCTGATACAGAAGAGATTGGTAGCCGCACAGGATCGACAACGGAAATACGCTGATCGAGCCAGGAAGGACATAAACTTTGAAGTAGGAGAACCAGTTTTGCTGAAGGTATCTCCATGGAAAGGGCTAGTGAGATTCGGGAAGAAAGGAAAGCTAAGTCCAAGATTCGTTGGGCCGTTCGAAATCCTGAAGAAAGTTGGGAAAGTTGCTTACGAGTTAGCGCTACCTCCGCATTTACATCATGTTCATAACGTTTTCCACGTGTCAATGTTGAAGAGGCTCTATCAAGATTCAAACCAGGTGATAGAGTCAGAACCAGTCGAGATTCAATCGGATTTGTCCTACGTAGAATTACCGGTAGAGATTTTAGACAGGAAGGAGAAGGTGCTTAGAAATAAGACCATTTCGATAGTAAGAGTTTTGTGGAGAAATCCTAGGGTCGAAGAGTCTACCTGGGAGCTAGAAAGTGAGATGTTAGAGAGGTATCCACACCTATTTGCTTAGTTTGATTCTGAGGACAGAATCCTTTTAAGGAGGGAAGATTGTAAGAACTTGAATTAAAAATGTAATTATTATTATTGAATGAAATAAATATTTATCTGATTTATTCAATTCGATGGAACGATGTGTTATAGACGGATATTATAATCGTTAAATGTATTTAATTGAGGTTAGAGAGTTCCCCGTATATGTTAAGAAAAAAAAATGTGTTAGTTGATCGTATTCTTTTAATCAAAAATCATGTTAGTAGTATTTGCCGTTTCGGCAGACCGTACTTTTAAAAACTCAGCTGTTTCGTTTTAAAAGTATATTTATATCAAAACTGATTGAATAAATTTTAAAATATTCTCATCTCAAGTTTTATTTATTCTATCATGTTTGAGGATTTTTCAAATTATTTTCGTGATTTCTCGTAAAAGATTCGCCTTTCGTTTTATATCCGTAAGTCAGTTAATCGGCATTTTGAGACCAGATGCACGGAAACCAAGATACCAATCATTCACATTATAATATTCAAGCTTTTGGCAAAGCCACCACTTATTAGCACAGCCAAACCCACTCAAACACAGCCATCATTCAGCTGTATTATTGCTTCCAATAATCAAAATTTCTACCAACCAAATATTCTCTAAGTGTTCTTCATTTTCAAGCTCCAAATCGGAGGCCTTCCCGGAATCGAAATCAAACGTTCTAGCAGTCAAAACAAAGGTATAAAAATCTAGTTTCTAAATATGTGCCCAGAATTCGTGGGGGATCAATATTTGATTTTATATGATTTTTACAAAATTCGAATTTAAAGATTCAAAATTATGATTTTTCGTAAACTTGATTGTTTATGTGATTTGATGATTCCATGTTGTAGATAATTTTCTCCTGGTCAGTTTGGTATATCATATGTTGATTTTTGAGTTCCATATGAAGTAGAAATCGAGGTTTTATTGTTGTGTTCTTCGTCTTCTTCGTGTTCTTGAGAATCAAACCAACAATTGGAGGTGTTATCGGAGTCCGATTTCGAAGCTCACATCATCTAGTTTCCTAATATGCAATCCATTTCATCAAATGATCAATTTTCAATTTTATATGAATTTGTAAAGAAATCTGCCGAATTTTGTTCAAACTTAGATTTAGGGATTTTCAATTCTGGGTTTGTTTGTTAATTTTGAAGGTTCCTACAGCTTCATATGATCATGTATAGTCAATTTCCATGCTTAAATGAGTCGTCCTATGGCCGGAATCACTAAGTCAAATTGTTAGTTTAAGTATCGATTTGGACGGAATTTTCCGACCACCTTGTCGGATTTTTGGTTGTGTTTTTGCTGTTTTCGTTGGTACGGTTGTGTTCGTCTCGAAATTTTGCTCAAAATGCATATATTACACGCTTGATTTGGTTAAGTTATGTGTTAGTTATGGTCGCCGGAAGATTTGGCGATCACCGGAAAAATTTTCAGATTTCCGGCGAACCTCCATTAAAGCTGGTCACCGAGCTTTTTACCGATTGATACCTACACTATTGAAGATGATGAAGTTGGAATACTGTAGTTTCAAGATTCACACTTTGGTCCCTGATTTTTTGAAAATCTGTTTTCAAATAAATTAAATCCGAAAATCATTTTTTTTATAAATGATTTTTAATTTGAAAAATTATTTATAAATTCGAAAAATGATTTAAAATTTGTTTCTAAATTTCAGAATAATATTTCCGGAAAGGTTTTATTTTAAATTTGGATTTTGTTTTTATTATTTTATTTAATTAATGATATTACAAAACATTTCTTAAATTGTTTTAATTAGAATTAATTACTTTTAATTATGTTAATTAATTTTAAATAATATTTAATTGATTTAATTATTTAATAAATGATTTTATTTATTAAGTAATTTTATTAATTAATTATTTATTTATTTAATTGATATAATTGAGGATATTTAATTCCAAATTAGGCCGTGTTGAGTTTTAAATGCTATTAAAAATATTAGAAAAATCCCAAAAATTATGAAAATTGTTTTAAAAATATTTCGAAGCGAGATTTAATTTATGACGAGGTTTGGACATATGTTAAAAATATTTGTAGAGTTCGATTAATTGATTACGTGATCTGAATGTGTCCGCTAGGGCAATATAAATGTTACGTGCTAAATGAATTATGTAAATCATGTGAATTACATGAAATACGTGGATTGAATAGGGAGATGTATTAGTATTTGATTCGAGACGTTTATTATAGAGTCGAGTCAGAGGAGCAAAGGAAAAGCTAAAGCAGAAGGTTACGAGAATATTTAAACGGACTTGACCTTATTATCAGGCAAGTATTTTTCTATCACTTGTTATCCTATTAAATATACAAATGCTATGCCATGTATCCCTTTAAATTATTGTTCAAGAAATCATTCTTTAATTATTCACAGCATGAATCCATTGAATTATTCTCATCAACTTTGACGGGATTCATTTAAATTATCATTGACGATTCATTTCAACCTTTTTAGGCATTCGCTCTAGTCGATGCCTTATTACTCTTAATTAATTATCATTACCCAAATTGTGGCGTTCGACTTCGTCGATGCCTATAATGTCGTTGCATTCGATTTACCCATTTCTTGTATCGATCTAGACGACACTTATTGTTATTATTGTTGATTCTTCATTATCACCCCATTGTTGTATCGAACTCATCGATACTAGATGTTGTACCATTTGTTATCGTACATTCACTTTGAGTTGTTTTCCTGGAACGTGAACTTCTAGTGATTGTTGTGATCGAGGTTGTCAATCTTCCGACACCTAATTATGATTTAAAGGTTGTCAATTGTACGACACCTGAACGTAAGGTTAGAATTGGTGGATTTATATAAAACTTGACCTTAATTGGTCTGACCATATATTGGTCGATGTGTAAGGCCTTTCAGTGCCTTGGATCCGATGAGGACTTTGCTTTGTGCACTGTTCGGGTTAGAGCGTGACTGATCAGCATACCTAACTTTGTTTTTTTTAAATTATGAGATGGACCAGTTCTAACATTCTGAGTATTTGACTCTAGTTGATGTTGAGCCACTTTCTTATGGCATTATTGATTGTCGGAACTTATCCGAATTTATCCGTTCATATCACTGAACTTGATTCACCTTTCAGATATTCCAGTATGGCTTGTAGTTAATACCTGGAACGATTAAAAGTTTAATATTTATTTATACATTGAAGGATATTCTTGTTGAGCTTTCTGGCTCACCTTGCAATGTAATGTTTCTTTTCCAGTTAAGATCGAGGATGTTTAGACCTAGTGGCTCGGCAGCCAGGGGAGTGATGTTTGATGATTGAGAGTGCAGCTGGTTTAATTTCGTGTATTGTTATGGATTGGATAGACTAGACATTTATGATCTATCAGATTGTATTAAATTATATTTGAGGTTTGTAATAGTAATTATCAGTGTTTGTTTCATACTTTAGCCTGTGCTCGTATCTTGGATGAGGGATTGTATTATTATTGTTCCGCATTTACAGGTTTGGATTGTTTAATTGAGTTATGAGCCCGGATCTGTATCCCGGATCTGCGAGGCATCACAATTATGGTTCTATAATAGAATCATATATGTATAGTTTAGTATATCTGATTAAGAAAATTAAAAAGTAGAATAAATATGATTTTATTTGTATACGTATTTTGTTTTCTACCGTAGAAGCGTGTATGAATTTTATGTGTGTATTTGATAGATCTAAATTGTAGTTTCATGTGGTTTTAAGTAGATTAAGGTTCCATAGTAGAATTACATTTTAATTTTATATTACATAGTCGTGTTAGAAAGGCTAGAACTTTGACAGACAAAACACAGAAATAAGATAGCTATTAAGCATGATATTATTCATAAACTGGAGAGGCTTATATAAGCCAATACAAATAGAGGATAACAACTCTTAGCTATTTCTAAGGAACACTAAACCAACTAAACAAAGTGGAGTAAACGTGTCCTACAAATCAGGACTTATTTCAGCTAGACTAACACATAAAACGCTAACTAAATTAGACTTAAAGACTAGGTCAATCCTAACAATTCCTCCCTTAAACTGAGCTGTAACATACAGTCAGTTTACTTCTTCAGCACTGCATACACCAAGATGCTCTCTCATCTTCAAGAACAATTCTAGATTCAAAGGTTTTGTCATGATATCAGCCAACTGATCCTGTGAGCCACAATGCACCAGTTCTACTATTCCATCATTAACCAAGTCACGAAGAAAGTGAAAACGAACGTCTATGTGCTTGCTTCTACCGTGCATAACTGGATTCTTTGAGAGTTTAATAGTCGAACTGTTATCACAAAATATAGTGCACTTACATTCTTTGCGACCAAGTGTTTTAAGAACTCGCTGCATCCAGATACTTTGACAGGCACACGTAGCTGCTGCAATGAACTCTGCTTCTGTGGTGGAGAGTGATACAATTGGTTGCCTCTTGGAACTCCATGCTACAGCTGCTGAACCTACCTTAAAAACATACCCCGAAGTGCTTTTACGACCATCTAGATCACCTGCATAATCACTATCTGAATATGCAAGAAAACTTCCTTGTCCCTCTCTTTTGTAGAGTATCCCCAAATCACTCGTTCCCTTTAAATATCGAAAAACTCTCTTCACTGCTACCTGATGTAGTATAGTAGGCGCCTCCATAAAACGAGCTAACAAACTCACTACATATGTAAGATCAGGCCTGGTTACAGTCAAGTACATAAGGCTGCCTATCATTTGTTTGTAAGTAGTGGGGTTAACTTTTGTTCCTTCTTCATCTTTGGCAAGTCTGCTTCCAGGAACAATGGGATTTTTCACAGGTTTACATTGATCCATCCCAAACCTCTCAAGGATCTCATTGGCATACTTCTTTTGATTTATAAAAATCCCAATCGAGCTTTGTACTACTTCAACTCCAAGGAAATATTTCATGCAACCAAGATCTGACATGTCAAATTCCTTCTTCATTGACATTTTAAATTCTTCAAACATCTGCTCGTTATTTCCTGTAAAAAGAAGATCATCCACATAAACGCTTACAATAAGAATGTCTCCATCTTCATTTTTCTTTGTGAAGAGTGTATGATCACTCATGCAACTCTCAAAACCTTCACTGATGAAGTTTGATTCAACTTTGATAAACCAAACTCTTGGGGATTGTCTTAGACCGTAAAGCGCTTTCCGCAACTTGTATACTTTTCTTTCTTCACCTTTCACTTCATAACCTTGTGGTTGTTCAACAAATACATCCTCAGAAATTTCTCCTTGCAAAAAAGCACTTTTGACGTCAAGTTGATATACTTTCCAACCTCGGTTAGCTGCAAGTGAAAGTATGAGCCGAATGGTGTCCCAACGAGCTACAGGAGCATATACTTCATTGTAATCAATGCCCGCTCGCTAAGTGTATCCTTTAGCTACGAGTCGCGCTTTGCATTTTTCTACCTCTCCCTTCTCGTTTAGCTTGGTTTTAAACACCCATTTAACTCCAATTCTCTTTGCTCTAGGAGGCAGATCAGTGAGTTCCCATGTGTCATTTCGTTGAATGGCTAGAATTTCCTGGTCCATGGCTTCTTTCCACTTTGGACATCTAACAGCCTCTTCAAATGTGCTTGGATCAGTACTTGCAAACATAGCAAGTTGCTGCATCTCCAGAGCAAGTTGTGCTTCATCTTCTTCGTCGGATAATCCTTTACCACTCATATAATCTTTCATCCATGCTGGTTCATTTCTTCTCCTCCCTTGAATTGGACTCGTGAAATCAGTTGGTGGTGTAGGTGGATCTACTTCCTGCACTGCTTCCTCATTTTTTTCTTCATCTTCTAGTTGAAGATCACTTGCACGAGCTTCTTCACTTAGTTTTTCCCAATCCCATTTTTCTTCCTCCTCAAAAATCACATCTCGACTTATAACAATTCTCTTTGAGGCTGGATCATACATGCGATAGCCTTTTGTTTCATCAATGTACCCCAAGAACACACACCTGAAGCTTTTATCGTCAAGCTTTTTTCTTTTAACCTCAGGTACGTGAACATATCCTATACATCCAAATATTTTGAAGTGCTCAACCGACGGTTTAGTTCCATTCCATGCCTCCTCTGGTGTGCTGTCTTTCAATGCAGATGTGGGACATCTATTAAGAATATGCACTGCCCAATTTAGAGCTTCTTGCCAGAATTCTTTAGGAATTGCTTTATCACTTAGCATGCATCGCACCATATTCATCAAAGTCCGATTTTTTCTCTCTGCAACTCCATTTTGCTGTGGAGAGAAGGGTGCAGTAAGCTACCTTTTGATTCCATTTGAACTGCAATACACATTAAACTCGGACGAAGTAAACTCTCCACCCCGGTCAGTTCGCAAACAACAAATATCACAGCCTATTTCCTTTTCTACCATGCGTTTAAACAATTTAAACATAATGAAAGCTTCTGACTTAGTATGCAGAAAATAGGTCCATGTCTTACGACTATAATCATCTGTGAAGGTTAAGATATACCTCTTGTGACTATTCGATTCTGGAGTGATTGGACCACAGATGTCAGAGTGCACGAGTTGCAATCTTTTAGAAGCTCTCCATGAACTTTTCTTGGGAAATGAATCACGATGTTGCTTGCCAATTACATAATTGGTGCATAATTTATGGGAAGCTTTAAGAATTGGCAGACCTTTCACGAGCTTTCCATATGCTAGCATTCTCAATCCTTTCATATTTAAATGTCCAAATCTTCGATGCCATAGATCTGTTGTTGTATCCTCAGAAATCATCCGAAAACAAGCTTGTTCGACATTGTTTATAGGCGCAGAAGCAAGCAACACAAATGTTCTGTTTGACGACATGTTAGTTTGCATTACTAAACCCCTTTCTGGATGATGAATCTTGCAAACTCCATCCTGAATCAAAATAGCCAGACCCTTCTCTTGAAACTGCCCAACGCTAATCAGATTGCTTTTGAGTTCAGGAACATAATATACCTCTATCACTACCTGAGTTGTCCCATTAATTTTTATTCTGATGTTTCCTTTTCCCTTGACATCCATTTTAGAATTGTTGCCTAGCTTTACCATGCCCCTGAAAGACCCGTCTAGTTCAATAAACCATTTCTTATCTCCAGTCATATGGTTGCTGCATCCGGAATCCAAGAACCACATCTCTTCTGTTTTTGTATCACCCATCTCAACATGAGACATGAGCACCATCTCTTCATCAACCTCAGCATAATTGGCGCTGTTATCCCAACCAGGACATTCATACTGAAAATGTCCTAATTTATGGCACTTAAAGCATTCAATTGTGGCCTTATTGAATGGTTGTCTTCCCCGTCCTCTTCCTCTACCTCTAATATATCCACGACCTCTTCCTCCATGGACCTCACCACCTATGACTTTTAAGGCTTGTTCTTCACCATTAGTCTTTCGAAATTTCTGCTCATGAATAAGCAACGAGCTTTGCAACTCATCAGCTGAAAGCTGATCAATATCTTTAGACTCTTCAATGGAACATACAATATAATTGAATTTCTCGATAAGAGTGCGTAAGATTTTCTCAACAATTTTCACATCAGGCATGTTTTCTCCAGCATTTCGCATGTCATTGGCCACCAACATCACCTTCGAGAAATACTCATTTACTGTTTCACCCATTTTCATCTCTAAAATCTCGAACTCTCTACGAAGTGTCTGGAGTTGAGCTCGTTGAACTCTTGCATTTCCCTGATACTTTCTTTTCATTGACTCCCACAATTGTTTTGATGTGTCCTTCTGTATGATGGTCTTCAGAATTGTTTTGTCAATCGACTGGAATAAATAATTTTTTGCCTTCAAGTCTTTCAGCTTTAGTTCTTCCAAAGTCTTCCTTTCTGCAGGTAACATCTTTTCTTTTTTCAGCCTGATCAGAGGATTCTGTATATCCAGTCTCGATAAGACTCCAATATTCTTTTGATCTCAAGAGATTTTCCATTAACATGCTCCAGTGATCATAGTCCCCATCAAACTTTGGAATACTTGGCTGTGCGAAATTGCTTGTTTCCGCCATCCCACAAACACACAACCTCCACCTCCTGTTTGTTTAAGTGTTTCACTCACACTCAACTCTTCTTGTTTATCACTATGTTTCTCACAGTGTTTCACTCACTCACTCACTAACCAATCGTTCGTTATGCCCGCTAAAGCTCTGATACCACTGTTATAAAGGCTAGAACTTTGACAGACAAAACACAGAAATAAGATAGCTATTAAGCATGATATTATTCATAAACTGGAGAGGCTTATATAAGCCAATACAAATAGAGGATAACAACTCTTAGCTATTTCTAAGGAACACTAAACCAACTAAACAAAGTGGAGTAAACGTGTCCTACAAATCAGGACTTATTTCAGCTAGACTAACACATAAAACGCTAACTAAATTAGACTTAAAGACTAGGTCAATCCTAACAAGTCGTATATTCAGCTAATCACTCGGATAAAAAAGTCATAAGCTTGTAAAAGGAGAAGTTATGTGTTGGGATTTATGGGTGATGGAATAGACAACTTAACTAGTTTTATCGGTATACTTAGTTTTTACTAAGTAGAACATACTGTCATAGCCTGAAATGTATTCTTGTAATTTAAATAAATACTGTCATGTAATAAGTGTAATTCTTGAAAGAAGTTCGATTATGTTCAAGCCTCAAGAAATACATAAGTTCGACAGAAGGAATAAAAGTTACTGTCAAGCCCTGACAGTAAGGTTACAAGGAAACATAATGTTGCCTAGGTCGACAGCAAGTTTCACGAAGTCGACAGCAAGTTTCAACTTGACAGCAACATTGGCGGAGATTCTAATGACAGCAACTTTGATATACAGTTTGCGACAGTGAGTTTGGAATTCTTGACAGCAATCTCTGCGGGAAAAACATGCTGTCAATCAAAGCACAATTCTTGACAGCAATCTCTGCGGGAATTCATACTGTCAACCAAAGCAAAATTCTTGACAGTAATATCTGCGGGAAATTCATACTGTCAACCAAAGCGTAATCCATTGACAGCAAACTTTGTGGCAAACATACTGTCATATAGAATCAGTTTGATTTAGGAATTTTTCTAAGTCAAAATTAGACGACAGACTACATGTTCAAAAGAAGCAGGCATGCTGTAATATTCAACCTTTACAGCAAGCTTGGAAAGTCTATAACAGAAGCTCAAGAGATCACATGGAACAACCTGTAAAGTCTAGAACAGACAAAATTGAATACGGCTAGATCTGGGTGGCTCAAATGTGGAAAGTATATTTAAGTTACTTTGTGTTGATCACATGGGAATGAATTCTGGAATGAGCTGCAAAAGGAATATAACAGCAACTCAGTAACCCATGCTGATAGTGGTAGTACAGTAGATTATCACTCTATAAATAGAATACTCTACGTGTAAAATAAGAAGCTCAACAACTGTAATCTCTTGAGTCTTTGTAGCTTGAGAACTATTTTGTTCTTAAGGTTGTAGCAAAACTTTGCAAAATAAATAAAACATTTATTTTGTGAAATCCTCGTATTTGATTTTACTTGTGTTTGCATTTCTTCTACTAGTAAATCACAAATTCTATTTAAGTTGTTGAAATAGTTTTTGAAATTTATTAGTATTGCATTCAACCCCCCTTCTGCAATACTTTCCTGGACCAACAACTGGTATCAGAGCTATCAGATTAATACACATATCTGAGATCCAAATGGCAAGTATTCAAAGGTCAAGTAATATCAAGATTCCAGCTTTTGATAAAGAAAACTACAACATATGGAAAAAGAAGATTATGTTATTTATCAAAGGTCAGAACCCACTATTCCTAGGTATTCTGGAAAATGGCCCCTTCATTCCTCAAAAGGAAATTCCAGCTGCTACAGTGAATGATGTAGTAATTCCAGCTCATTGGGTTGCTAAGAAGCCGTCTGAGTATAATGACTCAGAAAAAGAAAAGGTAGCACTGGATGATCATCTGCAACTCATTCTACTAGATGCACTTACCCTGGATAAAGTTATGAGTGGAAATATAATAGCATGCAACTCTGCCAGGGATATGTGGAAAAAGATAGAACTGTTATGTGAAGGAAGTGAAGAGGTCAGAGAAAATCAAAAACAAATATTGGTGTCACAATATGAAGCGTTTATGGGCAAGCATGGAGAAGATCTAACTCACATGTTTGAAAGATTTAGCAAACTGATAGCTGAACTTCAAATTCATGGAAAGTTTTATGAAAAGAAGGAAGTCAATATCAAGTTTCTGCTAACTCTTCCAGAACATCTTGAGCACAGAGTAACAGCCATAAGAGAAGGGAGAGACTTAAATTCTGTTTCTCTTGAAACATTGTATGGAGTTCTAAAATCTTATGAACTTGAATATTATCAAAAGAAAGCTATACAAAGTGGATCCAAAGGATTGATGGCAAACATGGCTGGTGCTCTAGTTGCTCAAGGACCCTCATATTTTCAAGCAAATGAGCAAATTCAAAATGATCAACAATCTCAATTTTCATCTGTGAAAATTGAAGAGGTGGTTGAAGATGAAGAAAAGGTTGTCCTTCAACTAGAAGATGTTGAAGATGAAGAATTCTTCACTCTAGAAGAAATGGAGAAAATGGATAATCCAACCATGGCTTTTATGGCAAGAAAATTCAAAAATATAAGGTTCAGGAGGAACAAGCCATATAAGCCTCAAGGTCAATTTCCAAAGTATAACCAAGGAAGCTCATCAAAATCTGCTACTGGCACCAAGGGAGGATACAAAACAGGAATGGTAGATAGGTCAAAGTTTAGATGCTACAATTGCAATGAACTTGGTCACTTTGCTACTGAATGCAAAAGACCAAAACAAATACAAAGAATGGAGAGAGGAACTGGGAGTCAATTTAAGAAAGGACAAGGAAAAGCCTATGTGGCTGAAGGAAAATGCTGGGATGAATCTGATAATGAAGAAGAAGAGGAATTTGTGAATTTAGCCTTGATGGCTAGAGAGGATGAAGAAGCATCAACCTCGTCAAATCAGGTACCATCTCTAGTATTACTAGATATGTCTTTAAATGACTATAAGCAAACCATTGAGGAAATGAGTACTGAAATGTTTAATATTCATACTAGTTTATCTGCTGCAAATGAAGAAATTGCTAGATTAACTAAAGAAAATGAAGTACTCAGATCTAATAATGATGTGTTGTTGCTTAAGACCAGTTCTATTGATTCTTTAGCTCAGGAAAACGAAAGATTAAAAAATGATTTAACATGTGCTAAGGAGATAGAGGATTATCTAAGAAAAGAAATTTCTGAGAATGAATTTAAGCTAAAGGCATTTAGAAATTCCTCTAAATTAGTTCAAGAGTATCATGAGAAACATACTGAAGGTAAGAAGATAGGCATAGGCTATGATTATAGCAGGAGACCTGGTAAAGAGACTGTTATACAGAAAATTGATGATAATAATACTGTAAAACCTCACATCCTCAAAAATGTGAGTAACCCAATTTTCAAAAGTACAGAGTTTGAGGTTAATGAAAACTCCCTAATTATTAATCAAGAACTCTGTGATGAAGATGAGAGGATTGATAGTAAAGAAAAAGATTCTGTTATAATGTCTATGACAGAAACAGTCTTAAACAGCCCAACCAAGTGTTCAAAAGATACTGTCAAGAAATCAGTCAAGACAGTAACTTTCAAACCTACTGTCAAGACAGCAATTACAAAAGATACTGTCAAAAATAGTTTGACAGCATCTTCTGAACAGACTGTCAAGACAGTAGTCTCCAAGTCCAAAAACAGAAATGGGAAGCTAGGCATTGATAAAAAGAATAATTATGCATATGTTAAGCAGGCACCAAGGAAACTTTGCAATAATTGTGGCTCCTCACATCATTTAACTCATGTTTGTAAGAAATCAACTAGTAGCATATCTAATGCAACAGAGTTGAAAGGGAACTTACACAGAACCCCCATTATGCAAAGAGAATTGGTAGTTTGTAATAACATTGACTGTATGCCATGCAAAATTACTGCTATGAGTACATGTTTTAATTTGCAAATTTCATCTAATGAATCATGTTCTTATATGCAAACTGCAAAGACTTTTGAATCCACTAAAGAAAGTGAGAAGTCTGCTCTCACTAAGAAAAAGTTAAAGACAAAAACTAAGTGGGTAATAAAAGAAGTCAAGGAATTATCTTCTGATAATATTGTGTCAAATATTGATAAAATTTCTGATGATACTGAGTATGCAGGACCCAACAAGACTTGGGTACCAAATGCAAATTAAAATCTTTCTGACTTGCAGGGAAAGAAAGGTAAACAGGTCATGTGGATAATCGACAGTGGATGCTCCAAACACATGACTGGTGATATATCCCTGCTATCACAATATGTTGAGAAGGCTGGCCCAACAATAACCTTTGGAGACAACAGCAAAGGTTACACTGTGGGATATGGCTGTTTAAAAGCTGGAAATGTTGTTATTGAAGAAATCTCTCTTGTGGAAGGTTTGAAGCATAATCTGCTCAGTGTCAGTCAATTCACTGACAAAGGATTCAAAGTAAACTTTGGCATGATGGAATGTTCAATTCACCACAAGAAGGATAGAAGCCTATCTCTGAAAGGAGTAAGGAAAGGAAGCCTATTTGTTGCAGACTTAAACTCAACAAATGAGGAAAGAATATTTTGCTTCTACAGCAAAGCAAGTGTTGAAGATAGCATGCTTTGGCACAAGAAATTTTCTCATCTCAATTTTAAAACAATGAACATGCTGATGAAGAAGGAATTGGTGAGAGGACTACCTCAACAGGAATTCTGTCAAGAAGGATTGTGTGAAGATTGTCAAATGGGAAAATTGAGGAAAGCAATGCATAAATCAAAGCAAGTCAACACTAACACTGAAGCACTCAAGTTGATTCACATGGATCTTTTTGGACCAGTGAATGTTCAATCACTATCCAGAAAAAGATATGCACTGGTCATGATAGATGACTATTCTAGGTACACTTGGGTGAAATTTTTAGAATCAAAGGATGAAGCTGCTCAAGAAATCATTGATCACATAAGGGTACTTGACAGGACCCCTGAAGCAAAAGTTCAATTTCTAAGAAGTGACAATGGAACTGAATTCAGAAATGCTACACTTGGAAACTTCTGCAAAGATCAAGGAATTGTTCAACAATTCTCTGCTGCAAGAACTCCACAGCAAAATGGAGTAGTAGAAAGGAAAAATAGAACTCTTATTGAAGCTGCAAGGACTATGTTGAGTAATGCTAAATTACCAACATATTTCTGGGCAGAAGCCATCAACACTGCTTGTTACACACAGAACAGAACACTAATCAACAAGGCTCATGGAAATACTCCTTACTATCTTTTGACAGGAAAGAAGCCTACTGTCAAGTACTTTCATATTTTTGGAAGCAAGTGCTTTTTGATGAAAGACAACCATGAAAGAAAAGGCAAGTTTGATACTAAAGCATATGAAGGCATTTTCATGGGATATGGGATAGAAAGGACTGCCTACAGAGTCTATATCATGGAGCACAAAACAATTGAAGAAAGTGTCAATGTCACGTTTGATGAAACAAAGTTTCCAAGGCTACATGAGGATGGTCAAATGCAACCCTTCAGATTTGAGAATCAAGGATACTTGGAAAAAGAAGAATTTGTTGATGAAGAACCAAGTCTCATTCAATCAATGGGATATGAGAAAGAATCTGTCAATTCTCATAATCTAAATCAGACCTCAGCTCAATCACAAACAATTTCAGGCATCAATCAACAAGAATGTGAGACTGGAGAATTTGAGCAAAATGAGCAGAATAATGAAAATGGTGGAGAATCAAATCCTCATATTGATGAAAGACATTCTCATCAAACAAGTAGCCTGCCTCAATCAACAAAGTGGAACAGAGATCATACCAGTAATCTAATTATTGGAGATCCCACTACTGGTGTAAGGACAAGAAGGAATATCTCTGCTGAAAGCATGTTTTCATGTTTCTTATCTCAAATGGAACCACAAATAGTTGAAGAAGCATTGTTGGATTCTGATTGGGTGATGGCCATGCAGGAGGAGCTCAATCAATTTGAGAGAAACAATGTTTGGAAACTAGTTCCAAGGCCAAAAGGAAAATCAGTCATTGAGACAAAATGGGTGTTCAGAAACAAGATAGATGAAAGTGGAAATGTGACAAGAAATAAGGCAAGGCTAGTGGCTAAAGGTTACTGTCAACAGGAAGGGATAGATTATGATGAAACATTTGCTCCTGTTGCCAGACTTGAAGCCATAAGAATTTTCTTAGCCTTTGCTGCACACTGCAAATTTAAGGTATTTCAAATGGATGTTAAAAGTGCCTTTCTAAATGGAGAATTAGAAGAAGAAGTGTATGTTGAACAGCCTCCTGGATTTGAAAATGACAAACTGCATAATTTTGTCTACAAGCTGTTCAAGGCTCTATATGGCTTAAAGCAAGCACCAAGAGCCTGGTATGACACTTTATCCACTTTTCTCCTGGAAAATCAATTTATAAGAGGTATGGTGGATAAAACTTTATTCTATAAATACCATGGCAAAGACATCATTCTTGTGCAGATATATGTTGATGACATAATCTTTGGCTCAACAAATGAAAAATTGTGTGAAAAGTTCTCATCTCTAATGAGAAACAAGTATGAAATGAGCATGATGGGAGAATTAGCATTCTTTCTTGGTCTTCAAATCTATCAGAAGAAGGAAGGAATCTTCATCTGTCAATCTAAGTATGTCAAAGAGCTTCTCAAGAAGTTTAACTTAGAAGATTCATCACCTGCCAAGACACCTATCTCAACAGCCACCAAATTAGAGTTAGATCCTAAAGGCAAGAAAGTGGATTCTAGTACCTACAGAGGCATGATAGGATCATTGCTGTACTTAACAGCAAGCAGACCTGATATAATGTTTGCTACATGTCTCTGTGCAAGGTTTCAAGCTGATCCAAAAGAATCACACTTAGTTGCAATTAAAAGAATCTTTAGATATCTCAAAGGCACCCCAAATCTAGGTCTTTGGTATCCTAAGGAAACTGGATTTGATTTAATTGGATATTCTGATTCAGACTATGCTGGCTGCAAAATTGACAGAAAAAGTACTACAGGAAGCTGTCAATTTCTTGGGGGGAGATTGGTGTCATGGTTCAGTAAGAAGCAACACTCAGTTTCTACATCAACTGCAGAAGCTGAATATATTGCAGCTGGAAGTTGCTGTGCACAAATACTTTGGATGAAGAATCAATTATTGGATTATGGACTAAAGTTGTCAAATATTCCTATCTACTGTGACAACACTAGTGCCATAGCCATATCAGACAATCCAGTTCAACACTCCAGAACAAAGCACATTGATATCAGGCATCATTTCATCAGGGAGCATGTTGAAAAAGGAGATGTAAAATTGGTTTATGTTCCAACAGATAAGCAACTTGCAGATATTTTCACCAAGCCACTGGATGAAGCAACATTTACCAGGTTGGTGAGTGAATTGGGAATGCTAAATCAGGTATGATCATCTAACTGGTTTATCAATTATAAAGTTGAAGCTCATGACAGAAACTTTTAAAGGTACTGTTACTAGAAGGTACTGTCATGAGAAGTTAAGGTACATTGTGATACTTGTTCAGACAACATGTTTGCTATAACTATGCTAAAAGGATTTTTAGATATCATGTTTGCTATGACTATGCTAAAAGGATTTTTAGATATCATGTTTGCTATGACTATGCTAAAAGGATTTTTAGATATCATGCTTGCTATGACTATGCTAAAATAGTTTTACATGTCTGTCTTAAAATGATTTTAAGAAATCATGTGTCCTTAATTTAAGTTATGTGTGAACAGTGACTGACAGCATAATCTTATGATAAGTTTACTGTCAGATAAAACTTACTGTCACTCATGAAGCTGATTGACAGAAATATTGTTAGCGCACAAGTTGCTGTCAATGAAAGCTGCTGTCACAAGAAATTGCTGTCAGAATTGGTAGAGAAAGAAAAGCGCACAGGTTACTGTCAATGAAAGTTGCTGTCACGAGAAGTTGCTGTCAAAGATAGTGGAAAGATATATATATATTAATTTTTTATATATATATATACATACGTATATTTCTTTTCACCAATCCACGATCTAATAGCAACTGCCACGTAATATAGCAAGTGGAGTTAATGGGTAATATCATTATCACACGTTCAATTAAGAGAGGTTAAATCGATTCATATTAGAAACTGAATCTACCGTTTAATCTACTATCACTTTCATTTGCAAAAACCTCTCAACCTTCTGCATCCAAAAACCGCATTTTTCTCTCTCATTTTTCAAAGCATTCAACAATGGCACCTAAACAAAGCATTGCTCAAACCAATTTTGCTGGTATCTTTTCTCCTAGTGATGCTGGTGAAAACTTCAAAGGACTTATTTCGTTCTTGAATAAATCCTACCTAGGTCATGCAATAACCTCTTCCCCAAAAATTGATACTGTTAGAATTGAAAAGTTCTGGAAATCAGCAAGTGCTCAAGGAACTGGAGAGAATGAATCAATTAAGTTCAATATAGATGATGCAAGTTATTCTCTTACAGTAAAGAACATCAATGAGGCTTTGGGCATTGTGTTGACCAGTGAAGAAAGCTTTATGGAACTAGCAACTGATGATATCCTGAAGAAGTTCTTTCTGAAGATTGGGTACTCTGGTTCTAAACTTGAAGAAACTTCTGATAAGTGGTATCAAACAGGAGAAATGGACAGGAAATTTCTAAGAAAAGAGTGGAGTATGATTTTTGATGTAATGGTGAAGGTATTCTCTACCAAGACTACAGGATGGAATGGCATACCATCATATATCAAGAAGCTCACTCATTCATTAGTTCATGGATACAAGGTGAACATTGGAAAACTGATAATGACACAGTTGAAAGGCGCAATAGGCAAGAAGGTATCCATCTATCCTCGCTTTTTAACTATGTGTATTAATAGTATTTGTGGAAATATTGAGGACAATTCTGATTTTGAAGAATGTCCTGTTTTAAAGAAAAACACACACACATCTCTTAACACACAGAATTTGAATGTACATATTCCACTATGCTTCACACAACACATGGTAAATCAAGTGCCCAACCTTGATTTTCCATTTCCAACAGGTTACACTGTTTTCACAATAGAGAATGAAGCTGAATTAGACCCAAATTCAGTTAACCCACATTCCACACCATACATTCCACCTAGGGACTCTAGACTACCTAAAGCCCTTAAAATGGCCAAACAGGAATCAAAGAAAAGAACCCTAGAGAGTGCAACTGGTGAACAAGTTGAGAGTCAAGAGGGAGTCACTGCACCTAGTGCAGCAAATAAGGTTGGTAGTGAAAAAGAACCCACAGTAGCCCCTTCTGAGCCTAAGAAGAAGAGAGCTAGAAGGGCCAAGGTTACTGTCAGCCACCCTACAGTTTCCCAAAAGACTGTAGAGGATGATAGGGAAATGAACTCACCTCTAGGTGTTTCTTCTCAACAAGGGACATCTATTGAAATTGGCCTGTCTCCCAAGGCATCTTGTAAAGAGTCTGCACAAACTCAAGAATTCACTCTTGAGGAACCTGTATTTGAAGATACACACATTGAGATAGAGCACAGTGAGGAATTCACTCATACTATTGATGTTCCACAATCATTTTCTGTGGAACAGCCAATTAATCAATCTAAAATTCAATCTTCTTCTTTCATTCCCACATCTGTTGTTTCTTCTTATCAACCTAGAGAGGGGGACAGTACCAACCCCTCAGGTTTTGATCATCCATCTCAAATCATGGATGAGCCCCCATCTAGTGGTCCACAAGAACCCATTTCTCAAAGTGAAATGGATACCACTCCATCAAACACTGGATTAGATCAAGATGCAAACTTGTCAGAAATTGAAACAGCCAGCATCTTGATCGATTCCCTCAAAGCATCTTACCCTAGGGAAGTTGCTGTCACAGCCAAAGCTGCTGTCAATGACAAATCAGAAGGTGCTGTCAAACATTCAAGTGACAGTATCATTCCAACAAAAGTTACTGTCAAAAGTCCTTCAAAAGATGCTGTCATCCCTGCTCAAACACAACTTCAAGAAGGATTAATTGAAGACATCTCTGATGATGACATGCCACTCTCCAGGGCTTTTAAGGTAAAATCTAAGTCATCTTTTTCTTCCTTGCATGCTAGTACTGCTCATACTCATGCATTTAGGGTGAGTGAGGGAGAGCAAAAGAAAAGAGAGATAAAAGAAAAGAGAAGTGAGTATAAAAATGAGAGGCAGCCAAATGTGCTGGCAAAAGGAGAGGGACTTGAGCATGTCCAGAGTGAATTTGAAGGAGCCAATACAGAAAAGGCATTAGGCCTTGAGGGCATTTTTGTGAGAGATGATGAGATCATCTATAAAAACACTGAGAGTGTGAGAACCCCAACAGCCTCCATACCCCAGACTTATCCCTTACCTCCTAAAAGGCTTAGGTCTGGTGGTCCTTCTGCATCCTCAAATGACAGGCTCCAAGCACTGGAGAATCGATGTGCTACAATGGAAAGCAAACTGGACAACCTGTCATCTACTGTGAAGACTGGTTTTGCTGAACTTCAAGCCACACTACTGTCACTTTCTTCATTACTTCATGCTGCAAGCTTAACTAAGGGGGAGAAAGGAAAAGATCAGAAAGAGGCTGAGCAACCAGAAAGAAAGGAGGAGTTACAAGGGGAAGCTAAAAGACAGGGGGAGCAAAGGAGTAAGGGGGAGCAAGAGAGAGTAAGAATAGCCTCTGGAACTGAGGAGCTTTTTGAAGCTGAAGTAGATGGGGAACAAATGCTAGTATCCAAGGAGGTATTAAGTCAAATACAAGGAAATAGAGCATCCTCAATCAAAATCAATGAACCAGTTCCTGAGAAGAAAGAATCCACATTGGAGAGGCTATGGAGAGAAAAAGAGGAATCAAATAGGATGGGTAAAGGCAAAGACAAGTTGCCTGAATATGTGTTTTCTTCAGAGCCTATCTTTTGGACTGATGGAAGTACATATTCCCAAGAAGAAGCTGACTTAATAACAGTAAGCCACATGGAGAGCACCTTGAATAACAAGGATGAGGAATTCAAAAATCTGGTGAATGAAGCAATCACAGTGTCTAAAGGAAAACCTGCTAAGTTGGCAGAAGCTTTGAGAGAAAAGATTGTAAATCTGTCAGTAAAGATTAGCTCAGAAAAGAGGTGGGCAGTGGATGTGTACCTGAAAAGTGGGCATTCAATATTCATAACAACTCAACTGTTGGAAACTTTCTCTGCCA
Source organism: Kitagawia praeruptora (assembly GCA_037693485.1). Taxonomy (NCBI): domain Eukaryota; kingdom Viridiplantae; phylum Streptophyta; class Magnoliopsida; order Apiales; family Apiaceae; genus Kitagawia; species Kitagawia praeruptora. The sequence goes on from CM075349.1 coordinate 560,947, forward strand.
GAGTGCAATATATCCTTGGGATTCTAGTGAAGAAAAATTCTACCATCTTTGATGAAAGTCTCTTTATGCAACTGGGCACAATGGTCAACAACAAACTTCCAGAAATAAGTCTCCAGCCATATGGTGTAAGCTTTAAACAGACAACAGCCAAAGGAGCTAAAGGTCTTGGATTCTTAACTCTTGAAGGCAAAACATCTTTACAAAGCAAAGTCATCATGGATGTACTTAAGGTATTACTGAATGCATCCATCACCAAGGAAAGGATTAAGGCAGTTAAAGATATTCACAAGATCTTGGCAAAGAGAAACATGGAGTACAGTGCCAAAATCAAAAAGCTCATTGCCAAAGCAAATTCAAGAAGAAATGCTCAAGGTGGAAACTGCATTTTTGATGACACCTTGGAAAAAGATGATGATGACAATCAGGATGGAGGTGAAGCTGGAGGACCTAAGAGAATAGAACTGAGAGACTCTTCAAAAGAGCAAACTCAAGTCAAAGAAGCAGAATCAAAGGAAATTTCTGAAAATCCTAGCTCAAGCAAGAAAGTTGATGAGAAGAAAGAGGAAGAAGTACTTGAAGCATTGAAAGGAAATCAAGAAATGGAAATTGACAGTATACATCTTGAAAAAGATACTGTCAACAAAGATGCTGTCAAGGATGTCAACAAAGATGCTGTCAGTAAGGATGAAGTAACAGTCATTGAAGATACTGTCAAAGAAGACATTGTCAGAAGCCCTATAAAAGAAACTGTCAACGATCCTACTGTCAAATCATTCAAGACAGTAAGAATCAAGAGAAAATCAAAAAGACCAACAAAGGGAAAGACTGTCTACAAAGGAGAAGGAAAAGCTACAGGTTTGGGACTCAAGAAACCCATCATGAGGAGAAGAATGAATAGCTTTGAAATGATGCAGCTGAATGCCAAAGAAACAATCACCTCTGTATCCATAGAATTTGATGGACCAAAAGAAGAAGTTGCAAGATACATTCTATGGCAAAACAATGAAAAATTGATTACAGTGGAACCTGACTTCACTCAGATATCAAAATCAAAGGTGATCTCAAAGAAACTCATTCAAACTTCTGAAACAGTTAAACGAAGAATTGATTTCTTCAATCTGGAAAGGATGGTTGAGCTACTGCAAACCTATGATAATGTTTCAAAGAAGATCATGGATCAAGTTCTCAAGTACTATGAAGCCAGGCATGTTGAATTTATTGAGAAGTTTGGAGATTGGACACTTCACAATGATGATGATGTTTATCAAATCCTTGGTTTGGAGTATGAAGAAGACAATCCTATTCCTGATTATGACTGGATTGAAATGCGAAAACCTTATTCAGAACATGAAATGAAGATGTATGAAGCAGAGCAAAGGTTCAAAGAAGAATTAGCATCAAGGAAAAAATCTCGTCAACAGATAGAAGATGAGATTGAAGCTGAAATGAAGAAAAATTACAGCAAAATCAATAAGATCAACAGTGAAGAATCCAACTATCAGCCATGTGTACTGGACAATCCTTTGAGAATCAAGTATGGCAAAGAAGAAATTTATGTAGATAGTTTCTCTAAATTGAAGACCAGTGTGTTAAAAGAATTATACTGGCAAGTGGTTGGATCAACTAAAAGTCTTGAAACACTGTGTTCTTGGGAGCTTGATATGATTCTTGATCAGAGGAGAGGAGAGGATCCCAGCCTGGACAAACAAAGAAGGGAAACTCTAAATCAGTTTCCTGGCAGGAGATTCAAGATGGAGGGAGATGTGCTAAAATTCAGATCAATTGTAAAGCAAAATGTTTACTGGATGGAACTCAGAGATACATTGAACACTGCTTCCTCAATGATCAGAAAATACATTGTGGAAAATGAAGATGATGCACAGTCCCCTGAAGAAAAAGAGTTAATTGAAAATCTCAAAAGAGCTCTAAGGGAAAAGGAGCAAAGTGAAAAGTTCAAATCAAGATAAGTAAAGTTTTTTTTATTTGTGAACTTTTGTGATATATTGTTTGAAAACAATTCAGTTTAATCATTGGTCAGAAATGAAGAGTTTATTCTTTCTGATCTATGTTAGTTAAGTTGTCAGCATGATATTTGTAAATTTGTCATTATTGTCCATAAAAACAAATTGGGGGAGATTGTTGGGATTTATGGGTGATGGAATAGACAACTTAACTAGTTTTATCGGTATACTTAGTTTTTACTAAGTAGAACATACTGTCATAGCCTGAAATGTATTCTTGTAATTTAAATAAATACTGTCATGTAATAAGTGTAATTCTTGAAAGAAGTTCGATTATGTTCAAGCCTCAAGAAATACATAAGTTCGACAGAAGGAATAAAAGTTACTGTCAAGCCCTGACAGTAAGGTTACAAGGAAACATAATGTTGCCTAGGTCGACAGCAAGTTTCACGAAGTCGACAGCAAGTTTCAACTTGACAGCAACATTGGCGGAGATTCTAATGACAGCAACTTTGATATACAGTTTGCGACAGTGAGTTTGGAATTCTTGACAGCAATCTCTGCGGGAAAAACATGCTGTCAATCAAAGCACAATTCTTGACAGCAATCTCTGCGGGAATTCATACTGTCAACCAAAGCAAAATTCTTGACAGTAATATCTGCGGGAAATTCATACTGTCAACCAAAGCGTAATCCATTGACAGCAAACTTTGTGGCAAACATACTGTCATATAGAATCAGTTTGATTTAGGAATTTTTCTAAGTCAAAATTAGACGACAGACTACATGTTCAAAAGAAGCAGGCATGCTGTAATATTCAACCTTTACAGTAAGCTTGGAAAGTCTATAACAGAAGCTCAAGAGATCACATGGAACAACCTGTAAAGTCTAGAACAGACAAAATTGAATACGGCTAGATCTGGGTGGCTCAAATGTGGAAAGTATATTTAAGTTACTTTGTGTTGATCACATGGGAATGAATTCTGGAATGAGCTGCAAAAGGAATATAACAGCAACTCAGTAACCCATGCTGATAGTGGTAGTACAGTAGATTATCACTCTATAAATAGAATACTCTACGTGTAAAATAAGAAGCTCAACAACTGTAATCTCTTGAGTCTTTGTAGCTTGAGAACTATTTTGTTCTTAAGGTTGTAGCAAAACTTTGCAAAATAAATAAAACATTTATTTTGTGAAATCCTCGTATTTGATTTTACTTGTGTTTGCATTTCTTCTACTAGTAAATCACAAATTCTATTTAAGTTGTTGAAATAGTTTTTGAAATTTATTAGTATTGCATTCAACCCCCCTTCTGCAATACTTTCCTGGACCAACATTATGCTTGTAAAAGATTTTTTTAAAAAAAAGTAATAAGTTTTGTATGTGTTCATAATTCATTAGAATCAAAATTTGTGCATTTCATGTTATACAATTGCTTTTGTATGATCTGCATTTGTTTTGATATTTTTTGGTTTATTTCAAGTGTAAATAGATATTGAAGTCTGTTTCTGCTTCAGGTACTTAAAACTTTTTTATTTACAAATATGTAAGAAAAATAGAAGGCGTGTATGTATTTTGTAGTCTGATTAATTTATGTCTGTGTTGAACTGTATGTATTTAGCAATGAGATTCTAGTATAGAAGAATTTGAGAACTTTTTGATAAATATTAACTATCTACAGCTTATATTGTTTATATTTGAATAGATTATTAGATTTTATTTCAGAATGAACTATGTACTGTAAATGATTATTTTTGGTTGGAACCAATAATCGGTGTGTACATATTATTATTTCTTAAGTGCATTATAATGTTGTATATTAGAATCAATCTTTTTGTTAATATTCTATAGTAGAATATTTTTCTTGATAAACTAGAATCAATTATGACATAGATTAGGCATATGTGCCATTTTGATTGGCCTTTTAGTAAACTCTTGTTTCGACTAGGTTTCAGGGGGGATACAAAATCAACTGACATGAAGTAGATTAATATAAAATTTTCATCAGGAGGTATTATAATTTAAGTTGCACATACTATTTTGTTTGAATTGTGCTGGGGCTTTTTTGTTTCAAGCCAGTGCGTGGTTTTCTATTTCAATACATGATACGCTATAGAGATTTATGGTATAGAGATATCTATATTTTATGGGATTAAGATTGTATTTTCATATTCTAGTTTTTTAAATTGCAAGGGGGGTCCAATTTTTGGCTTTTGGGAAACCAAATTAGTTTCCTATATATTTGTAGTCGTTAATATTGGAACCATGTTGGAACCAGGTTACTTAACTTTTTGGTTCTATGGAAAAGAGTATTTATTTTGCTTTAGCAGTTTTCTATCTTAGCCTCAAGTGTAACTCGATTGGTTGTGGAGTAATTGATGTTTATTTGCTGGCCAACTTTATCCTTTCTGGTCAATTTTTCAGTTCTCTGATTTCTGGGATCTTGATGACATGGCTTGTGGAGGTAAAATTTTCTTGGTTGTTAGAATCAATTCATGTCCCTGAAATTCTTGGTTGTAGATCTGATTATGTAGTTGAATCTTATTTTTTGCATAGTTTTGCAGATCTACTACTATTTAATTGGTAAGTTCTATAGTAGAATCATGAATAGTTTGCATACATGCATTTAGTAGATCTAAATTGTAAAGGTGTGTATTGTTGTATTATATAGTAGAATCAAAGATTGTAAGCATGTGTATTTTTGTGTCATGTAATAGAATCAAAATTTTCGTAAATATGTGTATTTTTTGGTTTGTAGTAGATTTAATTAATAAATTTGTGTCCTACAGCAGAATCAGATTGAAGTTTTGTAGTGTAGTTTATAGATGTGATCTATAATGTTTTAGAATAGAATCACAATTATGAAATTTTGATTCTATTATAGAATCAAAATTTTAATTTATTAAATAAATAGTAAAATTGGTTACTTCTAATATTGGTTTCTTTATATTTAAAAATTAATATTTCGATAGAAGCAATTTTTTATCTACTGTAGAATCAAATTAAATGTTTTTATAAGGCTTTATAGTAGAAAAGATTGTAGAATCAAAATTTATATTGTGCTCTACGGTAGAACAATTATCCAAGATTTGATTCGAATTATAGAATGACATTTAGGTTTGATTCAATGAATTTAAGATTTCTTTCTTAATCTGTTAAGTGTTAGTTTTGTTAATAGTATCATCAAATTTATTTAACTTCTAATGCATAAATTCTACTAAATGACTCATCAGCAGGCTTAAAATTTAGGGGGAGGCCTTTTGATTCCACTATAGAATCAAATAGATACTAATTATTTGATTTTATTGTAGAATGATATTCAGGTTTGATATAATGAATTTTAGATTTGTTTCTTATTTCAAGTGCTAGTTTCGTTAGCAGAATCATCCAATTTTCTTTTCAAACTTTGAACTCATAAATTCTACTAAATGACTTATAAACAGGCCTATAATTTTGGGGAGGACTTTTGGTTCCACTATAGAATCAGATGATACTAATTTGATTCTACTATAGAATGATACTTAGGTTTTATTCGATGAATTTTAGATTTGTTTCCTAATTTATCAAGTGGTAGTTTTATCAAGTGATATGATTTTATTTGCCTTCAATGACAAATAACTGTGTATGTTTTAGTCCTACCAAGCTTCACATCATTATTGAACAGGGGTTGCCAGATTTGAAGGCTGGAAAGGAAGTTGGTGATTACTTGGGATTAAAGCTAGCACTTCTATGTTTCTAATGTCGCGTAAAATCAAGTCTTTGGGAGTGAAAATGGTCATTTCTGGTGAAGGTTTAGATGAAATTTATGGGGGATACTTGTACTTCCACAAAGCACCCAACAAAGAAGAATTTCATTGTTAGACATGCCACAAGGTTATAGACTTGATTCTTTTTTTTCTTGTTCTTCTAGTAAGTATAAAAACATTTTTCTTTACAAGTATAAATTTTCAACTTGGAAGAAATTATTGTTTGCCCTATTATACACAGATAAAGGCCCTCCACCAATATGACTGCTTGAGAGCAAACAAAGCAACATATGCTTGGGGTTTAGAAGCTCGGTTTCCATTGCTGGACAAGGCATTCATCAATGTTGTTATGAGTGTTGACCCTGATTGTAAGATGGTAATGAACAGTTTCCATCGTGTTGTCTCGTTTACTTTAGTTATGCTTGCAAGGTTATAGAACGTCATTTTGATCTTTATAAATGTGTCCTCGTATTTAAGGTTAAGTCAAAAGAAAAAGATTTTGAATGTGTCCTCAAATATCACCATCGCATTTGGTTTTGAGAACTCATGTCCATTCTACATAAATCTTATTGCAATCTTTAGATTCCTGGAATTGTTTTCTGACAGAAATACAGACTCTACAATCAGATGTTGAATCTTGTACTTGTAAATTATTTTCACTTCAAATCAAAACTGCATTTGCCTTGACAGATGTTTTTGGTGGTCAAAAATGCCAACTTAGCTTTCCCTAATACCGAAACTGACACCTTGGTACATGTAGAAACATAGTTAAACCGCTGAAGCAACACGCATATACTACATACATACTTGCACATAATTTTAGGATATGACTGTGATAAAGCTCAATATACTAGTGTTCATGTCAGAATGCATGAAACAAATGCATTGCTGCTGCATTCAAATCTCGATAACTAAAGGTTTTCGTGCCAGCAGGAGTTTTACCCGATGTAAACCATCAAACCAGCACGAATTTCATGTATGAACTAAAAGCACAACTAATAATGTTTTTTAGTGCTAATAATGGCACTATCCTTAGTTTCATTTTTAAACATTTCAACCCCAATTTGTGCCAAAGGGGCATTCTTTCTCAGTGGTTAAGTGTAAATTCAAAAATTATTGAACTATTATACAAGGAAATAATGTTTTTTATATTTTGAAAAAGAGCAAGTAGCAATCCTTTTACAATTGACATAAGATTCCATCTTAGACCAAGGATTAGTCCTTGTTCAAACATCAACTGCAAAACACAACGACGATTGTGATTTTTTTTACTAATCTCTAGCTAGGTGTGAAGTAATGAACAACACTGGTACTAATGAATGCCCTTTTGGTGCTATCAGGTATCTTACTATAAAACACGCCCTTTTGGTGCAATCTGGTATCATACTACAAAACACCACCAACTCACTATTAAACAAGAACAATTTTGCATTTGATAGGCTTCCCAAAAGCACAAAATAGTTGATAAGAGACAACATCAAAGTGCTAAACACCTGCAACCAAACACATCCATATCCGTGTATACATCTTCAACAATGTTAACCAGCCCAGACATTTATATTGGAGCTCAAGCTGGTAACTGAAGCCTTACGTTATTCTTCCAGCTACACACGATTGCAACGATGGAAATACAAGTTAATATACAAAGTTTATGTATAATTTTTTTTATCCAAATCTGGAAGTTGAATATATTACCTTTGGAAGTAGTAGTAAAAGAAATCAACATAAAGTAGCGTCTGAATAAGCCTAGATATCCAAGCTGAAAGTTGCAAGCATTTTCATTTTCCACCACTTGAACTTCCTCCACTCCTTCCACCTCCACCACTTCGACCACCTCTTTGTTGTTGTGGGGGTGGTGGACTACTATAGGCTTGTGCTCCTGGTTGTTGCCTGTATAAGGAAAACAACTTGATTTATTTTGTTTGCAAATTGAACACAGAAACAAGCACATAAGTTAAGCAAACAAAAAATGTCTACGAAAAGCCTGCACCAAGAAGAAGCTCGCGAATGATGGTAGTACTCTGGCAGGGGATCTTTATTGCTTCATACATGTTATAACCGAGTTCAGAGTCTTCTATTCTTAAACTGAAGTTATTCTTCTTTCCAGGCTTAATTTCTGGGAAATAAAATAAGAAAAACTTGCGCAACTCAGCAGTCATTATACCTACAAATTCACATTCAACTTTAGGGTATATATCCACATTCCACAACCAAATGTCCCCAAATCCCAAATGAAACACATTATTGTAACTTTTTCTATCACAACCATAGTAATGGGTACTCCAATATTTCAATCAGTATACGAAATGAAAACGTTAACCAACGACTTTTGACACACTCTCAAAATTAACCTCTGCACAAAGAGTAAAACTAAAATTCCCAAAAGGAAACGACACTACTTATTGTCGTATCATTCATGAAACATATATCATCTTCTTCTAGCTAGATAAACAACACTCTGGTGGCTCTGTCAAATTGGTATCGAGTTCTACAGAAGAAAATTGTGCCCTAGGAGTATGCCTTGGCAGACTTACTTGAGTCACAGCTATATCTTGAGGTTTCTACACCACCCATAAACTACGTTGCCAAGAAAAATGACAACTATTCTAAAACGCCTTTCATAATGCATGTATGATTGCTAGTGTAAACAAAGCTATTATAGAAATAGCAGAGAAACTGCAAAACTTACTTGTGCAATCCTCCCATTTAGCCCAGTGGAACGAGCAGAATGCTTAGAACTTTCAGACAAGAACCCATTAGAACATATATTTCTCTGCAGGAGGCATGGAAGCGCCGACGCATTAGACAGCCAGTAAGGCAATATGGAACTCTCGTCTTCTACCTTTAGAATAATATTAATTAACAATTACACAATGTATCATAATAAACAAACTAAATGATACATTACACTATAACCACCCTGAAAATCGAAAAACAAACAAAAAAAACAATATGATCAAATCTAATTATTTCTACTATTTATTTAATTAATTATTTGATTCTATAACAGAATTACAAATTCATGTTAAAAAAATGGATATTTATCTTAAGGTTCCACACTACAATTAAAACTGTAGAGAATATGATCTAGTAATGTAACTATTATTCTACTATAGAATTAAAAAGCTTAACCAAAAGTCTACAGTAGAATCAGAAGCAAACCATAACAACAAACAGCAAAATAACAAAAGTTCACTGCAATTTATAAGCATAGAAATCAAGACAAACTGAGTACGATAATTATGGAGTTAACTAAATCAACCAATTACTAATTCGATTTTACAGTAAAATTACTCACCAAACACTAACACAACAAGTTAAACCTGATGAAGATTCAATCGAAGAATGGAATTACAAAGTTGAGCTTTAATCGAAGAAGATTCCATAATCTCCGATGAAATTACCGAGACAGATTGCGAAATCGGTTTGTATGTATAACTAATCGCTAATAAGAAAGAATCTCAGCTGAATAAAAGTTAAATTTTTTATTGTTCTAATACCTGAAGTTAAATTTTCATTCTATTCTAGAACACCAAAAAACACATACTTAAAAATTAATTCTACAAAAATACACTACAGTACTTCTGTTTTGATTCCATTATAGAATATAAGTTTATATCTGTAAATTTCTACAACTAAAAAAAAACTTATTGCTAATCTGGTTATATAGTAGAATCAAAAAATGTCCAACTAAAATTTTGAGCATAAGGTTTGCGTCTTACGAGCCATAAAACAAATAAAACACCAAAAATATGAAGAATAAATTTAAAACAAACAAAACTCGATGTTAATACAAGTCGATTACATTCAATCCAACTAAAAATTAAGCATATGTACACATATGAACTCTTGTCGAAATAAATAGAGAAAACTAATGTGAATAGGTACTAACTGATTGAGCATTATATTAAGATTCTAAAATACAACCAAAAACTGTAGGATATACTTTAGGATTTCAACTAATTATTTAATAACATACTGGTTTGATTCTACTACAGAATCAAAAACAAATCTCCTAAAAAGTTATGTATACAAAACTGAATCTCAAAAATATTAATGTCAATAAATAAATTTATGGATTAATTAGGATAAAAAAAGAAAGATGAAGAGTGTACCTGATCAAGACTCAATATCAACAGTAGATTCATAGTTTTGAGCTTGATTTGAAGAAAAACCATACTTTCCGTTGAAAATAACAAGACAGAGAGATCGTCGGAGAGAGTTTGTCGAAAAGAGATTCGGTTGAAATCGCAAAGAGTGAGAGAGGTACGGTATAGAGATATCGCCGGAGAGATATTTGAGAAAGATCATCGAAGAGATTAACGGAGAGAGAATTGAGATCGAGTGTATATACTGTCCTACACATACAATTGTTAACAGATATATTTTCCAAATTTTAATACTTTTAATTGCTAAAATATCCTGATCATCGGATATATTTTTAATCCAAGGGCTGAGATTAATGGAGAGGTTTCTCTACTATACTCTATGTAATTTGGTTCTCTCTAGAATAATGGCCTATATATATATATACAAGATTTTACACGTTCAAGTTATTATGTACTTTATCTTGAATTCTTAAAACTTGATTTGGATGATTTTACAGCCTACGTGAAATTAACAAAATAATCTTTAATTTATTGATGATTTAACAATTTTCTCCAATTAAAACTACCAAGAAACAAAAGAGAGATGAAATTAACGATTTTTTATATTGAAAATTCTATTATATTTAGGAAATCTACTTATATTCTGTTTTGGTTATCAAAATAACTGATAAGTGGATTTTATATCTACTTGGAACATTCTAATTCGGCTTAAATTGATTGTCTTGGACTCAAGTTTCTTGTAGTTTTGATGTGTTTTGCTTAGTTGTGCAGGTTTACGAGAATGTTGGTTAAGGTGGATGCTTCTACAATTTTTTGGGAATTAATTGATTAAAATTCGGATTTTCTGGGAAGGCTGCGCAGCTTACACTGTTTTGGCCATATCTGGAGTTCTGTAAGTCCGTTTTCAGCGATCTTACTGCCCACGCGAAGCTTGAGAGATTTTCTACAACCTGGGATAGGAATCACGTGCAAGTAAAGTACTGAATTAATTCGCGCGTGCAGACTTTGTGAAGCATGGCTGGGAAATTCCTGTTTTGCCCTTTTCGAGTTCTAATTATATTCCGGGCAGGTTTTAGCACCTTAATTAAATTCTAATTGTAATAGAATATTAAATATTTTTTATTGAGCAAGAGGGAGGAAACGTTTTTTATGTATAAACGTCCTACCCTTGTAATCAAAGAACATAGACAGACGTACGTAGTATAACCTAGTTTTTCAGAAGAGAGAGGAGAAGGAATTCTTCCAAGCTAGTGACAAGCAAGGATTATTCTTGAAACCTTTGTATTCTTCTATTGTGGGGATTTAATTCTAAACCTTATTCTTCTTCTTTATTTTTACTTGTTGATTTTAGAATTATGTTTTCCAAAGAACCCATGATGACAATTAGGTCAATTATGGGCTAATTCGTTATCATGGGGTTTTAATGGATTTTGCTATGGATTCTAGTTATTGAGTGTTAATTATGCCTTGGTGTGTGATTGAATGTATTGATTGCCTAGTATGTTTATGCTTATTCGTTATAAGTGCGTCGCGAACACTTGTAATTGTTTGTTTAATCCTAGTGAATGCGAAAGTGGATCTAGGGTTTAGAACAATTCATGCTAGCATAGGTTTTTGCATGTGAAGAACATGTATTAATTTGTGATGTGATTCTAACCGTCTTGCATCGACTATGTGGTTTAATGGGTGCTTGATTTTCAACCGGTATGTGTTCAATTGCTATAGACATATAGGGACTACACATATTTGGTGACTACTTGACTTCTATCAATTGTGGATGATCAGTAGGATGGTATATGCACAACGAAAGTTGGTATGTATCAGTTTAGTGCATCTAATCAGTAATCAACTCGGTCACATGCTAGGCTAAAGGGCATAAGATTCTAGATGAAGTAGTAATTGAAGTTGAAATCCCATGTTTGTTTATTATAAGGTTAAAGTTAAGTTATTTTCTCGTAATTGGCTTAGTTGGTAATTAATCATTAGTTAAATCAAACCAATATTGTGATTGTCTTAGCAGTGAGTGTAAATCATTAGCTGGTGCATAAGTGAACATAACGAACAATTTGAGTCTCTGTGGGAACGAATCCTATTTATTCTATATTACTTGTTGACCACGTTCTCTTGCGTGAATAAGTGCGAACAAGTTTTTGGCGCCGCTGCCGGGGACTCGGTTCATTGTTTGTTTAGTTTATGATCTTGTCATCAATTTGGGTTAAATTCACTGACTCGGACATTTTTTTTACTTGATGGATTATTGGGAGCAGGAATTCGTAATTGTTTGTGAGCTGTGTGCAGGTGGACATTACACTCATCAATGTGAGTATAACAGAAACCGGCCAAATTTCAGCTGGGACTACAATCAGAGTGGTATGGAGCAATCTCAATATCCATTCTACCCGCTCCAAAATCAGCAGTTTGAAGATGAGCCATACAATCCAGGGGGAATTCAGCAGCAACAGGGGCAACAATTTCAGCATCAGTATGCCCCAGTGCATCAACACTTTCAACCTCCTGAATTTCAGCAGCAGCAATTTCAGACTTGGTCTATCCAACAGTCGACCGAAGAAGCTGAATTAGAAGAATTGAGGTTGATGGCTAAAAGCAATGCATTGTCTCTCCAGAGAATAGGAGATCAGATTGGTCAAATTGCAAATGCATTACAAACATTGAATCATATTGTAAGTGACACAGAAGGCCTAGATGTAGAGGAGGAGGACAAGAACCTTACTATCAGTCTTGACTGGCCTTTCTTAGCCACGGGTGAGACCATGATCGAAGTTCAGGAAGGAGAGTCTGAGGGCAAAGATGGGGAAGAAGCAGAACATGAAGTTGATACGGAAGCAGAGCCGGAGACAAACCAATCAGAAAATTCAGAATGTCCAGAAAATTCGATTCTGAATAATCAGCCGCAACCACTTCCTTTGCAATCTAAAAATTTTGAAGAATCAGCCCAAGATCAAGAAAATTCCAAGGCTCAAGCCGCTATGCTAATTCCTTCGAAGGATGAAGAGTGTCTCAGTGTGGAAGATGATGAATTAGAAGAGCATGTTCAGTTGTTGAATGCCTCTTCGTTGCAATCTGACTTCGACCAGCTGGAGGTCGAAGAGGAAAAGAGCATCACTCATGTTGACGAATCTACTCCGGAGAAGACTACAGAGATCGTCCAAATCAATTTTCCTCCTCCATATCCACAGAGGCTTCAGAAGCAAACTCTAGCCATGAATTTGCCGGTGGAGGATGAGGAGTGTTTTAGCTTGAAATTGGTTGATGCAGGGCAGAGTAAAAAGTATGACACGGAGGAGAAGGCAAAGCATGGCCAACTGAGGATTACAGTGCCTTGGTTGATAGGGTTACGTATTCCACATAAGTTGCTTGGTGTGGAAGATCTCTGGAATTCTCAGGTGCGCCTTAAGCCATCAATTGAAGGAGCTCCCGAACTCGAGCTCAAAACATTGCTAGTTCACCTGGGGTATGCTTCTTGTAATTCATCTCCTTTGCTTGCTATTGTTATTGCTGCTAACTTTTCAGGTAGGCGGGAGAATGTTGTTAAGAGATCTTGTGAGGAGCGAATACGGGTAAAGCTTGTTGTTGAAGATGTCGCTCCAGAAAAGATCATTAAATGGCCTTATAGAGATGCGGTGTAGAAAATTTTCAAGAGGAAAATTGTGGCCAAGTCTAGCTAAAGACGTTAAAGAAAGGCGCTTCGTGGGAGGCAACCCATGCATTAGTATAGAAAAAAAAAAGGAAAAAAAATTTTGAGTGTTGTGTGAAAAAAAAAAAAAAAAAAAAAAAAATCAGAAAAATCGAATTTTTTGGTGTGTCACGCAGGAGCAAGCTGCGTTACAGGGCAAATTGCGCCCCTGTTGCGCAACTTGCGCCTGCGCAACTGGAAGGGAGGCAAACTGCGGGGCAGACGCGCAAGTAGCGCATGCGTGTCTGTAATTGGGGCAGCTTGCCTTACACGCGCGCAAGCTGCGCTTCTTCCAGAGATTTCAGAAAATTTTCAGCTGCTCCCCTGTTCTATGCGCCTGTGTTTGTGGTACATATTATATAAAAAAAAAAAAATTTTCTTCACCCCAAATTCTTTTATACCCCCATTCTAAACCTATTCTAATCCTATTTCAATTCCAAAACCTCCCATCTTTTCTCCAAAATTCTAAACCAATTTCTTTTCTAATTCTAATTTTATTATTATTATTATTATTATTATTATTATTATTATCATTTATTATTATTATTATTATTATTATTATAGTTATTATTTATTATTATTATTATGATTATTATTATTTTCTTTATTATTTTCTTTATTATTATTATTATTATTATTATTATTATTTTATATACACACCTATACATACAAATCCAATTCCTCTTCTATTTTATTTATATCTCTAAATATTCAATTCTAAAGAGGAATTAATTGCAAGTTCACCTCTTTGATTCGTATTGGGTAATTTTTTTTTCTCTAATCTTATTTTTATTACGAATTTGTGTTCTTGTCAATTGCGGATTTTGTAGTATTCAGGCACAGTGGTCAGTCTATGGAGCTCGTGCGCAATATCCTCCACCAGATTCATTCGAGGAGGATGAGGACTCAGTTGTTCAGGTATGTTTTCTACTTTCCCTTGTATTACTTTCCATTCAATGAGGGCATTGAATATTTTAAGTTTGGGGGTAATGTGAGGGATTAGTAGTTGTATATATATTGTTGTATTTTGTGTTCTTATAGGATATCATGTTTGCATAGTAGTGATAGTTCATGCATGATTGTTATGTTCGTATTATCTACGTTTGTTTCATATAGGACATTTTTTTTTTATTTTTGTATACCATGTGAGTTTTCATTTAGTTGCATTTTCATGGCATGCATATTTCATGATCCCTTAGGACGAGCTGATTCTGATTGATAGGTGGATGTTGATTTGGGTGTGATGATGATGAGTAGAGGGCTGATTTATAGTTTCTATGAAATTGACTTGCATGTTACGGGAACAAAATTTATTACACAGTCTCATTGGGGTGCTTTTGGGGCTAGGTTAGGGTCATGCCTGTGGGATGTTTTGAGATTTAATCACTTGTTTATATTTAGAATTTTCGTTATTCCCTTTATAGCGTAGGAACATTAAAGTCTAAGTTTGGGGGAAACCAGAAATTTTCATGCTAGTTGTTCATAATTGTTAATAATGGCTAGGCGTCAAATGGCTAGTAGCCAGCTCATATTTATATGAGTAGTCTAGGGTTGGAAATGAGAAAGGCTCATTCCAGATTGAAAAAAAAAAAAAAAAAAAAGAGGAAAAAAGAAAAAAAAAGTCAAGTGTTGTTTGTTAATGCAAAATTAACCAGAGTGAGCTCTTTAATACTCGAGTAATTAAGTCTGAGGGGACTTAGTCCTAGTGACCTAAGGCTTTATAGCCTGGGATCTACTGACCCAACACTCGCTACATGGGTATTATTGTATAAGCCTTTTGGGGTCTCATTCATTGCACGGTTAAATAAGCATGCTTATTGTATATGTAGTGTCGTAGTATAGTAATAAAGCATGAGTTTCTGTCTACCTTGGATAAGGGTGGAGGTGTTCCTAGGTTATGGAGTGTCTACAGTCTATTCTGATTATAAACCTGTGATTGTCTTGACGGAAAGCATGTATGATTTTTGACCTAGTTTTGGGAGTATTTCTGATGAGCATCGCACACACGCACGTTTCTGTTCATGTATTTGTTAGTATACGGGGATTTAGTCGAGCTCTGCTTGGATTTGTTACATTCATTGAGATATTTGCTTGTTAGTTGGTTTTGGTGAGTTTGAAGGGGATCTTGCATTTTCATATTAGTTGCATTCATGCATTGCATTGCATTAGGTTAAATGGATTTTGTGGGTACATTCGCTATAGGCCCTCACGAGACCTTACTCGTCCACTAGGGCTGCCTAGGGGTTTAAAGGGCTTGTTGCATATGCCAAATGCAACCGTGATCACCTACGGAAGTGGTACTAGTTAGTTAGTTGTAATTGTTAATGCTTGAGGACAAGCATCGGTTTAAGTTTGGGGGTGTGATAAGTGGATTTTATATCTACTTGGAACATTCTAATTCGGCTTAAATTGATTGTCTTGGACTCAAGTTTCTTGTAGTTTTGATGTGTTTTGCTTAGTTGTGCAGGTTTACGAGAATGTTGGTTAAGGTGGATGCTTCTACAATTTTTTGGGAATTAATTGATTAAAATTCGGATTTTCTGGGAAGGCTGCGCAGCTTACACTGTTTTGGCCATATCTGGAGTTCTGTAAGTCCGTTTTCAGCGATCTTACTGCCCACGCGAAGCTTGAGAGATTTTCTACAACCTGGGATAGGAATCACGTGCAAGTAAAGTACTGAATTAATTCGCGCGTGCAGACTTTGTGAAGCATGGCTGGGAAATTCCTGTTTTGCCCTTTTCGAGTTCTAATTATATTCCGGGCAGGTTTTAGCACCTTAATTAAATTCTAATTGTAATAGAATATTAAATATTTTTTATTGAGCAAGAGGGAGGAAACGTTTTTTATGTATAAACGTCCTACCCTTGTAATCAAAGAACATAGACAGACGTACGTAGTATAACCTAGTTTTTCAGAAGAGAGAGGAGAAGGAATTCTTCCAAGCTAGTGACAAGCAAGGATTATTCTTGAAACCTTTGTATTCTTCTATTGTGGGGATTTAATTCTAAACCTTATTCTTCTTCTTTATTTTTACTTGTTGATTTTAGAATTATGTTTTCCAAAGAACCCATGATGACAATTAGGTCAATTATGGGCTAATTCGTTATCATGGGGTTTTAATGGATTTTGCTATGGATTCTAGTTATTGAGTGTTAATTATGCCTTGGTGTGTGATTGAATGTATTGATTGCCTAGTATGTTTATGCTTATTCGTTATAAGTGCGTCGCGAACACTTGTAATTGTTTGTTTAATCCTAGTGAATGCGAAAGTGGATCTAGGGTTTAGAACAATTCATGCTAGCATAGGTTTTTGCATGTGAAGAACATGTATTAATTTGTGATGTGATTCTAACCGTCTTGCATCGACTATGTGGTTTAATGGGTGCTTGATTTTCAACCGGTATGTGTTCAATTGCTATAGACATATAGGGACTACACATATTTGGTGACTACTTGACTTCTATCAATTGTGGATGATCAGTAGGATGGTATATGCACAACGAAAGTTGGTATGTATCAGTTTAGTGCATCTAATCAGTAATCAACTCGGTCACATGCTAGGCTAAAGGGCATAAGATTCTAGATGAAGTAGTAATTGAAGTTGAAATCCCATGTTTGTTTATTATAAGGTTAAAGTTAAGTTATTTTCTCGTAATTGGCTTAGTTGGTAATTAATCATTAGTTAAATCAAACCAATATTGTGATTGTCTTAGCAGTGAGTGTAAATCATTAGCTGGTGCATAAGTGAACATAACGAACAATTTGAGTCTCTGTGGGAACGAATCCTATTTATTCTATATTACTTGTTGACCACGTTCTCTTGCGTGAATAAGTGCGAACAATAACCTTCTTATTATTTGAAGATAGTTGTACTAACAACCAAATACAGTTTTAATAATAAGTGTAGGAGGGATTTTGTCCAAAATTTTGGTAGTTGGTAGTATGGTCCTCAATATGATAAAATAAATAAGAACTGTTAGATCTTAAAATAAATAGATTAAAAACGTTGGATCTAGCATAAAAAAATATTTAATATTTTAACAAATAGACTAAAAAGTGTATTTATATTGAAATATGAAAAAGTGCTTGTCAATGATTTAAATCATATATGGTTAGGTTTTCTATATTGAATAGGATAATTAATGTAGGTATTCTATACTAAATATGATTAATATAAAAAATTCATAATTATATGTTCTATTGAGATTCTGATTGTTTTCATTTGGATAATAATTTTTAAATCATCACTAAATTAAAGATAATTTTATCTATAAAATCATCCAAATCTGATTTCTATATCTCGAGATAGAGCCCAAATAGTAAATATGAACTTTTTTTAATATAAATAAATAAAATTCAGTTCTAATACAATATTTTATATCCTTTTCAGATTATAACTTCTTTTTAAAATTCAATTCTAATACAACCTTTTTAATTTTATCCTTTTTAGATTATAATTTTCTTTTCAACATGATATAATCTTGATCGCCTATTTTTAAAAATATTACATTAGACGATTGAGATTACTTTGACGGTACAGTGACCAAATCAAATTGACCAAACCAAAAATATGGTCTTACCCTTATTATATATAAGGATATAATAAAGGAAATTCCCCTGAAGTTTGGTGGAGCTTTGTAATCACTTGAAAACTATTTATCTAATTTTTTAAATTATCTTAACTTTAAATATAAAATATGCAACAAAGGAAATAAGTTGTTGTTATTAAAGACAAGTATCACCTATAAACTATATTATAGTTAGGATATTAAAACAAGTTATAACCTCCCAGTTCTAATTATTTTACAAGTTTTATATTGTTATTATAACTATATTATTGTTGTTATTGAAAATCTCTCAATTCTAATTCAATCATAAGGAAATCTCACCGAAAATCAAAGTCAAGAAGAATTTTACTATTTAAATTTTTATTGTATTTTTATTATTGTGTATTTTTAGTATTTTTATAATATATATACACAACGGATGTCAGTTTAAAAAATCATTAAACAAAATCGGTATAAAAAATATGTAAATAATTTATCTTATTATCATGTATATTTAATTTATATAATATTGTGTTCACCAATCTAAATTGATATAATAGGTATATTTTTGTAGATATAAGTGACGAGACATATTCAATTGAATTAATAAATTGTTTCCCATTCTTTTACTAAATTGGGAAATTATTTGTGGAGCTTTTCAATTAATTTAATAGATTTCTCCATTCTTTTACTAAAATAGAGAAATGATTTTATGAAACTTTTTAAGAAGTTTTAATTATGTATGTGATAACAATGTAATAAACGTATTTATATTATGGACCAAGCTCCAGATGGATCAAGAAAAAGTCTCCTGAAATTGATATGAAATATGATGTGAAAAGATTTTTCAATATATATTGATATTTCAATATAAATATGAAATATGAAATGTGATATGAAATATAAATATGATGTGAAAACGCTTTTTAATGTGAATAAGTTATGTTATTTTGTAATCTTGATTACATCCTTATAAATTCAGATAAAAACTAGTAGATAAAGCCGCGCTTCGTGGCGGCGTTACAATATTTTTAAAAAGTTTCAATACATTTACTTTATATTATAATATTAACATTAAATTTTAATAATTAAATAATCTTCTCTAATGAATCGATTTCTTGTTGAACATGATTCTTTCGATTGAGCCGCTCTCTCGTTAAAACCGAAATCTCAACTTTAACATATATTATAAAGATTTATATAATTATATAATAATTTTTATCCATAAAATCGAACAGTAAAAATAAAAAAAATTATGACATCAGTATCAAATTATTATATCTAATACAATCTTTTCTAGTGAGTCGTCATCCCTTTAAATACGTTTCGAGCCGCTCTTATTTGAAATCGAAATTCTAACTTCATTATATAAAGACAGTAAATTCCAATTTTTATATTCTTTAAACTTACAGCTTCCGCATGGGAATGTCTTTCTGTTATGTTAACATATCAAAAAAGATATTAAATACGAAGACTTTTCGTTACGGGAATAATATTAAATTTATGGATATATTTTTCTAATGCAAGTATAATTAACTTGTATAAAAAAGTTAAAATAAAGGATTTCTTAGAAAAAAATATATAATTTTAAAAAATTGTATAAGATATCTCCACCGTACTCGTATTCTACTTCCAATAAAATATTTTATTATATGTATTCCTTATATATTCAAACATCTTTTATACGGTCTTCTCTAATGAATCGCATTATCGTTAAACACGGTTGTTACTATTGATCCGCTCTCTCGTTAAAACCAAAAACCTAAGTTTTACATATATCACTTGTATGATAACGTTTATCCATAAAAATTAAATCTTAAAAATAAAATAAAATTTATAACACCGATATGATATTTTAATAGCAAATACAATCTTTTATAGTGAGTCGTCTTCCCGTTAAACACGTTTCAAGCCGCTCTCATTTTGGATCGAAATTCCAACTTCATTACATATTATTGAGGATACTTATCTTACACAACAACTTACTCCTTAAAATCAAAACCTACAAAATAGTGTGAATTCCAATTTATACTTATTCTAGAATTTCTAAAAATTATGGAGTTTTAGAAAATGAAAACATATCTTATTTTCTCTTTATATTATAGATACTCCTATATTTATTTAAGATTCTTAGGATTCCTACATGACAATGTTCTTTTATTACGTTAATATATCAATTATTTTATTTTTTTTAAAAACGATGACTTTTTTATGACAACAGTAATGGATTTATGAATAAATTTTCCTAATAGAAGTATAATTAACTTATATAAAAAAGAATAATTTAAGAAGATTGTACTTTCTATTGAATATTTAATTGTATGTCTGCTCTATATATTCAAACACCTATTCTATTTCTAATAGAATTTTTATTTATATGTTTTTTCTATAAATTCGAACTCCTATTCTACTTCGAATAGAACTTTTAATCCTATGTGTTATAAATACTTATTTTACTTCCAATAGAATTTTTAATCATATGTCTTCCCTATAAATTCGAACTATTCTCCTCCATAAATTCGAACACCAATTCTAGTTCTAGTATGTTAAATGATATTTTTCTACTTCTAATAGAACTTTATTTATATGCTTTTTTCTATAAATTCGAACTCTTATTCTCTATAAATTCGAACTCCTATTCTACTTCCAATAAAACTTTTAATCATATGCATTATAAATACTTATTCTACTTCCAATAGAACTTCTAATTATATGTATTCCCTATAAATTTGAACTCTTCTCCTCTATAAATTCGAACAACTATTCTACTTCTAATATGTTAAATGATATTTGTTGATGAGTGGATTTCGTAACAACTTTTGAGAGGTTTATGGTGAGTTGTAAAGGCTAACGATCAATTAATCTATAGAGAATGGAGGTTTTTTGTAGGGGTTGAACTGAGATCGAGAGCGTTTACAAGAATCTCGCGAGTTCCCTTGAGGCTTGTGTCGTGTGTTCTCAAGAATCTCGTAGGTGTATTGCGAGGCTTGTAAAAACATGTTCTCAAGGTGCCTACGTACCCTTGTATTTATAGGGATCAAGTTCACGTAGTTCTTTTTAGACTAGAAGTCTGGTTAGGCGGCAATAAACTAGGTTCCTAATTCGTGGGGAACTCCTTTTCTCCAGATTTCAGCCACGAATAGGCGACCTAAGTCGAATAGAACTCGAGTTCTAGTCCGACTAGGAGTATGTTTACACGTTCTCGTCCTATTAGATGTATTCAAGGATCATTTGCGCCCAAGGAATACATTCCAATAAGGAGTTGATGTTCATGACTTGCTCCTAAAGAATAGGAGGCTTTATCGTACTATAAATCTGCTGGAATAAATCTGTTTTCGTACAGGAAGCTGTCTCTCAGGAACCTGTCTGCAGGAACCTGTTTCTCGGGAAGCTGAACCTGACCAGATCTATTTCACATGCTATTTAGCCCCATTTAACTTAAGGGACCTCAATCATAACCCATATTAATCATACGGATTGGATCCTTAAGCCCAATGGGCCTAAATCTAGCCCATGGAGATTTTGGGCACAACAAGTACCCCCCGGTTCCTCGAAGTCATAGGATGCGAGAGGAACCTAAATAGCTTGATATTTTAAGGTCCAATCCCTTCAGTGCTCCCATGTTTCTTCTGAGTGAACCATGCGGGTCTTTGTCTTCTTGCTTGAATTGTGACAAGGGCACAAAGTGAATCCAATTAGGCGCTGAGTGAATCCTTTGACGAGGGCACAAAGCGAATCTAATTGGGCACTAAGTGAGCCTTAAGAATGCTAAGGGAACCAAGTGAATCCAAATAAGGGCATAAATTGAACCTAGTTGGGCGTTATGTGAACCTATGCTGAGGGCACAAAACGAATCCAATAGGGCACTAGATGAATCCTTAAAAGGGACAAGGTGAATCTTAAGATTGTCAAGGGAACCATGTGAATCCAAATAAGGGCATAAAGTGAACCTAATTGGGCGTTATGTGAACCTATGCTGAGGGCACAAAACGAATCCAATAGGGCACTAAATGAATCCTTAAAAGGGCACGAGGTTAACCTTGAAAATCATAACTTAATTGCTCGAGAGGTTGCTTTATCTGATAAGCTGCTTTTCATCTGACTGTCTTGTGCATGCTGTCTATTAGAGGTAATCTAGGATCAGCTGCGTCCTAGGAGTACTCTCCAATAATAAGTCGGCATCTATCTGGCTGGCTTCTAGATCTTTCTGCTATCTATGCTCAGGAACCTGGTGCTCAGGAACCTATGTCTCGAAATCTGGTTCTCAGGAACCTCTCTACAGGAAACTGTACCTGCACAAATAACAAATTTGTTAGTCTCGGGAGCGTTTCTGTGGTTCCCATGTACTTCTTGATGTCCTCATTGCTGCTGCTAGGCTGACTCGGGCTCTTCTGCGGGAAGGAACCTGGTCCATTCGTAATCTGCTCAACTACTGCTTCATCAGGAACGTCTTGATACTCATAATCTCTTGACTGTCTTCTCAGCTAATGCTCATTGCTTCGCGTTTGGTCTTCATATCGAGTACTGGATTTGTCTCCTGACTTATACACTACTTGTGGATTGGAACCTATGACTTAACAGGTCTAAATCGAGCCCTGGTAACTGTGCTTCATTGTACCGGTTTGGATTGAGGTTCCGTTACTGAACCTGGAAGATGGAAGCTCTTCTCGGTGCAAACGTAGGGGAATTGAGCTACCCCCCGAGCCGTCATGATGCGTGAACCTCCTATAGCTTGTTGAAGCGGTTGACTGAAAGCTCTTTCAATCATATACAAGCTTTATAAGTGGGAGAATTCATCTACGTATCGCTTCGATGAGGGCACAAAGCGAATCCAATTGAGCTCTAGGTGAATCCTGGGAAGGGCACTTAGAGAATTCAATTGGGCGCTAAGTGAATCCTTGACAGGGCATAAGACGAATCCAGTTGAGCTTTAAGTGAATCCTGAGAAGGGCACTTAAAGAATTCGACTGGGCGTCAAATGAATCCTTTTTGGCTTTAGGGAGCACGAAGTGAATCCATCCGGGCTCTAGGTGAATCATGGCAAGAGCACGAAGAGAATCCGGTTGGGCACTAAGTGAATTCCTTTGTGGCATCAAGTGAATCCTTATAGGCTCTAAGTGAATCCTGCAGAGGGCACAAAGAGAATCTATAGGGCACATGATGAATCATTTCAAACTCTAGGGGTACCAAGTGAATCCATATGGGCACAAGGTGAATCCCTTCAAAGGCTTTTCAAGTACAAGCAAACTCTAGGTTAGGTTACCCATGCTTAGGTTCCCAAAACCCTTAACTAGGTGCCCACATGCTTATGGGACTTTTGAATGCGTGCCTACGATTCATAGGGCTTTTCGAGATGAATCTTTCATGCTTGCAAGTCTTTTCTGGTTATCGAGTGCATGTAGCTGACAGGGCTTTTCTAGGTGAATCTTTCTGGGCTCTATGCAAATCCTTGTAAGGGCATAAGGTGAATCCAACTGGTCATTATGTGAACCTCTGCTTAGGACATAAACCGTAACTAATTGGGCACCAAATGAATCCCTAAAAGGGTACAAAGAGAATCCATTAAGATACCAAACAAATACGCGTGGATGCATGTAGCACCAAGTGAATCCTTTTGGGCTCTAAGTGAACCTATATGGGCACACAGAGAATCCATAAGGGCACTAGGTGGATACATGGATATGCTTAGGGAACCTGGTGAGTCCTTCTATGCTCTAAGTGAATCCTTGGATGGAGCACAAAGAGAATCCAGAAGGGCACTAGATTAATCCTATACAGGCATGGAGCTCTTGCTGTAAGCACGCTTTCTTCTATTCAGGTATCGGCTGGCTGGGAACTCGCGAGATGCAGGTAAATATAAGGAACCTGGATCTTTCTGTAGACTGATCAGATGTGAAGTGGAAGCCTCCGTTAAGATTTGAAAACTCATTGACGTGTTCCTGATGCAAGCATGCTACTCTTCAAGATACTAGACCAAATCAATCCTCAAGGTTCTTGAACCAAATATGAGCTATGAGGTTTCTAAACTGCATCCTAGCCGTGAGGTTCCTGAATCAAATCACGAGCTTCCTGGACCTGATGGTGAGGTTCATGATCTGAATTCTCAAAATTTTGAAATCCTCAACTTTCAAAGTACCATGTGCTATAGTAATTGTAATTGTACTACCCCCCAGTTCTTCAGGGAAGCTTGTCTTTGATGAAGAACTAACTCCAAGAAGCTTCACAATTCTTCGATAATTTCTAATAAGTCGTTGAATATTCATCCATGAAGTTGAGTACTGTGTGTTTTCTTCAAGATGCTCATATCATATTCTTGTAGATACTCTTCATCAAAATCTTCAACTATGTCGAATTTTCTTTAACGCTCGAATAAATACTATAACCTCTTCACATCATTCTTGCTTGTAGCTTTAACATGTCTTCTCCTTTCTTCTTTATCTTCTTACGAAACATGCTGAGAATGAACCTCTATACAAATATCCCAATACAGTACCTCTAAGCTTACGCGAGCTAACTCATTGTAAGAAACAAGAGATACTTAAAGAGATTACTTGTGAGGTATTTCTCGTAGGTCACTGAATTGAATGAGGCATGTTCCTTGTTTTACAAGCTAAATGTATGACGTAATACAAGGAAAAGAACTACTCATAATTTCGTTGAAAACTACTAGAAAGAAATAGGTTTACTTGCTAGGAAGGTATACATGCACTACCCCTAGTTCTAAGAAGGAAATACATATATAAATAAAGGTCTCTCAACTATACTTTAAGGAAGCTCTCAAACTTTCAACTACTGGTCACCTCGAGCTATCCATTCCGCGAGCTTCCCGGCTTTAATCAATTCCTCAATTTGGTCTTTCAATGCTCTGCATTCGGAAGTATCATGGCAATTATCCTCATGGAAGTCACAATATTTCTTTAGATCTTTCCTTGCTCCTACAGGTAAAGGTGCAGGTTTCACAAATATTCCTTCTTTCCCATAAACCGTGAAGATGTGGTCTACTGGAGCGACCAAAGAGGTATAATTGTCGCACTTTATCTTCAATTTTGCTTTACTTCTTTTGGAGGAAGCTCGATCCCCAATAACATATGCTTGCGGGCTTGGAGACCTCTCTCGCTTGCTTCCTTTATGACTAGCTTCATCTCCAAGATCTTCTGTTTCTCTTAACTTCAACAAGGATTCTTCCACACACTTATATAGTTCAGCTTGTTTGTAGAAATCAACTAGTGTACCAGGTTCACGTACTTGTAACTCCTTCCAGAAGTCTGAACCAGCTCTAACTCCAGCAATCAGGAAGCTCATAATGACCTCGTCAGGAGCTTTCTTAACTCTGGGAACCTCTGCATTAAAACGTTTGAGGTACTCTGTCAAGGTCTCACCTGCTCTCTGCTTGATGTTGGCCAAGGTATTGGTTGGGGGTGCAAAAGTCACGGAAGCTCTAAATTGAGTAACGAAGAGCTTCCCCATATTTTCCCAAGAATCTATAGAATCTGATGGTAACCTCTTAAACCACTGATGAGCTCCACCATGAAAGGTTGCAGCCAATAATCTACACCTTGTTGGCTCCTTAACTTGATAAACTTCCATCTCGGTATTGAAACGACCCAGATACTCCACAGGATCCGTAGTGCCATCAAATTTAAACTCGTTTGACATACGATAGGATTTAGGTAACGGGGATTTTCTAACCTTCTTGGTGAATGGAGATGAGGTCATCGCACCTGTTATTGACTGCTTTTCTTCCTTGAGTTTCACTAGAATCTTCTTGATGTCTTCAGCATTCAAATCACTAGCTCCACCGTCCTTTGCTTCCTTATCTTTATCATCGGCTTCCTGTGAATCTGCTATACACGAATCGTTCGTGGTCTCGACTGAACTTGAATCATCTTTAATTATCTCGATGGAAGGTTCCTTAACAGGAGGTTGTTTATCCTTCGTTTCACCATCTTCTTCACCTTCAGTATCTTTCTTTGGGTCTTCGATCTCCTCCTCAGCCTTTTCTTCATGTTCTCCTTCATCGACGCCTAACTGCTTGGGATTAATCTTAGCTTTTTTACCCTTCTTACCAGTTGCTAACTTCGACTTCTTCTTCTTCTTCGGTGTTATTTGTTCGAGGGTTGTAAGCCTTTCTTCAATCGACTTTAGATGCTCTAGGACGTCAGCAGGAGTAATCTTCTTCGTTTTCGGGGTTTGATCTTTCTCTACAGATTGTGTTGCTTCGCTATCAGAACTGCCTGCCATCTTTCCACTCTTAAGATGATAACTCTCCCCTCCTTCTAGCGCCAATGTTGATGAGTGGATTTCGTAACAACTTTTGAGAGGTTTATGGTGAGTTGTAAAGGCTAACGATCAATTAATCTATAGAGAATGGAGGTTTTTTGTAGGGGTTGAACTGAGCTCGAGAGCGTTTACAAGAATCTCGCGAGTTCCCTTGAGGCTTGTGTCGTGTGTTCTCAAGAATCTCGTAGGTGTATTGCGAGGCTTGTAAAAACATGTTCTCAAGGTGCCTACGTACCCTTGTATTTATAGGGATCAAGTTCACGTAGTTCTTTTTAGACTAGAAGTCTGGTTAGGCGGCAATAAACTAGGTTCCTAATTCGTGGGGAACTCCTTTTCTCCAGATTTCAGCCACGAATAGGCGACCTAAGTCGAATAGAACTCGAGTTCTAGTCCGACTAGGAGTATGTTTACAAGTTCTCGTCCTATTAGATGTATTCAAGGATCATCTGCGCCCAAGGAATACATTCCAATAAGGAGTTGATGTTCATGACTTGCTCCTAAAGAATAGGAGGCTTTATTGTACTATAAATCTGCTGGAATAAATCTGTTTTCGTACAGGAAGCTGTCTCTCAGGAACCTGTCTGCAGGAACCTGTTTCTCGGGAAGCTGAACCTGTCCAGATCTATTTCACATGCTATTTAGCCCCATTTAACTTAAGGGACCTCAATCATAACCCATATTAATCATACGGATTGGATCCTTAAGCCCAATGGGCCTAAATCTAGCCCATGGAGATTTTGGGCACAACAATATTTTTTACATTTATTAGTGTTTAAAATTATAAAATTCTAGAAAATTAGTGTAAGAACCCAGATTTTTGGTAAAATTAAAACTTTTTCTCATGTAATAATATAAGGAGTGAATAGTGGTTATGACTGCGATGTAACGAATGTTTATTAAATGAATGGGATGGATTTAAATTCAAATATTTATATGTCATGCAATATACTTTTGGTTGACAGCATAGATAAGAATGATCTATCTCCTAAGGATATAAGTATATTATTCCAAGAAAGATTATTCTTGTGTCATCTAAATCAATATCTGTTATTAGTCCAGTGGTTCCGAAAAAGGGTTAAGGAACGCCCTAAAGAGGACCAGGGCATTATTAGTATATATAAGGAATAAAAGGAATAATGAAGTGTGAATAGTGATTTTGGTGTATATGAGTATATTATTGGACGACGCTATATAAAAGTATTCATAACGGATTTTCGAGTTCGTATTCATGATCCAGGGGCAAGATAAGTGTATGTAAACGATATCAGATTCAGAAAAATAGCACTTTCATTTTCTCCGAGATTTCCCTGGACCCTGCAAGACTTAAGGATTATAAAAGGGATTTAAGGAATTTAAATTCGAGAGGTATTAAGTAAGATGGAGGATGGTATTATAATTATTAAGTAGGTTTCCGGTAAAACCCTAAATAGAAACGAATGAGTCATTCCTCCGAACAAGCAAGGAAATTGAGTAATAACCGGACAAAGAAACGAACAAAATAACCAAGAGACAAACAAGTGCAATTGGTGGAAAAAGGAGAAACCTAAGTGACATGTTTGTAAGTCAACTACAAGCTAGGTGATATAAGTGAACTTTAGCAAAAATGGACTTGCTTAATGTGGAAGCAACACTTGGACAAGTAAGAAGCCAACAAGTGGCACCTATAGATGAGTGACAACACATTAATAAGAGATGCATCTAAGATATATACATGCATTAAGCCATTTTATTCAAACAAAACACAAAAACCAAACCACCACCACCAAGCATATAGCTCTCGGTCAAGCTCCATTCTAGGAGGAGATCTCCACTTCCAACCATCCATTCACTTCAATCTTGAGCTTAAATCAAAGCTAGTATCAAGTAGAAGGTAAATCCAAGAGATCATCATCAACCAAGGTGTTTAACTAGATCAAAACCTTGATCAAAGTTCTTGATGACTAGTGTTCATATGAACTAACTTTTTTTTTCTTGATTTCTTTGGCTAGATCAAGCTATATTAAGGCTAGATAAGGACTAACCAAGGATTACTAAGTTCATTCATACATCAAGGAAGGTATACCACTCTTGAAACCTAGCTCCTAGTTTAAGTTTTGGTATTTTAGATGAGTTACATGAATTTAATGCATGTTTAGAACCTTGATATTATGATTGGGCTTTGTTAGGTGTTAAATTAGTTTAGATGAACGGAAAGACATTGCTTGGTCTTAGTTCATGGATAAATAACATGTATATGATGTTTGGGGTGTAAACCATGATCATTGGATGGTTTGAATTTTGGAAAACGTGTAAACGTAGCCGTCGTAATGCCGAAAATTCGTTAACACTTGAAATCCGTGCATAGCAGTAGCATGAACACACTGCCCAGTCTCGATTTTGCCATGAAAAGCTAGATTATGTTATAAGCTTCGTTTTGATATAAAGTTCGTATGAAACGGATATACGGTTTAGGAGATATGGCTGATTTAATAAAAGTAGTTCGAAACCGTAAACAAAGGTTCGTAACGGTATTTAAACCCCATTAACTCGAGTTATGCAGTGGTGAATAATTATAATTAAATAATAGAGATAAAAAGGAAGGTGTGGGAAAAGACCGCATGTAAAAAGGATCGTTTTCCGATTTTATAAAAATGATCGAATCAAGGTTAAACGCGAACGAACCCCTAGAAGTATGCTTGATTATGACTTTAGATAATAACTTAGAAAACGGACGATAAAACTCATAGTACAATATTGATTCGTAAATGATCGATATTAAAACTTGCATGGCTTAAGTACGTATTAAGTGTGGGTGCAATGATGGGTCATTAGTAGCGAACGTATGTCGAACCGCATCGGTGATAAAAAAAAGAGTTACACTAAGAGGTGTATAACGAGATAATTCGAAAACGTGTTTCGACTTAAGTAAAGTCTATATTTAACCTTGTAAAGTGTTAAGTGATTGATTCTGAATGCCTTGGCTATTTATAGATCGTCAGGCTGACCCGGGACACGCTACCACTACCCCTACCCGCACTCGCTTTCCAGGCAAGTTTCAAATCCTTCTAATAGGCTGTTGTTGTGAATACATATATATGCTTTCTGCTGTACATATGCCATAGCATGCATGCCTACTTTCAAAGTCATATTGATATACTTGTTCCCTGAATTATTGTTGGCTTATGAACTAGAAAGTTATTATATCGGTTATAAGCCGGAAATTTCTAAAACCCTTAAGCGAAGGGTAGTTGAATCTCATTCTCTGATTATAGACCGGGAGTCGTTATTTCTTGATATATCGATATTATTTTCAGAGGAAAATATTTAAGTAAATATTTTTCCTGTATTATCTGGCGAATGTTATTGCAATATTCCTTTGAGATATTTGATTAATATTATTCGGGTTATTCATCAGATAGTTATTTATTCGATGAACATTATCTGTAATATCCATCTAAAGTCGATTTAATATTCGAATACTACTTCGAACTCTCAGCTAAGTTATTTACTCAGAGAATATTCATATTTCTTCGAAAAATATTATTTTGAATATTCATTCGAGTTATTTATTTAATGAATATTATTTTGAATATTCATTCGAGTTTATTTATTTAACGAATATTATTTTGAATATTCGGTCGAGCCTTATTTATTTACATGAATATTATTTCGAATATTCATTCAATCTCTATTTATTTTATAAATATTAGTTGAGCATTGATTCGAACTCCAGTTATTCGATAAATATTACCTTCGACATTCATTCAAAGTCAATTCTATTATTGAACATAATTTTAAAAATTCCTTCGATATTCATTTCTTCGATAATTATTATCAAGTCGAATATTCATTATTTATTCAATGAATATGGTCTCAATCATTCAATCGATAATTATTTCATCATTAAGTATCATTCTTAAATTTAATATTCATTATTTATTCAATGAATATTATTTCAAATATCCATTTGACAATTATTTCATCAATAAAATACTATTATTATTAATTGGAATATTCCTTATTCGTCCAATGAATATTATTCCGAATAGTTATTCAAGGATCATTCCGAGCAACACTTTTCCAATATCTGTGACTTAAGAAATATTCTTGGAATATTTATTAAACTCTTCTAACTCGTTCCAAAGATGAGTTACTTCATTCACTCTGTATCTTCGACCTTCGAATACTATATAAAATATTTCAAAGACTTATTACTATTATTATATTATCAAGGAAGGTTCTCAAACTCTATTCTTCGTTCAATCCTGTCTCTTAAATTATAAGGGAACCTTACTTGAGAAATGTTATTTATCTCGTGACTGCCCGGTCATAAATTATTCGTTTCACTCGCAACTTGGTTGTTACTATTTATGGAATCTTCTGTACCCTCTCATCATTCGAGGAGTAGAATTGTTCGAACAAGTTGGTATCCATTAACAAGCTTCGGCTTGGGAAATATTGGTGAATTTTCCTTTCCAACTAGATATGACTGCCTTATGGAGTCCTATCAACAAGTGTTATACTTGGGGAAAGGGGGACGAACTTTACATTTCAAAGTTATGGATGTTAATTGAACTAGGAGATGCGTAAGTGGCCGAGTGGTGCCGGTCCAGCAATGGCCCAACCGTTGGCCGGGGGGTTCCAGAGGGCGGGCGATCCGTCGGTACTTCCTTCTACATGTAGAGAACAAATGATGGGGAGCATGACATGCGACTGATCATCGTAGATGTTGTGGCTCCTGGCGCGGCAAGCTCCCGTATTAGTTCATCCCCCAAATTTGAAGAATATTCTGTAACGCTACCATTGTGGGTAGCGCTGAAAAATGTTTGAACTGGGATTGCAGCATTCTTCCTGCAAGTTCCCCTATCATGAAAATTGATGATCTGGCTTATCTTTGACATAGCAGACATTCCCACAAAATATAAATATGTTTTGAGTTACCTTGTAACTTCATCCTTTATATTGATCTGGTACTATCTTCGTTAATGCATGGCATATGATTTCAAAATATACTTTTGAACTGTCCTATATACATATCTATGCGGTATTATTATTGTTGGTGGGCTAGTGCTCACCCTTGCTTATTATTATGTCACAACAACAGCTAGGTCTCATGGCTCGCGTAAGGCGCACTCGGCGCAAGCAGGTTACCCATCCCACGGGACTCCCCGCTGATATTGTTGCTGCCATTGCTGAGGTAGCACAGATAGTCAGCTTTTGCTTCCAGTTTAATTATATGTATCAATAATGTTAATCAACGGTAAGAACTTTAAACTTATGATGTTATCCTTTTTGGCTTGTAATAACTTTTATTCGTAAAACCGTAATGTGAGACTTATTTCAATTTCATCTCTGGGACTATAACTCTGTGTGTGTGTGAGTGGATTATTGTGGGGTCACATCATGTAAATCATTTATTGTGGATTCAAGTAAGGTATCAATCATGGAAAATAAGACCGTAACGACCCGATCCCGGACCCCGGATCTGGGGATGTTACAGAAATGGTATCAGAGAGAGAGTTATATATCCCAAGAGATGATGCGACGTTATACAATAATAAATTCACTAATATAATAAAAACTCTTGCCAAGTTCACTTAAAACCCTTATGGGAACTTTTAAGTATCATGATAGTAATATAATTCGTCATTGTGTAGGTGGGCGACATCTCGGATCCGGAGGAGTATGAGAGGCAGCACGATGAGGCGATCTAGGCCGCCGAGGGCTCGGCGATGGTAGATTCAGATGCTGATACTGATGTTGTCGAGTCAGAGGAGGAGGACCCTGAGGTCCAGGTTGATGCTGATACCGATATCATTGAGTCTGAGGAGGAGGAGGACCCGGAGGAGGTCCAGGCAGGGCAGGACGTTGAGTTAGCTGACGAGGGGGAGGATTTCTGGGTGGTGACTCAGATTAGGACTTTGGGGGAGGATACTGAGGTAGTCGCTGAGGATGTTGATGTGGAGGACCCTGAGGAGGCCCAGCTTGTTCATGATGTTAGGGTGATGGAGGAGGATACTAACATGACTATAGAGCAGGTGATGGCTGCTGTTCTAGGCCAGGATGTAGATGAGGGTGCCGAGGGAGATGTTGATGAGCCCGTGGCTGATGTTATAGGGAGTTCTGGACTACATGTGCCACCCCTCTCTGATGAGAGAGCCCCTACCCCGCCACCACTACCTATGAGCCCATTGTCAGATGAGTTTGAGGCATTGACCCCAGAGCCGCAGCAGGCAGAGGCTGCCCTTCCAGCAGATCCAGCCCCTTCACCCCATGGTCCGACAGGGGAAGTCCCAGCATGTTTTCACCACTACGTTGTGACCAGACTTACTACTGAGATAGCCGTGGCTGAGGCCAGGATGGCAGAGTCCCGCAGAGAGCTAGCCGCAGAGAGAGAGGCTCGGTTGAGGCACCTGGGTGGTAGGCGTGCCAGAGCTAGAGAGATGTATAGGCAGGTGACCAAGATAGAGCTGAGGACCCGTGTGAGGGTGCGACAGTTACCTAGTGATGGGCAGGGTATGGTATCCAGGGCTGATGCAGAGGAGATTTTCCGCCTTGCTATGAGGAGGGTTCGAGCTTTGGCCCGCCGTCGTGGCTGATTGCAGTGTTAGTGATGTATTGGTCTAGTTGTCTAGTCTTGTACGGTCATAGTAGTGCCGACTTTTGGTAGGGATAGTTTCAGCTTGTATTTCCCTGTTGCAGACTAGACAGATAGACAGCCTATCTCACTTTTGACTAGTTACTATTCGGATGGTTGTATTTCTTTTAAAACTGTTATTGTATGTCGGATATTGTACCGTTTGGTACTTGGTATATATTTATTTCCCTTTTCAGTCATTTCAGTTTCCTTGTGACGCGATCACTAGTTTATTATATTATATCTGCCCGTACTGCTTTCGATTAAAACTGCCATGATATATAGAACTGTGGGATCCTAAATCCATCTATGCATCGATATTGTGAGGAAAACCCTCTTAAATAGGTGAATAAGCCTAATGTATATTGTCCAAATTTTCAGTAAAATGCCTCCAAGAAGAATGGGTACGAGGGCTAACCCTCATGAGTCTACTGACCAAGAAAGTCGCA
This sequence comes from Kitagawia praeruptora, assembly GCA_037693485.1. NCBI lineage: Eukaryota > Viridiplantae > Streptophyta > Magnoliopsida > Apiales > Apiaceae > Kitagawia > Kitagawia praeruptora. Next base: position 594,349 of record CM075349.1, read on the forward strand.
ATCAACCTGAGAAAGACCTTGAGTATAATGAAGAACAGGACCAGGATTACAATGAACAAGAAGATTCCCAGTATGGGATGGGGAATGAAACTTTTTATACTACAGATTTTGAGGAGGAAGTAGAAGAAGGGGAAACCGAAGTCGAGCATCAGGGGGAGAACTAGGGCGGAAACCCCATGGGACAATTTATGGATTTACTAAGGCAAAATTTGAACCAATACCCCCAACCACCCCAAGGAAACAATACCACCGTGGCCAATTCCTTTAGGGCCTTCAAGTCCCTCAAACCCCCAGAGTTTCACGGATCGGTTGATCCCGTGGAGGCCAGGGCCTGGGTCAAGGAAATGGAGAAATCTTTCGAGATTCTGAGTATTGAGGAAGCCCAAAAGACTGTCTTTGCTACCTACTTGCTAAAAGAAGAGGCCAACTATTGGTGGGAAGCTAAGAAGAATATGGAGACCGATGCTATTGTAACATGGGATAGGTTTAAACAATTGTTTCTAGAGAAGTATTTCCCAAAGTTTATGAAAACCCAGATGGAGCTTAAGTTTCTAGAGCTAAAGCAGAATAACTTGTCAGTGGCCGATTATGAAGCCAAGTTTACTGAGTTATCAAGGTTTATGCTGGAATTTGTGGATACTGAGGAGAAAAAAGCTAACAGGTTTCAGCAGGGGTTGAAACAATGGATTCAGAATCGAGTGGCGGTTCTAGAGATTACAGATTATGCCACCTTGGTACAAAAGGCAACCATTGTGGAAGCAGGGAGTGATCAGATGCAAAGAGAAAGAGAAAAAGGGGGATTAAAGAGAAAGCATGCCAGTATGGGCGGAGGTTCCGCAGGGGGAAGACCCCCAAATAGGTTCAACCGAGGAGCAGTTTCCCTACCTGGGAAGAGTGTAGGGTTTAAACCATCTGTGAGTGCAACTGTGAGCCAGGGCGGCAAGCAGGCAGGGGTGTCCCGTTCCAACCTTTCCAGACCCCCACTGCCAGTATGTTCCACTTGTGGGAAGAAACACCCGGGAGAGTGTAACCAAAAACTGATAACATGTTATAAGTGCGGACGAATAGGCCACTACGCCCACCAGTGTACCCCGATTACACCTGCTACCAGGAAGGGCACTACTTGTTTCCAGTGTGGTCGTCAGGGTCACATGAGGAGGGATTGCCCAATGAATAAGCCAGCAGCATCGGGGGCAAGCAGAGCTGCCTCCAACAGGCCACCAACTGCTAGAACTTTTAACATGACAGTGCAAGATGCCGTGAAGGACGCGGATGTGATAGTAGGTACATTTTCCCTCAATTCAGTCAGTGCAAATGTTTTGTTTGATTCTGGAGCAACTAAGTCTTTTATATCTAGAGATTTTGCGCATAAATTGAAAATTAAAACACAACCGCTAAGGGAGTCTTTGCAAGTAGAGATAGCTAATCAGGAAGTCGTTCCAGTTAATCAGATTCACCCCAATTGCAAAATAGAAATAGGAGGACGATCCTTCTGTGTTGATTTGATTCCTTTTAAGCTAGGGGAATTCGATGTTATTTTGGGTATGGACTGGTTGTCTCGTAATTATGCACAAATAGATTGTAAAGGGAAAAAGGTTAAGTTGAAAACCCCAGGAAAGAAGGAAATAGTGTTTAAAGGGATACGACCGACCCAGACTATTCTGACCATGGTGCAGACCAAGAGACTACTACGAAAAGGGAACGAAGCTTATTTAGCTTACGTTATAGACACCCAGAAAGAGGTACCTAAGATACAAGACATTCCGGTAGTCAACGAATTTGAAGATGTGTTTCCTCAAGATCTTCCCGGATTACCACCAGATAGAGTGATTGAGTTTGCTATCGAGTTAGCCCCGGGGACGGCGCCAGTCTCAAAGGCCCCGTACCGATTAGCACCAGTGGAAATGAAAGAGCTAGCAAAACAATTACAGGAATTGTTGGATAAGGGTATGATAAGACCCAGTGTGTCGCCTTGGGGCGCACCAGTGTTGTTCGTTAAGAAAAAGGACGGGAGTATGAGGTTATGCATCGACTATCGAGAGTTGAACAAGCTAACCATAAAGAACAAGTACCCGTTGCCCAGAATTGATGATTTGTTTGACCAGCTAAGAGGAGCTGTGTATTTCTCCAAGATTGACTTGAGAACCGGATATCACCAGCTGAAGATTAAACCTGAAGATATTCCAAAGACTACCTTCCGTACTAGGTATGGGCATTATGAATTCTTGGTGATGTCGTTTGGACTGACCAACGCCCCAGCAGCTTTTATGGATTTAATGAATAGAGTGTTCAAGGAATATTTGGATCAGTTTGTGATAGTCTTTATTGATGATATTCTGATCTACTCAAAGATAGAAGAAGAGCACACTGAACATTTAAGGATAACCTTGGAGACGCTCCGGAAGGAGCAGTTATATGCCAAATTCTCAAAGTGTGAGTTTTGGAAAAATGAAGTACAATTTTTAGGGCACGTAATCAACAGAGAAGGAGTGCTAGTTGACCCCTCCAAGATAGAGGCAGTTTCAAATTGGGAACGACCAACCACTCCAACAGAGGTAAGGAGTTTCATCGGACTGGCCGGATATTATAAACGATTTGTGCAAGATTTTGCGAAGATCGCAGCTTCGCTAACTCGGCTTACCCGTAAAACTAAGAAATTTGAATGGACTGAAAAATGTGAGAAGAGTTTTCAAGAGCTGAAGAAGAGGTTGGTAACGGCCCCAGTGTTGGCGTTGCCTGATGGAAAAGGAGATTTTGTAATTTACAGTGATGCTTCGCATAAAGGATTGGGATGTGTGCTTATGCAGCACGACAAGGTAATAGCATATGCGTCAAGATAATTGAAGGATTACGAGATCCGATACCCCACCCATGATCTGGAATTAGCAGCAATTGTTTTTGCCTTAAAAATTTGGAGGCACTACTTGTATGGAGAGAAGTGTGAGATTTACACTGACCATAAGAGCCTCAAGTACATTTTTACGCAGAAAGAGCTTAACATGCGCCAGAGAAGATGGCTAGAGCTAATCAAGGATTATGACTGTGAGATTCGTTATCACCCGGGCAAGGCCAATGTGGTGGCTGACGCCCTTAGCAGGAAAGAGAAGCTCAAAATGATAACTACGGAGAAAGAATTGATAAAAGACTTTGAGAAACTGGAAATTGAGATTAAGACACCTGAAGAAGGTCAAGAAAAGTTGATGGAAATTCGAATCAAGCCTCCATTGTTGGAAAAGATTAGGCTATGCCAAGAGCAAATGATGGAAGCAGAAAAGAACTCGACTAAGGAGTTCATGACTGGGGAAGAAATCAAGTGTGAAAAAGATAAAGGAGGAATTATGAGATACATGTGGAGGATATGGGTCCCAAATGATCAGGAACTCAAGGAAGAAATTCTATATGAGGCACACAACTCAGGATACTCAGTGCACCCCGGTAGCACCAAGATGTATAGAGATTTGAAAGAGTACTACTGGTGGCCCAACATGAAAAAGGACGTGGTAGAGTGGGTAAGCAAATGCTTGACTTGCCAGAAAGTGAAAGCAGAGCACCAGAGGCCCAGTGGACTTCTACACCCCTTAGAGATTCCCGAATGGAAATGGGAACATATAGCTATGGACTTCGTAGTAGGTTTACCAAGGACCAGAGCAAATCATGATGCCATATGGGTGATTATAGATCGACTAACAAAGTCAGCTCACTTCCTACCGATCAACGAAAGGTACACGGTCGATAGGCTTGTAGACATCTACCTCAAAGAGATAGTGGCGCGACATGGAGTCCTAGTCGCCATAGTATCCGACAGAGATCCCAGATTTAACTCCAGGTTTTGGAGGAGCTTTCAGGAATGTGTGGGAACCAGGCTAAACATGAGTACAGCTTACCATCCCCAGACAGACGGGCAAAGTGAAAGGACCATCCAGACACTAGAAGATATGTTGAGAGTCTGTGCTATAGACTTTAAAGGAAATTGGGATGATCACTTGCCATTGATTGAGTTCTCTTACAACAATAGCTTTCATTCAAGCATAGGAATGCTATAGACTTTATGGAAGGAAATGCCGATCTCCCCTATATTGGGATGAAGTTGGAGAGCGAAAGATGCTCGGACCTGAGATGGTCCAACGAACGAAGGATGCAGTGGATTTAATCAGAGGTCGATTGGTAGCAGCACAGGATCGACAAAAGAAATATGCCGACTTAGCTCGGAAAGGAAAAGAATATGAAGTGGGGGACCTAGTGTTCCTGAAAGTGTCTCCTTGGAAGGGTTTAATGAGGTTTGGAAAGAAAGGGAAGTTGAGTCCTAGATATATTGACCCATTTGAGATCCTAAGGCGAATTGGGGAGCTAGCTTATGAACTGGCATTGCCCCCGAACCTGCAGCAAGTTCACAATGTGTTCCATGTCTCAATGCTGAGGAAGTATAACCCAGATGCCAAGCACATAGTGGAATATGAGCACGTGGATATGCAACTAGACTTGACCTATGTAGAGCAACCTGTGGAAATCATAGACAGAAAAGATCAAGTGCTCCGAAACAAGGTCATCAAGCTTGTCAGAGTTTTATGGCAGAACCACAACCTAGAAGAATCAACCTGGGAGCTAGAAAGTGCAATGATGGAAAAGTACCCCCATTTGTTTTCAATCTGATTCCGGGACGGAATCCTTTTAAGGAGGGGAGACTGTAAGAACCCAGATTTTTGGTAGAATTAAAACTTTTTCTCATGTAATAATATAAGGAGTGAATAGTGGTTATGACTGCGATGTAACGAATGTTTATTAAATGAATGGGATGGATTTAAATTCAAATATTTATATGTCATGCAATATACTTTTGGTTGACAACATAGATAAGAATGATCTATCTCCTAAGGATATAAGTATATTATTCCAAGAAAGATTATTCTTGTGTCATCTAAATCAATATCTGTTATTAGTCCAGTGGTTCCGAAAAAGGGTTAAGGAACGCCCTAAAGAGGACCAGGGCATTATTAGTATATATAAGGAATAAAAGGAATAATGAAGTGTGAATATTGATTTTGGTGGATATGAGTATATTATTGGACGACGCTATATAAAAGTATTCAGAACGGATTTTCGAGTTCATATTCATGATCCAGGGGCAAGATAAGTGTATGTAAACGATATCAGATTCAGAAAAATAGCACTTTCATTTTCTCCGAGATTTCCCTGGACCCTGCAAGACTTAAGGATTATAAAAGGGATTTAAGGAATTTAAATTCGAGAGGTATTAAGTAAGATGGAGGATGGTATTATAATTATTAAGTAGGTTTCCGGTAAAACCCTAAATAGAAACGAATGAGTTATTCCTCCGAACAAGCAAGGAAATTGAGTAATAACCGGACAAAGAAACGAACAAAATAACCAAGAGACAAACAAGTGCAATTGGTGGAAAAAGGAGAAACCTAAGTGACATGTTTGTAAGTCAACTACAAGCTAGGTGATATAAGTGAACTTTAGCAAAAATGGACTTGCTTAATGTGGAAGCAACACTTGGACAAGTAAGAAGCCAACAAGTGGCACCTATAGATGAGTGACAACACATTAATAAGAGATGCATCTAAGATATATACATGCATTAAGCCATTTTATTCAAACAAAACACAAAAACCAAACCACCACCACCAAGCATATAGCTCTCGGCCAAGCTCCATTCTAGGAGGAGATCTCCACTTCTAACCATCCATTCACTTCAATCTTGAGCTTAAATCAAAGCTAGTATCAAGTAGAAGGTAAATCCAAGAGATCATCATCAACCAAGGTGTTAAACTAGATCAAAACCTTGATCAAAGTTCTTGATGAATAGTGTTCATATGAACTAACTTTTCTTTTCTTGATTTCTTTGGCTAGATCAAGCTATATTAAGGCTAGATAAGGACTAACCAAGGATTACTAAGTTCATTCATACATCAAGGAAGGTATACCACTCTTGAAACCTAGCTCTTAGTTTAAGTTTTGGTATTTTAGATGAGTTACATGAATTTAATGCATGTTTAGAACCTTGATATTATGATTGGGCTTTGTTAAGTGTTAAATTGGTTTAGATGAACGGAAAGACATTGCTTGGTCTTAGTTCATGGATAAATAACATGTATATGATGTTTGGGGTGTAAACCATGATCATTGGATGGTTTGAATTTTGGAAAACGTGTAAACGTAGCCGTCGTAATGCCGAAAATTCATTAACACTTGAAATCCGTGCATATCAGTAGCATGAACACACTTCCCAGTCTCGGATTTTGCCATGAAAATCTAGATTATGTTATAAGCTTCGTTTTGATATAAAGTTCGTATGAAACGGATATACGGTTTAGGAGATATGGCCGATTTAATAAAAGTAGTTCGAAACCGTAAACAAAGGTTCGTAACGGTATTTAAACCCCCTTAACTCGAGTTATGCAGTGGTGAATAATTATAATTAAATAATAGAGATAAAAAGGAAGGTGTGGGAAAAGACCGCGTGTAAAAAGGATCGTTTTCCGATTTTATAAAAATGATCGAATCAAGGTTAAACGCGAACGAACCCCTAGAAGCATGCTTGATTATGACTTTGGATAATAACTTAGAAAACGGACGATAAAACTCGTAGTACAATATTGATTCGTAAATGATCGATATTAAAACTTGCATGGCTTAAGTACGTATTAAGTGTGGGTGCAATGATGGGTCATAGTAGCGAACGTATGTCGAACAGCATCGGTGATAAAAAAAAGAGTTACACTAAGAGGTGTATAACGAGATAATTTGAAAACATGTTTCGACTTAAGTAAAGTCTATATTTAACCTTGTAAAGTGTTAAGTGATTGATTCCGAATGCCTTGGCTATTTATAGATCGTCAGGCTGACCCGGGACACGCTACCACTACCCCTACCCGCACTCGCTTTCCAGGCAAGTTTCAAATCCTTCTAATAGGCTGTTGTTGTGAATACATATATATGCTTTATGTTGTACATATGCCATAGCATGCATGCCTACTTTCAAAGTCATATTGATATACTTGTTCCCTGAATTATTGTTGGCTTATGAACTAGATAGTTATTATATCGGTTATAAGCCGGAAATTTCTAAAACCCTTAAGCGAAGGGTAGTTGAATCTCATTCTCTGATTATAGACCGGGAGTCGTTATTTCTTGATATATCGATATTATTTTTAGAGGAAAATATTTAATTAAATATTTTTCCTGTATTATTTGGCGAATGTTATTGCAATATTCCTTTGAGATATTTGATTAATATTATTCGGGTTATTCATCAGATAGTTATTTATTCGATGAACATTATCTGTAATATCCATCTAAAGTCGATTTAATATTCGAATACTACTTCGAACTCTCAGCTAAGTTATTTACTTAGAGAATATTCATATTTCTTCGATAAATATTATTTTGAATATTCATTCGAGTTATTTATTTAATGAATATTATTTTGAATATTCATTCGAGTTTATTTATTTAACGAATATTATTTTGAATATTCAGTCGAGCCTTATTTATTTACATGAATATTATTTCGAATATTCATTCAATCTCTATTTATTTTATAAATATTAGTTGAGCATTGATTCGAACTCCAGTTATTCGATAAATATTACCTTCGACGTTCATTCAAAGTCAATTCTATTATTGAACATAATTTTAAAAATTCCTTCGATATTCATTTCTTCGATAATTATTATCAAGTCGAATATTCATTATTTATTCAATGAATATGGTCTCAATCATTCAATCGATAATTATTTCATCATTAAGTATCATTCTTAAATTTAATATTCATTATTTATTCAATGAATATTATTTCAAATATCCATTTGACAATTATTTCATCAATAAAATACTATTATTATTAATTGGAATATTCCTTATTCGTCCAATGAATATTATTCCGAATAGTTATTCAAGGATCATTCCGAGCAACACTTTTCCAATATCTGTGACTTAAGAAATATTCTTGGAATATTTATTAAACTCTTCTAACTCGTTCCAAAGATGAGTTACTTCATTCACTCTGTATCTTCGACCTTCGAATATTATATAAAATATTTCAAAGACTTATTACTATTATTATATTATCAAGGAAGGTTCTCAAACTCTATTCTTCGTTCAATCCTGTCTCTTAAATTATAAGGGAACCTTACTTGAGAAATGTTATTTATCTCGTGACTGCCCGGTCATAAATTATTCGTTTCACTCGCAACTTGGTTGTTACTATTTATGGAATCTTCTGTACCCTCTCATCATTCGAGGGGTAGAATTGTTGGAACAAGTTGGTATCCATTAACAAGCTTCGGCTTGGGAAATATTGGTGAATTTTCCTTCCCAACTAGATATGTGTAAGAACCCGATTTTTGGGTAGAATTAAAACTTTTTATTATATAATGATGTGAGAATGAATAATGGTTACGACTACGATGTAACAGTTGTTCTTCCGAATGAATGGAATGGATTAAGATTCAAATGTTTATATGCCATGAGCCATGCACTTGGTTGATAACCTATATTAGAATAATCTATCTCCTAGGAAATAAGATATGGTATTCCAAAGAGGTAGTAGATATTCTGATGTTATCCAAATCGATATATGTTATTAGTCCAGATGTTCCGTGAAAGAGTTAAGGAACGCTCGAAAGAGGACAAGGACATTTTATTAAATATAAGGAATAAAAGAGAATAAGCAGTGAATAGTGTTTTTGGTGGAAATGAGAATATGATTAAGACGACGCCATATAGAAGTATTCAGAACGGATTTCGGAGTTCATATTCATGATCCAGGGGCGAGATAAGTGTATGTAAATGATATCAGATTCAGAAAAATAGCACTTTTATTTTCTCCGAGATTTCCCTGGATACTGAATGATTTAAGGATTTAATAATGAGATTTAAAGAATTTAAATTCAAGGATTATTAAGAAAGATTGAGAATGGTAGTAGAAATATTAAGGAGGTTTCCGGTAAAACCCTAAGTAGAAATCCTTGAGATATTCTTTCGAACGATCAATGAAAATGAGCAATAACCGGACAAAGAAACAAGCAGAGGACCAAGAGACAAGCATGTGCAAGTGGATAAGGTCAAGTAACTAAGTAGTTATAAAGGTAACTAGCATACTTAGAAACTAACCAAGCAACTAAGCTTACAACATACACCATTCCACAAAATCACAACACTTGGCATGGGTGATGCATGAGATGAGCAAAGCACTTTAATAAAGTTATGTATCAATAATGTTAATCAACGGCAAGAACTTTAAACTTATGATGTTATCCTTTTTGGCTTGTAATAACTTTTATTCGTAAAACTGTAGTGTGAGACTTATTTCAATTTCATCTGTGGGACTATAACTGTGTGTGTGTGTGAGTGGATTATTGTGGGGTCACATCATGTGAATCATTTATTGTGGATTCAAGTAAGGTATCAATCATGGAAAATAAGACCGTAACGACCCGATCCCGGACCCCGGATCTGGGGATGTTACAATTAGAAAAATGGATTGAGACGATATTAGAGCGCCACCTAAACTCCCGCGTATCCTCCTTTATATATATACTAGTCGATAAAGCCGCGCTTCGCGGCGGCGTTACAATATTTTTAAAAAAATTCAATACATTTACGTTATATTATAATATTAATATTAAATTTTGATAATTAAATAATCTTCTCTAATGAATCGATTTCTTGTTAAACATTATTCTTTCGATTGAGCCGCTCTTTCGTTAAAACCGAAATCCCAACTTTAACATATATTATAAAGACTTATATAATAATATTTATCGATAAAATTGAACCGTAAAAATAAAAAAAAATTATGTCATCAGTATCAAATTCTAATAGCTAAAATTATCTCTTCTAGTGAGCCGTCATCCCGTTAAATACGTTTCGTGCCGCTCTTATTTGGAATCGAAATTCAAACTTCAATACATATTATTGATGGTACTTATCTAACATAACAACTTACTCTTTAAAATTAAAACCTAAAAAATAGAGCGAATTCCAATTTATACTTATTCCAGACTTTCTAAAAATTATGCAGTTTTAGAAAATGAAAACACATCTTATTTTCTCTTTATATTATAGATACTCTTGTATTTATTTAGGATTCCTACATGACAATGTTCTTTTATTATGTTGATACATCAGTTATTTTCTTTTTAAAAAATGGTGACTTTTTTATGACAGTATTGGATTTATGAATAAATTTTCCTAATAAAAGTATAATTAACTTATATAAAAAAGTATAATTTAAGAAGATCGTACTTTCTATAAAATATTAAATTATATGTCTGCTCTATATATTCAAACACCTATTCTGCTTCTAATAGAACTTTTATTAATATGTTCCTTTTCTAAAAATTCGAATTCTTATTCACTATAAATTCGAATTCCTATTCTACTTCCAATAGAACTTTTAATCATATGCGTTATAAATACTTATTCTACTTCCAACAGAACTTCTAATCATATGTCTTCCCTATAAATTCGAACTATTCTGTATAAATTCGAGCACCTATTCTACTTCTAATATGTTAAAAACACCTATTCTACTTCTAATAGAACTTTTATTTATATGTTTTTTCTATAAATTGGAACTCTTATTCTCTATAAATTCGAACTTCTATTCTACTTCCAATAGAACTTTTAATCATGTGCATTATAAATATTTATGCTACTTCCAATAGAACTTCTAAACATATGTCTTCTCAATAAATCCGAACTCTTCTCCTCTATAAATTCGAACACATATTGTATTTCTAATACGTTAAAAAAATATTTTTCTACTTCTAATAAAATTTTTATTTATACGTTTTTTATATAAATTCGAACTCTTATTCTCTATAAATTCGAGGCGTTACAATATTTTTAAAAAAATTCAATACATTTACATTATATTATAATATTAATATTAAATTTTGATAATTAAATAATCTTCTCTAATGAATCGATTTCTTGTTAAACATGATTCTTTCGATTGAGCCGCTCTTTCGTTAAAACCGAAATCCCAACTTTAACATCTATTATAAAGACTTATATAATAATATTTATCCATAAAATCGAACCGTAAAAATAAAAAAAAATTATGTCATCAGTATCAAATTCTAATAGCTAATATTATCTCTTCTAGTGAGCCGTCATCCCGTTAAATACGTTTCGTGCCGCTCTTATTTGGAATCGAAATTCCAGCTTCAATACATATTATTGATGGTACTTATATAACATAACAACTTACTCTTTAAAATTAAAACCTAAAAAATAGAGCGAATTTCAATTTATACTTATTCCAGACTTTCTAAAAATTATGTAGTTTTAGAAAATGAAAACACATCTTATTTTATCTTTATATTATAGATACTCTTGTATTTATTTAGGATTCCTACATGACAATGTTATTTTATTATGTTAATACATCAGTTATTTTTTTTAAAAAATGGTGACTTTTTTATGACAATAGTATTGGATTTATGAATAAATTTTCCTAATAAAAGTATAACTAACTTATATAAAAAGTATAATTTAAGAAGATCGTACTTTCTATAAAATATTAAATTATATGTCTGCTCTATATATTCAAACATCTATTCTACTTCTAATAGAACTTTTATTAATATGTTCCTTTTCTAAAAATTCGAATTCTTATTCACTATAAATTCGAATTCCTATTCTACTTCCAATAGAACTTTTAATCATATGCGTTATAAATACTTATTCTACTTCCAATAGAACTCCTAATCATATGTCTTCCCTATAAATTCGAACTATTCTCTATAAATTCGAACACCTATTCTACTTCTAATATGTTAAACACCTATTCTACTTCTAATAGAACTTTTATTTATATGTTTTTTCTATAAATTCGAACTCTTATTCTCTATAAATTCGAACTTCTATTCTACTTCCAATAGAACTTTTAATCATATGCATTATAAATATTTATGCTACTTCCAATAGAACTTCTAATCATATGTCTTCTCTATAAATTCGAACTCTTCTCCTCTATAAATTCGAACACCTATTGTATTTCTAATATGTTAAAAAATATTTTTCTACTTATAATAGAATTTTTATTTAAACGTTTTTTCTATAAATTCGAACTCTTATTCTCTATAAATTCGAACTCCTATTTTACTTCCAATAGAACTTTTAATTATATGCATTATAAATACGTATTCTACTTGCAACAGAACTTCTAATCATATGTTTTACCTATAAATTCGAACTCTTCTTCTCTATAAATTCGAACACCTATTCTATCTCTAATATGTTAAATGATATTTTTACATTTATTATTGTTTTTAATTCTAAAATTCTAGAAAATTAGAAAAATAGATTGATACCATCGTAGAGCGCCACCTAAACTCCAGCATATCCTCTTTTATATATATAACTAGTCGATAAAGCCGCGCTTCGCGGCGGCTTTACAATATTTTTTAAAAATTCAATACATTTATGTTATATTATAATATTAATATTAAATTTTAATAATTAAACAATCTTCTCTAATGAATCGATTTCTTGTTAAACATGATTTTTTCAATTGAGTCGCTCTCTCGTTAAAACCGAAATCTCAACTTTAAAATATATTATAAAAACTTATATATTAATTTTTATCCATAAAATCGAACCGTAAAAATAAAAAAAATTATGTCATCAGTATCAAATTCTAATAGCTAATATAATCCTTTCTATTGAGTCGTCATCCCGTTAAATATGTTTCGAGCCACTCTTATTTGAAATCGAAATTCTAACTTCAGTATATAAAAAGAGTAAATCCCAATTTTTATATTCTTTAAACTTACAGCTTTCGCATGGGAATGTCTTTCTGTTATGTTAACATATCAAAAAAAATTAAATAAGAAGACTTTTCGTTACGGGAATAATATTAAATTTATAGATATATTTTCTAATGCAAATAAAACTAAGTTGTACAAAAAAATTAAAATAAAGGATTTCTAAGAAAAAAATATAGTTTTAAAAAATTGTATAAGATGTCTTCACCGTACTTGTATTCTATTTCAAATAAAACATTTTATTATATGTATTCCTTATATATTCAAACATTTTTTTTTTGCGGTCTTCTCTAAGGAACCGCTTTCTCGTTAAACACGGTTGTTACTATTGATCCGCTCTCTCGGTAAAATCAAAAGCCTAAGTTTTACATAAATCACTTGTATGATAATGTTTATCCATAAAAAAATTATAAAAATAAAATAAAATTTATAACACAAATATGATATTTTAATAGCTAATACAATCTTTTATAGTGAGTCGTCTTCCCGTTAAACACATTTCGAGCCGCTCTCATTTGAGATCGAAATTCCAACTTCATTACATATATATTATTGATGATAATTATCTTACATAACATACTCCTTAAGATCAAAACCTAAAAAATAGAGTGAATTCCAATTTATACTTATTCTAGACTTTCTAAAAATTATGGAGTTTTAGAAAATGAAAACACGTCTTATTTTCTCTTTATATTATAGATACCCCTGTATTTTTTTAGAATTCCTACATCACAATGTTCTTTTATTATGTTAATACATCAATTACTTTCTTTTTTAAAAACGATAACTTTTTTATGACAATAGTATTGGATTTATGAATAAATTTTCCTAATAAAAGTATAATTAACTTATATAAAAAAGTATAATTTAAGAAGATTGTACTTTCTATAAGACATTTAATTATATGTCTGCTCTATATATTTAAACATCTATCCTACTTCTAATAGAACTTTTATTTATATGTTTTTTCTATAAATTCGAACTCTAATTCTCTATAAATTCGAACTCCTATTCTACTTCCAATAAAACTTTTAATCATATGCGTTATATATACATATTCTACTTCCAATAAAACTTTTAATCATATGTCTTCCCTATAAATTCGAACTCTTCTCTAAAAATTCGAACACATATTCTACTTCTAATATGTTAAAAACACTTATTCTACTTCTAATTGAACTTTTATTTATATGTTTTATCTATAAATTCGAACTCGATCGTATTCTCTATAAATTCGAACTCTCATTCTACTTCCAATAGAACTTTTAATCATATGCGTTATAAATACTTATTCTACTTCCAATAGAACTTCTAATCATATGTTTTCCCTATAAATTCGAACTCTTCTCCTCTATAAATTCGAACACCTATTCTATTTCTAATATGTTAAATGATATTTTTCTACTTCTGATAGAACTTTTATTTATATGTTTTTTCTATAAATTCGAACTCTTATTCTCTATAAATTCGAACTCCTATTCTACTTCCAGTGGAACTTTTAATCATATGCATTAAAAATACTTATTCTACTTGCAATAGAACTTTTAATCATATGTCTTACCTATAAATTCAAACTCTTCTCCTCTATAAATTCGAACACCTATTATACCTCTAATATGTTAAATGATATTTTTACATTTATTAGTATTTATAATTCTAAAATTCTAGAAAATTAGAAAAATAGATTGATAAGATCTTAGAGCGCCACCTAAACTTCGCGGCGGCGTTACGATATTTTTTTAAAAAATTCAATACATTTACATTATGCAATAATATCAATATTAAATTTTAATAATTAAATCATCTTCTCTAATTAATCGATTTCTTATTAGACTCGATTGTTTCGATTGAGCCGCTCTCTCGTCAAAACCAAAATCCCAACTTTAACATGTAATAAGTTTTATCCATAAAATTGAGCCGCAAAAATAAAAAAAATTATGACATCGGTATCAAATTCTAACAGCTAATACAATCTTTTCTAGTGAGCCGTCTTCCCGTGAAATACATTTCGAACCACTCTTATTTGGAACTTAAATTCTAACTTTATTATATAAAGAGTGTAAATTCTAATTTTTATATTCTTTAAAGTTTCTAATATTTATAGAGTTTAAAAAGATGAAAATACATCTTATATTTTTTGTATACATCTTAAAAGGTGAAAAATCGTATAAGATGTCTCCATCGTCCTCGTATTCTACTTCCAACAAAACATTTTATTTTATGTATTCTTTATATTTTCAAATTTTTTTATACGGTCTTCTCTAATGAACCGATTTCTCGTTAAATATGGTTATTATTATTGATCCGATCTCTCGATAAGAACAAAAATCTAACTTTTACATGTATCACTTGTATGATATTGTTTATCCATAAAATTCAAATCCTATAAATAAAATAAAAGTTATAACATTATTTTAATAGCTAATACAATCTTTTATAGTGCGTCGTCTTCCCGTTAAATACGTTTCGAGCCGCTCGTTTGGATTCCAAATTCCAACTTCATTACATATTATTGATGATACTTATCATATAAAATAATTTTTTGTCCTTAAAATTAAAACCTAAAAGTAGTGTGAATTCTGATTTTAATTTTAAACTTAAATAAAAAAAATTAAATAAAATATTTCTTAAAAAAATATATATAATTTTAGAAAATTGTCAAAAATGTCACCACCGTCATCGTATTCAACTTCCAACAGAGCATTTAATTATACGTCTCATCGGAAGACTTATTATACTTCTATTATAACTTTTAATTGTATCTTTTTTTATAAATGTGAACTTTTTTTCTCCATAAAATAGAATTGATATTCTACTTCCAATATAACTTTTAATTAAATGGCTTACAAACACCTATTATACTTCTAATTACTACTCATATGTCTTCCCTGTAAATTCGAATTCTTTTCCTCTATAAATTCGAACACCTATTCTATTTCTAATATGTTAAATGATATTTTTCTACTTCTAATAGAACTTTTATTTATATGTTTTTTCTATAAATTCAAACTCTTATTCTCTATAAATTCGAACTCCTATTCTACTTGCAATAGAACTTTTAATCATATGTATTATAAATATTTATTCTATTTCCAATAGAACTTCTAATCATATGTCTTATCTATAAATTCAAAATCTTCTCCTCTATAAATTCGAGCACCTATTCTACTTCTAATATGTTAAATGATATTTTTACATTTATTAGTGTTTAAAATTCTAAAATTCTAGAAAATTAGAAAAATAGATTAAGATGATCTTAGAGTTCCATCTAAGCGTCCGCGTAATAATTTGTTGTCCTTAAAATTAAAACCTAAAAGTAGTGTGAATTCTGATTTTAATTTTAAACTTACATAAAAAAAATTATATAAAAGATTTCTTAGAAAAAATATATAATTTTAGAAAATTGTCAAAAATGTCATCACCGTCCTCGTATTCAACTTCGAACAGAGCATTTAATTATACGTCTCATCTGAAGACTTATTATACTTCTATTATAACTTTTAATTGTATCTTTTTTTTTTATAAATGTGAACTATTTTTCTCCATAAAATAGAATTGATATTCTACTTCCAATATAACTTTTAATTAAATGGCTTACAAACACCTATTTTACTTCTAATTACTACTCATATGTCTTCCCTGTAAATTCGAATTCTTTTACTCTATAAATTCGAACACCTATTCTATTTCTAATATGTTAAATGATATTTTTCTACTTCTAATAGAACTTTTATTTATATGTTTTTTCTATAAATTCAAACTCTTATTCTCTATAAATTCGAACTCCTATTCTACTTGCAATAGAATTTTTAATCATATGCATTATAAATACTTATTCTATTTCCAATAGAACTTCTAATCATATGTCTTATCTATAAATTCAAACTCTTCTCCTCTATAAATTCGAACACCTATTCTACTTCTAATATGTTAAATGATATTTTTACATTTATTAGTGTTTAAAATTCTAAAATTCTAGAAAATTAGAAAAATAGATTAAGATGATCTTAGAGTGCCACCTAAGCGCCCGCGTATCCTCCTTTATATATATATATAGGCAAAGTATCAAATAGAAACCAACTCTTAAATAGAAACTAGAAACTAACATTAAATAAATTCTATTTCATTCATTCTAATGGCCCCGCCAGGGGCACCTTCACAAAAAGTGTTTAAAATTATTGGCTCCATCCAGCAAAAAAAAAAAAAAAAAAAATACTGTTCACGCTGACGTCACTGCCACGTCAGCAGTGAACAGTTTTTTTTTTTTTTTTTTTTTTTTTTTTTGGATGGAGCCAAGAATATTATGAACTTTTTGTATTGGGGTACCCCTAATTTGGTCATTAGATTAGTTTGAAATATTTAATTTATGTTTAGTTTCTAGTTTCTATTCTAATTTAGTTTCTATTAGAACAAGACCCTATATATATATATATTGATAGATATATATTGATGATTGATTTATTGATGTTTTAAACTTTAAATAGTTACAAAACCTCGTAAGCTAATTCACATGAAATATAGATAGCAATTTATTATAAAAAAATATATATAGATAGTAGTTATTATTATCATTATAAATTTATAAAAGATTCGACTTCAAATTTTATTTTTAAATTATATTTTAGTCATCTGTTATTTACTATGGCCGTAAGAAAGTCAATTGTTTATAAATTGTTCAAGTTTAACTAGTAAAATATTCAAATTCATTGCCAATAATCTAGCTGATTTTAGTTTTAAATTACTTGGGTCACAAAGTTTATGAAATTTTTAACATTTCAATTTTATATGCTCTATTATTTTTATATGTTATTTTATAAACTAGCATATTGCCCGTGCTTCGCACACGGAATGATATTTATTTAGTTTATTTTATAATTTATTTATGATTTTTTAATATCGTACATTTATGACGTTATTCATCTCGAAATAATTTTTTTGTAAAAGCATATTACGATATGTCATTATCCTCTCTATTATTTTAACCAACAATATCACATGTACGTGCGATAATAATGTTGAACTACTACTTCCATCTTATTAAAAGTAAAATTGAGCACATATTTGATTTAAAAACAAACCAAATTTAAGATTTTAACATTTAAACTAAACACTCTTGGTACTTGGACCAAAAATTTACAACAAAGTAATAATAAAAAATCCATGATAATCAAAATATAGAAACAATAGAAACAATCCAAATAAAGTATCAATAACCAACTCCAAATAACAAAAATGTTGATCATGCTTTTAAGGTTTTAAGATCATCAAAGTAGCTCCAGAGATTCATATGATTCATTTCTCCTGTAAACAATGACAATTCATAAGTTTGTAGATTTATTCTTTTACCAGTAAAGTTCAACGACATTGTTCTGTGACAATTCAACTTTTAATCTTCTTGTTAGTATCTAATGCTAGTAGATTACTATATCGGATAATTTTTATAAGCTATTAGTTTAAAAATTGTTTTTTCACAGACAAAATTTCTAAACTATTACATTATATACAATTACAAAATATTTAAATCGTCATTCTTCATAATTTAAAAAATATATTTTATTTAATTGAATATACTAATTTAAATAATACATTTTGCTAATAGAAATAATTAATTTTGTATAAATGTACCCGAATTTTATTAGAATAATAAATATCACATACGTAATAAATTTACTTTTAAAAAACAGGATTGTGAAATTATTTATTGGTAAAAGTTGCTCGGCGTCGCCTCACGGCGACACCTCGGCGCGTTTATATTAACGAAAAAACACATATACTTGAATTTAGTAGAGTATTTCAATTGTTTACTATTTAGTTAACGTGTTAAATGGACGGAAAATTATTTGCGTAATATTTAGTTAATTTATATATTACTCCCTCTGTAGATAATGCTAGTAGATTATTGTATCGGACAATTTTACTGCGATGATTGTTAAATTATATATTGGTAAAAGTTGTTCGGCATCGACTCACGATGTTGCCTAGGCGCGTTTATATTAATGAAAAAAAACAATTGTACTTGATTTCTTTTCATGTTATAATTTTAAAAAATTGTAATAGGACATCAAATAAAATTGGAATGACATAATGAAACAAATTTAAAACTTTCTCCTCACATTAAAGAAAAAACTTATAACTTTTATATTATGAATCGTTATATCTAATATTTTAAAAATTAGACGATCAAAATTATATCATATTTTGTTTGATATAATAATTTATATAATTATAAGTATTAAAAAATAGTCGTGAATTGCATGGTTTATAAGCTACTCCCTCTGTCCCTCTAATTTCTTTATATAAAAAACTGTATGTCTAGCACGCATTTTAAGGATAGTTCTATAACTTATTTTTGATATTTTCTTTTTTTTTTGTATAAAAATAGAACAATTCTACTTTTATATAAAAAAAAGAAAATTTTAAAAATAAATTATGGAACTATCCTTAAAATGCACCTTAAAATCTGTGCCGGACATTGGTCCGCAAATGATAAGAACCTAAAATTTATTTTTTGGATCTTACCCATTTATGAATGGAGTGATCCGGTTTCAAGTAGATTGACCCAAAAGGACATGTGAGTAGTGTAAATTTAAAATTGGAAAGGATAGACTTGATAATTACGATTAGAAATGCAATACAATTACGGTTAGACTTAATAATCTATAACAGACCATCTTTAATGGAAAGCACCATGGATTTTGTGAAGACATATTATACAGTGGAGCATGATAATCAAACTCCTTTGTTAAGAATGAGATGTATGATTTAATTAACAAATATGATTAGCTTTCAGTTTCTTTCTGAAGAAGGAGAAACATGACCTAGTGGAATCCTCTTATGACCTGTTTGAAAATTAAACATCAATTAGTTTCTAAATATAATCATAAAATTTCGTTAAGAACATATAGCATACCACTCAATAGCCCACTTTGAGTAGGAGTATTGGTATTTATATTCTCCACCAAATCAAAAGAAATTTTCTTTGCAGGTACACTTCCCTGCCTCTCATTACATGTCACACGTCTAGAAGGATGCTTCAGCACTACAAATACGAAAAAAGTAATTTATAAGAAAGTCAAACTTCCAATCAGAAAATTAATTAACGATAATATGAAATTAATTAGTCCATTAATACCCCTTGAAGAAAAGCACAAAGATGGATGGATGGAGTAGAAATTTGTTTGTTTTAAATGAAAATACCGTGACAACATAAACATAAAAATAAAAAGAATCAAGCATAAATATTTCGCTACGATTTTGTTCTGATGTAGGAGAAACGGGACCAAGCGGAATTCTCTTACGGCCTGTTACAAAATTAAGCAAATATCTAGATTCAAAGTATAACAGAACCAACGTATAAACAAAAATATTGCGTACCTATTTTATCCATTACAATGCAGAGTTTGAGGTGTAGAGAAGGAAGATGGAAAAAAAACATCTACAGATGGTATATTGGAAAAAGATCTGATGGATGAAAATTGTGTCAGTTATTGCTTTACATGGTTGAATATGGTTGAAAGTTTGCTAAAATCATGAGGGAAAATTATGTCATTTATTGATTTCCTAAATTGAGGAAAATTTGTTTTATTCCTAAATTTATTGTTTTTCATAACAGTATATTGCATTTTTAGATCCAATGGGTCATATCCATTGGTTTCCATAGTTGAATAAATTACATATATTCAGTTACCATAATTTTGAAAGTTTGCTAAAATCATGGAGGAAAATTGTCTCATTTATTACTTTTCATAATAGTATATTTGCATATAATTTGTTTTAGATCCAATAGGTCATATCCTTTTAAAACGGGTCATGTACTAACTATCTATATTTTGTATTGGATGATTGTTAATGGGTAAACGGGTTTTATCCATTGGATCAGAAAATAAGTCAGTTGTCTAGAATGACCTTGCAAATAATTACGAAGCTAAATGATAGTTAAAAGGTGAGGGGTAAAATATGTCATTTTCGGAATCCTTCCTGTTCATGCTTTAAGAATATATAGTATCCATTTAAAAAAAATGGATATATAAATAATTAATGCTAATTGATACTATATGAATGAGTTATAGTTTCCATAAATGAGAAAATCAAGCGAGATTTCGAAATAATTGAGAAGATTGTGTATTAAATAAGTAATTTGAATTTCAAATTCTTATTACATATTAAATAAAAAGAATTTGTAAACTTGATTATAGATAATTGAAAATGGATCATAATATGATAAGAGAAAATCAAGCAAGATTTTGAATTAATTGGGAAGATTGTGTATTAAATAAGTAATTTGAATTTCAAAGTCTTTAATTGATCCAAAAATATGTTTAAATTTAAGATTTTGAACCCGTCAAAAAGGAAATTTTTGGGGAAAATGAAAAAGAAAAATGGATATGTGAATAATATGAATAATTAATGCTAATTGATACTATATGAATGAGTTATAGTTTCCTTAAATAAGAAAATCAAGCAAGATTTTGAATTAATTTGGGAAGATCGTGTATTAAATAAATAATTTGAATTTCAAATTCTTATTACGTATTAAATGAAAAGATTTTGTAGACTTGATTATAGATAATTGAAAATGGATCATAATATGATAAGAGAAAATCAAGCAAGATTTTGAATAAATTGGGAAGATTGTGTATTAAATAAGTAATTTGAATTTGAATTTCATATTCTTATTATGTATTAAATGAAAAGATTGTGTTGACTTGATTATAGATAATTGAAAATGGATCATAGTATGATAAGAGAAAATCAAGCAAGATTTTGAATTAATTGGGAAGATTGTGTATTAAATAAGTACTTTGAATTTCAAATTCTTATCTTGTATTAAATGAAAATATCAAGTTGACTTGATTTTAGATGATTGGAACTGGATCATAATATGAATATTCCGGAATATTGTGAATTACAATGGAATACATTACATATAGAATATTGAATTTTTTTTTGAATGAGTCGTTTCCATAAATGACTAATTAGGAATTCAAAAATATTTAAAAAATATATGAGAGGAAACTTATAACAGAAAATCAAGAAAGATTGTGAATTAAATGAAAAGATTGTGTATTAAATAAGTAATTTGAATTTGAAAATTTATTATGAAATAAATAGAAAGTTTGTGTTGACATAATCACAGATTATTGAAAAAGGATCATAATATGGATAATCCATGGAAAATCAAAAGAATCCAAGTACAAATGTTTCGCTTACAGTTTCATTCTGAAGTAGGAGAAATAGGACCAAGCAGAATCCTCTGATGACATGTTTCACAATTAAGCAAATGTCTAGATTCAAAACATAACGTAATGAACATATAAACTTTGTGAAACTTAACACAAAAATAGATTTGATTATCATGTCTTAGGAAACATATTACAATAAGTTAATATCTCAATCTTGAAGATAACAATGGCTTGGTGCCAATAAGCAAGTTCAAGAAAAAAACCAAAGAGAAAATTAGTCAATGCTTCAAATCCTTAATTTCTGTAATGCAGTTCCGGAGATGACCAGAAAATGACCAAAATATTCAAATTTGTGAAAGGAACATACAGTATATGGATTGGAGATGTATAACAATTAATAAGATGTCCAAAAAAGGTATCAGGAAAAGCAAGTAGCTAAACCTAGGCAACAGAAACA
This sequence comes from Kitagawia praeruptora, assembly GCA_037693485.1. Lineage (NCBI taxonomy): Eukaryota > Viridiplantae > Streptophyta > Magnoliopsida > Apiales > Apiaceae > Kitagawia > Kitagawia praeruptora. The sequence continues at coordinate 616,785 of CM075349.1, forward strand.
TAAAAAACAAAAGAATCCAAGTACAAATGCTTCGCTTATAGTTTCATTCTGAAGTAGGAGAAAAAGAACCAAGCGGAATCCTCTTATGACCTGTTTCACAATTAAGCAAATGTCTAGATTTAAAATATAACGGAACCAACATATAAACAAAAAATTTGCGTACCTGTTTTATCCATTACAATGCAGACTTTCAGGTGTAGAATATTGTAGATGGGAAAAAGATCATCTACAAATGGAATATTGGAAGAAAATCTGATGGAGGAAAATTGTGTCAGTTATTGCTTTCCATAACATAATAAATTACATATATTTTTCAGTTACAATACTAACTCAATCCATCCATTTGTAGGAAAAAGTGGATAAATTTAAAGCCTGCAACAAACATTTTAAAGATAAATAAACGTATATCATACACAAAAATTGGACAATTGACGAAATAAAGATAAGCACAACGAATTATATACACACTGAAATTGACTCTAGATTAAAAACCTTTTGCAGCTCCCGATGAATTCAGAACCCCAAACAAAATACAAAAAAAAAATAAAGCCATTTTTTTGATTTTTCTTGTCATGGCTACAAAAAAGCAAAACAAAGCATGTCAAAGAACATCAAAATAATAAACAAAATATACTTTAAATCATACAGAACTTTAATCAAACACCTTTCATGCAGATCTGTTAGAACTGTTTGCCATTGATACTCAAAGAGAAAATAATCAAAGAAGACGATATTGATTAAAACATTAATAAAATGCATGGAAAAAGAGAAAAAATGGAAAAGAAAACCTTGTTAACAATCAGAGAAGACGATATTGAATCGAGTTATTAGAATCAAGTTACACACCCAATTAATCATATTCACCGTTGAATTTGTATCTTGCAACTTGTCTCAATCACAAATTCCTTGTAAAATCATTCTCGTTTCATATTCTGTAAATTCAAACAAAAAAATATTAGTAAACAACAAATATAGTATACACATACACACATATATGAATACATTAAAAAAAAGACCATGAAGACCGAAAGAAAGAAAAATGACTAAGAATGAGAAAAAAGATGAGAGAGATTAATGATATTTTATGTGTACCGCCTTGAGAGAGAGGATGAGAGAGATTAAAGATATTTTATGTATACCGCCATTCTTGAGAGAGAGGTAAGAGAAGTTGTTTAGATCCAATGGGTCATATCCATTGGTTGAATAAATTACATATATTCAGTTACCATATTTTTGAAAGTTTGCTAAAATCGTGGAGGAAAATTGTCTCATTTATTGCTTTCCATAACAGTATATTTGCATATAATTTGTTTTAGATCCAATGGGTCATATCCATTTTAAAATGGGTCATGTACTAACTAAGTATATTTTATACTGGATGATTGTTAATGGGTAAACGGGTTTTATCCATTGGATCAGAAAATAAGTCAATTGTCTAGAAAGACCTTGCAAATAATTAGGAAGCTAAATGATAGTTAAAAGATAAGGGGTAAAATATGTCATTTTTGGAATCCTTCATGTTCATGCTTTAAGAATATATAGATTTGTTTTAGATCCAATGGGTCATATCCATTTTAAACGGATCATGTACTAACTAAGTATATTTTGTATTGGATGATTGTTAATGGGTAAACGGGTTTTATCCAGTGGATCAGAAAATAAGTCAATTGTCTAGAATGACCTTGCAAATAATTAGGAAGCTAAATGATAGTTAAAAGATAAGGGGTAAATATGTCATTTTTGGAATCTTTCATGTTCATGCTTTAAGAATATATAGATAATCAATGCAGATGTTTATATATTTATTCGAGGCGAACTCAAATTGTGTTTATATGTTTTAGATTTTGTTGATATTTAATCAAATTAATTTGATTTTCAAGTTAGATTCGAACATTTTGGATGTGGTCGATTCTAGTTTAGAACTCAAAATTATGGTTTGACGAAGCTCGTCTCGGCAGCCCCTATCCTTATTACTTACTCGTAGGTCTGTTAAGATCAGTGTTCTAAAAATCGGGATTAATCGGCGATTAATCGGTAATTGGTGTCTCTTTGAACAGGATTAATCGGGAAAAATCGGGATTAATCAAGAAAAATCGGTGATTAATTGATGATTAATCGCTAATCGATGTCCTTACCGATTAAGTCCGATTCCCGATTTTTACAACACTGCTTAAGATTGAACACGATCCGAGAATTTGACACGGGTTTTACCGGGTTAAGATTGTTGTTAAATGGATGGGATCAAAATAGGTCAAATAATCCATTTAGCAAACGGATCGAATTAGTACGAAGATTTAGCGAATCAACAATTAAATGGGTCGGGTTAGTATCAAACACTAGAACGGAATAAACTTCAAAATGACACTATTGCACAATTAATTAATCCATTTACACGGTATCTCATACTAAAATAATATTTTTGTCTCAAAAGAACATAATATTTTCACTTTACCAAAACATGTATTTTGTTGATTTATAAAAAAAAATCATAAAGGAAATGAATTTGTTTTGTTTTATAAACACGAATACGTAATTGAAATTTTGAAAAATTGTGTCATATTAACACTAAATATATTTTTGACACTTAATTTGGCATCACCAAATATTAAATAGGAATAATTTACACTAAATTTTGAAATATTATAATGTTTGATTCGGATTGTTATAATGCATGATTTTTTATATTAATAATGTTGAAATCAAACAATACGCATCGAGAAATGGATCGCATGAACAAGGTTCGTATAAATTATCTGATACTAAATTTATCCTAATAATTTCATATTTGTATTTTTTTATATTTACGTATAAAAAAATAAATGTTAATACAAAATTATCGTATCATTTTCGTGTTATATTAGTAGCTCTAAAAAAACGTTGATATTGCGAAACTAAAAAGCCCTCGGTCCTGTTTGGCAATTAGCTAATAGTTGTTAGCTGTAGTGGATTGAATTAACTGTTTTGACTAGGGCTGCACAAAGGTCCAAAACCGGACCGGACCGGACCGACCCGGACCGGACCGAAGACCGGATTTTATTGAATTCATGGACCGGGGACCGGACCGGTCATAACCGGTTTTTGGGACCGGACCGGACCGGAAAAACCCGGACCGGACCGGAACCGGACCGGTTTGGACCGGTTAGTTAATATTTTATAAAAAAATTAATTTTTATAATTTAATTTTCATTCTTTGTTGATTTATAAATTACTTGGTAAGTTAATTTAAATTTAAAAATAAGTAAATGTCATATTATTTGTAAAGTAACATTAATTTGTAAACGTAATTATAAATTAGATATGGTATGAAATATGAAATTTAATCATTTATATTATAGTGTTTATATATACTATTTCATAATTTTATTATTTACCAATTTGGATCACTAAAATATGTTATGTGTGAATATTTAATCATTAAACTATATAATTTAAAAGACAAAATAGTGTAAAATTAACTATATACATAAAATCCGGTCCGATCCGGTCCGGACCGGGTGTTTTCAGGGTTTGGACCGGACCGGACCGAAGACCGGATTTTTTTGATTTTACGGACCGGGGACCGGACCGATTATATTCGGTCCGGTCCGGTCCTTGGACCGGTAGACCCGGTCCGGTCTAATTTACCGGTCCAGACCGGAAAGTTGTGCAGCCCTAGTTTTGACTAGCGGATTGAATTAGTTGTATTGACTAACGGATTTAAATTAGTTGTTTTGAATAAAAATGTTTGATAAATAGTTTTTTGAGTAACTTTTTGGGACACATAACAAACCTCTAATTATAAAAGCTCCTAAAATGAGCATTTTCAAAATTAGCATTTTGATCCCAAACCTCTAACATCTCTAACAACCAAACACTTACATAATTCATCTCTAACAACTAAACACTCATATTAGATATTTCATTTGGTCAAATCTGTAACCCCAAACCTCCAGTTTCACCTAAAAACCTCTAAGCTCTAACTTCCAACCCTTCATGTTTTGGAGGTTTCTTACATCTAAGCCTTTTCTTTTATAGTGACGCTCTAACGCCAGAATATATACAAACATATTCATGTACTCATATATTTTATATCCCACTACCACCATCTCCACTCCACCACTTGTCTTCTCTCTCTAAATGGGAAAATAAACTGTAAATGTTACACTTAACACGAAGTGGACCAATACAGTACTACAGTTCTACTCTCTGTTCAGACTATTTTGCTACCAGTAAGTTACCTCATCACGTATATATTGCTTTTGTCTGAATATGTTTTGTCGGAAATTGTTGTTTGAGCACCTCGATCTTATGTTTTTTCTATTCGATTCTAAATTCTTACACGTTTTAAAACTTTTTGAATTCGATTATTTTAGAAGCTTCAGTGCTGTTCTTACTATGGTGAAATACATACACAGGACTACAGGAGCTTGAATCACTTTCTTTTTCTTTTTCTTGATTTGAAATTTATTTGTTTAAAACATGCTGTGAAAATTCTTAACTGCAGATTTTAATTTACTGCCATGAATTATGCTAACATGTTTCTAGTGTTCTTTTATACCTTTAAATTGCGTGATGAAATATATCTACATCTCTGTTTTTTAATGAATGTAAATGTATGTAATCCTGCATCATGATTCCCTGAATTGAATCGAATCTAATGCATACAATTATAAACAAGGCAAAGAAAGGGAACTGTTTTTCGAGAGCAGATTGAACCATCTTTTGACATGGTGTTAGAATAAATCATGTATATAAATACAACATAATATATATACATGAATCTCCTGATTAAAACTATGAGTATAAATAAATAGCGGAAGCGTACCAGAATCGAAAGTGGCCATTAATAAAGTGGCCATTAATGATCTTGAGAGAGTCCGAAGAGCGCAAGTACTTGAGGGCTTTGATCTTCACTATTCTCCTCTATACGTAAGGATGGGGTGTGTGTATTTTCTGAATATTATGAGACGTGTAACTTTTGTTCTTGCATAAGATTCATTATATAGAGGGAATAATGGGACCCTAATGGGCTAAACCCATAACCGTCCATCAAAGTTATGGGCTTGGGTACTTAAGCCATTATAAATAAATATATCTAAATAGATATATATTAGATGTAATAATTAAATATATATTAAGTGCTATTTATATATTTAATTATTAATTAGGCTCAAGTCTTATTTAGATGATTAATAATAAAACCCGATGGGCCATAAATAATGGATTGGATCCCGTCGAATCCAACACATGGAGCTTACAATTCTAATACAAATTGCTTCGGAAATTTGATAACTGCTTTGGAGATAACATCATGGGTGAAGTAAATATTTATATTTCTAAGGAGATACATTAAACAGGAATTTTATGCTTTTACAATTATTAGAGATCTCAGAATAAATATGAAGCTTTTTTTTTTGCCTAAGCACCTACTTTATATGGTTCTTCATTTGGTGAATTAAGTCAATGGACATGAAGTGCTATTTAGAGTAGGATCTATAAAATATCCAAATTTATTAAAAAAGTTCCTATTCACATAAACTTCCAGAATTACATGTAATCTAGGGTTATGCTAGGCTAGAAAAAGGAGCTATGATGGAGTGAATGAAAAGGACAGAGCACCCAGAACCAACAAAAATAAGTCATGGATTTGACAATTCATAATCTATTGTTTTCCGGGAACAAATAATGTTACAGTACTTGTGTTTTATGACAAAATGAAAAACCACTTGCCTACTTATATAGAAATTTTTATGGAACACATAGAGCAGAAAATGATCCCTGCTGAAAAATTGGTTTAGTATTATGGAACATTTAAAATTTGTTTGATACCCTTAACTTTTACAAGTCAAATAGTTATGATGCGATTATACTACCATTGACAGCTATACATTCTATTATGGACCGACGGAGTTGGCCGTGGAAAAAGAAATCTTCTGATAAATCAGCTACCGAGAAAGTAATTGCTACATTAGAATCTGCTGGTGCTCCTTCAGATATTGCTGGATCTTTGGTATGTAAATCAGTACGTCAGTATAATTTTGTTATCTGTTAGTTTTACATAGCATTCCTCCTGTATATAGAATATGGAAGACTTTCTTTTTACTTGCAAACTTCCTACTCCTAGTTCAAACGGTTGGGATGATATTAACATGCAGTTTGACACCTGCAGAGAGTTCGACCTAATGTTTTATAGCTCTGGGCTATCTGATATTGGTTAAACATTGGTTAAACATAGAATGGAACTGATTTTCCTTCATTTGGAAAATCCATCTCAAACGTAATTGTATGTAACCCTTTCCCTTTTCAGTCATGAAGTCTTGTTAGGGGATAGAATATCTCCTTTTGATAAATACTAAAAGAATCAGATCCCCACCCCCCCCCCCTGCCCCTGGCTTCGAATGCTATATTTCACGTTTTGACCATCTGTGCACATCCTAGTTTTCACTGATGGAAATCTTTTAAGCTGTTCAGGCATTGTAGTCAGGTTTATAATCACATCAAGAGCTTTACTAGGCACTTAAATTCTGATTCTTCCATACCATGCATTATTTTAGTGGGTTAATTCTCTCCTTTTTGTTTTTGTAACACCTTATGACTTTTCAGGGTAAGCCGGATAACAACAAAAAGCCCAAGTATGTCCAAATATCTGTTGAGTCATATTCACATCTAACTGGATTGGAGGATCAAGTGAAGTCATATGAGGATAGAGTGAAAAAATATGAGGAGCAGATTACTGTATACGAAGATAGAGTAAAGGAATATGACGAGCAGATGACTTCATATGATGATAAAGTGAAAGAATTAGAAGATGAAGTGGAAGAACTAAATGAAAAGCTATCCGCAGCAAATTTAGAGATGGTGACCAAGGAAAGTCTTGTAAAGCAGCACAGTAAAGTTGCTGAAGAAGCTGTTTCAGGTCTGGCGATGTGGTGCCGTTCTTCATGAAAAATTAGTTCATGCAGCACAAGTCACGTGTTTCTTCTGGATGTAATAATCATATTAATTTTGTTTTCTTTTAACAGGTTGGGAAAAGTCCGAGGCAGAAGCTTTGGAACTGAAAAATCATCTAGAATCAGTTACACTATTAAAGCTCACTGCTGAAGAGAGAGCATCACATTTGGATGGTGCTTTGAAAGAGTGTATGCGGAAGATTAGAAATCTGACAGAGGAGCATGAGCAGACGCTTCATGAAATTGTTGTTATGAAAACAAAACAATGTGACATGATCAAGCTTGAGCTCGAAACGCAGTTAGATAACTTAGGACAAGATCTTCGAAGATCTGCTTCTGACAATGCAGCAATTTCAAGGGCTTTGCAAGAGCGCTCTAACATGCTGGTTAAGGTAACTGAAGAAAAATCTCAAGCTGAAGCCGAGATTGAACGGTTGAAGAGCAATGTCGACTCTTGTGACAGGGAAATAAGTTCGCTCAAATATGAACTACATATAGTTGCTAAAGAGTTAGAGATTCGTAATGAGGAAAAAAATATGAGTGTAAGATCTGCAGAAGTTGCAAACAAACAACATTTAGATGGGGTAAAGAAGATAGCCAAGCTAGAAGCAGAGTGTCAACGTTTGCGTGGTCTTGTCCGGAAAAAGTTGCCGGGACCAGCTGTGCTAGCTCAAATGAAACTTGAAGTTGTGAGCATGGGCAGAGATTCTGGAGAAAGTCATTTAAGGAGGCCTCCCATAAAGCCTCCTACCAGTCCCCACAGTCCACACATGACCACGCTTACTGAATTCTCACATGATAATGTACAAAAGTACCACAAAGAAATTGAGTTACTAACTGAACGTTATTTGGCAATGGAAGAAGAAACAAAGATGCTGAAGGAAGCTTTGGCCAAGAGAAATAGTGAATTGCAGGCTTCCAGGAGCATTTGTGCCAAGACAGTAAGCAAAGTTCAATGTTTGGAAGCACAACTGCAATCAAAATTTAATGGCCCGATCCTGGCTGAAAATTACTTCAGACAAAATGCAAGTAACCCACCTAGTCTAGCATCCATGTCAGAAAATGGACATGATGATGAAGCAAGTTGTGCTGGTTCTTGGGCGATGTCCGAGCTTTTCAGTTTTAACAAGGCAAAGAATATCGACAGTCCAAAAAAAAGTGAAAATATGAATAGGCTAGGGCTGATGGATGACTTTCTAGAAATGGAAAAGTTGGCATATTCATCTAAAATATCAAAAGAAAGTAGTCCAGATTCTAATTCAAATACAAGGGAATTTGAAAATGTGAATCACGATTTGTCAGAGGCCACTGCCATGAAGGCTTTACAGCCCAAACATCAGCCAGGTTCGGAGTCTTTAATGATTAAAAATTCAAATATGGAGGATCTGGCACCATGTATAAAACTCCAATCAAAGATTTCAATGATATTTGAGACCGCGTCTAAAGAGTCTGATCTAGAAAAACTTTTGGAACTTATCAGAAACGTATTACAGGACATGGATGCAAGTTTGCATCAAAACTCAGTGAGTGCTACCATTAAGGAACGTTGCAGTACTTTGAGTGATTGTCAAGCTTTTCCTGAGAACTCAGAGAACATTGCTGGTAATGTATCCTCTTTGTCTCAGGATACGCCAGAACTGCCTGAAGCTAATTTTACAATTAATGAAGAGTTGGTAGCTGCTGTATCTCAAATCTATGAATTTGTACTGCTACTTGGAAAAGAGTGTAGAGCTGTCCAGACCACACCACTGGAAGTTGACGAGTTTACCAAAATATTGGCGGAATTCTCTGCTGCCTTTAGTGAGGTTAAAATCAGCAGGATAAGCTTGAACGATTTCGTTCTTTGCCTTTCCCAAGTATTCAGCAAAGCAAGTTATTTTCGTTTTGATGTTCTGGGTTACAAGCATATTGATACTGAAGGCAGTACTGATTGCATAGACAAAGTTGCTTTACCTGAGAACAAGGCAGTTACGAACTCTACAGAGCAATTTGCAGATGGCTGTGCTCATTTTTCTGATTCTACATCTGATCCTGACATTCCCCATGGCAGTGATTTTGTTCCAACCTCTGAAGTGAAAGCTTCCTCATGGAAATGCTCAATGGAGGACTTGGAGTTACTGAAATCTGAAAAAGATAACATTATTATTGATTTAGCTAGATCTATTGAAAATCTAGAAGCCACCAGGTCTCGGTTACAGGAAACAGAAGAACTTCTAGCTGAAGTTAAATCACAATTGACGTCTGCTCAAGAAGTGAATGGTCTAGCCGAGATACAGCTGAAATGTATGGCTGAATCATACAGGTCTCTTGAAAAGCATGCGGAGGAGTTACAGATTAAGGCCGATTGTCTACAAGCAAAAGCAGATAGTCTGGATAGTGAGCTTCAAGTGGAGAGGAGGAATCATGAGGATTCTCTTGCCAGATATAAGGATCTCCAAGAAGAATTGAAAAGGTTAGTACTTAGCAAACACTTTTTAGGATGTAAAATGTTCCTATCAGGTGACAATTCTAGTCGAACCTTATAGATTTTATATGCCAAAATACCCCTAAGTTTTTCCTTGAATTACTTGTTTCAGGATTGAAAGCCTTCCAGCGATTCAAGTTGATGCCAAGGGTACTCAGGTGAGGGCTGAAGTCATCTTACATGTGCATGAATATTAATTACATTTATATTATTCCGTGCATATCATTCTTCTTCAGGAGTACCAGTTGGAAAATTTTCATCTTTCCAGCTTAAATCACTTTTTTCATGCTAATAAAGAATTGGCTGCTCGTAGGTCAGTGTAGACAACTAGTCTTTCTTATCACAGAAAGACGAGGTTCTTGACCTAAATATGCAGAAGTGTTCTTCAAATTAAAATTGTAAATGATTTTATATTTAGCACTTGTGCATTGCATACTACTGTGATCTGTTCTAGTAGCACTTGTTTTCTTTGCATAGAATATCAGATGCCTAGTATAAAGTCCATTGATATCTTATCTATCTATACAGGTCATCTTTTCAGTCATATCTGAACTTTATGCATTTTGGGTTGTGTATGCAGCACAATCTAGATATTATGGTGCATGAATCTTTTTTTCTTTCCCTTTTCTTCTTTAACCCTTTCTCATTGTAGGAGACGGAGTTAGCTGCTGCAGCTCAGAAGCTAGCAGAATGTCAAGAAACTATTTCTCTTCTAGGCAAGCACCTGAATTCGATGCGCCCTCAAATGGAATTTGGCGGGTCTCCAACCAAGGAGAGGACTCCTAGGAAGGATGGAATCTTTGCTGAAGATAAAATTACAACTAGCATGCATATGCAAGATGTTAGTAAATCCCAGTCTGAAAGTTTCCGTGCAGATATGCATCGAGTTGGTAGTGACTCGGATATATTTAGCACACCACTTTCTCCATCCTATTCTGAAGCAAACAATCTATCGAGATCACCAATCAGTTCAAAACATTATCCAAAGCACCGGCCTACCAAGTCAGGCTCTTCTTCCTCTTCTACTCCAACACCCGAGAAACACAGAGGAATCAGTAGATTTTTTTCTACAAAAAACAAAGATTGAGCACTAGGTCCAGTTGTTTACTGTGTGTACGGTGTTTTACTCATGGTTTTATCTAATTGTACCAAGAATCATCTAATTATCGTATGTCTGTAAATAATGATTCACATGTTATATATACATCTCGCTCAGATATTCTCATTCTCTAGTTAGCTTTCTCAAGATCATTATAACCGGTGCAACCATCAAGCAGGCATGAATTCATAAGTAAGAATGCCAAATTCATGAGATGAATCAATTATTTAAAAATTATATAAAAACAAATTGAGTTTCGTATACAAACTTCATGTGACAGTCGGGTGCGCGCAATGTCGTGAACATAAAAGTAATATTATTATAATGATGCTAATATCATTCACCAATATAAACATGTTTGTAATTTTCGTTGAGATAATGACCAAAATGCCTCATTTTGGGAGGCAATGTTCCGAAATACCGTTTTCCAAATTGCTTGGCCCTGATTACCCACGGGACACGCCACTGACAACGACGTGTCCCAAGCTTAATTTTTGACAGAAATTTTTCAAGTCCATGGCTGCTCTCCCCCGACCCCCACCGGCGAGTTCGCACCCCCTCCCCTTACCTTCGTTTTGTCAACGTCCGATCAATATGAGCACAGAAAAACGATGCTCACGACTTGCTCATCATGTTAAGATATAGTTTTGTTGAAATCATATCCCGTACTTGTGTATTTGATGAAATCGGAAACCAAATCGGAGATTAGGTTAGATTTAGGTGTTTGCAATCCGAGATTGGAATCGACAAATTAAGAACATAGGTTTGTAGAGGACGATGAGACGATAACGTCGGTATATAGAACTCAACGGGAAGTTGACTGAGGTGGGAGAACGAAGCAATCGAAAAAACGGCGATTTTTCGCCCGGCTAGTCACCCGGCGAGTGCTCTGCGAAGACGATGATGACGTCAAACACGCATCTGGCGAATGCGTGTCTACCAATACGCCAGCCGCAGTAGCGTATCACATGCTACAGTAGTCGCTTGTTACGTTCTTTTCAGTGGCGTGTCTTCAGTTACGTTTCTCCCAGTGGCGTGTTTCAACACACGGCTCTGTCAGTAGCGTGTCTCGTGGGTATTTAGGGCCGTATTTTTAGATCTGGGTATTTTGGGCACGCCCCTCCACTTTTGGGGTAGATAAGGCCATCACCCATTTTCGTTTCTCCGAATCAGATTTTATAAAACAGTGAAAGTAGTAGGAAATAGTCAAAGAAATTGAGGGCCACCGAATTTGAATTTTTTTTCAAATTTTCTAGGGAGTTTGAAAGTCAAGTATAAATTATTGAATTACTGAAGAATGAATTATGAATAGAGTAAAGGGAATCTAAAGTTAACTTTAGATAATTTCTCTAAAGTTAAGACACATAAGCATACTTATTGATGCTTTTACGGGGCCCTTAAAAATAAAAGATAAAAATAGATCAAAACTACTTAGTTTTGATGGATAACTTTAGGAAATCCTCCTAAAATTAACTTTAGATTCATTTTTCTCTTATGAATATCTATCAGTAAATATTATATAATTGAATCATATTTCCTCACAATTCATTAATTCCAAGCATACTACGATGGGCTATCCTTATACGTGGGAGAGAGGCCATGGAACAGCAAAATGGATTGAAGTTCGGAGACTAAGGTCTGTTTGGATTGAGGGTTAAGAATGGTCAGGTTGGGTCGGGTTCAAATTTAAAAATTCATTTTTGAGAAATTTTTGAAAAATAAAGTGTTGGATTTGATAGTTTACGAAAGAATTAACATAATTTTACATATTAAATCCAAAAATTCAACACTTTGCTTTTAAAATTTTCTCAAAAACGAAATTTTAAATTTGAATCCAACCCGACCTAACCCTTCTCAGCCCCCAATCCAAATGGACCCTTAATCTCTCAAATGTACTCGGAATTTTAATCGGAATATAATTACGTTAACATTAGTAATTAGTTTTTTGAGTTATTTTTGTAATTTAATTATTTATTTTAATAATTAGGATAACCAAACCGAAAACCAAAACTTTCAATGTTTCGAATTTAATATATTAGTATAGATAATAGTATAGATTCAAAATTTTGATAACACTCTTTTAAAACCATAATTTTGGTGGTGGTTATTACCCTGGTAAATTTTGTTCATGAAACAAAGTATGCTTAAATAAATAAATGCAATAAAAAGGAAGCAGCAAACAAATTCAACAAAACCCAAAATTCGAAAAGACTCCTTTATCTTATTATCTATCCTTTCTCGCCGACATAGCAACGGTTCGCCGGTGCTGTCGCTGTAGCCGTCGCCGAACAACAGAACATACGTGTCAATTGTCATCTCTCCCCGAGCTTCAATTTTACTTCACCACCATCGATTCATTCTCGTTTGTTCTCTCCCTCCCTCCCTCCCTCCCTCTCCCCAATTCTCAACTATTTTTTAATCGTAATATTTATTCTAGTTATGCCTGTTTAATTTGTTGCTTTAATTCACACGTGTAGTATTATTTTAACTTGTAGTAACTAATTCTACCATCCTTCGATTGTCTTCAACACATCTAAATAGGTTATGATTTATGCTGCAATTCCTTGCTTTTTTTACACGCTAGTTGCTTCGCCTTTGTTTTCAAGGTCTTTCGTTAGGTTGTGGTTTAATCGAATGCTTCTCCAAATGCTTCACCATGAGATATCGACTATATAGCTTATATAATTTGCCATTCTATTAGGATAATTTATCATTATTGTTGCCCTAAATTTTAGTTTTAATTGTACAAATGTGGAGGAGCTTTTAAATTGTGTTTAGTTATACAGTATTAAGTAGCAGTTCACAAGTAGTTAATTGGGCTGTCTGGTTTGGGCCTTCAGTTTAAAAATACAACTTTTGCCTTTTTATAATTTAATTTTTGAGGTACGCTCGCATATTAAAAATTGTAATGTAAACATTATATTTCACCAGTTTTCTTTGGAGGTGATATGTTGTGAATGTGTTATGTGTAGGTTATGTTATGAGGTGATATGTTATGTTATTCTATTTCACTGGTGAAATAGAATGTTTACATTACATTTTTTAATATGCGAGCGTACCTCAAAAATTAAATTATAGAAAAGGCAAAAGTTGTATTTTTAAATAGAAGGCCTAAACCAGACATCCCATATAACGCCTTAGAAAAATTTATATTTATAAGTGTTATTTAAATATTAAATGTGAATTATATGATGAGAATATTGGATGAGAAGGTGGAATATGCGGAATATTATACTCGTGGGTTTATTTGATGATTTATATGTGTCGTGTAAGTCTATGTATTTTAATTTTATTTTCGGTGAATAAATTCTATTTCATGAGTTATTTATCTTCTGAAAATTTTATAAAATCACCGGGATTAGTAAAAATTACGAAATCTTTTGGCATTATTAATATTATTAGTTTATTGACTTTTAAAAATATTAGATGGATTTATTTTGGTATTTAAGGATTTTAAAATGATTTAATTAATTGATTTGTGTTTTATTGATTAAATCTTGTAAAATCCATATTTAATTCGTTATTGATCCTAAAAATATTTTTAAAATATGGAGAGATAGATAATTTTATTTTCTATGTTATGAAAATGAAAAATTTGATTTTTCCTAATTGTTATCGATTTAATTGCTATTTTACGCAACTAGATTAAATTATGATTATTCAGAAAATTCTTATAAAACCTATAAACCTTATTCAAAAAAAAAAAAAAAAACCTATAAACCATATTTTATTTCCCCTTTTAATTTCTTCAATCCCTAATTTCATTTCATTTTTCCCCAAAAATCACAAACATCGATCTCTCGGTTTCTCCAGAGATTTCCCGAGCTCTCTTCCCTCTTTTTATCTCTCTTACACGAAATCTCTCTTCCTCACAGACTCTTATCTCTCTCAACTCATATCTCTCTCGTTACAGTCTTTCTCAATCTCTCGTAGTCTCTCTCGACCTGCCCTCTCTCGGTTTGTTCCTCTCCCTCACTCGACATATATATAAATTATATATTCAGGCGTGTGTGTGTTTTGGAGGGAGTGTGTGCAGCGTGTTCATACTATGGGTTTTGTGGGTGAATCGTACTCCTCTGTTCTCCCTTCCCCATCTGTATTGATATGTCCGAGTTGCAACAGTTGTGTGGTCGTGTGGGTTGAACTGCGTGCGTGGGTGTATATGCGTGTGGTCGTGGGTGTATGGTCTGGTGCTGGTTTGAATTAGGGGCTAGAGTTGTGTTGATTTCCTCTCTCCTGCTCTTGTTATAAAGTGTTACTAATGTTGTGAGTTCAGCGTGGGTGTGTATACTGTCGTGTGTGTGAGATTATGGTGTGCGGTGTGTGTGAGTTATGGAGTGTGTGTGTATGGTGGTTGTGATGTTGGGTGTATGAATGGCCTCTGTGATTCCCCTCTTGTGTTGACGAGTTTGTGTGCAGTGGTGTATGCTTACTGCGTGTGTATGTGTGTGACCAAATGGGTGATTCGAATTTGTGGGGGGGGGGGGGGGCTTTTCTGTTTTGTAGTTTGATTGTTATTGTTGTTTAGTTATGGGTGGTGTTGGCAGCTCGATTATGTTAATTGTTGATTTATTTACTTAGTTCATGGTTATGTAGTAGTTTAGGATGTAAAGATTTTAAGTAGTTTGTATAATTAATTTGTCAGTATGTAGAATTTTGAGAAACTACTATTGTAAAATTTGTATTGTATTTATGTATAAGTTTAAATGGCCGAGATTATGATACTGAAGGGGCAATTTGTATGGCTACGGATTCTTTTGATCTAAATTGCTTTAGTAATGTATTTAAGTGTGGTATTTGACATGTATTGGTGATCGATGACTTAAACAGGTTTATGGTTAAGGTATAATTAAAGAGGAAACTATGTCAAAATTTTATTAAAGCTCGATAACAGTCCTAAAACAATTTAGATAAGAAGTTCTTTTGTAAATTATATCTATATATATACATGTATGTATTATTAGTACGAAGTGGTATTGAATTATATTTTGTTTACGTGATTAATTGTTAAATGCTTGTCAGCTTTAATTATAGATTTATATATGTCAGTGGTTAAGGATTGATATTATATGATTAAAGTAAATAAATTTAGGGATTATCGCAAGGGTAGATTAAGGTTAGATGTTCGAAGACGAACGTCGAATATTTAATAGAGTTCTGAAATAGTGTTTTTATATGTGTAGATTCGAAGGACGTAGACTTAAGGGATAAAGGAAAGGCAAAGGCTGAGGGTTTTTAAGCTGAGTGACTAGCATGAAAGCACCTGGTTAAGGCAAGTGACTCGAACCTTCTGTTGAAGTTCAGAATTCATGAACTGCTTATGAATTGTGATTAAATTTCTGTACCTTGCTGTTTATTCCTAATTGTTACTTACCTCTTGTACCCTGTTATTTATCTTTGTGAATTAATTGCTTAAACCTTTGTACCTTATTGTTGATGCCATGCATAATTGTTTAAACCCTCGAACCTTCTTGCTTGTGCCTCTGAATAATTAATTAAACCTTTGTACCCTATTGTTGCACTAATGTTAATCGAACCCTAAACCTTAATTTATAATTTATTTATACCTTGCTCCAATTTAAACCATTCCTTATGCCTATTTCCTTAAACCATGCAAATAAAACACTAGTTATAATCCCTGGAACCCTAATTCTAAAACCTTAACCCTTACTTGATTCCTTATTAGCTCATGACCCTTTTTATTTGATTTAAATCTTATTTTTCTGAAACCCACCAGAGTTAACTAAATATTTCTTTCACATCACATCCTTATATGATTATTTGCTTGACAAAACCTTATTCGTAAATACTTTTAAATCATACTTGAATTCCCTGCCTTGTGTACTTGCTGCAATTATATTTAAATGCTTCCCTGACCTTTATTCTCTTATAAATGCAAATCAAAATGGTTTAGTTATTTGAAAATGTTTTAAAATTTTCTTATACTGGGCTGGTCTTTTGCCAGTGAGTTTAAGGACTGAAAAATGTTTTAAAATGTTTTTAAAAGTTTTATAGATTGGAGAAGCGTAAGAGGCTGGGGGAGTGCCCAGTCCAGCACTTTTTAGCGTAAGAGGCTGGGGGAGTGCCTAGTCCAGCATTAAAGGCCAATGTGTTGCCTAATTGGGGACCCAATTTCAAAGGAATGGAGACTTTACGTGGCTGATCACCCGTATAGTCTGTTGTCGTGGAAAACCTCCAATCAAAATTTAATGTTTTATAAATGAAAAATTTCTTTAAAAAGAGAAATGACTGCTCTCCCTCTCTATTTATGAAATGGAATACAAATTGACATATTCGGACAAGTTCAAAGGATGAACCCTATATTGTTGCACTCAGATTTCAGTTGTGAATTCTTATATCTATATTGTCACTTGCTGAGCATCTGGCTCACTTCTTGCTATTGTTTCTAACCTTTTTCAGTTAAAGAAGTGGATACTACTTAGAAGCTATATCCGAGAAGAACTTGTTGTGGACCTTAAGGCAGCCTAGTTGCACTCTACTAGAAGGTTGGACTTTTGGGTATCAATAAAATTTGTGTAATAGTTCTAGTTCGTTGTATTTATAATTGTGTAGTGTATGTATCTTTTAATTAAGGATTTAGAACTGTAATGTTATAACTTAGTTGGTAGTTGCTTGTTTCATACCACTACCTGTTAGAGATCCGGGTTAGTAGTGGGGTTGTATTTATTTCTTTTTATTTTGTTATCAAGGTTTATGTTTTTAGTTGGTATTGTGATGCCCCGATCTTTGCTCTGATCGGGAGGGCATTTTGGTATGGTTCACCTGATCAGTTAGGACAGGTTGAACATGTGTTTGTATTATTTCTTTAGTAGTTGAAATTGATGTTGGTGTTGGAATGAATTGGTTTGGATTCAAATTACAGGTGGATAGTCCGTATTACGAATACATCATGGCGAATTTTTTTAAAATTCCCCTGTATTAAAATTTATTTTTATTTAAATAATTCCAACAATTGAACATTCTATTATAAAAGTATATTATAGTATTGGGAAGTCGGGGCGTTACAGCCCATCCCAATTTATACACAAGAAAGTGAGTCAACTTGATGACTCGGAATGAGTTGGGTCACTCCCAAAACTAATAAACTATAGCTATCTACAGGACTTTAAACCCTTGAGAAGAAAAGGGTAGAGGCGTTTGAGTGGAGATATGGCTGCAAGTTCTAGTCTTTGGCAGCTTCCTTCCACTAAATTCCTATTTAATGTCTCCAAAATTGCTAAAGGTTTCATCTCTCTCTCACTCTCTCCCCCCATCTCTCTCTCTCCCTCCCCCATCTCTCTCTCTCTCTCCCTCTCCCTCTCCCTCCTTGATATATAAATGATTTCATGATTTTTATATCTTAAATATATATGCTATTGGAAAAAATAAAATGAAAAATAGTGAAGCTAATCTCTTTATCAAAATTAAAATATTCACACATTGTTTATGGTATGCTGTTCTTATGTTGTTTATATAATGTACTTGTTGGCTAGAAATTTTAGGGATTAAATATATTTTAAAGGTTTCATCTCTCTCTCTCTCTCTCTCCCTCTCCCATCTCTCTCTCTCTCCCCCTCTCCCTCCTTGATATATAATTGATTTCATGATTTTTATATCTTAAATATATATGCTATTGGAAAAAATAAAATGAAAAATAGTGAAGCTAATCTCTTTATCAAAATTAAAATATTCACACATTGTTTATGGTATGATGTTCTTATGTTGTTTATATAATGTACTTGTTGGCTAGAAATTTTAGGGATTAAATATATTTTAAAGTAGATTGTGACTTGATAACTTTGTTTTGTCAAGATGATATGACTGGCTTAAATTTGCAAGGATGATATGAATGTTTTTTTTAAATGTGATTTGTTGTAACTCGTAATGTTTTTTTTCTAATAGGATTTTACTTTTATATGCAGTGCGTGGCGTGGTATTTAACCCGAAGTTGGATGTTTCTCGGGCTATCCAGACTATTGCTTACTCAATTGTGAATGGAAGCTATGTGCAAAAGGCGCCCACTGAGCTACAGAACAGAGTAAAGGTGTTTTAGTTTTAACATTTTGTATATGTAGGCATAAGGCTTGTAGCTGAGTTAGAAACAAAAAGCAAATAGATTGTGAGAATTATGATTAAAGGTGACCTAGAAAAAAGTACGAAGGAAATCCTATCTTTACAGAAACCAAAGAATCTGATAGATTGTGACGGAATTAAAAATCAAGTATAAAGTATATTGTAAATTAAGTGTGACCTAGAAATTGTGAGGGTGCTTTTATTTGTAGTGGTTTATAAGACAGTGTATCGCCAAATATTTTATGTTGGACAAGGTTGTGGTTTATGTGTAGCTTATGATAAAAAAATCAAATTAACGAAAGAGCTAATATTTGTTTTCATTTTTGCAATCATAAAAAACTGTCAAATTGTGGTTTATGTTAAAATTATAACATGACATTTGAGTGTCGACTCCAAGGAAATAGATTCCACATGTCGCATTTGATGTACGTTTATGTAATCAGTTCTCAGTTGCAGATATGAAGCTTCACAAAATTCTTGATATAATAAAACCACATTTGAGGAAGATATAGGACTCTGGTTAGCATTTACCTAGGTTTCCCCAAGTTATTGTTACTAGCTTATAACCCATGAAACGCACAGGTTTTTTTTCCTAATATTTATTATATTACTTTTCTTCGTATTTATTTATTATTAGTTTACATATCAAATTGTTATTATGAAATTGATATATATATATATATGTGTGTGTGTGTGTGTGTGTAGGGCTGCACAACATTCCGGTCTGGACCGGTAAATTAGACCGGACCGGGTCTACCGGTCCAAAGACCGGACCGGACCGAATATAACCGGTCCGGTCCCCGGTCCGTAAAATCAAAAAAATCCGGTCTTCGGTCCCCGGTCCGTAAAATCAAATGTGATATAATAAAACCACATTTGAGGAAGATATAGGACTCTGGTTAGCATTTACCTAGGTTTCCCCAAGTTATTGTTACTAGCTTATAACCCGTGCAACGCACAGGTTTTTTTTCCTAATATTTATTATATTATTTTTCTTCGTATTTATTTATTATTAGTTTACATATCAAATTGTTATTATGAAATTGATATATATATATATATATATGTGTGTGTGTGTGTGTGTGTGTGTCAGTGTGTGTGTGTGTGTGTATATGTATATATAAGATTTTACATTCAATTTATGTATTTTATCTTGAATTCTTAAAACTTGATTTGGATGATTTTACAGCCTACATGAAATTAACAAAGTAATTTTTAATTTATGATGATTTAGCAATATTCTCCAATTAGAACTACGAGAGAGATTAATTTGACGATTTTTTATATTGAAAATTCTATTCTATTGAGGAAATCTACATATATTTTGTTTTGATTATCAAAAAACCTTATTATTATTTGAAGATAGTTGTACTAACAACCAAATACAGTTTTAATAAAAAGTGTAGAAGTGATTTTGTCCAAAACTTTGGTAGTTAGTAGTTTGGGCATCAGTACGATAAAATAAATAAGAATTGTTAGATCTTAAAATAAATTGAGCATAAAAAATATTTAATATTTTAACATGTAAACTAAAAAATATATTTATATTGAAATACGAAAAAGTCCTTGTCAATGATTTAAATCATATATAATTAGGTATTCTATATTGAATAGGATTATTAATATAGGTATTCTACACTAAATAAGATTAATGTAAAATTTCATAATTATATTTTCTCTTGAGATTATGAGTGTTTTCATTTGGATAATAATTGTTAAATCATCACTAAATTAAAGATAATTTTATGAGTTTCGCGTGGACTTAAAGTCTTCCCAATATGATTTCTATATCTCGAGATAGAGCTAAATAGTAAATATGAACATTTTTTAATATTAATAAATAAAAAATGAATTCGGTTCTAATACAATCTTTTATATCCTTTTCAGATTATAATTTTTTTTTAAATTCAGTTCTAATACAACCTTTTCAATTATATCCTTTTTAGATTATAATTTTCTTTTTAATATGATATAATTTTGATCGTCTATTTTTAAAAATATTATATTCGACGGTTGAAATTATTTTGGCAGTGCAGTGACCAAATATACCTCTTATTCTTATTATATATAAGGATATAATTATAATACTACCTTTTTTAATGATATCCTTTTTAGATTATAATTTCCTTTTTAATATGATATAATCTTGATCGTCTATTTTTAAAAATATTAGATTCGAGAGCTGAGATTATTTTGGTAGCACACTGATATCCTTTTTAGATTATAATTTCATTTTTAATATGATATAATCTTGATCGTTTATTTTTAAAAATATTAGTTTCGACGGTTGAGATTATTTTAACGGTACAGTGACCAAACCAAAATTTATGGATAAGATCCCCTTACGCTTATTATATATAAGGATATAATGGGAGGTCTCTTCGGAAAAAAATGTGATGTCTTCGTTGTGTTAATCCTTTGAATGCAGATGGACATAATGTCAGGATTAGGGTCTTAGTAGTACTACAAGTAGTGCAGTAGTAATCAGTGGTGTCATTAAGGGTATTTTAGTCTTTACAGAATTAGTTACTAAACTGGTCTATAAATACCTCTTGTAAGCTTACATTTCAGATTATGAATGAAATGAAATAGTTTCCCTCCCAATCTCTCTCTCTCTATAACAACTTTCTCTCTCCTAGGGTTCTTATTCTCTCTCATCTAACTGATTCTGATCTGTTTTCTCATCTCAATTCTTCTGTTTTCTCATCTCATTTCTGCTACAATCTCTGTGAATTGCTTAGTTTAGCTACTGTTTTACATTCTCTAAACAGAAAACACACAAAAACATCAAAAAACTCAGAAAACACAAGTCAGAAACCTTGAGTTCCTGACAAATTGGTATCAGAGCTCTGAAATGAGATCAACCACTGCTTTCATCATGTTGTGCATCTCTGAGCGAGCAGAACGAACTAGGAAGTGTAGTAATCGCAACTCAAAGTTCTGAGATTTCTTCAAAACAGTTCAGGTGCTCTGTTTTATACCTATACTTACAGATCTGTTGATTGACTGTTACATCTAGGTAGTTTTGAAGTTGTTATAGCTGTTTTCAGTTCGTTTACTTGTTAGAAGTTTAGTTCTGTTGAGAACTATTGGAGAAAAGTACAAAAAATAGCAAGTATATTACTGTTTTGGTGGTGTTAGTAGTATATAAGTCTGTTTCAGTACGTTTTCTGCCTGAAATTGAGCTGAGGAGTTGAATTACGGGTAGAGTTGTTGAATTGTTGTTGGGTGAAGTGATTGTGTTTGTATTCTGGAGAATTGGAGTAACTGTTAGGAGTTAGAGTTAATCTGAAGGTAGAGGTGAGTGGTGAACATCAGGTGTTTGATAAATTGACTCTGAGGAAGGTCTGTTGTGAAACTGTTGACACCTGGTCAGATTTCTGTGAATTGTTAGATATGAGGTGTAAATCTATGTGAATCTGTGGATTTGAAGTGAGAAATTGTTGATTCTAGTTCATTATCAGTAGTTGATAGTTGTTACTGTAATTCAATATCAGAAAATCACAAAAATAGTAGTATACTTGTGTTTTCTGGTTGACTCAGTGCCTTGAAGTGTGACTCAGGTAGTTAGTAGAACTGTGGATTGATATTGTAGTGTTGAGGAGTTATATTGTTGTGATATCATCTGTGTATTGTGGTGTATTGTGGAGTCTGGATGTTGAGAACAAGGTTACACTACTAAACTGACAGTGTGCAGCTAAAGTGTTTGAGGAATTGACACTGAGAACTAGTTGTGTTGTGAAAGAAGAATTTAGTAGGTATTGAGTAAATATGGAACTGGAAAAGGACATAAAATCTTGTGAATCTATGTCAGAAGTTTACCAACAGTTTCTCTGTTATCAAGAGAAAGTTAATAAGAGGTTTCAGGAATTGGATGGATTGTTAGGGTTAGCTGCTCAACAGTTAGAGAAGTTGAAGGTGAGGAAAGCAAAAAGGAAAAACACTAAGTTTGATAATCCAATTGCTAAATCAAAGGTAGAGAGCAGTAAAGAAGTAGAACCTGAACCCTTGCATCATCTTAGGCTCAGTTTTCCTAAGTTTGTAGAAGGTTCAGAATGGTTACAAGACTGTGAACAGTATTTCTCGGTGTTTAAAGTGGGAGAAAACAAAAAAGTTGCTATAGCTGGAATGCATATGCAAGGCACAGCTAGGAAATGGTTCCAAGTTTATTCAGAAGGAAATAACAACTTTGTGTGGTCTGAATTTTGCAAACAGTTCATTGCCAGATTTGGGGACTGGGAACAAGAGTTGTTGTATGATAATTTCAAGCAACTTCAGCAGGACATTGCAATGGAGTTGAAGGAGTTTCCAGTTGAGTTGAAGGAGTTTCCAGATTTACAAATGAAGAGGAAACAGTTCAAAGAACCTAGAAATGCTTCTTTGGAAACTCACACAAGGGAACCAATCTATGATGAAGAACCAGGAGAGGGCCAAGAGTTTGGGCCATAGCAGGAATTTATCCTAGCAGCATTAGAAGGAGGTAACCTAAACTCACCTAATTTGTTACAATCTGTAATATGCAGCAGTGAAAGATCAGAAGATCCGGTAGAAAACATCGAAGGCTTACAACAGAAAAATGTGTCACCTGGTGACAAGAACAAAAGTGCATACAGTGTTTTGCAGCCTAGTAGGGAAGTTACATACTTGGAGATGTCCACATGAGATAAAGATATGCCTTCGGCTGGCAACAACTTTATTGGCAAGTTTGATTTGAATGGACTCTTTCCATTATTGGATGAAAAAGGCATCTATAATGATTTAAGAAAACCTCCTGAACTGAGCATGCCAACTAATGAAGCTGTTCATGATTTGAAGCTAGTGCTTATGGATGAAAAAGCAAATTTTTTGGAGCTTAATGATCCTAGCTGCCCATTATGTTGTCCTTGTGAAGCTAGTCAGATTGAGTGGATACAGGGTGAAGAGCAACACCTTGCTGATGAAGATATAAGTTCAATGATCCTTGCCAACATGACAGAAATGGCTGAGACTTTCCTTTACAAGACAATTACTGAAGATCCATTAACAGCTACAATTTCTTGCAGATTTGGTAAGATTTCTGGCAATTTCGGTAAGGAAAATGTGCTTATCTTTGATCCTGGTGGCCAGGTGCAAATCAAGCACTCAAAAGGTGTTAAAAACAAGGTCAAAGATATGTTCAGGACGGAGTTGAAACTAAAAGAAGCTGTGATGAAAATTTCAGTTGGACAGCTTAGGCCTTGTGAGGGTAGGAGTTTGAATTTTCAGGCAATGGAGCAACTAGTAAAGGGGCCTTCTCATTGGCAAAGGAAAGTGTTCAGCACTGAGATTGGGAATTCAGCTAGACTACAAAGACAGTATTCAGAAAGTGAGTGATCAGCTTGATAGTATTGCTGATGAGATAAATCAACAATATGTTCATGCTGTGGGAATTGGTATGGTTGTAATACCATACATGTACACTGTGCTGGGACCAGGCAGATGAAATGAAATAGAGTTTCCCTCCTAATCTCTCTCTCTCTATAACAACTTTCTCTCTCCTAGGGTTCTTATTCTCTCTCATCTAACTGATTCTGATCTGTTTTATCATCTCAATTCTTCTGTTTTCTCATCTCATTTCTGCTACAATCTCTGTGAATTGCTTAGTTTAGCTACTGTTTTACATTCTCTAAACAGAAAACACACAAAAACATCAAAAAACTCAGAAAACACAAGTCAGAAACCTTGAGTTCCTGACACATAACTTGTCATTTATTTTGTGAGACAAGATTACTTGGAAGTTCAAAACTGTATTTTTTTCTATTTATTTGTCGTTATAGTTCAGCGTTATAGTTCAGCGCTAGGCTGCTTACCAATTTCTTTGAAGGGAAAAAAAGGCATATACATACTCAATACTAATCTGGTTTACTATGAAATAATAATTCCCATCGAGGAATAATTGTCAGGCATATAAAATATCTTTAATTGATTGTCATGGTAACTATACGAGGAAGCAAAACTAGCAACCACAATTTGTGCTCTAGCAGGTCCTGATGATGGAAACAAGGCATTTGATCTGTATATTTTTGCTTGTATGTGTTCGTATTGTGTAATAATATAGTATTAAAACTAAAATGTATTTTGATGTTTTGTTGTTTGATAATATCTAAATATTTTTGTTCTGCACCAAGTGGGAAGTAGAGATACAATTTTGTTCTTGATTGTTTTCGAGATTCCTATTAAAGAAATGCTTGTACAGAGAATTATGTCAATTCTTCTCTCCCAATTGCAGGACAAAAATTTAAATACAATCGATTCTGTCGAGGCCTTTCAAAACCTACCTATGGTAATGCCATCAGTTGATGTTTATAATTCTGCATTGAAAAAGGCAAAGAGGGTCCCACCTACAAAGGGTAATGAATCACTGTAGCATCTTAAATTTCCATGTATAAACTTTTAAATACATAGTTCGGCTTGATTTAAGGCATTCAATAATTGACTGAACTGCTATTTATGATATTTAGTTTGCATGTTTCATAGGCATTCTTAATATTGCAAAACGTGAGAGAAACAAAGGGGCAAAACAACTTGATGCATTGATGAAGGTAAACCCCCAGCTTTAGTATGAGGCCTATTATAGCTATTAGAGACATGTTGAAACATCTTGAAATTGATTATAGTGTCAAATTCGTTATTTCTCTTTCTTTTGTTTTGTTTTCTTAGATGACATAAAGCATAGACCTAAATGTTCATGTATGCTAGTTTGTAGTGCTCTCATTGGTTATCGTTGTACTTACTATTAGATGTACAGTCTCCACATGTTTTTCTTGTGAGGCTAATATAGTGGCCTTTCTAATAATCTGTAGGAGCTGGCTGTCTCTTTAAGAACATACAAGGAAAATTTTCCGAGAAAAGAACATTTACACCCTTATGAAAGATCACTTATTGATTTGACCCTTGGAGATGGAAACTACGAAGAGGTAAATGACTCTTTTAAAAGAGATATGGTATATAGTAACATATTTTTTGCTTCTAAGAGGGGTCATCATTTTTTGTACAATTATACTAAATTACGTCTAAGATGGAGTGTTGTGGATCATGTAAGTCCTAGTAATTTACAGGTGTTGAAAAAAGTTGAGGCTCTGAGAAAGAAAGTGGTATCTGTTGGAAAAGAACATGCCTCATTGTGCGCCCAGGTTGGCATATACCTTCTTAGTAAGAATGTACTAGCTGGTTTTTTTTCATTTTGCTTTCAGTAATTGGTGATTGATCAACAGCTTAATTGGCATATTGCTTTCAGAAAATAGTTATTTCATCCCTTTTATTGAAGCTCCCTCACATATGTTAGTATTCTTTTTTCGGTAGGACCTTAGAGCTTCTGAAATTAGAACATCGGGCTCTTGACCAGGTTGTAGCAGGTAACAATAGTTCTTATAGTAGAGCATAGATTGTGAGATAATGTACTGCTATATTTGCAGTTGTATTGGTGTAGCCTAAAAATTGGGAGGTCATAGGAAACAAGAACAGAAGTGCTGCGGCGATCCTGTTCTTTTTGAAATTGACAAAGAGCAGAAATTGGCTGGTCATTGGTAAATGGAACATTGACCATCAGAGACTTTGTTGAAGTCATTATTAACCTTGTCGGAGTTGTCACCCACCAGTCTCTGTGAGGTTTAAATTAAATACTCTTACGAAAGTAATTTGCCAGCATTATAGAGATATGTTGGCTATTCGTGTCTATTATAAAGTGTGACTGGTTGCCAAGTTCGAATTATGTTCAGTGAGGATACGTGTCTCGGTTAAATTTGTCTCTCCTACCTTTCTCTGCAGGGTTCTCTTGCATTCTGACCACAAACTCGACCACCTCTGCAACCGCCTTGGCCTCTGCAAATGATTTTCATCACATGCAATTTGCAATAAAAATAGCTCCAAAAGGATCTGAAATATGAACGACAAATAATCAGCTTTCAGCAAGATCCAATCCCTAACCCTATTACCTAATAACATTTGCAAAGTTAAATTGAATTTAAATAATATCTGCAAGGCTTATCCTTTCGGATATCCCTCCCCTCTAAGCAATAAGAGGTTGAAGGTTCACGTCTCGTTTTAGGCATGAGTGCGTGAGTATTAAAATTCTCGTAATTGACCTTAACCAAAAAAACCCTGAACAGAATTTTAATAAATAAAAAACTGTAGAAAATACTATTTTGATTGATGAGTCTGTTACAGAATCACATTTTGTCAACAAAGGCATCCATATATAAAGGCATCCATATATAAAGGCATGGATTCTATGCACATCCCCTGGTAGTGGTGCTGGGCAGTTGGAATCACCAACAACGGAGAGCTTGTTGAGTTTGTGTAGATTAGACACTTACTAGTCAGTAGCACCAGTGGCATTTAAAGGAGCGTAGGAATTTTATTGGTGTACCGACAGTGGCATGTTTACTGTATATGTGTTTATGTACTAATTTATGAAAGACTAATAAGAATATGAGGTGAAGGACTAGAGGGAATTTGAGGAAATTTACTTGATACCATGTAGGATATATTACTCTATAGTTCTGGTCTTTATAAACTTGGATGAAGTAGCCTACAAGCATATTATCATCTATCAGGATCCCTAAAACCCTAACTATTTTCTGATTGAAATCAGGATTGATTACTATAATGTGTGTTGCATCTAAAGATAACATGGTTTTAGAGCTGTGGTTGGTGGTTTGAACCATCGTAACCCCAATATGTATTGTTAAATATTTGATTTGGATAAAAGGTTATTTGTTGCCCAAAGATTAGCTCCTAGTGATCCACCCTTCAATCCCGGATACTGGGTTTGTTGAGTGAGAGGGATAAAGACAATATGATCCAATTACTCCTCCTATAAAACATTAAACTTAAGTTCACTACTATAAAATTTTATTCGATCCGCTACTGCCAAGGTGTGCCTGTTTTCTTTGCACCTTTCAGTTATCTTTAGTCGGGCTAGTTTGCGGATTTCCATTTTTGGATTTGGCCTTGATGTTGCCCAACTTTTGATCCAGCTTGGTCTTCACCTCACTTGCCTGCTATTAGTCCGAGAGTGTAAACTCTTTGACCCACGCAGAGACAACCTACCAAAAGGTCAAAAAAGCTATAAGTAGTGGTTCTGTGGGAGGAATCATGATAAGTGGTGCATTGGTTGATATAAAATATGTTGTATAGAGTTTTGGTACTATAAGTGACTTTTATCTATTAATTGTGTCATCGTTATGTTTCCTATAGCCCCACTTCCCTGGAGTCTTACAAATTAGTTGCATTCTATTATTATTTCTAGTAATACACTTAATTGTTATCTCATACTTTTTGCAGTCTTCGACCAAGAAAGAGGCACGAGAACGATTAGATGAGGTCAGCTTTTTAATGCGATGCCGGCTTGTTGATCTTTACTTTATATCTGTTGTTGTTAACATACTTAAATCGGGTACTATTCTGCAGGGGATGAAAAGCCTGGAAGAGGTTTTTAAAAGTCAAGGAAAAGCAGTTGATGAATTGTTGAATATAGCAAAGGTAATTCATTGACTACTACAGATTGGATGTTAAACAATTCTAATGAAACAAGAAACATGTGGCCTATTGATGTTTGAAGCCTGAGGGAACTCTGAAATTCTCAATTTACAGTGTTTAAGTTTTAACATATTTAAACGTTCTGATGCTTATGTAGTTCAAATCTTCTGATTCTTATGTAGTTCAAATCTATTGTATAACAAAAGGATTCCCATGCTTATAGAGATTTTACAACTTGGAATATAAGCAAACATCCTTGAGAAGAATGCCACCTGTAGTGGAAAAGTAGAAATCGATTTACCTCAATCATGATTTTTTTATTAATGTATTTAATTGAATGTAAACAAATTATATTATATATCTAGTGATGATTGGAAATTCAGAATAGTACTCATGTTTAAACTAAATTACCCTAGATATTGATGTACATGATATATTTATCTAAATAACAGTATGGAATAATTCTTTAACAAATCTTCAAACTCCTTTCTTACAAATTAAATTTCTTGTAAAAATAATAGAAACGGTGAAATTGTCCCTAGAGCAAGGTACACAAAAGGGCATTGAAAAGGCTTCAAGTAGTAAGATAGTAAATATTTTAACAGAAAGGCCTTGAAAAGGTACTTCTTTCCCTCCTTATAGTTATAGATGAGGAGAAAGAGCCCCGATTAATCATTCATGAGAAGCTGACATGTGACAATTTCTCATTAATAATTTTTGGAGTTAGCCTGCTTTATTTGAGTTGTAGTTATATATTAGATATATCTGGATACAAAAAAGAACTAAATGTTTTGATACTTATGACTGAGGTTTGTCCCTATATCAGTTAACGGTTTCTTTAAAATAAAAATATTAATAGAATAATGGAAAAAAATGATCCTTACAAGAGGGTTAAGATAGAGGATAACTAAAATCAAAATTCTTAGAAATTCTATCATATGATAGCGATGTTTAAAAAATAGTTTGTATTTTGTTTTGTTAGTTTAATGTGAAAGTTGTGAAAGTACTCTTTATTAATTTACAATCATTTTATATTTTTACACACTAATGAAGTTGATAAATTATAAGAAATATTTCGTCTATACTAGAAAAATGTAATTTGCATTATAATATTATCTGAAATAATTTAATAAAATTATTTTTAATTTTAGATATTATGAAGTTCAATCTTCTTTTAAAATATCGAAACACAAAGAACATTTGGTCAGATCTCCAGAAAATGTTTAGAAGCTAATTGAATAAAAGCATTCGGAAAAAGTGGGAGTAAGAGAATTTAGTGGAGTGTAATAATGGGGAGGGGAGGGAAAACTTGTTATAAGAGACTGACAAGTGACAGCTTATTGAGATAGTGAGTCTTTACCTTTGTCTTAGTTATTTATACTTTCCTTTGGAATTGATATTGTGGATTTATTCAGCTCACTCACACCTAGTTCTTATTTTTCTTAAACAAGAAATAAGTCTATTATCTTTCATTTTTTCGGATGGACTATTAAATGTCTGACTTTCCTCGTTACCTTCATAATTTACTTTTGTTGTATGTTATCTTATGATTATGGGACAATGCATATTTTTACTTCCTGTTTGCAGGCTTTGCGTGCAATGCCAGTAGTTGATCTGGAGACACCAACACTTTGTCTTGTTGGAGCTCCTAATGTTGGAAAATCATCTTTGGTTCGGCTACTCTCGACAGGGAAGCCTGAGGTAGGTGTACAGACTCTGAATGGATTGGTAAATTAGGTTTTATAAATTAGATTGAATATACACTTTGAATATGCAAGTTCATTCTGTATTTTTCGTGCAGTTTGTGATTTTTTTTTATCGTGTGTAATGCTTATATGAAAGCTTTGAAGATGTATCAATGCCAAAAAGATTTCTGTAAGCTTCCCTGCTGCTGTGTTTATAAAAGTAGTTGTGTTATTTGTCCCAAATTTTACGTGCACAACTGCACATATGAAATAGAGTTAACAAGATTGTAATAATTTTTGTGGAACCCGCGTACGCCAGTAACGGTTTGCAGCAGTCCCTTGGGATATAATTTTGATAGGGGCATGGGGGAAATCAGCCAGTCTTTCTTAGGAAATAGTTGTGTTTTTATTGTGTAGGATCTCATAGTGGAAAGATTTTTAGATAAATTTAAATGGGTGGAAGGTAAGTCTACTTTGTTGGAAGTAGCCTTGTATTGATAGATTATTACGTTCTAGTTTGCCCATACATGCTTGTAAATGTGGCAAGCAGAACTAGAGAGTTTTTGGTAAAGTAGCTTACTAGCTTTGGTTTACTGTGGCTCAATTCTGGACTCTGTAGCAATTTAAAGGAATCTCTGATGTTATCCCAATTAAACTCTCCTGCAATGTTATATGTTTGGTGACTTTGGTCATATATTAAATGTATTTAATTAACCTTGCAGATACTATGGTACAGTAGCAGTGTAGCACCTTTGGTGGGTAGGCATATATACCAAAAATTTGTGGTGTTGTCTCAGTTTTTAAGATATTGAAATGAGAATACAGAGATTTTCATAGATACTGAAAATTTGTGCTGTTGTCTCCGGTTTTAAAATATTGAAATGTGAGTAAAGAGATTTTTATTTGACTTTGAATACATGTAGCCTCCCCACAATATTTCCACCGTACGAAATAAACTCTGGAGGAATGATAAGTTTAATTTGTTAGAGATTTGTCAAATTTAGGCGTAGTTTCTCCAGTTCAATTGAAATAAGTTTGTAAATTTGTCTTTATCTTCCTTAAACTACTTAGAATATATTTCCTCCAACATTCTATGGTTGTATTGTATCCACCATTTTATGTCGTCATTATGCTATTATATAACGGTCAACTGAGTCTTTCTCCCCCATGGTGCACAGATCTGCAACTACCCTTTCA
This sequence comes from Kitagawia praeruptora, assembly GCA_037693485.1. NCBI lineage: Eukaryota > Viridiplantae > Streptophyta > Magnoliopsida > Apiales > Apiaceae > Kitagawia > Kitagawia praeruptora. The sequence continues at coordinate 647,730 of CM075349.1, forward strand.
CTACTAGGGGAATTTTAATGGGTCATATTCATTTAACATACCAGAATTTTCAGGTACATTATATATTATGCATAACTTATTTAATCAATATTATTCTTTTGCTATCTAAATGTAATATGACTGCAGGTGACAGATACACCTGGTATCTTGAGGAGGCGAGATGGTAGACTTTTTCTTCTATTTGCACGCTTTTTTTGGCTAAATCTATTTGCATGTTCTTGTCTTCACTTTTTAATAATTTTTTTTCATTTGCTCATGAGTAATCACTTAGTAGTTTTGCTCTGTACTTGCATAAAATTATCTTGAACTATTTTATTGAAGTTCAAATTTTTAAAAATGGTTTAAAACCAATTTTTTGTCTTTAAATTTCCGCAGAAGGCCAATTTGGGGCTGTTGTTTTTAGTCAATTTAGTTATTCTGGGAGTATTATGCAATTATTTAATCAATTGCTAAAAACTAGTTCTGTCTTGTGTGCAATTGGAGTTTTGACCTAGGATTTGGAATATTGCTAGGTTGTGCTGACATTCACAATTTATTCATTTTTCTTGTTTGCACCTGTAGTGGACAGAAATAATTTAGAAAAGCTGACGCTTGCCGTCCTCTCGCATTTGCCAACTGCCGTGCTGTATGTTCATGATCTGTCCGGAGAATGTGGGACCTCACCTTCTGATCAGGTATCTTTTTTCCATGTCCTTTGCAAGTGATCTTTTGTACAACCTAGAATCTTGTGAAACATATATTCATCATGTTTATGTTGGATAAGTCTGGTCTAAAGTGTACAAATCCGAACTGTTAAAAGTATATATTTATACTCCTAAGGTGCCTAAATCATGTAGAGATTAAATCAGCCAGCCTAGCTTCATACTGATTTATGCGGACGTGGATTATTTAATCAAATTACAAAAATGTATGCTTCTATAACTGCAAAAAAAAATGCATGGAAGTATGGCATTATTTTGAGCATATTTTCGAAGGATGCACTCTGATTCTTTTTAGAAGCATTTACTGTTGTATTATATGAGAATATCCCCCTTAGGTATTACTATCAGATACCGCAATAAATTCCTTGGTCTGCTTATCAAAGATATGTCAGATATTTGTTGTAAACAATTGAAACTTTTGGTTCCCTCAAGATTTGTTTTATTAATAAATTTTATAATAGGGTCTGCGTTGTGATACCGATTTAGCTGTATTATTCAACTTGGCAAAAAAAGGAATTGCATCTATACAGTATTTCAGATTTTAGCTAACAAGATGTGACTGTTCTAGTGGTTGTGCTTGAGATCCTCGTGGTCTCGAAAATAGATAACTAAGATTTGTCAAAAATAAAATAAAATTAAGGTTTGAGCAGATAGCCGACGTCAATAATGATTACATTGTATTTTGACCCGGTGTCATATCACTAACACAACATCAACAAAATAAAGCATGTAGATGTTAACATATAATTTAAAATTGTCCTTCAGTTTTTCTAATTCCATTTATACACTTATGATGCAAACTGAATTTGTAAGATGATGTCACATGTCTGCCTTTTGGGAATACAAAAAAGAACCGCATAACTTGTGCACCCATATATATTGCCTCCATCTGTCTCCTTTTTTAGCTCTCTGTACCAGCTGGTTAGAAAATAAGATCTGCTATTTTCTTTACTTGTTAACCATCTAATACGCAGTATCATTTTTTATGCAGTATATCATTTACAAAGAAATTAAAGAAAGGTTCAGTGATCATCTCTGGATTGATGTTGTCTCCAAATGTGATCTACTGCAAGAGTCTCAAGTTGTTTACATTACAGAAGATAGTAATGCTGACAGTACTGAGCTGGCTAGATACCGGAAAATGGGACCTGATGGATCCTTGCGTGTTTCTGTAACGAGTGAAGTGGGGATTGACGAGGTTAGTATACTATAAATCTTACAGCATTTAAATAGTTGGTATTCGTGATGTCATGAAGTCCTGGAGATATTGTTGTAACTTGTATTCCAGTATTGTTCTAGACTTCTAGGTTCGAAATTAAAATTCTCTATGGTGCCGAAAATAGTAAACATCTTTGACACAATTAAAATGTCCTTGATGAAAATATGTTATAAGCCACTATTTAGTTTGTAAGTTATTTATGTGATATGTCAGAAGTGTACATGGAAGGAGGTGAAGCAATTTTATTCAGAACTGAGTGCATTTACTTATACTGCTAAAAACACCTACTTGATAAGTAAATCTACCTACAAAATAGCAAAGATATCTTCCCTGAAAGATTGCTAGATATCTAATCTGAAATGAAAAACTATTCAACTGTACACTGCAGCTTTAGTGTTCAACTAAAACACGGCTGCATTAAGTCATAAAATTCAAAGTAGTTAATCTCTGTTGGGAGGAGTGAGGGAATGTTCCTTTTGAACAGACCAAACAGTTGGTCTGTATTGGTATCTAAGGGTGAGGAAGCAAAAGTGCATTCCCTTTTATTGTTGGCAAGGCACAATTTTTTTATTTTGATTTTGATAATTATCAAAATTTGTAGACGCGTGAAATGCTTAATCCAAAGCTAGTTTTCTGAGTACTTTTTGAAAAATTTATATCGTTGTACTGATCTTAAAAAACTGCTAATGGTGCAGTTGAAGAGTAGGGTGCACGAGATGCTGGTATCTCAATTAGCGAGAATCAAAATCCCTGATAGCAAACAGGAAAAAGTTGAAGCTCCGAAGCGTTTTTTGTGACAGATATGTTCTCTGCATTATCAGTGAAGCAAACTATTGTTTCATGCAGGTTCATTTCCAATATTACATCTCAAGGTAGTATTGCGATGATGCTGACTGCTGCGCACTTAAATATTGGAACATACTCTTTTTGTAAATATTATGTACGTCATATATGCGAATTAGGCCTCTGTATGAAAGGTGTATGCTTAACATTCGGAAGTACATGGTGAACATTTTGGTATTCTTGAGCTCCAAAAAAAAGGCTTTAATGGATGAACAGGTCCCAACAATGGGAAGATTTTACATTTGTCATTGCATTTCGACTTAGTTATGATAAGCCTAGTTCCTCCGTTGATTTTATGAACCTGGTACTTACCAATAATTCACAAGATGTACTTGAATTATGTACTTGTTTGGCAAAAATCATGGGTCGACCTACGTTATTCAACTTGCAAGTGTTCAGTTTTTTTTTTTTTTGGATTGGTCGACCTATGTTATTTCCCTTTTTTTTTTGCTAGATAAATGTTATTCAACTTGCAAGTTCACGTAAAAGAAAGAGAGATGATAAGTAACACAAATTTAGGGGAACATATTCATTATATTAAGTATCGAGAACAATCTCATACTATGTTTTTAAGCAATTACATGCCAATCGCAGACTAGTGACATTCAAATAATTTAGCTAAAATATTGCTATCTTATATAGAGACAAAAATTTTAAGCTTCCCAAGTTAAATCATAAATGTAAATCCATTTTCCAGATTAAAGATATTTTAGGTTAAATGTACATGTCCAGCATTTGTGGAAATATGTAATTATAGTACTGTATGTACATTATCCTCATTCGCTGAAAGAATCAAGCGCTCAAAGAATTGCAATACTCATCATGACAATTAGGGTGTTTGGGGTTGCTTAAAATAAGTTACTTTTGACTTAATGGAGGTATTTTTAACTTAAAGGAAAAAGTAAAGTTGTTTACTTTAAGTTGAATGAATGGGTTTGGGTAATTTTACTTAAAGTTAAATGTGGGTTTAAAAATTTTGACTTAAAATGAAATTTGACTTAAAAAAATTTTAAATTCATATTATTTAAACTTTAGAAGAATTGTGAAAAAAAAAATTAAAAAAAAAATCGATAAATCATAAGTCAAAAGTACCTAAATGGAACTTATGATTTAAAGCAATTTTTTAACTTAAAGCCGGGCTTTAAGCCAATCACCCAAACAGACCATTTGCGACTAAAAGTGGCTTTCTCCTTAAAGCACGGGAAGCCAAACAGGCTGAATATCATAGTTACTTTAAGGAGCTAGATTAGGTTGTTTGATTTTGCCACTTAAACTAGGGTTGTCAAACGGATAATTTGGATACGGATATGCCTATATCCGTATCCGTATTCGAAATTATCGGATTCAGATACGGATAATATCCGCTTTATTTCGGATACGGATAATATCCGTTTTTTCTCGGATATGAATGCAGATATTTCGGACGGATATCGGATTTTTCAGATTTTTTTGACGCGTATTGATGATTTCGAAACAAAATTTTTTTCATTTAGAAAAAATAAAACTGTGAACGCCGTACTAAATATCTAATTTTATTATCTTTAAAATATTAAACTTAAACGAAATTTTTAAATATGTCTATAATATTGTTACAATTATATAAAATTTGTATAAATGTATTATTTAATTAATAAACACACATAAACACTACATGCTAATAGAAAAAAAATCTTAAATTATATCATTTAAAAATTATGTATATTCCATTTCGGATTCGGATACTCCGGATTCAGATACGGATAATATCCGCTTTATTTCGGATACGAATAATATTCGTTTTTTCTCGAATACGAATGTAGATATTTCGGACGGATATCGGATTTGTCGGATTTTTTTGACAGCCCTAACTTGAACATTAAGCATCTTTATTGATGGGTAAGGGGTCAGCTGTTGTTGGACAATCTGCGATTAATACAAACAATATAATATTTGTGTGTGTGTGAGTAACGGTTATATGTATAATTAAAACAAATGAAAGAGGAGACAAGGAACGAAAAACCCGAGTCCAGTGCATGACTGTCTCCTTAAAGCGTATTAGCCCTCACCGTACGTGCGAGCGAAACGCCTCCCAGGATAAAACGGATTGCAGTGAGGCTACAAACGAGCGTCACTCTCAGCGAGCTTGAGACAAGCAAGAACTATCACCAGAGGAAAAGAAGAAGCTGTATTTGTGAGGAGGATGTGTGTTTTTCGAGTAAAAAATCCTAAGGCTCTAAACGAGTATATATAGGATAGGAAAACTTGTGCGCTACACAATTGCCTTAATTAATTAGCCGCGCTAATCAATTAAATTGGTGACAATTTCCTTAACACAATTGCCTTAATTAATTAGCCAAGCTAATCAATTAAATCGGTGGCAATTTCCTTAATTAATTGACTGTGTTAATTAATTATATATATATTACAAAATATCGACTCCCGGTCTATATTTGAGGTATGAATATCATACGCCCTTCGCTAAGGGTCTTAACCAAACAATCCGGCTTATAACTGATATTTCATATATAGTCTATAAGCCGATATCAATTCAGGGAACAAGTAATTCAATATTAACTTGAAAGTAGGCATGCATGCTATGGCATATGTATAAAACAATCATCATATATACTATCACAACAACAGTTCCAAGTATTGGAAACTTGCCTGGTAATCCTGTAGGGGTAGTGTGCCTCGTGTCAATCCAGTGATCTATAAATAGTCACAATAACCAAGGTCAATCACTTAACATTTCGAAGGTTAAGTGTAACTTAACTTAAGTCATGTAAGTTCAGTCCAAAACACACCTCGAACCCACCCTTAATGTCAGATTTTTCGTATATCTTACTTAATCAATTATAACCTCGTTCTTTGCACCAATATGTGGTCTTGATAATTCTTAACAAGTTTCGTGTTTTAGTCGACTCGAAATTCCCTTTTCAACTTAGCCAAAAAGGGTGGCCAAGGTAGTACCCCTAGGGTTGACTTTTCTGAGAATCACTATTTCGAGACTCGTACTTCAACACTTTTAATAAATCACTGGAAACGTATTTAATTACGAAACCACTTATAAAATCATCTTTGGTATTTGTAATATTTATCATAAAATTTCCAATTCGAAGCCACGAGTCTAAATAGGTGAAATGTATTTTTGAAGTTCAGTCGACTATGGATCTTTACTATTCACACCTCTTTCACTAAAATGTTCATAACTCGGTAACCGTTAACTCAAATGACGCACCGTTTTCGCGTACATGATCTAGAGAATGTCTAGAAGGTAGCTAACTCAAAATTGGACTTAGATCAGAAGATTAATTTTTCGGGATTTTGCCAAAACAGGGCAGGAGGTTTTAATGAATAATGTTACCTCCGAAAAGTGGTTTCTTCGCACTTATCCTCGATTCGAATATCTTTATAAAATCGGAAAACGATCCATTTTACTTGTGGTTTTCTCTCACGCCTTCCTTATGACCTCTAATATTTAATTACCATGATTCGTCACTGACTTAGTCATGTTAAGGGATTCCAATTTCAGTTACGAACTTTCGATTACGGTTTCGAACATCTTTTACGAATTTAATCATAACTCCTAAACCGTAAGTCCATTTCATACGATCTTTATATCAAAACGAAGCTTATAACATAATCTAGCTTATCATGGAAGAAATCGAAGCAAATCAGTGACTTATACCTACTGTCAAACTCGTGTTCTTAAGGTTAACGAAATTTCGGCATTACGACGGCTATAAATCGAATATTTCTAAATTCCAAACCTTCCAATAATCATGGTATCCACTCCAACCAACATATACATGATATATAACCATGAACTGAGGCCAAGCAATGCCTTTCCGTTCATCTAAACTATTTTTAACATTTACTAAAACCAAACCATAATCATGCTTATAATCATGCTTATAACCATAACTAAGCTATATCCATCATAAGCATGCTTAAATCTCAAACAAGAGTTAGGGTTTCAAGAGGTTATACCTTCCTTAGAGAGTGACATAGCCTTACTAAGCCTTGTATGGTCCTTGTATAGCCTCCATGAAGCTTGGATCATCAACCAAAATCAAGATCCAAAAGTTTTGTTCTTGAAAATCACTATTCACCCTAGGCTTTGATGAATTAATTGAAAATGGAAACAAGTGAGATTGGCTTTGAAATTTTTATGGGATCACTTTTAGGAAATGTAAGACTCACCATAATTTTTGCAAGATCAAAAGATGGTGGGAAGAGGGGTTTTGATTTTGGAATTATGGTGAAGGCCGAATGGAAGAATGGTGGTGGTGGTGACTTCCTTTTTGCTTTTCTCTCTTTTCTCTCTTTTTGATTAGTGGTAAAGTGAAATTTGTTGGATATTTTGATGTATTATAGCTGCACTTACACTCCAATTACAAGTGTCAAGTAGCCTTGGTGAGTGGGAGAAAAGAGATGACATGTTGCCTTGTTGTTTACTTCTTAATCACACACCTCATCACTTTTCTTTTTCTTTTCTTTTCTCATTTCTTTTCCACCAATCTAATATTAGTAAACCCTAGATGATCATGTGGTATTTCTCATCTCAGTATATATTTAATCCGTAATTCATTTCGTGTTCGCTTTATCGCTTAATCTCGTTATAAAGTTCTAGCGATTTCTAAAACGCTTATCATTCTAACTCGAGGATTTTCATTCTAATTTCTCAAATCATAATTAAATAAAATCCTTAATTCCTTGACATAATAATTCTCTTATCTTGTCCGCATTAATATGCTCTTTACTGCTCGATCAGATTTTCCTTAAAATAAATTTTGGATTTTCTGAAATCCGATCACGTTTACATACACTTATTTGCTTCGTAGATCGCTAATACGAACTCAGAAATCCGTTCCGAATACCGGGTATAACATTATTATAATAATATTCCAAATTCCACCAAAATCTCTATTCATCACTTATTTTTATTTAATTCCTATAATTAGGAAAATGAACCTGGTTCACCTTCGAGTGTTCCTTAACCTTTTTACGGAACCGCTGGGCTTATAATAGATATTGATTTGGATGACATGAGGGTATCTATTTCTCTCTAGGGAATCTTATCTTAACTTTCTAGGAGATAGATTATTCTAATCTAAGTTATCACCCAATAACATCCTTCAGGCCATATAACCTTGGAATATATATATCCTGTCATTATTCATTCTTTAAAGCCAGTATTACAATGTAGTTGTAACCACTGTTCACTCTTACATCAATGCATAATAAAAGTTTTAATTCTACCCAAAAATCTGGGTTCTTACAGTCTCCCCTCCTTAAAAGGATTCCGTCCCGGAATCAGGTAGAAGACAAATGGGGTACTTGTTGGTCATTTCGCTTTCCAATTCTCTGGTCGATCCTTACACATTCCAATCTTTCTAAAGCACATCGTACTGGTGTTACAACACACCCTTTATCCGTTCTACCAGTTCTTTGATACTTTCGCATAACACATCATCCGGTATACGCTCTTGTCCGTTCTTATACTATTAACCTTATTGGTACATGCAGTGACTTCGGTATCACTAAGGCGCTACGAATTCCGGAGATAACCTCACTCGTGATTTTTTGCAATTTCCTGATCGCTTTAATCTTCGCAATCTCGATGTATATATATTTAGGTGAAAAAGAATTTATCGAGAGATCACTGTGATCAATGAACATTTGTTATATTGCATAGCTAGTACAGAAGGGGGCCAGCCTTTAGTACTTGACAAGCAATTAAACAATTAATGGCATTCCACTTAGACTCCTATCACACAGACAGAGAGTCACGTAGTAGTACCTCCCCTCCTTAAATGGTTGTTCTTCTCAGTTTAGAAGAAGATAAATAGGAGTGGAGAAAAGAAACGAATTTCAAAGAATTATATAAGAAAGTTTTCATGATTGTCAAAATATCATACTTATAATTTACCTCTGAGCTATAGAGGTTTATTAGAGAAGAAAGAAAAAAAAAATAATCATATTCGTATCAAATTCCACTTTTTCGTAATCTCACCTATCACATGTCCTTGCTGTTCTGTCCATCATTCTATGGACCTATACTCTTGCTTGATATTAGCACCACTTACTTTTTGGAAAATCCTTCAACCTCTCAGGTTAAATCTTGGATTTCTCGCTTGGCGTAACTACTACTGACATTTCACGCCACAACACTGGCTCTTTCATATACATAATATTAACACTATCAGGTTGTCATTCCGAGAGCTCGTCGTTAGGAAACCCATTCATTAATCCATTCATAACATTTTGAGCTTCACATTTAATAATTACCTCTCTATCTTTTCTTTATCAATCACATCCATCTTATCATCTAGTTCTCATTCACTTCTGTTATTGAACTCCACCGTCATCTTATTAGGGGAACACTTGTTACCTTTATTCAATATACGTGGCACGTTTGTGGTCAAACTTTCCTTTGTTCAACCATCTAGATTTCACTTTCTCATTCCATGAGTCTCTTTTATTACTCAATCAAACTATTCCATATTTCATCGAATTTTCCAAACCTAAAAGGAGTCAATTTGTATGTCATTCATGCTCCTAATTCCAACTTTCCGTTTTGGCCAATACCCTTACATTGCCAATTCCATACTTTCCTCGCTTCATTACTGGAGATTCTCATGAGTCTGCCTATCTGACTCTCTTATTAATTCCCAATTCTATTTCCATCTCTATCAGTCTCTTGTCTTTATTTCTACTATAATCATTTTATGAACCATCGTAACCTAATTCTTCATTTCAAATATCCCGTCGTTCCAGAAATTACACCATCCGAAATAAACCTGGATGATTTCTCTAACTTAGATTCACTGTTAGGAATATGTTGTAGTTGATGATAACTTAACATTCAAGCAAAATTGTATAAGTCAAGTTTTGTAACTGTCAACGGATAAGACCTTATAACTCTATCCGTTGACAGGTAGCTCATCAACGGATGAGGTTTTGTAGCATACTGCAATATCTCTATTTATCAGTTGATAGTGTCTTTATTCAGAGTCATGTTGACCATCAATGGATAGGCAGAATAGGGTAGCCAATTGTAAATAAGCTATGCTATGTAATTCTGTCTAAGTGAAAATGTATCAACGGATGAGAACAGGGCTCTATCAACGGATACAACTCAAATCTACTCGATCAACGGATACAGCTCAAACTACCATCAACGGATAAGTAGACACAACATCAACGGATAATCATTGTCACTTTATCCTATGCTAGGAATTAGCAGTTGATAAGGACAGGTTTGACTGACAGATCACATGGGTTGATAGTAGGTATAAAAAGCAATATGGCAGCCATACTTTGGAAACACAGAAGAAAGAAGCATTCCATTTACACAGTACATACAAGAAAGGTGCAGGGGACATATCTGTTCACAAGGACAACCTTTCGGCTACATGTGGATTTGGAGTGGAGTAGCAAGTCAACTTGAATTAGATTAATATTATCTTATTCCTGTAGCACTTGTAAACTTGGAATATATAACCAAGTGTAGCAACTCTTTAGATTGTAAGAAAACATACACATTTGCTTAGGGTTTCTTGAATATCTTTAGAAGCAAAGAGTTGTAAACACAGAAGCTGTGTACACTTGTATCACAGGGTTTTCTTCGAATAAAAGTCTCAGGTGGTACATTTAACCACCTGATTTTTTATGTGTTTGTGAACCATTTCTTATTTAGCAATTATTTCCTTATAGATTTCTGTGGTTTTTATCAGAAATTTATAATAATCAAGAATTGTATTCAACCCCCCCCCTTCTACAATTATACAAGTGTGTAATCTGGGAATAACAATTGGTATCAGAGCAAGCTTCTAATATATTTGAAGTTTAAAGATCAACACACTTTCAACATGTCTAAGAAGGATTATGGAGTGAAGATACCGGTTCTTGATAGGGAAAATTACTTTCACTGGAAAGTAAAAATGCGTCTACATCTCATGTCTATTGATGTAGGTTTTGTAGATTGCATTGAGAAGGGTCCTCATGTTCCAATGAAGGCTGCTTCAAGAGTTGGTCTTGCTGCAGATGCACCAGACACGTACATCCCAAAACCTGTTTCTGAATGGAGCGCTGAGGATATTGCAGAAGTTCACAAGGACAAAAAGACCATGAATATTCTGTTTAATGGCTTAGAAACAGACATGGTTGACAATGTTATCAACTGTACTACCGCCAAGGAAGTATGGGACATTGTTCAGACCCTTTGTGAAGGTACAGAACAGGTAAGGGAAAACAAGATGCAACTACTGATCCAACAGTATGAGCACTTCCATTTCAAGAATGGAGAGACATTGAATGATACATTTAGTAGATTTCAAAAGCTACTGAATGGCTTGAAACTGTATGGAAGAATCTACCAAGTGAAAGATTCTAATCTCAAATTTCTGAGATCACTGCCCAAAGAGTGGAAGCCTATGACTGTTTCTCTAAGAAACACTCAAGAGTACAAGTCATTTACTCTTGAAAGACTCTATGGAACTTTAAAGACATATGAACTAGAAATGGAGTAGGATGAAGAAATTGAGAAGGTCCAAAAGAAAAGTGGGTCAGTTGCACTTGTTGCCAACTTGGAGCAGAAGGAGGAAAAGAGGACTGAAGCTGCTAAATCTACACCAAACAGGGAGGTTTGTGAAGGTAGAACAGAATCAAGCTAAAGCAAGGAAAAGGTGTCTGAAGAAATGAGTGTCCTACAGCAGGATGAATTGGATGAGATAGATGAGCATTTAGCCTTTCTATCTAGGAGATTCTCTAAGCTAAAATTCAGAAGAAACTCTGGGGTGGCCAAGCCATTTAACAAGGATTTTTCTACAAGCAATTATGTGGATAAATCCAAAATTAAATGCTATAATTGTGGTATTGCTGGTCACATGATAAGTGAATGCAGGAAGCCTAGATCTGAGAACAAGGGAAAGTCAACTGAAACTATTGACTACAAGAAGAAATACTTTGATCTTCTCAGACAGAAAGGAAAGGCATTCATGACCCAAGAGTATGACTGGGCTGCTGATGGAAATCATTCTGATGATGATGCTGAGTTTGTCAACCTTGCATTAATGGCTGATTCTGAGCAGGAAGCAAGTTCAGCTAGCAATCAGGTATTTTCTACTAATCTCTCTGAGCTCACCAAAGAGGAATGCAATAGTGTTATAGATGATATGTCTACTGAACTATATCACTTGAGTGTTACTCTTAAATCACTTACTAAAGAGAACAATAGGATTAAAGAAACTAATCAGTTCTTAAGTGATAGAAATGCAGTTCTGGAAGTTCAATTTCTAGAATTTGAGAAAATGAGAGTTGATTGCAATGATGCTAAAAATGAACTTGAAGCTGTGTTAAAAAGAGAATTAATCTTAAGAAACCAGCTTGAAAAAGAACAAGGAATAATTGCTAAATTTCAAAGTTGTAGGAATATTTCTCAAAACATAATAGAAGTCCAGGGAATAGAATCATTTGTAAGGGATACCTGGACTCAGAAGAAAAAGGAGCTAGAACCTTGCCTTGAGGATCTAGAGACTATTTGTGAATCAACGGATAGTGATCATCCGTTGACAGATGAACCATCAACGGATGAGAGGTATCCGTCGACTAACAAAAGGTCTGTTAGTAAGAAGGAACTCAAGAGACTGAACAATCAGTATGGTCCAGTAGCCAAGAACTTTGTTTCTGGTGAAAGTAGCCAAGCCAAATCAAGTGAGAAGGCTAAGGCAGGTGATTTACCCAACAAAAAGGCTTTTGTAAGTCAGTTAATGAAAAGGTAGAGACTGAGGGTAAAAAGAAAAAGAACAGAAATGGTAAGATAGGCATTAACAAGAAAAACAATTATTCTCCTGACAAGTTTGCTCCTAGGAAAACTTGTGGTAATTGCAATAGTGTCAATCATCTATCTTCTAATTGCAAGTCTGTTAAAAGGACTCCTGTTCATGTATCTCAATCTATGCCAAGTATGCCTGCAATGCCTGTTATGCCTGGTTTGTATCAGAATGCTAGTTTTTCAAATCCATATGTGAACATGCCATATGTGCCTAATCCTTATTTTCAATCTGTGAATATGCCACAAATGTCATGGAGCATCCCCAGCATGGATAATATGTATGCCAACTTTTCACAAATGCATGCATCAAATATTTATGCAAATGAGCATCTGTCTAAACCTATCACTCAAGCATCTACACCCAAAGTGAAGATTGCCAAGAGTGTAAAACCAAAGGCTAACAAGAAAGGACCCAAGGAAACTTGGGTACCAAAATCAACTTGATTTGTATTTTGGATTGTGTGCAGGGAAATAAGAGGAATCTATGGTACCTAGACAGTGGATGTTCTAGGCATATGACAGGAGATTCAACCCTGCTCACAGAGTTCAAGGAGGAAGCTGGCCCTAGGATTACCTTTGGAGATGACAGCAAAGGTTATACAAAGGGATATGGCTTGATTACAAAGGACAATGTCATCATTGAAGAAGTGGCTTTAGTTGAAGGTTTGAAGCACAATTTGCTGAGTGTCAGTCAGATTTGTGACAAAGACTATGAAGTAAAGTTCACTAAAGAAGCCTGTGTTGTTTCTACCAAGAAAAACAACAATGTGGTTCTGACAGGCTTTAGAAAAGGAAATGTTTACATAGCTGACTTCAACTCAGTATGCTCAGAATCCATTACTTGTCTCTTCAGCAAAGCAAGCAAGGATGAGAGTTGGCTATGGCATAAAAAGCTGTCTCATTTGAATTTTAAAGTAATGAATGATTTGGTAAGAAAGGATCTTGCTAGAGGAATCCCTCAATTGGAGTTCATCAAAGATGGACTGTGTGATGCCTGCCAATTAGGAAAGCAAAAGAAATCATCCTTCAAGAGCAAGACAGAGTCATCTATTGTTAAGCCCCTTCAATTGCTGCATATGGACTTATTTGGTCCAGTAAATGTCATGTCCATCTCAAAGAAGAAATACTGTCTGGTGATTGTGGATGATTTCTCTAAGTTTACATGGACTTTCTTCCTGCACTCCAAAGATTGTGCAAGTGAAATCATCATCAATCATCTCAGACAAGTAAACAATGGTTCTGAAGTAAAAGTACAAAGAATCAGGAGTGACAATGGCACTGAATTCAAAAATTCCACAATGAATATTTTCTGTGAAGAGAATGGAATTGTCCATGAGTTTTCTGCTGCTAGAACACCTCAACAAAATGGGGTTGTTGAAAGGAAAAACAGAACTCTCATTGAAGCAGCTAGAACAATGTTAAGTGAATCAAGATTGCCAACATATTTCTGGGCTGAAGCTGTTAGCACTGCCTGCTTCACTCAGAATATTTCCTTGATCAATCAAGCTAGAGGAATGACTCCCTACCACTTATTCACCAACAAGAAACCAACGTTAGCTTTTCTCCATGTCTTTGGATGTAAGTGTTTTGTGCTAAGGAATCATGGAGATAACTTGGGCAAATTTGAAGCAAAGGCAGATGAAGCTATCTTTGTTGGGTATGCAGCAGGGAAAGCCTATAGAGTCTACAATTTAAGAACCAACATTGTCATGGAATCTGTACATGTTGTGTTTGATGATCAGAAGATTCTAGGTCTGAATGATGAAGGCTTCCATGAAAAGTTGAGATTTGAAAATGAGGTAGAAGGAAGAATGTACATTGATGATGATGAGGAAAATGAAGATCATGACCTTGGAAATTCACCTAGAGCTGTTGGTCCAACTAGAAGTGATGCTAACACTGGAAATGAAGCATCCGTTGACAGTCATACTAGATCATCAGATGCATCCGTTGACAGACATTCTCATGTATCCGTCGAAAGGCAAAATGGAGCATCCGTTGATAGACAAAATGATGCTTCTGTTGACAGTCAACTTCATAATTCCTCAAGGACAACAAACTCAGGGGGAGTTTCTCAAAGTCAAAACTCAATATCCAATCAACAATATCATACTCACATAGATGAAGCAACCTCATCTAGATCAAACCTTCCACCTTCAAGAAAATGGACCAGAGATCATCCTTTTGAGTTAATCATTGGTGACTCAAACTCAAGAGTCCAAACTAGGAGAGCCACACAAGAAGAGTGCCTATACAGTAGTTTCTTGTCTCAAGAGGAACCTAAGAAAGTGGAGGATGCTCTTCTAGATCCAGATTGGGTCTTAGCAATGCAAGAAGAGCTAAACCAATTTGAGAGAAATAAAGTATGGAAGCTTGTGCCCAAACCTGATGATAGAGGTATCATAGGTACCAAATGGGTTCTCAAGAATAAGACTGATGAAAATGGCATAATTGTGAGGAATAAAGCTAGATTAGTGGCAAAGGGCTATTCTCAAGAAGAAGGAATAGATTTTGATGAAACTTTTGCACCAGTGGCAAGACTTGAGGCCATCAGAATTTTCCTAGCCTATGCAGCACATGCCAACTTCAAAGTCTATCAGATGGATGTTAAAAGTGCCTTTCTAAATGGGGAACTGGAAGAAGAGGTATATGTCCATCAACCTCCTGGCTTTGAAGATCCAGAATTTCCAGATTATGTATATCTTCTCTTGAAAGCACTTTATGGTTTGAAGCAAGCACCAAGAGCCTGGTATGACACTTTATCTCAATTTCTTCTGGAGAATCACTTCACTAGAGGTACAGTAGATAAAACTTTATTTCATAGAAATGTCAATGGTTCTTCAATACTTGTTCAAATCTATGTAGATGATATTATTTTTGGGTCTACAGATGAGAAGCTTTGTAAAAGGTTTGCCAAACTTATGCAAAGTAGGTATGAAATGAGCATGATGGGTGAATTAACTTACTTTCTTGGCTTACAAGTAAAGCAAGTTAATGAGGGAATTTTCATAAGTCAAACAAAATATATTTATGATCTCTTAAAGAAATTTGACTTAATGGATTGTGCCTCTGCAAAAACACCTATGGCCACTGCAACTAAGCTTGAGTTGAATACTAAGGAAAAATCTGTGGACATCTCAAGCTATAGAGGCATGGTAGGCTCACTTCTATATCTAACAGCTAGTAGACCTGATATAATGTTCTCCACATGTCTTTGTGCTAGATTTCAAGCTGACCCTAGAGAGTCTCACTTGATTGCTATTAAGAGAATTTTCAGGTATCTCAAGGGAACACCAAACCTTGGCATTTGGTACCCAAGAGATTCTGGCTTTGATATAATTGGCTATTCAGATGCAGACTATGCAGGTTGCAGAATTGATAGGAAAAGTACTACAGGCTCCTGTCAGTTTCTAGGGAATAGGCTTGTGTCATGGTTCAGTAAGAAACAGAACTCAGTCTCCACTTCTAACAGCCGAAGCTGAGTACATTGCAGCTGGAAGTTGTTGTGCACAGATTCTTTGGATGAGGAATCAACTTATTGACTATGGTCTAAAAGTTGAGAAGATTCCAATTTTCTGTGACAACACTAGTGCTATTGCCATCACAGAAAATCCAGTGCAACATTCGAGAACCAAGCATATTGACATCAAATACCACTTCATCAGAGAGCATGTGATGAATGGTACAGTAGAAATGCACTTTGTGCCAAGTGAAATGCAGCTTGCAGATATCTTCACCAAGCCTCTTGATGAATCCTCATTCACAAGATTGGTAGGTGAACTAGGTATGCTTAATTTTTCATAATTCCTAGTGGTATCTAATAATACTGTATTGCAGCTAGAAATGTGTTTTGATTTACTTGAGAATTAAAAACTCTCAGAATAACTCTTAGCAGAAATTTTGTCTAAGGCAAAATTTGCTTATCAACGGATATCCTTTTATCCGTTGGTAGTGTAAACACATTACTAGATTTTCGTATGTCAACGGATAACAGGTTGTCCACGTCATCGATGGATAAACTGTTTTCTCAACCGTCCAATCTTTATCCGTTGATATACATATACTTTTTATATAGCCGTTGATAAACGTGTATAATTAGTCACGGCTGTACTTCTTTCCTTTTTATTTATTGTCTGACAGTTACTTTTGACCAATGGGGTAATTACTCTTAATTATTTCATTTTTAATTCTTGGAATATATAAAAGGCTGTTTTGTATTCTCACATTTCACCTTTATTCATTTTCAAGAGTCTCACTAGTTAACTGCATCTTCTTCACTAAATCTCTCTCTGCAACAAAAGCTCAAACACTCCAATGGCGCCTATTGTTAAGATGATGTCTTCCACCGGGTTTACCTATGAGAAGAACAATTTCGCGGCCTTTGTTGATACTGTGAACGCTCCAGAAGCATATCACACCATGATGAATTTCGTGAAGAAATGCAAACTGTCACATGCTATGACTGCCACCACTCCTCTAATCCATGAGGTTATCGAAGAGATGTGGGCATCTGCTGAGTACAATGGCACAGACGGTACACTTGCTTTTTCTTTAAAGGGTAAAAATTATGTAGTTAATTCTGATGTGTTAACTGCTTGTTTAAAATTGCCTGAGAATAACTGTCTGAAGGAACCCAGTAATGCTGAAATTGTTACCATGCTTAATTCCATAAATTATACCCTTAGTACTGAGAACTTAGGGAAAATTGTTAGGAAAGGTATGGTTAAGGAATGGAGTTATCTTTGTGATGCCTTCATTAAAACTTTTTCTGGCAAGATTAGTAACTTTGATGCTGTTACCAACTCCATGCTAATTATGCTTTGTATGCTTTTAACTGATAAATTTTATAATTTTGGCACACTAGTCATGTATGAGATAGCAGCTAAATTAGGTAAAAAGGAAACTAGGGGCAAGAATGTTTATTTTGCTAGATTTTTAATGCTCCTAGCACTGCATGTATCTGAGAATGAGCTATCCATTGCTAACCCGGATAGCAAGTTCAATTGTTTTGTTCAGGAGAAGAGAGTCTTAAGTGATTTGATTCGAATGAACCTAAATGCAGAAGTACAATTGGTATATCTACCAATTATTCAGGTAACTGTTTCCAACCCTGAACTTCCTATCTCCAACCCCCAAATTTCTTTGCCTTCTAGTGTCACAATGGAGTCTGTGACTGTGACCAAACAGGCTCCTACCAAAGTGACCAAATCCAAAGTTCCTAAACCACAATCTAAAAGACAAACCTCAGGTGTCTCTCAAAAGTCATCTGTTGCAAAAACTACCAAAGCTCTTGAGGGGAGTGTGAAGGTGGTAGTGAGTGGTGAGGGACAGGGTGAACATCAAAGAAGCCCTAAGGATAGGGAAGGTAAGGCAAGTGCACACAACATTTCAGTCTCTCAAAAGACTGTTAATGAACCTACAAGCCAATTTCTAGCTACATCCTCTCAACAGGGTGTGACTACTAATTTGAGTTCCATTTCAGGAACACAGCACAAAAGGGCAAGGGACACAGATAGCTCTCCCTCAAAAACCTATGGTAGAAGGGTAAAATCCAAAACCATTGGGGAATCACAGGGTGCACACACTGTACAGCAAACTGTACCTTCTCAAATTCAGTTTGATGTGACTTCAATAAATGTGGAGTCACAGCCCCTTGATCTTAACCTTCAAATCGATACACATTTTGATCCACCATCACCAACTCCATCTCTGGATGTGGATATGATCTCTACATCAATTCCTGATTCTCCATCTTTAAAATTCTTGGAGAAGCCCCACTCAACAATTGGTGGTCATCATCTTTTAGATGATTTGTTGGGCCATCAATCTTCCATTCCTGAATTCACAACACTATCTGTGGCCTCTTCCTTAAAATCAATCACCACAGATTCCGTGTTGGTTTTCACTTCAACGGATACTCGTTTACCTTCATCAACGGATATCCTTCATCCGTTGACAAGTGTTTCTTCATCAACGGATATGTCTTCAACTAACTATCCGTTGACAGCAATAACTACTACATCAACGGATATTCCTTATCCGTTGACAACTCTCTCTACCACTGCAAAATGTGACATTCCTATGTCAACTGTGGAGGAGTTTGTAGTAATTGAAACACTTTTAGGAATGAGGGAAGGGAGTGAGAGGCTGCCTTGTGAGCAGGCAAAAGGAGAGAAAATCAATGAGAGGCTGACCATTTCTTCCGGTCAGGCAAAAGGAGAGCTAGAGAGTTCCACCTTAGTAGGTGAAGGTGAGGGTGTGAGAGGTGTGAGCCAGGGGGAGCCCCTGATGCAAGAAAAGAGAGATGAGAGGAGAGAAGGGACTACAGGAGAAATAAGGCAGGAAGAATCAGTCATTGCAAGTGAGTTAATGGAGGTTAATGAAGCTTCCAAAGAGATGGAATTTAGACAGGAATATCAGTCAGTTATTGACTCCATCTCTTTGGATCCTGAAACCTTTACTCATCCTGTTTCTGCCTATCAAGTCATGGCACAGCAGGGCAATGTGGAGGCAGAGGAGGCAATGCACCTAGTGCACACCTCAGAATCTCTTCAAAGAGCAAAAGAAGCTTTACAAACCCTGTCTCCAAATGCTGGAAGTGAAGAGTTTGGCAGTTATGACAGTCACAGTTCAGATGGTGAAGACATAAATGAAGATGAAACTCCAGGATGGATGTTTTCCAATGCCACTGAACTTGGGCATCTCAATGTGGAAATCATGAAGCAATACCAATCTGCTAAGGCTGAGCACCAAACTGCAGAACCACAGAGAAAGAATGTTCTTGAGCAAGTAATGGCCTCCCTGAAATTACAAAAGATGCAATCTGTTATTCAAAGAACACAGCAAGAGGAGGTCCAGTCTGCAATTAGAGAGATGAAAATAGCACTAGATGCCAGGATTGAGGCACTAGCTCCTACTACCACTCAGAAGGTGCTTTCTAGCAAACTTCTCAAAGAAGATAGCCTGGCTAAGTCTGTTCAGCTTCTTTCCTCAAGGGTGGATAGTATGGAATCTCAATTGCACACAATCATTGCCAATCAAACAAAACAAACTCAACTACTGGAAATGCTACTTGCAGCTTCAACCCCAACCCTTGATGCTAACAAAAAGGGGGAGAAAATGGGAACAAGCACAGAAGAGGCTGCAACATCTACTGGCCAATTTCAAGCTACCAGTAGTGAGATAGCACATATTGAGGGGGAGCAACAGCCAATTGTAGTGGTCAATCCAACAGAGTTTGAGATAAAGGCTTCCCCTGTGAAGAAACAAGTGGCTTTGCCTGAGATTCAAAGATTAGAAGACATCTCAGATGGTGAAAGGCAAGCCAGGATAGAAGCTTTGGAAAAGATAAACAAGGAGGCTAATGACAGAATTCTAAGGACAGAGAGGATGATCAATGAATCAATTGCATCAACTCTGTTCCTTAATGCTCAATCTTCTGCTCCAACAATATCAACCACAATCATGAAGGTGCTCACTCCAAGGGTTGTGGCTCCTACATTCTATGATGCTGAGCCATCATTTGTCAAAGAATTTGAACCAGCTATCAAAACCAGAGCCTACTCACCACCAAAGGAAAATGGGAAGAACAAGCTTCAATTGGACTACCCATTTCCCAAGAATGATGAAGTAAAGCTAATGGGAAAAACAATTATGGAGTTCAAAGTTCAGACAAATAAGAGTGTAAGAGATTGGATGGCTGTAATCATGAGGAATGGAAAAGTATTAAATATATCCAACAGTCATCCTAGATTTGTGGAAGCTAAAAGAGAAGAAGTCTCCAGAATCCAAAGGGAAGCCCATCCAAGTACAGAAAATCAACATGAAAACTCAGAAGAGAAGCAAGCCAGGCTAGCTCAAGAGTTAATGGATGAGGTAGAGGTTGAAATGAAGGAACCTGAGGAAGTTCCCAAAATCAAACCTAGAAGAAGGAAAGCTAAAACCAAGAGGGTTCTTTCTCCAGAACCCTCTCCAGAAAAAGAAACAATTGGTTCACCAGTACCTATGTCTGCACTAGTAATCGACCCAACTGTAAACTTTCATGGTGACCCCATAAGGCCTAAAGAGGAACCAGTGAATTTTGATTCAATTGAAGTTCCTTCATTCTTGCTAAATCCAAAACAGAAGAAAAGGGCTCCAAAGAAGCAACTTTCAAAGGGACCAGTTCAAGTTGCTAGGGTACCTGCCATTGTCAAACAACCAATCTTGGAAAACAAAGAAGACTTTATCTATCAGGCAGAAATTGAAGAATACTCTGACATGAATCTATTTTTGGATGAATTGTCAGAAGTAAGAGGAATTGACAAGTACAAGAATCAGCCTGAGAGATTAGTGTTTGTCTACAAGGGAGGAAGTCAGAGGACATGGCCACTAAAGAAGGTTCTTGGAGAAAATTATCATACATTGACCAGAGTGTTCTCAGCTTTCAAGAGACACACAGGGTTCTCTGAGATAGCCAGAAGGGAGATAATTAGCAGAATAGAAGAAATAAGGAGAGAATGGAACTCACCCTCAAGTCTACCAAAGAAAATGAAGATCCCTTATAATGGACAGAAAATCCACATTCAACCCTTTTGGATGATGGAGTTCAGGGATAATGAGGGCACTAGGAGATTCTTCAGGTTAGAAGACCAACTGTCAAAGGCTAGTTCTGACTACCTGAGATGGTTACAACTAAAGCTAAATCCAAAGGTTGTTGAAGAAGATACCTTCTATAGGCAACTTCAAGTGCAAATTGAGTCCAACTCTACCAAGGAAGGAAAGTCAAGGGTGCAGCCAACCAGAGAGAGGAAACCTCATTAATCTGCTCAATCTAAAGGAGCACATCTCTGATAAGTTTCTTAAAGCTTTCTGTTTTTAATTTTTGTAGCTTAATACAATGTTTGCATACTGAAGTGTGAATATATCGTTAGGAATGTTTTGTTATCATCAAGGTTATGAATTTATGCTTTATAGCCATCAAGTATAAATTGGGGGAGATTGTTAGGAATATGTTGTAGTTGATGATAACTTAACATTCAAGCAAAATTGTATAAGTCAAGTTTTGTAACTGTCAACGGATAAGACCTTATAACTCTATCCGTTGACAGGTAGCTCATCAACGGATGAGGTTTTGTAGCATACTGCAATATCTCTATTTATCAGTTGATAGTGTCTTTATTCAGAGTCATGTTGACCATCAATGGATAGGCAGAATAGGGTAGCCAATTGTAAATAAGCTATGCTATGTAATTCTGTCTAAGTGAAAATGTATCAACGGATGAGAACAGGGCTCTATCAACGGATACAACTCAAATCTACTCGATCAACGGATACAGCTCAAACTACCATCAACGGATAAGTAGACACAACATCAACGGATAATCATTGTCACTTTATCCTATGCTAGGAATTAGCAGTTGATAAGGACAGGTTTGACTGACAGATCACATGGGTTGATAGTAGGTATAAAAAGCAATATGGCAGCCATACTTTGGAAACACAGAAGAAAGAAGCATTCCATTTACACAGTACATACAAGAAAGGTGCAGGGGACATATCTGTTCACAAGGACAACCTTTCGGCTACATGTGGATTTGGAGTGGAGTAACAAGTCAACTTGAATTAGATTAATATTATCTTATTCCTGTAGCACTTGTAAACTTGGAATATATAACCAAGTGTAGCAACTCTTTAGATTGTAAGAAAACATACACATTTGCTTAGGGTTTCTTGAATATCTTTAGAAGCAAAGAGTTGTAAACACAGAAGCTGTGTACACTTGTATCACAGGGTTTTCTTCGAATAAAAGTCTCAGGTGGTACATTTAACCACCTGATTTTTTATGTGTTTGTGAACCATTTCTTATTCAGCAATTATTTCCTTATAGATTTCTGTGGTTTTTATCAGAAATTTATAATAATCAAGAATTGTATTCAACCCCCCCTTCTACAATTATACAAGTGTGTAATCTGGGAATAACATTCACTTCGACATTTCCACAGTCGTTACCACCTAATTTCTCAGAAGGATCACCATCGATTATCGTTTACTTAGTGCTTTAACAACTAAGCATCATAATTGTCAATTCAAGATCCTCTAGGAAAACAAAATAATCACTATTTCCTATCCATAAGAAACGCTTCCTGAACTTGACGTAGATATTACATGAAGCAGATAAAATTGCAGGAAAGCTTCCAGCATTGCAGCTGGAACAGGCTGGTGAGATTATTAATCATATATCTCCGGTAGAAGACTAAAAGCTTAGCGGTTTGCTTAATCGCTTGCCAATCTCATAATTCTCTATCTTGTTTGCACAGAAATACACCAACATAAACTTGCTTATCATTCATCATCGTGCCATTTGGCTCATCAGTATTTGTACCCTCTCTATTTCTGGTCATTTACTACCAATTCATTGTTACTTAACCTCCCCTCTCTCTTTCCAAAGAAAAGGCGAGTCTCTTGGGGGAATTTAGTCTGGTTTGTCGTAGAGCGTCCTAATGTCGGTAATGTGCTACTGGCAACATCAGGAATCGAATCTTTACTTAAACTATTTTTATAGCTGATCCTGGCAAAATCATTAGACGAAATGTAACTTTCCCTACCACATTATGACCATCAAGGTCCTTACATTATCATTCTATTTCTTTGGTCTGAGCATTTATACCTACTCCCCTATACTTAAAGTGTCGACCACCTCGTTGGCCTTTCCTCATTATAATAATTTCTTGAGATCAATGTTTTCGGGATCTATTCTAACTCAGGGTGGAAGCATTCTCCCTTAAATTCTGCTGAATGAGAGAAAACATCTATCAGTCTTTTCCAAAAGTCATTGCTTCCACCTTTCTAATGCGATCTCGACTACAGGTACTCCAAATCATACCTAGGATATTTCCTTACTTAACTCCCTTCTTGTTTTTTTTTGGATAATCTCAACCTTATTGGTTCAATCCATACTTGTTCATGGTTTCATACATGCTTTTTCTGGCCTTATTGTTACTATGTCATACATTCCTTACCAAACTTCCCTTTCCGAAGTTCAGAACATTACCTCTTCCCTTATAGGGTTTCTTAGGCCATCCTCAACATTCCTCCTGTATCTCCTGGTTACAGGGTATATCAAACATCATTAACCAATTCTATAACGATTCTGTCTATGTACTTTTCGAGACTCCTTTCCACAAATCCATATAGGTTATTGATACCTTGGTCGATTCAACTTATCTCGTCTGATTTCACAGTGCCTATTGTTAGGGGTGATGCTATCCTTTGTGCATCCCCCAGGGTTCGTCTTAATATATGGACATTCTATGCTCAATTCTAGTTTCAAGGAATACTTATATCCTGTACTTGGCAATTCAATCATATATCCTTAATAAGGGTCTCTTTTAATCATTCTCATCTTGATAGTCTGTAGGTAGACTAATGCTAACCTCTTCTTTCAAACGAATGTTAGTCTATATGACCTTCCAAAAGACAGCACATGTCTATCTGCTCTTTCTTACAGAACTTGGTAATGGTAGCAAGGATGTTCTGGAAGATATTGGTCGTGTTCAACGTGAATTTCTTATTGCCTAATGCTCCTCTTGAGGACACTAAGTTTCAGATAACATTTTGCATCATACTGCACTATCTCTGACAATCCTCATAACCTTTACTGGTCACCATCCTCATTCCTAACACATCCATGGTATTTATAAAATCCATTATCATGTATCTCAATTCATTTTATATCAAAAGTCCTTGCGGTTGGCGCTTGATTAGAAGCAACCCCGATATATCCTTTCATTGCTGGTCTAGTTAATTGTTAATCCTTTGTGACTTGGCCTCAACTTGCCATACTAAAACATGTGAGTTAGGGGTCGGCTAATAGCATTACTTTTCTAGCAATTGCTAGCATAGTGCCTTCTACTTTGATACCTTTTGATCTTTTCAAAACCCTTCTCCATATAAGTCTCAATCGACTTCTCGGTACCGTCTCCGGTCACCTTTCCTTTATCTTATCAATTCCACGTACCACAAAAGCTTAACACTTCTGGCATAACAACCTTTTCATTTAAGTCAATCCCAGAATTCTCAGTCCGGATTGTTTCTTAATTACATTCAACTTCATAATTTTATCCCTACATTCAACTGTAATAATCGGGGTATGTCTTCTCACCTGTATAGCGGCTACTTTACCCAATCCACAGGGTTCGCTCCAGTTTCCACTCTCTTCAATGACGTCTTTTGATAATCAGAAAGACAAGGTTTGCCAAAATTCGTTGAATTCCTTTCCAGAATTTGGGAAAATTTCAGTTAATCTATTCACCTACTAATAACATGCCACATCTTCCCGATACATATTCGTCCTATTAGTCGATACTACCAAATACCAGTCTTCTTAACAACTAGTCTCAGAAGGAACACTACCGTCGGGGTTAGTCGTTCCTCAACCTTGGCACTACCAAGGCCATCTGAATCCGATGAACTGCGCTGTCTAAATGTATTCGAAATTACGCTGTCGTGCTGCATAAGCGCAGACCTATACCTGTATGAGTTGCATCATAATATCTCCCAAAGTTTCCTTCTTCCATTAGGCAACGCCAACCCTGGTCATCACCAACTTTACCTTTAGCTCCAGGAAGATCTTCTCACGTTTATCTTGTCCATTCAAACTTTTATTCTTATAATAAGTCGGGTTACGGGACTACACTTTCTGTAAAGCCCTGAGCAAATCTTTGGTAATACCTTGTGAATTTTATGAAATTTCACACCTTTGCCAGTGTGGTTGGCCAATCTTCATTTGAAACTGTCTTTAACTTGGTAGGGCCGACCAACACTACTCTTATTGATCATGTGTCCTATTGCTGGACTTCATTTTGCCAAAACTCTTATTTCGAGAACATGTCCTACACCTGTTCTATCAGGTTGCACCTAGAAGCATTCTCAATTACATCTCGACCACTGCTCGCCTTGCCTAATCCATTTATGATTCAGTGTCAGAATAAACTTAAGGTAACTACCATAATCCATTCAGGGAAAAGAAAGAATTTAATATTCTTCTGAATCACATGCAACTAATGTTTCTGGTTCATCATTTCACTGAATTGAACTGAACTTATACTTGGTTTCTTGATGATAGCCTCATTACTAGTTTATCATAGACTCACTGGTCTTTTAGTCTTGTAGGTTCTGAGATCATTGTCTTGCTTACTATTTCCTTATATACTTTATTCAATCATGCCATCACCTTTCAATGTCTTTATTTTCTAAGTTGATCCATTCATAAAATGGACATTTCCTTGAACCCAACCACCTCATCAATCTAAGTTGGACTTTACAAATTATCACTTATGAAATCTGCCTTCTCATGGCGAATTATCCTTAATAACATTCACACCAATTCATTTATCTGAAGATATGGCACTTGCCACCTATGTCTTAACTGTTCCTAGGGACTCTGCTCCCCGTCCTCTATCAATGTCTTTGATAATCATGCATCATTCTAATTCCTTTCTCATTAATCTGAAAGTCTCCAAGGATTCTTATCTATCCTTACATAAGATCTTGAGTAATTCCTCAAATCCATCTAACTTGCTGGCACTTTATCCGGCAGTCCAGCTATAGATCCAATATACCTCTTTAATTCTCTTCATAATACATCAGTTCTTTACGCTCACATCTCTGAGCACTATATCTAGATTCTTACAGTCTCTCTGGCTGCAGCCCTCATCTCCCCAAGGTAAACTTCCCTGTCTCTAACAGGATTCTCCCTCTCTGCTGGAACCTCTTCCGGGTCCTCAGTAGGGTACTCTATCGAATCCACCATCCGATCGTCAGCATATAATCAGGCATCATCGTGCTGCTGCTCGTATGCCTCAAGGTCTGTCGCCTTACTAGTCGGTACAAGAACGAGCTAAGTTACTACCATGATACTTAATAGTTCCCATAAGGGTTTTATATGTCAATACTACCTTAAGTAGTCCGACTATGAACTTGGCAAGAGTTCTTATTAGCTTAATGAATTTATTGTTTTAACGTCGCATCATCTCTGGGATATATAACGCTCTCTCTGATACCATTTCTGTAACACCCCCAGATCCAGGGTCAGGGATCTGGTCGTTACGGTCTCAATATCCAACCACAAAACCAACATAATTTAAATTACAACCTTGTGACCCAAAACAACAACATAAAACACACCCGTTATAGTCCCAGAGATGAAATCAGAGTAACCAACAATATTATTAATCACAAGTTTGAGTTCTTACAACCCAAAGAATTACAATTGTACAATTACATACTCTTTGCCATCCATTAATAGATACCATAATATAAATACATTTGAGGCTCAATTGCTAACAACTAGCCTACCAGTAGTTGCATCCTCAACAAAGGTAGCCAAGACCTTAGCGGTAAACCGCTAACGGTTGACACCTGCTTACGCTGTGTGCGCCTTGCGCGGCCATCTGATCTAGCTGTTGTTGTGATATAAATAAATAAAGCAAGGGTGAGCAATAGCCCACCAGAAATATAATTGAACAGTGATAATATATAACAGTCCAAAATATCTTTGAAACCATATGCCATGCATTAACGATGTAGTACCAATATAAGGTATGAGATGAAGTTACAAGATAACTCAAAAATATATTTGTTTTGAATAAATATCTGCTATGCAAAAGATAAGCAAGATATTCTCAATTATCATAAAAGAGGAACTTGCAGGAAAAATATTGCAATTCCGGTTTCAACACTTTTTCACCTTGCCAACACCAACAGTGTTGTAGAAATTTCTTACTTTTAGAAGATGAACTAATACGGGAGCATTGCCGCGCCAGATGCCCTGACGTTTAAGATGATCAGTCGTATGTCATGCATCTCATCAGTCGTTCTCTACATGTAGAAGGTAGCTCCGACGGAATTATTTATCTACCGCCCTCTGGAACTCCTCAGCCAACGGTTGGGCTATTGCTGGACCGGCGCCACTCGGCCACTTACGCGTCTCCTAGTTCGAATATCATCCATGACTCTGAAACGTAAAGTTCGTTCCCCTTTTCCCCAAGTGTAACACTTGTTGATAGGACTCCACAAAGTAGTCGTATCTAATTGGAAAGGAAAAATTCACCAATATTTCCCAAGCTGATGCTTGTTAATGGATATAAACTTGTTACATCAATCATACCCCTCGAGCGTTGAGGAGGTAACCAAAAGACTCATATCGATACTTGAAAGAATCAAGATGTGAGTGACAAGATAGTTTTAGCAAGTATAGGACCGGGCAGTCCAATAAATAACATCGCTCAAGTGAGGTCCCCTTATATACGTTTGGAAGTTGAGCGAGTATTTAAATCTTCTTTAAGATAGATTTAAATGAAATTAAAGTTTAGGAACCTCCCCTTGATATAAATAGTCATAAGATATTCTGAAATATTTTACACCATATCTGAAGGTAAAAGATAATCTTTGTATGATGTAAATCATTATAAAGAGAATTTAAAAGAATTTACATAAATATTCCAAGAATATTTATTAAATCAATAATAATTAAGGACTATTTTTAAATCATAATATTACTCGTAAGTAATCCTCGAAAGAATATATAGAATTATTTATTAAATAAATCTCTTCTTAAATGAATATTTAAAATAATATTCATTGAATAATTAAACTTAACTAAATATTTAAAATAATATTTACTGAATAAATCAAACCTTAAATGAATATTTGAAAGTAATATTCATTAAATAAATAAAGATCAAATGAATATTCCAAATAATAATAAGTAAGCCAAATGAATATTTGGGAATGATATTCGTCCACCAAATAACTCTAATGAATATTCAAAATAATATTCATTAACTAAATAACTGCAATGAATGATCAAAATAATATTCATTAAATAATGACATTCTAAATGAATATTAAAATAATATTCATTAAATATTCCTTCACTGAGGTAATACTCAAATAACGTTCCTCGAAAGATTCGTAATCGAATAAAAATCCTCGAAATAATAAATTTGTCGCTGGGATCCCTCCGGGTTTCCACGACTATATATATATTACAAAATATCGACTCCCGGTCTATATTTGAGGTATGAATATCATACGCCCTTCGCTAAGGGTCTTAACCAAACAATCCGGCTTATAACTGATATTTCATATATAGTCTATAAGCCGATATCAATTCAGGGAACAAGTAATTCAATATTAACTTGAAAGTAGGCATGCATGCTATGGCATATGTATAAAACAATCATCATATATACTATCACAACAACAGTTCCAAGTATTGGAAACTTGCCTGGTAATCCTGTAGGGGTAGTGTGCCTCGTGTCAATCCAGTGATCTATAAATAGTCACAATAACCAAGGTCAATCACTTAACATTTCGAAGGTTAAGTGTAACTTAACTTAAGTCATGTAAGTTCAGTCCAAAACACACCTCGAACCCACCCTTAATGTCAGATTTTTCGTATATCTTACTTAATCAATTATAACCTCGTTCCTTGCACCAATATGTGGTCTTGATAATTCTTAACAAGTTTCGTGTTTTAGTCTTAACAAGTTTCGTGTTTTAGTCGACTCGAAATTCCCTTTTCAACTTAGCCAAAAAGGGTGGCCAAGGTAGTACCCCTAGGGTTGACTTTTCTGAGAATCACTATTTCGAGACTCGTACTTCAACACTTTTAATAAATCACTGGAAACGTATTTAATTACGAAACCACTTATAAAATCATCTTTGGTATTTGTAATATTTATCATAAAATTTCCAATTCGAAGCCACGAGTCTAAATAGGTGAAATGTATTTTTGAAGTTCAGTCGACTATGGATCTTTACTATTCACACCTCTTTCACTAAAATGTTCATAACTCGGTAACCGTTAACTCAAATGACGCACCGTTTTCGCGTACATGATCTAGAGAATGTCTAGAAGGTAGCTAACTCAAAATTGGACTTAGATCAGAAGATTAATTTTTCGGGATTTTGCCAAAACAGGGCAGGAGGTTTTAATGAATAATGTTACCTCCGAAAAGTGGTTTCTTCGCACTTATCCTCGATTCGAATATCTTTATAAAATCGGAAAACGATCCATTTTACTTGTGGTTTTCTCTCACGCCTTCCTTATGACCTCTAATATTTAATTACCATGATTCGTCACTGACTTAGTCATGTTAAGGGATTCCAATTTCAGTTACGAACTTTCGATTACGGTTTCGAACATCTTTTACGAATTTAATCATAACTCCTAAACCGTAAGTCCATTTCATACGATCTTTATATCAAAACGAAGCTTATAACATAATCTAGCTTATCATGGAAGAAATCGAAGCAAATCAGTGACTTATACCTACTGTCAAACTCGTGTTCTTAAGGTTAACGAAATTTCGGCATTACGACGGCTATAAATCGAATATTTCTAAATTCCAAACCTTCCAATAATCATGGTATCCACTCCAACCAACATATACATGATATATAACCATGAACTGAGGCCAAGCAATGCCTTTCCGTTCATCTAAACTATTTTTAACATTTACTAAAACCAAACCATAATCATGCTTATAATCATGCTTATAACCATAACTAAGCTATATCCATCATAAGCATGCTTAAATCTCAAACAAGAGTTAGGGTTTCAAGATGTTATACCTTCCTTAGAGAGTGACATAGCCTTACTAAGCCTTGTATGGTCCTTGTATAGCCTCCATGAAGCTTGGATCATCAACCAAAATCAAGATCCAAAAGTTTTGTTCTTGAAAATCACTATTCACCCTAGGCTTTGATGAATTAATTGAAAATGGAAACAAGTGAGATTGGCTTTGAAATTTTTATGGGATCACTTTTAGGAAATGTAAGACTCACCATAATTTTTGCAAGATCAAAAGATGGTGGGAAGAGGGGTTTTGATTTTGGAATTATGGTGAAGGCCGAATGGAAGAATGGTGGTGGTGGTGACTTCCTTTTTGCTTTTCTCTCTTTTCTCTCTTTTTGATTAGTGGTAAAGTGAAATTTGTTGGATATTTTGATGTATTATAGCTGCACTTACACTCCAATTACAAGTGTCAAGTAGCCTTGGTGAGTGGGAGAAAAGAGATGACATGTTGCCTTGTTGTTTACTTCTTAATCACACACCTCATCACTTTTCTTTTTCTTTTCTTTTCTCATTTCTTTTCCACCAATCTAATATTAGTAAACCCTAGATGATCATGTGGTGTTTCTCATCTCATTATATATTTAATCCGTAATTCATTTCGTGTTCGCTTTATCGCTTAATCTCGTTATAAAGTTCTAGCGATTTCTAAAACGCTTATCATTCTAACTCGAGGATTTTCATTCTAATTTCTCAAATCATAATTAAATAAAATCCTTAATTCCTTGACATAATAATTCTCTTATCTTGTCCGCATTAATATGCTCTTTACTGCTCGATCAGATTTTCCTTAAAATAAATTTTGGATTTTCTGAAATCCGATCACGTTTACATACACTTATTTGCTTCGTAGATCGCTAATACGAACTCAGAAATCCGTTCCGAATACCGGGTATAACATTATTATAATAATATTCCAAATTCCACCAAAATCACTATTCATCACTTATTTTTATTTAATTCCTATAATTAGGAAAATGAACCTGGTTCACCTTCGAGTGTTCCTTAACCTTTTTACGGAACCGCTGGGCTTATAATAGATATTGATTTGGATGACATGAGGGTATCTATTTCTCTCTAGGGAATCTTATCTTAACTTTCTAGGAGATAGATTATTCTAATCTAAGTTATCACCCAATAACATCCTTCAGGCCATATAACCTTGGAATATATATATATCCTGTCATTATTCATTCTTTAAAGCCAGTATTACAATGTAGTTGTAACCACTGTTCACTCTTACATCAATGCATAATAAAAGTTTTAATTCTACCCAAAAATCTGGGTTCTTACATTACTTCTCGTAATGATCAGATCACTCACGTGCAATTACAAAAATTTCTCATCCAAATTACTAGAGATGATCATCTTGTCATTACTTCTCATAATGATCAGATCACTCACCTGTAATTACAATAATTTTCTCATCTCATGCTAGAGATGATCATCTTGTCATTACTTCTCATAATGATCAGATCACTCACCTGTAATTACAATAATTTTATCATCTCATGTGTAAATAACATATACACATGTGTAAATAACATATACACATTTGTCAATTCATTGATTTTCTATCAATTTTACATCTCAACATTGGCATGTCACATTTTGGTAATTACTTTATCAGTCATCAGCTAAGGCTTCAAATTGTAATTGACATTACCAATTTTTAGCGTCCAAAAATTAGTAATTTCAATTGATCTCATTACCAAGTTTTAGCGTCCCTAAACTGGCAACACTCATTCACTCAGTTACCAAATTTGAGCGTCCTCAAAGTGGCAACTATATCGTTTATTATGAAACCATAGCATATCGCAACAATATCAAATTTCATATGCCTATGCCAATTTTCGTATCTATGTTGTTTCAGTCAACATAATCACCAAAATACAGACTTTCTACTCTTTCCTTAACCAGAGAAACCAAGAAAGACTGTTCCAAAGTTCATTGATGTACTTCTAAATTTCACAATGCCGATAATTTAAGTATCATCTTGATGAACCATATTCTTGTAACTCAAGAATATAACATAGAGTAAGTTAGGTCTTCACTTTTGACTATAATCTTTAAATTATCAGTCTGGCCTTTTACTTTTCTTTGACCCATATATTTATTTTCTAAATTTGAAAATTCGTTGGGCCCAAATGGCATCAATCTCGCAAGAAGATCCATACGTAATTGAATATGATTCTGTCACATAGAATCCATACGTGATCACT
The DNA here is from genome assembly GCA_037693485.1 of Kitagawia praeruptora. Taxonomy (NCBI): domain Eukaryota; kingdom Viridiplantae; phylum Streptophyta; class Magnoliopsida; order Apiales; family Apiaceae; genus Kitagawia; species Kitagawia praeruptora. The sequence goes on from CM075349.1 coordinate 680,152, forward strand.
TCTCTCTATTTATTAATCGCTTCTCTCTATTTTTTAACATCCCTTTTCCCCCCACAAAGGATATAGAGGGATCATATTTATTTGAAAAAGTGTCACAATCCATTTTCTAACATACGTGTTAGAAATCTTGACTTATTGACTTCTTAATTCTAGTCAATTTCTCTATTGATATCCTTTTTCTCATAGGATTATCAGAAAAATTCTCATAGCTTTTCTCAAGCTTTGAGGTTTACCATCAAGCAAAATTTTAGACATTTTTGGACTAACAAATTTTTCCAAGTCTTTTGCTCTGTCTAGGTTCAACCTCACATTCATCCAATAACTCGTAAAGTTTTCCGGGTAAATTTTACTTACAAATTTACAAGGAACTACTAATTCATCATAGAAGCATTCCTAGATTTTGTAATTGCATTATAATGAATCTTATACATTAGATTCATCTGCAGACCACAGAATATCGTTAGACTTCATCGTTGTCTATATATCCATCCAAAATATCACAATTGGCTTTTGGAACTCCTTTAACCTTTATAGGTATAGGTATCAAAACATCTTCAAGATACCCCCACATTTTAAATATATCTAAGAATGTTTCTCTACATTCTAGAATTCACAGAAAATTTTATTATTTTCGCTTCAAGATACCCCCACATTTTAATATTTCTAAAAATGTCGAAACCATTCCAGAATTAATAGGAAATTCTATTATTTCCTTTCAAGGTATCTTGTTTAAGGAATGATTAGTCTCTACGTGACTAATATCCTCATATTCAGTGATAGTCTGAACTGATCAGCATCGCTTTTACATCTCCATTAGAGTGCAACTCAACCTGCAGCTACTCCATTTGATTAATGCGAGTAATGTGCAGTAACCTCATGAATATATCCACATTGTGAACAAACATCACCTAGTGGTTATTCAGTATCAAAGTCATTCCTTACCCTCTTAATTTCGTATTAAGTTGGTTATCTATCTTGAGCTTATAGAGCATATTCCTCTCTATAAAGCTTCATATTTACTCTTTGACGAGTACACACAATCAAAGTATTACTATAAAGTAATCACACAACTTGTTACCACGTCTCTCTAGAGCAAGTTTCATCATCATTTAAAACCTCACTGGTTTTAGCATCAGATTAAAGAACTTTTACATTCTTATCACTAAAATTCAATTATTGAATTTTCTCCAAAAATTTCAGCATGGTTCAAAAGAGAACTGAAATTTATGGCACAATCAGACGAACTGGTAGCCATTGAGGAATATAAACCTCAAATAACCCACATTCCGTGATCCTTGATCAATTGATGCGTTAGGGTTAACAACGTCTCGGATTTCTCCAAATTTTCAGCATACAGAGCTGACATCAATATTCACCGTGTTAGGTATCACAAGGATCACCATAATAGGCTCGTGTGTCACTGCCGCAGCAGACCGACACCAACAAAAGAATATATAATTTAACCAAAGGAACAAATCCAATCGAAAAAATATAAATCTCATGTCGACCCTCAGCCTATGCTTAATAAGTAGAAGGCTCGTTAGGTTTTTAACGTCAAATTCAAGAAAGAATGTAGTGCCAAATATTTTCATGCACATATACTTAACAACTTATTTAGCTCAAATTTTCCAGAATTTAAGATTAGTAATCATGGCACCGTAATCAAATAAAAAAAAACCAATTAATATCGAACCAATTAATTGATTGATAAGAACTTATTACTAATTAAAAATAAGTTCACTTTGTTACAGCACACCATAACACCAACAGGAGACACACGTATTCCAATATTTACATGTACACATGATTATTACTTACCCACCACTATTAAGGTTCTATAATAAAATAATCCAAAACAATGTCCACATATATTTTCCAAACTGAATCACAAAAGATGTACATAAAATTGATAAGTGGATTTTATATCCACTTGGAATGCCTCCGTTCGGCTTAAATTGACTGTTTTGGACTCAAGTTTGTGTAGTTTTGATGTGTTTTGTGTAGTTGTGCAGGTTTCCAAGAATATCTAATCTTTTGTCGTTTTTGGAGATTTAATTGATTAAAATTCGGATTTTCCGGGAAGGCTGCGCAGCTTATACTGTTTTGGCCATATCTGGAGTTCTAGAAGTCCGTTTTCAGCGATCTTACTGCCCACGCGAAGCTTGAGAGATTTTCTACAACATGGGAAAGGAAACAAGTGCAAGAAACGTACTGATTAAAGGCGCGCACGTAATCTTGATTAAAGAAGGCTGGGAATTTACTGTTTTGCCCTTTTTCTAATTCTAATTGTATTCTGGGCAGTTTTGGGTACCTTCTTTAAATCCTAATTGTAATAGAAGGCAATTTCTTTCTAGGCAAGATTTGTAGAGCCTATTTAAACACATCCTACCATTGTAAATTATAACAATTGATAGCTTGTAATCATATCAAGGTACTTTCGTTCTTCAATTCTTCAATATTATGTTTTCATTCATTATTATTATTTAGTTTTCTTCTTTAATTATGTGTAACTAATTCTCTAATCTGAGGATTGGGTAGTATTCCTTGGTATTCATGCATGTTTGATTATGTGATTTTCTGCTTTGCTGATCTGTTAATGAGATCTTAACACAATTAGGGGAGTCATGAACCTTTGATTGTATTCTAGGGATTGTGATAAGCTTGGGAGAGAAGTTGCAATCTTAGTACATGATTTAACAGACATAATTTGAATATTAGATCGGGAGATTAATAGGAGAATTGTGAGACATATAATTCTTGGCACTTAACAGTTTATAGATATACTTTGATTGTATCACGGGAGTAACAATTAGGGTGTAGCTGTAGGCACTATATTGTAACCTGGGAGGGTACAATATAACTTTAGAAGAATTGTTTTCAGCAAGGTAGGAACACGGATATCACATTAATATTGAGCATGTATTGAGACCAAGTGAAGAACCCCAGTTCTTAGATTGTTTTCCCATATATTTGAATCTCAGTTTAAAATCAATTCTTAGTGCTTATAATTAGTTCTTAGTTAATTTAGTTAATACAAAAACCCAAAATTCGTCTCACACACTTCTAGACGTAAAGAGATAAGAAACTTGAACTTGATATTACATTCAGTCCTTCCCTGCGAACGAACACACAAAAATACTACTAACAAATTGGCGCCGCTGCCGGGGAAGGCAGTATAGTTGAGTTTAGGTTAATTGTTTCTTATTGTTTAGATTTTATCTTTGTATATATTTTTCTTTTCTTTCTTTTTGTATTTCTTTCTTTGGTGTGTCTACAGGTTCTTTGAGGTAGACAACTTAAACAGGTTTTGAGGAGAGAGACTAGATGGAGTACAACTTTGGTTGGAACAATGCTCAGAATTTCTACAACAGCCAGGAACAATATCAAGACTTCAATCCTTACCCACAATTCAATTCTTATGAGGATTGTAATGCATATCAGGTGAATTCGTTCTATTCTAAGAACTCATTTTATGCTCCATATGCCCCTAGCAATGATTATTCGTATTCGTTTGAAAATCAATATCATGATGATGTTTATCCATATATGTGTAATGATGTTGATACGAGTTTAACTCAGTCTAATCCTTCTTTACCTGCTGATTGGGAGATTGCGCTCAATAAAATGATTCAAGGAACTCAGTCTAATCCTCCATTACTTTCTTTGGGAGTTTTTGATGAACCAACTTTAGAGATTGCTAGTGACAATGATATTCCATGTGATTCAATAGCTTGGTACGAGGAGAATGCTAAACTAAATAATTTTATTTGGGAAGTTCGAGCAGTGTGGTATGAAGGATGTTATCGAACTCCTCCTTGTGTCAATTTTCCTCTATGCCATGATTCTTGTTTAGCAATTGATGATAATGTTGTGTCTGATGAGTCTACTTGTGTAGTTGATAATTGTCCCATGCGTAATAATGATAATTTGGATGCAATTGAAATTTTACCAAATCTAGAAAATTTTGAGATTAATACATTGGTAGACGAGATTAAAATTGATGAGTGTCCAATTATAAAAGAGAAGGAAGTTAAGATTGATGAAGTTGAAAATCTTGCTTTAGAATATAAGGATCCGATTTGGGAGGAGTATATGAGTCGTACTTATAATGATTATTCTGATGACTTTTCTAGCTATTTTGATGTTTCCAAGTCTCTTGAGCATGATAGGTTCTTGAAAGTTTTCGTACCTTTCAATGGATCTAAGGCATATATGCACATCATAATTTTATTACTAATTCGTAAATATATGAATTTATTTGCTTTTTCTCCTCACTGAAGATTTTATGTGCAAATACGTCAAGCTATTGACGTTAAAGAAGCGCTTGGTGGGAGGCAACCCACACATTAGTACAAGAAAAAAAATTTTGAATTGTGTGTTTTTTCAAAAAAAAAAAAAAAAAACAGAATTGCAGGATGCGCCAGCCAGCGCGCAGGAGCGTCCAGTTGCGCAGAAACCACCCGCGCATCATGCGCCGTAGCCGCGCAGAAGCGCCCAGGACACGCCAGGTCATGCTCAACTTTCTGTCCAGGTGATTTTGTGTCCAGGTAAGTTTGTTATGTACGTGTATATATATTAGTTAACTTATATTAAATTCAATTAATCTCCCAAATCAATTCCTACCCCTTTTCTAATTATTTTCTCCACCTAAAATCCTAATTCTAGCCCCATATTAATTCCAAATTATTCCTAATCCATCTTCTATTTCATATTTTATTTTATTTTATTTATTTTATTTATTTTTATTTTTTATTTTTATTTTTATTATTATTATTTTCCCCCAAATATATATACCCACCTATACATACAAATCCAATTCCTTTTCTACTTCTTTATATCTCTAAAAATTCAATTCTAAAGAGGAATTAATTGCAAGTTCACCTCTTTGATTCGTATTGGGTAAATCTTTTTCTCTAATTTTATTTTTATTACGAATTTGTGTTCTTGTAAATTGGGATTTTGTATTATTCTTGGAATTTGGGCTATTTGTGGTGTGATATTGCTTGGTAATTATTGGTGGAGCTTCTTGTGAGTTGGGGATTGATTCTTTTGGCTCCTAAGCGTGGGAGAGGTGGTGCTGGTGTTCTGAAATTTTCGTCTCCCGCATGATTCATTCGAGGATGAGGACTTGCAGGTTTGTTTTCTGCTATCCCTTGTAATTACTTCCATTCAATGAGGACATTGAATATTTTAAGTTTGGGGGTGGTTTGAGGGATTAGTAATTGTTGTTGTATTATTTGTTCATGTAGGATTTCATGCTTTGCATATTATTAGTAGTAAATCATGCATATATGTTGTGTTATCTACGTTTGTTTCATATAGGACATTCTGTTTTTATTTTTTCGTATATCATGTGAGTTCATAATAGTTTGCATTTGCACCCATGCTTGATAGGAATTTTGTGTTGTTGACGCTTTTGATTGAGAAGTGATATGCTTTGTTCTTGTGCACACACATACACTAGTAAGTTGAAGCTAGTAGACTTATTGAATGTTGTAAGTAATTAGAAGGACATGAATATGTGCAAGATGATTTAGTTTGCATGCTTTGAATACAAGTTGGTGCGTTAGAGAGATTTTTGCTTGGGATTGAGTATGTTTTTCCACCAAGTGAGTTTTTGAGCCATATTGCATATTTTTTGCAATTTATTCGTTTGCTTGAGTGTCCACAGATTGTTTGCATTGCTAGCAGTTGTTTGAGGTCTTTCTTGAAACGCATGACATTATTTGACGATTAAAATGATAAAGGCAATTAGGAATAACCGCATATTTTCCCATATTACCACACCATGTTTACATGATCAATTAGTTAACCCGTTGAGCTTAATCCTATTTTTCGGTAACATACCACATTACTTGCCTAGACCTTTTTCTTGTATTGGCCTTACATTAATTTGAACCCACATTGTCAAAGGCTAGTAGAGTGCTTAAGGGAGTAATAAGGTGTGCAAGGAGGGGTATAGTTGGTCATAATTTTGGGGAAAAATATTGAGATTGGGTTTGGTTGTTTACTTGATAGTCGGCATATGTAATAAATTGTGGGATCATTGTTATTGTTTATATTATTGTTTTATTTAGCTCTCGAAAAAAAAAAGAAAAAAAAAAGAAAAAAAAAAGAAAAAAAAAGAGAAGAAAAAAATATATTATGAGAGCATGTTTGTGTTTGTTGTGATCCTACTTTAGTCGACTAGTCGAGTGTTCTTAGTAAAATTTATGTGGGGGGGGGGGGAAATAGGGTGTTGTGAATGGTTCATTATGGTACTTACTAGCTTTTGACACTTCACCTGTTTTGACTTATTTGACATACCTTGTCCCTAGCCCACGTTACAACCCAATTAAAGACCTTTTGATTATCGTCATTGATGTATGTTGTGTTAAGAGTTAGATTGATACCAAATGTCAAGCATGTTTATGATTTTGTTGGAATTGAGTGATACACTTACCCTTGTTCTTGAGTGAATATTCTTTTGTGAGTGGATTGTGAGTGTTTGCTTATTTTTGCGTATGAGATCCCGAGTTTTGTCTCAAAGATGTACTCTTGTAGGTTTAGCATGTTTACTAACTTATTCTTACACTTGACATGGACTTGTGAGAACTTATGCATGTTCATTGAGTAGACTATGTGAATACTTGCACTTTCGACACCAAGACATTGCGTATTTACTTTGATTCTTAAGTTGATATGGCATGAGAGGATTTGAAGGTATGGTAGGCTAGATTAATTGCATTTTTCATATTAGTTGCATTCGTGCATTGCTGATAAGTGGATTTTATATCCACTTGGAACATTCTAAATCGGCTTAAATTGATTGTCTTGGGCTCAAGTTTCTGGTAGTTTTGATGTATTTTGCTTAGTTGTGCAGATTTACGAGAATGTTGACTAAGGTGGATGCTTCTATAATTTTTGGGGAATTAATTGATTAAAATTCGGATTTCTGAGACGGTTGCGCAGTCTACACTGTTTTGGACATATCTGGAGTTCTAGAAGTCAGTTTTCAGTGATCTTACTGCCCACGCGAAGCCTGGGAGATTTTCTACAACTTAGGATAGGATTCCCAAGAGCAAATTGCGCCAGGTAGGAGCAATCTGCGCGAAGAACAGACTGCTGGGCGCAAGTTGCCCTGCAAGTTGCCCCTGAAAAATACAGTTTTTACTATTTTGGCCATATCTTGAGTTCTATAAGTCTGTTTTCAGCCCGTAAGCAGTCCACGCGAAGATAACGAGATTCTCTATCATTCTAAGGTGGTCCAGAAGCCCAATTACGTCTGGAACGGCTCTGGAAAATAGAAGAAAAGTCAGCTACGAATTTCCCTTAAAAAACAGAATCAGTTTAGGAAACGTATCTTGCAGAACTTCTATTATAATTCTGTTTTGGTATTTTCTTGCTGGGCAAGATGTCTAGAGCCTATATAAACACATCCAACCCTTGTAAATTAGAAAGATCATTATCATTAGAGACACAATTACATATCAATTACTTAGGTTTATTTGTATTTTTTTATACTTTGTTTTTATCATGGTTTCATCAGATCCCATGATGATGAGAGGTTCAATTATGAACTAATCGTTGTCATGGGATTCTAACCGATTTATTTATGGAGCTTTAGTATCTTGATTGCTTTAAAGATCTGTGTGTGATGTATATCTGATATCCTCGTATGGTTGTGTTTCATGTATTTAGATGCGTAGCTAACATCTAATTTGTTAATCTCTTGTGAAGCGAGAGTGGATCTTGAGATTTAGAACTTGCCATGCTAGCATAGGATAGGTTGATGTTTTAACATCATGATTTGTAGCGTAAATAGAGATATTACGTTGCCCTATGTGATCATTATGGATAACTTGTTCTTCAACCGTTATGTTTTCAAATTCTATAGACATATAGGGTCTAAGCATAATTGGTGTCTATTCATCTTCTATCTCTTTTGTGGATGTATGTTTAGTTTGGTATACGTATACTGAGAAGTAGCGTTTACTTGTTTCGTGTTATCCGATCAGATATCATAACCATTGCATATAGTGATTAAAGGCGTCAGATCTAAGCAAAGTATTTAATGAAGTTAGGATTCCATGTTTTCTCTTGCAGTAGTAATTCGATTCCAATTCTAGTTAGTTAGTTAATTCTTAGTTTGTTAATTTGCTTTTTAGTTAGATTTAGTTAATTAAAACCCATATTTGTTATTGTCTTAGCAGTGAATAATAACCATACATTGTTTCATAGGTACTAAATTGAATTAAAAACCAGATCTCTGTGGGAACGAACTCGACTTATATCTGTATTACTTGTGACCACGTACGCTTGCGTGAATTTTGTATAACAAGTTTTTGGCGCCGCTGCCGGGGATCATTGGTGTTTTATTTTTGGTTTATGTGCTTGTCAATAGTGGTCGTTAGATTTCACTGACTCGGATTTCTTTTTCTCATCTATTCTTCTATAGTTCGTTGGTGTTTCAGGTACTTGTCAGAGAGCATTGCCGTTGAAGATGGATTTTCTAAATTACTATGGAGTTCAGCAGGTGGCTAGTGTTTGTGAGCTATGTGCGGGCGCACATGAGACGTATCAGTGCTGGAGCAACCAAGGTGGTATTCAACAGCCTCAGCCATGTGAGCAGTATTTTGGCGTTCATGATCCATCACAATATTGTTACTACGGAGGAGTTGATCCATATGTCACTTATGAAGAACAACCATATTTTCAATACCATCCTCAACAGTACCAGCAAGATGTTCCAGATATGTCATATGTCTTTGGTAGTGAAGAGTTTCAACATCAACAACCTACTCCTACTTATCAATCAGATGATGATTTGAAGGAGATTAGGAAGGAGATTAGGATGCTTGCAGAGAATAATGAGAAGCTTATCAAATCTATGGGGACATTAGCTGCTCAAGTTTTGAGAGTCTGGGAACAAGAGAATCAACAATTCATACCAGAAGCAATTCCAGAAAATACCGATGACTTGGAGCAAGGTACTGCATGCTTAATTGAAGAAGACAAATTCCAAGAGGAGGAGAGTGTTCATAAGCCATGTGAGGAATTTGATCAAGCTAGTGAGGTGGATGATTTGGAAGGGGCACTATTTGAGACAGACACTGATGAGCTACGAAAATTTCAAGAATTGTTTTGTGCGAACCTAGAAGACACTGTTGGGCTACAGAAATTTCAAGAATTGGTATGTGCGAACCAAGAGGTTGATAATTATGAGAAAGATGCAGGTCTTCTACTTGTCTCAGAATTTAAAGATGGAGGTAGCGCATTAGAGCCAATGGAGGAAGTTCTCGTTGAGGAACCAAAGGTTTCAGCAATTTACATTTACCCTCCTCCACTATATTCAAGTGAAGCCCGCGAAGGTGTGTTGTTCTACAAATTGTCAGATTTTGGGTCAACAAATGAAGGCATTGGAAGAGGACATGGTTGTTACCTGAATAGGTCAAGCAAGGAGAAGGAGCAAAAAGTGTGCCGCCGAGATGATGATGAAGTATTGCGAAGAGAGGACCAGGCGAACTATTATCATCCATAATGGAGGCTTGGAAGTAACGTCAAGCTATTGACGTTAAAGAAGCGCTTCTTGGGAGGCAACCCAAGGTATGTTTTCTACTTTCCCTTGTATTTACTTCCATTCAATGAGGACATTGAATATTTTAAGTTTGGGGGTGGTTTGAGGGATAAGTAGTGTATATATATGTGATTGTTAGTCATTGTGTTCATATAGGATTTCATGCTTTGCATATTAGTAGTAGTAAATTATGCATTTATGTTCGTGTTATCTACGTTTGTTTCATATAGGACATGTTGTTTTATTTTCGTATACCATGTGAGTTTTCATTTAGTTGCATTTTCATGGCATGCATATTTCATGATCCCTTAGGACGAGCTGATTCTGATTGATAGGTGGATGTTGATTTGGGTGTGATGATGATGAGTAGAGGGCTGATTTATAGTTTCTATGAAATTGACTTGCATGTTACGGGAACAAAATTTATTACACAGTCTCATTGGGGTGCTTTTGGGCTAGGTTAGGGTCATGCCTGTGGGATGTTTTGAGATTTAATCACTTGTTTATATTTAGAATTTTCGTTATTCCCTTTATAGCGTAGGAACATTAAAGTCTAAGTTTGGGGGAAACCAGGAATTTTCATGCTAGTTGTTCATAATTGTTAATAATGGCTAGGCGTCAAATGGCTAGTAGCCGGCTCATATTTATATGAGTAGTCTAGGGTTGGAAATGAGAAAGGCTCATTCCAGATTGCAGAGAAAAAAAAAAGAGAAAAAAAAGAAAGAAAGAAAAAAAAAAAAGTCAATAAGTTATTTGGTTATATGCAAAATTAACCAGAGTGAGCTCTTTAATACTCGAGTAATTAAGTCTGAGGGGACTTAGTCCTAGTAACCTAAAGCCCTTGTGGTTTGGGATTGCTGACCTAACACTCGCTACATGGGTATTATTGTACAAGCCTTTTGGGGTCTCATTCATTGCACGGTTAAATAAGCATGCGTATTGTATATTCTATTATGTGTCATAGTAATAAAGCATGAGTTTCTGTCTACCTTGGATAAGGGTGGAGGTGTTCCTAGGTTATGGAGTGTCTACAGTCTATTCTGATTATAAACCTGTGATTGTCTTGACGGAAAGCATGTATGATTTTTGACCTAGTTTTGGGAGTATTTCTGATGAGCATCGCACACACGCATGTTTCTGTTCATGTATTTGTTAGTATACGGGGATTTAGTCGAGCTCTGCTTGGATTTGTTACATTCATTGAGATATTTGCTTGTTAGTTGGTTTTGGCGAGTTTGAAGGGGATCTTGCATTTTCATAGTAGTTGCATTCATGCATTGCATTGCATTAGGTTAAATGGATTTTGTGGGTACATTCGCTATAGGCCCTCACGAGACCTTACTCGTCCACTAGGGCTGCCTAGGGGTTTAAAGGGCTTGTTGCATATGCCAAATGCAACCGTGATCACCTACGGAAGTGGTACTAGTTAGTTAGTTAGTTGTAATTTTTTATGCTTGAGGACAAGCATCGGTTTAAGTTTGGGGGTGTGATAAGTGGATTTTATATCCACTTGGAACATTCTAAATCGGCTTAAATTGATTGTCTTGGGCTCAAGTTTCTGGTAGTTTTGATGTGTTTTGCTTAGTTGTGCAGATTTACGAGAATGTTGACTAAGGTGGATGCTTCTATAATTTTTGGGGAATTAATTGATTAAAATTCGGATTTCTGAGACGGTTGCGCAGTCTACACTGTTTTGGACATATCTGGAGTTCTAGAAGTCAGTTTTCAGTGATCTTACTGCCCACGCGAAGCCTGGGAGATTTTCTACAACTTAGGATAGGATTCCCAAGAGCAAATTGCGCCAGGTAGGAGCAATCTGCGCGAAGAACAGACTGCTGGGCGCAAGTTGCCCTGCAAGTTGCCCCTGAAAAATACAGTTTTTACTATTTTGGCCATATCTTGAGTTCTATAAGTCTGTTTTCAGCCCGTAAGCAGTCCACACGAAGATAACGAGATTCTCTATCATTCTAAGGTGGTCCAGAAGCCCAATTACGTCTGGAACGGCTCTGGAAAATAGAAGAAAAGTCAGCTACGAATTTCCCTTAAAAAACAGAATCAGTTTAGGAAACGTATCTTGCAGAACTTCTATTATAATTCTGTTTTGGTATTTTCTTGCTGGGCAAGATGTCTAGAGCCTATATAAACACATCCAACCCTTGTAAATTAGAAAGATCATTATCATTAGAGACACAATTACATATCAATTACTTAGGTTTATTTGTATTTTTTTATACTTTGTTTTTATCATGGTTTCATCAGATCCCATGATGATGAGAGGTTCAATTATGAACTAATCGTTGTCATGGGATTCTAACCGATTTATTTATGGAGCTTTAGTATCTTGATTGCTTTAAAGATCTGTGTGTGATGTATATCTGATATCCTCGTATGGTTGTGTTTCATGTATTTAGATGCGTAGCTAACATCTAATTTGTTAATCTCTTGTGAAGCGAGAGTGGATCTTGAGATTTAGAACTTGCCATGCTAGCATAGGATAGGTTGATGTTTTAACATCATGATTTGTAGCGTAAATAGAGATATTACGTTGCCCTATGTGATCATTATGGATAACTTGTTCTTCAACCGTTATGTTTTCAAATTCTATAGACATATAGGGTCTAAGCATAATTGGTGTCTATTCATCTTCTATCTCTTTTGTGGATGTATGTTTAGTTTGGTATACGTATACTGAGAAGTAGCGTTTACTTGTTTCGTGTTATCCGATCAGATATCATAACCATTGCATATAGTGATTAAAGGCGTCAGATCTAAGCAAAGTATTTAATGAAGTTAGGATTCCATGTTTTCTCTTGCAGTAGTAATTCGATTCCAATTCTAGTTAGTTAGTTAATTCTTAGTTTGTTAATTTGCTTTTTAGTTAGATTTAGTTAATTAAAACCCATATTTGTTATTGTCTTAGCAGTGAATAATAACCATACATTGTTTCATAGGTACTAAATTGAATTAAAAACCAGATCTCTGTGGGAACGAACTCGACTTATATCTGTATTACTTGTGACCACGTACGCTTGCGTGAATTTTGTATAACAATTGCATTGCATTAGATTAAATGGATTTTGTGGGTACATTCGCTATAGGCCCTCACGAGACCTTACTCGTCCACTAGGGCTGCCTAGGGGTTTAAAGGGCTTGTTACATATGCCAAATGCAACCGTGATCACCTACGGAAGTGGTACTAATTAGGTAGTTGTAATTGTTTATGCTTGAGGACAAGCATCAGTTTAAGTTTGGGGGTTTGATAAGTGGATTTTATATCCACTTGGAATGCCTCCGTTCGGCTTAAATTGACTGTTTTGGACTCAAGTTTGTGTAGTTTTGATGTGTTTTGTGTAGTTGTGCAGGTTTCCAAGAATATCTAAGCTTTTGTCGTTTTTGGAGATTTAATTGATTAAAATTCGGATTTTCCGGGAAGGCTGCGCAGCTTATACTGTTTTGGCCATATCTGGAGTTCTAGAAGTCCGTTTTCAGCGATCTTACTGCCCACGCGAAGCTTGAGAGATTTTCTACAACATGGGAAAGGAAACAAGTGCAAGAAACGTACTGATTAAAGGCGCGCACGTAATCTTGATTAAAGAAGGCTGAGAATTTACTGTTTTGCCCTTTTTCTAATTCTAATTGTATTCTGGGCAGTTTTGGGTACCTTCTTTAAATCCTAATTGTAATAGAAGGCAATTTCTTTCTAGGCAAGATTTGTAGAGCCTATTTAAACACATCCTACCATTGTAAATTATAACAATTGATAGCTTGTAATCATATCAAGGTACTTTCGTTCTTCAATTCTTCAATATTATGTTTTCATTCATTATTATTATTTAGTTTTCTTCTTTAATTATGTGTAACTAATTCTCTAATCTGAGGATTGGGTAGTATTCCTTGGTATTCATGCATGTTTGATTATGTGATTTTCTGCTTTGCTGATCTGTTAATGAGATCTTAACACAATTAGGGGAGTCATGAACCTTTGATTGTATTCTAGGGATTGTGATAAGCTTGGGAGAGAAGTTGCAATCTTAGTACATGATTTAACAGACATAATTTGAATATTAGATCGGGAGATTAATAGGAGAATTGTGAGACATATAATTCTTGGCACTTAACAGTTTATAGATATACTTTGATTGTATCACGGGAGTAACAATTAGGGTGTAGCTGTAGGCACTATATTGTAACCTGGGAGGGTACAGTATAACTTTAGAAGAATTGTTTTCAGCAAGGTAGGAACACGGATATCACATTAATATTGAGCATGTATTGAGACCAAGTGAAGAACCCCAGTTCTTAGATTGTTTTCCCATATATTTGAATCTCAGTTTAAAATCAATTCTTAGTGCTTATAATTAGTTCTTAGTTAATTTAGTTAATACAAAAACCCAAAATTCTTCTCACACACTTCTAGACGTAAAGAGATAAGAAACTTGAACTTGATATTACATTCAGTCCTTCCCTGCGAACGAACACACAAAAATACTATTAACAAAAATATGTGCACCTGCTCCTTTCACATATTAAAATTTGTATGTTAATCTCTATATTAGATCATACAACAAATACCAAGATCCTGTAATATGGTATCAATTAAAGCGAAATAAACCTGGCAAATCATATGGCCTCTGTTAACGCGTCTACATACATGGCATTAAGAGCAATAAACATTCAATTTATTTGAACAAGAATGTGCCATGACGGTAAACCAATTTCATGTATATTATTAGTTAATAAATTGACAGCGCATTAACATACCGAAGACATATAGCAATCCAGACACTTTAAACAAAGGTATACCTTAATAAATCCATTAATATATTATTAGTCAAACATGACAAGTAAATTACAAAACCATATCATGTATGGCTGCCTACATGACTATTCACAATAATCAACAGCTCTTCCAGTGACTGTACATCATAAAATCATATGTTAAATCCTTTAACATAAATCAATGTAAAAATTAGTACCCATAAACATGTCAAGATATAGACCGAACGTTTGAACCAATCGTACAAAAGATTGAAATAATAAGTTGCTTTAAGAATATGTCACTCAAACAAACAAATAATTACGTAGATACAGATCACAGATATAATTATAATACGCTTTAAGATTGTTGGACAATCTGCGATTAATACAAACAATATAATATTTGTGTGTGTGTGAGTAACGGTTATATGTATAATTAAAACAAACGAAAGAGGAGACAAGGAACGAAAAACCCGAGTCCAGTGCGTGACTGTCTCCTTAAAGCGTATTAGCCCTCACCGTACGTGCGAGCGAAACGCCTCCCAGGATAAAACGGATTGCAGTGAGGCTACAAACGAGCGTCACTCTCAGCGAGCTTGAGACGAGTAAGAACTATCACCAGAGGAAAAGAAGAAGCTGTATTTGTGAGGAGGATGTGTGTTTTTCGAGTAAAAAACCCTAAGGCTCTAAACGAGTATATATAGGATAGGAAAACTTGTGCGCTACACAATTGCCTTAATTAATTAGCCGCGCTAATCAATTAAATTGGTGACAATTTCCTTAACACAATTGCCTTAATTAATTAGCCAAGCTAATCAATTAAATCGGTGGCAATTTCCTTAATTAATTGACTGTGTTAATTAATTATGTTAAGGTGGTGGCAAAAAATCCGTAGTAAAAACGGAATTGATTTTACCGAATCAATGAATTCAAATTATAATCGAATCCATATTCCAACAGCTGTAACAATACTGGAATTCTTGTATAATTTACATTTTTGAACGTGCAATTTTATTACCCATTCATTTTATTTTGCCATGTAAGGCTTCTCCTTCCTCAGTTCATATCTAAAATAATATTCATTTAAATAAACTCAAATGGATATCCCAACATAATACTCATTAAATAATTAACTTCGAATGAATATTCAAAATAATATTCATTAACTAAATAAACTCCAATGAATATTCAAACTAATATCCATTAAATAAATACCATTCTAAATGAATATTAAAATAATATTCATTAAATAAATAAACTCTAAATGAATATTTGAAATAATATTCATCTACTATTTCTCGTCTGAGATAATACTCAAATAATATTCCTCAAAAGATTTCCAAGTAATTAAAACTTTATGGAAATATGAATACTCTTTATAAGTAACATTCCTCAAAATGAATACTAACCTGTCGCTGAAATCCCTCCGGATTTCCACGACTATCTCTATATCTCAAAATACCGACTCCCGGTCTATATATAAAAGAATGAATATCATACGCCCTTCACTAAGGGTCTTAACAAAACAATCCGGCTTATAACTGATAATTCATATCTAGTCTATAAGCCAATATGTAACATCCCACATCGATTAGATTAAGAGTATTCGGGTCCTTTATATAGACAAGTCAATGACCAATGTGTACCAACTTGCTAGCATTTTTGGACTGACCCGTGGTGGGTTGTTGGGTCCGGTATGCATTCGGTTATGGGCTTGGATGTTATAAATGGTATCAGAGCTCTACCCGGTCGGAAGTGCAGAGGCACTGCCCGGGTTCCGAATGTGTGATTGTGGGCTCGACGAGGACGTCGACCCAATAAGAGGGGGTGTTTGTAACATTCCACATCGATTAGATTAAGAGTATTCGGGTCCTTTATATAGACAAGTCAATGACCAATGTGTACCAACTTGCTAGCATTTTTGGACTGACCTGTGGTGGGTTGTTGGGTCCGGTATGCATTCGGTTATGGGCTTGGATGTTATACAATATCAATTCAGGGAACAAGTATTACAATATTAACTTGAAAGTAGGTATGCATGCTATGGCATATGTATCATAAAACAACAGATATATATTATCACAACAACAGTTCCAAGGTATTGGAAACTTGCCTGGCAATCCTGCAGGGACATTGTGCCTCGTGTCAATCCGGTGATCTATAAATAGTCACAATAACCGAGGTCAATCACTTAACACTTTTTAAAAAGCTAAGTATAACTTAACTTAAGTTGAAAAATGTTTTCGAGTTATCTCGTTAAACACCCTTTAGTGCAACTCTCTTTATTATCGCTATGAACCGTCGTTCGTTCGCCACTAAGACACATCGTCATACTTACACTTGGTATATACTTAAGTCGCATAAATTCTAAGGTCAGTCGTTCATGAATCAAGATTATACCTCGAGTTTTATCGCCCATTTTCTAAGTTATAACCAAAGTCATACTTTTAAGGGGTTCGTTCGCGTTTAACCTTGATTCAAACATTTTTATAAAATCGGAAAACGATCCCTTCGACATGTGGTTTTCTCTCACACCTTCCTTTTTACCTCTAATATTTAATTATCAAGATTCGCCACTGATTTCGTACAATTAAAGGAATCCAATTTCAGTTATGAACTTTCGTTTATGGTTTCGAACCACTTTTACGAATTTAATAATAACGCATAAACCGTATGTCCATTTCATGCGATCTTTATATCAAAACGAAGCTTATAGCACAATCTAGCTTATCATGGCAGAAATCGAAGCTTAACAGTGAGTTAAATCTATTGTGATGCACGGTTACTTAAGGTTTAGCGAAAATCGGGCATTACGACGGCTATAAATCGAATCTTTCCAAATTTCAAACTTTCAAATAATCATATTTTCCATTACAAACAACATATACATATTATTTAACCATGAACTAAGGCCAAGCAATGCCTTTCCGTTCATCTAAACTATTTTAATCCTTACCAAAACCCATTCATAATCATGCTTATAATCACT
Source organism: Kitagawia praeruptora (assembly GCA_037693485.1). NCBI lineage: Eukaryota > Viridiplantae > Streptophyta > Magnoliopsida > Apiales > Apiaceae > Kitagawia > Kitagawia praeruptora. The sequence continues at coordinate 697,455 of CM075349.1, forward strand.
AATAACATAACTAAGCTTAAATCACCAAGAACATGCATAATCTCAAAGTAAGATCTAGGGTTTCAAGTGTGTTATACCTTCCTTGGGGTGTGTGTGCACTTAGTAAGCCTTATATAGTCCTTGTATAGCCTCCATGAAGCTTGGATTATCAACCAAAATCAAGATCCAAAAGTTTTGTTCTTGAGGTTACTATTCATCCTCCTCTTTGATGATTTTATTGAAAATGGAAAAAGTGGTGTTTGAGGCTAAGATTTTTAGGGAATCATTTTTATGAAATATAGGATCTAGGATAAATATTTGGAGATCAAACAATGGTTGGAACTTGGATTTTGGTTCTTGAATTTCTTAAAAATTCGAATGGAATGGAGATGGGAGAGAGATGGAGTTGTTTGCCTTGCTCTTTGACCTCATCTTGTTCAAAATGAATTATTGAGATAATATCTAGGCATAAAGTACCTTTAATAAAGGTGTGAGATCATGGATGAGGTATTTTAAGGGGCATGTATCTTGATCTTGTGGTTGAATGAGAAGATGATGCTAAGTACTAGTTTGATCTCTAATTGTTCTAGTAACTTGTTGTAACAAGCTTGGTTACTAGTCATATCTACTTGCACATGGTTGTCCCTTGGCTCCCTGCTTGATTCTTTGCCCGGTTATTGCTCAATTTGATTTCTCGTTCGGAGGAATATCTCATAGATTTCTAGTTAGGGTTTTACTGGAAACCTTCTTAATATTTATACCACCATTCTCAATCCTCCTTTATAATTCTTGAATTTAAATTCCTTAAATCCTCTTAATAAATCATTAAGTCTTTCAGTGTTCAGGAAAATCTCAGAGAAAAAAAAGTGTTGTTTTTCAGAATCCGACAGCTTTTACATACACTTATTTTCCCCTTGGATCACTAATACGAACTCAGAAATTCATTCCGGGTACTTCTATATAGTGTCATCTCATAATATTCTCATTTCCACCAAAAGAACTATTCAATCTTTATTCCATCTTTATTCCTTACATTTATTAAAATGTCATTGTTCTCTTTCGGGCGTTCCTTAACCCTTTCACGGAACCACTGGACTAATAACAGATATCGATTTGGATGACATGAGAATATTTCCTCTACTTGGAATTTCAATATCTTATCTTTCTAGGAGATAGATTATTCTAATCTAGGTTGTCAACCCGTTGCATTCTTCCTAACATATAAACCTTGGAATCTATATCCATTCAACACTCATTCATTATCACTGTTACTACCTTGGAGTCGGAATCATTGTTCCTTCTTTTCTCAACACTTAATAAAAAGTTTTAATTTTACCGAAAATTTGGGTTCTTACATAATACATCAATGCTTTCGCTGCTGCTGCTGGTTCTCCCATTGCTACCTGCAACACATAAAACTAAACAACTATGTAAGAAACAATCCGAGTTAGTGAACTCTAACGACCACTGATGACAAGCACATAAACTAAAAATAAAACACCGATGATCCCCGGCAGCGGCGCCAAAAACTTGTTTGCACTAAATCACGCAAGCGTACGTGGTCACAAGTAATACAGATAGAAGTCAAGTTCGTTCCCACAGAGATCTGGTTTAGGTTTCAATTCAGTTAATGCACCTATGCAACAATGCATGGTTTTTATTCACTGCTAAGACAATTAACAAGATTGGGTTTTGATTAACTAAGATTAACTAAAAAGCAAACTAACAAACTAAGAATTAATTAACTAGTTAACTAATGAGAATTTAAATCGGATTACTTATGCAAGAGAAAACATAGGATCCTAACTTCATTAAATACTTTGCTTAGATCTGACGGCTTTAATCACTATATGCAATGGTTATGATATCTGATCGGACAACACGAAACAAGTACACGCTACCTCTCAGTATACGAATACCAAACTAAACATACATCCACAAAAGAGATAGAAGATGAATAGACACCAATTATGCTTAGACCCTATATCTCTATAAGATTTGAAAACATAACGGTTGAAGAACAAGTTGTCTATTAAGATCACATAGGACAGCATAATATCTCTATTTACGCTATAAATCATGATGTTAAAACATCAACCTATCCTGTGCTAGAATGGCAAGTTCTAAATCTCAAGATCCACTCTCGTTTCGTAAGAGATTAACAAATTAGATGTTAGCTACGCATCTAAATTCATAAAGCACAACCATACGAGGATATCAAATAAACATCACACACAGATCTTTAAAGCATCAAGATACTAAAGCTCCATAAATAAATCCGTTAGAATCCCATGACAATGATTAGTTCGTAATTGAACCTCTCGTCATCATGGGATCAAGTGAAACCATGATAATGAAACAAGATATGAATTCTATGTTATAATATGCTAACTAATGATACAAATTACAATGGTAGGATGTGTTTAAATAGGATCTAGAAGTCTTGCCCAGCAAGAAATTCCCCAAAATAGAGTTAAAATAGAATTTCTGCAATTTAGCACAAAATACGTTTCCTAAACTGATTCTATTTTGAAGGAAAATTTGTAGCTGACTTTTCTTCAATATTTCTGGGCCGTTCTAGTTATAATTGGGCCTCTGGACCACTTTAGAATGAAAGAGAATTCTTTAGCTTCGCGTGGACTGTAAGATCGCCCAAAACGGACTTGTAGAACTCAAGATATGGCCAAAATAGTGAATAAGGGCAAAATTGTAATTTTTCAGCAACGCCTGCGCGCATCCTGCGCCTCCCACACGCTGCCTGCGCCCAGATCAGCTGCAATCTGCGCAGCCTGCACCTCCCACGCGCTGCCTGCGCGTGGGCTTCGGCTGATTTGCCATTTTCTGCTCTGTTTCTTCGTTTCTTCGTCTTTTCCTTCCGTTCTTTTTGCAAATGCTTCTGTAGTCACTTATCTTTACTTGGAATCTTCGTAAGATCTTAAAGCTTGACTCCACACTTCATTCCATTGCATAAATCAACTCCAATTTTGAAGGAAACGTTAACCCTAAACGATAATTCTACAACCCTGCACATTTAAACAAAAACACATCAAAACTACCACTAACTTGAGGCCAAGTTAATCAATTTAAGCCGGTATGGAATGCTCTAAATGGATATAAAACCCACTTATCACTTAGCTAATATCTAAATTGTTAATCTTTATTGAAGCGAAAGTGGATATAGAGATTCAGAACTTGCCATGCTAGCATAGGTTTATGAATGTTTTGACATGCATGATTCGTAGCGTAATTTTAACCATCTTATGCTGCCCTGTGTGATCTCAATGGATAACTTGTACTTAACCCGTTATGTTTTCAAATTTTATAGACATATAGGGTCTAAACATAATTGGTGTCTGCCCAGCTTCTATCTCTTTTGTGGATGTTGAGTAGTTTGGTAAACGCATATTGACAGGTAGCGTGTACTTGTTTCGTGTTGTCCGATCAGTTATCATAACCATCACATACATTATTTAAAGGCATCAACTCTAAACGAAGTATTTAATGAAGTTAGGATCCCATGTTTTATATCTCATTAGTAAATCGGGTTTAAAATCATAGTAGTTAATTAAGTCTTAGTATTATTAATTTGCTTATTAGTTAAGTTAGTTAAACAAAACCCAACTTTGATACTTGTCTTAACAGTGAATAATAATCATACATTGTTGCATAAGTTGCATAATCTGAAATATACCAGTCTTTATGGGAACGAACTCTACTTAATCTTATATTACTTATGACCGCGTACGCTTGCGTGATTTAGTGCGAACATAGAACACCCAGGAGGTAGATCAACCAACTCCCATGTTCCGTTAGAAACAATAGAGTCAATCTCACTTTTTACAGCACCTTTCTAGTACCTAGATTCTGAAGAATCCATGGCCTGCCGGAAAGTTAAAGGTTCATCCTCGACATTGTAAGTGATAAAATCACTTCCAAAGAGAATTGTCAAAAGAAAATGCATGTACACATTATCAAACTCTTTGTTTTCTTCATTTTTCTTTGAAACGGCTTTCTTCAAAGACTAAAACACATTCTCATCTCTCTCTCTCAACTGAATATATTCTTTGCATGAGAATCATTCTGAAAAACCTGCAGGTGAACGTTAGTAGTGGGATTAAATTTGAACAAAGCCTCACGTGAGAAGTTATCTTCAAGACCGTTGCAAGATTGCTCAAGAATTCAACTCCTACCCTTCACTATAAAGGCCTGCATGTTTCTTCTCTGAAGATATCAAGAACCTTCAAGCTATATTCAAGAATTCAAGAAACAACTCTGCACCCTCTACTTCAAACGAGCTCTTGTACTATATTATATATCGAGATTTTAGAGAGTTCATATCCTTGAGTTGTAATTATTTTTATCCATTTGTATTGATTCAACTTGTAAAGTTGGTAGTTGTGGAACAAGGGTTCAAGGAGCATTAGGCTAGAGAAGTTTATACTTGGTTTAGTATAGAACTTAGAGAGCTGTGTTCAGGAAACAAGGGGTTCCGGCTAGCTGCAGTCAGTAACTGGGTGATAAGGGAGATATATTATTGTATCTTATAATTGGATTTCATTGTGATCGATAATATGCTCTCTTACCAAGTTGGTAAGGGACTAGGATGTAGACCATAGAAGATTAGGGGTCGAACCTAGCTAAAATTCTTGGTGTTCTTTACTTACTGCAATTTTATCTTTCTGCATTGCATATCACAGCTAGCTGCCTATTCATTAATCTGTTACATTTGGTTAACTCAGTTAGCTGCCTATCGTACCCAGCTAACTGCCAGTTTAATTTTTCAGGCAGAATATTTTTATTAGATTATTGTTAGTCATAACACCTATTCACCCCCTCTGTGTATTTTCAGTTTACATGTGTTTATGGGTAATAACCTAAGTGTTTATGGGTAATAATCTAAAGCCAATTTTGTTTCAAACTCTTTAACAACTTTATTATTGTTTTGAAAGGGTCTCAATTTAAACATCAATTAATTATAAATTACATAAATATTGATATTTTCTTGGTACTTTTAAGATTTAATAATTTATTATTTTGATTTCATATTATATTCTATTTTACATAATAATGTTATTTTATATTTATATTTATTATTTTATTTTTAATTCTAGAAATGTGTTTTAATTAGATTAATTAAAATAGATCTTTAAAATAATTTGATTCATTTAAAATTTATATAACAAATAAATTTATAAACATGTCCAAGTAATGAGAATGGTATATTTTAGACTTCAATATTGCGGTTTCAATATAGTATGATATAGGGTGAAATTAAAAAAATTAAAATAAATAAATAAACATAATCCATAAGTTTTAATTAAATATAAAATTGTAGAGAATTGAATGATAAAAATATATAATAAGTAAATATCATTTAATTATGTAGTAACAGGGAATCGAACACGAGTTGAAAATTAAAGAAATTAAATTAAAGAAATAAATCTTGTATAATTATGTAGTTGGAAGAAATCGAACCCTAAGTTAATTGATAACCAAATTTGATACTTTGTTACTATTACGTGCCATTAAAACATGGTTTTTCATATTAATAAAGAGTATAAATAGATTAGAATTAAGGTAGTATAACAAAAAAAGTGCAAAATTCTTTCATTCAAAAAAATTGAAAATTAATTTAACAAATACCGTTATTCGTCCAGCATTCAGATTAATCATTCGTTCAGAATTTTAATCATTTAGAAAATACGGTTCACATTTAACAAATGACCCCTAAATACAAGTCTTTGATAAATATATATTCACTTGTGGTTCCACATCTTGGTTGCTTAAATTTAGGGATGGCAAAAAAGAACCGATCCGACGGATACACGATCCAATTCGACCCGAGATCTTACCGAACCCGATTTTTTGGATTTGGATTTGATTTTTAAACCCGAAAGAGTTCGGATTTGGATTTGGATATTAGTCAAATCCAACCCGATCCAAACCCGAAATCCAAAACCCGATCCAAACCCGAAACCCGAATAAAAAATCGATATATATATATATATATATATATATATATATATATATATATTATGATTTATTCCTTATTACTTATAAATAAATACCCATTACTTAGGCCCAACCCATTACTTTGTCTCTGGATATTTATTTGTAGTTGTATTTTCATTTTTATGTCCCTGGATATTTAGAATGGTGTAACTTGGACTTATTTATTTATATGTCTCTGGAATCTGAATATTTATTTGCAATTGTAATTTTTATGAAATTTAGCTTAAAAAAATATTACTACTTATTTACAAGAATTCAAAAATTTGGATTTGGATAAACCCGAACCCGATCCAAACCCGGTGGATCGGGTTTGGATTTTGAATTTCCAAATCCAATTGAATTTGGATCGGGTTTGGATTTGAATTAAAAATTCGGGTTTGAATTTGGATATCACAGATATCCAACCCTTGCATCCCTAAGTAGTAGTATTGTTTTTGAAAGAAAACATCCAAATATAAAAGCATAACCCGCCAGCGTGCACCCACACACAAACCAAACCAAACCAAACCAAACATACCCACTATATCCCGCACAGAGCAGGGTCTGGGGAGGGTGAGATGTACGCAGACCATGCCCCTACTTCTCACAGTAGGGAGGCTGTTTCCGTGAAGACCCCCAGCTTAGTGCACAGCAGAAAAATAGTGTGTGATATTTACAAAGGCTTCATAAATTTAGGTAATTATCGCAGTCATACCTGAGCCCATGGCTTTGATCACATGTGACTTACCTACGAGGGGGTTGTCCACTCCGATCTCGAAACACTCTGATCCACAGATCCCTGCGCCCATGGCTTTGGACACACTAAGCTAACATCTGGCTAAGCTTCCTGCAACTGCATAACCAGAAAACAAACAAGACAAAAAATAGAAAAATAACGAAAAGAGAACGAAAAGACGAACTTCTAAGATAAAGCTAACCGAGATAACCCAACTCTGAGGCTCTCAACAACAGAACCGCTCCCTAAAAGAGAATCCACCACTCTGATCTTGCGTCTCCAAGCACTCCTATCAGTGGTCATGGTCTCATTTAAATTTAAGGCCTTCAGATCCAACCCAAGCTGCTCTTCCCACGACCTCCTCGGTCTCCCTCTCCTCCTCACCCCTGCAACCGACAGACTCTCGACCCTCCTCACTTGGACTTCAGCCAGCCTCCTTCGGATGTGACTGAACTATCTCAACCTCCCTTCCCTAATTTTCGCAGAAAAAGGCACCACCTCATAATTGGATTTCAAGTTAATAATTTATAGCTCGCCTAAAAACTACATTAGTAATTCTGTCCAACATCGTGCATCCACGAGACCATCTCAACACCCTCATCTCAGCTGCTTCCAACTTGCGCACAACACTCAGAACCATGCAACATCTCAGGGTGAATTTAGAATTTCCTATACACAGTGCACGTTAATTCTAGAGCCAAGCCTAAGCGGGGGTATCCATCCATTCCCTAATAGCATAACTGCTCGCTCGATTTTTCCCTCTCCTCTCCTAGTAAATAAATATATATTCTCCCAACGACGTATCATCATTATATTCAATTCTATTTCTTGTTGAATTCAATTATATATAGTATACACACAACGACAACGGTGGTAATTGATTGATTTGATTTGGGGAGGAATGGGAGTTCCGGCGTTCTACCGGTGGTTAGCGGAGAAGTATCCGATGGTAGTTGTAGATGTAATTGAAGAAGAAGCTGTTGAGATTGAAGGTGTTAAGATTCCTGTTGATACTTCTAAACCTAATCCTAATCAACTTGAATATGATAATCTTTATCTCGACATGAATGGCATTATTCATCCTTGTTTTCACCCCGAGGATCGTGTAAGCCTCCCTCCCCCTCCCCCTCCCCCTCCCCCTCCCCCTCCTATCTTGTGATTTATTTTTTCCCATTATTTTATTATCCAATCCACAGTAGGACTGACGGACTAGTGAATAATTGTTTGTCGATGCGCTCAACAATGTAATATACTAATCAAATTGTTGAAATTGTAAGTTATTACGTGTTTCCATAGTTCAATTGATATGTATGTCCGCTAAGTTAGTATCCCTGTACATAGTTTAAACATCTGAAATCAATTCTTATTGCTTTGTGTTGCTTACTTTTTATATATAAATCCCTTGCTAGACAAAGTTGTTTTGACCACAAACATTTATCCATGAGATATGAATACCTAAGATATATGCTGCGAGGTTCCTATTCATTTTTTTAAAGTTAAATTACTTATGAATTTAAGTTAAACAGGTAAACAAGTAACTCGTTCTTGTTTTTGAATTTGACTTTTAAGTAATTGCTGTCGTAATATGTTATTCAACAAGCAAGACAATAGATATTGTTGTACTTTTAAGTTCATTCCTGCCCGACCCCAAATTTGAACCCCAGTCCTAAAGGGGGAGGGGGAGATTTGGTACGAGGATGGGAATGGGGAAGGTCTTAGTCATACAAAATTTCAAAAAACTGGGAGAGTGTTATTATCATTGTTCGATTTGTATATTGCTTTGTGTTTCCATTATTATCTGATTGTTATTCACTTATTCTTATGTCAGATTTGCTTAAGTTAGGAACCATTTGCTGCTTAAAGTTGTTTTTGTAATTTATAAGTTGTTATCTGTTTAGAAAATTCAGTCCGTAACTTTATTATTATGAGTTGTGAGAAATTTAAATAACTTACACGCAGTGTGGCTAATAGTAATTATTTTGTTGAATTAAAACATAATCTGAAAATAAGGCAAAAAGATATTTAAGTATATAGTTCATACTTTTTTAAGAATTAACCTACAAGTCAAGCCAGTTTTAAGTCATAAGTTGTCATCTGACAAATAAACTGGTAATATTAATATGAGTTTGTAAGTGGAGTTTTGCTTTGTAAGCTAATAAGAGCCAATTTGGTGCCCTAGATTCTTATAAGAGAAAGTTGGTGAAATATAGGTCTTGAACAAATTTTGAGGAAAAAAGACATGCAAGAGATGTCTAGGAAGGGGTTTAATTAAAAATTGAGTATTGTAAATAGCTAAAAAAAATGGTCATTATACTTTTTATAGAATCACAAAATATGATAAGATTAAGATACAAGGATAGTAATTTACTGATATTTGTGTCTAATATTGATGGGGGCCTGTAAAGTGTAAACATAGTAATGTCAAATGGGTTGGGAATGTATAGTAAAATAGACTTACAAGGATTAGGCTGGTTTAGCATTTCTTGCTTTATCTCCAAAATACATTAACAATCTGTTTCATTTGTATTAAGTCTTATTTGTGTAACCAAATGCAATTTGATCTTTCCTTGTTATTGGAACATTTTTATGAATATCTATTTCTTCTGTTCTACTGCAGCCTTCTCCAACCTCCTTCACTGAGGTGTTTCAGTGTATGTTTGATTACATTGATAGGCTTTTTGTGATGGTTCGTCCTCGAAAGCTCCTTTACATGGCTATAGGTGGGTAACATTTTGAAAATATTTTGAGTTCTCATAGAAGCAATGAATTATCTGTTGTCTGTGTGCTTGTTTGCGTCTCTCTTATGGTTATAATGTTTTGGCATCTGTTGTAGATGGTGTTGCCCCAAGGGCAAAAATGAACCAGCAACGATCTAGGCGTTTTAGAGCAGCAAAAGATGCAGCAGATGCGGTGAATACTTCTTGTGCATAAATTGCATATGTTGTGTAACTTACAACCTTCTATAGCCAGTTTGTGACTCCCGTCTTTTGTAGGCAGCTGAAGAGGAAAGATTGCGTGAGGAATTTGAGAAGGAAGGCAGAAAGCTTCCCCCAAAACAGGAGTCTCAAGTTTGTGATTCTAATGTTATAACTCCTGGAACTGAGTTTATGGCAGTTTTGTCAGTTGCTCTACAGTATTATATCCATCTTAGAATTAACAATGACCCTGGATGGAAATCTGTAAAGGTATTATATCCCCTTAAAATATACATTTGGTTTCTGGATTTTCTGTGGAGCTTATGCATGCTTCCAATTGGAAAAGTGTTGGTATTGGTTTAAAGCAGGAGTGTTGCATATGTTGCTTATTCCTCTGTTCTTTTGAAGGTTATACTTTCTGATGCAAATGTTCCTGGCGAAGGGGAACACAAAATTATGTCCTACATTCGTCTTCAAAGAAACCTTCCTGGTTTTGATCCAAACACACGCCACTGCCTGTATGGTTTGGTAAGTTTTCTGATTTAATTTACTGGTGGACTGTTATCTAGTGAATTTTATTTTCTAAACATTCTACAATGCTGATGGTCCATAACAGGACGCCGATCTCATCATGTTGGCTCTGGCTACCCATGAGATTCATTTTTCAATTCTCAGAGAGGTTAGTATCTGACTGTTTCTTACCAACATTAGTTACATTGCAGTTGAATAAGAAGAGAATATGCCAAATATTTGTCTTTAAACTTTTTTCTCGAATAAGTAAATGTTTCACTAATTAAAAGAAAGGGCTTTTTTCATACTTTTTTGGTAAATGTATAATGTATTAAAAAGAAGCACATGATTTTGTTTCGATTCATTTCTTAGGCGCATCATGTGTGGTCCTTGTTTGTTAATTCGGACCTAATCTGTCTGTTGGTCTGAATTAATTTGTAGGTTGTATTCACTCCAGGACAGCAAAACAAGTGTTTTCTTTGTGGTCAAATGGGCCACATGGCCGCAGAATGTGAAGGAAAGGCTAAAAGGAAGAATGGGGAGTTTGATGAGAAAGGTGAAACTGTTCCCAAAAAGCCATACCAGGTTGGTACTTAGTAGATAAAAACTTATTCAATAGTATCAGGATGTAGTAAACCTTTATGCTTTCTAAGTTGTGTGCCCTGTATCTTTTGCAGTTTCTCCACATTTGGACTCTCAGGGAGTATTTGGAACTTGAGATGAGGATTCCTAATATTCCTTTCAAGATTGATTTTGAGCGCATCGTTGATGATTTCATCTTCATGTGTTTCTTCGTTGGCAATGATTTTTTACCACATATGCCTACATTGGAGATCCGTGAGGTGTGTATTTCTTCTTCTAATTAGATCTTAGCTGAACTCTTAGATTTGACTGAAAATTAATCGTGCTCATAAACAAAGAATAGTTGGAGAAATCAATTGGGCTATTACCCTACGAGTCTTTCACTAGCCAACCTTGAAGAAATATAGAACTATAGAGCCTCATATTTATGTTATGTAGTATCGAAATTTGATGATGATAACAAGTAATAAGGTTCTTTAGACATGTAATATTGATGCTTCTGATGAGAAACTTATAATTCTTGAATTAATTAAAAATTGGCTGAGGAGTTCCCATTTATTGTACTGGTCATAATTTGAGAGTATTTCTCGGATGTTTATAGATATGAAAACCTTTGTCAGATATTAATTTAAAAGATGATCCCTATGTTTGGGTTTAGGACAAGGTGAAAACTGAGGGTTCTGGTCCTTCTGGATGGTAAACTTCAAACTTGTTATTTTTGCATATGTGCTGAAGTTTTCTTGTGAAGCAGCCAAGTGGCTACTATCTAGGTTATTGGATTTCTTGTCTATTTTTATCAAATGTCCTCAATAGTATTAATTAAATTATCCTTTTGTCCCAAATGCTTTGATACCTGCCATCTAGGGTGCAATTAATCTGCTTTTGGCTGTTTACAAGAAGGAATTCCGGGCATTAGGTGGTTATTTGACTGATGGGAGCAAGGTATGTAAAATGGTGATCTTTTGGTTAATTATATCTATATTAGCTCTACTTCTCATGTTATTTTGTACGCTTGATGCTACAAAAATATAGAAAAGTGTCCTCAGTTATATTTTTGTTCTTTGTTAGCCAAACTTGACCAGGGTGGAGCATTTCATTCAAGCAGTGGGATCATATGAGGACAAAATCTTTAGTAAAAGAGCTCGGTTGCATCAGGTTTGTTACAGAGATCTTTGTTAAGTAGATGTTTCTATCTGCTATGAATATTGGGATATTCGGAATATTATCTATTTACTTGAAAAGCAGCTTAAAGGTCTAGCCTCTAAATATTCTTTGATATCTCAAAATCATGAATTCTAAAGTCTCTGCTGCAATCTGTATATTGGAAGTTTGATTAGGCTCATGTCAGTAAATGAGGAACTGACCAATATTTTTTGACACATCTGGGTTACTTTGTTCTATATATGATTTAGAGAATTCTATCGATCCCTGGAGTTTTACAACAATCAAATTCTATAATGCCCCCTAGATTTTGTGTGTCAAAGCAGTACTTTTAAGTTCATATCGTGTCTGTACAGTTTACCCCAACACCTTATTAAAGAGAGAAAAATAGCAACTTACATTGCCTTTTTTGTTCAGCGTCAAGCTGAGAGAGTCAAGCGTGATAAAGCTCAAGTGAAAAGAGGGGATGATGTCGAGCCACAGATCACACCTGATTTGGTTCCAGTTGCCAGGTTTCATGGTTCTCGTCTTGCCTCAGGCCAGGCACCTTCACCATATCAGCATACACAATCTAGCAACCAGCGAGCCCCAAAAGTTGCACGGCTGTCTTCTGAGGCCACTATTGGTGCTGCTCTTGTCGAAGCTGAGAATAATCTTGAAAAAGAGGTACATTTTCCACCTCTGGAGTATAAGTTGAAGTGTGCACTTCTAGTAGAAGTGCGCACTCCGACGTTTTAGTAATGCTTGATCTCTAAAATTTCTGCGATTTCCTGCAGGCTTCTGAAAACAAAGAGGAACTGAAAACAAAGTTGAAGGGGATACTTCGTGAAAAATCTGATGCTTTCAACTCTGAGAATCCTGAGGAAGACAAGGTATAAGCAAAGACACGTATATAGTTTTACATCTGACTCAGCCATTAGGTTTTGAGAAACGCTCACTCTTTATTGCTGTTGATACTTTCATCAGAACTCAGCAATCTTCTTCCTGCAGAGGGAACAATATACATGCCTGCATTTGTTGAATTAGTAAATGGTTGAAGTCAATTACTTCTGTTTATACTCTGTCATAATATATATGCACAATGATGAAACATTTGGAGAGTCCTTGAACTCTTGTGAACTGGTAATGCAGCCCGTTCCCCACAATTAGTCCCTCATACAGTCATACTTATTATGTGAACTAGGCATCTTTTAGTTCTTGGATTCCTATTACTTTGGTAAGTCCTCGGTGCCACTTAAGAGTCAACAGGCGTATATAATATTCTCATTATACTCATCAGGTAAAACTGGGAGAGCCAGGTTGGAAGGAGAGGTATTATGAAGAAAAGTTTTCTGCAAAGACTCCAGAGGAACTTGATAGGGTTCGGAAAGATGTTGTAAGTTGTTTAATGTTTGCTGAATCTTCTTTTAAAACCTATTTATATATGAAGTTTTACTTAATGGTTCATTTTGGAGTCTGACATATCCTGTTGACTGAACCTCAAAATCTATGATTTTAAATAATTTAAATATTTAGAGATGATTATTTATGAGTGCGCATATCTTGTTTTGGTATTAACAATTTTTTATTACACTTTATCTTATAAGTAGTATAGCTGTATAGTTTCCTTTTTAATGTATTCTCAAGGGAAATGCATTAGGAATATAATAGAGAGTATTATAACTCCATGAACTTCCCAGACAAATATTAGTAGATGAAAATTACTAAAATGTCATTATATGAGACCGGAGGAGTTATTAATTTATCCATTGACCTTTGACTTTCTGACTCGTTCAGTATTCAAGTGTAGATATCTCACAAACTAACATACATTGTCAGTTTTCATCACTCATTTAATTTTGAAATTGTATTGAGCATGTTCTACCTTAAGTACTGATGTAGTCATTAAGTTTGCTTAGTGGCACATTTATATCCTTGACAACATTAAGATTTTGATGTGGTTCTTTGTAGGTAAAGAGTTATGCAGAAGGTTTGTGTTGGGTTATGCATTATTACTACGAAGGAGTTTGTTCATGGCAATGGTAAGAAAACTCACATGAACCAAGTCAAAATAAGAGAGATGCTATGTTAAGATTTTTTAGTTTTGGGAACATTTAATTCGTCTAATGATTTCTAATGATTTAGGAACTGTAGATGAATAAAAATATGTATTATTAGCTTAGGGGTGTTCACTATTGGCTTCAATAAATTATGTACCATCATCTCTTCTCCTGTAATTTTTATAATCACGTTAACCTAGCAACTGTTGATGTGGCAGTTCAATTCGAATATGATCGGAAAATTTAGACAGATAAAGTAATTAACTCAAGAAAACCCAAGTGCATGTACCAGTTGAATACATAATAAATAAATATTTCTGCCTTCATTGTTTACTTTTTTTTTTTTGGGTGGGTGGGGGGATAGTTATTATTTTGACGGTATTCTGCCTCATATTCTCAAAGCTAAGAGTTGGAACAAGTACTACATATTTACTTATATATCATTTTGCTAGAAAAAGTTTTGGCTAATTATTGCAGCATTTCTTATTCTTAAGTGTAGACTATGCTAGGAAGAAAAGTTGAGGGTAATGAAAAAGAAAAAAAAAAATTCGAAATATTTTTTTCCCCGTTAAAATTTAAATGGTTATCACATCTTGAGATATGAAGACAAGTTATCATTTGCAGGTTTTATCCTTATCATTATGCTCCATTTGCTTCTGATCTTAAAGATCTTGGACAGTTGAATATAAGCTTTGAACTAGGTTCTCCATTTAAACCATTTAATCAGCTGTTGGGAGTATTTCCTGCTGCCAGGTTGTGCACACCTTTTGCCTTTATTCTTTTTTCATTCTTTTTAATATTCGCACACACACACAAATACAGATAGATACATCGTAAGGTGTTGACCATTATTACTTGCAGCTCCCATGCACTTCCTCAGCAATACAGGAAACTGATGACTGATCCAAATTCGCCTATCATTGATTTTTATCCAGCTGGTAGGTGTCTGCGGCACATTACTGATATTCGATCTTTATGATTTAAAGTATTCTCCTGTTAAATCTATTGCTGTCCTTGTATCAGATTTTGAAGTGGATATGAATGGGAAGAGATTTGCTTGGCAGGTGTGTTTGAACCAGTATCACACGTCTTCAGTTTCCTTGTGATGAGATACTTAGGTTGCTTTAATATATGATTGTACATGGGAGTTTCTTGACATTTTTTCTTTTTGAAAACTATATAGGGTATTGCCAAATTGCCTTTCATTGACGAAGCCCGTCTTCTTGCCGAGGTTGCAAAAATTGAGTATACTTTAACGGTATGGTAAAGTTATGCTTCTAAACATATTCAGCCACAAAATTGTTGTGCATCGCTTGTTATTTTCATGGTAATCAATCATTACCATTATATGACCTGATGTATTTTTTGGCAGGAAGAAGAAGTTCGGAGAAACAGTACAATGTATGACATGTTTTTTGTGGCAGTATCTCACCCTCTATCTCCATACATATTTTCTCTTAATGATCGCTGTAAGCAGTTGGATGAAAAAGAACGAACTCAAATGAAGGAGCAACTTGATCCAGTGGCCAGGTATACATATTAATGTATATAAGTTTATTATGTTATCCTGTAATTAAAACTTGATTTTGATTACATTAGCATGCAGCTTGACATAATGATATCACATTTGCTGCTCAACTGATGATTCTTGAACATTACCTGTATTTCGCTGTGAAGGTCCTTAACTTTGAACTGAAATATGGAAGGCCTCAGCTAAAATTGAATTTAAATATTGTTTGTTGTTTGGCATTAGAGGTCTAGCAGTTTCATCAACTCCATAAAAATCTACAGCAATTTAATCGTTTGAATGAAATTCTTATCTTGGTGGAAAATGCTAATATCTTGTATTCTCCTTACATTCTGTCCATGTGAACAAGAAGTTGACACAGAAGTGTTGATGACTTGTTGGTCACGTTTTTCAATAAAAAACACCTTGTCTTCTCCACCTTCTCCACAAATTTAAAGGGAAAAAAGAGGCTGGAACATGTATTTTTAGTTTAGACTTTCATGTGTAAAGTTTTTACTGCTAATAAAACTACATAACTCTATTTGAAATTCTCTGATTAATTGAGGGCTACATGCAGCGGCGGGATGAATGGTTATATATCACTTTGCTCTGGAGATCCGTGCCCACAAATTTTCAGATCACCAGTTGAGGGGATGGAAGATATTATGGACAACAATGTGATGTAAGCTTTTGAGCAAGAAAGAAAATGTTTGGGGTGAACAAGTCATTTATGACTTGTATTATGTTCTTAACGCACTTGTACTGTTTTGCTTTCAGATGTGCTATTTACAAACTTCCAGATGCTCATAATCATATTGCACATCCTCCTCCAGGAGTTAATCTCCCTAAAAAGGTACATCTTTACATCTGCTTGCAGCTATATTTGAGTCTTGGCATCATGCAGGTGATAGGTCTTTGTGTGAAAATACCTCGTTAATACTGATCTCAGATTTTTTTCCTTTGGGTGGGGGAAGATGCAAACTGTCAATATTTAACAAGTGAACTTTGTTTAACCATGAAAACACATATATATTGCTTGTAATGTTTTTTTGCTTTCTGCAATTATTTTTATGTTCCCAATTCTGAGCTAGTTCAATTATATTTGTTTGAGACGTGCTAATTTTGATGCCATTCTGTGCTTCATTAGTAATATGACATCATCTTCTTATGCAGACCGTCTCAGTTGGGGATCTAACACCAGAGCCTGTTCTGTGGCATGAAGATTCTGGAAGGAAGCCCTGGGAAAATAAAAGGTATGACACTTCTCCTATTACAGTAGTGGTCGGTTTACTTGGTGATCTCTAGTATACTGACTAGCCTTTTGGTCTGTGATTCAACTCCTTTCAGGAATAACCCTCCAGGAGCCATTTCCGGCAGGCAGTTAGGTGATGCTGCTCATCGGCTTGTAGCAAATAGCTTACAGATAAAGAAAGATAGATATGTTGATGGAGATTATAATGGCAATCCTCCATATGCCACTGCAAATGGCCCAGCATTTCATTTGAACCAAAGTTATAGACACCAGGGTCAAGGACAGTACAGATCGGTACCACCCAATTCAGCTTATCCTCAAGGTCACCACATGTTACCATATTCTGTTCCTGGGCAGAGTCAATACGATCGTTCTTATAACCAACCCTGTGCTTCGTCATCAACACGACATCCTGACAATCGGCATCATCCACCATTGAATCAGAGTAGGGATCATCCTCTGCAAGTACATTACTCCCAAGGATTGCATCAAAATAGACATGTATATCAACCACGCGGGCCTCTTCATGCAGTCCAAGCACTACCTCCAATTGCAGCTGGTGTTCCGTTTTATCAACAGGTTGGATATCAAACATACGGTGGTGCCAATTATCATCACCAGAACGGTGGCCTGCCCAGAGTAAACTCAAGAGTAGGTAGAGATTATGTACGTCATCAACAATTTGGCAACCAGTTCTCAGCATTAGACATTGGAAGAGGAGGTCGAAGACCACCACAACCACCTGGTCACCGCCGTTAACATGGGTGCTGAGCAAGAGCCAGCCGTATATGGATTGTTGTAACATTAAATTAGTTATGCCAGATATATATTTATTTTCAGATTATAGTATTAAATTGTGATATTTCACCTTGCTGATATTAATTCTTGGGAAGCATAATTGTTGTAACTTGTAATATAATCTTGTTTGATATGCAAAATTCGATACCCTATTTGGCATGCTCCATGACTCCATGAGGGAGAAGTGCAAGTACGTAACTGTCATGTGGTTCTTTAATGCAAGTCCCTTCACTATTACGTTCCCTGTTTCTGTCTAGGGTTCGTGGACATGCCGTGTTAAAGTTTTTGACTAATTTTATACACCTAAATACCGAATTATAGATTTGAGCAATTTGTGAAACTGCCACAACACCACGGAAGCCTCGAACTGCAGAAAACACTAAAAGATATACCAAAGTACTTGTGTAGGAGGCGAAAAGAGGATGTCTTTGCTTAATTTTCTTCCATCCCCCGGCTAACTTCTTTTGGTTACCAATCTACCGTTATCGATGTAATCCAATTATTTGAATTTTTAATTGAAAAGTGATGGGATATTGATGTGTTTTTATATTTTTATATTATCCTACCACCAGCCAGTCAAAGATTCTATGAACTTCTTTGTCAAATTAATTAATGAGGTGTTAATTGGGAGATTTTTTTTTCAGAATAAGACAATTTATTTTAAGATAAAGTAAGAGATTCCTATTTTTTTCCTGAAAAAAGTTAATTTTTTTTGCAATTTATAGAATCTCAAACATAAATTAAATATTTGTATAAAAAAAATTATCAAAATATGAAATTTTTACCCGAAAATAAATTCATAAGACTCAAAAAGGGTGAGCTAAACAGGCGCTAAAAAAAGAAAGGAAAGAAATTCAATGCACTTCTAAATCATCCTAATCAGAGAGGGGGCTTCAATAGCTTGCTTTCTCTGTTTAAAAAAATAAATGACGTTGTGAAAAATGGGTGATTTATCGGCAATTTTTGTAAAATCGGTTGAATCGTTCTAAAATTTTGATCGATTTTTTATCGATTTATCGACGATTTTTAAAAAATAGACCGATTTCAATAAACAACTTCTTTATTATCAATTCTAATAATTAACAAACGTTTAGATTTTGATTCAATCCAATTACTTACATCAATAGTATAATAAAATAATATATTTATTTTATCAACTCTACAAATTAACAAATATCTAAATTTTGAATTGTATGAAATTAACAAATACTCCCTCCGTCCCATCCAATTCTTAACACTTTTTTTGTCACTTTCTGGTACGCATTTTAAGGTGAATTTTAAGGATAGTTCCATAACTTATTTATAAAATTTTCCTTTTTGTATAAAAGTAGTATTGTTCTATTTTTATATAAAAAAAGAAAATTTCAAAAATAAATTATAGAACTATCATTAAAATTCACCTTAAAATGCGTTCCAAATAATCTATTTTGAAACGTTAACAATTGGGCGGGACACAGGAAGTATATATTAAAAGTTAGCACTTGTGCAGTTTGCCTTGGATCACGTGGTTTATTAATAATAATAATAATAATAATAATAATAATAATAATAATAATAATAATAATAATAAGGATATTTACCAAAAATACTATGTTTAAAGTTTCTATTTGCAAATATACTATCTCTTTGAATTAATTGCAATTTTACTATACTAAGTTTCAAAATTGCAAAAATACTACAAATTAGGTCAACCCTTCCCCCCTCCCCCATGTGCCCTCCATGTGCCGTAAGTTTCACCCGTTTGTGTCCCTTTTTTTTTTTTAAGATGGGATGCTATTTTGGTGGATTTTGGTTGCATGGCCCCGCAGGGGCAACCACTTTCAACTGAACATGCAACTAAATTTCTGATTTCATGTTCCATTTTTCAATTGCCATTTTCGACCTCATTTTTGGACTCTAAGGCAATTGAAAAATGGAACATGAAATCAGAAATTTAGTTGCATGTTCAGTTGAAAGTGGTTGCCCCTGCGGGCCATGCAACCCAAATCAGCAACTGAATGCAACCACATGTAACTTTTTTTTTAAGGTGGGATGATTTTGGTGGATTTGGGTTGCAAGGTCCCCCCAGGGGCCATATTCAACTGAATGCAACCACATTCAACCAAATGCAATCCCACATGCAACTTTTTTTTTTAAGGTGGGATGATTTTTAAGGAAAGAAATTCAATGCACTTCTAAATCATCCTAATCAGAGAGGGGGCTTCAATAGCTTGCTTTCCCTGTTTAAAAAAATAAATGACGTTGTGAAAAATTGGTGATTTATCGGTAATTTTTGTAAAATCGGTTGAATCGTTCTAAAATTTTGATCGATTTTTTATCGATTTATCGACGATTTTTCAAAAATAGACCGATTTCAATAAACAACTTCTTTATTATCAATTCTAATAATTAACAAACGTTTAGATTTTGATTCAATCAAATTACTTACATCAATAGTATAATAAAATAATATATTTATTTTATCAACTCTGCAAATTAACAAATATCTAAATTTTGAATTGTATGAAATTAACAAATACTCCCTCCGTCCCATCCAATTCTTAACACTTTTTTTGTCACTTTCTGGCACGCATTTTAAGGTGAATTTTAAGGATAGTTCCATAACTTATTTTTAAAATTTTCCTATTTGTATAAAAGCAGTATTGTTCTATTTTTATATAAAAAAAATTTCAAAAATAAATTATAGAACTATTCTTAAAATTCACCTTAAAATGCGTGCTAAATAATCTATTTTGAAACGTTAACAATTGGGCGGAACGCAGGGAGTATATATTAAAAGTTAGTACAATATAAGTAAATATGTTTAAAGCTAAGGTAAATATAATCTAAATTATAGTCTTGACCGAATTTAAAAATTATAGATCTTTTTAAATAGTGATTAAATTTAAATTTTGTTTTCTTGTTTGATCTTGATCTCCAGAGTAGCTATTAATTATTTTGTAATGTTGATTTTTTTAACAATTTCAATTGATTGCGTCACTAAATACGTCACAAGGGGTGCAGGGAAAAAGTGAAAGGATAAATAATTAACAAAAAAAAGTGTAGGGCTGAATATAATAATAATAATAAAATAATAATAATAATAATAATAATAATAATAATAATAATAATAAAAATAAATCAAAAGAATTGTCAAGAATCTAGGGTCAGCCTTTCACGTTGGTACTCAAATGAAAAAATGTATATTAGATGTATTAAGAAAAAAAACTCGAATGTGACGGTGGAGCAAAAGATAAGACAGCAAATTGAATAAAGTCATCTTTAGCCAAATAAAAAAAAAGTATATGATATATATTTTTAAATGTATTGCAATTTTTATTTGAAATGAATCGGTTGCCTATAAATGTTGACTAATTTAACTTAACAAACAAAAACAACATTAAGTTTATATATTTATACAAACAAAAAAACCATTAATATATAAGTTTTTAATTTTAAATACAAAAACGTGAAAATAATGGGAGGTCAGGCTCAGGTCCTTCATTTGTTAGCATGGAATATATTATGCCATTGTATGGAATTTGTGGACTGAAGTAGCTAGCTAGCTGTGTTTCCGCGTTACCTTGAGAATAGGTGGGCATTAACCCTAGTGTTTATGTCGGCAGTTGGTGGTGACAGTTACATAGTTAGTTAGGTAATACACGTGTGGGGATGATTACCTTAGGTAAGCCGTCGCTACTTGAACAGCTGTTTTCTTGACTGCCCACATGAGATGAGACCAACGGTGGAGAGTTCACCTTAAAATGCGTGTTAGAAAGTGATAAAAATATTTAATAATTTAAGTCACATGATCTAATAATAAAGAATATTCTATATTTAAGTCTTTCTTCTAAAGATCTAAGGTTCGAATTCTGATAAGTGGATTTTATATCCACTTGATACATTCCAAATCGGCTTAAATTGATTGCTTTGGCCTCAAGTTTGTGGTAGTTTTGATGTGTTTTGTTTAATTGTGCAGGGTTGAAGAAATGTCGATTAAAGGTGTAGTTTCCGTCATTTTTTGGAGTTAATTTATGATATGGAATTAAGAATGGAGGCTAATGTCAACTACCAAGAAGTATACAAGTCTTTAAGAATTAAAGACGGAAGCTCATGCAAAAGGAACGGGAAGAAAAAGCTTAAAAATCAAAGAAAAATCAATTTTCTCAGATTGAGGCCGAGCTGGGAGCGCAATTGGCGCTCCCAGCGCCATTTATGGCAGATTGAGACGGCGCCGCTGGCCCCAAAGGCGCTCCCGGCGCCGTGGCGTGTTGCTGAAAATTGACAGTTTTGCCCTTCTTACGATTTTTGTCATATCTTGAGTTCTAGAAGTCCGTTTTGGACGATCTTACTGTCCACACGAAGATAACGAGATTCTCTATCATTCTAAAGTGGTCCAGAGGTCTAATTACAGCTGGAGCAGTCCAGAATTATTGAAGAAAAGGCAGCTACGAATTTTCCTTTAAAACAAAGCAGTTTAGGAAACGTAATTCTATTATAATTCTGTTTTTGTAGTTCTTGTTGGACAAGATTTCTAGAGCCTATATAAACACATCCAACCCTTGTAAATTAGACAATTAGATATCTTGTACATAATATAGCTTAGACTTGCAAGGGAGAAAAGGGGAGAAAGATTCAACGCTCGTGACAAGCAACGGATCTAGATCTACTTCATCTTTTGTATCATAGATTTGTTTTCTCAACTCTTTGTTTTATTAATATTATTACTTTCTTTCATATCTTGTCTTCTATCATGGTTTCATTAGATCCCATGATGACGAGAGGTTCGATTATGAACTAATCGTTGTTATGGGATTCTAACGGATTTATTTATGGAGCTTAATATCTTGATGCTTTAAAGATCTGTGTGTGATGTTTATTTGATATCCTCGTATGGTTGTGCTTTATGAATTTAGATGCGTAGCTAACATCTAATTTGTTAATCTCTTGTGAAGCGAGAGTGGATCTTGAGATTTAGAACTTGCCATGCTAGCATAGGATAGGTTGATGTTTTAACATCATGATTTGTGGCGTAAATAGAGATATTATGATGCCCTATGTGATCTTAATAGACAACTTGTTCTTCAACCATTATGTTTTCAAATCTTATAGAGATATAGGGTCTAAGCATGATTGGTGTCTATACATCTTCTATCTCTTTTGTGGATGTATGTTTAGTTTGGTATTCGTATACTGAGAAGTAGCGTTTACTTGTTTCGTATTGTCTGATCAGATATCAAAACCATCACGTGTATTGATTAAAGGCGTCAACTCTAAGCGAAGTATTTAATGAAGTTAGGATCCCATGTTTATTCTCATATAAGTAATCAGTTTTAATTCTTATTAGTTAATTAATTCTTAGTTTGTTAATTTGCTTTTCAGTTATTTTTAGTAAATCAAAACTCAATCTTGTTAATTGTCTTAGCAGTGAATTAAAACCATACGTTGTTGCATAGGTACAAACTGAATTAAAACCATAACCAGATCTATGTGGGAACGAACTCGACTTATTCATATATTACTTGTGACCACGTACGCTTGCGTGATTTTGTGTAAACAAGTTTTCGGCGCCGACGCCGGGGATCATCGGTGTTTTATTTTTTGTTTATGTGCTTGTCAATAGTGGTCGTTAGAGTTCACTGACTCAGATTTTTTCTTACCTATCTATTTAGTTCGGTGTGTTTCAGGTACTTGAGTGTTGAAGATGGCAGGCCAGGAGTTGCCATGGTGGGCATATTCGAGTACATCCATGCCTCAGCAATGTGAGCGGTGTTTGGGTGTTCATGATCCCTCACAATATTGTTACTACGAAGGAGTTGATCCATATGTCACTTATGAGGAACAACCATATTTTCAATACCATCCTCAACAGTACCAGCAAGATGTTCCAGATATGTCATATTTCTTTGGTAGTGAAGAGTTTCAACATCAGCAACCTACTCCTACTTTTCAGTCAGATGAGGTTGATGCTATGGAGGAGATTAGGATGCTTGCAAAGAGTTATGAGGAGTCTACCAAATCTATGGGGACACTAATTGCTCAAGTTTTGAGTGCCTTAGAACAAGAGAAACAACAATTCATACTAGAGGCAATTCCAGAAAATAACGGTGACTTGGAGCAAGGTACTGCATGCTTAATTGAAGAAGACAAATTCCAAGGTGTGGTGAGCATTCACAAGCCATGTGAGGAATTTGATCATGCTAGGATGGTGGATGATTTGGAAAAGGAACCATTTGAGACAGACACTAATGAGCTACAAAAATTTCAAGAATTGGTATGTGCGTACCAAGAGGCTGATGAACATGGGAAAGATGCAGGTCTTCTACTTGTCTCAAAGTTTAAAGATGGAGGTAGCGCATTAGAGCCAATGGAGGAAGTTCTCTTTGAGGAACCAAAGGCTTCAGCAACTTACATTTACCCTCCTCCATTATATTCAAGTGAAGCCCGCGAGTATGTGTTGTTCTACAAATTGACAGATTTTGGGTCAATCGATGAAGGCATTGGAATAGGACATAGTTGTTACACGAATAGGCCAAGCGAGAAGAAGGGGCAGCAAGTGTGTCGCCGTGATGACGATGAAGTCTCACGAAGAGAGGATCAGGCCAACTATTATCATCTTTAATGGAGGCTTGGAAGTAACGTCAAGCTATTGACGTTAAAGAAGCGCTTCTTGGGAGGCAACCCAAGGTATGTTTTCTACTTTCCATTGTATTTACTTCCATTCAATGAGGACATTGAATATTCTAAGTTTGGGGTGGTTTGAGGGATAAGTAGTGTATATATATGTGATTGTTAGTCATTGTGTTCATGTAGGATTTCATGCTTTGCATATTAGTAGTAGTAAATTATGCATTTATGTTCGTGATATCTACGTTTGTTTCATATAGGACATTCTGTTTTTATGTTCATATATCATGTGAGTCCATAGTAGTTTGCATTTGCACCCATGCTTGATAGGAATTTTGTGTTGTTGACGCTTTTGTTTGAAAGTGATATGCTTTGTTCTTGTGCACACACATACATTAGTAAGTTGAAGCTAGTAGACTTATTGAATGTTGTAAGTAATTAGAAGGACATGAATACGTGTAAGATGATTTAGTTTGCATTATTTGAATACAAGTAGGTGCGTTAGAGAGATTTTTGCTTGGGATTGAGTATGTTTTTCCCGCCAAGTGAGCTTTTGAGCCGTATTGCATATTTGTTGCAATCTTATTCGTTTGCTTGAGTGTCCACGGATTGTTTGCATTGCTAGCAGTTGTTTGAGGTCTTTCTTGAAATGCATGACATTAATTGACGATTAAAATGATAAAGGCAATTAGGATTAACCGCATATTTTCCCATATTACCACACCATGTTTACATGATCAATTAGTTAACCCGTTGAGCTTAATCCTATTTTTTCGGTGACATACCACATTACTTGCCTAGACCTTTTTCTTGTATTGGCCTTACATTAATTTGAACCCATATTGTCAAAGGCTAGTAGAGTGCTTAAGGGAGTAATAAGGTGTGCAAGGAGGGGTTTATTGTTGGTCATAATTTTGGGGGGAAATATTGAAATTTGGGTTTGGTTGTTTGCTTGATAGTCGGCATGTGTAATAAAATCGTGGGATCGTTGTTATTGTCTATATTATTGTTGCTTTAGCTCTCGAAAAAAAAGAAAAAAATAAGAAAAAAAAATATATATTATGAGAGCATATTTGTGTTTATTGTGATCCTACTTTAGTCGACTATTCGAGTGTTTTTGTTGGAAGAAAAATAGTAAAATTTTGTGGGGAGGGAAATAGGTGGTTGTGTATGAGTATTATAGTTCCTACTAGCTTTTGACACTTCACCTGTTTTGGCTTATTTGACATACCTTGTCCCTAGCCCCGTTACAACCCAAATAAAGACCTTTTGATTATCGTCATTGATGTATGTTGTGTTAAAAGTTAGATTGATACCAAATGTCAAGCATGCTTATGATTTCGTTGGAATTGAGTGATACACTTACCCTTGTTCTTGAGTGAATATTCTTTTATGAGTGGATTGTGAGTGTTTGCTTGTTTTGGCGTATGAGATCCCGAGTTTTGTCTCAAAGATGTACTCTTGTAGGCTTAGCATGTTTACTAACTTATTCTTACATTTGACATGGACTTGTGAGAACTTATGCATGTTCATTGAGTAGACTATGTGAATACTTGCACTTTCGACACCAAGACATTACGTATTTACTTTGATTCTTAAGTTGATATGGCATGAGAGGATTTGAAGGTATGGTAGGATATCAGTACTAGATTAGTTGCATTTTCATATTAGTTGCATTCATGCATTGCATTGCATTAGGTTATATGGATTTTGTGGGTACATTCACTATAGGCCCTCACGAGACCTTACTCGTCCACTAGGGCTGCCTAGGGGTTTAAAGGGCTTGTTGCATATGCCAAATGCAACCGTGATCACCTACGGAAGTGGTACTAGTTAGTTAGTTAGTTGTAATTGTTTATGCTTGAGGAAAAGCATCGGTTTAAGTTTGGGGGTGTGATAAGTGGATTTTATATCCACTTGATACATTCCAAATCGGCTTAAATTGATTGCTTTGGCCTCAAGTTTGTGGTAGTTTTGATGTGTTTTGTTTAATTGTGCAGGGTTGAAGAAATGTCGATTAAAGGTGTAGTTTCCATCATTTTTTGGAGTTGATTTATGATATGGAATGAAGAATGGAGGCTAATGTCAACTACCAAGAAGTATACAAGTCTTTAAGGATTAAAGACGGAAGCTCATGCAAAAGGAACGGGAAGAAAAAGCTTAAAAATCAAAGAAAAATCAATTTTCGCAGATTGAGGCCGAGCTAGGAGCCCAACTGGCGCTCCCAGTGCCATTTATGGCAGATTGAGCCGGCGCCGCTGGCCCCAATGGCACTCCCGGCGCCGTGGCGTGTTGCTGAAAATTGACAGTTTTGCCCTTTTTACGATTTTGGCCATATCTTGAGTTCTAGAAGTCCGTTTTGGACGATCTTACTGTCCACGCGAAGATAACGAGATTCTCTATCATTCTAAAGTGGTCCAGAGGTCTAATTACAGCTGGAACGGTCCAGAATTACTAAAGAAAATGCAGCTACGAATTTTCCTTTAAAACAGAATCAGTTTAGGAAACGTAATTCTATTATAATTCTGTTTTGGTAGTTCTTGTTGGACAAGATTTTTAGAGCCTATATAAACACATCCAACCCTTGTAAATTAGACAATTTAGACAATTAGATATCTTGTACATAATATAGCTTAGACTTGCAAGGGAGAAAAGGGGAGAAAGATTCAACGCTCGTGACAAGCAACGGATCTAGATCTACTTCATCTTTTGTATCATAGATTTATTTTCTCAACTCTTTGTTTTATTAATATTATTACTTTCTTTCATATCTTGTCTTCTATCATGGTTTCATTAGATCCCATGATGACGAGAGGTTCGATTATTAACTAATCGTTGTTATGGGATTCTAACGGATTTATTTATGGAGCTTAGTATCTTGATGCTTTAAAGATCTGTGTGTGATGTTTATTTGATATCCTCGTATGGTTGTGCTTTATGAATTTAGATGCGTAGCTAACATCTAATTTGTTAATCTCTTGTGAAGCGAGAGTGGATCATGAGATTTAGAACTTACCATGCTAGCATAGGATAGGTTGATGTTTTAACATCAGGATTTGTGACGTAAATAGAGATATTATGATGCCCTATGTGATCTTAATAGACAACTTGTTCTTCAACCATTATGTTTTCAAATCTTATAGAGATATAGGGTCTAAGCATGATTGGTGTCTATACATCTTCTATCTCTTTTGTGGATGTATGTTTAGTTTGGTATTCGTATACTGAGAAGTAGCGTTTAATTGTTTCGTGTTGTCTGATCAGATATCAAAACCATCACGTGCATTGATAAAAGGCGTCAACTCTAAGCGAAGTATTTAATGAAGTTAGGATCCCATGTTTATTCTCATATAAGTAATCAGTTTTAATTCTTATTAGTTAATTAATTCTTAGTTTGTTAATTTGCTTTTCAGTTATTTTTAGTAAATCAAAACTCAATCTTGTTAATTGTTTTAGTAGTGAATTAAAACCATACATTGTTGCATAGGTACAAACTGAATTAAACCATAACCAGATCTCTATGGGAACGAACTCGACTTATTCATATATTACTTGTGACCACGTACGCTTGCGTGATTTTGTGAAAAAAAATTCCGTCAACAATAAATTTGTTGGATATTTTAGTGTAATTGGATTGGCTTGTTGATCAATGTAATCGTAATGTTACATCGAACAAGTCGGAAGAATGCGGAGTGCATGCTCTGTTCGAGTTCGTTATGATTTCAGAATTATTGCTTATGAGACATGTCTATTGGCATCAAACACATCTGTTAGAATGAGATGTGTCTATTGGGAAAAGACACATCTTGAGATGTGTCTGTTGGTATTAGACATGACTGTTGGAAATGAGATGTGTCTTTTGGCAAAAGACACATCTTGAGGTGTGTCTATTGGCAAAAGACACATCTGTTGACATCTATAAATAGGTGTGGCATTGATCATTTTACACACGGGTTCATTTTGAAATACACAGCAAAATACATTCTCTCTTCTTGCAGAATTTCTGACTTTATCCAATTTAATTATTTGGGTGAACCACAAATAACTTCAATCTAAAAGTGTTCACACGACTTCAAAAAAATCCAAGATATCACCCAATTCCCCAACATAGATTGAAGTTATCTCTTTTTTGAAGATGGCGAACTCAGAATCTGCAAAAGACATGACAAGCAAGTTTGCAAAACTGGACAAGTTTGAGGGTCAGGACTTTAGAAGATGGTAAAAGAAGATGCATTTTCTATTGACGATGCTGAAGGTTGTATATGTTTTGAGTACCCCCATTCCAGAAGTGGTTGAGGATGAAACCGCTGAACAAACAAGGAAGCGTTGCAAATGGGAAAACGCTGATTATATCTGCCGCGGTCACATCTTAAACGGTATGTTTGATTCCCTTTTCGATGTATATCAAAATGTTGAGTCAGTGAAAGAATTGTGGGATTCTCTTGAATCCAAGTACATGGCAGAAGACGCTTCTAGTAAGAAGTTTCTTGTCAGTAATTTTATGAATTATAAAATGGTCGATTCTAGACCGTTGATGGAACAATACAATGAATTGTTAAGGATTCTAGGTCAGTTTGCCCAACACAATCTGAAGATGGATGAATCTATCTTAGTTTCTGGTGTTATAGACAAACTACCACCATCATGGAAGGATTTTAAACACTCCTTGAAACATAACAAAAATGATATGACTCTGGTTCAACTTGGAAGTCACTTCAGAATTGAAGAGGCTTTGAGGACTCAAGAAATTGAGAATGATCCTAAGGG
The DNA here is from genome assembly GCA_037693485.1 of Kitagawia praeruptora. NCBI lineage: Eukaryota > Viridiplantae > Streptophyta > Magnoliopsida > Apiales > Apiaceae > Kitagawia > Kitagawia praeruptora. The sequence continues at coordinate 726,298 of CM075349.1, forward strand.
CAAGAACCAAGTCGGTAACTCTTCTGTGAATATGGTTGAAGATGGTGGATCTTCTAATAATTCTAAGTATGGCAAGGGTGATAAACGAAAGTTTAAAGGAAACAATAACAATTCTTCCAACAAAAGGCCTAAGATGGCATGTTGGAAGTGTGGCAAACCTGGACATTTCAAGAAGGATTGTCGGGTTGGTAAAGGCAAGCAAGAAAAGCAAAATGCTGGTCCAAGTGGATCCAAGGATCCAGAAAAGCAACAAGGTCAGATTTTAATGCAAAATTATAATTCTGGTCAGAATTATGTATCGCTGATATCTGAGGCATTTTATGTGCAGGATGACAATGTTGCTTGGTGGATTGATTCAGGAGCAACGAGTCATGTATGCAAAGATCTTCGTTGGTTCATAGACTTTCAACCAATCGAAGATGGATCTATCTTAAAGATGGGAAATGTTGCAACTGAACCGATCAAAGGACTAGGAAATGTCAAGATAGTTTTTACTTCTGGCAAATGTATATTGTTAAATAAAGTGTTGTATGTTCCTGGGATTCGGAAGAATCTCTTGTCTGGTGTTGTATTGAACAATTGTGGATATAAACAATTTTATGAAAGTGACAAATATATATTGTCAAAACATGGCTCTTTTGTTGGCTTTGGCTATTTGTGTAATGGTATGTTTATGTTGAATGTAAATACTCCATTTATTGATTAATCTGCTTGCATGGCTTTTACTAGTACTAGCAATAATTTGAATAAACCAAAATTATGGCATTCTAGACTAGGACATGTACATTACAAAAGAATAAAGGATATGTCAAAAATGAGTCCCATACCTGCTATTGATTTAGACAATGAAAAATGCAAAACATGCATGTTAACAAAGATAACAAGAAAGCCCTTTAAGGAGGTCAATAGGGTGTCTGATGCTTTAGGGCTAATACATAGTGACTTGTGTGATTTCCACTCTACACCATCATTAGAAAATAAAAAGTATGTAGTTACTTTTATTGATGATGCTACTAGATATTGCTATGTATATTTATTGCATGCTAAGGATGAAGCTCTTGACTTCTTTAAAATTTATAAAGAAGAAGTAGAGCTACATCAGAGTACCATGATTAAAAATCTACGTACTGATAGAGGAGGTGAGTATTATGATCCGGTTTATTTTCAATCTACTGGTATAATACATCAAACCACGGCTCCTTATACACCACCGCAAAATGGTGTGGCAGAGCGAAAGAATAGGACTTTGAAAGAAATGGTTAATTCCTTGCTATCCTACTCGAGTTTGAGTGAGGGATTTTGGGGTGAGGCTATGTTGACAGCCTGCCATTTATTGAATCGAATTCCTAGTAAGAGGAATAAGATTACCCCTTATGAACTTTGGTATAAAGAGTCACCAAAATTGAGTTTTCTGAGAGTTTGGGGATGTAGAGCAGTTGTAAGACTCATTGAACCCAAAAGAAGAAACTTGGGTGAACGAGGTATAGATTGCATATTTGTTGGTTATGCTGAGCATTCCATAGCATATAGATTCTATGTGTTAGAATCTAATGACTATGTATCTGTGAACTCGATTATCGAGTCAAGAGATGCTATATTTGATGAAAACAGATTTACATCTATACCTAGACCAAGGGACATGCTTCAGAATTCTTCTAGTAGGAACTCAGTTTCTACTGAAGATATGAATGGACCGTCTGAACCAAGGAGAAGCACTAGAGCTAGAAAAGCAAAGTCTTTTGGAGATGACTTTCATCTTTATCTAGTAGAAGGCTCTAGAGATGAAATTGAATATCAATACCAATATTGTTTTGTTATTGAGGAGGATCCAAATACTTTTAGCGAAGCTATGAAATCTAGGGATGTTGCATTCTGGAAAGAAGCTATCCAAGATGAAATGGATTCTATCATGAATAATAATACTTGGGAATTGAGTGATCTGCCCCCTGGCTGTAAAGCATTGGGAAACAGATGGATCTTCAAAAGGAAAATGAAGGTGGACGGTACCATAGATAAGTTTAAAGCCAGATTGGTAATCCAAGGTTTTAGACAAAAAGAAGGGATTGATTATTTTGACACTTATGCTCCTGTTGCTAGAACCTCCACTATTAGGTTGTTATTAGCACTTGCTGCTATACACAACCTTGTCATTCATCAAATGGATGTGAAAACTGCATTCTTGAATGGTGAATTAGATGAAGAGATTTATATGAAACAACCCGAAGGGTTTGTTATGCCTGGTTGTGAGAACAAGGTGTGTAAATTGAAGAAATCAATTTATGGTCTGAAACAAGCACCGAAGGATTGGCATGATAAATTTGATACTGTGGTCTTGTCTAACGGTTATTTTCTCAACCAAGCAGACAAGTGTGTATATAGCAAATTTGATGCTTCTGGTAAAGGAGTTATAATTTGTTTATATGTGGATGACATGTTGATTTTTGGTACTGACCAAAATCAAGTGGATAAAACCAAGAAGTTTTTGTCATCTAATTTTGATATGAAAGACATGGGGGAGGCTGAGGTGATTCTTGGTATAAGGATCAAGAGTGGGAACAATGGCATTTCAATTTCTTAATCTCATTATATTGAGAAGATTCTTAAAAGATTTAACTTTAAGGATTGTTCTCCTGTTGGCACTCCTCTTGATCCTAGTATTAAACTCCTACCTAATACAGGTGTTGCAGTATCTCAACTTGAATACTCAAGGGCTATTGGTAGTCTCATGTATGCCATGATAAGCACTAGGCCAGATATTGCCTATGCTGTTGGAAAGCATAGTAGGTATACTAGCAAGCCAAGTTCACATCATTGGCAAGCCTTAAGCCGAGTGTTCAAATACTTGAAAGGAACCATGGATTATGGTTTGACATATACTGGATTTCCTTCGGTTATTGAAGGTCATTCAGATGCAAGTTGGATTTCCAATAAGGAAGATCATTCTTCCACAAGTGGATGGGTATTCCTTCTTGGGGGAGGTGCTATCTCTTGGGCATCGAAGAAACAAAGTTGCATTACTGATTCAACGATGGAATCTGAATTTGTGGCATTATCAGCGACTGGTAAAGAAGCTGAATGGCTAAGAAATCTGATTTATGAGATTCCATTGTGGCCTAAACCGATATCACCCATATCTATTGTAAGAACCCAGATTTTTGGGTAGAATTAAAACTTTTATTATGTATTGATGTAAGAGTGAACAGTGGTTACAACTACAATGTAATACTGGCCTTAAGGGATGAATAATGGAGGGATATATATTCCAAGGTTATATGGCCTGAAGGATGCTATTGGGTGATAACTTAGATTAGAATAATCTATCTCCTAGAAAGTTAAGATAAGATTCCCTAGGGAGAAATAGATACCCTCATGTCATCCAAATCAATATCTATTATAAGTCCAGCGGTTCCGTAAAAAGGTTAAGGAACACTCGAGGGTGAACCAGGTTCATTTTCCTAATTATAGGAATTAAATAAAAATAAGTGATGAATAGTGATTTTGGTGGAATTTGGAATATTATTATAATAATGTTATACCCGGTATTCGGAACGGATTTCGGAGTTCGTATTAGTGATCCAGGAGGAAAATAAGTGTATGTAAAAGCTGTCGGATTCAGAAACAGAGCACTTTCATTTTCTCCGAGAATTCCCTGGACACTGCCAGACTTAAGGACTTATTTAAGGGAATTAAGGAATTTAAATTCGAGAAGTATTAAGAATGATGAAGAATAGTATTAGGAATATTAAGAAGGTTTTCGGTAAAACCCTAACTAGAAACGAATGAGTTATTCCCTCGAACGATCAACGAATTACGCAATAAACGGACAAAGAAACAAGCAGAGGACCAAGATACATACATGTGCTAGTGGATAAAGGCAAGTAACCAAGTAGTTGCATAAGCAACTAGCATACTTAAGGAACTAACCAAGTACTTAGCTTTATCTCATCTTAAACCACAAATCATCAACACTTGTCCAAGCAATTTACATCATTCATGACCACACCACTTTAATAAAGCTACTTTATGGAAGATATTATCACAATAATGCAAACTAGATGAGAACAAAGCAAGAGAAGCCAAGCAAACTACATTCTCTCCATTTTTTTCAAAACTGCTCAACAAGAACAGCCATGAGAGAAAAATTCATATCTCCATTTTCATCCATGATAAAATCACCAAATTTGGACCACAACCTCTCCACTCCATGGGAAATATTCGCTCCAAATTTCATAGCAATCAAAGTAGTATAGCCTAGGCAAATCATCTCCCCAAGTTGAAGAAGCAAACTGTCCAGATTGTTGGCAGTTTCTGTGATGATTTTCAAACGGCCATATCTCCTTCATTACTCAATGGAATTTGGTGTTCTTTAGCTTTTTGGAAAGCTGGTTGGATGCTCTACAACTCTCCTTTAGAAGCCTTGTCCAGAAAACCTTGGTAAGGCCCTCGTTTTTCATGATCTTTCAACTGCGTTATAGCAGATCCGAAATTCACTAACTATGTTCTTGATGATTCTTGCTAGTTTAAGGTTGTAATGAGTTCTAAGGACTAGATCAAGGCTTAGAAAGGGCTTTAACACTCTCCAAGGAAGGTATAAACCTCATGAACCCTAGATCTTACTTTGAGATTTTGCATGCTCTTGATGGATTTAGTATAAGATGTGTTAATAGCATGATTAAGCATGATTATTTAGTGATTGTTTGATTTAAGAGATGTGATGATCATGTTGGTAAAGTAGATGAGTTTGGACAGTTGGAGATATGTAATATGTTTACAAGTTGTTTGGATGTCCGGTGTGGCTTTGTGGAATCGTTATGATTTTAGAACGTTCGATTTATAGCCGTCGTAATGCCGAATTTTCGTTAACCTTAAGAAATCATATTGGACAGTAGCCATAACTCACTGACTAGCTTCGTATTCTGCCATGACAAGGTATATTATGTTATAAGCTTCGTTTTGATATAAAGATCGTATGAAATGGACTTACGGTTTAGGAGTTATGATTAAATTCGTAAAAGTGGTTCGAAATCGTAAACGAAAGTTCGTAATTGAAATTGGTTCCCTTAAATGTCGTTTAATCAGTGGCGAATCTTATTAATTAAATATTAGAGGTAAAAAGGAAGGTGTGGGAGAAAACCACATGTCGAATGGATCGTTTTCCGATTTTATAAAAATGTTTGAATCGAGGTTAAACGCGAACGAACCCCTTAAAGGTATGACTTTGGTTATAACTTAGAAAACGGGCGATAACACTCGAGGTATAATCTTGATTCGTAAACGACCAACCTTAGAACTTATACGACTTAAGTATATACCAAGTATAAGCATGATGACATGTCTTGATAACGAACGAATGTCGGATCGTATCGGTGATAAAAAGAGTTACACTAAAAGAGACGTAACGAGATAACTCGAAAACATGTTTCGATTTAAGTGGAGTTTATACTTAGCCTTTTAATAAGCGTTAAGTGGTTAATCTTAAATATTCTGATTGTTTATAGATTGTCGAGCTGACCCGGGACACATTACCCCTACCCGCACTCGATTCTCAGGCAAGTTTCCAATACTTGGAACTGTTGTTGTGATAATATATATGATGATTGTTTTATACATATGCCATAGCATGCATGCCTACTTTCAAGTTAATATTGAATTACTTGTTCCCTGAATCGATATCGGCTTATAGACTATATAAGAAATATCAGTTATAAGCCGGATTGTTTGGTTAAGACCCTTAGCGAAGGGCGTATGATATTCATACTTCAAATATAGACCGGGAGTCGATATTTTGTAATATATAAATAGTCGTGGAAACCCGGAAGGGATCCCAGCGACAAATTTATTACTTCGAGGATTTTTATTCGATTACGAATCCTTCGAGGAACGTTATTTGAGTATTACCTCAGTGAAGGAATATTTAATGAATATTATTTTAATATTCATTTAGAATGTCATTTATTTAATGAATATTATTTTGATCATTCATTGGAGTTATTTAGTTAATGAATATTATTTTGAATATTCATTAGAGTTATTTGGTTGACAAATATCATTCCCAAATATTCATTTGGCTTACTTATTATTATTTGGAATATTCATTTGATCTTTATTTATTTAATGAATATTACTTTCGAATATTCATTTAAGGTTTGATTTACTTAATGAATATTATTTTAAAATATTCATTGGAAGTTCTATTTACTCAAGAAATATTACTTCGAATATTCCTTTAAAGTTTTGATTACTAAATGAATATTATTTTGGGATATTTATTTAGAATATTATTTGTTTAATGAATATTATTTGGATATTCATTTGGAATGTTAATTGTTAAATGAATATTATTTTCAAATATTCATTTAAGGTTTGATTTATTCAGTAAATATTATATTAAATATTTATTTAAGTTTATTTATTCAATGAATATTATTTTAAATATTCATTTAAGAAGAGATTTATTTAATAAATAATTCTATATATTCATTCGAGGATTACTTACGAGCAATATCATGATTTAATAGTATTCCGTAATTATTATTGACTTAATAAATATTCTTGGAATGTTTAATAAAATTCTTTTGAATTCTTTTTATAATGATTTATATTATTCAAAGGTTATCCTTCACCTTCAGATATTATGTAAAATATTTCGGAGTCTCTTATGACTATTTATATCAAGGGGAGGTTCCTAAACTTTAATTTCATTTAAATCTATCTTAAAGAAGATTTAAATACTCGCTCAACTTCCAAACGTATATAAGGGGACCTCACTTGAGCGATGTTATTTATTGGACTGCCCGGTCCTATACTTGCTAAAACTATCTTGTCACTCACATCTTGATTCTTTCAAGCATCGATATGAGTCTTTTGGTTACCTCCTCAACGCTCGAGGGGTATGATTGATGTAACAAGTTTATATCCATTAACAAGCATCAGCTTGGGAAATATTGGTGAATTTTCCTTTCCAATTAGATACGACTACTTTGTGGAGTCCTATCAACAAGTGTTACACTTGGGGAAAAAGGGGAACGAACTTTACGTTTCAGAGTCATGGATGATATTCGAACTAGGAGACGCGTAAGTGGCCGAGTGGCGCCGGTCCAGCAATAGCCCAACCGTTGGCTGAGGAGTTCCAGAGGGCGGTAGATAAGTAATTCCGTCGGAGCTACCTTCTACATGTAGAGAACGACTGATGAGATGCATGACATACGACTGATCATCGTAAACGTCAGGGCATCTGGCGCGGCAATGCTCCCGTATTAGTTCATCTTCTAAAAGTGAGAAATTTCTGCAACACTGTTGGTGTTGGCAAGGTGAAAAAGTGTTGAAACCGGAATTGCAATATTTTTCCTGCAAGTTCCTCTTTTATGATAATTGAGAATATCTTGCTTATCTTTTGCATAGCAGATATTTATTCAAAACAAATATATTTTTGAGTTACCTTGTAACTTCATCTCATACCTTATATTGGTACTACATCGTTAATGCATGGCATATGGTTTCAAAGATAATTTGGGCTGTTATATGTTATCACTGTTCAATTATATTTCTGGTGGGCTATTGCTCACCCTTGCTTTATTTATTTATATCACAACAACAGCTAGATCAGATGGCCGCGCAAGGCGCACACAGCGTAAGCAGGTGTCAACCGTCAGAGGTTTACCGCTAAGGTCTTGGCTACCATTGTTGAGGATGCAACTACTGGTAGGCTAGTTGTTAGCAATTGAGCCTCAAATGTATTTATATTATGGTATCTATTAATGGATGGCAAAGAGTATGTAATTGTACAATTGAAATTCTTTGGGTTGTAAGAACTCAAACTCGTGATTAATAATACTGTTGGTTACTCTGATTTCATCTCTGGGACTATAACGGGTGTGTTTTATGTTGTTGTTTTGGGTCACAAGGTTGTAATTTAAATTATGTTGAATTTGTGATTGGATATTGAGACCGTAACGACCAGATCCCTGACCCTGGATCTGGGGGTGTTACATCTATCAGATGTGATAGTGAGTCTGCCTTGGCTAATGCTTATAGACAAGTGTTCAAAGGCAAGTCTAGACACTTAGGTGTTAGACACAACATGATTCGTGAGATTATCACGCATGATGTTATATCAGTGGAGTTTATAAGAACTCAACATAATTTAGCCAATCATCTAATCAAAGGGCATGAGTAGAGATCTTGTGCACAAGTCGGCTGTAGGGATGGGATTAAAGTCCATCAAAAACCTCTCATGTTGAGATACCCAATTCCCATCTAATATGACATTAGGTGCTGAATTCAATGGGGAAAGCTTAACATCTAGATATTGGAACACATTAGTATTATCATCCCAAGGTATGTGTTCAGACCTACAAGTTAAGGAGGTTGAAGTTTATCTTCTTAATAGTTCTTTTGAAAAATTGCATATGCAGGTGCGAGAATAAAAGAACTACCTATTTGAGCATGAAGTTTAGCCGCTTCGAGAAGCTTGGACTTGGCTTTGATATGCTTGAGAAGGATTAGGACACTAGGCTAGTAAAATATGGTGTCAAGTAAGAACATTTTAGAATGTAAATTTATGTGTATATTATCTTCATGTATTCACTATGAATAGTAGAGGTTCAATTCATAGTGATACCTTGATATTCGAACATTTGGAATGTGTAATATACTAATGTGAAATTCAATCGTCATGATATTTCAGTTATGCATAAATTTGTCGTTTGTTGTGATTTTGTTTAGTTAATCATGGATTACGAAAAAATGGGGGAGGATTGTTGGATATTTTAGTGTAATTGGATTGGCTAGTTGATCAATGTAATCGTAATGTTACATCGAACAAGTCGGGAGAATGCGGAGTGCATGCTCTGTTCGAGTTCGTTATGATTTCAGAATTATTGCTTATGAGACATGTCTATTGGCATCAAACACATCTGTTAGAATGAGATGTGTCTATTGGGAAAAGACACATCTTGAGATGTGTCTGTTGGTATTAGACATGACTGTTGGAAATGAGATGTGTCTTTTGGCAAAAGACACATCTTGAGGTGTGTCTATTGGCAAAAGACACATCTGTTGACATCTATAAATAGGTGTGGCATTGATCATTTTACACACGGGTTCATTTTGAAATACACAGCAAAATACATTATCTCTTCTTGCAGAATTTCTGACTTTATCCGATTGAATTATTTGGGTGAACCACAAATAACTTCAATCTGAAAGTGTTCACACGACTTCAGAAAAATCCAAGTTATCACCCAATTCCCCAACAAAATTTACATTAAGATTTTATATTATTAGTTCTAATAGAACAATTCTATTTTTATACAAAAAAAAAATTAAAAAAAAATTACAAAACTATTCACAAAATGCACCTTAAAATCCGTATCAAAATTACGTCCCCAAAGTAAAGAACCAAGGGGACGGAGGGAGTATATCTATACTATATTATAATAAGCAAAAGGGGGTATATTTTGTAGTTGGTTACCCCCTCTTTTTGGTTATCCCTTTTTTTGGTCATCCCACTACTAAAAAAGAATTAGTTGATTTTTAATTAACCACGTCATTAGTTAGACTCATGCTTTAATATGCAAGCAAGTAAGTTGTTCATATCACACGAAACTTCCCTCGGAAACCGGGCGCCTCTACAACTAAGACATTAGTGTTCGACCTATTTCACTCATTTTTTTTTAAATTGTTCTCAAATCCTTTTTTTTAATTATTCTCAAATCCTTTATTATAAAAAACTATGAATTATTTTAGAACTAATCAGAGCTAACTTCTAAATCCTAGACCAATCATGTTATATTAAGAATTTTCTTTATTTACATTCTCACCATACCAACTTAACCATGATTAGTTAACACTTCTAATTTAAATACAATAATGATTTTATTTAACATATCCATAAATACATATTTTTAAATCAAAAAAATTACTAAAAAATCACTATTTTAATTTGAAATCGATCACGATATGCACTATTATTGTATTTTAAATTAAATTTCATAACTACTCATTCATTAATCAACCACTATTTTAATATTTTAAATTAAATTTAATAACTACTCATTTATTAATCAACCACTATTTTAATATAAAGTCAATCACAGTCGTATTATCATACATTACAAATTTATTTCAATAATATATATTATACAATTGTAATCGATTTTAAACAATTTTAATCTAACTCAATTAGAAAACTGAAAAAATTTGATTTGAAATCAGATTTTAAATAACTTGGATAAAATCCATACCTTCAAATACTCGATTTTTTTTTAAAAGCTCAAAAATATATTTATTCATAATTTTTCTAATAAAATTAATTAATAAATGCATAAGAGCCAACACAACATATATTTAAATTATTTAAATTATTAAATAGCTAAATATTTAGTAAATAGATAATAGCTATTAGATCTAATAATAAGGAATATTCTATATTTAAATCTCTCTTCTAAAGATCCACGTCAACAACAAATTTATATTATTAGTTCTAATCAATACATATCATTTATTAAATAGCTATTATTATTACTAATAATTTTATTAATGAATATTACAAAGTTAAATTATATCATTAATAAATTATATCATTAATAAATTATTATATTTTATTTTATTTAATCATATAATTTTAAAAGTATTTTAAAGTAACCCGTGCTTTGCACGGGCTATAAGCTTGTATTATTAACTCGTGGACTCACAGGCGACGGAGCTAGTTCGGTCTGTTTCTTTTTCCCACGCATACAAGTATATAAACTGTTTGTTTACAGTGGCGGAGCGAGGATGTTATATTGAATGGGGCACCGGGCACATCTTAAATTTGTAACAAAATAAGTAAATATAAAATTAAAATGGAAAATAACATGGGAGCACGGGAGTAATAATATCAATACTTTAGTACTAATTGTGTGGGTCAAACATATAATTTTTTTTTCTTTAACTTTTGGGGAACTTATGAGAAACTTTACAAATAAAACCCGAGGTTTGGCCCATGCACCCACAAGCCCCCACCTACCTCCGCCACTGTTTATTTAGATGTGATTTGATTGTAGAAAAGCAAGCAAAATTATTTTATTTTATCTTTGATTAAGGAAATTCGACACGAGACCAGGGTTTCAGAAATCACTAGGCTGTCCAGGACGGTCGGGGTACCGCCTAGCGTCTAATCGGGTAGGTGAAGATAATCGGAACATTTATCGGATATTATAATTATATTTAATATATTAATCTAATTTACAGTTAAATATATCATTTTAAATAAATTAATAGGATTAATCGGATTTCAAAAATTGAATCGATTGATTACTTTATAGAAGATTAATCGGGAATTAATCGATTAAATCGGAAATTTTTAAAATAATGCATGAGACAGAAGGCTTAATACATCTTTACGGAAGTAGGAGTAGTAATAATCTATACAGTACTCCAGTAATTAAAGTGGTGTTCCAGTAATACAAGTCAAGGAACTAGGAAGTAGGAAGCAAGCATGTTTTAGAGCCCGTTTGGCAATTCTGTCAAGGAGCTTATAAGTTATTTATTTCGGAAAAAATTTTGTATTTACATACATTTTTTTAAGAAAATATGTGTATGAGGAGTTTAATATTCATAATCTTGCATAAATAAGTTACTTATTTCAGAAAAAAATATATATTTCTTAACTTTTTCCAGAATAAATAACTTATTTCTGAAAAATAAGATTTTTCAAACGGACTCTTTTTTTTTTTTTGAGTAAAATTCCATTCATTAATGATAAGTCATACGACATCTACAAAAATAGTCGAACGAGAAACATAAACAAATACTGATTAATCCATAATCAGGTAATTTGTTGAAGATAATATCGACCCTCTCGTATGGAGATTTATATGTACTCGTTGCGGTTGGACCTCCACCTGGGGCTATTGCTGCTTGAATATTCGACCATAAATGCAACATCCTACAAACTTGTTTCATTAGATCAGAAATCATACTCTCACAAACAAAGGAGAGAACATCAAAACTCTCACCAGGGAGAGAAGCCAATCTGCAAAATACAAGCCGAAATAACAACAAATTGAAAATACAAAAGAAAATCCAAAAAAACTTAGATCTGACATCCGAAACCACTTGATAGGCGGTTAACTCTTGACTCCACCAAGTGCCACTTGAATCGAAGAGGAGGAAAACCGGAAGCTCCGATGATGTAGATCTAGAAAAACAATCCAAAGCGAAACAAACTGATAGAAATTCATACCACAAAGCAAATAAAATAAAGAAACGAATTTGGGACTTTCCACCGGAAACACCGGTGGAAGCCCCGCCGGAAATGATGCACAGAATAATTTCACAAACCATCAGCTTCGTTCCACCTGTACGTTAAATAAATGCCTTGCAATATATAATAATAAATGTCTATTATAAGAGTATACTGACGTAATCGAATAATATACTGTAGAAGAGTAGTGTACGACCAAACAACCGGTCATCTCAACTTTATAATATTTTCAAAAAAGAAGATGCATGTGTTAGACTTAGAAAACTAGCTATACAGTTATTGGGTCACCGTTGTTAATTTCTACTACTCCCTCCGTCCCTCTGGTTAGTTTACATTAGGAATGAACACGGAAATCAAGAAAATGTATAAAAAATGAGTAAAATTAGATGAAAAGTGGGTAAAATGGTGGGACCTATCAATATTTAATAATAGATTTGAGATAGTGGAGAAAAGTAATTAGTGTAATAGTATTTTTTATTATTAAATATGAGATAGCGGGGGAAAGTAGTGAGTGTAATAATGAAATAAACTTACTATTTATGGTATGTAAAGAAATGATAGAGACACCCCAAAATAATAACTGTAAATAGATGAGAGGGACCGATGGAATAATATTTTACTTTGTGATGAAAAGGATGTGATTTATTTATATAATAAGTATATAAGCTTCCGTGTCGTTTGCAGTTTTCAACCTGTTTGGCAACGCCATAAGCCACCGGCTTATGGCTTTAAGTTAAAAATGGTCTGTTTGGCAACTTCCCTTATCAAGCTCCTTAACGGAGTTTTTAAGGCATAAGTCATAAGTTCCATTCAGGTACTTTTGACTTATGACTTATGATTTATGGAGTTTTTTTTTTTTTCACAATTCTTGTAAAATTCAAATATTATGAATTTAAAATTTTTTTAAGTCAAATATCACTTTAAGTCAAAATTATTAAATCCCCATTTAACTTTAAGTAAAATTACCCAAACACATCCATTCAACTTAAAGTAAACAACTTTACTTTCTCCTTTAAGTTAAAAACAACCCCATTAAGTCAAAAGTAATTTATTTTAAGGCCTCCCAAACGGGCTCAAAGTCTAAAGAAGATCTGTTCCCATCTTCTTGAAAAAACAGTTTAATTATACAGTATGTATGATTTAATTTCCCTCGTGGTGCATGGGCATGGGCTAAGGAAAGTCATGTATCATTTTTAAGATTTTTTATTTTTTAAATAATCATTCTTATTTGTTTAAAAATGAATATTTATTCTAATAAATTTTAAAATAAATAAGATTCGAATCCAAAATCCGAAATAACAATAAGTGATAAATTAGTTCTTATACGTCATTATTTCTTTAATTTATGAAAGCTCCAAGAATAATTTCAACCACAAGTTTCTCAAGTGAAATTTTGGTTCCACCAACATACATACAGTATATATAAAATCCTACGCACAGAGACGCTCCTCAGACATTACCGGACCATCCATTTAATAGTTGAGTAACTTCTAAAGCACATATCCTAACTACAATATTACAACATGAGTATTTTGAGATAATCGCACGTATGATAATCTAACTTGCTATGTTCAAAAAATAAAAAGGAATTACAAGAGATCATTGGTGTTGTTCCTCTTGCTAAAATTAAGTGGATCAGTTATAAAAGAATTGGCAATTCCTGTAAAATTCAACAAAAGAAATGTATAAGAATCAAGGTCAACGTATGGTGCATCCGTCTGTTTTTTACTGTTTATTCAACATACGGTGCTAGAGCCGTTGGATCGTTGATCCAACGACTCTGATTTAAAATAAATTCGTACAAAAGTTTCTGCGGTACGGAGAAATTACCAAAATGCTCCCCTGTTTTCACATAAAAAATCTAATGTTCACTGTATCGCAGAAAGTTTCTACAATACGTGAACAGTGGGGGCATTTTAGTAATTTATCCGTACTGCGAAAAGTTTCTAAGGTGGAGTACAATATTTTTTTTAAATCAGAGCCGTTGGAACCTTGTGTTGTGTAAACAGTCTGGTGCAACCGGTTGCACCAGACCGGACCCCAAGAATCAATTAGTTGAATCTTATATATGATCATAGAAATTAATGAATAATAAAGTGCATCCATCAGTTGTCTTGATACTGCATAAATTTTATAATAAATAAAATCTGTTACGCCCCAAAATTAATCTCGTCTTTTTGAGAGACATTGCCCTACTTTGGGCTTAATATTGAAAGACGTATCCGTTGGGCCTGACCCATAAAGTCATATGATTAAAAGTATGATCTCACCCGTTGGGGGGAGTTGTCTTTGGAGAAAATTTATATGCAAAATAAGTAATAGATTATTATCCAGGTTATTATATAGGCGTATATCTCGCCCTTAAGGCTAAGAGAACTCGCCCTCACAAATTAGGGGAAGAGGAATCTTCTCCTAGACGTTTTATGTGAAAAATATTATGAGTTATGGACTGGATTCTAGGTCCTCGAATATTACAACTGGTGAATAAGTTAGGTCTCAGCTTAAGGCTAGGGATCTCGCCCTCTTTCAGATCAAGTGGACCACTCTATAGCCGTTGTATCTCCGTGGCCCAAGGTGGGCGTTGACCCCGATAATCTCGGGTCAATAGCTTAACCACTACGCTCCGAGAAAATAGTTGGGCTTTAGGGTCCATTCTGATACTGTCAAAGGCGGTGGCCATGACCCAATGGGCTTCTTAAAAACGGAAACCTAGCCCATTACGATTGCTTGTTCCCCAAAAACTACGTTTGGCTTGATCCCTATAAATAGGGTACGTAGGCACATTGTATGACATGATGCAAACCCTTGCGAAAAAGAGAGAATTCAATATTCGATCTAAATTGCAATAATCACATCATACAATCTCAGCCATCCTTAAATCACAAACCCTAACCCTAAACGTCCTACGCCATCATCAACCACCACCATAATTCCAGTAACCCTCCCCGAATTTGTTTTCCCAAATTCCTCCGTTAACAAGTGGCGCTAGAAGGAGGGGCTTTGATATCTTAGGAGGAAGGATGTCGCAGTCAAACCGAGAGCGTGTTGATAATCGACGTATGGAAGAGGTTAGGGCCAGAGAAAATCTACCTCTGCCGCCACAAAGGAACTCTGTCGCAAGGAACTCTGTGATAAGGAATCCCGATCGTTCAGGGGGTTCACACCGAAGGTCGGTAACGCCTAGGATGCCTGATAGACGGCCAATTCCGCGGATATAAGGAGACCCTCCCATTCTGATGAGTAATACTGAGCTTTTTGACTAGATCACTTACATGGGCAATACGATTACTCGAATGGGGGCAAGAATGGATGCAATGGAAAGGGAGAGGCAATTTTTCGAAGAATCTCGGCTGAATCAAGATGGACGATGCCCAAACAATGGCTGGGAAGTGAGCTATCAGACACCAGTCGGAGATCAACGCGTTGGTAGAGCATCTAACATGAACCACCAGTGTAACCTGCACAGGGAGATTCCTTTTGAAGGAGATGTTCGAGTCATTGGGGAGACTGGAGGAAATCAAAGGTTCCGGGTTGTCACTCCCAGAGCTTTAACTTTTGGTGATCCGTATGTTGAACTCCCTCCGGATAGAGAGGACCCCCGACAGTTAAGTCAAGCGGAAGGGGTTCGAGCTGGCAGTCAGAGGATCTTGGAGCAAGAAAGGCGCCACTCTTATCATGAGAACGAAGTTTTGGGGGGATCTGACCCTGCGGCGCTCACGATGGTTCGAGCTAGGAACCATAATTCCCAAATGAGAACCCAGAATCATTACAGCCTGGGGTATGGGGAGAGGAGATCCTATGCCAATCTCTTCAATCAAGCAGAAGGGAACCAAAGGGGACACATAGAATCTAACTTGGAGAGAGATCTGATGGCCTCTCGCGGATATAATTTTTCTCGTCCGGAGAATTCTACTGTTGGATATCGATATCGATTTGAGGAGTTAATAAATCAGCAGCGACGCGAGGAAGCGCCCCGTAGAATTCCCGGGTTTGAAGATCTTGATCTAGATGCTCTGCGCAGGTTGTTGGCACAATCAGAGGGACAAGCAGGGGCTATGTTTGAACCGGCCCCGTCACCATTCTCGTTGGAAGTACGGGAAGCACCCCTTCCCCCGTCTTTTAGGGGAGTGGGAGATCTAAGGTTCATGGGAAGCTTTGACCTGGCTGAGTACATTGCGAGGTTCAATACAGAAATGGAGCTTTACCAGGTAGAGGACTTGACGAAGTGTAGGTTGTTGGCCTCAACCCTACGGGGGAATGCTCATCAGTGGTTTCAAAAGTTGGGACCGGGCTCTAACACCTCTTGGGATCAAATGCGGAGAATATTTTTAATTCAGTTTCAATCTTCTATCGTCTACGCTCCCCCTGTCACGACCCTGGCTAATATAAAGCAGAGAGAAAGGGAGACTCTTCAATCCTATTTCAGACGGTTCAATGCAGAGGTCCCCACTGTCCGAGGAGCTTCTGATGAGACCATCAAGAACTTTCTCATAGCTGGGGTAAGAGTGAATTCGGATTTTTGGAAAGAGCTTCAATGAAAAGAACCCTCGACCCTTGCAGATCTTTATGCACAGGCTGAACCCTTTAAGAGGGAGGAGGAAGTCTTGAAAAGGAGTGATTATCCTGAAACTAGTCGTAGGAGCAAACGCAAGGATAGATCTCCAAGCCCAAAGGGGGATGGGAAGAGGAATGGCAGAATTGATGTCAATATTGTTGATACTTGGAAGCCAGACCGATCAAGGTCACCTAGCCCAATGCCACGGTACCCTCCACCGCCTCTTTATTCTCTGAAAGATCAGGGTCATCCCCAGACCAGTATCTTCACGCCTCTGGTGGCTTCTATTGGACACATTTATGAGGTGACAAAGAAGGAGGGATTATATAAGACACCCCTCCCACTTTCGAAGAATGCCCAAAGGGATAAAAAGAGATACTGTGCCTATCATGAATCTCATGGCCATGACACTCATCAATGTCGACAATTAAGGGAGGAAATTGAATTACTAATTAGGAATGGGAAGTTGACTGAATGGGTCAGAAAAATTAAGGGGGACGTTCCTCCTAGGGAGGAAACTAAGAAGGAGGGTCCTGAAGGTAGAGATAAACCGGATCATCAGGAGAATACAATGTTCGTAAAAGAGGTGAGTATTCATACTATTTTTGGCGGGCCTCATATTGGTGGAAACGGAAGAAATGCTATGGAGAGATATGTCCGCGAGGCAAGGGACCTCCCTCTGACGAATGTAAATCACTTATTAGAAAGACCTCCTAAGCTGTTCAAGGGGGAGGATACACATATAATTTTTTCAGAAGAAGATGCTAAATGGGTTCATCACCCACACAGCGACGCCTTGGTGGTGAATGTGAGGATCGGTGCAAGGAGTGTTCATCGGGTGTTTATTGACAATGGGAGTTCAGTAAATATTCTTTACTACGGGACTTATAAGAAGATGGGACTTCTTGATAAGGAAATGACTTATGGAACGACCCACATATACGGCTTTACAAGAGATTCAGTTCGGGTCAAGGGTACTGTGAAGTTGTCGCTCACCTTAGGGGAAGATCCTTACTCAGCTACTCAAGTGTTTAAGTTTCTAGTAGTTGATCAACCTACGTGCTACAATGCATTGCTTGGGAGATCGGTCTTGAAAGAAATGAGGGTGGTGACATCAATATATCATCTAGCAATGAAGTTTCCTACTCCGGCGGGGATTGGATGTGTGAAGGGATGTCAATACAATTCCAGGGATTGTTACAACAAGATGATGAAGTCTTCCTCAAAAGGTAAACAACGAGAGGAGATGTTGGACTTCAAAGAGGAAAGCGCTCAGGAAACCTTGAAATCATTTGAACCTAAGGCAGTTACCAATATGGTTTACACAGTGGAGTTCCCCGAAGATGATGACTTGGCTAGTTATGAAGCGTTAGTCAGGCGAAGTACCCCGCTCTTTCTGTTGGAAGCGCCACCCACCCTCGGGGAGACTGTGGAAGTTACAATGGAAGACATTGCAGGAAATTCAGAAGGCAAGATTGCATTTGGGGAAGGAATCATGACTGATAGTACAAGGTATAGGGTGCTTATGATTGAGGCTCCCCCTCCAGTTGATCAAAATCAGTTTCAGGAAGGGATTGTCGAAGACGTCACTGATGAAGATGAGGAGCAAAGAAGTCATAGGGCCAAGAAGGGTAAATTTGTGATGGATTGTGGAGATGTGCCAATGGTCGAATTTCCAGAAGGATCAACGGTAGGTGAGGACCTTCAACAGTCTAAGGATGAGGTTATCTCCATACGAGAGGAAGGCGAGTCCAGTGGAACCAAGGAAGTTGAATTTGACTTGGATCCCCGGTTGCCTGAGCCTAGGATGAATATGGGACCGACAGAAGATACAGTGCCAATTCTTGTAGATCGGAGAGACTCGACTAAAGTGTTGCAGATTGGGGCTAGATTAGAGCCAAGCTTGAGGTCAAGGCTTGTTACCTTTTTGAAAGATAATCTGGATGTATTCGCTTGGAGCCATACTGATATGGTGGGGATCGATCCCGAAGTGATGTGTCATCATCTCAATATAGACCCGTCCAGGAAGGGAGTTCGACAAAAGAGACGAGCAGTCAGTGGTGAACGAGCAACTGCTTTGAAAGAGGAGGTTGATCGACTGCTGAATGTCGGGTTAGTTATGGAGTCTTTCTATCCGGATTGGCATGCAAATCCTGTTTTGGTGAAGAAATCCAATGGGAAGTGGAGAGTTTGTGTCGATTTTACCGACTTGAACAAAGCTTACAAAAAGGATAGCTTTCCTCTACCTAGGATCGACCAGTTGGTGGACGCCACTGCAGGGCATGCTCTTCTCAGTTTCATGGATGCCTATTCAGGATATAACCAGATATTGATGTTTGAGCTAGATCAGGAGAACACCTCTTTCATCATTGACAGGGGGCTATATTGTTATATTGGAATGCCCTTCGAGTTACTCAACGCCGGAGCAACTTATCAGAGGCTAGTCAATATGATGTTTAAGGAGCAGATTGGGAAGACCATGGAAGTCTACGTTGATGACATGTTGGTGAAGTCCAAGGAAGCAGAAGACCACATCCAACACTTGGATGAGATGTTTCAGATTCTCAGAAAGTTCCGTATGAAACTTAATCCTCAAAAGTGTGTGTTCGGGGTAGAGTCCGGAAAGTTCTTGGGTTTTATGGTAAATCACAGGGGGATAGAGGCGAATCCCATAAAGATACAAGCCCTTCTCGATATGAAATCTCCACGGACGATAAAAGAGGTGCAAAGCCTAACTGGGAGAGTTGCCGCTTTAAACCGCTTCGTGTCCAAGTCATCTGATAAATGTAAAGAATTTTTCAAAGCAATCAAGGGGGTTGGAAAGAAGTTTGAATGGACACCAGACCGCGAAGACGCTTTTCAGGCATTGAAGGATCATTTGGGATCTCCCCCACTTCTATCTAAGCCACACGAGGGAGAAATTCTTATTTTGTATCTTGCAGTTTCGGAGTATTCTGTTAGTGGTGTCCTTGTGCGAGAAGAGGATGACATTCAGTACCCTGTGTATTACGTTAGTAAGAGGTTGTTGGAGGCAGAGACAAGGTATTCGAATATGGAGAAGTTATTGTATGCCTTGATTTTGGCTTCCAGGAAGTTGCGACCCTATTTTCAGGCACATAGGGTAAAGGTCTGAACAGCGTATCCTTTGAGACAGGTATTGCATAAACCTGAGACTTCTGGACGAATGTTGAAATGGGTTGTGGAATTGGGGCAATTTGATGTGGAGTATAAACCGAGAAGTGCTATAAAGGGTCAGGCTCTTGCTGATTTCATTTTAGAATTTCCTCTGGCACAAGAGGGCGATGCCTTGGCTGTGATACCTAGCCTTCCGCCTGAGTTGATTCAGGAAAGATCTACTTCGGCACCTTGGTGGACTTTATATGTGGATGGTGCATCAAATAATGAAGGTGCGGGTGCGGGGATTGTTTTGGTCAGTCCGGAGGGACATCATCTCAGAAGTGCGATTCATTTTGCTTTTCATGCTACAAATAATGATGCTGAGTATGAGGCTTTGATTTCGGGATAGAAGCTCGCCATCGAGATGAAGGTAGAAAATATAAACATCATGAGTGATTCGATGCTGGTCGTTTATCAGGTTAATGGGGGGTTTCAGGCTAGAGGACCTCGAACCGAGTTATACATGAAGTGTACGCAGAGGTTAATGGGCTTGTTTCGGGAAGCAAGATTGGAGCAACTTCCTAGAGACAGTAATGAGGAGGCCGACGCTTTGGCTAAGTTAGGATCTCAAAAGGAAGCTACTCTTTTAGGGGTTATTCCCTTGGAAGTCCAGAAGCAACCTAGTGTTCCGGAGGCGGAATTGATGCAGGTTGATGTTCCTGTGCAAGATACTTGGAGGGAATTCTACCAGATGATAGAGTCGAGGCTAGAAGACTCAGATATAAAGTAGCTCGTTATGTGGATTTTAGAGGTTCTCTTTACAAACGAGGCTTTAATCAACTACTGTTGAAGTGCATCGATGGTGAGGAATGCAATTTTGTCTTACGGGAGGTTCATGAGGGAATTTGTGGAAATCACTCGGGGGGTGGTTCACTTGCACAAAAAATATTACGTCAAGGATATTTCTGGCCTACTCTTCGGGAGGACTCAATGGTTTTTGCTAAATCCTGCGATAAATGTCAGAGATATGCCAACTACGTGAACAGTCCTGCAACTCCTCTCACTTCTTTGACTAGTCTGTGGCCCTTTGCTATGTGGGGGATTGATTTGATAGGGGAGCTTCTTAAGGGGAAAGGAGGGGTGAAGTATGCTGTTGTGGCAGTGGATTATTTTACTAAGTGAGCAGAGGCAGAGCCTCTAGCTTCAATCACAGCAAAAAAGTTGGTGGACTTTGTGTATCGTTCCATCATTTGTCGCTTTGGGATACCGTACAAGTTGATATCCGGTAATGGGAAGCAATTTGACAGTAAAGAAATGAGACAGATGTGCGATAATTTGGGAATTAAGAAAAGTTTCTCTGCCGTTAGGTACCCTCAGACAAACGGCCAAACAAAGGCAGTGAACAAGATAATCAAGCATACGCTTAAAGCAAAGTTAGACGATAGTAAGGGGAGCTGGCCAGAAGAGTTGCCTAATGTCTTATGGAGTTATAATACAACACCTAGGTCTACCACGGGGGAAACCCCTTTCTCTTTGATGTATGGATGTGAGGCCATGGTGCCAGTAGAGTTGGGGGTAGGATCTTTCAGGAGAGATAATTATCAGCCGGAGGTGAATGAGGTCAACCATCGTCTCTACTTGGATTTGGTAGAGGAATTCAGATCAACTTCTCAAACTAGATTGGTGTCTTACCAGTAGAGAGTGGCAAGGTTCTACAATTCAAAGGTTAGGGCGAGGCCTCTAAAGGCGGGCGATTATGTTCTCCGACGAGTGATGCCTAACACAAAAATCCAGAATCATGGAGTATTTGGCGCTAATTGGGAAGGTCCTTACAGGGTCAACCATCGTCTCTACTTGGATTTGGTAGAGGAATTCAGATCAACTTCTCAAACTAGATTGGTGTCTTACCAGCAGAGAGTGGCAAGGTTCTACAATTCAAAGGTTAGGGCGAGACCTCTAAAGGCGGGCGATTATGTTCTCCGACGAGTGATGCCTAACACAAAAATCCAGAATCATGAAGTATTTGGCGCTAATTGGGAAGGTCCTTACAGGGTTATAGCCAGGGTCAGCTGCTAGGAAGTTGCGGAGATAATCCAAGAATCCAGCACTGTATGCTTCGCTTTGACCTTTCCTCATTCCAACAGAAAGCACCTCATTCTCGCCCTTTAGCTTAGCGATCTCGTCCTCGTACGATTTGGTCGCCTGGTCAAGATCAAATTTTGCCTTATTAAAGGACAGTTGCAGCTTGTCAACATCGTCTTTCCTCGCTTTGATTTCATTGTCAAGTTTCTTCTGAATCTCGCCCAGCTTGGAGTTATAGGAAAAAGCCTCGCCCTTAAGCTTCTTCAAAGATTTTTCTTGATCTTTAATGGTTGAATTTTTCAGGGCAAGAACTTTTAGGCCATGGTAGAAAGCGTCACCAAGGCCTACTTTGAAATTAAACTCTGCTTCTTCATCGGTACGATTCTTCAGAAGCTTGGCATCGTTATCAGAAAAGTTTTCTGCAGCACTAGAGCCAAAGGTGGAAGCTGTCGAATCAGAAGGCGATTCCTCAGTTGAAATCCCTTTTTGCTTTTTGTTTTGTAAATTCTTGGCTGTCTCATCTCGCTTTCTATTCTTATCCTGCTTTTCCCCAAAGTTAACAGGGAGAGGTGGGCGAGATTCGTTAACTAGAACTGAAGGAGCAGGGCGAGATTGATTAGATATGGCTGAAGCTGTAGGTGCAGTATCAGCAAAGGGGTTTCGTCCAAATGGGAGCCTCGACATTTGACCTGAAAGCGAAAACACAAGTAAGTTAAGAACATATTGAAGACTGATATATTTATCTAGAAAAGTAAGTCAAAGCGAAGCATGATTATATGAAATAAGAAGGCGATATTACTTCATTTGAGCGAGATTACCTTTACCAGTAAGTTGGTCTTCGATTAGTCTTTTACGGGTACTTCTCTTAGTTCCCCTCTTAAATTTAATGTATGGAATCTTCCCATAACCCTCGTTCTAGAAACCATGAGTACGGAGATTGTCAGGTGTTACTAAAACGTCGAGATCTTTCTTTAGTCTAGGAAGTTCAGAAATAGCCAAGGCTTTAACTGCAGCATCGCCTATTAGTTTGGTCTGGGCGGGTTTGTCTAAGGAAAGTAAATGAGAATATAAGAATAAGTAAAGAATATGGTCTAAGGACGAGATTTAATATGTGAAGGACGAGATACTTACAAGGGTGTAGATTGAATTGAGTCCTAATTCTGGGAACGTCGTACATATAAAGGAAGTCTTCTTTTCATATCTTCATGTTACTGGGGTTACCAGTAATAAAACCCTTCTTGTTATGACTCGACCAATAGGTGAGGTAGTAGAATCCCACATCTTTTCCGCATCATCTTAAAGAAAGAAAATATCTCAGCTCGGCCATAGTTGGAGCATCGTACCCTTCATTTCTATACATCATGTACAAACCAATAGCCGCCCTATAGCTGTTGCGTGACAATTGCACAGGGGCGATATTAAAATAGGTGATGATTTGGTGAAGATAGGGGTGCATTGGTGTTCCAAAGCCAAGATCTATTAATTTATTGGTAAGAACCATTCTCGGCGTTGGTAACCCGTCAATGTTGAAGATGTGCATTCTCATGAAAGAGCGAGGTCGTAGCCATTTTCCTTCCAGGTTGTAATACTCAATTAAGAACATGATTTCTTCCGAGGATATTTTTAAGGCGAGTCCTACACAAGAGATTCTGTTTTGATCAAATCTGTGTCGCATTCTAAGTGGTTCGCTAACATCATCTTCAAAATCAAGGTCGAGATCGTTTATGCGGACGGGTTGCTTGTATGGGTTATTAAGAGGAGAAGGTAATTCCATTGCATAACGAACAGGCGAGACGGATAATACTTCGTCTGCATTCTCAATTTCAGCATCTTCGTAGTCAATATTTTCTTCATCTTGATTGGAGTCAATATTTTCTTCATCTTGATTGGAGCTCTCGCCCTCTTTTGAGTTCTCGCCCTCGTCATTGATTTCTTTCTCCCTTGCTTCGTCGAGTATTTTCCTAAACCTTGCTAAGTCTTTGCCATGACCCTTTCCTAATCTAGAGGGACCAGGATCTTGAGGATCTAGACCAGCGAAAAGATCATGTAAATCATCCTCCCCCTCACCCGTGTCGCATAAATCCTGGGCATGGTAAACGCTGGCTAAGTCATCAACGACATCACCCACATGAAGACTATAAGAGATAGAGATAATATCATCATGGTTATCAAGCGAATCTGGGGTAGAAGGAGACGTTGACTCGCTATCAGAAGAAAAGTCCTCTCTTGACATCTGTAAGAGAGGGCGAGGACTACGTTAAAATTATTCTCTGGAGAAAGAAATAAAGAATAAACACATAATAGGGGTCCTCGCCCTCTTAGAAGGTAACGGTCCTAGGTGGAAAACTAGCGAGAAGAAATATCGCTGTCTATTCTAGGCGGGTTGTTCTCGTTCTAGCAATTATTTATTTAAAGTAAAAAGCAAATCAACAATAAAGATAAGAAGAAGGAAAATACCTTGTTGGAAGAAGTCGCCCTCGGGAATAAGAAATCGCCTAGAAAATGGAAAACATGCTCAAGAAAAATGTTGGTCTCGCCCACAGCAATTATGAACCTCGCCCTCCAGATAAAAAAATCAAGCAGCACTTCGTGAGCTTTTGAAAATGAGATGGGAAAAGAAGGAAAGTTTGGGGTTTATATAATAGCTGGTATGGGACACGTGGCATGTTCTGATTGGAATAGGAATAGAAATCGAGGCGTGGCAATTTTAATAGAAGCGGTTCGTTTATATTTATTTTACTGTGGAAGAAAGCTCGTCTATATTTTGTAGGAATATATTCGTAGTTTCTTTTATAAAAATATATATTGCAAGAAACTGGGGGGTAGTTGTTACGCCCCAAAATTGATCTCGCCTTTTTGAGAGACGTTGCCCTACTTTGGGCTTAATATTGAAAGACGTATCCGTTGGGCCTGACCCATAAAGCCATATGATTAAAAGTATGATCTCGCCCGTTGGGGGGAGTTGTCTTTGGAGAAGATTTATATGCAAAATAAGTAATAGATTGTTATTGTTAGGTCGAATACACAATAAGCAATCAAATACTGTATGAGTAACTTAACAAGAACACACTGTTTAATAATTAAAAACTGTTTGGAATTAATAATTCCTCTCTCAGTGATATAAATATCACAGAGAGCTGCTTAGGTTACAATCAATGAATTTTTCAATGTTCGACTACCCTTCTAGGGTTAACCTAACTGTATTTATAGAACATACAGCTTCGTACAATCAGTAACTGATTCTCCTATAATCAAGCTATACAATTGATATCAATCACAATTGTTCCAGTCTTCCAAGTCAACTCAATCTCTTTGACAGCTTTCCAATCTTCAAAGATATTGCTTCCATATTTATCTTGCATTAACCTTTAAACATTGTTGACTCTTCAGACAATATCGCTACAGAGTTTACCAACCTCTGTTGCGCTTCCAGTCAGTGTTTAACTAAACTCTGACTGCTTCCAGCTAAACTCTGTTTTCTGACTTTAGCTTCCAAACACTGTTCTCATCAATTATTTCTAACAATCTCCCCCAACTTGTCCATTAGCAAGAATGTACAAGTTTTACAGTAAATGATGATGTCAAAACAAATACAAAGTTTTACAGTGTTTAACATACAAACAGAGTTTAAGCTATTACTTAACAAATTCTACAGAAAATAAGAAAATTCTTACAGACTTTAATTTCTAATCTCTTACAGATCAGGCATTGTTCTGAGATAGTCTATAAGCAACCTTCTTTCAGCATTTTCAAGCTCTATCTGCATAGCTTCCTTGATTTCTCTCAACTGAGGATCATTCTCATCAGTTTGATAGATAGCAGCTCTAAGATCGTAGATTTTGTTTCTTCTCATTTCATTTCCCAGCCTTATGTATTTCACTTCCTCAGATTTCACATTAAAATCCAGAACAGTGATTCCAAGATCAGTCTTCAGTTTTGTAGTCCCTTTCTCCATTTCTATCAAATTTCCATTCCAATCTCTGTATTTAGGAACATACTTGCTGTTGAATTTCATTTGCCTTCTTGCAAGGTTTTGAATCATTCTTTGTTGAAGCACATTTGCAACTGACTGAGCTCTTTGATTTCTCACTCTGAAAATATACAGAACATATTCAAGTTCTTCCCAGTATTTTAATTCGATATCCTTTTCAGAAACTTTAAATACTGTTCCATCAGCCATGAAATATAGCAAGAAATCCTTCTCTAGACTCTTCTGATATACAAGCTGTACTGACTCCAGTTTGTCTAAACTTTCTTGAGTGACACCACGACCTGGAACAGACAATGATGAAGGATCTCTAGGACCAACATATTGCCTTTTATCTCTGTGTGAGCCTATGCCTTCTTTGTTGTATCCAACTTTACCAGATAAAGCTCTACCATCAGTAAAATCCATTGGAATTGTAGCTTCTAGTCTCGAATCATGAGGAGCACCTCTCTTAAATGTTGATTTCAACTGAGAAGACAATAATGGTGTGGTCACAACTTGTGCAGCAACAGAGGTTGTGTCTTCATTTTTCTGTACAACATGTGTATCAACAGAGGTTGTAACAATACTTTTCAGCTTTTGCTTAGCTTCTGCATCTGTTGGTTTTCTGAATACTTGCATTCTTTGATTTGTACCAACTGGTTCTTTGATTTGAATGCCTTTAAGAACAGGCTTTGCAGCTTTAGCAACTTTCACATTCTTCTTTGCTTTTTCAGACTTTAGAACTTTCAAATGCTTTTCTTGTAAACTCTTCTCTTCAGCTTTAGCATCTTCTAAAGTAACTCCCTCTGCATTCTCTTCCATGAAAAGCTTAACAGCTAACTCCTCATCAGTCTTTGGATCTGAAATTAATTCCAAACTCTTGGTTTTTGAAGTACCTTGAGTTTCAGTGTTTATTCCAACAGACTGTGATTTAACAGATTTGCCAGATCTCAGAGTTTGCTTTTCAGAATTTAACACCTTACTCTTATCACTTGCCCCTCCATCTCTAGCATCATCCTTTTGAGTCAGAGTTTGAGAAACTTTGCATTTAGACTTAGCAACTCTCTCCCCCTTTTTGACATCATCAGGAATGAGTATTGATGTAATGAGCTCCAATGAGTTAGCAATGGAATCCACCTTAGAAAACAAAGCAATTTGATTTTCTTCAACTTTTCCTAGCCTGACAAAGAGAGTGTCTTGAACTTTAGACAGCTGTGCAGCTTTTATTTTGGACTCTCTTTCCATCTTCATTTCTCTTGACTGAATCTCAGTCTTCAAGGAAGCAATTTCTTGTTTTGTATCAGAAAAATTTCCCTCCAGAGTTTTGACTTGTACCACTGTTGCTTTTAAGCATGATAAAATCTCTGGATTTGAAATTTGACTAGCAGTCTGCTTAACAAAATCAGCTGCTCTCCCTTTTGGAAAAATACAGTCTTGTTTATACCAATTGGCAGCAGATTTAGCAAGATACTCTTCTTCAATTGCATGAGATGGACAAGGCTGATCAAAAGATTTATGCTTATTATCAGTCTGTGCTGGTGCACTCACAAAAGAGTCAGAGTTTGCACTACTATCAAATTCATTTTCAGCACTTGCATCTTTAGCTTGAGCATCTTTTAAAGAACCACTGTGCTGAGCTGTGTCAGCCACAGTTTCTGTAACAACTTCTGCAACCTTTTCAATAGTCTCTTCATGTTGCACAGGCTCTGCAACAGAGTTTGCCTTTGTAGCTTCAACAGGCATAGATTCAGAATTCTCCTTAGTTGCCTGATCAACTTCATCACCTTTGTCTTGAATTGGAGAAGATACCAGCTCTGTGTGTGATGCTTCAACTTCAGGAACTTTTACTGCAAGCTCATCAGCTACATCAGGAGCTTCAGTATGAACAATAGGTGAGATAGGATCAAGAATTAAATCAAGAACAGCATGCACTGGTGAAAAACCATCTCTTTGATCCTCTTCTACAGGCATTTTATCCTCTGTAGGTATTTCAAAATTAACATTATCCTCTGCAGGCATGTCAACCTCTGCAGGTATTTCAACTTTGTCAGCCACAATATCCTCTGCAGGTATAGAAACATTTTCTTCATCCTCAACAGTAGGTGTTTGCTGAGAAACCACCTCTGGGGCTTCAACAATTTGCTCATCATCAGACTCTGAAAGAACTAATCTCCTTCTCTTGACTTGATGCACTACAGTCTCCTCTTCATCTTCACTGGAGCTCTCTTTAGGTGGTGAAAATGAAGGTCTGTTTGCCTTTTGTTTCATTCTTCTTGTATAAACAGCTCCAGGTAATGTCTGTTTAGCCTTTGAGTGTTTAGTGTTTAGGGCAGTGTGTTTCTTTCTTTTTAGTTTGGCTTTGGCTATTTCAGAAGGTGCTGGCTCAGAGTTTAAGGTTTCAGTGTTTAATGTTTCAGTGTTTAAGGTTTCAGTGTTTAATGGTGGAGAGTTTATTGTTGGAGAGTTTATTGGTGAAGAGTTTAAGGTTTCTGGTTGTGGTTGATGAGATGTAGTAGGTACAGTGGTTGTGGGTGTTGTGGGTGTTGGTTCAGAGTTTATGGTGTCTATTGGTTCAGGCATTTGTTGTGGTGATTGAGGGTCTTGTGGTTGGTTTACATAGTTCTGTAAGGCTAAAGGCATAAACATCTCAGGTATTTGCTGTTTAGTGACATCTTTGTTTGTCAAATCAGAAAACATTCTCTTAGCAACTTGAAAAGGCTGAATCACATCAGCTTCATCAATTGGAATGTTAGGCACACAGGCAGTAAATAACAATTGACAAAAACGAGCAAAATAAACAGTAGTAGTCTCAGACAAACGCTCTCCCAAGTTCATTAGTACTAGTCTACCAAAATCGAAGTTACCTCCATATAGTAGAGCATGACCAATTTGGAGAGTATCAAGAGGCAGTGCATCCCAGTTTGTTGTCTTCTTTCCAAAAGCTCTTGTGATGCAATCGAAAAAGAAACTCCATTCCTTTCTCAAACTTGGCCGTCTCAAAGACCCTATCTTATTCAAGTTTCCTGCACATCCAATTTGCTCCAACATTGTCCTCAAGCGATCATGACCAACAACACTGTAAGAAGTGTGTGTCTCAAAATCTAGAGCATCCCTAACAGTAGTTGGAGTAATAATATACTCTGATTCATCATGAGTGAAAGTGATTGTGGGAGTGCCAGACTCGTCTCCATCATCATATACAGAGTTTGTCCAGAAGGCGGCAATTTGTGAAGCAGATAGTGTTGGTGGTGCAGTTAAAGCCTTCCCTATTTCAGAATCTTTCAAGAAGTTTTGGAACAAATGAAACGCCTCTGGAGCATTTGCATTCTCCAGTGGTGCTGCATAGTTGCTAGGAAGAAAAACTAACCCTGCTGCATCAAACGCTTTAGTTGCCATTAGTAAGATATGATACGAAGAGATTTAGAGAAAAGATGTGTATGCACTGTAAGTGTTTATCAAAAGGTGAATGAGAGTATATGAGAAGTTTGAAAGTGAATGAGTATGCAAGTAACTGTGAGTGGGTGAATGTGAATCGATATGGAGTGAGAGACTAAAGACGATTAGAGTAAAATTAAAACTCAATCGTTTATTTAGTAAAAGCGCGCAACTGTTGTAGAGTAGTGTGTGAGTGGGACACTATCATGGGACACGTGTCAAACAACCAATGGAGCACTTAATAATTACCGCTGTCATTCCTATAATCACGATACTTACACTATTTAACAGTTGTCAACTACCTCAATTACTCCAAAATAGTCAAATCACCTAAATGAAACTGTACCTTAGAGTACTTAACACAACTCAACAGTGTTTATCAATTTTCCAACTTTATCACTAAAACCCTTTCAAAAATTGCACAGTTGTGAATATCAGTGTGTGTGAAGCAGAGTTTACTGAAATCAATTTTTAGAGCATCTAATATTCCATAAAATCCATAACCAAAAATCAATAAACACTGAATGCACAAACTCTCATAGTAAACACTGATTGTTTGATGAATGCTAAACTCTGTAGTTACTGTAATACAGAAATCTGAAAACTTCTATTCCCTTTGATGTCCATGATTATCCAAGTAAGCACACAGTCTTGAAAGACAAAAATATCAAGAGATAGAAATCAGAGCATCATTTAGTGAATAACAGTCATGAATTTGATAACCTCACAAACTCTCAAAGCACACAAGTGTTTAGGTGAAGTGTTTACACTCACATTCAATCAGAAATAGCAGAATCTACCATATGCTTGAATGTCCACCAATTCTACACTACTTTGTATACATGTATGCACAAATCAAAAGGACTTTATTCAGGGTTGGAATGAGATAAGATCAAACAGATGAAAAAGATGTTTTATTCATAAGTGAATATCAAGCTGAACATTTCAATAGACCAAAGTGTTCAGTCACACTGTTAGTACATATTTGTACAAGATCAGTATATATGCCTTTTTCTCTCTTTTTTTATTTTTTTATTTTTTTATTTTTTTTATCTTTTTTTAGCATATATACTGAGTAAACTTTTCTTTTCTTGAGAAACACTCATCTGCTTGAGAGAAGAAAATATAACTGCTCTTAATACTTCAGAATATAAGAAAAATGAGCAGTTAATTAGGCTCAAAGGGGTTTACTAAGGAAGGAATTTATGAACAGTGTTTATACAGTGTTTGAAGAGAGTTCAAAAGAATTTTGAACAGTGTTTAAAGAAAAATGGTAAATCCTATTGCCTTTATCATTTTCATGCACACACATATCATGTAGTCTCAAAATGGTTTAATACAAGTTCTAGAGAAACATACTACCTAATGAATATCACACAACAATAAATACTGATTGATAGAAAATGTATCAATCACTGATTTGGCTCAATCTCTCACAGGGTGTATACATGAATCTGAACTCACCAAACTAATCAATGACACATCTCAAGTTTTATGGTTTTCACAAGTACAAACAAGGAATCATCATGAACCATACCTTTGGAAACAGAATGTCACTAATCAGAGTTTAGAGTTCATCAATAACCAAAATTATTTATGAGAGGCAATGCACACAATATTCATAGACTCAGAGTTTAGGACTGAATAAACTAAGAGATGCTATAAATATGAAACAGTATCATGCTGTGTTGATTTACTGCACAAAGTCTGATTAGATTACAATGACTCAGAAAGAATCATGATTTAATTACTGAGAATCATGCTTCATACATTTTTTTTCATTGGTGTTTTCATTCAGACAATAATCAATTCTGAATTCACTGAGTGTATCTAACATGTTAACAGTGTTTAACAGACAGACATGCTTACAGAGTTTAACAAGTTTTAAACATAAGCATGCAGAACAGAGTTTAATACTAAGATTCACATAGCACTTAACAATTTGCAAAAACATGAGCAACATATTTTAGAAATAAGTTCTTGAGTCTAACCAACATTTCTAGTCAAAACTAGATACCATTCCTAGTTCATTGACCAGTCTTGTAAATGTAGCTTCACTCAATGGCTTGGTGAAGATATCTGCAAGTTGTTGTTCTGTAGACACAAAGTGAAGCTCAATGTTGCCTTCCTCTACATGCTCTCTGATGAAATGATACCTTATGCTGATGTGCTTTGTCATTGAATGTTGTACTGGATTACCTGTCATTGCAATAGCACTTTGATTATCACAGTAAATAGGTATCTTGGTATACCTTAATCCATAATCCAACAGTTGATTCTTCATCCATAAAATCTGTGCACAACAGCTACCAGCAGCAATATACTCTGCTTCAGCTGTAGATGTAGATATTGACTTCTGTTTCTTGTTGTACCAGGAAACAAGTCTGTCACCCAGAAATTGACAACTTCCACTGGTGCTTTTTCTGTCTATCTTACATCCTGCAAAGTCTGCATCAGAATAACCAAGAAGTTTAAACTCTGATTCTCTTGGATACCACAGCCCCAAAGTTATAGTGCCCTTAAGGTACTTGAATATCCTCTTTACTGCTGTTAAATGTGGTTCTCTTGGATCTGCCTGGAACCTTGCACACAAACAAGTTGCATACATGATATCAGGTCTGCTAGCTGTCAAATAGAGTAAAGAACCAATCATTCCTCTGTAACTTGTCATATCTACTGATGACCCTGCATCTTTGTCCAATTTTGTTGCAGTTGCCATGGGAGTTGTTGCAGATGAACAATCGAGCATACCAAATTTCTTGAGAAGGTTTCTGGTATATTTTGCTTGATTTATAAAAATTCCATCATCTGTTTGCTTCACCTGTAGGCCTAGAAAATAACTAAGCTCTCCCATCATACTCATTTGATATCTTGACTGCATGAGTTTGGCAAACTTCTTACAGAGTTTATCATTAGTAGATCCAAAAATGATGTCATCTACATATATCTGTACTAAAAGCAAGTCACTACCAGTTTGGAAATAAAACAGAGTTTTGTCAATAGTACCTCTGTGAAATCCACTTTCTAGTAGAAATTTGGCAAGGGTTTCATACCATGCCCTTGGTGCCTGCTTAAGTCCATAGAGTGCCTTGTCTAACCTGTAGACATAGTCTGGATATTTTGGATCTACAAAACCTGGTGGTTGTTCCACAAACACTTCTTCTTCAAGTTTTCCATTCAAAAATGCACTTTTTACATCCATCTGAAACACTTTGAATTTCATGTGAGAGGCATATGCTAGAAAAATTCTAATTGCCTCCAATCTAGCCACTGGAGCAAATGTTTCATCATAGTCTATTCCCTCCTGTTGTGAATAGCCTTTTGCAACCAGTCTTGCCTTGTTCCTTGTGATGACACCCTCACTGTCAGTTTTATTCCTGAAAACCCATTTAGTACCAACAATGGATCTGTTCTTGGGCCTTGGTACAAGTGTCCACACTTCATTTCTTTCAAATTCATTTAGCTCTTCTTGCATTGCTGTTATCCAGTCAGCATCTTTAAGAGCTTCTTCCACTTTCTTTGGCTCACTTTGTGACAAGAATGCATGAAACAGACATTCATTTGTTGTTGCACTTCTTGTCCTTACTTTTGCATCTGGATCACCAATAATCAAATCAGGTGTGTGAGATTTAGTCCATTTTCTTGCAGAAGGCAGATTGCTTCTGTCATCATGTGATCCTCCCCCTTAATCCATGCACTCCTGATTTTCTTGGTGCCTTTCTTCATTTTCTGATGCTCCCCCTGAATGTGACTTCTCAGAATTATCAACAGAGTTTGAATCAACAGAGTTTGATTCAGAATCATCAACTGAGTCACTTTCAGTGTTTGAATTATTACTTTGATGTGATTCTTCATGCTCCCCCTCAACTGGTTCTTCCCTTGTTTCTGATTGAAGAGTTTCTTCAGTATTTACCAGTAGAGGTTCAGAGTTTAGATCAACAGAGTTTGTCAAATCAGTCTGATCAGAGTTTACTTTTTCAGAGAATAAATCTTCATTTTCAAAGTGGAGTTGATCATGTTCATTGACATCTTCTAGTCCAGTTATTTTCTTGTCATCAAATGACACATGAATTGATTCCATGATCACTCTAGTTCTCAGATTATAAACTCTGAATGCCTTTGTTGACAGTGGATAGCCAACAAAAATTCCTTCATCTGCCTTTAGATCAAATTTGGTCAACTGTTCAGGATGAGTCTTCAACACAAAGCACTTGCATCCAAAAATATGAAAATATTTTAGATTTGGCTTTTTCTTCTTCACCATTTCATATGGTGTTTTACCATGCTTGTTGATCAGTGTTGCATTTTGAGTAAAACAAGCAGTTTGAACTGCTTCTGCCCAGAAATATGTTGGCAACTTTGCTTCATCTAGCATGGTTCTGGCAGCTTCTATCAAGGTTCTGTTCTTCCTCTCCACTACACCATTTTGTTGTGGAGTGCCAGGTGCAGAAAACTCTTGTTTGATTCCTTTACTCTTGCAAAATTCTTCCATTGATGAATTCCTGAACTCAGTTCCATTGTCACTTCTGATTATCTTCACTTGATTCTCTGACCCTTTTTCCAGTTGTAATATATGTTCTGTCAGTGTTAATGCAGTTTCATCCTTCTTTGCAAGAAAATACACCCATGTGTACCTGGTATATTCATCAACAATGACTAGAGCATATTTCTTCTTTCCAAGAGACATCACATTCACTGGACCAAAAAGATCAACATGTAGTAGATGATAAGGATGAACAATTGAAGACTCAGATTTGCTTTTGAAGGTGGCTTTTCTCTGTTTGGCCTTTTGACAAGAATCACACAGGCCTTCTACATTCAACAAGGACTTTGGTAAACCTCTCACAAGATCATTCTTTATTAGCTCATTGATATTGTTCAGATTCAAATGAGAGAGTTTCTTGTGCCACTTCCAACTCTCTTCACTGGACATTCTTGTTGACAGACACACTGCTTTGCCATCAGTGTTTGTTGACAATTTAATTTCATATATGTTATTGTGTCTGTTTCCAACTAGAGCAACTTTCCCTGTAGATTTGCTAATCACTTGACAATATTCAGGCTGAAAATCTACATGATATCCTCTGTCACAGATTTGACTCACAGATAGCAAGTCATGTTTGAGTCCTGGAACCAAAGCTACATTTGTGATGATGACATTTCCAAGATTAATATTGCCATATCCCAGTGTATGTCCTATGTTGCCATCTCCATAGGAAACTTCTGGGCCAGCCTTCTCCTCAAACTCTGATAGCAGGGCTTTATTTCCTGTCATGTGTCCTGAACATCCACTGTCCACGACTAGGGTACTAACCCTGTTGCCCTGCAATCACAAACAATCACTGATTATTAGTTTTAAGGATCCAGACTTGCTTGGATCCTTTGGCTTTCTTAATTCTGTTAGCTTTTGCAGCGGAATTCACATTAACAGAGTTTAAGCTAACTTTTTCAGAGTTTACATTAGCAGAGTTTACTTTAACCCATTTCAAATTTGGCTTGGGTTCATAGTAATTATAGTAAATAGCATGATAATCTCTGCAAGTGTAAATTGAATGCCATGTACTACCACAGTGTTTACACAAAGTTTGTGGTCTAGTTCTCACATAATCATTATTTACTGCAGTTTTAGAGGGCAAAGAATTAATGTTCTTATTCTTACTGCAGAAACTAGCAAGATGATTAGTGCTACCACAATTAAAGCATGTTTTTCTAGGAGCTAATGAAGCAAGCATTGGCTTAATTCCTGAGGTTATGCCTACCTTTCCATTTCTGTTTTTCTTAGGCATTCTTTGTTTGTTGACAGACTTTATTTCCTTAAGCTTATGCTTGAGTTGATTATCTGTCATTAAACCAATGTTAGCCTCTTTAACAAAAGTTTTAGCATATGACTCTTTAACAGCCTTTTTCTGTGCTTCAGTCTTAGGACCACCTGTTCCCATGACATTACCCTCAGATGAACAATGTGGTCTAACTTTTACCTGATTTTCAAATCTAAGTTCATCTCCTACAGAGTAACCTAGACCTACTGTATCTGACTGAAACACTTCTTGAGTGTCTTTACCAGAGTGTGTCCAAGTTTTAATGATGTGTTTAGTATCCTCCAATTCTGATTCTAGTTGCTTATACTTACCTAGCAACTCCTGTTCAATAAACACTGCATCATCTCTCTCTTTCTGAATTTTATTCATGTTCTCTAGCTGTTCCTCAACAAGTTTATTTCTCTCTTTAAGTTGAGAACACTCAGACTTTATCCTCTCATTTTCTAAAGTCTGATCCCTATAACTGATATGCAATGCTTTAAGATAAATTCTCAGTTCAGTTATATTATCAGTGTTATAAGCATAGGTAGTTGGGGGTACCTTGAGATCATCATTTTCAGTCTGAGTAGTAGCCATGAGAGCATAGTTGACTTCCTCATCTGAATCTGAAGTGTCTGCCCAATCTCTGCCTTTGGTGTAGAGTGCCTTTTCAGTTTTACCCTTCTTGCACTCAGGAGCATAGTGACCCATCTCCTTACACTTGTAGCATTGAATTTCAGACTTATCTTTCTTACCAGATTTGAAGTCCTTTCCCTCAGATTTCTTGAAATTCTTCTTGTCAGACTTTGAGTAGTCCCTGGAGAATCTCTTTCCCTTCTTGAAGTTCTTGTATCCCATCTTCTTGAAGGTCTTTACCATCAATGCAGCCATTTGCATCATCTCCTCATCATCTTCAGAATCAGATGATTCATCTGTGTTTGAGTCAACATCAGTGTTTGATGACTCATTCTCTGAATGTATGACTAAGGCTTTCCCTTTTGCCTTTCTCCTTGATGCCTCCTTCTTTGATGGTTTCTCCTCAACCTTAAGAGCAACAGACTTTGACTTTCTACTAGATCTTTTGTTTCTCTGCTCCAATTCCAATTCATGAGTTTTGAGCAGCCCATAAATTTCATCAATTTCTGTTTCACCAAGTTCATAATTATCTCTTATAGTGGTTGTTTTCACATCCCACTTTTCAGGTAGAGAAAGAAGAAACTTGAGATTTGAGTCTTCTAAATCATACTCTTTGTTAACCAATGACAAATCATTGAGCAGTTTACAGAATCTGTCAAATGTTTCTGTCATGGTTTCATCAGACTTTGCCTCAAAGTGCTCATACTCCTGAGTGAGTATGTTTCTTCTGTTTTTCTTGATTGCAGGAGTTCCTTGACACCTAACCTCAAGTGCATCCCATATTTCCTTTGCTGTTGTGCAGTTAATCACTTTATTAGACATAACATTGTCTAATGCACTGTGAAGTAAATGTCTCACTTTTGCATCCTTTGCAATAGATGAAAGATCCTCAGCAGTTAGATCTTTCTTTTCCTTTGGAATGACCTTTGATTCCTCACCAGCAGCAGCAGCAGATAATTTTGTTGGTTTGTGAGGACCTTCATATATTCTATCAAGGTATTCTGGATCTGTAGCCTCCAGAAACATGGTCATTTTCACCTTCCAAATTGCATACTCTGATGGCCTAAGTATAGGAACCCTTATTGTCTCATACCTACTAACAGTAGTAGGGGCTTTCTCAGATGGTGGAGGTATCTCTGCCATTGATTACTCTTGTGTTTGGATCTTTAACTGTAATAAAGTAACAGATTAGGCTCTGATACCACTTGTTAGGTCGAATACACAATAAGCAATCAAATACTGTATGAGTAACTTAACAAGAACACACTGTTTAATAATTAAAAACTGTTTGGAATTAATAATTCCTCTCTCAGTGATGTAAATATCACAGAGAGCTGCTTAGGTTACAATCAATGAATTTTTCAATGTTCGACTACCCTTCTAGGGTTAACCTAACTGTATTTATAGAACATACAGCTTCGTACAATCAGTAACTGATTCTCCTATAATCAAGCTATACAATTGATATCAATCACAATTGTTCCAGTCTTCCAAGTCAACTCAATCTCTTTGACAGCTTTCCAATCTTCAAAGATATTGCTTCCATATTTATCTTGCATCAACCTTTAAACACTGTTGACTCTTCAGACAATATCGCTACAGAGTTTACCAACCTCTGTTGCGCTTCCAGTCAGTGTTTAACTAAACTCTGACTGCTTCCAGCTAAACTCTGTTTTCTGACTTTAGCTTCCAAACACTGTTCTCATCAATTATTTCTAACAGTTATCCAGGTTATTCATTATATAGGCGTATATCTCACCCTTAAGGCTAAGAGAACTCGCCCTCACAAATTAGGGGAAGAGGAATCTTCTCCTAGACGTTTTATGTGAAGAATATTATGAGTTATGGACTGGATTCTAGGTCCTCGAATATTACAACTGGTGAATAAGTTAGGTCTCAACTTAAGGCTAGGGATCTCGCCTAAAGATAAATGATCTCGCCCTCTTTCAGATCAAGTGGACTACTCTATAGCCGTTGCATCTCCGTGACCCAAGGTGGGCGTTGACCCCGATAATCTCGGGTCAATAGCTTAACCACTACGCTCCGAGAAAATAGTTGGGCTTTAGGGTCCATTCTGATACTGTCAAAGGCGGTGGCCATGACCCAATGGGCTTCTTAAAAACAGAAACCTAGCTCATTACGATTGCTTGTTCCCCAAGAACTACGTTTGGCTTGATCCCTATAAATAGGGTACGTAGGCACATTGTATGACATGATGCAAACTCTTGCGAAAAAGAGAGAATTCAATATTCGATCTAAATTACAATAATCACATCATACAATCTCAGCCATCCTTAAATCACAAACCCTAAACGTCCTACGCCGTTCGCCGTCATCAACCACCACCATAATTCCAGTAATCCTCCCCGAATTTGTTTTCCCAATTTACTCCGTTAACAAAATCTATAATTAATTATGAGAAAAGGTGGCTTGGATCTCCGACAACATATATATTCAAGAGATTATTATTATTAGCTTGCGTGACAGGTGACTTTGGCCACAACATGATGCTGAAGGATGGCCTGACAGTCGATCAGATTGATGGTGTTGTGGCTGCTGCTCCTGAAGATAATGGAGGATTTCGCTGTTTAAGTTTTGCTTGTGGAATTTCAATTGTTACAACTTTATTTGATTGTAATTGTGAATTTGCGTACATGC
Organism: Kitagawia praeruptora; assembly: GCA_037693485.1. NCBI lineage: Eukaryota > Viridiplantae > Streptophyta > Magnoliopsida > Apiales > Apiaceae > Kitagawia > Kitagawia praeruptora. The sequence continues at coordinate 764,796 of CM075349.1, forward strand.
ATAATATTTTGTTTGTAAATTCTAAGTTTAAACTTATATACTCCCTAGCTAGCTCGTCAAGATTCAGATTTTTCGATGAATTGCATGCCTTTATTATCTATATATATCTATACTATTATATTAAAGCCGAAACATTGAAAGTTTTGGTTTTCTCCTAAGTTTTGGTTTTCACTCTAATTATTTAATTTTTAATTATTTATAATATAAAACAAATTAAATGAATTCCGTTAAACCAATACAGAGTAGTATTTTATATTTACACCATTACTAATACAGCTAAACTATACCATTATATTAAAGCCGAAACATTGAAAGTTTTGGTTTTCTCCTAAGTTTTGGTTTTCACTCTAATTATTTAATTTTTAATTATTTATAATATAAAACAAATTAAATGAATTCCGTTAAACCAATACAGAGTAGTATTTTATATTTACACCATTACTAATACAGCTAAACTATACCATTATATTAAAGCCGAAACATTGAAAGTTTTGGTTTTCTCCTAAGTTTTGGTTTTCACTCTAATTATTTAATTTTTAATTATTTATAATATAAAACAAATTAAATGAATTCCGTTAAACCAATACAGAGTAGTATTTTATATTTACACCATTACTAATACATCTATACTATTATATTAAAGCCGAAACATTGAAAGTTTTGGTTTTCTCCTAAGTTTTGGTTTTCACTCTAATTATTTAATTTTTAATTATTTATAATATAAAACAAATTAAATGAATTCCGTTAAACCAATACAGAGTAGTATTTTATATTTACACCATTACTAATACAGCTAAACTTAAAACCTCCGTTGCCTTACAGAACTCTAATTCTTCTAAACCTCATCTGCGCAATCTTCATCAATTCAATACATAATCTTCTTCGGCTTTTCTCTTCTTTTTCAACACCATGTATCAAACATAAATATTTTTCACATAGCCGTTATATCTAATAATAATTAATATTCTTTATTTAAATCCCTCTTCCAAAGATCAAGGTTCAAATCCCATCAACAACAAATTTACATTAAGATTTTATATTATTAATTCTAATCAATACATATCATTTATTAATTATTTATAATATAAAACAAATTAAATGAATTCCGTTAAACCAATACAGAGTAGTATTTTATATTTACACCATTACTAATACATCTATCTATACTATTATATTAAAGCCGAAACATTGAAAGTTTTGGTTTTCTCCTAAGTTTTGGTTTTCACTCTAATTATTTAATTTTTAATTATTTATAATATAAAACAAATTAAATGAATTCCGTTAAACCAATACAGAGTAGTATTTTATATTTACACCATTACTAATACAGCTAAACTTAAAACCTCCGTTGCCTTACAGAACTCTAATTCTTCTAAACCTCATCTGCGCAATCTTCATCAATTCAATACACAATCTTCTTCGGCTTTTCTCTTCTTTTTCAACACCATATATCAAACATAAATACTTTTCACATAGCCGTTAGATCTAATAATAATTAATATTCTTTATTTAAATCCCTCTTCCAAAGATCAAGGTTCAAATCCCATCAACAACAAATTTACATTAAGATTTTATATTATTAATTCTAATCAATACATATCATTTATTAAACTATTATTATTACTAATAAATTCGTAATAAATTATTCTCTATTTTATTTAATTATATAATTTTAAAAGTATTTAAAAGTAACCCGTGCTTCGCACGGGCTATAAGCTAGTATATATAGGTAGCAATTCATATGAATTAGGGTCTTCTATATAACTAGTCGATAAAGCCGCGCTTCGCGGCGGCGTTACAATATTTTTAAAAAAAAATCAATATATTTACGTTATATTATAATACTAACATTAAATTTTAATAATTAAATAGTCTTCTCTAATGAATCGATTTCTTGTTAAACACAATTCTTTCGATTGAGCCGCTCTTTCGTTAAAACCGAAATCCCAACTTTAACATATATTATAAAGACTTATATAAAAAAATTTATCCATAAAATCGAACCGTAAAAATAAAAAAAAATTATGACATCAGTATCAAATTCTAATAGCTAATACAATCTTTTCTAGAGAGCCGTCTTCCCGTTAAATACATTTTGAGCCGCTCTTATTTGGAACCAAAATTCTAACTTCATTATATAAAGAGAGTAAATTCCAATTTTTATATTCTTTAAACTTTCTAATATTTTGGAGTTTTAAAAGATGAAAACATTTTATATTTTCTGTATATAATAAATATTCCTGTATTTATTTACAACTTTCGCATGAGAATGTCTTTCTATTATGTTAACATATCAAAAAAAATACGAAGACTTTTCGTGACGGGAATAATATTAAATTTATGGATATATTTTTCTAATGCAATTATAATTAACTTCTATAAAAAAGTTAAAATAAAGGTTTCTAGGAAGAAAAGATACATAGTTTTAAAAAAAATTGTATAAAACGTCTCCACCGTCCTCGTATTCTACTTCCAAGAAAACATTTTATTTTATGTATTCCTAATATATTCAAACATCTTTTATACGGTCTTCTCTAATGAACCGTTTTCTCATTAAACACGGTTATTACTATTGGTCCGCTCTCTCGTAAAGACCAAAAACCTAACTTTTACATATATCACTTGTATGACAATGTTTATCCATAAAAGTCAAATCCTAAAAATAAAATAAAATTTATAACATCAATATGACATTTTAATAGCTAATACAATCTTTTATAGTGAGCCGTCTTCCCATTAAAAACGTTTCGATCCGCTCTCGTTTGAGATCGAAATTCCAACTTCATTACATATTATTGATGATACTTATCTTACACAAATTTTTTTTTCCTTAAAATCAAAACCTAAAAAATAGAGTGAATCCAATTTATACTTTCTCTAGACTTTCTAAAATGACTTAATTGCAGGAGGATGGCCTCAACTATTTGTTTTTTGCACAAAAATGGCCCAAGTATAAAAGTAGACAGTGTGATGGCCTAACTATATTTTTTAAATAGCTGAGTGTATTCAATTTGTGACTTAACTACAACATGATGGCTGCACAATGTTTTTTTTAACACAAAAATGGCCCAAAAATAAAAATAAACAGCAATTTTTACATTAATTTAGATGGAATGCAATCATCTGCTTAAAATAATACTTGGGCCATTTTTATGCAAAAAAAAAAATAGTTGAGGTCATTCTCATGCAATTAAGTCTTAACAAAATTTATGGAGTTTTAGAAAATGAAAACAGATCTTATTTTCTCTTTATATTAAAGATACTTCTGTATTTATTTGGGATTCCTGCATGAGAATGTTCATTTATTATGTTAACAAATCAATTTTTTTCTTTTTAAATACGATGACTTTTTTTATGACAATAGTATTTGGATTTATGAATATATTTCCTGTCGGTTTGTTAACATTTCAAAATAGGGTGTTTGACACGCATTTTAAGGTGGAATTTAAGGATAGTTTCATAATTTATTTTTGAAATTTTCTCTTTTTTTGTATAAAAGTAGAACAATCCTATTTTTATACAAAAAAGAAAATTTTAAAAATAAGTTATGAACTGTCCTTAAAATTCACCTTAAAATGAGTGCCAGAAACTGACAAAAAAAGTGTTAATAATTGGGTAGGACGGAGGGAGTAATATAAAAAATTATAATTTAAGAAGATCATACTTTCTATAAAATATTTAATTATATTTCTGCTCTATATATTCAAACACCTATTTTACTTCTAATACAACGTTTTTTATATGTTTATTTCTATAAAATTGAACTCCTATTCTACTTCCAATGGAACTTTTAATCATATGCCTTATAAATACTAATTCTACTTCCAATAGAACTTCTAATCATATAATTTAAGAAGATCGTACTTTTTATAAAATATTTAATTATATGTCTGCTCTATATATTCAAACACCTATTCTACTTCTAATAGAACTTTTATTTATATGTTTTTTCTATAAATTCGAACTATTATTCTCTATAAATTCGAACTCCAATTCTACTTCCAATAGAACTTTTATGCATATGCCATATAAAAACTTATTCTACTTCCAATAGAACTTCTAATCATATGTCTTACCTATAAATTCGAACTCTTCTTCTCTATAAATTTGAACACATATTCTACTTCTAATATGTTAAATGATATTTTATATTTATTAATGTTTAAAATTCAAAAATTCTAGAAAATTAGAAAAATAGATTGAGACGATCTTAGAGCGCCACCTAAACTCCCGCGTACCCTCCTTTATATATATATTGACTAGTACGTACCCCAATCTATACTATTACATAAAAGCCGAAACATTAAAAGTTTGGTCGAACGGTACCTATTGAATTTACCTAATTACCCTTACACCCAATTAATATAAATACTCCGTATTATTTATCTATTATTATCAATTACAATTTTTACTCAACTTAACTAATTTAACTTTTCCGAAATTTCCTTCTCCAAGAGTGTCTCCCAATTCATAGTTTTTTTTTTTTTTTGCTAATTACCTTCCCAATTCATAGTTGCCTACTTGCATTTCCTTTTTCTGCTCATTCACCTTCTTTTTCCACGCAAATAACACCATCATCAATTCTTTTGGTACGTAGTGAATTTACTTATTTACCCTTAATTATAAAAAAAAATATGATATCTATACTATTAAAACTCCTAAAATAAATAATGATATAATACAAATTAATGGTAAGTAGTCAATTGCCTTTTTTTATATTTACTTTTAATTGAAGATATTACCTTTTATTAACACCTAAAAACATCAATTGTATCATATCTTCCAATCATTAATATTTCCTTTCGAATTAAAACATGTTACCTTTCTAATTTAAAACTAATCTTAAAATCATTAATATATACCCGAAAATATAACATCTTATTTTTCAATTATTGATAAAATATATTAAAAATATGTATACATTGTTTGTAATAAGAAAACATTAGCCGAACCATTAAAAATTTTGTCACCTATTTTTTGGTATATGTTTTTTTAGTATTTCGTGAATTTACTTATTTAACCTTTATTATAAAGAAAAATATATACAATATCTATACTGTTAAAACACCTAAAATAAATAATAACATAATATAATTATGGTAATTAGTAAATTGTCTTTTTCACATTTACTTTTAGTTGAAGATATTACCTTTTATAAACATCTAAAAACATCAATCATATCATATCTTTCAATCATATCATATTTACCAATAATTAACATATACCCAAAAATATCACATCATATCTTCTAATCACTAACAAAATCAATATCTATACTATTATATAAAAGCCGAAACATTAAAAGTTTGGTTGGTCGGTACCTGTTGATTTTACTTATAACTAATTACATAATTTTCTTTTTCAGATTAAACATATTACCATTTCTATTTTTCACTAATTTACTATTAACTAATCAATTACTTTTTTCAGCTAAAACATGTTACATTTTCTCTATTCTATAACTAAAATATCTCTTTTTCCAAATATATCACGGGTGGTTCATTTAATAAAACAATAATATTATAATACTAATAATTACCAATTACCTTTTTCAGCTAAAACGTATCATTTTTTCCATATTTCATAATTCAAATTTCATTTTTCTAGAAATATCACGGGCAACATTAATTTCTCACAAAGACACTATGAACAATTTAATTTAGTAAAATAACATAAATTAAATTATAATTAATATTAACTAATCAATTATCTTTTTTCACCTAAAACATGTCATCTTTTTAATTTTCACATTGCATTTTCTATTTTCTCTAACTAAAATCTATCTTTTTTCAATTATATCACGGGCAGTTCTATTTAATAAAATAACATAACAATATTATAATGTTAATAATTAACCGATTAAGTTTCAGCTAAAATGCATCATCTTTTATATATTTTCTAACTAAAATATCTCTTTTCCTAAAAATATCACGAACAACACTAGTTTTTCTTTTTCTAAATTACACAAGAACTTCATATCACATATGTCTTTGGATCCTATTGTGTTATACTCTTTATTCCAATTATGCAATATTGATCAAATCGTCCAATCAAATGACACCATCGAAGTGTAATTTCAAGGTTTTCATTTAAATTTGGAAATTTACAAACGATGTATAGCTGATACGTTTTTATTTAGTAAAATAACATAATTAAATTATAATTACTATAAACTAATCAATTATCTTTTTCATCTAAAACCTATTAAAAATTTGGTTGTACCTGTTGATTTTACTTATTTACCCTTACTTAACTACTAACTAATTACATAATTTCCTTTTTCATAGCAAATATATTACCTTTTCTATTTTTCACTAATTAAATAATTTCTCTTTTTAGGTAAAGCACAATATGTTTTATATTGTATCTAACTAAAATTTCTCCTTTCTTATAAACACGAGCAATTTTGTTTAATAAAATAACATAAATATATTATAATTACTATTAGCTAATCAATTACCTTTTTCAGCCAAAACATGTTACCTTTTATTTATTCTATAACTAAAATATCTCTTTTTTCAAATATATCACGGGTGGTTCTATTTAATAAAATAATAATATTATAATACTAATAATTACCAATTACCTTTTTCATCTAAAAAATATTATTTTTTCCATATTTCATAATTTAAATTTTCTTTTTCTAGAAATATCACGGGCAACATTAATTTCTCACTATCTAAAGACACTACGAACAATTTAATTTAGTAAAAAAACATAAATTAAATTATAATTAATATAAACTAATCAATTACATTTTTCACCTAAAACATGTCATCTTTTTAAATTTCACATTGCATTTTCTATTTTCTCTAACTAAAATCTATCTTTTTTCAATTATATCACGGACGGTTCTATTTAATACAATAAAATAACAATATTATAATGTTAATAATTAACCGATTAAGTTTCAGGTAAAATGCATCATCTTTTCTATATTTTCTAACTAAAATATCTCTTTTCTTAAAAATATCACGGGCAACATTAATTTTTCATTTTCTTAAAACTTTACGACCAATTTTATTTAGTAAAATAACAAAATTGAATTATAATTACTATAAAATAATCAATTATCTTTTTCATCTAAAACCTGTTTATTTTTTAATTTTCTCTAATTAACACCTCACTTTTTTCAGTTAAATCACTACATTCTATTTAATAAAATTAAATTATAATTTTATAAGTACTTATAATTAACCGATTACCTTTTTTAACTAAGATGTATCAAATCATCTCATTTAAAAATTTAAATCTCCAAAATTCATATTTTAAAAAAAGTAAATCGAATTAATAAAATAAATCATATAATATTAAAAGAAATCCGTGCATCGCACGGGTTTTAAGCTAGTATATATAAGTTAAATATATATATATATAAGTTTCAAGCTAATCTAATGACCAAATTAGGGGTACCCCAATACAAAAAATGTTTAAAATTATTGGCTCTATTCAACAAAAAAATAAAAAAAATTAAAAAAAAAGTTACTGGTCACGTGATGACGTGGCACATGAACAATAACTTTTTCTTATTTTTTATTTTTTTTATATTTTTGTTGAATAGAGCCAAGAATTTTATAAGTTTTTTGTGAAGGTGCCCCTAGCGGGGCCATTAAAATAAATGAAATATAATTTATTTAGTGTAGGTTTCTAGTTTCTATTCTAAGGTTGGTTTCTATTTGAACGCTAGCCTATATATATATATATATATATACTAGTCGATAAAGCCGCGCTTCGCGGCGGCGTTATAATTTTTTTAAAAAAAATTTAATACATTTATGTTATATTATAATATTAATATTAAATTTTAATAATTAAATAATCTTTTCTAATGAATCGATTTCTTATTAAACACGATTCTTTCGATTGAGCCGCTCTTTCTTTAAAACCGAAATCTCAACTTTAACATATATTATAAAGACTTATATAATAATTTTTATCCATAAAATTGAACAATAAAAATAAAAAAAATTATGACATCAAATATCAAATTCTAATAGCTAATACAATTTTTCCAATGAGCCGTCTCCCATTAAATACGATTCGAGTCGCTCTTATTTGGAACTGAAATTCTAACTCATTATATAAAGAATGTAAATTCAAATTTTTATATTTTTTAAACTTTCTAATATTTATAGAGTTTTAAAAAATGAAAATACATCTTATATTTTCTGTATATTATAGATATTCATGTACTTATTTACAGCTTCAGTATGAGAATGTCTTTCTGTTATGTTAACATATAAAAAAAATTTAAATACGTAGACTTTTCGTTACAGGAATAATATTAAATTTATTGATATATTAATTAACTTGTATAAAAAAGGTAAAATAAAGAATTTCTAGGAAAAAAGATATATAATTTTAAAAAATCGTGCAAAACGTTTCCACCGTCCTCGTATTCTACTTCTAATAAAACAATTTTATTTTATGTATTCCTTATATATTCAAACATCTTTATACGGTCTTCTCTAATGAATCGCTTTTTCGCTAAACATGGTTATTACTATTGATCCGCTCTCTCATTAAGACCAAAAACCTACCTTTTACATATATCACTTGTATGATAATATTTATCCATAAAAATCAAATCCTAAAAATAAAATAAAGTTTATAACATCCAAATGATATTTTAATAGCTAATACAATATTTTAGAGTGAGCCGTCTTCCAGTTAAACACGTTTCGAGCCGCTCTCATTTGGGATCGAAATTCCAAATTCATAACATATTATTAATGATAATTACCTTACACAACAACTTTTTCCTTAAATTCAAAACCTAAAAAATAGAGTGAATTCCAATTTATACTTTATGTAGACTTTCTAAAATTTATGGAGTTTTAGAAAATGAAAACACATCTTATTTTCTCTTTGTATTATAGATACTCCTATTTTTATTTAGTATTCTTGCATGCATGAGAATGTTCTTTTATTATGTTAACACATCAATTCTTTTCTTTTTAAATAAGATGACTTTTTTTATGATAATAGCATTGAATTTATGAATAAATTTTCCTAATAGAAGTATAATTAACTTATATAAAAAATATATAATTTAAGAAGATCGTACTTTCTATAAAATATTTAATTATATAGCTGCTCTATATATTCAAACACCTGTTCCACTTCTAATAGAACTTTTATTTATATGTTTTTTCTATAAATTCGAACTCTTATTCTCTATAAATTCGAACTCTTATTCTATTTCCAATAGATACGCTTTATAAATACTTCTTCTACTTCCGATAGAAACTTTTATTTATATGTTTTTTCTATAAATTTGAACTCTTATTCACTATAAATTCGAACTCCTATTCTACTTTTAATAGAACTTTTAATCATATGCTTTATAAATACTTATTCAACTTCCGATAGAACTTCTAATCATATGTCTTCCTATAAATTCGAACTCTTCTCCTCCATAAATTCGAACACCTATTCTGCTTCTAATATGTTAAATGATATTTTTATATTTATAAGTGTTTAAAATTCTAAAATTCCAGAATATTAGAAATATAAATTGAAACGACCTTAGAGCGCCGCCTAAGCTCCCGTGTATCCTCCTTTATATATATATATATATATATATATATATATATATATATATATATATATATATATATATATATATATATATATATATATATATATATATATAGGGTTTTGCTCAAATGAGAACCCCCATTTATGGTGAGATATGAGATCTAATCATATCCATATAATTTTTATATCTAAATTAAATCCTAACCCCACAATTAATATTTAAATTTTTATTTTTTTATTATTCATTTAATTCAACATCATCTTCCACAATCATTTCTTTCCTACTCAGGTCACCATTTCCGGCGACAAATTCCGGTCAACCCAGAAAATCACCACCGATAAACAGAAAATCGCCACACTGCCGCCACCTCTGGCCACCGCGCCGTCGCCGCCTTCAACAAAAATCACCACTTTTAAACAGAAAATCACCGCACTCCACCACCTCCGACCACCACACTGCCGCCATCACCACCAAAAATCACCATCTGAAAACAAAAATCACCGCGATCAAAACCATCCCAAACCACCACATCACCGCCACCACCTCCCGCCACCACCAACAAATCACCACCGGAACCCGAAAATCACCATTGTTAAATACAAATCACCTCCGGCCACCTCCAACCACCACAAATATCTTAATTTCTCTCCACCTTTCATCAATCTCATCTGAAAATTCAAAATCACCAATCAATCATTCAAAATATATACACTTTTCTATTTCTATAATCACCAAAAAATCATTCGATTATGGACATTAAAATCAAAGCAGTCGATGAATCGTGATTTGTGTCGAAATTGAAAGTCAACGATGATAGTCGATGTGTTCCGGCGAGGAGGCGGTGACGATGGACGGTGGGGTCTATGCTTTTGTTTGTGCGAGTGTGCCAGATCTGGTTGTTCCGGCGAGGAGGCGGTGGGGGCGTGGGAGCGAGGCGGTGGGCAGTGGGTGGGGAGTGGGGTGTGGGTGTGAGAGTGAGAGTGGGGGTGGGTGGTGGAAATGATTTTGGGGGACAGGTGTGAGGGTGTGTGCGGTACTGTGTGTGTTTGTGTGTGTGTTGTGTGTGTGCTGTGGTGTGTGTTGTGTTTTATTGAATGTGTTGTGTGGTTAAGATTTAATTAGATATAAAGAATGTGGGGCTGAGATTAGATCTCAGTTCTCATTTTAATTAGGAGTTCTCACATGAGCAAGACCCTATATATATATATATATATATATATATATATATATATATATATATATATATATATATATATAATTTTGCTCAAATGAGAACCCCTAATTAAAATGAGAATTGAGATCTAATCTCAGCCCTCTATTTAAAAAAAAAATCCTTTTAATCTTAACCGTTCTTTATCACACTTTATACCCACTGCCCCAATCCACCAGACCCGTTTCTCTCTATCTTCCTCCATCCATCACCGCTGTACCACCGTCGCTATCGCTGTTGCCGACCCGCCCCATACACCACCCCCCGATTTCATTTTTCTCCCTCTAGTCTCTCTTCTCCCCTTCCTCCCCTGACTCTCCTTTACTCTCTTGTTCTTCATTTCCAATGAATTAAAAATCCAAAACATAATGATTTTGTGATCCAAATCGCAAGTATTAGTAACCAAACTACTCCTCTCCTTCTCCTCTATCAATTCGTATCATAAAATCAAGCTTTCGAATTATTCAAGTTTGAAGGTAAAAATCGGGTTTGATTTTTGACTCTTATTTTGATGATTTTAATTCCATGAATGTATAGATCGGTGTATATGGAGTGGATATATAAATTTTTCTAATTTTTCTGGGTTTTTAAGTAACTCGTCGGAAAATTTCTGGTGATTTGGTGTTATGGTGGTGTTTGTTTCGTGGTGGTTGGTGGTGATGTGTTGGATCTGCTCATAATCAATTCAATTGCAATTGGTGAATTTTTCTGAGTTTATGGTGATTTTTGTCGTTACATTTTTTGAACTGAATTTGTATTCGCCGGATTTTGGCCGATTTTCTTTTGAGTTAGTGATTTTTGGAAGTGTTTAGCTTGTGAAATAGTGCTAATTTGTGGTATTTTTGGGTTCCGGTGGTTATTTTTGGAGGTGGTAGCGGAGATATGGTGGTTGGTCGCGATGATTTTTGTACACGGACGGTGATTTTCTAATGGTGGTGGCAGCAGTGCGGTGGTCGGAGGTGGCGGGGTGTGGTTATTTTTTGTTTACAGGCGGTGATTTTTGTTGGTGGTGACCAGAGATTGTGGTGGGAGGTGCGGTGATTTTTTGTTTACCCGTAGTGATTTTCTGGGTTGCCGGAATTGGTCGTCGGAGATGGTGATCGGAGTGGGGAACAAATGATTGTGGAAGATGATGTTGAATTAAATGAATAATAAAAATATAAAGTATTAAATAATAATTATAGGGTTAGGATTTAATTTAAATATAATAAATATGGGGCTAGGATTGGATCTCATATCTCACCATAAGTGAGGGTTCTCACCAGAGGAACACCCTATATATATATATAAGGATCTAGGGAAACCCTCGTTTAATGGAAAACTTAGAAAACTAAATCGAAATATAGCATATATGGTATGCAAACTAATCGTTGGGAGATGAAGAAAAATGTGGTGAAATTAGATTTAAAAAAAATATCACCGATTGACGGGAAAAATCAAATTAAAAATGGAGGGGATTATGTGTGATTCTGTGTGTGAGGGTGTATTTGATTAGTGTGTGGGTGCCCCTGGCGGGGCCATCGATCTTAATACATCTAATGGCTAGGATTAGTACCTTAATTTTCTTCAAAAAATAAGTTCTCTTTTGAGCACTTGCCTATATTATATATATATATATATATATATATATATATATATATATATATATTGATATATATAATTAAATTATTATCGAAACAAAAAATGAAAATGTTCGCAAACGTATTCTATAGTTTTACTAGCTACCAATGTTCTAAAAATCGCTAGGCGGGTCTAGGCGGTGAGCCTACCTTCTAGCGATTAATCGGCTAGGCGGCGATTAATCGGAATGATTAATCGGAACATTAATCAGATGTATTAAAATATTATTTTTTTATATAATTTAATTTTACTATTTAAAAATATATTTTTTATAAGTAAAAATATAAATATTTACATTTTATTATTAAATATGATGAGTGAATTTACCCTTTTATAGTTTTATGTGTAAATTATATTTTTTATTAAAAAAAATTATATTTTTAAAGTTTTATTCTTAATTGACCGCTTTTTTAAGATTTGACCGATTAATCCCGATTAAACAATTAATCGTCGCCTAATCGATTATTCCCGCCTAACTCATTAAACCGCCTAATCCCGCCTAGGCGCTGCCTAGGACCGCCTAGGTGCCGCCTAATAAAAAAACGCTTAATGACCGATGTTTACAAATTTTAGACGTTTAATGATCGCCTAGTACCTAGGTGCTAATTACTGGACCACCTAGACCGATTTTTAGAACAGTCCTTGCTACTACTCTCACTCATTTCACAAACGTCTCTACAAATACAAACCAAATATACCACGACCATGCAATGCTTTTTCTGGTAAGACTCTTATTCATAGATATTACTAATAAATAAATAAAATAAACATTGCAACCGTACAACTTGACAACACACCCCCACAAAAAACATATCATGTGTGTTTGGGCACGTGGCAAGATGTAGATGAGGGGCTCAGTCGGAGCGTTTTCATATGGAAAAATAATAACAATAATATAACATTAATAATAATAATAATAATAATAATAATAATAATAATAATAATAATAATAATAATAATAATAAAAAATGGATATATAAATAGGACTACCAGTCATACACCCCCCCTCCTTCCCATTAGTTTTTCAGAGCTTCCCTCTTGTGAACATGACCCCATAATTCAACAACATATCAAACCATTCCTTATTATATACTCCACTAGTAATCATATACTATACAACAAGGCCTAGAGTAATATATTTACTACATATACATGGATAACAAGAAGCAGCAATATCGTCTACATGCTCCAATAAATTCAAGATTCCAGCGTATCTGTGTTTTCTGCGGCAGTAGTCCTGGCAAGAATCCTAGCTACCAACTTGCAGCCATTCAGCTCGGTAACCAACTAGTACGTACCTATATACTTATTTTGATCATGTATGTTAAGTCACCCGTTCTCCTAAAATCTCGACACACGTTCAATTTCGCTAATGATCACTATGTTTTAACTTTACAGTTGTGCTTGATTTTTAACGCAATATATATTGACCGTGGTAATTGTAACTATTAATTACGTACTGTAAGTTATTAATGGTTGGAAAAGTGAAGCTTAATCTTACATATATATTTTGAGGGTGAAAAAAGTGGATTAGATATTAGGTGGTCCAACAGAACATAGTAAGTGAGAATATTCCAAAGTACTACGATCGGTCAGAGTAATGTGGAATGATTTTTCAGAACTCATAATGTGCAAGGACAATAGGATGAGTACTAGTTAGTTTTGTTCCAGTTACGTGTCAACATAACCAATGAACATTAAAGTCTATGATAATGAAAGAAAGCTTGATAAGCTAGATAGAGACTGGTTTTCATCCAATCCATCTTAGGTGAACATTTGAACGAGGGACTCTGTTTAGAACCTCTAACTTAGCATACCATATATTTTCTAGTGGAGGGTGAAATAATTTGTTGTCTCGAATTTCCATTCCCAAAATCAATGGTATAAAACGAGTTTAATGTAATTAGATTTCTCCAACGGTGGGAATAACCAGAGCCAGAGTTATGTAAAATATACATTAATACATATCACAACGCACAAATGTTATATGTAATACTGGTGTTAGGGAAAGGTTCGCGATCTTATATGGTATTCTAACACTGGTAGCTTAACAACAGGAAAAATGAGGTTTGCTAATATGTGTATGCAAAAATGAGTGGCAGGTAGAAAGAAAGATCGACTTGGTATATGGAGGAGGTAGCATTGGGCTGATGGGACTCGTCTCTCAAGCTGTTCATGACGGTGGTCGCCATGTGTTGGGGTACCCCCACTTTCCCCCTACGTATCCTTCTCATTAACACGTCAATACCCCATCTTTTCACTTATCCTCTTGCTTATTTTGTTCTTTTTTTCCAGGATTATTCCCAAAACCCTTATGCCTAGAGAGGTAAAAGAAAATAATTAAACTTAATGGTTCTTGTTCTTTTTTGCTTTTCTTCCTAAACATTTTCATATTCATAAGCTTATTTTTTTTTCTTAAAATAGATGAGACATGATAATATGATAAGTTCTTAAAATAGATGAGACATGATAATATGATAAGTTTTATGACAATCATGTTGTAGAACCCTGTGTTTGTAGTATTTATAGAAAAAGTGAAATGACATTAGTACTACACATGACAGTGGATTTGTTTGCTAATATTTTAGATTACTGGGGTGACTGTTGGAGAAGTAAGACCCGTTGCTAGTATGCACCAAAGAAAAGCCGAAATGGCACGACAAGCCGATGCTTTCATAGCTTTGCCTGGTAATCCTTTTTTCTTCATTTTACTACAAAACCACCACAATCCTTTTATCAATTTAGAGGCACCTTCACGCTTATACATTTTAACATGTCAAATATAGGCGGGTATGGAACACTGGAGGAACTCCTTGAAGTCATCACTTGGGCTCAGCTAGGAATTCATAATAAGCCGGTATATACTCATTTGTTGTCTCCATAAGATGATCAGTTCCTCTAAAACCTACGCTGTTAGTAAAAGCCACTAAATAAATCTCATTAGGTACTAGTAGGAATACACCAATAAAAGAATCCACATTTTGAGAATAGTGGGGATATGAAAATCATATTTGACTATTTGGGAGATCTACCAGATTAGATGTGATATTATGTTAGATGACCAGTTCTTTTAAAACCTTAAATTGTTAGTGGAGGCACTTCATGGATCTTATATGTTTAACCGTACCTATAATCTTTTAACATACATGGTAAAATACATGTTTTTTTTTTCTTAATCCGTGATCATATTTTATAACAGGTAGGGTTACTGAATGTAGACGGATATTACAACTCACTATTAAGTTTCGTAGACAAGGCAGTTGACGAAGGATTCATAGCGCCCTCTGCCCGTGACATTATTATTTCTGCCCCTACTGCCCTCGACCTGATGTCCAAGCTTGAGGTACAAATCTACATTATCAATTGAATTTTCTGTTTTCCCATTTTCTTAATTGGCTTATGTTTGTTTATATTTACTAAATACTTTTTATAACAAGGATTATGTTCCGGAACACAATGGGGCAGCATCAAAGCTAAGTTGGGAAATGGAGCAACAATTAGGTTACACAACAAAGCCAGACATTGCTCGTTAACAACAACAGTAGTAGATTCATCACATCAATTTTGATTAAGGATATATAGCACTATCAAATTGGTGTAGACAACAATGGATTCGACCGCAGTTCTTTTAAACTCGCTGTGGGTTATTATTATGTTGATCACATAATTTCCCTGCTTATGTATATGTCAGAAGCTGATCTGACCAGTAAACAGGATACTATAGCTTCTAATTTCAGATGTTTATGACTTGTCTAAAACTTTTGGTTTTGTTCGGTTTGATGTAAACTTGAATTGTTTGTTGATTGTAAGTCTTGGAGACTACCGGTGTTGCCTGTAATATAAGGTTTGTTTGACTCAAGATTGTACTCAAAGTTGTTTTTTTAGAGTATTTCAGAAGTTGGTTTTGGTGCAAATTGAAAGTTTAGTCCTTAAGCTCTCTCTGTATTATTTTCCACGTACTTGATTCAAATTGCTTTCTGTTATATATTAACTTAACTAGAAGAAAGGGTATAACAGAAATTAAGGTATTATTCAGATAAAACATTACTACTATTTCTATTGCTGGATGTAGCTCTTAAAGTTTTTGGTAGCATTTTACCACATAGTAGCCTCGGCAAATTTCAGTATTTTAGAATGTTGCCTGTGTCAGGGGTGCCATTAGAACGAAAAAGCTTACTTTTGACAAGGAAACCTGCACAAATTTACAAGTCCTGTACCCGGCCACTTTAGAATAGGATTGTAATCTGTAAGTTTGTGTCAGTCGAGTATTCTAATAGTAAAAGTGTATAACAGTTAGTAGAAGCCTAATGTTTCAGACTTCAGACGATTTACCTTGAGAAACAGGGCATATTGATTCAGAATTTACAAGTAAGAAGTGGTATGCCTGGTCAGCTTCAACCTCCTCCTCCTCCTCCTTGGATTTTGGATCTTGGTATTGTGCTTGAGTGGTGTTGAATGAAATAGGCCCTGGGAGATCAGTAGGAACTATGTTATCAGATTGAGACATAGATGTAGAAGGCATACCAGAGTTGTGAAAATGAAATCAAAAATGTTCTGCAATTTTTCATTGGAAGATCGCATCTGCTGTGTCAACTCAAAAATCGTAGTCTGCCAGTCTAAAACATATATAATCCAGTAAGAGTAATGCTACAGGTACCAAATTGGGTACTAAAATTGGGTACCAAATTAGATGGCAACAGACACTTGTCAATTTAAAACATTTTGATTGGAAAGCCCTGGCGGGCCCACTATAACTATAACCAATTAAAACAAGCCACATCATTTGGTAACAACTTTTGGTACCTAATTTTGGTACCTCTAGCATTTTTCATCCAGTAATCCACTAAATGGTTCATCTTAACTTTTCGTAAATTATTCAAGAGAAAAATGGGTCTGAGGATGTTCTCAGATAGTTCTACTGAGGTTATAAGACAAATAACCTATAGAATAAGTGGCCCCGCAGGGGCATTTTTGTAATATCAAATTTTTTATCAATAGATTTACCTAAATACCCTTAAAATTGTATTGGAAATCTTTTAATCCAGTTAAATTTGCTTTGTTTTCACGTCTCGATTGTGCAAAATATAATTAATTCTATTAAAAGTTAAACATCAATGAGGACAAATTATGTAAAATTATTTAGAAAACGGGTTCCGACTCAATTTTTTATGATATTCTGTGTATTAATCCCATGGTTGTAAAAATCGGTATAAATCGGTTGAGCTACCAATTTAAGATTAATTGGATAATCGGGGATTAGTCGAAATGATTAATCGGAGTATTAATCGGATATTATAATAATATTTAATATATTACTCTAATTTACAATTAAACATATCATTTTATACCGATTCAAAGGATTAATCGAATTTCAAAAATCAAATCGGTTTGTAACCTTACAGGGGATTAATCGAGGATTAATCTGTTAAATCGAGGATTTTTAGAACCAATTTAATCCTAATGAAAATTATTCGAAAACCAAGTTTCGGTTGTATATGCTCTAATCAAATTTGGTGCCAAATATAATTTTATTAAAAATTAAATTTTAGTATGGACACATTATGTTAAAATATTCATAGAAATTCACGCCTAATCTTTTATAATTTTTTATGTACTTATATCGATTAAAATTACTTGAATATCAAATTTTTGTTAAATATTCCAATTCAAGTCACATTTTGCCAAAAACAAGAAGTTCAAAATTCATAAAAGATAAACATTCGCAAAATGACCTAACTTAGTGTTTAGTAATCCTTAAAAAAATACATACTTCAACCAAATACTTATGAAAATATACAAATTTGCATATTTTCATAAGTTCTTCGCGTGTTGCCGTGTTCTTGAGATTAAAGTGTAGATTTCTATATGTTAGTGAACTCGAAATCGAAAACTTTCACCACCCGTGTTCTTATAATCACTCCTAGATTAACATATCAAAATTTCACTTCAATCAGTGAAGTTTCGATTTTTCACGTCAACATTGACTAACATCCGTTAGTCAAAATCTGACGAAATGACCCAAATCAAATTTTTTGAAAACTAAGGAATAAAAAACAATTGGGTTTTATAGTATTATTGTTTTCTATGTATTATTTCGAAATTGACTGTGAATGAGCATTTGAAGGATTTACGCTTTTTGAACTTATATAAAATTTTATTTATTTAGTTCTATTAGGCTACACTGTCCGGCTACACAGGAATTATTATAACACCTCACAAGTGATTTTGTAAAAGCCTCCGAAGAACTGAAGCCGGATCCAATGCTCGAGTTCCTATCCTTGATGCTTTAGTATTTTTTGCAATTCAATTCTAACTAGTAGTAGTTTTTGTTGGAGTTGGCTAATGTATAAGTTAAATTGGTTGTGCTTCTTTTTAGCTGATTAATATTTATTATACATTCGGATTATGTAGTTAAGAACATTTGTACTCAAAACTTCAATTTAATTTTTTTTACTGTTATTTTTATTCTAATGTTAGTAAAATGTTCTTTAAATTATTGTTTTCTATGTATTATTTCGAAACTGACTGTGAATGAGCATTTGAAGGATTTACACTTTTTGAACTTATATAAATTTTTATTTATTTAGTTCTGTTAGGCTACACTGTTCGGCTACATAGGAATTATTATAACACCTCACAAATGATTTTTTAACGGAACTTTATTTGAAATTGAAAGCTTTTAAGCAATATTTCAATAAAGTCGAATTAATTTTTTGAGCCAACATAACAAATTTTTTAATTTTTTCTTTGCCCATATAAATTGGAAACAACAAGAGTGAAATACATACAGATATTGTAATATAACACTTCTGGAATGAAATATTCGAAGAAGAAAATGTAAATGCTTCATATAATTTTTCTTTGAAAAATACAATAAGCTATAATTTTTTTTTTTTAATATTCTAATGTAGCAATAAAAAATTGGTATATAATTTTTTTTTGAAAAATAAAATGAACAATTGAATCATAAATGAGTAAAACATTTGAATGAGCATAGATTAATCAAGCAAATTAATATGTCAGTAACACATAGATTACCTAGTGAGCTCTGCGCAAGCTTCGAATTCTGTAAGGAATATGTGATGTCTTGGAAGCAAGAGCAGAGACAACATCCTTAAGAGTTGACAGGGACTTATTTATAAACTGAGATTCCTTCAACCGTTCACCTTCAACTTCAATCTTTCCCAGCCAAGTCTGCCAGCCAAAGATGACTGATGACTCCTTATCTTGTGTCCATTTAGTAAGTTCTCCCCAGTAACAGTTACTCGCAACAAGCTATACAAACAAAATAGTCAAAGAACAGGAAAAATGAATATAAATCTGATTTCAAAAATCAAAGAACGAAAGTTAAATGGATATTTTTTAATCCAGAAGTAATACATAGAGTGTGATACAGAACAAAAAGACATGAAAAATGCATAGCAAAAGGTACCAACGCATATGTTCACAAGAATGCACAAGGAATAATTAGGCCTTCTTCTTACTGTATGGAACATTGAATTAAACTTGTTAACTCTAAAAATTAATAAAATCTTTTAAGTACTTAGTGCAGTATGTTTTACTTAAAAAAGCTCATTGACTATAAAGAAACACAGGAACGCGGCTTATACTCTGCAGTGCCATACCAAAATTTGGCTCAAGAAACTCCTTTGAAGCTTCAAGGTTATTGGCACTATTTACTAATCATGGTCCTTTGTACATTACGGGTGATACTGTCAATTACTACATGCTCTTGTGTATCTGTTTATATATATTTATATGATATACCCTAATCTCACTTTGCAAGAAGCTAGTACAAGAACTAAACACATTACTTGATTGAAAAACAAATGCAAGGAGTATTTTGTTCAGAATCTAAATATCGAAATTTAACTAAAGATTTCAAACTTTAAACGAGATTAGTAATTACTATGAGAGGTTGATAGACCTGAAGAATATTGTGCAGACTATTTTCTTATATTGATCAACTGGCAAGTATTTATTATTATTATTATTATTATTATTATTATTATTATTATTATTATTATTATTATTATTATTATTATTATTATTTCAACTTTTTAAGTGGCTCGACAAGACTTCCATGTTCCTCACTGAATGAACCATTGTTCCCAACTGCTCAAGTCCAATAAATCAACAATTAAAGTATTTTCAGTATTGATGTCAATGCATTAACAAAACTATATGTTATAATGATGCCTCTAGGTCATTACTTAGAAAATAGGAGATTTTATTAGCTAGAAAACATGATGACTACGATGCTATCAAGATTATAAACTGAAAAAACCAAAACAAAAAAAGGTTGTTTTTAGCATGCGAAAATTAACATAGACATTAAGGTCGGCTGTTAAGCAACACTCGTTTAAAAGAACAGAAAAAAAAATAAGAATCGATATTCAGAAACAAGTTTAAGCAAAGATTTATTCATTGCATGTAATATGTAATCTATTGATGGATACTAGCCAACATTTAAATGGTAAGACTTGCAACAATTAATAAAGCTGGAAGGAGCTTACTTTTTTGGAGGTTGAATATTAGAGTTATCAAAAAGGAGGTCTCGTATCTTCTCATTGTAAACCTCCAACATGCGTACAGATAGCTCGTATTTCATAGTACTGCTCCTGTCCTTGGAAATCCTGAAAAGCTCCTCCAAAGTCCGGTAGTTGACTGCCCTATTCTCGGGAGTACGTACCTTCCATTGTAAAAGTTTTTCTGACTGCCCTATTCTCGGGAGTACGTACCTTCCATTGTAAAAGTTTTTCCGGCATATGTTCTACATAATCTTTTTATTTTCACATTTCCTTTTTTGGCATATGTTTATATTTTCTTTATACCTCTTGTTACGACCGGTTTTCTCCCAGGCTTCGTTCGGTAGGACCTGCAGAAAGAGAATGCGAGGGTGGAGCCCCCCGATTCACCTCCGGTGTGAGAATAAGTTAGTCGGTTTTTGTAAGGTAATTTGAACGTAGAGAATTTGTGTTGTTGTGTGTGTAGTTATCTGTTTTATGAACAATATTACCTCCTTTTATACTTATTCTCCTTGCCGTTTGTTGAGATGTAGATCTGCTTTACAGAATATTAAACATTCTTTTGGATCATGGACCATGTGACTGTTTAAAGGTAAAGTAACCTTTTATCATGGCCACGGTCGGCCATTGACAAAGTGACAACCATGTGGCCGTAATGGAAAATTGGTTGTACATTCCTTGGGCTTTAATGTTGGGCTAGTGTTTCGGCCCATTAAGAGATTGGACCTCTAACATGTCCCTAGGCTTCGTTCGGAGTAATCATCAGGACGAAGGCTAAAGCCTAAATCTTTCTTTGGAATATTCCCTTCGGATTGCCCGACATTAAATTTAATGCCTTCGCCCTTCTTTGGGACATTCGTTCGGACGTCCAAAATAACTTTTTAGGACAAATAAAAATTGAGTTGGCCTTCGGTCGTATTGTCTGCATAATGAGAACGAAGGACAAAGTCGAGTCTTTTCTTGGGAAGTCGTGTCCCTTTATGACTGACAGCTGTCTTTTCTCAAGATTCACGCCTCAATCTCAGCCGTTGAATTTGAAACGCCAATCATCCAACCGTCACAATCCCTTTATTAACCCCTCATCTCTTTTCTTTACCCCTTTACGCGTACGCCTCAAATTTTCAGAGAAAAAAGAGTCTCTTTAGCAACCATTGGAGCCGTCGTTTCGTCCCCGCTTTCCTTTGATTCTCCGATTCCGGTTGACGTTCACGTTCAAGCGTATTATCCCCGGGAACTCGATCTCATCAGCAATCTTCAAAACAGTAAGTCTCTATATTCTTCATTCCAATTAATCGTATATCGTCTCTTTGCCTTCTTGGATATGTGTTCTTGAATGTATATGTAGGCATTTGTATGTAAGTATCTATATACGCACATATGTGGATTTACGCTTGTTTTTACCTGTATTCTTTGCATAAGAAATGAGAGCGTTAGCTTCCCTTTGTCCTTTTTGCATATTTAGGATTTCTGGGTTTGATAGATTGTTTAGGAGGGATGTATCCTTCGGAATGTTTGAATTTGTTGAGTGTTCTTCGGTCTGTTGTAGGTTCGAACTACTTTATCTTTAGTTGGTAGGGATTTTTTGGCCGGTCCTAGCCCTCTGTACTCGATCTTTTTTCTTCTTCCTTCCGATTTTCTTTTCTTTTTTGTTCGAGTACATGGCTAATCTCTACATTTCCGAATGCAGGGATATGGACCGGTCGAACGAAGGTACAGATCCTTCGGTATCCTCTCCTTTTAGTGATGCCATAGAGTATCCGGCCGCCAATCGTCCTTCTCAGCTGTCCGAAGACGATATAGAGCATTTCTGCTCGACCTATTGCGTATTGAAATACGTATGGTACTTCTTCGCCCCAAGGAAGAATGACAAGATCTGGCAAAATCCCCAAGTCGCGGCCATTTGTGGGGGTGGGTTTGCTACGGGTATATCCGAAGCGGCATTCAAATGTGGCTTCCGATTGCCCATATTGCGTATATTGAAGAGTGTGTTGAAGCAGTCGGGCATTGCTATCGGTCAGCTGGACCCGAATAGCTTTATCCATGTAAATACCTTCCAAGCTCGATGCATGGCTAGTAAGGTGATTCCAATGACGTCTCTCTTCTGGCATCATTACGAGCTTCGCCGGAATCCGAAGAGTAAGGGTTTTTACACCATTGCTCGGCGAGTGGGTAGGCCTGACTGGTCATTCACGAACTCAAATAATAAGGAGACTCATATTAAGTGGGTTTATGTCTCCGGACCGAAGCTGGAGAAGTTCGGTGTTTGGAAAATAGTTGATCCCACGAGGTATGTATATCCCGAACTCACGGAGGCAGATAAACATGACTACCGATTACTGTGTAACCTTAATATGGACAAGGTACCACTATCGGATAGTAGGGACCCAGACTGGCTAGTCGGTCTTTGGGGTAATGGTAACGTTCCTTCATTTTGTCCTTCTTTTCTGCAATTTTCTGAAAGTATGATAACTCTTATTTGTAGCCTTTATCCTGTGTATAATGTTCTTCTTTGTCTTGTATAGTGACAACTCGATTGGACATCTTGGAACGGAAGAGGAAGAAGGCGGCCGACCTAGCTGCTGCTGCTCTGGCGGCCGAAGCAAATGCTAATAGAGCCGAAGGGGTGGAAACCTTGGCTATTGATCAAGGAGAAAAAAGTTTGGTTGTCACCCCTCCTACTTCTTCGCCTCCTAGAGAACCAGTCCCGGAGGGTACTCCTGTAGAGCCGAAGAAGAGGCCTCGGTCGGAGAACACTGAATTGAAAGTGTACTCTCCTCAATGGAGTGTATTGGATACCGACCGGATCATTGTCCCAGCTCCTTCTTCATCAAAGAACGTGGGTCCTGATCTGTGTCGTGGCCTCGTTCTCCCGGCCGATCGACCAACTATATCCAAGCTGAATAATGTTGAAGCTTGTACTGAGATGATGACCCTCCTCTCTATGGTAAGCTTCTTTTCCTTCGTATGTACATACTTGCCTTAGAGAATTTTTTAACATTTTCCATGTTTGTGTTCAGGGCGCTGCCTGGTCAGCTGTGGTGACCGAACGGTTAGAGGAGACCGAAGTGAGGGCGGTCAGAGCCGAGGAAAACTATCGGAACTCTTCTGCCGAACTGGAAAGGGTCACTGGCCAGGCTGAGGCTTTAAAGTCCGAAAGGGATGCCCTTAAGGATGAGTTGGAGAAGCTGAAAGTCACGAGCTCCAGGCGAATCGAATGGAGGAATACCCAACTGAAGCAATCAAGGAAGTCTGCTCGGAAATTGCATAAGCAGCTTCTTTTGACGGAGGAACGATGCTATCAGATGGGTTACGACGATGCCGTGATCAAGGCCCATTCACTTGGTTTTGATCATACCCAACTGCTTGATACTGCAATGGGTATGACCGATCCAGTGGGTAGGGAAAAGTCTGATGACCCCGAAGTTATTTCTTCGGGAGAAGATGAGCCCCTTGATGAGCCTTCCATGGAGTAGTTTTATGCTTATCTTTGTGGCCTTTCGGCTTTGTAACTTTTAACATTTACTTAATGAATTGGTGCCTTCGGGCTTTTATATTTGTCTTGGCAGATTTGTTCTATTTTTTATGCATTTTTGGCCTTAAATTTGCCTTAGCATAATTTTTCTATTTTTTATGCATCTTCGGCTTTTAATTGCCTTAACATAATTTTTCCATTTGGTGTGCATCTTCGGCCTTAAAGTTGCCTTAGCATATTTTTATGCTTCTTTGGCTTTCAATCGCCTTAGCATAATTTTCCATTTCTCAAGCATCTTCGGCCTTAAATTTGCCTTAGCATATTTTTACATTTTTTATGCATCTTCGGCTTTCAATCGCCTTAGCGTAATTTTTCCATTTCTTATGCCTCTTCGGCTTTCAATTTGCCTTAGCATATTTTTACATTTTTTATGCATCTTCGGCTTTCAATCGCCTTAGCATAATTTTTCTATTTTTTATGCATCTTCGGCTTTCAATCGCCTTAGCATAATTTTTCTATTTTTTATGCCTCTTCGGCTTTCAATCGCCTTAGCATAATTTTTCTATTTTTTATGCCTCTTCGGCTTTCAATCGCCTTAGCATAATTTTTTATTTGGTATGCATCTTCGGTCGTAACCTAGCGTGTTGTGCGTCTTCGGTCGTAACCTAGCTGCCCCCAGTTTTTAAGGGGTTTTTGTAAAGGATTTAAGTTCCGTTCGGTCGGTTAAAATATTTCCTCCCGGACTTAATTTGTGAAAAAACCACTTAAATACTAAGGCATTTTTGGGAACGTCCGAAATTCGTTCGGTCGGCCCCGACTTTGGATATGTCAAGTATTGTGGAATGTATTTGAACACTAGAAGTAAGTTAGAGGGGCGCATGTTTTACTTGGTCGGCCCCAAACATGGGTCCATTTTGCTTAATCATGGCATGTAGAAAAAATGTTAGCGAACAATCTGTTATTGATCATGTGGGTCTCGCATGGTTTTACAGATCGATGCTTACTTAGGGAATTCAAAAGATAACTTGCATTTAAACCACAAATTTAAAAGGATAATAAAATGTTTCCAGTAAGCTTACTGGTAAAAACGGCGAAGGCGAGTAGCGTGCCATGTGTTCTTAATCAAGCTGCCGTCCGAATGAGCTAACTTGTAAGTGCCCGGACGAACCACTTCGCTTACCACATAAGGGCCTTCCCAGTTGGGCATAAGTTTGCCTTGTTTTGTTGGCATTGATGTTGCCAATTCTCGAAGCACTAAATCTCCGATTCGGAATGATCTCTTTTTCACTCTCGAATCATAATGTTGTGCTGCTTGAAGTTGGTACCTTAAGTTCCTTTGGTGGGCTGCTTCCCTTTCTTCTTCAAGCAAGTCTACATTTGCTCGAAGACCACATTCGTTCGTCTCTATGTTGAAAACCTGTGTCCGATAAGACTCAAGGCAAACTTCGACTGGCAAAAGAGCGTCTGTTCCGAAAGCCAATTTGAAGGGTGTTTCTCCTGTTGATGACCTAGGTGTCGTTCGGTATGCCCACAGAACCCATGGTAGTTCTTCGGCCCAAAGTCCTTTGGCTTCACCTAGCCTTTTCTTTATTCCGTCGAAAATAATTTTGTTCGCAGCTTCGATCGCCCCGTTTCCCTGGGGATGTCCGACCGAACTGAATTTTTGCCGAATCCCGAATTGAGCTAAAAATTTTCTGAATTTGCTTCCGATGAATTGGGTTCCGTTGTCCGATACACATACCATAGGGATACCGAATCTTAATATTACTTGTTCTAACATGAACTTTTTTGCTGCTTCTTCGGTAATGGATGAAAGTGGTCGAGCTTCTATCCACTTTGTCATGTAGTCGATCGCCACAATGCAATACTTGGCTTGTTTGGTACTGGTGGGTAAAATACCCACAATATCGACCGCCCACATAGCAAATGGAATGGGGCTAAGGACTGAAGACATCTCTTCGGGTGGTTGCTTCGGTACAGTGCTGAATAGCTGGCATTGTACACATCTTTTGGCGTATTCGGTGGCATCCTCTTTCATCTTTGGCCAGAAAAACCCTTGCCTTAGAATTTTGAGGGCCAAAGACCTTCCTGCTAGGTGTTCCCCGCAAATTCCCTCATGAACCGTTTCAAGGGCTAGAATCTGTTCGTCTTTGTTTAAACATCGAAGGAGGGGTTGTGTTACCGACCTTCGGAACAAACGGCCTCCGATCACGGTATAACTGGCCGACCGATGTTTTACCTTCTGTGCCTCCTTTCGTTCGAGTGGCAAAGTTCCTTTTTCCAGGAATGCTCTGATTGGGGTCATCCAATCGGTTCCTTGGTGGATTTCCATGCATTGCTTTTTATCTATCGAAGGCGTCTTTACTTCGGTCAGATAAATTGACCCGTTGAGGTTTTGGGTTTCTGCCGAGGCTAACCTTGATAGAGCGTCCGCCCGATTGTTGTTCTCTCTCGCTACCTGATTTAATTCGAATGATTCAAATAACAAAGATTTCTCGCGTACCTTTAGGGCGTAGGCCTTCGTTCGGGGATCTTTTTGTCCATACTCTCCTGTGAAATGTTTTACCACCAACATTGAGTCGCTGAATGCTCTTAGGTGTTTAACCTCCAAATTTCTGGCCAAATCTAGGCCTGCCAGAAGTGCTTCATATTCGGCCTCATTGTTCGTTAAAAGGAAAGTGAACCTGATAGCTTGGCATATTTCGAATCCTTCTGGGCTTGTTAAAATTAAACCGGCCCCACACTTTTCTTTGGCGACCGACCCATCAACGAATAATTTCCATTTTCCTGGCGTCGGAATTAGTTGTTCTTCGGGGGTCAAGTCCTTCGGTTCAGTGAATGAGCATTCTACCATAAAATCTGCAAGTGCCTGGGCTTTGATCGAAGTTCTTGGTGCATACTCCAAATCATGCTCTCCCAGTTCGATCGCCCAGGCGACCACTCTGCTCGATGCCTCTGGCCTTTGCAAGATTTTCTTTAACGGCTGGTCGGTTACAACTTTGATCGTCCTTCCCTGGAAATAGTGCCTTAACTTTCTTGCGGCCATTACCAGTCCATAGGCGAACTTTTCTGCATTCGGATATCTTGTTTCTGCATCTTTCAGAATGTGAGAGACATAGAACACCGGATGCTGGTTCCCTTCATGCTCTTTGACCAACACGGCTCCGAGTGTTCGGTCGTTCACAGCCAAATACAGCTGCAATGTTTCTTTCGGGTCGGGTCTCATTAAGAGTGGGGCTTTCACTAAGTACTCTTTAACATCTTCGAATGCTTTTTGGCAATTTGGCCCCCACTCGAAATTCTTGGACCCCCGAAGCACTTCAAAGAATGGCAAAGCCTTCTCGGCCGATCGGGAAATGAACCTCCTCAGGGCTGCTAGCCGTCCGGTCAGCTTTTGAATGTCCCTGATCGTCTTCGGTGCTTCCATGTCAATGACTGCTTTAATCTTCTCCGGGTTGGCTTCAATTCCTCTGGCACTAACCATGTATCCCAGAAACTTCCCACTATTTACTCCAAACGTACATTTGTTCGGATTGATCCTCATGTTGTTTCTTCTGAGCGTTTCAAAACATTCCCTTAGATCTTCGGCATGATCCCTGAAAAGGGATTTAACAATCATATCGTCCACGTAGCACTCCATGTTCCGACCAATCTGGGCTTTGAACAATTTGTTGATCATCTTTTGGAAAGTAGCCCCTGCGTTCTTCAGTCCGAAGGGCATTTTTATGTAAGCATAAGTGCCGTTAGGTGTGATGAACGCTGTCTTCGGTATGTCTTCGGTGTTCATGGCGATTTGGTGATATCCTGAGAAGGCGTCCAAAAAACTGAGTATTTGATGCCCTGAGGTTGCATCTATCAGTTGATCAATGTTTGGAAGAGGGTAGTGATCCTTCGGACAGTGTTTATTTAAATCGGTGTAGTCTACACACATCCTCCATTTGCCGTTGGACTTTTTGACCACGACCACATTCGCCAACCAATCCGGGTAGTCTATCTCTTCAATGAATTTTGCTTCTAGCAATTTTTCGACTTCAGCTTGAATGACCTTTTGTCTTTCCATTGCAAAATTTCTCTTTTTCTGTTTCACGGGCTGGGCTTCGGCTTTGACGTTAAGACAATGTTTGGCTACCGATGGGTCCAAACCCGGCATGTCTTCGGGACTCCATGCAAATACATCGTGGAATTCCCTAATGACTTTTATGACTTTCTCCTTTAGTTCTGGCTCCATGTTTTTTCCTATCTGAATCATCTTCCCCGCTTGGCCTACGTACAATTCAACTTCTTCGGTTTCGACAGCCGGTTCGGCTATCGGATTTGACAGGTCGGCTCCAAATTTCTCCAACTCGATATTCAGTAGTTGGTGACTGCCTCCTGGTTCGGTCTCATTTCTTCTTCTTTTCCCGGCTTCGGTCATTTCGATATCTTTTTCTTTCTCCAAGTCTTCCAACATAATGATTCGTGCTGCTTTTTGATCGCCTCTCATTTCTCCGACCCCGTGTTCGGTTGGAAATTTCAATTTCAAGTGAGGGATAGATGACACAGCTTGGAATAGGGATAAAGCCGGTCTTCCTAGGATCCCATTATATGGGCTGTCGACTCTAACAACGTAAAATTTCGCTTCTTTCATCGTTGTGAATGGTGCTTTTCCTAATAAGACGTTCAGTGTTATAGTTCCTTCGATCGGTACGGGTTGATTACCGAAGCCGTATAGCGGTGCTTCATGGCATGGCTCTAGCTGTTCGCCTCCCAAGTTCATTTTGCAATATGTCCGGTGATATAAGATGTTGACCGAACTCCCTTCATCGATCAGGACTTTCCAGATCTTGTTCTCCCCTATCACCGGATTTATAACAAGCGGATCTTCATGTGGCCATATCACATCTTCGTAATCGTCCTCCGTAAATGAAATCGGAAGTGGTTGTTTGGCTGTAGTAGATTGGTAAAGGTTGTAGATTTGCCTTGCATACCTCTTTCGGGCTGATTTGCTGTCCCGATCCAGTATGGTTCCTCCGGAAATCGTTCGGACCTCGCCTCTGTATTTTTCAGATCCTTCGGCTTCTTTGTCTTCTCTGTTTCTCTCTTTCGGTCCTAGTTTGTTTCTCAGATCTTCGACAAACTTGGTTAATTCTCCGTCTTTTATCATTCTCTCAATTAATTTCTTCAAATGGTAACACTCGTCAGTGTTATGACCTTTATCCTGATGATATTCACAATATTTGCTGTCGCTTCTTCTATTTTCAGGGGTCTTCAACTTGGGTGGCCGGACAAACCCAGGTTTACCCTTTATCTCATGGAGAATCTTCGAGATAGGTGTGTTTAATGGTGTGAACACCGTGCTATCTCTATCTCTTCTTCGTTCGGCCCTCTTGTCGGGCCTCGTGTCATTCAACCTGCTCCTGATATCTCCTCGACCCCTTCGGTCTTCTTTACTGTCATCCCTTCGGTCGTCCCTTCTGTCATATCTATCATGTTTCTTTTTCTCCTTGTACCCCCCAATTGATTCCAATTTTCTTCTGATAGCCTCTCCTCTCACATAGATATCATTTAAAGATTTGGGAGGCATATCATAAAGAGAAGACCGAAGCTTCTTACCTTTAATAGGGTCGAGGCCAGCTGCGAGGAATCCAGCCGCCTTGACTTTGTCCAAATTGGTGACCATACCGGCTTCCTCTTTGAACCTTGCTAGGTAATCACTCAAATCCTCGTTCGGTCCCTGCCTACAGTGGATCAGGGCTTCTGTATCCTTCTCTCTTCGGCACAAATGTGAGTAGTGCCTTAAGAACTTTTTCTTCACTTGTTCGTATGAGCCTATCGACCTAGGTCTCAACGACCTGTACCACATGGATGCATTTCCCTTTAGGTAGGTCTTGAACATTTTGCAGAGCATCACATCACAGTGCCCCATCCCAGTCATAAGTGATTCATATTTCTCACAGTGGTCTTCGGGATCACCCTTTCCGTTGAATTCGTTCATCTTCGGGAACTGCCTTCCAGGAGGCGGTCGAAACTGTTCAACGTCCTCGATCACCACTGGCTCGTGGCTGACCTTTCTCTCCCCGAACATTGCCTTTTCGATCCTTCGGATACGATCGTCCGTATGGGGGCCTTCCTCCTCCGAGTCGGAGGAATAAACTACCTTTGACCGGGTTCTCCTCGAGTATGATTCAGAGTCCCCTGACTCATCTTCATCATTTCTGGTTCTTGGCCTTTTACCTTTTCGGTCGTCCGCCTCCGTGTCTTCGGCTTCTAGAGCCTCGCGGAGGGTCCTTTCCTGTAGCTCGATCTCCTCCCTTCGGAGTTTTAGGACCTCTAGCCTCAAACGATTGGCCTCCATTCTTTTTGCTATCCGTTCGGTTTCTTTGTTCTTATTCGTCACCTTATGCTTCTCCTTCGCCTTTTGTTGCTCTCTCCATTTCGTAAGCATCTCTTGTTGTTCCTCAGGAGTTGGCATATCTCCTTCTTCATCAAAATTTAGCAGTCTTGGGGGGATGAGAGGGGTTGTTCTTGGCATCACAGGAGGAACGGAGCGACTGTTTCCAGCCACGGTGCTATTATCATTGATGGGCGTTTCTTCGATCGTCATAGTCTCTTGGTAGATCTTAACACGAATATATCTCTACGTTTCCCACAGACGGCGCCAAATGTTACGACCGGTTTTCTCCCAGGCTTCGTTCGGTAGGACCTGCAGAAAGAGAATGCGAGGGTGGAGCCCCCCGATTCACCTCCGGTGTGAGAATAAGTTAGTCGGTTTTTGTAAGGTAATTTGAACGTAGAGAATTTGTGTTGTTGTGTGTGTAGTTATCTGTTTTATGAACAATATTACCTCCTTTTATACTTATTCTCCTTGCCGTTTGTTGAGATGTAGATCTGCTTTACAGAATATTAAACATTCTTTTGGATCATGGACCATGTGACTGTTTAAAGGTAAAGTAACCTTTTATCATGGCCACGGTCGGCCATTGACAAAGTGACAACCATGTGGCCGTAATGGAAAATTGGTTGTACATTCCTTGGGCTTTAATGTTGGGCTAGTGTTTCGGCCCATTAAGAGATTGGACCTCTAACACCTCTTATTATAAGGATTATGTTCCGGCGTCAAAGCTAAGTTGGAAAATGGAGCAACAATTAGGTTACACAACAAAGCCAGACATTGCTCGTTAATGATGACAGTAGTGGATTGATTAAGATAATTAATTTTAATTAAAGATATATATCACTATCAGATTGGTGTAGACAACAATGGTTTCAACTGCAGTTCTTTTACACTCGCTGTTGGTTACTTACCACGTGGATTACATAATTTTCCCAGATTATATATAAATGTATCAGAAGAAGCTGGTCAGACCAGTAAACAGGATACTATAGCTTCTAGTTTCATATGGTTATGAGTCTTTACTCTTAAGACTTGTCTAGCTAATAGGGATGAGCAAAACCGAACCGAAAACCGAAACCGAAACCGAAACCGCATAAAACCGCACGAAACCGCACAATTTAAAACCGCACCAATTTAAAACCGAACCGAATAAAAACCGCACCAATAATTTGGTTGCGGTTTGGTTTTCAAATTTTTTTAAACCGAATAGAAACCGAACCGAACCGCAATAATATTAATAATATATTTTTTTATTTTTATACATATATATATTTAAATAATTAAAAAAATAATATTTTTAATATAAATTTATAGCTTCTGGCAGACATATTTATTGCTGGCTTACTCCTTAGTCCATATATGTTGTAAACTACCCAGCCCAATAATAGTTAAAAGCCCAAACACTCATTTCATTTATATCTGTATCACAAACCCTAAGTCTCTCTCGGCTCGTTTATTTTCATTTGCCTCTTCAAGTCTTCTTAGTTTCATTCCCCCCCTTAACCAATAATTCCCCTCCCCTCCCCCATCAAAATTTCTTTTCCCCCCTTTAATAAATTAGGTTACCCAGCTCATATGTATATATAAATTAAGTTCCATATTTTTTGTATATATAATTTGGTTTCAAAACCGAAACCGCACCGTTACAAACCGAAACCGAACTAGGAAAACCGAAACCGCACCAATGGTGTTTGGTTTGGTTTTGGTTTTTAATTTTAGAAACCGCACTTCGTGGTTCCGGTTCCGGTTTTAGGTGCAAACCGCACCAAACCGCACCATGCTCATCCCTACTAGCTAATACTTTTGGTTATGTTTCTTTTGCTGTAAATTTAAATATTGTGTTGATTGCAAGTCTTGAAGATCACCAGTGTTGCCTGTAATATAATTGTTTGAACCAAGATTGTACTTGAAGCTAGCTGTTCTTTTCTTTACGAAGTTGCTTTTGACTAGAATAAAGGGAATAACAAAAAAGGTATTATGCAGATAGAATTATATCTATGACTTGTGCTGGAAGTAGCTCATGTAACTACACCCTAAGGATCGCTGTTGAATAATGTAGGAACTCACAGATTTACTTTGAGAAACAGGGCATATTAAATCAGATTTCAGAAGTGGTCTATGTTCTTTTGATCCATTTTTTACTACATCCTGGGATTTTCTACAATCGTAAAAACTTCATATTAGTAAGTTCATACTTCAAAATAAATAAATTTATTTATAAAAAATTAAATAAATGAAATCGGCATATATAATGATAGTGATATAAGAATAGCCTGGCAAAAGTAATGGAAGCACTCAAAATCATAATATAAAAAACATGAGCTCCAGGTAGTTTGTCATCCCAATACCCATTACTTGTAGAATAGTAAAATGTCTGGACTTGGCAAAGATTGCTTGTTTATCCCCAAAATTGATTACTTTTTGTCATTTTTAAGAAGAGAGCTTGAATATTTGGAGTCACACAGGCTTAAACACTGGCGATTCAGATGGCACTGCTGTTGCACTTTCAGTTACAAAATCTGATCCTGGCTTAGAATAGTTCACCTGTACAACTGGCCTTTTTTTCTTTATGTCAAGTCTTCAGGCCGGCCTGTACCAATGCTAGAGGTATGCATCTGGACCACCGCTGGGTCAAAACTTGGAAAAAGCACATTGCAAATAGAGGACATAATTGAATATTGATACACCATTTAGCACGCATATGCATGCACAGGGGCGGAACCAGGGGAGGGCTAGCCCCGGCGCCAACCCGGGTCGGGAAAAAAAAAACAAGTAAAAATTTTTTTTTTAGCCCGGGGTCAAATTTAAAAATGGCTATATATAATTTTTTAGCCTTGGCTGAAATATTAAATAGAGGTATTAGTTTGGTTTTTAATTGTGTGTATATCCATTTGTTGTATGATTTAGTGAAAAATATCCGATTTTTGTATGATTTAGTGAAAAATATCCAATTTTTGCATGATTTAGTGAAAAAAAAATCCGCGCTTCGCGCGGCTTACCCTGAAATTTCCCCCACCCCGCAATATAGAGCTAGATTAGCCCGGGGTCCAAAAACATCCTGGTTCCGCCACTGTGCATGCATGCAAATTTTTGCAGGCTTAGTAGTGATTTTCTATCCATTTCATATGCTTGAGATTTATTTTCTTACCTGTTAATCTCAACGCCATACACCAAAGTTGTGTTACGCCATAAAACTGTAAAAGACAAATTTTCGATATTCTTAAATCTTACCTAATGTGCCTCTTGTTGACAGGCATTAAACATAGACGTTGTCCGACCTCCAATTGAATTATATCTAAGCTTACATGAGGATAAAGGCACCAGAATATCCACAGCTTTCGCAGAGCACTCATGAATGCTCAATGCAGCAAAAACCATAGAGAAACCATACTTCATTTGATCCCCAGCGCCATCATACATTCCTCCTTATCCACTTTTGCTTCCTTTTTCATCATCAAGCTAGACCTATATCTCCCTTCCGCTTAATTTGATTATCAACCAACTTTCACACTATCAAACCAAGAGAGCATTCAAAATGTTGTCAATGCAAACATCATCTAGCATGAAATGACAAAAGTATTTTATTCCTCACAAAAATTAATCAATATAGTTTAATCTCATACAATCAACAATTTTAGATTTATAAAATTTTATCATAGTACTACTTACTAGCTTATCACTGGACATTTTTTCACCATATACAAATGTTTATGAGTGTTTTGATACTTTGTATTTTTTTTAAATAATACTTTTAAATTTTTTCAATCGGTTGTATACTTGTATCGAGAGAACTAATATACAAGGTTGTTGATGGATTTGGACTCTGTACTTTTAAAATTTAAACTAGTTTTTTTTTTTTTTAAATAAATCGTAATTGCATTACTTAGAAATTATCACTTTCAAGTACATGATTAATGAATGCATGAGTGACAGATCACTCTTCATAGCCTGACATAGAATTTGTGCAGTATTTGCAAACAAAAGAACTACACGATTTGCAGACCGATAATGGAACTACTAGGCTACTAGCACTTGATCAATGTGGTTTAGTGATTTTGTCCAAGAAATGGCTTCTCGAAGGCTAATGGCTTCAATTTCTCGTGGTTGTCAATTACCTTTTATCTGATAAAAGCTCGCTCCAATCTTCCCTCCAAACCTGGAGTAAATTTCGAACTACAGCCAACACACCAAACAAGACAGCAAATATAAAATACAACCAAAACATAAACTCCAAAAATTGGGGAACCGAAAAAGAAAAAAAATTTAAACTAATTATTATTGAACAACTACTAAATTATATACAGTACCTCTTTTTAATATAATCAGCTTATAAATTAAATAAACAAGATTATCAAATGCTTCAAACAAATATTTTCCATGTAAGGATGTTTAAATCGTCAAATCATTGTTTGTTTTTTTTTGAGAAAAAAACCACAAATCTTGGATTTACTAAAAAATTAGTGGTAGATGTCTATAAATATATCTTGAATTTATCTACAGTACTCATTTCTTATCTTATTATTCTTATATTATATACTAAATTAAAATTTCATCCTTTCCTGATTTTCTAATTATCATATTCATATTCGTCTCAACAAAAAAAGAAAAGAAAAAAACTTTTACACACTTGTCTAAACTGGATCTAGGGCCAAAATCAAAGCAGGCCTGAATGGACCGATCCAATAATTTAGGGGCAGCCCATTTATTGTTCCCTTTCTTTTGAATTGAATTGCTTAACTAATTGAGTTACATCGTTTTGCTGATATTCACTCGCATCGTCTCCGGCGCTCCGGCGGCCCGATCTGAAATTCCGGTCAGTTCTTCTCTTCTTTTCATCCTCTTATCGCAATCTTTGTGTTTTTTTATATCTCCAATGGTGTAATATCATTTATACATATCTTTGCGATTTTTATTTATGCTCTGTATGTGTTGGATTTTTTACTTGTGATATGTGCGTGCGTGTGTTTTGATGTCTGAGAAGCTATCGATTTTGTTACTTTACGGTTACGAAGATTATGATAGAGAATGGAATTAGTAATGCAACAATTGCAATAATCATTTTATAGACGAAGAGAAAATCACTATTATTATTATTAGTATTATTATTATTATTATGGCGTATGTGAATACTCTTATTTTGTCAGATTAAAAAATATGCTTAAAGCTAATAATTTTCTAATTTAATACGTCCAATGTTGTTTATTACACTTTTTCCACTTTGTATTATGCTTCATTTAATATTTACTGAGTTTACCTTCTCTTCCACAATTTAATCCTCATCTCGAACCTAAGCTCCGTAAGAACCTTTGCGCCTCTCGCCTTAAATGACACTGGAGGTCAGATAGGTCTATTTGTGGTAGGTTTTGATCATCTCTGATAGTTGTAATTACAGTAATATTGTATGTTACTACAATTCTGGATAATATCAAGTTTTTTTTGCTACTACATAAACTGATATTATCATTTTATACAAATCGAATCGAGTTTTTGTTTGTATAAATTTTTTCTTAGGCCTTTTTAGATATGTAAATCAGAAGACTTTTTTTCACTATATGTTGAAATCATCAGTATTTCTAAAATTAACTTTGTGATATACAATGACTTTGCAGTTTGCATATAATTTTGCAAATGTTGTAAGGTATTGGTCTTCCATTTATGCAAGAACTTGACCTCTCATTCTAATTTTTTTTAATATAGTGCATACAGTCCGGAAGTAATTGGATTTTGTCCCACATAGATTGTCATAGTAGATGTTACCGAAACTGCATATTTTACACAAATGTATGATAAACAGACTGTATATTTATTTATTTATTTATTTATTTATTTTTATAATTAATACTCGCACACCACCAGTCCACC
Source organism: Kitagawia praeruptora (assembly GCA_037693485.1). Taxonomy (NCBI): domain Eukaryota; kingdom Viridiplantae; phylum Streptophyta; class Magnoliopsida; order Apiales; family Apiaceae; genus Kitagawia; species Kitagawia praeruptora. The sequence continues at coordinate 801,402 of CM075349.1, forward strand.
GCATGTTTTAAACTTTCATAAAACTAGAAGGCAATAACACGAGTCAAAGGCTTTTTCTGTCTACTATTATAATTTTTACTCGAGGAATTGATGCAGAGAAAATATACATGGTCAAAGACTCTTAAGTTGTCTGTAAGTTTTAGATAATTATTGTAATATTGTTAACTATGAATCCTAATGGTTATAAGGATTATTTTCTTTCAACAGAAGTCAGGCTTTGTTTTGTTATGTTGCGTACTTTTTAATGCTCAAGATTTTAAGTATAAGTAAGGATTCAAAGTCAAACCCATGACATAACGGTGAGAGCCTTGTAGGGGAGGGAGAATTCTTGTCACTTGGCTAGGCTACATTGATTCATGTAGTGTTTGGTACAAAATCTTTAAGTGTCTATAAAACCATCATTGCGAGCTTGGGCACAGACATCATGAGTCAACTCCCAAATGTCTATAAAATCTTTAGTGTGTGCATTAGAATATAGCAGGTACCCCTAAAGGACACCAGTCCTCACACTATTTCATTGTTGAAGTGGGGAATTGAACCCCTGAACCCCACCCTCTTGGAGTAAATATAGAGGAAAAAATACTTATTTATCTCATCTATCATTTGTTATATTTTCTATCATATTTTTAATTTCACCCTTGCTATATTTTTAAATAGATAGAAATACACATACCATTAATTACAAAAAATATTATATATTTTAAAAAAACATGGTTACTGATGATACACAATAGTCTAATTTAAGTAACTGTTAGTGTTAACCTAATTTCGGGTCAAAATGAAATCAGACCCATTATAGACTTATTTGTAATGGATCAAATCATTTATCTTGTCAGCTAGCTCATATTCGTCTTGTATTTCTTTGAGTTGATCAACTAATCAGTTGTTGATATTTTGTGTGACCTCCGGAGCTTCGGCAATCCAAATTCGTAATCCAGTCAATCCTGCTTTCAAATCACTATTTTCATTTGCTTATCACAATCACAGTTTGTTCATGTCTCCAATTGTGTACTACTGTACTATCATCTATATATGTTATGTATGGTATCTGTATCTCTGACTCTCAGTGTTTGCCTTATGTGAGATAATCAGGCATGTATTGTTCTAATGTGTGTAACTGTGTATATATATTGTTGTATATTGATGTTCTGATATATATAATTTCCTCTTTGCTTATGATGCTACAAATATCATACAGTATGAAATTAAGTTTTATCCGTAAGTTTTAGAACTCTTGTATGAAGAGGAAAATAGCATTATTATTATTTTTACCGGAAGAACTGATGCGGAGCTAGAGGAATTATCTATTTTAGCTATAAGTTTTAGATAATTATGGTGATATTGTCTACTCTCTACTGTGAATTTAAGTAGTTATTAGGATTATTTTCTTATTTTGAAAGTTATGTTTTGATGTGGTATGTTACACATCTTTTAATGCTTAAGATTTCTAAATAAACATAAGGGTAGAGTAAGGTAACAATCCATGACCTTTTGGTTAGAACCTTAGAGGGGAGGAGGGAGGTCTCTTCCCACTAGGACTTATGAATCCTCTAAAGTCAGGTTTCTACTTCAACTCTTCAACATACATGTGAGGATGTTTAAATTATATATTGTAATCGGATTCGAGTTGTTTTTTATTCATGTAATGTGTTCTTTTTGTCGATTTTTTTTTATTTTCTGATGGATATATATAATTTAAGGTAATTATGGTAGTAATGTCTACTACAAATCTAAATTTGTATTATTAGGATTATCTTTTTACAACAGTTAGGTTTCGATTCTACTTAAGAAATTTTAATATTCTATTCGAAGCAGATTGGAGTTGTTTATTTTCTTACTGTGTCCCGATTTGTGAGATTTATCCCAGGAATAGTTGTTAGGTCCTTGACCCTACTAGACCCCATCCAACTTCACTAGTATTTTATTTTCCAGAATCATTTGATATGCTGATAAGTGGCACATTTTCCACTTCTTCATGTGCACTCCAGTGTTTTCTCCTTTCAAAAACTTTCCGTGTATCTAGTTGTATTAGGATTTAGGGTCGTCAGGATGCACATATTAACGTTATAGTGAACTTTGGTTCATTTTTATGTGTTACTTTTGTTGAATTTTTTGTATAATTAGTAAATGCATTTTTAAGTCAAGAATACTTGCATAGATATGTGTTAACAAGTCTGTGACGTCTGTGCAGCATCTTTCTTGTGCGATGCAGGAGATATTTGCAGGAATGAATGTTACCAATATTCCATTATGAGCCCAACTCCCGATGATTTGTCTAATTTATTTTTCTTTGTAATGTTTTAACACTACTTCTAAGAACACTCAGCGCAAGCTACTTAGCTGCTCATTTTTTTGTATTTAGTGGGGGTGGGGTAAAGGAGAGTAATAAGGTGACTCTCACTTATGTTATTCTATAGTAATGGCATGCATATAAATCTTAGTGATGTATCTGCAGATGGAATATGAAGTAGTTGAACATCAACCCAAACAAGAAAGGTTGAGGACAAGGTGGACAGCATCCCTTGATAAAATTTTCGCTGACCTTGTTGTTGAGCAGATTCATTTGGGGAACAGAAAGAACAATGTTTTCGATAAGAAAACTTGGAATCACATACGTGATGAATTCAACAGACAGACTGACCTTAGCTTTAATAACAACCAACTGAGGAAGCACCTAGATGTTTTACGAACACGTTACTACAATTTGAAGTCTTCGTTTGATCAAAACGATTTTGCTCTGGATGATTCATGTTACACCGCCATTGATCTATGGGACATGGGGGTACATTTCTGAATTTTTTTTATTTTATTTCTTTCTAGATGCATTTGGCTTCATTTTTTTTTTGCTCACTTGAATATGACAGGTACAACTTAAGCCTGACTCAACCAAGATCAAAGATTGTCCGATCCTTGAGCAACTATGCACCATATTTGCGGACTTGGGAGCTGATGGAAAATATGCTCAATCAAGTCATTATGAGGAGCTGGACAAGTCAAATCCTACAGGCTTAATTTCATGCTTGGAAAATGAAAACCTAGCTATTAAAACTCCAGCCTCATCTAAACTTACACAAGGGAACACTAATTCAGCTAATAATTCGAGCAAAAGAAATGCCGAGAGAAAGAGAAAGCGAGCAGCAGATGAAGGGGCTAACGTAGGTGACAACAATAAGGATCAAGAGCTACATAATGCAATGGCAGAAGGCATGTTAGAGATGGTTGCTGCTTTGAAGTCGAATATGGCAACAGCACCTCATAGAGATGAAAGGTTCACAATTTCAGCATCCATCAAATTATTGGATGAGATAGAAGGTGTTGATGACTGGTTATATTATGCTGCTCTGGACCTATTTGAGGACCCAAATCTTAGGGAGATGTTCATTTCTCTCAAGGGAAACAACGTAAAGTGGACATGGTTGCAAGGGAAGTGTGGAAATTTCATCTAGTCTGAAGGTTTTGCTAGGATCTCTCAGACTTAGTTTTCTTTTGTCTGTTTTTAGTGCACACATTGTTTCTAGGATTTTTTTAAGTTCAATTTAGCCAGCTTGATTTTATGTCAGTTTAACAGCGAAATGGCTCCATAGCCATTTTGTTAGCATGTCTTAGTACTGTTTATAGTATTATATGCCAGTTTAAATGCGAAATGGCTAATAGCTGTGTTTTTTTTTGATAACTGTGTTTTTAGTATGCACATTATTTGTAGTATTTCTTTGAGAAAGGCTGTTCATTCTATCCTGCTTGATTTTATGCCAGTTTAATTGTGAAACGGCTGCATCACCATCTTGTTGGTATGTCAGTCCTGTTTATTGGTTAGATATAATGAAATACTTGATCACACCTGGGAAGTTATGAAGATGATGACAACAAATATCTTAGTCTGTTGTTCTGCTTTAATCTGGTTAAATATATTCTACAGATCCCATAGCAACTGCAGTTCTACGCAGTCAATATTCGTTACCTTTTTAAAAGAACATTTCACTACTTGGATGTAAAGTATTCTCAGTTGTTCCTGATGATATTTTTCCTGATGATATTTTAAGTTAGCGGAATTTGTTTTGTTGGCTCGTACGAAACTTTGGCTGTCTGTCTATGACTCTACACATTAGACCTAAACTTTCTTATAGTAACATAGAATTTGAACGAAGTATTATAATTTTTAAAATAAAAAAGAGTGTTGAATCACTTTACATAATACGAAAGTAGAGGGAGAAGAAAATGAATTCTGAACCCAGACCAAAAAATAATTTTGAACTAATAATGTAAGTGTTTAAGGTACAGATTCTCCTCATCTCGGCTCTTACACAAATGTGTTGATTAGAATAATCCGCAAAAGCTGCCACTTCACGCAATTTAATCATCATCTTTGAATTCTCTGCAAAACAGAAACAAGCGCGCACACACACACACATTAGTGTAGAACCTAGGATCAGGTGCCAAAGACTTGAGACACCTGCAGACACATTCCACACACACACACATTAGTGTAGAACCTAGGATCAGGTGCCAAAGACTTGAGACACCTGCAGACACATTTTTGCGGATAATTCACAATTATTTTTCTCCTAGGTAGCAAATTCAAGTATTACGGTCAAATGTGTTACTCTTTTATCATAGTAAGTTGTATATTACCTACTCCCATGGTAATTCAATTGTCGATACTAATTTGTTATGTTCGGAGGAGCAAGTAAACTATACTGAGTGAGTATATATCCTTCTATAACTATCTCATACCTGCGGTCAAGATATCGAGGTTGAATACCAGATCCTTGGCATGTGGTGCATGTTAAAGAGCCAGCACCATCACAGTTGATGCAATTTGAGACTTCTTTCTCATCCCCACCTAGCTCTACAGTTACAGTACCAGCTCCCATGCAAAATCTGCATTTCTCTGTACATTATAAGTAATACTGTGAGAGTAAAAATCTGCCCAGGTTGTAGAATCCCACATGCAGCTGCACGAGGCAAGAGCTTTATACAAATATATATACCAATATACCATGAAAATCATCATATATGAATAAAGCCAACAGGGAAAATTCAGAACCTAAAATATTAATATAGAATAAAGCCAAACAAAGAAGCAGATTGGACCGCTATTGGCCAAACAAGCCAGGCTTAGTATCTTAGCCGAGCTTAATCATATTGTAAAGTGAGAGCATTTCATAGGGGACCTCTCGCATCAATACAATGGTGGATTGAGTTCTCCTAGTGCTCAATTATTCGAGAAGAAAATGCAGATGCAGCAGTGGCAAGTTTGGAACTGGTATATAAAATTTGTGGTTGGTTATATATAGAAATCCCTCGTAGTTCTGGCTACAGCTTAGTATATGATTATACGCGGGAATATTTGTTAACTTGTGGCCTCTCCTAAAATGTTAGGGCGTTATAATTGTGACATGTTACTAATGTTGTCTTCTTAACCAAATAGGTCATTATCAAGACTTCACAATGTGTATCCTATATAGAACTAATATGCATCTTTGCATATGGATGATGAATTCTCTGCTTTGAAAAACACAAATGATTGCAGGGACGGACCTGGGGGGTCCAGGGGGTCCCTGGCCCCTCCTAGGTTGGGGGAGAAATTAAAAAAAAGAAAAAAATTTTGAAAAATCTAGTTATACCCTATAATTTACTTATCCATGACCCTCTTAGATGGTTTATTTGTCTTCTTTTATATCCATTTTTGTATGATTTAGTGGAAAATATCATTTTTTGTATGATTTAGTGAAAAAAATTCATTTTTTGCATGATTTAGTGGAAAAAAAATCCGCGCTTCGCGCGATTCGAATTTTTTAAAAAAAATTGGACCCCCTCCCATTTTGCTCTAGGTCCGTCACCGAATGATTGTGACTGACTTTTAAGGAAATAATTAGAAGCCCAAGAACATATATGTATTTGAGTCTTTGTGGAGTTATATAGAATGCAAGCCTCTTTAAGCAAGTCCATTGCTAATGCAAAATAGTCATAGACTCATAGCCATTGCTGTAATATTTAGGCGAAAAGTGCTTTTTGGTGCTAAAGTAGGACTTACACTCTGATGCTAGCTGCATTTTACGGAAATGGATTTGCTCCAATTCTCCCCCCTCCTATTCCCTCCAATTCCTCATCCAATGGCTGAGATTCCATCTGCCCCCTCATGCTCAATGGCTAAGATTAATGATGTATAAATAATTAATCATCCCTCCTCAATCAATGGCTGAGATTAGAGAATTGGAGGGAGAATTGGAGCAAGAATTGGAGCCCCTCCAAACCCTGCATTTTACAACTAAATAAACTAACTTTTTGTATAACTCTCCCAAGTTTCATTTAAAGTGCTTAACTTGCATTTCATGTGTGGTGAATGATGATGTTGCTAGAATGCATATATCCTTCCTTTTGCAAAGTTGGAACCAACTATGCATTTGTGCATATTTGCATCCAATTATATAGTTGCTTTGGAGTTGTGATTTTTTGCATTTACTTCTAAATTATCACAATGCAACCAAGTTTGGCATTGTATTGGACTTGCTCTTAAGAAAATTGCAACATCATTTTAATGGATGAATACTGATGAGCTACAATGAGAAACTATTATGGGAAAGAACAGTTGACTTGCATTTCGTAATCTCTGCTACAAATAGCAATCTGCTAAAATTTCTAACTTGCCATATATAGAGAAAGAGAGAAAACAGTATTGTCTACATTTATATTAAATTGTTACTAGAAGGAGTCTACCTAATGGTGGCATAAGTGCATAAGAGCAAATCCCATTCATTGCAACATTTGATTCTACAGCTAAAATGTTAGCTAAAATTTGGAATTAGTTGGTTGTAAGTTGCAACTAGCATTGGAGTGCAATCTCCAAGTTTCATTTTAGCAGAGAAAAGCAGTTAATGGTGCCGTACTATAGCAATGACTGTAGTCATTTTGCATTTAACATTAGACTTGCTCTGAGGAGGTAGGAACTTACGTGCACCAGAGCCACTGCAGGGGAAGCATGGTTGAGTATTGTCTCTTTTCGCCTGCAACACAGAATAAATTAGCATTCAACTTAACAAGATAATGGAATTGGTCATCAACCGTCATAACACCTCTTTATTTTATCCCATCATACAGGCATTTTAAGTTCAGCAAGAAATTAATTATAGTGTAAAAAACTCATGTTTTAGAGTCTCTCAACCTCATTTCAGCTCTAATAAAAAAAAAATGTGCTCGTGTTTTAAGTAGAAAAGTTTCATAAAATTAAAAGCAGTTTAGAGTCAGAGGTCTAGTGACCTCCAGCTTTTATGTAACCTAACGTAAAAACCTAGCTTGTACAGTAGTATTGTAGGTTAAGCTATACTAATTTGTAGCATAAGGTTAGTTCCGTCTTTCAATCTAACTCATTCGTATGGGAATGGGATCCTATCCAACTGTCAAGTGTGGCAAAGAAAGGCCCATGATAACAATCCATCCTTAGCTTCAACTAAAAAAAAAAGAGTACAAGTGAAATGCTTACAGAATTGTCAATTTGAGACTCGTAAAAGACCGGAATTCCAATTCCGACCGCAACACTTGCTACCCCGACTGAAATTGCTACCAACTGCAAACAAAATATCATCATCATATAATTCTTTCAAACACAATGTGTATTATGGAATACGTATCGTAAATAAAAGAAACAAAAAGCAAAGAAGATGATGAACCGTATTCTGATCAAGATCAATGGCTCTGATGCATGGTAACCGTCTATTTCCTGTTTTCGATAAATTGTAGCAAGAGATACATGAAGAGGGAGAAGACGCAGAATATAGCAGCTTTGAACCCAAAAATGAAGATTGAAGAACACCAGGAAGCGAAGCTCCCACTGACATTTTTATCTTGTTTTAATATGAAAATTGTTAGTTAAGAAACAAAGTTAGAAAGCAGAAACACCAGTATTTTCATGCTTGGAAAATAGAGGATTTGTGGGGTCACAATCTATCTCCTCCAGTTACATATTTTTAGTTTGGATTTGGTAATGACAACCTTGGACTTTAGTTTTCTAACACAATATTATGCTGGGTCTGAATTTGAACAAACATTAGTAAGGGCAAGGAAGTCCAGCTCCAGCCCATCACATGTATTTACTTGGGCCGGAAATAAAACTTTCAAATACACTGAATAATCTTCTTCGTAGGATAGGAAACCAATGAAGAAATATTATTACATGCTGTATGTATTTTACAAGAACCAAGCCCAAGCTATGTAAATGTTTTTGTTTTTGTTGAAACCTTCTTGGTTTATGTTTTCATTGAAATCTTTATGCTTCCTGTATCGATAATGGTGAATTTTAATGGATTTAGGGCGGAATGTGCTCTCATACATGTATCTATAAGAATTAGGGATAGGAAAAAAAATCCGGAAAATCCGATATCCGTCCAAAATATTTGTGTTCGTATTCGGAAAAAAACGAATATTATCCGTATTCGGAGTCAACCGGATATTATCCGTATCTGAATCCAGGAGCTTAGGATGCGGATATTCAAAAATATCCGTATCCGAAATGAATTATATATAATAAATATTTTAAATTTATTTTTAATATATAATATATATTTTAATATATAATTATAAAATATAAGCATGCTTATCATTCTATCAAGATAATATAATAATATAGTCATCATTAATTATTAAAAATACAAATGTAAGCATGTTTATACTAAATTATGATTAATTATTGAGCATTGTAACATAACAATCAAGTAGCATAAGTGGTTTGAGAGGGACCTTAGGAATATAGGAAAAGGAGTAGCACTCGGATTCAATTCCCTCCTCAAGCAATATTCAAATACGGATATGGTCATATCCGGTTCCGTATTATCCGTTTCTCACCCCTAATTAGAATTAGTGGTTTAAAATATGTACTGTTACTATGTGTTTTTTTTAATCATGGTCCATTACAGAAGGAGCACGCATATTCCTACAGGGGAGGAAAAATGTAGAGAAGGATAGCCATAATTAATTCTATGATGAAAATATTTTAAGAAATTTTTAAAAAAATGACCAATGATCAAAAGTTACATAAATAAACCAACAACCAACGGTTCTGAATGATGATGATTAATTACTGTATGTTAGAAACAAAAATGCTGGCTGGCAGATGGGAGGGACCATAAAACGGACCATATATATATAGGGTCCTGGTCCCTGACAATCAATTATCAGGGACCGTTTAACCAATAATCTGTGTCCTGGTCGTTAGATCGTTGATCCAACGGCTAGGATTTAAAAAAAAAAAAATTAGCCATTCCGCGCATATTTTCCGCGGAACTCTACCCTTCCGCGCTTCTTTTCCGCGGAACCTGAAAATTCTAAAATGCATTCTGTGCATATTTTCCGCGGAATGCCAGAAGAAGACCAAAATACCCCTCCCGCCATATATAACCTAATAGACCAATTTATGATCATTTTTGATTGAAAAAAATCTGTTTGACATTGAAAAGGGGGAAAAGAAGAGAAGATTGAAGAGTTAGAGAGATTGAGTTCATTTTTTTTATTGGGTAATTTCTTGCAATTCTTTTTTTTTTATTAATATGGCGGATAAGATGTTTGCTAAGTTTAAACCTAGGAAAAAATCAAAAAAAATTGATGATGTTGATGTGTTTAAGGGTTTAGATGATGTTGATGTTGATGTTAATGTTAGTGATGATGTAGAGTATGTTAATATTGTTGATGATGATCATGGTAAAGATGAAAAATTGCATGAAAATGTTGATGAAGAAGAAGTTAATATTCCTTATTTGCACCAAAGGTTTGATAATTTAGAAGCCGCGGAGAATTTGTTTAGAACGTATGCCTTGAAAAATGGATTTGCAATTAAAATTCAAGAAACACAAAATCGTGTTAAAAATAAAGAGATTTATGTTCGATTATTTGTTTGTAATTTAGCGGGGGAAAATAAGGATAAAGGAGGTGTTAATGACGATGAAATTTTTATGGGTAGTAGTACTAAAGGTAAACTGCGTCGAGATGTTCTTCCTAGATGTGGTTGTAAGGTTAGAATGTATGTCGTGAATAAAAAAAAAACTCATTGGGAGATAAACGCACTAGAGTTAGAGCACAATCACGAGGTTGTGACACCTTCTAAAATGAATTTGATTCGAAGGGAGAGACATGTAACCACGGCACAAAGAAATCTAATGAAAACATTATATATGTCGGGTGTTCCTCCTAGGCAACAAATGTCCATTTTTGGCAATTTGAAAGGTGGACAACAACATGTACTAATTTTATGTTGTAATATTTGGAATTGTAACTCTTATGATGTACTAATTTATGTTGTAGTATTTGGAATTGTTGTGGTTTTATTTTTGAATTTATATCCAAATTTCCATGTCATATTTAATTATAATGAAATGAATGTAATTTATTGCAAATAAAATCTTAACATAATGGTTGAAAAATATACGGTGTGTTTTGAAAAAATTTCAAGAGTGTAGAGGTCATTTCAAAAATCCCAACATAAACATAATTTAGGCAATTTTTAAGGAAATTTGAATTTTTTATAAATGAAAACAATTAATTTTTTTTTCCAAAAATTCACTTATTATAACATTTTAAGATTTTACAAAGTGGAATGAAAAATTTTCAAGAGTGTGTAGAGGTCATTTCAAAAATCCCAAAATAAACTTAATTTAGGCAATTTTTAAGGAATTTTGACTTTTTTATAAATTAAAACAATTAATGTTTTTTTTTCCAAAAATTCACTTATTATAACATTTTAAGATTTTACAAAGTGGAATGAAAAAATTTCAAGAGTGTAGAGGTCATTTCAAAAATTCCAAAATAAACTTAATTTAGGCAAATTTTAAGGAATTTTGACTTTTTATAAATTAAAACAATTAATGTTTTTTTCTTCCAAAAATTCACTTATTATAACATTTTAAGATTTTACAAAGTGGAATGACATTTTTTTGCAGAGATTTGGCACTAACTTCCAAAAGTTAGTGCAAAATCAGCCAAACATGCAGGTTGTTTTCCCCTGTTTTCCCCTGTTTCTGCCATTCCGCGGATATTTATCGCGGAACACTATGCCCTTCCGCGGAAAATAATCGCGGAACGTCCTGGTTATTTTTTTTTCATAACCTGCCTGTTTCCTGCACTTCCCACCTGTACAAAACAGGTCACACAAACACTGCAGCTATTCTGCACCTGTCTCAGCAAGAAAATCAAGAAAAAAAAAATTCACAAAATTTACGAAGGCTCCAAAATATGGCCAAAATCGCCCAAAATTCACAAAACATGAAAATTTTCATCTCCTCCAAATCCAATGAAAATAAAACCAATAAACCAAATAAAACCAAATATAATATGCAACTACAAAAATTTATGGGGGAAACGGGAAGGGACACGGTCGATAAACGACCGATATAAACCAAATAAACCATGTATTTCATTGCAACTAAGTCAAGTACATGAATGTTTTCAATTCTATTAACATAGAGAGGTTCTAACTAACTACAATAAAATAATGAAAACGAACTAAACTACGCATTTTCGATCCTCTGACGCATAAGGAAGCCCGGAATTCGTCTAGCCTTTCCCTTTTCAAGCTCAATGGCAATCCTATAACGGAAAATCTCAATGTCTTCGTCCGTCCACACCAATGAGTCAATCTCATAGCCTTGTAGGAGGTAGTCCATGTACTTCATCACGAAGAGGCCACAGTCCGTACTATTCTTCTGTTTCGGCCTATCACTCCATGCTTGAACACTTGGCTCCTCCGTCGGTACGGTCATGGAATTCCTATCAAGATATCTCAACATGCCCGGAAGTACTCGAACCTAAAATATAGTACAACTCATTAGAAACAAAAATAAAAAGGAAATAAAAAAACAAACATAAAGAAAGAATGAATACCATGACTCGCTCCTCCGTCGGATACTCAGCATCCTCGTACAGTGGATCTAGTAGAATGACCCCCAATTCTTCACAGCATAAACAAATAATACCCAATGATTTCCAGTGACATGGGCGGGGACAAAAATGAAATACACCTTGTTTATGGGTGGACCTACACCACAAGTGGCCCACTGAAGATAAAATCTGGCTAGTGCCTTACTCTCACGCCTAGTGTCCACACCCTTGGCAAAGTTCATAAAAAAGGGGTCCATGAAGTAGTAGGTAGGCTTGCGCTCGAACACGTTCTCCAACAAAATGTCCTCCTCACGGGCTCGTAGCAAACACTGCAAGAACACAAGCAAATAAACAACATTAGTGCATAAGCAAGATGGCAGTATCAATGCATATTACTATATAAAATGGGTGTAAGATGAATGAATACCATGTATGTGTAGATAACCCGGTCATCTATCCAACTCCCGGGTGCCAAAGATAACATCGCAGTCTCATTCAAATTAAACTGTTTATGCCAAATTCCCCCCTTTGCTTTGACCACCCCATCACCCCATCCCCATGTATACTTGATGTTGTCTTTCTTATTCTCCTTGAGTGGCTTATTGATCTGCCATTTCCTTTCCACCACACGACGTACACCAAGCTTCTCCGGCCTCGAAGAAGATGGCTCATCTACATTCATGGGAGTCTGTAACAGATGATGGGAAGGCTGTGTTAGCTTTATGATATCCTGATCATCGATGCCTGTCATAGGAGTCTCCTTCGCCTTACCCCGTAACTGAAAATTTTCAAACTTTGGTATTGTATAGGCCGGACCTCGAACCTCCTTCATGAAACTACAGAAAGGCTCTAAGAAGGTGGGTGCAATCCTCCCAAACTCCTCCTTGTACTCCTCAGGAATGGAACAATCTATCTTTTGTGCAAATTCTAACCCCATCATGATCTGCACAAGATGATAAGCATCATTAAAACATTAACATCAATTAGTAAAGGTGCAAAGAGAACAAATATATATAAGAAACAAAACTCACAAGTTCATAGGCCTTCAAGTTGTTAAACAACTCTCGAGTAGCATACTCTTCCTGTGGATGTGGTTGGGGCTTCCCGACCCACATTCGGGATATGTCAAGGTACCATGCCATATAGTCTGCTTCAGAAACATGAAGAGAATCATCCAAGTCAACATCGTCAGGCCTATCAGCAAATCTGTACCACTCCCCAATCTCAGCAAACCATACAGCCATCCAATCAAGGCCCACAAAACTAACTTTAGCCCCCCTATATGCTGTCATGTCAATCGGAGACCTAGGAATCCCTTGCCTCAACCCTAACTGCCTCATAACCCTGTCAGCATGCTGATACTCAACAATATAATAATGAAGAAGTGCAACCCTAGCAGAGCCGGCATAAAAACCCTCCCAATCCTCATCTGGACCCTCGTCATCAGAATCCCAGAAATGATCATAAGGGGTCCAGTTAACCCTTTCCCCTGCAACTCCATCAAACTCACCCCGGTAGTGTGGCAAGCTATGATGCGGCCCCTTACTAACATGACGTCTACTCTGTTTACCCAACACCACATGCTCATCAAGCAACTCATCCTCCGCCTCCTCAAGCAAGTCATCCTCAACTAACTTCCCCTTCCCCTTCACCTTTCCCTTCCCCTTCCCCTGAACAGGCTGCTCCTCCTCCTCAGTAACATTATCTCCCCCCTTTTTCGGCACCCTCGAACTAGCCCAATACTCAGCAAGGGGGAAATTATCCCGTGTAGGATCTGGAATAGGCCGTCCAATATCAAACCTCTGATAAGACCATATCATCAACAGAAGCAAGCAACCACTGACATTCTGGGCTCCCTTCTTCGATGCATGCTCAAGACCCCGGTATAAGTATGCCAAGACAGCAGACCCCCAAGAATATGTGTGAATACTATCCAAGTAGAGGAGAGGCGCAATGTACCTCGGATGCACCACATTCCTACTACTAGTAGGAAACAAAACTGACCCCACAACCATCATCAAGTACGCCTGTGTGTGTAGAACAATCCTGTCCGGGTCATCACCAGGATCCCCCCCATACCTAGAATGCAACCAAGTATATTTTATGCCTCCTCTACCATAAGCCTTCTCGATCTCCGCCTCAGAAAGCTCCTCAAACCAATTTCTACCAAAATATGATGGAGGATTATTGATTGCACGCCCAACCAATGGCTGACCAATAGTAGGCAATCCCAAAATGTAATGGACATCCTGCAATGTCACTGTCATCTCACCCTGCCTTATGAAGAAAGTATTAGTCTCGGGCCGCCACCGCTCCACAAAGGCTGTGATGAGTGCAGTATCATTCTGAAGCACCACTCCATTATTAACAAACAACCCAAATCCAGTCATCACCAATAGTTGCTTCTGCGCATCATTCAAAACCCAACTGCGCATCAATCTATTACCACAAAAACACTGTAAGGTGCCCCTGTCAACACCCCTCCACACATCCTGACTCACATGATAGTCATTGTTGAATATAACCGTCTAACTAATAGGGCCCGGCAATACGTCCTCCAACCTGAAACATCCACAATTTAAACAAAATCAGATTAGTAATTTGCCATCTATGTTTAATCAAATAATTAAGACAAGTATAAGGTATGCACACTAATAGCACATCTTAAAGAAATCAGGTTAACATCTAAAGCTTATGCAGCAGTCAACACTAAGATTATTATTTCACATTGGCAAAAACAAAGTCCACTACTGCTTATATAGGTTATAGGTTTGATAAAGTCAGTGACTACTTGTAAACCTCTGTTTGCTATACAAGCTAGAAATCAGCAATTACACATACAATTAAACTTCCGTGTTAAACATTAACATTTGTGTTACCTATCCTATAAGTTATACCACATTATTTTCGAAAGCATTTCTGTCCTTATAAAGCAGCAGAACCTAATTCCGACAAAACAATCCCAGATTTCATCATCATCAGTAGTTGCATTTAGGGATCTTACTTTACATGTAAATCAAGTTGATTAGGTTGTCAAACCATGTGTCATGTTCTTAAGTAAGTTTTAAATAGTAATCCACAAAAGAATACTTGAAAGGAATAAGATTACACAAGGCATAGAGTAATAAGAGTAATAAGATTAATTTCCTCTCTCACAATCATGAGGACCACTACTAGAATATGCATAGCCATACAGGTTTCATATCAGTACGTTTGTTCCTAATCTCTACTTGGTAGAAGTTAACAAGTAGAAGTCAAATATAACTGGTGTAAGAAGTAAATTAAGAAAGGGATCAAAGCAAATGAAGTACACTTGAAGAACGTATAATGAAGTTGATGCAAAAAAAATGGAACGATAATCAACTGATTAACAATGCCAGATACCAGAAGAATAAAACCAAAGTAAATTGAACACTCAAGTAATATACCAACTGCCCATTCTTTCTCACCAGAGACCAAATCTCTTCATACATACATACAAACACCCAATTCATACCAGGGGAATTAATTCGAATTATACCAATGCATACACTTGATTAAAAAATTTAATTCGAATTCATACATACAAACACCCAATTCATACCAATGCACTCGAATTAACATACATTTGAACACTAATAAATCAATGCAATCGAATTCGAACCCTATGCAATCAATGTAATCAGAACCCTAACATTAAAGCCCCAATTTGTTCCCTAATCAGAACCCTAACCCTAATCCCCAATTCAAAACCCTACATTTGACATACCTTTCTTCGTAATCCTTCCTTCCACCCTCCATTATTCGAATCTGAGCAAAACCAGCAATATCGCAGCAATTCCACCACAAATCGCACTGTTAATCGCACACACTTTAGATTTGATGATGATGTTGGTTATACGGGTTGAAAACGGGTTAATTGGCGTATATCAGAGTTCCAGGCGTTCCGTGGTTTTTTTACGCGGAAGGATTATGTCAATCCTTCCGCGGAAAATATGCGCGGAAGCATAGCGTTCCGCGAAAAATATGCGCGGATAGGGCGAATTTTTTTTTTAAAATTCTGGCCGTTGGATCAACGATCCAACGGCCAGGAAGCAGATTGTTAGATAAACGGTCCCTGACAATTGATTGTCAGGGACCAGGACCCATATATATATACTCATATGATATCTTCCCCTTTTTTTCTTGCAGTACTTAAAGAAAGTCCAACACCCCTTAAATGATTCCTAAAAATATAATAAAATAATTATTCCTAAAAATATAATAAAATAATGATTCTTAGTGATTTAGTAATCTTATTCTGTATATCAACTTCAACAACCATTTTTAAATTCATTCCTTATTATTATAATAATAATAAATTTAAATCTAATTACTTATTTGAATTTCAATCAAGAGAGGAAAATAAGTGTAAAAAGAAGGGAAAAGATTTTTTTATTGATAAAAAGAAAGTTAGGGATGACTAGATATTCCTTAAAAATAGGAAATGGCTAGTGATGACTAGTGATTTAGGGAATCACTAGAAAGCGTTGGAACAAATTTTCTAGTTAAATTTCGTATTTTTTTATTTAAGAATTCAAATAAAGAAGTTGTTGGAATTGCTCTTAAAACATTAGTGCATATCGTAAATCCTAGCCTTTGTGAATTGTGAGTAAATATGGACTCTTGCCAACCTGCACGGCTGCACTTGTCTTGTCCCATAATGCAACAAGCATTTGACTGGTACATACTCTCTTTTCTAACGTAGGGCTTCTCCCTTACTCTCATTCCGTTGGATCTCCTCTCCATCACAAATTACTTGTTTTTCGATGCTCAAGCTAACTTTGAAAGAATGTCACAAATATTCCATTTTTTAATAAAATTGACCAGAATAACACAAATCATGGATGATGGCCATACATACTCCTCTATTACGCATTTGGGAAAGGAGTAATAGATTTTATACATATTAATATTACACATTTGGAAGAGGGGTAATAGACTTATCAGGAAAGCCTATTATGCATTTAGAAAATTGGTAACCCATATTACCCATTCTCCAAATGCGTAATAGATAAAAAATCTATACTAGTTACCCCAATATCAAATGCGTAACACTATTACTTTCATATGAAATGCGTAATATACGGGTATTTATGGTCATCATCAATGATTTGGGATATTTTTATTATATGATATAACTTTTTGGGATATTGTTGACCAAAACTGCTAACTTTCTTTTATTGATCAATCATATAAATTAATCCTATACCTTCTCGAATCATATAGTAAGCATGCAACATGAAAAGTGAAGCTCCAAATCAGGATTCTTCATTTGTTATACCTTTCTTTTTTGTTATTTTTTGTGCTAACGCTTAACAAAAGAAAACTAGTGCGAAAAGTGAGTGTCCCGAAAAAGCAAACACAACGAAAGCATCCTAGTAGCTAATTCTCAGTGGTATTAAATTATTATTCCCTTCTTCCATCCATTTCTTTACGTATTTTTAGCATTATTTGGCACGCATTTTAAGTTATATATAAATTATAGTTTCATAACTTATTTTTAAAATTTTCTTTTTTTAATAAAAATTTACATACTAAATTTTTTTAAGAAGAAAAAAAATAAAAGTAAATTATGAAACTATACTTTATAATAATCTCATGGGAGTATCAATTAGTAGCATTTTCTGGAGTTGATAATGCCACGCACGTATGAGTTTTTTTTTTTACACTATCAAGATTTTAGTATTTTACCATTAGAAAATATTACTCCTGAAACATGAATTGTTTAACTCCGATTACAATTATGAAAATTTTAAATAACGAAATTAATTGATTAGGGTACTAGAATTTAATCAATAAATTGAAAAATAATCAAAAATTTATTTAAAAAATATTCAAATTAATTTAATATCTATCATAGAACTTTATTTATAATAAATATGCCATTCAAAAATATTTACAACAATTAAACTTCAAAAATTAAATTTATTTTAATTGGAAATTTTGATAACACTCATTTAAGACCCTAATTTTGATAGTTATTACTCCATCCGTCCCTATTTAGTAGTCCATTTCGAGAAAAAAAATTTGTCCCTAAATAGTTGTCTGTTTTCATATTTCTATGCATGTTTTTCAAGTTTTTCCAAAATTACCCCTACACTTCTATTTCCAATGTTTGACTTTATAATTAATTATAAATTCAAAAGTTATTATTTAATACAATAAGTAGAGACAACTATGAAAATAAAATATGACATTAAATATTTCTTAAAATATGTATTTTTTTCAAAATGGACTATTAATTAGGAACGGAGAAAGTAACTAGCATAGTAAATTTTGTTCACGAAACAAAGTGTGCGTAAATAAATGCAATAAAAAGGAAGCAGCAAACAAATTCAACAAAACCCAAAATTCGAAAAGACTCCTCTATCTTATTATATCTATCCTCTTTCGCCGACATAGCAACGGTTCGCCGGTGCCGTCGCTGTCGCCGTCGCCGAACAACAGAGCATACGTGTCAATTGTCATCTCTCTCCGAGCTTCAATTTTCCTTCACCACCACCGATTCATTCTCGTTTGTACTCTCTCTCTCTCTCTCTCTCTCTCTCTCCATATTTCTCAACTATTTTTTAATCGTAATATTTATTTAGTTATGCCTGTTTAATTTGTTGCTTTAATTCACACGTGTAGTATTATTTTAACTAGTAGTAACTAATTCTACCGTCCGTCCTTCGATTGTCTTCAACACATCTAAATAGGTTATGGTTTATGCTGCAATTCCTTGCTTTTTTTACACGCTAGTTGCTTCGCCTTTGTTTTCGAGGTCTTTCGTTAGGTTGTGGTTTAATCCAATGCTTCTACAAATGCTTCACCATGAGATATCGACTATATAGCTTATATAAGTTGCCATTCTATAAGGATAATTTATTGTTATTGTTGCCCTAAATTTTAGTTTTAATTGTACAAATGTGGAGGAGGAGTTTTAAATTGTGTTTAGTTATACAGTATTAAGTAGCAGTTCACAAGTAGTTAATTAGAGGTTCCGTTAAATAACTAGAATTCGTATTTATTGTTGTCGGAATTTATGTGTTATTCACTGTACTTGTTAAGATGTGTGGTAATCTAACCTAAGTAATTGTTTTTTTCCCGTGTGCTAGGGATATAAAATGATTGGATCATTCCTTACAAGAGGACTTGTGTATGTTGGCAGAACTCTCATCCTCCAGTATGTTGTTATCGTTTAATATCGGATGCTGATCTTCCCTTTACTCTGCAGGATGATCCTGGGTTATGCTTATCCTGCTTATGAGTGCTACAAAACAGTGGAAAAGAATAAACCAGATGTAGAACAGCTTCGTTTTTGGTGCCAGTACTGGTACCTTCGAAATTATGTTATGCTTTTCTAAAAGAATTTAATAAATTAGATTTTTGGAACTTTCAGTGCTAAAATTCTGTTTACTTTGCTATTTTAATTTTCCGACCTGCTTTTTCAGGATCTTAGTGGCTATGTTGACAGTTATGGAGAGGGTAGGGGATACTTTTGTTTCATGGTAAGAAACTATATCTGAATTATCTATGAAGGACCTAATTGGTGTTGTGGCTAATTTGTGTATGCTATACCTTTCTCCTTGTCAAGGGTTCCGATGTACAGTGAAGCAAAGCTGTTCTTTTTTATATACTTGTGGTACCCTAAAACGAAGGTAAGATTCTGCTGCAAGTTGTAATGATTAGACTTCTTATGAGTTATTTGTATGTCTTACCATTCTAATATATAGACATTTGTCCTGTTTCTCTCTTAATTTACTTTAGGGAACAACCTATGTTTATGAATCCTTCTTTAGACCATACATTGCAAAGCACGAGACGGACATTGACCGTAATTTGTTGGAACTAAAGACTAGGGCTGGAGATTATGTGGTATTATACTGGCAAAGAGCTGCGAGCTACGGTCAAACGAGAGTTTTCGACATTCTTCAATATATTGCATCCCAGTCGACACCTAGACCCCGGCCTACTCAGGCATGTATTTCTCAAAAATATTCCTACATTAATACTGGCATTCATGTTGATCTGCTCACCTATATGCCTGTTACTACAGTTGTCCAGAATTTCTTTTGTCATCTTCTTGTGCGCTAGGAAATTTTTTGATTAATTTGAAATTGTAGGATAACAGAGGAAATGCTCGTGTCCATGATGGATATTGGATAACAGAGGAAATTGTAGGGTTGACTTGTCTAATTGTCTGCACATCAGAAATATCTTGTTCATTGTATGACTTGTGCTTCTATAGGAGTTAATATTTGCTATTAATAAGATAAAATCTGTATGTTCTTTCTCATTAAAGACAAAGTAAGGCCATTGTCAGTTCCTTGTCTTGGATTTTGTGATGGATCGTGAATTGATTATTCATTGCAAATGCTTAGGTTCAGTCACAGTTTGCAGTTTCTTTTCTGTTGGATTAGAATGTCAAGGTGTTTTCTGAAAGTACTTTGTTTGAATAGAAAAAAGATATATATTTAAAAATCGGGAGCATTGCTTCAGTAATAGGATGTGCATTGTATATATATCTTTAATCAGTATGCTAAATTGTGGTCTTCGCACTATAATGCAGCCACAACAAGCTTCCAGAGTTCGCCAACCTACAGCTGGGCAGAATCGCCATGCAGCTGCTACAGCACAAATGCAGGTTGATGAACCAGCTTCTCCTACAGCTAGTGCATCTGGCGAATCTAAAGATGAGATGATTGAAAAGAAAAACCCTTCAGAAGTTCCAGCATCAGCTCCTCCCCTTGTTGCTGCTATGAATGCGCAAAAGTCAGCTGCAACACAATCTATTACTACCATATCTTCTAAACCCGCGACCTCAAATGAAGCAGCTCTGGCT
This sequence comes from Kitagawia praeruptora, assembly GCA_037693485.1. Taxonomy (NCBI): domain Eukaryota; kingdom Viridiplantae; phylum Streptophyta; class Magnoliopsida; order Apiales; family Apiaceae; genus Kitagawia; species Kitagawia praeruptora. The sequence continues at coordinate 822,109 of CM075349.1, forward strand.
ACTGATACAGCGTCTTCTTCAGTGAAAGAAGTTGCAAACCCTCCTGGACCAGATGCAGTTATGGATGAGAACATGCGAGTTACTCGTGGCAGATTGAGGCGCACACGTGTCAATCCGTTGACTGGTGCTGCATCGTGAAGTCACATTGTGAATACAGTAGCTCACTCACCAAAACGTACTGATTTGTTTAAATTTCTGTGTAACAGTTCGTACAGGGCGTATCTAAGTAGATGGCAATTGATATACCTGGATTTTTTTTCATTCGGTTGTCCTTGCCTAAAAGGAAAGCTGCGCTCCTGTTGCCTAGCAGAAAAAGGAAGGGCTGTGACTCTTTAATATGATATACAATTTTTTCGTCATTCAAATTTCGTTGTAGAGTAAAAATGTACACAATTATTCATCACTTTTTGGTACACACACGACACATCAACTTGATTATATTCATCTTAAAATCAAGATAGCTAATTACAAATGAACACGCCAATTTAAACTTCAGGTATTTTTGTATCAAAGAAAGTAGATTATTTTCCTGTTAAAAGAAATAAAACTTTAACACAATTATTTTAAGTTTGACTATAAGCTGCAAAAGTTTTAGTTTGTGCAGTTTGATTAATTTTTTTCGGAAAACAAATAAGCAAGTCATATAGACGATCAATGATAATCTAAGCAGTGTTTAAAAACTTAAAAACAATGAAGACGGACCATAATTACGAAATCTTCTGGTTAAGGTGTTAAGAACTTGAACTCTCGGCTTACCCAGACAAGTTATGTTGTGCAAACTTTGAACTTCAGTTTTTTTCTTGGGTCAGCTTAAAATTAAGGTCGGCACACTGGTAGAAAATTCATAAAAGCTTCATTCCACATGTATAACAAATGCAATCATACATTCATACTTCCCTAATCTACCCTACTTATATTTTCCGTATGTTGTTGAAGAAATTCCACTATACAAATCCCTCGAAGTACAGCTTTTCCTATTTCAGAAGTAACTTGAGCATAATTTCATCCAAGGGACATGCATCAAACATCTATCTATAAATGTAAATTGTCTACCGTATAGTGGACAGGACACTTTGCGGTAGACACTTTACAAACTAATAATTCTAATTCCCCTTTAAAGGCAAAAGAAAAGTAACATCTACATCAAACTGGTTTAAAATTGGTGACAAAAGCATACTTGTCACTTGTCAGTAAAATAATTCTGTAAAGAAAAATGGTAACAAGTTAACAATTTGAGAATTACTAAAATTACAACAGCCTTAACTATTTGAATGACAAGACTACTCAAAATTGCAGATGACAAGCTGTTGCTTGCATTCAGATTATTCCTCTTGGTGGACTAGCTATTTTACAACAGGGAGAGGCACTAGATTCTGCTAATCAACACCACACAAATCAAGAAATTTGACCATATCAATTCGAATAATCAAGCACTGCATATCCTTGTACCCGTCAGAATGTACCCACCAAATGCACTCATCTGCATGTGTGGATGGGTTCTTGATGGCAAGACCTGCATAAACATAAAAAATATCAGGATGCTACTGTCGTGGAACCATTAACATGGAAAGATGGTATAATAAACTGAAATCTAGTTAAGAGAATCCAAGTCTCTACATTTTTCAAAGAAGTGTCAGGACAAACACCCTATCTTTCTAGGAGATATATACAAAATATTATGTGATCGATGCCAGCCGCATGCTATTCATTAGGAAAACTTACGGTACTTAATAAAATTAGAAAAGAAATTCAAGGACCAAATTATCATCTTCAGGGCACAGGATCACCCATGGTCCATGGACACCTTCAGCATCCAGTACAGAAGTGGGAAATAAAGATACAACCTGTTTCACTTTATTTGTATGCACATATGAAGCAAGACCATTGTTTCTTTCTTCTACTTCTCTATAACCAAAAGTATGGGTAAATTAAATTTCCAACCTCAAATCCCACCTTTGATCTGTTAGTATTGGTGCCCTAGAGGCAATGCAATACATTATATTTATGTTTGAGTAATTTTATATATTCAATATATATATGTTTATTATTGGCTTTATTTACTGCGAAATAAATAAAGTATAATAAATGTCCTTAGAATCTTGATACAAATTATATAGTTGCAAGTATGTGACTTGAACATGAGATTATATAATCATCGTATCATATTCTTAAATGTCCCTAGCCGAGTATTATTATTAATTAGGACAATAATAATACACTGAGGCTAGTATGATAATTGACTGATGACCACATCTCATTGGTCATAAGTATGAAGATACTAAAAGCAATGCATAGGTAACTGTACGAGTACAGGGTACTGGACAGACCCACAGTGAGATACATCATGGTAAATAATAAATGTGTCATATGTATTCTCACAGTGATAATGGTGTAATGATCCTTAGACCTGAAGTCGTTATAATTCTACATGAGAATTAATATATTTTGAATTCGTCAAAAGTTATCTTTAGCCGGATAATGATAAAGGTGAATATCGGATATATTATGAATCATGTGAGAAATATGAACGATCTAGATGGGATTTAAATCTCCTGATAAAGGAGTGATATTATCGGCCTCTTGTTTGAGTGAGACTATGAAATGCATGGCCATGCTCAAATGTTGATTTGATTAAATAGTCTACTCATCGATCAAGAAAATGAAGATTAAATTATGAAGAGGATGACACATAACATGCCTCGAGTTTAATCTATAATATCATGATTTAAAGGGATTATATTACATGGAACATTAGTCATAAAAGGTTGATTGAATCGTTGATTTAATTATTGTTTTATTGGGTAGCAATAATGTGTTACTAGACGCCGCTTATTGTTTATAATTTTATTAAAGAATAAAATTATTGCCAATGAAATAATAACCTACAGGGTCACACACAAACAAGGTTGTTAAGTCGACAAGTCGAGCCTCCACGCCCGAGGACCTTGGAATCGACTAGTCGACAAGTCGCTCGACTAGTCGTAAAAAGTCGTAAAAAGTCGACAAGTACCTTATTTAATCTAAATATTATATATAATATAGGTTAGCATACTTTAATTTCATAGTTCAAATAAAAACTAATAGATAATAATTCAAGTACCCAAAGTCAAACATCTCTAAGCAAATAAAAACATAATTAAAGAGTTAAATCAACTAAACAAACACAATCATGCTAGTCATCCATCTCGGAATCATCTCCATCTCCTTGAGCCAACTCGGAAACACCATAATCATCTTTAGCCAACTCCCTCCGGCTACTTTCAGTTTCCGTCTCCATCGTTTATTTTTCTGCACAAAAGAATTTATGAACTCATTTAGAAAGGTAAAATTGATTGTATACTGCAGGTGCAAAATTTGTAAACAGCAAACTGTAGTTCAGATTGTTAATGTTCAGGTTTTTATACATGTTAATGTTCAAAATGTTTAATTTTAATTTTTCAAAAAGAAGTAAAAGAATAATTTGAAAAATCACAAGTAAAATCAAATAAAATTATGATTTGAATTTAAAAGAATGAAATCAAATAAAGGAAACAAAATTAAAAGTGATAAAATTTCAAAAATAATTCGTTTTATGTAAAAAAGTTAATAAAATAAGTAAAATAAAGTAAAATAAAAGAAACAAAATTAAAGTGAACAATTTTCAAAAATAATTCTGATTTTTAAAAAAATAATTCTGATTTTTACAAAAATAATTCTGATTTTTGCAAAAATAATTCTGTAAAAATATTAATAAAATAACTAAAAGAATTAAAAAATGTAAAAAATTCTGATTTGAATTTAAAAGAATAAAATCAAATAAACGAAACAAAATCAGTCAAAAAAATAAATAAAAGAAAAAAAAGTAAAAAAAAGTAAAAGAAAAGCGTGTGTATATATAAATATACATACAGACTACTCAATTGAAGTCTGAACGTAAAAAAAAGTAAAAAAAGTGTGTGATTTGAGATGAGATGAAGAAGAAGAAGAGATGAGATGAAGAAGAAGAAGAAAGGGGAAGAGACTTACCGGAGAAGTTGAAGTCGTCGGAGATGATCGTCGGAGATGGCCGTCGTGGAGTCGTGGAGATGAATCGAAGATGAGATCGCTGATGTCGGTTTGTGAGGCTGTTAGTTGCAATTGGCTACAAAACATGTATGTTTTTAGGTTAAATGCCCTTCTTTTGTTAATTCGGGTCGGGTAATGGGCCGGGTTCCGGGTTGGATCCGGGTATAATCCATGGGTCGACTTTTTCAACAAGTCGAGGATCGACTTTTCCTCCAGTGTCGACTTGTCGACTAGTCGACGACTAGTCGCGACTAGTCGCCCGACGTGATAACCATGCACACAAAGAATGTTTAAAAGGGAAATTAATTTATTTCATGAATTTAAATTAATAATAATTTAAATTATGATTTTAAATTAATATTAAATAATAATTCGAATTTTATAAAATTAATTAAGTGAGACTTGATTAGTTAAAGATAAAATTTGAAGATGTATTTTCTTGACTTATTTGATTAATTAAGTATGACTTAATTAATTTATTTAAATAAATAAGATTTGTTTAAATAAAAAATGGCCTAATTGTTTAAGGCTCCATTTTACTTTATTTCTCTTTATAAGCCAAGAGTTGGCAAACCATTTGCGTGATAAGAAACTGAAATCTCAGTTGGGAAACACAAGGAGAAATCAAGTTCAAGTCAAGAACACATCCGGATTATTTATTTTGGCTAGTACCAATTTCCGTGGCAAAATCGTTCGACGATTCAAGCAAGCATTCAAGTGTGGATACCGGTGGAGGAGTTACATTTTAGCTCTCAAGATCAACACTTTTAGCTCTCAAGATCAACAAGCTAGGATCTCCATTTGTCATCCATTGGAAAGCTTTAACAAGGTACAATCTTGTTCTTGAGAATTTTTATACCATGATCATCATTTTATACATGGATCCGGGCTTTGGAATTCGTTTTTAATTGTTATTTACGTATTATCCGCTGCGTTATTATGCCCGAATTCCAACAATGGTATCAGAGCTACATGTATAAAAGGATGATTTGGTGTTGTGTTCTTGAAAATGAAACATACATGAATTTTTGAATTATGCCATGCTTCATTTTAACATACAAAAGATTATTTATAAATTGTTATAATTGTTTGTATGATGTTATGAATTGTTATAACATGTTTTGGATGATGTACTATATGTTAGATATGTTAAACACATCATTAGAATAATTATAGAATTGATCAAAACTGAAAAATAAACTTTCTGCAAGTTTCTGGGAAAATCTGCAGTTTCTGGGAAAATCTGGATGTACAGGTGTTGCGCATTCTGGTAATGCGTTTTGCCAGGTTTTTACAGGGGTTGCGCATTCGGGTAATGCGCATCAGCTTTATATAGATGATGCGCAGGACAGAAATGCGTATCAGAAGTGGATGGATCCAGACAGCACAGAACAGTCTGTGCGCATGTTGCATAATTTTACTTTTTTCTTTTCTTTTTCTATTTTAACATTTTTCTTTTGCTTTTGACTTAAGAATAATGTTAGTGGGACTTATTGGTTTTAATCATTAGATTCCTAATGTTTTTTTTTAATGATTAAAGTTTTAATAATTGAATATTTAAATCATGGATTTAAAAATTATTATTAATTCAAAATTTTATTAATTAATTTAATTTCGAATTTTGGAATATATTTAAATTATGAATTTGAATATTATTATTAATTCGAATTTTATTTTAATTAATGCTTTTAATAATTGAATATTTAAATTTCGAATTTAATATTATTATTAAATGCGATTTTGATTAATTTTAATTTTTAAATTCAATTTTTAATTATTAAAATTGAATTTTAATTCCCTTTTAAATAATTAGGTATTTAAATTGTGGAGTTAAATATTAATCGATGTGATCATGATTAATGTGATGTATATAATTGTTATATGTGCATGGTGCATTGGTTATGGCCTAAAGACCCGTAGAATAAATGTTGTAATTTTATTTATGGTCTGTAATAATTAAATACGACTTGCATGTCGTTATTCTTGTAATTATTTTATCTCGAATGCAACTCGAGTTCTTTTGTAATGTATTTCAAAACGAGCTTGGAGGCAATCAATGGAGGCTTTGGAAGCAATGAAGAATTTTGTAATAATTAGTTATTACAACCATAGATTGACCTTGATCTTTTCATTAGCTCGAAAAGATCGCATAGGATCGGGCCATAACCATCGCACGTTTAATTTTGCGTAACTGCACTTTACATATGAAGCATGGATATATTAGATATATGTATGGATGCATGGATGTATGGATATTTTAGAATGTATGTATTAGATACGACACATATGCCATGTTTAAACAAGATAAAATCTGTAACGATTTAAGATTTAAACAAACGATCAAGATCGTTAAATTTTTCTAAAAATCCCTTAAGAAATATTAAGTTAAACAGATGCTTTCCAATAAATAACACTCATTAAATCCTAGATCATTGAGGAGTGGATTTGCCAAAGCAAGGGCTTCTCTTTTATCGTGGTGAGATGTGATTAAGTAAACAAGCTTACTTAAATTGTTATTATTGGGTCCAACTTAAATAAGTCGTCATAATAGGATTATGAACTTATAAGCATAGAGTTTAGTGAAATCTATTAGATAGATCGGAGCAATATGTTGTTCACTAAGCTATCCAAGAGTTATATACGCTATAATTGACATAACGGTCTACCTAAATAATCATATTTAAGAGGAAAGCCAAAGCTGACTTAAAATATGATGAAATATGGATCTTGGCTCACTAGGAAATGTTTTATGGGAACCATTTTCCGAATTGATAGTAAGGGCTATTAATTTGATAAAAATAGTGGGAGGTATATTACGAATATGCTATAAATCAACTTGAACATAATTGGTTTTACGAAACATGCAAACTAACTCATTTTATGCGCTTTTACAAAATTGTAGATAATAAATGGCAAACAACACAAATCACTTTTCGATACGATCAGTCCTAGAAAAGGAAAAGCTGACAGGGACAAACTTCCTAGATTGGTTTAGGAACTTGAGGACTGTCCTCAGGCAGGAGCGAAAGCTGTATGCCATTGAAGTTCCTCACCCAAATCCTCCTCCTACTGGATCCACACGTGCCGAGCAAAATGCTTATCAGAAGCATTTGGATGACTCAACTGATGTGTCATGCCTAATGCTTGCATGCATGGCTCCGGAGATTCAAAAGCAACATGAATTGATGAATGCTTATGAAATAATCGAGCACCTCAAAAGCATGTTTGAGGGACAAGCTCGCCAGGAGAGATATGATACGAGCAAGGCTTTGTATGCTTGTAAACAGGGAGAGCGAGACCCGGTTGGACCACACGTTCTTAAGATGATTGGGTACATTGAACAACTAAGTACCTTGGGCTTCCCGATTGGTCCGGAGGCTCAAATAGATTTGATCTTACAATCACTTAACAAGAACTTTTCTCAATTCGTTATGAACTACAACATGAATGAGATAGATAAGACACCCACTGAATTGTTGGGCATGTTAAGAACTGCTGAAACCAACATTCAGAAGGAATCCCCTGCTCCCATGCTGATGGTGAACAAAGGGGGAGCCAAAGGGAAAAGAAAGTGGAAAGGCAATAAGAAGAGGATTGCATCCAAATCTGTTGCCAATCCTAATTCTGCTCCCAAGAAGGCTATTAAGCCTAAAGGAGGTGTCGAAAAGGGTGATTGTCACCACTGTGGTAAACCGGGACACTGGAGGAGAAACTGTCATGCTTATTTGGAAGAGCTGAAGAAGAAGAAGGATGCTGGCCAGACTTCTGCTTCAGGTATTTATGTTATAGAAGTCAATTTGTCTACTTCTACATCTTGGGTATTGGATACCGGATGTGGTTCTCACATTTGTATAAATGTGCAGGAACTGCAAAGGAGTAGGACACTGGCTAAGGGAGAGGTAGACCTACGAGTTGGCAACGGAGCAAAGGTTGCTGCTTTGGCTGTAGGGACTTACCATTTATCATTGCCCACTGGGCTTATATTAGAACTTGAAAACTGTTTGTATGTGCCTTCTATTTGTAAAAACATTATTTCTGTTTCTTGTTTAGACAAGAAAGGTTTTTCATTTACCTTTAAAGACAATGGTTGCTCTTTTGGTTTGAATGACATTACCTATGGTGTTGCACAGTTATTTAACGGTTTGTATGTTCTTAATTTAGATACTCCTATCTTGAATATAAATAACAAACGACTTAAAACTAATTACTCAAATCAAACATACCTTTGGCACTGTCGTCTAGGCCATATAAACGAGAAACGCATTTCCAAGTTACATCAAGATGGTTTCTTGGATCAGTTTGATTTTGAATCATATGATGAATGCGAGGCTTGTTTACTAGGCAAGATGACTAAAGCTCCTTTTACCGGACAAGGTAAGAGGGCCACCGTACGACTAGAACTAATACATAGCGATGTATGTGGTCCTATGAGATCGATGGCAAGGGGTGGCTATTTCTACTTCATTACGTTTACTGATGATTTCAGTAGATACGGATATGTGTATCTTTTGAAGAACAAATCCGAAGCATTTGAAAAGTTCAAAGAGTATAAGGCAGAAGTAGAAAAGCAAACTGGCGAAAGCATAAAAACTCTAAGATCTGATCGAGGAGGTGAATACTTAAGCCATGAGTTTAAGAACTATTTGAGGGAGTGTGGTATTGTATCACAACTCACTCCTCCTGGAACACCACAATGGAATGGGGTTTCCGAAAGGAGGAATCGTACCTTGTTGGACATGGTGCGATCAATGATGAGTCAAGCAGATCTTCCAATTAGTTTCTGGGGTTATGCCCTGGAAACGGCTGCATATACACTAAACCGTGTTCCTAGTAAAACGGTTCAACAAACTCCATATGAGATATGGACAGAAAAACGTCAAAGCATGTCCTTTATGAACGTATGGGGATGTGAAGCGTTTGTGAAACGCCTAATGTCAGACAAGCTTGGACCAAAATCTGAAAAATGTATTTTTGTGGGATACCCAAATGAAACAAAGGGTTATTCTTTCTATAATCCTTCAGAGAACAAAGTAATTGTTGCTCGAACTGCTGTATTTTTAGAAAGAGAGCTAGTCTCTAGAAAAGATAGTGGGAGGAAAATAGATCTCGATGAAGATCGAGAACCACTTGATAACATTGAACCTGAGATGGAGCATGAGCAAGATATACAAGATAACACTGCTCAAGAAACACAGGTCGTTCGTAGATCTAGTAGGACTCGCTATGATTCAAGAAGAAATTATGGATTTCTCCTAATTGAAAATGGCGATGTGATGCTCATAGATCAAGATGAGCCTCTCACCTATCAAGATGCTATGAACTCACCAGACTCTAAGAGATGGCAAGAAGCCATGAATTCTGAAATGGATTCCATGTATGAAAACCAAGTATGGACTTTGGTTGATCCACCTGAAGGGGTAAAACCTATCGAGTGCAAATGGATTTTCAAGAAGAAAATCGACATGGAAGGTAATATACAGACCTATAAAGCTCGACTGGTTGCAAAAGGTTTCAAACAAATTCATGGTATTGACTATGATGAAACCTTCTCACCAGTAGCAATGATAAAATCCATCAGAATTATGCTTGCAATAGCGGCTTACTATGATTACGAGATATGGCAGATGGATGTCAAAACAGCCTTCCTTAATGGAAGCCTTGAAGAGGATGTGTACATGACACAACCTGAAGGTTTTAGAAATCCAAAGGATGCTGGAAAAGTATGTAAGCTGCGTAGATCCATTTATGGATTGAAGCAGTCCTCTCGGAGATGGAACATCCGGTTTGATGAAATAGTCAAAGGTTTTGGCTTTATTCAGAACATGGATGAACCATGTGTTTACAAAAAGTTTAGTGGGAGCCATGTGGCATTCCTAGTATTATATGTCGATGATATATTAATAATAGGGAATGACATTCCTTCAGTGTTCCAGAAATCGCTAGGCGGAGCTAGGCGGTTGAGGTACCGCCTAGGGATTAATCGGGTAGGCGGGGATTAATCGGACGGATTAATCGGAGCATTAATCGGTTGTATTTAAATATTATTTTTAATATTTATATTTATATAATATTATAATTACAAAATATATCATATATCAATTTTTTATTGTCCGAATAAAAACAATCTTAAGTTCTTAACCAAGTAGATATCAATTTCCCAAATATTTTTGTCAATTTTTGACTTTTTCAACGATTTTTGCAAATTTTTTGCCATTTTTTGTCGATTTTTGACTTTTTCAGCAATTTTTATTACTGACCGCCTCAACCCGCCTCAACCCGCCTCGGACCGCCTAGACCGCCTAACCCCGACTTTGACCGATTTTCTAAAAAACGTTTTTTTACCCGCCTAGACCCGCCTCGGGGCGTTTTGATGGCGCCGCCTAGGCGCCGCCTAGGCGGCCGCCTCAGCCGAGTTTTAGAACACTGCATTCCTTCTCTACAGGCTGTAAAGACTTGGTTAGGACAAAGTTTTTCTATGAAAGACTTGGGCGAGGCTACCTATATATTAGGGATCAGGATCTATAGAGATAGATCAAGAAGATTAATCGGCTTAAGCCAAAGTACATATATTGACAAAATTTTGCATCGTTTTGGAATGCAAGATGCAAAAAGGGGATATGTCCCTGTATCTCATGGGATAACGATCTCAAAAGAGAATGGTCCTAAATCATTGGATGATAAAGACCGCATGAGTAAGATACCATATGCTTCAGCAATTGGATCTATCATGTATGCAATGATATGTACTCGTCCGGATGTTTCGTATGCTTTGAGCATGACGAGCAGATACCAGTCTAATCCAGGTGAAGGTCACTGGACGGCGGTCAAGAATATTCTTAAGTACTTGAAAAGGACTAAGGATTCATTCTTGGTGTATGGAGGAGAAGAGAAGTTAACGGTAAAGGGTTACACGGATGCTAGTTTTCAAACTGACAGAGATGACTCTGTTTCTCAGTCTGGATTTGTGTTTTGCCTAAATGGAGGTGCTGTAAGCTGGAAAAGTTCGAAGCAAGAGACAGTAGCTGATTCTACAATGGAATCCGAGTATATTGCTGCATGTGAGGCAGCCAAGGAAGCTGTATGGTTACGGAAGTTCATTACAGAGCTTGGTGTCGTTCCATCGATCGCAGATCCCATAGATCTTTACTGCGATAATAATGGAGCTATAGCTCAAGCCAAGGAGCCGAGAGCTCATAGCAGGACAAAGCATATACTTCGGAGATATCACCTTATTCGAGAAATAAATGATAGAGGGGATATTCACATATGTAAAGTGCATACTGATGATAATATTGCAGACCCGCTGACTAAGGCTCTGTCGCAGCAGAAGCATGAATGTCACACTAGTAGCATGGGTATTCGATACATGGGTGATTGGCTCTAGTGCAAGTGGGAGATTGTTAGTATTGGTGCCCTAGAGGCAATGCAATACATTATATTTATGTTTGAGTAATTTTATATATTCAATATATATATGTTTATTATTGGCTTTATTTACTGCGAAATAAATAAAGTATAATAAATGTCCTTAGAATCTTGATACAAATTATATAGTTGCAAGTATGTGACTTGAACATGAGATTATATAATCATCGTATCATATTCTTAAATGTCCCTAGCCGAGTATTATTATTAATTAGGACAATAATAATACACTGAGGCTAGTATGATAATTGACTGATGACCACATCTCATTGGTCATAAGTATGAAGATACTAAAAGCAATGCATAGGTAACTGTACGAGTACAGGGTACTGGACAGACCCACAGTGAGATACATCATGGTAAATAATAAATGTGTCATATGTATTCTCACAGTGATAATGGTGTAATGATCCTTAGACCTGAAGTCGTTATAATTCTACATGAGAATTAATATATTTTGAATTCGTCAAACGTTATCTTTAGCCGGATAATGATAAAGGTGAATATCGGATATATTATGAATCATGTGAGAAATATGAACGATCTAGATGGGATTTAACTCTCCTGATAAAGGAGTGATATTATCGGCCTCTTGTTTGAGTGAGACTATGAAATGCATGGCCATGCTCAAATGTTGATTTGATTAAATAGTCTACTCATCGATCAAGAAAATGAAGATTAAATTATGAAGAGGATGACACATAACATGCCTCGAGTTTAATCTATAATATCATGATTTAAAGGGATTATATTACATGGAACATTAGTCATAAAAGGTTGATTGAATCGTTGATTTAATTATTGTTTTATCGGGTAGCAATAATGTGTTACTAGACGCCGCTTATTGTTTATAATTTTATTAAAGAATAAAATTATTGCCAATGAAATAATAACCTACAGGGTCACACACAAAGAATGTTTAAAAGGGAAATTAATTTATTTCATGAATTTAAATTAATAATAATTTAAATTATGATTTTAAATTAATATTAAATAATAATTCGAATTTTATAAAATTAATTAAGTGAGACTTGATTAGTTAAAGATAAAATTTGAAGATGTATTTTCTTGACTTATTTGATTAATTAAGTATGACTTAATTAATTTATTTAAATAAATAAGATTTGTTTAAATAAAAAAATGGCCTAATTGTTTAAGGCTCCATTTTACTTTATTTCTCTTTATAAGCCAAGAGTTGGCAAACCATTTGCGTGATAAGAAACTGAAATCTCAGTTGGGAAACACAAGGAGAAATCAAGTTCAAGTCAAGAACACATCCGGATTATTTATTTTGGCTAGTACCAATTTCCGTGGCAAAATCGTTCGACGATTCAAGCAAGCATTCAAGTGTGGATACCGGTGGAGGAGTTACATTTTAGCTCTCAAGATCAACACTTTTAGCTCTCAAGATCAACAAGCTAGGATCTCCATTTGTCATCCATTGGAAAGCTTTAACAAGGTACAATCTTGTTCTTGAGAATTTTTATACCATGATCATCATTTTATACATGGATCCGGGCTTTGGAATTCGTTTTTAATTGTTATTTACGTATTATCCGCTGCGTTATTATGCCCGAATTCCAACATGATCACCATTCCCTTGGTAGATAGTGGCAGCTTTTTTCAAGCAATAGGCATCTACTCTCAAAAAGACAGGAAAGTTTGACAGATTTTATATTCAGAAGTCTTATTTTTTATCTACTCTTTATGGTCATTCCTCCGCACCTACTCTCAAAAAGCCAGGAATGGTTGACAGATTTTATATTCAGAAGTCTTCTTTTTTATAAAAGAAGACAATGAAAATACACACGAACATTTCTCCATTTTTTTATCTACTCAAATAATTTAAAGCTAAAAGAACCTTTTCCAGTCTCAATCATCAAAGCAGGAGATATGAAGGCTTTGGATGTAATTTGACTCCTTTTTTCCTTGTATCTAATCATCATTTCTTTTTTCTTTTACTTTCTTCAAATTAAATTACATTGTGTGAGTAGTGATTAACCACAAAATAATGCCAACTATCAAAGTGCAACAGATAAGATGACATGGCAGACCTGATATTCACGTAGCCAGGGTTCTGCAATTTGCAATCCAATTGCCACTTTCCCAAGCTGCAGATTGTGCATGCATGTTGCAAGCGGCTGCATTAAAAGATATCATGAGTATATATTTCTCGTTGGCATATAAACCATAAAGATATATAATAAATTAAAATAATTGCAAGTGCCAATATTATAATACTGGAATAATAATAAAAACCTACAGTTTAGGCTATCAATAACCTATGATCCCAACAGAAAACCTGATATCTAAAAAATATATATACACACATATTTGGCATCAACCTGAAGATATTGGTGGTAAATTGCAAAAGGAGCTGAATATGATAAAAGTGGGAGGACTTCTTTGACAATTGTCCAAGCATCCATATCGGGGACAGCCATTATGAGGCTGCATATTCATACAGAACTTATCAGCCTCGGTGATGTAGTCAATTATTAAATGGAAACTTCTATCAAAATTTGCAATTAACCTTGAAAAGCCAGTTTCTCTCCATGACTTAATTGCCTCTTTTGGCGCTTTCTCTCCAGCTTTTGCAGCTTTGCAAGCCTTGGAAACTGGAGAAGCAGCTGTTTCCAAAATATCTGAGTTATTATTTTCAGGTGTTGCCATCAATTCATCCATATTGCCAGAGTTTGGAGGTGGTGATGTCAACTTTTCCTGTACAATGTTATTCAGCATCTCCCTACTATTAGAGTGAAGGAATAAAAGAAATAATTGCTTTACAATTTGTTAGTATGACCTACATGGGATAGACTCACAGTGTTACAAGAATTTTCTGGTTGGTCATGTTGCAGTGAAATTTCATTTTCACGGGCAGAGAGCTCAGTGAGAGGTGATTGCACAATTCTAGAACAAAGATCAACAAAGTTAGTACCAACCCAATTTACGCATGTGCTCTTATAATGAAATATATATCATGTACCACAACCCCCCCCCCCCCCCAAAAAAAAATTCCCTCAAAGGGATTAATAAAGGTACAAAAATTTGTCCGCAAAAGTACATAAAAGAGTTTTAATGTGAGTTTGTGTGGAATTGAAAAAAAAAAGGTGATAGGATACACGTTTGTTCTTCATTTGCTTGCAAAAAAACACCCAAGACATCTCTTTGAGGACGGACTACCAGAATATTGAATTTGGAAGAACTTATGAATGGCAGATATCCGGGAATGGAAGAGCTAGAAGGAGACGGTACCTTTTGCAAATTTCATCGCTGAAGTTAAACATCCTTACTATATCGATTGGATATGGATTTGCTCCAAGATAGGTATTGCATACGTACCCCATACCTATCATTGGTTAATAACAATCAACAATTAAGTGTTAGACATATAAAATAACTCTCCGCTAAATGGTAGACCAACTAATAGCACCATCTCCTGTGTAGAGCTAAATACTTACTGAGCACCATCTAAGGATAGGGACTAAACAAACTAATGGGTTGGCTGAACAGACATTTCAGTATGTTGTCTAATAAAGTCCATATTGAAACCTCTGCTTTACTTACTTAGTCAATTAGTTTGAACTTGCAAAACACTACATCAACGATCGAGATTTGCATCATTTCATTATGAACACTTCAGAAAAGACTTTCATCAAAGAACACCTAAAAAACACCTAAAAAAATGAAATCTACAACTAAATCCACTATTTTGTGTGTGAACTCATTAACAATACCATTAACACGGATGGCAATTTATACCGATCTGATGGATACCCAATCCGATTGGGTTTTACTGAACCCGAATATTTGGGTTTGGGTTTATTTTTAAACCCGAACTATTTTCGGGTCAGATTTGGGTTTTTGGTATACCATTTCGAACCCGGCCCGAATACCCGAAACCCATTTCAAGCCGATCCAAACCCGAGCTGACACCCGTTTTGAGTTATTAATTTATGAATGTTGTGGACTAAAGAACAACAAATAGGCCAAATGGCTTTGTACTGATTTTGTTTCATTTGGTTTCAAACTTTTAGTAGAACCAGAGCTTTATGTTTATATGTTTCATGTCATACTTTTGTCTTAAGCTGCTATGTATGCATTTCTAATTAATCTATTTTTTCGGGTTTCGGTTAAACCCGAACCCGAACAAAACCCGACGAGTTCGGGTTTGGATTTATTGATTCAGGTTTTCTTCGGGTTCGGTTCGGCAAAAAAAATTCGGGTTCGGGTTTGGTTTTTGCTAAACCCGTTTCGACCGACCCGTTTGTCATCCCTACATTGACACTATCAAAAAAGAATAATAATAATAATAAAAATATTTGAGACCAGACCCAATTAATTCATAACCAAGAGTACAAATAAATGAAATAAATGCAAAGAGCAAAGCCACACCCAAGAGTTATACATTTATCAAATAATACTCAAATTGAAAGCCTCTTTCAAACTGCTCAAATTCAAAAGTTCTTAAGAATCTTTAAAATCTTTCAAAAGTTGTTTACAACCTTTATTTTCTAAATGCAGAGGCCTTCTAAGGAACCTCCTCTCTACTCAAGGTATGTAACTAAGCATACATCTCACCCTTCTGTTAGGAATAGCACTGCATCAGTTTTATATAAGTAGTAATAAGAGTGCATTAGTAAGGGTAGTTGTGTCTTTTCCATTTCAGGAGTTAGTTACAAAAAGCTGAGTCTATAAATAGTTGATACATTCTTGTAATTCAGTTTATGCTTATTGAAGATACAAGGGAACTTTGTTCCACTAACTTCTTTCTCCCTTCTCTCTAGGGTTACTCTCTCTAAAAACCTATCGTTCTCTACAAATTTCTAACTAATTCTCTCTCTATCTCTACATTTCTGATCTAATTCTATCTGTTTCTATCTCTAAATCTCTGTTCTTACCCTATTTCTCTGCTAAAACAGCTCTGTTTCTATCATTTCTGCCCTTATATTAGTGTAATTCAGCTTTTAAATTTATAAAATACCAAACACGCTTGAAAACTCAGTTCAGGAACCTCCAGTTTCTGACACCTTCCCAAACCCTACTTCTGGGTGTGACATACTGAATATGTTTGGTTTGGTTTATAACCCCATACCAAGAAAAAGGGAATAACTACAAACCATTATAATATATGTTGGAGTAAAAGATTCCAGTTCCATATATTAGGAATTGAAGGCAACTATAAACCTAACATTATAACATATTAATTTTGGGAAAGGTCCTCAGGATCTAAACAATAAAACATTAGCATACCTCCCATTCGTTCTGCCACAGCACCAGTAAGAAGACCGCCGATCATGTCAACTACAAGGACATCGGAGTGTGCTGTGATATTGGCCATGGAAAGAAGAAGAGACAAACTGTCCACTCGCAAAAATCTGTGGATTAGAGAACGGTTAACAAATAACCATTTATATTAAGCTCCAAGGAGCATAAGATAATATCACCACATTACCTAGCAACTGACAGTAGACGAAATGATAGATGTTACAAGCTATGAGCAAACTAAAGGCCTATTAAATGCATGAAATGAAACAGTTCATTACTTATTTTACATGCATTAACAATCGGCATACATTTTCCTAAAACAGGCTCTCTCTCTCTCTCTCTCTCTCTCTCTCTCTCTCTGCTAATTGTAAAACTGGCAATAATGCACATACTCTAGAGTCTAGAGGAGGAAGTGATCTAGGAAACAATTGTACATATATGAGTCGTTTTATCTGCTAGATGTAAAACAGTTCAGAAACAATAACTGTCTTACAGTGCAACAATAATTGACCACAAACAATAAATCAAGTCCAAAATTGATGATATTTTACCCGATTCTGGTTGGATATTTCTTGAAGTATGTCTCACATATGCTGGAAGAAAGAAGAAATAAAATTTGTCAAATGGTAAGAAGTAGCTGAAAAATACGTTTAAAAGACATTTATTGTGGGTGCTTCATGTCACTACAAGGAACAAAAATCCAATTTTACAAAACCCCAACCACTCAGAGACACTTATCTAAGAGAACTACAGTTTACCTGCGTGCAAAAGGACGTCGCAAAAGTACTCTAGGTGCATACTTTTTCTGCTTTTTCAGCCTATATTTTTCCTGCATGGAGATAGGAGTCAGCATTTAGCATTTAGCATCCGGTCAAGTGATTTTTAGATAATGCTTTTCATGTGAATAAAGCTTGCCTGTGAAAATGATGTTTTCTTATCAAATGTTGCACTATTAGCAATAAGAGCTTCAACAATTTCATTCCCAGTTGCACCCTCCCTGCATCAGAACGATATTAATTATGTAATAGATGCATGTTAAGGTTCAAATAATTCACTCTCTCATATGTTGCTCAAGTAATAATTTAATATTATGTGTACACATATATTTGCATCTTTTTTTTATAGATAATGAAAAGTCGTAGGCAAATAGGATGGGAAACATATATTGTCGATGAAAAAAAAATCATAAAATAAGGTTGTCCAAAGTCTAATATACAGGAGAAAGAGCTTTTTTATTTATATCAGCAGAGTACCCTCTTCCACATCACGGCACAAATATACAAATGTTAAAAAGAACATATTTACATTTAACGTGATCCTTAAAAGATATTATACCTTCGCATTGCATCTATCTCATCCCCAGTAAGAGTCTGAGCTGTATTATTATCGACTAGGGCACGGTTGTCTTTTGGCTCATCTATTTTGCAACCCTTTTCCTCTTCATTCGGTACTAAAATTCAACGAAAAAATATGGTTAAAATGAAAAAATAAATACACAAGCTCACGCAGAACCTACGTAAAGAAGAAAGCTAAAACCTTAGTTTAGCACACACAAGCTTTAGAGAGCTCCCTAATAATTTTCTCTGCCATGCAGATATAATTTGTGATAAACAAAATGTCCCCTTCCTTCAAAATGCAATTATATTGAACCAAATTGCTTCTTGTTACCCTACTGGTGAAATGCATAGACAATGTTGTACAATAACATTGCTAAAAAGGTGCTCTAATAGTTTAGCTAACATTGTTGTAATAACATTGTTAAGAGCAACTCCAATAGATTAGCTATAGAAAAAATTTATAGAATTTGGAATAAAAAAAGGGTGCTCTAATAGTGTCCAAGTGATTCTTTACAAAGTTAGGATCCTCATCTCATTCCTTATCTCTAAGGATTCTATGAGCAAGTTCAAGTCCAATAGAGTCCTAGACTGTTCTTGAAAAAAAAATATAAACAATATGGGTCGTAGTGATTTAGGACAGACAATAATATGTCCTAAATCACTAGGAGCCATACTGGCTGTATAATTTTTAAGGAGCATAGCATGAGTCTTTTGGAGTTGGTCTAGAAAGTTATTAACTCAAGCAGACCAAGAACTATCTGTCCTGTTTCTAAAAACATAGGAAAGCATAGCGTAATGCATGACAAGATTCAATTTATTTAATTACATATGAAGATTCAATTTTTTAGAGGCATAAAAACATAAAAGGATGATTTCGGATGTCTAATTCAAACTATCATCGACGACTCAAAAAGAACTAAAAGTTTATACAAGGGAACTAGGGGGGTAGAAAAAAAAAACTAACAAAAAAAATTAAATTTACATTATCAACCACGAGCAAACAAGAATCCTATTACAATTTATAATATCCAAACTAATACAAACACGCCACAGAGTTAAAAAAGACATGACGAACCTATCCATGAGCAAAACTTGTGAAGCTCAAAAAGTAACAGTGACACGAACCTTGAAGAAGGGGAGATAAAAAAGGGCCATTATCACCGGTTTCAACTTGAAAGAGAGAACCAAAGTGACAACCAATTAACGGCTGAAGAGAACAACTCTTATTCCCAATTTTCAATGTTCTGTTGTTGATTCGATCAATTACAAAACAAACATGAAAAAAAGCGGTAAATTCGTAAACATTAAGTTGAAATAATAATAAATAAACATGTATGAGAGAGAGGGAGAGAGACAGAGAGAGAGAGAGAGAGAGAGAGAGAGAGGACGTACGAGGCAGGGGTGAGGCGAGAAAAGAGAAGACGATCTCCATCGTTGATATCAAGCAATACATTACAGCCTTCCCATGTCATTTTAGGATTTTGTTTTTCAATTGACATGGCTGCCTGCTGCCTGCTTGGCGGAGTTGGGGTTTCAGGGGGAGATTGTAGAGAGCGTGGGTTATGTCTGCTTCAGGGGTTTATCCCTCCGTTTTTACAGATTCGGATTTAAATTAAATTAAAGTCTACAAATATTGGAACTAAATTAATTTACATTATTTTTAATAAATCAGAAAAGTTATAACCTAGCATTTGAAAAAAAATTAAAAATAACAGTTTTTTAATCAAAATAAACAAAAATAATAAGAGAAAAAAGTTTCTGGTATTATCTCAGAAAATTTATCAGAGTTAACATTATGAAATTACCTTATATTATGTATTCAAGCACATATTTTTATTTAATAAAAAATTATTCACTTTCCTTGTATATAATAATGCACAAATCTAATATTTACAATCTAAATACATAGAACATGTGTCATCTTATTATTAGATTTAATTCCATTACCTCAAATAAGTTTGAGAAAATGACCAAAATACCTCAAAATGAGATACCCATAGCCCGAAATGCATTTTTGCGGAACAGATGGCCCTATCTACCCACGGGATACGCCACTGGAAATGGCGTATCCCATCTACTATAGCAACTCCCTCGTCTGTCTTCTCTCCCGTCTCTCTCGCCCTCTCTCAATCGCTCCGATCTCTCTCCCCCTCTTGCTCCTCTCTCCGGCCACCTCCACTATAACAGAGCATATCAAAACAATCACCGCTGTTTCCTCTTCATTATGTATGAACTGATTTATCAAACTCTGGCCCCGTAGGGGCGAAAAGACCTCGTCGGAAAATCAATTTAAGTTTTATGGTTCGATTTGGGGGTTGAAAATTCGGCAAAACAAATGTTTCGAAATTGGTATGTATGTGTAGATCGTCGAAAGACGATTCGATTGATGTATAATACGTTAATGGAAAGTACCCGTAGGCTGTGAATGGTGGTTTTGTTGTTTTATCGCCATCGGAATCGCCTCGTCGCGTTTCTGCGAATTTGGAGAAGACGCTGGATACGCAATTGGAAAATGTGTATCCTGAGATGCGCATTTTACAATTGCGTATCTCAAGATACTGTAGCATCATCCAACAGCGTGACGATGACGTCAGGTGACGTCATCACGCATGTCCCAGTTGCGTGTCTCTGTGATACGCCGTACCCAGTTGCGTGTCTCTTGCTGTTACTCCTTCCCCAGCAGCGTATCTTCAATACACTCCTTCCCCAGTAGCGTATCTTCATGACACTCCTTCACCAGTAACGTGTCCCGTGGGTATTTAGGGCCATCCGAGTTGGCGGTGGATATTTTGGTAATGGGAATAGAAAAAAGAGGTATTCTGGGCCATCACCCAATAAGTTTTCTGAGATAATTTCAGGAACTTTATTTTCAAATAATAATTATCGGGTGTTTTGGTTGTTTATTTGTGAATTGGGTATCACATTTGTAAACATCAGACAAAAATATTTTTTTTATGATGTAATGCCCAAATGATAAATACGTATTATGTATCAATATCTAATTCCAAATGTATATCTTATATAAAATATTTTAATACCCAAACTAAGAATGTGTAACATGAATACCCAATTACGATTTGAATATTTCAATTGATAAAATTCATCAACACTTCTCAAAATGGATATTTTGATTAAATTCAAGGGCTTTTTTCATAAATAAATAGGAAAAAGTAAATTTTTGCAAATTTACTATCTTTAAGAATTGCTATTTGCAATATTACCAACCTAAGTTTCAAAATTGCAAAAATACTAGGTCCCCCTCCTCCCTCACTTTCTCTCTCCTCCTGTCCAGGTGCTTTCAGCGCATGTTTTACCTTTTTTTTTTTTTAAGATGGGTGCTATTTTGGGTTGGATGGCCCCGCAGGGGAAATATTCAACTTAATGCAACCACATTCAACTAAATGCAACTAAATTTCTGATTTCAAGTTCCATTGTTCAATTGTCATTTTCGACCTCTTTTTTGAACTCTAATATATATATATATATATATATATAATCAGCAACTGAATGCAACCACATTCAACCACATTCAACCACATCAACTGCAACAGACTTCAAAACCATTTTTTTTTTAATGTGGGATGATTTTGGGTTGCATGGCCCCGCAGGGGCATATTCAACTTAATGCAACCACATTCAACTAAATGCAACTAAATTTCTGATTTCAAGTTTCATTTGTCAGTTGTCATTTTCGACCTCTTTTTTGAACTCTAATATATATATATATATATATATATATATATATATATATATATTAGAGTTCAAAAAAGAGGTCGAAAATGACAACTGACAAATGGAACTTGAAATCAGTAACTGAATTCAGTTGAATATGCTCCTGCTGGGCCTTGCAACCCAAAACCACCAAAATTAAGGTGGACTGCTTTTGGGTTCCAAGGCCCCGCAGGGGCATATTCAACCAAAGTTGAATGTGGTTGCATTTGGTTGAATATTGCCCCTGGCGGGGCCTTGCAACCCAAATCCACCAAAATCACCCACCTTTAAAAAAGTTGAATGTGGTTGCATTTGGTTGAATATTGCCCCTGGCGGGGCCTTGCAACCCAAATCCACCAAAATCACCCACCTTTAAAAAAGTTGAATGTGGTTGCATTTGGTTGAATATTGCCCCTGGCGGGGCCTTGCAACCCAAATCCACCAAAATCACCCACCTTTAAAAAAGTTGAATGTGGTTGCATTTGGTTGAATATTGCCCCTGGCGGGGCCTTGCAACCCAAATCCACCAAAATCTTAAAAAGTTGAATGTGGTTGCATTTAGTTGAATGTGGTTAATGTGGTTGCATTAAGTTGAATATGCCCCTGCGGGGCCATGCAACCCAAAATCATCCCACATTAAAAAAAAATGGTTTTGAAGTCTGTTGCAGTTGATGTGGTTGAATGTGGTTGAATGTGGTTGCATTCAGTTGCTGATTTCAAGTTCCATTTTTCAGTTGTCATTTTCGACCTCTTTTTTGAACTCTAATATATATATATATATATATATATATATATATATATATATATATATATATTAGAGTTCAAAAAAGAGGTCGAAAATGACAATTGAACAATGGAACTTGAAATCAGAAATTTAGTTGCATTTAGTTGAATGTGGTTGAATGTAGTTGCATATTGCCCCTGGCGGGGCCATGAAACCCAAATAGCATCCCGTCTAAAAAACAAAAAAAAAAAAAAAAGTACGTACCAGGCGCTGAAATGAAAGCAGGAGGGAGGGAAGAGAGAGGAAGGAGGGAGGAAGGGTGGAGGGGAATTGGAAAGATGGTATTTTTGCAATAAATCTTTTTTCTTTTTTAAAAGATGGTATAATTGCAATTTATTTAGAAAGATGGTATTTTTGCAAAAATCATTTAAAAAGTTGGTATTTTTGTCAAATTCCCTAAATTCAATTAAAAATGGATATTATTCGCTTAATATTTTTGTTGAAAAGTTGTGAATTGTGATATCTAAAATGTTGGGAAAAGAATTGTTATTATCTCTTTGTACA
Organism: Kitagawia praeruptora; assembly: GCA_037693485.1. Lineage (NCBI taxonomy): Eukaryota > Viridiplantae > Streptophyta > Magnoliopsida > Apiales > Apiaceae > Kitagawia > Kitagawia praeruptora. The sequence goes on from CM075349.1 coordinate 845,182, forward strand.
TTTACTTGTTTTATAAAAATCTTGTTTGATGATTAATGATTGCTTGTATAGTTTTACTAGTTTATATTAGTGTTTTAAAAATCAGCGATTAATTGGAATTAATCGTCGATTAATCGCTAGATGTGACTAATCGAAAATCGGATGAAAATTTGTTTTTACAAAAATCGGGCAAGATTCGATAAAAATTGATAAAATCAATCAAAAATCGTGATAATCGATAAAAAATCGGACAAACTGTTAAAAATTAGTAAATTCTAAAAAAAATTAATTAAAAACTAAAAAAGAAAGAAGCCTGGATAAAAAATAAAAAACATTATTTTTGTATGCATAGTTTCTATTTAGACAATTAAATCATGATTTTTCTCAATTTTTCTTCTCAAATTCACTCAAAATTCAAAATTCAAATATTTTAAATATTATTTATTTGAATCATACTAAATTTAAAATTCATTTAATTTAAACAAATAATGATTTCATATGTATAATTAAAATAATATAATAATATTATATATAATAATATTAAATAATATAAAAAATCATATTAAATAATATAAAAATAATATTAAATTATTCCCGATTAGTGATTCGATTAATCATTCCGATTAATCCCCGATTATCCGATTAATCGCTGAATGGTGCCTCTACCGCTTAAATCCGATTCTCGTTTTTTACAACATTAATTTATACTCTCATTTGATATTGAAAATGGTTCGTAACATTTGTATTATAATGTTTAAATTAATAATAATAAAGTATACATTATGTAATTTTAATTAAATTTTGATCAATTTAATCCCAAAAAAAAGAGGTCAAAATCGACTATCAATCAGGAAAGTGAATATGTTTGATTTTTCTACGCACAATTTAAGTCTTTTGATTGCATAATTAAAATAAAAATTATTATTTTTTCTTGAATAAAGATATATAATTAAAACTTTAATTTATAAAAAGAAAATTTATAAAATAATAATTTTTAGTAACCGATCAATGTACTTAAAAATATGTGTCGAAAAATCAATTGATAAATAAAAATAAAATAAAGGAAATAGTTTTTTTTACCATAATTACTTTTACAAAAGAAAGAGTTGCTACCAAACAAACTAGGACAAACTCAATATACGACTGTCATGCCCCACTTAAAAAATTATTACAATAATAGGTATCGGTGTGGTTGTACTTTAATCTTTTTAACACCCAGTTATATTTTGTGACGTCGGTTCTTAAGAGGTAAAGTTGAAAACATCAAATAAAACAATTATTTGCATATAGACAGACCTGTATATTATATATTTATAAATGTATATTATCAGACCGCAAACTTCAAAATCTGAAATTGACATAAGAAATAATGCCACACAAACACCACAAATACTATCAGCTAAGACCAAACCATGTAGCGTAACAATACCAATTGGATGTTTGTTGATTTATGACTAGCAAGAATTGAACTAAAGAAGATAAAGACTCCATCTTCTACATTGCTCCCCAAACACAATCACATTGATAACTCACACGGCTGATTAGAGGCTTCCGATTACTGTTCCGTGACGTGTCACCTGAGTTTGGGGTATCTGCAAAACAATGCTTGCCCAGGGGTGGTGGCCGTCAAGCACCTCCGGTGTAAGAATCAGTAATCGGAAATAATAATAATCAAGCTGGTAAGAATGTATCGGATGTGAAGAATATGTAGAGAGCTTTTATGTTGCTAAGATTATGTGTGTGTTGAATTGTCTCTCCTTACCTTATGTGCAGAATAGGGGTATTTATAGGCTAAGCCTCCCAGTCACTGTAGGCCACTTGGTAGCCGCAAAACCTATAGTGAGCCCCACTTGGTAGCCGCAAAAGCTACAGTGAGTCCCACTTGGTAGCCGCAAATGCTACAATGATTGGTGTGACCTTTCCTGACACGGCGCCATTCTTCGCCTGTGCGCTATGCTGTTCAGAGCTTTGTCTGCCACAACTGGGTGTCCTTGTGTTCCCTTGAATAGCGATTGTTCCCTGTCTTGTAGAGCAAGATAGCAAAATAGCAAGATATTTTGTACAAGAGTATTTTTCTAATGATATTTATTGTCAAGTTGAGTAATTTAGGAAACTAAATATCTTATGACACGTGTATGAGTATGAGAGTGACAAATGTTGTGTTGTAGGCGGGCACCTACTCGCAAACGCGTGCCCGGCGAGTGGACCGACTCCACAGCGGCTCCACATATACTTCCATATTGCGGCCCAACTGACCGCCGGAGATTTTATTCATGGTTTTTTGGAAGGTGGCGCCGGCGTTGATCAGTCCAAATGGCATGACTTTGTAACAATACACCCCCCTATGTGTAATGAAGGCTGTTTTTTCTCTGTCTTCGGGGGTCATTTTGATTTGATTGTAGCCAGAGTAGGCATCCATGAAGCTTAGCATCAAATGGCCCGCTGTTGCATCGATGAGTTGGTCTATTGAAGGGAGTGGATACGGATCCTTTGGGCATGTTGCGTTTAAATCAGTGTAATCCACGCATATTCTTCATTTTCCGTTAGCTTTTTTCACCAGTACCACATTTGCAACCCATTTAGGGTAGGTGACTTCGCAAATTAAATCTGCGTCCAAGAGTTTGTCAATCTCAACATCAATTTCCTGCTGTCGCTCTGGCGCAAATTTCCTTCTCTTTTGTAATTTTGGGGCTTTGTCCGGATCCACGTTTAACTTATGAATTGCTACGGACTCGTCTAGACCTGGCATATCCTTTGGGCTCCATGCAAAAACGTCTGCGTATTTTCTCAAAAGGTCTGTGAGGCCGGCCTTAAAGATTGAGTCCAAACCTGCTCCCACACTTACGCTTTTGCTTGAGTCTCCGGGCACAATTTCTATTTTTTCTGTTTGTACTGCGGGGCTGATTGGTGGTTTCTCCTCCCGTTTAAGACATTTCAAGAGGTTTGCATCTATCCGGGTGGGTCTTCTAATACCGGGTCATGCCCGTCTATGAATTGTACCTCTTTCTTTCTCTTGTTGTGATTTTGCTGATGTTCAGCGTGCCTTTGCCTTTTTTCTCGCCTTCTCTTATTTGCTTTTTCTCGGCGGAGATTGTTGGGTTCAGTTTTTCCCAGGGTGAGTGCTATGCCATAGCATCTTTTGGAAGTTTCAGAGTCTCCCTTGATTTCTCCAACCCCGTTTAGAGTGGGGAATTTGATTTTAAGATGAGGGGTGGATGTGATTGCCTTTAGCATGTTCAGGGTGGGCCTTCCCAAAATCATGTTGTAAAAGGAGGCGGTATTGATGTCATAGAATTTGATGATTCGACATACTTGCCTGGGAGTCTTGCGATGCCTGCTATTGGAACGGCATTGTGCCCGAAACCGTAGAGAGGTGTCTCATCAGGACACGTTTCTAATTTTTCACCATCTAGCTTTAATCTATCCCATGTGTGTTTGAAGCATATATCAACTGAGGACCCATTATCCACAAGGATCCTTTTTACTTCATTATTGGCGATGCCCAATGACACGACTAGTGCCTTAGTGTGATTTGGGTCGATGCCTTCGTAGTCTGCGTCTGTGAAAGTAATGATATTTGGCGGTCCCTCGGATATTGCATAGATGGTGTGCTCTTCTCTCGGTGGTGAAGATTGTCCGCCAAAGACGGTATGTAAGATATTTTTGTTCTATCCTTGCGAGGTGGACGCCCCTTGCACTTGTCTTGGCAAATACTGAGATAGGTTGCCAGCCTTAACTTGTCTCTCCAAGAAGTATTTGAGGGACAAACAACTGTCTGTGTAGTGTCCATGCGTTTCGTGGTAATCACAGTGTTTGTCTCTTGGTCTGTCATCAGGCGAGGAGAACATTTGGGCTGGAGGCATGTAGAATGGTTTCCCCCTTATCTCTCTGAGAATGGTTGCCCTTGGGAGCGTGAATTTTGTCCACTATGGTTCCGGGCGTTTATCCGCTCTAGGCGGGTTTGTTGGTCCCAAGCGGTTTCTGGCCGGGGCCGTGGGTTGTGATCTCTGGGCGGGAGGCGATGGCCCATGAGTATTTTGTACTTGGTGTTGGACCGGTGTTTGCCTCTGATAGGATGCAAATCTTTCCCTTTAGAAGAATGACGATTGAGTTGGCGGGGCCCTAGATTGTTTTAACACATTCAGGGATTCTATCTCGTTGATGGCATGAGATGCTAAGTCATATGCCTTTGCCAGAGTGGTGGGTTTTGTTTCCAAGAGACGGTATACGTACTTTTCACATTCATAGGGGTTAAGGCCCCTTCTCAAGTGGACCAATGCCTCTGTTTCATTGACGCAGACAACTTTGTTGACGGCTTCCTTGAAGCGGTCGATGTAGTTTTGCAAAGTTTCTCCATTGCGTTGCGCGATAGTTTCTAAAAACATGGTATGAATCTCGTGCTATTGGTTCGCTTTGAATTTATTCAAGAATAGTTTTTTGAACTCCAGCCAAGTATCTATGGACCTGGCGGATATCCTACAGAACCATCTTTGAGCATTTCCGCGGAGGGTCGCTGCGAAGAAACGGCATCTTGTCAGATCATTGTATTCATAATGGAGAGCTAGCTGGTCAAAGTAGCTAAGATGCTCTTCGGGGTCGCCTAGCCCATCAAAAGAATTGAAGCTGTGATGTTTGATGTCTTTCTGACGGGGCTCAGCCTCTAGCCTCACGGTAAATGGCGTTCCGCCCATCTCTGGTTCGTTATTGCCTTCTATCTTTTTCTTGAGTTCCATAATGGTGCGCAACATATCTGCGTTTGTGGGATGTGCATCGTCTACCTCTTTTGGGCGGACAGGTGATCGTTCTCTCTTCCTTTGTTTCTCGTATTCGGCTACGACCTTTTCATAGGCGGCCTCTTTGTCTATGATCACCTTCCTTAGGTCCCTCTGCTTTCTGTATTGTTCCCATGTCTCGGGCTGATGATGGCCTTTATTGTGCCTTTTATGATTTGTGTCCTGGGATGAGCCTAGGCGAGAAAAGGTAGAATCCGCCCTTCGGGGCCGGCTGTGGGCCTCACTTTGGTCATTGTGTGGGTTGGCTTTGGAATCTTTTTGCTCTGGTGCTTGCCCCTGGCCCTGTTGTGGGAAAGTCGAGGCTATTTGCATGATTAAGTCGATTTGCTGTTGGTTATAGCCTGTGAGGTTAAGGCTAAGGATTTGCTCTTGGTCGTCTCCCCTAGGGGGTTAGTCTGTAAGCGGTTGTCTTGGTTTAGTGGCGGGTTATGCGGTGGAACTCCATTTGTGTTTCCTTCTCTTTCTATTGCTGGTATTTCATCTGGGTTTGCTGTTGTTGCAGTGCCCCTAGATCTGGTGTTATGGGCCATTTTAGTAGTGTGTATTCTGTTTGTTTGGGATTGGTTTGCTTGTGTTTTGTCTCGTGGAGTTAGTTCGGGTAGAGCAGGCGAGGGATTTCTCTTTAAGAAAAATACCCCCTCCTTCTAGCGCCAAATGATAACTCCCACGGCTGATTAGAGGCTTCCGACTACTGTTCCGTGATGTGTCACCTGAGTTTGGGGTATCTGCAAAACAATGCTTGCCCGGGGGTGGTGGCCATCAAGCACCTCCAGTGTAAGAATCAGTAATCGGAAATAATAATAATCAAGCTGGTAAGAGTGTATCAGATGTGAAGAATATGTAGAGAGCTTTTGTGTTGCTAAGATTATGTGTGTGTTGAATTGTCTCTCCTTACCTTATGTGCAGAATGGGGGTATTTATAGGCTAAGCCTCCCAGTCACTGTAGGCCACTTGGTAGTCGCAAAACCTACAGTGAGCCCCACTTGGTAGCCGCAAAAGCTACAGTGAGTCCCACTTGGTAGCCGTAAATGCTACAGTGATTGGTGTGACCTTTCCTGACGCCGGCATTCTGCGCCTGTGCGCTATGCTGTTCAGAGCTTTGTCTACCACAACTGGGTGTCCTTGTGTTCCCTTGAATAGTAATTGTTCCTGTAAGAACCCAAATTTTCGGTAGAATTAAAACTTTTTTTTATTAAGCATTTATAAAAGGAGGAACAATGATTCCGACTACAAGGTATTAACAGTTCTAATAAATGAAGGTTGAAGGGTTATAGATTCCGATGATTATATGCCATGAAGAATGCAATGGGTTGATAACTTAGATTAGAATAATTTATCTCCTAGGGAGATAAGAGATGGGGATTCCAATTAGAGGGAATAATCTCGTGTCATCCAAATCGATATCTGTTATTAGTCCAGTGGTTCCGTTAAAGGGTTAAGGAACGCCCGAAAGAGAACGAGGACATTTTTCTAAATAAAAGGAATAAAGATAGAATAAGTGATGAATAGTATTTTTGGTGGAAATGGAAATATTATTGGACGACGCTATATAGAGGTATTCAGAACGGATTTCTGAGTTCGTATTCATGATCCAGGGGTGAGATAAGTGTATGTAAAAGCTGTCGGATTCTGAAAAACATCACTTTTATTTTTCTCTGAGATTTCCCTAGACACTGTAGGATTTAAGGATTTAATAAAAAGATTTGAGGAATTTAATTTCAAGAATTATAAAGAAGGATTGAGGATGATAGTATATATATTAAGAAGGTTTCCGGTAAAACTCTAACTAGAAATCCTTGAGATATTCCTTCGAACGATCAATCAAATTGAGCAATAACCGGACAAAGAAACAAGCAGGGAATCAAGGAAATCAAATTGGTGGGAGGATAAGGAACTAAGGTGACCAAAGAGTAAGTCAACTATAAGCTTGGTGGTGTATTTGCACTTGTACAAAAAAAGGAGAATGTATAATGTGGTGCCAACAAGTGGTCAAGTAGATGGGTGACACTTGGTCCAATGGATGGCTAACAACACAAAAGCAAGAGATGCATCCAAGTATAGATAGACATTACATGTATTAAGTCATTTAGAGAACAAAACAAAGAACAAAACCAAGAACAACCAATCTCTCCCAAACTGCCCAGCACAAACAAGGCTCAAAGAAAAATTCATATCTCAAGATCTAGAGCTTTAAAAATCACCAAATTTTAACCATAGCTTCTCCACTCCATGGACAACATTCACTCAAAATTTCATGGCAATCTAATGAGTATAGCCTAGTCAAATCTCCTCCCCAAGTTGAAGAAACAAACTGTCCTGATGCTTGACAGTTTCTGGACAGATTTTCTAATGGCCATATCTCCTTCATTACTCAATGAAATTTGGTGTTATTTAGCTTTTTGGAAAGCTGGTTAGATGCTCTACAATTCTTCTTTAGGACCCTCATCCAGAAAAGCAAGGTAAGGACCTCGTTTTTGCATTTCTTTGGACTGATGAATAGTAACTCCAAAGTGATTAACTAGTTTTCTTGTTTTGTTCTTAAGGATTAAGCTATATAAAGACTATCTAAGGCTTGTTAAGTGTTTATAAACACTTGATAGTGTTTCTAGAGCTTCCAAGAAGGTAAACCCTTAACCCACCTTTGAGTTTTATATGAGATTTGATGGTGTTTATGGCTTGTATGCATGATTTAGAGCGTGTATGTTATGTGGGTGTTATAAAAATGTTAAAATATATTTTGTGGCTCCAAGATCTGATGAGACAGTGAGGAAGATGATAAATAGTGTCCATGAGTGTTGGTTGTTGGTTGAATGATTATTTGGGGGGTTTGAAAATTGGATTATTCGTTTTTAAGCCGTCGTAATGTCGAAATGTACATAGGTGTTAAAAATAGAGCATGTCCGAAACTGTAAGTTTCTTACAAGGTTGAGGACCTGACATGAACTTGTAGATCTCGAGTCATAGATAGTTTTGGCGCAAGAATTGAAACAAACAGACTTACGGTTTAGGAATTATGATTAAATTCGTAAAAGTGGTTCGAAACCGTAATCGAAAGTTCGTAACTGAAATTGGATTCCTTTAATACTATGAAATCAGTGGCTAATCTGGATAATTAAATAATAGAGATAAAAAGGAAGGTGTGGGAGAAGAGCACATGTCGAATGGATCATTTTCCGATTTTATAAAATGTTCGAATCAAGGTTAAACGCGAACGAATCCATAGAAGCATACTTGGTTATGACTTTGGTAAATGACTTAGAAAACGAGCGATAAATCTCGAGGTATAATCTTGGTTCGTAAATGACCGACCTTAAAACTTACATGACTTAAGTATATACAAAGTGTAAGTATGACGACGTGTCTTAGTAGCGAGCGAATGACGGGTCATAGCGAGAATAAAGAGAATTGCACTAAAAGGTGTTTAACGAGATAACTCGAAAACGTGTTTCGACTTAAGTAAGTTATACTTAGCCTTTTAAAAAGTGTTAAGTGATTGACTTCGATTATTGTGACTATTTATAGATCACCGGATTGACACGAGGCACACTACCCCTACAGGATTGTCAGGCAAGTTTCCAATACCTTGGAACTGTTGTTGTGATAATATATATGATTGTTGTTATACATATGCCATAGCATGCATGTTGTTTTCAAAGTATATTAGAAAACTTGTTCCCTGAATTGATATTGGCTTATAGACTAGATATGGATTATCAGTTATAAGCAGGATTGTTTTGCTAGGACCCTTAGTGAAGGGCGTATGATATTTATTCTTTAAATATGAGACCGGGAGTCGGTATTTTGTGTTATATAGATAGTCGTGGAAACCCGGAGGGATTCCAGTGACAGAGTAGTATTCATTTTGAGGAATGTTATTATTAAACATTATTTATATTTCCATAAAAGTATAAAATACTTGGAAATCTTTCGAGAAATGTTATTTGAGTATTATTTCAGGCGAGAAATATTAATGAATATTATTTTTGAATATTCATTAGAGTTTGATTATTAATGAATAATTACTTTGATATTCATTGGAATTTTATTCATTAAATGAATATCACTTTCGGATATTCATTTAAGTTTTATGTAATTGATAAATAGTATTTCAAAAGTATTCTATGGAAGTTCTAATTACTCAAGGAATATTATTTCGAATATTAAGGTTTTGATTACTAAATGAATATCATTTGGATATTTATTTAGAATATTATTTATTAAATGAATATTATTTGGATATTCATATAGAATATTATTTGTTTAATAAATATCAATTTAATATTCATTTGGAATTTATTTATTAAATGAATCTATTTTGAATATTCATTTAGGATTTTATGTACTTGATGAATATTATTTTAAAATATTCATTGGAAGTTCTATTTACTTAAGGAATATTGCTTCGAATATTTGATATGTTAAATTATGTCTAACCGCAAGCGCACGGTGTCTATTGCTAGTACAGATGGCAAGCGGGTCGAATCCACAAGGAGACAGGTTCTACTAATTCCTTTTCAGTTATCGCTAATTGTTTCAGGGACAAACGATTATTGGAGAATATTAACTAACTAGCAAATTAAACTAAATTAACACTAAGTAAATAGATGATTAACAAATTATTTAAAACCTAGGGCAATCAGGTCCACCATGCTTACACAATTGGCTCTTAAGCTAAAGCAATCAATGTGATCCTATAACTAGAGTATGTTAATCTCTCTCAAGCATTAACACTCTCGAAACATTCAACACAATTAACCACTTTTAGTAATTCAATCAATCAGGTAATTAGAGTCAAGTTAATCTTTTCCAAGCATTAACGCTCTCAGAAATCCAATGATGCTCTCGCACTCAAATTCAATTCTGCTAATCGTATGTGTGCCTCTAGTAAGTAAATCTCTCGATCCATACCCCTATTTGCATATAATTAATCCATGATATCGGCCGATTACACAAATTAATGATTAAAACATATCAATCAGAATTAACCATAACCAATCAAACCACTATGAAAATCATGCCAATATTAGTGCAAACATGGCTTCCCTTTAAGCCCTAGAAATAACTACTCGCTAATAATTAAACAAGTAAAACAACTAGTAAAACAAGAAAACATAATTAAACTAATAAGAACAAAGAAAAGATTAAGAGAACAAAACCTTCAAACTTCAATGTTGTCACCCAAAAGAAGAGTCATGGTGTTTCTCTACATCTCCCACTAATAATACTAATCTACTCTAAACTATATTATCTGATCTAATATTACCTCCTAATTATTTTTCATCATACCCTAGATGTGTTTATATAGGCTCTAAAAGTCTTGCCCAATAAAAGTATTTTAATACTCTAAATCAATTACAAGTAGGATTCCATAACTGAATAGGATTCCTTAATTAAAATTCGTCACTTCTTTTTCTCCTCTGTTTCTGGGCTCTTCCAGTTGGATTTTGCTTACTGGACCACCTCTAAATTAAAGATAATTCTATAAGCTTCGCGTGGACAGTAATTTCATCAAATTCTGACTTCTGGAACTCAAGATATGGCCAAAACAGTGCAGGCAGGCCCGTATAGCCCAATATTACGAATTTTCTCCTATTTTATCTCCAAAATAGCTCTTTTTGCTCCAAATCCTTCCAAGTCATGAATTCTTTATTTCCTACAATAAAACAATAAAATCTATTAAATAAAAATCCAAATCAATGCAAAACACAATAAATATGAGAATAAAATCATCTAAAATATATATAAAAATATACTCTATCAAACATCCCCACACTTAGCATTTGCACGTCCTCGGGCAAATAAGTGAAATAAAAACTAAGTCCTAACAAACATCACTTTCGTAGATGACACGATTGCATTGAGCATATGCAACAAGCCGTTAAACCCCTAGGCAGCCCTAGTAGGACGAGTGTTGTCTCGTGAGGGTTTATAGTGAATATACCCACAAAATTCATCTAACCATGCAAAAGATCAATGCTAACACAACACCACACACACAAGTCCTCTCATGCCACATCAACTTAAGAATCAAAGCAAACATACGATGTCTTGGTGTCGAAAGTGCAAGTATTCACGTAGTCTACTCAACCAACATGCAGAAGGTCATAAAAATTCATGTCAAGTGTAAAAATCGTTGGTAATCATGCTAAGCCCACAAGAAACACATCTTTGAGTCTAAACCTGGGATCTCCTATGCCAAAACAAGTAATAACTCACCTTTCACTCAAAAACGAATATTCACTCAAGAACAAGGCTAAGTGTATCACTCAATTCCAACAAAATCATAAATACAACTTGACACTCGCAATCAATCTCACTCTCAACACAACATACATCACTGATGACAATCAAAAGGTCTTTATTCGGGTTGTATCGTGGGCTAGGGACAAGGTATGTCAAGTAAAGCTAAAACAGGTTAATGTCAAAAGCTAGTACCCAACAATAATCATTATTCAATTCCCTTTCTATTAAAACAAATACTTCCCCACACTTGGATTTTTCAATAACCCTTACATAATAACTTGACTAGTCGAATGAAGAAGGATCATACAAACATAAGAATGCTCTCAAATTTATTCATTTTTTTTCTTTTTTTTTTCTTTTTTTTTCTGTTTTTTTTTTCTCTGAGAGCTAAGGAATAAGCACAATGATCCATAGATTTTATTATGAATTTCGACTAGCAAGCATCAACCCAAAATCAATATTCCCCAAAAGTATGATCATCAATAAACCCCCCCCCCTTTTGCACACCTTATTACTCCCTTAAGCACGTTACTAGCCTTTGACAATTTAGGTTCAAATTCAATGTAAGGCCAATAGAATAAAAAGGATAATGGCAAGTAATGTGGTGTGTCACCGAAAGAATAGGATTAGGCTCAAAGGGTTAACTAATTGATCATGTTTAAAAGGTGTGGAAATATGGGAAATACGAGGTCAAACCTAAGTGCCTTTATCATCTCATCATCAAGTAATGTCATGCATTTCAAGAAAGATCTCAAGTAAGTGCTAGCAATGTAAACAACATGTGGACACTCAAGCAAACGAAAAATCATGCAAAAGATATGCATATAGGCTCAAAACTCACTTGGTGTGACAAAACATAATCAATCCCAAGTAACAAGACTCTCTAACGCACCTACTTGTACTCAAAGCATGAAAACCAAGTCATCTTGCACATATTCATGTCATTCTAATCACTTACAACATCCAATTAAGTCTACCAGCTTCAACTTGCTAGTGTAAGTGTGTGCACAAGAACAAAGCACGTCACTTCTCATACAAAAGCGTCAATAAACACAAGAATTCTACGCATGCATGGGTATATCAAGCAAAATACAACAACTAATCAAATTGCATGGCTAGAATTATTTTTGGTATTTTTAATTTTTTAAATTTTTTTGGATTTTTTTTTTTTACATATACACTACGTTGAGAACACCTCCCCACACTTAAGCGCTTCATTGTCCTCAATGAACAAATATAGAAAAGAAAAGAAAAAAAATAAATATAATAAATATACAAAGAAAGGTGTAGAATACTCCCCTAGTGCATAAGCATGAAGTGGCCTTTGAAAATATTGAAGAAGTATGTGCTTGCTCAAATTTAATTTCTACAAAGCGCGCCTTACATATCCTTCCCCATCGCAACTCAACATGCTTGTTAGGCAAAAATCCCCTGTTTGTAGCAATTTCCCAACACTAGCACCATCTCTCCCAACTCACAAGAAGCTCAACCAATAATTTTCAAGCAATATCACACCAAAAATAACCAAAATTCCAAGAATAATATAAAATCCCAATTTACAAGAACACAAATTCGTAATAAAAATAAGATTAGAGAAAAGAATTACCCAATACGAATCGGAGAGGTGAACTTGCAATTAATTCCTCTTTATAATTGAATTTTTAGAGATTTAAAGAAATAGAAGAGGAATTGGATTTGTATGGATAGGTGGGTATAAATATAAGATGATGGATAGGTGAAATTTAAAAATTTAGAGTGTAGGAGAGATTTGGGAGGGTATGGAATTGATCTAGGATAGATATAAGAATTAGGGATTGAAGAAATTGGGGTTAGGATAAAATTTGGGGTTGATTTTGTAGGCAAAACACAAAAAATTCGAACAGAAAAAATCCTGGAAAGGCTGTAACGCAGGGGCAGGCTGCGTTACACCTGTGCAGACTGCGCTAGATGCAGTAACGCAGGCGCAGCCTGCGTTACAGGGGGGCAAATGGCGCTGAAGGCAGTAACGCAGGCGCAACCTGCGTTACAGGGGTGCTGCCTGCGCGAAAATCACTGTTCATTTTTTTTTTTTTTTTTTTTTTTGAAAAAACAACAAAATTTTTTTTTTATTTATTTATTTTAAGAGAACACATACAACACAAATTTTTTTTTTTTTTAATAAGAAAATGAAATAAAAAACCTACTAACCTTATAAAAATCATGGGTTGCCTCCCAAGCAGCGCTTTTTTAGAGTCATTAGCTTGACGTCCTCAGAAATACTCCGATGGAGACGGAATATCCAATTTCTCGATCATAAACTCGCCACCGCAAAAAGTATCAAGAGTGTTAGTGATTGTCTTTATCCTGCAGAAAGTCTCCAAACAAGCATCAGTAAAATAAAATATGTCATTAATAAGCAATAGAGAGAGTGCTTGTGCAGTTTTGGAAAACTTTGTGATAAAACAACGATAAAATTCAACACCATGGAAATATTGAACTCCCTTGACATAAGGTGGAGGTTCTGGTGGTGGCTTTTCTTCACTCCTCACTTTCACTGTAGTCATTCGGACATCTTGGCTTATCACATCATTGATTAATAAGACACTTCCATCTTCTCCCTCTTCTCGAGCTTGAAACGTATGAGCCACTTTGTATGGATCCTCAACCAGAATTTGAGAAATATCATCTTGGACAATATTTGTTATCACATCAACCTTGAAATAAGTGTTCTTGAGCAAAGAAACCTTGTAAGTAGAGGCTAGATCGAGAGCAAATTTATCAATACATGGTAGCTTAGGCACAGGTTGTGGAAGAGAAACAACAACCATCTCTGTATTGCTTTCCTTTGTAGCCTCATCATCAGTCACATTGTTCTCGGTAGCAGCAACATCATTTATCTCGTCATCAGTGGCATGCTCCTTCTCTTTATCAATGGCCTCATCATCAACATACATGGAGAAACTATCATATTCCTGATCGCTTGTGAGATTGATAGCAGTCAGGTCCTCGTCGGATCGGATAGATGATGAAGGTAAATAGTCGAGCTGCCCTGTAGTAGAAGAGTTAACCAACTCTACAATTTGAGATTCAATCGCCAAACTTTGAATTTCTAATCCTTTGATCTTCTCGGCTTGTTCTTCAGAACTCTTTAGCAGTTTATTCAAGATATCCCACATCTCATTTGTCTGATCATCTTGCACATCTACACTGGATTGAGAAACATGTAGATCTTCTTGTAGAGGAGGATATTGATATTCTTGCTGTGGCGGCTGCTCATATGACTGATAATATTGTTGCTCAAATTGTTGCTGATTATGATATGAAAAATTTTGAGCACCATTGTCCTGGTAGTAGAAATCTGGTTGATTCACGCATTCTTGATCAAAAGTGTTTGAATACTGATTGTACCCATATCCTTCTTCAAAAGAATTCATTTGTCCCAACTGAGCACTCTGAGAATTATAGACATTGTAATAGCATTCCAAACCATAATGACCCTGGACACCACAAATTGGACAGAAGTTGTAAGTTTTAGGGGCCACTTGTGACATCTCATTGATACTCATTGGACGCATAATGGGCTCTGTAGGGTTGAATGAGGCAATTTCTTGAGTGCGTGCCTCCAACATGGAAGAGAGTAGTGCAAAAGTATCAACTTCACCCATTGCAAACCTGTAGACACTCAACAAAGCCAAGAAAACGTAGTAAAATCTGCCTCAATTGGAACAAAAGTTCCAATGAGACAATGGAAACAATCTAAACAACTAAATTAAAATCAATAGAAACTCGCTGTCTCCCCGGCAGCGGCGCCAAAAACTTGATATGTTAAATTATGTCTAACCGCAAGCGCACGGTGTCTATTGCTAGTACAGATGGCAAGCGGGTCGAATCCACAAGGAGACAGGTTCTACTAATTCCTTTTCAGTTATCGCTAATTGTTTCAGGGACAAACGATTATTGGAGAATATTAACTAACTAGCAAATTAAACTAAATTAACACTAAGTAAATAGATGATTAACAAATTATTTAAAACCTAGGGCAATCAGGTCCACCATGCTTACACAATTGGCTCTTAAGCTAAAGCAATCAATGTGATCCTATAACTAGAGTATGTTAATCTCTCTCAAGCATTAACACTCTCGAAACATTCAACACAATTAACCACTTTTAGTAATTCAATCAATCAGGTAATTAGAGTCAAGTTAATCTTTTCCAAGCATTAACGCTCTCAGAAATCCAATGATGCTCTCGCACTCAAATTCAATTCTGCTAATCGTATGTGTGCCTCTAGTAAGTAAATCTCTCGATCCATACCCCTATTTGCATATAATTAATCCATGATATCGGCCGATTACACAAATTAATGATTAAAACATATCAATCAGAATTAACCATAACCAATCAAACCACTATGAAAATCATGCCAATATTAGTGCAAACATGGCTTCCCTTTAAGCCCTAGAAATAACTACTCGCTAATAATTAAACAAGTAAAACAACTAGTAAAACAAGAAAACATAATTAAACTAATAAGAACAAAGAAAAGATTAAGAGAACAAAACCTTCAAACTTCAATGTTGTCACCCAAAAGAAGAGTCATGGTGTTTCTCTACATCTCCCACTAATAATACTAATCTACTCTAAACTATATTATCTGATCTAATATTACCTCCTAATTATTTTTCATCATACCCTAGATGTGTTTATATAGGCTCTAAAAGTCTTGCCCAATAAAAGTATTTTAATACTCTAAATCAATTACAAGTAGGATTCCATAACTGAATAGGATTCCTTAATTAAAATTCGTCACTTCTTTTTCTCCTCTGTTTCTGGGCTCTTCCAGTTGGATTTTGCTTACTGGACCACCTCTAAATTAAAGATAATTCTACAAGCTTCGCGTGGACAGTAATTTCATCAAATTCTGACTTCTGGAACTCAAGATATGGCCAAAACAGTGCAGGCAGGCCTGTATAGCCCAATATTACGAATTTTCTCCTATTTTATCTCCAAAATAGCTCTTTTTGCTCCAAATCCTTCCAAGTCATGAATTCTTTATTTCCTACAATAAAACAATAAAATCTATTAAATAAAAATCCAAATCAATGCAAAACACAATAAATATGAGAATAAAATCATCTAAAATATATATAAAAATATACTCTATCAATATTCCTTTAAAGTTTTGATTATGAAAAGAATATTATTTGGCTATTCATTTAGAATATTATTTATTAAATGAATATTATTTTCAAATATTCATTTAAGGTTTGATTTATTTAGTGAATATTATTTTAAATATTTATTTGAGTTTATTTAATTAATGAATATTATATTGAATATTCATTTAAAGAATAGAGTTATTTAGTAAATGATTCTATATATTTATTCGAGGATTACTTACGAGCAACATTATGATTTAATAATATTCCTTAATTATTATTGATTTAATAAATATTCTTAGAATATTTATTTAAATTCTTTTAAATTCTTTTATAATGATTTATATTGTTCAAAGATTATCTTTCACCTTCAGATATGGTGTAAAATATTTCGGGGTATTTTATGACTATTTTATCAAGGGGAGGTTCCCAAAACTCTATTTTCATTTAAATCTATCTTATAAGAAGATTTAAATAATCGCTCAAACCTCCAAAAATATATAAGGGGACCTCACTTGAGAGCTGTTATTTATTTGACTGCCCGGTCATATACTTGCTAAACTATCTTGTCACTCACATCTTGATTCTTTAAAACATCGATATGAATCTTTTGGTTACCTCCTCAACGCTCGAGGGGTAAGATTGATGGAACAAGTTTATATCCATTAACAAGCATCAGCTTGGGAAATATTGGTGAAATTTTCCTTTCCAATTAGATACGACTACTTTGTGGAGTCCTATCAACAAGTACTATACTTGGGGAAAGGGGGACGAACTTTATGTTTCAGAGTTATGGATGTTATTCGAACTAGGAGATGCGTAAGTGGCCGAGTGGCGCTGGTCCAGCAATGGCCCAACCGTTGGCCGGGGGGTTCCAGAGGGCGGGCGATCCGTCGGTGCTTCCTTCTACATGTAGAGAACAAATGATGGGGAGCATGACATGCGACTGATCATCGTAAATGTTGTGGCTCCTGGCGCGGCAAAGCTCCCGTATTAGTTCATCTTCCAAATTGGGGAAATTTTCTGCAACACTATCATTGTTTGCATGTTTGAAATGTGTTTGAATTGGAATTGCAATATTCTTCCTGCAAGTTCCTCCGTTATGAAAATTTGATAATATCTTGCTTATCTTTGACATAGCAGATATTTCCACGGAACAATTACATTTTGAGATACCTTGTAACTTCATCTCATATCTTATATTGGTACTACGTTCGTTAATGCATGGCATATGGTATCGAAGATATTTTGAACTGTTATATATAAATACTGTTCAATTATATTCTTTTAGGTGGGCTATTGCTCACCCTTGCTTTATTTATCTATATCACAACAACAGCTAGATCAGATGGCCGCGCAAGGCGCACTCAGCATAGGCAGGTGTCAGTCGTCAGAGGATTAACCGCTTAGGTCATAGCTACCATGGCTGAAGATGCAGCTCCTGGTAGGCTAGTTGTTAGCATTTGCACATCAAATGTATTTATTATATGGCATATACCAATGGATGGCAAAGAGTATGTAATGGTAAAATTGTAATTCTTTGGGTCGTAAGAACTCAAACTTGTGATTAATAATATTAATGGTTACACTGATTTCATCTCTGGGACTATAACGGGTGTGTTTTATGTTGTTGTTTTGGGTCACAAGGTTGTAATTTAAATTATGTTGGTTTTATGGATGGATATTGAGACCGTAACGACCAGATCCCTGACCCTGGATCTGGGGATGTTACAGAAATGGTATCAGAGAGAGCGTTATATATCCCAGAGATGATGCGACGTTAAAACAATAAATTCAGTAATATAATAAGAACTCTTGCCAAGTTCATAGTCGGACTACTTAAGGTAGTAATGACATATAAAACCCTTATGGGAACTCTTAAGTATCATGGTAGTAATTTAGCTCGTTTTCGTGTCGACTTGTAAGGCGGCAGACCTTGAGGCGTACGATCAGCAGCACGGTGATGCTTTATTATATGCTGGTGATCGGTTTGTTGATTCGATGGAGTACCCTACTGAGGACCCGGAAGAGGTTCCAGCAGAGGAGGAGAATATTGATAAGTATAAGGAGTTTACACTTAAGGAAATGAGGGCTACAGCTAGAGAGACTGTAAGAGTTAAGGTATAGTGCTCAGAAAAGTGAGCGTAAAGAACTGAGATATTATTAAGAGAAGTAAAGATGCGTATTGGATACATAGCTGGACTGCTAGATGAAGTACCAGCAGGTAAGATGGATTTGAGGAATTACTTGAGATCTTATATGGGGATAGATAAAAATCCTTAGAGACCTTTAGATTAATGAGAAAATAGTTAGAGTGGTACATGATTATCAAAGACAACAATAGAGGACAAGGAGCAGAGTCTCCAGGAGCAGTTAAGATAGAGGTAGCAAGTGTCATATCATGTGATAAATGGATTTGTGTGAATATTGTTAATGGTAATTCACCATGAGAAGACAAATTTCATAAGTTATAATTTATAAAGTCAAACTGAGATTAATGAGGTGGTTGGCTCAAGGAAATGTCCATTTTATGAATGGATCAACTTAGAAAATAAAGACATTGGAAGGTGATGGCATGATTGGATAAAGTATATAAGGAAGTAGTAAGCGAGACAATGATCTCAGAACCAACAAGAGGAGAAGGCCAGTGAGTCTGTGATAAACTAGTAATAAGGCTATCGTCAGGAACCAAGTATAAGTCTAGTTCAATTCAGTGGAATGATGAACCAGAAACATTAGATGCATGTGATTCAAAGGAATATTAAATTCCTTCTTTTCCTTGAATGGATTATGGTAGTTACCTTAAGTTTATTCTAACACTGAATCATAAATGGATTGGGTAAGACAAGCAGTGGTTGAGTTGAAATTGAGAATGCTTTTAAATGAAACCTGAATGAACAGGTGTAGGCCATGTTCTCGAAGTAAGAGTTTTGGCAAAATGAAGTCCAGACAATAGGACATATGATCAATAGGAAGTAGTGATTGATCGACCCCACCAAGTTAAAGACAGTTTCAAATGGAGATTGGCTAACCACACCGGCAAAGGTAAAGAATTTTCATAAGATTCACGAGGTATTACCCAAGATTTGCTCAGGACTTTACAAAGAGTGTAGTCCCATAACCCGACTTAATTGTAAGACTAGAAGTTTGAATGTACTAGATAAATGGGGAGAAATCTCCATGGAGCTAAAGATAAAATTGGTGACGACCCAGCATTGGCGTGATATAATGGAGGAAGGAAAAATTTTTGGAAATTTATTAGGATGCACCTCGTGCAGGTTTAGGTGCTGTGCTTGTGCAACACGGTAGGGTGATTGCGGAAGAATATGGACAACACAGTTCACCAGATTCGGATAGCCTTGATAGTGCCAATTTTGTGTAATGACTAATTTCGACGGTAGTGTTCCTTCTGAGACTAGTTGTTAGGTAGACTGGCATTTAGAAGCATCGACTATTAGGACGAATATGTACCGGGAAAATATGGCCTGTTTCAGTTTGGGAATTTTGATTTCCCTTCTAGGGGAGGTATATATATTTGGTTTCTTTTCAATGATTAAACTCCCAAGTTAATGTCAATCATTTTGTTAATATAACTGTTTATGGTTCCACCCGCTTGGATGTTCCTAGAAATATTCTTCGGGTATCGAAATGGATCTTTTTAGTATCACCAGTGGGTGGATAGATTGCCTGAAATTTCCTTAATCCTGGAAAGGAATTTGACAAAATTTGGCAAGCCTTGTCTTTCTGATTATCTGAATACGTCACCAAAGAGAATAAAAACTGGGGCGAACCCTATGGATTGGGTAAGGTAGCCGCTATACGGGCTGGTGGACAGACCCCAATTATTACGATTGATTATAGAGACAAAATTATGAAGTTGAGATTGGACGGAAAAAGGGAAATGTAATTAAGAAACAAGCCGGACTAAGAAATTTCGGGATTGACTTAAATGAAAAGGTTGTTATGCCAGAAATGTTAAGCTTTTGTGGAACGTGAAATTGATAAGAGTAACTGAAAGAATAAAAACAAAGGAAAGGTGACCGGAGACGGTACCGAGAAGTCGATTGAGACTTATATGGAGTAAAGTTTTGAAAAGATCAAAAGGTATCAAAGTAGAAGGCACTATGCCAGCAATTGTTAGAAAAGTAATGCTATTAGCCGACCCATAAACTCACATATTTTAGCATGGCCAGTTGGGGCCAAGTCACTAAGGATTATCAAGTGACTGAACCAGCAATGTAAGGACAAAGCAGGGTGCTTCTAATTAAGTGCCAACCGCGAGGCTTTTGATATAAAATGAATTGAAATGCAGGATGATGGATTTTATATATACCATGGACGTATTAGGATTGAGGATAGTGACCAATGAAAAGTTACGAAGATTGTCAAAGATGGTGCAGGGTGATGCATAAATGTTATGTAAGAACCCAGATTTTTGGGTAGAATTAAAACTTTTTATTATGTAATAATATGGGAATGAATAGTGGTTATGACTGCGATGTAGCGACTGTCTATTTAATGAATGGAATGGATTTGGATTCAATTATTATATGTCATGCAGAATACCTTTGGTTGACAACATAGATAAGAATGATCTATCTCCTAAGAATATGAGAAGATTACTCCAAGTAAGATTATTCTTGTGTCATCCAAATCAATATCTATTATAAGCCCAGCGGTTCCGTAAAAAGGTTAAGGAACACTCGAGGGTGAACCAGGTTCATTTTCCTAATTATAGGAATTAAATAAAAATAAGTGATGAATAGTGATTTTGGTGGAATTTGGAATATTATTATAATAATGTTATACCCGGTATTCGGAACGGATTTCTGAGTTCGTATTAGTGATCCAGGAGGAAAATAAGTGTATGTAAAAGCTGTCGGATTCAGAAAAAGAGCACTTTTATTTTCTCCGAGATTTCCCTAGACACTGCAAGACTTAAGGATTTATAAAAGGGAATTAAGGAATTTAAATTCGAGAAGTATTAATAAAGATGAAGAATAGTATTAGAATTATTAAGAAGGTTTTCGGTAAAACCCTAACTAGAAACGAATGAGTTATTCCCTCGAACGATCAACGAATTAAGCAATAAACGGACAAAGAAACAAGCAGAGGGAGCAAGAGTCTTGTGCAAGCTACTAGAAAATATCTAGTAACCAATATAGTTACAAGAGTAACTAGAATCAAGTGAACCAACCAAGTACTTAGCAATCTAACTACAAGTTAGCCTTAAACCACCACTAGATCAACACTTGTCCTCACAAAAACATCACTCCATGCATCATCACTTTAATAAAGCAACCAAGATGAGATATTATCCAAGTCTCATCCACTTGATGCATTATTATCTCATTAACCAAGCAAAGAACACAAAAAAATATCAAACCTCTCCATAAACCTTTACATTCGGCTATTCCTTAAATTCAAGGATCAAAATCCTACTTCCAACCATCATTTGATCTTGAAACTTTTTATGTGAGTCCTATAATTCATAAAAATGATCTCCTCAAAATCCTAGCTTCAATCTCTTCTTTTTCCATTTTCAAAAAAATCATTAAAGAGGAGGATGAATAGTGTTCTTCAAGAATTAACTTTGATTTTCATGTTTCTTTGGTTGATCTTAGGTTTGTTAAAGCTAGACAAGGACCATACCAAGCTTTGTAAGGCCATATCACACTCTCAAGAAGGTATAATGATCTTGAAACCCTAGGTCTACTTTGAGTTTTTGCATGTTCTTGATGGATTTAAGTGTTAGGAGCATGTTAGTGATGTTATAATCATGATTATGTGGTAGATCTAATGGATTTAAGAGATGATGATTATGTTGGTAAAATATTGTGTTCTTGAGATTGTTGAGATGAGAATCATATGGATAAGTTGTATTGGTGCCCGGTGTGGCTTGGTTTTAGTGTTACGATTAGTAGAACGTTCGATTTATAGCCGTCGTAATGCCCGATTTTTGTTTAACCTTGAAAACCGTGCATCACAGTAGGTTTAACTCACTGCCTAGATTGGTAATCTGCCATGATAAGCTAGATTATGTTATAAGCTTCGTTTTGATATAAAGATCGTATGAAATGGACTTACGGTTTAGGAGTTATGATTAAATTCGTAAAAGAGGTTCGAAACCGTAATTGAAAGTTCGTAATTGAAATTGATTCCCTTAAATGTCGTTTAATCAGTGGCGAATCTTATTAATTAAATATTAGAGGTAAATAGGAAGGTGTGGGAGAAAACCACATGTCGAATGGATCGTTTTCCGATTTTATAAAAATGTTTGAATCGAGGTTAAACGCGAACGAACCCCCTTAAAAGTATGACTTTGGTTATAACTTAGAAAACGGGCGATAACACTCGAGGTATAATCTTGATTCGTAAACGACCGACCTTAGAACTTATACGACTTAAGTATATACCAAGTATAAGCATGATGACATGTCTTGATAACGAACGAATGTCGGATCGTATCGGTGATAAAAAGAGTTACACTAAAAGAGACGTAACGAGATAACTCGAAAGCATGTTTCGATTTAAGTGGAGTTTATACTTAGCCTTTTAAGAAGCGTTAAGTGATTAATCTTAAATATTCTGATTGTTTATAGATCGTCGAGCTGACCCGGGACACATTACCCCTACCCGCACTCGATTCTCAGGCAAGTTTCCAATACTTGGAACTGTTGTTGTGATAATATATATGATGATTGTTTTATACATATGCCATAGAATGCATGCCTACTTTCAAGTTGTATTGCAATACTTGTTCCCTGAATTGATATTGGCTTATAGACTAGATACGATATATCAGTATAAGCCGGATTTTTGGGTAAGACCCTTAGTGAAGGGCATGTGATATTCATTCTTTAAATGTAGACCGGGAGTCGGTATTTTGAGATATAGATGTAGTCTTGGAAACCCGGAGGGATTCCAACGACAGATTAGTATTCCTTTTGAGGAATGTTATTATTAAACATTAATTATATTTCCATAAAGTATTAATTACTTGGAAATCTTTCGAGAAATGTTATTTGAGTATTATCTCAGTCGAGAAATATTAAATGAATATTATTTCGAATATTCATTTAGTCTGATTATTTCATGAATATTATTTCAAGATTCATTTAGAATATTGTTTATTAAATGAATATTACTTTTGAATATTCATTTAAGGTTTTATCTATTCAATGAATATTACTTTAAAATATTCAGTTGAAGTTCTAATTACTTATGGAATATTGTTTTGAATATTTCTTTAAAGTTTTGATTACTAAATGAATATTATTTGGATATTCATTTAGATTACTATTTATTTAATGAATATTATTTTCAAATATTCATTTAAGGTTTGATTTACTTAATGAATATTATTTTAAAATATTCATTGGAAGTTCTATTTACTCAAGGAATATTACTTCGAATATTCCTTTAAAGTTTTGATTGCTAAATGAATATTATTCGGATATTCATTTAGAATATTATTTGTTAAATGAATATTATTTTGGGATATTCAGTTAGAATATTATTTGTTTAATGAATATTATTTGGATATTCATTTGGAATGTTATTTGTTAAATGAATATTATTTTCAAATATTCATTTAAGGTTTGATTTATTCAGTAAATATTATTTTAAATATTTATTTAAGTTTATTTATTCAATGAATATTATTTTAAATATTCATTTAAGAAGAGATTTATTTAATAAATAATTCTATATATTCATTCGAGGATTACTTACGAGCAATATTATGATTTAATAATATTCCGTAATTATTATTGACTTAATAAATATTCTTGGAATATTTAATAAAATTCTTTTGAATTCTTTTTGTAATGATTTATATTATTCAAAGGTTATCCTTCACCTTCAGATATTATGTAAAATATTTCGAAGTCTCTTATGACTATTTTATCAAGGGAAGGTTCCCAAAACTTTATTTTCGTTTAAATCTATCTTATAAGAAGATTTAAATACTCGCTCAACTTCCAAAAATTATATAAGGGGACCTCACTTGGAGATGTTATTTATTGGACTGCCCGGTCTTATACTTGCTAAAACTATCTTGTCACTCACATCTTGATTCTTTCAAGCATCGATATGAGTCTTTTGGTTACCTCCTCAACGCTCGAGGGGTATGATTGATGTAACAAGTTTATATCCATTAACAAGCATCAGCTTGGGAAATATTGGTGAATTTTCCTTTCCAATTAGGTACGACTACTTTGTGGAGTCCTATCAACAAGTGTTACACTTGGGGAAAAGGGGAACGAACTTTACGTTTCAGAGTCATGGATGATATTCGAACTAGGAGACGCGTAAGTGGCCGAGTGGCGCCGGTCCAGCAATAGCCCAACCATTGGCTGAGGAGTTCCAGAGGGCGGTAGACAAGAAAATCCGTCGGAGCTACCTTCTACATGTAGAGAACGACTGATGAGATGCATGACATACGACTGATCATCGTAAACGTCAGGGCATCTGGCGCGGCAATGCTCCCGTATTAGTTCATCTTCTAAAAGTGAGAAATTTCTGCAACACTGTTGGTGTTGGCAAGGTGAAAAAGTGTTGAAACCGGAATTGCAATATTTTTCCTGCAAGTTCCTCTTTTATGATAATTGAGAATATCTTGCTTATCTTTTGCATAGCAGATATTTATTCAAAACAAATATATTTTTGAGTTACCTTGTAACTTCATCTCATACCTTATATTGGTACTACATCGTTAATGCATGGCATATGGTTTCAAAGATATTTTGAACTGTCATATTATTGTCGTTCAATTATATTTTCGGTGGGCTATTGCTCACCCTTGCTTTATTTATTTATATTACAACAACAGCTAGATCAGATGGCCGCGCAAGGCGCACACAGCGTAAGCAGGTGTCAACCGTCAGAGGTTTACCGCTAAGGTCTTGGCTACCATTATTGAGGATGCAACTACTGGTAGGCTAGTTGTTAGCAATTGAGCCTCAAATGTATTTATATTATGGTATCTATTAATGGATGGCAAAGAGTATGTAATTGTACAATTGTAATTCTTTGGGTTGTAAGAACTCAAACTCGTGATTAATAATACTGTTGATTACTATGATTTCATCTCTGGGACTATAACGGGTGTGTTTTATGTTGTTGTTTTGGGTCACAAGGTTGTAATTTAAATTATGTTGGTTTTGTGGTTGGATATTGAGACCGTAACGACCAGATCCCTGACCCTGGATCTGGGGGTGTTACAGAAATGGTATCAGAGAGAGCGTTATATATCCCAGAGATGACGCGACGTTAAAACAATAAATTCATTAAGATAATAAGAACTCTTGCCAAGTTCATAGTCGGACTACTTAATGTAGTATTGACATATAAAACCCTTATGGGAGCTATTAAGTATCATGATAGTAACTTAGCTCGTGCTTGTACCAACTAGTAAGGCGACAGACCTTGAGGCATACGAGCAGGAGCACGATGATGCCTGATTATATGCTGACGATCGGATGGTGGATTCGATAGAGTACCCTACTGAGGACCGGAAGAGGTTCCAGCAGAAGGGGAGAGTCCTGTTAGAGACAGGGAAGTTACCTTGAGGAGATGAGGGCTGCAGCCAGAGAGACTGCAAGAATCTAGATATAGTGCTCAGAGAAATGAGCTTAAAGAATTGAGATATTATTAAGAGAATTGAAGAGGCATATTGAATTCATAGCCGGACTACCGGATGAAGTGCCAGCAAGTAAGATGGATTTGAGGAATTACTCAAGATCTTATGTAAGGATAGATAAGAATCCTTGGAGACTTTCAGATTAATGAGAAAGGAATTAGAATGATGCATGATTATCAAAGACATTGATATAGGACGGGGAGCAGAGTCCCTAGGAACAGTCAAGACATAAGTGGCAAGTGCCATATCTTCAGATAAATGGATTAGTGTGAATCTTATTAATGATAATTCGCCATGAGAAGGAAGATTTCCTAGGTTATAATTTATAAAGTCAATTGAGATTGATGAGGTGGTTTATCCAGTGAGATGTCCATTTTATGAATGGATTAGCTAAGAAAGTAAAGATAGTGGAAAGCAATGGCCTGAATGAATAAAGTTACATAAGGAAGTAGTAAGCAAGACAATGATCTCAGAACCTACAAGACTAAAAGACCAGTGAGTCTATGATAAACTAGTAATGAGGCTATCGTCAAGAAACCAAGTATAAGTTCAGTTCAATTCAGTGAAATGATGAACCAGAAACATTAGTTGCATGTGATTCAGAAGAATATTAAATTCTTTCTTTTCCTTGAATGGATTATGGTAGTTACCTTAAGTTTATTCTGACACTGAATCATAAATGGATTAGGCAAGGCGAGCAGTGGTCGAGATGTAATTGAGAATGCTTCTAGATGCAACCTGAAAGAACAGGCGTAGGACATGTTCTTGAAATAAGAGTTTTGGCAAAATGAAGTCCAACAATAGGACACATGATCAATAAGAGTAGTGTTGGTCGGCCCTACCAAGTTAAAGACAGTTTCAAATAGAGATTGGCCAACCACACTGGCAAAGGTGAGAAATTTCATAAAATTCACAAGGTATTACCAAAGATTTGCTCAGGACGTTACAGAAAGTGTAGTCCCGTAGCCCGACTTATTGTAAGAATAAAAGTTTGAATGGACAAGATAAATGTGAGAAGATCTTCCTGGAGCTAAAGGAAAAGTTGGTGATGACCAGGGTTGGCGTTGCATAATGGAAGAAGGAAACTTTGGGAGATATTATGATGCAACTCATACAGGTATAGGTCTGCGCTTATGCAGCACGACAGCGTAATTTCGAATACATTTTGACGGCGCGGCTCATCGGATTCGGATGGCCTTGGTAGTGCCAATGTTGAGGAACGACTAACCCCGACGGTAGTGTTCCTTCTGAGACTAGTTGTTGAGAAGACTGGTAGTTGGTAGTATCGACTAATAGGACGAATATGTATCGGGAAGATGTGGCATGTTACTAGTGGGTGAATAGAGTGACTGAAGTTTCCCTAATCCTGGAAAGGAATTGGACAAAATTTGGCAAACCTTGTCTTTCTGATTATCTGAATACATCACCGAAGAGAGTGAAAACTGAAGCAAACCCTATGAATTGGGTAAGGTAGCCGCTACATGGATTGGTAGATAGATCCCAATTATTACGATTGATTGTAGAAACAAAATTATGAAGTTGAGATTGAACGGAAAAAGGAAATGTAATTAAGAAACAAGTCGGACTAAGAAAGTTCGGGATTGACTTAAATGAAAAGGTTGTTATGCCAGAAATGTTAAGCTTTTGTGGTACGTGGAATGGATAAGATTAACTGAGATAATAAAAGTGAAGGAAAGGTGACCGGAGACGGTACCGAGAAGTCGAGTGAGACTTATATGGAGTAAAGCTCTAGAAAGATCAAAAAGTATCAAAGTAGAAGGCACTATGCCAGCAATCGCTAGAAAAGTAATGCTATTAGCCAACCCCTAAACTCACATATTTTAGCATGGCCAGATGGGGCCAAGTCACTAAGGATTATCAAGTGACTGAACCAGCAATGAAAGGACAAAGCAGGGCTGCTTCTAACCAAGCGCCAACTGCAAGAACTTTTGATGTAAAATAAATTGAGATTCATGATGAGGGACTTTATAAATGCCATGGGTGTATTCGAATTAAGGCTAATGACTAAGGGAAGGTTATGTAGATTATCAGAGATAATGCAGTGTGATGCATAAATGTTATCTAAAGCTTAGTGTCCTCAAAAAGAGCATTAGGCATTAAGAGATTCACGTTGAACACGACCAATATCTTCCAGAACATCCTTGCTACCATTACCAAGTTCTGTAAGAAAGAGCAGATAGACATGTGTTGTCTTTTGGAAGGTCGTATAGACTAACATTCGTTGGAAAGAAGAGGTTAGCATTAGTCTACCTATAGACTATCAAGATGAGAATGATTAAAAGAGACCCTTATTAAGGATATATGATTGAATTGCCAAGTACAGGATATAAGTATTCCTTGAAACTAGAATTGAGCATAGAATGTCCATATATTAAGACGAACCCTGGGGGATGCACACAGAATAGCATCACCCCTAACAATAGACATTGTGAAATCAGATGATATAAATGAATAGACCAAGGTGTCAATAACCTATAAGGAATTGTGGAAAGGAGTCTCAAAAAGTACATAGACAGAATCGTTATAGAATTGGTTAATGATGTTTGATATACCCTGTACCCAGAAGATATAGGATGAATGATGAGGATGACCTAAGGAACCCTATAAGGGAAGAGGTAATGTTCTGGACTTCAGAAAGGGAAGTTTGGTAAGGAATGTATGACATAGTAACAACACGGCCAGAAGAATTAGGTGTGAAACCATGAGAAAGTATGGATTGAACCAATAAGGTTGAGATTATCCTAAAACAAGAAGGGATTTAAGTAAGGAAATATCCTAGGTATGATTGGGAGTACCGGTAGTAAAGTTCACACTAGAAAGGTGGGAGCAATGACTTTTGGAAAAGACTGATAGATGTTTTCTCTCATTCAGCAGAATTTAAGGGAGAATGCTTCCACCCTGAGTTGGAATAGATCCAGAAAACATGGATCTCAAGAAATTGTTATAATCAGGAAAGGCCAACGAGGTGGCCGACACTTTAAGTATAGGGGAGTAAGTATAAATGCTCATACCAAAGAAATAGAATGATAATGTAAGGACCTCGATGGTCATAATGTGGTAGAGGAAGTTACATCCCGTCTAATGATTGTGTCAGGATCAACTATAGGAATAGTTTAAGTAAAGATTCGATTCCTGATGTTGCCAGTAGCACATCATCGACATTATGAGGCTCTACGACAGGCCAGACCAAATTCCCCAAGAGACTCGCCTTTCCTTTGGAATGAGTGGGGGAAAGTTAAGTAACAAGGAATTGGTAGTAGATGACCAAAAACAGAGATGGTACAAATACTGATAAGCCAAATGGCACGATGTTGAATGACAAGCAAGTTTATGTTGGTGTATTTCTGCGCAAACAAGATAGAGAATTATGAGATTGGCAAGCGATTAAGCAAACCGCTAAGCTTTTAGTCTTCTACCGGAGATATATGATTAATAATCTCACCAGCCTGTTCCAGCTGCGATGCTGGAAGCTTTCCTGCAATTTTATCTGCTTCATGTAATATCTACGTCAAGTTCAGGAAGCGTTCCTTATGGATAGGAAATAGTGATTATTTTGTTTTCCTAGAGGATCTTGAATGGACAATTATGATGCTTAGTTATTAAAGCACTGCATAAACGATAATCGATGGTGATCCTTCTGAGAAATTAGGTGGTAACGACTGTGGAAATGTCGAATTGAATCTAAGTTAGAGAAATCATCCAGGTTTATTTCGGATGGTGTAATTTCTGGAACGACGGGATATTTGAAATAAATGATTAGGCTATGATGGTTCATAAAATGATTATAGTAGAAATAAAGACAAGAGACTGATAGAGATGGAAATAGAATTGGGAATTAATAAGAGAGTCAGATAGGCAGACTCATGAGAATCTCCAGTAATGAAGCGAGAAAAGTATGGAATTGGCAAGGTAAGGGTATTGACCAAAACAGAAAGTTGGAATTAGGAACATAAATGACATACAAATTGACTCCTTTTAAGTTTGGAAAATACGAGGAAATATGGAATAGTTTGATTGAGTAATAAAAGAGACTCATGGAATGAGAAAGTGAAATCTAGATGGTTGAACAAAGGAAAGTTTGACCACAAACGTGCCACGTATATTGAATAAAGGTAACACGCGTTCCCCTAATAAGGTGACGGTGGAGTTCAATAACAGAAGTGAATGAGAACTAGATGATAAGATGGATGTGATTGATAAAGAAAAGAATGGGAAATAATTATGGAATGTGAAGCAAGAAATGTTAGGAATGGATTGATGAATGGGTTTTTCCTAACGAGCACTCGGAATGACAACCTGATAGTGTTAGAATTATGAGTATGAAAGAGCCAGTGTCGGGGCGTGAAATGTGAGTAATAATAATGTCAAGCGGGAAATCCAAGATTTAACCTGAGAGGTTGAAGGATTTTCCAAAAAGTAAGTGGTGCTAATATCAAGCAAGAGTATAGGTCCATAGAATGATGGACAGAATAGCAGGGACATGTGATATGTGAGATTACGAAAAAGTGGAATTTGATACGAATATGATTATTTCTCTTCTCTAATAAACCTCTATAGTTCAGAGGTAAATTCTAAGTATGATATTTTGACAATCATGAAAACTTTCATATATGATTCTTTGAGATTCGTTCTTTTCTTCTCCCTTATTTATCTTCTTCTAAATTGAGAAGAACAACCCTTTAAGGAGGGGAGGTAATACTACGTGACTCTCTGTCTGTGTGATAGGAGTCTAAGTGGAATGCCATTAATTGTTTAATTGCTTGTCGAGTACTAAAGGCTGGCCCCCTTTTGTACTAACTATGCAATATAACTAATGTTCATTGATCACAGTGATCTCTCGATAAATTTTTCCACCTAAATATATATACATCAAGATTGCGAAGATTAAAGCGATCAGGAAATTGCAAAAAAATTACGAGTGAGGTTATCTCCGGAATTCGTAGCGCCTTAGTGATACCGAAGTCACTGCACGTACCAATAAGGTTAATAGTATAAGAACGGACAAGAGCGTTTACCGGATGATGTGTTATGCTAAAGTATCAAAGAATTGGTAGAACGGATAAAGGGTGTGTTGTAACACCAGTATGATGTGCTTTAGAAAGATTGGAATGTGTAAGGATCGACCAGAGAATTGGAAAGCGAAATAACCAACAAGTACCCAATTGTCTTCTACTTGATTCCGGGACGGAATCCTTTTAAGGAGGGGAGACTGTAAGAACCCAGATTTTTGGGTAGAATTAAAACTTTTTATTATGTAATAATATGGGAATGAATAGTGGTTATGACTGCGATGTAGCGACTGTCTATTTAATGAATGGAATGGATTTGGATTCAATTATTATATGTCATGCAGAATACCTTTGGTTGACAACATAGATAAGAATGATCTATCTCCTAAGAATATGAGAAGATTACTCCAGGTAAGATTATTCTTGTGTCATCCAAATCAATATCTATTATAAGCCCAGCGGTTCCGTAAAAAGGTTAAGGAACACTCGAGGGTGAACCAGGTTCATTTTCCTAATTATAGGAATTAAATAAAAATAAGTGATGAATAGTGATTTTGGTGGAATTTGGAATATTATTATAATAATGTTATACCCGGTATTCGGAACGGATTTCTGAGTTCGTATTAGTGATCCAGGAGGAAAATAAGTGTATGTAAAAGCTGTCGGATTCAGAAAAAGAGCACTTTTATTTTCTCCGAGATTTCCCTAGACACTGCAAGACTTAAGGATTTATAAAAGGGAATTAAGGAATTTAAATTCGAGAAGTATTAAGAAAGATGAAGAATAGTATTAGAATTATTAAGAAGGTTTTCGGTAAAACCCTAACTAGAAACGAATGAGTTATTCCCTCGAACGATCAACGAATTAAGCAATAAACGGACAAAGAAACAAGCAGAGGGAGCAAGAGTCTTGTGCAAGCTACTAGAAAATATCTAGTAACCAATATAGTTACAAGAGTAACTAGAATCAAGTGAACCAACCAAGTACTTAGCAATCTAACTACAAGTTAGCCTTAAACCACCACTAGATCAACACTTGTCCTCATAAAAACATCACTCCATGCATCATCACTTTAATAAAGCAACCAAGATGAGATATTATCCAAGTCTCATCCACTTGATGCATTATTATCTCATTAACCAAGCAAAGAACACAAAAAAATATCAAACCTCTCCATAAACCTTTACATTCGGCTATTCCTTAAATTCAAGGATCAAAATCCTACTTCCAACCATCATTTGATCTTGAAACTTTTTATGTGAGTCCTATAATTCATAAAAATGATCTCCTCAAAATCCTAGCTTCAATATCTTCTTTTTCCATTTTCAAAAAAATCATTAAAGAGGAGGATGAATAGTGTTCTTCAAGAATTAAATTTGATTTTCATGTTTCTTTGGTTGATCTTAGGTTTGTTAAAGCTAGACAAGGACCATACCAAGCTTTGTAAGGCCATATCACACTCTCAAGAAGGTATAATGATCTTGAAACCCTAGGTCTACTTTGAGTTTTTGCATGTTCTTGATGGATTTAAGTGTTAGGAGCATGTTAGTGATGTTATAATCATGATTATGTGGTAGATCTAATGGATTTAAGAGATGATGATTATGTTGGTAAAATATTGTGTTCTTGAGATTGTTGAGATGAGAATCATATGGATAAGTTGTATTGGTGCCCGGTGTGGCTTGGTTTTAGTGTTACGATTAGTAGAACGTTCGATTTATAGCCGTCGTAATGCCCGATTTTCGTTTAACCTTGAAAACCGTGCATCACAGTAGGTTTAACTCACTGCCTAGATTGGTAATCTGCCATGATAAGCTAGATTATGTTATAAGCTTCGTTTTGATATAAAGATCGTATGAAATGGACTTACGGTTTAGGAGTTATGATTAAATTCGTAAAAGAGGTTCGAAACCGTAATTGAAAGTTCGTAATTGAAATTGATTCCCTTAAATGTCGTTTAATCAGTGGCGAATCTTATTAATTAAATATTAGAGGTAAATAGGAAGGTGTGGGAGAAAACCACATGTCGAATGGATCGTTTTCCGATTTTATAAAAATGTTTGAATCGAGGTTAAACGCGAACGAACCCCCTTAAAAGTATGACTTTGGTTATAACTTAGAAAACGGGCGATAACACTCGAGGTATAATCTTGATTCGTAAACGACCGACCTTAGAACTTATACGACTTAAGTATATACCAAGTATAAGCATGATGACATGTCTTGATAACGAACGAATGTCGGATCGTATCGGTGATAAAAAGAGTTACACTAAAAGAGACGTAACGAGATAACTCGAAAGCATGTTTCGATTTAAGTGGAGTTTATACTTAGCCTTTTAAGAAGCGTTAAGTGATTAATCTTAAATATTCTGATTGTTTATAGATCGTCGAGCTGACCCGGGACACATTACCCCTACCCGCACTCGATTCTCAGGCAAGTTTCCAATACTTGGAACTGTTGTTGTGATAATATATATGATGATTGTTTTATACATATGCCATAGAATGCATGCCTACTTTCAAGTTGTATTGCAATACTTGTTCCCTGAATTGATATTGGCTTATAGACTAGATACGATATATCAGTATAAGCCGGATTTTTGGGTAAGACCCTTAGTGAAGGGCATGTGATATTCATTCTTTAAATGTAGACCGGGAGTCGGTATTTTGAGATATAGATGTAGTCTTGGAAACCCGGAGGGATTCCAACGACAGATTAGTATTCCTTTTGAGGAATGTTATTATTAAACATTAATTATATTTCAATAAAGTATTAATTACTTGGAAATCTTTCGAGAAATGTTATTTGAGTATTATCTCAGTCGAGAAATATTAAATGAATATTATTTCGAATATTCATTTAGAGTCTGATTATTTCATGAATATTATTTCAAGATTCATTTAGAATATTGTTTATTAAATGAATATTACTTTTGAATATTCATTTAAGGTTTTATCTATTCAATGAATATTACTTTAAAATATTCAGTTGAAGTTCTAATTACTTATGGAATATTGTTTTGAATATTTCTTTAAAGTTTTGATTACTAAATGAATATTATTTGGATATTCATTTAGATTACTATTTATTTAATGAATATTATTTTCAAATATTCATTTAAGGTTTGATTTACTTAATGAATATTATTTTAAAATATTCATTGGAAGTTCTATTTACTCAAGGAATATTACTTCGAATATTCCTTTAAAGTTTTGATTGCTAAATGAATATTATTCGGATATTCATTTAGAATATTATTTGTTAAATGAATATTATTTTGGGATATTCAGTTAGAATATTATTTGTTTAATGAATATTATTTGGATATTCATTTGGAATGTTATTTGTTAAATGAATATTATTTTCAAATATTCATTTAAGGTTTGATTTATTCAGTAAATATTATTTTAAATATTTATTTAAGTTTATTTATTCAATGAATATTATTTTAAATATTCATTTAAGAAGAGATTTATTTAATAAATAATTCTATATATTCATTCGAGGATTACTTACGAGCAATATTATGATTTAATAATATTCCGTAATTATTATTGACTTAATAAATATTCTTGGAATATTTAATAAAATTCTTTTGAATTCTTTTTGTAATGATTTATATTATTCAAAGGTTATCCTTCACCTTCAGATATTATGTAAAATATTTCGAAGTCTCTTATGACTATTTTATCAAGGGAAGGTTCCCAAAACTTTATTTTCGTTTAAATCTATCTTATAAGAAGATTTAAATACTCGCTCAACTTCCAAAAATTATATAAGGGGACCTCACTTGGAGATGTTATTTATTGGACTGCCCGGTCTTATACTTGCTAAAACTATCTTGTCACTCACATCTTGATTCTTTCAAGCATCGATATGAGTCTTTTGGTTACCTCCTCAACGCTCGAGGGGTATGATTGATGTAACAAGTTTATATCCATTAACAAGCATCAGCTTGGGAAATATTGGTGAATTTTCCTTTCCAATTAGGTACGACTACTTTGTGGAGTCCTATCAACAAGTGTTACACTTGGGGAAAAGGGGAACGAACTTTACGTTTCAGAGTCATGGATGATATTCGAACTAGGAGACGCGTAAGTGGCCGAGTGGCGCCGGTCCAGCAATAGCCCAACCATTGGCTGAGGAGTTCCAGAGGGCGGTAGACAAGAAAATCCGTCGGAGCTACCTTCTACATGTAGAGAACGACTGATGAGATGCATGACATACGACTGATCATCGTAAACGTCAGGGCATCTGGCGCGGCAATGCTCCCGTATTAGTTCATCTTCTAAAAGTGAGAAATTTCTGCAACACTGTTGGTGTTGGCAAGGTGAAAAAGTGTTGAAACCGGAATTGCAATATTTTTCCTGCAAGTTCCTCTTTTATGATAATTGAGAATATCTTGCTTATCTTTTGCATAGCAGATATTTATTCAAAACAAATATATTTTTGAGTTACCTTGTAACTTCATCTCATACCTTATATTGGTACTACATCGTTAATGCATGGCATATGGTTTCAAAGATATTTTGAACTGTCATATTATTGTCGTTCAATTATATTTTCGGTGGGCTATTGCTCACCCTTGCTTTATTTATTTATATTACAACAACAGCTAGATCAGATGGCCGCGCAAGGCGCACACAGCGTAAGCAGGTGTCAACCGTCAGAGGTTTACCGCTAAGGTCTTGGCTACCATTATTGAGGATGCAACTACTGGTAGGCTAGTTGTTAGCAATTGAGCCTCAAATGTATTTATATTATGGTATCTATTAATGGATGGCAAAGAGTATGTAATTGTACAATTGTAATTCTTTGGGTTGTAAGAACTCAAACTCGTGATTAATAATACTGTTGATTACTCTGATTTCATCTCTGGGACTATAACGGGTGTGTTTTATGTTGTTGTTTTGGGTCACAAGGTTGTAATTTAAATTATGTTGGTTTTGTGGTTGGATATTGAGACCGTAACGACCAGATCCCTGACCCTGGATCTGGGGGTGTTACATGTTATCTGAAACTTAGTGTCCTCAAAAGGAGCATTAGTCACTAAGAGATTCACGTTGAACACGACCAATATCTTCCAGAACATCCTTGCTACCATTACCAAGTCCTGTAAGAAAGAGCAGATAGACATATTTTGTCTTTTGGAAGGTCATGTAGACCGACATTCATAAGAAGAGGTTAGCATTAAGCTACCTATAGATTATCAAGATGGGAATGGTTGAAAAGAGACCCTTATTAAGGATATATGATTGGATTGCCAATTACAGGATGTAAGTATTCCTTGAAAATAGAATTGAGGATAGAATGTCCATATATTAAGACGAACCCTGGGGGATGCACAAAGGATAGCATCACCCCTAATAAAGACATTGTGAAATCAGATGATATAAGTGAATCGACCAAGGTGTCAATAACCTGTAAGGATTTGTGGAAAGGAGTCTCGAAAAGTACTTA
Source organism: Kitagawia praeruptora (assembly GCA_037693485.1). NCBI lineage: Eukaryota > Viridiplantae > Streptophyta > Magnoliopsida > Apiales > Apiaceae > Kitagawia > Kitagawia praeruptora. The sequence goes on from CM075349.1 coordinate 881,472, forward strand.
GACAGAATTGTTATAGAATTGATTAATGATGTTTGATACACCATGTATCTAGAAAATACAGGAAGAATGATGAGGATGACCTAAGAAACCTTACAAGGAAAAAGGTAATACTCTGAGTTTCAAAATGGAAGTTTGGTAGAGAATGTATGACATAATAATGATGTTGCCGGATGAGGCATGTAAGAAACCATGAGAAGGTATGGATTGAACCAATAAGGTTGAGATTGTTTCAAAGCAAGAAAGACCTGAGACAAAAGATATCCTAGACCTGATGAGGATATTAGCCGGGATAAAAGTCACATTTAAGGATTAAAGCAGTAACTTATGGAAAAAGACTGATGTATATTTTTCCTTCAGCAGAATTTAAGGAAGAATACTTTCACCCAACAGTGATGGGAATAAGGTAGAAAAAGTTGAGTTGAATAGATCAAGAAAACATTGATTGCAAGAAATTATTATCAGGAAAGGCCAATGAGGTGGCCGACACTTTAAGTATTGAGGAGTAATTATGAATGCTCATACCAAAGAAACGAAATTGTATTGAGAAGGACTTTGAAGGTCAGAATATGGTGGAGGAATTTACATTCCCTCTAATGATTATGCAAGAATCAACCATAAGAGTAGTTTAAGTAAAGATTCGATTCCTGATGTCGTCTTAAGCATATTACCTGCGTTAGGAGGTCCTATGTTGAGGTAAACCAGGACCTGGTACGAAATTGACTAAGTAAACCGTTAGCTTCCAGTCTTCTACTGAAGATATATGATTGATAATTTCGTCAACTTGGCATAGCTACGATGCTTAAAGCTCTTCTACAATTTTATCTGCTTCATGTAATATCTACATCAAGTTCAGGAAGCGTTCCTTATGGATAGGGAATATTGATTATTTTGTTTTCCTAGAGGATCTTGAATTGACAAATATGAAACCTGTATGTTTAGCTATTAAAAACACTGCGTAAATAATAAGCAACGATGACCCTTCTGAGAAATTAGGTGTTAACGACTGTAGAAATGTCGGGACTGAATCTAAGTTAGAAAAAAAATAAAATCTTCCAGGTTTATTTCGGATGGTTTAATTTTGGAACGACGTGATACTTGAAATAAATGATTAGGCTATGATGGTTCATAGAGTAATTATAACAGAACTGATAGGGATGAATGTAGAGTTAAGGATCAATAAGGGAGTTAGATATACGAACTCTTGAGAAGCCCCAGTAATGAAGCAAGAAAAAGTATGAGATTGACATTGTAAGTTGGTCATAATGGAACGCTGAAATTGAAAGCATAAATGACATAAGGATTAACTACTTTTGAGTTTGGAAAATTCGAGGAAATTTGGAATAAGATCGGTTGAGTAATAAGGAGACTCATGGATGAGAAAGTGAAATCTAGACGGTTGAACAAAGGAAAGTTTAACCCAAAAAAATGTGACGTTATTAAGTAAAGGTGATGGGTGTTTCGATAATGGCATGACAGTGGGGTTAAATAATAGAAGTGAATAAGAATTAGAAAATAAAAAGAATGTGATTGATAAAGAAAAGATGGGGAAATAATTATGGAATGTGAAGAAAGAAATGTTATGAATGGATTAATGAATGGGTATTTCCTAACGAGCTCTCGGAATGACAACCTGATAGTGTTAGTATTATGAATATGAAAGAGCCAGTCTCGTGGCGTGAAATGTCAGTAATAATAATGTCAAGCGAGAAATCCAAGATTTAACCTGAGAGGTTGAAGGATTTTCCAAAAGTAAGTGATGCTAATATCAAACAAGAGTATAGGTCCATAGAATGATGGACATAGCAGCAAGGACATGTGATATGTGAGATTACGATAAAGTAGTATTTGATACGAATACGATTATTTTTCTTCTATACTAAACCTCTATAGTTCAGAGGTAAATTCTAAGTATGATACTTTTGACAATCATGAAAATTTTCTTATATAATTCTTTGAAATTCTTTCATTTTTCTTCTCCCTTATTTATCTTTTTCTAAATTGAGAAGAACAACCCTTTTAAGGAGGGGAGGTACTGCTATGTGACTGCCTGTTTATGTGATAGGAGTCTAAGTGGGATACCATATCTTGTCTAAATTGCTTGTCAAGTACTAAAGGCTGGCCACCTTCTGTACTAACTATGCAATAGGACAAATGTTCACTGATCATAGTGATCTCTCAATAAATTCTTCTAATTCTATATATTGATCGAGATTGCGAAGATTAAAGCGATCAGGAATTACCTAATTATGAGTGAGGTTATCTCCGAAATTCGCAGCACGATAGTGATACCAAAGTCACTGCAGATACCAATAAGAGTAATAGTATATGACTGGGTAAGAGCATAACCCGGACAGTGTGTTGTACGAAAAGTAGCAAAGATTAATGAAAAAGGATAAAGGATGTATTGTAGCACTAGTAAGATGTGCTGAAAAAGGATTGGGATTGATTAAGGATTGACTGGGGAAGTGGAAAGAAAAATAACCAACAAGTACCCAATTGTCTTCTACCTGATTCCGGGACGGAATCCTTTTAAGGAGGAGAGACTGTAAGAACCCAACTTTTCGGTAGAATTAAAACTTTTTTTTATTAAGCATTGATAAAAGGAGGAACAATGATTCCGACTACAAGGTATTAACAGTTCTAATAAATGAAGGTTGAAGGGTTATAGATTCCGATGATTATATGCCATGAAGAATGCAATGGGTTGATAACTTAGATTAGAATAATTTATCTCCTAGGGAGATAAGAGATGGGGATTCCAATTAGAGGGAATAATCTCGTGTCATCCAAATCGATATCTGTTATTAGTCCAGTGGTTCCGTTAAAGGGTTAAGGAACGCCCGAAAGAGAACGAGGACATTTTTCTAAATAAAAGGAATAAAGATAGAATAAGTGATGAATAGTATTTTTGGTGGAAATGGAAATATTATTGGACGACGCTATATAGAGGTATTCAGAACGGATTTCTGAGTTCGTATTCATGATCCAGGGGTGAGATAAGTGTATGTAAAAGCTGTCGGATTCTGAAAGACATCACTTTTATTTTTCTCTGAGATTTCCCTAGACACTGTAGGATTTAAGGATTTAATAAAAAGATTTGAGGAATTTAATTTCAAGAATTATAAAGAAGGATTGAGGATGATAGTATATATATTAAGAAGGTTTCCGGTAAAACTCCAACTAGAAATCCTTGAGATATTCCTTCGAACGATCAATCAAATTGAGCAATAACCGGACAAAGAAACAAGCAGGGAATCAAGGAAATCAAATTGGTGGGAGGATAAGGAACTAAGGTGACCAAAGAGAAAGTCAACTATAAGTTTGGTGGTGTATTTGCACTTGTACAAAAAAAGGAGAATGCATAATGTGGTGCCAACAAGTGGTCAAGTAGATGGGTGACACTTGGTCCAATGGATGGCTAACAACACAAAAGCAAGAGATGCATCCAAGTATAGATATACATTACATGTATTAAGTCATTTAGAGAACAAAACCAAGAACAACCAATCTCTCCCAAACTGCCCAGCACAAACAAGGCTCAAAGAAAAATTCATATCTCAAGATCTAGAGCTTTAAAAATCACTAAATTTTAACCATAACTTCTCCACTCCATGGACAACATTCGCTCAAAATTTCATGGCAATCTAATGAGTATAGCCTAGTCAAATCTCCTCCCCAAGTTGAAGAAACAAACTGTCCTGATGCTTGACAGTTTCTGGACAGATTTTCTAATGGCCATATCTCCTTCATTACTCAATGAAATTTGGTGTTCTTTAGCTTTTTGGAAAGCTGGTTAGATGCTCTACAATTCTTCTTTAGGACCCTCATCCAGAAAAGCAAGGTAAGGACCTCGTTTTTGCATTTCTTTGGACTGATGAATAGTAACTCCGAAGTGATTAACTAGTTTTCTTGTTTTGTTCTTAAGGATTAAGCTATATAAAGACTATCTAAGGCTTGTTAATTGTTTATAAACACTTGATAGTGTTTCTAGAGCTTCCAAGAAGGTAAACCCTTAACCCACCTTTGAGTTTTATATGAGATTTGATGGTGTTTATGGCTTGTATGCATGATTTAGAGCGTGTATGTTATGTGGGTGTTATAAAAATGTTAAAATATATTTTGTGGCTCCAAGATCTGTTGAGACAGTGAGGAAGATGATAAATAGTGTCCATGAGTGTTGGTTGTTGGTTGAATGATTATTTGGGGGGTTTGAAAATTGGATTATTCGTTTTTAAGCCGTCGTAATGTCGAAATGTACATAGGTGTTAAAAATAGAGCATGTCCGAAACTGTAAGTTTCTTACAAGGTTGAGGACCTGACATGAACTTGTAGATCTCGAGTCATAGATAGTTTTGGCGCAAGAATTGAAACAAACAGACTTACGGTTTAGGAATTATGATTAAATTCGTAAAAGTGGTTCGAAACCGTAATCGAAAGTTCGTAACTGAAATTGGATTCCTTTAATACTATGAAATCAGTGGCTAATCTGGATAATTAAATAATAGAGATAAAAAGGAAGGTGTGGGAGAAGACCACATGTCGAATGGATCATTTTCCGGTTTTATAAAAATGTTCGAATCAAGGTTAAACGCGAACGAATCCCTAGAAGCATACTTGGTTATGACTTTGGTAAATGACTTAGAAAACGAGCGATAAATCTCGAGGTATAATCTTGGTTCGTAAATGACCGACCTTAAAACTTACATGACTTAAGTATATACAAAGTGTAAGTATGACGACGTGTCTTAGTAGCGAGCGAATGACGGGTCATAGCGAGAATAAAGAGAATTGCACTAAAAGGTGTTTAACGAGATAACTCGAAAACGTGTTTCGACTTAAGTAAGTTATACTTAGCCTTTTAAAAAGTGTTAAGTGATTGACTTCGATTATTGTGACTATTTATAGATCACCGGATTGACACGAGGCACACTACCCCTACAGGATTGTCAGGCAAGTTTCCAATACCTTGGAACTGTTGTTGTGATAATATATATGATTGTTGTTATACATATGCCATAGCATGCATGTTGTTTTCAAAGTATATTGGAAAACTTGTTCCCTGAATTGATATTGGCTTATAGACTAGATATGGATTATCAGTTATAAGCAGGATTGTTTTGCTAGGACCCTTAGTGAAGGGCGTATGATATTTATTCTTTAAATATGAGACCGGGAGTCGGTATTTTGTGTTATATAGATAGTCGTGGAAACCCGGAGGGATTCCAGTGACAGAGTAGTATTCATTTTGAGGAATGTTATTATTAAACATTATTTATATTTCCATAAAAGTATAAAATACTTGGAAATCTTTCGAGAAATGTTATTTGAGTATTATTTCAGGCGAGAAATATTAATGAATATTATTTTTGAATATTCATTAGAGTTTGATTATTAATGAATAATTACTTTGATATTCATTGGAATTTTATTCATTAAATGAATATCACTTTCGGATATTCATTTAAGTTTTATGTAATTGATAAATAGTATTTCAAAAGTATTCTATGGAAGTTCTAATTACTCAAGGAATATTATTTCGAATATTAAGGTTTTGATTACTAAATGAATATCATTTGGATATTTATTTAGAATATTATTTATTAAATGAATATTATTTGGATATTCATTTAGAATATTATTTATTTAATGAATATCAATTTAATATTCATTTGGAATTTATTTATTAAATGAATCTATTTTGAATATTCATTTAGGATTTTATGTACTTGATGAATATTATTTTAAAATATTCATTGGAAGTTCTATTTACTTAAGGAATATTGCTTCGAATATTCCTTTAAAGTTTTGATTATGAAAAGAATATTATTTGGCTATTCATTTAGAATATTATTTATTAAATGAATATTATTTTCAAATATTCATTTAAGGTTTGATTTATTTAGTGAATATTATTTTAAATATTTATTTGAGTTTATTTAATTAATGAATATTATATTGAATATTCATTTAAAGAAGAGAGTTATTTAGTAAATGATTCTATATATTTATTCGAGGATTACTTACGAGCAACATTATGATTTAATAATATTCCTTAATTATTATTGATTTAATAAATATTCTTAGAATATTTATTTAAATTCTTTTATAATGATTTATATTGTTCAAAGATTATCTTTCACCTTCAGATATGGTGTAAAATATTTCGGGGTATTTTATGACTATTTTATCAAGGGGAGGTTCCCAAAACTCTATTTTCATTTAAATCTATCTTATAAGAAGATTTAAATAATCGCTCAAACCTCCAAAAACATATAAGGGGACCTCACTTGAGAGTTGTTATTTATTTGACTGCCCGGTCATATACTTGCTAAACTATCTTGTCACTCACATCTTGATTCTTTAAAACATCGATATGAATCTTTTGGTTACCTCCTCAACGCTCGAGGGGTAAGATTGATGGAACAAGTTTATATCCATTAACAAGCATCAGCTTGGGAAATATTGGTGAAATTTTCCTTTCCAATTAGATACGACTACTTTGTGGAGTCCTATCAACAAGTACTATACTTGGGGAAAGGGGGACGAACTTTATGTTTCAGAGTTATGGATGTTATTCGAACTAGGAGACGCGTAAGTGGCCGAGTGGCGCCGGTCCAGCAATGGCCCAACCGTTGGCCGGGGGTTCCAGAGGGCGGGCGATCCGTCGGTGCTTCCTTCTACATGTAGAGAACAAATGATGGGGAGCATGACATGCGACTGATCATCGTAAATGTTGTGGCTCCTGGCGCGGCAAAGCTCCCGTATTAGTTCATCTTCCAAATTGGGGAAATTTTCTGCAACACTATCATTGTTTGCATGTTTGAAATGTGTTTGAATTGGAATTGCAATATTCTTCCTGCAAGTTCCTCCGTTATGAAAATTTGATAATATCTTGCTTATCTTTGACATAGCAGATATTTCCACGGAACAATTACATTTTGAGATACCTTGTAACTTCATCTCATATCTTATATTGGTACTACGTTCGTTAATGCATGGCATATGGTATCGAAGATATTTTGAACTGTTATATATAAATACTGTTCAATTATATTCTTTTAGGTGGGCTATTGCTCACCCTTGCTTTATTTATCTATATCACAACAACAGCTAGATCAGATGGTCGCGCAAGGCGCACTCAGCATAGGCAGGTGTCAGTCGTCAGAGGATTAACCGTTTAGGTCATAGCTACCATTGCTGAAGATGCAGCTCCTGGTAGGCTAGTTGTTAGCATTTGCACATCAAATGTATTTATTATATGGCATATACCAATGGATGGCAAAGAGTATGTAATGGTAAAATTGTAATTCTTTGGGTCGTAAGAACTCAAACTTGTGATTAATAATATTAATGGTTACACTGATTTCATCTCTGGGACTATAACGGGTGTGTTTTATGTTGTTGTTTTGGGTCACAAGGTTGTAATTTAAATTATGTTGGTTTTATGGATGGATATTGAGACCGTAACGACCAGATCCCTGACCCTGGATCTGGGGATGTTACAGTTCCCTGTCTTGTAGAGCAAGATAGCAAGATATTTTGTACAAGAGTATTTTTCTAATGATATTTATTGTCAAGTTGAGTAATTTAGGAAACTAAATATCTTATGACATGTGCATGAGAGTGACAAATGTTATGTTGTAGGCGGGCACCTACTCGCGGGCGCGTGCCCGGCAAATGGACCGGCTCCACAGCGGGTACCTATCACACATATAACACCATAATTAGCACGGTGTGCAAGGAAAACCAAGTTGAATGAAGCTACAGAGCTTGCTAGTGTTCTCTCGCAAGCAAGGATGTCTTGCCTATGTACGTTTAATTCTCTGATACAGGGTCTCTGCTTGAGCAATAACTACGAAATTGCCATGTATTTGTTTGGGCATACCCAATACAGGGTCCTACTTGAGCAATAACTACGAAATTGTCATGAATTTGTTAGGCATACCCAAAGGTGCCAACCTTACAAATTTACCTACTACTGTACATGTTTATTAATTGTCTTTGTTCTAGAAGGCAACTACATGAAGCTCTGTGCCTTCTAAAACAACTGGAATCAAGTGGATGTGTGCCTAGTGTAATAAAATATGATGGGTTCTGTTGGAATGTTGTATATTAAAAGAGCCAATCCTCTACAATGTTGGTGATACATTCCTATATATAGTGATCTAATTGGGCCTTTAATGGGCTTCTAAGAGGGCTTTACTAATTAGGTGGGCCTTGGGCCCAACATTTAGTCCCCCCCTAAGTACAATTAAAAGATCTTCAGATCTTTTTGAATATCTATATCATAAGCCCAATCTCTATATTACAATTTGGAAAGAATATTGTGGAGTGTAAAAAGAAAATTTTTCTGCTTCCACGATTTTGATTCCACACGCGGCAGTGGTTTTATTGATCCATTGTCTTGTCTTTTCATTCTCCCACGTCTTGGAAGTTGTGTTTCAGCAGTTGAAGAGGTATGTATTCTCTTATTCTTTTCTTTTTCTTCATAAAAGACTCGTTACTTTTTGGTCTTTTATTTTCTTTATCTGCTTCTCTCTCTGGCTTCCATCTCTACCATTGTGTCAAGTGAGGTACCCTTCTGTCTCTTTTCTCTTTCTTTTGCGTGTACTCGATTATCTTGTTTTCTTTTTCCTTTATCACTATGAGAGCTGTCATCACATCTTGTTCTTCTTCTTCTAAGAGTGTAAAACTTGTTGAGGGTGATGATGGTCTTGACAGTTTGCCTCTTGAGAAGGGTACTTCCTCTCGTTACCATCTGCGTCGGTCCATCCCTGTTAAAGTTGAATCTTTTTTGCCTTGTTCTGCTAGTAAGACTGCTTTTGCTTCTGGGTCTGCTTCGCAGACCCCTTCTGTTGGTGACGTTGTTAGGCCCCGACCTGGAGCGAGGTTTGAATCGAACCAATATTTTAACAAACCCAGCTATTACTCTTCGCACCCCTTAGATCTTAATGGGTTGTCGAAGTATGTCTCCTTTTCTGATGGTTATAATGCTTTCGCCCCTGATGTTAGTGACCGGATGTGGAAACCTCCTCATCCTGGTTGCCAAGCTATTCCTGACGTATATTTTGAGCACGGTCTTAGGTTGCCTTTGCATCCATTTTTCCGTTTCGTTCTCCATGTTCTTGATTGTAGTTTGAGTTAGTTAGTGCCAAACATGGTGCTTCAAGTTAATGGGGTCATTGCCAGGTGTCATGAGTTGGGTCAGTTCCCTACTCTCGATCTGTTTTTTTCTATCTTTCGCGTCAAGAGCACCGGGGCTCAATTCTATGTTGATAAGAAAGAGGGTTGTAGAAGACTGGTTGAAGCTCCTGTATCTAACTCTGGGTGGCACGTGATGTGGGCTTGGTACGAGGGCCCTGGATTGGGAGCTCTTGAACCGTGGCAAGCTCACTCCACGGGCCGAGTGAAGTCCGTGAACCATTTAGGGTCGGTTACTTCTGCGAATCTACAAGATTTTCTTGGGTCTTCTGTTAGATACCACCCTGAGAAGTTCATAGATGATAAGTTCTTGGCTAATCATTGTTGTAAGCCATGAGATACTTTTTGATGTGTTAAATTATGTCTAACCGCAAGCGCACGGTATCAATTGTAGTAGATACTAGCAAATACGGGTCGATTCCTCAAGGAGACAGTTTCAATTTCAATTCAACTATTATCAATTGTTTCCAGTCACAAACGATTGTTGGAGAATTGTGTTAACTACTAAAACAAATTTAACAAAGGTTTTAAATCAATTAATTAAAGGATCTAGGGCAATTCAGGTTCACCATGCTTACACCAAACAAATCACAAAGGTATAGCTTTTTAATGGGATTAAGTAATTAAAGCAATGGTTAATCTTTTTCAAGCATGAACACTCTTAGAATATCCAATGATGCTTCCACAATCACCTTCAATTCCCCTAATTGTATGTAAGCCTCTAGTAGTAAAATCTTTCGATCTATTACTCCTATTGCAATCGATTAATCCGTGATATTGCGTAATTACACAAATTAAGAATTATAACATATCAATCAGAATTACTCTCTACCCATCAATTTACTAATCAAATTAAGCCCAAATCATGGTGCAAACATGGCTCCCCTTAATACCCTAGAATTAAACTACTCACTCATACTATGATTAAGAACAACAAAAATAATGAAGAAAGCCATATATAACATATACTAATAAACAAGATGAGATAAAGAGTACCTTAAACTTTGTATTAACGAAGAACAATGAATCCAAGCTTAATTAACCAAGTGTTTACAAAGGAAGAGATGAAGAGAGAAAAACCAAAACCCTAGCTTTTTAAAAAGTAAAAGTATACATGTCTCATTCTCACGTTCTCTCTTTCTTTTATAATAAAACTCCTTAATAAAATCTGATCTCTATCTCCTAATAAAAGTATTTTTAATATTCTAATCAATTTACAAAAAGATATCCATAATTGAATAGGATTTTCTTGTAAAATTCGTCACTTCTTTTTCTCCTCTGTTTCTGGGCTCTTCCAACTAGATTTTGCTTACTGGACCACCTCTGAATTAAAGATAATTCCACAAGCTTCGCGTGGACAGGAAGATCATCAAATTCTGACTTTTAAAACTCAAGATATGGCCCAAACAGTGTTAAACAGCCCGTATAGCCCAATAATACGAATTTTCTCCTATTTTATCTCCAAAATAGCTCTTTTTGCTCCAAATCCTTCCAAGTCATGAATTCTTTATTTCCTACAATAAAACAATCAAATCTATTAAATAAAAATCCAAATCAATGCAAAATACAATAAATATGAGAATAAAATCATCTAGAATATATATAAAAATATACTCTATCAAACATCCCCACACTAATCATTTGCACGACCTCGGGCAAATAAGTGAAATAAAAAATAAGTCCTAACAAACATCACTTTCGTAGATGACACGATTGCATTGAGCATATGCAACAAGCCGTTAAACCCCTAGGCAGCCCTAGTAGGACGAGTGTTGTCTCGTAAGGGTTTATAGTGAATATACCCACAAAATTCATCTAACCATGCAAAAGATCAATGCTAACACAACACCACACACACAAGTCCTCTCATGCCACATCAACTTAAGAATCAAAGTAAACATACGATGTCTTGGTGTCGAAAGTGCAAGTATTCACGTAGTCTACTCAACCGACATGCAGAAGGTCATAAAAATTCATGTCAAGTGTAAAAATCGTTGGTAATCATGCTAAGCCTACAAGAAATACATCTTTAAGTCTAAACCCGGGATCTCCTATGCCAAAACAAGTAATAACTCACCTTTCACTCAAAAACAAATATTCACTCAAGAACAAGGTTAAGTGTATCACTCAATTCCAACAAAATCATAAACACAACTTGACACTCGCAATCAATCTCACTCTCAACACAACATACATCACTGATGACAATCAAAAGGTCTTTATTCTGGTTGTAGCGTGGGCTAGGTACCAGGTATGTCAAGTAAAGCTAAAACAGGTTAAATGTCAAAAGCTAGTACCCAACAATAATCATTATTCAATTCCCTTTCTATTAAAACAAATACTTCCCCACACTTGGATTTTTCAATAACCCTTACATAATAACTTGACTAGTCGAATGAAGAAGGATCATACAAACATAAGAATGCTCTCAAATTTATTTATTTATTATTTTTTCTTTTTTTTCTATTTTTTTCTCTGTTTTTTTTAAAAGAGGCCAATAGAATAAAAAGAATAATGGTAAGTAATGTGGTGTGTCACCAAAAGAATAGGATTAAGCTCAACGGGTTAACTAATTGATCATGTTTAAAAGGTGTGGAAATATGGGAAATACGAGGTCAAACCTAAGTGCCTTTATCATCTCATCATCAAATAATGTCATGCATTTCAAGAAAGATCTCAAGTAAGTGCTAGCAATGTAAACAACATGTGGACACTCAAGCAAACGAAAAATCATGCAAAAGATATGCATATAGGCTCAAAACTCACTTGGTGTGACAAAACATAATCAATCCCAAGTAACAAGACTCTCTAACGCACCTACTTGTACTCAAAGCATGAAAACCAAGTCATCTTACACATATTCATGTCATTCTAATCACTTACAACATCCAATTAAGTCTACCAGCTTCAACTTGCTAGTGAAAGTGTGTGCACAAGAACAAAGCACGTCACTTCTCATACAAAAGCGTCAAGAACACAAGAATTCTACACATGCATGGGTGTATCAAGCAAAATACAACAACTAATCAAATTGCATGGCTAGAATTATTTTTGGTATTTTTAATTTTTTAATTTTTTTGGATTTTTAAATTTATATTTTTTTTTGGATTTTTTTTTAAACATTGAGAACTCATCCCCACACTTAAGAGGTTCATTGTCCCCAATGAACTAATGAACAAGATACAAAACTACAACTAAAAACAAAATAAAACTACACTAAAAAGAAAAGAAAGAAAACTCCCCTGGAATCAAGGTGTCGGGTGTGAAAACCACCCCTCATTCGTTCAGGCGCCATAATCATCAAAACCCCACTCAACAATAGCTTCACCAAAAACCACCAAGAAATATCCCACCAAAAACCACCAAGCAATATCACACCAAAAATACCCAATTAACAAGAATAATACAAACCCCCAATTTATAAGAACACAAATTCGTAATAAAAAAAATAAAAATAAAGAAGAGATATCCCAACTACGAATCGAAGAGGTGAACTTGTACTAATTTTCCCCCAAACTTGAATTTTTAGAGATGTAGAGATGAAGAGAATAAATTGGGTGTGTATGTATGGGTATATATAGATAATGGAGTGATAGGATGAATATAAGAATTTTAATGTGAAAAGGAAATTTTTTTGGGTAGGTATGAAATTTTATGGAAGGTAGGAATAGGATTTGATGAAGAAAAGAAAAAGAATTAGAATAAATATAGGTTTAGAATTTTGATTGAGAGATGGGAGGTTTTGGAATTGAAATAGGAAAAGAATTAGGTGGAATAGGGGTATAAATAGAATGGGATGTAAGAATTTTTTATTTTTTTTATAACAGACAACAGCGCGCACAGGAAGAAACAGCGGCAATTTTTTTTCTGATCTCTGAACAACGCGCCTGCTGCGCGCGTGGGACGCAGATTGCGGCCAAGGCAGATGCGCCAGCGCAAGCTGCGCATCCGGGGCGCAATTTGCTTCTATTCCAGTAACGCATGGGCAATTTGCGCAACAAGGGCGCAAACTGCTCTAACAGGTTAGTAACGCAGGTGCAACCTGCGTTACACACTAAAAATACGTTTTTCTTTAATTTTTTTAAACCTTTAAAAAAACACACAATTTTTTTTTTTTTTTTACACAACAAGGCTTAGGTTGAACAAATAACTAAGCAATTCTACTATATATGAAAGAGAAGGAAAAAAAAATACTCCCCTATGCAAAAGCATGAAGTGCACCGATCCTCCAATGAAATCTTGGGTTGCCTCCCAAGCAGCGCTTATTTAGAATCATTAGCTTGACCTCCTCAAAAATACTCCGGTAAAGGCGTAATATCCACTTTCTCAATCATAAACTCGTCACCACAAAAAGTATTGATAGAATATATTTATATATATATTTTAGATTATTTTATTCTCATATTTATTGTGTTTTGCATTGATTTGGATTTTTATTTAATAGATTTGATTGTTTTATTATAGGAAATAAAGAATTCATGACTTGGAAGGATTTGGAGCAAAAAGAGCTATTTTGGAGATAAAATAGGAGAAAATTCGTATTATTGGGCTACACGGGCTGCCTGCACTGTTTGGGCCATATCTTGAGTTCCAGAAGTCAGAATTTGACGATCTTACTGTCCACGCGAAGCTTGTGGAATTTTCTTTAATTCAGAGGTGGTCCAGTAAGCAAAATCCGACTGGAAGAGCCCAGAAACAGAGGAGAAAAAGAAGTTACGAATTTTACAAGGAATCCTATTCAGTTATGGAATCCTACTTGTAATTTATTTAGAGTATTAAAATACTTTTATTGGGCAAGACTTTGAGAGCCTATATAAACACATCTAGGGTATGATGAAAAATTATTAGGGATGTAATATTAGATCAGATAATATAGTTTAGAGTAAATTAGTAGTATTATTAATTAGAGATGTAGAGAAACACCATGACTCTTCTTTTGGGTGACAACATTGAAGTTTGAAGGTTTTGTTCTCTTAATCTTTTCTTTGTTCTTATTAGTTTAATTATGTTTTCTTGTTTTACTAGTTGTTTTACTTGTTTAATTATTACCGAGTAGTTATTTCTAGGGCTTAAAGGAAAGCCATGTTTGCACTAATATTGGCATGATTTTCATAGTGGTTTGATTGGTTATGGTTAATTCTGATTGAAATGTTTTAATCATTAATTTGTGTAATTGGCCAATATCATGGATTAATTATATGCAAATAGGGGTATGGATCGAGAGATTTACTTACTAGAGGCACACATACGATTAGCAGAATTGAATTTGAGTGCGGAAGCATCATTGGATTTCTGAGAGCGTTAATTCTTGGAAGAGATTAACTTGACTCTAATTACCTGATTGATTGAATTACTAAAAGTGGTTAATTGTGTTGAATGTTTCGAGAGTGTTAATGCTTGAAAGAGATTAACATACTCTATTTATAGGATCACATTGATTGCTTTAGCTTAAGAGCCAATTGTGTAAGCATGGTGGACCTGATTGCCATAGGTTTTAAATAATTTGTTTATCATCTGTTTAATTAGTGTTAATCTTGTTTAATTAGTTAATTAATATTCTCCAATAATCGTATGACCCTTGAAACAATTAGCGATAACTGAAAAGGAATTAGTAGAACCTGTCTCCTTGTGGATTCGACACGCTTGCCATCTGTACTAGCAATAGACACCGTGCGCTTGCGGTTAGGTATAATTTGACATATCAAGTTTTTGGCGCCGCTGCCGGGGAGACAGCGAGTTTCTATTGATTTTAATTTAGTTGTTTAGATTGTTTCCATTGTCTCATTGGAACTTTTGTTCCAATTGAGGCAGATTTTACGTTTTCTTGGCTTTGTTGAGAGTTTACAGGTTTGCAATGGGTGAAGTTGATACTTTTGCACTCTTATCTTCTCTAGTAGAGGCACATACTCGAGAGATTGTCATGTCGAAGACTACAGAGCCCACTATGCGTCCAATGAGTATCATTGAGATGTCATAAGTGGCCCCTAAAACTTACAACTTCTGTCAAATTTGTGGTGTGCAGGGTCACTTTGGTTTTGAATGCTCTTACAATGTCTATAATTCTCAGAGTGCTCAGTTGGGACAAATAAATTCTTTTGAAGAAGGATATGGGTACAATCAGTATTCAAACACTTTTGATCAAGAATGCGTGAATCAACCAGATTTCTACTACCAGGACAATGGTGCTCAAAATTTTTCATATCATAATCAGCAACAGTTTGAGCAACAATATTATCAGTCATATGAGCAGCCGCCACAGCAAGAATATCAATATCCTCCTCTACAAGAAGATCTACATGTTTCTCAATCCAGTGTAGATGTGCAAGCTGATCATACAAATGAGATGTGGGATATCTTGAATAAACTGCTAAAGAGTTTTGAAGAATTAGAAACTCAAAGTTTGGCGATTGAATCTCAAATTGCATAGTTGGCTAACTCTTCTACTACAGGGCAGCTCGACTATTTACCATCATCATCTATCCGATCCGAAGAGGACCTGACTGCTATCAATCTCACAAGCGATCAGGAATATGATAGTTTCTCCATGTATGTTGATGATGAGGCCATTGATAAAGAGAAGGAGCATGCTACCGATAATGAGATCAATGATGTTGCTGCTACCAAGGACAATGTGACTGATGATGAGGCTACAAAGGAAAGCAATACAGAGATGGTTGTTGTTTCTCTTCCACAACTTGTGCCTCAGCTACCATGTATTGATAAATTTGCTCTCGATCTAGCCTCTGCTTACAAGGCTTCTTTGCTCAAGAACACTTATTTCAAGGTTGATGTGATAACAAATATTGTCCAAGATGATATTTCTCAAATTCTGGTTGAGGATCCATACAAAGTGGCTCATACGTTTGAAGCTCGAGGAGAGGGAGAAGATGGAAGTGTCGGCTTAATCAATGATGTGATAAGCCAAGATGTCCGAATGACTCCAGTGAAAGTGAGGAGTGGAGAAAAGCCACCACCAGAACCTCCACCTTATGTCAAGGGAGTTCAATATTTTCGTGGTGTCGAATTTTATCGCTGTTTTATCACAAAGTTTTCCAAAACTGCACAAGCACTCTCTCTATTGCTTATTAATGACATATTTTATTTTACTGATGCTTGTTTGGAGACTTTCTACAGGATAAAGACAATCACTAACACTCTTGATACTTTTTGTGGTGACGAGTTTATGATCAAGAAAGTGGATATTATGCCTTTACCGGAGTATTTTTGAGGAGGTCAAGCTAACTGAGGCAACCCAAGATTTCATTAGAGGATCGGTGCACTTCATGCTTTTGCATAGGGGAGTACTTCTTTCCTTCTCTTTCATATATAGTAGAATTGCTTAGTTATTGGTTCATTGGGGACAATGAACCGCTTAAGTGTGGGGATGAGTTCTCAATGTTTAAAAAAAATCCAAAAAAAATATAAATTTAAAAAGCCAAAAAATTAAAAAATTAAAAAATTAAAAATACCAAAAATAATTCTAGCCATGCAATTTGATTAGTTGTTGTATTTTGCTTGATACACCCATGCATGCGTAGAATTCTTGTGCTCTTGACGCTTTTGTATGAGAAGTGACGTGCTTTGTTCTTGTGCACACACTTACACTAGCAAGTTGAAACTGGTAGACTTAATTGGATGTTGTAAGTGATTAGAATGACATGAATATGTGCAAGATGACTTGGTTTACATGCTTTGAGTACAAGTAGGTGCGTTAGAGAGTCTTGTTACTTGGGATTGATTATGTTTTATCACACCAAGTGAGTTTTGAGCCTATATGCATATCGTTTGCATGATTTTTTGTTTGCTTGAGTGTCCACATGTTGTTTACATTGCTAGCACTTACTTGAGATCTTTCTTGAAATGCATGACACTACTTGATGATGAGATGATAAAGGCAATTAGGTATAACCTCGTATTTCCCATATTTCCACACCTTTTAAACATGATCAATTGGTTAACCCGTTGAGCTTAATCCTATTCTTTTGGTGACACACCACATTACTTGCCATTATCCTTTTTATTCTATTGGCCTTACATTGAATTTGAACCTAAATTGTCAAAGGCTAGTATCGTGCTTAAGGGAGTAATAAGGTGTGCAAAAGGGGGGGTTTTATTGATGATCATACTTTTGAGGAATATTGATTTTGGATTGATGCTTGTTAGTCGAAATTCATAAAAATATCTACGGATCATTGTGTTTATTCCTTAGCTCTCGAAAAAAAAAGAAAAAAATAGAAAGAAAAAAATAAATAAATAAATAAATTTGAGAGCATTCTTATGTTTGTATGATCCTTCTTCATTCGACTAGTCAAGTTATTATAAGGGTTATTGAAAAATCCAAGTGTGGGGAAGTATTTGTTTTAATAGAAAGGGAATTGAATAATGATTATTGTTGGGTACTAGCTTTTGACATTTAACCTGTTTTAGCTTTACTTGACATACCTGGTCCCTAGCCCACGCTACAACCAGAATAAAGACCTTTTGATTGTCATCAGTGATGTATGTTGTGTTGAGAGTGAGATTGATTGCGAGTGTCAAGTTGTGTTTATGATTTTGTTGGAATTGAGTGATACACTTAACCTTGTTCTTGAGTGAATATTCGTTTTTGAGTGAAAGGTGAGTTACTACTTGTTTTGGCAAAGGAGATCCCGGGTTTAGACTTAAAGATGTATTTCTTGTGGGCTTAGCATGATTACCAACGATTTTTACACTTGACATGAATTTTTATGACCTTCTGCATGTTGGTTGAGTAGACTACGTGAATACTTGCACTTTCGACACCAAGAAATCGTATGTTTGCTTTGATTCTTAAGTTGATGTGGCATGAGAGGACTTGTGTGTGTGGTGTTGTGTTAGCATTGATCTTTTGCATGGTTAGATGAATTTTGTGGGTATATTCACTATAAACCCTCACGAGACAACACTCGTCCTACTAGGGCTGCCTAGGGGTTTAACGGCTTGTTGCATATGCTCAATGCAATCGTGTCATCTACGAAAGTGATGTTTGTTAGGACTTAGTTTTTATTTCACTTATTTGCCCGAGGACGTGCAAATGCTTAGTGTGAGGATGTTTGATAGAATATATTTTTATATATATTTTAGATGATTTTATTCTCATATTTATTGTATTTTGCATTGATTTGGATTTTTATTTAATAGATTTGATGGTTTTATTGTAGAAAATAAAGAATTCATGACTTGGAAGGATTTGGAGCAAAAAGAGCTATTTTGGAGATAAAATAGGAGAAAATTCGTATTATTGGGCTACACGGGCTGCCTGCATTGTTTGGGCCATATCTTGAGTTCCAGAAGTCAGAATTTGACGATCTTACTGTCCACGCGAAGCTTGTGGAATTTTCTTTAATTCAGAGGTGGTCCAGTAAGCAAAATCCGACTGGAAGAGCCCAGAAACAGAGGAGAAAAAGAAGTTACAAATTTTACAAGGAATCCTATTCAGTTATGGAATCCTACTTGTAATTTATTTAGAGTATTAAAATACTTTTATTGGGAAAAACTTTGAGAGCCTATATAAACACATCTAGGGTATGATGAAAAATTATTAGGGATGTAATATTAGATCAGATAATATAGTTTAGAGTAAATTAGTAGTATTATTAATTGGAGATGTAGAGAAACACCATGACTCTTCTTTTGGGTGACAACATTGAAGTTTGAAGGTTTTGTTCTCTTAATCTTTTCTTTGTTCTTATTAGTTTAATTATGTTTTCTTGTTTTACTAGTTGTTTTACTTGTTTAATTATTAGCGAGTAGTTATTTCTAGGGCTTAAAGAGAAGCCATGTTTGCACTAATATTGGCATAATTTTCATAGTGGTTTAATTGGTTATGGTTAATTCTGATTGATATGTTTTAATCATTAATTTGTGTGCGGAAGCATCATTGGATTTCTGAGAGCGTTAATTCTTGGAAGAGATTAACTTGACTCTAATTACCTGATTGATTGAATTACTAAAAGTGGTTAATCGTGTTGAATGTTTCGAGAGTGTTAATGCTTGAAAGAGATTAACATACTCTATTTATAGGATCACATTGATTGCTTTAGCTTAAGAGCCAATTGTGTAAGCATGGTGGACCTGATTGCCCTAGGTTTTAAATAATTTGTTTATCATCTGTTTAATTAGTGTTAATCTTGTTTAATTAGTTAATTAATATTCTCCAATAATCGTATGACCCTTGAAACAATTAGCGATAACTGAAAAGGAATTAGTAGAACCTGTCTCCTTGTGGATTCGACCCGCTTGCCATCTGTACTAGCAATAGACACCGTGCGCTTGCGGTTAGGTATAATTTGAAACTCGCTGTCTCCCCGGCAGCGGCGCCAAAAACTTGATGTGTCAAATTATACTTAACCGCAAGCGCACGGTGTCTATTGCTAGTACAAATGGCAAGCGGGTCGAATCCACAAGGAGACAGGTTCTACTAATTCCTTTTCAGTTATCGCTAATTGGTTCAAGGGTCATACGAATATGTGAAATTATTAATTAACTAATTAAACTAAATTAACACTAATTAAACAGATGATAAATAAATTATTTAAAACCTAGGGCAATCAGGTCCACCATGCTTACACAATTGGCTCTTAAGATAAAGCAATCAATGTGATCCTATAACTAGAGTATGTTAATCTCTTTCAAGCATTAACACTCTCGAAACATTCAACACAATTAACCACTTTTAGTAATTCAATCAATCAGCTAATTAGAGTCAAGTTAATCTTTTCCAAAAATTAACACTCTCAGAAATCCAATGATGCTTCCGCACTCAAATTCAATTCTGCTAATCGTATGTGTGCCTCTAGTAAGTAAATCTCTCGATCCATACCCCTATTTGCATATAATTAATCCATGATATTGGCCAATTACACAAATTAATGATTAAAACATATCAATCAGAATTAACCATAACCAATCAAACCACTATGAAAATCATGCCAATATTAGTGCAAACATGGCTTCCCTTTAAGCCCTAGAAATAAACTACTCACTCATACTATGATTAAGAACAACAAAAATAATGAAGAAAGCCATATATAAAATATACTAATAAACAAGATGAGATAAAGAGCACCTTAAACTTTGTATTAACGAAGAACAATGAATCCAAGCTTAATTAACCAAGTGTTTACAAAGGAAGAGATGAAGAGAGAAAAACCAAAACCCTAGCTTTTTAAAAAGTAAAAGTATACATGTCTCCTTCTCACGTTCTCTCTTTCTTTTATAATAAAACTCCTTGATAAAATCTGATCTCTATCTCCTAATAAAAGTATTTTTAATATCCTAATCAATTTACAAAAAGATATCCATAATTGAATAGGATTTTCTTGTAAAATTCGTCACTTCTTTTTTTCCTCTGTTTCTGGGCTCTTCCAACTGGATTTTGCTTACTGGACCACCTCTGAATTAAAGATAATTCCACAAGCTTCGCGTGGACAGTAAGATCGTCAAATTCTGACTTCTGAAACTCAAGATATGGCCCAAACATTGTTAAACAGCCCGTATAGCCCAATAATACGAATTTTCTCCTATTTTATCTCCAAAATAGCTCTTTTTGCTCCAAATCCTTCCAAGTCATGAATTCTTTATTTTCTACAATAAAACAATCAAATCTATTAAATAAAAATCCAAATCAATGCAAAACACAATAAATATGAGAATAAAATCATCTAGAATATATATAAAAATATACTCTATCACTTTTGCCTTGTTTATTTTCCGCTTCTGTTTGTGCTTCTGTTGACATTTTCCCATATTGCATTTGATTGTTTTTTCCTTTTTCCTTTGTAGTGTCCGGTCCTCCTTTGCTTAAGTTGGTAAGTTCCTTTGCTGCCATGCCGACTGAAGAGTTTCTGGCCCTTCTTGTGAAGAGTAAGGCCGCAGGGGCCTCCACTATGATTCCTAGCATTGGAGTAGAAAGTGGCCCTGAAGTAGTTTCTAAGGAACTTGTGCCGCCTTCTATTGCGGTTGAAACTGGGGTCTCTGAAGCCGCTGCTGCTAAGGACCGAGATAAGAAGAGGCATCGCGATGGTCATTCTTCCAAAGGTCACCACTCTAAGAAGCTGAAGGAGCCGTTGAGCTGTCCAAGCTCTGGCAAGGTGGATTTGTTTCCCGATGATACAACAGAATCTTCTCATCGAGTGAAAGCTAACACAGAGGTTTCTGGATTGAGTACTGGGGGAGGCCTTCATGTTTGTAAGAGACTTGTTGATAAGGTACTTTTCTTTGTATATTTTGCTTCCTTCCTCTTTTTGGTCTTGAGTATGAGGTATCTCTTTTGTTTGTTTATTGTCTCTTTTTATTGCTTTTGTAGCTATCTGTTGAATTAGGGAAGTTATTGGAACTTGGCGGGGTTGTTGACGTTGCTGAGGTGGAGAGGCTTCGTTCAGAGGCGAAGGACTTGAAGAAACGTAATGGAGAACTAGAGGAGGCCTCTCAGAATTTGGCCAAAGACAACAAAACAGCTGTTGATAGACTTTTTGCTGCTTTGACTGAGAAATCTGAACTGATTACCGAGTGTGATGCTCTAGGTGAGCAAGTGAAGAGCTTGAAGTTGGAGAACGTGGATTTGAAAAAGGCTGTGAAGACCTCAGAGGAGAGTCTTGTTAAAGGTGTAGAAGCTTGGGCAGCTGAGAGGGCTGAGTTCATAACTAAGTTGGATGCTTTGGCTGTTCAACTTGCAAAATGTCAAGCTGAATCTTTATCTTCGTTTGAGGAAGGTTACGGGGAGAGCGTAGCTCGATTTGCACGTTTTGGGATTGATGTAAAAGATCATGGCTTTGATCGTTACCTTGCTGACTTGGCGAAGAAAAATGAAGATGGGAAGACTGGTTCCTCCGAAGTTGGTCGTGCTCCTTGAAGATTCTCTTCTTAGCCTGGGGTATGCCCCTGAAGGCCTTTTATGTAATTTTATTCCTGTATTTCATGTCTTTTCTGAACTTTTGTTGATGCTCTTGGACCTTTGCTGGTATGCTTGAACTGTCGCCATTGCATTTTAGTATTATATGTTTCTTGGTTTTAACTTTGCTGGTATGCTTGAACTGTCGCCGTTGCGTCTTTTCTGAGAGAATTTCCATTTTTCTGGGGTGCTTTGCCTTTCTCTTTTTGTGTAGCATTTGGAGTTTTCTAAGACTTTTCTCTTTTGGTGTAATCTATTTCCATATGTTGGCGAAACATTTTTTCTTAGTAGAGGTTTTGAATTTTGGAGTTTTGGCATAATTTTCCCTTTGGATATGACCATTCAAGTTTGGGTGCTAAACTTATTTTCTCCTCCGTCATTTGGCGAAGTTCTAACTTAGGAGATTTTGAGATGTGGTTATGGCGCACGTTACCTTGCATTTAGAATTGGCGAACTTTGGAAATTTTTCATTGACTTCGGTTGTATTTTTATTCATTGGCGAATTTTTACCTCTATTTTTTATTGTGGCGCATTTGGAGGCATCTATTAGTTTGGAGTATTCCTTTTGATTACATTTTTATTTTGATGGCGGACTTTACCTTTGTTCGCTATTCGTGGCGAATTCAAAATATGGCAGACTTTACCTTTTTCTTTGGATTGTTGGCGCCTTTGGAGATATCTGTTAGCTTGAAGTATTTTTACTTTGATGGCGAACTTTTTTACCTTTGTTTGTTATTTGTGGCCAGTTCAAAATATATCGAAGGAGAATTCGAGCTCTTCAAGTTACTTGGAGCGCATAAAGTGTTTCTGTTTGTATATTGGCGCCTTTGGTCTTTCCGACCTCTTCGATGTTGGAGATATCATTGGAGCATTTTACATTCTTGACACTTTGTATTTCGCAAATGGGCAATTTCGAATCATAATTTAAACAAAAAGATAACAAGTAAAATGCAGCGTAGTGACCAATGAGTGGAGGTATAATAACTTAGAGATTTTTACTCCGGCTGGAGCTTTAAATTTATAAAAGTCTTGGATTAGTGTCGACTTAAATCGTAATCCATTCATAAGAGTAATGGATCACGAAAGCAACTTGATTACAAAGGAAAATGAGAAACTGTTTCATACCTTAATTTAAATAACTTAAAAGGGTAGGTGGTGCCTATTAAGGACTTCACGGAAAGAACTTTTTGAGGTGAATTGCGTTCCAGGAATTTGCCACCGGAGTTCCGTCGAGGTGGGAGAGATGATAGGAGCCCGAACCGCTGACCTTTGTGACCTTGTAGGGTCCTTCCCAAGGTGGAGACATTTTGCTCTGCTTTGATGGCATGGATACCGCAGCTTCCCTTAGGACAAGGTCATTGACCTGGAAACCCCTTGGCTTGATCTTTGAGTTATATAGCTTTGCAACTTTTTCTTGATACTTGGAGACATTGGTCTGTGTGGAGTGTCTGAGTTCCTCGAGGAGATCGACGTTCAGCTTTAGGCCTTCCTCAGACGATTTAGGGTCAAACTTTTCAATCCTCAAAGACTTCGAACTTATTTCTACCGGTAATACCGCCTCAGTTCCATATGCCAGCCTAAATGGAGTCTCACCTGTAGAAGCTTTCGGAGTAGTTCGCAGACTCCACAAGACATTTGGCAGTTCATCCACCCATTTCCTGTTGGCGTCTAGCAGTCTTTTCTTTAGTCCTTGTAGAATTGCTTTATTGGTGATCTCCACTTGTCCATTTGCTTGTGGGTATGCAACGGAAGCCTTGAGATGTTGAATTTCAAGCTCAGCCATTGCATTAACCCATTTCTCGCCGGTGAACTGAGTGCCATTGTCTGTAACGACCATTCGAGGTACCCCAAATCTGTAGACTATTTATTCCATAAAGAAATGAACTGCCTCAATTTCTCTTATCCTTGCCAAAGGTTTAGCTTCAATCCATTTTGTGAAATATTCAACCGCCACAATTATGTATTGGCATTGTTTAGCACCTTTTGGTAAAGGACCCACCAAATCGATACCCCACATAAAGAACAGACATGGAGTCGTTGTTGGGTTAAATGGAACTGATGGTCTGTGGTTCATGGACCCGTACTTCTGGCATGGCTCACATCGCTTAGTGAACTCCTCACAGTCCTGGCGCATCGTGGGCCAATAAATTCCATGCCTCATGATCTTCAACGCCATGTTTTTCCCAGCTAAGTGGTCTCTACATATTCCTGAGTGCACCTCAACCATAGCTATTTTTGCTTCATCTTGATTAACACATTTGAGCAATGGCTCGACTAGAGCCCTTCTGAACAGCTTGTTGTCTATGAGGCAATAATTCTTTGCTTTCACTATCATTTTTCTTGTCTCTTGCCTGTCTAGCTCTCCATGAACTCCTTGAATAAACCTTATAATGGGAGTCCTCCAATCTCCTTGTGTTGACACACAAAATACTTCTTTTTGGGCTATTGATGGTTCGAGCAGTTCTTTGAAGTAGACAGGTTCTGATGTGCTTGACGTGTTCGAGGTGGCTAACTTTGATAAAGCATCTGCCCATTGATTGTTGGACCTATCGATGTTGTTGATGGTCCATGACACGAAATTGTGTAATAGCTCAGAAGTGATCTTTTTATATGCTGCCATTCTTTCGTTGAGAGTTTTGAATTCTCCCAGGACTTGCTTTACGACGAGTTGAGAATCACTAAAGATGTCCAGAACAGATACTTCCAAGTGGCGAGCCAATGTCAGTCCTGCAATGAGGCCCTCATATTCCGATTCGTTATTGGTTGTGGGAAATTTGAACTTGATGACTTGTCGCACAGTAAAGCCCTCAGGGCTTGTGAGGATGACTCCCCCGCCTCCATCTTGCGAAGTGGATGACCCATTCGTGAACAGGGTCCAAACTTTATCTTTTGAGCTTGTCATTATTTCCCCTAGTTCCGCGGAGGCAAAAGTGCATTCCGTAATAAAATCTGCCAGGGCTTGGGACTTCATTGCAGTTCTTGGATGAAATTCCAGATGAAATTGGCTTAACTCCACAGTCCATGAAGCTAGTCTCCCTGTCATGTCGGGCTTGTGGAACACTCGTCGCAGGGGTTGATTCGTCATTACAATGATCATTCTGCCTTGAAAATATTGTCTCAATTTTTTGCTAGCAATGACCAATGCATAGGCAAGCTTTTCAATATTTGAGTACCTTATTTCGGCATCTTTGAGTATGTGACTCGTGTAGTACACGGGCTTCTGATCTAAATCGACCTCTTTAACCAAAACTGCAGCTAATGTAGAGTCTGAGGCAGATAGATATAGCTTTAATGGTTCACATTGGAGTGGCTTGGCCATGATGGGTGGAGACATGAGAAAATCCTTAATTCGATGTAAGCTTTCTTCGCATTCCCTTGTCCAAGTGAAAGACTTGCTCTTCGACGCTTCCTTGATTGCCTCGTACATCGGAAGGCATTTCTTTGAAGATTGAGGTATGAAGCGTCTGAGGGCTGCGATGGATCCTGCGAGGGCCTGTAACTCCTTGAGGCACTTAGGAGCCGTGACACCTTGAATGGTTTTTATTTGATTTGGGTCTGCTTCAATGCCTCTCTGTGTGAGAAGGAAGCCCAAAAACCGGCCTCCACTTAAACCAAAAGAACATTTTACTGGATTTAACCACATGGAGCTGACTCTTATCCTTGTAAAGGTCTCCCTGAGGTCCTTGACGTGTTCTGAGGCTGTCGGTGACATTGCTATAATGTCATCGACATATACCTGAATATTTCTTCCAATTTGGGGAGCAAATATTGTGTCCATGGCATGTTGGAAGGTTGCTCCTGCGTTCAAGAGGCCAAAAGGAGTGACTTTGAACCCGAAGACCCCCTTGTGAGTTATAAATGACATGTCATCTTGGTCTTGTTCAGCCAACTTTATTTGATTATATCCCGAAAATGCATCCATAAAAGATAGTAACTCATTTCCTGCTGTGGAGTCGATGAGTTGATCAATGTTAGGTAATGGACAAAAGTCTTTGGGGCAGGCTTTGTTGAGATCCGAATAATCTATGCACATTCTCCATTTGCCATTGCTTTTCTTAACTAGAACTGGATTAACAATCCATTTGGGGAACTGGACGGGCTTGATGAAGTCCGCCTCAAGTAGTCTGTCAATCTCTTTCTCAATGGCTTCTTGCTTTTCTTTGGAGAAAATACGCCTTTTCTGCTTTACAGCTTGAACTCCTGACTTGACATTGAGATGATGGAGAGCTATCTTAGTTGGAATTCCTGGCATATCTTTGGGAGTCCAAGCAAAAATATCAGCAAATTCTCTTAGCGTTTGAATAAGATCTTCACGAATGTTAGGTGGTAATTTTGTTCCGATCTTTACGACCTTTTCAGGGTCATCGAGGTATAAAGCTATCTCCTCAACCGGCTCAACTGGTTCATGATTGGGTGGCTTGGGGAGCTCGATGATGTCTCTTGGGTCCATCTCGACCACCTGATTCACAGAAGTTGTTGAACTAGCTTACTTCTTTGGAAGTGCTGAGCTGATATAACATTGGCGAGCCAATTTTTGGTCTCCACACACTTCACCAACGCCGAAATCCGTGGGGAACTTCATTTTTAAATGCGTAATGGAAACTATGCCTCTCAAGGCTGCAATCGTTGACCTTCCTAGAATAGCATTATAACTTGAAATGGCGTTGACAATATGGAATTTGACCACGAGCCATTTTTGGCATGGTGGGGATCCGAACAATACGGGCATATCAACTACTCCTACTGTCTTGACTTCATTGCCAGTGAATCCATACAATGGCGCATCTTTCGCGCTATTGACCTTTCTATCACCCAAGTTCATTCTTGCAAAGGCGCTCTGATACAATATGTCAACTGAACTACCATCATCGATCATGATTTTCTTGACCATATTTGTCCCAATTCTAGTAGTGATCACCAACGCATCCTGATGATCCTCAATGATTCCGTTTCTAAAATCCTCATCCGAGAATGATATTATCAAAGAAGGATTTTTCCTTGGTTTTTTATTGTCCACTCTAAGCACTTCTCTGGCATAAGATTTCTTTGCTCTGTTCGATGAACCTCCTGCAGTGCGTCCCCCAGATATAGTATCTATGACTCTTTCTGGTTCGTCTCTTTGTTGTCTTGGAGCGTCATTTCTTTCTATAAAATGAGAAAGTTCCCCCTGCTGGATTTTATCTTCAATCAAGTTTTTTAATTGATAACACCGCTCTGTGTCATGTCCTGTATCTTCATGATAGTGGCAAAATTTGTTACTCGGAGGCCTATTGGGGTTCATTGGTCTCGGAGGTACGTAAGCTGGATCAGCCTTAAGGATCCCAAGTATTGCCATTCTATCAGCGTTGAGCTTCGTGAACTCTCGATCATCCCGAGGTCTTTGAAGCCAAGGACGTTGCTTAGACGGAGATGTCTGAGAAGTAGATGATCTGTTCGATGTATATGAGGCTACATCCTCCTTCTTTATTTGAACTGGTGATGCTGCTCGAGCTCTTCGAGTTCCCCGATCACCTCGGCGATATTCCCATTGTGAAGTTTGTTCGATTAGTCTGCTCATCCTTGTTCTTGGGGATCTAGAGGATTGAATGCTGCCAACAGCTTCTTGCAAAGTTAGCCGTCGCTCAAACAGTTGTATGGCTGCCTGAAGTGATTGAGGTTCCTTTTCAAAATATTCTTCAAGAACTGTATTGTGCCTGGTTCTATCAATTCCTGCTGCCAGATATGTCATTGCCAAGTTCTCTACCAAATCTGGGATTTGGATCATCTCTGCTCTGAAACGATTTAGGTATTCTCGCAAATTTTCATTTGACCTTTGGCGAATGTTCACTAGGGAAGCCGTCAACTTTTTTCCTTTCTTATTAGTGGAGAATCTTGACTTAAATTTTTCCTTCAGACTGGCCCAAGACCTGATTGACCTTGCTGGAAGATTGTTAAACCACATGAGGGTCGTGCCCTTCAGACACATCGGGAAAAATTGACACTTCGCCACCTCACTATGCCCAAAAAAGGACATTCGACCATCAAAGAGGTTGACGAAGTCATAGGGGTCTGTGGAGCCATCAAACTGATCCACTGGTGGCACCTTGAGATCCCTATTTACCTTAACCTTTTCAATATATTTAGCCAATGGACTCTCCGAGGAGGCTTCAGCCTCTTCCGATTGAGTCTTAATAAACTTCTTGAACTTCATTATGTCTCTTGTCGATAAACCAGTTGTGCTTGACTCCTCTTTATCATAATCCTCATCTTCATTTTCTGAGTAGTCCTTTTCCTCCCTTCTTGCCTTACGTTTTCGAGACGAAAACGAATCTGAAGATATCTCTGTCTTAGAGTACTTGCTTCCCATAGACGTTCTCCATGAAGATTCAAAATCATCTGTTTGATAATCTGAAGAAACATGTCCTTCAGATACCTCATGGAGCTCCTTTTGCAGCCTAGCTATCTCTTTTTTGCGCTTTAATTTTTCAATCAATATTTGCCTTTCTAGATCTAGACGGCGAATTTCATCGTCAACAACAACATCACTCGTAGCCGCTGTTTGCTTTTCTCTTTGCCTTTTGAGTTTTAACAGGTGTAAACGGGCATCACTTGTCAAAACATGTTTCCCTTGAGGTGTGAGAACTAACTGCCTATTATCATGTTTTGGCTTACGAGATCCGTTTAACGGATCTGATAAACTAGTCCTCGGAGGCGAAGAGAACAACGCCTGCGGAGCCATTGAGATTTGACGATTTTCCGATCGCTTAACACTTGAGATATCACGCGTATTAGGAGCTAGTTGCTTGTTCACTCCTTGATGTTCGTCGGCCATTTTTTGCTTTTACACAAAGAATTGAAGTCGACTTACCAGAAATTATCACTCGATCTGTTTAATTTTCGCTGTTTTAATGGTGTTTGTATTGTTTTTTGTTTAGGAGGAAGTAAAACCTCCTTCTAGCGCCATTGTTGGAATGTTGTATATTAAAAGAGCCAATCCTCTACAATGTTGGTGATACATTCCTATATATAGTGATTTAATTGGGCCTTTAATGGGCTTCTAATAGGGCTTTACTAATTAGGTGGGCCTTGGGCCCAACAGGTTCTGCAAGAATTACAAAATTGAAGAAGCAGAGGAGATCTTTGATCAAAAGGAAGTTCAAGGTATTTCAAGAAACGTGACAACTTAGAACACCCTTATTCATGGCCTTTCTAAGAGAAGGAGGTTACTCATCTTTTGGATCAGATGGTAATGGAAGGATTTAAGCCTAATAAATTTTTTTACAATTCCTTTTCACTCACCTCTAAGAGCAGATGTTGTAAAAAAACAAAAAATATAGTCTAAACAATGACTTCAAATGCAATGTCCTTAAACATACAACAAGATTAAGAATATAGGTAATAAAATTAAGATCATGAAAACATTCTATCATCCTCTTATAGAACCTCTGTTTTGTTTGTAAAGAAAAGATGTTATCAAAATGCTTTACACTGTCCGTAATTCTCACATACATATACTTACAGCCCGTTTGGATTAACTTAAAAAATGTTGCTTATAATCCCATTTGGTTTAACTTAAAAAATGTTACTTATAACTTAAAGTGCAACTTACTCGTTTTAAGTGAAGAGTGATAATTTTAAATTTAAGTTAGGTGTATCTGTTTGGCTAATTTTACTTAAAGTAATTTTTTTTTAAAAAAAATTAACTAAAAAAAGAAATTTATATTTTTTAAACATAATATAAAAGTATAAAATACAAATAAATGCAAAGAATATAATACAAGTTAAAAGGTGACTCAAATATTTAAAAATTGATATGAGAAAAAAATAAGTTGAAAAAAAATACCTCAAAGGTACTTAAATTTTTTCAACTAAAACAAATTTTAAGTTGAAAATTTTAAAGTTATACAAACGGCTTAAAATCACTTTAAGTGGATTGAAAAAAAAGAAAAGGGGAGCCAAACGGGATTTTAGTTTTTAGTACATCTTGTTCGCGCACAAGAGAGTGATGTAAGTAGTACTCCCTCCGTTCCAGCCAGTTCTTTACATGGCGGCTGGGCACGGAGGTCAAGGATAGTGGGTGTAATATTGTTAAAATAAATGAAGTAGTGAGTGTAATAGTGATTTTATTATTAAAATAAGTGAAGTAGTGGGTGTAATGGTGATTTTATTGTTAAAATAAGTTAAGTAGTAGGTGAAATAGTGTAAAGTATTGTTAAAATAAGTGAAGTAGTGGATGTAATAGTGTTAAAAGTTACTATTTTGGTTAATGTAAAGAAATGGTGGGACGGTCCAAAAAGAAAATTGTAAAGAAATGGATGGGACAGAGAGAATAATAGATTATCACCTAACATCATAATTCATAGGTGACCTCGCAGAAAAATACTTACACAATGTCAGAAGCTTTCATGAAGGAAAAAAAATTGTTACACAATTCAACCTTCACTTGGAAAAGGTAGCAACTTTTTTGTATGGTAACTGTGATTCTTCAAGTAAATTCTTAACATTTGATCTCAATCTGGACAAAACACCTGGAGTAAAATTGTGATAAAAAGAAATTTAAATACTTATCCTTTGCTAGTTAGCTTTACTAGCTAATACATTATTAAGTCACCTTCCCTGCAAATGAAATTAAATACTCTGAAATCATGCCACACAAGGACGCAAATGTTAAGAGAAAGTAATGAAAATTAGCCACTTGGACGGTACTTTTTGTGGCATGATGTCTGATTATTCAGTTTCTTTCTATGTTTAGGTATTAATTTCAGATTTTGAAGTTAGGTTTTGATAATATACATTTGAAGATATACACACATTTTTATGTATGAAAATATAGTTGTTTTATTTGATATTTACAACTTCACCCCTCATAAATTAACATCTGTTGGACACAATTGATGGAATGCAATCGAGTGTTAAAAGAATCAAACTCAGCCATGCGGGTGCCTAGGGCGTGTTTGTTTCCACTTATTTGATGGAGCTTATGGCTTATAAACCCATAAACACTTATGGGATGTGTTTGTTAAAATAAGTTTTAGCTCAACTTATAACTTATAAATCCATAAGTTGAATGTTAAAAATTCTTAGCTTTCAACTTATAACTTATAACTTATTCTTGATATAAGTAATATATAATATCCTTCAAATCTTCAAAACAATATATCTCTCGATCCATTCATTAAAAAATTGATATGTATATATCAAATTTCCCTATTCATCGAGATCTATCCATTGATATCCATTGTTATATATAAAAAAACAAAGCTAACCATAACCCTAGTCCCTAAGGGCTATGTTTAGCATTACCCATATTTATATAGGTCATAACTTTGATGATGACCAGCTCTATAAATTTCATAATAAAGTCAGTAGTCAATAAAGAAGAATTGGGTTCTGTACTATATTTGAAATATTATTAAATGTTGCTGGCAACAATGCTTGAATGATTATTAAACTAGGCATTATTATGCATACCAATTGTTTAAAAGTTCTAAGAGAAGAACAGCAGCTGAATCTTTAGCTTTCTTGACACTTGGCATGGGCTCTCCTATACATTCATCAGTCCATCCCCTATCTGAAGTGTTTACACGAACAGCAAACGTAAACTTTTTAGCATGAGCTGGGCCACCCTCATTAACACACCTACATGAAAACAAAGAAAACTATAATATACGGCATTGTATTAAGTGTAAAGATAAATACAATGAAAGAAACAAAAATAAAACAGGCTCTGTATGGACAACAGGACTGTTGCGATTCACTAATGAACGACTTGTCGGTAAATGTTGCATTAACTTTGTCTTTTCTTACCGATACAAAGGCATTGGCCAATTTCTGCGCAAGCATATATCATTTAATGTCTGCCTAGTAAATGCTTGGCTTCCGTTACTTTTTTTCTCATCCTCCTCCCTTTTCTCGTCAGCTTCAATTGTTTCTTTTTCTTTCAAAGCAACAAGTGCATTCCTAGCAGCTAATTTTTGAGCCATTTTCTTTTGCTGATTTTGAGCAGCTCCAACCTGGACGCCATCAATATAAACTTCAACAGTCGCTACATTTCCACTTCGAGTAGCTTTGTACTCCAGACCTTCAGCCTGTTGCTGGCACCTTTCTTGCAGTTCTCGGACTGGATGCATAGGGAGCGTTTCTGGAGTGACCATTGGATCTAATAAAGGTTTAAAGACCTGCAACAAATGCAGAAATCCCTCTTTACATGGATAGTTCTCCAAAAAGAGTCACACTGAGGAAACACAAATCTTAAATTGTACAAGGTCCCATATTACAGGATAGGACTTCATTTCCCAACTACAAGGCATATTATATTGCTGACAATTACTAGTTACTAATACACTATAGCAATATGTCAGCCACTAAATGTAAAAGTATTAAACGCAGGCCAACACTTTCAAACAAAAACATTACATCTTCCCGTATATGATATTACTATTGGAATATTCTTTACGCATGTTACGAACAATTTCTTCCTAATCACCCACCATTTTTACATTAGCCGCTCTATTTGCAGAAATTAGCAGAATGTTAATGTTTGATATGGCTCGATACACGACCCCGGATTGACCCTAAACCCGACACAATTTACAAAGACAAAATCCAAAAATTGCACGGACAAGACCTGATTAACCAAAGTATGACTTGTTTAAAATTTTATGCCTTTAAGCGTATATGTATTCATTTTATCATTTTATTAAAAAAGTTGGAGCAAGAAGGATTCAACTCATTTACAAACACCAACATGAACGAAACCCGAAATTGCCACCCCTACTGGATGCACATATTACAACTTCCTGTGTGTGAAATTTAATTGCCATGATTTACAAGGTAACACAGGTAACATGGAAATTAACCTCTTTCAGTACACTAAACATATAGCCAGAATGCTGTTGTATTGAACAATTTTCCATTTGATATTATGTAAAGTAATGGGTACAGTAGATGGAGAAAGTATAAATAAGATACCAGATTCTATGACTGTAACTAACCTGCCAAACAACTCCAGTATCATGTCCGCTATCTAGAAAAATGGAACCAGCAATTGACTCAAAAATATCGCCTAAAACTTTTGGTGCTTTGCAATCACCCAAGCCAAAACAGTTGAATCCTGGCTTTGACAGTTCATCTTTAAGCTCTTTCACAAAATCCCGGATCTAACAATGAAAGCAACATGTGATGCAAAACCAGAACTCGAATTATTCCTTTATCCTCTGTACACAAAACAAATAGAAATGTATGGACAGAAAGTTAGAAAGAAATGCAAACCTGCTTCTCAAGGGCATTTGAACCGTGACGAAGGTGCACATGAAGATTATGTTTAACGGCAACCCGAGCAAAGTTTTCATTGTTCACAGCAGCAGCTCGCAAGTCGGTTAAACGTCCAGGGGGGAGATCTGTATAAGTAAAGAACAAGTGCCTTGTAATTAGATGATCTAAGACAGCATCTCCGACAAATTCCAACCGCTGATAACAAGATACTCCAGAAGATGGCCGTGAAGCATGAGTAATAGCTTCTATTAACAGGCCCCTGTCTTTAAACTTAATCTTTAATGCACCTTCTAAAGCTTCAAAGTTTACACCCTTTAGTACACTTTCTGAAACATGGCTCGCTCTGCTTGAGAGATCTAACTCCTTGACATCAAAATCTACCTGTATACCGACCCATTTCATGAGATGGTTTGCAGCAATCTTCCCACCTTCAACATAATAGACTCCGATCAGTGCTTCAACAACATCGGCCAGTGTTTTGCTCGAGAGAACTCGATATGAGCTCAAATCACTTTCGAGTTCACCATCTTCCATTTCATCATCTTCCGAAATACCTTTAGAGGAATCTTTTCCAGATAAATAAGTATCCAGCACTCTTTCATGATCAGGAAAGGGCAGCTCTTCTTCCTTAGTATCCTCATCAAAGACGGGAGGCACCCCTGGAGCATACCATCTTGATGGGGCAAATCGATCTGCTTGAATATATGACTGGAGTCCCTTGTTTAATGCATATTGGTATAGTACCATGTTACTCACCATTTGTTGTCTCATCCTAGTTAGCTGGCCTTCATGCTTTTGGGGGTACTTCAGAAATAGGTACCGACTAACAACCCACTTTAGATAAGCATCTCCTAGTAGCTCTGCTCTTTCATAGCAGAAAGTCTCCTGACAAGAAGCTGCAGTCAAGGCTTCCAAGATCTGGACATAACAGACACATACCACGGTTAGCATATGAATATCTGGGCAGTAAGGTTAAGCTCTTAAAAAAAATCTTTTACTTTTGAAGAAGGAACATTATAACCGATCATATCCTTGAGCTGGACTGCGAGCAGCATGCTCTCTACTCTTCTCATTATTGAGGGCAACCTTTGAGCACCTCGAACAAGTGAACCAGGAAGAGGATGTACAAAACATAACTCCGGAGGGAGGTACACATAGTATGTTTTGTCCAATGCCTCTTCAGACTCACCATCATGAGCTGTACAAAAAAAAAAAACAGAAATTTGTTCGGGATTGTTATATGAGTTGAGCTCAGAAGTAGACAACTACATAAGTTAAAACAAATATAAACAAAACAGGGCATCATACCATCAGAATGTACAAATCGTGGGGAGAGAAGATTCTTGCAGTATGAAACACCTCGACATCTTAGAAGAGATTGTTGCTTATACTTCAAGTCAACTCCATACCTGTTTGAAATATGGACTGAAAAGCTAAAAATGCACCTTTGATGTGCATAGAAACTTTGAAACATATACAATCTAAAGGTTTTCAGAAATTACTGTTTACTGATACCCATAAAATTGTGATACGTTACAGTTTTCTATGCACACCAGCCAAGGTGCACTACAGCTAACCAGTCCTTTCATTATTATAAATACATGTTAGTAGCTGGTCAAACATGGGCAACAATGAATAATATTTAAACAAGATTTTTGAATGAGAGTCGCACTTTTGCATATAATAATCAGCATATGAGCTGTACTCCAATGGACCGAGATAGCCTTCTTTCCTTGGGAATGAGTTCTCCGCTGTCATATCAGAACGTACAGAATCGACATAAAACCTTTTCCCAGAATGAGCAGCAGTGACAATTCTTCCAACCAGATCTTCTGGAGTGGTAAACGAATCAGCCATCATCAATTTCACCTCAGTGAGATTCATATGACTTGGCCTCTCAGTAGTACCTTGATTAGGAACCAAACCGGATGCTTTCACAACATCAAATTGTGCAACAGCTCCCCTTTTACCATAGGTGGGATGGGATCTTTGTCCAAATGCCATTCCGTGGCGTAACTTGCCAAAACCATACTCCCTTCGATCTCCTCCTAGTGTTCGCTCATTTGTACCGAGGTAAACATCTGGCCGAGCTCTCTGAAGGGGATTGCTCCAGGCATCTGTCTTAATAATTTGTTTCACCAGATTCCAGTCGATCTCTTTACCCAGATTCGCACACTTGCTGCTCACTAACGGGACAAAAAGATATGCCTTGGAAGAGTCCCATGGGGTGGTGGTCGGCTCAACATCCACATCCAGAACAATGCTCATTAGTCTTACATGAAAGCCCTTAAGAGATACCAACTACATAGAAACAAAACCCATGACTTCAGTCAAATCAGTAACTTCAGACCAAACGAGGCAGAAAGCAAACCATGTAAAGGATTAAGAAATCAATGCACTATTTTAACAACTTTGTACGGTAACAAAAGTACAACCTGCTTCTCTGTAATTTCTATAGGCCCTTGAAAAACAAGAGATGCCTTGGTTATCATGGTTCGAGCAACAAAAAGATCCATTGACATCGATAACACCTATGAAACATCAATAAGAATCAGACTTTACATGCTTGCTTTAGGTCTAAAATTATAATATTGAACAACACAATACCTCTGCATCCAGCTCCTTGCCAAAAATCACAGCAAACTCAGAAACATTGGTTATGAATGAATCTTTTGAGGAGCCAATATTTGAACATCTAATAGCATACATATAAAGATGAATCGATTTGGAACTGTCACAGCCATCGGTGCCGGATAAGATCCATTGTCCCTGCAAGAAAAAGTTAAAAAGTGTACACTTTTTTAAGATATAACTAAGATATTCTGAATGTCAACAAGACATCCTACCCTATTTTGTCAAAAAAAATCAAGTAGGAAACTTGGTATATCATAAATTTGAAAACTTGAAAGAGTCAAGAGTGGGATAATAGAATTATATCTCATGTTCATTGTTTTCGAAAGAGATGCATGGATGGAAAGAACAGCTCATGAGTCATGACTGCATCGGAGATAGAGCTATCGAGTTAATTATCAAGACAAGTTAAGGTATATGGGAAGAGCACACACCATGACACCACCCATTCCCACACAGCACACACCAAAAAATGACAAACAAAAAATTGAAAAACATGGCACAATGTTAGCTATATTTTTCCAGCTATTACAAGGAGTTGGATCCAATAGTGCAATAAAACTTATTTACATTAGAAATCAGCCAAGGTAATGTAGCTAGACAGTCAAATACATTCCATGACATTCGATATGCCTACTATATGACTACTCAACCACACCCCAAGAATCTTATCCAACAGAGCTTCGAACACCAAAAAACAAAAAGTGATCTTCAGTTTTTCACCCTGTTGTCTGTTGCAAATTCAGCGGCTTTTCCTCCCCTGACCAATTCGTTGTTCATTTAGTACAATTGAAAGTTACAGGTATCTTACCTTCTTTCTCTTTACCTATATGGTTGTAATAACTCCACTACAACTGACTTGTGTATATTTCTGACATGCCTCTATAAAACATGAAAACCAAATCAATAAAGAAAATCCTAAAAGAAAAAACCCTACTTTAACAGCATACGCCAATCACACTTCAGCTCTCTATCTATGTTACCCACGCTCGGGTTACGGGTGTGGATTAAATGATGGACTCTTAATTATAAGAAAATTGCGATTGTTGGATTTGGAACATTGGAACCAAAATTGGGCACGGGCATGGGGACTTGGCTTGTAAATATGAAATTTACATTTCGAATAATATGTCAAACTATATACACTTAATTATACACAATAAATCGAATATAACATACACTTATATGTCGTCACAACTCCTTACATTTTATTTTGAGCTAACTACTTGATGCAGGACAAGTGTGTAGGAAGAGATAGATAAATGATATAAAAACAATAATAGAAGAAGTTGGGTGCATTAATCGCTGAAAATCCACTAACATGAGGGTTTCCCAACCACAGAAGGAACAAAAGTTATCCATCACAACCCAAGAGAGGAGACTCGATTCAATAATTTAAACTTTATTTCAACAATCAAGTCTTCTCAAACTCTTTATGTGCTTAGAATGATTTGCAGAATAAATAAAGAAAAGTATTAAGGTTAACACCCTAGCAGTGTAGAAAAAAGCACCATAGATATATGATATAAAACTAAAATAGATGAACTTGGATGAATTAACCATAGAAAACCCACTGCTTCAAGGGTTTCTCAATCACGGAATATGGATCACAACCCAAGAAGAGACATTATTCCAATAATCAATTTTTTTCAATATGTTGGCAATTACATCACTTATGTAACCTTAATAATCACTAGCCCTGCCCATGCATATAAACTAGATAAATATACGTTTATCTATACACTAAATGTATTTAAATTAATTTTAACATATATGGAAATTCTTCACTATTGCAAGGTTAAGTGACCAGTTACAATATGAAGGATCTGACTTAGATCCCATACCACACCCATGTCATGTCAACACGGTTAAGAGGATTAAAAGTACAATCAACAGAGCTCGCTATACAGTAAAGTACGAGTCATTGTCAATATAGAGAACTTTGGTTTGCAACAATATGAACACGCACTAAAACATGGACATTTTATAATACAAATGCATAATTGTGTTAATCTACTGTACAGTATTATCATTTAAGGAAAAGCCTTACGTAACCATCTTCACTGGTACAACTAACCTGGAGAACATTAGCTATGCCTTCAGGGTAGAATTCTCTATGCCTAGCAGTTCCAGGAAGAGCATCTCGTTCATCATTTTGTTCAGATTTTTCACCATCTCCACCACTTCCCTTGTCAGGTAAGAGCATGTCAGTAAAAGCCCCCATCTCGTGGAGCTTCTTGCAAGCAAGCAGGCAAACGGCCTACATAGTAATTACTAACAAATTAGCAACTTTGAGTGCAAAACAACAAGGCAGATCAATAAAGTTGTGCTGGCATGCCTGTTGTGCAACACGCATTGAGATGCAAATAGGGCCCTCAAGGTTTTCAAATGGTGCATTGCAAGGGAGTTGAAGCCTGCAAGAATATTCAACGGGACCTCCTGGCTTCTCATGACGCTCCATGATGAATTCTGGACGAAGTATAGAGTACCTGAAAATAATTGTTTGTAAAAAAAGGAGATATAGAACAGAACCATGGAGTATTGAATTCAATATTACATTATGTACAGCACCTGTCACTAGGCAATTGGGAGCAATAGAAATGGATAAGCCCAACAGCAGAATTCAAGCTAACGATGGCACCGGTTGATTTCACCTGGTAGACAGAATCTGGGGATGCCTCGGCAGAAATCAATCTGGAGTTATCTTTAAGATGACTAAGATCAGTTCTCTCGATTGCTTCTTTCCGTAAAGTCTCCTCACTGTTTCTGGCATTCCGTAGAAATGCTTCATGTGACAAGTTTCCTCTAAAGAACAGGAAGCATATGAAATTAGTATACATTTGTTTTCCAACATCCCTAGGTTGTTAAAGATAGTAAAGCTCAATACATATATAACAGGACAAGGCAGATACCTCTCAGCCATCAATATGTAATCTGATCCAGGCTTTCTAGCACGACCCCGTGACTGAATGTACGCCAAAACAGTTTTGGCGAGGTCAAAGCGAATGACAACATTACATTGCCGAATATCAAGGCCCTCCTCAGCAACACTAGTGGCAACTAACAATGTCACCTAAATATTATAAGCAAACAATTAGATTACGATAATATTAAATCAAGAGAAACTTCATTTGATACAACAAGACATACACGACCATCCCGGAATTTGGAAATTGTGTCCTGCATTTGCGAAGTCCTCATCTCTTGACTATTGTTATGTCCAATCAAACTCGCTGACCTGATAAAATTCAAAGATGGAAGCTCTGCAAAGACCTGCATATTTAACATAGCATTACAAAGTGTACTAAAGTCAGTTAAATTGTAATTTGTTTTTAAATTAAAATCCAAACAATATGAAATACAACAATGGACCTTTGGAAGAACTAAGGCTGTAACCACACGCTCAACAAAGATGATTGCACGAAAATCGCCAGTGCTCTGATATTTATGAAGTATTTTTACTAATGACTGGACCTTTGGGGTTACTTTTCCATCAGCTACAGCACCCCCTATAATCACGTCTACATGCTCCCCACCAGAGGCAACTGAAAAAAGGAATGCATCAATTATTTGAGAAGTGTATAACCTACGCTTGTAATCAAAGATTTAAACAAATTAGACAAAAATTAAAATAGATGATATGACAAACTTATTAACAGGCCAAAACGGGATTCTAGAATCTTGACAATATACTTGATTGACTAATAGTAAATATAAGAAACAGGTATACATTTATTCATAATTCCGGAGTCCGGACTACAAATGTTGTTATTACAAATATATATCAAGCAAGAAAAACGTTTCATGAGCAGAAAATATCCACTTGAAAAAGAAAAGGTTACAGTGGGTCGAAAGCAAAATAATTGAACACGTCTTGGGGAGTAGTCAGTAATGAATAAAACGTATGGTATATAATAACAATTCAGCTACAGGCACCATATACCTGTTGCTCGTGACTTTGGCTAGTTAAGTATTAGATAGATACTGCTCCAAGAATTATTTAATCCATTGCTGTGAAAGGCCCAAACTCACAAAGCATACTACTTGTAAATTTACGAAGCAAATTTGTTGTTGGTTCAAATAGTTAACTGCAACATCCCACATCCATAAACTGGTTGCGTATGAATGTGTTCATAAGCACATGTATATAACTAATGTGCGCCAAAGTTGCTAGCTTAGGCCCGTGGTGGGTCATGGAGGTACAGGTCTATACCTCAGAGATTGGGCTTTGTTCAGTTGAATTTTGGGGCCTTCAAAGTTTCTCTCATCATCATCTTCATTTATGAGAGTTAGAAGAAGCTTAGTGGGTATAAATTCCATTAAGCCAACTTGACTTTTTGCATAATTATATTCCATGAAGCAACTTGACTTTTCCCAACAAATTTAGAATTGTTAAAAGAATTATAGCTAACCACCAACTGCAGCAATAGATGCACTAGATATTCAAATGTAACATCTAACTGAAAACATTACTTTGAACTTCATGACATCAAGTAGGGTAAATAAGTACTTACCATGACTCTCAGGGAGCTCTCCTTCCTCTACCTCATCAAAGTCACCTACAGCCACTCCGTTTTTATCGTCATCTTCCAAGCTGTTATCTGATACAGCACCCTCTGATAGCTGGCACTGCAACAGGGTAACAACTTTGTCCAAATAAGTTTCCTGGAATTTTACATCAAGTTGGTAATTTGCCCTTTCGTCATTTTGTAAAGCTGTCAAAAAAGATTGTGCGACCTGCAAAGAAATTTGCTAATCATGAGATTCACAAAGAATATTATAATAAATAATCAGCTTAAGGAGGTTCATGTGGCATGGTATGGCGTGGTCCTTAGTAGGTCCCATAAAACTACAAAAATAATATAGAAAAACAAGAAAAACTAGTATAGAAGAGTATTATGCATACAGTACTTCTATCCAATACAAGTTAAAATAAATACAGCTAACCAACAGATATATTTACACGTATGCATGCATTTAAAAAGATTACGCATAATCAAATAATATGATTAACAATATAAGAATTTTACTATAAGTAATACTATATAAAATTGACAATATTGACAAAAAAAATTTAAATAGATCATAAATATTATATCTTATATATAATTAGCATAAGGGAGTTAACATGGTGTGGTCTTCAGGGATAAAATAGTCATTTCACAAGTAGTAGTATTATATGAAAAATATTAAGGTTCGATTCCTTGCGAATACAAACATTAACTTAATATCACTCTTAAAAGAAGCTAATATGATTGGTTGTCAGAAATCCGTGCATTGCACGGTTAATAGCTAGTTATTAGAATATTAGAAGGATCCCGTGCATTGCACTGGATTTAAGATGGTAGAATATTAAAATAAACAGCAACAAATGTTAGATATTGAACCTTAAAAGCACACCACTGCCCTAGTTCACCAAGGGCATAGTTTATGGCTCTAAGCTTTTGAATCAAATTTGCAGCTCCATCACTTTCTGTTCTTTCAGAGACGCCATAAACTTGGCGAAGTTGTTCCTTGGCCCCGGCATCTCTTGCTCCCATAAATTGCCATTTACTTCTTCTGGAACTTGATAGGGCAGCTTCTTCAACTGCTACTTCCATTTGTTTTATTTGGTCATGGAGGTAGCACAAACTAGCAGCTTTGTCATACAGCACTACAGTTTCTGAAGGCATTGGAACATGTTTCTCCAGCTCCTTGCGGTCTTTAATGGTGCAGACAATAGAATCTAATTTGGTTTCAAGGTTACGTATCTTTATCGCACAATCCACTTGGCTAGATACACCTGCACAATTAATAAAAAAACATACCATTATGAATGCAGAAACAACAAACTCATATTACTTGCAAAATGTTATGGAGGCAATAATACTATGGCAAGATCAATGTAACAAAAAAGAACGAACAATTACCCTTCAAATTAACAGGAGAAGCAGTCATTCCAAACACTGATGGCCTCTTCACCTTAGGTGTTGTGTGATAGAACTCAGACATCACTAATGAATAAGGATGTTTCTTTACAGCATGATGGCACTCGTCCAGAATTAGAAGATTTATAGACTCCATCTTTATTATGCTGTGCCTTAGAATATTCAAAAGAATTTGAGCTGTCATCACCAAAACCTGGAGACGGAAGAAACTATGAGTTAACCACGCAGAAAATATAGGAACCCTCCATCTTCAAACCCTTTCATTAAATCCCAGGCATTAATAATCTCTGGCTTCTAATGAAACAATGTTTTTCTAGGTTACACTTTTAAGGCAGTAGATTTTTCTCTAGATTGCGAACCCCATAGGTGGATGAATTTTACCCATGTATGAATCTATACTATCTATACTATACTATAATAAGCAAACAGGGGTATAATTTGTAGTTTGTTTAACCCCTCATTTTTGGTCTTTTCTTTATCCGTTTCATTCAAAGCCGTTAGATCTTTCAACTGAAATAGATGATGACCGTTAGATAAAATACCAAAAGTTGTTCTATAAAAAGGTCCAATGTCCGAATCCCACCAAATACATATTAATTTATATACTATATATATATTATAATAAGCAAACATGGGTATTATTTGTAGTTTCATTTTTGGTTTTTTGGTTTTCCCTTTCATTCACAGCCGTTAGATCTTTCAACTGAAATAGGGCCATTAGATCTTTCAACTGATTCAACTAAAATAGATGATTAGATACAATACTAAAAGTTATACTATACAAAGATCCAAGGTTCAAATCCCGCCAACTACATATTAATTTATATATAATACTAAAAGTTGTTCTTTGCAAATATCCAAGGTTCGAATCCCGTCAACAACATAGTAAAATTAACATTTATAATATCACTGCACAATAAGCAAATT
The DNA here is from genome assembly GCA_037693485.1 of Kitagawia praeruptora. Taxonomy (NCBI): domain Eukaryota; kingdom Viridiplantae; phylum Streptophyta; class Magnoliopsida; order Apiales; family Apiaceae; genus Kitagawia; species Kitagawia praeruptora. Next base: position 924,321 of record CM075349.1, read on the forward strand.
AAAACAATTTAAAAGTAGCCTGCCAATAATATATTAAAATTAATATTCATTATATTATACTATATTCTTATCAGGCTCTACTACAATCCCTTTCACGCCTTTTTCCTTTTTTGCATGCCTTACATAGAAGGTGGGTCATTCGTTATTTGATTCACCGTAAATCGGGTACGAGGGTCAATAGGAGGAACCCGATAATAGTTATTCATACATTTTTTTAAATACTATATATATATATATATATATATCCACCATAGGTTAGTTAAGAAAAGTCTACCACCCACAATCTAAATATATAATGATATATATACAAATATTTGATGACTAAACATAAAACATATCTTCTATATGAGAAGTGCAAGAGGGATAATCCAATGTACTAAAGGTCAAGAGGTTGATACTCCTTAAAGACATATTTAAATCTCATAATTATACCCTATATATAATAAGTTAAAGTGTGATACTATCCAAGTACTACTAAAGGTGGTCTAACCGATACCTAGCAACTACATAATTTTACATAATTATGTATAAGTCGCAATTGATTCTTTACCAAAGATACTCAAAATCGCAGGAAAAAAAATATTTGGTGAAACCTTTTCGGACTACAACTTAACAACATCAAATTAAAAGATTCCCACTTATCTTTAAAGTTAAAAATTATTTATTTTTAATTTCCCTAATCTTGCAACAAATGCCATTTAAAGTTTATCACAAAATAATTATGCTACCTACTATGATGGAACGTTATGTATTAGTGATGATTCACTATTTTGAAGACTAGAAAGGTGTTTATGCCATGCTATCATGATGTGTGGATGTGTTTCTTTTTCTAATTTTGTATCGTATCATTATATCTTATATATAATTAGCGTAAGAGATTTTATATTCTATATAAAATAGAAAATAAGAATATTAAAATGTAAATAAGAAATTATTTAAATTAAAAAAATGACTGATAAAAATATACAATAATAATATTCTAATTATTTAATAATATGCATGTAAAATAAAGATATAAGTAACCACTCGATAAAAATAATAAGTAATAGCATATCCACAAACGATACTTTATAGAACTAAAAAATAATAGAAAAAATAAAAATATATATAATACTAAAATTTAAATATTAAAGATAACACATCATTTGCATGGGAATAACTAGTAGACATTTATACATAATATATTTAAATAAGAGTTACATATTCATTTTAAGGATACATACATGAATACAGCACCACTACAAATTAACTTGCATAGATATCATTCTGAGAATTAATATAAATAATTGAGAATTTATTTAATTTTATGATGCAACCAGTGTTATTAAAAGCGCACATATGCGCTCGCTTATGCGAGATGCGATGCAAAGGACAGCTAAAGCGCACCGCTTTGCTGAAGAGCGCACCGCTTTGCTGAAGCACGCTTCTTTTCAGATGTTGACTTTCATCTTTGACTAGGTCATGTGAACTCTATTTCTCAGCCAACACTTGTATACATGACCTCTTCTCCTCCTTCCATGTATACAAACGGCGACTAAAACACACCTAATCTCTTCTATATAAATACACATACGCACTGTTACACTACACACACACACTCACACACTGATATACACATAACACACACACACAGAGACACACATGCACTAAAATACTATATATACTAATTATACATACTGTTTATGCTTATAACTATCTTCTTATTGTTTCTTTATCACTAATTAGTCTATACTAAGATATACTTACGTACATAGTTATATATCACTGATTATACTAAACTATTAGCTCTATAGAGCAATTAAAAATATACTAGTACTAAAGATCAATGTACATGTGATAATATATCCGAATTTGAGTGTGTTGTATGAAGATGAAGATGAATAAGAATGGTGAATTATCTGTGCATTTCTTTGTTAATTTGACTTTAAATTATTATAGATTTTGAATTTATGCGCTGATTTAGCTGTTTTATCATTATCATAATTTAGTTTTGCTTATAAATGTCTTATTATCTATAAAAAAAAAATGTAACGTATGACATTATATACCATGATTTATGTATATTTGCCTTTGTAATTTTGTATTATACATGAATAGGCTTTAAAACAAGCCCAATAATTTAACCAATCATACACCTCCAAAATAGTCTATGAGTCACTACCACGAAATAACTTCTTCCCCTACGTTACTCCGCCCATGAGTCGTGTCCCTATCAGGTGGAGGTTACCAGAAACTTCATCCACTGCATCCAATTGTTCCTTAATCAGTTTCTTGTCGAATCAGGTCATTACATTATATATTCTGCCCTCCCTTCACCTTCTTTTTTACTTGTTCCTCTTCATTTGGATGGGTCGTTGATACTTTCTCATCTAGTTACTTTTTATATTCTTAAGATATTTGGTACAAAGAGTTCAATGATATCGTATTATAGCTACATCACCTAATACTATTTCTACAATCAAATTTACAACATTTGGCTTGTACTATTAATATAAGTGATTCATGGGACATACATATACCCATCAATCATATTAAGAATATAAACTTCCTATAGAACTAAATCTAAACGCATCTCTCACCTCTACTCCTGTTCACAAGGTGATAAGAGAGCTGTAAGCTAACATTGACATTTTCACTGCTACCTATGTAACTTTCACTTAACAGGTTTTCTTTTAAAATAAATGTTGTTTATATATTAAACTATTATTTTGGTAACTGATATCTATTCATGATTAGACATATAATATATATATATATATATATATCACCTCCAAACTCGAAAAATGATAATTAATACTTGACAAAAACAAAAGAAGCAAAAAGCAAAACAGTAACTAGTGTATGATAAATATAACAGAGGGAAAAAGGCCACAAAATTACTAATTACCTGTTTTGTTTCAAACTCATGCTGCCACCTACGTGCATCCCAGAAATCTTGACCCATCTCACCACAGTAATGACCAACTTGGCACCCAGTTCGGTCACGAATGACCTCTGCTTGCTGAAAATGAATAAACAAATATATGAATTCAATTTGGGGTCAACTAACAGTATGTAATGGCCAAGGAAAGTGAAAATTGGTCAACAAATATACTTTACTCCGAGCAAAACTACTCAGGCTATTACCTGATAAACCAGAGGAACCTTGGGAACCAAAAATACAGCAAGAAATTTCTTGTTCATCATTTGCAGTCGGTTGCAAAGGCTTCTAATAAGAAGTACTGCAATGAGGGTCTTACCAGCCCCAGTTTCCAGAAAAGCTATAGTATTCCTATTTTCAGCTTGTTGAAGAACATCCAACTGGTATTTGCGGACATGCTCATCTATAACTTTCTCTTTATGCTCTTCAGTTTTCTTAACATCTCCGTTGCTGTCCTGGGTTTTATGAGGGAGCACCTTAGACTCTCTTGTTCGATCAGCTTCCCATGAACCAGGATGGAAAACCATCTCACCAGAACCCTTGGACCGATCCCTTTCCCAATAACCCCTGGTCTCCCTACAATCCTTTTTGCCATTTCCAGATACATTGTTTCGTTCACTTCTCCTAATTCGATCCCTGTCCCTCCTATCGAATTCTTCCCAATCGCGAGGCCTCTTCCTCTCTCTAGAATGGTGGTGATTATTATTATTCTCTCTAGCCAGGTAGTGATCCTGATGATGGTTAAGCCGGGGCTTTTTGTCAAATCTGTCTATGGGGTTGATGATATCAGATGAATGACGTCGAGACTTGTCGGTCTGCCGGTGGACACAATTCCCGTTTGAGAGGCGAGTTGAAGAAACTTTATTATGAGCATTGCTTAGTAAAGAAGATGAATTATTTTCATGTGTTGATTCCACCAGCTGTGCCTCACTTGTTGTTGCAAGTATATTATCAAGGTCAGCTGGTAAGAAACTGTGATTTAAGGGTACAAAGGTTTCACCATTACGAGGAAATGACTTGTCCTCCCCCTCTGTGTCCATTTCATTGTTGAGATGAGAATGATTGAGTTGGGGTTGAGGAGGAGGGGTAAAACCAGCACCTTTTCTAATACTGTCGAGAATGCCATCTATACCGCCAAAGAAGCAAGGATCGAGAAGGGAATCTTGTGGTTGTTGGTCTAAAGAAGAAGAAGAGACGGGTAAAGGAGGAGGAACATTAAAATCATTGGAGAGAGTAATTAGATCATCACAACACATGTCCTCCTCGCAAGCATCTAGCCAGTACGAGGAGGAGGATGGTAGTTTTGGTTTACTATTACTAGCATCATCACCCTTATCATCCATATTGTACGAAGCGAGCACTTATCTTTGTTCCGTTGCTGCCAAACTCTAGATAAACAAACTAATAAGAATGAATTGCTAAATGCATATGCTACAAATATAAATAAGGTAACAACTAAAATCAATAAAAAAATGTAAAATTAACTAGATAAGTAAATGAAGAACAATGCAGGCATTAATCAATAAAGTAATTTAATTGGGAGATAGAGAGAGATATATATATATATAGAGAGAGAGAGAGAGAGGGAGAGGGAGAGAGAGAGAGAGAGAGAGAGAGAGAGAGAGAGAGAGAGAGGGAGGGAGAGGGAGAGAGAAAGGGAGAGGAGAGAGAGAAACCTGTTGTGAATAGAGAGTGGGCGAGAGAAACAAAAGAGGGAGATGGGGAAGAAGAGGCAGATTAGCGTGGGATAGACCGTAGAAAACACGCAGAACGGGGGGTGGGGACGGGGAGAATAACAGAATAAAGAAGAATAGATGGGTAAAGATGAGTAGAAAGGAAGATAAGCAAAAGGACAGAAGGAACAAAATCAAAGCAGCAAATTGTGTGTGGAGATTCTTGATTCTGCACGGTCTATCTGACGCTATTCAGCCCCCCTTTTCTAACCTCCGACTTGCCCCTGCATACACTCTTCTCCTCTCTCTGTCTGCTACTCACAATTCGTCTGAGTATGCCTGTTTTATACTTCCACATAGGGGAGCTAGGGTAATTTTATTTCCTCATCTGTCCTTTCTTCTATTGTCTTTTATATTTCAGGCTGTCTCACCAATTTAGAGATGGCAAATTTTACCTGATTTATACCGATTCAATTGGATCTTATCGAACCCATATTTGGGTTTCAGTTTGGGTTTTATTTTTTAAACCCGAATTATTTTTGGGTCGAATTTAGGTTTTGGCATTATTGTACTAAACCTGACCCAAAAATCTGAAATCCGTTTCAAATCTGATCGAACACGAACCCGACTCGAAAACCCGAATTAAATCTAAATAATATAATATATTTATATTAGTGTGTATATGTATTGGTGACAAAGCAGAGGTTCATAACTCAGCTGCTATAATGGTGACAAATCCTTCTCCACCACATCTGCTCCTTTCTTTTCTCCTTCAACAACACTACCACCGCCCCATTTCAATCTCCCAACCTCGCCACTTTTCACCATCGTTCCTTCGCTCACACCCCTTTCTCCTCAACTCCGACCAACAGCAAGTCCCACACCTTTACCCTCCCTCGACCCACACCTTAACCCACCTTCGCCAAATCCTCTTTCTCCTCTCGCCACCACCGCGTCACCACCGTCTCTCACCCCTCCTCCATCCATTTTCAACAACAGCAACCTCCCCTTTATCCGGCCACCAACCACCGACTGTGGTATTTACGGGTTTCGGTAAAACTCGAACCGATTGAAACCCGATGTGTTCGATTTCGATTTAAGTATTTCGGGTTCAGGTTCGGGTTCGAGTTCGGCGAAAGGGTTCGGGTTTGAATTTGGCCAAACCCATTTCGACCGACTCGATTGTCATCCCTACTCATCATTATTACATCATATGATTTTAAAAAATTTAACAAATTAATAAGTTTTTAAAAATTATTATCGATTTTAATTTTACATAAAATTTGGTGAACTTTTTTTCTTTTTTGACAGAAATTGAAGTTGATTTATAATCTTATAGAATTTTGTTGATAACAAATCCATCAATTTTTCATAAATGAATTTTAGTAGGATCTCAAAATTTATTTTATAAAAATAAATTCATTAGTTTACAAAATTCATAACTTTTTTCAATATAATCCAATTTTAAAATATAATTTATATCCTAATTGAATATCATAATCATAGTTTTATTAAGATTTTAAAGCAAATTAAAAATTAGAGTAAATTACACTAAGATAGCTTGAGCTAAAACTTTTTTGCAGAATGATGGCCGATATATTATAATTAGCACTTTGGTGACCGAACAAAATATTTTAAAGTATTAAAAGGACTTCGATCAAAAACACCTAACACTGTCAGGTCCGTCAAATGTATTCTTGTTTGTTCACAATTGTAACCAAACGCAATTTTCGCCGTTACTAATAACTGTCTCGCCAAATCCTCATCAATTCCCTCACACTCCACCTAAAAACTCAAACTTCCGACACGACGAACGCTAGCACAATGGAATTACAATTAATCGCCGGAACAACGCAGTCGGAATGGAGAATCGACGGGCACGAAATGCACGCCACGCTCATAATGGATTGATAATCAATTAAACAACTTCAAAAATTCGACGACCGCATTTTATTTCTAGAGAACCAAAAATCAGCCAGGAAATTCATTTGAAAATGCTTATCCTACTCTAAATTCGATGATTTATCATATTATAAGCTTATAATCAACGAACAATTACTATAATCGAAGCTCCGATCAATATCCGGTGGTAAAACTTCCCGACGAAGCTATAAACGTCAAAACCACAACCATACTTCAACATAAAAGCGCAATTAAATTATCATCATCTCACAATCATCAATAAACTACCAAAAAAATCGATTTAAAATATAAAACTTCAATCTCAAAGAAATCGAAATTTTACACTTTAACGATTGTGACAACTTTAGCGTGTAAAGAGAGTGCAGAGCTTTGGTTTGGACTCCAAATCGTCAGACTTGGTGGTGATGTACAACGGCTAGGGCAGAGCATGGGCCGGTTCGATCCAGTTTTAAGTTAAAACCGGAACCAAAACCATATATTCCCGGTTTCTAAAATCGAAAACCGCAACCACCGATTCGGATTTGGTTACGGTTTCGGTTTTTAAAACCCCGATTCGGTTTGAAACGGTTCGATTTCGGTTTAAAAATCGGATGAAAATAAAAAACCATATGACCTTGAAGTTGATTAAAATAATGCAAAACTTGTGACCTTGTTCTGGGAGGTGTTATTGTCTGGAAACACACCAGAGAAGGAAAAGGAGGTACACACAAGAAATTCATTAAAATTGTGGGAACTGAAGGAGTGTTGCGTTGGGGAAATTCGACAAGTATAAATGTTATAACACTGACATTTAGTTTATACTTTTTTTTAAAAATCACCCTTGGTCAAATCATTGAAATTGTAAACTTGATATTATTGACAATCAGTTCAGTAGGTATAGAACTTGTCCAATAACAGGCTGTCCAAATAAATGAGTAATATGCAAAAACAACCAAAACAAATACAACATAAATACTAATGGATTGGGCCAAATGAATATTGATAATGGGCTGAATACTATCAACTTATCAAGTCTTAGTCAGTAGATAATATAGAACTTGTCCAATAACAGGCTGTCCAAATAAATGAATAATATGCAAAAACAACCAAAACTAATAATATGTACAAATTATATAAATTAAAATTATATATTTATTTATTTTAATTATCGGTTTGGTTTTAACTTATAACCGGAACCGAAAGTTTTGGTTTTTATAAATTAAAAACCGTAATCGCCGGATCGGTTTCGGTTTCGATTTTTTCGGTTCGATTTTCGCCGATTTCGGTTTGATTTCAGTTTCAATTCGGTTTTTTGCTTAGCCCGTATGATTTTTATGTTGAAGTTGTCAATCTTCAATGAGCTAGAGAACCAGGTTGCTAATGGATTGATTTTATGGTTTATGTTATGTTTTTTTTGGATTATGAGGTTTTAATTATTTTGGATCAAGTGAATTTTGTTGAATCTCGATGTTTAGGGGCGGTCACAGGTTGAGCAATTGTAAAAATACGTATTTACCCTCGTATCTTTAAGATATTTACTAACGTCGTTAGTGCCGTTAAGACGTTTTTTATCGGAACCCTTTTAATGTTTTAAAATATTTTGTTCGATCACCAAAGTGTTAATTATAATACATCCGATCATCATTCTGCAAAAAATTAACTTTAGTTCAAGCTATCTTAGTGCAATTTACTCTAAAAATTAAGTGTATCGCAATGGTTATGGCATGAGTTTGAGAAGGAAATGTGAGGGATTCGACTCCTAAAACTAACATAATTTCATCTAATTTTTGCATACATATTAAAAAGGTGGTGCTTTTGTTATTTTTTAACAAATTAGGATTAAAAGATAATTTCACTGTCAATAAAATGCCAATTTTTATCCTTGTGTTAGATTTACTATATAGCAATAGATATACTTTATTTAATTAAATTAAACTAATTTTCTTTTACATGATTATTTTTAATATGTTATATTATAGTTGAATGTAAATTGTATTATGTATATTGTATATTACAAAAGTATATCATATATAATTTAATAATTTATAAATAACATATTATGTTTTGTAGTAAAATAAAATATACGATGTACTAAAGCATAACGAATTATATGGATTGTTGATTATACAAAATCTAAAACTTATGTTGGTTTTAAGTTTAAACTTAAAATAAATTTTTAATTTGAACCTAATCCGTTGAAATATAAACATATATAATATATAATATATTACATATATTCAAAGGCAATTAATATTTAGTTAACAATTATAATTATACGTAAATATCGATATATATATATATATGTGTGTGTGTGTGTGTGTGTGTGTGTGTGCGCGCGCGTGTGTGTGTGTCATTTTATTTCTTACAAAATTATTCATTAACATCATCGAATTTCTCATTAGCACAACATATTATTGTTCACTTTCTTCAATTTTTGTGTAAATATTCAATTTATGATATAAACATAATATGAGATAATAGCTAGTGTTTAGTAACACGACATTTAATGCAAGTAAATTTAGTTGTACAACTTTAAAGTTTATGCGATTGATTTTAAATTTTGTTTGAAAATTATTTTTCAATTCAGCTATAGAACAATAAATTTTTCAAAGTTATTGTATAAATACAATATGAAACAATAGTGTTTAACAAAAGAACATTGTTAAAAAGAAAAATATAAGTTTACTTGAAGAACTTTAAAGTTCATGTGCATAATTTTAAAAATTCAACTTTAAAATATTGTAACAAACTAGGTTCTACAATAAAATCCTATTATCCCAGCTTTTATTCTCTTGCAAAAGATGTTTGTTAAAATTTTAAGGAAAAAAATTAAAATTAAAAAACAACAAAAAAACATGTGAGAGAAAAACACTACTAACGAGAAAATTTTAATAAATGAGTTATTTATTAAATTTTCTCGTTTAAGTGAATTAAGGTAATAATGCAATTTTTTATTTGATTTTGTATTCAACAATGAAACAAATCTAGACAATTAATTCAAAATAATCTAAGAACTAATAACAATTGATAGATTTTCTTTAAGAACTAATAATAATTCATTGATTTTTTTAATGTTTGAATTTTTTTTATTGAGCAAAACTCTACATAGTGATACCTACGTGAGTAATAATAAAATTTTATCGAATTAAATATATGAAATAGAAGATAAGTTGTGGCGCAAAATCTCATAAAATTGTAAATTTAATCAACAAATTCATATATTAAGTCTAACTTGTAATCTTTAAATTTCTCCTCATTATCTTTTATACCTTCATCCTTAAAAATTTAATGATATTAAGAGAAATTTGGCGAAAATAAAACCTTGAAAACGATTGCAATAGTCTCTACGACTATCATCCTCTCTCAACATTTTATTGTTGGAGAGGGGATGAGGGACTAAACCCTCCACCTCTTATAAAAAAGCGGGGAATACCAATCATTGCGTCAAAGATCATAATTTTAAGATGAATTTGGTTTTTGAAATCAAATTATTAAAAAAATTAAGAGGGTGTATTCAATTTAAATTTTAATGTATTGATAAAAGTTTAGATATTTTAAAAAATTGTTATTGATTTTAATTGTACGTGGAACCTAAAAGAATTTGATTTCTAAAAAATATATTTTAATATCATCTTAGTGAAAAGAAACTTATAATGTTAATTTTGGAGTTTGGGTGTAAAATGGGCATTATCTCTTCCCTATCTTTTGTTTTTTTTTTGTTTTTTAAGTGCCTCTTCTAATTTAGATATGATTTACCACCTCCACTCCAAAATATAACCGTCAATTTATTACTGACATTATTGTATTATATGTAACTTACAAACATATAATGTTAACAAATGTTAACTTACAAAAAATGCTTAAACAACTTAATTCCAATAAAATGTAAACAAAACATAATATTATGTGATTAAAACATGCAAATTAGGTTTTTCAAATTTAACAGAGATGAATGGTATGAATTGATGCTAACCACAAGAAATAAAAGAATGAAAAAAATATTGGAGTTATTATCAACTAATAAAAGAAAAAAAAATAGTCAACTAATACATACAAGAGAAACAATTACTCGAACAAAAATAGAGCACATAACAACACTCACCGACAACAAGTCTTAAAAAAAACATAAATGACTTTCAAAAAAATATTTAGTAGACAAAATTGATAGACAAACCGATATAAACAATTAAAAAACTAGAAGAAAATTGACAAAGACAAGGAAACAAATGACTGACTATTAAAAAATATGGAAACAATACAAGCACACAAGTTAACATATACACAAGCACATATATTATTTAAAAAAATAATAACACATGCACATTGTACGTAAAAAGAAACCAAAATATTGTCCAAAAAGCATGGATGGTGTAATCAAAAGCAAGAGAACAAGATAATACCTCTACATATGCAAACAATAAAATAAAGACATGCACACAATTAAAAATCACAAGAAATAAAAGTATAGCAAACCCATAAGGCGAATGAAAATAAGCCTGAAAACAAACTACGCAGAGAGAAGAAAACCGAGGAACAAAATATGAAGTTCAGTGGCAAAGGTCTTGAGATTGATAAGAACAAGTCCAAAAGAAAAAGAGGAACCACAATGATAGGGGAGCAATCCAGAGCTCTAATACCAATGAAAGAATTTGATTCCTGAAAAATATATTTTTGATATTATCTTGGTGAAATGAAACTCATAATGTTGATTTTGGAGTTTTGGGTGTAAAATGAGCAGGCTATATATATACTTTATCTTTTGTTTTTTAAGTGCCTCTTCTAATTAGATATGATCTAGTATATATTGGCATTTCTTTTACCACCTCCACTCCAAAATGTACTATATGTAGCTTACCAATTGATAATGTCATACAATCAATGTAATTATTAATATCTACTAAATACATTATTCATGTATTTCATTCTTTTATTTATTTTACAAATTAAGTAAAAAATATAACGGAACTTATAGTTGATTTAAAATCTCGTAGAGTCTTACTGATTTAAATGGAGTTTTCCACAAATCCTTCAAAATCTCATTGATTTTAGCCAGATTTTAAAAGACTTAAGATACACTAACAAATAGAGATTTTTTTTGTAAAAAAATTTCCTCTTTCATAAACCGCCTCATCTCTCCCTCTTCCAAAAAAACATGTATTATTCATTGATTTAGTCTTGATCCTCTTTTCTGACAAAAAAAAAAAAAAAAAAAGTCTTGATCCTCTTCCCCACAGTCTTATAACTTTGACGATTTTGAACATTGATAATAATCGTGTTAACTTCCCTAAAAAATGAGGGATGATAACGTGTATTTTATACACGTTTTGTCGTTCATTCTCTTGCATTTTTGTTAGTTCCAAATGTAGTTTTATTGATATTAATTAACTTTTTCATTTTTCAGTACCTCGTGCTTAATTGTTGAAAAGATGGCTTATTGTGGGCTTGGAAAATAAAGATGATTCAAAAGGGAAGTCAGAAGATGCAAGCTCGCGATGTCGGGAGATTTTTAACGTATTATCTTAAAGATTTTGTCTCGCACAGCCGTTCGCTTGGCCGTTCAAAGTTTAAAAGGTTCAGTCTATTGTACGGGCTACTGTACGGCCGTTCAACACTTGCTGAAATTTTTTGGAAGCAATTTGACTGTCTTGCTTTCTTATCTAATGGATGTATTAATTGAGTAGTTGTGAACCAAACAACATATCTTATCTTCATAACATCTTTATCATATTGAGAGCATTCAATTAGGGTTAGGAGTAGAAAGAAGAATTTATTACTTGTAATCTAGCATTGATTATGAGTAACCAACTTCATTTATTTGGCTCAAGAAAGGAGCTCTTGTACTAAACCCATTTCAATTTAAGTAAGATCTATTTCACTCTATCTTGAATGCTTGAGTTGTATTGTTTATGATTTTGCTTGGAGATTTGTAAGTTGCTTCATCTTACTCATCTTGCAAATTCAATTGCTAATTGTTTGTGCTAATCCGTAATTGTTAGTGCATTCATTATAGTAGCACAATGTTTAGTTTACCTAAATCCTCAAGTTTTGAGTGCAAATACCTAGGTTGAGCTCCTCATCCTTGGGTTTGTCCTAGCCTCTCTTTGTTTGATTCCTTGATTTGTTTAAACTAGTAGTGCTTCATTATTGGTTGCTATTATCAAAAGAACTAATTTATGTGCTTCACTAAATTATTGTTTTTAGAAGAGAAATAAGTGATTGTGTGCTCCACCAATTATCTTAGTAAGGTAGAATTGATTATATCTTGCTTATATGTGTGTTGTTGGAGGAATTTCGTAACAACACGAAATCGGAGGTTTGCTGGAATAGTGAGCGAAATTATGAGTATGACTGTTTTAGGGGATTAGAGTTTATGAAAAAAGAGGGGCTGGACTTGGCAGGTGTCTCGATTTGTCTCGTGTATCGGATCACATATCGTACCAAGATGCCTGCGTACCTATATGTTTATATAGGATCAAGCCCCACGCAGTTCTGTGAATTAATTGGGCTTATCCCGAGAGACTTAAGGGATAAGTTACGTTAATGTAGATAATGATTGATTTTATCTGATTTAATCTTATCGTTGTGATATCTTCCTGATTTGAAGAATATCGTTTGGAGATATTTTTCGTAATTGATTGATTGTGATTGATTCTTTCCTCATTTCAGAGAGAGGATAAAACTTAGCGGTTAAGCAATAATTATTAATCTGAATTAATAATTATAAATATTAGAAATTTGGGAGATTATTAGACATGCCAAATTATGGCATAACAACTAGCCCCCAGTTCTTCAGTGTAGCTTGATGCAGTGGAGAACTAAGAATTCTTCAAGCTTCCAAATTTCTTGAGTCGCTGAAAAAACTGAAAAGAGATGATTAGAAAAACACTTAGAGCACCGTTGTGCTCGTTAGGCGTATGCGGATGCAAGTGTGATAGCATGTGATGACCACTATAAGATATATATTTGCCAAGGTTTCAAAAGTGCGAGCATAAATAATTCGTTTGAAATCCTTTGCGATCCTTGTTATCTAGTTAGGACCTTGGAACTTGTATATTAACCGAACTGGCATACACGCTTTTCAAGTGTCTGATGCAACCACATAAGGATGTGTCTGGCGGAGTCTTCACTAAGAGCTATAGATGTAATTCTGGCGAACTTTTTGGTGAACTTTGCACGCGCGCTGGCTGTGCATGTCTGAAAGATATTTTGCATAGGGATGCCTTCCCACCCATGCGACCTTGAGCTCAAGATCTGGTCATGGGCCTTCAATAATAATCTAGAGGGTGCTGCACTTTGCTCAGTGTGTAGCATTGCGGAATTTATAACTTGTCCATGCTACCCTACTTGGCAATTTAGTTCGCAAGTTTGTAAATATTTTTGACATATATGTACTATCGCGACGATATATGAAAAATCTTTTGCAAATCCAAACACAATAATAAATATGCTCTTTTAAGAATGTCGCGAAATTTATTTTCTTCGAAAATAATGCTCCTTTTTGTAGAAAATCTTTTACAAAATTATGCGTCTTGCATATATAATTTTTGTTCAAAATATGCAGCTCGTACGGGATTTTAAAACAAATCTGCAATTCATCAATATGTAAATATCCACAATTAATCAGCATAAGTATCTCGTACGATATTTTCTAAATCGCAATAATTTTACAAGCATAAATATTTATTGCTCACACGAATTTAAAGTAGTAAATATTTTTTTATAAAAAATATTTAAAAACATGATTTATGCATGCATGATATAATAATATTAATAAATTGCAGAAAATAAAATTAAAAGATAAAAAACTTATCTTTATTTTCCGATCCGTTTCGTAATCGGTTGTCATTGGTGGTGTAATTGAGTTCCGCGGGCCCTACTTTTTGTCCATGTTTCTTTTGTTTTTATTATCAACATAGCCTCCTGCCCTCCTGCTTTGCATCTTTGTTGCTCAGCGTGTTGCTTACTCTGTAGTGGGCTTTATCCTTTTTTTTTTATTTAATTTTTTTCACCATTGCTTTGGTTTTTGCTGTTGCTAGCCTCGGTTTTTTTTTCTTTGTCAGCTTCCAGTTTTTTTTTTCTTTTTTCTTCCTGGTTGGTGTTGCGCCGTTGTCAGCTCCTGACTCCTGTGTCATGTGTTTTAACCATTGAAGCCCTTCTCTTTTTTTTTTCTTTCGCTGCTTGGTTGATTTTTTTATCTTGCTTTGCCAATTCTTTTTCCCGATTTCTCCGCCAGGCGCCATGTCTTGCATCTAGTGTCTTTGCTTTTTGTCCAATTCCATGTACACGTCCAGGATTTGTATAGTGTTCCTGCTGCTTACCACCACCGTAGGTCCCCTTTTTTTTTACCGTTGTTCCAAAATCGCAACCGTCATTTTTTTGTGATTATTGACCCCTCCACCGCCTTCCTGTCAGAACCACTTTGATTGTGTTTGAACACCGTAAATTATGAATTATTCATCCTCCTCGAATAATTAATTAGGCCCCTCCTTCTAGCGCCAAATGTTGTTGGAGGAATTTCGTAACAACACGAAATCGGAGGTTTGCTGGAATAGTGAGCGAAATTATGAGTATGACTGTTTTAGGGGATTAGAGTTTATGAAAAAAGAGGGGCTGGACTTGGCAGGTGTCTCGATTTGTCTCGTGTATCGGATCACATATCGTACCAAGATGCCTGCGTACCTATATGTTTATATAGGATCAAGCCCCACGCAGTTCTGTGAATTAATTGGGCTTATCCCGAGAGACTTAAGGGATAAGTTACGTTAATGTAGATAATGATTGATTTTATCTGATTTAATCTTATCGTTGTGATATCTTCCTGATTTGAAGAATATCGTTTGGAGATATTTTCCGTAATTGATTGATTGTGATTGATTCTTTCCTCATTTCAGAGAGAGGATAAAACTTAGCGGTTAAGCAATAATTATTAATCTGAATTAATAATTATAAATATTAGAAATTTGGGAGATTATTAGACATGCCAAATTATGGCATAACAATGTGTTTGGGTGAAGTACTTGAATTTTCATAATCCTTGGGTCAAATATCTCTTTATCTTGCTAATTTACTCATCGTACCTTGTTGTGTTGGTAAATTTGGATGATTGCAATTTAATTCGTTATATTTCTCTAGCAAATTATTTCTTGTATGCAAGGTGCTTGATAAAATACCACAACCAACTCAAAACTCCCCCCCCCCATTTTAATTTACACTAGTATTGAACACTATTCCCTTGGGTTCGATCCCTACTTGGCACATTTGCTATATTTTGTAGTTAAGTGTGAACATAGTAGAGTTTAATAATTATTTTCAATTTGACATGTCGACGACGGGCGTGGCCAAGGGATATCATTAGCCATTTGGTTATGATTAACTCCATTTTCATTAGTTCATCTTAGTTAAATTCTTATTTAATAAATATCTCTCGATATTTTAAAGTTTTTCAACCCAATTTTGGATTTTATTTGTCCATATTCTGGGTTTGGGTTTGTACTATCTACTCATGAGAGTTTATTTTGTTTTCATATCCGGAATTATAAATCTACAAAATTTTCATATTTTTGGTTCATTGATGAATTATATGGGCTTACCATTATGATTGTTTTTTCGGATACGTTTCGATGAATCAGATTTACATGTTTTTCATGATTACTATGACTCGTTAGATTATCTATTCAAAATTATAAGTTTTAGCGAGGGATGCTCTACAGTTAAAAATCTGTTCAACGATTTTAATTTTAATGAAGAAAATATAGATTTGATTTGTTTGAACATGTATTCGTTGAATTTAATTATTTTTGTATATGTTGTATGACTTTTTATTAATGAATTATATTTGACCTTCAAAAAATAAATACATTACCAAATTCATCAAAATATACCATTTTATCAAATACAAAAAAAGTTACAGACTCTTGAATACCGTCAAATTTTAATATATTTTTTATAATTCAAACTGAATAGCACCGAATTTTAATGAATTTTTTTATATATAATATGAATATTCCAAAATTTTAAATTACTTTTTGAAAATTCATATCCGAAATTACTATTTCTTAAAGGAATTTTTTAAATCAAAATTGAATACTTGATTTTCAAAATTCAAAAAAATTCTTTAAAATAAAAAAGATAATGCAAGCCATATCTATCTATTCTATTATATTAAAGCCGAAACATTAAAAGTTTGGTTGGTTGGTTGGTTGGTTGGTACCTATTGATTTTACTTATTTACCCTTACTTAATTACAGATAAAATCTTTTTTTTATATTTTATCTAACTAAATTTTTTTCTTTACTAATCAATTTGCTTTTTCAGGTTAAACATGTTACCTTTAAAATTTTTGTTTTGCTAATCAATTTCCTTTTTCAGATTAAACATGTTACCTTTTCTTTTCTTTTTAATAACTAAGCAGTTTCCTTTTTCAGGTAAAATATAATATCTTCTATATGTTATCTAACTAAAAAGCATATTATAATTACTATTAACTAATTAATTAATTTTTTCATTAAAATTATCTTTTCGCTTTTCTCTAACTAAAATATCATTTTTTCCAATTATATCACGGGTTACTATTTAAAAATCTTCTTTTATATTTTATTTAACTAACTAAATTTTTTTCTTTACTAATCAATTTCCTTTTTCAGGTTAAACATGTTACCTTTAAAATTTTTGCTTTGCTAATCAATTTCCTTTTTCAGGTTAAACAAGTTACCTTTTTTTTTCTTATTAATAACTAAGCAGTTTCCTTTTTCAGGTAAAATATAATATCTTCTATATGTTATCTAACTAAAAAGCATATTATAATTACTATTAATTAATTAATTAATTTTTTCATTCAAATTATCTTTTCGCTTTTCTCTAACTAAAATATCTCTTTTTCCAATTATATCACGGGTTACCATTTAAAAATCTTCTTTTATATTTTATTTAACTAAAATTTAATCAATTTACTTTTTCAGATTAAACATGTTACCTTTTTCTTTTATTTTTAATAACTAAGCAGTTTCCTTTTTCAGGTAAAATATAATATATTATATATGTTATCTAACTAAAAAGCATATTATAATTACTATTAACTAATTAATTATTTTTTTCATTCAAATTATCTTTTCTCTAACTAAAATATCTCTTTTTCCAATTATATCACGGGTTACCATTTAAAAATAATCTTTTATATTTTATTTAATTAAAAATTTTAGTTTACTAATCAATCCACTTTTTCAAGTTAAACATGTTACCATTTTTTTTAATAACTAAGCAGTTTCCTTTTTCAGGTAAAATGTAATATCTTTTATATTTTATCTAATTAAAAAATAAATTATAATTACTGTTAACTAATAAATTAATATTTTCTCTTTTCTCTTTTCTCTAACTAAATTATTTTTTTTCCAATTATATCACGGGTTACCTTATTCAGCCAAAACAAGTTACCTTTTTTATTTTCTCTAACTAAAACCTCTCTTTTTCAAATTATGATTCTATTTAATAAAAATAAAATCATAATATTATAATGTTATTAATTAACCGATTACCTTTTCAGCTAAAAATGTATCATCTTTTCTATTTTTTCTAATTAAATTCCTTTTTTTAAAAATATCATGGGTAACATTAATTTCTCATTTTCTAAAAATATTATCAGCAATTTTATTTTGTAAAATAACAATTAAATTATAATTACTATAAAGTATAAACTAATCAATTACCATTTTCACCTAAAGTATGTCACCTTTTAATTTTCACGTTACCTTTTTCTATTTTTTCAAACTAAAATTTCTCTTTTTCCAATTATATCATGGACGACTCTATTTAATAAAATTAAATAATAATATTATAATACTAATATTAACGATTATCCTTTTTAGCTAAAACGTATCATCTTTTTCTTATATTATCTAACTAAAATTCCTTTTTAGAAATATCATGAGCAACATTAATTTCTCCTTTTCTAAAAACATTACGAGCAATTTTATTTTGTAAAATAACATAATTAAATTATAATTACTGTAAATTAATGAATTACCCTTTTCACCTAAAATATATTACCTTTTTAATTTTCTCTAACTAAATCCTCTCTTTTTTCAATTATATCACGGGCATTCTATTTAATAAAACAAAATAATAATTTTATAATTACTAATAAATAACTTATTACCTTTTCAACTAAAACCTATCGCATTTTCTATATTTTTTTAACTAAAATCATTCCTTTTAAAGAAATATCATGGATAACATTTATATAATTATGATCATCATCTCATTTAAATATTTAAACCTCCAAAATTCATATGTAAAAAAAGTTAATAATTTTTTTTACAATATTAAAAAAATCCGTGCATCGCACGGGTTTATCTTCATAAACCAAATAAAAATCTATACTATTATATAAATTCCGAAACATTAAAAGTTTGGTTCAACGGTACCTATTGAATTTACATAATTACCCTTACCCAATTACAGATCTACTAACTAATCAATTTTCTTTTTCTGGTTACACATATTATCTTTTCTATTTTCAAGAACTAAATAATTTCTTTTTTCAGGTAAAATAAAATATCTTTTATATTTATCTATCTAAAATTTCTCTTTATTAATCAATTTCCTTTTTCAGTTTAAACAACCTATTGAATTTACATAATTACCCTTACCCAATTACAGATATACTAACTAATCAATTTTCTTTTTCAGGTTACACATATTATCTTTTCTATTTTCAAGAACTAAATAATTTCCTTTTTCAGGTAAAATAAAATAACTTTTATATTTATCTATCTAAAATTTCTCTTTATTAATCAATTTCCTTTTTCAGTTTAAACATATAACCTTTTCTATTTTCCAATAACTAAATAATTTCCTTTTTTATTTAAAATAGAATATCTTTTATATTTTATCTAACTAAAATTTCTCCTTTTTAAAAACACTACGAGCAATTTTATTTAATAAAATAACATTTATATAAATTCCGAAACATTAAAAGTTTGGTTCAACGGTACCTATTGAATTTACATAATTACCCTTACTCAATTACAGATCTACTAACTAATCAATTTTCTTTTTCAGGTTACACATATTATCTTTTCTATTTTCAAGAACTAAATAATTTCATTTTTCAGGTAAAATAAAATATCTTTTATATTTATCTATCTAAAATTTCTCTTTATTAATCAATTTCCTTTTTCAGTTTAAACATATAACCTTTTTTATTTTCCAATAACTAAATAATTTCCTTTTTTATTTAAAATAGAATATCTTTATATTTTATCTAACTAAAATTTCTCCTTTTTAAAAACACTACGAGCAATTTTATTTAATAAAATAACATTTATATATAATTACTATTAACTAATCAAATACCTTTTTCAGTCAAAACACATTACCTTTTCTCTTTCTCTAACTAAATATCTCTTCTTCCAATTATATCATGGACTGTTACATTTTTCAGCAAAACACGTTACCTTTTTTTCTTTCTTCTTACTAAAACCTCCATTTATCTAATTATATTACAGGCGTTTCTATTTAATAATAAAAATAATAATATTATAATACTAATAATTAACCAATTACCTTTTCAGCTAAAAATAACATAATTATATATAATTATTATTAACTAATCAATTACCTTTTTCAGTCAAAACACGTTACCTTTTCTCTTTTCTCAAACTAAAATCTCTCATTTTCCAATTATATCATGACGGTTACCCTTTTTCAGTAAAACACGCTACCTTTTTTCTTACTAAAATCTCCATTTTTCTAATTATATTACATGCGTTTCTATTTAATACAAATAAAATAATAATATTATAATACTAAAAATTAAACGATTACCTTTTCTACTAAAATATATCATTTTTTCTATTTTTTTCTAATTACAATCCATTTTTTTCTAAAAATATAACGGGTAGCGTTACTTTCTCATTTTCTAAAAACTATGAACAATTTTATTTCGTAAAATAACATAATTAAATTATAATTACTATAAACTAATCAATTAATCTTTTCACATAAATCATGCACGTTACTTTTCTATTTTCTCTAACTAAAATCTCTTTTTTCCAATTATATCACGGACGGTTCTTTTTAATAAAATAAACTAATAATATTATAATATTATTAATTAACCGATTACCTTTTTCAGCTAAAACATATCATCTTTTCTATATTTTCTAACTAAAACTCCTTTTATAATAGAAATATCACGGACAATATTATTTTCTCATTTTCTAAAAACATTACGAGAAATTATATTTACTAAATAATGTAATTCAATTATAATTACTATAAACAAATCAATTACCTTTTTCACATTCTATTTAAAAATGAAGTAATAATTTATAATTACTAATAATTAATTGATTATTCTTTTTAACTAAAACCTATCATCTTTTCTATATTTTCTAACTAAATCCCTACTTTTCTAGAAATATCACAAATAACATTTATATACTTATTATCAAATCATCTCATATAAAAAAGTAAGCCACCAAAATTCATCTTTTTAAAAAAATAATTTTAGTTAATGATTTTTTTATATAATATAAAAAAAAATCCGTGCATCGCACGGGTTTTAGGCTAGTATTATTATATTAAAGCCGAAACATTAAAAGTTTTGGTTTTCGGTTTGGTTATCCTATTTATTAAAATAATAATAACATAACATAATTAGTGGTAATTAACCGATTGCATTTTTTCATATTTGCTAGCTTTTAGTTGAATATATTGCCTTTTATAAACACCTAAAAAATTAATCGTATTATATCTTTCAATTATTAATATTTTCTTTCTAATTAAAACATGTTACCATTTTGATTTAAAACTAATCTTATAATCATTAATATATACCCGAAAATGCCACACCATATTTTTTAATTATTAATAAAATATATTAAAAATCCGTACACATTGTTTATAATAGGGAAACATTAGTATAATCCGTAAACATGAGTATATTAAATTATATTAAATTAAAATTAAAAAATATTAAAAATAATGATTATATAAAAAAATAATTGTAATATTTAATAAAATTTATAACATTATAAAAGAAACCCGTGCATCACGCGGGCATTGAAAGTTTGTCGGTTCAATTTTCAACACAATCATCCTAATAAATAGTAAAATAATATAATTAGTGATAATTAGTCGATTGCCTTTCTTTTAATTAAAAGAGATTTATTTTTAATTGATTGAAGATATTATCTTTTATAAACACCTAAAATATCGTATCTTCCCATCAATAATATTTCTTTCTAAATAAAACACGTTAACTTTTAATTTAAAATATGATCTTATAATAATTGATATATACCCAAAAATATAACACTATATCGTCTAATCAATAACAAAATATAATAGAAATCTGTATACAACGAATAATGACCGCTAGATTTTTAGTAAAAAAATTAGAACCGTTAGATCTAATGATTAGATATATTATATGTTTAAATTAACTTATTAAAATTTCAAGGATCGAATTCTGTCAACGACATATTTTTTTTAAAAATTTTATAATATAAGTTTTAAACCACATAATTTTGCAATCATTAATGTATACCCAAAAATATTACCCATTTTGGTGTTAGATTTTTAGTAATTAATAAGAACTGTTAGATGTAATTATAAGGTATATTTTATGATTAAAGCATTTTATACTAAAAATTCAAGTTTTGAATCCCATCAATGACATATTTAACTTAAAAATTCTATAATATAAATTTTAAATCATGGTATCATTAACTAAATTTATATTAAATTATATTAAAATAATTGTTACAAACTAATGATTATAAGATAGTACTAGAGAGTTTTGGTTTTCGGTTTGTTTATCCTATTTATTAAAATAGTTTTGGTTTTCAGTTTGGTTATCCTATTTATTAAAATAAATAATAACATCATATAATTAATGGTAATTAGCCAATTGCCCTTTTCACATTACTTTTACTTGAAAATATTACCTTTTGTAAACATCAAATCATATCATATCTTTCAATCATTAATATTTCATTTCTAATTAAAACATCTTACCTTCTTGATTTAAAACTAATCTTAGAATCATTAATATATACCCGAAAATATCACACCATATTTTCTAATTATTAATAAAATATATTAAAATTCCATATACGTTGTTTATAATAAATAAACATTAGTATAATCCGTAAACATGAGTATAACTGTTAGATTTAATGATTAGAGATATTATATGACAAAAATAATTTACTAAAATTTCAAGGTTCGAATTCCGTCAATATCATATACAGTATATTTTAAAATTTTATAATATATATTTTAAACCATGCATATCATTAATTAAATTTTTATTAATTACTTAAATTTTTATTAATTACTTAAATTTAAATAAATTATTGAAAATAATATTATGTAATCTATCTATCTATTCTATTATATTAAAGCCGAAACATTAAAAGTTTGGTTGGTTGGTTGGTTGGTACCTATTGAATTTACCTAATTACCCTTACTTAACTATTCTATTATATTAAAGCCGAAACATTAAAAATTTGGTTGGTTGGTTGGTTGGTTGGTACCTATTGAATTTACCTAATTACCCTTACTTAACTATTAACTAATTATATAATTTCCTTTTTCATATTAAACATATCACCTTTTTTATTTGTCCCTAACTAATTAATTTCCCTTTTCAGGTAAAGCACAATATCTTTTATATTTTATCTAACTAAAATTTCTCCTTTCTTATAAACACTACAAGCAATTTTGAAAATAACATAATTATATTATAATTACTATTAACTAATCAATTACCCTTTTCAGCCAAAACATGTTACCTTTTCTCTATTCTATAACTAAAATATCTCTTTAACTAAAATATCCTTTTTTACAAATATATCACGGGTGGTTCTATTTAATAAATAATAATATTATAATACTAATAATTATCAATTACCTTTTTCAACTAAAACATATCATCTTTTCCCTATTTTATAATTCAAATTCCTTTTTTCTAGGAATATCAGGGGCAACATTAATTTCTCACTATCTAAAAACACTACGAACAATTTAATTTAGTGAAATAACATAAATTAAATTATAATTACTATAAACTAATTAATTACCTTTTCCACCTAAAACATATTTCCTTTTTAATTTTCTCTAACTAACACCTCACTTTTTTCAGTTAAATCACGGCATTCTAAATTATAATTTTATAAGTACTTATAATTAAACGATTACCTTTTTGAATACCTTTTTCAGCTAAAACGTATCATATTTTCCATATTTTATAATTCAAATTCCTTTTTTCTAGAAATATCATGGGCAACATTAATTTCTCACAATCTAAAGACATTATGAACAATTTAATTTAGTGAAATAACATAAATTAAATTATAATTATTATAAACTTATCAATTACCTTTTTCACATAAAACATGTCATCTTTTTAATTTTCACATTACATTTTCTATTTTCTCTAAATAAAATCTATATTTTTTCAATTATATCACGGGAGGTTCTATTTAATAAAATAAAATAACAATATTATAATGTGAATAATTAACCGATTAAGTTTAAGCTAAAATGTATCATCTTTTCTATATTTTCTAACTAAAATATCTCTTTTCTTTAAAATATCACGGTCAACACTAATTTTTCCTTTTCTTAAAACTTTACGAGCAATTTTATTTAGTAAAATAACATAATTGAATTAAAATTACTATAAACTAATCAATTACATTTTTCACCTAAAACATGTTTCCTTTTTAATTTTCTCTAACTAACACCTCACTTTTTTCAGTTAAATCACGGCATTCTATTTAATTAATAAAATATAATTATAAGTACTTATAATTAACCGATTACCTTTTTGAACTAAGATGTATTTTCTTTTCAATATTTTCTAACTAAAATCCCTCTTTTCATAGAAATATAACGGATAACATTTATATATATATTTTTTTGCTAATTAACATTTATGTAATTATTATCAAATCATCTCATTTAAAAATTTAAACCTCCAAAATTCATATTTTAAAAAAAGTAAATCGAATTAATAAAACATATCATATAATATTCAAAGAATTCCGTGCATCGCACGGGTTTTAAGCTAGTACTATCTATAAAAGCCGAAACATTAAAAGTTTGGTTGGTCGGTACACGTTGATTTTACTTACTTAATTATAGATAAAATCTATCCTACTAACTAATTAATTTTCTTTTTCAGATTAAACATATTACGTTTTCTATCTTTCACTAACTAATAAATTTTCCTTCGCAGGCAAAAAAATCTTTTATATTGTATCTAACTAAAATTTCTCCTTTCTTATTGATTTTACTTATTTACCCTTAATTAATTACATATATAATCCATCCTAATAACTAATTATTTTCCATTTTCACATTAAACATATTACCTTTTATATTTTTCAATAACTAATTAATTTTCATTTTTAGGTAAAACACAATATATTTTGTATTGTATCTAACTAAAATTTCTCCTTTATTATAAACACTACGAGCATTTTTTTTTAATAAAATAACATAATTATATTATAATTACTATTAATTAATAAATTACCTTTTTCAGCCAAAACATGTTACCTTTGATCTATTCTGTAACTAAAATATCTATTTTCCCAATTATATCACGGGTGGTTCTATTTAATAAAATAAAATAATATTATAATACTAATAATTACCGATCACCTTTTTCAGCTAAAACGTATTATCTTTTCAATATTTCATAATTAAAATTTCTTTTTTCTAGAAATTTCACGGGCAACATTAATTTCTCAATATCTAAAGACACTACGAGCAATTTAATTTAGTAAAATAATATAAAATAAATTATAATTACTATTAATTAATCAATTACCTTTTTCACCTAAAACATGTCACCTTTTAATTTTTCACATTACCTACTCTGTTTTCTCTAACTAAAATCTGTCTTTTTTCAATTAAAAATATCATGGCAACATTAATTTTCTTTTTCTTAAAACATTACGAGCAATTTTATTTAGTAAAATAATATAATTGAATTATAATTATTGTAAACTAATCAATTACCCTTTTCACCTAAAACATATTTCCTTTTCTCTATTCTATAACTAAAATATTTTTTTCCAATTATATAACATATGGTTCTATTTAATAAAATAAAATAATAATATTATAATCTATACTATTATATAAATTCCGAAACATTGAAAGTTTTGGTACCTGTTTTTTGGTACCTGATTTTTGGTACCTGTTTTTTGGTACGTCGTGAATTTACTTATTTACCCTTCACTCAAAAAAAAATATATGATATCTATACTATTAAAACTCCTAAAATAAATGATAACATAATATAATATATGGTAAGTAGTCGATTGACTTTTTCATATTTACTTTTAATTGAAGATATTATCTTTTTATAAACACCAAAAAACATCAATCATATCATATCTTCCAATCATTAATATTGCCTTTCGAATTACAACACATTGCCTTTTTAATTTTAAACTCATTTTACAATCATTAATATATACCCATAATAAATGGTAAGTACTTGATTGCTTTTTTTCACATTTACTTTTTATTGAATTTACTTATTTACCCTTCACTCTAAAAAAATATATATGATATCTATACTATTAAAAAAACTAAAATAAATAATAACATAATATAATAAATGGTAAGTAGTCGATTGACTTTTTTCATATTTACTTTTAATTGAGGATATTACATTTTTATAAACACCTAAAAACATCAATCATATCATATCTTCCAATCCTTAATATTTCCTTTCGAATTAAAACACGTTGCCTTTTAAATTTAAAACTAATTTTACAATCATTAATATATACCCATAATAAATGGTAAGTAGTCGATTGCCTTTTTTTCACATTTACTTTTTATTGAAGATATTACCTTTAATAAACACCTAAAAACATCAATCGTATCTTATCTTCCAATCATTAATATTTCTTTCGAATTAAAACACGTTACCTTTTTAATTTAAAACTAATTTTACAATCATTAATATATACCCGAAAATGTCACATCATATTTTTCAATTATTAATAAAATATATTAAAAATTTGTATGCGTTGTTTATAATAAGAAAACGTTATTATAATCCGTAAACATGTGTATATTAAATGATATTAAATTAAAATTAAACTATACTCCCTCCGTCCTTTTCATTTCTTTACACTTTCTATTTTGGGCTGTCCCTTCCATTTCTTTACATTACTAAAAATAGTAACTTTTAACAATAAAATACATTATTACATCCACTACTTCATTCCACTTTTTCAACACTTTACACTATTACACCCACTACTTCACTTATTTTAACAATAAAATCACTATTACACCCACTATTTCATTTATTTTAACAATATTACACCCACTATCTTGGTCTCCGTGCAAAAAGCAAATGATAACAATCCCACCGGACGGAGGGAGTACTATATTATAAAAGATGAAACATTAAAAGTTTTGGTACCTATTTTTTGGTATATGTTTTTTAGGATTTCGTGAATTTACTTATTTAACCTTTATTATAAAGAAAAAAATATACGATATCTATACTATTAAAACACCTAAAATAAATAATAACATAATATAATTAATGGTAATTAGTCGATTTCATTTTTCACATCTACTTTTTAATTGAAGATATTACCTTCTATAAACACCTAAAAATATCTATCATATCTTCCAATCATATCATATCTAACAATTATTAATATATACCCAAAAATATCACATCAAATCTTCTAATTACTAACAAAATATAATAAAAATCCGTATATTACGAATAATGACCGTTAAATTTTTAGTAAACAATCAGAATCATTAGATGTAATGATTAAATATATTATATAATTAAATTAATTTACTAAAATTTCAAGATTCGAATTCTCCTTTATTATAAAGAAAAATATATATGATATCGATACTATTAAAACACCTAAAATAAATAATAAAATAATATAATTATTAGTAATTAGTGTACTTCCTTTTTCACATTTACTTTTAATTGAAAAATTACCTTCCATGAACACCTAAAATTATCAATCATATCATATCTTACAATCATATCATATCTAGAAATAATTAATATATACCCAAAAATATCATATCATATCTTCTAATTACTAACAAAATATAATAAAAATCCGTATACTACGAATAATGACCATTAGATTTTTAGTAAAAAATCAGAATGGTTAGATGTAATGATTAAATATATTATATAATTAAATTAATTTACTAAAATTTCAAGAATCGAATTCTATCAACGACACATATATTTTAAAATTTTATAATATAAGTTTTAAATCATGCACATCATTAATTAAATTTATATTAAATTATTAAAATTAAAATAAAATATTGTAAATAATGATTATATAAAAATATAATTGTAACATAAAATAAAATTTGTTACATATCAAAAAAAATCCGTGCATCGCACGGGTTATAAGCTAGTACTAATAATTACCGATTACCTTTTTCAGCTAAAACGTATCATCTTTTCCATATTTCATAATTAAAATTCCTTTTTTTTCTAAAAATATCACGGGTGTTGTGACCAAAATCTTGCATGGATCAGATTTAGGCCCATGATGAGTTTTGGGTCCAATCCACAAGGAAAGAGGATGTTTTAGAGGGCTTCCAAGGTACCCGTGGTAACCCATGAAAACTGATAACAGGGCTCCCAAGATAATAGGGCTCCCGGGTAGAAGGGCTCCCGAATGGCATGGCTCCCGGATAACAGGCTTCCAAGAGCATATGAACAACCCATATGGGCTACCATGAGATGGGTAGCAGGTAAATATGACGATAAGGGTCCTGTGAATGGCCTCCCATGGATGATCCACAACCCATAGACATCATTACATAGCTCCCAGTACAGCTACAAGACATGGCTTACCAGAATAGTTTTCATAACCGGCTTACCAAAGGGGCTGCCATAGTTTGGGTTACCGGGCGGTACCCCCAGAGGGGCTACCTTGCGATGAATATTGAAAGAATATAAGGCTTATGGTCCCGGGGATAGTCTCATCCATAGCCAATGACAACCATCAGAGAGGGCTTCCAGCATAGCTTCCGTAACTGGGTTACCGGAGGGTCTACCGGGTGGTACCCCCAGCTTCCCCGGAAGCCTGATAGAAACACAGATTCAGACTAAGACAGCCATCAGATAAGGCTTCCAGTATGGCTTCCATAATTGGGCTACCGGAGTCAGGTTACCGGAGTCAGGCTACCAGGTGGTACCCCCAGCTTCCGCCGGAAGCCTGATTAGGCTGCCAGTTCAGATAAGGCACGCCTCCTACTTTTTAGGAGCACGTCTCTACAGCTGAAATACACCTCTAAACGGATAATTATTCAGTTATTCGAGGATATACATCATATATACATGGTAAATCCTTCATTCTTGAGATAAACATCATGAGATAGGCTTCCAACAGTCCTGATATGACTTGGAAACCTGATAACTACATCACAATCAGTTGATACACGACTTATATCAGCAACAACAGTCATTATCCCACTGGAGAGAGGATAAATCATCACAAACAATCAAACTTATCAATCAAGAACTACATCGGGGCTTGATCCACTATAAATAGTGGTATGTAGGCAGTTTACGGGATCTTCTTCGACACTTTACACTCCTTGAGTAGCTAGAGCATGTGCACTCTTGTGTGACACAGTCAAATTAGGGTTCTTGGCTGGCCAACAGATGGTCCTTGAGCTCTATCCCGTAGATTCAGCCCCAATCATCACCAAAACACCTTCCCGTGTTCTTCGGAAACCCCTAGTCGTGAGCCTTCCCGGGCGGCTAACCATAAATCTCCGACTGCGAGCCTTTCTGGGGAGTTGGACGATTCCATATTTAACGGCGCTATTCCAGCAACGACCTCCACGTAGTTGTGCTAAAATCCTCCCACAACAACGGGCAACATTAATTTCCCACTATCTAAAGACACTACAAGCAATGTAATTTAGTAAAATAACATAAATTAAGTTATAATTATTATAAACTAATCAATTACCTTTTTCACCTAAAACATGTCACGTTTTTTATTTTCACATTACCTTTTCTATTTTCTCTAACTAAAATATCTCTTTTTTCAATTATATTACTGGCGGTTCTATATAATAAAATAAAATAACAATATTATAATATTAATAATTAATCGATTAAGTTTTTCAGCTAAAATGTATCATCTTTTCTATTTTTTTATAACTAAAATCACACTTTTTATAAAAATATCACGGGCAACATTAATTTTTCTTTTTCTTAAAACATTACGAGCAATTTTATTTAGTTAAAAAACATAATTGAATGAGTAATTAGCATTTTGCAACCCTTACCTTTGAGCACTTTTTCAATTTGGTCTCAAACTATGTTTTTTGGCAGATTGCACCTCTATGATTTCAAAATAGCTTCAATTTGCACCCTTTTGATCAAATTTTGTCCACTTTGACCGCTACTATTAGTCTAATCAAGGGTAGTAGCGGTCAAAGTGGACGAAATTTGGTCAAAAGGGTGCAAATTGAAGCGAGTTTGAAACCATAGAGGTGCAATCTGCTAAGAAACATAGTTTGAGACCAAATTGAAAAAACGCCCAAAGATAAGGGGTGCAAAGTGCTGATTACTCTTATAATTAATATAAACTAATCAATTACCTTTTTCACCTAAAACATGTTTTTTTTAATTTTCTCTAAGTAAGACCTTTCTTTTTCCAATTAAATCACGACATTCTATTTAACAAAATTAAATAATAATTTTATAAGTACTTATAATTAACCGATTACCTTTTTCAACTAAAAATCATCTTTTCAATATTTTCTAACTAAAATCCCTCTTTTTCTAGAAATATCACGGGTAACATTTATATAATTACTATCAAATCATCTCATTTTAAAAATTTAAGTCTCCAAAATTCATATTTTAAAAAAAGTAATTCAAATTATTAAAAAATCGTATAATATTAAAAGAAATCCGTGCATCGCACGGGTTTTAAGTTAGTACTATTATATAAAAGCCGAAATATTAAAAGTTTGGTTAGTCGGTATGGTACCTGTTGATTTTACTTATTTACCCTTAGTTAATTATAGATAAAATCCATCCTACTAACTAATTAATTTCCTTTTTCAGAATAAACATATTATCTTTTCTATTTTTCACTAACTAATTAATTTACCTTTTTCAGGTAAAACACAATATCTTTTCTATTCTATTTAACTAAAATTTCTCCTTTCTTATAAACACTACGAGCAATTTTGTTTAATAAAATAAAATAATTATGTTATAATTACTACTAACTAATCAATTACCCTTTTCAACCAAAACATGTTACCTTTCTATTTAATAAATTAAATAATAATATTATTATACTAATAATAATCGAGTACCTTTTTCATCTGAAACGTATCATCTTTTGGGTGAAGGAGACAAATAACCATTTTTCATACATCATTCACGAAAATATCAATTCTGGAGGAAGCATGTGAAAAATAACGGATTGAATACGCATTTGGTACATGGGTATTGAAAATACAAATGATACGCATTTGTCAGTTGGGTATCCCATATGGGATACCCAATCCACAAATGCGTATATATATATATATATATATATATATATATATATATATATATATATATATATTTGGGATACACATTTGTGATTTGGGTATCTTATATAAAATGAGATACCCAATCCATAAATGCGTATCCCATCCGGTAAAAATCGCTACTCCACCCAGAAATTGTTATTTTTGTTAATTTCCTTAAAAAATATGTTATTTTTAACATTTATTCTCATCTTTTCCATATTTCATAATTAAAATTCTTTTTTTCTAGAAATATCACGGGTAACATTAATTTTTCACTATCTAAAGACAATACAAGCAATTTAATTTAGTAAAATAACATAAATTAAATTACAATTACTACAAACTAATCAATTACCTTTTCACCTAAAACATGTTAACTTTTTAATTTTCACATTACCTTTTCTATTTTTTCTAACTAAAATTTGTCTTTTTTCAATTATATCACGAGCGGTTCTATTTAAAAAAAATAAATAACAATATTATAATATTAATAATTAAACGATTAAGTTTTTCAACTAAAATGTATCATCGTTTTAATATTTTCTAACTAAAAACCCTCTTTTTCTAAAAATATCATGACCGACATTAATTTTTCCTTTTCTTAAAACATTACGAGCAATTTTATTTAGTAAATTAATATAATGAATTATAATTAATATAAACTAATCAATTACCTTTTTCACCTAAAACATGTTTACTTTTTAATTTTTTCTAACTGAGACCTCTTTTTTCCCAATTAAATCACGGCATTCTATTTAGTAAAATTAAATAATAATTTTATAAGTACTTATAATTAACCGATTACCTTTTTCAACTAAAATTTATCATATTTTCTAACTAAAATCCTTTTTTCCTAGAAATATCACGGATAACATTTATATAATTATTATCAAATCATCTCATTTAAAAATTTAAGCCTTCAAATTTCATATTTTAAAAAAAGTAATTCAAATTAATAAAAAAATTCATATAATATTAAAAGAGATCCGTGCATGTTAACTCGAATAACTTGTAGAAGGGGGGGTTGAATACAAGTTATATAATCGTATCTGATTTTTGCTTGATTATATGAACAAGAATGAATAAAACTCTGTTTGTATTAATAAGATCAAATATAAACTCTACCAAAGGTGTACAATACCTTTAGCAGCTGCTGACAATACAAATCTCTCTCTCTCTGTTTGTGCTCTCGTATATTCACGATTACAAACCTCACGAACACTTTTTACAATGATATAGAGAGAGTATTTATAATGCTACCTATCAACTAATAACAGAAAGATATAATCTATACATGACAATGTTCTGTCTTCTAGTCGATAGTTTTCTTCAATAGAAAACTCTTTCCTTCATAATATCTTCTTGCTTGTTCTTCAAACAACGATCCTGTTTTATAGCACTTGCCAGTTTCTGTAGCATCCACAATGACATCATCAGTAACACGACTGATATCAGGATTTCATCTTGCATCATCAGTATCTGATCATCATCAGTATTAGACCATCATCAGGATTTGTTCTTTGTTCCTGACATTTAGTCTCCGATACACTGTTCATTCCTGACTAAACTGTACAGATAACTGTTTTACACATAAATCCTATATATAGTGCTAAATCCTTTATAAGATCAGGATTACAAGAAGTATAATGTGTAAATTCTATTCTTAACATCACAACTTATGAATTATTCCTAACAATCTCCCCCTATTTATGCTTTAAAATCTGAAGCATAAATCTAAGTTGTGGATGTCAAAACATATAACAATACAACCAGAATAGAATTTATGAATGTAGAATTATGAAGTTAAGTACCTCCTTCCCAAATGTAGACGTTTATCTAGTACTTAGAAGAAAGAATTTTAACTATTAATGCTGCTCTTCCTTTACCACTTCCTAGCTGAGATTCACCACTATCACTCCTAGTTCTTCTTTTTACTTCCCTTTGTCTGCTCTTTATCTCCCCCAGTCTGGTGTTGTTTTGTCTTTGTCTCCCCCTTTTTTGACATCATCAACATTCATTCCAAGAGATTCAGAAATAGAACAAATGATATTCATCAGAACTGCTTGATCTTCCATAATTGTGACTTGGTTATCTTCGAGTGATTGAAGTCTTGTTTGCATAGCAATTTGAGAATTCTGAATATCTTTCAAAACATCAGAATGAACTTCAATGTTGGAAGTGCTTCTAGTATCTTCAGAATCAGAATCAGAAAGAACTGTATCTTCAAGTCTTGTAGAAGAAGTTGCTTGAGTTGAATGATATTCAAGTAATAAAACCTGATTAGAAGTATCAACATCTTCATCTTTCTGATCTGGAGCTGAAACATGATCATCATCTCCTTCACCAGTATTCTGTGTACTAACATCTTCAAATCCTGACTCCTCCTTAGAGTGATCAGAGACTGTAGATGTCTCAATTCTAGCTGATATTGGAAGTACATACAAAGGAACACTAGGATCATTAGGAACTTCATCTGGTACATATGTATCAAGAGATTGCTTTATCCTGGCACCTCTTCTGTTAATGATTCCTGCAAGCCTCTCCTTTTGCTTCTGAGCTTTAACTTCTGGCTTTGCATTGTGATGTGCTAGGTCATTCTTCTGATACATCTTGATAAATGAATAAGTACCAGCATCCATACCAAGATTGTCAGACCAAGATTCAGAAAAAAACCTGATCCCAGAAATCAAATGATGGTTTCCTAATTTTCTCTCCCTCACTATGGAGTTGATCATCCATACCCTCATTCTCACTTTGACTTACTAAAGTCAACACTCTTTCTACCTCACCTTTTGCCTGGTCAGGAGCCAGCCTCTCAGTTTGTGGATCTAAGTCCATCTTTTCAAGTGTATCACTCAAATTTGGATAAGTGCTCTCATGACCTACAGAAAAATAGAGTTTAGAAGGAGTTTTTATACCTGAACTCACATGGAGAGAGGGTTCCTCATATGGCAAGGGGCTTGAGGTTTTCTCCAAGGAGTGAGCTGCTATAGTCTCTGAACCCATACAATCATCTTCTTTCCTTCCAGAAACTACAGGCTCCAGTATACCACTTTCAGGTTCTTTACTAGACTCTGATGTCTTCAGTAATACTTCATTAGACACCATAGTTAGTACATCACCGTCTTTAAATGTTGTTTGCTGAGACTCACCCTCAAGGTGGATAGACTCTGACTGAACAAAATTTGTTTGATCTTCAAGAAAACCAGTCAAAGTTATTCCTCCCATATCATAGGGTATCTCACTTGCATTCTCAGTCATCACAGAAGTCCTTTCAACATCAACTATCACAGCTCCTGAGTCATCCTTCCTCTGACTAGATGGTTCTTGTGTTGCAGTGACTGTGATCTGATCTTTCCTACTATTCACCACTGGTGCAATAGTATCTTCTGTTGACTGCATTCCTCTATCTACTTCCTCCTGTTGTTCACCTTGAGCTGAGGCATCTTCAATAATGACATCTTTGTCAAATAAATATGCATGAAGTGATTGAAGTGCAACATGCTTCGAGAGTCCAAATTTCTTGACTAATTGTCTTCTGACAGATACATAGAAATACATCTTCATTAAGTCAAGTCTTTGATGTAGAAGTCCATATTCTTCAGGAAATGAAAGTCTAGGAACACTTTCACTTAGAAAATTTAGAACAGGCCTTGACAACTTCACTTTGAGAGAAATTAGTCCCATAGCCAGTCTGTATGATAATGTAGTTTCCCATGAAGAATCAATATCCAGATCTCTATGGTCATTTGCTGACTTGATTGTAGCTTCATTTGTAGAGACCTGCATGATATTAGTTGGACTAGACTCTGTGTGTGTAGGTGACAATTGAATCTTTCTCCTTGTTCTCCTGGTATAGTGAGCAAAAGATTTATCCTGAGAAGACTCAAGAGGTGTAGACACAGAAGTGATCTTGGGATGAGATCTTTGTTCAATAGACACAGTCTTTTGAGAGACAGTATCCAGTAACTGTTTTCCCTTTTTAAGAACTACAGCCTTTTGGGAGACTGCAGCCTGGCTGTGACTAGGTTTTTCATCTCTTTGTGCTAACAGAGAAAGTTGAATTGCAGCCTTCAATTCTGCTCTCTCAGCAAGAGTTAAATCATCATCATCTTCACTAGAGTTACTACTACTTGACACAACAAATCTTCTCTTCCTTACAACTGATATCTTTTGAGAAACACCAGAGGTTGGTTTCTTTGAAACAATAGGCTGTGGATCAAAATTTGGTTCTTGAATTGTTTCAGAGACTATAATGTTTTGGGCTACTTGGGTAGACACAGGTGGGTTCTCCTCCAAATGAGATTCCTGAGCCATTTCACCACAAAAGAAAGAAGAATTGTAGAGAGTAGGAAGATGAGTTTTAAGAATTACCTGAAAATGATGTGGATAATGAATTGCAGGTATTTCATCTAGATTCTTTTCATTGTCCTTCTTTGTAATGTCAGAGAAAATTCTCTTTTGCTGTACATAAGAAGAAACACAATGTTCCCTACCAAATCTAGCTTCAACATCAGGAATAAAATGGTTAATAAACATTTGCATAAATCTATGATAATAAACCATTTTCCTGTTTTGATCTCTTAACCCAAGTTTAATACTTATCTGACTTAAGATAATGTGACCAATGTTAATTACTCTGTCATAAAGCAAACTATAAGCAATATGTGATGTAACAGAAGTAATTTGCTGAAAAGAACTACATTTACCAGTAAAACATTTAGCAATTTGATCAAAGAAGAAAGACCATTCCTTTCTAAGAAAAGACCTATTCAACTGGCTCATGTTGTCTAGAGGTCCACTATAACCTAATTCAGACAACATAGTTCTCACATTATCATCAGATGATACATTCTCATAAATCAAACTAACATGTAAGTGAAGTACTGAATTAACAACAGATTTAGTAATATCAAAAGAATCTTGTCCTGTACCTCAAAATTCATATCAATAGACAAGTATAGGATTATCAGTAGAAGTTAGACAAAAAGATGTTGTATTTCATTTCCATATATGTAATGCTTTCAATTAATGAAAATACAATTTCTTATTATCTACTTGTCTTTTGATTATTGAATGATGTATAAATTATCAGTATGCAAATATTAAAACATGCTGGCATAGACTTAACACATCATAGAATTAGATTACTACACAAAGTAAACGTCAGGATCTGAAACAATTTTCATAATCCTGATACTGACACAATACTGATGACGTCAGCATCCTGATAACAAATCTAATCCTGATGATTATTAACAAGTCTATCATACTGAAATTTATCAAGGCAAAGTGTTATAGCTAAAGCATTTAACAATCAAATATAGATCCTGACAAGAATATCAAGTCTATAAGCTAAAAACAACATACCTTGCTACTATTGCAGATTTTAAAGATCTAGAAATTTAACATTCCTAACTCACTTACTAATCTACTGAATGTAGTCTCATCAAGTGGTTTAGTTAGAATATCTGCAAGCTGTTTGTCAGTAGGAACAAAATGAAGTTCCACAGTACCATTCTCAATATGTTCTCTAATAAAATGATACCTGACATCAATGTGCTTAGTCCTTGAATATTGAACTAGATTTTTTGCAATTTTAATAGCACTAGTATTATCACAAAACATAAGAATATTACTAAGTGTCATACCATAATCCATCAACTGATTTCTTATCCAAAGGAGCTGTGCACAACAACTGCCTGCTGCTATGTACTCAGCTTCTGCAGTTGAGGTTGAGACAGATTGTTGCTTCTTGCTTGCCCAAGAAATCAATCTGTTTCCCAAAAATTGACATGTACCTGTAGTGCTTTTCCTGTCTATTTTACACCCTGCATAATCAGAGTCTGAATAGCCAATTAGAAAGAAATCAGATTCTCTAGGGTACCACAAACCAAGATTTGGAGTTCCTTTGAGATATCTAAAAATTCTCTTCACAGCAATTAAATGAGATTCCTTAGGATCACTTTGGAATCTAGCACATAAACAGGTAGAAAACATTATATCTGGCCTACTTGCAGTTAGATATAACAATGAGCCTATCATGCCTCTATAACTAGTATTATCCACACTCTTCCCCTTAGGATCAGAGTCTAGTTTAGTGGCTGTTGCCATGGGTGTTTTTGCAACTGCACAGTCTTGAAAGTCAAACCTTCTTAAGAGATCTTTGATATACTTTGACTGATTAATGAAAATACCAGTCTTAGTCTGTTTGACCTGCAAGCCTAAGAAATAATTTAATTCACCCATCATGCTCATCTGATACTTAGACTGCATAAGCTTGCTAAACTTAGCACACAACTTTTCATTAGTAGAGCCAAAAATAATATCATCAACATAAACTTGAACTAAAAGCAATTCACCTTTTATCTTTCTAAAGAATAGAGTTTTGTCAATTGTACCTCTTGTGAAGCCATTTTCAAGAAGAAATTTAGACAAAGTCTCATACCATGCTCTTGGTGCCTGCTTTAGTCCATAGAGTGCCTTGTCAAGTTTGTAGACATGATTTGGAAATTTTGGATCAACAAATCCAGGTGGCTGTTCCACATATACTTCCTCATCAAGTTTGCCATTTAGAAAAGCACTCTTTACATCCATCTGGTATACCTTGAATTTTGAATGAGCTGCAAATGCAAGAAACATTCTGATTGCTTCTAATCTTGCTACAGGTGCAAAGGTCTCATCATAATCAATGCCTTCTTCCTGAGAATAACCCTTAGCCACCAGTCTTGCTTTGTTTCTTACAATCATACCAGATTCATCTAGCTTGTTCCTGAAAACCCATCTTGCACCAACAATAGATCTATCTTTAGGTCTTGGTACCAGTTTCCAGACTTTGTTTCTCTCAAACTCATTTAACTCCTCCTGCATTGCAATTACCCAATCAGGATCCTGTAAGGCTTCTTCAACCTTCTTAGGTTCATTCTTTGAGAGAAAGCAACTATACAAGCATTCATTTTGAATTGATCTTCTAGTTCGAACACCACTATTTGGATCACCAATAATCAAATCTACAGTATGATCCTTGGTCCATTTTCTAACAGGTGGTAGATTAACTCTGCTAGTCTCTCCCCCTAAGTTAGTGGTATCTCTTGTAGAAGAATTCTCTCTACCTTCAATAACTCTCCTTTGATCAGTAGAATCAGTAGATTCCATATTGCTGCTAGTTACTGATCTTCCTTCAGTAGACTCTGAAAGATCAATTCCTGATGGAATAGACTCTGAAAGATCAGTTCCTGATGGAGTAGACTCTGAATAGCTAGTCTGCTCCTGATGATCACTGTGTTCTCTTTGACTTATTTGCTCCCCCTCAACAGTAGCATTCCTTTGAGAAGCAATAGAAATTCCTTCTGGAGAACCTTCATCATCACTGGAGAGTATCTCAGAATTCTTCAGATTTTCAAATTCCAATTTGTCATGGCTTTCATCAGTTTACAAAATTCCAAATTTCTTATCATCAAATGCAACATGAATTGATTCCATAACAATGTGAGTTCTGAGATTATAAACTTTGAAGGCCTTAGATGCTGAATATCCTAGAAAAATTGCTTCATCCGATTTGGCTTCAAATTTTCCAAGTTGTTCTGGATGAACTTTTAGGACATAGCATTTGCATCCAAAGATGTGAAAGTATTTCACACTTGGTTTCTTTCCTTTGATCATCTCATAGGGAGTTTTTCCATGACTATTTACCAAGGTACAGTTTTGAGTGAAACATGCAGTGTTAATAGCTTCTGCCCAAAAGTAGGTTGGAAGTTTTGCATCTGCAAGCATGGTTCTTGCTGCCTCTATGAGAGTCCTGTTCTTTCTTTCCACTACACCATTCTGCTAAGGTGTACCAGGTGCAGAAAACTGTTGAGTGATTCCATTGTCTGCACAAAACCCCTCCATTGTAGAATTCTTGAATTTTGTACCATTGTCACTCTTAAGTACTTTAACTTTGTACTCAGAGTTATTCTGAATATTCTTGACAAGTTCAATGATTTGTTGAGGAGCTTCATCCTTCTTGTGTAGAAAGAACACCCATGTAAACCTTGTGAAATCATCCACTATCACTAGAGCATATCTTTTCTTGCTGATAGACATAATGTTTACTGGACCAAATAGATCAAGATGTAGCATGTGAAATGGTTCAGTAATTGAATTTTCAGTCTTGCTCTTGAAAGTGGTTCTTCTTTGCTTTCCAAGCTGACATGCATCACAAAGTCCATCTTGCACATAATTTGCCTGAGGTAGGCCTCTCACCAGATTGTGCTTAACAAGTTGATTAAGCTTCTTGAAATTAAGATGTGAGAGCTTCTTGTGCCAATTCCAGCTTTCATCACTTGTTGCTTTGCTGTAGAGACATCTAACAATTCCTTTAGATGTATCACTTAAGCTGGCTTCATATATGTTACCATGTCTTTGACCAGTTAGAACAATGTCTCCATTTTGCATATTCAAGATTTTGCATCCTTCTTTGTCAAAGATTGATTTGTAACCTTTATCACCCAGTTGACTTATGCTTAAAAGAGTATGTTTCAAGCCTTCAACCAGTGCTACATTTTCTATGATGACATTTCCCAAAACAATTGAGCCATATCCCAGAGTTTCTCCTTTGTTGCCATCTCCAAAAGATATTACTGGGCCAGCTTTCCTCTCAAACTTTGTAAGCAGGGACTTCTTTCCAGTCATATGTCCATAGCATCCACTGTCCAAGATAATTGAATGCTTCTTTCCTGTGCCCTGCAAACAAAAAGTAACTAGTTAGAATTTTTTAGGACCCAACTTTGATTGGATCCTTTCTTACTAGATTTAGAAACAACAGGCTTTGAGAATTTTGCTTTTACTTTACCTGTTGTAGAGTCAACTTTAGACTCTAATTTCACAAACTGTTTATGACTAGGAGTTTCAGATTTCAAAGAATAATAGTCATAATATAGTTCATGATATTCTCTACACATGTAAATGGAATGAAGTAAACTACCACAATGATAACAAGCTTTTTGTGGTTGGTATTGAATTTTCTGAGTCTTGGGGAATCTGGACTCAGTTTTCCAAGAAGGTTTTTGATTGCAGTTTAGGGCCAAATGATTATGATTTCCACATTTATAGCATTTTTTCCTAGGTGCATCAGGTACATTCTTGTAATTATTCTCTTTGTTAATACCTTCTTTTCCA
Organism: Kitagawia praeruptora; assembly: GCA_037693485.1. Classification (NCBI taxonomy): domain Eukaryota; kingdom Viridiplantae; phylum Streptophyta; class Magnoliopsida; order Apiales; family Apiaceae; genus Kitagawia; species Kitagawia praeruptora. Next base: position 964,563 of record CM075349.1, read on the forward strand.
TTCCTATTTCTCTTGATCTTGCTAGACTCTGAAAGACCATCTAATCTCTGTTTCAATTGAGACTTAGACAGAAACCCTATGTTTACATTCTTAGGTTTCTCTAACACTTTCTCATCTGAATTACTATTGTTAATCCTTTTGTGTACAACAGGGGTACCTTTTGAATCAACAAATTTAACATGATTAGGTTCAGAAACACTTTTCTTACCTTCAGATTTAGATGTGTTAGCTTCTACTTTACTATCATCATTGACAATAGCTACTTTTTCTTCTTGTCTAGCTTTATCAAAACCTAAACCATTAACCTTACCACGAATTCCATTTTCGATGATTTCGTGTGTCTTTTTACCAGAAATGTTAATGGTCTTAATCACATCTCTCTCTTCCTCTAGTTCTTTTCTGACATAGTCATAAGCCTCAAGAATAACACTATAATCATGCTTAGCTTTATCAAAACTTAACTTTTATTCTTCCATTTGAATTAACTCAGATTCAAGAAAATTATTTCTATCAACTAATTTATCATTCTTAACCTTAAGTTCATCTTTTTCACAAGTAAGAATTCTAAAATTAGTCATAAGATTCTTAAACTCAGCATGGATAGATCTAATTTCATCAGAATTTAAGCTATCAAATGAATCAAGAGAGTGAAGTGATACCTTAACAGAGGATGGAGAAGTTTTCTTTGGAGATCCAGGTTTGTCTGAACCATTTGCCATCAATGCAATGTTGTCATAATCCAATTCATCTTCAGAATCACTGGAATCAGCCCAATCCTTCTGTGTGACCATAAGTGCATTACCCTTTCCTGAATTCCTAGGCTTCTTACACTCACTAGCAAAGTGTCCAAGCTCGCTGCAGTTAAAGCACTTGATCTTGGCCTTGTCAAGCTTGACAATTGTATTTTTGCCTTTGTCACTCTTCTTCTCCTCCTTCTTTTGAAAAGGTCCTTTGCTAAATCTTCTCCTGTTAAATCTACCTTTCTTGAAAGCTTTAGCAAACATAGCAAAGAGTTCCTGCATCTCAGATTCAGAATCATTGTTGTCAGAGTCCATATCAGTAGTCTCTGACTCAGAACTTTCTTTGCTTTTCTTCTTCCTTGAATTCTTTACAGCAATCTCTTCATGCTGTTCTTCAGGAAGCTTCTTTGATTCAAATTGAGCAGTAAGTGCAATAGTCTTCATCTTTCCTTCACTCCTGCTCTTCTTCTGCTGCTTGTCAAGTTCATAAGCTCTCAATTTTCCATATACTGCCTCTAATGAAATCTCATCCAGATCATTAGCTTCCTCAATCGCAGATATCTTCTCATTGTAGAAATCAGGCAAAGCTTTCATGAACTTTGTATTCATATCCTCCAAGTCATAATATTTACCATGCATGGCCATCTCATTGATGAGTTTTGTAAACCTATCAAAGGTATCAGTAAGTGACTCACCAGACTTGGATTCAAAGTACTCATACTGTTGTATAAGTAATGTCCTCATATTCTTCCTGACAGGCTTAGTTCCTTCACAGTGAACCTTAAGATTGTCCCAAATATCCTTAGCAGTTTTACAAGAGAGAACATAGTTAGTGAGAACAGAATCAAGACTATTGAATAATATGTTTCTCACTTTAGCATCTTTAAGAACATTCTCCTTGTCCTTATCTGACCATTCAGATTTTGGATTCTCTGCTGTATGTTCTGGAACAACCACACCATCAACAATTGCTTGTCCAACGACCTTTGTTGGAACAAAAGGTCCATCTCTGATTCTGTCAAGATAATCAGGATCTGTTGCTTCCAGATGATGCAACATCTTTACTTCCCATAGAGTATATTCATTTCTCTTGAGCATAGGAATCTTAGTATTCCCATCCTTGTAACCAGACATGATTGCAGATCTTTATGATTATTCGAAATCAACCCGCTCTGATACCAATTGTTAACTTGAATAACTTGTAGAAGGGGGGGTTGAATACAAGTTATATAATCGTGTTTGATTTTTACTTGATTATATGAACAAGAATAAATGAATGAATAAAACTCTGTTTGTATTAATAAGATCAAATACAAACTCTACCAAAGGTGTACAATACCTTTAGCAGCTGCTGACAATACAAATCTCTCTCTCTCTGTTTGTGCTCTCGTATATTCACGATTACAAACCTCACGAACACTTTTTACAATGATATAGAGAGAGTATTTATAATGCTACCTATCAACTAATAACAGAAAGATATAATCTATACATGACAATGTTCTGTCTTCTAGTCGATAGTTTCCTTCAATAGAAAACCTTTTCCTTCATAATATCTTCTTGCTTGTTCTTCAAACAACGATCCTGTTTTATAGCACTTGCCAGTTTCTGTAGCATCCACAATGACATCATTAGTAACACGACTGATATCAGGATTTCATCTTGCATCATCAATATCTGATCATCATCAGTATTAGACCGTCATCAGGATTTGTTCTTTATTCCTGACATTTAGTCTCCGATACACTGTTCATTCCTGACTAAACTGTACAGATAACTGTTTTACACATAAATCCTATATATAGTGTTAAATCCTTTATAAGATCAGGATTACAAGAAGTATAATGTGTAAATTCTATTCTTAACATCACAACTTATGAATTATTCCTAACAGTGCATCGCACGGGTTTTAAGCTAGTTATATTAAAGCCGAAACATTAAAAGTTTTGAAAGTTTTGGTTTTCGGTTTGGTTATCCTATTTATTAGAATAGTTTTGGTTTTCGGATTGGTTATCCTATTTATTAAAATAAATAATAACATCATATAATTAATGGTAATTAGCCAATTGTGTAACGCCCCCAAATCCGGGATCAGTAGATTTGGGCGTCACGCTAACAAACTCAATAATTCTAACAAAAATTGGCCATGATGTATTCGTAAATACAACATAAACCTGCTGAATACTAAACTAAAAATCTGAAATCAAAATAAAACTGAAATAAAAATAAAACTCAATCAAAAGCTCTTTGACCCCAACTCCCAACTAAGGATCTTAGGTTACAGTTCTAGAAACAAGAAAACCCAAAACCAACTTAAATACAACTCTATTTACAAAACTTATACAAACTTAACTCACTGGTATAACTTCGAATAGAAGTATACCAGGCCAACTAATCAAATACATACTATAACTACTAAAACTATATTTAAATACAACAAATCAAACTGTACATCTAATTACCCTGATCCACGTTAGCTTCATAACAGCATCCTGCTTCTTCTTTCCACTTTCTGAACTGTGCAGGCTAAGCCTCGCCAACTAGTTTACTGAAAAGTTAGATTTTAAAAACAACAAGTGTGAGCCAAAGAATGCTCAACAAGTTATATATATATAGAACTGCACTGGATAAAATAAGAATGCAATAATTTCAATTAAAAAAAAATATGAACTCAAATGGAAAATGAACAATAAATATGAGCGAAGAAATGCTCACCAATTTATAATCAATACTATAATTGAAATCTGGATTCTTAACTTTAACAGAAGATTAATATCATTTAAAACATTTATAACTCGAAATCAGAATTTAATAACTGAGAAGGTTTGTAATACTAGATTCAATACTTTTAATACTTGCAAAATACTTTAACTATCACTTTAACAAAATCTCCAAGAAATTCTCAGTTACTCAAATTTCATTCATGTCGCTAAGCGTTTGCATACCTAGCTGCCTAACCGGCCTGACAATCATGAGTTTGAATAAATAAGAAGATCTCAAATCATTCTCGGTTCTCACCGTCACTGCACAACGAATGCCACAACAACAATAATAACCGTGAATTAGTTTTCACCGTTTAAAACACTAATATTGATAACTTTCCATTAACTCAAATCATAACTTTATATCCAACATACTTGGAAATGAAAATGTACTTTAACTTAAACATTCTATCATGAGAATATACTTGCATAAAACAACGTTCAATAGAATTGGAGTTTTTCATCATACTCTGGACGTTACGGGTGATCAGCCACGTAAAGTCCAGCCAAAAACAATACACTGGGATCCCCTCACTAGGCACTTATTGACATTGGCCTTTACTACTCTGACCATGAAGCTGGTCCACATTTTATAAAAATTCTTCCAATTCCATTAAACTACTTTACTTTCAAATAATCTCAGGGAAACTATATACTTTAAGAACATTATACTAAAACAAGGAATAAGAATGCAATACATGCAAAAACTTTAACAGAATATTAATGACAATACTTAAGAAAGGATAATACTAGCAATAAAACTGAAATTCTACTTTCCACATGATATCTGAATAAAATATATCCTTACTAATAATTTGAAGGAGAGGATACTAGCAATAAGGATTTGAAGGGAATATTTATACTAAATAAAAACATATTTATCTCGCTTGAACGATAAGCGAGGGTTAGTACACTTGCCTCGATTCCAATGCGTCGATTCGCTACTTACTATACTTCGGTCTTTACTCATTCACGCATTCATTTTTCTTCAATCGTCTCGTCAACACGCTTGCTGGGTCAATATCGAATCCCCTGATTTTACTCGAAATAATAGTAAAGTACTATTTAGTACATTAACAACCCAATTGATAACTAATTACTTATAACTCACAAAGCAATACATACATAAATATATATATATATCCACACCTCATTAATCATCACATATATACTTAAACACTCATACACATACATGCCTTTAAATCTTTAAATCAAATAATTTAAATAACTTTAAATACAGGGGATTTTTAGAAAATTTCGGCATAAAGTATTCGTTTATCGGACTATGGGCACAACCCCTCAAATACAATTCAACCCTGTTTTTCAATTCAACATCCCAAGGAAAATATTAAGCTACTTCAATTGCAGCAACTTAAGGTAAGCACATATGAAAGTATCCGCCCTGACATGCGGCACATAGCACATAATAATTTACATTACACTACTACTTACGCTACACCAATGATCATATTTCTCACACATTTTAATGATACACGTGACAACCAATCATTGATGTTCGTAAGCCCTAGGGAACAACCCCTAGCACTAACTATTACTTACGCTATATCGATGATCACTTCACTCAAGTATATTAATTATACTCGTGATAGCTAATCATGGATATTCGTAAGCCCGAGGAACTAGTTGAAGAGAATTACACAAGTTCTTAAATATTGACACTTAAGACTTGTGATCTCATTACAACTCCTCGCAGATAAACACATAACACATCATATTCATAATTAGTAAAGTCATTAAATACTATGACTCGATTTATACCATTTAACATATAAACATTTTACAATTTAGGCAATTATATAATTCCTTTATCAAAACCAGTTGACCACATACCATTTACCACCAAATACTCGACAAGTAAGATATCCAACAATTACTATAACTTGACTCTATACACTTAGTACATAAACATTTATAGCTCGATAAAACCATATATCTCAATATATCATTCATCAATTAATAATTAACCACTACTAGCCCGAACACATAATCGGGTCCACAATTAGCCTCAACAATTAATGACTAACAATTAATAATTAATAATAATCAAAACATATTGTTCAACTCAAAATAAATCCCACATTTAATCTCCACTATTATAATTATCAACATACTCTCCGAATTAAATTTCAGAGATACAACAATATTCATAATTTACAACATTAGGCTAATTACGAAAATTAACACATTAACTCGCAATTTAAAACTAATTTAATTACAACAATTAAACTATCGAAATTTACAACTAATTTAATACGAAAATTAATTAAATAAAATGCGAAATTATACCATTTCGATTTCGATTTGACTCGCACGAAAACCAAACCACCGAAAAAATCCCCACCATCTCTCCTCTCTCTCTCTCTCTCTCTCTCCACAACTCACACATAACAGCCACGCAAGGCCTCTCCATTCTCCTTCCTAGCTCCTGTTGCCGGAGAGCCGCCAGCCGTCGTGACCCACCAGAAACACCTCCATCCACGCGCGCCTCATCCCTTTGCTGCACACACCACTCGTATATACACACACACGAATCATAAACTTACACACACACACACATATATATGTATATGTGTATAAACCCAATTCAATCTCTTCTTCCCCTCTTTTTTTTCCCCATTTCTCTCTTCTTCTTTGTTAGATATAATTGATGTGATTTAATATCAGTGTTTAAGTGTTACAGGGAAACAGAGTTTAACTTGTTAATGAAAGCAGTCGTAGCAGAGTTTGAGTAAACGCTGACAGAAGGAAGCGCAAACGCTGACAGATGGGAGCAAACACTGCTGGCTGGGAGCGCAACAGAGTTTGTTAAATTCTGTCTAGTAGAAGCGTCTACAAGTCAACAGAGATTGAAGATTAATTCAAGATAAACATGGAAGCAATATCTTTGAATATTGGATAGCTATCAAAGAGATTGAGTTGACTTAGAAGACGTGTAGCAATCGTAATTGATATCAATTGTATAGCTTAATTATAGGAGAATCAATTAACGATTGTACGTAGCTGTATATCTTATAAATACAGTTAGGTTAACCCTAGAAGGGTAATCATCGTGAACGAATATCATTCATTGTAACCTAAGCAGCTTTCTGTGATATTTTTCATCACTGAGAGAGGAATTATTAATTCCAAACAGTTTTTAAGTACTAAAAAGTGTGTTCTTGTTATTCTCTCGTACAGTACTTGATTATATATTGTGTATTCGGCCTAACAAGTGGTATCAAAGCCAATCTGTTACTTTATTACAATTTAAGATCCAAACACAATAGTAATCAATGGCAGAGATTCCTCCTCCATCAGGTTCTGAGAAAGCTCCTACTACTGTTAGTAGGTATGAGACAATTAGGGTTCCTATACTTAGGCTAGCAGAGTATGCAATCTGGAAGGTGAAGATGACAATGTTTCTGGAGGCTACAGATCCAGAATATCTTGACAGAATTTATGAAGGTCCTCATAAACCTACAAAGTTAACTGCTGCGGTTGCTGGTGAGGAATCAAAAGTGATTCCAAAGGAAAAGAAAGATCTAACTGCTGAGGATCTTTCATCTATTGCTAAGGATGCAAAAGTAAGGCATTTACTTTACAGTGCTTTAAACAATGTTATGTCTAACAAGGTGATTAACTGCACAACTGCAAAAGAAATTTGGGATGCACTTGAGGTTAGGTGTCAGGGAACTGCTGCTATCAAGAAGAATAGAAGGAACATACTCACACAGGAGTATGAGCATTTTGAGGCAAAGTCTGAAGAAACCATGACAGAAACATTTGACAGATTCTGTAAACTGCTCAATGATCTATCATTGGTTAACAAAGAATATGATCTAGAAGACTCAAATCTCAAGTTTCTTCTTTCTCTACCTGAAAAGTGGGATGTGAAAACAACCACTATAAGAGATAACTATGATCTTGCTGATACTGAGATTGATGAAATCTATGGACTGCTTAAGACTCATGAATTGGAAATGGAGCAGAGAAATAGGAGATCAAGCAAGAAGTTGAAGTCTATTGCTCTCAAGGTTGAAGAGAAACCATCAAGGAAGAAGGCAAAAGGAAAAGCCTTAGTCATTCATTCAGAAAGTGAGTCATCAAACTCTGATGTTGACTCAAACACAGATGGATCATCTGATTCTGAAGATGATGAAGAGATGATGCAAATGGCTGCATTGATGGTAAAGACCTTCAAGAAGATGGGATTCAAGAACTTCAAGAAGGGAAAGAGATTCTCCAAGAATTACTCAAAGTCTGACAGGAAGAATTTCAGCAAATCTGAGGGAAAGGACTCCAAATCTGGGAAGAAAGATAAGTCTGAGATTCAATACTACAAGTGTAAGGAGATGGGTCACTATGCTCCTGAGTGCAAGAAGGGTAAAACTGAAAAGGCACTCTATACAAAAGGCAGAGACTGGGCAGACACTTCAGACTCAGATGAGGAAGTTAACTATGCACTCATGGCTTCTACTCAGAATGAAGATTCTGAACTCAAGGTACCCCCAACTACCTATGCTTATAATACTGATAATATAACTGAATTGAGGATTTATCTTAAAGCATTACATATCAGTTATAGGGATCAGACTTTAGAGAATGAGAGAATCAAGAATGAGTGTTCTCAACTTAAAGAGAGAAACAAACTTGTTGAAGAAAAACTTGAAAACATGCAAAAAAATTCAGAAAGAAAGAGATGATGCTGTTTTTATAGAACAGGAGTTGCTAGGTAAGTATAAGCAACTAGAATCTGAATTAGAGGATGCAAATCACATTATTAAAACTTGGACTGATTCTGGAAAAGACACTCATGAGGTTTTTTAAGCTGACACTGTTGGTTTAGGGTACTGTGAGGAAGATGAGCTTAGATTTCTAAATCATGTGAAAGTTAGGCAAACTCTTCCAACTAGAAAATTTGTTCATGGTACAGTTAAAACTGAACATGGAGCTGTTGAAAGTGAGCCAATAAAAACCTGTGCAAAACAGGTTAACATTGGTTCAATGACAGATAAACAACTTAAGCAAAAGCTTAAAGAGATAAAATCTGTCAACAAATAGAAAATGCCTAGGAAAAACAGAAATGGAAAGGTAGGCATTACATCAGGAAATAGACCAATGCTTGCTACATTTGCACCTAGAAAAACTTGTCATAACTGTGGTAGTACTAATCATCTTGCTAGTTTTTGCAGGAAGAATAAAGACATTAATTCCTTACCCTCCAAATCTGGAGTGAAAAAGAATAATGTCAAACCTAGACCACAAACTCTGTGCAAACATTGTGGAAGTACTTGGCACTCAATTTATACTTGCAAGAATTATCATGCTATTTATCATAATTACTATGAACTGAAACCTAATTTGAAATGGGTTAAAGTTAATTCTGCAGGTGCTAAGACTGAAAATGTTAGTTTAAACTCTGATAATGACAAATCCGCTGCAAAAGCTAACAGATTCAATAAAGCAAAAGGATCCAAGCAAGTCTGGATCCATAAAACTAACAATCAGTGATTGTATGTGATTGCAGGGCACCAGGGAAAGTACCCTAGTCGTGGACAGTGGATGTTCAGGACACATGACTGGAAATAAAGCTCTGCTATCAGAGTATGTGGAGAAGGCTGACCCAAAAGTTTCCTATGGAGATGGCAACATAGGCCATACTCTGGGATATGGCAATATTGTAACACCCTCACTTACCAATATTAAAATTTTATACTTTTATATTAAATTAAACAATGATATAGGGAAATTTTAGAAATTTCGGCATGATGTATCCATACATCGAGCTAATCACCTGTTTAACCAACCAAGATATTACTACCACTAATCATCTTGCTCACATGCATAATAAAGCTTAAAGTCAACAGTTACACATAACTACTAACTATCCAAGACCGCTCACAGGTCACAGTTTGAAACAAAATCCAACTAGCTATTACAAACCAAATCCAAATTTAAATATTAATATTTTACAACCCCAAAAGCCAAGTAAGCTAACTATACTGACACAACAACATCATACTATAAAATAGAGCTAATCAGCTGACTACCCATCCTATAACCTCGACTCGCTGGCTGCCCCTATGAGATGGTCCGCTCCTCCTGGACATCTTTAGATTTAACTGAAGAAAACAAATGTCACAAAGCAAGAGTGAGCAATTAATGCTCAGCAAGAATAATAACAGTGTGCCAAGAGCATAAGCTAGTATAAATGACATCAAGCAACTGATAATCTCACAAAGGCAATACATATCTGAATATGAATCATCACAAGTTTTGAAATTAGATTAGAATTGGATTTTTATTTTTATTTTAAAAAAAAACAGTGGAGCTAGGCGGCTGATCAGGCTCGCACTAACCCCGGACAATGCACACAGCAAAGTCCCTCTAAGTGGATCCACGGCACACATTGGCCTCAACATCTGACCATTATTGGTCTCCCCGAAGGGACATCCGTTGACCATAATATGGTCTCCCCGAAGGGACATCCGAAAACATTCCAATTCTAAATCCAACATGCTAGGTGTCGGAACAATCGACAACCTCTATCAATCAAACAATCTGGCACACTAACGTTCCAGAACAACAACTCAACTAGTCGAAAAAAAAAATCAACAGTTCTATCTTGGATATCAACAAGATCGATATAGCAAATGGGGTGATGACTGAATAATCAACAATAAGAATAAATATCAACGAGTTCAACAATAATTGGGTGATAATTGAATGAACAGTAAAAATAAATATCGACGAGATCAACAATAAATGGTGTGACAATATAATCAGAATAATTAAAATAAATTTCACTTGAACGAGAAGTGAAGAGAAAATACTTGCCTGGAACTCAAAAGCTTTTATAAACTACTGGTTTGATAGCTACTCGACTTTAGCTTTGCCCCTGTCCCTCTTGCTCGACTCTATAATAATTAAGTTAAATTAATCACATGCATAAAACAGCTTAGACTTGCTAACAATTGACACACATAATCCACATAGCACCTAAGCATGCATTTCTCACATAACAGTCCAAGAAATATTTTTGAAACCATTTTAAATCTGGGATTTTAATTAAAACCCGACTTAGAATATTTGAAAATATTTTTAGAATATTTTCTGGATTTTTAAACAATTTTCCAATACTTTTAAAAGCATTTAAATCATTTAAAACAAGAATAAATCGATTAAGAATTAAATAACTCTAATTAAATTAATTAAAATCAACTAATAACTAATTAATAAAATTATCTGATAAATAATTACATTTATCAAATAATTGAATTAATTAAATCATTATTTGAAATTAATTAAAGTAATTAAAAGTATTTAATTCCAAATAAATTTTGAATTAAAAAAAAATACATAAATAAATCATTTTCAAATAAATGAACAAGTAAATAATCCAGAAATAATTCTGAATTTAAATCATGATTTTTGAAATGAATCTCTGAATTTTAAAAGAGAAATTTCAGATTTTATATATAGTTTTGAATAAAAGTTAATCTATAAATAAGAGTAATAATAATGATTAACTATTTGCAAAACAGTTGTTTTACTGCAGTAACATCACCAGACCATGACTCCCCTGATTTACCCAGAATCTAGAAAACCACAATGAAATCTGGAGAGCCTAAAACCTGCTCTTTACTTCGTTCCTCAATGCCAACACAGCTGGGAAACATTCCTCAACACCCTAAGGCACTAACCAGGCTATTCAGTCTGTTTACATATTGACATTCATGTTTGCTGGTGAACTTAGTCACAAACCTGCCAAATTCCTATCCTACCAAATTCCCAGCTGAACTACCCAATTGATCCCCTACGTTCCCCAGGATCTGGTGACGCAAAACAGTCAAGACACCACGTCATTTACACAGGTTTTCAGCTTAAGGTGTATTACTATAACACTCACTGGTCTTGCTGATAGATTACATCACACCCACAACACTCAGTCTTGAACCCCAGCAAACTTAACACAACCCGGCCAAATCAAGTTACTGATTTAGTACACTAAAGCACACATCCAGGGCATCAAGATAAAGCCTATATCATTCCCTAATCCTCCTTAATATCACTGTTTTTACCAAGGTTGAGAGAACAATAAGAATACACCAGTTTGACAATGACAAGAAATCTGGTGAACTCCGTTATGCTTAATTCCAAACCAATTCATGAGTTTTGGAACTTAAATCACAGCTACCATTATGTGAAATCTATCCACAGGCTTGCTACTAAAAATGTATCAACTGATGTTAAGAACAAACAATCCAGACTTTTCCTAAAACCCATAATCTCGACTTTGCTCTCATCTTAATCACCCCATGTATTACTTTCTTAAATCAAGTCTGGAAACCCCTACTTCTTGACTTAAACTCAGAAATTGCAGACTATATAGGATACATAACAATCGAATGTATCAACTCAGAAAAAGAACAGGAACTCGTTCCGTTTAAGGCACCACTAAACTCTGCGTTTCTGGTTCTAAAATGATTTTTTTTTTTTTTAACTACTATACTCACCCCTAACACTGCTGGTACCATAATCAGTGCCCAGACAACACGCACAAACCAATTCGGCTAAATCAAAGAAATCCCCTGAACTCGATTTTTCTTGAATCCTGAACAAAATCCTGCGTTTATCATACCAATTCGAAACTATGAACATCTACAATCTAACCGTAAACTCAAGCCTTGCAATCATTCAGTACATCTTACGGGCGTGTTAAATAAAGTTCTAAAAATTTCAAGAACTCGACTCATGACAACTCAAACTCGTTTAGTACAAACAAGTACTAAAATGGATATAAACATCATGTAACAACTGAAAAGAAACTCAGTTTTCACAGACAATTAACAAAGTTTTTAGAACGAGAGATTAAGATTTAACAACTACTAGCTTGACTTCCACCAAACAACAGAAAACACAGCAATTACTCATGTAATCCTACTCCAAATACCCTCAAGAGGTTCAAGGAAGCATCATACTGACTGAACAATTCAAGGATCAACAAACTCGATTTTGATGAATATATATAAATCCCAATTTTCTGCAGGTAAAAGAAAATTCATAGGAAATAGAAAAATTACCCGATACTAATTTGGCTTGCAGATTCAGAAAGTAGGATTCGAGAGCTTCGTTTTGAGTGGCTGTTTGTCAAAATCGGACTCCAAAATCTTCCTTGACAAGGCTACTGATCTTCAAGAACGAATAAGAAAAATGAAGAAGAAGTGATTTGCTTGGCCTTTTGACCGGACAGCTGGAAGGCTCTCGATTGGTCGAGAGATAAAGATGTGGATTGGTTGAGATAAGGTCACGTGCATAAGCTATTATTTAGTCCCGAAAGTACAATTTACGGGTCCGACACGAATAAAATATTTTCGGATAAAATAACGAATTAAATACTGAAAATTTACGGAACTTATAAAATAATTAATAATACAAGTTTCGAAGGTTTTAAAATTTAAGGGATGAATATTAATACGAATTGATTTTAAAATCGAAGCCCCATGAATTTTTTTGAAAACGAAATTTAGCGAATAAAATGAAATGATTTCACGAGTTACAAAAAAAAAAAAAAACTTTTGGTTCAAATTTATTAACACACACCGCATACTGGAATCTTTTCGAGCATTAACATACTTAATATATTAACTCCTCAACCTCAAATAAAATATGAAATATTTCCGATCTCATTTACCAAAACAGTAACTTCATAAATTAACTATTCATGGATCTTACAAATATTAATCTTGGAAGTGTCGTTATCACAAATGTAGCTCTGGTTCCAGGACTCAAGCATGATCTTCTATCTGTGAGTCAAATCTGTGACGGAGGATATCATGTAGATTTTCAGCCTGAATACTGTCAAGTCATAAGTAAGTCTACAGGGAAAGTTGCTCTAGTTGGAAACAGACACAATAACATCTATGAAATAAAATTGTCAACAAACTCTGATGGTAAAGCAGTGTGTCTGTCAACAAGGATGTCCAGTGAAGAGAGTTGGAAGTGGCATAAGAAACTCTCTCATTTAAATCTAAACAACATCAATGAGCTGATAAAGAATGATCTTGTGAGAGGACTTCCAAAGTCCTTGTTAAATGCAGATGGCCTGTGTGATTCATGTCAAAAGGCCAAACAGAGAAAGGCTTCCTTCAAAAGCAAGTCTGAGTCTTCAATTGTTGATCCTTATCATCTTCTACATGTTGATCTTTTTGGACCAGTGAATGTTATGTCTCTTGGAAAGAAGAAATATGCTCTAGTCATTGTTGATGAATACACCAGATACACTTGGGTGTATTTTCTAGCAAAGAAGGATAAAACTGCATTAACTCTGACAGAACATATAATGCAGTTAGACAAAGCGTCAAAGAATCAAGTAAAGATTATCAGAAGTGATAATGGAACTGAATTCAGGAATTCAACAATGGAAGAATTTTGCAAGAACAAAGGAATTAAACAAGAGTTTTTTGCACCTGGCACTCCACAACAGAATGGTGTAGTTGAAAGGAAGAACAGAACTTTGATATAAGCTGCCAGAACTATGCTTAATGAAGCAAAATTACCAACCTATTTCTGGGCAGAAGCTGTTCAAACTGCTTATTTTACTCAGAATGCCACTCTGATCAATAAGCATGGAAAAACACCATATGAAATGGTGAGAGAAAAGAAGCCAAACCTGAAATTTTTCAATATTTTTTGGTGCAAATGCTTTGTGCTGAAAACTCATCCTGAACAGTTGACCAAATTTGACCTGAAGGCAGATGAAGGAATTTTTGTTGGCTATCCACTTTCAACTAAGGCATTCAGAGTTAGACTTTAATGTTCCTACGCTATAAAGGGAATAACGAATACTAACAACTAGCATGAAAATTCCTGGTTTCCCCCAAACTTAGACTTTAATGTTCCTACGCTATAAAGGGAATAACGAAAATTCTAAATATAAACAAGTGATTAAATCTCAAAACATCCCACAGGCATGACCCTAACCTAGCCCAACAGCACCCCAATGAGACTGTGTAATAAATTTTGTTCCCGTAACATGCAAGTCAATTTCATAGAAACTATAAATCAGCCCTCTACTCATCATCATCACACCCAAATCAACATCCACCTATCAATCAGAATCAGCTCGTCCTAAGGGATCATGAAATATGCATGCCATGAAAATGCAACTAAATGAAAACTCACATGGTATACGAAAATAAAACAAAATGTCCTATATGAACAAACGTAGATAATACGAACATAACAATCATGCATGAACTATCACTACTATGCAACATGATATCCTATATGACCACAAAATACAACAATACATACAACTACTAACCCCCAAATCACCCCCAAACTTAAAAAGTGCAATGTCCTCATTGAAGGTAAATTAAAAGGGTACAAGAGATACTCCCCTACACGCCGGCATCTCCACCCTCCTCGGGTGGTGTGTCTGGTGGTGGATAGACGTGGAGGCTCCAACACAACTGTTGTTTTATTCAAAAGCAAGAAATCATGGGTTGCCTCCCACGAAGCGCCTTTCTTTAACGTCTTTAGCTAGACTTGGCCACAATTTTCCTCTTGAAAAATTTTTGCACTGCATCTCTATAAGGCCATTTAATGATCTTTTCTGGAGCGACATCTTCAACGACAAGCTTTACCCGTATTCGCTCCTCACAAGATCTCTTAACAACATTCTCCCGCCTACCTGAAAAGTTAGTAGCAATAACAATAGCAAGCAAAGGATTTGAATTACAAGAAACATACCCCAGGTGAACTAGCAATGTTTTGGGCTCGAGTTCGGGAGCTCCTTCAATTGATGGCTTAAGGCGCACCTGAGAATTCCAGAGATCTTCCACTCCAAGCAACTTATGTGGAATACGTAGCCCCATTAACCAAGGCACTGTAATCCTCAGTTGGCCATGCTTTGCCTTCTCCTTCTCCGTGTCATACTTTTTACTCTGCCCTGTATCAACCAATTTCAAGCTAAAACACTCCTCATCCTCCGCCGGCAAATTCATGGCTAGAGTTTGCTTCTGAAGCCTCTGTGGATATGGAGGAGGAAAATCGATTTGGACGATCTCTGTAGTCTTCTCCGGAGTAGATTTGTCAACATGAGTGATGCTCTTTTCCTCTTCGGCCTCCAGCTGGTCGAAGTCAGATTGCAACGGAGCGGCATTCAACAATTGAACATGCTCTTCTAATTCATCATCTTCCACACTGAGACACTCTTCATCCTTCGAAGGAAATAACATAGCCGCTTGAGCCTTGGAATTTTCTTGATCTTGGGCTGATTCTTCAAAATTTTCAGATTGCAAAGGAAGTGGTTGCGGCTGATTATTCAGAATCGAGTTTTCTGGACATTCTGAATTTTCTGATTGGTTTGCCTCCGACTCTGCTTCCTTATCAGGTTCATGTTCTGCTTCTTCCCCATCTTTGCCCTCAAACTCTCCTTCCTGAACTTCGATCATGGTCTCACCCGTGGCTAAGAAAGGCCAGTCAAGACTGATAGGAAGGTTCTTGTCCTCCTCCTCTACAGCTAGGCCTTCTGTGTCACTTGCAATATGATTCAATGTTTGTAATGCATTTGCAATTTGACCAATCTGATCTCCTATTCTCTGGAGAGACAATGCATTGCTTTTAGCCATCAACCTCAATTCTTCTAATTCAGCTTCTTCGGTCGACTGTTGGATAGACCAAGTCTGAAATTGCTGCTGCTAAAATTCAGGAGGTTGAAAGTGTTGATGCACTGGGGCATACTGATGCTGAAATTGTTGCCCCTGTTGCTGCTGAATTCCCCCTGGATTGTATGGCTCATCTTCAAACTGCTGATTTTGGAGCGGGTAGGATGGATATTGGAATTGCTCCATACCACTCTGATTGTAGTCCCAGCTGAAATTTGGCCGGTTTCTGTTATACTCACATTGATGAGTGTAATGTCCACCTGCACACAGCTCACAAACAATTACGAATTCCTGCTCCCAATAATCCATCAAATAAAAAGAAAAAAAATGTCCGAGTCAGTGAATTTAACCCAAATTGATGACAAGATCATAAACTAAACAAACAATGAACCGAGTCCCCGGCAGCGGCGCCAAAAACTTGTTCGCACTTATTCACGCAAGAGAACGTGGTCAACAAGTAATATAGAGTAAATAGGATTCGTTCCCACAAAGACTCAAATTGTTCGTTATGTTCACTTATGCACCAGCTTATGATTTACACTCACTGCTAAGACAATCACAATATTGGTGTGATTTAACTAATGATTAATTACCCACTAAACAAATTACGAGGAATAACTGAACTTTAACTTTATAATAAACAAACATGGGATTTCAATTTCATTTACTACTTCATCTAGAATCTTATGCTCTTTAGCCTAGCATGTGACAGAGTTGATTACTGATTAGATGCACTAAACTGATACACACCAACTTTCGTTGTGCATATACCATCCTACTGATCATCCACAATTGATAGAAGTCAAGTAGTCACCAAATATGTGTAGTCCCTATATGTCTATAGCGATTGAACGCATACCGGTTGAAAATCAAGCACCCATTAAACCACATAGTCGATGCAAGATGGTTAGAATCACATCACAAATTAATACATGTTCTTCACATGCAAAAACCTATGCTAGCATGAATTGTTCTAAACCCTAGATCCACTTTCGCATTCACTAGGATTAAACAAACAATTACAAGTGTTCGCGACGCACTTATAACGAATAAGCATAAACATACTAGGCAATCAATACATTCAATCACACACCAAGGCATAAAAACACTCAATTTCTAGAATCCATAGCAAAATCCATTAAAACCCCATGACAACGAATTAGCCCATAATTGACCTAATTGTCATCATGGGTTCTATGGAAAACATAATTCTAAAATAAACAAGTAAAAATAAAGAAGAAGAAATAAGGTTTAGAATTAAATCCCCAAAATAGAAGAGTACAAAGGTTCCAAGAATAATCCTTGCTTGTCACTAGCTTGGAGAAATTCCTTATCTCCTTTTCTCTCTTCCCAAGAACTAGGTTATAATACGTAACGTGTGTATTATGATTACAAGGGTTGGATGTTGATATAGGTTTTTTTCACCTCTTGCCCAATAAGAAAAATACCTTAAATACAACTAGAATTCGATTTTTGTGTCAAAAACCACTTAAAATACAATTTCAGATCGAATAAGGGCAAAACTGGAAAATCAGCACGACCCCGAGCAGTCTGCTCAAGAAATGGCGCAGACTGCTCAAGCACATTCTGCTCCCTGGCGCAGACTGCTCAAGAACGGCGCAGTCTGCCCAGCCTTCTTCTGGTAAAGCCTTTTTCTCCTTCGTTTTTTCTCCGTTTGCTCCCGTTCTTTTTGCGTTCTCTTCCGTTTTCAATCCTCTATGCTTGGAATCCTCATGGTGAACCACAACAAGACTCCATTCTATTTTATTAAGCCCGAATTCAACTCCACAAGTAACGGAAACAACGATCTTAATCAACATTATTCCAACCCTGCACAATTAAACAAAACACATCAAAACTACCACAATCTTGAGGTCAAAACAATCAATTTAAGCCGATTTAGAATGTTCCAAGTGAATATAAAATCCACTTATCACACCCCCAAACTTAAACTGATGCTTGTCCTCAAGCATATACAATTACAACTAACTAACTAACTAGTACCACTTCCGTAGGTGATCACGGTTGTATTTGGCATATGCAACAAGCCCTTTAAACCCCTAGGCAGCCCTAGTGGACGAGTAAGGTCTCGTGAGGGCCTATAGTGAATGTACCCACAAAATCCAATGCAATGCAATGCATGAATGCAACTACTATGAAAAATGCAAGATCCCCTTCAAACTCACCAAAACCAACTAACAAGCAAATATCTCAATGAACGTAACAAATCCAAGCAGAGCTCGACTAAGTCCCCGTATACTAACAATACATGAACAGAAACGTGCGTGTGTGCAATGCTCATCAGAAATACCCCCAGAACTAGGTCAAAAATCTTACATGCTTTCCGTCAAGACAATCATAGGTTTATAACTAGAATAGACTGTAGACACTCCATAACCTAGGAACACCTCCACCCTCATCCAAGGTAGACAGGAACTCATGCTTTATTACTATACTACGACACTACATATACAATACGCATGCTTATTTAACCGTGCAATGAATGAGACCCCAAAAGGCTTATACAATAATACCCATGTAGCGAGTGTTGGGTCAGTGGATCCCAGACTATAAAGCCTTAGGTCACTAGGACTAAGTCCCCTCAGACTTAATTACTCGAGTATTAAAGAGCTCACTCTGGTTAATTTTGCATTAACAAACAACACTTGACTTTTTTTTTTTCTTTTTTCTTTTTTTTTTCCTTCTTTTTTTTTTCTTTTCGCAATCTGGAATGAGCCTTTCTCATTTCCAACCCTAGACTACTCATATAAATATGAGCTGGCTACTAGCCATTTGACGCCTAGCCTTTATTGACAAATACTAACAACTAGCATGAAAATTCCTGGTTTCCCCCAAACTTAGACTTTAATGTTCCTACGCTATAAAGGGAATAACGAAAATTCTAAATATAAACAAGTGATTAAATCTCAAAACATCCCACAGGCATGACCCTAACCTAGCCCAACAGCACCCCAATGAGACTGTGTAATAAATTTTGTTCCCGTAACATGCAAGTCAATTTCATAGAAACTATAAATCAGCCCTCTACTCATCATCATCACACCCAAATCAACATCCACCTATCAATCAGAATCAGCTCGTCCTAAGGGATCATGAAATATGCATGCCATGAAAATGCAACTAAATGAAAACTCACATGGTATACGAAAATAAAACAAAATGTCCTATATGAACAAACGTAGATAATACGAACATAACAATCATGCATGAACTATCACTACTATGCAACATGATATCCTATATGACCACAAAATACAACAATACATACAACTACTAACCCCCAAATCACCCCCAAACTTAAAAAGTGCAATGTCCTCATTGAAGGTAAATTAAAAGGGTACAAGAGATACTCCCCTACACGCCGGCATCTCCACCCTCCTCGGGTGGTGTGTCTGGTGGTGGATAGACGTGGAGGCTCCAACACAACTGTTGTTTTATTCAAAAGCAAGAAATCATGGGTTGCCTCCCACGAAGCGCCTTTCTTTAACGTCTTTAGCTAGACTTGGCCACAATTTTCCTCTTGAAAAATTTTTGCACTGCATCTCTATAAGGCCATTTAATGATCTTTTCTGGAGCGACATCTTCAACGACAAGCTTTACCCGTATTCGCTCCTCACAAGATCTCTTAACAACATTCTCCCGCCTACCTGAAAAGTTAGTAGCAATAACAATAGCAAGCAAAGGATTTGAATTACAAGAAACATACCCCAGGTGAACTAGCAATGTTTTGGGCTCGAGTTCGGGAGCTCCTTCAATTGATGGCTTAAGGCGCACCTGAGAATTCCAGAGATCTTCCACTCCAAGCAACTTATGTGGAATACGTAGCCCCATTAACCAAGGCACTGTAATCCTCAGTTGGCCATGCTTTGCCTTCTCCTTCTCCGTGTCATACTTTTTACTCTGCCCTGTATCAACCAATTTCAAGCTAAAACACTCCTCATCCTCCGCCGGCAAATTCATGGCTAGAGTTTGCTTCTGAAGCCTCTGTGGATATGGAGGAGGAAAATCGATTTGGACGATCTCTGTAGTCTTCTCCGGAGTAGATTTGTCAACATGAGTGATGCTCTTTTCCTCTTCGGCCTCCAGCTGGTCGAAGTCAGATTGCAACGGAGCGGCATTCAACAACTGAACATGCTCTTCTAATTCATCATCTTCCACACTGAGACACTCTTCATCCTTCGAAGGAAATAACATAGCCGCTTGAGCCTTGGAATTTTCTTGATCTTGGGCTGATTCTTCAAAATTTTCAGATTGCAAAGGAAGTGGTTGCGGCTGATTATTCAGAATCGAGTTTTCTGGACATTCTGAATTTTCTGATTGGTTTGCCTCCGACTCTGCTTCCTTATCAGGTTCATGTTCTGCTTCTTCCCCATCTTTGCCCTCAGACTCTCCTTCCTGAACTTCGATCATGGTCTCACCCGTGGCTAAGAAAGGCCAGTCAAGACTGATAGGAAGGTTCTTGTCCTCCTCCTCTACAGCTAGGCCTTCTGTGTCACTTGCAATATGATTCAATGTTTGTAATGCATTTTCAATTTGACCAATCTGATCTCCTATTCTCTGGAGAGACAATGCATTGCTTTTAGCCATCAACCTCAATTCTTCTAATTCAGCTTCTTCGGTCGACTGTTGGATAGACCAAGTCTGAAATTGCTGCTGCTGAAATTCAGGAGGTTGAAAGTGTTGATGCACTGGGGCATACTGATGCTGAAATTGTTGCCCCTGTTGCTGCTGAATTCCCCCTGGATTGTATGGCTCATCTTCAAACTGCTGATTTTGGAGCGGGTAGGATGGATATTGGAATTGCTCCATACCACTCTGATTGTAGTCCCAGCTGAAATTTGGCCGGTTTCTGTTATACTCACATTGATGAGTGTAATGTCCACCTGCACACAGCTCACAAACAATTACGAATTCCTGCTCCCAATAATCCATCAAATAAAAAGAAAAAAAATGTCCGAGTCAGTGAATTTAACCCAAATTGATGACAAGATCATAAACTAAACAAACAATGAACCGAGTCCCCGGCAGCGGCGCCAAAAACTTGTTCGCACTTATTCACGCAAGAGAACGTGGTCAATAAGTAATATAGAGTAAATAGGATTCGTTCCCACAGAGACTCAAATTGTTCGTTATGTTCACTTATGCACCAGCTTATGATTTACACTCACTGCTAAGACAATCACAATATTGGTGTGATTTAACTAATGATTAATTACCCACTAAACAAATTACGAGGAATAACTGAACTTTAACTTTATAATAAACAAACATGGGATTTCAATTTCATTTACTACTTCATCTAGAATCTTATGCTCTTTAGCCTAGCATGTGACAGAGTTGATTACTGATTAGATGCACTAAACTGATACACACCAACTTTCGTTGTGCATATACCATCCTACTGATCATCCACAATTGATAGAAGTCAAGTAGTCACCAAATATGTGTAGTCCCTATATGTCTATAGCGATTGAACGCATACCGGTTGAAAATCAAGCACCCATTAAACCACATAGTCGATGCAAGACGGTTAGAATCACATCACAAATTAATACATGTTCTTCACATGCAAAAACCTATGCTAGCATGAATTGTTCTAAACCCTAGATCCACTTTCGCATTCACTAGGATTAAACAAACAATTACAAGTGTTCGCGACGCACTTATAACGAATAAGCATAAACATACTAGGCAATCAATACATTCAATCACACACCAAGGCATAAAAACACTCAATTTCTAGAATCCATAGCAAAATCCATTAAAACCCCATGACAACGAATTAGCCCATAATTGACCTAATTGTCATCATGGGTTCTATGGAAAACATAATTCTAAAATAAACAAGTAAAAATAAAGAAGAAGAAATAAGGTTTAGAATTAAATCCCCAAAATAGAAGAGTACAAAGGTTCCAAGAATAATCCTTGCTTGTCACTAGCTTGGAGAAATTCCTTATCTCCTTTTCTCTCTTCCCAAGAACTAGGTTATAATACGTAACGTGTGTATTATGATTACAAGGGTTGGATGTTGATATAGGTTTTTTTCACCTCTTGCCCAATAAGAAAAATACCTTAAATACAACTAGAATTCGATTTTTGTGTCAAAAACCACTTAAAATACAATTTTAGATCGAATAAGGGCAAAACTGGAAAATCAGCACGACCCCGAGCAGTCTGCTCAAGAAATGGCGCAGACTGCTCAAGCACATTCTGCTCCCTGGCGCAGACTGCTCAAGAACGGCGCAGTCTGCCCAGCCTTCTTCTGGTAAAGCCTTTTTCTCCTTCGTTTTTTCTCCGTTTGCTCCCGTTCTTTTTGCGTTCTCTTCCGTTTTCAATCCTCTATGCTTGGAATCCTCATGGTGAACCACAACAAGACTCCATTCTATTTTATTAAGCCCGAATTCAACTCCACAAGTAACGGAAACAACGATCTTAATCAACATTATTCCAACCCTGCACAATTAAACAAAACACATCAAAACTACCACAATCTTGAGGTCAAAACAATCAATTTAAGCCGATTTAGAATGTTCCAAGTGAATATAAAATCCACTTATCAGTAATCCTACTCCAAATACCCTCAAGAGGTTCAAGGAAGCATCATACTGACTGAACAATTCAAGGATCAACAAACTCGATTTTGATGAATATATATAAATCCCAATTTTCTGCAGGTAAAAGAAAATTCATAGGAAATAGAAAAATTACCCGATACTAATTTGGCTTGCAGATTCAGAAAGTAGGATTCGAGAGCTTCGTTTTGAGTGGCTGTTTGTCAAAATCGGACTCCAAAATCTTCCTTGACAAGGCTACTGATCTTCAAGAACGAATAAGAAAAATGAAGAAGAAGTGATTTGCTTGGCCTTTTGACCGGACAGCTGGAAGGCTCTCGATTGGTCGAGAGATAAAGATGTGGATTGGTTGAGATAAGGTCACGTGCATAAGCTATTATTTAGTCCCGAAAGTACAATTTACGGGTCCAACACGAATAAAATATTTTCGGATAAAATAACGAATTAAATACTGAAAATTTACGGAACTTATAAAATAATTAATAATACAAGTTTCGAAGGTTTTGAAATTTAAGGGATGAATATTAATACGAATTGATTTTAAAATCGAAGCCCCATGAATTTTTTTGAAAACGAAATTTAGCGAATAAAATGAAATGATTTCACGAGTTACAAAAAAAAAAAAAAACTTTTGGTTCAAATTTATTAACACACACCGCATACTGGAATCTTTTCGAGCATTAACATACTTAATATATTAACTCCTCAACCTCAAATAAAATATGAAATATTTCCGATCTCATTTACCAAAACAGTAACTTCATAAATTAACTATACATGGATCTTACAATCTTCCCCCCTAAATAGGATTCTGTCCCCAGAATCATGCTAAGCAAATAGATAAGGATACATCTCCAACATCTCACTCTCTAGTTCCCACGTAGACTCTTCCACCTTAGGGTTCCTCCACAGAACTCTCACTATAGGTATTGTCTTGCTCCTTAGAACCTTCTCTTTACGATCTAGTATCCTTATTGGTTGCTCCACATAGGATAAATCTGGCTGAATCTCTATCGGCTCATATTCTATGACATGTTTAGAATCAGGATGATATTTCTTAAGCATCGACACATGGAACACGTTGTGAATATGCTGCATATGGGGTGGCAAAGCTAACTCGTAAGCAACCTTCCCAACTTTCTGCAAAATCTCGAAAGGTCCGACAAATCTTGGACTCAGTTTTCATTTCTTCCCAAATCTCACTAACCCTTTCCACGGAGATACTTTCAGCAAAACTTGTTCCCCTTTTTCGAAATCCACATTCTTCCTGGTTAAGTCAGCATACTTCTTCTGTCGATTCTGAGCTGCTACTAACCTTTTCTGAATGAGCTGGATCACTTCTTTGGTTTGCTGTACCAATTCTGGTCCCAATATTTTTCGCTCACCAACTTCTTCCCAGTATATTGGAGATCGGCATTTCCGTCCATACAATGCTTCATAGGGTGGCATTCCAATACTGGCATGAAAACTGTTGTTGTACGAAAATTCCACCAACGGTAAATGATCATCCCAATTGCCTTTAAAATCAAGTGCACACACTCTGAGCATGTCTTCAATTGTTTGAATCGTTCTCTCGCTCTGACCGTCTGTCTGAGGATGGTAAGCAGTACTCATCCTTAATTCCGTGCCCAAACATTCTTGAAAATTTCTCCAAAATCTTGAGTTAAATCTCGGGCCTCGATCCGAAACTATAGACACCGGAACTCCATGTCGTACTACAATCTCCTTTATGTAGAGATGAACCAATTTGTCCAATGAGAACCTTTCATTTATCGGAAGAAAATGTGCAGATTTTGTCAATCGATCAACAATCACCCAAATAGCATCGTGATTCGCTTTCGTTCTTGGTAATCCTACCACAAAGTCCATCGCAATATGTTCCCACTTCCATTCAGGGATCTCCAACGGCTGTAGTAATCCACTTGGTCTCTGATGTTCAGCTTTGACTTTCTGACATGTCAAACATTTACTTACCCACTCAGCAATCTCCCTTTTCATGTCTGGCCACCAAAAATTCTTTTTCAAATCTTGATACATTTTTGTGCTTCCAGGATGGATCGAATACCTTGAACTATGAGCCTCTTGTAAAATCTCATCCTTTAGCTCTGCCACGTTAGGTATCCAAATTCTTGAAGAAAACCTGAGTATTCCTTTGTCATCCACTTGGGTGCATATTTCCTCACCTGTTAACTTATTTATATCTCCGCTCATGATTTCCTCCTGACACGTTTTAATCTTTTCTAACAACTCTGGTTGAAATGTCATTGTATAGACCATATCCGTAGCATCCTTTGGTACACGAACTTCTATCTCCAATTTTTCAAACTCTCTAAACAACTCTTCAGTCATAGTCAACATATTTAATCTTTCCTTTCGACTCAAGGCATCTGCCACTACATTCGCTTTTCCTGGATGATAGTTAATGGTACAATCATAGTCTTTGATTAGCTCCAACCATCTTCTCTGCCTCATATTTAACTCCTTCTGGGTAAAAATGTATTTTAAACTCTTATGATCTGTATAAATTTCACACTTTTCCCCGTACAAGTAATGTCTCCAGATCTTCAGAGCAAACACAATTGCTGCTAATTCCAAATCATGAGTTGGGTACTTTAATTCATGAGGTTTTAATTGTCTAGAGGCATAAGCAATCACATTCCCATGTTGCATCAACACACAACCTAGTCCTTTATGAGATGCATCACTGTAAATCACGAAATTACCTTGATCATCTGGTAATGCTAATACTGGAGCCGAAATTAATCTCTTTTTCAACTCCTGAAAACTTTCCTCACACCTCTCATTCCATATAAACTTTTCATTCTTCCTTGTCAGCTTCGTTAAAGGGGTAGCAATCTTGGAAAAATCCTGGACAAATCTCCTATAGTATCCTGCCAATCCCAAGAAACTGCGCACTTCCGTAGGTGTCTTTGGTCTCTCCCAGTTCATAACGGCTTCAATCTTTGTTGGGTCCACTTTAATCCCTTCACCGCTCACCACATGTCCTAAAAACTGCACTTCTTTCAACCAAAACTCACATTTAGGAAACTTGGCGTACAACTTCTCCTTTCTCAAAATTTCCAAAGCTATTCTCAAATGATCTGCATGTTCTTCTTCAGTCTTTGAATATATCAAAATATCATCTATGAACACAATTGTTGACGGAGGAATTTGGTAACAACAAAATTCGAGGTACTTCGCCGGAAACAAGATCTACAGCGGTGGTTCTTTGCCGAAAAGAGTGGTGGCATGTGGTGGCTGTTTGTAATTGGTGGCTGAGATTGATAGGGTTAGTGGCGGCTATTCAGAGCTCTTGACTTCCAACCCCCCAATCGGCCTACGTACCCCGGTATTTATAGGGGATCAAGCCATACGTAGTTCTTGGAGAGCAAGAAACCCAAATGGGCTTGGATAACGGACCAGCTTCCGGAATGTTCTACTATGAGGCCTAACCACAAAAGGCCCAAGGCTCATCCAAGATCTCAAGACTTCATGGATAAGGAAACTTCCCCCGTCGAGGACTAGTCCTATCCGCTACCAGCTATTTCTTGATTTCAAGGATGCAGGTATAGCCGTGGTTTACCCCAAGTGCAGAACGCATCCCTGTCCCCCGAATGAGAAGCACCCACCAGATAGCAGGACAGGTGATCCAGAGCTTTTGGGTGCAAAGTGCAGGATTACTCCAAAGTTCCCAAAGCACACACCAGAAAGTCCCCATCTTTCCACCTTAGGGCGCACGGATGCCTCCCTTAGCGTCTAAGAAGGGTCCTTATATCCAGGCAAACCCCTGGAGGTCTTCTGCGACGGACATCCCCCTCCTGAGATACGACAGGAGGGAATTCTTCATCTTCTAGAATTCCAGCTTGGGTGGAATCCCACCTAAATAGAATCCTAACTTGAATAGTATCCTAGGAGAGATTTCTTCAATGTCTTCTTAGAAAACCAACTTGAACAGATTTGTCACCATATTTCACATGTAGGGCGCGCCCTAGCTATAAGGAAAGCCAGGGCGCGGCCTAATTCCTCCAACTTGAGTCAAAACCCTAATTTTTTCTAGAATTCCCCAAATTGAATCCATATTTGACCCGAATCCATCTTAAAAATACCCGAACCGAATTTTGGCTATAACAACAATCACGAATTTGTCCAAATATTTCTTGAAAACTCTATTCATTAAATCCATAAATGCTGCAGGTGCATTTGTCAACCCAAACGCCATCACTAAAAACTCATAATGTCCGTATCTGGTTCGAAACGCTGTCTTTGGAACGTCTTCCGACTTGATCTTTAATTGATGGTAACCTGATCGTAAATCTATCTTAGAAAAACAAGCTGCTCCTTTCAACTGGTCGAACAAATCATCAATTCTCGGTAATGGATATTTGTTTTTAATAGTTAACTTGTTCAACTCCCGATAATCAATGCATAACCTCATGCTCCCGTCTTTCTTCTTTACGAACAACACTGGTGCTCCCCACGGAGACACACTAGGCCTTATAATGCCTTTATCCAAAAGATCTTGCAATTGAATTGCTAATTCTTTCATTTCTACTGGCGCCATACGATAAGGAGCCTTAGACACTGGTTCTGTACCTGGTGCTAAATCAATAGCGAATTCTATTTCCCTATCTGGAGGTAAACCTGGAAGTTCATCCGGGAAGACATCGAGAAATTCGTTTACTACGGGTATCTCTTCTATCTTAGGTACTTCCTGCTTAGTGTCCATTACGTAGGCCATATAACTCTCACACCCCTGCCTCAACAATCTCTTAGTTTGCATAATGGTAAAAAATTTCCTAGTTTGTTTCTGACCTCGAAAAACAACTTCCACGTTATCAGGGGATCGCAACATCACCTTTTTACCTTTACAATCTATCTGAGCATTATTGTCTACTAACCAATCCATTCCTAGGATTACATCAAATTCACCTAACTGGAAAGGTATCAAATTAGCATAAAAACAATGCCCTGAGATGTCAATCTCGCAACGAGGGCACACCTGACTAACTGGTATACGCTCCGAATTTGCTATCTCTATGATTAAAGCCTCATCTAGCAAGTGCATTTCACAATTTAATTTACTAGCAAACTCTCTAGATATGAAAGATTTTGTAGCTCCCGAATCAATTAACACCTTGGCATGCACGGAATTTATAGGAAGCGTACCTGCCACCACATCTGCATCTTTAACAGCTTCATTCATTGTCATATTAAAGGTCCTGGCTAATGGCTGAACACTCACTGCTGGTTTTGCCTCAATGGCCCGAATCATGGTATTAGCTGGGGCTGGGGGTCTAGCTATTGGTACCCTGCAATCTTTCATCATGTGCCCCGGCTTTCCGCATCGATGACAAACAATTCCTATCTTGCAGTCTTTAGAAATATGCCCTTTTTGGTTGCACTTGAAACAAGTTATTTCCTCCTTACTACAAGCTCCCAAATGTTTCTTACCACATGTCCTACACTCTGCCGATGGTGGTCTGAGAAATTTCTGTTGATTTGCTCCTTGTGGGCGACTGCCCTGTCCTTCTTTTCCCAACCCTGGTTTCTTAACATTTATATCCTTTCCCAACTGGAACCCTGGTTTCTTATTAGGATAGTTTTGAGAACTACCCTGAGATTGTCATCCTTCAGTTGAACCTGCCTTCATTTTCTTCTTTTCTTTCTCCTTAAAGTACAAATCACTCTCTCCCTCTGCAATCATTGCTTTCTGTACCACTGCTGCATAAGTATTCAACTCCAGAACTGCCAACTTACTCCGGATCCATGGTTTTAATCCCTGCTGAAATCTCTTCGCCTTCTTCCTATCTGTATCCACATATGTTGGAACAAACCTTGCTAACTCAGTAAATTTTGCCTCATACTCCAACACAGTCATATTACCCTGCTTTAACTCCAGAAATTTCACCTCCATCTGATCCTTCATAAAATCTAGGAAATACTTCTCTAAAAACAACTCTTTGAATCTAACCCAAGTAATTACCTCTGCGGCTTCCAAAGCTCTCACTGACTCCCACCAGTAAGTAGCTTCATTCTTTAGAAAATAACTCACGTACTCAGTTTGCTTATCTTCCGGAACCCTTACTAGCTCAATAGCCTTTTCCATCTCTTTCAACCATGACCTCGCTTCCACTGGATCTGTTGTCCCCTTAAATTCTGGAGGTTTGACTGCCTGAAAGGATTTAAAAGTAACAGCTGAAGGAATCGGCTGTTGCTGCTGCTGATGCTGTTGTTGCTGCTGCTGCTGTTGCTGCTGTTGTTGTTGTTGTGCCAACAACTGCTGTTGTATCTGTTGCTGTTGTTGTGCTAGAGTAGCAGTCTACTGGGTAAGGGTCTGCAATATCTGAGCCAGAGCAGGATCTATCTGGCCCACAGGAGGTGGGTTTACTGGATTTTCTCGGGTGTTTACACGACGATATCGCCTTGGAGGCATAATTCTGATAGACAAACAAACAACTATTAATTTCAAGTTCAAGCATCAAATATCAAATGAATATGGTTTAATTTAAACAATCTATAAGTTGCTAGAATATAAATCATGGTTTTCAACTATTATACAGGTTAGCAATGGTTGTACAGGATATAACAAGGCATAAAAATCAAAGAAGTAAGGATCAGGTACATATGAACAGTTGATAGAGGTAATAACTGAACAATAAACAAGGTGTTAAAATTAAATATTGTGCTGAAAATGAACATGGTATCGAAGAGTAAAGACAGTGCTGAAAAGTAAATATGGTGCTTAAAAGTAATTGACAATAAGTAAAAGGAATTTAACAACAATTCTGCAAAAGTGATAATGATATATATATAGATCCAATACAAGCGTAAGAACAACGCTTCGATAGGGGTACAACATGATACTAAAAGAGGAGACTGCTAGCATCTAGTCACAGTACAACAGATATCTACAACAAAACTGGTCGTACTGCAAATCCTGATATACTACTACTACTACCACCATAACCATCACTGGTCGTCATCATCATCAGACTCTCCCCGCCCAGCTGATCCAAGAATGCTCTCCAGCTCCGCCTTCACCAGGCCTAGAGTCACATGTTGTGTCACGAACGCCGGCTCATCTCGGGATCTAATCCGTCCTCGCCTAGTGATAACATGCCTAATAGCTCGTACACGCCTCCGAACATCCTCCAACTCAGCTACCGCTCTATCTCGCTCTCTAGCCAGATCCGCCTCTCCAGACCTCATAGCTCTCAACTCTGTCACCTGCCCTAAAAGATAGTCTCTCTCTGGCCACTCGCTCATACGCATGGTATGGAACAGGCTGAGGAGTGTACTGATATGATGGCCCATTCACCGAGCCCTGCGATCCTACGTATGGCTGCATAGCCCCTGGGGAAACCTGCTGCGGTACGGGAGCCTCTCCTTCCGGATCCTCGTCCGGGTCTGAATCGGAACCAGAAACAGGTGCCTGCAGTATATATATATATATATATATATATATATATATATATATATATATATATATATATATATATATATATATATATATATATATATCTTATAATTAGACACCCTACCTCTCAGGAAACGATCCTAACCTTTCTTATAACTCTACCCCGACCTTCCCACCTAATTGTTTCAGTGACTGTGACCTGTAGCTCTGATACCAACTTGTAACACCCTCACTTACCAATATTAAAATTTTATACTTTTATATTAAATTAAACAATGATATAGGGAAATTTTAGAAATTTCGGCATGATGTATCCATACATCGAGCTAATCACCTGTTTAACCAACCAAGATATTACTACCACTAATCATCTTGCTCACATGCATAATAAAGCTTAAAGTCAACAGTTACACATAACTACTAACTATCCAAGACCGCTCACAGGTCACAGTTTGAAACAAAATCCAACTAGCTATTACAAACCAAATCCAAATTTAAATATTAATATTTTACAACCCCAAAAGCCAAGTAAGCTGACTATACTGACACAACAACATCATACTATAAAATAGAGCTAATCAGCTGACTACCCATCCTATAACCTCGACTCGCTGGCTGCCCCTATGAGATGGTCCGCTCCTCCTGGACATCTTTAGATTTAACTGAAGAAAACAAATGTCACAAAGCAAGAGTGAGCAATTAATGCTCAGCAAGAATAATAACAGTGTGCCAAGAGCATAAGCTAGTATAAATGACATCAAGCAACTGATAATCTCACAAAGGCAATACATATCTGAATATGAATCATCACAAGTTTTGAAATTAGATTAGAATTGGATTTTTATTTTTATTTTAAAAAAAAACAGTGGAGCTAGGCGGCTGATCAGGCTCGCACTAACCCCGGACAATGCACACAGCAAAGTCCCTCTAAGTGGATCCACGGCACACATTGGCCTCAACATCTGACCATTATTGGTCTCCCCGAAGGGACATCCGTTGACCATAATATGGTCTCCCCGAAGGGACATCCGAAAACATTCCAATTCTAAATCCAACATGCTAGGTGTCGGAACAATCGACAACCTCTATCAATCAAACAATCTGGCACACTAACGTTCCAGAACAACAACTCAACTAGTCGAAAAAAAAAATCAACAGTTCTATCTTGGATATCAACAAGATCGATATAGCAAATGGGGTGATGACTGAATAATCAACAATAAGAATAAATATCAACGAGTTCAACAATAATTGGGTGATAATTGAATGAACAGTAAAAATAAATATCGACGAGATCAACAATAAATGGTGTGACAATATAATCAGAATAATTAAAATAAATTTCACTTGAACGAGAAGTGAAGAGAAAATAATTGCCTGGAACTCAAAAGCTTTTATAAACTACTGGTTTGATAGCTACTCGACTTTAGCTTTGCCCCTGTCCCTCTTGCTCGACTCTATAATAATTAAGTTAAATTAATCACATGCATAAAACAGCTTAGACTTGCTAACAATTGACACACATAATCCACATAGCACCTAAGCATGCATTTCTCACATAACAGTCCAAGAAATATTTTTGAAACCATTTTAAATCTGGGATTTTAATTAAAACCCGACTTAGAATATTTGAAAATATTTTTAGAATATTTTCTGGATTTTTAAACAATTTTCCAATACTTTTAAAAGCATTTAAATCATTTAAAACAAGAATAAATCGATTAAGAATTAAATAACTCTAATTAAATTAATTAAAATCAACTAATAACTAATTAATAAAATTATCTGATAAATAATTACATTTATCAAATAATTGAATTAATTAAATCATTATTTGAAATTAATTAAAGTAATTAAAAGTATTTAATTCCAAATAAATTTTGAATTAAAAAAAAATACATAAATAAATCATTTTCAAATAAATGAACAAGTAAATAATCCAGAAATAATTCTGAATTTAAATCATGATTTTTGAAATGAATCTCTGAATTTTAAAAGAGAAATTTCAGATTTTATATATAGTTTTGAATAAAAGTTATTCTATAAATAAGAGTAATAATAATGATTAACTATTTGCAAAACAGTTGTTTTACTGCAGTAACATCACCAGACCATGACTCCCCTGATTTACCCAGAATCTAGAAAACCACAATGAAATCTGGAGAGCCTAAAACCTGCTCTTTACTTCGTTCCTCAATGCCAACACAGCTGGGAAACATTCCTCAACACCCTAAGGCACTAACCAGGCTATTCAGTCTGTTTACATATTGACATTCATGTTTGCTGGTGAACTTAGTCACAAACCTGCCAAATTCCTATCCTACCAAATTCCCAGCTGAACTACCCAATTGATCCCCTACGTTCCCCAGGATCTGGTGACGCAAAACAGTCAAGACACCACGTCATTTACACAGGTTTTCAGCTTAAGGTGTATTACTATAACACTCACTGGTCTTGCTGATAGATTACATCACACCCACAACACTCAGTCTTGAACCCCAGCAAACTTAACACAACCCGGCCAAATCAAGTTACTGATTTAGTACACTAAAGCACACATCCAGGGCATCAAGATAAAGCCTATATCATTCCCTAATCCTCCTTAATATCACTGTTTTTACCAAGGTTGAGAGAACAATAAGAATACACCAGTTTGACAATGACAAGAAATCTGGTGAACTCCGTTATGCTTAATTCCAAACCAATTCATGAGTTTTGGAACTTAAATCACAGCTACCATTATGTGAAATCTATCCACAGGCTTGCTACTAAAAATGTATCAACTGATGTTAAGAACAAACAATCCAGACTTTTCCTAAAACCCATAATCTCGACTTTGCTCTCATCTTAATCACCCCATGTATTACTTTCTTAAATCAAGTCTGGAAACCCCTACTTCTTGACTTAAACTTAGAAATTGCAGACTATATAGGATACATAACAATCGAATGTATCAACTCAGAAAAAGAACAGGAACTCGTTCCGTTTAAGGCACCACTAAACTCTGCGTTTCTGGTTCTAAAATGATTTTTTTTTTTAACTACTATACTCACCCCTAACACTGCTGGTACCATAATCAGTGCCCAGACAACACGCACAAACCAATTCGGCTAAATCAAAGAAATCCCCTGAACTCGATTTTTCTTGAATCCTGAACAAAATCCTGCGTTTATCATACCAATTCGAAACTATGAACATCTACAATCTAACCGTAAACTCAAGCCTTGCAATCATTCAGTACATCTTACGGGCGTGTTAAATAAAGTTCTAAAAATTTCAAGAACTCGACTCATGACAACTCAAACTCGTTTAGTACAAACAAGTACTAAAATGGATATAAACATCATGTAACAACTGAAAAGAAACTCAGTTTTCACAGACAATTAACAAAGTTTTTAGAACGAGAGATTAAGATTTAACAACTACTAGCTTGACTTCCACCAAACAACAGAAAACACAGCAATTACTCATGTAATCCTACTCCAAATACCCTCAAGAGGTTCAAGGAAGCATCATACTGACTGAACAATTCAAGGATCAACAAACTCGATTTTGATGAATATATATAAATCCCAATTTTCTGCAGGTAAAAGAAAATTCATAGGAAATAGAAAAATTACCCGATACTAATTTGGCTTGCAGATTCAGAAAGTAGGATTCGAGAGCTTCGTTTTGAGTGGCTGTTTGTCAAAATCGGACTCCAAAATCTTCCTTGACAAGGCTACTGATCTTCAAGAACGAATAAGAAAAATGAAGAAGAAGTGATTTGCTTGGCCTTTTGACCGGACAGCTGGAAGGCTCTCGATTGGTCGAGAGATAAAGATGTGGATTGGTTGAGATAAGGTCACGTGCATAAGCTATTATTTAGTCCCGAAAGTACAATTTACGGGTCCGACACGAATAAAATATTTTCGGATAAAATAACGAATTAAATACTGAAAATTTACGGAACTTATAAAATAATTAATAGTACAAGTTTCGAAGGTTTTAAAATTTAAGGGATGAATATTAATACGAATTGATTTTAAAATCGAAGCCCCATGAATTTTTTTGAAAACGAAATTTAGCGAATAAAATGAAATGATTTCACGAGTTACAAAAAAAAAAAACTTTTGGTTCAAATTTATTAACACACACCGCATACTGGAATCTTTTCGAGCATTAACATACTTAATATATTAACTCCTCAACCTCAAATAAAATATGAAATATTTCCGATCTCATTTACCAAAACAGTAACTTCATAAATTAACTATTCATGGATCTTACAAATATTAATCTTGGAAGTGTCATTATCACAAATGTAGCTCTGGTTCCAGGACTCAAGCATGATCTTCTATCTGTGAGTCAAATCTGTGACGGAGGATATCATGTAGATTTTCAGCCTGAATACTGTCAAGTCATAAGTAAGTCTACAGGGAAAGTTGCTCTAGTTGGAAACAGACACAATAACATCTATGAAATAAAATTGTCAACAAACTCTGATGGTAAAGCAGTGTGTCTGTCAACAAGGATGTCCAGTGAAGAGAGTTGGAAGTGGCATAAGAAACTCTCTCATTTAAATCTAAACAACATCAATGAGCTGATAAAGAATGATCTTGTGAGAGGACTTCCAAAGTCCTTGTTAAATGCAGATGGCCTGTGTGATTCATGTCAAAAGGCCAAACAGAGAAAGGCTTCCTTCAAAAGCAAGTCTGAGTCTTCAATTGTTGATCCTTATCATCTTCTACATGTTGATCTTTTTGGACCAGTGAATGTTATGTCTCTTGGAAAGAAGAAATATGCTCTAGTCATTGTTGATGAATACACCAGATACACTTGGGTGTATTTTCTAGCAAAGAAGGATAAAACTGCATTAACTCTGACAGAACATATAATACAGTTAGACAAAGCGTCAAAGAATCAAGTAAAGATTATCAGAAGTGATAATGGAACTGAATTCAGGAATTCAACAATGGAAGAATTTTGCAAGAACAAAGGAATTAAACAAGAGTTTTTTGCACCTGGCACTCCACAACAGAATGGTGTAGTTGAAAGGAAGAACAGAACTTTGATATAAGCTGCCAGAACTATGCTTAATGAAGCAAAATTACCAACCTATTTCTGGGCAGAAGCTGTTCAAACTGCTTATTTTACTCAGAATGCCACTCTGATCAATAAGCATGGAAAAACACCATATGAAATGGTGAGAGAAAAGAAGCCAAACCTGAAATTTTTCAATATTTTTTGGTGCAAATGCTTTGTGCTGAAAACTCATCCTGAACAGTTGACCAAATTTGACCTGAAGGCAGATGAAGGAATTTTTGTTGGCTATCCACTGTCAACTAAGGCATTCAGAGTTTATAATCTGAGAACCAAAGTGATCATGGAATCAATTCATGTGTCATTTGATGACAAAAAAATAACTGGACTTGAAGATGTGAATGAACATGATCAACTGCACTTTGAAAATGAAGATTTATTCTCTGATGAAGTAAACTCTGATGAGGCTGATCTGATAAAATCTGTTGAGCTAAACTCTGAACCTCTACTGGTAAATACTGAAGAGACTTTCTAGCCAGAAACAAGAGAAGAACCAGTTGAGGGGGAGCATGAAGAATCACATCAAAGTGATAACTCAAATTCTGATAGTGACTCAGCTGAAAATTCCGAATCAAACTCTGATGACTCAAACTCTGTTAGTCCAAAATCTGACAGTTCAAACTCTGAGCATTCACATTCAAGGGGAGCCTCAGAGAATGAAGAAAGACACCAAGGAAATCAGGAGAACATGGATCGAGGGGGAGGATCAAACTCTGAGAGAAGTCATTTGCCTTCAGCTAGGAAATGGACCAAATCTCATACACCTGATTTGATTATTGGTGATCCATATGCAAAAGTAAGAACAAGAAGTGCAACAACAAATGAATGTCTGTTTCATGCATTCTTGTCACAAACTGAGCCAAAGAAAGTTGAAGAAGCTCTTAAAGATGCTGACTGGATAACAGCAATGCAAGAAGAGTTAAATGAATTTGAGAGAAATGAAGTTTGGACACTTGTACCAAGACCCAAGAATAGGTCTATTGTTGGTACTAAGTGGGTATTCAGAAACAAAACTGATAGTGAAGGGGTTGTTACAAGAAACAAAGCCAGACTTATGGCAAAAGGCTATTCACAGCAAGAGGGGATAGATTATGATGAAACTTTTGCTCCAGTTGCAAGGTTGGAGGCAATAAGGATGTTTCTTGCTTATGCTTCTCACAAGAAATTCAAGGTTTTTCAAATGGATGTGAAAAGTGCTTTTCTGAATGGAAAACTTGAAGAAGAAGTGTTTATTGAACAACCACCTGGTTTTGTAGATCCAAAATATCCAGACCATGTCTACAGGTTAGACAAGGCTCTCTATGGACTTAAGCAGGCACCAAGAGCATGGTATGAAACTCTGGCTCAATTTCTCTTAGAAAGTGGGTTCAACAGAGGTACAATTGATAAAACTCTATTTTATTTCAAATCTGGAAGTGACTTGCTTTTAGTTCAGATATATGTTGATGACATTATTTTTGGATCTACTAATGATAAACTCTGTAAGAAGTTTGCCAAGCTCATGCAGTCCAGGTATCAAATGAGCATGATGGGAGAGCTTAGTTATTTTCTAGGCTTACAGGTGAAGCAAACAGATGATGGTATCTTTATCAATCAAGCAAAATATACCAGAAATCTTCTCAAGAAATTTGGCATGCTTGACTGTTCATCTGCAACAACTTCCATGGCAACTGCAACTAAATTGGACAAAGATACAGGATCATCAGTAGATATGATAAGCTACAGAGGAATGATTGGCTCTCTTCTCTATTTAACAACAAGTAGACCTGATATCATGTATGCAACATGTCTGTGTGCAAGATTTCAGGCAGATCCAAGAGAACCACATCTAACAGCTGTGAAGAGGATTTTTAAGTATCTCAAGGGCACTATAACTTTAGGGCTGTGGTATCCAAGAGAATCAGATTTCAAACTACTTGGCTACTCTGATGCAGACTTTGTAGGATGTAAGATTGACAGAAAAGCACTTCAACAAACAAGCTGTAGAACGAACTGTAGGAATAGGGTTTGGTTACAAAGAAGCTGTTGGTTCTTTGAGCAATCATTTTGCTAATCCCATTCCTGCTAAAGAAAGAGGTATACCATATGTACTCAAAGATGTTGAAAAACCTATGTTGCTAAACCACCAAATATGTATTCTATTGTGATTCAAGAAGAAATGAGAAATGAGGACAGTGCTAATGGAATAGTCATTGATAATGAAAAATCTGTTAAGGCACCAACAACCAAAAATGTTAAATCTAATAAGGTTGTTTCTATGAAACCAGTGAAGTTTGTTCCCAGTTCATCTAAAATTGAGTTAGGTGATAACAAGTTGGAGCAGAATAATAACATGTCTAACATGAATACCATGCCTATCATTGATTCTAATCATAAAGCATGTGGTGTTGTCAATTGTATGTCTTGTGCTTTTAATGTCATGTCTACTTACTTTAATGGTAATCATGCATGTGCTGATAAGACTGCCCCTCGACAACATATGAACAGAAACATAAATGTTAGATCAAATACTGCTAGTCCTCCTAATGTTAGGAGAGAGACATTTGTAACTAAGCCTAAACAAAGTTTTACTAAGGCTGTCTACAAGGTCAAATGTCCAGTCAATGAAAAAAATGTTACTGCTGCTAAACAAACATGGATACCCAAAATGAAACAAAAGATTGTCAAATCTGTTTATAGGGTAAAATGTTTGTTGACTAATGGTAAAATTGGTGTTAAGGTGAAAAATGCTGTTTTGCCTGACAAAGGCCAATTCTTTAAGTATTCCGGACCCAATCAAATTTGGGTTCCGAAGAAGGTTTAATCCGTTTGTCATTGTAGGGTGTTGAGCAGGTTGAACGAGTGACCTGGTGATGTGTCAAATTATACCTAACCGCAAGCGCACGGTATCAATTGTAGTAGATACTAGCAAATACGGGTCGAATCCTCAAAGAGACAGTTTCAGTTTCAATTCAATTGCTATCAATTGCTTCTAGTCACAACGATTGTTTGAGAATTTTATTAACTACTAAAACAAATCTAACAAAGTTTTAAATCAATTAATTAAGGGATCTAGGGCAATCCAGGTTCACCATGCTTACACCAAACAAATCACAAAAGTATAGCTTTTCAATGGGATTAAGTAATTAAAGCAATGGTTAATCTTTCTCAAGCATTAACACTCTCAGAATATGATAAGTGGATTTTATATCCACTTATTATGCGCTAAATGGACCTAAATTGGTGGTTTATCCTTAAGTATGTTGTGTCTTTTAATTAGTTTTATGTTGTTTCAAGTCTTTGTAGTGCAGAACTCACAGCTTCAGGTATCCTGGCGATAAAAGATTAAAAGACGGTGGATTTCTTGCTCAGATGGATTGGCTACGAGGAAAAGGAATTATCATAAAGATGTTCTGAGTGATATATTCTTAAAGCAGGAATCCCGGTTGGAATTGTTATATTTTTTTTCTAAGCAAAAGGAGTCAGGTTTTAGAGCCTCAAGAGACCGTAACTTGCATCTGGACGAGCAATGAAGAAATAAGAATTATCACAAAAATATGGAAAGTGATATTTTCTTAAAGCTGGAACCCCGGTTGGAATTGATATATTTTCTGTTAAGCAAAAGGAGTCCGGTTCCAGACGACCAGAGACAGCAGCTTAGACAATAAGAATTTATTTATATTATTAAATAATTTTATTAATTTAGAAAATTATATTTATAAATATCTAATAATATTAGATATTTATTTTTATAATTTCTGGATTAAAATAATTATTTATTAATCAAAGATTATAAGCTGTGCGGGTTAAAAAGCATTTCTACGGAGCTGCGTTTCAACCACCGCGTGGAGAAGAGTTGAAATTTGCTGGAAGCGTGTGAAGTTTGTCAGAGAGTGGTTAGAAATTAGGCAAGCTAGACTTTCTACATCTGACTTTGAAAAAATTGTATTAGGTGTTCTTAATTGTTCTATAAATAAGAGTGAATGTGCTTAGTTTTAAAACACCCGGAGAACTGATTTCCAGTTTTATTCTCTCCAGCTTTCATCAATTTTCTGTTGTAAATTCAGTCTCATTTTAAACATTTTAAATTTTTGCAAATAGTTTATTTATTACAATTTAAATTTCTGTAATGTTATTATAATTTAAACACTTTGAATTTCTGTAATTTAATTTTATTTTAAACACTTAAAAATTTCTAAAAAATTATTATATGAATTAATTTAAGATTTTAAGGGGATTATCAGGAGGGCTCTTCTATTTTATTATGTGATTAATTTATTCCGAAAGCATCAGAATTGCTTTTTGAATTTACAAAATTCTGTGACTCAATCTTCCCTACACTCGACATAGCAACAGAACCAACTGCAGGAGAGAGCTGGCCACGCGCAGAAAATTTATCAGCCATAGTAGGCGCGTGCGCTTCACGCGCTGGAGGGGAGAGTAGGCGCGTGGTTCGCACGCGCTGTCCAGGTGAGTACAGAAAATTTCTTGCCGACAGTTTTGAGTAATGGACAGGTTAGTGTGCTTTAATCAATTTGTCTGTTGATTTATATATATATATAATACTTTTCTTTCAATTGCATTTTTGTCCGTAGTTTTGTTTTAATCGGTTTCTATTGCTTTTAATTAATTGTAAAAACTGAATTTTCGAAAGCTATTTTAATTCTAATTATTTTTATTTTTAATCTTGTAATTTTATATTTAATTTATAAAATTTTCTGCCATGATTTTATTTAATTCCATAAAGTTACCTAGTTTAATTATGAACTAAACACTTTCATGGGGTTCTAATGTAATGAATTGTTAATGCTCATGTTAATTTGATAGATAATTTGTGTTTACAATTTCTATATAAGATTGCCTTGCATGGTTGTTTAATTGAATATAGGTGAATAGCTAACATCTATTATACCAAATCTCTAATGATTGCGAAAGTGGATTTAGAGATTTAGGGCTTGCCATGCTAGCATAGGTATGTCGGCTTCTCCGCATTTCGGATTATAGTTTCGAAAGAACGTTATTCCCCTATGTAGTTAATTACGGAACTTGTGATTAAATCGATTGTATCACCCATTCACATAGACATATAGTGTTTTGGATATAATTGATGCCCTTATAACTTCTATCTCTTTTGTGGATGTTTATTTGGAATGGTGTGAGTTAATTGAAAGATGGCTCATATTAGTGTCGTGTTCCCGCTAGCATTCTTAACAATTGTGACACATTAATTCTTGATAGTTAATAGAGCTAAACATTCATGAAATTAGGACCCCATGCCACTATCATATTATTTCAAACAAATTAGCCGTACTTCATTAGTTAATTGTTATATGCAAATAAACCATTTTAGTTCGTTCAAGCTTCTATAATTAACCAAACATTGTTGAATAGACATATTTACTAAAATAACCGAGTCTTCGTGGGAACGATCTTTATTTCCCTATATTGCTTTTGGACTGCGTACACTTGCGTAGAGAAAATAGCGAACAAGTTTTTGGCGCCGCTGCCGGGGACTCGGTGTTATTTTTGTTTATATGTTTTACTACAATAGAAGTTAATTTGTTTGACTTGAACTGTTTTTTTTAATTGATGGATTATTGGGAGCAGGACTACGTAATTGTATGTGAGCTGTGTGCAGGTGGACATTACACTCATCAATGTGAGTATAACAGAAACCGGCCAAATTTCAGCTGGGACTTTAATCAGAGTGGTATGGAGCAATCCCAATATCCATCCTACCTGCTCCAAAATCAGCAGTTTGGAGATGAACCATACAGTCCATGGGGAATACAGCAGCAACAGGGGCAAGAATTTCAGCATCAGTATGCTCCAGTGCATCAACACTTTCAAACTCCTGAATTTCAGCAGCAGCAATTTCAGACTTGGTCTAACCAACAGTCGACCGAAGAAGCTGAATTAAAAGAAATTAGGTTGATGATGGAAAGCAATGCATCGTCTCTCCAGAGAATAGGAGATCAGATTGGTCAAATTGCAAATGCATGGAAAACATGGAATCAAATTACAAGTGACACAGAAGACCTAGCTATAGAGCAGGAGGACAATAACATGCCTATCAATCTTGATGGGCCATTCTTAGCCACGGGTGAGACTTTGATCGATGTTCAGAAAGGAGAGTCTGAGGGCGAAGATGAGGAAGAAGCAGAACAGGAAGCTGATAAAGAAGAAAGGTCAGAAAATGCAGTTCTGAATATTCAGCCGCAACCACATCCTTTGCAATCTGAAAATGTTGAAGATGTTGAGAAGAAGAATTTTGAAATTGTGTTAGTTGAGAGCCATGAACTTGTTGAGGTGTCTCAATTAAATTCTGAACATGAAGGATATGTGGAAGAATCTGTAACAATATCAATGAAGGATGTTCTGGTTTATGATAAATTAAAGGATAATTTGTATGAAGATCCACTGGAGCATCCTATGTTTCTAGAATTGGGACCTGAGAAGAATGAAGACGAGCATCTAACGTTGTTAGAGGATAATTCACAAAGTGTTGGAATGATGCATTGTTTCGAGTCACTAGAAGTGCTATCTGCCGAAGGCAAACCTCCAAAAGCCTCTATCAAGGAACCACCTGACTTGGAACTGCAGTTGATATCCTCTCAATCTCAGGAGTTTGATTCGAGCTCATTTGTATCATCTTCTATCATCATCTCAGCAGAATTACCTCCGGACAAGAATTTTGAAAGGGTTATTTCAAATTTTCGTGACAGTATGCGCTCTGCAGATGTGCAAAATTTGTTAGTGGACAATACGATTGGTTTTATTGAGAAGCAGAGAAGGTTGACATCTCCAACCTTATCCACTATTATCTCAGCAGATTTACCGCCTGATAAGGAAGAAGTACGTTTGACGGCTTTACAAAAGCATACAGGTAGTGGATGGATGATTTCAGATAATCAGATTATCATCTATTTGTTGGTTATTCAAACATGGTGTGGGAACAATGTCACGGGCACTTTGGAAGAGCGAAGGAGGTTGAAGGTTGTCGTCAATGACATTGCCCCGAAGAAAATCATTAAATGGCCTTATAGAAATACGGTGCAGAAATTTTTCAAGAGGAAAAA
The DNA here is from genome assembly GCA_037693485.1 of Kitagawia praeruptora. Taxonomy (NCBI): domain Eukaryota; kingdom Viridiplantae; phylum Streptophyta; class Magnoliopsida; order Apiales; family Apiaceae; genus Kitagawia; species Kitagawia praeruptora. Next base: position 1,006,886 of record CM075349.1, read on the forward strand.
TCGTGGCCAAGTCTAGCTAAAGACGTTAAAGAAAGGCGCTTCGTGGGAGGCAACCCATGTGTTTCGGTGTTTTCAGGTATGTTCTCTACTATCCCTTGTATTTACTTCCATTCAATGCGGACATTGAATATTATAAGTTTGGGGGTGGTTTGGGGATAAGTAGTATGTATATGTGTTAGTAGTTTTTTTTGAATCATTGTGTTCATGTAAGATATCATGTTTTGCATATTAGTAGTAATTCATGCATATTTGTTCGTATTATTTATGTTGTTTCATTTAGGACATTCTGTTATTGTTTGTTTGTTTTACCATGTGAGTCATATTAGTTGCATTTTCATGGCATGCATTTTTCATGATCCCTTAGGACGAGCTGATTCTGATTGATAGGTGGATGTTGATTTGAGTGTGATGATGATGAGTAGAGGGCTGATTTATAGTTCCTATAAAATTGACTTGCATGTTTCAGAAACACAACTTTTACACAGTCTCATTGGGATGCTTTTGGGCTAGGTTAGGGTCATGCCTGTTGGATGTTTTGAGATTTAATCACTTGTTTATTCTTAGAATTTTCGTTTTTCCCTTGATAGCGTAGGAACACTAAAATCTAAGTTTGGGGGAAAACAGGAATTTCATGCTAAGTGGTAATAATTGTCAATAAAGGCTAGGCGTGAAATGGCTAGTAGCCGGCTCATATTTATATGAGTAGTCTAGGGTTGGAAATGAGAAAGGCTCATTCCAGATAAAAAAAAAAAAAAAAAGAAAGAAAAAAAAGAAAAAAAAGAAAAAAGAAAAAAAAAGAGTCAGAAGTCCAATTGATTATATATGCAAAATTAACCAGAGTGAGCTCTTTAATACTCGAGTAATTAAGTCTGAGGGGACTTAGTCCTAGTAACCTAAAGCCCTTGTGGTTTGGGATTGCTGACCTAACACTCGCTACATGGGTATTATTGTATAAGCCTTTTGGGGTCTCATTCATTGCACGGTTAAATAAGCATGCGTATTGTATATGTAGTGTCGTAGTATAGTAATAAAGCATGAGTTTCTGTCTACTTTGGATAAGGGTGGAGGTGTTCCTAGGTTATGAAGTGTCTACAGTTTATTCTAGTTATAAACCTCTGATTGTCTTGACGGGAAGCATGTATGGTTTTTGACCTAGTTTTGGGAGTATTTCTGATGAGCATTGCACACACGCACGTTTCTGTCATGTATTGTTAGTATACAGGTACTTAGTCGAGCTCTGCTTGGAGTTGTTGCATTCTTTGGAGATATTTGCTTTTTAGTTGAATTTGGTGAGTTTGAAGGGGATCGTTGCATTTTTCATATTAGTTGCATTCATGCATTGTTAGTTGCATTTGATAAATGGATTTTGTGGGTACATTCGCTATAAGCCCTCACGAGACCTAACTCGTCCACTAGGGCTGCCTAGGGGTTTAAAGGGCTTGTTGCATATGCCAAATGCAATCGTGATCACCTACGGAAGTGGTACTAATTAGTTGTATATAGTTATATTGTTTATGCTTGAGGACAAGCATCAGTTTAAGTTTGGGGGTGTGATAAGTGGATTTTATATCCACTTATTATGCGCTAAATGGACCTAAATTGGTGGTTTATCCTTAAGTATGTTGTGTCTTTTAATTAGTTTTATGTTGTTTCAAGTCTTTGTAGTGCAGAACTCACAGCTTCAGGTATCCTGGCGATAAAAGATTAAAAGACGGTGGATTTCTTGCTCAGATGGATTGGCTACGAGGAAAAGGAATTATCATAAAGATGTTCTGAGTGATATATTCTTAAAGCAGGAATCCCGGTTGGAATTGTTATATTTTTTTTCTAAGCAAAAGGAGTCAGGTTTTAGAGCCTCAAGAGACCGTAACTTGCATCTGGACGAGCAATGAAGAAATAAGAATTATCACAAAAAAGTGATATTTTCTTAAAGCTGGAACCCCGGTTGGAATTGATATATTTTCTGTTAAGCAAAAGGAGTCCGGTTCCAGACGACCAGAGACAGCAGCTTAGACAATAAGAATTTATTTATATTATTAAATAATTTTATTAATTTAGAAAATTATATTTATAAATATCTAATAATATTAGATATTTATTTTTATAATTTCTGGATTAAAATAATTATTTATTAATCAAAGATTATAAGCTGTGCGGGTTAAAAAGCATTTCTACGGAGCTGCGTTTCAACCACCGCGTGGAGAAGAGTTGAAATTTGCTGGAAGCGTGTGAAGTTTGTCAGAGAGTGGTTAGAAATTAGGCAAGCTAGACTTTCTACATCTGACTTTGAAAAAATTGTATTAGGTGTTCTTAATTGTTCTATAAATAAGAGTGAATGTGCTTAGTTTTAAAACACCCGGAGAACTGATTTCCAGTTTTATTCTCTCCAGCTTTCATCAATTTTCTGTTGTAAATTCAGTCTCATTTTAAACATTTTAAATTTTTGCAAATAGTTTATTTATTACAATTTAAATTTCTGTAATGTTATTATAATTTAAACACTTTGAATTTCTGTAATTTAATTTTATTTTAAACACTTAAAAATTTCTAAAAAATTATTATATGAATTAATTTAAGATTTTAAGGGGATTATCAGGAGGGCTCTTCTATTTTATTATGTGATTAATTTATTCCGAAAGCATCAGAATTGCTTTTTGAATTTACAAAATTCTGTGACTCAATCTTCCCTACACTCGACATAGCAACAGAACCAACTGCAGGAGAGAGCTGGCCACGCGCAGAAAATTTATCAGCCATAGTAGGCGCGTGCGCTTCACGCGCTGGAGGGGAGAGTAGGCGCGTGGTTCGCACGCGCTGTCCAGGTGAGTACAGAAAATTTCTTGCCGACAGTTTTGAGTAATGGACAGGTTAGTGTGCTTTAATCAATTTGTCTGTTGATTTATATATATATATAATACTTTTCTTTCAATTGCATTTTTGTCCGTAGTTTTGTTTTAATCGGTTTCTATTGCTTTTAATTAATTGTAAAAACTGAATTTTCGAAAGCTATTTTAATTCTAATTATTTTTATTTTTAATCTTGTAATTTTATATTTAATTTATAAAATTTTCTGCCATGATTTTATTTAATTCCATAAAGTTACCTAGTTTAATTATGAACTAAACACTTTCATGGGGTTCTAATGTAATGAATTGTTAATGCTCATGTTAATTTGATAGATAATTTGTGTTTACAATTTCTATATAAGATTGCCTTGCATGGTTGTTTAATTGAATATAGGTGAATAGCTAACATCTATTATACCAAATCTCTAATGATTGCGAAAGTGGATTTAGAGATTTAGGGCTTGCCATGCTAGCATAGGTATGTCGGCTTCTCCGCATTTCGGATTATAGTTTCGAAAGAACGTTATTCCCCTATGTAGTTAATTACGGAACTTGTGATTAAATCGATTGTATCACCCATTCACATAGACATATAGTGTTTTGGATATAATTGATGCCCTTATAACTTCTATCTCTTTTGTGGATGTTTATTTGGAATGGTGTGAGTTAATTGAAAGATGGCTCATATTAGTGTCGTGTTCCCGCTAGCATTCTTAACAATTGTGACACATTAATTCTTGATAGTTAATAGAGCTAAACATTCATGAAATTAGGACCCCATGCCACTATCATATTATTTCAAACAAATTAGCCGTACTTCATTAGTTAATTGTTATATGCAAATAAACCATTTTAGTTCGTTCAAGCTTCTATAATTAACCAAACATTGTTGAATAGACATATTTACTAAAATAACCGAGTCTTCGTGGGAACGATCCTTATTTCCCTATATTGCTTTTGGACTGCGTACACTTGCGTAGAGAAAATAGCGAACAGAATATCTAATGATGTTCTCACACTCACCTTCAATTCTGCTAATTGTATGTAAGCCTCTAGTAGTAAAATCTATCGATCTATTACTCCTATTGCAATCAATTAATCCATGATATTGCGAAATTACACAAATTAAGAATTATAACATATCAATCAGAATTACTCTTTACCCATCAATCTACTAATCAAATTAAGCCCAAATCATGGTGCAAACATGGCTCCCCTTAATACCCTAGAATTAAACTACTCACTCATGGTAGAATAAAAACTAATAATAATAATAATGAAGAAAGCCATATAAAACATATACTAATAAACAAGATGAGATAAAGAGTACCTTAAACTTTGTATTAACGAAGAACAATGAAGATCCAAATTAAACCAAGTGCTTACAAAGGAAGAGATGAAGAGAGAAAAAACCAAAACCCTAGCTTATGTAAAAACGTCTGTATATGTCTATATCTCCCTAACTCGCATTTTCTCTTCCTTTTATAATAAAACCCCTTAATAAAATCTGATATCTATCTCCTAATAAAAGTATTTTTAATATCCTAATCAATTTACAAAAAGATATCCATAATTGAATAGGATTTTTACAAGAAAATCCAAATTAAACGAATTCTGACTTCTGGAACTCAAGATATGGCCCAAACAGTGCAGGCAGCCCGTATAGCCCAATATTACGAATTTTCTTCTATTTTATCTCCAAATTAGCTCTTTTTGCTCCAAATCCTTCCAAGTTATGAATTCTTTATTTCCTACAATAAAACAATAAAATCTATTAAATAAAAATCCAAATCAATGCAAAACACAATAAATATGAGAATAAAATCATCTAAAATATATAAAAAAATATACTCTATCAAACATCCCCACACTAAGTATTTGCACGTCCTCGGGCAAATAAGTGAAATAAAAACTAAGTCCTAACAAACATCACTTTCGTAGATGACACGATTGCATTGAGCATATGCAACAAGCCGTTAAACCCCTAGGCAGCCCTAGTAGGACGAGTGTTGTCTCGTGAGGGTTTATAGTGAATGTACCCACAAAATTCATCTAACCATGCAAAAGATCAATGCTAACACAACACCACACACACAAGTCCTCTCATGCCACATCAACTTAAGAATCAAAGCAAACATACGTTGTCTTGGTGTCGAAAGTGCAAGTATTCACGTAGTCTACTCAACTAACATGCAGAAGGTCATAAAAATTCATGTCAAGTGTAAAAATCGTTGGTAATCATGCTAAGCCCACAAGAAATACATCTTTAAGTCTAAACCCGGGATCTCCTATGCCAAAACAAGTAATAACTCACCTTTCACTCAAAAACGAATATTCACTCAAGAACAAGGTTAAGTGTATCACTCAATTCCAACAAAATCATAAACACAACTTGACACTCGCAATCAATCTCACTCTCAACACAACATACATCATTGATGACAATCAAAAGGTCTTTATTCGGGTTGTAGTGGGGCTAGGGACCAGGTATGTCAAGTAAAACTAAAACAGGTTAAATGTCAAAAGCTAGTACCCGACAATGAAATTAAAACAACTCCCATACTTATTAAAGCCAATGAACACCTTGTCTAGTCGAATCAAAGTAGGATCACAAAAGATAAGAATGCTCTCATATTTATTTTTTCTATTTTTTTTTCTTTTTTTTTTCTTTTCTATTTTTTTTCTTTTTTTCTTTTTTTTAGAGAGCTAAGGAATAAACGCAATGATCCATAGATATTTTTATGAATTTCGACTAGCAAGCATCAACCAAAATCAATATTCCCCAACGGTATGATCATCAATAACCCCCCTTTTATGAACACCTTATTACTCCCTTAAGCACGATACTAGCCTTTGACAATTTAGGATCAAAAATTACTGTAAGGCCAATAGAATAAAAAGATAATGGCAAGTAATGTGGTGTGTCACCGAAAGAATAGGATTAAGCTCAACGGGTTAACTAATTGATCATGTATAAAAGGTGTGGAAATATGGGAAAAACGAGGTTAAACCTAAGTGCCTTTATCATCTCATCATCAATTAATGTCATGCATTTCAAGAAAGATCTCAAGTAAGTGCTAGCAATGTAAACAACATGTGGACACTCAAGCAAACGAAAAATCATGCAAAAGTGTTCGCACTTATTCACGCAAGAGAACGTGGTCAACAAGTAATATAGAGTAAATAGGATTCGTTCCCACAGAGACTCAAATTGTTCGTTATGTTCACTTATGCACCAACTTATGATTCACACTCACTGCTAAGACAATCACAATATTGGTGTGATTTAACTAATGATTAATTACCAACTAAACAAATTACGAGGAATAACTGAACTTTAACTTTATAATAAACAAACATGGGATTTCAATTTCATCTACTACTTCATCTAGAATCTTATGCCCTTTAGCCTAGCATGTGACAGAGTTGATTACTGATTAGATGCACTAAACTGATACACACCAACTTTCGTTATGCATATACCATCCTACTGATCATCCACAATAGATAGAAGTCAAGTAGTCACCAAATATGTGTAGTCCCTATATGTCTATAGCAATTGAACACATACCGGTTGAAAATCAAGCACCCATTAAACCACATAGTCGATGCAAGACGGTTAGAATTACACCACAAATTAATACATGTTCTTCACATGCAAAAACCTATGCTAGCATGAATTGTTCTAAACCCTAGATCCACTTTCGCATTCACTAGGATTAAACAAACAATTACAAGTGTTCGCGACGCACTTATAACGAATAAGCATAAACATACTAGGCAATCAATACATTCAATCACACACCAAGGCATAATTAACACTCAATAACTAGAATCCATAGCAAAATCCATTAAAACCCCATGATAACGAATTAGCCCATAATTGACCTAATTGTCATCATGGGTTCTATGGAAAACATAATTCTAAAACAAACAAGTAAAAATATAGAAGAAGGAATAAGGTTTAGAATCAAATCCCACAATAGAAGAATACAAAAGTTTCAAGAATAATCCTTGCTTGACACTAGCTTGGAAGAATTCCTTCCCTTTTTCTCTCTTCTCAAAAACTAGGTTATATTACGTAACGTCTGTATCTTATGATTACAAGGATTGGATGTTGATATAGGCTTTTTTCTCCTCTTGCCCAATAAGAAAAATACCTAAAATACAACTAGAAATCGATTTTTATGTCAAAAAACACTTAAAATACAATTTCAGATCGAATAAGGGCAAAACTGGAAAATCAGCACGACCCCGAGCACTTTGCTCCAAACTGGCGCAAACTGCTCAGGCCAATTCTGGTCCCTGGCGCAGACTGCTCAAGAACGGCGCAGTCTGCCCAGGCTACTTCTGGACACGTTTTTTTCTCCTTCGTTTTTTAGCTTTTTCTCCTTCGTTTTTGCTCCGTTTGCTCCCGTTCTTTTTGCGTTCTCTTCCACTTTCAATCCTCTATGCTTGGAATCCTCATGGTGAACCATAACAAGACTCCATTCTATATTATTAAGCCCGATTCCAACTCCAAAAGCAACGGAAACAACGATCTTAATCAACATTATTCCAACCCTGCACAATTAAACAAAACACATCAAAACTACCACAATCTTGAGGTCAAAGCAATCAATTTAAGCCGATTTAGAATGTTCCAGGTGGATATAAAATCCACTTATCACACCCCCAAACTTAAACTGATGCTTGTCCTCAAGCATATACAATTACAACTAACTAACTAATTAGTACCACTTCCGTAGGTGATCACGGTTGCATTTGGCATATGCAACAAGCCCTTTAAACCCCTAGGCAGCCCTAGTGGACGAGTAAGGTCTCGTGAGGGCCTATAGCGAATGTACCCACAAAATCCATTTAACCTAATGCAATGCAAATGCATGAATGCAACTAATATGAATATGCAAGATCCCCTTCAAACTCACCAAAACCAACTAACAAGCAAATATCTCAATGAATGTAACAAATCCAAGCAGAGCTCGACTAAGTCCCCGTATACTAACAATACATGAACAGAAACGTGCGTGTGTGCAATGCTCATCAGAAATACCCCCAGAACTAGGTCAAAAATCATACATGCTTTCCGTCAAGACAATCACAGGTTTATAACTAGAATAGACTGTAGACACTCCATAGCCTAGGAACACCTCCACCCTTATCCAAGGTAGACAGAAACTCATGCTTTATTACTATACTACGACACTACATATACAATACGCATGCTTATTTAACCGTGCAATGAATGAGACCCCAAAAGGCTTATACAATAATACCCATGTAGCGAGTGTTGGGTCAGTGGATCCCAGACTAAAAAGCCTTAGGTCACTAGGACTAAGTCCCCTCAGACTTAATTACTCGAGTATTAAAGAGCTCACTCTGGTTAATTTTGCATTTAAATTATTTATATGACTCTTTTTTTTTCTTTTTTTTTTTTATATTTTTTTTTTCTTTTTTTTTTCCGCAATCTGGAATGAGCCTTTCTCATTTCCAACCCTAGACTACTCATATAAATATGAGCTGGCTACTAGCCATTTGTCGCCTAGCCTTTATTGACAAATATTAACAACTAGCATGAAAATTCCTGGTTTCCCCCAAACTTAGACTTTAATGTTCCTACGCTATAAAGGGAATAACGAAAATTCTAAATATAAACAAGTGATTAAATCTCAAAACATCCCACAGGCATAACCCTAACCTAGCCCAACAGCACCCCAATGAGACTGTGTAATAAATTTTGTTCCCGTAACATGCAAGTCAATTTCATAGAAACTATAAATCAGCCCTCTACTCATCATCATCACACCCAAATCAACATCCACCTATCAATCAGAATCAGTTCGTCCTAAGGGATCATGAAATATGCATGCCATGAAAATGCAACTAAATGAAAACTCACATGGTATACGAAAATAAAACAAAATGTCCTATATGAACAAACGTAGATAATACGAACATAACAATCATGCATGAACTATCACTACTATGCAACATGATATCCTATATGACCACAAAATACAACAATACATACAACTACTATCCCCCAAATCACCCCCAAACTTAAAATATTCAATGCCCTCATTGAAGGTAAAATAAAGGGTACAAGAGATACTCCCCTACTCGCCGGCATCTTCACCCTCCTCGGGTGGTGTGTCTGGTGGTGGATAGACGTGGAGGCTCCAACACAACTGTTGTTTTATTCGAGAGCATGAAATCATGGGTTGCCTCCCACGAAGCGCCTTTCTTTAACGTCTTTAGCTAGACTTGGCCACAATTTTCCTCTTGAAAAATTTTTGCACTGCATCTCTATAAGGCCATTTAATGATCTTTTCTGGAGCGACATCTTCAACGACAAGCTTTACCCGTATTCGCTCCTCACAAGATCTCTTAACAACATTCTCCCGCCTACCTGAAAAGTTAGTAGCAATAACAATAGCAAGCAAAGGATTTGAATTACAAGAAACATACCCCAGGTGAACTAGCAATGTTTTGGGCTCGAGTTCGGGAGCTCCTTCAATTGATGGCTTAAGGCGCACCTGAGAATTCCAGAGATCTTCCACTCCAAGCAACTTATGTGGAATACGTAGCCCCATTAACCAAGGCACTGTAATCCTCAGTTGGCCATGCTTTGCCTTCTCCTTCTTCGTGTCATACTTTTTACTCTGCCCTGCATCAACCAATTTCAAGCTAAAACACTCCTCATCCTCCGCCGGCAAATTCATGGCTAGAGTTTGCTTCTGAAGCCCTTGTGGATATGGAGGAGGAAAATCGATTTGGACGATCTCTGTAGTCTTCTTCGGAGTAGATTTGTCAACATGAGTGATGCTCTTTTCCTCTTCGGCCTCCAACTGGTCGAAGTCAGATTGCAACGGAGCGGCATTCAACAACTGAACATGCTCTTCTAATTCATCATCTTCCACACTGAGACACTCTTCATCCTTCGAAGGAAATATCATAGCCGCTTGAGCCTTGGAATTTTCTTGATCTTGGGCTAATTCTTCAAAATTTTCAGATTGCAAAGGAAGTGGTTGCGGCTGATTATTCAGAATCGAGTTTTCTGGACATTCTGAATTTTCTGATTGGTTTGCCTCCGACTCTGCTTCCTTATCAGCTTCATGTTCTGCTTCTTCCCCATCTTTGCCCTCAGACTCTCCTTCATGAACTACGATCATGGTCTCACCCGTGGCTAAGAAAGGCCAGTCAAGACTGATAGGAAGGTTCTTGTCCTCCTCCTCCTCTACAGCTAGGCCTTCTGTGTCACTTGCAATTTGATTCAATGTTTGTAATGCATTTGCAATTTGACCAATTTGATCTCCTATTCTCTGGAGAGACAATGCATTGCTTTTAGCCATCAACCTCAATTCTTCTAATTCAGCTTCTTCGGTCGACTGTTGGATAGACCAAGTCTGAAATTGCTGCTGCTGAAATTCAGGAGGTTGAAAGTGTTGATGCACTGGGGCATACTGATGCTGAAATTGTTGCCCCTGTTGCTGCTGAATTCCCCCTGGATTGTATGGCTCATCTTCAAACTGCTGATTTTGGAGCGGGTAGGATGGATATTGGAATTGCTCCATACCACTCTGATTGTAGTCCCAGCTGAAATTTGGCCGGTTTCTGTTATACTCACATTGATGAGTGTAATGTCCACCTGCACACAGCTCACAAACAATTACGAATTCCTGCTCCCAATAATCCATCAAATAAAAATAAAAAAAACGGCCGAGTCAGTGAATTTAACCCAAACTGATGACAAGATCATAAACTAACAAACAATGAACCGAGTCCCCGGCAGCGGCGCCAAAAACTTGTTCGCACTTATTCACGCAAGAGAACGTGGTCAACAAGTAATATAGAGTAAATAGGATTCGTTCCCACAGAGACTCAAATTGTTCGTTATGTTCACTTATGCACCAGCTTATGATTCACACTCACTGCTAAGACAATCACAATATTGGTGTGATTTAACTAATGATTAATTACCAACTAAACAAATTACGAGGAATAACTGAACTTTAACTTTATAATAAACAAACATGGGATTTCAATTTCATCTACTTCTTCATCTAGAATCTTATGCCCTTTAGCCTAGCATGTGACAGAGTTGATTACTGATTAGATGCACTAAACTGATACACACCAACTTTCGTTATGCATATACCATCCTACTGATCATCCACAATAGATAGAAGTCAAGTAGTCACCAAATATGTGTAGTCCCTATATGTCTATAGCAATTGAACACATACCGGTTGAAAATCAAGCACCCATTAAACCACATAGTCGATGCAAGACGGTTAGAATTACACCACAAATTAATACATGTTCTTCACATGCAAAAACCTATGCTAGCATGAATTGTTCTAAACCCTAGATCCACTTTCGCATTCACTAGGATTAAACAAACAATTACAAGTGTTCGCGACGCACTTATAACGAATAAGCATAAACATACTAGGCAATCAATACATTCAATCACACACCAAGGCATAATTAACACTCAATAACTAGAATCCATAGCAAAATCCATTAAAACCCCATGATAACGAATTAGCCCATAATTGACCTAATTGTCATCATGGGTTCTATGGAAAACATAATTCTAAAACAAACAAGTAAAAATATAGAAGAAGGAATAAGGTTTAGAATCAAATCCCACAATAGAAGAATACAAAAGTTTCAAGAATAATCCTTGCTTGACACTAGCTTGGAAGAATTCCTTCCCTTTTTCTCTCTTCTCAAAAACTAGGTTATATTACGTAACGTCTGTATCTTATGATTACAAGGATTGGATGTTGATATAGGCTTTTTTCTCCTCTTGCCCAATAAGAAAAATACCTAAAATACAACTAGAAATCGATTTTTATGTCAAAAAACACTTAAAATACAATTTCAGATCGAATAAGGGCAAAACTGGAAAATCAGCACGACCCCGAGCACTTTGCTCCAAACTGGCGCAAACTGCTCAGGCCAATTCTGGTCCCTGGCGCAGACTGCTCAAGAACGGCGCAGTCTGCCCAGGCTACTTCTGGACACGTTTTTTTCTCCTTCGTTTTTTAGCTTTTTCTCCTTCGTTTTTGCTCCGTTTGCTCCCGTTCTTTTTGCGTTCTCTTCCACTTTCAATCCTCTATGCTTGGAATCCTCATGGTGAACCATAACAAGACTCCATTCTATATTATTAAGCCCGATTCCAACTCCAAAAGCAACGGAAACAACGATCTTAATCAACATTATTCCAACCCTGCACAATTAAACAAAACACATCAAAACTACCACAATCTTGAGGTCAAAGCAATCAATTTAAGCCGATTTAGAATGTTCCAAGTGGATATAAAATCCACTTATCAAAAAGATATGCATATAGGCTCAAAACTCACTTGGTGTGACAAAACATAATCAATCCCAGGTAACAAGACTCTCTAACGCACCTACTTGTACTCAAAGCATGAAAACCAAGTCATCTTGCACATATTCATGTCATTCTAATCACTAACAACATCCAATTAAGTCTACCAGCTTCAACTTGCTAGTGAAAGTGTGTGCACAAGAACAAAGCACGTCACTTCTCATATAAAAGCGTCAATAAACACAAGAATTCTACGCATGCATGGGTGTATCAAGCAAAATACAACAACTAATCAAATTGCATGGCTAGAATTATTTTTGGTATTTTTAATTTTTTTAAATTTTTTTTTTTTGATTTTTTTTAAACAAGTAATACACTACGTTGAGAACACCTCCCCACACTTAAGCGGTTCATTGTCCCCAATGAACAAGATACAAAACTACAACTAAAAACAAAATAAAACTACACTAAAAAGAAAAGAAAGAAAACTCCCCTGGAATCCCGTTCCTGCAAGACGTCTGACATATCCTTCCCCATCTTTTCCAACATGCTTGTTCAGCTAAAATCCCCTTTCTGTAGCAATTTCCCAACACTAGCACCACCTCTCCCACACTTAGGAGCCATAAGAATCAATACCCAACTCTCAAGAAGCTCCACCAATAATTTCCAAGCAATATCACACCAAGAGTAATACAAAATCCCAATTTACAAGCACACAAATTCGTAATAAAAATAAGATTTTTAGAAGAGATAAACCAACTACGAATTGGAGAGGTGAACTTGGAATTAATTCCTCTTTAGAATTTAATTTTTAGAGATTTAAAGAAATAGAAAAGGAATTGGATTTGTATGGATAGGTGGGTATAAATATAAGATGATGGATAGATGAAATTTAAAAATTTAGTGCATAGGAGAGATTTGGGATGGGTTGAATTCGATTTAGGATAGGTATAAGAATTAAGAATTGATAGAATAAAAATTAGAATAGGGTTGGGTGTGTTTTTATGTTGCAAAACAATAATTTTCGGGGAAAATAAAAAAAAAAATCTGGGCAGAAGGGGTGTGTAACGTAGGCGCAACCTGCGTTACAGGGTTGCAAACTGTGGCTAATGCAGTAACGCAGGCGCAACCTGTGTTACAGGGGGCAAACGGCGCTGAAGGCAGTAACGCAGGCGCAACCTGCGTTACAGGGGTGTTGCCTGCGCGAAAATCACTGTTCAATTTTTTTTTTTTTTTTTTAGAGAACAAAAATTTTTATTTTTAAGAATAAAGAGTAATGTACCCAACAAGGCTTGGGTTGAACAAATAACTAAACAATTCTAATATATATGAAAGAGAAGGAAAGAAGTACTCCCCTATGCAAAAGCATGAAGTGCACCGATCCTCCAATGAAATCTTGGGTTGCCTCCCAAGCAGCGCTTATTTAGAGTCATTAGCTTGACCTCCTCAAAAATACTCCGGTAAAGGCGTAATATCCACTTTCTCGATCATAAACTCGTCACCACAAAAAGTATCAAGAGCGTTAGTGGTTGTCTTTATCCTGCAGAAAGTCTCCAAACAAGCATCAATAAAATAAAATATGTCATTAATAAGCAATAGAGAGAGTGCTTGTGCAGTTTTGGAAAACTTTGTGATAAAACAGCGATAAAATTCAACACCACGAAAATATTGAACCCCCTTGACATAAGGTGGAGGTTCTGGTGGTGGCTTTTCTTCACTCCTCACTTTCACTGGAGTCATTCGGACATCTTGGCTTATCACATCATTGGCTAATAAGACACTTCCATCTTCTCCCTCTTCTCGAGCTTCAAACGTAGGAGCCACTTTGTATGGATTCTGAACCAGAATTTGAGAAATATCATCTTGGACAATATTTGTTATCACATCAACCTTGAAATAAGTATTCTTGAGCAAAGAAGCCTTGTAAGTAGAGGCTAGATCGAGAGCAAATTTATCAATACATGGTAGCTTAGGCACAGGTTGTGGAAGAGAAACAACAACCATCTCCGTATTGCTTTCCTTTGTAGCCTCATCATCAGTCACATTGTTCTCAGTAGCAGCAACATCATTGATCTCGTCATCGATGGCATGCTCCTTCTCTTTATCAATGGCCTCATCATCAACATACATGGAGAAACTATCATATTCCTGATCGCTTGTGAGATTGATAGCAATCAGCTCCTCTTCGGATCGGATAGATGATGATGGTAAATAGTCGAGCTGCCCTGTAGTAGAAGAGTTAGCCAACTGTGCAATTTGAGATTCAATCGCCAAACTTTGAGTTTCTAATCCTTTGATCGCCTCAGCTTGTTCTTCTGAACTCTTTAGCAGTTTATTCAAGATATCCCACATCTCATTTGTCTGATCAGCTTGCACATCTACACTGGGTTGAGAAACATGTAGATCTTCTTGTAGAGGAGGATATTGATATTCTTGCTGTGGCGGCTGCTCATATGACTGATAATATTGTTGCTCAAACTGTTGTTGATTATGATATGAAAAATTTTGAGCACCATTGTCCTGGTAGTAGAAATCTGGTTGATTCACGCATTCTTGATCAAAAGTGTTTGAATACTGATTGTACCCATATCCTTCTTCAAAAGAATTCATTTGTCCCAACTGAGCACTCTGAGAATTATAGACATTGTAATAGCATTCCAAACCATAATGACCCTGGACACCACAAATTGGACAGAAGTTGTAAGTTTTAGGGGCCACTTGTGACATCTCATTAATACTCATTGGCCGCATAATGGGCTCTGTAGGGTTGAATGAGGCAATTTCTTGAGTGCGTGCCTCCAACATGGAAGAGAGTAGTGTAAAAGTATCAACTTCACCCATTGCAAACCTGTAGACACTCAACAAAGCCAAGAAAACATAGTAAAATCTGCCTCAATTGGAACAAAGGTTCCAACGAGACAATGGAAACAATCTAAACAACTAAATGAAAATCAACAGAAACTCGCTGTCTCCCCGGCAGCGGTGCCAAAAACTTGATGTGTCAAATTATACCTAACCGCAAGTGCACGGTATCAATTGTAGTAGATACTAGCAAATACGGGTCGAATCCTCAAGGAGACAGTTTCTGTTTCAATTCAATTGCTATCAATTGCTTCTAGTCACAACGATTGTTTGAGAATTTTATTAACTACTAAAACAAATCTAACAAAGTTTTAAATCAATTAATTAAGGGATCTAGGGCAATTCAGGTTCACCATGCTTACACCAAACAAATCACAAAAGTATAGCTTTTCAATGGGATTAAGTAATTAAAGCAATGGTTAATCTTTCTCAAGCATTAACACTCTCAAAATATCTAATGATGTTCTCACACTCACCTTCAATTCTGCTAATTGTATATAAGCCTCTAGTAGTAAAATCTCTCGATCTATTACTTCTATTGCAATCAATTAATCCATGATATTGCGAAATTACACAAATTAAGAATTATAACATATCAATCTACTAATCAAATTAAGCCCAAATCATGGTGCAAACATGGCTCCCCTTAATACCCTAGAATTAAACTACTCACTCATGGTAGAATAGAAACTAATAATAATAATAATGAAGAAAGCCATATAAAACATATACTAATAAACAAGATGAGATAAAGAGTACCTTAAACTTTGTATTAACGAAGAACAATGAAGATCCAAATTAAACCAAGTGCTTACAAAGGAAGAGATGAAGAGAGAAAAAACCAAAACCCTAGCTTATGTAAAAACGTCTGTATATGTCTATATCTCCCTAACTCACGTTTTCTCTTCCTTTTATAATAAAACCCGTTAATAAAATCTGATATCTATCTCCTAATAAAAGTATTTTTAATATCCTAATCAATTTACAAAAAGATATCCATAATTGAATAGGATTTTTACAAGAAAATCCAAATTAAACGAATTCTGACTTCTGGAACTCAAGATATGGCCCAAACAGTGCAGGCAGCCCGTATAGCCCAATATTACGAATTTTCTTCTATTTTATCTCCAAATTAGCTCTTTTTGCTCCAAATCCTTCCAAGTTATGAATTCTTTATTTCCTACAATAAAACAATAAAATCTATTAAATAAAAATCCAAATCAATGCAAAACACAATAAATATGAGAATAAAATCATCTAAAATATATATAAAAATATACTCTATCACCTGGATCTTGGACAGTGGATGTTCAAGGCATATGACTGGTGACAGAACCCTGCTGACAAATGTGGTGGAGAAGGCCGGCCCAGTAGTTACCTTTGGAGATAACAACAAAGGTAGAACTGATGGATATGGCAGACTTGAAGCTGGAAATGTTATCATTGATGAAGTCTCTTTTGTGAAAGGACTTGAGCACAATTTGCTCAGTGTTAGTCAATTCTGTGACAAAGGATATGAAGTTTATTTCAATAAGAAGAATTGTCTAATTTCACACAAGAGACATGAAAAGCCACAACTGACAGGAGTTAGAAAAGGCAATCTGTACGTAGCCAATATGAACTCAGGAAGCATTGCAGAAATTACTTGCTTCTACACTAAAGCATCTAATGACGAGAGTTGGCTATGGCACAAGAAACTTTCTCATCTCAATTTCAAAACAATGAATTCTCTAGTTAAAAGAGAATTGGTGATAGGTTTGCCTTCAATGGAATTCACTCAAGAAGGACTGTGTGATGCATGTCAAAAAGGCAAGCTAAAAAGGGTAAGTCACAGGAGCACTGACACATCTTCAATAACTGAACCATTACAATTACTTCATATGGATTTGTTTGGTCCAGTTAATGTAATGTCTATGTCAAGGAAGAGATATGCTCTAGTGATCGTTGATGATTTTTCAAAATACACATGGGTTCTATTTCTGAATTCTAAAGATGAAACTCCACAACTGGTGATTGATCACATCAAATTAATTGAGCGAGATTCTATGTATCCAGTGAGAGCTATAAGATCAGACAATGGAACTGAATTCAAGAATGCAGTTCTAAATGACTTCTGCACTGAGAAGGATATAACTAGACAATACTCAACTCCAAGAACTCCTCAGCAAAATGGGGTAGTGGAAAGAAAGAATAGAACCTTGATTGAAGCTGCACGTACTATGCTAAGTGAATCAAGGCTTCCATTGTACTTTTGGGCTGAAGCTGTAAACACTGCGTGCTATACCCAGAATCGAACTCTTATCAACAAAGACTTGATGAAGACACCTTATGAAGCTATGAATGAAAAGAAACCAACACTCAAATACTTTCATGTATTTGGAGCAAAATGTTTTGTGCTTAAAGAAGGAGATGATCAAGGTGGAAAATTCGAGGCCAAAGCACATGAAGCAATTTTCGTTGGTTATACAAGAAGAGCTTATAAGGTGTATGTAATTGATCAACAGAAGATGATGGAAAGTGTCAATGTAACATTTGATGACACTAAACTCCCTAGTATCCAAACTGAGGAATCATCTGAAAAGCTATCTTTTAATGACATGACAAATCCAGATTCAGATGATGACAATCCACCTGATGTTTTTGCTGATGCTAATGACAATAATGATAATAATGATGATGATGATGATCAGGGTAATGGTGGTGAAAACAATGATAATAATGTAGATACACCTGACACTCCTGAACATTCATCTAGTCAACCTGGCAACAACTCAGGGGGAGAAAATGAAGGATCAACTAGTCATACTCAACATCACAATGAAGAACAAGGCGAATCATCAAGATTAAATCTTCTAAGACAAACAGTTTGGAATAGAGCTCATCCTTTTGAGCTGATTATTGGTGATCCAGATGTTGGAGTCAAAACTAGAAGTGCTACTCAAAATCAATGTAACTATTCGGGGTTTCTATCTGAAATGGAACCTAAGAAAAATGAGGAAGCTCTTTCTGATCCTGATTGGGTGATTGCTATGCAAGATGAACTCAATCAATTTAAACAACAAGAAGTATGGAAGCTGGTACCCAGACCTAAAGGCAGAACAGTGGTTGGCACTAGGTGGGTATTCAGAAATAAACTAGATGAAGATGGTACAGTGACGAGAAATAAAGCAAGACTGGTAGCAAAGGGTTATTCACAAGCTGAAGGCATTGATTATGATGAAACCTACGCTCCAGTGGCAAGACTTGAGGCCATCAGAATATTCTTGGCATTCGCAGCATTCTCAAACTTTAAGGTTTATCAAATGGATGTCAAGAGTGCTTTTCTGAATGGTAAGCTAGATGAAGAGGTATATGTAGAACAGCCCCCTGGCTTTGAAGATCCAGAATTCATGGACTATGTATACTTTCTCTTCAAGGCTATTTATGGTCTTAAGCAAGCACCAAGGAAATGGTATGACACTCTCTCTGAATTTTTACTTGAAAATGGTTTTGTTAGAGGTGTCAAAGACAAAACTCTCTTCACAAAGAAACATAAGAATGATACAATACTAGTCCAAATATATGTGGATGATATAATATTCGGGTCTACTAATGATTTTCTTTGCAAGAAATTTGCTAAGTTAATGCAGGGTAAGTTTGAAATGAGCATGATGGGTGAGCTGAAGTTCTTTCTTGGATTGCAAGTAAGTCAAAGGATAGATGGAATATTTATCTATCAATCCAAGTATGTCAGAGAGCTCCTCAAGAAATATCAAATGGAGGACTCATCTTCAACAAAAACACCATCATCTACAGCTGTCAAATTTGGAGCATGTGAAAATTCTGCTAAGGTAGATATCACAAGCTACAGAGGTATGATAGGCTCATGATAGAGTATATTTTTATATATATTTTAGATGATTTTATTCTCATAATTATTGTGTTTTGCATTGATTTGGATTTTTATTTAATAGATTTGATTATTTTATTGTAGGAAATAAAGAATTCATGACTTGGAAGGATTTGGAGCAAAAAGAGCTATTTTGGAAATAAAATAGGAGAAAATTCGTATTATTGGACTACACGGGCTGCCTGCACTGTTTTGGCCATATCTTGAGTTCCAGAAGTCAGAATTTGACGATCTTACTGTCCACGCGAAGCTTGTGGAATTATCTTTAATTCAGAGGTGGTCCAATAAGCAAAATCCAACTGGAAGAGCCCAGATACAGAGGAGAAAAAGAAGTTACGAATTTTAATTAAGGAATCTTATTCAGTTATGGAATCCTACTTGTAATTTATTTAGAGTATTAAAATACTTTTATTGGGCAAGACTTTTATAGTCTATATAAACACATCGAGGGTATTATTTTATGAGGGAGAAAAAGGATGTAATATTAGATTAGATAAGATAGTTTAGAGTAGATTAGTATTATTATTAGTTGGAGATGTAGAGAAACACCATGACTCTTCTTTTGGGTGACAACATTGAAGTTTGAAGGTTTTGTTCTCTTAATCTTTTCTTTGTTCTTATTAGTTTAATTATGTTTTCTTGTTTTACTAGTTGTTTTACTTGTTTAATTATTAGCGAGTAGTTATTTCTAGGGCTTAAAGGGAAGCCATGTTTGCACTAATATTGGCATGATTTTCATAGTGGTTTGATTGGTTATGGTTAATTCTGATTGATATGTTTTAATCATTAATTTGTGTAATCGGCCGATATCATGGATTAATTATATGCAAATAGGGGTATGGATCGAGAGATTTACTTACTAGAGGCACACATACGATTAATAGAATTGAATTTGAGTGCGGAAGCATCATTGGATTTCTAAGAGCGTTAATTCTTGGAAGAGATTAAATTGACTCTAATTACCTGATTGATTGAATTACTAAAAGTGGTTAATTGTGTTGAATGTTTCGAGAGTGTTAATGCTTGAAAGAGATTAACATACTCTAGTTATAAGATCACATTGATTACTTTAACTTAAGAGCCAATTGTGTAAGCATGGTGGACCTGATTGCCCTAGGTTTTAAATAATTTGTTTATCATCTATTTAATTAGTGTTAATCTTGTTTAATTAGTTAATTAATATTCTCCAATAATCGTTTCTCCCTGAAACAATTAGCGATAACTGAAAAGGAATTAGTAGAACCTGTCTCCTTGTGGATTCGACCCGCTTGCCATCTGTACTAGAAATAGACACCGTGCGCTTGCGGTTAGGTATAATTTGACATATCAGCTCATTACTTTACCTTACTGCAAGTAGACCAGATATTATGTATGCTACATGCTTGTGTGCAAGGTTCCAAGCGGATCCTAGAGATGTTCATCTCATTGCTGTAAAACGAATCTTGAGATATCTTAAGGGTACGCCTAACTTAGGCATTTGGTACCCTAAAGATTCTGGTTTTAATCTTGTTGGATATACAGATTCAGATTATGCAGGAAGTGTTGTAGATAGGAAAAGCACCTCTGGAAGTTGTCAATTCCTAGGTGGCAGGTTGGTTTCCTGGTACAGCAAGAAACAGCAAACAGTTTCCAACTCCACAGCTGAAGCTGAATATATAGCTGCTGGAAGCTGTTGTGCACAGATCTTGTGGATTAGGAATCAGCTAAGGGACTATGGCTTTGTACTTGACAGGATTCCTATCCTGTGTGACAATACAAGTGCCATAGCAATCTCAAACAATCTTGTGCAACATACTAGGACAAAGCACATCGATATCAGGTATCATTTTATTCCAGAGCATGTCATGAATGGTACCGTGGAGTTACATTTTGTACCCACGGAAGAACAAACAGCAGATATTTTTACTAAGTCTCTTGACGAATCCACATTCACCAGAATTGTTGGTGAATTAGGTATGTTAAATAGTCCTAGTAATTAAACTAGTTAATATCTGAGGTTTGCTCTTTAATAATTTATAAGTGATTACTTTGTAAATATTTGTTATTAAAATCACTTGTATAATTATTTTATCAACTTATTTTCTTGCTTATTAATTCTTAAATCATTGTCATTATCTTTTTAATATATTCCTACTTACTTCTTTTAAATTTTAGAATATTTTAATTTTCTCTAAAAATATTTTTCTCAAATTTTACAAGTTGAAATTAGTGAGAAATCTATTTTTTGTTGAAAATTACTTTTGAATATTTGTGTTGATTTAATAAGTCATATTTTCTCTTTAAATAATTTTCTATAAGAAAGTTACTTTATTAAGAAAATATATAGATTTATTAATTTACTACAAATATTTATGTAAATAGTTAATAGTTTATTAAATGGTTTGTAGTGTTTGTCCTTTTGTTATTAATGTTTGATTTCGTAAAAAGGATAATCTATGGTATTTTTAGTATTTTCTTATTTTCTATTTAGTTGTTTTTAACTAGTTATATTGTTGTAAATATTTTTACAAATTATTTTCTTTTATTTTTAATATTCTGTAAATATTATTAATACAGTTATTTTTGAATAAAATAATAATAATAATAATATATATAAAAAAAATTAAAAAAAATCATTATTTTATTTTCTTTTTAATTTTTATTTAATATTATTTTTATGTATATTATTTCTTATTTTGTATATTATTTTTCATGTGTATATAAATAGTTTGTATAGTTTTTTAGTTTTGTCACTATACTTTCAAAACTTACAAACAGGTCCCTGTACTTGGTTCTTTTGTACCTATTCTGTTTAACACACACATATCATGCTGTTTTAACTTCTAATATTTGTTGTGTTGTTGTTATTAACAGAATTTCTTATTAAGGAACATTGTTGGTATCAAAATGGTATATGTCAATTCAATTGTTTAGGAACTAACGTTTGATTTTCAGGTTCTAACAATTGGAAGACAAGACCTAACAAGTGTTAACAAGTGGTAATTGTTGGTATCTAACATACAGGATCTAAAACATGATAAAATAGTTTTGTTTGTATTGGTTTGAACATTAACTTACATTAATTCGATTAATATTATTAATTGAATTTCTGTCTTTGTTTTTGTTTAGTAAAACTGGCTCAATATCTTTATATTTCCTAACTCAAAATCTCTTTCTATAGTTGTGATTGCTTACATTTTAAATCTTTTGAAATCACAACTGTATATCATTCTATCTCTATTGCTCATATTCTGTGATGCAGGTTCATCTACATGGAATTTTGTTTTCTCACATGATTAGTCATAAGGTTGTAAACCCAACAACTTTTATCCCAGACTACAATCAAACTCAAACACATTCTATCTTACACCCTAAAAGGAAGTAACCTATCAGACTAGAGGTCACCAGGGAGTAATTGCACGTGATGCAGCAAATAAGGATGTGTGGGATATTCAGTTGGAGAGTCACTAACTTATACACTAACCAAAATATTTCATATGCACAAAGTGAGAATGCACACACTAAGGATGAATTGACGGAAACCTGTAATCCAACCATTTAACGGTTAGGATTATAAGTTAAAGGTTCTTTAATGAACTAAGTGTCTTCACAGACATTAGAAGGAAATCTTGATCTCAATGCTAAATTAAATAGATCATTGTTTACCTTCCCAGAATTCAAATCTGGAACCTTTAAAAGGGAAATTAGCAACTTGTAGATTATGACTCAGATTCGTCTGACGAGTCTAACGAGGATTTGGGATTTGCGAACTCCCATTGCACCACCACCGACCTCTCTTAAAGGGGCTAGGGTGATTTTTCCTTGCAGGTACACTAAAGGATGTTGGAGCTATGAGTGATATGAGTGATACACTAGTGAGCAAGAGTGTAAACACAGAGAGAAGTGAGACACTCAACATAAATGAGTGGAGAGAAGAGTGAAACACTTGTGAGGTACACTAAACACTATCACACACTCACAGTGAGGAAGAAAATGAAACTTCATTTCTAACAAAGAACTCTATAATTGGTACAACTACTTTGTCAACTAGTTGATTGGAGGATTCCTCAACTAAGGGGGAGAAGTAAAGGGGTACAAGAAAAAGGAGAGTAGGTTAGAAAGGGGGAGCATTTACAGACTATGCTTTGGAAGAGAAGCAAGTCAAGTTACTAAGGGGGAGCCTTAGATGGAAAAAAGTAAGGGGAGATTCAGTTGAGAAGAAAGGGGAGATATAAGGAGAAGATTACATCACAATACTATTCTATTAGTCTTTCAATGTACTATGTATAAAGGCTAAGTGGAGGAGTAGTAGATTTCCTAGAAGTTATAGAAATGGTATTGATTCACCATTGTCTACATAGTAGGAACAGTTGTTTTTCTTTAGTGAGAAAAGTCGTGTCAGAGAAGGTAAGTGATTGTAAATCAAGAACTGCTGATAATCACCAATGTAAGATATGAAGGATTATCAGGCAGAGATATGAAGAATCAGAAATGAAGATGAGTTATCTATTGAAGATCAGTTCAGTGCTAGAGGAACAATCATCTATCATTTCATCAACTGAGGATTCTGGAATTGTTAAATCTAAACCAGAGATTTTTTTTTATTATTTACTAAGCTCTTAAATGCTTAATCTTTTTCTTGTTTAAGTGAGTTAGTTGAGTTATCCTCTAGGTATTTGCTTGTTATTGTCTAACAAACAAATAGGGGGAGATTGAAAGGCATATGATGTAGCCTATTTGTATTTTGAGGATACAACTCAACTTAAACAAGATTGTAATAGTAAATAGTATATAGACTGTCACAAGGAATCTCAGATTGTATTATCTGTCAGAAAAAAAGATCAAGGTC
This sequence comes from Kitagawia praeruptora, assembly GCA_037693485.1. Taxonomy (NCBI): domain Eukaryota; kingdom Viridiplantae; phylum Streptophyta; class Magnoliopsida; order Apiales; family Apiaceae; genus Kitagawia; species Kitagawia praeruptora. The sequence continues at coordinate 1,030,654 of CM075349.1, forward strand.
AATATACAGACTTGAAGAATTACTGCATTGAAAGAAGCTCAGTCATCTGATCAAGCCTCAGTGAAGTATTAGTTAAAGAAGTGGATTTGTTTAAAGTGACAGAGATTTCAATAGTGACAGAGACAGTACAGAAGATTAAAGAGAGAGAGGAGAAAAGAAAAGGAACCAGATTTTAAAGTCAATATATGAAGAATAGTCATTGCAGTTAGTCACTCATGAACCAGACAGTACATCGAGTGTCAACATTAAACAGTGATTGTTCATCATTAACTTCAGTGGTTCAAGCTATCAAGACTGGTATGAGAGAAAATCATTGTGCAAGCAACAGAAGTGCTAAATCAAATAATCACAAGGATTTTATTATCAAGTGGACTAGCTACGAGGAAAAAGAATTATCATAAAGAAATTCTAAGTGATATATTCTTAAAGCTGGAACTCCGGTTGGAATTGATATATTTTTTGTTAAACAAAAGGAGTCCAGTTCCAGACGCTCAGGTAACCGCAGTTTAGAGTTTAAGTATAATTTTATATTAATAAATATTTTATTTATTTAGAAAATTATATTTATAAATATCTAATAATATTAGATATTTATTTTTATAATTTCTGGATTAAAATAATTATTTATTAATTAAAGATTATAAGTTATGCGGGACAAAAAGCATTTCTACGGGGCTAATCTAAAAGAACCTACGGCAATCAAACAATGAAAGGGGCATGTGGTTTTTGTTTTGAAATAAACCAATCAGGTGGTGCCACGTGTCCAAAGAAATGAAAAAAAAAGATGGCCAGGTTTCTTAATTCATATTGATAGTCTATTTGCTAGATAGTCTACAAGATAGTCTAAATGGCCAAGAAAAAGAATTATGTTAATTCTTTCTTAATTAATTTAAAGTATTTAATTAATTTAATTAATAAATTAATTCTTATTAAGTTAATTATTAAATTAATTAATTCGGAATTAATATAGATTTCTAAAGACTATCAGAAATGGTTTTAGACTATGATTTTATTGTTTTAAGACTATCTCAGCATAGTCTAAATAGACAGTCTAAAAGATAGTCTAAATAGACAGTCTAAATGATAGTCTAAATAGACAGTCTAAATAGATAGTCTCAGAAGATAGTCACACCGGTTGTCTCAGAAGATAGTCTAAATTAGTCACACCGGTAGTCTAAATGAGCCCTGGATAGTCTCTAAGGCATTTGATAGTCTCTGGATAGTCTAAACATGTGTAAAACAAAGACAGAAGCTTTGTTTTGTTATATACAACAGAAGGCAACACACAGACATACACAGACAGAAAGAAGAAGAACAAAAACATCAAACTCTCTCATCTTTCAAGCTCAAACCAAGCAATTTAATTGCCATAAATTCTTGAGTTCTTTGTATCAAAAATTGTATCCATTGGAACTTAATTATTTGTGATTCTTGTACTACTAGCGAATTAAGTTTCCTAGTTCACAACTTGATATCTTGATTTTTATTAACTAAATTAGAAAAGTTCATGTCGAATTTCTAATTAGTTATTAATTACTTGATAATCATTTGTACTAATTTTGTAACACCCATCAAGTTAATTTATTGTTATATTCAACTTGAAATTTGTGTTATTTATATTCCGCACAAATTTGTTTGAATTAAATTTTATTCATAAGACAAATTTGGAGAAAATGATATAGATTGTATTCAACCCCCCCTTCTACAATCTTATCGGACCTAACAGCAAGTAAATGAAGCTCCAAAGGACATCTCTAAGGAGACTCCTATTGTTGAGACAGAGATTATCACTGAACCTGTTCTAACAGAGAATGCACTTCAAGCAGAAAATGAATTTCAAGCTGATGAGCCAGTCATTGCTCCTATGGAAGATTTTGCTGAAAATTTTCAGACATTCTCTGTTGAAGATGAAAATCCAATTCCAACAACCATGGCTGCTACAAACTCTGTTGACACTGGTGTTGCAGATCAACCTACTGTAGTGCTAGAAGACACAGAGGTTGCATCTCACACAGAGTTATTCTCTGATGCACATCAAGTTTCTGATCATGGTGAGGAAATTGATCAACCAGCAAAAGTTGTTTCTTCAGAGCATGTACAAGTTGATCAAGGAAAACAAGTTGCTCAAGAAAACCCAGTTGCTCAAGAACCAGTTGCTGCATTCAATGAAGAAATTGCCTCAGCTGCACATACAGATGATTATGATAATGATTCTTCTGAAGCAATGAGTGCAGAAGCTGAAAATGATCACATTCAAACTGATGGACAGAAAACAGGGGAGAAACCAGACTTTGCTGGACCTTCTGTACGAGAAATTGATGATGATTATCTGGCAAAGCAAACTGCAGATTGGTACAAAGCAGACTGCATCTTTCCTACTGGACGAGCAGCTACTTTTCTCAAGGAAAATTCTAAGAAGATTTCAAATCCTGATATTCTAACTTGTTTACAAGGAACAGTGATTCAGGTTAAGGCTTTGAATCACAGGTTTGATGACAACTAGAAAGCACTTCTTGATCTGAGAACTAAAGTTGCTACTCATGAGGAGAAATCTCACAGAGCCAATTCAAAGCTGTTTCAACAATTTTCCAAGGCCCAGGAGACTCTTACTGAGAGATTGAGTAAAGTTGAACAGAATCAGATTTTTCTCATTGAAAAGGTTGACTCTATCGCAAACTCTCTTGAGTTAATAACATCTATTCTGATTCCAGATGGTGATGATGTCAAAAAGGGGGAGAGAATTGCTAGAACTAAGTGCAAGCAGTCTCAAACTCTGTCAAAGAGGGATCATCTGGATGAAGAAGGTACAAATTCAGATAAGGGGTTAAGAACTGATGCTGTAAATCCAAGACATGGACATGGAAGGTCTACAAGGTCTACAAGATCAAAATCAAGTTCAGTAGCAAATACAAATCTTCAGAGTACTTCAAGACAAAAGGATTTGTCATTCTCTGACAATCCACAAACAGATGAAGAGCTGGCTGCTAAGATTTTTCTTGAAGAAAATGCTGAGGGTGCTACACTTGAAGATGTCCATGCTGAAGAAAAGCTTTTACAAGAAGAACATTTGAAGGCATTGAAGTCTGGGAAAGGAAAGAAGATTGCCAAAGCTTCAAGGCCTGCAAAGAAAGGAATTGTGATTAAAGAAAATGTATCTGGCATTCAAGAAGAAGAAGAAGAAGAAGAAGAAGAAGGAAAATTGATAAGAAAATCTTCTCTTGATGCTAAGTTAAAGCTGAAAGGGGTGATGGGTGAAGAAGACAAAGGCAAAAAGGTAGACACAACCTCTGTTGCTACACAAGTTGTGAGTGAATCTCTACCAGTACAAAGCAAACTCTTACCTGGGTTCTCTAGACCAAAGATTCCAGTTCCAGCACAAACAGAAGGGATTGGTAGTTATCAACATAGCATTGCTTGTTCAGGAAAGCCTCCTGGCAAGAATACTTCTGGTTTGGGTTCAAAAAGAGATTTGAGAATCAGTAACAGTCCAAGAGATCCCTCATCACTCATATATCCTGGTTCTGGTATGATTCAAGAGAATCTGGACAAACTGGAGTCAGTTCAACTGGTTCACCAGAAGAGTTTAGATATTCACTTCTTGTTGTACTTCATGGCAGATGGAACAGTGTATAGGGTGAATGAAGATGCTATCAAGCTCAAACTGTTTGAAGAACTTCAGTATGTTCTGTATATATTCAGGGTCAGAAATCGACGAACAGCACTCATTGCTAATTCGATAAGAGAATATATGCAGAGAGCCAAAGCTTTTACTGGATCGAAGACTACTGAAGAGTATGTGCCTAAGTACAGAGATTGGAATGGAAATCTTGTTGAGATGAGGAAGGGAACTACAAAGTTGAAGACTAATCTGGGTGTTACGGTTCTTGATTTTAATTCTCAATCAGAGGAAGTAAAATTCATAAGACTGGGAAATGAGATGAGGAGGAATAAAATCTACGATCTAAGAGCTGCTATCTATCAGACTGATGAAAGTGATCCTGAGTTAAGAGAAATCAAGGAAGTTATGCAGAGAGAACTTGAAAATGCTGAGAGAAGATTTTTGATAGATTATCTCAGAACAACACCAGATCTTGAGGAGGTTAGGTAGAAAGAATTTGTAAGTAATTCGAATTTTCTGTAGATTTTGTTAAGTCAAGATTAAACTCTGATTAAATGTTAAACACTGTGTTTCTATTATATTGTTTTGACATCATCAATTACTGTGAACTTGTACATTTTTACTAATGAACAAGTTGGGGGAGATTGTTAGATATAATTGATGTGATTTAATATCAGTGTTTAAATGTTACAGGGAAACAGAGTTTAACTTGTTAATGAAAGCAGTCGTAGCAGAGTTTGAGTAAACGCTGACAGAAGGAAGCGCAAACACTGACAGATGGGAGCGCAAACACTGCTGGCTGGGAGCGCAACAGAGTTTGTTAAATTATGTCTAGTAGAAGCGTCTACAGGTCAACAGAGATTGAAGATTAATTAAAGATAAACATGGAAGCAATATCTTTGAAGATTGGATAGCTGTCAAAGAGATTGAGTTGACTTAGAAGACGTGTAGCAATCGTAATTGATATCAATTGTATAGCTTAATTATAGGAGAATCAATTAACGATTGTACGTAGCTGTATATCTTATAAATACAGTTAGGTTAACCATAGAAGGGTAATCATCGTGAACGAATATCATTCATTGTAACCTAAGCAGCTCTCTGTGATATTTTACATCACTGAGAGAGGAATTATTAATTCCAAACAGTTTTTAAGTACTAAAAAGTGTGTTCTTGTTATTCTCTCATACAGTACTTGATTATATATTGTGTATTCGGCCTAACATTCTTCTCCCGATTTTTTTTCTTTCCAGCTGCTGCTTTTCTCGACTTCTCCAGAATACTCTACTGCTCTCTATATATTGGGCTTGGCCCAATACTAACAAATACTACTTATAATTCATTCTGGCCCAATTTAAAACACTACTGATAAATCTATAAATCATACTTAAATAAAATATTCGGAAATTTAAACTTTTCATTTTTAAAATAAAGAATATAAAATTATGAGCACCCACATATTTTTAAAATATTTTTCGGATAAAAAATGAATTAAATATGAATTTTCAAAGTTTTGATCCTTTAAAATACAATAAAACTCTTAAAATCATTTTAAAATACCAAAACATCCAACTTAATCCACCAAACAATTTTAAAAACTCAATAAATATATAAAGATAATTTTACAAAAGATTTCATGATTTTTAAGCCCTCCGATAATTAAATAAAGATTTTTGAAGATCAATAATACTTGATTTAAATATTTTTAAATCACTAAAAATATCAATAAAATACTGGGGCACACATTGGCACACATAACTCAATATATACTCACATAAACTCAATACTAAATATCGTTGAATTCCACAACGATATTCTCAAATCCAATTCCATCCTTTAAATACTAATTAACATAATTAAATAATAAAAAAATAATAATAATAAATCCTAAAATAATCTGGTATCTTACATTCTACCCACCTTAAAAGAAGGATTCCGTCCTCGGAATCAGGTAAAGAAGGGTTACTGGGGTTTACTCCACCAACTCGGGTTGCATCCGCAACTCTACTAATCTGTACTCTGGATACTTATTTACTATAATGGGATCTCTACTGATCTCTCTATATAGAACAACTCTAATCGCAGTACTATACGTCACGCGTTACTAGTATTCTAAACTCGATTGGCATACGTTCAAGACTACTCGAGATATTATGATTCATGATATTTGAAGAGAATGATTTCACATCGAAGCAAAGGTTCCGCAATTGTAGAAGTAATTTATGAGTTTTCAAACAAATATTCTTTGAAATGAAAAATTACTGAGTGATCAACATGATCAAATGAACCTTGTTGCGTGCCTTATTCAAGACATGACTAAAGGTAATTAACCTTCTTGTACTTCACAACACACAAGTGATGGCATCCCATCAGACTGCTATCACACAGACAAACAGTCCTTGTGTCCCCTATAAATAGGGTTGTTCACCTCAGTTGGAGTAAAGAAACATAAAAAAAGATTCGAACATCGAATTAACAATCAATTGATGAGAAATTCTCAGACATACCCCTGGATTACAACTAAACGGGTTCCATGGGTACTACTTCAGAAGAAAAGGATAATCAGGAAAGAAATGACTGGCACAATACTGACAAATGATGATCTATCAACAATAGGATTATTCACTGATGAAGAAATTTCGAAACTCATATATTAAACTTGACAGGGTTTAGAAATAAAAGAAATAGGCATTATAGCCTCCATCATAACTGGAAATCCAACTTCAGGGAAAACAATTGTCAAAATAAACTCATCAAAGGAATATTGATTAAAAAAAAGAAGGTATTGCCAGGGTCTCCACGTCTTCTTTGTCGACTCCTTCGCTGGCTCGTCATTCGATCTAGACTCTTCTGCTACACGTCCTAAAGTTATCTATTCTATACGTCGTCGTCACTCGCACTAGACTCTGAAGGTTCCACTACCTACAGCTTCAAGGGTTTCTACCCAACTCCGCTCAACTATCTTCCACCACTCACATCTTAACTCACTAACTGGTACTATATCCAATAGTCCAACACGAGTCCTATATGAACTCTGACGTTCCTTACTTAACTATACACACTCTTACACACTCTCGTTTCTAGTTTACTATAACCTACTCTCTGATACCAACTTGTAATGCCCCCAAATCCGGGGTCAGTAGATTTGGGCGTCACGCTAACAAACTCAATAATTCTAACAAAAATTGGCCATGATGTATTCGTAAATACAACATAAACATGCTGAATACTAAACTAAAAATCTGAAATCAAAATAAAAATGAAATAAAAATAAAAACTCAATCAAAAGCTCTTTGACCCCAACTCCCAACTAAGGATCTTAGGTTACAGTTCTAGAAACAAGAAAACCCAAAACCAACTTAAATACAACTCTATTTACAAAACTTATACAAACTTAACTCACTGGTATAACTTCGAATAGAAGTATACCAGGCCAACTAATCAAATACATACTATAACTACTAAAACTATATTTAAATACAACAAATCAAACTGTACATCTAATTACCCTGATCCACGTCAGCTTCATAACAGCATCCTGCTTCTTCTTTCCACTTTCTGAACTGTGCAGGCTAAGCCTCGCCAACTAGTTTACTGAAAAGTTAGATTTTAAAAACAACAAGTGTGAGCCAAAGAATGCTCAACAAGTTATATATATAGAACTGAACTGGATAAAATAAGAATGCAATAATTGCAATTAAAAAAAAAATATGAACTCAAATGGAAAATGAACAATAAATATGAGCGAAGAAATGCTCACCAATTTATAATCAATACTATAATTGAAATCTGGATTCTTAACTTTAACAGAAGATTAATATCATTTAAAACATTTATAACTCGAAATCAGAATTTAATAACTGAGAAGGTTTGTAATACTAGATTCAATACTTTTAATACTTGCAAAATACTTTAACTATCACTTTAACAAAATCTCCAAGAAATTCTCAGTTACTCAAATTTCATTCATGTCGCTAAGCGTTTACATACCTAGCTGCCTAACCGGCCTGACAATCATGAGTTTGAATAAATAAGAAGATCTCAAATCATTCTCGGTTCTCACCGTCACTGCACAACGAATGCCACAGCAACAATAATAACCGTGAATTAGTTTTCACCGTTTAAAACACTAATATTAATAACTTTCCATTAACTCAAATCATAACTTTATATCCAACATACTTGGAAATGAAAATGTACTTTAACTTAAACATTCTATCATGAGAATATACTTGCATAAAACAACGTTCAATAGAATTGGAGTTTTTCATCATACTCTGGACGTTACGGGTGATCAGCCATGTAAAGTCCAGCCAAAAACAATACTCTGGGATCCCCTCACTAGGCACTTATTGACATTGGCCTTTACTACTCTGACCATGAAGCTGGTCCACATTTTATAAAAATTCTTCCAATTCCATTAAACTACTTTACTTTCAAATAATCTCAGGGAAACTATATACTTTAAGAACATTATACTAAAACAAGGAATAAGAATGCAATACATGCAAAAACTTTAACAGAATATTACTGACAATACTTAAGAAAGGATAATAATGGCAATAAAACTGAAATTCTACTTTCCACATGATATCTGAATAAAATATATCCTTACTAATAATTTGAAGGAGAGGATACTAGCAATAAGGATTTGAAGGGAATATTTATACTAAATAAAAACATATTTATCTCGCTTGAACGATAAGCGAGGGTTAGTACACTTGCCTCGATTCCAATGCGTCGATTCGCTACTTACTATACTTCGGTCTTTACTCGATCACACATTCATTTTTCTTCAATTGTCTCGTCAACACGCTTGCTGGGTCCATATTGAATCCCCTGATTATACTCGAAATAATAGTAAAGTACTATTTAGTACATAAACAACCCAATTGATAACTAATTACTTATAACTCACAAAGCAATACATACATATATATATATATATATATATATATATATATATATATATATATATATCCACACCTCATTAATCATCACATATATACTTAAACACTCATACACATACATGCCTTTAAATCTTTAAATCAAATAATTTAAATAACTTTAAATACAGGGGATTTTTAGAAAATTTCGGCATAAAGTATTCGTTTATCGGACTATGGGCACAACCCCTCAAATACAATTCAACCCTGTTTTTCAGTTCAACATCCCAAGGAAAATATTAAGCTACTTCAATTGCAGCAACTTAAGGTAAGCACATAAGAAAGTATCCGCCCTGACATGCGGCACATAGCACATAATAATTTACATTACACTACTACTTACGCTACACCAATGATCGTATTTCTCACGCATTTTAATGATACACGTGACAACCAATCATTGATGTTCGTAAGCCCTAGGGAACAACCCCTAGCACTAACTATTACTTACGCTATATCGATGATCACTTCACTCAAGTATATTAATTATACTCGTGATAGCTAATCATGGATATTCGTAAGCCCGAGGAACTAGTTGAAGAGAATTACACAAGTTCTTAAATATTGACACTTAAGACTTGTGATCTCATTACAACTCCTCGCAGATAAACACATAACACATCATATTCATAATTAGTAAAGTCATTAAATACTATGACTCGATTTATACCATTTAACATATAAACATTTTACAATTTAGGCAATTATATAATTCCTTTATCAAAACCAGTTGACCACATACCATTTACCACCAAATACTCGACAAGTAAGATATCCAACAATTACTATAACTTGACTCTATACACTTAGTACATAAACATTTATAGCTCGATAAAACCATATATCTCAATATATCATTCATCAATTAATAATTAACCACTACTAGCCCGAACACATAATCGGGTCCACAATTAGCCTCAACAATTAATGACTAACAATTAACAATTAATAATAATCAAAACATATTGTTCAACTCGAAATAAATCCCACATTTAATCTCCACTATTATAATTATCAACATACTCTCCGAATTAAATTTCAGAGATACAACAATATTCATAATTTACAACATTAGGCTAATTACGAAAATTAACACATTAACTCGCAATTTAAAACTATTTTAATTACAACAATTAAACTATCAAAATTTACAACTAATTTAATACGAAAATTAATTAAATAAAATGCGAAATTATACCATTTCGATTTCGATTCGACTAGCACGAAAACCAAACCACCGGAAAAATCCCCACCATCTCTCCTCTCTCTCTCTCTCTCTCTCTCTCTCTCTCTCCACAACTCACGCACAACAGCCACGCAAGGCCTCTCCCTTCTCCTTCTTAGCTCCTGCTGCCGGAGAGCCGCCAGCCGCCGTGACCCACCGGAAACACCTCCAGCCACGCGCGCCTCCTCCCTTTGCTGCACACACCACTCGTATATACACACACACACGAATCACACACTTACACACACACATATATATATGTATATGTGTATAAACCTAATTCAATCTCTTCCTCCCCTCTTTTTTTTCCCAATTTCTCTCTTCTTCTTCTCCCGATTTTTTTTTCTTTCCAGCTGCTGCGTTTCTCAACTTCTCCAGAATACTCTACTGCTCTCTATATATTGGGCTTGGCTCAATACTAACAAATACTACTTATAATTCATTTTGGCCCAATTTAAAACAGTACAGATAAATCTATAAATCATACTTAAATAAAATATTCGGAAATTTAAACTTTTCATTTTTAAAATAAAGAATAAAAAATTATGAGCACCCACATATTTTTAAAATATTTTTCGGATAAAAAATGAATTAAATATGAATTTTCAAAGTTTTGATCCTTTAAAATACAATAAAACTCTTAAAATCATTTTAAAATACCAAAACATCCAACTTAATCCACCCAACAATTTTAAAAACTCAATAAATATATAAAGATAATTTTACAAAAGATTTCATGATTTTTAAGCCCTCCGATAATTAAATAAAGAATTTTGAAGATCAATAATACTTGATTTAAATATTTTTAAATCACTAAAAATACCAATAAAATACTGGGGCACACATTGGCACACATAACTCAATATATACTCACATAAACTCAATACTAAATATCGTTGAATTCCACAACGATATTCTCAAATCCAATTCCATCCTTTAAATACTAATTAACATAATTAAATAATAAAAAAATAATAATAATAAATCCTAAAATAATCTGGTATCTTACAAATTGTCCTTTTTACATTTCCTTTTACTTGAAAATATTACCTTTTGTAAACATCAAATCATATCATATCTTCCAATCAAACATTGAAAGTTTTCAAAGTTTTGCTTTTCGGTTTGGTTATCCTATTTATTAAATTTTATTTATTAATTTTTCAATTAATTTCAAAGTGATGTGGTATATTTTTGTGTTCGTTCTCAGGGAGGCAGGTTTTATCAATTTTAATTCAATTGTTTTCGGAGCAAAAACGATAATTATGAAAATATTTACTAACTAATTATTTATATTAATTTAACTAATTAATTAAGGGATAAACAATGAATTTAAAATCTAGGGCAATTAGGTCCACCATGTTTACATAATATCCGGCTTCTAAGTTAAAGCAATCAAAATGGTCATGCAATTACGGTTTATTAATCTCTCTCAAGTATCAACACTCCCGAAACATGCTTACACATATAATCACTTTTAGTAATTTAATTAATCGGGAATTAGAGCATGTGTTAAACTCTCTCAAGCATTAACGCTCTCGGAAATCCAATTATGCTCTCGCACTAAAATTCAATTCCGCTAATCGTATATGTGTCTCTAGTGAGTAAAATCTCTCGATCTATTACCCATATTCGCATATAATTAATCTGTGATATTGGCCACTAACACAAATTAAATATCAAAATATAATCGATTAGAATTTACCATAATCAATCAAACCACTATGAAAATCATACCAGAATTATCATGCAAACATGGCTTCCCTTTATGCCCTAGAACAAACTACTCACTAATATAAAAATTAAGAACAACTAAAATTATATAACAATCCATAATTAATAAATAATATAAAATAGAAAATACCTTACATTAAGCCAAAGAAAGTGTACATAAAAGAGAAGAAAACCAAGCCCCTAGCTCCAAAGTTGTACTACCCGAATATTGAATGATATAGAATATGTATAATAATAGTATGCAGTGTTTAAAAGTAAAGAAAAAGCAAACAATCCTCAAAAGAAAAGATCTCCTGGCCAGTGTCTTCCGTGAATCATTTTATAGGCTAGCCTTCAGCCTTAGTAAACAATAGCTGCTTCAACTTCAACATTCTGCTTCATTTTGTCTTCCGTGAATGATGCTTGATTTTTCAAAAGTAAACATTGGCTGCTTCTTCAATTTATCAAAAGTCTTCTATCATCACTTCCGTGTATGGTGGAAGCAGTTGACAATTCAGATGTGTCTTAAAGGGGGTATTTATAGATGAGAATTAGGGTTTTGGGGGTGTGTTTGAAATATTTCTTTTTGCTCCAAACTCCTAATTCTTTTTCTTCTTTTTTCTTTTTTTCATTAAAGTCCTTTTTTTTATTCTCTTTCCCTTCCTTGCTCTTTATTTCTTTATTTTGCAGCTTCTTTAGTTATTCACGAATTTCCTCATATTTTAGCTCCAAAACAGCTCTTTAAGCCCAAATTCTTCCAAACTTAGAAATTCTTGTCTTCTGCAATAAAACATTAAAATTTATTAAATAAATATCCAAATCAATGCAAAATGCAATTAAATATGGGAATAAAATTATCTAAAATATATATATATAAATATATCCTATCAAACATCCCCACACTAAGCATTTGCATATCCTAGGGCAAATAAGCGAAATAAAAACTAAATCCTAACTAATATCACTTTCGTAGATGACACGATTGCATTGAGCATATGCAACAAGCCGTTAAACCCCTAGGCAGCCCTAATAGGACGAGTGTTGTCTCGTGAGGGTTTATAGTGAATTTACCCACAAAATCCATTTTTTTTCTGCCAAGTCTCAAGTATGCAACCTATCATAGTACTCCACACCAGTAAACCTCAATTGCACAATATTGAAAGTCTGTTCACTTACACATCATATGTACAAGACTATCCAAGTAAGTACATAGTCTAGATAGACAAAAATATCATGAAATAAATATCAATGCCGCATTCAGTGAGTAACATGCTATGGATATAAATGAAGCTCACAAAACTCTCAAATCACACATGTGTATAGGTGAAGTGTATTCGCTCAAGTTCAATCAATTAAGTTATGTGCTACCATAGGCTTGGTTGTCCACCAAATCTCCATTACTTTGTATACATGCATGCACAAATCAAAAGGTCTTTGTTAAAGGTTGTAACGTGGCTAAGGTGAAGGGTAGGGAATCAAGAAAAAGGCTAACAAGTGGTTAACTCGACAAACTAATAGAGCACAATGTTCATTTCTAATTAAAACACTCAACATGAAATTTCGATCATGTAAAAACTGATCAGACTCTCACAAGCATTAAACTCCAAGCACATATTACCATGTACTTTTTCACTTTAATATTGTACAAACCAATGAACACAACTCTACTTGATCCTTTTTTCTTTCTTTTTCTTTTTTTTTATTCCCACCAAATTTTCACACTTTAACAAAGAAATCCCCACACTATGCACTCACCAACCTCCAAATGAATCAAAATGCTCTACTAGTAAATCAAGAGAAGAATAAACAAGTAGGCTCAAGAATTTAGATTGGTGATATACAAAAATAACGGATAAAAAGCTCAAAGGGGTTTACTAAGGATATATGATTCAAGGGTACTGTTTGGATAAATACGGTTAATCCTAGTGCCTTTATCATTTTCATGCATACATATATCATGTAATCTCAAAATGGTTTAAAACAAGTTCTAGAGCAACATGCCAAATGATGAACAACACACAATAATAAAATTTGATTGATATAAGTTGTACCAATCACAAATTAGGCTCAAGTTCTCACAAGGTGAAAGCATGCTTCAGTACTCACTAAATTTGACAAAGACACATCTCAAGTTTTAAAATTTTCGCAAGTACGTACAAGGAATCATCAAGTAACAAATGATTTTCAAAGATATGACATGTCAAATAATCATGCAAAATAAGCTCACAAGATGTGTACATATCCTTGTTAACACACTATGAGACGAGGCAATTAATTTTCTAATTTTTTTTTAATTTTTTTGGATTTTTCAATTTTATGTATTTACACTAAAAACCCTAATAATAACATCGCCACACTTATCTCGTGCATTGTCCTCAATGTATGCAAATAAAAATGAGGTATGAACAAAAGTGAACGAAAACTCACCTGAAAATGAGCAGGCTTAATGACCTTTTGACCCTTCAAGTTTGCACATTTATACCCATAAAGCCCTACAGTTTTAAAGTGTTCCTTTTCACCCCTCCAACTTCAGAAGTGTACCTTTTAGCCACAAAACTGTCGCCTTTTTGACACAAAACCGTCGTCTTTTAGAACAAATAGACGACGGTTTGTGGCAAAAAGGTACATTTCTGAAGTTGGAGTGGCAAAAAGGAACGAGTTTAAACGTTAAGGCTTTATGGGTATAAGTGTGCAAACTTGAAGGGCCAAAAGGTCATTAAGCCAAATGAGCAAGACAATTGTTCCTCTAGACTGAACATATCATCAAGTTTTCCTTGCTTAATTCTTTCCACATGGCACGAATACTCCCCTTAGCTTTTCCTTCCCCAAAATAAATTTAAATCCGTGTCAGCAACCTTTTCCTTGCCTTTATTACGCCTTTTAGCTTCTTGCTCATCCACCTTCTCCCCCTCAGCTGGGTTATCCTCCAGAATAGTTGGATGTGGAGTTAGGAAATTAGACGAAGCTGTCTTCATCGAGGAATTAATTGCATGACTAAAGGATATGTGGCAACTCATTCTCCAGTGTTTGGACCCGTGCAAGGAGTCTGTTGTATCCCGCTCTGGTTATAGGTGCATGTGGTTGAGTATGTTGCCCACTCTCATGTCCTGCTCGTGTTTCTCTCAACTCTTGTCCAAAACTTCCACCGAGATGCGTATCTGCAAATGAAATCATCCTATCCCCTTTGTCGGATGGTGCAATGAAAGTTCGGGAGCTTCCATCCTCTCGTGAAGCAAGTTACCGACCACTGGTAAAGAGTGGTAAATCTGGAAAAAGATCCAGGGATTTTCTCTCTGGGAGGTTAAACTTGAATGGATTAAATGGCACAAGACCCAAGTTTCCCTCGAATGTCTCGGGTTCGCTAGGTTTACTTCGTTTAGAATGAGGTAGAGCGGCTGATGTAGCAAACTCCTTATGTGGTGCTGCTCTTACTGGCTTTGGTAACAACGGAAGTGGGACAGTCTTTAGATATTCAGTTAGGACTGTAGGCACATCCGTATAGCTCTTATTGCTTATGTAATTAATTACATTCGCCTTCATGGAAGAACATTCCACATCTCTACCATTGTCCAAGCGTATCCTGTCTGCATCACTCAAAAAATCATTTAGTATTAGCTGCAGAAATCTTGGATATAGACATTTGACCCTTTGAGTTTGGACATCCCTTGTTCCTAGTTGCTTCATCTTCAAAATGATTTGACCAAGCACTATCTTACCAAAATTAATCCTTAAATTATTGGCGACCGCATACCCTATTTTTTGAATAAATTCAGATATTCGATCTAGATTTGTTCTTTTTGAGGAAAAAACATGGTTAAGAATGTGGAGGAAGAAATTCCAGTACTGGGTTAGATATGTTCTAGAGAGATTACCTGTATTGAAATTTCCATCTTGGTACCTTATAAGACGAAAGAACCTTTTAATCTGGTCAGGTGTAGGATCAGAAACGAGATTTTCCATTGGAAAATGAAGAATTCGATTAACATCTCGTTTAGTGACCCTAATCGACCTACCAAACAGTTGATAGGTGATTGCACACCCGTCCTTTCCAGAAGTGTTAACCGCACTGCAATATAATTCACGCAAGGCATCATGGTTAAGCGGCACTGGTGTAACTAGAGCATAGCGAATTACTGAATGTTCATTCAGAAATTGTACCCAAGCTCGAAACTGCTCTTCTCGGATGGTGTTGATTTCCTGAATGGAAGTAGGATTAACTCTAGCAATCAAGAAGCTTCCCTGCAATGCCATTTTCAAGACAACTAGATTGTGAGATCTTTTCCCTTGGAGGTTGAAGTTTTCAGCAATTGTGTCAATGCTCTGTATATCTGAAATGATGATATTTAACACAGACCAAAAACTCATTGTTTATAAGGTTTCAAAGATTAGCGGGTTAGGTGTGATATAGTACAAGCCATGTACAAGCTATCCACTTTCTTTTCTTCTTTTAGCTCCAGCCCTACTCTCTCTTTTTCTTCAAAGTCCTCCTCGAGCCACACAATGCTCCTTCTTTTTCAACAACAAAAAATATTTGCATGGCCCTACTAAATCAATTCAGTGGGGATGAGTTTTCGATGAACAATTATATAAAAGAGGAAAATTAAAAAAAAAAACAAAAAAAATCCTAAAAATTACAAAATAAATAAATAAAAATAAAAAATAAAAATAAATCTTTTTGGAAAAACTCCCTTAATGCATAAGCATGAAGTGTCGAGGCACTGAATGTCGAAGCATGGTGCCACTCCAAAAAGACCAAAAACCTGTTGCACGGGGCCACCACGAGCATCAACAGTTGTTTTAATCCTGCACAAAATCTCCAAACAAGCATTAGCAAATTTTGCTACTACATCAATAAATAATAACTGATCAAGAAAATATGTAGTTTTGGAAAATTTTGTGATAAAGCAACGATAGAATTCATAGCCTTGAAAACGTCGAACTCCCTTAATATTCACGTGAGGTGGAGGCTCGGGTGGTGGCTTTTCTTCACTCCTTAATTTCTCTGGAACTATTTGATCCTCTTGGCTTTGTAAATCAGTGAATAAGGAGTAATTATTAGGATCTCCTTCTTTCGAGAATTGAAGCGTAAGAACCGTTTGGAATGGATTATCAAGCAAAAGTGGAGCAAAATCTTCTTGGACAATTTTTGACATCACGTCAACCTTGAAGCACATATTCTCGTCCCTACTCACAACATCCTCAACAATAACAAAATCATTGATCTTAACATCGGTGGAAAGCTCCTCTTCTATTTCAATAGGTACATCATCAACACACACCGAGAAACTATTTTCCTCCTGATCACTTGTAAGAATGATCAAATCCATTGCATCTTCTGGTGGTATAGATGGCGGCAGTTTAGAGTCAGGTTGCCATGCAGTAGAAGAGCTAGCCAATTTTGAAATTTCAGCTTCCATCATCATACTATGAGTTTCTAGCTCATCAAGTTTTTGCATGAACTCCTCTTGATCCTTTTGCATTTGAATTAGAATTTTCATCATTTCGCTCATTTGATCAGGTTGCGCATTTTCATTGGTTTGATGAACCTGGAAATTTTGCGGTGGAGGATATTTATATTGTTGCCATGATGATTACTCAAATTGTTGTTGATCATGGTACTGCTCTTCATATTGTTGTTGCTGAAATTATTGTTGATCATGATATGAGAAATTCTGAAAATTGTTGTCCGTGTACGAAAAATTTGGTTGACCCGTCCAATCTTGATCATATGCATTTAAGTATGGATTGGACTCGTATCTTTCTCGATAATCATTCACTTGTCCGAATTGAGCATCTTGAGAATTGTAAATATTGTAAGAGCATTCATAATCAAAGTGACCCGGGATACCACAAATATTACATAAATTGTAAGTTTCAGGGGTCACTTGTGACATATCATTATTACTCAACGAACATCTAAGGGGCTCTGCAGTCTTCAACGAGGCAATTTCTCGAGTATGTGCCTCTACTAAGAAAGAAAGATGTGCAAAAGTATCAACTTCACCCATTGCAGACCTGTAAACACACTACAAAATCAAGAAAACGTAGTAAAATCTGTCTCAATTGGAACTAAAGTTCCAATGAGACAATGGAAAAATAGACTAATTAAAAATTTTAACACAAAATTTAACAAACTAAACAAAATATAAAATATGTATTTTTATTTATTTTTTTATGTAGAAGTACACGCTCTTTTAAGTAGAATTACGTGTTCCCACTTTTTTTTTCTTTTTTTTACAAAATTAACTAATTTTATTTACAGAAAATTTAACATAAATTATTCGCTTAAAGAGTTTGCCAAAAATCGAACCAAACCCAACAACAACCACAGCATTTGACAAACTAACACTGCAATTCAACGATTGACTCGGACAAAACACAGTAACGAAAACTCGAACTGCAACTTAGACACTAGCTGACTTGGTGAGAACAGAACTCAAAAACAAACCAACATCACTGCTAAACAACTAATCAACAACTCGTAACTGACTCGGTAACCAGAAATGCGGACTCGAACACACTGCACAAACTCAGCCACTTTACAGGACTCGGAACATTTGACAAGAGCAACATACAACTCATTGAAAATTCGGCAACTCAGTGATGTAAACAACGATATAGAAACTCAGAAAAATAGAACATAGCACTGGAAGCATCTTGTGAACTCAGTTACAAACTCGATAACTCTACTGCAAATTCAGAATCCAGAATGCAAAACTCAAACAAAACAATCAAACTGAATTCTAAAACTCAAACAAAACCGAGCCGCAGCAACTCAGAAAGCGATCATTAGAACAACGATTCGGCAAACACTACCGAAATAAAAACAAAGCAACGAAAACAAGAATGGCGACTCGACTCGGCTGTAACAACTTGAAGCTATTTTTTGGAATTTTCCGAAATTAATAAGAAATTGACAAAGTTGCAGAAGAAAATAGAAGAGAGACAGAGTAGAAATTTTATAACAAAACAAAACAATATTCTCGTTCATAATTTGAAATGAAACACTCCAAGTAATATATATGCCAACTACAGGAAGTCATCTACAATATTTTCTAGTCCAGTCCTATGATCCACGCCCAAATATATTTTATGGCCCAATAAGAAGTTTTGGCCCAATTCGATCTTTGGTTGAACATACTCACTTCGTGACAATGCCTCCCTCTTAAAATTATCCTTGTCCTCAAGGATGAATCGTTGCAACCGTCACATCTCCCGGATCAAATACTAGAGTGATGGAACTCCAATACCAGGCAATCGCCATTTTCCTACCACTGGCTTTGGTAAAACAGGAGAACAATATTGTTTAAACTCATCAAGTTTAAATCCATGAGAGCCTGTGGTTTGTAGGTGGTACCAAATTGCAGGTAAGATGATTTGTTTGCCTATATCACAGTGTGAAGGTAACAAGGCTATACAGGAATCAGATTCATCCTTTAGTGACGTCCACCAGTACTCCCATGAATTCACCATAATAATTTCCTCATCTTGTTCATTGTGTCCAGATTCTCCAATCCAAGGAAAACATATATTTAAAACACCAATTCCTGACTTATTCTTCATGTCTCTTGAGGCAATATTATTTTCTTTCACTTGATCGTCATAACTAATTCGAAAATAATATATGTCTTCAAACTTCCGCTGAGTGTAGAATTCAAAGTAGAGACAAATAATAATTGGAATATTCCAAATAGCACCTTGATCTTCTCCAGGAATAATACCTAAGGCACTCACGCTTCGTTTTAATTTCTTGACTTGTGATGAGAGTCTTTTAACAGTAGAAGCATATTGCCAGAACTCCTGAAGGCATAAAATTCTTAGTTTCTCAGACATTATGCTCCGTACCATTCGTGACACGTGCCCATCCTTGAAAACATTCTTGTCCACAAGGATGAGAGGATTTTTTATAGTTATCTCCCAGCTCTTCAGTATGATTTCTTTCACCTTCTTCTGAAGGACGTGAGAGGCATGAAGAGCATATGTACGTAAATAAGCAAGAGAGACCAATGCTAAAATTTCTTTTTGATTTTCGGTAAAAATGCAAATGTTGCATAATGCAACAACAGCTTCTTTTCCGGCTCCAATATGAGGAACATGAAAGAGTTGTATGAACAATGCAGAAATCCCAAGCTCTTCCTTAACAGCAGCTTCATTACCATTTCTTTCTCCATAGAAAGCCACATTAGTTGATACATGTGTAACATGCTTTTGCATAACCCCATACTTGCAACTTCGAGCTAGCATTACCCACGCATCAAGGCCATTTACTTTAACATTCAATAGGTTACATGTAATCTTACCAGCAATAAAAACTGATTTTGAAACACTTAAACTTTTCTGATAAGTAATGAAATGATTGGAGCCATTTCCAACATGAGATGCAGTACCGCCAGTTTTATAATCTTCCTTCAAAGAGACTTCAGCGGAATGTGTGATATCAACCTCTAGTGCCTCTGTACTATCTTCCACTGAAGTAAAACTATTATAATCCAATGTAGAACTTTCCCTTGGGCGCTCCAAGTCAACATTACCCAATAACCTTTTCGCTGGGACCTCGTCATCTGCACCTAGTCTAGCAGGTTGTTTTATTGCAAAGCCACTGTAACTATGACTTATCAATTTCATTTCCAAATCACCCAGCTCGTTGCATGGTGCTTCAACTTTATCAGCTTGTTGACCAGAAAGTAATCCTACTACGACGTCTTCCATATCCACAATGTTATCATCTTGGCGTGTGTTACTGATTGCAGCAATTTTTGTGTTATGCTCTACAATTTTACCAATTTGATTAAGCAAAGAGTCAACCTCTTGCAACTGAGAATCATGTCCACCGCCGTCAACATCATTCGAATGCAAGAATTTGTAAAATAAAATACCATTTTGCCACTTCTGAAGAGCTAGACCAGGACTTTTTATGGAAACTACAACATCCAATTCTACACTATTTCCAGTACTTAAACTTACTGATTGTTCAACAATGTCATTGTGAGATCCATCTTCAACATTATGAAAACTCTCGTTTATGATCTCTTGAGGGTACGTACTAGACATACCTTGACTGTCACTAATCTCCATATCCATTTCAGTTCCGCAAAAAATTTCTTTCTTTGATTCAGAAGTCTGCCATTGAGCAACTTCCCTTTCACCACTTCCATTTAACTCCCCAACCTCGCTATGCAACTGCGGTTCCTGCTTACTAAAAGACCCTGAAATCACTAGTTGACATGTTTTCTGACTATCAAAAGAAGTAAAGCTAATTTCAGAACCTTTTATGACCACAGTACAATCTTCAGACTCTGATATAGATGCTTCAACTGGATCAGACACCGTCTGCACACCATATGTTTTGTTATTCACAACTCCATCAGTTGATCTCTTCACAATCTGAACATCCCCATCCCTATCTGCTTCCTCATCAACCCCCTCATAATCAATCCCCAGTTTAGCATCAATACTCAAATCGCCTTTTGCATTTCTTCTTGTTGTTGCACCTGAAGCATGAGTTTCAGCAAACATGTAGTGTAAGGTTCCCAAAATTTCATATTCAAACTCAGCCGCTTCAAATAACAATATCTCTTCAATTCGGTGCTCTTGAAACTTTGACCAATTAACTGCCCCCTGCAACGTTTTAAGTGACCACAAATCGATTGTCTCCCGAATTTCTTCTTTGAGACCATTTACAAAATTATGAGCAAGTATCTCCTCCGTAAACACAAAATCGTAAACATATTCGGCTAAATCCTTAGTTTGTAAAAATTCCTTCTCATACTCATCAACCGATCGTTGTTGTTGGATCCTCAACGGATTCACCAGGTAACAAAGATCCACCTCAAAATCATCAAACCGAAGTAATAAATCATGTAAAAATATCTTCCAATCCAATTTTTTATTTTTTGATTCATAAAACCACCTATACCAAGTCCTAGCTCTTCCTTCAAAACAAAGACCGGCTAATCTTATCCTATCTGCATCCAATATACTTTTGAATTCGAAATACTTTCGAGCCTTCATTATCCATCCCCTCGGATCATTACCATCAAAAACTGGTAACAAATTCGTTTTGTCTTCATAAATTTTATCAGAACTTTGAGACACACTAACAATAGAGTTGAGATGAGATGAAACATTGGTAACACTACTACTTGGGACAACAGATTTCACCACAAGGTCTCTACTAGACCTATTATCAAACACGTGGGGTGCAAAATTTGTAGAAGTGGACAATTGATGTGCAGTTTGAAATTGTGGTGATTCTTGAGTGTGAAATACATGTGACGATGCTGGCGGAGGTTTATATTCATGAGAAAAGTACAAGTTAGGTTTACTCACCAAATTCGACGTTAGCTTCGCTGGCTTATCTCCACAAATTTCACTTGAATTAAATTGAAATCTCTGAGACACTAAATCCTGCAATTCTGTAAGCACTTTCATTGTCTCCTTGTGTGATTGTCTGGCTTGATCGGAGTTTTCTTTTATCCGCTGCAAATTTGACTGAATTTCATCATTTTGAAAGGAAAATAATTCTTCCATGTTTCCTAGGATTGTTGGCTCTGATACCACTGTAACAACTTGAAGCTATTTTTTGGAATTTTCCGAAATTAATAAGAAATTGACAAAGTTGCAGAAGAAAATAGAAGAGAGACAGAGTAGAAATTTTATAACAAAACAAAACAATATTCTCGTTCATAATTTGAAATGAAACACTCCAAGTAATATATATGCCAACTACAGGAAGTCATCTACAATATTTTCTAGTCCAGTCCTATGATCTACGCCCAACTATATTTTATGGCCCAATAAGAAGTTTTGGCCCAATTCGATCTTTGGCTGAACATACTCACTTCGTGACATCGGCGCAGACTCGCGATCTCACAAATTCAGCGACTCGGTACAAAAACGTCAATTCCCAAAATACAACGACCCAGAGACTCAAACGAAACACAGAAGACTCAGACAAAAATCCGACCATAAACACAATCAAACACTCTGACAACTCGTTTTCGACGACCAAAACTCAGACAAAGCGACTCGGACTTGGTTTGTGGGAAAAGAAGGAAGAAGGCGGGGGTTGTTTGTGTATAAGAATTTGAGAGGGAAGAGGATGAGGATGGGTGTTTGCGCGTGTGCAGTAAGAGGAAAGGAGGAGGAAAAATAGGCCGGGGAAATCGACAGTGGTGATTGTGGGAAGAGGGGCGAGTTGAGATGTGGACGGAGAAGGGGAGGAGATGGTGTTGAGGCGCAGTTTGCGTGTAAGAAAATGGAGAGGGAGCTGTGTGTGGGTTTGAAACAAGAAAACAGGGGACAAATACAGGGAAGATGGGTTTTTGCTTCGAATAAAACAGAAAAAATGAAACAGATATTTTTGTTAATTTTTTTATTATACTGAATAAAATAAAACCTAAATTATAAGAAACAATTAATTTAAAATCAACAATTTTTTTTTTGCCTCCCCAGCAGCGGCGCCAATTTTGATGTGGTATATTTTTGTGTTCGTTCTCAGGGAGGCAGGTTTTATCAATTTTAATTCAATTGTTTTCGGAGCAAAAACAATAATTATGAAAATATTTACTACCTAATTATTTATATTAATTTAACTAATTAATTAAGGGATAAACAATGAATTTAAAATCTAGGGCAATTAGGTCCACCATGTTTACATAATATCCGGCTTCTAAGTTAAAGCAATCAAAATGGTCATGCAATTACGGTTTGTTAATCTCTCTCAAGTATCAACACTCCCGAAACATGCTTACACATATAATCACTTTTAGTAATTTAATTAATCGAGAATTAGAGCATGTGTTAAACTCTCTCAAGCATTAACGCTCTCGGAAATCCAATTATGCTCTCGCACTAAAATTCAATTCCGCTAATCGTATGTGTGCCTCTAGTGAGTAAAATCTCTCGATCTATTACCCATATTCGCATATAATTAATCTTTGATATTGGCCACTAACACAAATTAAATATCAAAACATAATCAATTAGAATTTATCATAATCAATCAAACCACTATGAAAATCATACCAGAATTATCATGCAAACATGGCTTCCCTTTATGCCCTAGAACAAACTACTCACTAATATAAAAATTAAGAACAACTAAAATTATATAACAATCCATAATTAATAAATAATATAAAATAGAAAATACCTTACATTAAGCCAAAGAAAGTGTACATAAAAGAGAAGAAAACCAAGCCCCTAGCTCCAAAGTTGTACTACCCGAATATTGAATGATATAGAATATGTATAATAATAGTATGCATTGTTTAAAAGTAAAGAAAAAGCAAACAATCCTCAAAAGAAAAGATCTCCTGGCCAGTGTCTTCCGTGAATCATTTTATAGGCTAGCCTTCAGCCTTAGTAAACAATAGCTGCTTCAACTTCAACATTCTGCTTCATTTTGTCTTCCGATGCTTGATTTTTCAAAAGTAAACATTGGCTGCTTCTTCAATTTATCAAAAGTCTTCTATCATCACTTCCGTGTATGGTGGAAGCAGTTGACAATTCAGATGTGTCTTAAAGGGGGTATTTATAGATGAGAATTAGGGTTTTGGGGGTGTGTTTGAAATATTTTTTTTTGCTCCAAACTCCTAATTCTTTTTCTTCTTTTTTCTTTTTTTCATTAAAGTCCTTTTTTTTAATTCTCTTTCCCTTCCTTGCTCTTTATTTCTTTATTTTGCAGCTTCTTTAGTTATTCACGAATTTCCTCATATTTTAGTTTCAAAATAGCTCTTTAAGCCCAAATTCTTCCAAACTTAGAAATTCTTGTCTTCTGCAATAAAACATTAAAATTTATTAAATAAATATCCAAATCAATGCAAAATACAATTAAATATGGGAATAAAATTATCTAAAATATATAAAAAAAATATATCCTATCACAAAGATAAAATAAATCAAGTGCGTTACAGTTTTAGTGGACTTTAAATTAAGAATAAAACTCACACATGGCTCTTTTCTTTTAAACCTAATCTCTCTATCAATACCCAAACTTCATCGATTCAATCCATAAGCTTCTTCCGTGACTTTAAATTCTATATGTTCAGCTTTTATATTTCTTCATAATTCAGTGTAGCTTCTCCTTAGAGGTAATTTCTTCGGATTTTATTTTCTTTTTCAACAAAAAAATAATGTGCCTAATTATATTTACTTATTGCTATTGCTATGATTTATTTGTAGCAATTCATCATATATGTATCAATCTTCACATTATATAACTTTAGTAGATGTATTAATACATTTAATCAATTTTACTAATATAATATTTTAGTAATACTTTTAATCAATTTATTAGTATTTTGGAAAATTAAAAGAGGCCAGATTAATATGATTATTATAGGTTTTAATATTTTGTATTGTAATATTTTTTTAAAATTTTAAATCATATACAAAAAACCTTATATAACCCGCCCGTGCCTTGCACGGGTTATAGGCTAGTTAATCAATTAAAATTATGTGGCTGTTTGGCAAAACTTTTATTAATGACTTGTGGACTTATTTTCGGATAAAAATTTTATATTTTCATAATTTTTTTTATACAAGTATTTAATGTATGTTTGAGATTCAATAAGTTGCAAAAATAAGTTGGAAAATAAGTTGAAAAGTTAGGAATCTCTAAATTTGTCTTAAAATAAGTTAACTTATTCTGAAAAAAAGTTCTCCCAAACACCCCCTATATTTGGAATAAAGGCCTCCAATATCACAATTTCAAAGCAAATGGCCCCAAATATCACAGCTCAAAAACTTGGCCCCAAATATCACTCCAAAACAGAGTATCGTGTAGTGTTTTATTTTTTCAGTAAAAACGCTACATCGTGTAGCATTATATATATATTTTTTATTTTTTTTAATGCAAAACGCTAAAGCCCTTCGCGTTTCCAGCCAAAACAACATATAAAGTTGCGTTTCATGTCAAAAACAAAGTTTAGATCAGCGTTTTGTATTGGTAACCAACTTTAAATTAACGTTTTGGAAGAGAATTGTGGTGCTAAGTGGTGGAACTAACTGGTGGAAGAGAATGGTGGTGCTAAGTGGTGGAACACACTGGCGGGAAAGTAAATAAAAACAAAGATTTAATCTGAATGGTGATGACTTGGTCAATTGGTGAAGAAATTTGGGCCTCATTAAAATATCCAATTTTTTATTTAAAATTTTAAATTTATTTATATTCTTTTAGGGTTCAACAATTAACTTTTGGGATTCAACGTTTCCATTTTGGGTTTTAGAAATAGAAGGACGAATAAATCGTATGCGAATTTAGGGTTGTTTACAACCCTAAACCCTAGAACCTAACTTATCCTGATTTTTAAACGCGTTAGTGATGGAGTATATTTTTATATATATTTTAGATGATTTTATTCTCATATTTATTGTGTTTTGCATTGATTTGGATTTTTATTTAATAGATTTTATTATTTTATTGTAGGGAATAAAGAATTCACGACTTGGAAGGATTTGGAACAAAAAGAGCTATTTTGGAGATAAAATAGGAGAAAATTCGTATTATTGGGCTACACAGGCTGCCTGCACTGTTTGGGCCATATCTTGAGTTCCAGAAGTCAGAATTTGACGATCTTACTGTCCACGCGAAGCTTGTGGAATTTTCTTTAATTCAGAGGTGGTCCAATAAGCAAAATCGAACTGGAAGAGCCCGGAAACAGAGGAGAAAAAGAAGTTACGAATTTTAATTAAGGAATCCTATTCAGTTATGGAATCCTACTTGTAATTTATTTAGAGTATTAAAATACTTTTATTGGGCAAGACTTTTAGAGCCTATATAAACACATCTAGGGTATTATTTTGAGAAGGGGAGAAAAAGGATGTAATATTAGATCAGATAATATAGTTTAGAGTAGATTAGTAATATTAGTTGGAGATGTAGAGAAACACCATGACTCTTCTTTTGGGTGACAACATTGAAGTTTGAAGGTTTTGTTCTCTTAATCTTTTCTTTGTTCTTATTAGTTTAATTATGTTTTCTTGTTTTACTAGTTGTTTTACTTGTTTAATTATTAGCGAGTAGTTATTTCTAGGGCTTAAAGGGAAGCCATGTTTGCACTAATATTGGCATGATTTTCATAGTGGTTTGATTGGTTATGGTTAATTCTGATTGATATGTTTTAATCATTAATTTGTGTAATCGGCCGATATCATGGATTAATTATATGCAAATAGGGGTATGGATCGAGAGATTTACTTACTAGAGGCACACATACGATTAGTAGAATTGAATTTGAGTGCGGAAGCATCATTGGATTTCTGAGAGCGTTAATTCTTGGAAGAGATTAAATTGACTCTAATTACCTGATTGATTGAATTACTAAAAGTGGTTAATTGTGTTGAATGTTTCGAGAGTGTTAATGCTTGAAAGAGATTAACATACTCTAGTTATAAGATCACATTGATTACTTTAACTTAAGAGCCAATTGTGTAAGCATGGTGGACCTGATTGCCCTAGGTTTTAAATAATTTGTTTATCATCTATTTAATTAGTGTTAATCTTGTTTAATTAGTTAATTAATATTCTCCAATAATCGTTTCTCCCTGAAACAATTAGCGATAACTGAAAAGGAATTAGTAGAACCTGTCTCCTTGTGGATTCGACCCGCTTGCCATCTGTACTAGAAATAGACACCGTGCGCTTGCGGTTAGGTATAATTTGACACATCAAGTTTTTTGGCGCCGCTGCCCCGGGGACACAGCGAGTTTCTGTTGATTTTAATTTAGTTGTTTAGATTGTTTCCATTGTCTCGTTGGAACCTTAGTTCCAATTGAGGCAAATTTTACTGCGTTTTCTTGGCTTTGTTGAGTGTCTACAGGTTTGCAATGGGTGAAGCTGATACTTTTGCACTCTTATCTTCCATGTTGGAGGCACGCACTCAAGAAATTGCCTCATTCAACTATACAGAGCCCATTATGCGTCCAATGAGTATCAATGAGATGTCACAAGTGGCCCCTAAAACTTACAACTTTTGTCAAATTTGCGGTGTGCAGGGTCACTATGGTTTTGAATGCTCTTACAATGTCTACAATTCTCAAAATACTCAGTTGGGACAAATGAATTCTTTTGAAGAAGGATATGGGTACAATCAGTATTCAAACACTTTTGATCAAGAATGCGTGAATCAACCAGATTTCTACTACCAGGACAATGGTGCTCAAAATTTTTCATATCATAATCAGCAACAGTTTGAGCAACAATATTATCAGTCATATGAGCAGCCGCCACATCAAGAATATCAATATCCTCCTCTACAAGAAGATCTACATGTTTCTCAATCCAGTGTAGATGTGCAAGCTGATCAGACAAATGAGATGTGGGATATCTTAAATAAAATGCTAAAGAGTTTTGAAGAATTAGAAACTCAAAGTTTGGCGATTGAATCTCAAATTGCACAGTTGGCTAACTCTTCTAGTACAGGGCATCTCGACTATTTACCATCATCATCTATCCGATCCGAAGAGGACCTGATTGCTATCAATCTCACAAGCGATCAGGAATATGATAGTTTCTCCATGTATGTTGATGATGAGGCCATTGATAAAGAGAAGGAGTATGCCACCGATGACGAGATCAATGATGTTGCTGCTACCGAGAACAATGTGACTGATGATGAGGCTACAAAGGAAAGCAATACAGAGATGGTTGTTGTTTCTCTTCCACAACCTGTGCCTAAGCTACCATGTATTGATAAATTTGCTCTCGATCTAGCCTCTACTTACAAGGCTTCTTTGCTCAAGACTACTTATTTCAAGGTTGAGGTGATAACAAATATTGTCCAAGATGATATTTCTCAAATTCTGGTTGAGGATCCATACAAAGTGGCTCTTATGTTTCAAGCTCGAGAAGAGGGAGAAGATGGAAGTGTCTTATTAGCCAATGATGTGATAAGCCAAGATGTCCGAATGACTCCAGTGAAAGTGAGGAGTGAAGAAAAGCCACCACCAGAACCTCCACCTTATGTCAAGGGAGTTCAATATTTTCGTGGTG
Organism: Kitagawia praeruptora; assembly: GCA_037693485.1. Lineage (NCBI taxonomy): Eukaryota > Viridiplantae > Streptophyta > Magnoliopsida > Apiales > Apiaceae > Kitagawia > Kitagawia praeruptora. Next base: position 1,059,150 of record CM075349.1, read on the forward strand.
TTGAATTTTATCGCTGTTTTATCACAAAGTTTTCCAAAACTACACAAGCACCCTCTCTATTGCTTATTAATGACATATTTTATTTTACTGATGCTTGTTTGGAGACTTTCTGCAGGATAAAGACAATCACTAACACTCTTGATACTTTTTGTGGTGGCGAGTTTATGATCGAGAAAGTGGATATTACGCCTTTTTCGGAGTATTTTTGAGGAGGTCAAGCTAATGACTCTAAATAAGCGCTTCATGGGAGGCAACCCATGCATTAGTGTAGGAAAAAAATTGAGCGTTGTATGAAGGAAAAAAAATGAGTGTAGTGAAAAAAAAAAAGTAGTAGTAGTGTTCAAAAAAAAAAAAAAAACGAGTAAAGCAGAATGTAACCGCGCATCAGGCGCCAGAACAGCGCATCAAGCGCCATGTAACGCAGAAGCTAAGCGCGCATCAGGCGCCAGAACCGCGCAGAAGCGCCCAGTCACGCAGAACGGACCCGCGCAACAGCGCTGTACCGCGCGAAAGACCCTGTAACGCAGCTATAAGCTGCGTGACAACACCTGTCTGCCAGAATTTTTCCCGAAAAATTGTGTTTTTGCTCATAAAATCAACCCCAAATTCAATCCTAACCCAAATTCTTTCAATCCCTAATTCCTATATCTATCCTACATCAAATCCTAACCTCTCCAAATCTCTCCTACACAATTAAAATTTTTATTCAACCTATCCATCATCTTATATATATACACACCTATCCATACAAATCCAATTCCTCTTCTATTTTTTTTAAATCTCCAAAAATTCAATTCTAAAGAGGAATTAATTGCAAGTTCACCTCTTCAATTCGTAGTGGGTTTATTTCTTCTCTCAAATTTTATTTTGATTACGAATTTGTGTTCTTGTAAATTGGGATTTATATTATTCTTGATATATTGGGGTATTTTTGGTGTGATATTGCTTGGTAATTTTTGGTGGAGCTTCTTGTGAGTTGGGTATTTATTCTTTTGGCTCGTAAGCATGGGAGAGATAGTGCTAATGTTGGGAAATTTTCGTTTTCGACGGTGGAGGTTAAATTTAATCGGTTGATGTGAGGCTAATTGCTAAGGAAAGGGGATTTTTGCGAGGAAAAAATTGTTGGGTTGGTTCATATGATTGGTGAGTGGTTCGGAAGTGGTGAGTGGATGGCTCCTAAGCAAATGAGGGATGGTTTTCACACCTGACATCTTGATTCCAGGGGAGTTTTCTTTCTTTTCTTTTTAGTGTAGTTTTATTTTGTTTTTAGTTGTAGTTTTGTATCTTGTTCATTACTTCATTGGGGACAATGAACCGCTTAAGTGTGGGGAGGTGTTCTCAACGTAGTGTATTACTTGTTTAAAAATAAAAATTAAAAAAAAATTAAAAAATTAAAAATACCAAAAATAATTCTAGCCATGCAATTTGATTGGTTGTTGTATTTTGCTTGATACACCCATGCATGCGTAGAATTCTTATGTTCTTGACGCTTTTGTATGAGAAGTGACGTGCTTTGTTCTTGTGCACACACTTTCACTAGCAAGTTGAAGCTGGTAGACTTAATTGGATGTTGTAAGTGATTAGAATGACATGAATATGTGTAAGATGACTTGGTTTTCATGCTTTGAGTACAAGTAGGTGCGTTAGAGAGTCTTGTTACTTGGGATTGATTATGTTTTGTCACACCAAGTGAGTTTTGAGCCTATATGCATATCTTTTGCATGATTTTTCGTTTGCTTGAGTGTCCACATGTTGTTTACATTGCTAGCACTTACTTGAGATCTTTCTTGAAATGCATGATATTATTTGATGATGAGTTGATAAAGGCACTTAGGTTTGACCTCGTGTTTCCCATATTTCCACACCTTTTAAACATGATCAATTAGTTAACCCTTTGAGCCTAATCCTATTCTTTCGTGACACACTACATTACTTGCCATTATCCTTTTTATTCTATTGGCCTTACATTAAATTTGAACCTAAATTGTCAAAGGCTAGTATAGTGCTTAAGGGAGTAATAATGTGTTCATAAAAGGGGGGGTTTTATTGATGATCATACTTTTGGGGAATATTGATTTTGGTCGATGCTTGCTAGTCGAAATTCATAAAAATATCTATGGATCATTGTGCTTATTCCTTAGCTCTCAGAAAAAAAAAATAGAAAGAAAAAAAGAAAAAATAAATAAATTTGAGAGCATTCTTATGTTTGTATGATCCTTCTTCATTCGACTAGTCAAGTTATTATGTAAGGGTTATTGAAAAATCCAAGTGTGGGGAAGTATTTGTGGTTTTAATAGAAAGGGAATTGAATAATGATTATTGTTGGGTACTAGCTTTTGACGTAACCTGTTTTAGCTTTACTTGACATACCTGGTCCCTAGCCCACGCTACAACCCAAATAAAGACCTTTTGATTGTCATCAGTGATGTATGTTGTGTTGAGAGTGAGATTGATTGCGAGTGTCAAGTTGTGTTTATGATTTTGTTGGAATTGAGTGATACACTTAACCTTGTTCTTGAGTGAATATTCGTTTTTGAGTGAAAGGTGAGTTATTACTTGTTTTGGCATAGGAGATCCCGTGTTTAGACTTAAAGATGTGTTTCTTGTGGGCTTAGCATGATTACCAACGATTTTTACACTTGACATGAATTTTTATGACCTTCTGCATGTTAGTTGAGTAGACTACGTGAATACTTGCACTTTCGACACCAAGACATCGTATGTTTGCTTTGATTCTTAAGTTGATGTGGCATGAGAGGACTTGTGTGTGTGGTGTTGTGTTAGCATTGATCTTTTGCATGGTTAGATGAATTTTGTGGGTACATTCACTATAAACCCTCACGAGACAACACTCGTCCTACTAGGGCTGCCTAGGGGTTTAACGGCTTGTTGCATATGCTCAATGCAATCATGTCATCTACGAAAGTGATGTTTGTTAGGACTTAGTTTTTATTTCACTTATTTGCCCGAGGACGTGCAAATGCTTAGTGTGGGGATGTTTGATGGAGTATATTTTTTATATATATTTTAGATGATTTTATTCTCATATTTATTGTGTTTTGCATTGATTTGGATTTTTATTTAATAGATTTTATTATTTTATTGTAGGGAATAAAGAATTCATGACTTGGAAGGATTTGGAACAAAAAGAGCTATTTTGGAGATAAAATAGGAGAAAATTCGTATTATTGGGCTACACAGGCTGCCTGCACTGTTTGGGCCATATCTTGAGTTCAAGAAGTCAGAATTTGACGATCTTACTGTCCACGCGAAGCTTGTGGAATTTTCTTTAATTCAGAGGTGGTCCAATAAGCAAAATCGAACTGGAAGAGCCCAGAAACAGAGGAGAAAAAGAAGTTACGAATTTTAATTAAGGAATCCTATTCAGTTATGGAATCCTACTTGTAATTTATTTAGAGTATTAAAATACTTTTATTGGGCAAGACTTTTAGAGCCTATATAAACACATCTAGGGTATTATTTTGAGAAGGGGAGAAAAAGGATGTAATATTAGATCAGATAATATAGTTTAGAGTAGATTAGTAATATTAGTTGGAGATGTAGAGAAACACCATGACTCTTCTTTTGGGTGACAACATTGAAGTTTGAAGGTTTTGTTCTCTTAATCTTTTCTTTGTTCTTATTAGTTTAATTATGTTTTCTTGTTTTACTAGTTGTTTTACTTGTTTAATTATTAGTGAGTAGTTATTTCTAGGGCTTAAAGGGAAGCCATGTTTGCACTAATATTGGCATGATTTTCATAGTGGTTTGATTGGTTATGGTTAATTCTGATTGATATGTTTTAATCATTAATTTGTGTAATCGGCCGATATCATGGATTAATTATATGTAAATAGGGGTATGGATCGAGAGATTTACTTACTAGAGGCACACATACGATTAGTAGAATTGAATTTGAGTGCGGAAGCATCATTGGATTTCTGAGAGCGTTAATTCTTGGAAGAGATTAAATTGACTCTAATTACCTGATTGATTGAATTACTAAAAGTGGTTAATTGTGTTGAATGTTTCGAGAGTGTTAATGCTTGAAAGAGATTAACATACTCTAGTTATAGGATCACATTGATTACTTTAACTTAAGAGCCAATTGTGTAAGCATGGTGGACCTGATTGCCCTAGGTTTTAAATAATTTGTTTATCATCTATTTAATTAGTGTTAATCTTGTTTAATTAGTTAATTAATATTCTCCAATAATCGTTTCTCCCTGAAACAATTAGCGATAACTGAAAAGGAATTAGTAGAACCTGTCTCCTTGTGGATTCGACCCGCTTGCCATCTGTACTAGAAATAGACACCGTGCGCTTGCGGTTAGGTATAATTTGACACATCAGTTAGCGTTTAAAAATCAGGCCGCCGGATTTAATTTTTTAATTAAAATTTTTAAATTGAAAAAATACAATTTTAATTAAATTTAGGGGTTCAACAATTAACTTTTGGGGTGCAACATTTCCATTTTGGGTTTTAGAAATTACCCAAAACCAAACTTAAAGTAACGTTTCAAACAAAATTTTTTTTTTTACCCAAAACCAAACTTAAAGTAGCGGTACTAGCCCCCAAAACCAAACTTAAAGTAGTGTTACTAGGCCAAAACAAAACTTCAAGTAGCGTTTAAAGTAAAAAAAAAAAAAAAAAGGTAAAACGCTACACGAAGTAACGTTTCTTTTAAAAAAATAAAACGCTACACAATCTAGTGTAAAAAAAATAAAACGCTACAGGATCTAGTATTTTGGAGTGATATTTGGGACCAACTTTTTGATCCGTAATATTTGGGGCCGTTTATCTCCAAATTGTGATATCGGGCCCAACACCCCTATATTTGTTTGTCTGATTTTAATATTCGAAGATACATTTTATAATATTATTCTCAAACCCGAGTAATAGAATTGAGAAAGACGATTACCTGGATCAGATTGTGGAGGCGAGGGAGATAGAGACGGATAGGGACGGAGAGAGAGATCGAGAGAGAGAGAGAAAGACAATGCCATCGCCTTCGGCAACTCCAAACAACGGACAAGTTGAAATAGAAGAAGAAGATGAATCATCATCATCATCATCCACACTAAAATTTGGGACTAGAGAAGCTGTTGAAGAGGTAAGGAAACTAACAGACGTAGGTACAATGACACGTCTTCTCCATGAATGTATTGCATATCAACGTGCCTTAGATCTTAATTTAGATAATATTCTCACTCACCGTTCAGATCTCGATAAACATCTCTCTCTTCTTCACAAATCTTCGAATGTTCTCGATTTTGTTAAATCTGATTCCAATCAAATGCTTTCCAATGTTCGTTCCACTTGCGTTTTAGCTGATCAAGTTAGTGGAAAGGTTCGTGAGCTCGATCAAGCTCAATCTCGTGTTAATTGTACTTTACTCCGTATTGATGCTATTGTTGAGCGTGGTAATTGTCTCGAAGGCGTTAGGAAGGCTCTCGAGTCCGAAGATTTTGAATCCGCTGCTCAATATGTTCACACTTTTCTTCAAATTGATGATAAGTATAAGGATCCTGGTGGTTCTGATCAGAGAGATCAGTTACTTGCTGCTAAGAAACAATTACAAACTATTATTCGTAAGAGATTATCGTCTGCCATTGATCAACGTGATCATCCGGTTATTCTTCGATTTATTAAGCTGTTTTCGCCTTTAGGTTTAGAAGAGGAAGGATTGCAAGATTATGTTAATTATCTTAAGAAAGTGATTTCTATGAGATCTAGGGTTGAGTTTGAGCAATTGCTTCAACTCATGGAACAACAAGTCAATCAAACACCACCACCCGTTGTTAATTTTGTTGCCTGCTTAACTAACTTGTTTAAAGATGTTGTCGTGGCAATTGAAGAAAATGATGAGATTTTGAGGAGTTTATGCGGAGAAGACGGTATTGTGTATGCTATAATTGAGCTTCAAGAGGAATGTGATTCCAGAGGTTCTCTCATTCTTAAAAAGTATATGGAATATAGAAAGTTAGCTAGATTGACTTCTCAAATTAATTCTTATAAGAGTGATTTACTCCCTGTTGGTGGAGTTGAGGGTCCGGACCCTAGGGAGATTGAAATGTTTTTGGAAGAGATCCTCACACTTACTCAATTGGGTGAGGATTATACTGAGTACATGATTTCAAAAATTAGAGGCTTGAGCTCTGTTAATCCTGAGCTGGGTCCTCGAGCAACCAAAACTTTTAGAAGTGGAAATTTTAGTAAAGTTGCTCAAGATATCACTGGTTATTATGTCATTCTCGAGGGGTTCTTCATGGTGGAGAATGTTAGAAAGGCTATCAAAATCGATGAGCATGTGCTTGACAGTCTCACGACGTCGATGGTAGACGATGTGTTCTATGTTCTTCAGAGTTGTTGTCGTAGGTCAATATCCACTTCCAACATGAACTCTGTTATCCCAGTCCTCAGTAATGCCGTGAGTTTGTTGGGCAACGAGTATAAAGAAGCTTTGCAGCAAAAAATTGGAGAGCCTTACCTCGGCGTAAAGCTTTTTTCAGGTGGTGATGCTGTGCCGAAGATCGGGACGGAGGTTGCTACTTCACTTAATAACTTGGATGTCAGTAGTGAATATGCCCTCAAACTTCGTCATGAGATTGAACAGCAATGTTTAGAGGTGAGTGCTACATTATCTTAGTTTTTTTTTTTTTGCTTAATAGAATTCTTTAGCTTTAAGATCTGCAATGAAAAAGTCTTTAATTAGTTAGGGTCATTTGACGTCTACCAGTGACTTTTTGGTGCCCAACTGCTAACTACGATGTCATTCTGTTAATTCTTGTGACCATATTCATCCGTTTCTAGGATAGAGAGTAGAATGCACTAATGCTCGATCTGCTTAAGCGTAATTGATTCTTATTATAAGTCACATGTTATACAAAGAAACTATGTTATTAAATGGCAGGCAACTATATGCTGAATGTCTAAGAGGTGTATGCTCGGTGAAGTCTCTAGCCTAGAGACTCTTAGGAAATGCCTTGGGCAACTGCCTTCTAAGCTAGCACATAATTTATACCTTAAACCTTATGTACCATGCTGCTGTGACCCTGAACCCTGAGGGAGGGAGGGAGAGAGGAAGGTGCTACTGTTCAGCGGTTGCTTAATTTTTTATTTTTTTTTACTAATGCATCACATTCTTTTCTTCTGTCAAGATTTTCTGTTCTGGTAAGTTCAAGCAAGCAACTTCTTTGTTGTTGGTCATGTCTGAGACAGTAATGTACAGTCTGTACCACATTTTTATCTGTCTCGTATTCGCTTATCATTTATCATAACGTTTTAGTTTTTAATCTAAGTTATTCATTCATGACCAAAATGGAAGCCAATAGTATTAATGATTAGGTGTGAAAATCATTTATTTGAGTTTCTGTGGTAGTAACTAGTGTTAACGAAATGGTGTGAAAGTCAATTATTTGACTTTTACTTTGTTTTTTTAGCAAAAAAAAAAAAGAAATGTTGTAAAAAACTTTTTCACATATATACAACACACTACTCTGAGCCACAATCTATTTGGCGATCTCCTTTGAATCAAGTACGACACGAGTCCTTTAGAATGATATAATCTGCATCCGATATTGTACAACATTACTGCAATGCACTGTTCAACATGTGATACAACTGACACATTCCAAATGTGGGACTGTTGAACTATCTTGTTCTGTTGTTCATCAGTAGGGTTATTCCCGTTCCTTGACATATATGTATATACCTGTGTGAGTATAAATATAGGCTACATACAGATCCTTTTTTTTTTTAATTCTGTGTGTGTGTGCACACGCATAAAATGTACATCCTGAACTGCTATAGCAACTGTTATATTGTTGTAATGGCATGAATTCTTTTGCGCTTTGGTTGTTTTTTTATAATATGCCATCATGGATTTCTGTTGAAGAAGTATTCTGCTGTTGTATTTTTAAGGATAATTATCTGTTTTTTTATGCATCTGATCTGGGTTAATGTGTTTTGGATGTTGTATTGTAAGCTAATCTATTACTATAGTGGTGAATGGACTTGTTTATGTAATTACTAAAATACACTGGATTGAAACAAGGATGTAAGAACTGAAAAAAAAATGAATGCATCTTAATTAAGGTGTGTGTATTACTGACAAAGATGATTATGAGAATGCTCATCTGGTAAAAAGGACCAGCTAGTTGTAGCTTGGTATCGGACAATTTTGTGAGAATGTGGTTACACACAGATCATTTTGTGTGTGTGTGTGTGAGAGAGAGAGGGAGGGGGGGAGAGAGAGAGAGAGAGAGCGAGGGAGGGAGGCAGGGAGTGGATGCATAAATATGATCAGGTTATCTCTGTCCTCCCAAACAGTATGCTGGTGCTTGGGTGGAGTCATGACAAACTTTAGAAGGTATAAGGAACCTGTTCTAATGGATTGGCAACAACCGATTGGCACATCTGAAATCACTTGTGAGAATCATAAAATAAGCGAGAACAAAAATCATAGACATATAAGAATATGTGCAAAGGAATCTATTATAACAGTTTATCAAATATCTAATGATTAAAGACTCCACAATCGGATTAAATTTGATTTATCGATATATAACAACACATTGATCTAGGAGGTCCCTCACAGTTTTACTAGTACCTATTTGTTCCATCGCACTTGTTTTCTCGATTGTTCCATCACACTTGTTTTCTCTATTGTTGTAGTGACTAATATAAACTGACATATGAGCCTTCTGCAAATTTACATGAGAAATTTCTTCCTCCCTCCCTCCCGCGTGTGTACAGTTAAACCTTGATAGATGAATACCTTGTCCCTTATATGTTTGGACTGGAATTTTTTATTTTTTTTTCATTTGACGAGCTTATGCATTATCGAGGTTCTATTATATATATGTATATCTGGCTTTCACGTTACCTAAGAATATATGGCTTTTCTGTTAACTGAAATAAATGTTATTAGGTTTTCCCTGCACCAGCTGATAGAGAGAGAGTTAAATCCTGTTTATCCGAATTGGGTGAGATGAGCAACAGTTTCAAAAAGGCCTTGAATGATAAAATGGAGCAACTGGTTGCATCTGTGACACCTAGAATCCGTCGAGTGCTTGACAGTGTTGGTGCAATCAGTTATGAGCTATCTGAGGCCGAGTATGCAGAGAATGAAGTAAACGATCCATGGGTGCAGAGTCTTCTCCATGATATTGAGACCAACATTGCATGGCTCCAACCTTTGATGACTGCCAACAATTATGATTTATTTGTTCATCTTGTCATTGACGTTGTTGTAAAAAGGCTTGAAGTTATTATGCTGCAGAAACGATTCAGTCAGCTGGGAGGTCTTCAACTCGACAGAGATGCTAGAGCTTTAGTTAGTCATTTCAACGGCATGACTCAAAGAACCGTTAGAGACAAATTTGCTCGCCTCACCCAAATGGCCACCATCTTAAACTTGGAAAAGGTATCTGAGATTTTGGATTTCTGGGGTGAGAATTCAGGACCTATGACTTGGAGACTAACACCAGCTGAGGTGAGGAGAGTGTTAAGTTTGAGAATTGATTTTAGACCCGAAGCTATTGCTGCCTTAAAATTGTGATTTGTTTAATTAATTTCATAATTTCATTCTGCTTTAAATTTGTAATTTCTTTGACAAAATTATGGTTTCTTTTGGTTATGACTGGTAATAATTCAGAGTTAGACTCTTTCAGTTTAGTTTATTAAAATTCCTACACGAGCAAAGCAGGATGAAGATGATCATTTATAAAATTATAAAATTAAATTGAGTTGTTTAAAAAGTACTTTCTACCAATTTCTAATTTTAAACTATTTTGTTAACTGAATCATTTTTTAACATGTTACAAATATATTTTGTAACTTTAAAGTGAAGAAAATCATTTTAAGCCCCAAAATTCCATGACAAACAAGCTCAAAGATTAATGAAAATGATTGTACCAACTAGATCTGTTAATGTTAATGGGATCAGGTTCGGATCAAATTGATCGAATCAGTATCAAACTTTTTACAGACCTACGGGTCGATCCATATTTGGATCTACTTTGTTGCATTCTGTTAATTTTGGTTACCTCTATAATTAATGGGTGAAGTGCCAAAATGGCACAATTTGGGAGAAAAATGTTCAAAATAGCACTTTCTGGGAAGTGTACCCGCGCATGCGCATGGCACACGCTTCACGCATTTACTGTATGCGTTACGGGGTAACGCATGTATAACATGCGTTACTCGTGTATTTTTTACACATCCAGCTGATTTTTCGAGCAATACGCATCACACACATGCGTTTGGGGTGTACAAAATGTTTTTTCAGCTGGGTGCAGAGAGAAAAACACTGGTAACGATGCGTTACCCCAAAACGCAGTCTGCTCTTGCGTTATGTAAGTGCCAGGCGCGGGTAGTGTTTCCCAAAAGTGCTATTTTGGACATCCAACCCCCATTTTTGTGCCATTTTGGGCATTTTCTCATAAGTAATTTAGGTAATAAAGTGCATTTTGTGTATTCGTACTGTACTCTAAATTTTGAACTAACTTGAAATACTAATATTTGTATTTTATTACACTTTGTTACATTTCGTTAATTTGGATTAATTCCATTAGTAATTTAAGTAATAAAATGCATTTTATGTACTCATAGTGTACTCTAAATTTTGAACTAAAGTATTGCAAATGGTATCTTGAGTAAAGTGTGAGTATACAAAATACACTTTACTCCTGAAATTACTTCCATAATTAAAATTAACGAAATGCAACAATATGTAATAAAATACAATTAGTAATATTTCAAGTGCTCAATTTCAAACTATAATATTATAAATGAGGTCTTGAATAAAAAATGAGTACACAAAGTATATTTTTCTCTAAAAACAACCATGAATTTAAAATTTTCAATTAAAAAAAAATGATATTTCGTGTACTAGCCAAAATAAGTCGGCAAGTATGCTTCAAGATTATGAAAGGACTGAAATATATACATTATTAACAATTAAAATGGATACATAGCTTTTTCTTTTTCATTACTTCCACCACGTCACAAAATTTAGAAAATAATTTTTGCTTCATACAATACATAATGCTTAATATAAATAATATGATATATATAATATAATATTGTATAATCGGATCAAATCATAAACGGATCAAATCATCCTAAATTTATATTCGATCCATTATTTTCAACTTTTTTTTAATTAAATCGAATTTCGAATTGAATATTTTTTTGACAAATCCATATCCGTTATCTACTTCCACCAGACACACTAAACGTGACATGAAAGCAGCACGTACCACTTCACACAACCAAAACTAATGAAATAATGCACCAAATTCTTGTACCACATTTATCAATATTGTTGTATTAACAGAAGTATATAATAATTCGGTAAATGATCTATTCCAACAAACAAAACTATGTAAAACCTGGCATGTTACATATTTCATACCACTTGCGTTGCGAGGTGGATTGGCAGGACTAACAGTATACGAGTACTATTTTCGTAAAGTAATCTATACAGGTGTAGGGTAGACAGAAAAGAATATTGCATAGTACAGGTATCAACTATTTACTAACAAAGAATATAATCCTCATCCTATTCATGGCTATGTATCTATGATCCCCTGGCATAAAAATCATGTACTTCTCAGCAAAAATATCTAGGAAGAAAATTTGCGTCACAGCTTGTAAAGACACATTACGACAGAAAATTCACGAATCGCTCCAACTATCTTCATCCTCATCGCTACCAGCAAATGCCTAAGTAAAAAATTAACCATTCTCATTATTCCAGTGCAAGAAGGGCAAGTACAATAGACAAAAAAAAGTGGGAACCAAGCACTGGAGGAAATAAGGTAAACCTGGCGAATAGCATTTGCTTTCTCCAAAATGGCTGCAACTTTTAAATTTGTTTTAGGACCCTGAATGCTTGGTCTTATCGCTACTGCAGGTTTCAAACTGAATGACTGGAGAAACAATAGAAAATCAATCATCATATCAACAAATGAACTCAATAAAAATATTAATCAGAGATGGGTGGAGGGGGGGGGGGGGGGGTTTCATCAGTTTTACCTTGGCGAGTATTTGCTCTAACAGACCATCACTTTCTTCTGCCTTTTGTACCTCAGGCCGAGACCGTTCCGTCACCTTCCTCAACTGCATATAGGTCCATAAACTTACGAAACAAGAATTTTCAATATTGCATTCATTTAATATAGTGGGAAAACAATTACTACCATGCTCTTGTCATGAGCAGCAACAGCATCAATGAGAGGACTACGAGGCCGCGGAAGCTTCATAGGCCGATTTCCATTCAGTACTCCAGCTTCCATAGCTGGATACAAAGAGTTACTCGTCGATGTTACAGTTTCACCTTCCAAAGTCGTACAAACATCCTTAACATGTTCATCTGCTACTGTTGGTTGTGGAAAATTTGTGTCTGAAAACTTTATCAGCCCAACTTCCTCTCTTGCATAAGTGCTCTCACGTTCTAGACATACTTCCGGTTGCATTTGACTGGAAGGATGACTAGGTACAGATCCAGAAAAATATGATGCATCTGCACCAGTTAAAGTCGAAGATGGAGTAACAGTAGACAGCATACTTCCTGCTTCTCCAGCATGCATAAGGTGACCGGGGCTCTCATTATCTGTAGAAAGCATTGTTAAGCACGGGTCTGTGTTAGACATTCTATCAGAAGTTGGAACGTCTCTGCTTCTATTATTAGAGGTGAGTGGCATTTGCATTGACAGTGGACTGGAATGTGCCGTAGTTACCAGCAAGTGCTCATAAGCATGTTGATGGTCCTTATCTTTAATAGCAAGCGGTGGCACAACTGGAACTGGAGCCAGGAAATCATCCCTATTCGTTAAATTACCCATTTGAGTGTTATAATTGGTTTTAGATGGAAACATTGGTTGAAATAGGCCAAACGTATTTTGCACTGAGTTCCTATCTGAAGGCAGGGAAGCATGTTGCTGAACCTTCCCTGTCCTCCACTGCACTGGAGGTAGAGGTGGCAGCGGAGGCATTTCAGGCAACCCACCTTGAGGTAATTCAGGAAATGAACGGACTGCACTTAATCCATCCGTAGCTTGTGCAGAGATGTCAACCTCATGGCTTTCCGGTTGAGAGAGTTCTGATGTAGGGGTCACTGACGATGCCCTTGGAGAAGTAACAAAGTTTCCTCCGTGATCAATATGATTTATGTCCAACTTGGATGACACCCCAAAGCTTGCTTTATCACCATATAGAGTCTCCACAGCAAGGTCATCAGCCTGAAAGTTTACTGGAACTACAGACTTGCTTGCAACAAAACAAGGTTCAGAATAAGTATCACTGCTTCCTTCACCCAGGAGATTTAGACAGCTTAACTGTTCCGACTGAGATACTTCCTTGGGTTTTGATTCAACCACATGCTGATGTTCATTATTAAACTGATCAGTCTGTAGGGTGAGCTCTGGTTTAGAAAGAGTGCTTACCTCAGGAAAGTTTTGTGGTAATACAGGTGAAGTATCACCAGAATGTTCATGCAAATTATTCTCCCCAGAAGAAACTGGTAGTGTACTTTGGACACAGTACATTGAAGAAGATGAAAACACAGTGGTTTCAATAGGTTGCAAACTCGATACAGGAACATAACTAACCATTTCAGTGTCTGAATGATCACCAATGTCTTTCTCAGATCGAACGGAGTTCAAATCCGGTGGTGCAGTTTCCTGATGAACCTCTGCTGTTTGCTTAACTGATTCATTATAGTTCTGTGGAACAATTTCATCATAGACGTCAGATCCATACTGATCTGGATTCTGAGCACAGTGGAAATCTTCTGCCTGCAAAGTTTTTTTAAATATAGAATCAACTTTGTCCGTCTCACTATCATGATTTGCAACAATGGTGTCGGCAATAATGTTTTCTAATTGACTCAATTCGGTTTGTTTTTCATCAGTGAGTAATTCAGGACCTGTAGGGTTCAGGGCACCCAAGGAAATTGCAAGTGCAGCAGCTTCGATATCATCCACACCGGAGGAAACTTCAACAAATCCACCATCAGCCACTTTGCTGGGAAGAGGAAAATCAGTGGAAGATCTAAAACCTCCAGAGTACAAGTGATCAGATTTAATCATAACTGCAGTAGCTTCACTTCCTACCAAACTAGTGCTGCTGGCAATTTCATCTGTCTCACCACTGTAAGCTTCCGGAAGAATGCTAGTAGGGCTTTCTTCTTCGCAAGTAGCATCAAAAGCTGCAACAATAGAAATTTCAGGAACATCCTCTGCCCATTCTGCTTCCTGTTTCTCCGCAACTGAAGAAATATGACAACTGTCTGATGCAATATTAGAGTCAACAGTTATCGATTTAGCTGATGAATACACATTATCTACAGAACCAAGGACCTCAGGCTGCAGAACTGTGTTACTTGTTTTAGAATCCAAAAGGGCTGGTGAAGTAGGTTTAATGTCTGCATGTGAAATAACGGAATGCGGAGGACTTATTTGTCTGTCCATGAAATCCTCGGTAAAAATATCTTCCTCATATTCTACTTCAAACAAATTATACAATGAATTGTCATGTTTCTTGGGAATTACCTCAAGAATGTTTTCAGAAATATGGATTGAAGCACTAGGAAGAACACTTAGATCACCATCTAACTTTTCCAGAATATCGTTTTCAGCAGATGCTGTATGTACGGGTGGTTCATCAACTTTTGTTTCTGAAGGAACACTAGAGTGTCTAGATGTCCAAGGTATATTATTGCCCTGACTTCTGCTATTTTCTTCAATTTTGACAGATTCGGTGTCTAGTTCGTCATGGTTGGAGGATATTTTAACGGTTTGTGCTCCCGTTGATGTGCCTCTAGCTATCCCATCATCCAGAGGTATACGTGTAAGAACTGAATCTGGATTCAGCACACTAGAACAAGGATCTCCAGAATAAGACCCATAAATTGGCAAAATAGTTACCTCATTAGATGTATCATCAGAGACATCAATCTTTGGAGGTTGATAATCCTGAGCCTCTAAAAGCTCTTCACTTGAGGAATGCTTTTTCATTGACATAACAGTAACCTCATTGTCACAAAATTTAGTAGATGGTGACACTTTAGCTGCAACAGGAATATCTACTGGCACATTCTCAGCTGCAGTGCTTCCAGTATCAGAGTATGAAAAACTAGATGACCCCTTTCTAACTGAATCATTCCCATCTTCTGATCCATTTGAGTTTCCAGTTGACGGAGAATCTGAAGATTGAACTTGAAGCAGTTCTTCATTTACATCACAATCGGTCTCCTGATTCTCCATATACACAAAGCCAATATCAGTTCTGGATCTGAATTCAGTGTCCGTCTCAATTTCTGGCTCCATGGTAGCAAGAGCATCCATGTACGTATCTACTTCACTTGCAACATCATCTGACTGGTTATCCTCCTCACTAGCATCAGGTTTGCTTTCTCTGTCCACTGCTATCTCTTTTTCATCAACCACCTCAAGAGGATATTGCTTGGTCCCCAAAGAAAGTTCTCTACATTGGAGATCCTCACTTACCTCATCCACAAATGGTGTTAGTACAGTCCTCTCCACACTCGTTGATTCTTTCAGATAACTTACTCCAGTTCCTGACGCACTAGCAGTTTGGCATGGCAATTCAAGAGTCAAGGAACCATAACCGACTTCATGAACGACTTTGTCCTTGGGCGAAGACACGCCAATAAATTTTTCCATAAAACTTTTCCCAGTTTCTGAGCCAAATGAATGCCTATTTAATCTCTTCAGTTTCACACGACGTGCAGCATCGGTGACACCATTCTCGACACGATCCTCTAAAAGTAACTGTTGGAGTCTGCAGTATTACATTGAAAATAGTTCATTCACGACTCCAATCTGAAAGATGAGCATCATAGTAAATTTAGATAATCAGAATCCTACTTGGCATTAGATGCTGGTAAGACCTCTGGAGTTCCAGCATTCCTCAAGCGTGAACCTTTCTTCTGCTACCAAAAAAAACACTGATTAAAAAAATAACCAGAGAAAATCAAGTAAAAAACTTTCTGCTTCATGAAGCAAATAAACATTATAATTGTCTATGGTGTGGACCCACTCAAAGTAAAATGATTATACCAAGTAAACAATACTAACTTATAATTATATGAAGAAGACAAAGTAAATAGGATTACTTATGCTTGAGTGGCAATGAGTGCAGATAAAGAAGTTTGGCATTAGTAAGTAACACGATTTGATGGATCCCAGAAACTTGGACATCGACTTTGATATGTGTGTGATTGCCAGAACAATTGTAAGGTTCCTATTAACTATATTTCTATAATTACGATCAAACCCATAACAGTGGAAACAAAGAATTATGATTGTTAACTATGACTGTTGTTCATGACAATAAACCTTGGATTTACGAGATCTTTTTTCCTTCTGAACTTCTGCACTCGAAAGCCCATAGGATAATGCTTCCACTTTAAAGAAAGATGGATCTGTGTACCGTTTTAAACATGCTCCAGCACCAGCAACATCAAATCTATTACAGAGCAGGTTTATTTATAAGGTCTCCATCTCACAAGAAATATTCATTGTAAAATAAAAAAAACTGGTTATACTTGTCAAGAAGAAACAAGCGAGGAGGCCCGCGACATTCTTCATAAGAATCCATGATAAATCTTGGCAAGTCTCCCCCGGTAATCAGATTCTGGTTTTTCTGCAGACTAGGATGCCAGCCAGCACCTGTGAATCAAAATATCCATCATTTTTTGTCATCCTAATAATTCTATTTGTAAACTAAAGATAAGAATATTGGCACAAACATAGTTGTTAACCATCCAGATATGATGAGTCAAACCTTAAAATTAAGCGAAATGCAATTATGCAAAGTTGTTTGGTAAGTCAAACTATAATGGTTATCTGTTCTGGGCCTTCTGGCATGCTAAAGAAGAAATGCCTTGCTATTATATTTGTAAGTACAGCATTCAGAATAGAGTAGTGAATTTAGAAGTACCAAACCTGGATTGAATCCAATAAAAGCTATGTAATAAAAATGATTTCGTAGTAAGAGATTAAGTGCCACCCAAACCTGGATTAGAATAGAAAGCCGAGGGACTTGTTTGTGACAAAAATGCCTTCTCTATCACAGGAAAATCTGCCTCAAGCTGTTTTACGCGAACCATCATACCATGGCCTCTTGTAGCAGTTACCATCACTTCCTCGTGCAAATCATGAAAAACCTCAGCAGCAAACCTGTAGCACGCAAGGAACAAATGTTATATGCAATTCTTTCATTAAAGCATATATACATAAAAATAAACCTGAGATATGGCTATTACTTCACAGATAAAAAGCTAATTTTGTATTCCACATTTCCGTTTATTTTTTTCTATTCAACTATTATTGAAGTTAAAATGCTGCAGTGTGCAACCTAATAGTTTTCTCAACAATGCCATATGTAAAGATATAGCACTCTTTAGCTCAACTTTTCACAAAAAGAATTCCTAAAAGCTCACATGTACAGTTGACAAAAACAAATTAAGAACTTGCACAATTTCTTCCAAAAGAGCGAAATTATTAGTAATAGAGAGAAAAAAAGGTTCTGGACCCAAAAAACTCCAGCTAGCTCCTCTTGGCCTATCGGGAAAATATTAAATGCTAGAAATGATGCTATCCAGTTTGTGAAGTACCATGTGGACAGAGAAGCAGATTTATGCTATGGCACGATCAGTGGGCAAGAAATAAACCTCTAATATCTCAGCTGGACTTTAGAGTAATTTCTATTGTGAGGTTTTACAATTTCGCTAAAAGTGTGTTCGATTATTGAGAATAATCAATGGGTCCTGCACCCTTTAAATCATGTTTCTGCTGTGGATTATAGAAATATCATTGGAAGGATTTCCCTGCACCAGCATGACCAGCTTACATGGGATGGGAACCAGGTGAATTCAGTGAAACTTTCAGTCATATGGTATTCCACAAAGTGCTTGTTTTTGCTTTGGCTTGCTCTTGAAATTTTTTTTCATCACCAAGGACCGGATGACACATTTTTGCATGCAAACTGATCTTAAATGTGTTTTATGTAATGTAGAGACGGAGTTCATCTCTCACTTACTCGAAATATGCTGAGACGCAGTTCTGTACCGTTAGCACCAAACTGAATTTTATTGATCATGGGCATGACGAATAGCCATTGAAAACCAGGTCAAGTTCTTTATCAGTGTGATGATACAGAGAATTATTTTAAAGAAGGTTAAGCAGGTGGTAAGGGACCGAGTCCATGGATGCTCTCAATTTCAAAAGGCTTCTGGTAGAGACACATCTATTATTAGCATCTTGTTTTAGACATATATGATGTCGGTTAGTAGAGTTTAGCTAGTTTTTTTATGCTTTTTCTTGTGTTGGCCTTTTGAAGAGGGGAGGGTCTGTCACTCCCTCTCTAGCCCCAGGGGATGCCCTTATTCTTTGTATCTTCTTTCCTTTTCTTGTTTTATAAATTTTATTTAGCAAAATAATAAAAATGAAATCAAGTTCTGTATTGTGGAAAGTCGAAATTCCATAAGATCTCAGACTCTAGCTAAATGCAAACATCGTAAACTACAAAATTTAGGTAGTCAATCCCCAAGGGCTTACATAGTTACATACACTCCTAAATCAAGCAAGCAATCACAACAATTTAGAATACTAGGAACATATATGATATATGTGTGTGTGTGTGTCTAACGATTGGATGATCCAGATAAAAATATTATATAAATTCATAATTAATAGACTTAAACTTATGTTTCATCATAATTGCAAAATTACGCATTGCAGCGCTTAATATGTCCAATTTCAAAGCATTACAAACACAAAAACAAACAACATAAACAATAGAAACATAATGCGTTGAGAGAGAGAGAGAGAGAGAGAGAGAGAGAGAGGAGAGAATGAATGTGTACGGACTGAGCAAGGTCGCCTAATTGACGCAAAACACCAACAAGACCAGCCATAGCAACAGCTTCAAGCAAAGCTTCAGGATCATCATCACCATCTTTATCAGCTCCTCCTCCTCCATATATCTCCGGATCAGCTAAACTATACTCATTTCTTATCTCATATCTACTCATCGGCATCTCTCTCCCTCTCTCTTTCTCTCTCTCTCTCTCTCTCTCTATAGTCTCTCTCTGTTATAAACCCTAACTGACTAACAAACTAACTAACTCAATCTCACTCTAATCCTTCCTCTAAAATCCTAAAAACAACCACATTTGCTACCATTACATGTATACATACACAATTCTATACGTGTACATTGTATGAAGAAAATAAATTGGTAAAGATGAATGAATAGATACATGTGTGATGTGTGTATGTGTATGTATTTACACACAGTGACAGAGAGATTAGCTGGGGCCGTGTATTGTTTGTTTGTATTAAATGGTTGTATTGTATGTAATGAAAATTAAAATACAATTACTAGAAGGAATCAACGGCGGAGATCGTGTCTATCAGGTGGAATGGTGGTGGGACCCATTCTTGTTCATGGCTTCCACAAAATACATGAGTCGTATTTGTTTATTGTCTAGCATTCTGTTTACGACTTCTGCCAATACAATATATATCTATTAATAATTCATGATGTTAACAGAAGAGTTCAGCCAAAATGGATAGAGTCCACCTTATAATTTTTATAATTCAATAATTTCTTTAACAATTGAGAAAAATACAATCAAATTTAACTCAATTCACGGATTTATATTTTTTTGTATAGTTATGTTATGTCCAAATCTGGCATAATAATTATCATGATTTAATTACCTAAATTTATGGTTCATTATCTACAATGGGCCTCGAAGATGAAGATTGGGTCACTAAAAGCCCACTATTGGAATCATCCCAGCCTAACTATAGGGCCATCTCGCTTTTTATCAAATACAAGGGATCGCTTCGTATGACTCCCGTCAAGGGATCGCTTCTTGCTATCATCATATCTACAAACCAACACAGGATCGCTATCTCACTCTCTGTTAGAAGGCTCATAGCTAGATCCCGCGAGGTCACATGAGTATCTATACATTTGGGTTCGCTTCGCATGACTCGACCCCTCGAGGTCGCATGCCTCGCTTATGCTGCATCTCTGCTAGCCTCGCTTGTGAGGTCACATTCTTATCCATGCGAGACCATCGGTTTCCTTCTATAAATCATGGATCATGGATAGGATCAACAACTCACTGCCACATCAGCTCTAAACGAGTGGGCTTGGGCTATGACTTATCCTCTAAAACCCTAGCCCAGCTAGGTAACTTGCTACCCAAGAACTACGTACGGCTTGATCCCTATAAATAGGGTACGTAGGCACCTTGATATGGATGAGAAACACTTCACCCTTGAAATCACCTATCAAGATCAGCCACATCTATACACACAAACCCTAACCCTTATTCTTCTTTTATAAGCTTTATATCCGTATTTAGCTCCGTAAATCCAGCAACCTCCAAAATATTGTTATACAATATTCTCCCTATAACATTTGGCGCTAGAAGGAGGGGCTAGTCATTGATTGGGAGAACGATGACTAAATCACACAAGAAGAGAAATGGTGAAGGGGGAACACCGGGATCGCATAGGAGGAATAAGGATGATCCCCAGAAGGACACACTAGAAGGCGAAGCGCGTAATGAGGGGATCGAGGATGAATTTGAGAAGGATAAAACGCCCCCTGTCGTTCAACAGGTGGCCTTGCCTGGCGAAGTCATGACATTTTTGAAAGGCCTCGGTGACCAAATGATCGAGGTAAGAGAAAAGATGGCCAAGATGGAGAAGCGGCACAGTTCTAGGGGCTTCAAAAGGAATACAAGGACAGGGGATCGAACTCACCAAGCAGAAAGTAGCAAGGGTCCCGCCAAGAAGCTAATTGAGGACTTTGATGATGTGGTGACGGATCGGACGAACCCCGATTGGGAAGAGGAGGTAGCTACTATGGATAAGGAGGGATCGAAAACGAAGCCCGCCTCATCAGAAGGACGGTCCGTTAGTGTCTTTGACCGAGTTGGAAAGAAACTCAGCGAGCACGATCTCCATCTCAAGTTGGTAAAGCTCAAAAATAACAAAGATGGAGGGTCTAAAAATAAGAGTAAGGGCTCTCATCAACCCTTATCTCCTCGAAAAGATCGTGAGCGGTCATATCGTCGCGTTGACAGACCCCCCTCTCCTCGTAGAGAGCGTGAGCGGTCCCATCATCGCGAGGACAGACCCCCTTTCAATCGAGAGCGTGAACGATCCCAGCATCGCGAGGAAGACCCTAAAAATAAGGATCGCAGGAATGACCAAGAAGAGTCTAGTGCCCCAAAAAAGACTCAATCTCATCATACAAGTACTGGAGGAAAGAAAGATGGAGACAAAGAGGCCAGGATTGGGGATTATAAGTTAGAAGAGTTAAAAAAAAGCATTGGATGCGATGAACAACGAGAAGGGGATTTTTAGCAATATGGGTTCCTCCTCGCCCTTCACTCATGAGATCCGCACTGCTCCATTCCCTGCAGTATTTCGAGGTCATCACTCTAACATGACCTATAATGGGGAGACTGATCCAGTTGAGTTCGTTATACGTTTCAACAATGAGATGGAAGTGTATCAAGTATCACAGTTGGCGAGGTGTAGGTTGTAAAGTGCCCAGCAATGGTTCTCGAAGCTGGGATCCCTAGTTGTCATAGATTCTTGGGAACAGTTCGTGGACATCTTTATTAAACAATTTCAATCTTCAATGCTCTATGCACCCCCTGTGTCTACACTGGCGAATATAAAGCAGAAGGAAGGAGAGACTTTGCACGATTACTTCAAGAGGTTCAACGCTGAAGTACCTCATGTGCGAGGTGCTAATGATGAGGCTGTGAAGAATTTCCTTATTGCGGGGGTAAGGGAAGGAACTAAATTCTGGGAGAAACTACAAGAGCAAACCCCTGTTACACTTTCAGAGTTACACAAGGTCGCTGAGCCCTTCAAGCGCGTTGAGAAATCACTGGCAGATCTAAAAAGGAATAATGAAAGGAGTAGCAGTTGGAGTAGAAATAGAGGAGTAAAAAGAAAAGACTCCAGAAGTCCAAGGCAAAGACGGGATCGAAGCCGAAGCCCCAGCCCAAAAAGGAGAGAACACGATCCCTTGAGGCGATCCCCTCCTCGAGATCGCTTTGCTAGAAATGAAGACAAGTTTGTCCCTCTGGTTGCTCCGATTGAACACATTTATGCTGTCAATGCGGACAAAGGAATGTTCAAACGACCCACACCAATGGGTTCAAAGGGAACTGCGGACACTAGCAAGTATTGCGCCTTCCATGAACAAGCGGGGCATGCTACTAACAATTGTTGGCAACTTAAGCAGCAAATTGATCAATTAATTCGGGATGGAAAATTAACTGAATGGGCGGTTCGTGAAGCAAAGAAGCACCAAGGGAATCCCGACAAACAAGGAGTGGGGTATCATGTTGTGCCATATGAGAAGCAAGATGAGCCCCGCAAAGACAGGGAAGAGAGAGCTGGAAGTATACATGTAATCATTGGAGGTCCCCACATTGGGGGGGAGAGTAATAAAGCTAGAGAAAGATATGCACGCGAGGCCAGGGACCGACCCCTCACTAATGTGCATCATCTACAAGAGCGACCTCCAAAGTTGTTTAAAGGCGAAGACACAAACATTATGTTCACTGAGGAAGATGCGAAGTGGGTTCATCATCCCCACTCTGATGCACTTGTGGTTCGGGTTCGCATTGGGTCCCAAAATGTCTATAGGGTCCTTGTTGATAATGGAAGTGCTGTGAACATTCTTACATACGAAGTCTACAAGAGGATGGGATATGTTGATAAGGATCTAATACCCACGGCGGGGCATCTTTATGGGTTCACTGGAGCATCTGTTAGTGTTAAAGGCCTCATTCGGCTCCCCATCACTCTAGGGGACGAGCCTTACATCACCACACAGATCGCTGACTTCATGGTAGTAGATCAACCATCTGCTTACAATGCAATAGTGGGAAGGCCCATCCTGAAGGAAATGAGGGTGGTGACATCTATCTATCACCTCTCTATGAAGTTTCCCACTCCTCATGGTGTTAGTTGTGTGAAAGGAATCCAACATGAATCTCGTGAATGTTATAACAATGCCTTGAAAGCTGCGGAAAAGGGGGGTGGCTTTGTACCAGGAAATATGGAATGTAATATAATATCAATTGAAGAGCTCCCAGATGATTACTTTGAAGGCTTGGGTATCCAGGAAATATGGAATGTAATATAATATCAATTGAAGAGCTCCCAGATGATCAATTGGGGCGCTCATGTTAGAGGCCTCGTAGCCTGTGTTAATTCTCTAGGAGGGAATCGTTGAAGAGGCTAGTGACGATGAGGAGAGCCCAGAACAAGCTGCAGTGCGAGCCCGAAAGGGGAAGTGGGTTCGCAAGAAAACTTCAACCTTGGTAGACCTGCCTAATGGAATAACTCAAGAGACCACAATAATAAATGAATATGGACATGTGGGAGCGATTCCTGCTACAGAAACGATGTCGGCCTCACCACAAAATGGGATTGCGAGGAGGAATGAAGCAGAATCTAGCACGGCTCGAGAATTTGAACTTGATTTAGATCCTCGCATCCCAGAACATGTTGATCGAGCCGGGGCCGCAGAGGAAACCATCTCTATCTTAGTCGATGCCAAAGATCCGACCAAGGTACTGAAGGTCGGGTCGCAACTTAATCCAGGGCTTCGCGAGAGGCTCGTCAGTTTTTTGAGAGCCAATTTGGACGTGTTCGCCTGGTCTCACGAAGATATGATTGGAATTGATCCTAATGTTATGTGCCACAAACTTAACTTGGATCCAAGCAAAAAAGGAATAAGGCAGAAGAGGCGACCCATAAGCGGTGAGCGAGCCGAGGCACTCAAAGAAGAAGTTGACAGACTCCTCGAGGTCGGCCTCGTTAGGGAATCTTTTTACCCTGACTGGCTCGCGAACCCCGTTCTTGTGAAGAAGCCTAATGGGAAGTGGAGAACATGTGTGGATTTTACTGACCTCAACAAACATTGTCCCAAGGATAGTTTCCCACTACCAAGGATCGATCAGTTGGTGGACTCAACAACTGGGCACACACTTCTTAGTTTCATGGATGCCTATTCGGGGTACAATCAGATACCGATGTATGGCCCTGACCAGGAGCACACTTCGTTCATCACTGATAGGGGTCTCTATTGTTACATAGGGATGCCCTTCGGTCTTCTCAATGCTGGGGCCACCTATCAACGGCTCGTTAATATGATGTTCGAGAAACAAATTGGGAAAACAATGGAAGTGTACGTAGATGACTTGTTGGTAAAATCTAAGGAAGCTGGGGATCACATCACTCACCTCGCAGAGATGTTTGACATGCTGAGAAAATACAGGATGAAGCTTAACCCCCAGAAGTGTGTGTTTGGGGTCGAATCTGGGAAAT
The DNA here is from genome assembly GCA_037693485.1 of Kitagawia praeruptora. Lineage (NCBI taxonomy): Eukaryota > Viridiplantae > Streptophyta > Magnoliopsida > Apiales > Apiaceae > Kitagawia > Kitagawia praeruptora. Next base: position 1,083,564 of record CM075349.1, read on the forward strand.
TCCTAGGGTTCATTGTCAATCATAGAGGCATCGAAGCGAACCCTGCAAAAATAAAGGCTTTAATGGACATGTGATCCCCAAGAAGTGTGAAGGAGGTTCAGAGTTTAACAGGAAGGATCGCAGCACTCAATCGGTTTGTTTCCAAGTCATCAGACAAGTGCCAAGAATTCTTCAAGGCAATCAAGAAGGTGGGGAAGGATTTTGAATGGACCCTGCAGTGCGAGGAGGCATTTCAGAAAATTAAGGATCATTTGGGATCGCCACCTCTACTCTCCAAGCCTCGTGAGGGAGAAACACTCATTGTATACCTCGCAGTGTCAGAGCATGCGATCAGTGCTGTTTTGGTTCGCGAGGAGGAAAAAGTTCAGTATCCTATCTACTATGTTAGTCGACGAATGATAGAGGCAGAGACTCGCTACACTAATATGGAAAAACTTGCTTATGCCTTAGTATTGGCCTCGCGAAAGTTAAGGCCATACTTTCAGGCTCACAAAATTGAGGTTCGCACATCTTATCCTCTAAGACAAGTGATGCATAAACCAGAAACTGTAACACCCCCAGATCCAGGGTCAGGGATCTGGTCGTTACGGTCTCAATATCCAACCACAAAATCAACATAATTTAAATTACAACCTTGTGACCCAAAACAACAACATAAAACACACCCGTTATAGTCCCAGAGATGAAATCAGAGTAATCGTCAATATTATTAATCACAAGTTGGAGTTCTTACAACCCAAAGAATTACAATTTTACAATTTACATGCTCTTTGTCATCCATTGGTATATGCCATATATATAAATACATTTGGTGCACAAATGCTAACAACTAGCCTACCAGAGGCTGCATCCTCAGCAATGGTAACTATGACCTCCGCGATTAATCCTCTGACGACTAACACCTGCTATGCTGAGTGCACCTTGCGCGGCCATCTGATCTAGCTGTTGTTGTGATATAAATAAATAAAGCAAGGGTGAGCAATAGCCCACCAAAAATATAATTGAACAGTGATAATATATAACAGTCCAAAATATCTTTGAAACCATATGCCATGCATTAACGATGTAGTACCAATATAAGGTATGAGATGAAGTTACAAGGTAACTCAAAATATATTTGTTTTGAATAAATATCTGCTATGTCAAAGATGAGCCAGATATTATCAACTTTTCATAATAGAGGAACTTGCAGGAAGAATATTGCAATTCCAATTCAAACACTTTTCAAACCTGCCAATAATGATAAGGTTGCAGGAAATTTCCAACATTGAGAGATGAACTAATACTGGAGTTTGACGCGCCAGGAGACATAGCATTTACACGATGATCAGTCGCATGTTATGCTCCCCACCTCTTGTTTACTACATGTAGAAGGAAGCACCGACGGATTTACTTGTCTACCACCCTCTGGAACCCCCCGGCCAACGGTTGGGCCATTTGCTGGACCGGCGCCACTGGGTCACTTACGCATCTCCTAGTTCATTTCACATCCATAACTTTGAAACGTGAAGTTCCTCCCCCTTTCCCCAAGTATATTACTTGTTGATAGGACTCCACAAAGTAGTCGTATCTAGTTGGAAAGGAAAAATCACCAATATTTCCCAAGCTGATGCTTGTTAATGGATATAAACTTGTTCCATCAATTCTTACCCCTCGAGCGTTGAGGAGGTAACCAAACAGACTCATATCGATGCTTGAAAGAATCAAGATGTGAGTGACAAGATAGTTTTAGCAAGTATAGGACCGGGCAGTCCAATAAATAACATCTCTCAAGTGAGGTCCCCTTATATATAGTTGGAAGTTGAGCGAGTAGTTAAATCTTCTTTAAGATAGATTTAAATGAAATAAAGTTTGGGAACCTCCCCTTGATAAAAATAGTCATAAGATATTCCGAAATATTTTACACCATATCTGAAGGTGAAAGATAATCTTTGAGTAATATGAATTATTATAAAAAGAACTTAAAAGGATTTAAATAAATATTCCAAGAATATTTATTTTATCAATAATAATTAAGGGATATGATTAAATCATAATATTGCTCGTAAGTAATCCTCGAATAAATATATAGAATTATTTACTAAATAACTCTCTTCTTTAAATGAATATTCAATATAATATTCATTAATTAAATAAACTCAAATAAATATTTAAAATAATATTCACTAAATAAATCAAACCTTAAATGAATATTTGAAAATAATATTCATTTAATAATATACCAAATGAATAGCCAAATAATATTCTTAGTAATCAAAACTTTAAAGGAATATTCGAAGCAATATTCCTTAAGTAATTAGAACTTCGAATGAATACTTTTAAATAATATTCATTAAGTACATAAAATCTTAAATAATATTCATTTAATAATATACCAAATGAATAGCCAAATAATATTCTTAGTAATCAAAACTTTAAAGGAATATTCGAAGCAATATTCCTTAAGTAATTAGAACTTCGAATGAATACTTTTAAATAATATTCATTAAGTACATAAAATCTTAAATGAATATTCACGATAATATTCATTTAATAAATAAATTCCAAGTGAATATTCAATTGATATTCATTAAACAAATAATATTCTAAATGAATAACCAAATAATATTCATTTAATAATTAATATTCTAAATAAATATCCAAATGATATTCATTTAGTAATCAAAACCTTAATATTCGAAATAATATTCCTTGAGTAATTAGAACTTCCAAAGAATACTTTTGGAATAGTATTTATCAATTACATAACACTTAGATGAATATCTGAAAGTGATATTCATTTAATGAACAAAATTCCAATGAATATCAAAGTAATTATTCATTAATAATCAAACTCTAATGAATATTCAAAAATAATATTCATTTAATATTTCTCGACTGAGATAATACTCAAATAACATTTCTCAAAAGATTTCCAAGTATTTGATACTTTTATGGAAATATAAATAATGGTTAATAATAACATTCCTCAAAATGAATACTACTCTGTCGCTGGAATCCCTCCGGGTTTCCACGACTATCTATATAACACAAAATACCGACTCCCGGTCTATATTATCGAAGGAATATCATACGCCCTTCACTAAGGGTCTTAACAAATTCCGGCTTATACTGATATATCGTATCTAGTTTATAAGCCAACATCAAAACAGGGAACAAGTATCAATATTACTTTTGAAAACAAACATGCATGCTATGGCATAGGTATAACAACAATCATATATATTATCACAACAACAGTTCCAATGTATTGGAAACTTGCCTGGGAATCGAGTGCGGGTAGGGGTAATGTGTCCCGGGTCAGCTCAACGATCTATAAACAATCAGAATATTTAAGATTAATCACTTAACGCTTCTTAAAAGGCTAAGTATAAACTCCACTTAAATCGAAACATGTTTTCGAGTTATCTCGTTACGTCTCTTTTAGTGTAACTCTTTTTATCACCGATACGATCCGACATTCGTTCATTATCAAGACATGTCATCATGCTTATACTTGGTATATACCTAAGTCGTACAAGTTCTAAGGTCGGTCGTTTACGAATCAAGATTATACCTCTAGTTTTATCGCCCGTTTTCTAAGTTATAACCAAAGTCATACTTTTAAGGGGTTCGTTCGCGTTTAATCTCGATTCGAACATTTTTATAAAATCGAAAGACGATCTATTTGACATGTGGTTTTCTCCCACACCTTCTTTTTTACCTCTATTATTTAATTATCAAGATTCGCCACTGATTTCATAGTGTTAAGGGAATCCAATTTCAGTTACGAACTTCCGTGTACGGTTTCGAACCATTTTTACGAATTTAATCATAACTCCTAAACCGTAAGTCCATTTCATACGAACTTTATATCAAAACGAAGCTTATAACATAATCTATCTTAACATGGCAGATTACTAAGCTATGCAGTGAGTTAAGCCTACTGTGATTCACGGTTTTCAAGGTTTAACGAAAATGGGCATTACGACGGCTATAAATCGAACGTTCTAAAATTCACAACATCAATCACAAGCCACACCGGGCATCCATATAACTTATACATATATTATTCATCCCCCAACTGTCCAAAATCATCTACTTGACCATCATAACATAATCATACTTAGATCCACTAACAAACTCCATAATCATGCTTGTAATCATACTAATATCATGACTATGCTAAAAATCATCAAGAACATGCAAGATCTTAAAATAAGGCCTAGGGTTTCAAGAGGTGATTACCTTCCTTGGTGTATAAAACAACTGAATAAGCCTTGTATAGTCCTCGTGTGGCCTTATAATAGCTTAGATCATCCAAAAGAAACCAAGAAAGCAAAGTTAGATCTTGAAGGTTACTATACATCCGTTCAAAGAACTGCAAAAATGGGGGCCTTACCATGTTTTTCTGAATGAGATTTCTAAAGGAGAGTTGTAGAGAATCTTAACAGCTTTCCAAAAAGCTAAAGAACACAAAATTTCATTGGATAAGGAAGGAGATATGGCTGTTTGAAAATCGCTACAGAAACTGTCCAGAATCTGGACAGGTTGGTTACTTCAAATTGGGGAAGGGATTTGACTAGGCTAGACTACTTGGATTGCCATGAAACTTTGAGAGAATATTGCCCATGGAGTGGAGAGGATTGGGTTAAAGTTTGGTGATTTTATCATGGTTAGAAATGGAGATGTGAATTTTTCTTTCCATGATGCTCCTGCTGGGCAGTTTGTAGAAAGTTGTGTTGCTTGGTTGATTTTCTTGATAATAATGCATAAAGTGCTTTCCACTTGCTCTCATCTTGTCTAATACACTTGCTAGGATAATATCTAGATAAAGTAGCTTTATTAAAGGTAGTATGTCATGGATGATGAGTTTTGCAAGCCAAGTGTTGAACATTGGATGGTTATAAGCTAACTAAGTGATTTGATTTCTAAGTACTAGTTCATTTTCTAAGTGTGCTAGTTACATGAGTCCACTTGGTTGCTAGATATTTTCTAGTAGCTTATGCATGACTCTTGTTCCCTCTGCTTGTTTCTTTGTCCGTTTATTGCTTAATTCGTTGATCGTTTGAGGGAATAACTCATTCGTTTCTAGTTAGGGTTTTACCGAAAACCTTCTTAATAATTATAATTCCATCCTCCATCTTACTTAATACTTCTCGAATTTAATTTCCTTAAATCCCTTTTATAAATCCTTAAGTCTTGCAGTGTCCAGGGAAATCTCGGAGAAAATAAAAGTGCTCTTTTTCTGAATCCGACAGCTTTTACATACACTCATTTTCCTCCTGGATCACTAATACGAACTCAGAAATCCGTTCCGAATACCGGATATAGCATTATTATACTAATATTCTAAATTCCACCAAAATCACTATTCATCACTTATTTTTATTTAATTCCTATAATTAGGAAAATGAACCTGGTTTACTCTCGAGTGCTCCTTAACCTTTTTACGGAACCGCTGGACTTATAATAGATATTGATTTGGATGACACAAGAATAATCTTTCTTGGAATAATATAACTTATATCCTTAGGAGATAGACTATTCTTATATATGCTATCAACCAACAGTATTCTTCATGACATATGATCATTTAAATCTATACCCGCTCACATTCTTTGTTAATACCTTGTAGTCGGAGTCACTGTTCATTCTTTCATCAATACACAGTAAAAGTTTTAATTCTACCCAAAAATCTGGGTTCTTACAAGGAAGGCTCTTGAAGTGGACTGTGGAACTGAGTCAATTTGACATCGAATATAAGCCACGAGGGCCTCTAAAGGGTCAAGCTCTAGCAGATTTTATACTTGAATTTCCTCCCTACGTTGAACAAGGTTCCTGGGCTCTCATACCGATCCCTGAAAAGGCGAGTAGCGAGGTCAAAACTCAAAATTCGGCCTCGTGGTGGGAACTTTTTGTGGATGGTGCCTCTAATAAGGAAGGAGCGGGAGCAGGGATCGAGCTTGTTACTCCCGAGGGTCGCAGAATACGAAGCGCAGTTCATTTCACATTTGGAGCATCTAACAATGCAGCTGAATACGAGGCCCTAATCATTGGTCTCAAACTTGCAATTGAAATGAAAATTGAAAATCTCAATGCGTATAGTGATTCTATGCTGGTCACAGGCCACATTGGATGCGGTTGGCAAGCTAGAGGACCTCAAATCGAACTCTATCTGCGATGTGTGCAAAGATTGATGAAATCATTTAAACAAGTCAAGGTAAAATTTATCAGGAGGGCAAAAAATCAAGGCGCTGATGCCCTAGCAAAATTGGGTTCGCGTCGCGAAGCCACTTTACTTGGAGTCATACCTTTGGAAATTCAAACGAAGCCTAGTGTCCCTGAAGAGTTTATCATGGAAGTATCAAGCTCAGAACCAACTTGGATGACCCCTATATGGGAGTATGTGAAGAATGGGGTACTACCTCACGATAAAAAGGAAGCAAGGAAGGTCAAATATCAGGCTGCTCGCTATGTTATTTATGATGAGGTTCTGTATCGAAGAGGGTTCAACACTCCACTCTTGAGGTGTGTAGATGGCGATGAATGTAACTATATTCTAAGAGAGGTCCATGAAGGTATTTGTGGGAATCACTCAGGGGGTAGTTCGCTAGCTCAGAAAATTCTTCGTCCAGGATATTTTTGGCCCACACTTAAAAGGGATGCATTTGAGTTTTCTAGGAAATGCGATGCCTGTCAAAGGATTGCTAATTTCAGCAACGCACCGGTCTCCCAACTCACTTCGCTCACCAGCCCATGGCCCTTTGCTATGTGGGGGATCGATCTAATTGGGGAACTACCCAAGGCTAAAGGGGGGTTAAGTACGCGGTGGTGGCAGTGGATTATTTCACCAAGTGGGCCGAGGCTGAGCCACTTGCAACAATCACTGCCAAGAAACTAAAGGATTTTGTGTACAGAGCAATTGTGTGTCGCTATGGGATCCCTTATCAACTCATATCAGATAACGGGAAACAATTTGACAGCAAGGAAATGAAGGAATTCTGTGAGAATTTGGGGATCAAGAAAAGTTTTTCAGCTGTTAGTCATCCTCAGACAAATGGCCAAACTGAAGCAATCAACAAAATAATCAAACATACTTTGAAGGCGAAGCTGGAAGAAAGCATGGGCAATTGGCCTGAAGAGCTACCAAGGGTCTTATGGTCTTATAACACGACCCCAAGGAGTACTACTGGAGAGACCCCATTTTCCCTTACCTATGGGTGCGAGGCCATGGTTCCAGTGGAAGTTGGTTCGGGATCGTTTAGAAGGGAACATTATGACCCTGAGTCTAACGAAGTTAATCATAGACTCTATCTGGACATGATTGAGGAAACTAGAAGCGAGGCTCAGCTACGCCTCGCAGCTTATCAGCAACGGACCACAAGGTACTACAATGGAAAGGTCAAAGTGCGATCCCTACGTACAGGCGACCTAGTTCTCAGAAGGGTCATGCCTAACACCAGGGTCGCGAGTCATGGTGTTTTTGGTGCTAATTGGGAAGGACCCTACAAGGTTTACGCAACTCTATCAGAAGGAACATACTATCTCACTGATATGGAAGACAAGGTCATTCCGCGAGCTTGGAACGCGGAACATTTGAGAAAATACTATCAGTAAAAGCTTCATTACTGGTAGCCTCTATCTATTTCTACTACTTAGCATGAATAAATTCATAAAAAGTACTGGGGGGTAGTGCTCATATAGACACCTCCCCTTTATGATATAATGACTCTAGGGCCTCGCCCCTACTTATCAACTTTATGGCCTCGCCCCTATCTTGTATTACATGAAGACATTACTACTTATCAACTTTAGGGCCTCGTCCCTACTATGGCAATAAATGGGTTTGTTTACATTCATTATTGTTTGTTAATTTTTGCATTCAAGCTTCACTTGTTTGTTAGAATTTTATATCTTAAAGGACTAGTTCAGCACAACGATGCGAGGCTACTCCCCTTCAAACAACAATCTATTGAAAAACATATTACTTATACCAGTGCGATCCCTAACGGTTCGCATCTGGTGATCTCACGAGAATAGGTCACACTTACCACAATCAAAGGAATCTAATTAACGAAGACAAACTACATGGAAGATGGAAATGGAAAATACAACACTATTATGAAGACAATTAATATGGAAGCACATGCAATTATATTGGAAACATGGATGAAAATTAAAGTTATGTGGGTCGCCATGCGATCCCAAAGGAGTTAATTAGCAACAAAAACATAGTTACATCTCGTGAGGTATTCAAAGGGTACCCGCATCCCTAGTTCAAGGACTTAATGGTTGCAGACAAATTATGGAGCATTCTTATCTTGATTGGCTTTTGTAGCCTCCTCCGTCAGCCTCGCTTCCTCCGCGACCCGAGCTTCCTCAGCGAGGCGCTCCTCCTCAGCATCCTCCTCAGCGATCTGCTTTTTTAAGGTCTCAGCGAAATCAGCATTCCCGGGCCCAAGCTGATCCCAATCGAAGTCAGGGATCGTTCGAATGAACTCTTTCATAAAGGTAACTTGACCTTTGGCGAGGAATATGCTTTCAGCGTTGTCCAGAGAAGCTTGAGCAACAGCCAGATCGTTCTTCACCTTCTCGATCTCCTCATCCTTCTTCTTCAGGGCCGCTTCGCTAGAGTTTTGCAGATCTTTTAAAGATTTCTCAAATTCATTTCTCTCTCTGCGGGCAGTCTTGAGGTCTGTACGGAGGTTAGCGGTGTCATAAGAGAGTTGCTTCTTGTAGGTCTCCTCCAGAGATCGCTTGTCTTCCACCTTTTGGAATTCAAGGACCTTGACCTTGTTCTCCAGCCTCACGAAATCCCTAGTATGGGCAGCTTGACAAATGAAGGCTTTGGCAAGGCACTTTGTTACTGCAGCTGCATTCTTCTCAGGGGTCGCTGCTTTCCACCAATTGGAGGTTTCAGCTTCCTCAGAATATTTTGTCCCAAGAGAAGCGAAGAGATGCTGCGATGCGGTCCCGGGGACAATTCCAGAAGGAGGTCGAGAAGATCCATCCTTCTGCCCGTCTATTCTGGGCCTCTTCAATGGAGTCTGGTCAGGAGACTTTTGAGCAACATCACTACCAATATTGGGTTGGATTGGGAGGTCGCTAACGGTTTTCAGTGGAGTTGTGGATTTAGTAGGAGGAGTTTTCAATGATAAATCTTTTTTAGCCGCTGCACCTTTTTTGCCTTTCGGCTGAAGGAAGGGAGGAATTGGGCCACTCTGGTTCGACATACCTGTACAGTAAGAAAAATACAAGTTAAAAGACAGTTCAATTAAATATATACGAAGATATATACAATTGAACAAATAAAAGGGGTAATGCGATCCCTAAGTCCTATTGCTATCAGGGTATACCCTCATTTACTATCTCAACGTGAGAAGACGAGGCCTCTTCTTGTACTTTCCTCTTTCGCGAGGATCGCACCGCAATAGAAGGCCCCATTTCAGGAGTAGATCCTACGCCTTCCTTAAGAAACCCACATTCGATGAGGTTTTCTAAGGATAGGAGGGTTCGGATATTTCTTTCGGCGGGGGTGGATTTGGTCAACACTTCATCAGCACGGCGTTTCTCTTCGCCTTTCAGAACGGTGCGAACTGGACCAACTGCGATGCCAAAGGAGTTGTTAATTTTGAATAGTTTGAAAAGATAAAGTTACTATTTGGATAAATAGCTCACCAGGCAGGTAGTTGAAACTTGTCTTTACCCTGGGGACCTCGTGTATGTACAAGAATGGCTCTTTCCACGACCCCGCATTACTTATTGCCCCAGGAAGAAGATCTTTCTTGTTGAACTCAGGCCATATGGAAAAATATACATAGCCAAAATCTTTAACTCCGCATCGCTTTAATTGAAGAAAATAACCCATTGTCTTTGCATCAAGACGTGGGTATCCAAGTTTATGGTAGAGAATATAAAGAGCAATCATAGCCCTATATCCATTCGTGCTTATTTGGATAGGGGCCAGAAAGTAGGTCTCGCAAACATCCCTGATGAATGGATGGAGGGGCGAGGAGACACCTATCTTCATTAAAGGTATTGTTAGCACCATTCTCGGAACCCTGCCCCCATTCTCTTTATGGTTGAAGCGATAGCATCGCATTTTCTTCTTAGGGAGGATGATTTTTCCCTCTGGACGAAATCTTTCGACCCCTTCTCTAATTGTCTTCTCTGTCAAAGACGAGGACATATCACGGCATGCAAGAACGCGAGGCTTGCCTGATTTAACTTTTGAGCCGGGCTCGATATTTTCGGGGCGAGGCCCATCAACATATATAACCCTCTCTAGCTCTGGTTGAGGGGTCGGTACATAAGGTGTAGGCGATGCCTCAGGGATGTAGCTAGTCATAATCTTTAAAGTTGACGACCCTTGCCACCTCTTCAAGGCCCCCGTCATCTGATGAAGGTTCCTCGTAGTCATCATCATCAGAGTTGACCTCGTTGTCGGCCCCTCCTTCCATGTCATAGTAGGCATCGCCCAAGGAGTCTACTGGAGAGTCACTCAGGACGATGGGTGAGTTAACCTTTTTACGAGGCACCTTAGCAAGAACTTGTGCTATTTGCGAATTGAACTCCTCTCCTTTTTTCCACAATGCTTCCACCTCTCTTTCGGTGTCTGTCATATTGATCTCGGGTTCGTATTGGGTTGGAAGAACATCTAGGGAACGATCCCGCGAGTCCGAAGCTTGTTTTGTTCTCCAAGAGATTAAAGGAACTTCTCTGGTGTACTCTTCATTCGACCACAAGGGATCGAAGTATAATTTAAATGAGCTTTCACTTGTACTTGTGGCCCTGGCAATATTAGCGGCAGCCGCCTCGCTAATATGCACACTGGAAATTGGGGGCGGCGTCCTTGAGTTGTCGTCTTTTGACATCTGAAAGAATGTGGAGAATTAAGTGTGTGCCCTTACAGAAAGCAAAAAGGGAATAAGGGGAGAAAAGAATAAAAAGATAGAGGTTCTACGTGTCCTCACATCACTCACGAGGTTTACATGATGTTACTATCCTAAGGAATGTGATATATTCTATTGATAGGGGATCGTTATTCTATCTAAGCGAGGCTGGGGTCGCAGGCATAAATTAGTTCTATGGGATCGCAGTCAAAGGGGATCACATCGTTTATGATTAAAGTTATTTAAATATGCAATTATGATGGATATGAACAATATTAAATATCAAGAAAGAACGAAGACTTACTTTTTTGAAGAAAAGATGAAGAAATCTGTAGAACTTGGAGATCGTTGTGATTAAACTTGAAAATTTCTTGCTTTTGATCCTTGAGCAAACTGACGGCACTTCGACAATATGTTTGTTAAAGTAAAAAAGGAAATGATTGTGACAGGAGTATATATAGGCATGAGGAGAGAGGATGGTATGGGACACGTGTCAAAATCTCAGCCATTCAACACACATCTCAGTACATGACAACTGTGCAATCCTTTCAAATTCTTAAAGTTGGGGTCGCAACGGTTCCAACAGTTGTATCTATAATAAAATTACAGCTTCGCGAGTGGAAACATTGGATTTTTGAGTCCACCTCGCATTTTCAATGACAACATGGACTCGGGGGGTAGTTGTTATGCCCAAATTTGGCATAATAATTATCATGATTTAATTAGCTAAATTTATGGTTCATTATCTACAATGGGCCTCGAAGATGAAGATTGGGTCACTAAAAGCCCACTATTGGAATCAGCTCAACCTAACTATAGGGCCATCTCGCTTCTTATCAAATACAAGGGATCGCTTCGTATGACTCCGTCAAGGGATCGCTTCTTGCTATCATCATATCTACAAACCAACACAGGATCGCTATCTCACTCTCTGTTAGAAGGCTCATAGCTAGATCCCGCGAGGTCACATGAGTATCTATACATTTGGGTTCGCTTCGCATGACTCGACCCCTCGAGGTCGCATGCCTCGCTTATGCTGCATCTCTGCTAGCCTCGCTTGTGAGGTCACATTCTTATCCATGCGAGACCATCGGTTTCCTTCTATAAATCATGGATCATGGATAGGATCAACAACTCACTGCCACATCAGCTCTAAACGAGTGGGCTTGGGCTATGACTTATCCTCTAAAACCCTAGCCCAGCTAGGTAACTTGCTACCCAAGAACTACGTACGGCTTGATCCCTATAAATAGGGTACGTAGGCACCTTGATATGGATGAGAAACACTTCACCCTTGAAATCACCTATCAAGATCAGCCACATCTATACACACAAACCCTAACCCTTATTCTTCTTTTATAAGCTTTATATCCGTATTTAGCTCCATAAATCCAGCAACCTCCAAAATATTATTATACAATATTCTCCCTATAACAAGTTATTTAATTTTTCATCAAATATTAATTATTTATATTACAATACAGAGTTAAGTTGTATATAGAGACCAAAATTTTAGTGGAGATCGGAGATCATATATTAATCAAAATATTGCAAAAATTTATTCATTAAAAATCACGTTCTATGAAAATTACTATTTCATTTATTTCATAACAAAATATTGCAGAACATATTGTTCTTCAAAACATATTCTGTTTACAAATCATATATGATTTTTAAGATTTTCAATAAAATAATAATGTTCGTTAAACATTTTTTACAAATATACATATTTTGGATCTCCATAAAACTTAACTCAAAATATACATATTTTGGATCTCCATAAAACTTAACTCAAAGTTACTACTCCCTCTGTCCCAACCAATTGTTTACACTTTCCTTTTTGGGACGTCCCAACCAATTCTTTACGTTTCCTAAAATAGTAAGTTTTAACACTATTACACCCACTACTTCACTTATTTTAACAATACTTTACACTATTACACCCACTACTTCACTTATTTTAACAATAAAATCACTATTACACCCACTACTTCACTTATTTTAACCATAAAATCACTATTACACCCACTACTTCACTTATTTTAATTGGATATCTTGGTCTCCGTGCTAAAAGCAAACGTAAACAAACACTTGGGACGGAGGGAGTAGATTTTAAAAATCTTAGATGAGTACTCCAAATTTTTTAAAACGAATACCGGTATAAATGAGCTCTTACTTTATTCAGTCAGAAAATCCATTTTTGAAATTTGAATTGAATGTTTCATTGAATTTTAATCAAAAGTCCATTTTCTTGGATCACCTACACCAATTTTGGGAAAAATGAAAATAATTTACATTTCGTGTTCATAAATTATGAGAATATTAGAATTGACGGAAAATTGGATTAGGTAACTCTGAAAAAAGTGGTGGAAGTTCAGAAAATCTTAACAGATAAAGGACTTCCCAGTGTTATATTGATACACCTGAACATCATTCAAATATAACGGGGGCACTGGGATTGTTATTATTATTGCCAAGGGAAGTATCAAAATATCAAAATCAAGAGGTTCACTCGAGCGGTTATAATTGGAAAGGAGTTCACATACACAGAAAATGTAGCAGCAAAAAGAGAAAAATGTAAAGAATCCCCATGACTTATCCACTGATGAATTATTGTTGTTGACCAGACTAACTGACGCTTCCATATACATGTATTATACAAACAAGCAGATTTTTACATGAACAATGGGTAGGGTTAATAGTAAAACACAATACACACCTAGCACAAGGGGAATTGATATGTTTTGGAACAGAAAATATTTACATCTTTCTACCTACATGTAAGATTGTTGATGCATCTCCAAGGACTGTACTTTGAGCATTCTGTATCACCCTCGACAATGGAGGACTGAAACAATATTATCGAATACAAATTCCAAGTATATACATGTATATACAAATAAGCAGAATCTTGCATGTCGCAATTTGTTGATATCACTACTGCCACTGGCATCTGACACTCCAGGACTAACCAGCGTCACAATCCAGAAGTGTGCCTTAAATCATCTTGGTGAGGTAATCTCATCAGCATAAATTGAAACACACCCATCTGCAGCCCCAGCTGCTAGCAATACTTGATAAGGATGGAAAGTGAGGCAGCTTACTGATCCTATCTTCTGGGCCATAAAAGTAGGGTAATATCGGATGGTGCCTAATTGCTCACCGCCCAAATTAAAGACTTTAATAAGTTGTTTGGCTGATCCACTAGCGATAAGAGGGGCATGTCTATGAACAGCTAGAGCTGCAAGTGATCCCCTATGGGCATCAATTGTTAAGTACGCATCACGGTGATGTCTAAAATCAAGGAATTGAATGTCCCCAGCATGCGAAGCACTGATAATCTGGGAAAATACAAAAAATATGAAAAGATGATATTGGGTTGTGACAAAGTTTGCTAAAAGAGGGTAAAGGATAGTTAATATATTGATGGCCATACTAAATACCTTAGCGGGATCAAGTCCAGGCTGAAAACCCATCCCCACAACTTTTTGGGTATGTGGTTTAGCTGCACAAACAAGCCTGGATAACATGGATCATTATAAATACCATAATACATAATATGACATACCACTAAATTCGCAGAGACATGGAGAGGTAATAAAAAGCCTAATTTTCTGTTTGTGTGTGAAATCAGTGTTATATGTATAATGTATATATATATAGGTCAGTGCTCCATAACGAACACTCTTACATAAAGAACAAGAAAGAGCACCATAAAATCTTACATAAAATTTCATTTAGATTCTAATTTTAACAACTAGGCTTTTTAATAGAAAATAAACAGACTCTAACATGAATGCAAATTTCATTGTTACAAAAATGTATGAAAGATTATATGTTGGATTCTATTTTACATTTGATTTTGTCCATCAAATGAAACACAGAATCCACTCGTAACGTGAGTTGGTAATCAACTCACTTGTAACATAGAATCCACTCTTAAGTGAGTTGGTAATCAACATTACTTTGTCCATCGAAGAAAATCCTTGGTTCAAAGAATTCTGCAAATATGTTGACTAAGGTGGTATTGATTAGAATGCGTTGCACTAGTTAAAATTATTAAATGGAGTACAGGATGTTAGAAGATTTACAAGAGTGGAGTGAAGATGTGGTCATACTATAAGTGGGAGAGTGTTGGCTTTGTGGAGTCTTACACAACAAAACTCGGGGTTTTCAGCTTTGCCCATATTTTCATATTTTGATCCTGGCCCAGTTTCTTGTTTTATAGATATTCTCGTATGATTGTAAAACACTAACAAAACACAATTGTGACTTTGTGAGAGATCAATACAAAATTAGGAGGGCTCGTGGAGTAGGAACTTCCGAACCACGTAAATCTTTGCCTTGTGTAATTGTCGTTCACTCGTTCATTTTCTACTTCTTGTTTATTAGCTTTGGCTTTGTGTTCCCTGTTTTACTTTCAACGGGACAGATCATTTTGATATTTGGAAGGGTAGGATTACATGTGTAAGACTAGTATTTTCAATAAAAGTAAACATCGACCAAGACTTGGTTAACATTTTAGTAATTTGTTCTACAAGTGCTTACATGTCAGGTGTTCGAATGTCATAGAGTCTGACAGAACCATCCGTAAAGCCAGCTGCAAATTCCCTGCCATGAATCTGAGAAGCAGACTACAAAACCACAAAAGAGGGAACTTAAGTTAAAGGAGCCAAACATCATTTAACAAGAGTACAGGAACTTGATGTAAGTTTTCTCAATAGAGTTACAATGACGGATTCATTTAGCTCCATGACTTTAGTAAGGAAAAGAAATCATCTAAAATACTGTAGCTTACGAAATAATCCAAAACAAGTTATGAGAAAAAAGGATTTAACCAGAATTGTTAACGTTCAGTTTGGTTCCGATCCGCAACACAGGAAACAAACTATAAATAGAAGTTTGAGAAAACAAGATGATAACGGGATGGTCAGTGAAGGTGAAAGACCCACCAAGGCTGAGATGCTACATTCTGACTGCAAAGGAATGGAATTAATAAGCTGCTCTTTTTCCAGATCCCATACCACGGTAGATGATAGTTCACCAGAAGCATACTAGATTAACCAAAGAAATGTAACAAAGATGTAAGTGACATTCTACTAAATATAATATACATATTGTTTTAATACCTGACCTGTCCTAAGATTTTAACTATTTTCAATACGTTCCAATATAGGATGTCTACAGCATGCACCGAAGCACTTGTACTTAATTTTAATAGATTAAAACATTAATTAAAAGTTTAGAACGATGGAAAATACATTCCTCGTATCAATGCTCCAAACATCCTTTCAATAATCCTTGTAATCAAACAATATGACAACTGGGTTGACGAAGCCCAAGTTGGATGTAGATGTCATAGAGAAAGAGAGATATGTACCAAATAGCCTGATTGCTGCTGCCAATCAACAACAGCATTCATACTAGAGACAACAGGTCTATGACCTTGGATCGAATAAAAGGCTGTAACAAGTTTCTGCCGGCTTTTAACACTGTAATCTTTCCATATTCGGATACTTCCATCACCTGTATCATGTAAGCATATCACAAAGGTCAAGCATGAAATCCATCACAACTTCACGAAATGCAACATTGAAGGAAAGACAGTTGACAAGCTTACTTGAAGCAACGAGAAGCAAGCTGTCATTGAGCTCATTAATTAAGCTGAGCTTCGATATACCTTTGTCTAGAAAATCATGATTACTAAAAGAATTTAGCAAGGTCGCTTCTTCATAATTCCATACCCTTCAACAATGCAAAAAGAGCAGATAACGATGAATGTTATGTAATATTGTACTAACAAACTAATACCAAGGTTTCTCCAAATATGACAAGTTCAATTGCAGTGCTATTTGTAATTAATATAACCATCTTGCAGATT
Source organism: Kitagawia praeruptora (assembly GCA_037693485.1). Taxonomy (NCBI): domain Eukaryota; kingdom Viridiplantae; phylum Streptophyta; class Magnoliopsida; order Apiales; family Apiaceae; genus Kitagawia; species Kitagawia praeruptora. The sequence goes on from CM075349.1 coordinate 1,100,319, forward strand.
CAGCATTCCTGGATGGCTATGCGTACTATAGTCTATAGAAAGTGCTCAAGTTAAAAAACAATCAAGTTTATTCTGTTGTAATAATCTGGCTCTTAGAATGGAATAAGAATTGGAAGTTGAGTTTGCCCACCTGATACGCTCACCCTCGTCTGCCGCAATAACAACGGGAGAAAAAGGTTGCAGCAAAGCTATTTTGGCACCAGTCTCAAATCTTGTATCCCATCCAGCAATTTGATTATGCAGCTTGTTAACAGCTGGCAAGTAAAGCAGTTCAACTTTATTAAGTCATGAAAAGATAAGAAATACATCACTAAACCAGAACCAGACAAAAGAATGACGAAGACGCACAAGAGTGCTGGCATTTTGATATATGATCAAGTGCATATTTTTCCCTCTCCTCTCTTTTTGTATTTATTACGTCACTATCGTCTGCTGCGGTAAGGAGTGGTTTTGAAAAGTGATCACAACTCCAATTGTAGATAGTTGACTGTGGAAGAAAGCTGCGCTCAGAGGAACCAGAGGCTCCAAGAGAACCTAGAAGCGGATCAGCTAACCCTGAGTCTGGAGCATTCACCAGTTGTGGCCTCAACTCCAAAGAATAAACTCTTCGCAGGCCCGTTTTGAAGTAACTTGGTGGAGGAGGACTAACTGGCGGAGTTCTGAAAGTCAAAGACAAGTGTCCTGTAAAATAAATTGAACAGTTTCCTTGCTTAGAACCTATAGGATCTCACAACAGTAAAAGGGGGATAGTAATCGAGCAGGTAACCCATGTGACGGAAGTTAAATATTTAGATTGCCGAAGAGTGAAAAAATAAACAACAGTGTGGATTTTTGAAGGACGAAATAAATATAAATCTTTAAGCTGCAGAAAGCCAAGACCAAGAATTTTTTTACCCGCATTCATGTCCAACAAAGAAGATGACCGTGATATTCCAGCAAGACTATTGACTGGAGGTGGTGTGGATTCACTTGGCCTTACATTGTGGCCAGTGGACTTGGTAAATCTCGTCACAACTTGTTCAATCCCGATAACCGACAGTACCCGCCAGCCAAGACCTGCAATGCGTGGTAATGGGTCCTTGGCTAGTGTACACATAGCAGATACACATTGTGTATACAAAGCAGTGTCTAAAGGTCTTGACCTAGAATGATCTATGACCCCGTTGCTAATGCAGTTGTTCAGTATACCAGAATCTGAATGTTGAGATGATTCATCAGAAACTGGCGACCCATGCATCACACCTGAAGTAGCTAGGGGATTACTGGTGGAAATTCTACCATCACGAACCACTGACTGGCTATCACCACCAGCTCTCGAGATAGGACTAATATGGGAATAATGACTTGGCGTAGTATAGCCACTGGTTGTACCCTTAACAGCGAAGAACGACAAGGAACTCAATACTGAAGTAGGCTGATGTTTCAAGATAGCTGCAGCAACTGATTTCAGGTGCTTGTTGTGACCTAATGCAAACCGCCCCAAAGCTGTAATATGTAAAGGAAGTACAACAATTAATTCTAAAATAAGTCTTCCATGACATTTGCAAGGAAATGCTTGGCACAGTAACAGATATCTGATCCAGAAACATGACATTGACAAAATAGGTACCAATACCTTTTGCATAACTATCTAAAATCCTAAAGTATCAAACATGATCAGAACCCTGGAAGCAGGGATTCTCCGTTTATCCCCAACAAACTGTCTGATTTGAAAACATGACATTGACAACATAGGCTCCAATAGTTTTTTTTATATCTACTTAAAATCCTAAAGTATCAAATTACATATATCAATCATGAATCAGAACCCAGGAGGAAGCAGGGATTGTTTATTCTCAACAGACTGCCTGATAATCCATTTCTGGAAGATGCTTTACTTAATCTTCACTAGTCTCAACTTGTTTAGTGTTGTTGTGTATAAGTTGATAGTTACAGAAACCCAATAAGCTTGTACTTTTGTACACATTGACATCTGTCTTTTCATATTATGAGGTCAGATACTTAAATTTCTACATGAAACACAAGAGACAAAATTACTTATATGCACATATACATGAATAGATAGATGAGGTACTTGCTGAATTCCCATTTTCAGATTCAGAAAACAACCACATAATTATTTGATGCACCTGCATCCACACCAGTTGTCAGCTTATCATGCTCCTTAATCATGTCCAACAAATGATAGAATTAGGCAAGTAAAAACCACTCTACAAAAAGATCTGTTGCAACAAAATAAGTTGTTACGTACCTACAGCAACCTCAGTTCTGACCAAAGGGCTTCCATCCGAAACAACACCTAGAAGGCTCTTTCCAATACTAATTTCAGCCTTCACTTTTTCATCATCATCGAGACATTCTTCATCTCTTATATCCCTAGATGAGTCAAACCCAATGTCAAGAAGAGTGCCAAGCGCAAAAACAGCTGAAGCTCTAACCTGAGTACAAAGTTCAAAGTACCACCTGTAACTAGCAAGTATATCTATAAACATAATTTAGCCAAAAAAAAAGTATATCTATAAACATCATCAGAGCATCACTAGTCAATTGTAGATAACATTTCAAGAGATGAGGTAAACCTCGGGTTGGGGCTCAGAGAGCAGATGTGCAAATATGACAGGGGCATCTGCCTGCAAACCTAATATCTGTCCCTCAGTGAAATCTTCCCAAATTTTTCCCAAACACAGGCAAAGCCACTGAAGAAATAACGGCTCAGTTTGTACTTCATTTGCAGTTGAATCCTGAAGGTGCCTTAAGCACACATGAATAAGTCCAGCTTCACTACAGGTTTCCTGTCCCCGTCTATGTCCATCAACAATGACCGCTAAAACAAATGCAGCCATTGCACGCTGTTCTGGATAAGCTTCTTCATTATCGAGGAACCTAATGAAATATTTGTGTCCATCGTCTTTAACTAAATCAACCTGGCATGACTATCAGACAGAATAGAAATTTAGTGGGTGTGGACTTAACTTTATAGATATGCATAGAGAAAGAAAGAGAGAGCCATTTCGCACAAAATGAGAAAGTACTCAGACATACCTTATCGAGTGCAAGGATCTTTGTCCAAATAAACACAAGGATTTGACGAAGTTCTGGTGTAGTTGTTTGTAAAAGCTTCAATACGTACGGAAATATTCCAACAGACAGAGCCTAACAGAAGATGAATTTGTACAGGATTAGAAAAATCTAAACAAGAAGAGGAAGCTACAAGTTAAAGCTAAAGAGTACAGACTATACCAGATCTACGGCCCAAGACCCCATATCGAGAAATCTGCCAAGAAGCACCAGAGCACGAAAACGATGGCATTGACTCAGTAAAACCTAGAAAACAGAATGTTTGTTAACTATCCCGTGCTTGGATGCAACACACAACCATACATAAGTATCCTCTTTATTATAAATACATATACAAGAGCCTAGAAAGAAAGAACTGGTAAGGACATGATGTCAAGATAAAGATGGTCAAGTACAGGTCACAGAGGTGACTGCCAAGGTAGCAAAACACGCAAAAGGGAATATCAAACACATTCCAACAGGGCTATAAAGAAAAATTACGATGAAATACGAACTTCGGCGATTAAGAAAATAAATAATATCAACAGAATACACGTCAGATATCAAAAACAGACATCGTCATTGTTGCTGCTGACACGGTTGTCTACCAATGTCTTCCCTTAATCACCTACTACCTTCAACTTTACAAACATTACTAGATAACCAAATTCAGTTTTAATCACTTATATAATAAACTTTAACTCAAAAAAACGATACGACAAAACTCGTAAGCCAATAACAACATAATATCTGTTTATGAAATGTCAGACCCTGGCCACTGGCTAGACATGAACACAGTACAATTGTCAAGGCACTGAGATGCCAAGAAGAGTTGGTCAAGCACTTGGCTCTTGCGCACTCACTCAGGTCGTGGGCAGCCATGTGAGGTTTAGTCAATAGTCAGTAGCTTCTTGTCTACAAACTTAGGAGACCACTGGATGACAACTATGCTTCTGAGAACAAAGAAAAGTTTCCAACCAGACTCTGTAGTGATCCACAACTAATATCTAAAAGAAGACTTGAGAGGGTATTCATAAATGGATGACTAAATCTCATAAATTGCTAGAGATCCCTATAAAATATATAAGACAATCTAATTTCTAAGTCAGAAGTGAGGGCCCAAAAACAGTTGTACCTGAAGAACAATTGGCAACTGCTCAGGAGGTTTCTTGTACTCAGATCCATGATCCAGCCACACCTCAAAAGCTGTCAACTGTTCCGTGAAAAAGGGGCTCGGCTGAAATTAGATTAAATGTAAGCAAAAGAATAAGCACATTCTGCAGAATCACATGTCAATAACATAATATTTAATGATCAAACCTTAACACCTTGCCTGAAATTCAACAGCGGGGTCCTCAACCAATGCCGGAAGCTGCACAAGACACATTTCAGCAGCCATATCCCATGCATCCCTTCATTACATGACATAAGAAACAAAAATAAGAAATGAATATTTCAGGTAATCTTATGAAATATTAAGCAACCAACCACATATGATGCTGATGGGTAGCGGGTAACACTGGATGTGAAATTGGAGAACAATTTGCAGATCGCATAATCCTCTCAGCAAGTAAGAAATTTCGGAACAGGCTTGCAACCAATAGATCTTGTCTGAACAACCTTTGAAATAAATCTGGGGAAAAAAATGATGAGGACAAGTACAATACGTCAACACTAAATTCCATCAGAAGTGAAGTACATAAATAAATTAACGAAGAATATATATATATACACAGCCCCATTACCGTGTGGGAGAACGTTCCAGGCAATTGTATCAGTCACCGCAGTAAATATCCAATTCAGCTCCCCAAGTAGTGTCTTACGGTCAGTTTGCCGACCAGGTATTCTATCTATAAGTGAATAACTGAGAGACCCGTGAAGCAGCGAGCGCGTGCAGAACCTGGAAACAAGAATCATCACAGAAAATCAATTGCAATGTAAGTTTGATCATAAACTGCAAGCTGCATAAATGAAAAAGTGTGAGCCTCCCACCAAGTACAACCTATCCACTAAGTGATGAAGCACACATTTTTTAAGAAACCAGTGCCATTCAGGGAAAAAAAACAGCTAAGTTGTAAAAAAAAAAAAGTGAACACAGTGGCTGACCAGATAACAAAAAACACTGTAATGTGTAACTAAGTGGAATGTCAGGGAAATGTATTAACTAAATTTTAAATTAAAAATATTAACCAATTTATATCTTCCAAATTCTAATATACAACAGAATCAATAGTTATTACTCGTCAGTCATATTTATGCAATGTAAACAGAATTGAAACCACTTAGAACAGAACATGTTAATTCTAAGATATGAGCATGCAGGATTAGACTTATAAGCATTGATAGAATAATCACCATCTCAATGCCATCTTGATGGGGGTGGTGAGGCAAGATGTAAATACATCAGCAGGAAACTCGGCACTTTGCGGAAGCGTCTCATGTGCTTCACAAGCTGCCAACAAAATGCAATCTCTCACAGAAGATCCAGAAGAGTTGGAAGGAGTCCAATTCTGGAGCTATTCAAAGAAATAATAATCATATGAAGAAAAAATTCAAATATTCAAGAAGGAAAAGACTACATACATCACACACTGAAAAGCTAGTCAATCGAGTGACACCCGAGTAGTACATACCTCTATAAAGGCATTCACAACCATTCCTGCAGCAGAGCAATCAAAAACATATATCGAGGGCGTTTTCAACCAAGAATCGAGGTCTCTAATTGGCAGAGGAATATATTGTGTGTAACTCTGCAAAAAAAGGTTCCCAATGACGTCCAAATTAATTGCAGGAAACAATGAAACAGATACATCATACAATTTATGACTCATAAGTTATAAGTTACTGATAATTAGAAAACCTTGTTAAACAGCCAAATTTCACCATTTGCAGTTGGCTTTGGCACGCCATGACCATTATAATGAAATAGTACTCTCTCAGACTTGGCATATTTGCGACATGTACCACAGAGTTTCTTCACTTCCTCTATAGTAGGATCCAACTGTATCTTGTACCTTGCCTGATATTTGAGTTAGTTAAACAAAAGTCAGAATAGATGACTTTATTAACCTGTTATTGCACAGACTAAGCAAACTTGTCTAACCCTTGCTTGCCACCTTTCATATTGATAGCTCAAGGTTTTTCCAATTGTTTCCAATGCTTTTTGAGGAGCCATAGAATGTGGATCTGCAAATAGTAATATATGGAATTATAAAGAACACATGATAAATGGAATATAATATATTTCAGACATATATAAGGGCAAGCGATGGTGCAAATCTTTTGCATCTTATTTTAAGAATAAACAAAAAAACACAAGCAAACACAATTCTACAAATATAGCTGCATAAAAAGCATAAAACTTCATGGCAAAATCCATATATTTGTATGTGCCAAGTAAGATGTGTGTAACAATGCAATGCTCTTGCAGTTTACCACAAGGTTAGAACTAAATAACTAATAATGCAAGGAAAAGTATAGAACAGAAAGATTTTTATTGACACTGAATGGATGACTGTAACAAGGATATTATGAGCATTTGAGAGGCCCACTCTCTTCCGAGAAAACAGTACACAATAATTCTCTGCCCTCTCCATATCCTCCTTCCTTTGATTATATAGGACCCTACAATTTGTTATTTCCTTCCTCTCTAGTCAGTTCCAGATTATTCTAGATTATTCTCCTGCAACCACCTCTTTGCCACCTCACTTTTGCCACTTGTGCAGAAGATGCAATTACTCAGGGAGCTACCAAGAAAGGGGGATAAATCGAATAACCAAAATGCAAATCAATCTACAAGCATTAACATCTAATAAAGCGAGAAGTGTAATTTTTACAAAATTACGAGCACCCAACCAGAGTAACACAGAACATGAATAGTGAGTTCTGATATCCCAAGTCTGTTCAGACAAAAAGCAACATCAACACAAGAGCTTGAAATTACCATAGAATCACAGTCAATAGCGTATAAAACCAAAACCCAAAAAAAACAATAATATTACATATGAAGTTCAAGCCAGAAAAACTAAATAAATTGTAATGATGTACCAATCCAGCACTCCATTCTGGCACAAGGCGGTATCTTTATTACATCAGGGGGGTCAACAGTAATATTTAAACATAGAACAAGAGCAACACAACCTGTCTTCATCTGCAGAAAGAGTGACGAGTATATTAAGAAAACATGGGGGGGGGGGGGGTCTACGGAGAAAGAAATTTTAAAATTACATCAGCAATTATGGGCATCAGTATTATTATTGTGACTTTGTCGGTATGTTATGAGGCCATTGCAAGTGGTCAAGATATAAAATATATTTGAAAAAACACTCTGTGGTAGTACACGAAGAATAACAAGGCCTTCTATAAAGAAATAAAGATATGATTGCTCCTGCTACAACAGAAAGGATTCATCTAGCCAATCCCAGTCAGTTTTAGCTTATACATCCACCTGAACAAACTCCCTAAATGATTTCTGCTTTGGCCAACTATTACCAGCACAATTAATACTTGATTCCGTATCGTGTATTAACTCGTATCTTAGAAGTCAGAACAACATATGAACAATTTAAGCTGTACCGGAACATCTAAAACGAGAATAAAATGAAAGAACAAGCACCAGACATAACTAAAATAAAGAATATTTTAAGCATACTTAATTAGTGATGGGCTCGCATCAGAATAATTATATTTATTAATAATTTAATCAATCATTGTTAAATTGATAACACAAAATAATTATTTAAAGTTAGTCACAGACTTAAAAAATTAAATAAATAATTGTTAAAAAAAATTATCAGCTTTGAGTGATAGATTATTAGTAACAGACTTACAACCATGCAACACGATACGATGAGAAAAATAAGATATAGAGGGTGTTTGGTTAAGCCTATTTTCAAAGAATAAGTAAATATTCCTAATAAAAATTATCGAAACAGGTGCGTTTCACTAAAAATAAGCATTTGATTTTTTTGAAAAACAGCCGATGGAGAAGAGGCGCCAATACTGCAAGTACAAGTATTTTATGTTCTTCCCAAATGACTATTCTTGTAATTTCTTATTAAAAAAACATGTGACCCACTGGATCAGTTCTAGACCGCCTTGGACTTGCAGCGTCTTGTGCATGCCCACGACGAGCACCTTAACGCCCCACCTTGAGCTCATCAGATCAATGGGTGCCACATTGCCAAAAACACCACATATGTGGCGGATGCCACAAGACCATAACAAATTGACAAGCTAAATTGTATTACATTATAATTGAAGATGCGGAGAAGAAAATAATTAAATCATTTGTTAATTACATTATAGAATTATGTTCAGTGTAGACTATAGACCCCTTCGACCACTTATTTATTAAATACATTGTTCTACACTATGTACTGCCATTCTAATTTTTGTATTTATATACATTTAATGTATCACACATCCAGCCACATACAATCTCTTCTCCGGTGATCTACAATCTCTTTTTGGGAAAATTTTCATGATCGAAATGAGTTTGCTCTGCAACCAATTTCATTGTACTGCAATTTTAGAATTTATTGTACTGCAATTTTTAAGCCTATCATACAAGTCAGAAATACATTGTTGTGCAATATATATTGCAATGATCTAACGGGACCAACAATTAAGTGATTTAAGAATGCAATAAAAATGAGAATGGAAGTAGCAACATTAATTTCGATAGCTTTATTTTCTAATACACACACATATCTGCATCCTTTTTATTGTATTGTGCACAGTCTTTTAATCTCCATTTGGCACCCGTCGCATCTAACATCAACCACTCATGTAAACAATTAATGTCCTAACTTTATGCTAAGACTATTTGATAGGGATCATTAGTAATGTGTATCATGTTTGGGTTTGAGATATTTATTTCAAATGGTGTGCTTGACTTTGTAGTAGTGTAATTTCAAATATTGTGTGCTTGTAATTTCAAATATTGTGTGCTTGTAATTTCAATTGTGTGCTTGACTTTATTTTGTATTCAGCTGTTTTGGCTTGTAAAACAGCCTATTTATACTCTTGTATTGGCTTCTTATGGAGTACACTTTGATTATACACATAAAACTTTTCTCTAAATATTGATGATGTATCAATTTGGGGATAGGTTGGGGTAGAGATTGTTCTGCGGTTCAATCTCCCGAGGGTTTATAATCGTTGTTATTGTTGTGTTTATCATAATCTTGTTATCATTTATCAGTAATTGTTATTGTGCTGCGTCAAATTGGTATCAGAGCTAAAATTCTGGTTGTTATCATTGTTATAGTTCATCCGATTGTTACTATCTATCCGCTGCTATATTCACCCTAATTTCCATCCAAAACCTGATCATTCTAAATCATCCAGAAACCTGGTTTGTCACAGAAACTCAGACCAGGTTCCAAACTTAATCACCTGCCCAGAAACCTACAAAAACCAGAAACCAGGCTCCAGTTTTTTTTTGACTTTCATTTCTGCCCAGAAACCCACTAAACTGCACCCTTTTGAACCCTCAGTTATAGCCCTAAACTACTAGCCACAAGATAAAAATCAACTTCTGGTTAACTGCCAGAAAAGCTACTGTTCATCACTGAAAAAATCACTGTTCATCTCCGGAAAGTTACTGTTCACAACCTGACACACTGTTCACTGGCGGTTCCTTCTGAAGTTACTGTTCACAGCAAACGTAAAAGACAGATCTGGAAAAGAAAAGAAGGAATCACTAAAGTTGTCATCACCGTCTTGCTACTGAAGTTATTGTTGCCTTTGTTGTGCTGCTACGAAACAAGGGAGGTAACCTATACCCTGTTAGGATATCCTAATACTCTTAATCATACATACCTGCCTCTTTTGACATCACAATTACCCAACTCTTTTTATTTCAAAAACAAAAAAAAAAAAACAAAAACAAAAACAAAAAGATTTTCTCTTTAATTCTAGGACTTAATATTCATGTTTAGGAGTTTTAATTCACAATTTAGTATTTAGCTCCCTCTTGAATTCGCAAGACTTTATTTGCTTAGTTGCAAAATATTCCATATTGGTTGCATATACTTGTCTTCTTTATTATATTTTCATAACTAGTGATAGCATCAGTAGTCGAATATAATATAGTTGTTTAAGTTAAATTTCTATCATATCTCAGCTGTGCATTTAGTCATATCATGGTCATCACTCGTAGCGGAGCCGGTAGTAATTCACAAGATCATCCTCCTGAGCCAACTTTGGCTCATTTGTTACAAAGTATCCAAGACCTCACTACATCTATGAACGACAAGTTTGATAATTTAACTAATCGAGTCGAGGCCTTAGAGATTGCAAACAATGCTAGGAATTTAAATGTTGAACCACACATGGAGGACGTCGATAGAAATAATGAGGATATGGTTCCACCTCGGCGTCAGAATATTGATGCAATTATTCCTAGACATATGGGAGGACATAGGGGAGGTAGAAATCATAGAGAACCCCTAGACATCATGACAACTATAGGGATGATCCACCTGACTATGACGATCGTTATGATGATAATGATCGTCGGGACGAGGGATACCATAACTATAGGAATCAAGATAGGTTTGAGCGAAGAGATGATGTGCTCAAGATTAAGATAGATGCCCCAGAGTTTGATGGGAGATTTGATCCCGACGCTTTCTCTGATTGGTTATCCAGCATGGATAAATTTTTTGATTGGCATATGATGAGTGACGAGCGAATGGTGAGATTTGCCAAGATGAAGCTTGTAAAACAAGCTAACGTCTTTTGGGGTAGTATCGAGAGAGACCTAGAGCGCACGAGACAGCCTCCAGTTAGGCATTGGGCTGAGATGAAGATGCGTTTATCTCAGTACTATCTACCTTTAGGGCATAGAGATAGGTTAATGGAGCAATTTGATAACCTAACTCAAGGTAATTTGTCTGTTGCCGAGTATATCGGCAAATTTAGGGAGTTGGTTCAAAGGTGTGAGCTTAAAGAGAGTACTCGTATGAGCATTATTAAATTCAAAAATGGGTTACGACCCGAGCTCAAACGACAAATGATGAACACTCAAATAAACACGATAGATGACGTTTTTCAGGTTGCATTAGAGCATGAGTATCGACTCAAGGAGTTCTCCCAACAGAGGGGGTTTTCCTATTCGAGACAGCCAATGAGTCGAGCTCTACCACATAGTCGAACTGTTCCCACATCTCAGGGAGCTAGCAGTAGCACAACTAGGGACCCTATGAAAGCTCAGACCCCAGCCTCTTCTCGATCTAGGAACCTAGAGACATGTTTTACATGTCATGAGCCTGGACATAAGTCATTTGAGTGTCCGAAGAAAAGGTTGAATCTTATTGAGAACTATGGAGAGGATGATGAGTTTTTCGAGGGTGAGCTAGAGAGAGCACATAACACCGATGAGGAGGATGCTTTACGAGACTTAGAGGAGACAGACAGACATGTAGGTGTTATGCGATGCTTGTATACCAACTCGAAAGAGGATGATTGGAAGAGGACTTCCATATTTCACACCTTTAGTAGAGTTGACGGGGTGACGTCTAAGGTCATTATTGATGGAGGGAGTTGTTTAAATGTTGTTGCACAATCTGCAGTTGCACGGTCAAAGTTAAAAGTAGAACCACATCCCCATCCTTATAGTGTAGCATGGGTCAACAAGACATCTATTCCTGTGACACATAGGTGTCTTGTTCCGATCCATCTCGAGGATTACAAGGAGAGTATATGGTGCGATGTCCTTCCCATGGATGTTTCTCATATTCTCTTAGGACGACCTTGGTTGTATGACTGTAGTGTGACTCACTATGGTAGACACAACACATATGTGTTCACGCATAATGGGAAGAAGATCACATTGCTTCCTAGTAGACCACGTGAGATTACTAAAAGCGACGCGAAGGCAAATAGTGTTCCTACACAACCAATTAAATCTCTCCATATTTTGAAGAGAAAGGAATTCGAGACATGTGCTTTAGAGTCCAAGGTTGTGTATATGCTAGTTGCTAGAGAGGCGAGAGACAATCATGACAGAAGTGCGATGGAGATTCCTAGTGATGTTCAACAGATTCTTGACGAATTTGTTGATATCATGCCTAGTGAGCTACCTGAGGGATTACCACCTCTCAGGGATATCCAGCATGCTATAGACTTTGTCCCTGGATCCTCTCTACCTAACCTACCACACTATAGGATGAACCCTACTGAGCAAATAGAGATGAGGCGACAGGTAGATGAGTTACTTAGGAAGGGATTTGTCCGAGAGAGTCTAAGCCCCTGTGCAGTACCGGCCTTGTTCACTCCTAAGGCTGATGGTAGTTTGAGGATGTGTTGTGACAGTCGAGCTATCAACAAGATCACTGTCAAGTATAGGTTCCCCATTCCTAGACTTGATGACATGTTAGACATGATTGTGGGAGCTCAGTATTTTACTAAGATTGACTTACGGAGTGGATATCATCAGATTCGTGTTAGAGAAGGAGATGAGTGGAAAACTGCCTTTAAAACAGCCGATGGACTTTATGAGTGGTTAGTTCTACCTTTTGGGCTATCCAATGCGCCCAGCACGTTCATGAGAGTCATGAACCAAGTGCTTCGTCCAGTTATTGGCAGATTTGTTGTTGTGTATTTTGATGATATTCTCATCTATAGTCCCACGCGTGAGGAGCACTTGTCCCACTTGCATCAGGTTCTAGCACTTCTCTTACAAGAGAAGTTGTATGTGAACCTGAAGAAGTGCTCTTTTGTGCAACATTCAGTGATATTCCTTGGATTTGTGGTCTCCGAGGATGGAGTTTCAGCTGACCCAGAGAAGGTAAAGGCTATTCGAGAATGGCCCGAACCTTCGACTATCCATGAGGTTCGCAGTTTTCATGGTCTAGCCACTTTCTATAGGTGGTTCATTAGAGGTTTCAGTACCATCATGGCTCCCATCACCGATAGTATGAAGAAAGGGGAGTTTATGTGGTCTAAATCGGCTACGAAGGCCTTTGCTGAGATTAAGGAGAGGTTGATACATGCTCCAGTCCTCATATTACCAGATTTTGGTAAGGTGTTTGAGGTCACGTGTGATGCCTCGGGAGTAGGTTTAGGCGGAGTGTTGAGTCAAGATGGTCATCCTGTAGCTTTCTTTAGTGAAAAGCTTAACGAGGCCAAGAGGAAGTATACCACCTATGATAGGGAGTTTTATGCTGTAGTTCAGGCACTTAGGTATTGGCGACATTATCTGTTGCCCAAGGAATTTGTTCTTTATTCTGATCACCAGGCACTTCAGTACATTAACTCTCAGAAGAAGTTAAATCATCGACACGCCAAGTGGTTTGAGTTTGTCCAGGAGTATACCTTTGTACTTAGGCATTGCAAAGGTACCGAGAACAAGGTTGCTGATGCACTTAGTAGAGTAACCCTTATTCTTAACACTATGAGTGTCGAGGTCATAGGGTTCACACATATGATTCAGGACTATCCTTTGTGTCCAGATTTTGGAGAGACTTATGCTAGCTTACACGATCCTAGTTCACCACCTTCAAGGGATTATTGTATTCATGATGGATACTTGTTTCGGGGAATTCGTTTGTGTATCCCTAACACATCTTTGAGGGAGTATCTTGTAAGGGAGTTACATGCGGGAGGATTAGCTGGTCACTTTGGTCGAGATAAGACCATTGCTATTGTTGAGGATAGGTTCTTTTGGCCTAGTTTGAAGAGGGATGTTGCTCGTATAGTCGCGGAGTGTCGTACTTGCCAAACGGCCAAGGGTAGAAAGCAGAATACGGGTTTATACACTCCTCTTCCAGTTCCCCACGTTCCTTGGGAAGATGTTAGCATGGACTTTGTGTTAGGATTGCCTAGAACACATAGGAGTCATGACTCGGTCTTTGTTGTGGTGGATCGTTTTACTAAGATGGCTCATTTCATTCCATGCAGCAAGACTGATAATGCTGCTCGTATTGCCTCGATCTTCTTTAGTGAGATAGTGAGGATACATGGTGTTCCCTTGAGTATAGTTTCTGACAGAGATGTCAAGTTTGTGAGTTATTTCTGGAGGACCCTCTGGAAATTACTTGGTACTAGCCTTAAGTTCTCTACAGCCTATCATCCCCAGACCGATGGACAGACTGAGGTCGTTAATAGGAGTCTAGGTGATTTGATTAGGTGTCTTGTAGGTGAAAATGTGTCTACATGGGATAGGGTTTTGCCTACAGCTGAGTTTGCATATAATAGTTCTGTTAATAGATCTACAGGCGTCAGCCCTTTTCAGGCTTACATTGGTCGCCAGCCTAGGAAACCCATAGATTTGGTTCCCCTTCCCCCTGCATATAGGTCTAGCGAGTCTGCAGAGTCCTTTGCACATCACATTCATAAGTTGCATGCTGAGATACGACAGAAAATTAATTTAAGCAATGAAAATTATAAGTCTGTTGCAGATGTTCATCGCAGGTTTCGAGAGTATAATGAAGGTGATCATGTCATGTTGCGACACCGCACAGAGAGGCTACCTCCTGGTGCTTGGAAGAAAGTGCATGCTAAAAGGATGGGTCCATTTCGGATTCGAAAGAGGGTTGGTACTAATGCTTATGAGTTAGATCTTCCTAGTGATGTGACTATTGGCCCTGTATTTAATGTGGAAGATCTCACTCCTTTTCATGGAACCTCTAATATTTCTTCACCTTCGTCACCTTCTAGTGTTCGTATCCCTTCTAGCCCCAGTCAGCCTATATCTAACCCTCCACTACTTGAACCTCCTACACCTCCTTATGTTTCTGCACAGCCGACAGTAGATGTGCCTGTTGATGTTCTAGATGAGAGGTTTATGCCAACTCGACGCGGTGGTTTTCGACAGTACTTAGTTCATTGGCGTAACAGGTCAGACGATGAGCGTACATGGATTAGTGCTACAGAGTTTCAACGTCTTGCTCCTGACCTCTTTGAGCATTACACACGGTTCAGTTCGACAGAGCCAAACCTTTCCTAGTCGGGGAGAGTTGATAGGGATCATTAGTAATGTGTATCATGTTTGGGTTTGAGATATTTATTTCAAATGGTGTGCTTGACTTTGTAGTAGTGTAATTTCAAATATTGTGTGCTTGTAATTTCAAATATTGTGTGCTTGTAATTTCAATTGTGTGCTTGACTTTATTTTGTATTCAGCTGTTTTGGATTGTAAAACAGCCTATTTATACCCTTGTATTGTGGCTTCTTATGGAGTACACTTTGATTATACACATAAAACTTTTCTCTAAATATTGATGATGTATCAATTTGGGGATAGCTTGGGGTAGAGATTGTTCTGCGGTTCAATCTCCCGAGGGTTTATAATCGTTGTTCTTGTTGTGTTTATCATAATCTTGTTATCATTTATCATTAATTGTTATTGTGCTGCGTCACTACTACTAGTAGAACAACATTGTAATGAAAAAAACTTGCAACTGAAATTGATAAAAGCAGCACGATCAATTACATGACTAGCAAATAAAAGCATCTAACTTGCAAAACATAGCATAAAATCAAATAATAAAAGTTAGAGTAAAACCAAAAAAATGTGAATGAGCAGCTTACTCTATCCTTAGGCCGCCATTTGGAGACGAAACCAGTAGGATCCAAAGGAGCAGAGGAGGAAACACAAGGAGGCTCATGTCTAAGTTCACACAACACACTAGTTTGCGGAAAATAAGCCATACTAGTAGTATAACTATAACTAGTCTCAGCTTCAACATCTCTTGAATCCACCAAATTCATGTCTGTAAATTCATCCAAGTCACTCCGCACCATCAAGTCACCCATTCAATTTACTACATAACAAGAGTTGGAGAGGACGATGGAACCCTAGAAAAAATCGGAGATTCGTATATTTGTTTTTTTTAAAACGAGGGTAGAGATGAATCAAATCATGCTGGGAGTTACTCCCTCTGTCCCAACCAATTGTTTACACTTTCCTTTTTGGGACGTCCCAACCAATTCTTTACGTTTCCTAAAATAGTAAGTTTTAACACTATTACACCCACTACTTCACTTATTTTAACAATACTTTACACTATTACACCCACTACTTCACTTATTTTAACAATAAAATCACTATTACACCCACTACTTCACTTATTTTAACCATAAAATCACTATTACACCCACTACTTCACTTATTTTAATTGGATATCTTAGTCTCCGTGCTAAAAGCAAACGTAAACAAACACTTGGGACGGAGGGAGTATGTTTTATGCAGGTCAATGTCAAACACTACTAGTCTACTCTTAGACGTCCTATGCTTGTGTTCTTCTTTACCGTTTTAACGCACGTGTTTGGGTCAGACTCCAACTACTGTAAATCAAATCTTTATTATCGACAAATAATTTGAGAAAATTTAAAAAAAAAAACAAATTAACATTTGAAACTAATTTTTCGTAGCAACAGAATCAGGATCACAAAAATTAGCAAAAAAGAAAAGAAGAAAGAATCAGGATCACAAAATGAAATATAGATAATTTTGAGAAATTAGCTGAGATTTAAATATATTTTTCACTAAATTTTTAGTTAAAAATTGAGATTTTGTAAAAGTAATGTCTTATTAAAAAAAATTAATTTTACGGAAATTTGAGTCTAAAAACCCGCTTGTTACAATTCAACTAGTTGATAAAGCCGCGCTTCGCGGCGGCGTTACAATATTTTTAAAAAAATTCAATACATTTACGTTATATTATAATATTAATATTAAATTTTAATAATTAAATAATATTCTTTAATGAATCAAGAAAAAAATTCTTGTTAAACACAATTTTTTCGATTGTGCCGCTCTCTCATTAAAACCGAAATCCCATCTTTAACATATATAGTATAAAGACTTATAAAATAATTTTTATCCATAAAATCGAACCGTAAAACTAAAAAAATTATGACATAAGTATCAAATTCTAATGGCTAATATAATCTTTTCTAATGAGCCGTCTTCCCGTTAAATACGTTTCGAGCCACTCTTATTTGGAACCGAAATTCTAACTTTATTATATGAAGAGAGTAAATTCCAATTTTTATATTCTTTAAACTTTCTAATATTTATGGAATTTTAAAATATGAAAATACATCTTTTATTTTCTGTATATTATAGATATTCTTGTATTTATTTACAACTTCCGTATGAAAATGTCTTTATGTTATGTTAATATATATATATATAAAAAAATACAAAGACTTTTCGTTACGGGAATAATATAAAATTTATGGATATATTTTTATAATGCAAGTATAATTAACTTGTATAAAAAAGTTATAATAAAGGATTTCTAGGAAAAAAGATATATAATTTTAAAAAATTGTATAAGACGTCTCAACCATCCTCGTATTCTACTTCCAATAAAACATTTTATTTTATGTATTCCTTATATATTCAAACAATTTTATATGATCTTCTCTAATAAACCGCTTTCTCATTAAACACAGTTATTATTATTGATCCGCTCTCTCGTTAAGATCAAAAATCTAACTTTTACATATATCACTTGTATGATAATATTTATCCATAAAAATCAAATCCTAAAAATAAAATAAAATTTATAACATCAATATACAATTTTAATAGTTTATACAATCTTCCCGTTAAACACGTTTCAAGTCACTCTTATTTGGGATCAAAATTTCAACTTCATTACATATTATTGATAATACTTATCTTACACAACAACTTTTTTCTTGAAATCAAAATCTAAAAAATAGGGTGAATTCCAATTTATACTTTCGCTAAACTTTCTAAAATTTATGGAATTTTAAAAAATGAAAACACATCTTATTTTCTTTTTATATTATAGATACTCCTGTATTTATTTTATTCAAACATCTTATATACGATCTTCTCTAATGAACCGCTTTTTCGTTAAACACGTACGGTTATTACTATTGATCTGCTATCTCGTTAAGACCAAAAATCTAACTTTTACATATATCACTTGTATGATAATATTTATCCATAAAAATCAAATCCTAAAAATAAAATAAAATTTATAACATTAATATGATATTTTAATAGCTAATACAATATTTTATAGTGAGCCATTTTCCCGTTAAACACATTTCGAGCCGCTCTCGTTTGGGATCGAAATTCTAACTTCATTACATATTATTGATGATGCTCATCTTACACAACAACTTTTTTCTTTAAAATCAAAACATAAAAAATAAAGTGAATTCCAATTTTTACTTTCTCTAGACTTTCTAAAATTTATGGAGTTTTAGAAAATGAAAACGCATCTTATTTTTTCTTTATATTGTAGATACTCCTGTATTAATTTAGGATTCCAGCATGAGAATGTTATTTTATTATATTAACACATCAATGATTTTATTTTTAAATACGATGATTTTTTTTATGACAATAGTATTGAATAAATTTTCCTAATAGAAGTATAATTAACTTATATGAAACGACATATTTTAAGAAGATCGTACTTTCTAAAAAATATTTATTTATATATCTTCACTATATATTCAAACACTTATTCTACTTCTAATAGAACTTTTATTTATATGTTTTTTTCTATAAATTCGAACTCTTATTCTCTATAAATTCGAACTTCTATTCTACTTCGAATAGAACTTTTAATCATATGTCTAATAAATACTTATTCTACTTCCAATAGAACTTCTAATCATAGGTATTCCTTATAAATTCGAACTTTTCTTCTCTATAAATTCGAACACCTATTCTACTTCTAATATGTTAAATGATATTTTTATAAAGCCGCGCTTCGCGGCGGCGTTATAAATTTTTTTAAAAAAAATAACACATTTACGTTATATTGTAATATTAATTTTAAATTTTAATAATTAAATATCCTTTTCTAATGAATCGATTTCTTGTTAAACACGATTCTTTCGATTGAGCCGCTCTCTCATTAAAATCAAAATCTCAACTTTAACATATATTATAAAGACTTATATAATATTTTTTATCCATAAAATCGAACAATAAAAAAAATTATGACATCAATATCAAATTCTAATAGCTAATACAATCTTTTCTAGTGAGTCGTCTTCTCGTTAAATACGTTTTGAGTCGCTCTTATTTGGAACCGAAATTCTAACTAATTATATAAAGAAAGTAAATTCCAATTTTTATATTCTTTAAACTTTCTAATATTTATAGAGTTTTAAAAATGAAAATACATCTTATTTTTTCTGTATATTATAGATATTCATGTACTTATTTACAACTGCATGAGAATGTCTTTCTGTTATGTTAACATATAAAAAAATTAAATTCGAAGACTTTTCGTTAATGGAATAATATTAAATTTATGGATATATTTTTCTAATGCAAGTATAATTAACTTGTATAAAAAAAATAAAATAAAGGATTTCTAGGAAAAAAGATATATAATTTTAAAAATCGTGTAAGACGTCTCCACCGTCCTCGTATTCTACTTCTATTAATAAAACGTTTTTATTTTATGTATTCCTTATATATTCAAACATTTTTATACGGTCTTCTCTAATGAATCGTTTTCTCGTTAAACACGGTTATTACTATTTATCTGCTCCCTAGTTAAGACCAAAAACCTAACTTTTACATGTATCACTTGTATGATAATGTTTATCCATAAAAATCAAATCCTAAAAATAAAATAAAATTTATAACATCAAAATGATATTTTAATAGCTAATACAATCTTTTATAGTGAGCCGTCTTCCTGTTAAACACGTTTCGAGCCGCTCTCGTTTGGGTCGAAATTCCAAATTCATTACATATTATTATTGATACTTATCTTACACAACAACTTTTTTCCTAAAAAATAGAGTGAATTCCAATTTATACTTTATCTAGACTTTCTAAAATTTATGGAGTTTTAGAAAATGAAAGCACATCTTATTTTCTCTTTATATTATAGATACTCCTATTTTTATTTAGGATTCCTGCATGAGAATGTTCTTTTATAATGTTAACACATCAATTCTTTTCTTTTAAATACGATGACTTTTTTATGATAATAGTATTGGATTTATGAATAAATTTTCCTAATAGAAGTATAATTAACTTATATAAAAAATATATAATTTAAGAAGATCGTACTTTCTATAAAATATTTAGTTATATGGATGCTCTATATATTCAAACACATATTCTACTTCTAATAGAACTTTTATTTATATGTTTTTCTATAAATTCGAACTCTTATTCTCTATAAATTCAAACTCCTATTCTACTTCCAATAGAACTTTTAATCGTATGCTTTATAAATACTTATTCTACTTCCAATAGAAACTTTTATTTATATGTTTTTTCTATAAATTTGAACTCTTATCTCTATAAATTCGAACTCCTATATTCTACTTTCAATTGAACTTTTAATCATATGCTTTATAAATACTTATTCTACTTACAATAGAACTTCTAATCATATATGTCTTCCTATAAATTCGAACTCTTCACCACTATAAATTCGAACACATATTCTACTTCTAATATGTTAAATGATATTTTTATATTTATAAGTGTTTAAAATTCTAAAATTCTAGAAAATTAGAAAAATAGATTAAGACGATCTTAGAGCGCCACCTAAACTCCCGCGTACCCTCATTTATATATATATATTGATTGATTATCTATCTTAAACTGAAATCTAAGAAACTCACACAATCCAGGGTCTTAAAGTGAAATTGGATTTTTTTTAATTAAATTTATTTATGATATAAAAGTTCATTTCTCTACGAAATGATGTTTTGGATAGCTTATTTTCCAGAAAAATTGACTTATTTCAAGGGGTGATGGCCCAAAATATTCATATGGGAGCCATGCTGGCCCTTTTTACTGACTGAAAACGCTACACCGTCTACCGTGATATAAGGGGTGTTGCGGAAGACCGTGTTCCGTATCATGGGGTGTTGCGGAACACCGTGTTCCGTATCATGAGGTGTTGCGGAACACCATATTCCGTATCATGGGGTGTTGCGGAACACCGTGTTCCGTATCATGCTAACACGGAAGATGGTGTTCCGTATCATGCATAATACGGAACACGGTGTTCCGTATTATGCTAATACGGAGGACGATTCTCCGTATCCCGTCGGTATTTCGGGCCATTTTTTTCAAAATCAGTATTTTGGACAAAAACTTGTGAAAAATAGGCATTTTGGTAATTCTCTATATTTCAAGGTTAAGATTTCTATTCTTTTTTTTAAAAAAAACCAATTTTTTTTTTTTGCAATTTATGAAATCTCAAACATATGTTAAATACACCAATAATTTTTTTTATTAAAATATGAAATTTCTATCTAAAAATAAGTTCATGAAAACTTACTTTAAGTTTTGCCAAACAGTTCCATGTCCCCTGCTTTTTTTAATACGAAAAATTATTATTATTATTTATTAAAATGGACCCTATCAAGAACACTTTTTTTATATTAAAAAGAACATGGGATAAAAAAGAACATGGAATAAGGTAGGGCTGTCAAAAAAATCCGACAAATCCGATATCCGTCCGAAATATCTGCATTTGTATCCGAGAAAAAGCGGATATTATTCGTATCCGAAATAAAGCGGATATTATCCGTATCTGAATCCGGAGTATCCGAATCCGAAATGGAATATATATAATATTTAAATTATATAATTTAAGATTTTTTTCTATTAGCATGTAGTGTTTATGTGTGTTTATTAATTAAATAATGCATTTATACAAATTTATATAATTGTAACAATATTATAGACATATATAAAAATTTCATTAGAGTTTAATATTTTAAAGATAATAAAACTAGATATTTAGTACGATGTTAACAGTTTTATTTTTTCTAAATGAAAAAAATTTTGTTTTGAAATCATCAATACGCGTCAAAAAAATTTGAGAAATCCGATATCCGTCCGAAATATCTGCATTCGTATCCGAGAAAAAGCGGATATTATCCGTATCCGAAACAAAGCGAATATTATCCATATCTGAATCCGACAATTTCGGATACGGATACGGATATAGGCATATCCGTATCCGAATTATCCGTTTGACAGCCTAGGGGACACAGAATCCATTTATGATCTCATTCGTAAAACAAAATAATTGGCCATGTCCACATAACATATGACATGCACTCCTACACTTCTACATCTAGTACCATATTAAACAAACCCTAAAACTATAAAAAGTAACATACGATTCAATACATGTACATGTACAACCTATTTTTCAATGAACACATCATGTCCACATTTTGCTATTTATATTTTAAACTATAACTCCTGACAATTCCACCTAAGGATCACAACTTTTATAATTAAACTATAAATTATATTTACTAAAACAAATAATATATATATATATAGGGTCTTATTCTAATAGAAACTAACTTAGAATAGAAACTAGAAACTAAACCTAAATTAAATATTTCAAGCTAATCTAATGACCAAATTAGGGGTACCCCAATACAAAAAACGTTTAAAATTATTGGCTCTATTCAACAAAAAAATAAAAAAATTAAAAAAAATTTTAAAAAAAGTTACTGTTCACGTGATGACGTGGCACGTGAACAGTACCTTTTTTAAAAATTTTTTTTTTATTTTTTTTTATATTTTTGTTGAATAGAGCCAAGAATTTTATAAGTTTTTTGTGAAGGTGCCCCTAGTGGGGCCATTAAAATAAATGAAATATAATTTATTTAGTGTAGCTTTCTAGTTTCTATTCTAAAATTGGTTTCTATTTGAACGCTAGCCTATATATATATACTTAATAGTAATACATTGTGTACACTTATTACAAATTTACAAGATCTACTTGGGAAAATAAAGAAGAATATAGATGGGTAGATTTACAGAAGCAATCCCAATCTTGATGAGTTTAGTGTTGAGAAAAAGCTTAACAATGCTTCAAGAAGCTGCATTGTTGATGCTAAGTGTGGCGTCCATTTTATATTCAGCGCCTCGACCACAACGACGACGAAGAAGTTCTAACTACACAACCTCTGGCCGGTACTCCCCAATGTCATCAATATTTGTCCGCAATGATAGGTAATTAACAATGTTGTGTAAGAGGTTCTCGAAGAAATGTTTTGCTGTTTTTGTGAGATGTTCACCGTCACTCAGGTTTCCAGAACCTGCATTTATAAGTGATGGCCAAGTAATTCAGTGTCAGTTGCCATTTGCCAATAAATGTAACTAGATTTCAAAGTAGAGTCTCTGAGGTTTTAAATGGGATCTGAAAGATTTCAGATATCAATCCGCTACCTCCATGACTTATGTAACAACTTATTATTGTGGTTATTCTTTAGTGCCTGTATTGAATTTTGCAAATAAAATTTAGCAGACTATAGCTAGTATTGTTGTCTGATCCTTCAATGCCTATGTTAAAATTTAGCACTTGTTCAGATTATATTAGCTGCAATAGTAGACCTCAACTGCTGCAATCCGATATGATGTTCATGCTCAGATCTTTGACATTGCATAGTCCATAACATCTACAAAGTAGTCTGCAAGAAAGAAGGGGCAACATCGGAATGGACTTTACAGAATTGCATTAGAGAAAAAAAGAACAAGACATGGATGAGTGCTCAAGAGCCTACCTGCATCTTCCTTAGTAAAGCAGAGAGGGGTGTTATTCAAAATACATTACCATAGAAGCCAGTAAAATCATCTCACAGCATGGAATTTCAGTGAAGTCATTACATTATACAGAATCGTAAGACCTAAGAGCTAAAACCATGGTACCTCACATATATGCACTGATGCCGAAGAAGCAGATTTGAACAGCAGATTTGACATGTCATCATATAGGTTTTGAATATGCTTCTGACTCCGGTAATTATCGACATCTAAACAAAATGATGAATACGTGAGCCTATTGGAAGCTTTAATTGATATGTCACTTTTCCAATTATGCATGGTCCATAAAAACGATTATAAGCTAGCTAGTTTCTGATGTGAGCTTTTGAAGACTGTTTTGTTAGAGTGTCTGTAATGTTTTCATCTGGTTGATAATTGCCTGCACCACATCCTGATGGCCAGGGGCGAAGCCAGCAAACACTCACAAGGGGGGCCAAAATTTTTTTTTCATCAACACAATAAAGTATTCAATAAATTAAATACACAAAAGTACTACTCAAACACTTATAGTAGCGCTCTACGTTCCTTCAAATCACGAAACCCATCTATAATTGAATCAGTACTAAAAGTTTTGACTATTTTCCTTTCGATATAGATAAGCATACAATGATCGAGAAATCCATCACCCATCTTGTTCCAAAGCTTTGTTTTGATGATATTCATTGAAAAAAAGCACGCTCGGTAGTAGCGGTTGAAACAGGCAAAACCAACACCAACTTAATTAATCTATAAACAAATGGATAAATATCCAACTTTCTTGATTGTACCAACCATCGGCACAACTCAGAAATACTAGACAGGCTAGTAAATTAAGATTTTATAATTTCACTCTCAAAATGATGTAACTGAACTCGTAAGTGTTCTTTTTCCACCTCTGTGAAGTCCTCTAGATAATATTTATGCACTAGTTTACATATGTCATCCACTTTAAAGCCTTTACACCATTCTCTTGGATCTAGAGCACAACTTAAACCAAACAACTCTACAGATTTTTCACTAAATCTGTGGTTCAGTTCTTGTAATTGAGAATCAATGACAACATAAAATATGTCCACTCGATAACGATGCTCAACAGTGACATTATCTTTTTGATGACGAGCACGATTTTTATTTTTATTTGATGAGCAAAAATTTTTATTTTTATTTGATGGGCTAAAATTTTTATTTTTAAGGACCAAGATTTTTATTCAGCAGGGGCCAAAATTTTTTTTAACATAAATATATAAGTAAAAATATAAATTTATATAAAATTTTAATATACATTACTAATATTACGACAACCCTAGGGGGGCCGTGGCCCCTTCTGGCCCCTATGAAGCTTCCCCCCTGCTGATGGCAGTGCCCCCAACAAACTGTAGCAATCCCTCCAAGTGCATGACACTTTCGTCGAAACAAGTGTTGCATCTTCCCTTCTACTAAACTCAAGCTGTTGTGGGGAGAATATTGTATAACAATATTTATGGAGGTTGCTGGATTTTACGGAGCAAAATACGGATATTTTGCTATAAGAATAGGGATTAGTATTTTGCTATAAGAAGAATAGGGATTAGGGTTTTGATAAATATACTCCTCCATCAGCCACTAAAGGGTGTGACAGCAAGGCATCATAACAGCCAATCAAGTTGCAAAGGAATGAGAATGACAGCTGACCATTATCAGATATTAGTTAGTTAGACAAAATGACAAAAGTTGTATTCTATATATTGTATCTTGTAATCAGACTATTCCATTATTCTGGTTTTCATTCTCAATGTAAACATTTTCATCTCTCTCTCTTTTCTGTACTACTATCTTTACTATGTTTTGTATCATGGTATCAGAGCCTTATGAGCTCAATATAATCTACGTTTCTTCTACATAATCATTTCGCTTTTGTTTATTATTTTATCTACTCTTTGTTGAGAAGATGACTACAGCTTCATACTCTGCTGCTACAATGGGATCTACGACTCTAACAACGCCAACAAGCGTTGACGTTAATCATCCCTATTACTTACACCCTTCTGATAATCCAGGGATGCAGATTACTACAGTTATTTTGAATGAAAGCAATTACAACCAGTGGAATAGATCTATGGAGATTGCGTTGTCATCAAAGTTAAAGCTCGGTTTCGTTGATGGCTCATATGTGCAGCCTGCTCCTACATCTCCTCTTCTTGTTCACTGGACTCGATGCAATAATATGGTAACATCCTGGCTCTTAAACTCTGTTTCAGTTGATATTAGAAACAGTATTGTGTATATGAAGTCTGCTCGTGCCATTTGGTTAGATCTAGAGATTCGTTACTCCCAAACGAATGTCCCAAAGCTATTTAGTCTTCGTACTGAGATTTCTCATTTAACTCAAGGCAACCTGTCAATTTCTGCCTATTTTACCAAGTTTCGTTCTGTTCATGATGAATTGGAGTGTATTTCCTCTAAGATACGTTGTACCTGCACTACTTGTACCTGTAATGTCAATGCTAAACTAGATATTCAGGATCAAGATGTACAATTGTCACAGTTTCTTATGGGGTTAAATGAGCAGTACACGGCTATTCGAGGTCAAATTCTACTTATGAAGCCGTTACCATCTCTAAGTCAATGTTATTCATTGTTGCTTCAAGAAGAGCATCAGAGGTCTGCTAATAACTCTGTGCTCTCCACTGATAGTTTGGCTATGTCAGTTAAACAATTTCCTTCTTCTAAGTTTCAAGGGACCAGGCCAAGAAAGCCAGGAAGTGATTCTAATTCCACACCGCGCTGTGATTATTGTCACATGACAGGACATACAAAGGATACCTGCTTCTGTGTTCATGGCTATCCTAGTTGGCACAAGCTGTTTGGAAAGCCCAAACCCAAGCCTCGATTTCAAAACTCTAATCCTGCCTTCAGGAATGCTGGCTCTGTTGCTCAAGTGTCCACTCAGCTAGAAACTAATGATAGGACTAATGCACCTTCTGTGAACTTCTCTGAGAATCAATGCAAAATGATCATTGATATGCTGCAAAAATCAATGATCAACACTGGGACTAATGGCTCAACTAGTGGTGGTCCATCTATGTCACATCTTGATGTTCAGACCTCTACATCTTCTGGTTCTGCACCTCCCTGGTATTCAACTGCTAATGCTACACAGTTTTCTGGTTCTCAGTTTTCAGGTACTGTGTTACATTCTGTAAATTTTATTCAACCTGCACATTATGATTCCACACAGTGGATAATTGACACTGGTGCCACTGATCATGTGACACCATTCCTTGATGTGTTGCATGATGTTTCTCAAGTTAGCTCCATTCTACATTTGCCAAACGGTGCTACAGCACCTGTTACTCATATAGGCTGTATTACTCTAAACAATTCTTTAACCCTGTTCAATGTCTTATGTGTCCCATCATTCAGTTACAACCTCATGTCAGTTTCCAAGTTACTTACAGATAGTGCAATTATTGCTAAATTTACTACTTCATCTTGTTATCTCCAGGCCCCTACATGGACGAGGGACCTCG
Organism: Kitagawia praeruptora; assembly: GCA_037693485.1. Classification (NCBI taxonomy): domain Eukaryota; kingdom Viridiplantae; phylum Streptophyta; class Magnoliopsida; order Apiales; family Apiaceae; genus Kitagawia; species Kitagawia praeruptora. Next base: position 1,127,418 of record CM075349.1, read on the forward strand.
AGATTGGTAAAGCTGTCAATGGTCTATATCTTCACTCAAAGGCAGTTACCTCAGACATACCTGCTTCTAGTTCCTTTTCTTGCTCTGTGTCTCTCACTACTCAACTCTGGCACTCTAGACTAGGCCATGTTCCTCTTTCTGTATTAAAATTATTGCCTATAGATGGCATCACAAATGCTCTAGCTGTTTGTGATAGTTGTATGTTAGGCAAACAAACCAGGCAACCTTTTCCTCATAGTGTTACTATCAGTACTGCTTTGTTTGATTTAATCCATGTAGACCTTTGGGGTCCTTATCGACATAAGACTCACAGCAATTGTACTTTCTTTCTTACTATAGTGGAGGATAAATCAAAAGCTACTTGGGTTTATTTATTGTCTGACAAAACTCAAGTTACTGCTATTTTTAAAGACTTTATTCCATATGTGAGAAATCATTTTGCTACTACAATTAAAGTTTGTCGTACTGACAATGGTACTGAGTTTGTAAACTCTGGATTACACTCTTTTTTTGCTGAAAATGGTATTGTGCACCAAAAGAGCTGTGTGTATACACCACAACAAAATGGCTTAGTTGAACGTAAACATCGTACTCTGTTAAATGTCGCTCATTCCCTTCGGTTTCACACATCTGTTCCTTTAAACTTTTGGGGTGATTGTCTTCTCACTGCATTGTATTTAATTAATCGTACACCTTCCCCTTTACTTCTCAACAAATCACCATATGAGGTTCTTTTCGAACAACAACCAGATTATTCTAGACTAAAAGTCTTTGGATGTCTGTGCTATGCCACAGCTCTTCCTCATCCAACAGACAAGTTTTCACCCCGAGCTGTTAAGGGGGTATTTCTTGGCTATCCTTTTGCCACTAAAGGTTACAAGGTACTCAACCTAGAAACCAGGCAAGTATTCATATCTCGAGACGTTCGTTTCTTTGAGGACATATTTCCTTTTAAAACTATGCCTACTCCCACATTGCCTCAACTTTTCCCTCAATCCACAACCTTCGATGATTGTGAACCTTTAAGTGACACTGTCTCTCTTGATGTCACTTCATCTCCATCCTCACCTCTTGTCCCAACTCCTACTTCCTCTCCTCCTCCAACCACTGAAACAAACTCTCCTACACCAGTCCCACCTGTTGTCCCCAGGCCACAGCGAGATCGACACTTACCAGTTAAATTTTCTGACTACACTTGGATTCCTACTCACCTTGCCTCCTCTGTACAGGTGGTTCACAATCAGACAAAGGGTCTGATTATCAGACCCTTTGTATCAGAGCCTTATGAGCTCAATATAATCTACGTTTCTTCTACATAATCATTTCGCTTTTGTTTATTGTTTTATCTACTCTTTGTTGAGAAGATGACTACAACTTCATACTCTGCTGCTACAATGGGATCTACGACTCTAACAACGCCTACAAGCGTTGACGTTAATCATCCCTATTACTTACACCCTTCTGATAATCCAGGGATGCAGATTACTACAGTTATTTTGAATGAAAGCAATTACAACCAGTGGAATAGATCTATGGAGATTGCGTTGTCATCAAAGTTAAAGCTCGGTTTCATTGATGGCTCATATGTGCAGCCTGCTCCTACATCTCCTCTTCTTATTCACTGGACTCGATGCAATAATATGGTAACATCCTGGCTCTTAAACTCTGTTTCAATTGATATTAGAAACAGTATTGTGTATATGAAGTCTGCTCGTGCCATTTGGTTAGATCTAGAGATTCGTTACTCCCAAACGAATGTCCCAAAGCTATTTAGTCATCGTACTGAGATTTCCCATTTAACTCAAGGCAACCTGTCAATTTCTGCCTATTTTACCAAGTTTCATTCTGTTCATGATGAATTGGAGTGTATTTCCTCTAAGATACGTTGTACCTGCACTACTTGTACCTGTAATGTCAATGCTAAACTAGATATTCAGGATCAAGATGTACAATTGTCACAGTTTCTTATGGGGTTAAATGAGCAGTACACGGCTATTCGAGGTCAAATTCTACTTATGAAGCCGTTACCATCTCTAAGTCAATGTTATTCATTGTTGCTTCAAGAAGAGCATCAGAGGTCTGCTAATAACTCTGTGCTCTCCACTGATAGTTTGGCTATGTCAGTTAAACAATTTCCTTCTTCTAAGTTTCAAGGGACCAGGCCAAGAAAGCCAGGAAGTGATTCTAATTCCACACTGCGCTGTGATTATTGTCACATGACAGGACATACAAAGGATACCTGCTTCTGTGTTCATGGCTATCCTAGTTGGCACAAGCTGTTTGGAAAGCCCAAACCCAAGCCTCGATTTCAAAACTCTAATCCTGCCTTCAGGAATGCTGGCTCTGTTGCTCAAGTGTCCACTCAGCTAGACACTAATGATAGGACTAATGCACCTTCTGTGAACTTCTCTGAGAATCAATGCAAAATGATCATTGATATGCTGCAAAAATCAGTGATCAACACTGGGACTAATGGCTCAACTAGTGGTGGTCCATCTATGTCACATCTTGATGTTCAGACCTCTACATCTTCTGGTTCTGCACCTCCCTGGTATTCAACTGCTAATGCTACACAGTTTTCTGGTTCTCAGTTTTCAGGTACTGTGTTACATTCTGTAAATTTTATTCAACCTGCACATTATGATTCCACACAGTGGATAATTGACACTGGTGCCACTGATCATGTGACACCATTCCTTGATGTGTTGCATGATGTTTCTCAAGTTAGCTCCATTCTACATTTGCCAAACGGTGCTACAGCACCTGTTACTCATATAGGCTGTATTACTCTAAACAATTCTTTAACCCTGTTCAATGTCTTATGTGTCCCATCATTCAGTTACAACCTCATGTCAGTTTCCAAGTTACTTGCAGATAGTGCAATTATTGCTAAATTTACTACTTCATCTTGTTATCTCCAGGCCCCTACATGGACGAGGGACCTCGAGATTGGTAAAGCTGTCAATGGTCTATATCTTCACTCAAAGGCAGTTACCTCAGACATACCTGCTTCTAGTTCCTTTTCTTGCTTTGTGTCTCTCACTACTCAACTCTGGCACTCTAGACTAGGTCATGTTCCTCTTTCTGTATTAAAATTATTGCCTATAGATGGCATCACAAATGCTCTAGCTGTTTGTGATAGTTGTATGTTAGGCAAACAAACCAGGCAACCTTTTCCTCATAGTGTTACTATCAGTACTGCTTTGTTTGATTTAATCCATGTAGACCTTTGGGGTCCTTATCGACATAAGACTCACAATAATTGTACTTTCTTTCTTACTATTGTGGAGGATAAATCAAAAGCTACTTGGGTTTATTTATTGTCTGACAAAACTCAAGTTACTGCTATTTTTAAAGACTTTATTCCATATGTGAGAAATCATTTTGCTACTACAATTAAAGTTTGTCGTACTGACAATGGTACTGAGTTTGTAAACTCTGGATTACACTATTTTTTTGCTGAAAATGGTATTGTGCACCAAAAGAGCTGTGTGTATACACCACAACAAAACGGCTTAGTTGAACGTAAACATCGTACTCTGTTAAATGTCGCTCGTTCCCTTCGGTTTCACTCATCTGTTCCTTTAAACTTTTGGGGTGATTGTCTTTTCACTGCAGTGTATTTAATTAATCGTACACCTTCCCCTTTACTTCTCAACAAATCACCATATGAGGTTCTTTTCGAACAACAACCAGATTATTCTAGACTAAAAGTCTTTGGATGTCTATGATATGCCACAGCTCTTCCTCATCCAACAGACAAGTTTTCACCCCGAGCTGTTAAGGGGGTATTTCTTGGCTATCCTTTTGCCACTAAAGGTTACAAGGTACTCAACCTAGAAACCAGGCAAGTATTCATATCTCGAGACGTTCGTTTCTTTGAGGACATATTTCCTTTTAAAACTATGCCTACTCCCACATTGCCTCAACTTTTCCCTCAATCCACAACCTTCGATGATTGTGAACCTTTAAGTGACACTGTCTCTCTTGATGTCACTTCATCTCCATCCTCACCTCCTGTCCCAACTCCTACTTCCTCTCCTCCTCCAACCACTGAAACAAACTCTCCTACACCAGTCCCACCTGTTGTCCCCAGGCCACAGCGAGCTCGACACTTACCAGTTAAATTTTCTGACTACACTGGGATTCCTACTCACCTTGCCTCCTCTGTACAGGTGGTTCACAATCAGACAACAAAACCCTCACCTCTGAATGATTATCTCTCATATCTTCCTTTTGATCCCAACTATGTTCACTTTCTGGCCAATATTACTACAATACCAGAGCCACAGTTTTATAAACAGGCTGTTCAACACGATTGTTGGTGTGAGGCAATGAACATTGAACTTGCAGCTCTCGAGGCTAATAAAACCTAGGAGATTGTTCCCTTACCATCACAGAAAATAGTGGTGGATTGTAAGTGGGTCTATAAAGTAAAATACAAAGCCAATGGAGATGTTGATCGATACAAAGCACGCCTGGTTGCCAAAGGGTTCACACAGACTAAAGGAGTGGATTTCTTTGAAACCTTTGCCCCAATGGCAAAGATGTCTACTCTACGAATACTTCTAACCCTTGCTGCTAAATTTAATTGGTCATTGAGGCAGCTTGATGTCACAAACGCATTTCTACATGGTACATTGGACGAAGAAATTTACATGGCTATGCCTCCTGGTTACCTACCAAACTCACAGCTCCAAGCTAAGTTTCCTAATCAACGCCTTGTTTGTCGACTGTTAAAGTCAATATATGGGTTATGCCAGGCTCCTCGAGTATGGTTTGAGGAACTATCATTTGCATTGCTTCAGTATGGCTTTACCCAAACTTTCAGTGACAATAGCCTATTCTTCTTTAAGAAAGGTCACTCAGTTGCCCTAATTCTTGTCTATGTTGATGACATGGTTCTCACAGGCAATGATACTATTCTACTTGATTCCATTGTAACCTTCTTAGCCTCTCGTTTTAAAATCAAGGATCTGGGACCACTCAAATACTTTTTGGGGCTTGAAATAGCAAGGTCATCTACAGGGATATATGTTAATCAACGAAAGTACACTATTGACATATTACAAGACACTGGTCTCCAGCAATGCAACTCTACTTGTATTCCAATGGAACAGCATCACAAACTGTTAGCTGATACTTCTCCTTTTCTTTCAGATGCCTCCGCATATCGTCGTTTAGTTGGTCGCCTTATTTATCTAATGATCACACGACCAGATCTCTCATATCCAGTTCATATTCTTGCTCAATTCATGTCCTCTCCTCGTGAAAATCACTGGCATGGCGCTCTCAAAGTAGTTCGTTATCTTAAGGGGACTTGTGGATAGGGTTTCCTTTTTCCAGCCACTAAAGATATCTCTCTGCAAGCATTTTGTGATGCTGATTGGGCAAGTTGTCCCAATACTCGTCTCTCCCTCACTGGTTATTGTGTTCTCTTGGGTGGATCTTTAATTAGCTGGAAATGCAAGAAGCAACGGATTGTTTCACGTTCTTCTGCAGAAGCAGAATACCGTGCCTTAGCTGATACATGTTGTGATCTTACTTGGATTGTCTCCCTTCTCTCTGAACTTCAGCTCAAGTCACTTACTCCTGTTACTCTATTCTGTGACAATAAGTCTGCCCTACACATTGCATCAAACCCTGTTTTCCATGAACGAACTAAGCACATCGAAATCGATTGTCACTTAGTTCGTCAAAAACTTCAGCAAGGCATGGTCGTTACCACTCATATATCCACATCTGAGCAACCAGCTGATCTCTTCAATAAAGCTCTATGCTCAATGCAGTTGCAGTTTTTACTTTCCAAGTTAGGAGTGTGCAATTTGTTTTTGACTCCTAACTTGCGGGGGGATGATAAATATACTCCTCCATCAGCCACTAAAGGGTGTGACAGCAAGGCATCACAACAGCCAATCAAGTTGCAAAGGAATGAGAATGACAGCTGTCCATTATCAGATATTAGTTAGTTAGACAAAATGACAAAAGTTGTATTCTATATATTGTCTCTTGTAATCAGACTATTCCATTATTCTGGTTTTCATTCTCAATGTAAACATTTTCATCTCTCTCTCTTTTCTCTACTACTATCTTTACTATGTTTTGTATCATGGTATCAGAGCCTTAAGAGCTCAATATAATCTACGTTTCTTCTACATAATCATTTCACTTTTGTTTATTGTTTTATCTACTCTTTGTTGAGAAGATGACTACATCTTCATACTCTGCTGCTACAATGGGATCTACGACTCTAACAACGCCTACAAGCGTTGACGTTAATCATCACTATTACTTACACCCTTCTGATAATCCAGGGATGCAGATTACTACAGTTATTTTGAATGAAAGCAATTACAACCAGTGGAATAGATCTATGGAGATTGCGTTGTCATCAAAGTTAAAGCTCGGTTTCGTTGATGGCTCATATGTGCAGCCTGCTCCTACATCTCCTCTTCTTGTTCACTGGACTCGATGCAATAATATGGTAACATCCTGGCTCTTAAACTCTGTTTCAGTTGATATTAGAAACAGTATTGTGTATATGAAGTCTGCTCGTGCCATTTGGTTAGATCTAGAGATTCGTTACTCCCAAACGAATGTCCTAAAGCTATTTAGTCTTCGTACTGAGATTTCTCATTTAACTCAAGGCAACCTGTCAATTTTTGCCTATTTTACCAAGTTTCGTTCTGTTCATGATGAATTGGAGTGTATTTCCTCTAAGATACGTTGTACCTGCACTACTTGTACCTGTAATGTCAATGCTAAACTAGATATTCGGGATCAAGATGTACAATTGTCACAGTTTCTTATGGGGTTAAATGAGCAGTACACGGCTATTCGAGGTCAAATTCTACTTATGAAGCCGTTACCATCTCTAAGTCAATGTTATTCATTGTTGCTTCAAGAAGAGCATCAGAGGTCTGCTAATAACTCTGTGCTCTCCACTGATAGTTCGGCTATGTCAGTTAAATAATTTCCTTCTTCTAAGTTTCAAGGGACCAGGCCAAGAAAGCCAGGAAGTGATTCTAATTCCACACTGCGCTGTGATTATTGTCACATGACAGGACATACAAAGGATACCTGCTTCTGTGTTCATGGCTATCCTAGTTGGCACAAGCTAATTGGAAAGCCCAAACCCAAGCCTCGATTTCAAAACTCTAATCCTACCTTCAGGAATGCTGGCTCTGTTGCTCAAGTGTCCACTCAGCTAGACACTAATGATAGGACTAATGCACCTTCTGTGAACTTCTCTGAGAATCAATGCAAAATGATCATTGATATGCTGCAAAAATCAATGATCAACACTGGGACTAATGGCTCAACTAGTGGTGGTCCATCTATGTCACATCTTGATGTTCAGACCTCTACATCTTCTGGTTCTGCACCTCCCTGGTATTCAACTGCTAATGCTACACAGTTTCTGGTTCTCAGTTTTCAGGTACTGTGTTACATTCTGTAAATTTTATTCAACCTGCACATTATGATTCCACACAGTGGATAATTGACACTGGTGCCACTGATCATGTGACACCATTCCTTGATATGTTGCATGATGTTTCTCAAGTTAGCTCCATTCTACATTTGCCAAACGGTGCTACAGCACCTGTTACTCATATAGGCTGTATTACTCTAAACAATTCTTTAACCCTGTTCAATGTCTTATGTGTCCCATCATTCAGTTACAACCTCATGTCAGTTTCCAAGTTACTTGCAGATAGTGCAATTATTGCTAAATTTACTACTTCATCTTGTTATCTCCAGGCCCCTACATGGACGAGGGGCCTCGAGATTGGTAAAGCTGTCAATGGTCTATATCTTCACTCAAAGGCAGTTACCTCAGACATACCTGCTTCTAGTTCCTTTTCTTGCTCTGTGTCTCTCACTGCTCAACTCTGGCACTCTAGACTAGGCCATGTTCCTCTTTCTGTATTAAAATTATTGCCTATAGATGGCATCACAAAAGCTCTAGCTGTTTGTGATAGTTGTATGTTCGGCAAACAAACCAGGCAACCTTTTCCTCATAGTGTTACTATCAGTACTGCTTTGTTTGATTTAATCCATGTAGACCTTTGGGGTCCTTATCGACATAAGACTCACAACAATTGTACTTTCTTTCTTACTATTGTGGAGGATAAATCAAAAGCTACTTGGGTTTATTTATTGTCTGACAAAACTCAAGTTACTGCTATTTTTAAAAGACTTTATTCCATATGTGAGAAATCATTTTGCTACTACAATTAAAGTTTGTCGTACTGACAAAGGTACTGAGTTTGTAAACTCTGGATTACACTCTTTTTTTGCTGAAAATGGTATTGTGCACCAAAAGAGCTGTGTGTATACACCACAACAAAACGGCTTAGTTGAACGTAAACATCGTACTCTATTAAATGTCGCTCGTTCCCTTCGGTTTCACTCATCTGTTCCTTTAAACTTTTGGGGTGATTGTCTTCTCACTGCAGTGTATTTAAATAATCGTACACCTTCCCCTTTACTTCTCAACAAATCACCATATGAGGTTCTTTTCGAACAACAACCAGATTATTCTAGACTAAAAGTCTTTGGATGTCTGTGCTATGCCACAGCTCTTCCTCATCCAACAGACAAGTTTTCACCCCGAGCTGTTAAGGGGGTATTTCTTGGCTATCCTTTTGCCACTAAAGGTTACAAGGTACTCAACCTAGAAACCAGGCAAGTATTCATATCTCGAGACGTTCGTTTCTTTGAGGACATATTTCCTTTTAAAACTATGCCTACTCCCACATTGCCTCAACTTTTCCCTCAATCCACAACCTTCGATGATTGTGAACCTTTAAGTGACACTGTCTCTCTTGATGTCACTTCATCTCCATCCTCACCTCCTGTCCCAACTCCTACTTCCTCTCCTCCTCCAACCACTGAAACAAACTCTCCTACACTAGTCCCACATGTTGTCCCCAGGCCACAGCGAGCTCGACACTTACCAGTTAAATTTTCTGACTACACTGGGATTCCTACTCACCTTGCCTCCTCTGTACAGGTGGTTCACAATCAGACAAAGGGTCTGATTATCAGACCCTTTGTATCAGAGCCTTATGAGCTCAATATAATCTACGTTTCTTCTACATAATCATTTCGCTTTTGTTTATTGTTTTATCTACTCTTTGTTGAGAAGATGACTACAACTTCATACTCTGCTGCTACAATGGGATCTACGACTCTAACAACGCCTACAAGCATTGACGTTAATCATCCCTATTACTTACACCCTTCTGATAATCCAGGGATGTAGATTACTACAGTTATTTTGAATGAAAGCAATTACAACCAGTGGAATAGATCTATGGAGATTGCGTTGTCATCAAAGTTAAAGCTCGGTTTCGTTGATGGCTCAAATGTGCAGCCTGCTCCTACATCTCCTCTTCTTGTTCACTGGACTCGATGCAATAATATGGTAACATCCTGGCTCTTAAACTCTGTTTCAGTTGATATTAGAAACAGTATTGTGTATATGAAGTCTGCTCGTGCCATTTGGTTAGATCTAGAGATTCGTTACTCCCAAACGAATGTCCCAAAGCTATTTAGTCTTCGTACTGAGATTTCTCATTTAACTCAAGGCAACCTGTCAATTTCTGCCTATTTTACCAAGTTTCGTTCTGTTCATGATGAATTGGAGTGTATTTCCTCTAAGATACGTTGTACCTGCACTACTTGTACCTGTAATGTCAATGCTAAACTAGATATTCAGGATCAAGATGTACAATTGTCACAGTTTTTTATGGGGTTAAATGAGCAGTACACGGCTATTCGAGGTCAAATTCTACTTATGAAGCCGTTACCATCTCTAAGTCAATGTTATTCATTGTTGCTTCAAGAAGAGCATCAGAGGTCTGCTAATAACTCTGTGCTCTCCACTGATAGTTTGGCTATGTCAGTTAAACAATTTCCTTCTTCTAAGTTTCAAGGGACCAGGCCAAGAAAGCCAGGAAGTGATTCTAATTCCACACTGCGCTGTGATTATTGTCACATGACAGGACATACAAAGGATACCTGCTTCTGTGTTCATGGCTATCCTAGTTGGCACAAGCTGTTTGGAAAGCCCAAACCCAAGCCTCGATTTCAAAACTCTAATCCTGCCTTCAGGAATGCTGGCTCTGTTGCTCAAGTGTCCACTCAGCTAGACACTAATGATAGGACTAATGCACCTTCTGTGAACTTCTCTGAGAATCAATGCAAAATGATCATTGATATGCTGCAAAAATCAATGATCAACACTGGGACTAATGGCTCAACTAGTGGTGGTCCATCTATGTCACATCTTGATGTTCAGACCTCTACATCTTCTGGTTCTGCACCTCCCTGGTATTCAACTGCTAATGCTACACAATTTTCTGGTTCTCAGTTTTCAGGTACTGTGTTACATTCTGTAAATTTTATTCAACCTGCACATTATGATTCCACACAGTGGATAATTGACACTGGTGCCACTAATCATGTGACACCATTCCTTGATGTGTTGCATGATGTTTCTCAAGTTAGCTCCATTCTACATTTGCCAAACGGTGCTACAGCACCTGTTACTCATATAGGCTGTATTAATCTAAACAATTCTTTAACCCTGTTCAATGTCTTATGTGTCCCATCATTCAGTTACAACCTCATGTCAGTTTCCAAGTTACTTGCAGATAGTACAATTATTGCTAAATTTACTACTTCATCTTGTTATCTCCAGGCCCCTACATGGACGAGGGACCTCGAGATTGGTAAAGCTGTCAATGGTCTATATCTTCACTCAAAGGCAGTTACCTCAGACATACCTGCTTCTAGTTCCTTTTCTTGCTCTGTGTCTCTCACTACTCAACTCTGGCACTCTAGACTAGGCCATGTTCCTCTTTCTGTATTAAAATTATTGCCTATAGATGGCATCACAAATGCTCTAGCTGTTTGTGATAGTTGTATGTTAGGCAAACAAACCAGGCAACCTTTTCCTCATAGTGTTACTATCAGTACTGCTTTGTTTGATTTAATCCATGTAGACCTTTGGGGTCCTTATCGACATAAGACTCACAACAATTGTACTTTCTTTCTTAATATTGTGGAGGATAAATCAAAAGCTACTTGGGTTTATTTATTGTCTGACAAAACTCAAGTTACTGCTATTTTTAAAGACTTTATTCCATATGTGAGAAATCATTTTGCTACTACAATTAAAGTTTGTCGTACTGACAATGGTACTGAGTTTGTAAACTCTGGATTACACTCTTTTTTTGCTGAAAATGGTATTGTGCACCAAAAGAGCTGTGTGTATACACCACAACAAAACGGCTTAGTTGAACGTAAACATCGTACTCTGTTAAATGTCGCTCGTTCTCTTCGGTTTCACTTATCTGTTCCTTTAAACTTTTGGGGTGATTGTCTTCTCACTGTAGTGTATTTAATTAATCGTACACCTTCCCCTTTACTTCTCAACAAATCACCATATGAGGTTCTTTTCGAACAATAACCAGATTATTCTAGACTAAAAGTCTTTGGATGTCTGTGCTATGCCACAGCTCTTCCTCATCCAACAGACAAGTTTTCACCCCGAGCTGTTAAGGGGGTATTTCTTGGCTATCCTATGAAGCTGTTAACTTCACACAGTAAAACTAAATTAATCAATAGGATACCCGAGCTGTTAATGTGTACCTATAAATAGGGTACGTAGGCTGTTCAATACGATTGTTGGTGTGAAATGTGTCAACTGAATCAATATCAAAATTAAATGAGAAGGAATTGGAATATCTGATAAGACGCTACGAGCAATGCTGGGTGATCAGCCCACGACAGAGCTCCGAACCCGCATATCCAATACGGTGTTCATCAAATATAAGGGGATCCCAGGCACACATTGGCCTATAATAGTAACATGATTTGGACCGGCGCCTCGGTCAAAGTAACATTCCATCCAATTCCATTTAGGTTAAACAATGTCTATCAAATTCAATTCATCTCAAAGAAACAAGATTATCAATGTTATATCAAGTTGTTAATCAACAAGAATAGGATTCTCAAATTTCGAATAAACGACAAGGTCAAATGAAGAAAGTTAATCATTTCGGATTCTTAGAAGTTGGGATTCTGTTTAGAGTACTTTGGTTAAGTCAAGAAAATAAGTCAAGAACCAATAAGTGTCTTAAGGTAGAAAAAGAATCTATCATGCAAGAGGGTATTTATATAGTGGTTTCAAGACTTCAAGAATTCAAGAAAATATGAAAGGGTTTCCAAGCAAAATGGTTATCGCTTAACAATTCAAGTCAAGTTTAAGGGATATGAATCAATCAAAGGTATATGACAATATTAAGGTCGGAAAGAATAAGGTACTAATTTGTGACAACTTAACAATTCGATATCTCATGGCATTCAACATATGGTAATAACAAGGTAGGATAGTACACTTGCCTTAAATCACGAATTTGCACTAGATAGCGTCCTCCTCAATCGGCTCCTTGCCAGGCCTCCTACTCGGACCTATAATAATAATAATAAACAATATCTTATTTTCCCCTCTTTTGTTTACATATCACAAAGCAATCCTAACAGTGCTAACGCCCCAACGATATAACCATGCTATATACATACATTCATATCTACATGTAAACACATAAGTCATGTAAGTCACTTAGCATGTAAATCACTTAACATATAATGTAGTATGGTATAGTACTATAATGATTCTACGACTTAACATTGGAGATGTGCCTTTAGGGTTTTTGGAAATCGCTTATTATATTTTTAGAAATTTCGGCGGCATCTCCTTTGTATAGTCGTCAAACCATACCGAATATAATCGGTCTCAATCAATCACAAGACAACACAATACACCTCCAATGACTACAACTCCATCAACAATCGACTACTACAATCACCAAGCAATCCTAAGTCATCCTACTATCTCCACGACAACTCGTTAAGCAATTCAACAATCAATTTCACATAGCAATTTAATCATCAAAACAATAAAGTCATGTAGCAATTAAATTAAGTAATTAAATGACTAACAATCAACTTCAACTCAAGAACACAATCTCTCCTCACAATCTCTCTTCTCTCCCTCTCTCGGCCTCTCGGCCTCTCTCTCTCTCTCTCTCTCTCTCTCTCGGTCTCTCTCTCCCTCCATCAATCTCTCTCTCTCGGCCTCTCCCTCTTCACCACCAACACTCACCAAAACTCCAACAATTACTTACACACATACTTACACCCAACCTTTGATTCAATTCAATATTTCAACAACCCATCAACACTAACTAACAAATTCATACTAAAATCAAATTATAAAGTTAACCCATCAAATTTCATGTCATATAATCATCAAAATCACTAACCCTTTTAATTTTACACCTACTAGCAATCATCAATTAATAATACACACATACCCACATCATATAAACTCATTTAAACTCATACCCATCATCAAACTTAACTTAAAAACTTGTAAAAACTCACATGCATCCATATACCACTTAGTAATTATACAAAATCATCAAATAAACACATGCATGTAACCCTTGGCCCTCTTTTTGATCATGGCCGAAGGTTAGGGTTCTTCGGAGAGCCCAAAATTCGTGGGTCTCTACCAAGGAGTAACACCCAATCGAAAACACCCACAAAACTTACCTCTTGATGCTTGATTTTCGAAAACCCTAATTTGCAAAGTGAAGAAAATTGAAATTCAAAGACATGGGGTTGTAGAGGATGAAGAGAGGAGCATTTTTATAACTAATATGTTGGGGTTTAATGAAGAAATTACCTTGAGGTCTTTGCTTGAATAACAATGGAGATGGAGAGAATACAGAGAGGGTTTTGAGAGAGATGAAGACACGGGAGGGGGGGTGCTCGGCCGAATGAAAAAAAAGAAGGGGGGTTTGTTTTTGTCTAACACACACACACATGTAATTAAAATGTATTTTAATGATACACCTTAATTAGTTAAAAGACTTAACAATTAAATCCTAATTGAAAAATATTTTGGATCCAAAAATAATTTATTGACACATAAAATTAAAATATGAAATTCTCTTCCTCACTATATTTTAAAAACATTTTTAAAATCGTTTTAAAAAAAGATTTGAATTTTACAAGTTTTAATATTTTAAAAAGGAAAATAATTGGAAAAATCTTTTTAGAATATTTTAATTCGAAATTAAATTAAACTTTTATTTTTAAAATGTCTTTAAATACACAAAGATAATAAAACAAGAAATTTCATAATTTTTACTAACTCCAAGGATTTTACAAAAATGTTTAAGCGAAAATAAAAGCATATTTTAACATTTAAAAGCTATACATAATTTTAATAAAATTTCACGTCGACACCTCTAGCAATTAGACACATAACACATATTCAAAATCACACAAACATGTAATGACTCACCAATTAAAGCACATAATAATATTTTTAATGCCAAATAATATTATTTATAGAGTACGAAATTCCCAGATATTACAGACATGACCATGAATCATCAACCCTATCTGTGATCCATGGCCCAGCTGTGTAAGCCCATGGTCTCGAACGGATAGAATTGGCCAATAGAGGATAAATCAGGACCTAGCATACGATCTCAAGGGATCTGGCCATGCGAAGCGATCCCTTGCATCCAGCTACTCATGCGACCTTGAGTCTGGCCATGAGCCTTCCAGTAAAGAGTAAGATAGCGATCCCAACAGTTTGTAGATATGATGATGGAAACGAAGCGATCCCTTGACGGGATATGTCAGCGAGGCAATCCTTAGGAAAGGATCAATGAACGAGGTGGCCCTTATAGCTATGCTGGGCTGATTCCAATTGTGGGCTTCAATGACTCAATTGCCATATTCGAGGTCCATTGTAGATAATAAACCATTAATTCAGCTAATTCAATCATGATAGAATATTATGCCAGATTTGAACATAACATGTGTCAAACAATTAAACATCAACTTAATGAACTATTAAATTAAATTAAGGTAACTAAACATATAAATGAATTCAGCTATATACATAAATGATAAATCTCATTCACATAACCGATTAACTTGTGCTTGTGGAATACGGTAGCTAATAAAAAGTTAAAAATTTAACCAACCAGCTCCAGGTCGTTTGGTACGGACTTTGTCATGTACTCATGTTGTACGAGATCAAGGTTCAATTACCCTAGCCTAAAAACCGTGCTTGCACGGATTTTTTTAATTTTATATGATTTTTTTTATTTAATTTAAAATTAATTTTTTAAAGCATTACTCCCTCCGTCCCTTCCATTTCTTAACATAAAAAACTACGTATTTGACACGCACTTAAGATGCATTTTAAGGATAGTTCTATAACTTATTTTTGATATTTTCTTTTTTTGTATAAAAATAGGATTGTTCTATTTTTATAAAAAAAATAAAATATCAAAAATAAGTTATAGAACTATCCTTAAAATGCACCTTAAAATCCGTGCCGAAAACTGGTCCGCAAACCACTACTAGAAAAACTGCTTTAGACATCGGCTATAAACCGATGTCAAAAAAATTTCTGACCGATGTCTTTGCAGGTGTAGAGAAAGATCAGAACCTTTTACATCGATTTATAGCCGATGTCTAAAGCTGCTACAGACAACGTTTTCCTTTTATTTTCCGTTGTCTTTAGTTAATAATAATCATTATATAACTAGACTAGCATTTCAAAATTGCTATATTATATGATGTATGTCAACTTAAACATGTGACATATAGGGCATAAATTAACAAGTACATCGAATTTATTTAAGAAATCGATGTCGAACATGACTTTTGACATCGGTGATTGATATATCTGATGTTAATAAGTGCAATAGACATCACCTACTTGGAGCTTTACATTCTTAACCGTTGTTAAAGATAAAAATTAACATCGGTTCTTTGAGACTCTCAATGTAATATCTGATGTTAATAAGTGCAATAGACATCGCCTACTTGGAGCTTTACATTCTTAACCGTTGTTAAAGATCGAAATTAACATCGATTCTTTGAGAATTTCAATGTAATATGCTTTTAAAGACATCAGGTTGTATGCAATACCATTTTGCAAAGGTTGTACAAAGCTCATTTTGACATCAGTTTTTTGATTTACAACTGATGTCTTTGGCTCAATTATACATTGGTTTTTAGTATTAAACTGTTGTCATTTATTCATATCAACATCAGTTTAACTTTCTTTGTGTTGTCAATTTGCTTTAAATCACAACTGTGCATTCAGATTTATATGAACCAAAAAAAATAAAACCATACACAATATCGCAAAATGAAACCAGAAAATTCTCATACTATGATTACCAAATCATCCGTTCGATTACACCACCATCAACATTCCAAAATACCAACATCAACATTCCAAAATACCAACATACACAACCAACTACATAATTACCAACCTTCCAATCAACAAGTACCACTGTCTAAACAAAATATACCAATCCCATACGTACAACTGCCAAAAACTACCTAATATTCGAGGATCGATTAAAAACTACAGAAGTACTACCACTGTCTAAACAAAAGAGACTAGAGAGGGGCAGCAGAAGTGCTAATCCAGAAGTACGCTAAGCCCCTTACATATTTTCTTGGATGTACGTGAGCGTCTCTATGCGCACCTTGTCCAACTCCTCCCTGGTATAAGACTTCCGACTCTTGCTCGCCCACTAAATAGAATATAGCACACCAACACCAAATAACAATTAGTATAACGTTCAAATGTTCAATTAACCTAGCTAGCAATTATAATTATATTACATGCAGTCAAGTTCCATCAAAATATCAAAAAATATACCTTGGTAGTAAAAGTCATTTCTTTATCACAGATTATATCTTTCATGTAGCGCATAACAACGTAACCACATTCATGGCCACCAGGTTGTTTAGGAGATCCCTATTAAATAAAAAGCTTACACTATCAATCAGTCGAAAAAAACAAAAATCTTATCGATCAAACAAAATTAATTGCTGAAATACTTACAGCAAGATTCTTTACTTTAGGGACTTTGCTTCCCCTTCCAGTTTGAGCATTGTAAGATTTAAGTGCACTGTACAAAAGATCATCGTCATGTCTCAATAATAATAGAGCAATGTAAGAAATAAATCTGACAGCAAATATATTTAATTTACCTTGATAATGCTCTTTTCAACTCCGGAAAATGTGTTGGATGAGACAAAGGATTGAGGATAAAAATTTCACCAGCCCAAATTGCGACCAAAATCCAATGATAACTGTTTTCATTAAAATACTAGTTATAATTTTAAAAAATTAGAAAAAAAACCTTAACTAATTAGCAAGAAAAACTTACTGCTGATTATGTGGCATCAAGAGCATGCGATCATAACTACCATCTAGCAATCGCTTAACAACATAAGACTCAAAATCAGCATTGAGGGTAAATGTGGATGCCGGATCAAAAAAACCAAACAAATCCAAATTGTTTTTTTCAGAAACCAAAGTGTGCAAGTACCTACAAATAAAGAGATTATACTCAAATATAACAATATAAAATATGCAGAATGAGACAAGAATGTAGGGAAAAACTTACGAAATGTACGCAGATATTGCACCTTGTCCTTATTATTTCTAATTTTCTGCAATTAAATAGCAAATAATTAAACAAAACTTGAATAACAACTACTCAATGACTAAAAGAATGTCAAAAAGTACATACCACAACAGGTGCATAGGTGATCAAGTCTTGAGGCCATGCTACCATAGAACCAATAGCTTGTTTCACTTTCTCTATTTCACCTTCAATCGGCATGGGAATTAAGGCATCTGGTTGGATGGCTCCGTCCACTGACACGCAAATACATCCCGGCTTTAAAGGCACTCCATGAACTAAACTATTCATTTCAGGCTCATCAAAAATCGTGCCAAATGCAACCTTATTTGTTATGTTGTCCACAGACAGCTCACACGATCGCGGACCCTGCATTTATCACAAGATGTTTAAAATTAAATTTCCATGTGTTCATTAACTACAGTCCTGTTTCTTCTGTCCACTATCATATATGTACAATTTTTTTACCTTCTTTTCAGGTGGAGTAGGGTCAATAGGAACACATTCATCATCGTCATCAACAAACAACCTTACAACTGTTGGTTCAACTCCTGCTGGTTTGAGTACTGAATGAGGTGAATCTTTTCCTGCCAGGCAACTTGCTTTGTCGGAAAAAGGTGGAGAGGATACACTGGGTAAACCACTAATCATAGCCTTAAGCTCAGCCAGCTCCTTTTTTGTTCTCTCCATTTCCTCATCCCTTTGTCGATCACGGGCCAACAAGTCAGACTTTGTGAGTCTATTTCTTTTTGGGTTTGGCAAATTGAAGTACATTTTTAGGGTGACAAAGCCTCCAACTGCTCTAACCCTGCCCGAATGCTCAGGAGTTTGCAGTGCTCTAGTTAATACATCGTCACTTCCAGATGGTTGAAATTCACCCGTGCGCTTCAGCTCTAGAAAGTTATCCTATCAACACAACATGCATTCATATGTACATGGATAAAATACTCATTATTATTTCACTAACTCTATAAATTAAATCAAAAAGATGAGACACAAAGGGTAGCTTACAATTCTTTCAACTACCACAGCCACTTCAGGATCAAATGTCTGGTCCTTTTTCTTGCGAGCCTTCTTCCATAAAATCGCTCGATCAGGATCATCTCCGGGCACAATTTTTCCTGACTTTACCTAAAGAAAATGGAAAAACATGTATAATATCCATTATCAAACTAAAATTACAATAACAATTACACATTATTACCTCTTCTTCTATCAAGCCAATGTAGCCTTTCCTGGATGTACGGTGTGGATATTTTCGTTTCTTCACTCTTCCGCTCTGTGATTCACGAAGCGTCTACAAGTGTAGTCAGATTTTTTATCTAGTTAGGTATGCCATCTAGTAAATTAGATTTGTCCCCTGAGCAAAAAATTCAAATAAACATAGAACAACGCATACCATCCAGTCATCACCTATCCTCTGTCCAACAAATTTCCTCCAAATATCTTTACCAACAAACTCATACTTTCTTGGAGGCTTCCTCAGTTTCTTCTTCTCTCCCTTAAATGGCATCACATGCTTAGCAATTAGTGTAGATTTGAATTGTCTCCACTTTGTGCCAGCAGACTGAAGAATATACGCCTCACTTTTTGGAGAAATTTTGAATGTATTCTGAAACAATTAACGCCATAATATAAAACTCTAAATATATGAAAGAATTTATAATGTATTCTGAATGTCAAAATATGTTGGATTTTACCTGGACATCATTCCATAACTTCTTTTTTAAATCAGAATTCACATCTGGCCAACTTCGAATATCGATGGGAATCGTATTCCTAGCCACCATTCCTACGTAAGACTGCAAAACATGCCTACTCTTTCCAATAGGGACTCCAAGATGATTGGTTCTAAATTTAATCTTCTTGCCCTGAGCCTTCTTTATCACCACTTTATACATAGTTGAGGGACCTCGAGGAGCTCCATACTTCTTTTTAGTAGATTCAGTACTAGTAACCGTTGCTTGTAAAGTGTCTGACTCTTGTTGAGGTTCAGATTGTGTTGCTTGTCCAGCTTCTGGCTCATCAATAGTTGCCAATATTTTATCCTCCGGCACCAACTGTTTGCTCTTTTCATGGCTGCAACCTTCTTCGAATTGTACTTTCTGATTTTTTTGCTTTTTAGGTGCCATTTGTCTCCTTCAATCTGTAGAATAATACACTCTATTAGTCAATGCAGGTATGCATATTTGAATAATTAGCTAGGGAACACTAAAATCACGATTAATTAAGCACATATACAATTTTAAAAAATGCAATTACCTTCATATAGTCATTGCAGCAACACAATTAAAACAAAATTGTAGTAAATGGTAACAGCACAATACAATTCAAGTAGGCACAGGAAAAGCAAATAATTAAAAGTGTCTCCTAAAGAGCTACATTACACTAATTATTTTTTAACCCAAATTCCTTCAATGTTCTGTCTACAATTGCTAACACTATGCTCAACATCATCGACGACATCACATGTTGGAATTCTGGAGCAAAATGGGGGATTTTCCAAGACAGTGTCTCCTAAATCATCTTCGTTATACACATCGTGATAATCTCGAGTCGTAGAGGTTAATACAACAGACCATCTAGCATCAACCGGATCTTCCACATAGAAGACTTGCTTGACCTGGTCAACAGACACATATTTATCCTTCTTGTGTCCTTGTCGATTAAAGTCCACAAGTGTGAAGCCAAGATCATCTACCTTTATGCCTTTATCATTCTCTGCCCATTTACACAAGAATAAGGGGGCTTTGAATGCATGGTAATCTAACTCCCATATTTCTAGGATGATGCCATAAAATGTCATATCGCTCTCGACAGGATTTAAATCCTTGGCACTAGAGACTTGGACTGTCCTAGCCACTACCGACACACCACTATTTTGAACAACTCTCACATCATCTCGGTCCTTTGTGAAGTACCGCACTCCATCAACCAGATACCCTTCATATGTCAAAACTGAAAATGATGGTTTTCCCGCCAACCATCTTATTGTTTCAGAAACACTTCCAACATTCTCTGTAATTTCATTACTAACCTGCGCGAAGAAGAAAAAATTACAATCATATTTCATAATCCAGTTAAGAAGAGGTACGAATTAAAAAAATACATAATAAAAGAAACAATTAGAACACTAACTTTTTTTTCAAACCAATCAGCAAATTGCCGATTGTGTTCACCCATCAGCCAATGAACACTTTTCTTTTTCCCTCGGTAAATTTCTTCCAGGTACTCCTTATGCATCCTAAGAAAATGAACATATTAAATAAACAGCTACACAAAGTACTTACCAAAAAAGATGAATTTATACGAAATAATTAAACTGACTTACATAATATAAGGATATACTTCAGAGTTGTTCATCAGGACATGTAGATGTGCCTCATCTCGCTCCTTTTCTTCAACTGATTTCATTGTTGCAGCGGATAATGGACCAGCAATCTTAGATTTGTCCTTCGGAAGGCCTGCAGTGTAACTCTGTTCAACAAACTCTGAGCAGAATTCTACTGATTCTTCTTTTAGATAGCTTTCCGCTATACAACCTTCCGGATAGTAACGATTTCGTACATAACTCTTTAACACTTTATTAAACCGTTCAAATGGATACATCCATCTATAAAATACCGGTCCACATAAACGTAATTCTCTAACCAAGTGGACGGTAAGATGTATCATTATATCGAAAAATGTGGAAGGAAAGATTTTTTCCAGCTCACACAAGGTCAATATCACATCTGACTGTAGTTTATCCAGTTTCGATACATCCACAACTTTGTTGCACAAAGCGTTGAAAAAAAAACACAATCTTATTATGCTGACTCTAACATTTTTTGGGAGAACGGAACGAATTGCAACTGGGAGTAACTGTTGGAGGAGGATGTGGCAGTCATGGGACTTCAGCCCATACAACTTCATATCAGCCATCGATACACAATTTTTTATGTTCGATGAATGTCCATAAGGGAGCTTCATATGTAAGAATGATGATAACATTTTCTTTTTTTCTGCCTTGGACAAAGTAAAAGGGGCAGGGGGCAAGTATGTTTTCTTTTCTCCTACTTGTGGAGCTAAATCATACCTAACACCCATCTCTACCATATCACGACGAGATGCCTCACTGTCTTTAGACTTATACCGCATATTTAATAGCGTCCCAATCAGATTATCACACACATTTGTCTCGATGTGCATAACATCGAGACAATGGCGAACATGATGAAACTTCCAATATTCTAACTCGAAAAAAATTGACTTCTTCTTCCATACACATTCCACCTTCTTTGAACTCCTCACTTCCTTCCCGAAAGAAAAGTGAACTTGTTCCTGTTGCGTTAATACTTCTTCACCACAAAGGGGTTGACGTGCTTGCCCATGCTCTTGTTCTCCATTAAAAGTCACCTTCTGCTTCCTATAAGGATGATGTCGAGGCAAGTACCGACGGTGACCTTGGTAACACATTTTTCTACTATGAGGTAAATATTTAGCTATGGTATCATCGCCACATACTGGACAAGCCATGTAACCCTTATTAACACAGCCGGATAAATTTCCGTAGGCAGGGAAGTCATTTATTGTCCACAACAACATTGCTCTTAAAGTAAAATAAGATTTACTATAAGCATCATAAACATTTGGCTCGCCTTCTTCCCAAAGCCTTTTTAGATCGTCAATCATCGGTTCTAAATATACGTCTAAATTATTACCCGGCTCATGTGGACCAGAAACTAATATTGTTAACATCATAAACTTCCTCTTCATACATAGCCATGGAGGAAGATTATAAGTTACCAATACTACTGGCCAGCAGGAATACCTATTTTGTAAGCCATTACTATGCGGATTTATACCATCTGCCGACAAAGCTAAACGAAGATTTCTTGGGTCACTACCAAAGGTAGGCCACCTGTAATCAATATTCCTCCAAGAAGGAGAGTCCGCTGGATGGCGCATCAGGCCATCTTGAGTTCGCTGGTTCGCATGCCAAGTCATCATCTCAGCAGTTGAAGCAGATTTAAACATCCGTTTAAATCTGGGAATAATGGGGAAGTACCACATCACTTTCGCTGGAATATTAATCCTAACCTTTTTATCTTTCCCCACTTTCCAACGAGATAGACGACACTTGGGACACTCATAAGCATCACTGTACATACCCCTATACAATATGCAGTCATTTGGACATGCGTGGAACTTTACATAGTCAAGACCTAAATCAGATAAGTTTTTTTTTGCTTCATACGCATTAGATGGCAACACATGGTCATTCGGAAGCATAGAACCAACAGAAGACAACAACTCGGTGAAGGCAGTATCACTAATTCCAAACCTCGATTTCCAGTTATGTAGTTTTAACATTGATTCTAACTTAGTGCAATCACTACCCTTAAACAGAGGTTGCTCAGAATCAGCCACAAACCTCTGAAACTCATGCGACTCATCATCGTAATCACTCCTATCGTATGCTGCCTCACAGACTTTTTTCGTTTGTGATGCAGCAATATTGTCCGAAGGAGGGCATGTACTATTAACAGAAGACCTAGTATCGGGACATTTTTCTCCATGCCAAATCCAATCAGTATACCCTAAACTAAAACCATTCTCATATAGATGACCCCTTATTATTTTTACGGAGAATTTTTTAAAATTAACACATCTTCCACATGGACAAGGAATTTTCTTAGGATTAGGTGCATTTTCTTCCGCATATATCAAGAATTTTTCAACCCCCATCTCATATTCTAAGGAATCCCTATCTTTCAAAGTCCACGACTTATCCATAAATTCAGAATCACGTATAACCAAAATCAACCAACCTGATTGCCATTTAAATATACAAAAAAAACAAATCAAAATGCAGACAAGAAAAACAAACAATGACATGTACATTAAACAAACAAGGGCATGAATAATGTAGGTGTTATGCAGAGGATGTATGTATCATTTATAAGTAACCAAGTCCATATAATTCCAAATAATAATAACTATGAAGCTATAACTAAACATTCATATAACAAATAAGCAGTTAAAACAATCATATATATCATGAGTTGAGGAGCACGCTAACCTCTGAAGTCCGAAAAATATCTAAAAATGCTTCAAACTTAATCAAAGTCCAAAAGTCAAATTGATATGCACCTGCAAAACCAAATTGATTAAGCACAGTCAAATTCATTAACAAAGATCACAACATTGATAAATTAAAACTTGCATTTATGCACAAAAGAACAGAAATACATAATTATTATCAAAGATGAAAACTTTTATCAATTAAAGATCAAAACTTTAATTTGGAAAAAGAAAACACATTAATTTAACATTTCGCCTACTTGTGCGAGGCGTACAAATGACTTTCTTAGAAATAGACATCGGCTAGCATTTCGTAAATTATATAAAATAAATATCCAAAATTCAGAGGCTTTTAAACAAAAACAGTACATATACAAATAGTAATAGTCATATTAAAATCACAGAATATAAACAACAAATAATAACAATCATATTATTTGCAAATCAATGGAAGAAAATTACAATAAACAACTAGAGAATGTACATATAGCATACATATGTATGCATACATAAATAAATCAGAGAATATACATGCATGCAAATAAAATGAAGAAAAATCCAGATCTGAAAGCTAATTAAAGAGAGTGAACAGAGAGTCTATACCAGATTTAATTCCATAGCTAATTAAACGAAAGAGCTAATTCCAGATCTGTTCAAAAAAAGAAATTAAAGAAATTAAAGAGAGTTCTTTGATTTGAAAAGAAATTAAAGAGAGTGAACGACCTAATTAAACCCACCTTAGAGATTTAACTAATTGGGCACAATCGAACCAACTCCATTTGCATGTAATCTTCGATTAGGGTTGCTGTTCTTCGATTAGGGTTTATGTTCTTCGATTAGGGTTTGTTGAACGAGAGAGAAGTGAGAGAGAGCAGACAGAGTGAGAGAGAGAGCAGATAGAGTGAGAGAAGTGAGAGAGAGGGCGGCTGAGACTTGAGAGAAAAGGGAGGCGCGGGGGGGGGGGGGGGAGTGTTTTGGTTAAGGGGGGAAAGGGAATTTTGGTTAAGGGGGGAAAATAAAATTTGTTAAGGGGATATATTTTTGTAAAGAGGGGGAAAGAAAAGGTACTGTGTTTTTATTTTTATTTTTAAAACGCATTAGACAACGGTTACTTTAAAAACCGATGTCAAAGTTTTTTAAAAAAGCAATTAGACAACGGTCGCTTTAAAAACCGATGCAGAGAAACTACAATAACATCGTTTTAAAAAAAACGATGTTAAAAAGAGCTTTGACATCGGTGGCTTTACTGTCTGATGTTAAAGGTGTGATGTCTAAAGCAGTTTTTCTAGTAGTGAACGTTAACAATTCAAAGGGACGGAGGGAATAATTTTGAAGGTTTAAATTCTTAAAGACTTAATTGCACGAGAATGATCTCAACTATTTTTTTTCCCACAAAAATAATCCAAGTAATAGTTGAGGCCATCCTCCTGCAATTTAAAAAAGCAATTTTTGTGCTTCTTTAAATCCGTGCCGAAAACTGGTCCATAAACGTTAACATTCAAAGAAATAGATGATTTGGTAATAATTATATAAATGTTGTCCATGATATTTCTAGAAAAGGAGTGATATTCTTGAAAAGGAGGGATTTTAGATAGAAAACATGATAAGATTTAGCTAAAAAAATTAATTGGTTAATTATTAGTAGTTATAATATTATTATTTTATTTTATTAAATAGAACCGTCTATGATATAATTGGAAAAAAATAGAGGTTTTAGTTAGAGAAGATATAAAAGGTAACGTGTCTTAGTTGAAAAGGTAATCGATTAGTTAACATTAATTAAAATATAAATATGTTATTCATTAAATAAAATTGTTAGCTGAAATGGTAATTTATGTTTTTAGAAAAAGGAAAATTTAGTTAGATAAAATATAAAAATATCGTGTTTTACCTTAAAAGGTAAACTAAGGAGTTCTTAACCATTATATAATAGCAAAAGTAATATGTTTAGCCTGAAAAAAGAAATTGCTTAGCTATTAGGATGAATTTTATCCAGAATTAAGTAAGGGTTAGCTGAAAAAGTTAATTAATTTATTATTAGTAATTATAACATTTTAATCTATTTAAATAGAATTGCTAATAGTATTTTTAGAAAAGGAAAAAAATTAGTTAGATAAAATATAAAAGATACTATATTTTACGTAAAAAAAGAAATTGCTTAGTTGTTGAAAAATAGAAAAGGAAACATATTTTACCTGAAAAAAGAAACATTTTACTTAAATAAAACTACACAGATAGGTTTTACTAGAAAAAATAAAAAATAGAAAAGGTAACGTATTTTAGCTAAAAAAGATAATTGGTTAATTATTAGTAATTGTAATTATAATATTTTATTTTATTAAATAGAGTTGCTCATATATTACGTGAGATTGGAAATTTTGATTAGTTATTAAAAAAATAGAAAAGGTAACATGTTTTATCTTAAGAAAGTAAATTTATTAGTTATTTGTAACTATAAATAATTAACTAAAGATAATTAAGTAAAATAACATGTACCGTTAAGTAATGGTATAAATTGAGTTGCTCATATTTTGCGTGAGAAAGGAAATTGATTAGTTATTGAAAAATAGAACAGGTAACATGTTTTACCTGAAAAAGGAAATTTATTAGTTATTTGTAACTAAAAATAATTAAGTAAAATAATATGTATCGTTAAGTAAGGATAAATAAGCAAAATCAACATGTATCGTACAGACCAACCGACCAACCAAACTTTTAATATTTCGGCTTTTATATAATAGTCGATAGTTGATTAGTTATTGAAAAATAAAAAAGGTAACATGTTTTACATGAAAAAGAAAATTTACTAGTTATTTGTAACTATAAATAATTAAGTAAAATAATATGTATCGTTAAGTAAGGGTAAATAAGTAAAATCAACAGGTACCGTATATACCAACCGACCAACCAAACTTTTAATGTTTCGACACCAACCGACCAACCAAACTTTTAATATTTCGGCTTTTATATAATAGTTGATAGTTGATTAGTTATTGAAAAATAGAAAAGGTACTTGTTTTACCTAAAAAGAAAATTTATTAGTTATTTGTAACTATAAATAATTAAGTAAAATAATATGTATCGTTAGGTAAGGGTAAATAAGTAAAATCAACATGTACCGTACAAACCAATCGACCAACCAAACTTTTAATGTTTCAACTTTTATATAATAGTATAGATACGGCCTAATACAATAATTTGTAATAGAGTGGTTTGAAAAGTTGAAAAGTGTTTGACAAATATAACTCAATTTATTTTTTTAAAAAAATATTTACTAAAATAATTACTTATAAATATTCAAAATAAACCATTTAAATATGTGGTCAATTATAACGGATGAAACATACATCTCAAAACGAAATATATTCCCCACCCTTTTTATAAAAATTTCTATTACTAAATACATAATTTTGATCAAAATTTTATAGATTTAACAATGCATATTATTATTGTAACACCCTATTTTACTCATTTTCCAAAACTAAGGAAAATTTACAAAAAAATTTACTCATAAAAGGTTTTAATTAAAGATGTACGCAAAATACTACTACCAAAAATTCTTACAACTAAAACCTGGAATTTAAACTAAATATTCAGTTCATTCTAGATAGATTCCAAGATAATACAACAAATTCTTCCTTCTTGAACCCAAAAATATAATACAACCAGACTTGGCATTTTGGCTAACCAAAAATGTTTGCATAGTTGAACTATTTCAGCCAAAACATATAGAATTTAGACCTTCTAGCTCCTGTCAAAAACTTCCAGATAGCAACACTTCAACTCAAGTTTCCTAAGTTGAATCCCTTACTTGCTCTTCACTGAAATCAGGTTTTACTTCTCTTTTAGCTGAAAACAAAACGAGACGAGAACATGAGCGAAGGTTGCTCAGCAAGTAGCTATAAAGAAAAGAATAAATTACAGCCAAAACTAAAAGCTTTCCAATATACGCGAGCATCTCTTAACAATTTAGTTGGAACACCAGAGACACCATTTAACGAGAAACAAAGAATATATGGACGTTCAAAAGTAAAAGTTTACAAGTCTACTGTCAGGGAATTTATTATTATCATTCTTTTCTCGCCAATGGTTTTATGGGTGATCAGCCCATATAACTCCTAGTTGCGCAACCCTAAGGTCAAGCATGACCTTAAATTTGTTACTGCTTCACTCCAACAGTAACTACTCCAAACTTCCCCATCTGTTTAAACATACATATATTTAAGATTTTTGAAATGATGTTAAATACACCATCCGGAACTGTAGATAATCAACACCAATGTAAACTAGGAGAAAATAGATATGTCACGTTTTCAAGAGGAACAGGACAACATCTAAAGAGAGAAGGAAACGAGGATGCATTCTGAAATTTAATTCCAACTTAGATAGACTTCTGAAATTATCATGTTCAAATATAAATTGTCAGGGAAACACAATGTATGGAGCCAACAGAGGAAAAATTATAGTAGAAAAGACAAGGGTAAATCTCCAAAATGACTATAGGGCCAGTTAATTAATATTTTTAGGATGCAAATGATCAAAAAAACTCAGGGGTAATAAAGCCAAGAACGGAACTAACAAGTTATGGTTTAAAACTCAATCTGAAAATAGATTGCACTAGAGCATTTCAAAAAAAATGAGTTGTTAGGTTGTGACTGGTAAACAAAATTTCAGAAACGCATAACACTACCTGGTCTTAACTTAACATGGGAGAGGATCAACAAACTATGTATCTCATGAATCAATAATGACACCAAATAAACAATTAACAGGTGGAACCAAGAACTTATCAACAAAGGTGCTAGCGTGTCGATGGTAGCGGGAAGGATGAATAATACAACTCCAGGGTTAATAAATTCATTTAACTCATATTCAAGAGAGAGTTAATATCAACATAGGTTTCCCTTTTTTTTCAAAATCAATACATCACAAGGTTAATTAACTATAAACAAGCTAGCAAGTAGAATTAATTAACTAGAGGACGCACCAGAATTTGAGATGCAACAAAACTACTTTGATTTCAATCAAGACCAAAGAAAAGAAAATACTTGCCTGTGACAAAACAGTGATTCTCAAACTCCACTCCTTTGTTGTTAGTATTTAACCAAGCTAACACCTCTCCAAAAACTTTGTTTATACACCAAATGAAACTGATTTGAACCCTTCTTGCCTAGCTTAAACTATTCCCTTACCAATTACCTCAGTTACTGTTTCCTTCCTGAACTTCTTTCCACACTACACAAGACCTGAACACCATTCTTCACCCCCTTCCATCTATTGTTCCGAGAAAGAAAAAATCAATTATTTCCACCGACTCCAAATTAGATAAGCGGGATGACTTCTTTGTTGGACAGGTGTACGTCTTACAAGATTTTTCTGGAAAGTAGAGGGTGATCTGTCCACCTGTCTTTACTTCCCCCACAAAATTTTTATATATATATATACATAAGTATTATTATTATTATTATCATTAATACTATAATATATTATATATATATATATATGGGGTATCACAATTATTATTATTATATTTTAATAAATATCATTCGAATGCATAATGCTAATTAATTTTTTGAAACATAATGTGTTTTTCTATTATTAGAAATACGGAACATGTGATCGTGTCACAACCTTTTTCCATTTTTTATCTTTGCAAATTGTAAATAGTAGCGGATTTAACACACAATTTATAATTATAAATATACATTTGTTGATTTTATATTAAACGGTTATATTTGATCAATTATTGAAAATTATTATTCTTTCAAAAAAAGTTGATTTATAATTTTTTCGAAATTTAAAATCACATTTGTGAAAAATAATTTAGAAGATTTTATAAATTGGAAAATAATTGAAATAATATTAGTTTTTAGGACGAAATCACACTAAAAATGCAAAATTTTACGATAGGACTAAAATGCAAAATTTCCGAGAAGAAAGAGTATATAACAACATTTTGCTAGTACAGTATTGTAGTAGTAAATCTATACTATTATATAAAAGCCGAAACATTAAAAGTTTGGTTGGTCAGTTGGTCGGTACGGTACCTGTTGATTTTACTTATTTACCCTTACTTAATTATAGATAAAATCCATATTTGAAAGGTAATAGCTTGAAAAAGAAGTAAAAAAGCCAAGTTTTGGAAAGAATAGATTTTAGTTAGAAAATATAATAGTCGAAAAAGAAGTAAAAAAAGTGTTGAGTATTGAACACGGTAAAAGAATACAGAGGGGGGGTGAATGGATTCTTGAACTTTTCTTGGATTGAGTCTGTGTAGCAGATAAGTGTCTGTGTGTGCAGAAATTAAGGTGCGGATAAATAAACAACACAAGACACAATATCACTTTAATCTAATGTATATTAGATAAAGGTTGCTACAATCTGTGAATACAAATGGTAGTATTCTCAGCTTCGTTTTTCTCAGAGAGATATAGCTTACAGTGTATGAAAAACTTGACTCACAAAAGTTACTAAGTTATGAAGTGAGGCTGTGTCCTTATAGAACATGGATACAGCCTGCTTACTACAAATAAGGAGCTAAAACACATTACTTTCTAGTCTGTCTATCCTTTTTGAGTAAGTGTCCAAACGGTTACAGATTTGACTTTGCAAAGCCTGTTTAGATCCACTTCTTTAGCTCCTTGTCTCTTCTATATCTCTCCAAGCTTCCTTGTAGGCTTTCCAGAGCACGTTACAGGTTGTGGTCCATAAAGTGCATTGGCTTGTTGCAGGTTTCTGACTTGTACAATTTCTTCAGTATTTTGTCTCCAAGAATGTATTCGAGAAGTGACTAAGTAAGTGATTCGAGAACTAGAATTGACTTGATCGATAACTCTGAGTTCTCGAATACTGTTATAGTGACATATCGAACCACTTCTCGAATAGCTCTTTTCCATCAGGATTCCTTGAGTTGTCGAATAGAGCATTTGACTTATCGAATCCTTGAGTTGTCGAATAGCTTTCTGAGTCTTTGAGATATCGAATGGAACTTTGACTTGTTGACTCTTTGAGAACTCGAATACCATCTTGACTTGTTGACTTCTTGAGATCTCGAATAGAGTAGTAGACATATCGAATCCCTGAGATATCGAATGAGATATCGAACAGTGTATTCAGAGATATCGAATAGTGTCTTGAGATATCGAATCTCTGACTTCTCGAATGCTGGACTTCTCGAATAGACAAATATACTTCTCGAATTGGTACTTAGGCAAATTCTTCATTTCTTCAAATCCCAACTGTGATTATTTGGCAGTCTTTAACTCCTTGCTTGAGGCATGAACCATGGAACTTCTTTCAAGCATTATTCTAGACTCTATTTGTACAGTTACACAACTAGGATTTGATGCCTATTACAAGTACAATACAAACAGAAACTCTACAACTAGAGGTTCCCTCAGTTAAGAGGTCAAGTAAGTAATGCAAAGCATTACAAACAATCAGGCTTGTTATTAGATGTATACAGGCATGCCTCTGTAACTAACAATCTCCCCCAAATTGTGAGTGAGACCCTTAGTCACAATTTCATGTCTGATAACAAGCCTAACATACATAAAGATAAAACTTTAAAAGTACAGGTATGTATTTTGATTGAACACATAAATGAAATTACAAGATAAATACTCTTACAGTATGATGAGGTACTAGCCATTTTCTTTTGATTGCATCTCCATTGCTTTGGCTTGTAGATCATCATATGCTTTCTGTTTCCTTTCTTTCTCCTTTCTTGCAATCTCATCTACTGCTCTCATGATTTCTGTCATAGCATCCAATTCTTCAATCATAATAGAGTTTTTGAAATCTTCAAGCACTGGCTTCAGAATGTTGGCAGGATAGTGACTGAGTAGGTTCATTCTTATATTGACATTGTCTCCATTTCTCCTCCTATACTTCACCACATAGGGATCAAACTGAACTCTACACAATCCCTTTGCCCTTAGCTTTTCTGCTTCAATTTCCAGTCTATCAATTTCTTTCTCCCTTTCTAACCATTTCTCATAGCAGCCCTTCCTTATCTTCTCAGCATATTCTTTCTTCATTTTCACAAAGTCAATCAATTCCAGCTTCCATACTTTCTCCACCTTGTCCTTAGAATCCAGCAATGCAATGATTCTTTCTATCTCATACAATTTACCCCAATGTTGACAACCCCCTTGTTTGAATTTCATTTCTTTCCCATCAGTGTACTTGATTACAAGGTGGTCATCCACAATTGCAGCATAGCATATCTTTTGAGCTCTTAGAAATAGCAGTTGCTCTTCATCAAAGTCTTCATCAAGTGGCTGGAGCTTTAATCCTGGAATGATTGTTAGGGCTCTAGATTTGGATAGCTTCACTCTCCTTGCAGCATGTTTAAATTTTATCCTCTTGACATGGTTGCTTGGCAGAAATCTCTGACCTTGGTTGGTAGACCATAGTAGTATTCCATTAGCAGATTGCTTTCTGAAACATACACATGGTTTCTTGACTTGAATCTTCTTCTTTTCTTGAGATGGTAAGACAGTTGCAGAGGCCATAGATGTAGATTTTGCTAGGTCACTACTAACAGTATTCACCCTAGACTTAGAGTCTTGTGTTGTGGTGAGATTACTGCTAGCATTGCCTAAGGCTTGCTGTCTTCCACTCTTTCTCACATATGTTTTACCTTGGTCATCATCATCCTTTTTATCCTTGTCCCCCTTTTTCTTCTTATCTTCATCACCCTTATCTCTCCTGTGATGTCTTCTCCTCCCATCACCTTTGTCTCCAGAATCATCATCCTTATTTCTCCTAGGTTGAGCCATCTCTGGAATTTCACCAGTTGCAATATAGGTTCTGAGGATATGCAGTGCCTCAATTTCTTCAGCATTTCTGGCTCCAACCTTCTTCTGTAATTGATCAATGATAGCAATGATCAGTCTGTGATTTCTGGAGGTGAGATCATGAGGAATGACCAATTGCTTGATATCTTCAATTCTGGTACCAGACTGATAAATAATTGTCCATGGCTTCTTGATCACTTCTGGTAGCCTTGTAGGTTGACCATTCCTCAAATCATCAAACAGACTCTTGCTGTTCTCATTTTTCTTCTCAATGATCTCAAGTATGGCATCTATCTCTGAGTGCTTTAGGTCTTGTAGAGTCTGGTATGTTAGATGCCATATCTTTAGTTTGGAAACCATCACTATCTCCTTGACCCATATATTGTTGACTTTCTTGGGGATGACAGTGATGTAGTCTATCTGCTTCTTCACCTCCCTCAGATAAAACTGAGTGTCACCAACCTGTTCCCTTATGGCTTTCAGAAACTCCAAGAAGGCTTTATCATGATAGTCATTGGAGTTAGCAACTTCTTGTAGCTTGGCCTCAGTAACAACTTTGACTTCTACAGGCTTGGCACTCTCAGATATAGAGATTGGAGGTTTGTTAGATGGCATACTCCCTGCAACCACTGTGGTAGTTATGGATTGCTTTTGTCCTCCAGGAGTAGTGATGTGCACAGTTGGTAAGGTGACAACTGGCAAGATAGATGGAGGCTCATCTACTTTGGCTTTTCCCTTGCCAGGCACATTTGCTAGAGACTTAGAAGCCCTTTGTTGACCACCCTCTTTGATTATTATGCCTTTCTCTCCCTTTGTCTCCCCCTTTGAATTTGAGTTCCTAGCCTTCTTCTCCCCCTTAGGCTTGTTGTCAGGCACAGAGGCTGTAGAAATGTCCTTTGGGAGTGAAGATTCATCAGGTAGAGGGAGACCCATATGCTTCATCATTGCAGCTAACATGGATTGTTGATGCAGAAGGACATCAGTTGTGGTGGATGCTTGAGTGTCCAACTGATCATTTAGCAATGCAACCTTTTCTGTGAGATGAGCATTGGTCTTGGTGAGAGTAGCTACCTCTTGCTCAAGAGTGTTGACCTTAGTGAATAACTCATTGGCCTTGAAGCCAGATAGAGATTGATCCTGCAGCCTCTTCACTTCATATTTAGACAATTCATGCACAGGGACATCAGTCACTAGTCTATCTCCATAAAGATTTTTGAACATTATCCTCAGCATGGCATTGGCATCTGTAGTCTGGTCAGATAGATTCTGAAATTGATGTCCCAGACCTGTGACAGCATCTTTTAGCACAGCCAGCCCATTGTCCACCTGAGTGCAGGTAGAGTTGCAGTGTTTGATGTCCTTGAACACACTGTCCAATTGAGGAAATTTAGCATCAAAGGCCCTCTTGACTTCTGCTACTGAAGTGGCTGTCTTATCACACACCCTGTTGACTTCAGTTTTGACTCCCTTGCCAAGATAGTGTGCAGCCTTGAGGAAACCCTTGTAGGAGTCATTTACAGCTTCATACACTTCACCAGGTGACAGGGATTTTGCATTGGAGCCCAGTGAAGTGATATATTCCTCCCTGAGATACTGAAGTGCTTCATCGAGAGTAATATCATATTTTCCTTGCAACCAGGCATCTATGTTGCCATCTCTCTCAGCATCATCAATGATCTTTGACTTCTGCACTTCCACATCATCCCTATGGCATAACAGAATAGCCTCATAGTCTGGATTGGGCATGTCTGCAGTGAGAAGGTGCTGAGCAATCTTTGTGAACTCAGGAATCTGATCCACAATTAAGCTTTGAAGTGCTTCAACCGTCAATTGTTGTGGAACAGACCCTGATCCTGAAGCACTGTCATGTTGCACAGGCTTCAGCCATGTTGACATGAAGTCAGAGCTAGAGCTAGGCAAGCTAGTCTCCTCAGTTACAAATGCAACTTCTGTAACCGGATGGATTGACTCTACTACTGGTGTCACCACAGAAGTGGGATGAATTACACCAGCAGTTGACACAGGCACAGAGTCTCTAGTAAAAACTAGGGGAACCTCTGTGTTTGTGATGGTGTCATTAGGATATGCCTCAGCATGCATTCCCTCACCATCTAAATGTGGGTTCTGAGTGGTGAACAAAGTGTCATGCACTAAGTCACTTGAAATTATTGGCTCATCAAGAGAAAAGAATTCTTGATGATCAATACCTTGCATCTCAGTTGTCTGAGTTGCAGGTTCCAAAGAAATTTTAGAGATAGATTCTGGAAGAGAAGTGTGTTTTAGAGTAGATTTTGGCAACTCCCCCTGAGAGATAGAGGGAGTTTCAAAAGTGATGTGCTCTCCACTCAGTGTTGTGCCAGCCTTATCACTCCCATGTGCTGACTCTATACAAGAAGGTGCATTGGGGAGGATGCTTGATTCTATAGGTGCACCCTGTTGAGAGGATACACCTAGTGAGCTGTGTGCCCCTGATTTTACAACTTCAGCCATTTGTGTGACTGAAGAGGTGGTCTTAGTTTTCTTCTTCTTTGTTCTGTGTAAGGGTGACTCAGATTCCTCACTTCCTAGACCTAATTCAACAGCTAATGCTGCTTCAGACAAGATATTTAAAGGTGCAGACATTACTTCCTTTCTCTTTTTTTTACTAACATCACCCTTTTGAGAGGATGATGCAGTTGGCTCAGTAAGAGGTAGAGTGTTTGGTTGAGAGGGTTGGTTAGCAGGCCCTGGGTTAGCATTTTGTTCTACTTGCTTGGGCTGTGCTAACTTAGATTTTGCATCAAATGTTGGCATGTTGTGGGGGTAAGTCCTAAACAAACTCTCCATATGGGGAGTTATGTTCAGTCTTACATCCACATCATTCCTAGTTTCCAAGTTACCAAAAATGAGTTTGGTCATGGACTTAGGATAGCCTATTTTATTTTTATCAATCCCAGGCAATTCAATCAATGAAGCATTTTTATAATTAAGTACAGATTGAATAAAGCGAGGGAAGAAAATATCAGTACCTCTCTTGGTTGTGTTCTTACCAAGTCTCCCATATAATTCTTGAAGTATGATTTGGCCAACATCTATCTTCTTTCCATAGGCCAAAGCATATCCAATTTGCTGCACAGGTGCACTGATTTGATCAAAACTTGATTTCCTGGCAGTGAAGACTTGGAGAAGAGTTGCAAACACATAGCTCCACTCCTTTCTCAGATTCTTTCTGTTTAGCTTTCCAAGGTTAATCCCATCTGAGTAGTTTATGAACTCAAAGAATTCCTCCAACTCTGCGTTAGTGGCCATTCTGTCAAATGACTCTTGTTGTAGTCCTAGTGCTTGGTTCATGTCTGCAGTAGTGATAGTGATTTCCTTATCTTGAACCTTGCAGTAGATGACATAGGAAGTGATTGCGTTTTCCAGGGCTACAACCTCCACAGTAGCAGTACTCCAGAATTGTTCCAGAATATCGAGATACAGAGTTGGGTTGGCAGAGAGTGCATCCTTGATATATGACTCAGCCATCCATTTCACAAAGCACTTGAAATTTGCATTGGGTGCTTCAACATCACTAGTGAGAGCGATGAAGTTGGTGTTGAACTTTACTGTTGCCATTCGTGTAGAAGAGAGAAAAGAAATTGAAGGTTGAAGAAGAAATTTGGCTTTTCGTAGCTAGGGTTTCAGGGGTTTAGAGAGTGTAGATGCTTGAGAAATCGAATGAAATGAATCGAATAGATGTGAGATTGTATAAGTATGAAGTACTTGAATTGTCGATTAGCAGACTGTTTTGTATCGACAAGTCAGGCATTCGAGAAGTAGAAAACAACTATTCGAGAAGTCAAGAATGGCTTAATCGATAACTCAAGCAGATAGAAACTCACAGCTGGCAGTTATCTAACTTAGAAATAATTCTAAATTAAATAAAATGTGTTTTTATGAGTGAATTAAATTTTTAGATAAAAATCCAAAATCGGTTAAAATTCAGCGAGAATTCAGCCTTTTCAAATGATTCGAGAACTCAAATATAGTGTTCGAGAACTCAATCATTCGAGAACTCAGTTACTATATTCGAGAAGTCTAGAATTCCTCTATTCGATATCTCAGAAAGACTCTATTCGAGAACTCAAGAGTACTCTAATGAGACTTATTAGAGATGTCGAATAGTGAATCATTCGAGAAGTCTGACTTATCGAACTATACCCATCACTCATAAAAATTTGATTTTCACTATCTTGTAAAAATTTACCAGACATATTCATTGAAAAATATCCTAGCAAACCAAATAGTGATTTTCTCAAAATTTCATAGAAATTTTGAGTTAATAAAAATATGATTTTCAACATATGCAACAGATTTGAAATATTTATAAATCATATTTCAGCCAACACTTACTCCAAAAATATTGAGAATTTAGATAAAGTAAGTGTTTACTGCTGCAACAATCTAGATGATGTATTCACTTAGCCAGAATCTGAAGAATTCAGCATTCCAATCTCACTTACCAACCTTGTGAAGGTGGCTTCATCTAATGGCTTAGTGAATATATCAGCTAGTTGTTTATCTGTAGAGACATAATGCAACTCAATGGTTCCATTAGTTGCATGTTCTCTTATGAAATGATATCTGATGTCAATGTGCTTTGTTCTAGAATGATTGACAGGATTGGCAACTATAGAGATTGCACTTGTGTTGTCACACATGATTGGAATTCTTTCCAACACAAGTCCATAATCTCTAAGTTGATTTCTAATCCAAAGCACTTGAGCACAGCAACTTCCAGCAGCTATGTATTCAGCCTCAGCTGTAGAAGTTGACACAGATTGTTGCTTCTTGCTATACCAAGAAACTAACCTTTGTCCAAGAAACTGGCAGCTTCCTGAGGTGCTTTTCCTATCCACTCTGCATCCAGCATAATCAGCATCAGAGTAGCCAACCAGATTGAACCCTGTGTCCTTAGGGTACCATAATCCCAAGTTAGGAGTGCCCTTCAGATATCTAAAGATCCTTTTTATTGCAATCAAATGTGATTCCTTTGGATTTGATTGAAACCTTGCACACAAGCATGTAGCAAACATGATGTCTGGCCTACTTGCAGTGAGGTAGAGTAGAGAACCAACCATGCCTCTGTAGACTGAGATATCTACTCTCTTGCCTTTAGCATCTTCATCCAATTTAGTGGCAGTGGCCATGGGTGTCTTGGCAGGTGAACAATCTTCCAAGTCAAACTTTTTCAATAAATCCTTGATGTACTTGGTTTGACTGATAAAGATACCATCCTTCCTTTGACTGACTTGCAACCCTAGAAAGAATGTCAACTCTCCCATCATACTCATCTCATATCTGCTCTGCATGAGTTTAGAGAATTTCTCACACAGTTTCTCATTTGTAGAACCAAAAATGATATCATCCACATAGATTTGAACTAGGATCATATCATCACCATGCTTCTTGTAAAACAGTGTCTTGTCCAATGTGCCTCGAGTGAATTGATTTTCAAGAAGAAATTGTGATAGAGTATCATACCATGCTCTTGGAGCTTGCTTAAGTCCATACAGTGCCTTAAGCAATCTGTAGACAAATTCTGGGAAATGTGGATCCTCAAAGCCAGGTGGTTGTTGCACATAAACCTCTTCTTCCAACTCTCCATTTAGAAATGCACTCTTGACATCCATTTGATAAACTTTAAAGTTTGAATGAGCAGCAAATGCCAAGAATATTCTAATGGCTTCCAATCTAGCAACAGGGGCAAATGTCTCATCATAATCAATGCCTTCCTGTTGAGAGTATCCTTTTGCAACCAGCCTTGCTTTGTTTCTTATTATTACACCATCTTCATCCATCTTATTCTTCAGAACCCATTTTGTTCCAACAATGGTTCTATTCTTTGGTGCAGGCACAAGTTCCCATACTTTGTTCCTTTCAAATTGATTCAGCTCCTCTTGCATGGCAATAATCCAATCTGGATCCAACAATGCATCATCAAGTTTCTTAGGCTCAACTTGTGATAGAAAACATCCATAGAGGCACTCATTTTGAGTTGCTCTCCTAGTCCTTACTCCTGCATTAGGATCTCCAATGATTTGCTCTGCAGTGTGTGATCTATCCCATTTCCTTGAGTGTTCAGCCTGATTTCTCATCCTTGATGTTGCTTCATCATCCTCATCATGATCATCCTCATTTCCTCCCCCTGTGAAGTTGCCATTACTCACAGGTGTGTCTTGGATGCTTGTTTCTTCACTATTGATTGGCATAAATTCTTCTCTTGTATCATTATTCACTTGAGTTTGTTGAACTTGAGTTTCAACTCTAGTTTCAGTCTCTTCATCAGAATCATCTAGATTATCAAACTTCAATGGATCTTTGTCTTCATCATTGGCTTCTTCTAGTCCA
This sequence comes from Kitagawia praeruptora, assembly GCA_037693485.1. NCBI lineage: Eukaryota > Viridiplantae > Streptophyta > Magnoliopsida > Apiales > Apiaceae > Kitagawia > Kitagawia praeruptora. Next base: position 1,166,212 of record CM075349.1, read on the forward strand.
GGTAGTTTGCTGTCATCAAATGTTACATCTGTGCTTTCCATAACTTTCTTTTGACTGATGACATAAACCTTGTATGCAATTCTTTCCATAGAATAGCCAAGAAAAATTCCTTCAAATGCTTTTGCATCAAACTTTCCAACATATTCAGAATTGTCCTTAAGTACAAAGCATTTGCTTCCAAAAGTATGAATATACTTCAGTGTAGGCTTCTTTCCAGTCATCAAGTTGTAAGGAGTCTTTCCAGTGTTTTTGTTGATGAGGGTTCTGTTCTGAATATAGCATGCAGTGCTCACAGCCTCAGCCCAAAAACATGTGGGCATTTTTGCATCAAGTAACATTGTTCTAGCAGCCTCAATTAGAGTTCTATTCTTTCTCTCAACAACTCCATTTTGTTGTGGAGTCCTTGGAGCTGAGAATTGCTGAGAAATGCCATTCTCTTTGCAGAATGCTTCAAGTGTGGCATTTCTGAACTCTGTTCCATTATCACTCCTCAATGCAATCACACTTGCATCGTTTGCCTTTGCTTCCTTGTCAACTTTCTTTATATGCTCAATGATTACTTGTGGAGCCTCATCTTTTGATGCCAGAAATTCTACCCATGTATACCTTGAAAAATCATCAACCATTACCAGGGCATACTTCTTTCTTCCAAGTGACATTATGTTAACAGGCCCAAACAAATCCATATGGATAAGTTGTAGTGGCTTGGTTACAGATGTCACTGTCTTTGACTTGTGGCTTGATCTCTTCATTTTTCCTTTTTGACAAGCCTCACACACTCCTTCTTGGCAGAATTCAAGTGTGGGCATGCCTCTCACTAACTCTCTTTTGACTAGAGAATTAATGGCCTTAAAGTTCAGGTGTGATAGTTTCTTGTGCCACAGCCAACAATCTTCATTTGATGCTTTTGAGTAAAAGCAACAAATTTTGTCCTTGTTTGCAGAGTCCATATTGGCTACAAACAGGCTTCCCTTCCTTACTCCAGATAGAGCAAAATCACCAGTCTTCTTGTGGGTGATCAAACATTCATCTTTGTCAAAATTCACTTTGAATCCTCTATCAGTAAACTGACCAACACTTAACAGATTATGCTTGAGCCCCTTGACCAGTGCTACATCTTCAATGATGACATTTCCAACTTTCAGCTTGCTATATCCCAATGTGTTACCCATGCTATCATCTCCAAAAGCAACCATTGGGCCAGCCTTTTCCTCATACTGTGATAGCAGGGCCATATCACCAGTCATATGATTTGAGCATCCACTGTCCAAAATCCACATGACCTTCTTCTCACTTTCTTTGCCCTGCAAACACAAAGGTATTACTTTTCCTTTGGTACCCAAACAAGTTTGGGTCCATGTGACTTAGAGACAGTTTTATCATAAACAACATGCTTGTTAACTTTCTTAGTGTCAGTCTTCTTGTCACTGTTGGAAGTCTTAGAACCTAAGGTTTCAGACTTAGGTGACAAAGGTACCTTCCTAGCTTTAGGAGGGCTTGAAGACTTTGACCTTGTGTAGTGTGTGTGAGAATTGTGACTGATACAACCATCAATGAACTGTCTTCTTAAATTAAAACAACTAGTCATAACATTCATATTGCATGGCATACAGTCAAATTTATCACAGAAGGGTGCATCTCTATGTCTTAGAGGCACAGAACAATCATAGAAAGGTTTAGACACACTACCAACAGGTTTCTTGCATGCATGAGTTAGATGGTTGGTACTGAAACAGTTCTGACAAGTTTTCCTAGGGGCATTAGGCATATAAGCATAGTTGTTATCCTTGTTAATCCCTAACTTGCCATTTCTGTTCTGTTTCTTTTTAGTCACTTCCTTTCCTGATTCACTCTTCCCAGCTGATACAAACTTAACAAACTTCTTAGGTCTTGGCCTATCAACTACTGGCTTCTTGGTCTTTGACTTGGCACTCTCACCCTTAGAGGATGCTTGCTGTTCACTAGATTGTGCCTCATCCTCATCATTCAACATTTGCTTGATGAGTAAGGCATCCTCATCAATTTCAAATGTTGATTCCTTAAAAATTGGATTTTCAGTTTTTCTCAAAATGTGAGGCACTTTCTCATGAACAGCTGTGTCCTCTTCGATGACAGCATAGCCTTTCCTTTGTTTGAGAGAGTCATAGTCAAGTCCAATAGCTGCTTTAGGTTTAGCTTCAATTTTCTCACAGTAGGATTGCACTAAACCAGATGATTTCTTGAAAGTTTTAAGTTTGAATTCATTCTCAGCTAATTCATCCCTAAGAGCCTTCTCTACTTGACTAGCACATAGAACCTTGTTCTCCAAATATTCAACTTCTTTCTTAAGGTTTTCTACTTGCATAGCAGTTAGCTCAAGTTCCTCATTCTTTTTGGTTAATACTTCATTTCTAGTAGACAGTTTAGCAATCTCCTCATTAGCAGCAGTCATACTAGTATGAATATTAAACATTTCAACAGATAATTGTTCAATCATGGATTTGTATTCAGAAACAGACATGTCTATAGTAGTGAGAGATGGTACCTGAGAATCAGATGAAGATGAGTCATCCTTGGAGTTGGCCATCAAGGCATAGTTGCAGAATTCTTGTTCCTCTTCATCACTCTCAGAATCATCCCAACACTTCCCTTCAGCTATGTAGGCCTTACCATGTGTCTGCTTTTTCAGAAGGGCCTCATACTTAGCTTCTAGCTCAAGATAATCTCTATCCTTCTTTTTAGGCTTCTTGCATTCACTGGCAAAATGCCCTAGGTCATTGCATCTATAACACCTTACAGATGACCTATCCACATAACCGATTTTGAACTTATTTCTGTTTGGTTTCACAGGTGCCTTGTTCTTGTTGGCTGAATGGTTTTGAGTTTTGGGTTTGAAGGGTTGATTTCATTTAAATCTGATGTTTGGAAATTTTCTGGCCATGAAGGCATATGAGGTATTTTCCATCCCATCAAGTTCTTCCAGAGTGTAAAACTCTTCTTCTTCTTCCTCCTTTTCCTCAACAGGTTCACTCACCCCAGCTTCAGTTTCTTCATCATCTGCCACCTCTTCTATCCTTAGTTGGCTTGTAGATGCTTCTAGGTCCAGAATGGATTTGTTGACAATCAAGGCACATGATGTGTTTATCATCCTACCTTGGTTTGCTTGGATAGCCCTCTTCTGAAGCAACTCAAGTTCATGAGTCTTTAGGACTCCATAGAGTACATCATAGGTGACTTTGTTCAAATCTCTCTCTCTAAGGGAAATGACTCTTTGCTCCAGATGATTTGGTGAAGACAACAGAAATTTCATATTTAACTCCTTGGTGCTGTAAACCTTTCCATTCATCTGCAACTCAGTAACTAGCTTGTGAAACCTTTCAAACATCTCAGTGATGCTTTCCTTGGGCTGTGCCATGAAAGCTTCATACTGTGTGACCAATATCTGTTTCCTGTTTTCTTTAACCTCATCAGTCCCTTCACACAACACCTCAATGTGATCCCACATCTCTTTAGCAGATGTGCATGATGCAATGTTTGCAAACATTGACATATCCATGGAATCAATGATGAGCAACATGAGGTGGCTGTCAAGAGCAACCTTCTCCCTTTCTGACTCTGTCCACTTTGATGGATCCTTGGCCTCATAAGCTCTAGGGATTGTTATGGTTCCAACAGTCTTCTCTGGTATCTCTTGTTGTGGAACAAAAGGACCATTCTTGAGAATCTCAGGATACAAGGGATGAGAGGCTTTGATGAACAACATCATCTTTATCTTCCAGAGGTTGAAGTTTTCTTTATCAAACTTAGGGACCTTCACCGTTCCTGTAGTCTTTGGTGTATTCGAACTCATGATCGTTTCTCTGTTTTTGAATAAACAGCCCGCTCTGATACCAATTGTTGAGTATTGAACACGGTAAAAGAATACAGAGGGGGGGGGTGAATGGATTCTTGAACTTTTCTTGGATTGAGTCTGTGTAGCAGATAAGTGCCTGTGTGTGCAGAAATTAAGGTGCGGATAAATAAACAACACAAGACACAATATCACTTTAATCTAATGTATATTAGATAAAGGTTGCTACAATCTGTGAATACAAATGGTAGTATTCTCAGCTTCGTTTTTCTCAGAGAGATATAGCTTACAGTGTATGAAAAACTTGACTCACAAAAGTTACTAAGTTATGAAGTGAGGCTGTGTCCTTATAGAACATGGATACAGCCTGCTTACTACAAATAAGGAGCTAAAACACATTACTTTCTAGTCTGTCTATCCTTTTTGAGTAAGTGTCCAAACGGTTACAGATTTGACTTTGCAAAGCCTGTTTAGATCCACTTCTTTAGCTCCTTGTCTCTTCTATATCTCTCCAAGCTTCCTTGTAGGCTTTCCAGAGCACGTTACAGGTTGTGGTCCATAAAGTGCATTGGCTTGTTGCAGGTTTCTGACTTGTACAATTTCTTCAGTATTTTGTCTCCAAGAATGTATTCGAGAAGTGACTAAGTAAGTGATTCGAGAACTAGAATTGACTTGATCGATAACTCTGAGTTCTCGAATACTGTTATAGTGACATATCGAACCACTTCTCGAATAGCTCTTTTCCATCAGGATTCCTTGAGTTGTCGAATAGAGCATTTGACTTATCGAATCCTTGAGTTGTCGAATAGCTTTCTGAGTCTTTGAGATATCGAATGGAACTTTGACTTGTTGACTCTTTGAGAACTCGAATACCATCTTGACTTGTTGACTTCTTGAGATCTCGAATAGAGTAGTAGACATATCGAATCCCTGAGATATCGAATGAGATATCGAACAGTGTATTCAGAGATATCGAATAGTGTCTTGAGATATCGAATCTCTGACTTCTCGAATGCTGGACTTCTCGAATAGACAAATATACTTCTCGAATTGGTACTTAGGCAAATTCTTCATTTCTTCAAATCCCAACTGTGATTATTTGGCAGTCTTTAACTCCTTGCTTGAGGCATGAACCATGGAACTTCTTTCAAGCATTATTCTAGACTCTATTTGTACAGTTACACAACTAGGATTTGATGCCTATTACAAGTACAATACAAACAGAAACTCTACAACTAGAGGTTCCCTCAGTTAAGAGGTCAAGTAAGTAATGCAAAGCATTACAAACAATCAGGCTTGTTATTAGATGTATACAGGCATGCCTCTGTAACTAACAAAAAGATAAGTTTGAAAGATAAAATCCATACCCTTGAAAAGGTAATAGCTTGAAAAAGAAGTAAAAAAAACCAAGTTTTGGAAAGAATAGATTTTAGTTAGAAAATATAATAGTCGAAAAAGAAGTAAAAAAAGATAAGTTTGAAAATGAGATATTTTAGTTTAAAATTATAGAAAAGATATTTCCTTTTAGCTGAAAAAGGTAATCAGTTAGTTATTAATAATTATAATATTATTAGTTTATTTCATTAAATAGAACGACCCATGTTATTTTTGGAAAGAAGAGATTTTAGTTGGAAAATGTACAAAAGGTAATAACTAATTATAATATTATTAGTTTATTTCATTAAATAGAACGACCCATGTTAATGTTATTTTTGGAAATAAGATATTTTACTTGGAAAATGTACAAAAGGTAATAACTGAAAAAGGTAAATGGTTACTTATTAAGAAATATAAAATAAGTAAAGGACAACTAAGTAAGGGTAGCTGAAAAAGAAGTAAAAAAAAAACAAATTTGAAAATGAGATATTTTAGTTATAAATATAGAAAAGATATTACCTTTTAGTTGAAAAAAATAATCAGTTAGTTATGATATTATTAATTTATTTCATTAAATCAGATGACCCATGATATTTCATCTAACTAAATTTCTCCTTTTTAAAAAATACTACGAGCAATTTTGTTTAATATAATTACTATTAATTAATCGATCAATTACATTTTTCAACTGAAATATGTTACTTTTTTTTTCTTTTTTTAAATTAAAATCTATATTTTCAGCTAAAACGTATCATTTTTTCTATATTTTCTAATTAAAATCCCTCTTTTCTAGAAATATCACGGGCAACATTAATTTCTCCTTTTATAAAAAAAACTACGAACAATTTTATTTAGTAAAATAACGTAATTAAATTATAATTACTATAAACTAATCAATTACCTTTTTCACCTAAAACATGCACATGATATTTTATCTAACTAAAATTTCTCATTTTTTAAAAACACTACTTTGTTTAATATAATTACTATTAATTAATCGATCTTACCCTTTTCAACCAAAATATGTTACCTTTTTTCTTTTCTCTAACTAAAATCTCTCTTTTCAGCTAAAACGTATCATCTTTTCTATATTTTCTAACTAAAATCCCTCTTTTTCTAGAAATATCACGGGTAACATTAATTTCTCATTTTCTAAAAGAACTATGAGCAATTTTATTTAGTAAAGTAACATAATCAAATTATAATTACTATAAACTAATCAATTACATTTTTCACCTAAAACATGTCACCTTTTTAATTTTCACGTTACCTTTTCTATTTTCTGTAACTAAAATCTCTCCTTTTCGAATTATATCACGGGCGGTTCTATCCAATAAAATAAAATAATAAAATTAAAATACTAATAATTAATCGATTACTTTTTTTTTTAGCTAAAACGTATAATCTTTTTTTTATCTTTTTTAATGCCTTTTTTCTAGATATATCACGCGCAACATTAATTTCTCATTTTCTAAAAACACTACGAGCAATTTTATTTAGTAAAATAATTTAATTAAATTATAATTACTATAAATTAATTAATTACCTTTTTCACCTAAAACATGTCACCTTTTGAATTTTCACCTTACATTTTCTATTTTCTCCTTTTCCAATTACATCACGTGTGATTCTATTTAATAAAATGAAATAATAGTATTATAATACTAATAATTAACCGATTACCTTTTTCAACTAAAACCTATCATCTTTTCTATATTTTCTAACTACGATCCCCTTTTTTTTGAAATATTACGGATAACCTTTATATAATTATTATGAAATCATCTCATTGAAAAATTTAAATCATTCATATTTTAAAAAATTTAATTCAAATTAATAAAAAATATTCATATAATATTAAATAATTCCGTGCATCGCACGATTTTTAAGCTAGTTACAATTAAAGGTCAGAAAAAGAAAACAAATGAGACGGAATTTCAGCTAAGCCGGCATCAAGAAATTGCAGATCGATGGGAGTGAATACGAATGTGATGCTGCTGATGTTGTTGATATCACTACTTGTATTGAATTCACAAGCTTATAGGCCCGGCGATATCGTTCCTATGAGCAAAATGGGTCAATACCACTCTGTCTGTACTCCCTCTCTCTCTCTCTCTCTCTCTCTCTCTCTCTCTCTCTCTCTCCTCTACTATCCTCTCTCTCTCTCTCTCTCTCTCTCCCTCCCTCTCTGTGTGAATTTGATTAATCTTGTTATATTAACAGACGAGAACTGTTTGGAATGACATGATTGGTCGCCACTGTCCCATTTTTGGTGTCAATCGCGAGGTATTATCATTTTTGGGCTTTTACCTTATATTTTCTTCATTTATTAGGCTTTGCTTGGCTCATGTTTAGTTAAGTTGTTAAACTTATGGATTTGTTGCAACTTCAATTACTTGTGTATAACTCTTAAGTTACTGAATTAAAGAAAAACCTAAATTTCAAGAAATTGTTTGCAAGGACAATGACGGCATCTTAGTTTTTAAAATTCAACCGTATAAGTTTTTTAATTGAACCTATAATTCTGCTATTTAGCTTATTTATTTGTATTGAACTTATTAGACCTTTTACTTTATAGGTTTTGATTCCGATCCCAAAACCAACTGGTTACACTGGAGCTGATCCATATAAGTTGTAAGTCTATTATCTTCCATTCAATGCCCCTTGTAATATTCTACACGTCTCTCGTAAGGGGATGGGGGTGTTTGAGCTCCGTTTGGTGTACTTGTGAGGATCATCCAGCTATTTCTGCTTATATATGAAGCAGCGTTATGCACTTTTTATGAAATCACCGCACCTTGTTGGCTTTAGAATCTGATTGTACTATCTTATTCGGCATTGCATAGAGTATGATTGTTTATCTGGTATTTTTGGTATTTTTAAATAGTATGCAGAGCAGGGTTTTAGCAAGAAAACTTTTTTCTCATTACTAGACATGTGAATGCAGGTTATCGATTAAGGTCATGCTACTATTTATCATTCACGTAATTTGTCCGATATAATAAATCGAACTTTGATATCACAAATTTGGAACAAATACTTTCACGAAGCTTCCTGTTTTAGTTACAGAAATCACTACCTTCAAGATTTGGTCTTGTCAAATGTATATGCTCAACAAAATGCTTATCTTTTTATATTTGCATTCATTCTTCATGGCCTAAAGTTGTAGCTTTTTACTTCAAAGTTACATCTAATCCCGCTTGCAGCTTTTTTTTTTTGTTTACTGGTTCATTTATAAATTCAGATCATTTCAAGTTGGAAAAGAAAAGTTTCTAGTTCCGTGGCTTCTTTTGATAAATAGGAAGAGTCCTGAGGTTCCTATGGTTGATATGCATCTGGTAAATTTTGAAAGCCTTACTGCTAACTGGATTAAATTATGAAATATTTCAATTTTTTTTACATTTCCTATAAGTTTGCTGACATTATAATTATCCTTTCTTTTATTTTCTGTCAATTTTACGACAATAATCCTCCTTTGCTGTCTGATGAAATAATCTTGTAATGCTGGTTATTCAGAGGTACTCAGGAAGCGATATGCTCGGTGTTACTGCCAAAGTCGTAGATATGCCTCATCACTGTAAGTATTCCTATATATTCTGGCTATTAGAATCATTCTGGAAGTAGATATTAACATATAATGCACAAGTCTTCTACAAGTGAGAACTGGCGGAGAACATGCATATGTATGTATATGAAAGATGCACTGTTTTTGAAAGACTGTTTGGTATGCAAAGTGACTGTCAGATTACAATAACCATGATTTGTAAGTTCCAGACATCTGTTTATTCATCACAAACATTCCTAATGTCCAAAGTTCAAGCTGTCACAAGTGAGCTGCAACAACTAGGCCTTTTTCCGAACTTAAGCCATCCTGATGAATGGATTGTTCATCATGGATTATCGCCATATAGTTGATCCTATAGAACCTGTTGCTAATCTTTTGGTGTGCCTTGAGCAGTGAGAACATTTTTTAATATCACTTGTTATTTTTTTCGGGAGTTCTTATTATATTTTAATGTCTTGTAGAATTATAGTTTGTTTTAGGTAACAAAATTTTCTTATACATTTGTGTATTGCGTCTTAATCATCAACTAGCTAAGGAATAATTAAATAACAGTTATCTTTTTTTCTAAAAGTCAGTTGAAAAGTTGTGACCCTAAGCAAATAATTTAAGCATCCCAAGTTTAAATTCCTAATTTTCTAAATCAGTCTCTCGATTTTGGCCAGATATTGAACTTCATCCTGATATAAGGAAACAATTTTGGGACTCGCAACATTGGCCAAAACACGTGCTTGTCAGATATACATGGTTAGTACTTATAATGGCATATGTGGCATGCACCCATATATAACTTGGTTTATATACTTGCATATGTGCTCGTATCAAGACTATATATGCATGTTATTACTCCCTATATGACATTTTGATTATGTGCTTGCATATGCACTGTGTCAAACATTGGATAGAGTTGGAATGAACTTTTCTGCATGTTTCAAATAGAATGAAATTAGTCAAAAATTGGGCTAATCCATTCTCTAACTCTCAAACACCAACTAGAAAATTGATCTTCACTGTGGGCCGAGTATTCATTCCATCCAGTAGAACACAAACTAAACAACAGCGATTGTAGTTGCATCGAGGATTATTTTTGAATATCCGTAGATGTTTCTTAATCACTATTATATTCTGCTTACAAAATCTATCTGTAATTATCTGCTCCTAACAATATTGTTTAATAATTTTTTTTTGTTTTTTTAATATTAGTTTGCTGCTAAATTGTATGTTTTATTCTCTGCTGTAATGTAGGGAGGAGCAGTCAGAGATAGATGTGGCAGCGGGGTTTTATGTTCTCTTTGGATCTGGTAAATGCTACCTCCTGCAAATTGCTTGAATTGATGTTGGTACTTATAGTCAAGTCAATCCATAAAATAATTCTGCAATGCTATCATACTTGCGTTGCTAGTGTGTGAGGAAGTCAAACTCTTTTTTCCTTAAATATAGTGATGATTTATAGTTTTTGGAATAGTAGGTGAAGATGCTTTTTAGAATATAAGAGAAATATTGGAAACAGAATATAACATTAAGAGTACCTTGATTTAACTGGATGGGCTTAACAGAGCAGACTCTTGTTCTGTATTAGAATGTTATTTGTTAAATCTGTTATTTACACTCTAAATTCTTGAACTCCTATATTGTTATTGAAAATGTATGTTGTGTTGATCTTTGAAAGAATTCTGCTGGAGTTGCCAGTCAACAAACTAATCATTGTGGCATGAATGCTATTTCTTGTGTCTGATATATTTTTTTCTCTCTTCTGGCAAACAGCATTGCTCATGTCTGTTGTTCTCTCGATATTCATATTGCAGTCCTCTGGAGACAAATTCTCAAGGTCTTGATTCTATATCTTATTATGGGCTCCTTAATCTTTTACATGTTGACTTTTCCAAGTCGAAATATCTGGACTTGGACCATATTCTTTAGTAGATAAAAGTGACCGTGCCCAGATGCTTGTTGAACGCTGGATGCCTAACATTTTGTAATCTTCCAGGTTTGTCAAAGAAACTGTTGCAGAAACTAGCATGCCCGGCGGAGGAGTGGCAAAAGTTGAATGATCTAAGAGGGCTCGGAAGTCTGCACAGAAAACATCTCTGGAATTGCTGTGTTCTTGCTCTTTCATCACTAGCGTTTTCTCTCTTATGTTGTTGGAGGAACTGGAGATTTAGAGTGAAAGATCATAGGAAATCTTACACATTGACATAGGTGATAATCTTAAAATTAAATGTGTAATCTGGTACTGATCTAATTAACCAATATCTGTAATGATTTTTTTTTTCTACGTACTTGGACAAACTTTAAATATTTGTGCCAAGAGGTAAAATTGATCTGGAGCTTTAGTAATTTTTTTTACTGCAAGGACGGACGTGGTATATGCATCGAACAAGTGCATACACAGTAATTATTTTTCAAAAGACACTCCCTGTCTTACAAGTCATGCATGATGCATCTAGCAGTGTTTGCGATTAATCATACAGCCCCGATACTCTCTCCATTAGGTGATAATTGAGGACTGCAGAGTGTTGGTTTGTAGTTTAAAGAATGTGTCAAATCATTTTGTCAGGCGATCTGGGAACTAAGTGGCTGGTTGTTTAGCTCGTTTTTGTGGTTCTAGTTCAGGTTGCATAGCCAGGGTACAGGTGTATGTATCTATAATATGGGCGAGTAAAGACGTGCGTGTGTGTGTGTTTTAGTTTTATATAGGATGGGAGGCCTGGGTATAGATGGGAGGCCCAAAGAAGAAATCTTTGATGAACAATTGGGTTGATAAACAAAATTATATATATTTGATGTAAAAGCACTTGAATACCAGGGTCAAGACGCAATGGAGGGGGAAATATGCTCCGTATTAAGTACTCCCTCAGTCCCACCGTTTCTTTACATGATAGCGACGGGGTTCGGCACGCATTTTAACGCTCCTAAAACGTATAGTTTCATAATTAATTTTTGAAATTTTCTTTTTTCGTATAAAAATAGAACAATCCTATTTTTATACAAAAAAAAGAAAAATTTAAAAATAAGTTATGGAACTATACTTTATAGATGCCTTAAAATGCGTGCCAAACAAGATGGAAAACATGTAAAGAAATGGGTGAGACGGAGGGAGTATTAATAATCGATGGCCTTCTACACTAGATTTTCGCTTGCTTGAATACGATGCTTTTCCGTCTAATGTAGAGGGTGTTTGGCATTGCTTAAAATAAGTTATTTTTAACTTAATGGAGGTGTTTTTAACTTAAAGGAGAAAGTAAAGTTGTTTACTTTAAGTTGAATGAATGTGTTTGGGTAATTTTACTTAAAGTTAAATGGGGATTTAATAAGTTTGACTTAAAGTGATATTTGACTTAAAAAAAAATTAAATTCATAATATTTAAACTTTACAAGAATTGTGAAAAAATAAAAATAAAAAAAAAAAACTAAATAAGTCATAAGTCATAAGTCAAAAGTACCTAAATGGAACTTTTGACTTTAAGCATTTTTTTAACTTAAAGCCGGCTTAAAACCACACTACACAAACAGGCCAAAAATGACTTAAAGCCATTTTTAGCTTTAAGCCATGTTTCCCAAACAGGCTGGTAATTACATGGCTTTTCATTATGTCTGGTAACCTTTTGATTTATATAGATGTGTATACTTTCCATTGCTGCTGGTTGTGTACATCCAATAGTTCCTAACTTCCTACTCTTGTGTTTAAATACACTGATACCAGTATTCAAGAAGACTTCTACATACTAATCAAGTGACCTTCTTGGAGTCAATTCTAAGTGTTCCTTCTCGGCATCTTGGTTCTGAATATTACGAAGTCCCTTCAGCATCTAGGCATCATGGAATAAAAACTTCTGGGACAAGCCGAAAATCTTGTTGCTTAAGCTGCAACAATATTCTGGAAGGATAAGCTTGTTACATGGTAATATTTTGGCCAAAGAAGATGAATTTGGGCAACCAAAAGATCCTAAATTTGATTTAACCTTTAATGCACTAGCATCCTCCATTCGGATCCCTTGTGTGCATGAAAGCCAATTAATTTACAAATATAAGGTGTCAGTAACTCAGTACTGTATTCACCATTTCACCTCATTTGTAAAATCATTTAGGCCCTGTAAAAAAGAAAACAGATAGTGATTAGGGAGACAACATTCTGAAACCATAACATAACATAATCATATAAGAGAACCTAAATGATAAGTGGAACAAAATTTAGATAGATTAGTTTGTAAACAAGAACACAAAGTGAATAATCTAAGATTTGAATCATATATAACTTCTGCATATAATTAAGGCATCCACACACATCAGGAACCTCATCAAATTATAAATGGTCTGGTAATATATTTGGAATCTAAGTATTAAAATGCATTCTAGGGAAATGGACAAGATCAGCTTCAACGTAAAACGAAACCATATTGAAACAGAGAGAGTGATATGTTCGATCACCTAAGTTGTCAAATGAATGTAGAGGATCTGGAGCATCTTCTTCATTGCTTGAGGAGCACATCGATCCATATATTTGCTAGCATTACCTATGTAAGAATCAAGATCAGAAAAAATCTTAGAAATCAATCAATTGTCATAATAATATAATTGAAAGAAAACAAATTATTTCATTCGTTTAAACCACTATTGATTAATTATAGACAACAATCCCGATCCAACTAAATTAATTTAGAAAAAGATGATTGTGAGATGTAATAACTAAATTAATTTAGAGAAAGATGATCGTAAGATTGTGAGATGAGTGACTTTGTGAGAAAGATGATAACTATGTAATTTTTATTAGAGAAAACTGGGCCTTCCTGAGATTAAAAGATTTATTACTATAAAATAAGTGGCCCGCAGGGGCAATATTGTAAATATAATTTTTTTTAACAGTAATTTACATATATGTCCTTAAATGTATATAGATTAATCTTTTAACCTCATGAAAGAATCCTGAGGACAACCTCAGGCACATCAACCCCTTTTTATTAATATAATTGAATTAAACTAATTCATTAGAATTTTCAAGATTGTGAGATGTATATCATCTTATAGCTAAATTACAGATAAATTGATTTAATTTCTTTCAGTACAATAACTATACAATGAAAATTACATAGTTATCGGTGAAAGAAATTCAATTAGATTGTTTGTAATTTAACTGTACGATGATATACATCTCATAATCTTGAAATTCTAATGAATTAGTTTAATTTAATTGAACATGAATCTTTAAAGTCAGATCTAACAACCCAAATTACAAGGAAATGAAGATATACTTACAAGAATTAGAAATCAATCCAATTATGTAGATTTTATCGCGACTTTCTTCATATTCATGATTGCGAACACAAACTATTTTGAACGGAAAGCACAAATGGTTAGAAAGAAGTATTGAAATGTTTAAGATTTATAAATAAAACTAATCTTTGTCTATATGTCGGGCGTGAAAATAAAGATGGGTCTTGGAGAAGATAATAAAATATAGCAATCGGAATATGTCAAAATATGCGTGAAATTAGAAATAACCTCAATACCATATCCTTTGGGTTATTTATGTACAAAAAATGGTTAGATCCTGAAATTTAATCTGTCGATCTTCTTTCGATCTGAACACATGTATTTCTTGCATGTCGTCCACGTGTTCGATTGATTTTTTTTATTAGCAATACCATTTTGACAGAGCGATGTATTTCTTGCATGTCGTCCACGTGTTCAGTTAATTTTTTTTATTAGACAAACCATTTTGACAGGGAATTTTTGTGAAATTTTTTTGCAGGAAAAGATAAGTTACTTGATCATAACTATCATGTGATGTGATATTCTATACATGGGTCATGATCATTGTCACATGTCATGACTATAATATCTGATTTTCCTAGCTCCCATTATTTTTGGTTTATTGGGCTTCTATGTTCAAGGTCTGTTAATAGACTTTGGACTTGTGAAATAAAATCTCCCATTATTTTAGGTCTATTGGGCTTCTATGCCGAAGGTTTGTTAATAAATTTTGGACTTGTGAAAATAAATATTCAAAACGTGTGAAATTTAGACTGTAATTATACATCATCTTCTAAATATAATAACAGAACAGGGGATAATTTTGAGTCAATAAACCCCCTGTGAAAATACAATTTTACCCTTAGATTTTAGAAAATTACATAAGTTGCCACTACTATTTTATTCACACAAAAAATTTGAGTAAATTATGTTCTTATGGGGAATTGAACTCATGTCCTCATAAAAAAAACTCATCCTTATAACCATTGAACTACATAAGTTTTTGAGTTTGAACTAAAAAAACGTATTACTTAAACCCGGTCTCTCCTTTTTCCTATTTTTGCTATTAATTTAACTTTTGAGTAAATATATTAATGATGACTTATATTGTTTTATGTCCTTTTATCATTGCTCTTGTTATAGCTTATACAATATATTTATATGCTACAAAACATCCATTTTTAGTGTTCATATGATAAAATTATAATATGTGTGAACGTAATATGTACAATTATACTCAAAAAAAATTAATCGTAAAAATGTACGAATTTATATCAATGACTAGAAGATGACCCGTGCCTCGCACGGGTTATTACGCTAGTTATACCCCAATTCTAGAACACAACCATTGTCTTTAACCTAGATTAAGTCGTTGTTTATGGACTTGCGAAGATAACAATCAAAATACGTCTATAATTACGTTTATAATTTGAACGATAATAAAAGAAAATATACCGAGTAACTAAAAAATCGAGACTATATGTTTGAACTTGTGAAAACAATAATTCAAATTCATAACCAATAAAATCCAGATCACGAATTTGGGGTGCGATGCTATGCTAGGTCCCTACCAGGATTAATCGAGTTGAGTGCAAACTGGCCCGGACCACCTAGTTAACCAAAAAAACCAAATTATTGCTACGGCCACATCCCAATTCGTGGCGCAAACATTCAAACTTTTTTCTAATCAAACGTCAAGTAACTTATGACTTGTGAAGACAACAATGCAATACCATCGGCTTAAAATTTTGGACCATAGCTATACTTGTCTCCCATATTTGGGAATTTAAAAGTTTGCTTTAAATATTCCGTAGCTTTGGATATATGAAGACAATAGTTTAAATACATTACCTCCAAAGTCAAGACAATAGCTACGCATGTGCCTCGAATTCAGTGTACACATTCTAAAATTTCTTTTTAAGTATCCAAAGATCAAGAAGTTTAGATTTGTGAAGACAAAATTTGAAATAATAATCTATTAGTATCTCCAAAATACAGACCATTCATCAATTTAGATATATATACAAGTACTCCCGATCTAGAAAATCTGGATAAAGGAGTTGCGGAGGGTAGGGACTATCATGGATAAAGGAGTTATGTGAGTGGGGGATAAATCATAGTTTCAATCTTAGATATAAAATTTCATTACACACAAAAGTATGGAGTCGAGGCCCGAAAAACCATAAAATGATGCATGGTATGGTAATACATATGACCCACGTAGAGAAAATAAAATCGCATGACAATCATGACCAGTTGACTTGTCATTCCCAGTAAAAGAATTTTCATAGCAATTCACATGTCAAAGTAGCCCAAGCAACACACCTACCACAGTAACCATATGGACGACATCTAGGGAGCTTTTGCATCCAGACCCCAGGTAAGTTCAACAAATAATGGCCCTGTTTGGCGTGCCTTAAAATAAGTTTTTATGGATTTATTTTCGGGTAAAAATTTCATATTTTGATATTTTTTTTATACAAGTATTTAATATATGTTTGAGATTCTATAAGTTGCAAAAAAAAAAAGTTAACCTATTTCAGGAATAAGTTAGTAATCTCTAACTTTGTCTTAAAATAAGTTGTCTTATTCTGGAAAAAGGTTCCCTCAAACACCCCCAATATTTCAATGAGAAAAAAGCCCCTGAGGTACCTCAGGAGAGTTACTTGAGATTGTAGTGAAAATACATTATGTCATTTTTGTAGATATTGAAAGATTTTTTAAAAAATTCTGTAATTACAATTATACCCTCGTGCATTAATATGAAGAATCTTAATTATCTCAAATAATTTTCCTGAGGTAACCTCAGAAACATCAAACCCTATTTCAATTACCATCCCAAAGCGCTAATCCATGACTTATATATATCCCAAAAAATAAGCTATATACACACGCCCAACTATTTTTTCTGATACACTCTTTTGCCTCATTTTCTTATCTTCTCTGGAATCCATACTTACTCCCATTTCTCACATATGAGGTGATGCTGAGACCCTACTACCCCTCAGCATCGTATTACAAAAACTCATCTAGCAATTACATCACTTACAGAGAGGGAACAAAGGGAACTAAGCAAAATGTGTCAATACCACTATATTAATACTAGGCCTTTTCCCAAATTTAAGTCATCATAAGGAATAGATTATACACCATGGATCATCACTATAAAGTTAAGCTTCATCCTGAAATAAGGAAACAATGGTTAGAGCAATTCCAATAGACTCTTAGTGAATTCCTTACAAATATTATAGACAATAGTCTTTTCAGTAATCTAGAATAAGTTTGGAAGTGGTTACTCCAACAATATTTCTTATATAGGTTCCTTATTATATCTTTAATAAACGTAAAGAAAATCTTATCCAATTTTGTTGGAGTATGGTGTTCAACCAAAATAGTACATACCATCAGATCTTATAATAGATACATGTGAACTGTTAGATATGATATTAAAAACTTTATTTGATTGATAGTATGATTATATTCAAATAGAAAAAAGTAAATTTAATAATCTAAATCAAATATAATTAGGTCATTTAAATTGAATAAGATTAGATTTAATATTAGAAAGTTAGTTGATTTGATTGATATTAGAATTATATTCAAATACGAAAATATAAATTTTAGTAATATAAACGAAATACTCGTAGGTTTTCTAAATTGAATAGAATTCTCAATGTAAAAATTCATAACTTTCTTTTCATTTCAATTTCTGAGTAATTTTAGTTGAATAATAATTGTTAAGTCATCACTAAATTAAAGATGATTTCTTGAGTTTTGCGTCGCATATAAAATCGTCTAGTTTTTTTTTTTTGAGGAATGATAAATTTCATTCCTGAAAAGAAACAGATGATACATCTGAAGAGATAATAAAAGCTCATCATCTAACCGAAATGTATGCTTAACCAATCCCGAGTCTAACGACCCATAAGAAAGAGATTCCCCCGGAAATTTAGATAATTACACATTTATATCCACCAAAAAAGGCCTCGTTAAAAATCATCTAGTTCTGATTTTTAGAACACAGGATAGATTAAAAATAGTATGTGAAGTCTAATAAATAATAATTTTTAATATATTTATAATCAAATTTGGTTATTATTCTGTAAGTCTTTCAAATGTAAGAGTTTCTTATTTTCTTCAATAAAATATTAAAATTTCACTGATAAAAATCAAATTCAATATAAATAAATCTTAACAAATATAAATATTAAGGAACCTTTATGTATAATTTAATTTATTAAATTATAAATACTTAAAAAAAAGAGGGAAATCAATATTTTGTCGATGAAAATGAAAGAACTGTGGATTAAGAGCAAGTCAAGAGATTAGCTATCTCATGTCCTAAGTTGAAATTTAAGAATCTTGGCTTAACATTGTACTCCAACAATCTCCTAAATGTTCTCTTAAAAGTTAGGACACGCCTCTCATCACTTGTTAATAGAGCAAGTCCAATAGACGGGTGAGTGCCCATAATACCCATTTTTCAATAACATTTGATCAAAATATCCATATTTAATAAACAGTGCCATAAATACCCACCACATACTCCACTGTTAGAGGAGTATCACCGTGATACTCCACTGGGTAAGGTGAGGAGTATCACCTTACCAGGATATTTTTAGATGTTCCCCAATGGTGTCCATTGTTGGCATTTCCGATGGATGTGTTTAAAGACATCTTTGAGCTATATGAGCCACTAACCGTGCTGCCTTGGCTTGGAACAACAATTTGAGCTGAGGGTCCATAATCAACCGCAACTTACCATCATCTGATAAATACGGCCGACTCCACTTAAATAAGTTCCTCTCCTCCTTGCGTTGGTGGATGTCATGATGTTCTACCTCTAAGAGATTCAAGAAGCACGAACCTAAGTTACTCTTAGGTGTGAGCAGTCCCTTTTCTGGCATCTCCATTGAAAGACTTGTCCGTGCCTGAACATGCATCACTTAAAAATTAGATATTTATGAAAAAGAGGAAGCTCCATATCCAGATATGAAAAAAAATATTTACAGCTGAGTTGCTGGATATGTCCGTCTCAGGGATATATCCATATAGTTTTGCACTAAAATCTTTGTTTATACATTTGCAGTTGAAAATTCATGAAACACTGTCTGTCATAAAAACTGGATTCATTCGAGGAATAGGCCATTCTAGAAGAAGAAATAGCATTCATTAAATGGTCATCCCAACTTCGTTCAAATAATTTGTAATTGTTTTTAGAAAAATAAAAATTCCGGTTACCTGGAAAGGCCCTTCATCCTACTATGTCTACTGATTTGATTCAGTAGTTCAATGTCATCAGTGCCCATAAGTTCTTTTTAATTATTTTCTTCATTGTTTGTTGTCACTATACTTATTTTTTATCTTGTTACTTGCATTCTGTTGATGCTTATTTTTATCTTGTTTCAGTTAATGGTTGTGCCTGACATTTGGGCTCTTTACATAAATAATTGTTCCACTAATGCCACAGGTCTGTACAACAAGGTAATTTTTGACTGTGCAAATGTTTGGTTTACAATATTAGTTACCTTCAGCCTGGAAAATGTAATTACATGGCTTTTCATTATGTCTGGTAACTTTTTGATTTATATAGATGTGTATACTTTCCATTGCTACTGGTTGTGTACATCCAATAGTTCCTACTCTTGGGTTTAAATACACTGATACTAGTATTCATGAAGACTTCTACATACTAATCAAGTAGTCATGTGACCATCTTGGAGTTAATTCTAAGTTTTCCTTCTCGGCATCTTGTTCTGAATATTACTAAGTCCCTTCAGCATCTAGGCATCATGGAATAAAAACTTCTGGGACAAGACGAAAATCTTGTCGCTTAAGCTGCAACAATATTCTGGAAGGATAAGCTTGTTACATGGTGATATATTGGCCAAAGAAGATGGATTTGGGCTACCAAAAGATCCTAATTTTGATTTAGCCTTTCATGCACTAGCATCCTCCATTCGGATCCCTTGTGTGCATGAAAGCCAATTAATTTACAAATATAAGGTGTAAGTAACTCAGTACTGTATTCACCATTTCACCTCATTTGTAAAATCATTTAGGCCCTGTAAAAAAGAAAACAGATAGTGATTAGGGAGACAACATTCTGAAATCATATATAACATAACATAGTCATATAAGAGAACCTAAATGGTAAGTGGAACAAAATTTAGATAGATTAGTTTGTAAACAAGAAAACAAAGTGAATAATCTAAGATTTGAATCATATATAACTTCTTCATATAATTAAGGCACCCACACACATCAGGAACCTCATCAAATTATAAATGGTCTGGTAATATATTTGGAATATAAGTGTTAAAATGCATTCTAGGGAAATGGACAAGATCAGCTTCAACGTAAAACGAAACCATATTGAAACAGAGAGAGTGATATGTTCGATCACCTAAGTTGTCAAATGAATGTAGAGGATCTGGAGCATCTTCTTCATTGCTTGAGGAGCACATCGATCCATATATTTGCTAGCATTACCTATGTACGAATCAAGATCAGAAAAAATCTTAGAAATCAATCAATTGTCATAATAATATAATTGAAAGAAAACAAATTATTTCATTCGTTTAAACCACTATTGATTAATTATAGACAACAATCCCGATCCAACTAAATTAATATAGAAAAAGATGATTGTGAGATGTAATAACTAAATTAATTTAGAGAAAGATGATTGTGAGATGAGTGACTTTGTGAGAAAGATGATAACTTTGTAATTTTTATTAATATAATTGAATTAAACTAATTCATTAGAATTTTCAAGATTGTGAGATGTATATCATCTTATAGCTAAATTACAGATAAATTGGTTTAATTTCTTTCAGTACAATAACTATACAATGAAAATTACATAGTTATCGGTGAAAGAAATTCAATTAGATTGTTTGTAATTTAACTGTATGATGATATACATCTCATAATCCTGAAATTCTAATGAATTAGTTTAATTTAATTGAACATGAATCT
Source organism: Kitagawia praeruptora (assembly GCA_037693485.1). Taxonomy (NCBI): domain Eukaryota; kingdom Viridiplantae; phylum Streptophyta; class Magnoliopsida; order Apiales; family Apiaceae; genus Kitagawia; species Kitagawia praeruptora. Next base: position 1,187,211 of record CM075349.1, read on the forward strand.
TTAAAGTCAAATCTAACAGACCCAAATTACAAGGAAATGAAGATATACTTACAAGAATTAGAAATCAATCCAATTATGTAGATTTTATCGCGACTTTCTTCATATTCATGATTGCGAACATAAACTATTTTGAACAGAAAGCACAAATGGTTAGAAAGAAGTATTGAAGTGTTTAAGATTTAGAAATAAAACTAATCTTTGTCTATATGTTGGGCGTGAAAATAAAGATGGGTCTTGGAGAAGATAATAAAATATAGCAATCGAAATATGTCAAAATATGCGTGAAATTAGAAATAACCTCAATACCATATCCTTTGGGTTATTTATGTACAAAAAATGGTTAGATCCTGAAATTTAATCTGTCGATCTTCTTTCGATCTGAACACATGTATTTCTTGCATGTCGTCCACGTGTTCGATTGATTTTTTTTATTAGCAATACCATTTTGACAGAGCGACGTATTTCTTGCATGTCGTCCACGTGTTCAGTTAATTTTTTTTATTAGACAAACCATTTTGACAGGGAATTTTTGTGAAATTTTTTTGCAGGAAAAGATAAGTTACTTGATCATAACTATCATGTGATGTGATATTCTATGCATGGGTCATGATCATTGTCACATGTCATGACTATGATATCTGATTTTCCTAGCTCCCATTATTTTTGGTTTTTTGGGCTTCTATGTTCAAGGTCTGTTAATAGACTTTGGACTTGTGAAAATAAAATCTCTCATTATTTTAGTCTATTGGGCTTCTATGACGAAGGTTTGTTAATAAATTTTGGACTTGTGAAAATAAATATTCAAAACGTGTGAAATTTAGACTGTAATTATACATCATCTTCTATATATAATAACAGAATAGGGGATAATTTTGAGCCAATAAACCCCCTGTGAAAGTACAATTTTACCCTTAGATTTTAGAAAATTACATAAGTTGCCAATACTATTTTGTCCACACAAAATATTTGAGTAAATTATGTTCTTATGGGGAATTGAACTCATGTCCTCCTCAAAAAAACTCATCCTTATAACCATTGAACTACATAATTTTTTGAGTTTGAACTAAAAAAACATATTACTTAAACCCGGTCTCTCCTTTTTCCTATTTTTGCTATTAATTTAACTTTTGAGTAAATATGTTAATGATGACTTATATTGTTTTATGTCCTTTTATCATTGCTCATGTTATAGCTTATATAATATATTTATATGCTACAAAACATCCATTTTTTAGTGTTCATATGATAAAATTATAATATGTGTGAACATAATATGTACAATTATACTCAAAAAAAAAATTAATCGTAAAAATGTATGAATTTATATCAATGACTAGAAGATGACCCGTGCCTCGCACGGGTTATTACGCTAGTTATACCCCAATTCTAAAACACAACCATTGTCTTTAACCTAGATTAAGTCGTTGTTTATGGACTTGCGAAGATAACAATCAAAATACGTCTATAATTATGTTTATAATTTGAACGATGTTGTGGGAGGAATTTAGCACAACAGATTATGAGGCCTCGTGCTGGAATAGCGCCAATAAACAAGGAATCGCCCAACCACCCAGAAAGGCTCGTGGTTGAAGATCAATAGCTAGCCGCCCGGGAAGGCTCACGACTAGGGTTACCGAAGAACACGGGATGTGGTTCCTCGGAAGGATCGGACTGAATCTACGAGATGAGAGCTCAAGGACCAAATGTTGGCCAACCAAGAACCCTAATTTGACTATGTCACACAAGAGTGCACGTGCTCTAGCTACTCAAGGAGTGTAAGTGTCGAAGAAGATCCCGTAAACTGCCTACATACCACTATTTATAGTGGATCAAGCCCGAATGTAGTTCTTGAATGATATGATCGTTTGTTTATGGTGAGTTATCCTCTCTCCAGTGGGATAATAACTGTTATTTCTGATAATAATCAAGTATGATGTATAAAATCAGGTTACCAAGCAGTTTAGGTAACATAGAATGATTATCTCTTGTATTTATCATGATTTTGTATCATTTATCAAGTAGATATGACATATATCCTCAAATAACTGAATACATATCTGTTTAGAAGTGTTTTTAGGTGATAGAGACGTGTTCCTAAAAAATAGGAGGCGTGCCTTATCTGTATTGGCAGCCTAATCAGGCTTCCGGCAGAAGCTGGGGGTACCGCCCTGTAGCCTGGCTCCGGTACCCCCTCCGGTAACCCCTATCATGGAAGTTACTCTGGGAGCCCTACTGGATTGGCTGATAATAATTATAGGTTACCTTCAAGGGGATACCTTGAGGCCCTTAGTCATGCGTTTCCGTGCTGCAGTGTTCATGGTAATCCCTAGGGCTACCGTAGGTCTCCGGAAACCTGACAGATTACTCATTCTCTTCATGGATCTGGACCCTAATCCTCTAGTGGGCCTAAATCTAACCCATGCGAGATTTTGGTCACAACAACTACCCCCCGGTTCCCTGAAGTACTGTGTGCAAGGGGAACCTAATATTCACAGGGTGCCGCTTTCTTATATCCTCTGCAAAAATCTATATCTTTACACTCTCATCAGCTCAATATGACAGGGTGTGTAAACATTAAGAATTCAGGATTTTAGACGCTGGGAATAATGTGAGTATTTATCTGGAAATCCCTTGTGTCTGTGCTACGGAAGCCTGAATTATGAATCCATAAAAATGAAAGCCTCCTAGCTAATTCGTTTAAATTTCAAATAAGCTCGTTTATCCTTAGTAAATAAAGAGATAATTATCAAGAGAGGATAATTAAAATTGGAACTCCACTTTTCTTTCTTGATAGGATAAAAGCGGTTCGTTTCCCATGTCAACACGTTTCCCCCCTAGGCCTCGTTTTCTGTGCCACATTCACTCAGCAGGGGTTGTGCCTATTTTCTCTTTGTTTTAATATATTAACATTCTTAGGCCTTTTATTTTTCTTTTCATTTGTACGAAATACTCTTTCTAGATATACCGAAGGTTTCAGGGGTTTCCGACGAAGTCTCCGACAAAGGTTAAAGTATTTGCATATTCGTCTTCTCACCCATATCCAGCTGTGTGTTCCGATATCTTTACTTAGTTCGTATATTCAGTTGTGTGGTCAACCATGTGTATAATGTTTCCACAAACTTGCTATTGTTTTCATGTATTAGTGTACACGAACCGATGTTCTGTTTATATCTTAGAATTTGACAATCGGCCTGAACTCTTAATGGTTGTTGCATACGATTCACTTTTTTGCCCAAAGCGAGTATGATTTATCATAGATCTTAAGTTTTGGATCGTATCTAGGTTAGATTTATGTGCTTAAATAGCAAGGCGTATGTAGAAATCCTCTTTTTACAAAACATACGTTTAATGGGTTTAGGGTGATTAATACCCTAGGTATCCTTCTGGTCATTTCTTGGTATCTCCGTAATGTGTTTGATATTCGTTCTCTGTGAACTCTGTTAGCTTTTGAACCCGTTCCATTGAGCAAACACATGTAATCGATTGGCCTAAGTATGTTGATGATATCCTAGGCCTACTTTCCCTCCTTTTACTTGGATTGTGCAATCTTGACACCATCTTACTAGGTTACCACATTGATTGCTACTCTCCAGGCTCTATCCCTTTTAGCTCTAGGCTGAATTCTAAATATTGTGCCGCTTAGTTTTTTTTTTTTTTTTAAACCTTGTTCGTGACACACCTACCCTTGCCAAAGTATTTTTTAGGTTAGGGGGCTTCCGCTGTTCAATCCGGGTTTCCCTATCCGTAGGTAGTCCTTTTTCCAGCTTCTTCTACTGACCTGCTTCCTTTCCCTGGTTGCAGATGTCTTGTTCTCCGGAAAGCTCATTCAGTCAACCGGGAAATCTATCACCAATCTCCGGGGGTCCCTCTGATTCCTGGTCCACCCACTTGAATGACCTCCTTCTCCCTCGTTCTATATCTCCTGTGAAGCCCTCTGTGAGTTATCGTACCCGTTCCAGGGTGGAGGTAATTAATCCCTTGGAGGCTGAAATAGTGAATAGGCATCCCATATACACTCAAGAGGCAGACTCCTCGAGTTTGGGGATAGCTACCATTGACCCGGTAACCTTGAGCTCCAATACTGACGTTGAAGGAAGAACTACTTCTGGGGACTTTCCTATCGAATCTCATGATAATTCTTTGAACAGTGAAGAGCAACCGCTCCATAATAGTGGTAATTATAGGGAAGATGAGAGGAAGGTGCAGCCAGTGAAGGTGGGTAAGACCGTACCCGCCTGTGAGAATATGAATTCCCTAATGAACCTTGATAAACTGGAGAAGCTACTCAAGGCTTGCAATCCGGGATGCTCACTGGTAGTCCCGGATAAGGGAGAGAGATGCCACCGGTTTGACAACTTTGAACCCGATCAGGTTATTCCCGGTGCTGTTCTATCTGCCAACTACTTTAAACTTGGGTTTTCCATGCCTATGCACCCATTCTTCCTTGAACTTCTTGAATTTTATGATTTGGCTCCTCTTCAGCTAACCCCCAATTCCTTTCGGGTAGCGGCATGTATGTATATTCTTTATCATCAGCACTTTGCAGTTCCTCTATCGGTGAGAGAATTAGGGTACTTCTACCAACTAAAGGAAGTTACAAGGAAACCGGGGATATTTTATCTCACGTCCTGGAATAATCGCCACGGTCAGTGTGCCAAAGGAAACAAACGAGGAATGTATGATTGGCAAGAGTTATTCTTGTACTGTTATGACGGTGGGGAAATTAGAAAGGACTTCAACATGTCTCCGAGTAAGCACCTTCTCTTTGATTTCCTTTGTTTCTTTCCTGTCCTTTTATCATCAATCCTTCTTATGCCGGGCTATTCCATTTAGGGTTCCCGGATCCAACTCTGTTAGAGGGTATGGAGGAAAAGCGGGCTAAACGGATTGCTAAGTTAGCAGCCAAGTTAGGGACGGTGATAGCTTACTTACACCCGAGGTTTTGATATATTTGAGTTTTGGCTTACCCAGGAACGCTTCGCCCACTCTCTCGAATGAGGATGTCGGTGAAGAGGTTCCTGGTTCAGCCTTCCGTGAAGTATCTGAGCGGATACCCGCATTCGGAACCCAGGGTTACGTCGAGGTCACATCTAACTTGTGTCTCCTTCCTGGTATACTAGCATACACTTTTGTGCATCTTCTTTTATGTATTGTGTAAGTTAATTGACTAACATTTGCTCTTTATATCCCCTTCTTTCAGGTATGTCGGGATCTGTGCCGTCATTCATTCAGCCTTCCGAAAAGTATGAAGACTTATTTCCTGATGATGATGTAGTTATGTTGGGGACCCCTATTACTGCTACTCCAATTTCTAGGGTTCCTGGATCTATTGTCGCCAAGACTGAGCCCTCTACCCAGGATAAACGCAGGCACTCTCAGCTTTCTGGAAACCCGACATCCACTCCGAAAACCCGGTCTTCCAAGAAAGCTAAGGTTTCACAGCCTAACACTCCCATGAGTGATGTTGAGCAATTCTACCGGTTGGCTGGTGGTCACATTCCCGTTGAGGTTATCTCCGGGTGGTCAAAGCAGAAGAGTTCTGATGCTGCCAAATCTATGCTATGCTCTGCAGGTGAGAGCTTCTTCCATCAATTGAGGCTTTCCAACCAACTGGCCTTGGCTACCCGTGGCGACATGAGGCTTCGGGATGAAATGAAGCAGCTGAAAGCCGATATGCAAATTCTTGAGGGTGACAAGAAGAAGTTGTTGGATTCTAATAAGAAACTGAGAAGTGATTTGTCGAACATGAGCAAGGAGAAAGATAAGCTGGGCAAGTTGGTGTCTGATCAGGGTAAGGAGAAGGGAGAGCTGGTTGCCTCCTACGATTCCACAATCAAAGAGCTCGAAACTCAGGTTGACGCCCTGCAGGCTACCACTAAGAAATACAAGGAAGCTTTGCCTGAAAGATATAGGATGGGGTTCAACAAAGGTGCTCGAGACTACATGAAGTCGACGTGGAAAGTAATGTCAAATTTAGATTGGGTGCTATTGGGTGAGGATGCGGTGAACCAGGTGGAAGAATTCAAAGCGGAAGCGGTAAAGGTTAAAGCTACCAGGCCTAAGGATGTGTCTATACTTCCGGCTACTCAAGGGGATACCGCTGAACTTACTCCTGTTCCTAATGCTAAGGGTGAGGCTCCCGCAGGCATGGTTGAGGTTGCTCCGGGCGATTCTGCTAAGAAGATCGATCCCGTTGAGGATTCCCATAGCTCAGATGCCACCAAGGACACTCCCTCTGCTTAAGCGCACTCTTTCCTCTTATCTCTCCTAAGCCTTTTGTTAACGTATCCAAACTTGGTTTTGATTTAGGGGGTGGGCTCCTTTAACGCTCCACAAATGTAATCTTAAATTTCATAACTCTACTCGTTCTATGGTCGCAGGCCTTGGCACTTTTGAACTTGCTTTGTTCATCAAATGCATGTTTGTTTTATTATCTAATTCTTTCTGTGGTGAGTATAATTATTGTACCATAACTGATTACGCCTTAGATGCTAGAATTTTTTCCCTTTAGTTGTAATGAAATTCACTAAACAACTCAACTAAAAGCCTTAGACTCGCTAAATGGGATGAGTGATGTCTTAACTTAAAACAACTCATGACCGATTGTTATTATCGAATTCTAATATGACTCTGGGTATTGATCCTAATACAAGTTTATACGAGTATTTTAGAGGATATATGTCATATTCACGTTGATTAAACGAGATAAATGATAAATCATGAATCAGGAATTGAATGATAGCATGGTAACGTAACATGGAAATGTACTTGAGAAACGATGGCAGCGTGTACCTGGATAAGCAGTCACATAAATGGTGAACTACTTGTACCTTAGTCTGCGTGGTTACCACTATGGGTGTGGGGGGGTACCATCCGGTAACCCTATAATATCTGAGAGCACGAAGGCGGGAACCTGACTCCGGGAGCCCCTTGGCCGGTAGCCCATATTCGGTAGCCTGGGTGCCGGAGGCTCAGCCTGGAAACCTTTGTTCCGGGAGTCCCCATCAATTAATGAATCATATGTGGTGATGCCATGTAAGCCATTCACGATTATTGGCTGAGTGAGATATGTGAACCACTCAAGGTTACGCATATGTCTCATATTAAAAAGGACCGAAGTGTGCCAAACAGGGTACCACACAAGCCCAAGTAATGAAGGGAACCATGTATGCCGAACAGGGTTCCATACATGCCCTGATAACCAAGTAAGCCATGTGAACCAATCAAGGTTCCATATATGTCTGGTATTGATGGGATCCAAGTGTGCCAATCAGGGTACCACACAAGTCCAAGTTATGAAGGGAACCATGTATGCCGAACAGGGTTCCATACATGCCCTGATAACCAAGTAAGCCATGTGAACCACTCAAGGTTCCGTACATGTCTGGTGTTGGAGGGATCCAAGTGTGCCAATCAGGGTACCACACAAGCCCAAGTTATGAAGGGAACCATGTATGCCGAACAGGGTTCCATACATGCCCTGATAACCAAGTAAGCCATGTGAACCACTCAAGGTTCCGTACATGTCTGGTGTTGGAGGGATCCAAGTGTGCCAATCAGGGTACCACACAAGCCCAAGTTATGAAGGGAACCATGTATGCCGAACAGGGTTCCATACATGCCCTGGTAACCAAGTAAGCCATGTGAACCACTCAAGGTTCCGTACATGTCTGGTAATTCAAATTTTAAAATTCTAATAATTTCAACCTGTTAAGCTGAGAGGTGTATCCACTACTACCCCCTAGTTCTGGATGGTAGCCTGGCTGCCATGTAGAACTATGCTTGTTGACCTTACATATTTTTTTGAAAATATTTATAAGTGGTAAATGTAAAAGGAAACAATCAACTTCTACTTTTACTGAAAATCAAAGAGCACGATTACATCTGTAAGAACCCAGATTTTGGGTAGAATTAAAACTTTTATTATGCATTGATGTAAGAGTGAACAGTGGTTACAACTGCAGTGTAATACTGGCTTTAAAGAATGAATAATGACAGGATATATATATTCCAAGGTTATATGGCCTGAAGGATGTTAATGGGTGATAACTTAGATTAGAATAATCTATCTCCTAGAAAGTTAAGATAAGATTCCCTAGAGAGAAATAGATACCCTCATGTCATCCAAATCAATATCTATTATAAGCCCAGCGGTTCCGTAAAAAGGTTAAGGAACACTCGAAGGTGAACCAGGTTCATTTTCCTAATTATAGGAATTAAATAAAAATAAGTGATGAATAGTGATTTTGGTGGAATTTGGAATATTATTATAATAATGTTATACCCGGTATTCGGAATGGATTTCTGAGTTCGTATTAGTGATCCAGGAGGAAAATAAGTGTATGTAAAAGCTGTCGGATTCAGAAACAGAGCACTTTCATTTTCTCCGAGAATTCCCTGGACACTGCCAAACTTAAGGATTTAATTAAGGGATTTAAGGAATTTAAATTCGAGAAGTATTAAGAATGATGAAGAATAGTATTAGGAATATTAAGAAGGTTTTCGGTAAAACCCTAGTTAGAAACGAATGAGTTATTCCCTCGAACGATCAACGAATTGAGCAATAACCGGACAACAGAATCAAGCAGAGGGCCAAGGGGCAACCATGTGCTAGTAGATAAGAGATTTATTATGTCAAGGAATTAAGGATTTTATTTAATTATGATTTGAGAAATTAGAATGAAAATCCTCGAGTTAGAATGATAAGCGTTTTAGAAATCGCTAGAACTTTATAACGAGATTAAGCGATAAAGCGAACGCGAAACGAATTACGGATTAAATATATAATGAGATGAGAAACACCACATGATCATCTAGGGTTTACTAATATTAGATTGGTGGGAAAGAAATGAGAAAAGAAAAGAAAAAGGAAAGGTTGAGGTGTGTGATTTAGAATGAAACAACAAGGCTTCATGTCACCACTCTTTTCTAACACACCATCAAGCCTTGACACTTGTAATTAGAGGGTATTAGCAGCCATAACACCCCACAAATATCACAAAATCATTCCACCAAGCAAGAAACAAAAAAAATCAACTCCATTCTCTCAAGAAAAGAGCCATTCGGCTTTTGTGGAAATTCAAAATCCAAAATCCTTCTTCCACCCCTTGTTTGATCTTGAAACTTTTTATGTGAGTCCTATAATTCATAAAAATGATCTCCTCAAAATCCTAGCTTCAATCTCTTCTTTTTCCATTTTCAAAAAAATCATTAAAGAGGAGGATGAATAGTGTTCTTCAAGAATTAACTTTGATTTTCATGTTTCTTTGTTTGATCTTAGGTTTGTTAAAGCTAGACAAGGACCATATCAAGCTTTGTAAGGCCATATCACACTCTCAAGAAGGTATAATGATCTTGAAACCCTTAGTTTGACTTTGAGTTTTGGTGATGTTCTTGATAGATCTAAGTAGTTACGATTATGGTGATGTTATAAGCATGATTAGTTAGTGGTTTAATGATTTTAGTAAGAGATGATGATCTTGTTGGTTTAACATGATATTCTTGGACTGATAAGGATGATAATCATGTGTATAAGTTGGATTGGTGCCCGGTGTGGCTTGGTTTTAGTATTACGATTAGTAGAACGTTCGATTTATAGCCGTCGTAATGCCCGATTTTCGTTTAATCTTGAAACCACGAACTTGACAGTAGATGTAACTCACTGATTATCTTCGATTTATGCCATGATAAGCTAGATTATGTCATGAGCTTCGTTTTGATATAAAGATCGCATGAAACGGACTTACGGTTTAGGAGTTATGATTAAATTCGTAAAAGTGGTTCGAAATCGTAAACGAAAGTTCGTAATTGAAATTGATTCCCTTAAATGTCGTTTAATCAGTGGCGAATCTTATTAATTAAATATTAGAGGTAAAAAGGAAGGTGTGGGAGAAAACCACATGTCGAATGGATCGTTTTCCGATTTTATAAAAATGTTTGAATCGAGGTTAAACGCGAACGAACCCCTTAAAAGTATGACTTTGGTTATAACTTAGAAAAACGGGCGATAACACTCGAGGTATAATCTTGATTCGTAAACGACCAACCTTAGAACTTATACGACTTAAGTATATACCAAGTATAAGCATGGTGACATGTCTTGATAACGAACGAATGTCGGATCGTATCGGTGATAAAAGAGTTACACTAAAAGAGACGTAACGAGATAACTCGAAAACATGTTTCGATTTAAGTGGAGTTTATACTTAGCCTTCTAATAAGCGTTAAGTGATTAATCTTAAATATTCTGATTGATTATAGATCGTCGAGCTGACCCGGGACACATTACCCCTACCCGCACTCGATTCCCAGGCAAGTTTCCAACACTTGGAACTGTTGTTGTGATAATATATATATGATGATTGTTGTATACATATGCCATAGCATGCATGTCTACTTTCAAGTTATATTGCAATACTTGTTCCCTGAATTGATATTGGCTTATAGACTAGATACGATATATCAGTATAAGCCGGATTTTTGGTTAAGACCCTTAGTGAAGGGCATGTGATATTCATTCTTTAAATGTAGACCGGGAGTCGGTATTTTGAGATATAGATGTAGTCTTGGAAACCCGGAGGGATTCCAACGACAGATTAGTATTCCTTTTGAGGAATGTTATTATTAAACATTAATTATATTTCCATAAAGTATCATTTACTTGGAAATCTTTCGAGAAATGTTATTTGAGTATTATCTCAGTCGAGAAATATTAAATGAATATTATTTCGAATATTCATTTAGAGTTTGATTATTTCATGAATATTATTTCAAGATTCATTTAGAATATTGTTTATTAAATGAATATTACTTTCGAATATTCATTTAAGGTTTTATCTATTCAATGAATATTACTTTAAGATATTTCTTTGAAATTCTAATTACTTAAGGAACATTATTTCAAATATTCCTTGAGAGTATTGATTACTAAATGAATATTAATTGGATATTCATTTAGAATAGTATTAATTAAATGAATATTATTTGGATATTCATTTAAGGTTTTATTTACTTAATGAATATTATTTTAAAATATTCAGTTGAAGTTCTAATTACTTACGGAATATTGTTTTGAATATTTCTTTAAAGTTTTGATTACTAAATGAACATTATTCGGATATTCATTTAGAATATTAATTGTTAAATGAATATTATTTTGGGATATTCAGTTAGAATATTATTTGTTTAATGAATATTATTTGGATATTCATTTGGAATGTTATTTGTTAAATGAATATTATTTTCAAATATTCATTTAAGGTTTGATTTATTCAGTAAATATTACTTAAATATTTATTTAAGTTTATTTATTCAATGAATATTATTTTAAATATTCATTTAAGAAGAGATTTATTTAATAAATAATTCTATATATTCATTCGAGGATTACTTACGAGCAATATTATGATTTAATAATATTCCGTAATTACTATTGACTTAATAAATATTCTTGGAATATTTAATAAAATTCTTTTGAATTCTTTTTGTAATGATTTATATCATTCAAAGGTTATCCTTCACCTTCAGATATTATGTAAAATATTTCAAAGTCTTTTATGACTATTTTATCAAGGGGAGGTTCCCAAAACTTTATTTTCGTTTAAATCTATCTTATAAGAAGATTTAAATACTCGCTCAACTTCCAAAAATTATATAAGGGGGCCTCACTTGGAGATGTTATTTATTGGACTGCCCGGTCCTATACTTGCTAAAACTATCTTGTCACTCACATCTTGATTCTTTCAAGCATCGATATGAGTCTTTTGGTTACCTCCTCAACGCTCGAGGGGTACGATTGATGTAACAAGTTTATATCCATTAACAAGCATCAGCTTGGGAAATATTGGTGAATTTTCCTTTCCAATTAGATACGACTACTTTGTGGAGTCCTATCAACAAGTGTTACACTTGGGGAAAAAGGGGAACGAACTTTACGTTTCAGAGTCATGGATGATATTCGAACTAGGAGACGCGTAAGTGGCCGAGTGGCGCCGGTCCAGCAATAGCCCCACCGTTGGCTGAGGAGTTCCAGAGGGCGGTAGATAAGTAATTCCGTCGGAGCTACCTTCTACATGTAGAGAACGACTGATGAGATGCATGACATACGACTGATCATCGTAAACGTCAGGGCATCTGGCGCGGCAATGCTCCCGTATTAGTTCATCTTCTAAAAGTAAGAAATTTCTGCAACACTGTTGGTGTTGGCAAGGTGAAAAAGTGTTGAAAACGGACTTGCAATATTTTTCCTGCAAGTTCCTCTTTTATGATAATTGAGAATATCTTGCTTATCTTTTGCATAGCAGATATTTATTCAAAACAAATATATTTTTGAGTTACCTTGTAACTTCATCTCATACCTTATATTGGTACTACATCGTTAATGCATGGCATATGGTTTCAAAGATATTTTGAACTGTCATATATTATTGTCGTTCAATTATATTTTTGGTGGGCTATTGCTCACCCTTGCTTTATTTATTTATATTACAACAACAGCTAGATCAGATGGCCGCGCAAGGCGCACACAGCTTAAGCAGGTGTCAACCGTCAGAGGTTTACCACTAAGGTCTTGGCTACCTTTGTTGAGGATGCAACTACTGGTAGGCTAGTTGTTAGCAATTGAGCCTCAAATGTATTTTTATTATGGTATCTAGTAATGGATGGCAAAGAGTATGTAATTGTACAATTGTAATTCTTTGGGTTGTAAGAACTCACACTTGTGATTAATAATATTGTTGGATACTCTGATTTCATCTCTGGGACTATAACGGGTGTGTTTTATGTTGTTGTTTTGGGTCACAAGGTTGTAATTTAAATTATGTTGGTTTTGTGGATGGATATTGAGACCGTAACGACCAGATCCCTGACCCCGGATCTGGGGGTGTTACAGAAATGGTATCAGAGAGAGCGTTAAATATCCCAGAGATGATGCGACGTTAAAACAATAAATTCATTAAGATAATAAGAACTCTTGCCAAGTTCATAGTCAGACTACATAATGTAGTATTGACATATAAAACCCTTATGGGAACCCTAAAGTATCATGATAGTAACTTAGCTCGTTCTTGTATCGACTAGTAAGGCGACAGACCTTGGGGATTACGAGCAGTAACATAATGATGCTTGTTTGGATGTTGAAGATCGGATGGTGGATTCGATAGAGTACCCTACTGAGGACCCGAAAGAGGTTCCAGCAGAGAGGGAGAATCCTGTTAGAGACAGGGAAGTTTACCTTGAGGAGATGAGGGCTGCAGCCAGAGAGACTGTAAGAGTTAAGGTATAGTGCTCAGAAAAGTGAGCATAAAGAGCTGAGATATTATTAATAGAATTAAAGATGCGTATTGGATTCATAGCGGGACTGCTAGATGAAGTACCAGCAGGTAAGATGGATTTGAGGAATTACTTGAGATCTTATATGGGGATAGATAAAAACCAAAGATCTGCTCAGGACTTTACAGAAAGTGTAGTCCCGTAACCCGACTTATTGTAAGAATAAAAGTTTGAATGGACAAGATAAACGTGAAAAGATCTTCCTGGAGCTAAAGGTAAAGTTGGTGATGACCAGGGTTGGCGTTGCAGAAGGGAAGAAGGAAACTTTGGGAGATATTATGATGCAACTCATACAGGTATAGGTCTGCGCTTATGCAGCACGACATCGTAATTTCGAATACATTTAGACAGCACAGTTCGTCGGATTCGGATGGCCTTGGTAGTGCCAATGTTGAGGAACGACTAACCCCGACAGTAGTGTTCCTTCTGAGACTAGTTGTTAAGAAGACTGGTATTTGGTAGTATCGACTGATAGGACGAATATGTATCGGGAAAATGTGGCATGTTACTAGTGGATGAATAGATTGACCAAGTTTCCCTGATCCTGGAAAGGAATTGGACAAAATTTGGCAAACCTGGTCTTTCGGATTATCTGAATACATCACCGAAGAGAGTGGAAACTGAGGCAAACCCTATGAATTGGGTAAGGTAGCCGCTACACGGATTGGTAGATAGATCCCAATTATTACGACTGATTGTAGAGACAAAATTTTGAAGTTGAGATTGGACGGAAAAAGGGAAATGTAATTAAGAAACAAGCCGGACTGAGAAATTCCGGGATTGACTGAAATGAAAAGGTTGTTATGCTAGAAGTGTTAAGCTTACGTGGTACATGAAATTGATAAGAGAAGTTGAAATGATAAAAAATAAAGGAAAGGTGACCGGAGACGGTACCGAGAAGTCAAGTGAGACTTATATGGAGTAAAATTTTGAAAAGATCAAAAGGTATCAAAGTAGAAGGCACTATGCCAGCAATTGCTAGAAAAGTAATGCTATTAGCCGACCCCTAAACTCACATATTTTAGCATGGCCATTGGGGCCAAGTCACTAAGGATTATCAAGTGACTGAATCAACAATGTAAGGACAAAGCGGGGTGCTTCTAATCAAGTGCCAACCGCGAGAGCTTTTGATATAAAGTGAATTGAGATACAGGATGATGGATATATATATATACCATGGACGTATCAGGATTGAGGGTAGTGACCACTGAAAAGTTACGAAAATTACCAAAGTTAGTGCACTGTGATGCATTAATGTTATCTGAAGCTTAGTGTCCTCAAAAAGAGCATTAGGCATTAAGAGATTCACGTTGAACACGACCAATATCTTCCAGAACATCCTTGCTACCATTACCAAGTTCTGTAAGAAAGAGCAGATAGACATGTGTTGTCTTTTGGAAGGTCATATAGACTAGCACTCGTTTGAAAGAAGAGGTTAGCATTAGTCTACCTATAGACTATCAAGATGAGAATGATTAAAAGAGACCTTTATTAGGGATATATGATTAAATTGCCAAGTACAGGATATAAGTATTCCCTGAAATTAGAATTGAGCATAGAATGTCCATATATTAAGACGAACCCTGGGGGATGCACAAAGAATAGCATCACCCCTAACAATAGGCACTGTGAAATCAGACGATATAAGTTGAATCGACCAAGGTATCAATAACCTATAAGGATTTGCGGAAAGGAGTCTCTAAAAGTACATAGACAGAATTGTTATCGAATTGATTAATGGTGTTTGATATACCCTGTAACCAGGAGATACAGGAGGAATGTTGAGGATGGCCTAAGAAACCTTATAAGGAAAGTGCTAATATTCTGAACTTCAGAAAGGGAAGTTTGGTAAGGAATGTATGACATAGTAACAATAAGGCCAGATGAAACATGTGTGAAACCATGTAAAAGTATGGATTGAACCAATAAGGTTGAGATTATCCTAGAAGGGAGTTAAGTAAGGAAATATCCTAGGTATGATTTGGAGTACCTGTAGTTAAGACCGCACTAGAAAGGTGAAAGCAATGACTTTTGGAAAAGACTGATAGATGCTTTCTCTCATTCAGCAAGATTTAAGGGAGAATGCTTCCACCCTGAGTTGGAATAGATCTAGAAAACATTGACCCCAAGAAATTATTATAATCAGGAAAGGCCAACGAGGTGGCCGACACTTTAAGTATGGGGGAGTAAGTATAAATGCTCAGACCAAAGAAATAGAATGATAATGTAAGGACCTTGATGGTCATAATGTGGTAGAGAAAGTTACATTCCGTCTAATGATTTTGCCAGGATCAACTATAAGAATAGTTTAAGTAAGGATTCGATTCCTGATGTTGCCAGTAGCACATTACCGACATTAGGAGGCTCTGCGTCAGACCAGACCAAATTCCCCAAGAGACTCGCCTTTTCTTTGGAAAGAGAAAGGGGAGGTTAAGTAACAATGAATTGGTAGTAAATGACCAGAAATAGAGAGGGTACAAATACTGATAAGCCAAATGGCACGATGTTGAATGACAAGCAAGTTTATGTTGGTGTATTTCTGTGCAAACAAGATAGAGAATTATGAGATTGGCAAGCGATTAAGCAAACCGCTAAGCTTTTAGTCTTCTACCGGAGATATATTATTAATAATCTCACCAGCCTGTTCCAGCTGCGATGCTGGAAGCTTTCCTGCAATTTTACCTGCTTCATGTGATATCTACGTCAAGTTCAGGAAGCATTCCCTATGGATAGGGAATATTGATTATTTTGTTTTCCTAGAGGATCTTGAATTGACAATTATGAAACCCGCATATTTAGTAATTCAAACACGACGTAAATGATAAGCAATGATGACCCTTCTGAGAAACTAAGTGTGTACGACTGTGGAAATGTCGAATTGAATCTAAGTTAGAGAAATCATCCAGGTCAGTTTCGGGTGGTTTAATTTTGGAGACGACGGGATATTTGTAATGAATAATCCGGATATGATAGTTCATAGAATGATTATAGTAGAAATGAAGACAAGTGACTGATAGAGATGAAAATCAATAAGAGAGTCAGATAGGACTCATGAGGAGCTCCAGTAATAAAGCAAGAAAAGTATGGAATTGACAGTGCAAGGGTATTGACCAAAATGGAAAGTTGGAATTAGGAGCATGAATGACATACAAATTGACTCCTTTTAAGTTTGGAAAATTCGAGGAAATACGGAAAAGACTGATTGAGTAATAAAGAAACTCATGGAATGAAAAAGTGAAATCTAGATGGTTGAACAAAGGAAAATTTGGCCCCAAACGTGTAACACGTATTGAATAAAGATGACGAGTGCCTCAACCCTGAGATGACAGTGGAGATAAACAACAAAAGTAAATAAGAATTAGATAATACGAAGGATGTGATTGATAAAGAAAAGATTGGGAAATAATGATGGAAGTGAAGCAAGGAATGCTATGAATGGATTGATGAATGGGTTTTCCTAATGAGCTATCGGAATGACAACCTGATGGTGTTAGAATTATGAATATGAAATGGCTAGTGTCGTGGTGTGAAATGCCAGTAATAATAATGTCAAGCGAGAAATCCATGATTTTAACCTGAGAGGTTGAAGGATTTTCCAAAAGTAAGTAATGCTAATATCAAACAAGAGTATAGGTCCATAGAATGATGGACAGAGAATCAAGGACATGTGATATGTGAGATTACGCTAAAGTAGTATTTGATACGAATACGATTACTTTCTTCCCTAACAAACCTCTATAGTTCAGAGGTAAATTCTGAGTATGATATTTTGACAATCATGAAAATCTTCTTACATAATTCTCTGAAATTCTTTCCTTTTAATATCCCTTATTTATTTTCCTCTAAATTGAGAAGAACAACCCTTTAAGGAGGGGAGGTACTACTACGTGACTCTCTGTCTGTGTGATAGGAGTCTAAGTGGAATGCCATTAATTGTTTAATTGCTTGTCAAGTACTAGAGGCTGGCCCCCTTCTGTACTAGCTATGCAATGTAATGTAACAAATGTTCATTGATCACAGTGATCTCTCGATAAATTTTTCCACCTAAATATATATACATCGAGATTGCGAAGATTAAAGCGATCAGGAATTGCAAAATTATGAGTGAGGTTATCTCCGGAATTCGTAGCACGTTAGTGATACCGAAGTCACTGCATGTACCAATAAGGTTAATAGTGTAAGACCGGACAAGAGCGTATATCGGATAATGTGTTATGCGAAAGTATCAAAGAATTGGTAGAACGGATAAAGGGTGTATTGTAACACCAGCACGATGTGCTTTAGAATGATGGGAATGTGTAAGGATCGACTAGAGAATTGGAAAGCGAAATAACCAACAAGTACCCAATTGTCTTCTACCTGATTCCGGGACGGAATCCTTTTAAGGAGGGGAGACTGTAAGAACCCAGATTTTGGGTAAAATTAAAACTTTTATTATGCATTGATGTAAGAGTGAACAGTGGTTACAACTGCAGTGTAATACTGGCTTTAAAGAATGAATAATGACAGGATATATATATTCCAAGGTTATATGGCCTGAAGGATGTTAATGGGTGATAACTTAGATTAGAATAATCTATCTCCTAGAAAGTTAAGATAAGATTCCCTAGAGAGAAATAGATACCCTCATGTCATCCAAATCAATATCTATTATAAGCCCAGCGGTTCCGTAAAAAGGTTAAGGAACACTCGAAGGTGAACCAGGTTCATTTTCCTAATTATAGGAATTAAATAAAAATAAGTGATGAATAGTGATTTTGGTGGAATTTGGAATATTATTATAATAATGTTATACCCGGTATTCGGAATGGATTTCTGAGTTCGTATTAGTGATCCAGGAGGAAAATAAGTGTATGTAAAAGCTGTCGGATTCAGAAACAGAGCACTTTCATTTTCTCCGAGAATTCCCTGGACACTGCCAAACTTAAGGATTTAATTAAGGGATTTAAGGAATTTAAATTCGAGAAGTATTAAGAATGATGAAGAATAGTATTAGGAATATTAAGAAGGTTTTCGGTAAAACCCTAGTTAGAAACGAATGAGTTATTCCCTCGAACGATCAACGAATTGAGCAATAACCGGACAACAGAATCAAGCAGAGGGCCAAGGGGCAACCATGTGCTAGTAGATAAGAGATTTATTATGTCAAGGAATTAAGGATTTTATTTAATTATGATTTGAGAAATTAGAATGAAAATCCTCGAGTTAGAATGATAAGCGTTTTAGAAATCGCTAGAACTTTATAACGAGATTAAGCGATAAAGCGAACGCGAAACGAATTACGGATTAAATATATAATGAGATGAGAAACACCACATGATCATCTAGGGTTTACTAATATTAGATTGGTGGGAAAGAAATGAGAAAAGAAAAGAAAAAGGAAAGGTTGAGGTGTGTGATTTAGAATGAAACAACAAGGCTTCATGTCACCACTCTTTTCTAACACACCATCAAGCCTTGACACTTGTAATTAGAGGGTATTAGCAGCCATAACACCCCACAAATATCACAAAATCATTCCACCAAGCAAGAAACAAAAAAAATCAACTCCATTCTCTCAAGAAAAGAGCCATTCGGCTTTTGTGGAAATTCAAAATCCAAAATCCTTCTTCCACCCCTTGTTTGATCTTGAAACTTTTTATGTGAGTCCTATAATTCATAAAAATGATCTCCTCAAAATCCTAGCTTCAATCTCTTCTTTTTCCATTTTCAAAAAAATCATTAAAGAGGAGGATGAATAGTGTTCTTCAAGAATTAACTTTGATTTTCATGTTTCTTTGTTTGATCTTAGGTTTGTTAAAGCTAGACAAGGACCATACCAAGCTTTGTAAGGCCATATCACACTCTCAAGAAGGTATAATGATCTTGAAACCCTTAGTTTGACTTTGAGTTTTGGTGATGTTCTTGATAGATCTAAGTAGTTACGATTATGGTGATGTTATAAGCATGATTAGTTAGTGGTTTAATGATTTTAGTAAGAGATGATGATCTTGTTGGTTTAACATGATATTCTTGGACTGATAAGGATGATAATCATGTGTATAAGTTGGATTGGTGCCCGGTGTGGCTTGGTTTTAGTATTACGATTAGTAGAACGTTCGATTTATAGCCGTCGTAATGCCCGATTTTCGTTTAATCTTGAAACCACGAACTTGACAGTAGATGTAACTCACTGATTATCTTCGATTTATGCCATGATAAGCTAGATTATGTTATGAGCTTCGTTTTGATATAAAGATCGCATGAAACGGACTTACGGTTTAGGAGTTATGATTAAATTCGTAAAAGTGGTTCGAAATCGTAAACGAAAGTTCGTAATTGAAATTGATTCCCTTAAATGTCGTTTAATCAGTGGCGAATCTTATTAATTAAATATTAGAGGTAAAAAGGAAGGTGTGGGAGAAAACCACATGTCGAATGGATCGTTTTCCGATTTTATAAAAATGTTTGAATCGAGGTTAAACGCGAACGAACCCCTTAAAAGTATGACTTTGGTTATAACTTAGAAAAACGGGCGATAACACTCGAGGTATAATCTTGATTCGTAAACGACCAACCTTAGAACTTATACGACTTAAGTATATACCAAGTATAAGCATGGTGACATGTCTTGATAACGAACGAATGTCGGATCGTATCGGTGATAAAAGAGTTACACTAAAAGAGACGTAACGAGATAACTCGAAAACATGTTTCGATTTAAGTGGAGTTTATACTTAGCCTTCTAATAAGCGTTAAGTGATTAATCTTAAATATTCTGATTGATTATAGATCGTCGAGCTGACCCGGGACACATTACCCCTACCCGCACTCGATTCCCAGGCAAGTTTCCAACACTTGGAACTGTTGTTGTGATAATATATATATGATGATTGTTGTATACATATGCCATAGCATGCATGTCTACTTTCAAGTTATATTGCAATACTTGTTCCCTGAATTGATATTGGCTTATAGACTAGATACGATATATCAGTATAAGCCGGATTTTTGGTTAAGACCCTTAGTGAAGGGCATGTGATATTCATTCTTTAAATGTAGACCGGGAGTCGGTATTTTGAGATATAGATGTAGTCTTGGAAACCCGGAGGGATTCCAACGACAGATTAGTATTCCTTTTGAGGAATGTTATTATTAAACATTAATTATATTTCCATAAAGTATCATTTACTTGGAAATCTTTCGAGAAATGTTATTTGAGTATTATCTCAGTCGAGAAATATTAAATGAATATTATTTCGAATATTCATTTAGAGTTTGATTATTTCATGAATATTATTTCAAGATTCATTTAGAATATTGTTTATTAAATGAATATTACTTTCGAATATTCATTTAAGGTTTTATCTATTCAATGAATATTACTTTAAGATATTTCTTTGAAATTCTAATTACTTAAGGAACATTATTTCAAATATTCCTTGAGAGTATTGATTACTAAATGAATATTAATTGGATATTCATTTAGAATAGTATTAATTAAATGAATATTATTTGGATATTCATTTAAGGTTTTATTTACTTAATGAATATTATTTTAAAATATTCAGTTGAAGTTCTAATTACTTACGGAATATTGTTTTGAATATTTCTTTAAAGTTTTGATTACTAAATGAACATTATTCGGATATTCATTTAGAATATTAATTGTTAAATGAATATTATTTTGGGATATTCAGTTAGAATATTATTTGTTTAATGAATATTATTTGGATATTCATTTGGAATGTTATTTGTTAAATGAATATTATTTTCAAATATTCATTTAAGGTTTGATTTATTCAGTAAATATTACTTAAATATTTATTTAAGTTTATTTATTCAATGAATATTATTTTAAATATTCATTTAAGAAGAGATTTATTTAATAAATAATTCTATATATTCATTCGAGGATTACTTACGAGCAATATTATGATTTAATAATATTCCGTAATTACTATTGACTTAATAAATATTCTTGGAATATTTAATAAAATTCTTTTGAATTCTTTTTGTAATGATTTATATCATTCAAAGGTTATCCTTCACCTTCAGATATTATGTAAAATATTTCAAAGTCTTTTATGACTATTTTATCAAGGGGAGGTTCCCAAAACTTTATTTTCGTTTAAATCTATCTTATAAGAAGATTTAAATACTCGCTCAACTTCCAAAAATTATATAAGGGGGCCTCACTTGGAGATGTTATTTATTGGACTGCCCGGTCCTATACTTGCTAAAACTATCTTGTCACTCACATCTTGATTCTTTCAAGCATCGATATGAGTCTTTTGGTTACCTCCTCAACGCTCGAGGGGTACGATTGATGTAACAAGTTTATATCCATTAACAAGCATCAGCTTGGGAAATATTGGTGAATTTTCCTTTCCAATTAGATACGACTACTTTGTGGAGTCCTATCAACAAGTGTTACACTTGGGGAAAAAGGGGAACGAACTTTACGTTTCAGAGTCATGGATGATATTCGAACTAGGAGACGCGTAAGTGGCCGAGTGGCGCCGGTCCAGCAATAGCCCCACCGTTGGCTGAGGAGTTCCAGAGGGCGGTAGATAAGTAATTCCGTCGGAGCTACCTTCTACATGTAGAGAACGACTGATGAGATGCATGACATACGACTGATCATCGTAAACGTCAGGGCATCTGGCGCGGCAATGCTCCCGTATTAGTTCATCTTCTAAAAGTAAGAAATTTCTGCAACACTGTTGGTGTTGGCAAGGTGAAAAAGTGTTGAAAACGGACTTGCAATATTTTTCCTGCAAGTTCCTCTTTTATGATAATTGAGAATATCTTGCTTATCTTTTGCATAGCAGATATTTATTCAAAACAAATATATTTTTGAGTTACCTTGTAACTTCATCTCATACCTTATATTGGTACTACATCGTTAATGCATGGCATATGGTTTCAAAGATATTTTGAACTGTCATATATTATTGTCGTTCAATTATATTTTTGGTGGGCTATTGCTCACCCTTGCTTTATTTATTTATATTACAACAACAGCTAGATCAGATGGCCGCGCAAGGCGCACACAGCTTAAGCAGGTGTCAACCGTCAGAGGTTTACCACTAAGGTCTTGGCTACCTTTGTTGAGGATGCAACTACTGGTAGGCTAGTTGTTAGCAATTGAGCCTCAAATGTATTTTTATTATGGTATCTAGTAATGGATGGCAAAGAGTATGTAATTGTACAATTGTAATTCTTTGGGTTGTAAGAACTCACACTTGTGATTAATAATATTGTTGGATACTCTGATTTCATCTCTGGGACTATAACGGGTGTGTTTTATGTTGTTGTTTTGGGTCACAAGGTTGTAATTTAAATTATGTTGGTTTTGTGGATGGATATTGAGACCGTAACGACCAGATCCCTGACCCCGGATCTGGGGGTGTTACAGAAATGGTATCAGAGAGAGCGTTAAATATCCCAGAGATGATGCGACGTTAAAACAATAAATTCATTAAGATAATAAGAACTCTTGCCAAGTTCATAGTCAGACTACATAATGTAGTATTGACATATAAAACCCTTATGGGAACCCTAAAGTATCATGATAGTAACTTAGCTCGTTCTTGTATCGACTAGTAAGGCGACAGACCTTGGGGATTACGAGCAGTAACATAATGATGCTTGTTTGGATGTTGAAGATCGGATGGTGGATTCGATAGAGTACCCTACTGAGGACCCGAAAGAGGTTCCAGCAGAGAGGGAGAATCCTGTTAGAGACAGGGAAGTTTACCTTGAGGAGATGAGGGCTGCAGCCAGAGAGACTGTAAGAGTTAAGGTATAGTGCTCAGAAAAGTGAGCATAAAGAGCTGAGATATTATTAATAGAATTAAAGATGCGTATTGGATTCATAGCGGGACTGCTAGATGAAGTACCAGCAGGTAAGATGGATTTGAGGAATTACTTGAGATCTTATATGGGGATAGATAAAAACCAAAGATCTGCTCAGGACTTTACAGAAAGTGTAGTCCCGTAACCCGACTTATTGTAAGAATAAAAGTTTGAATGGACAAGATAAACGTGAAAAGATCTTCCTGGAGCTAAAGGTAAAGTTGGTGATGACCAGGGTTGGCGTTGCAGAAGGGAAGAAGGAAACTTTGGGAGATATTATGATGCAACTCATACAGGTATAGGTCTGCGCTTATGCAGCACGACAGCGTAATTTCGAATACATTTAGACAGCACAGTTCGTCGGATTCGGATGGCCTTGGTAGTGCCAATGTTGAGGAACGACTAACCCCGACAGTAGTGTTCCTTCTGAGACTAGTTGTTAAGAAGACTGGTATTTGGTAGTATCGACTGATAGGACGAATATGTATCGGGAAAATGTGGCATGTTACTAGTGGATGAATAGATTGACCAAGTTTCCCTGATCCTGGAAAGGAATTGGACAAAATTTGGCAAACCTGGTCTTTCGGATTATCTGAATACATCACCGAAGAGAGTGGAAACTGAGGCAAACCCTATGAATTGGGTAAGGTAGCCGCTACACGGATTGGTAGATAGATCCCAATTATTACGACTGATTGTAGAGACAAAATTTTGAAGTTGAGATTGGACGGAAAAAGGGAAATGTAATTAAGAAACAAGCCGGACTGAGAAATTCCGGGATTGACTGAAATGAAAAGGTTGTTATGCTAGAAGTGTTAAGCTTACGTGGTACATGAAATTGATAAGAGAAGTTGAAATGATAAAAAATAAAGGAAAGGTGACCGGAGACGGTACCGAGAAGTCAAGTGAGACTTATATGGAGTAAAATTTTGAAAAGATCAAAAGGTATCAAAGTAGAAGGCACTATGCCAGCAATTGCTAGAAAAGTAATGCTATTAGCCGACCCCTAAACTCACATATTTTAGCATGGCCATTGGGGCCAAGTCACTAAGGATTATCAAGTGACTGAATCAACAATGTAAGGACAAAGCGGGGTGCTTCTAATCAAGTGCCAACCGCGAGAGCTTTTGATATAAAGTGAATTGAGATACAGGATGATGGATATATATATACCATGGACGTATCAGGATTGAGGGTAGTGACCACTGAAAAGTTACGAAAATTACCAAAGTTAGTGCACTGTGATGCATTAATGTTATCTGAAGCTTAGTGTCCTCAAAAAGAGCATTAGGCATTAAGAGATTCACGTTGAACACGACCAATATCTTCCAGAACATCCTTGCTACCATTACCAAATGTTCATTGATCACAGTGATCTCTCGATAAATTTTTCCACCTAAATATATATACATCGAGATTGCGAAGATTAAAGCGATCAGGAATTGCAAAATTATGAGTGAGGTTATCTCCGGAATTCGTAGCACGTTAGTGATACCGAAGTCACTGCATGTACCAATAAGGTTAATAGTGTAAGACCGGACAAGAGCGTATATCGGATAATGTGTTATGCGAAAGTATCAAAGAATTGGTAGAACGGATAAAGGGTGTATTGTAACACCAGCACGATGTGCTTTAGAATGATGGGAATGTGTAAGGATCGACTAGAGAATTGGAAAGCGAAATAACCAACAAGTACCCAATTGTCTTCTACCTGATTCCGGGACGGAATCCTTTTAAGGAGGGGAGACTGTAAGAACCCAGATTTTGGATAGAATTAAAACTTTTATTATGCATTGATGTAAGAGTGAACAGTGGTTACAACTGCAGTGTAATACTGGCTTTAAAGAATGAATAATGACAGGATATATATATTCCAAGGTTATATGGCCTGAAGGATGTTAATGGGTGATAACTTAGATTAGAATAATCTATCTCCTAGAAAGTTAAGATAAGATTCCCTAGAGAGAAATAGATACCCTCATGTCATCCAAATCAATATCTATTATAAGCCCAGCGGTTCCGTAAAAAGGTTAAGGAACACTCGAAGGTGAACCAGGTTCATTTTCCTAATTATAGGAATTAAATAAAAATAAGTGATGAATAGTGATTTTGGTGGAATTTGGAATATTATTATAATAATGTTATACCCGGTATTCGGAATGGATTTCTGAGTTCGTATTAGTGATCCAGGAGGAAAATAAGTGTATGTAAAAGCTGTCGGATTCAGAAACAGAGCACTTTCATTTTCTCCGAGAATTCCCTGGACACTGCCAAACTTAAGGATTTAATTAAGGGATTTAAGGAATTTAAATTCGAGAAGTATTAAGAATGATGAAGAATAGTATTAGGAATATTAAGAAGGTTTTCGGTAAAACCCTAGTTAGAAACGAATGAGTTATTCCCTCGAACGATCAACGAATTGAGCAATAACCGGACAACAGAATCAAGCAGAGGGCCAAGGGGCAACCATGTGCTAGTAGATAAGAGATTTATTATGTCAAGGAATTAAGGATTTTATTTAATTATGATTTGAGAAATTAGAATGAAAATCCTCGAGTTAGAATGATAAGCGTTTTAGAAATCGCTAGAACTTTATAACGAGATTAAGCGATAAAGCGAACGCGAAACGAATTACGGATTAAATATATAATGAGATGAGAAACACCACATGATCATCTAGGGTTTACTAATATTAGATTGGTGGGAAAGAAATGAGAAAAGAAAAGAAAAAGGAAAGGTTGAGGTGTGTGATTTAGAATGAAACAACAAGGCTTCATGTCACCACTCTTTTCTAACACACCATCAAGCCTTGACACTTGTAATTAGAGGGTATTAGCAGCCATAACACCCCACAAATATCACAAAATCATTCCACCAAGCAAGAAACAAAAAAAATCAACTCCATTCTCTCAAGAAAAGAGCCATTCGGCTTTTGTGGAAATTCAAAATCCAAAATCCTTCTTCCACCCCTTGTTTGATCTTGAAACTTTTTATGTGAGTCCTATAATTCATAAAAATGATCTCCTCAAAATCCTAGCTTCAATCTCTTCTTTTTCCATTTTCAAAAAAATCATTAAAGAGGAGGATGAATAGTGTTCTTCAAGAATTAACTTTGATTTTCATGTTTCTTTGTTTGATCTTAGGTTTGTTAAAGCTAGACAAGGACCATACCAAGCTTTGTAAGGCCATATCACACTCTCAATAAGGTATAATGATCTTGAAACCCTTAGTTTGACTTTGAGTTTTGGTGATGTTCTTGATAGATCTAAGTAGTTACGATTATGGTGATGTTATAAGCATGATTAGTTAGTGGTTTAATGATTTTAGTAAGAGATGATGATCTTGTTGGTTTAACATGATATTCTTGGACTGATAAGGATGATAATCATGTGTATAAGTTGGATTGGTGCCCGGTGTGGCTTGGTTTTAGTATTACGATTAGTAGAACGTTCGATTTATAGCCGTCGTAATGCCCGATTTTCGTTTAATCTTGAAACCACGAACTTGACAGTAGATGTAACTCACTGATTATCTTCGATTTATGCCATGATAAGCTAGATTATGTCATGAGCTTCGTTTTGATATAAAGATCGCATGAAACGGACTTACGGTTTAGGAGTTATGATTAAATTCGTAAAAGTGGTTCGAAATCGTAAACGAAAGTTCGTAATTGAAATTGATTCCCTTAAATGTCGTTTAATCAGTGGCGAATCTTATTAATTAAATATTAGAGGTAAAAAGGAAGGTGTGGGAGAAAACCACATGTCGAATGGATCGTTTTCCGATTTTATAAAAATGTTTGAATCGAGGTTAAACGCGAACGAACCCCTTAAAAGTATGACTTTGGTTATAACTTAGAAAAACGGGCGATAACACTCGAGGTATAATCTTGATTCGTAAACGACCAACCTTAGAACTTATACGACTTAAGTATATACCAAGTATAAGCATGGTGACATGTCTTGATAACGAACGAATGTCGAATCGTATCGGTGATAAAAGAGTTACACTAAAAGAGACGTAACGAGATAACTCGAAAACATGTTTCGATTTAAGTGGAGTTTATACTTAGCCTTCTAATAAGCGTTAAGTGATTAATCTTAAATATTCTGATTGATTATAGATCGTCGAGCTGACCCGGGACACATTACCCCTACCCGCACTCGATTCCCAGGCAAGTTTCCAACACTTGGAACTGTTGTTGTGATAATATATATATGATGATTGTTGTATACATATGCCATAGCATGCATGTCTACTTTCAAGTTATATTGCAATACTTGTTCCCTGAATTGATATTGGCTTATAGACTAGATACGATATATCAGTATAAGCCGGATTTTTGGTTAAGACCCTTAGTGAAGGGCATGTGATATTCATTCTTTAAATGTAGACCGGGAGTCGGTATTTTGAGATATAGATGTAGTCTTGGAAACCCGGAGGGATTCCAACGACAGATTAGTATTCCTTTTGAGGAATGTTATTATTAAACATTAATTATATTTCCATAAAGTATCATTTACTTGGAAATCTTTCGAGAAATGTTATTTGAGTATTATCTCAGTCGAGAAATATTAAATGAATATTATTTCGAATATTCATTTAGAGTTTGATTATTTCATGAATATTATTTCAAGATTCATTTAGAATATTGTTTATTAAATGAATATTACTTTCGAATATTCATTTAAGGTTTTATCTATTCAATGAATATTACTTTAAGATATTTCTTTGAAATTCTAATTACTTAAGGAACATTATTTCAAATATTCCTTGAGAGTATTGATTACTAAATGAATATTAATTGGATATTCATTTAGAATAGTATTAATTAAATGAATATTATTTGGATATTCATTTAAGGTTTTATTTACTTAATGAATATTATTTTAAAATATTCAGTTGAAGTTCTAATTACTTACGGAATATTGTTTTGAATATTTCTTTAAAGTTTTGATTACTAAATGAACATTATTCGGATATTCATTTAGAATATTAATTGTTAAATGAATATTATTTTGGGATATTCAGTTAGAATATTATTTGTTTAATGAATATTATTTGGATATTCATTTGGAATGTTATTTGTTAAATGAATATTATTTTCAAATATTCATTTAAGGTTTGATTTATTCAGTAAATATTACTTAAATATTTATTTAAGTTTATTTATTCAATGAATATTATTTTAAATATTCATTTAAGAAGAGATTTATTTAATAAATAATTCTATATATTCATTCGAGGATTACTTACGAGCAATATTATGATTTAATAATATTCCGTAATTACTATTGACTTAATAAATATTCTTGGAATATTTAATAAAATTCTTTTGAATTCTTTTTGTAATGATTTATATCATTCAAAGGTTATCCTTCACCTTCAGATATTATGTAAAATATTTCAAAGTCTTTTATGACTATTTTATCAAGGGGAGGTTCCCAAAACTTTATTTTCGTTTAAATCTATCTTATAAGAAGATTTAAATACTCGCTCAACTTCCAAAAATTATATAAGGGGGCCTCACTTGGAGATGTTATTTATTGGACTGCCCGGTCCTATACTTGCTAAAACTATCTTGTCACTCACATCTTGATTCTTTCAAGCATCGATATGAGTCTTTTGGTTACCTCCTCAACGCTCGAGGGGTACGATTGATGTAACAAGTTTATATCCATTAACAAGCATCAGCTTGGGAAATATTGGTGAATTTTCCTTTCCAATTAGATACGACTACTTTGTGGAGTCCTATCAACAAGTGTTACACTTGGGGAAAAAGGGGAACGAACTTTACGTTTCAGAGTCATGGATGATATTCGAACTAGGAGACGCGTAAGTGGCCGAGTGGCGCCGGTCCAGCAATAGCCCCACCGTTGGCTGAGGAGTTCCAGAGGGCGGTAGATAAGTAATTCCGTCGGAGCTACCTTCTACATGTAGAGAACGACTGATGAGATGCATGACATACGACTGATCATCGTAAACGTCAGGGCATCTGGCGCGGCAATGCTCCCGTATTAGTTCATCTTCTAAAAGTAAGAAATTTCTGCAACACTGTTGGTGTTGGCAAGGTGAAAAAGTGTTGAAAACGGACTTGCAATATTTTTCCTGCAAGTTCCTCTTTTATGATAATTGAGAATATCTTGCTTATCTTTTGCATAGCAGATATTTATTCAAAACAAATATATTTTTGAGTTACCTTGTAACTTCATCTCATACCTTATATTGGTACTACATCGTTAATGCATGGCATATGGTTTCAAAGATATTTTGAACTGTCATATATTATTGTCGTTCAATTATATTTTTGGTGGGCTATTGCTCACCCTTGCTTTATTTATTTATATTACAACAACAGCTAGATCAGATGGCCGCGCAAGGCGCACACAGCTTAAGCAGGTGTCAACCGTCAGAGGTTTACCACTAAGGTCTTGGCTACCTTTGTTGAGGATGCAACTACTGGTAGGCTAGTTGTTAGCAATTGAGCCTCAAATGTATTTTTATTATGGTATCTAGTAATGGATGGCAAAGAGTATGTAATTGTACAATTGTAATTCTTTGGGTTGTAAGAACTCACACTTGTGATTAATAATATTGTTGGATACTCTGATTTCATCTCTGGGACTATAACGGGTGTGTTTTATGTTGTTGTTTTGGGTCACAAGGTTGTAATTTAAATTATGTTGGTTTTGTGGATGGATATTGAGACCGTAACGACCAGATCCCTGACCCCGGATCTGGGGGTGTTACAACATCGAATTTCATCCAGATGGGGTGTGTATCCACTACCCCCCGGGCATCTACTGAAAATCATGAAATCCTAAGAACTGAAAGGGAAATGACGCAACCACAACTAGTAGGTTGCCTTTATTCATCCTAAGCCTGAAAGAGGCCTACGTTTGCTCTGAAAAGAGTCTTACTGATAGTACTTTTTTAGGTGCTCGGCATTCCAAGCACGGGGAATAGTGTTCCCATCCATGTCTTCAAGGTGGTAAGTGCCTTCCCAAAAGATAGACTTTATTTTGTAAGGCCCTTCCCAATTTGCTCCAAAGGCTCCGTGCCCGGGAACCCGCATATTGGGCATTATTCTTCTCAGTACTAGGTCGCCAACCTTGAGGGGTCGAGGGCGTACCTTATTGTTGTAGTATTTGCGGGTCCTCTGCTGGTAAGCCGCAAGTTTCAGCTGGGCGGTAGCCCGGTTTTCCTCTACCATGTCTAGGGCCAGCCTCTGATTTATTTCATTTGATTCTTGATTAAAATTGTCCCTCCGGTAGGACCCTGTCCCAACTTCCACTGGGACCATAGCTTCACAGCCATAGGTTAGAGCAAAGGGAGACTCTCCGGTTGTGGACCTGGGAGTGGTGTTGTAAGACCACAAGACCATTGGAAGCTCCTCTGGCCAGTTTCCCTTTTTATCTTCCAACTTGGCTTTTAGAGTGTGCTTGATGATTTTATTCACAGCTTCCGTCTGCCCATTGCTCTGGGGGTGGCAAACGGCTGAAAAATCTTTCTTTATCTCCAAGTCCTCACATAGACTTCTCATCACTCTACTATCAAATTGCTTGCCATTGTCTGAGATCAGCTTGTACGGTACCCCCTATCTACATATAATGGCTCGCTTAACAAATTCCTTCAGCTTACCGGCAGTGATGGTAGCTAGGGGTTCCGCCTCTGCCCATTTGGTAAAGTAGTCAACGGATACCACGACATATTTCACACCACCTCTGCCTTTGGAAAGCTCCCCAATCAGGTCAATCCCCCATATTGCAAAGGGCCAGGGGCTTCCAATGGGCCTTAGTTCCACAGCTGGGTTGCTATTGAAGTTAGCAAACCTTTGGCATTGATCACAATCTTTAGCAAAGTCATAGGCATCAGTTTTCATGGTAGGCCAGTAGTAACCCTGTCGGAGAATTTTGTGGGCCAGGGAGGTACCCCCCGAGTGGTTGCCACAAATGCCTTCATGAATTTCCCTTAGGATATATTCACATTCATTTCCAGATATACATTTAAGTAGAGGTTGGTTAAAACCCCTCTTGTATAGAATGCCATCATAGATAACATAACGAGCAGCCTTGTATTTGAGTTTCCGGGCTTCATCTTTGTCTTTTGGAAGCATCCCCTTGGTGATATATTCACGTATTGGGGTTGTCCATTGGCTTTCCATTGAAGATTCTATTTCCATAGTCTCCTCTCGATGGATACTTGGTTGGAGTTGCACTTCGAGGGGTATCACTCCTAACAGAACAGCTTCTTTTTGGGATCCCAACTTGACAAGGGCATCAGCATTGGCATTTTCCACCCTTGGGATCTGATTTAGATTTAGCAATTTGAACCTACTGATAAGTTCTTGGGCATACCTCATGTAAAGTTCAGTGCGGGGGCCTCGACTCTGGAAGCTTCCTTTAATCTGCCACACAATCAGCATGGAGTCACTGAACACATTTAGGTATTCTACCTTCATTTCCAGAGCCAGTTTTAATCCAGCAATCAGGGCCTCATACTCTGCATCGTTGTTGGTAGCCTTGAAGCCAAAGTGTATGGAACTCTGAATTCGGTGCCCCTCTGGGCTTACCAACTCTATTCCTGCACCTCCCCCATTATTTTTTACTGCTCCATCAACATATAGGTTCCACCATAATTGGGGGCATCCGGTTTCCCCTTCGGTAACTAGGGGTACCGGGGTACAATCTTCTCTGGTTACCTCAGAATCAGGAGGAAACTCCAGTAAGAAATCAGCCAGCGCTTGGCCTTTGATAGCAGTTCGGGGCTTGTAATCTATTTCAAACTGTCCTAGCTCGACAGCCCATTTCATCATTCTACCGGAGGCTTCCGGCTTGTGCATCACTTGCCTTAGCGGGAAGGATGTTCTAACTTCAATTTTATGGGCCTGAAAGTAAGGCCTTAGCTTCCTGGAAGCCAATATTAGAGCATATGCTAGCTTTTCCATGCTGGGATACCGGGTTTCCGCGTCCAACAGCCTTTTGCTCACGTAGTATACCGGGTATTGCACTTGTTCTTCCTCCCGGATCAATACAGCACTTATAGAGTATTTAGAAACAGCTAAATATAAAATGAGTACCTCACCTTCCAAGGGTTTGGAGAGCAATGGTGGGTTTCCCAACTGTTCTTTTAGTTTCTTGAAGGCTTCCTCACATTCCGGGGTCCATTCAAAGTTTTGACCCTTCTTGATAGCCTTGAAAAACTCCTGGCACTTGTCGGAAGACCGGGATACGAATCTATTTAGGGCTGCTACCCTTCCGGTAAGCCCTTGGACTTCTTTTACATTCCTTGGTGACCTCAGTTCCAGCAATGCTTTGATTTTGGCAGGGTTTGCCTCAATCCCTCTGTGGTTCACAATGAATCCAAGAAATTTTCCAGACTCCACACCAAAAACACACTTTTGAGGGTTCAACTTCATCCGGTATTTCCTTAGGATATCGAACATCTCAGATAGGTGCAACACATGGTCGGCTGCCACCTTTGATTTGACCAACATATCGTCAACATAAACTTCCATAGTCTTACCAATATGTTCTTTAAACATCATGTTTACCAGCCTTTGGTAGGTTGCCCCGGCATTCAATAGCCCAAACGGCATCCCCACATAACAGTACAGTCCCCTATCAATTATGAAGCTGGTATGCTCCTGGTCTGGTTCATGCATCGGTATCTGGTTATATCCGGAGTAGGCATCCATGAAACTTAGCAAAGCATGGCCTACCGTGGCATCCACCAGTTGATCAATTCTGGGTAGCGGGAAGCTATCCTTAGGGCATGCCTTATTCAGATCAGTAAAGTCAACACATGTCCTCCATTTCCCATTGGGCTTCCGGACCAGTACCGGGTTTGCTAGCCATGTTGGGTAGAAGGATTCTTTGATCAAACCAGCTTTCAATAACCGGTCTACCTCTTCCTGGAGGGCGGTAGCCCTTTCACCACTGACAGGCCTTCTTTTCTGCCGGATACCCCTTATCTCAGGGTCAATATTCAAGTGGTGGCACATGACTTTCGGGTCGATCCCCACCATGTCAGAATGACACCATGCAAACACATCAAGGTTGCTTTTAAGGAAAGTAGTCAACATTTCTCTTGTCTTTTCATCTAGCTGTTGCCCAATTTTCAAGATTTTACTAGGATCTTCAGCATCCACTAGTATGGGGATAGTATCTTCGGCAGCCCCTGCCTTTTCCAGGGTACCGGGCATCCTAGGATCAATGTCAATCTCAACCGGGAGTCCTTTATCCGTTCTCTAGTTCTCATTCTCTAGCATTGCTTCGCCTAGATCATCATCTGAGGCACTTTTTACTATGTCTTCCAGTGAAATGTTTTGAATTTCATCATTTTTTTGGGCAGCTTCCAACAACAAGCTTTGTGGTGGTACTACCCCCGAAAAACAGGAACCTTTTCAGTAGGTTCCTCCGGTAACTCCACTATCATGATGGCATTACACGATGCTCTTTCAAACTTCTGTGGCTCAAGCCCATGGCTTCTCATTAAGGCTTCTCCATCAGCCTTTTCTTCAACTTGAATAGGTTTGTCTGCCTTCTCGGCAGCCTGCACAGCTCTGTTATAGCATTCCCTTGACTCATGTTGACATCCTTTCACACACCCAATGCCATTTGGTGTGGGAAACTTCATTGAAAAGTGGTATATTGAGGTTACCACCCTCATATCTTTCAATATTGGTCTACCGAGAATTGCATTGTGGGAAATGTCTTCATCTACCACCATGAATTCTGCCATTTGGGTGGCCTTGCAGGGATCCACGCCCAATGTCAAGGGTAATTTGACCTTGCCCGTGATTTGGACTGGGTTACCAATAAACCCATATAGCTCATTGTTGGTAGGCAATAACTCTTTGTCCAAAAGCCCCAATTTCTGGAATGTAGTATATGCCAAGATATTTACTGAGCTTCCATTATCCACCAGCACTCTATGTACATTCATTCCACCAATATTCACGGTTACCACCAATGCATCATTATGAGGGTGGTGAACCCACTTGGCATCCTCCTCAGTAAAGGAGATATCGGCGGTTTCCCCTTTGAACAACTTGGGGGGCCTTTCTGAAAGGTGAAAAATGTTTGTTAGGGGTTTCCCCCTGGCTTCCCGGGCATACCTATCTCTAGCATTCCGACTGGCACCCCCAAGTAAGGGCCGCCAAAGATGGTATGGATGCTATTAGCTCGGGTAGTCCTTTCCTGGTTTCCAGGAGCCTTGTTCTTGCTATCTCTATCTTCTTTATATTTCTTAGCCTCTTGGGCTACAAATTCCGTCAGGTATCCACCTCTAATCAATTCTTCAATTTGATCTTTCAAGTGCCTGCAATCAGCAGTCTCGTGACCATTCACTTCATGGAATGCACAGTACTTTCCCTGATCTTTCACTCCTGGGGGCCCTGCCCGGTAGGGCCTCCGGAATAGCCCATTCTTCTCATTCACTTCGAGAATATGACTAATTGGGACAGTCAATGGGGTATACTCTGAGTATTTCTGAAAATTTGCCTTTGGATTGAGTCTGTCCTTGACAGAAACTCTATCCCTAGTTGCATTAATAGCAATAGGGGTAGTCTTGTCATCATACCGGGGGGCTCCCAAACCGGCAGTACCACTCCCAGAAACCCTCTTATTTGAATCTCTTTTAGGGCTGTAAGAACGATTTCTCTTGTTCCTGCTCCAACATCGGGAATTAGAATCTTTGGACAGTTTTGCTATGGATTCTTCAATCACCTTGTGGCGCGTTCTTCCTGTTGGTAGAATTCCGCCAGGGTTCCGGGCTCTTCAGTTTGCAATTCTTTCCAAAACTCGGTTCCAGGCCTAACCCCGGCTATTAAGAAATTTTTCAGAGTTTCATCAGAGGCCTTCTTCACTTTTGGCACTTGCTCATTAAATCTTTTGAAGTATTGTCTTAAAGATTCGTGGGTTTCTTGCTTGATATTAGCCAGGGTATTCACCGGTGGGGCATAGGCCACGGTAGCCCTGAATTGAGAGATAAACTGATCTCCCATTTTCCTCCAGGATTTGATAGACCCTTCGGCTAGCCTTTTGAACCATTGGTGGGCATTTCCAGTCAGTGTGGATGCCAGTAGCCTACACCTTGCTAAGTCCTCCACCTGGTAGACATCCATTTCCGTATTAAAACGGCTCAAGTATTCAACTGGATCTGAGTTTCCATTGAATTTCAAGTCAGTATTCATCTTAAAGAACCTTGGCAAGGCTGCCTTTTTCACTTTCACAGAAAATGGGGAACCGGCAGTGATACCGGACTTAAACTTTTTCTCCTCCTTGATCTTTTCCAAGGCCTTTTTCCAGTCAGACATCCTAAACTATCCATTTTCACCATCTGAAAGCATATCACTTCCGGAGTCATCGTCTTCATTGGCTGTCTTATTTCTTCTATCTGATGGGAGCTGGAATCTTGGTCGGTACCCCCACCGGTTGGGACTCCGGTAGAGCGGGATTTCCTGCTCCTAATTCCAGAAGAGTATCCACTTTGTCTATAACTCCTTCTGCCATCTGATTTTGACCTCCTGGAAGTACTCCTTGGGGGTACCGAATGGGACCTCTCTCTGCGTTCTCGGGAACCCTGAGTTATGGAATCCCAATTTCCGTTCCTTCGATCTTTGTTTCCAGTATGACTCAACTTGTGACGAAGGTCTTTGTTGGTCAGTCTTTTGCCAACTCGATCAAAAACACTTAGGCTTCTGGTGGGTGAGCCTACGGTATTCTGGGCTTCCGGAACATCAGATTGGTCACCCTCATATTCTTCTTCCATAGGCTCCTCTTCCTCTTCTTCAGATGGGAGATGATCAGTGTTGTCCTCAGCATTATCCTCAGACTCGAAATTCAGCCTTGTCGGAGTCACGTTCTTCTTTTTTGACTTCGACTTGCACTTTCTTTGCCATTTTTTCATTTTCTCGGAACCTTTTTCCAAGTTGTTGACTCTTTCATTCATCGTTTTCAGATAGTCCATGATGTCCTTGTTACTAACATCATCACCACCTTTGTTTCGTCCATTACCATCCTGAGACGGTGTCTTATCATTTCAGAATTGTCACTCGTCATATCTCCTCCAAATGACGATTTTTGAGGCCCCTCCTTCGGGCGCCAATTGTTGTGGGAGGAATTTAGCACAACAGATTATGAGGCCTCGTGCTGGAATAGCGCCAATAAACAAGGAATCGCCCAACCACCCAGAAAGGCTCGTGGTTGAAGATCAATAGCTAGCCGCCCGGGAAGGCTCACGACTAGGGTTACCGAAGAACACGGGATGTGGTTCCTCGGAAGGATCGGACTGAATCTACGAGATGAGAGCTCAAGGACCAAATGTTGGCCAACCAAGAACCCTAATTTGACTATGTCACACAAGAGTGCACGTGCTCTAGCTACTCAAGGAGTGTAAGTGTCGAAGAAGATCCCGTAAACTGCCTACATACCACTATTTATAGTGGATCAAGCCCGAATGTAGTTCTTGAATGATATGATCGTTTGTTTATGGTGAGTTATCCTCTCTCCAGTGGGATAATGACTGTTATTTCTGATAATAATCGAGTATGATGTATAAAATCAGGTTACCAAGCAGTTTAGGTAACATAGAATGATTATCTCTTGTATTTATCATGATTTTGTATCATTTATCAAGTAGATATGACATATATCCTCAAATAACTGAATACATATCTGTTTAGAAGTGTTTTTAGGTGATAGAGACGTATTCCTAAAAAATAGGAGGCGTGCCTTATCTGTATTGGCAGCCTAATCAGGCTTTCGGCGGAAGCTGGGGGTACCGCCCGGTAGCCTGGCTTCGGTACCCCCTTCGGTAACCCCTATCATGGAAGTTACTCTGGGAGCCCTACTGGATTGGCTGATAATAATTATAGGTTACCTTCAAGGGGATACCTTGAGGCCCTTAGTCATGCGTTCCCGTGCTGCAGTGTTCATGGTAATCCCTAGGGCTACCGTAGGTCTTCGGAAACCTGACAGATTACTCATTCTCTTCATGGATCTGGACCCTAATCCTCTAGTGGGCCTAAATCTAACCCATGCGAGATTTTGGTCACAACAAACGATAATAAAAGAAAATATACCGAGTAACTAAAAAATCGAGACTATATGTTTGAACGTGTGAAAACAATAATTCAAATTCATAACCAATAAAATTTAGATCACGAATTTGGGGTGCGATGCTATGCTAGGCCCCTACCAGGATTAATCGAGTTGAGTGCAAACTGACCCGGACCACCTAGTTAACCAAAAAAACCAAATTATTGCTATGGCCACATCCCAATTCGTGGCGCAAACATTCAAACTTTTTTCTAATCAAACGTCAAGTAACTTACGACTTGTGAAGACAACAATGCAATGCCATCGGCTTAAAATTTTGGACCATAGCTATACTTGTCTCCCATATTTAGGAATTTAAAAGTTTGCTTTAAATATTCCGTAGCTTTGGATATATGAAGACAATAGTTTAAATACATTACCTCCAAAGTCAAGACAATAGCTACGCATGTGCCTCGAATTCAGTGTAAACATTCTAAAATTTCTTTTTAAGTATCCAAAGATCAAGAAGTTTAGATTTGTGAAGACAAAATTTGAAATAATAATCTATTAGTATCTCCAAAATACAGACCATTCATCAATTTAGATATATATACAAGTACTCCCGATCTAGAAAATCAGGATAAAGGAGTTGCAGAGGGTAGGGACTATCATGGATAAAGGAGTCATGTGAGTGGGGGATAAATGATAGTTTCAATCTTAGATGTAAAATTTCATTACACACAAAAGTATGGAGTCGAGGCCCGAAAAACCCATAAAATGATGCATGGTATGGTAATAATTATGACCCACGTAGAGAAAATAAAATCGCATGACAATCATGACCAGTTGACTTGTCATTCCCAGTAAAAGAATTTTCATAGCAATTCACATGTCTAAGTAGCCCAAGCAACACACCTACCACAGTAACCATATGGACGACATCTAGGGAGCTTATGCATCCAGATCCCAGGTAAGTTCAACAAATAATGGCCCTGTTTGGCGTGCCTTAAAATAAGTTTTTATGGACTTATTTTCGGGTAAAAATTTCATATTTTGATAATTTTTTTATACAAGTATTTAATGTATGTTTGAGATTCTATAAGTTGCAAAAAAAAAAAAAAGTTAACCTATTTCAGGAATAAGTTAGTAATCTCTAACTTTGTCTTAAAATAAGTTGTCTTATTCTGGAAAAAGGTTCCCCCAAACACCCCCAATATTTCAATGAGAAAAAAGCCCATGAGGTTACCTCAGGAGAGTTACTTGAGATTGTAGTGTAAATACATTATGGCATTTTTATAATTATTGAAAGATTTTTTAAAAAATTCTGTAATTATAATTATACCCTAGTGCATTAATATGGAGAATCTTAATTATCTCAAATAATTTTCTTGAGGTAACCTCAGGAACATCAAACCTTATTTCAATTACCATCCCAAAGCGCTAATCCATGACTTATATATATCCCAAAAAATAAGCTATATACACACGCCCAACTATTTTTTCTGATACACTCTTTTGCCTCATTTTCTTATCTTCTCTGAAATCCATACTTGCTCCCATTTCTCACATATGAGGTGATGCTGAGACCCTACTACCCCTCAGCATCGTATTACAAAAACCCATCTAGCAATTACATCGCTTACAGAGAGGGAACAAAGGGAACTAAGCAAAATGGGTCAATACCACTATATTAATACTAGGCCTTTTCCCAAATTTAAGTCATCATAAGGAATAGATTATACACCATGGATCATCACTATAAAGTTAAGCTTCATCCTGAAATAAGGAAACAATGGTTAGAGCAATTCCAATAGACTCTTAGTGAATTCCTTACAAATATTATAGACAATAGTCTTTTCAGTAATCTAGAATAAGTTTGGAAGTGGTTACTCCAACAATATTTCTTATATAGGTTCCTTATTATATCTTTAATAAACGTAAAGAAAATCTTATCCTATTTTGTTGGAGTATGGTGTTCAACCAAAATAGTACATACCATCAGATTTTATAATAAATACATGTGAACTGTTAGATATGATATTAAAAACTTTATTTGATTGATAGTATGATTATATTCAAATACAAAAAAGTAAATTTAATAATCTAAATTAAATATAATTAGGTCATTTAAATTGAATAGGATTAGATTTAATATTAGAAAGTTAGTTGATTTGATTGATATTAGAATTATATTCAAATACGAAAATATAAATTTTAGTAATATAAACGAAATACTCGTAGGTTTTCTAAATTGAATAGAAACTCAATGTAAAAATTCATAACTTTCTTTTCATTTCAATTTATGAGTAATTTTAGTTGAATAATAATTGTTAAGTCATCACTAAATTAAAGATGATTTCTTGAGTTTTGCGTCGCATATAAAATCGTCTAGTTTTTTTTTTGAGGAATGATAAATTTCATTCATGAAAAGAAACAGATGATACATCTGAAGAGATAATAAAATCTCATCATCTAACCGAAATGTATGCTTAACCAATCCATGGGTCTAACGACCCATAAGAAAGAGATTCCCCCGGAAATTTAGATAATTACACATTTATATCCACCAAAAAAGGCCTCGTTAAAAATCATCTAGTTCTGATTTTTAGAACACAAGATAGATTAAAAATAGTATGTGAAGTCTAATAAATAATAATTTTTAATATATTTATAATCAAATTTGGTTATTATTCTGTAAGTCTTTCAAATATAATAGTTTCTTATTTTCTTCAATAAAATATTAAAATTTCACTGATGAAAATCAAATTCAATATAAATAAATCTTAACAAATATAAATATTAAGGAACCTTTATGTATAATTTAATTTATTTAATTATAAATACTTTAAAAAAAAGAGGGAAATCAATATTTTGTCGATGAAAATGAAAGAACTGTGGATTAAGAGCAACTAAAGAGATTAGCTATCTCATGTCCTAAGTTGAAATTTAAGAATCTTGGCTTAACATTGTACTCCAACAATCTCCTAAATGTTCTCTTAAAATTAGGACACGCCTCTCATCACTTGTTAATAGAGCAAGTCCCATAGACGGGTGAGTGCCCATAATACCAATTTTTCAATAACATTTGATCAAAATATCCATATTGAATAAACAGTGCCCTAAATACCCACCACATACTCCACTGTTAGAGTAGTATCACCGTGATACTCCACTGGGTAAGGTGAGGAGTATCACCCCTGATACTCACTCCTGATACTCTCCACTGGATAAGGAGTATCACACGTGATATTCCATTGGGTAAGGAGTATCACACCTGATACTCCACTCGGCAAGGAGTATCTGACATGTGTAGGTATTTTGGGCAGTTATTTCCGAAAATAGGTATTTTAGGCAAATACACACCTTAAAATGGGTATTTTGGACATTCTTTCCCAATAATAGACTACTTATATAACCTCCTCTGTTGAAAAGAGCAAGTGCAACAGTCTCCTAACATATTTCTTTTAAATATTATAAAATATTCAACTCCTAAAAATTTAGGACATTGTATTGTATATCTACTCCAACTAGCTTCCTTATAATTGATCATTATAATTATTAAATAATAAAAAAATGAGGGAAGCAAGAACAAAAAAAGCGGAAGACAATTGAAAAAAGGAGGAATATAATATTTTATTGATAAAAGTGAAATAAGGGAGCCTTAAAGATAAGGGATGACATGATGAGCACAATTTTAGATCCAATTTCTTATAATTTAAGTTAGGAGATCATACAAGATATCTGTTATACTTTGCTCAAAGTAGTCTATTGGACTACTAAAGATTTAATATTCGCTTTTGAAATATTTCTCTTATATTATGAATCGATTTGAAATAAATCAAGAGTACCTTGATTTATTTGCACTCTGAAGTATCTAGTTGACTGTGTATCTGAATTTTTAAACACCTTATTGTTATTAAAAATGTATGTTGTGTGAAGCTTTGAAAGACTTTTGTTGGAGTTACAAGTTAACAAGCGAATCATTGTGGCATGAATGCTGCTTCTTGTGTCTGATATTTTTTTTCTTTCCCCTTCTGGCAAACAGCATTGGTCATGTTTGTTATTCTCTCAATATTCATATTGCTGTCCTCTGGAGACAAATTCTTAAGGTCTTGATTCTATGTCATGTTATGGGCTCTGTTATAACGGAAGCAAGAAAGATTATATGCAGAAGAGAAATTGTTTATATTGATCTTGATCTTGAGGATAAACAGATTACAGAATTTTCAGATGCCTCAGATAATTTCAAATGCTTACATGCATTTCTTATTTATAGACACAAT
This sequence comes from Kitagawia praeruptora, assembly GCA_037693485.1. Taxonomy (NCBI): domain Eukaryota; kingdom Viridiplantae; phylum Streptophyta; class Magnoliopsida; order Apiales; family Apiaceae; genus Kitagawia; species Kitagawia praeruptora. The sequence continues at coordinate 1,228,705 of CM075349.1, forward strand.
CTAAGGGGTTAGGTGTGGTAGGTGGGGGTAGGTGGTGCCGCCGGAGGAACAGTAGTCAAGGCATTCTAACAAATCTCCACCTTGACTTGAATACTCACAAATAACAGATAACAGATGTACCAAACGCATCATAATAATGCCAGATGTACCAGATAACAGATCTCCACCTTGACTTGAATCCTCTCACAAAAACAGATAACAGATGTACCAGATGCATCATAATAATGCCAGATGTACCAAATAACAGATCTCCACCTTGACTTAAATCCTCTCACAAAAATAGATAACAGATGTACCAGATGCATCATAATAATGCCAGATGTACCATATAACAGATCTCCACCGTGACTTGAATCCTCTCACAAAAACAGATAACAGATGTACCAGATGCATCATAATAATGCCAGATGTACCAGAAAAAACTCTTATGCCTCAGATTTTGCCCTAAAAGGGCAATCAACAACTCCGAACATTTAGCAAGTCCAAACAATGTTGAAACTTGCTATGTGGAACCGGCTTGGTAAGCATATCAGCTTGGTTATCAGCAGCTATCAACATATCATCTACATATAGGACCAGATAAATGAAAGAACCATTTGATGTCTTACTGTAATAAACACAGCAATCATATGGACTCCTGGTGTAGCCAATACCTATCATATAGCTGTCGAATTTCTTGTACCACTGCTTCGAAGACTGCTTTAGCCCATACAAGGACTTCAGCAACTTACACACATAGTCTTCTTTACCAGGAATCTGAAAACCATCTGGCTGAGTCATGTATATCTCCTCTTCCAACCTTCCATGCAGAAAAGTTGTCTTCACATCGAGTTGTTCACGCTCCAGATTCTGATATGCAACTATCGCTAGTAGCACCCTGATGGAAGTGTGTCTGAACAAATTGTGCTGATTTACTACTGGTACTGATGATTCTGATTCTGACTGTGGTTGTTGAACTTCTTGTTGTGGTTCACTCTCATCTTGAGTGACTTCCTGCTCCACCTGTTTCTCAACACCACCACTTTCTGAAACAATCGTAGATCCACGATTTATCAGATAACCTGATGTACTAACTGCTTCCGCCAAGAATCTTCTAGTTAGTCCAGCATTAGAGAGCATACACCTAGCTCTCTCCAGAAATGTCTGATTCATACGCGCTACTACACCATTTTGCTGTGGTGTATCCCTGACTATATGATGCATTCATACGCTCTGCTACACCATTCTGCTGTGGTGTATCCCTGACTGTATGATGCCTAGAAATCTCTTCTCTTTCCAAAAGTGTCTGATTCATACGATCTGCTACACCATTCTGCTGCGGTGTATCCCTGACTGTATGATGCTTAGAAATCCCTTCTCTCTCCAGAAGTGTCTGATTCATACGCTCTCCTACACCATTCTGCTGCGGTGTATCCCTGACTGTATGATGCCTAGAAATCCCTTCATTCTTACAGAACTCATCAAACTCAGATGAGCAAAATTCCAGACCATTATCAGTTCGCAGCCTCTTGATCTTTTCCGAGGACGCGACAACAACAGAACCTGATAACGTATCAGTTCGCAGCCTCTTAATCTTCTCCGAGGACGCGACAGCAATAGAACCTGATAACGTAGAACCTTGAAGAAGATACAAGGTACCACGTTTAACACCTTTCAGAATGTAAGAACCCGAATTTTCGATAGAATTAAAACTTTTTATCTATTGATGAAAAAATGAACAGTGACTCCGACTACAAGGTATTAACAATGAATGTGAATGGGTATAGATTGAAAGGATTATATGTCATGAAGAATGCAATGGGTTGATAACCTAGATTAGAATAATCTATCTCCTAGAAAGTTAAGATAAGATTCCCTAGAGAGAAATAGATACACTCATGTCATCCAGAACGATATCAGTTACAAGTACGGAGGTTCCATGGAAGAGTTAAGGAACGCTTGAGGAAGCACAAAGATATTTTCTAAGTGCCAGGATTAAAAAGAGAATAAGTGATGAATAGTGTTTTTGATGGAAATAGGAATATTATAAGACGACACTGTTGATGAGTGGATTTCGTAACAACTTTTGAGAGGTTTATGGTGAGTTGTAAAGGCTAACGATCAACTAATCTATGGAGAATGGAGGTTTTTTGTAGGGGTTGAACTGAGCTCGAGAGCGTTTACAAGAATCTCGCGAGTTCCCTTGAGGCTTGTGTCGTGTGTTCTCAAGAATCTCGTAGGTGTATTGCGAGGCTTGTAGCCGTGTTAGCAAGAATCTCATAGGTGTCTCGCAAGGCTTGTAACCGTCCTCTCAAGGTGCCTACGTACCCTTGCTTATATAGGGATCAAGTTCACGTAGTTCTTTTTAGACTAGAAGTCTGGTTAGGCGGCAATAAACTAGGTTCCTAATTCGTGGGGAACTCCTTTTCTCCAGATTTCAACCACGAATAGGCGACCTAAGTCGAATAGAACTCAAGTTCTAGTCCGACTAGGAGTATATTTACAAGTTCTCGTCCTATTAGATGTATTCAAGGATCATCTGCGCCCAAGGAATACATACCAATAAGGAGTTGATGTTCATGACTTGCTCCTAAAGAATAGGAGGCTTAATCATACTAGAATTCTGCTGGAATAAATCTGTTCTCGTACAGGAAGCTGTCTCTCAGGAACCTGTCTGCAGGAACCTGTTTCTCGGGAAGCTGTCTACAGGAAGCTGTCTTTCGGGAACCTGAACCTGTCTAGATCCATTTCACGTGCTATTTAGCCCCATTTAACTTAAGGGACCTCAATCATAACCCATATTAATCATACGGATTGGATCCTTAAGCCCAATGGGCCTAAATCTAACCCATGGAGATTTTGGGCACAACAAGTACCCCCCGGTTCCTCGAAGTCATAGGATGCGAGAGGAACCTAAATAGCTTGATATTTTAAGATCCAATCCCTTCAGTGCTCCCATGTTTCTTCTGAGTGAACCATGCGGGTCTTTGTCTTCTTGTTTGAATCGTGACAAGGGCACAAAGTGAATCCAATTAGGCGCTGAGTGAATCCTTTGACAAGGGCACAAAGCGAATCTAATTGGGCACTAAGTGAACCTTAAGAATGTCAAGGAAACCACGTGAATCCAAATAAGGGCATAAAGTGAACCTAATTGGGCGTTATGTGAACCTATGCTGAGGGCACAAAACGAATCCAATAGGGCACTAAATGAATCCTTAAAAGGGACAAGGTGAATCGTAAGATTGTCAAGGGAACCAAGTGAATCCAAATAAGGGCATAAAGTGAACCTAATTGGGCGTTATGTGAACCTATGCTGAGGGCACAAAACGAATCCAATAGGGCACTGGATGAATCCTTAAAAAGGGCACGAGGTTAACCTGGAAAATCATAACTTGATTGCTCGAGAGGCTACTTCATCTGATAAGCTTCTTTTCATTTGACTATCTAATGTCTGTCTATCAGAGGTACTCTAGGATCAGCTGCGTCCTAGGAGTACTTTCCAATGATGATTCTGCGTCTCTCTAGCTTGCTTCTTGATATCTCTGATGTCTATGCTCAGAAACCTGGTTCTCACGAACCTCTATCTCGGAACCTGGTTCTCAGGAACCTCTCTATAGGAAACTGTACCTGTGCTTCATTGTGCCGGTTTAGATCGAGATTCTGTTATTGAACCTGGAAGATGGAAGCTCTTCTCTGTGCAAACATAGGGGAATTGAGCTACCCCCCGAGCCGTCATGATGCGTGAACCTCCTATAGCTTGTTGAAGCGGTTGACTGAAAGCTATAGCTTATAAACTATGGGTTAAAAACTAGAAGCCGGAAGCTATTAACTGGAAACTTCTGATGATCATCAAGGATGCTGCAAGCTGCTTTATCAAGAAATTGTTAGTAGTACGGTACCTATTTCAATCATATACAAGCTTTATAAGTGGGAGTATTCATCTTTGTATCGCTTTGATGAGGGCACAAGGCGAATCCAATTGAGCTCTAGGTGAATCCTGAAAAGGGCACTTAGAGAATTCAATTGGGCGCTAAGTGAATCCTTGACAGGGCATAAGACGAATCCAGTTGAGCCTTAAGTGAATCCTGAGAAGGGCACTTAAAGAATTCGACTGGGCGTCAAATGAATCCTTTTTCGCTTCAGGGAGCACGAAGTGAATCCATCCGGGCTCTAGGTGAATCATGTCAAGAGCACGAAGAGAATCCGGTTGGGCACTAAGTGAATTCCTTTGTGGCATCAAGTGAATCCTTATAGGCTCTAAGTGAATCCTGAAGAGGGCATAAAGAGAATCTATAGGGCACATGATGAATTATTTCAAACTCTAGGGGCACCAAGTGAATCCGTATGGGCACAAGGTGAATCCCTTTAAAGGCTTTTCAGGTACAATCAAACTCTAGGAGGTTAGGTTACCCATGATTAGGTTCCCAAAACCTTTAACTAGGTGCCCACATGCTTATGGGACTTTTGAATTGTGCCTACGATTCATAGGGCTTTTCGATGTGAATCTCTCGTGCTTGCAAGTCTTTTCTAGCTATCGAGTGCCTGTAGCTGACAGGGCTTTCAAAGTGAATCTTTCTGGCTCTATGCAAATCCTTGTAAGGGCATAAGGTGAATCCAACTGGTTGTTTATATGAACCTCTGCTTTGGACAAAAACCGAAACCAATTGGGCACCAAATGAATCCCTAAAAGGGTACAAAGAGAATCCATTAGGATACCAAACAAATGCGCATGGATGCATGAAGTACCAAGTGAATCCTTTTGGGCTCTAAGTGAACCTATACGGGCACATAGAGAATCCATAAGGGCACTGGGTGAATACATGGATATGCTTAGGGAGCCTGGTGAGTCCTTCTGGGCTCTAAGTGAATCCTTGAATGGAGCACAAAGAGAATCCAGAAGGGCACTAAATTAATCCTCTAAAGGCATGGAGCTCTTGCTGTATGTACACTCTCTTCTATTCAGGTATCAGCTGGCTGGGAACTTTAAGCAGGAAGCTGCTAATGAGAAACTATCAACAATTGGCTTATAACAAATGTCAATGAACCTGGAAGCTGTTACATACAAGCTTCAGGTATAAAATAATGAACCTGGGAGGTTTTCTACGAATATGTGAGCATAAAAGGAGAGGTATCACCTGGATCTTTCTGTAGACTGATCATCTGTGAAGTGGAAGCCTCCGTTAAGATTCGAAAACTCATTGACGTGTTCATGATGCAAACATGCTGCTCTTCAAGATACTAAACCAAATCAATCCTCAAAGTTCCCGAATTCTCAAAATTCTGAAATCCTCAATTTTCAAAGTACCATGTGCTATAGTAATTATACTACCCTTTATATAGTTCAGCTTGTTTGTAGAACTCAGCTAGTGTACCGGGTTCACGTACTTGTAACTCCTTCCAGAAGTCTGAACCAGCTCTAACTCCAGCAATCAGGAAGCTCATAATGACCTCGTCAGGAGCTTTCTTAACTCTGGGAACCTCTGCATTAAAACGTTTGAGGTACTCTGTCAAGGTCTCATCTGCTCTCTGCTTGATATTGGCCAAGGTATTGGTTGGGGGTGCAAAAGCGACGGAAGCTCTAAACTGAGTAACGAAGAGTTTTCCCATATTCTCCCAGGAATTTATAGAATCTGATGGTAACCTCTTAAACCATTGATGAGCTCCACCATAAAGGGTTGCAGCCAATAATCTACACCTTGTTGGCTCTTTAACTTGATAAACATCCATCTCAGTATTGAAACGACCCAGATACTCCACAGGATCCGTAGTGCCATCAAATTTAAACTCGTTTGACATACGATAGGATTTAGGTAACGGGGATTTTCTAACCTTCTTGGTGAATGGAGATGAGGTCATCGCACCTGTTATTGACTGCTTTTCTTCCTTGAGTTTCACTAGAATCTTCTTGATGTCTTCAGCATTCAAATCACTAGCTCCACCGTCCTTTGCTTCCTTATCTTTATCATCGGCTTCCTGTGAATCTGCTATACACGAATCGTTCGTGGTCTCGACTGAACTTGAATCATCTTTAATTATCTCGATGGAAGGTTCCTTAACAGGAGGTTGTTTATCCTTCGTTTCACCATCTTCTTCCCCTTCAGTATCTTTCTTTGGGTCTTCGATCTCCTCCTCAGCCTTTTCTTCACGTTCTTCTTCATCGACGCCTAACTGCTTGGGATTAATCTTAGCTTTTTTACCCTTCTTACCAGTTGCTAACTTCGACTTCTTCTTCTTCTTCGGTGTTATTTGTTCGAGGGTTGTAAGCCTTTCTTCAATCGACTTTAGATGCTCTAGGACGTCAGCAGGAGTAATCTTCTTCGTTTTCGGGGTTTGATCTTTCTCTACAGATTGTGTTGCTTCGCTATCAGAACTGCCTGCCATCTTTCCACTCTTAAGATGATAACTCTCCCCTCCTTCTAGCGCCAATGTTGATGAGTGGATTTCGTAACAACTTTTGAGAGGTTTATGGTGAGTTGTAAAGGCTAACGATCAACTAATCTATGGAGAATGGAGGTTTTTTGTAGGGGTTGAACTGAGCTCGAGAGCGTTTACAAGAATCTCGCGAGTTCCCTTGAGGCTTGTGTCGTGTGTTCTCAAGAATCTCGTAGGTGTATTGCGAGGCTTGTAGCCGTGTTAGCAAGAATCTCATAGGTGTCTCGCAAGGCTTGTAACCGTCCTCTCAAGGTGCCTACGTACCCTTGCTTATATAGGGATCAAGTTCACGTAGTTCTTTTTAGACTAGAAGTCTGGTTAGGCGGCAATAAACTAGGTTCCTAATTCGTGGGGAACTCCTTTTCTCCAGATTTCAACCACGAATAGGCGACCTAAGTCGAATAGAACTCAAGTTCTAGTCCGACTAGGAGTATATTTACAAGTTCTCGTCCTATTAGATGTATTCAAGGATCATCTGCGCCCAAGGAATACATTCCAATAAGGAGTTGATGTTCATGACTTGCTCCTAAAGAATATGAGGCTTAATCATACTAGAATTCTGCTGGAATAAATCTGTTCTCGTACAGGAAGCTGTCTCTCAGGAACCTGTCTGCAGGAACCTGTTTCTCGGGAAGCTGTCTACAGGAAGCTGTCTTTCGGGAACCTGAACCTGTCTAGATCCATTTCACGTGCTATTTAGCCCCATTTAACTTAAGGGACCTCAATCATAACCCATATTAATCATACGGATTGGATCCTTAAGCCCAATGGGCCTAAATCTAACCCATGGAGATTTTGGGCACAACAGACACTATATAGAAGTACCCGGAATAAATTTTTGAGTTCGTATTAGTGATTCGAGGGGAAAATAAGTGTATGTAAAGACTGTCAGATTCAGGAAAATAGCACTTTTATTTTCTCCGAGATTTCCCTAGACACTGAAGGATTTAAGGATTTATTAAAAAGATTTAAGGGATTTAAATTCAAGGATTATAAAGGAGGATCAAAGATATTGGTATAAATATTAAGAAGGTTTCCGGTAAAACCCTAACTAGAAATCGTTGAGATATTCTTTTGAACGATCAATGAAATTGAGTAATAACCGGGTAAAGAAACAAGCAGAGAGCCAATATGTAAGCATGTGCAAGTGTATGGAGTAAGGGAAAGCAAGTGACTCCTATGTAAGTCAACTAGCTAGGAGCAAAGTGATGTAGTTGCATTTAACCAAAAAGAGAATGCTTAATGTGGTGCCAACAAGTGGACCAATAATAAGCCAACATGTGGACCAATGGATTGTTAACAACACAAAAGTAAGGATGCATCCAAGTGACTTAGCAATAATACATGAGAATTAGTAGATATTTGTCATAATAAAGCAAACCAAGAACCCATTTTCCTTAAGAAAAAAATCTGCTCCTTTTTAGCAAATTCAAAGTGTCACTTCCAAGCATCCAACAATGGTGATCTATAGCTTAAAACGAAGCTCTTCAATAGGACAAGGTATGGTAAAAATTTGAGAACCATCCAAGGATTTTTCCATTTTCAAATAATTAGTGAAAGTGATGATGAATAGTAACTTTCAAGAAACTAACTTTGTTTTCTTGATTTCTTTTTGTTGGGATTTATGGGTGATGGAATAGACAACTTAACTAGTTTTATTGGTATACTTAGTTTTTACTAAGTAGAACATACTGTCATAGCCTGAAATGTATTCTTGTAACTTAAATAAATACTGTCAAGTAATAAGTGTAATTCTTGGAAGAAGTTCGATTATGTTCAAGCCTCAAGAAATACATAAGTTCGACAGAAGGAATAAATGTTACTGTCAAACTCTGACAGTAAGGTTACAAGGAAACAACATGTTGCCTAGGTCGACAGCAAGTTTCACGAAGTCGACAGCAAGTTTCAACTTGACAGCAACATTGGCGGAGATTCTAATGACAGCAACTTTGATGTACAGTTTGCGACAGTAAGTTTGGAATTCCTGACAGCAATCTCTGCGGGAAAAACATGCTGTCAATCAAAGCACAACTCTTGACAGCAATCTCTGCGGGAATTCATACTGTCAACCAAAGCAAAATTCTTGACAGTAATATCTGCGGGAAATTCATACTGTCAACCAAAGCGTAATCCATTGACAGCAAACTTTGTGGCAAACATACTGTCATATAGAATCAGCCTGATTTAGGAATTTTCTAAGTCAAATTAAACGACAGAGTACATGTTCAAAAGAAGCAGGCGTGTTGTAATATTCAACCTTTACAGCAAGCTTGGAAAGTCTATAACTGAAGCTCGAGAGATTACATGGAACAACCTGTAAAGTCTAGAGCAGATAAAATTGAATACGGCTAGATCTGGGTGGCTCAAATGTGGAAAGTATCTTTAAGTTACTTTGTGATGATCACATGGGAATAAATCATGGAATGAGCTGCAAAAGGAATATAACAGCAACTCAACAACCAATGATGATGATGATAGTACAGTAGATTATCACACTATAAATAGAGCACTCTATTTATACAATAGATAACTCAACCACTGTAATCTCTTGAGTATTTGTAGCTTGAGAATTATTTTGTTCTCAAGGTTGTAGCAAAACTTTGCAAAATAAATAAAACATTTATTTTGTGAAATCCTCGTATTTGATTTTACTTGTGTTTGCATTTCTTCTACTAGTAAATCACAAATTCTATTTAAGTTGCTGAAATAGTTTTTGAAATTTATTAGTATTGCATTCAACCCCCCTTCTGCAATACTTTCCTGGACCAACAACTGGTATCAGAGCTATCAGATTAATACACATATCTGAGATCCAAATGGCAAGTATTCAAAGGTCAAGTAATATCAAGATTCCAGCTTTTGATAAAGAAAACTACAACATATGGAAAAAGAAGATTATGTTATTTATCAAAGCTCAGAATCCACTATTCCTAGGTATTCTGGAAAATGGCCCCTTCATTCCTCAAAAGGAAATCCCAGCTGCTACAGTGAATGATGTAGTAATCCCAGCTCATTGGGTTGCTAAGAAGCCTTCTGAGTATAATGACTCAGAAAAAGAAAAGGTAGCACTGGATGATCATCTGCAACTCATTCTACTAGATGCACTTACCCTGGACAAAGCTATGAGTGGAAATATAATAGCATGCAACTCTGCCAGGGATATGTGGAAAAAGATAGAACTGTTATGTGAAGGAAGTGAAGAGGTCAGAGAGAATCAAAAACAAATACTGGTGTCACAATATGAAGCGTTTATGGGCAAGCATGGAGAAGAGCTAACCCACATGTTTGAAAGATTTAGCAAACTGATAGCTGAGCTTCAAATTCATGGAAAGTTTTATGAAAAGAAGGAAGTCAATATCAAGTTTCTGCTAACTCTTCCAGAACATCTTGAGCACAGAGTAACAGCCATAAGAGAAGGGAGAGACTTAAATTCTGTTTCTCTTGAAACATTGTATGGAGTTCTAAAATCTTATGAACTTGAATATTATCAAAAGAAAGCTATACAAAGTGGATCCAAAGGATTGATGGCAAACATGGCTGGTGCTCTAGTTGCTCAAGGACCATCATATTTTCAAGCAAGTGAGCAAATTCAAAATGATCAACAACCTCAATTTTCATCTGTGAAAATAGAAGAGGTGGTTGAAGATGAAGAAAAGGTTGTCCTTCAACTAGAAGATGTTGAAGATGAAGAATTCTTCACTCTAGAAGAAATGGAGAAAATGGATAATCCAACCATGGCTTTTATGGCAAGAAAATTCAAAAATATAAGGTTCAGGAGGAACAAGCCATATAAGCCTCAAGGTCAATTTCCAAAATATAACCAAGGAAGCTCATCAAAACCTGCTACTGGCACCAAGGGAGGATACAAAACAGGAATGGTAGATAGGTCAAAGTTTAGATGCTACAATTGCAATGAACTTGGTCACTTTGCTACTGAATGCAAAAGACCAAAACAAATACAAAGAATGGAGAGAGGAACTGGGAGTCAATTTAAGAAAGGACAAGGAAAAGCCTATGTGGCTGAAGGAAAATGCTGGGATGAATCTGATAATGAAGAAGAAGAGGAATTTGTGAATTTAGCCTTGATGGCTAGAGAGGATGAAGAAGCATCAACCTCGTCAAGTCAGGTACCATCTCTAGTATTACTAGATATGTCTTTAAATGACTATAAGCAAACCATTGAGGAAATGAGTACTGAAATGTTTAATATTCATACTAGTTTATCTGCTGCAAATGAAGAAATTGCTAGATTAACTAAAGAAAATGAAGTACTCAGATCTAACAATGATGTGTTGTTGCTTAAGACCAGTTCTATTGATTCTTTAGCTCACGAAAACGAAAGACTAAAAAATGATTTAATATGTGCTAAAGAGATAGAGGATTATCTAAGAAAAGAAATTTCTGAGAATGAATTTAAGCTAAAGGCATTTAGAAATTCCTCTAAATTAGTTCAAGAGTATCATGAGAAACATACTGAAAGTAAGAAGATAGGCATAGGCTATGATTATAGCAGGAGACCTGGTAAAGAGGCTGTTATACAGAAAAATGATGATAATAATACTGTAAGACCTCACATCCTCAAAAATGTGAGTAACCCAATTTTCAAAAGTACAGAGTTTGAGGTTAATGAAAACTCCCTAATTATTAATCAAGAACTCTGTGATGAAGATGAGAGGATTGACAGTAAATCTAAGAAAGAAAAAGATTCTGTCATAATGTCTATGACAGAAACAGTCTTAAACAGTCCAACCAAGTGTTCAAAAGATACTGTCAAGAAGTCATCCAAGACAGTAACTTTCAAACCTACTGTCAAGACAGCAAGTACAAAAGATGCTGTCAAAAATAGTTCGACAGCATCTTCTGAACAGATTGTCAAGACAGTAGTCTCCAAGTCCAAAAACAGAAATGGGAAGCTAGGCATTGATAAAAAGAATAATTATGCATATGTTAAGCAGGCACCAAGAAAACTTTGCAATAATTGTGGCTCCTCACATCATTTAACTCATGTTTGTAAGAAATCAACTAGTAGCATATCTAATGCAACAGAGTTGAAAGGGAACTTACACAGAACCCCCATTATGCAAAGAAAATTGGTAGTTTGTAATAACATTGACTGTATGCCATGCAAAATTACTGCCATGAGTACATGTTTTAATTTGCAAATTTCATCTAATGAATTATGTTCTTATATGCAAACTGCAAAGACTTCTGAATCCACTAAAGAAAGTGAGAAGTCTGCTCTCACTAAGAAAAAGTCAAAGTCAAAAACTAAGTGGATAATAAAAGAAGTCAAGGAACCATCTTCTGATAATATTGTTTCAAATATTGATAAAGTTTCTGATGATACTGAGTATGCAGGACCCAACAAGACTTGGGTACCAAATGCAAATTAAACTCATTCTGTCTTGCAGGGAAAGAAAGGTAAACAGGTCATGTGGATAATCGACAGTGGATGTTCCAAACACATGACTGGTGATATATCCCTGCTATCACAATATGTTGAGAAGGCTGGCCCAACAATAACCTTTGGAGACAACAGCAAAGGTTACACTGTGGGATATGGCTGTTTAAAAGCTGGAAATGTTGTCATTGAAGAAATCTCTCTTGTGGAAGGTTTGAAGCATAATCTGCTCAGTGTAAGTCAATTCACTGACAAAGGATTCAAAGTAAATTTTGGCATGATGGAATGTACAATCCACCACAAGAAGGATAGAAGCCTATCTCTGAAAGGAGTAAGGAAAGGAAGCCTATTTGTTGCAGACTTAAACTCAACAAATGAGGAAAGAATATTTTGCTTCTACAGCAAAGCAAGTGTTGGAGATAGCATGCTTTGGCACAAGAAACTTTCTCATCTCAACTTCAAAACAATGAACATTCTGATGAAGAAGGAATTGGTGAGAGGACTACCTCAACAGGAATTCTGTCAAGAAGGACTGTGTGAAGATTGTCAAATGGGAAAACTGAGGAAAGCAATGCATAAATCAAAGCAACTCAACACTAACACAGAAGCACTCAAGTTGATACACATGGATCTTTTTGGACCACTGAATGTTCAATCACTATCCAGAAAAAGATATGCACTGGTCATGATAGATGACTATTCTAGGTACACTTGGGTGAAATTTTTAGAATCAAAGGATGAAGCTGCTCAAGAAATCATTGATCACATAAGGGTACTTGACAGGACCCCTGAAGCAAAAGTTCAATTTCTAAGAAGTGACAATGGAACTGAATTCAGAAATGCTACACTTGGAAACTTCTGCAAAGATCAAGGAATTGTTCAACAATTCTCTGCTGCAAGAACTCCACAGCAAAATGGAGTTGTAGAAAGGAAAAATAGGACTCTTATTGAAGCTGCAAGGACTATGTTGAGTAATGCTAAATTACCAACATATTTCTGGGCAGAAGCCATCAACACTGCTTGTTACACACAGAACAGAACACTAATCAACAAGGCTCATGGCAATACTCCTTACTATCTTTTGACAGGAAAGAAGCCTACTGTCAAGTACTTTCATATTTTTGGAAGCAAGTGCTTTTTGATGAAAGACAACCATGAAAGAAAAGGCAAGTTTGATACTAAAGCATATGAAGGCATTTTCATGGGATATGGGATAGAAAGGACTGCCTACAGAGTCTATATCATGGAGCACAAAACAATTGAAGAAAGTGTCAATGTCACATTTGATGAAACCAAGTTTCCAGGGCTACATGAGGATGGTCAAATGCAACCCTTCAGATTTGAGAATCAAGGATACTTGGAAAAAGGAGAATTTGTTGATGAAGAACCAAGTCTCATTCAATCAATGGGATATGAGAAAGAATCTGTCAATTCTCATAATCTAAATCAAACCTCAGCTCAATCACAGACAATTTCAGGCATCAATCAACAAGAATGTGAGACTGGAGAATTTGAGCAAAATGAGCAGAATAATGAAAATGGTGGAGAATCAAATCCTCATATTGATGAAAGACAATCTCATCAAACAAGTAGCTTGCCTCAATCAACAAAGTGGAACAGAGATCATACCAGTAATCTAATTATTGGAGATCCCACTACTGGTGTAAGGACAAGGAGGAATATCTCTGCTGAAAGCATGTTTTCATGTTTCTTATCTCAAATGGAACCAAAAATAGTTGAAGAAGCATTGTTGGATTCTGATTGGGTGATGGCCATGCAGGAGGAGCTCAATCAATTTGAAAGAAACAATGTTTGGAAACTAGTTCCAAGGCCAAAAGGAAAATCAGTCATTGAGACAAAATGGGTTTTCAGAAACAAGATAGATGAGAGTGGAAATGTGACAAGAAATAAGGCAAGGCTAGTGGCCAAAGGTTACTGTCAACAGGAAGGGATAGATTATGATGAAACATTTGCTCCTGTTGCCAGACTTGAAGCCATAAGAATTTTCTTAGCTTTTGCTGCACACTGCAAATTCAAGGTATTTCAAATGGATGTTAAAAGTGCCTTTCTAAATGGAGAATTAGAAGAAGAAGTGTATGTTGAACAGCCTCCTGGATTTGAAAATGACAAACTGCATAATTTTGTCTACAAGCTGTTCAAGGCTCTATATGGCTTAAAGCAAGCACCAAGAGCCTGGTATGACACTTTATCCACTTTTCTCCTGGAAAATCAATTTATAAGAGGTATGGTGGATAAAACTTTATTCTATAAATACCATGGCAAAGACATCATTCTTGTGCAGATATATGTTGATGACATAATCTTTGGCTCAACAAATGAAAAATTGTGTGAAAAGTTCTCATCTCTAATGAGAAACAAGTATGAAATGAGCATGATGGGAGAATTAGCATTCTTTCTTGGTCTTCAAATCTATCAGAAGAAGGAAGGAATCTTCATCTGTCAATCTAAGTATGTCAAAGAGCTTCTCAAGAAGTTTAACTTAGAAGATTCATCACCTGCCAAGACACCTATCTCAACAGCCACCAAATTAGAGTTAGATCCTAAAGGCAAGAAAGTGGATTCTAGTACCTACAGAGGCATGGTAGGATCATTGCTGTACTTAACAGCAAGCAGGCCAGATATAATGTTTGCTACATGTCTCTGTGCAAGGTTTCAAACTGATCCAAAAGAATCACACTTAGTTGCAATTAAAAGAATCTTTAGATATCTCAAAGGCACCCCAAATCTAGGTCTTTGGTACCCTAAGGAAACTGGATTTGATCTAATTGGATATTCTGATTCAGACTATGCTGGCTGCAAAATTGACAGAAAAAGTACTACAGGAAGCTGTCAATTTCTTGGGGGGAGATTGGTGTCATGGTTCAGTAAGAAGCAACACTCAGTTTCTACATCAACTGCAGAAGCTGAATATATTGCAGCTGGAAGTTGCTGTGCACAAATTCTTTGGATGAAGAATCAATTAATGGATTATGGACTAAAGTTGTCAAATATTCCTATCTACTGTGACAACACTAGTGCCATAGCCATATCAGACAATCCAGTTCAACACTCCAGAACAAAGCACATTGATATAAGGCATCATTTCATCAGGGAGCATGTTGAAAAAGGAGATGTAAAATTGGTTTATGTTCCAACAGATAAGCAACTTGCAGATATATTCACCAAGCCACTAGATGAAGCAACATTTACCAGGTTGGTGAGTGAATTAGGAATGCTAAATCAGGTATGATCATCTAACTGGTTTATCAATTATAAGAAGCCGAAGCTCATGACAGAAACTTTTAAAGGTACTGTCACTAGAAGGTACTGTCATGAGAAGTTAAGGTACATTGTGATACTTGTTCAGACAGCATGTTTGCTATGACTATGCTAAAAGGATTTTTTAGATATCATGTTTGCTATGACTATGCTAAAAGGATTTTTAGATATCATGTTTGCTATGACTATGCTAAAATAGTTTTACATGTCTGTCTTAAATTAATTTTAAGAAATCATGTGTCCTTAACTTAAGTTATGTGTGAACAGTGATAGCATGATCTTATGATAAGTTTACTGTCAGATAAAACTTACTGTCACTCATGAAGCTGATTGACAGAAATGTTGTTAGCGCACAAGTTGCTGTCAATGAAAGTTGCTGTCACGAGAAATTGCTGTCAGAATTGGTAGAGAAAGAAAAGCGCACAGGTTACTGTCAATGAAAGATGCTGTCACGAGAAATTGCTGTCAGAATTGGTAGAGAAAGAAAAGCGCACAGGTTACTGTCAATGAAAGATGCTGTCACGAGAAGTTGCTGTCAAAGATAGTGGAAAGATATATATATTAATTTATATATATATATATACGTATATTTCTTTTCACCAATTCACGATCTAATAGCAACTGCCACGTAATATAGCAAGTGGAGTTAATGGGTAATATCATTATCACACGTTCATTTAAGAGAGGTTAAATCGATTCATATTAGAAACTGAATCTACCGTTTAATCTACTATCACTTTCATTTGCAAAAAAAAAAAAAAAACCTCTCAACCTTCTGCATCCAAAAACCGCATTTTCTCTCTCATTTTTCAAAGCATTCAACAATGGCACCTAAACAAAGTGTTGCTCAAACCAACTTTGCCGGTATCTTTTCTCCTAATGATGCTGGTGAAAACTTCAAAGGACTTATTTCCTTCTTAAATAAATCCTACCTAGGTCATGCAATAACCTCTTCCCCCAAAATTGATGCTGTTAGAATTGAAAAATTCTGGAAATCAGCAAGTGCTCAAGGAACTGGAGAGAATGAATCAATTAAGTTCAATATAGATGATGCAAGTCATTCTCTTTCAGTAAAGAATATCAATGAGGCTTTGGGTATTGTGTTGACCAGTGAAGAAAGCTTTAAGGAGCTAGCAACTGATGATACTCTGAAGAAGTTCTTTCTGAAGATTGGATATTCAGGATCTAAGATTGATGAAACTTCGGATAAGTGGTATCAAACAGGAGAAATGGACAGGAAATTTCTGAGAAAAGAGTGGAGTATGATTTTTGATGTAATGGTGAAGGTGTTCTCTACCAAGACTACAGGCTGGAATGGAATACCATCATATATCAAGAAGCTCACTCATTCATTAGTCCATGGATACAAGGTGAACATTGGAAAACTGATCATGGCACAGTTGAAAAGCGCAATAGGCAAGAAGGTATCTATCTATCCTCGCTTCTTAACTATGTGTATTAATAATATTTGTGGAAATATTGAGGATACTTCTGATTTTGAAGAATGTCCTGTTTTAAAGAAAAACACTCACACATCTCTTAACACACAAAATTTGAATGCACATATTCCACTATGTTTCACACAACACATGGTAAATCAAGTGCCCAACCTTGATTTTCCATTTCCAACAGGTTACACTGTTTTCACAATAGAGAATGAAGCTGAATTAGACCCAAATTCAGTTAACCCACATTCTACACCATACATTCCACCTAGGGACTCTAGACTACCAAAAGCCCTTAAAATTGCCAAACAGGAATCCAAGAAAAGATCCCTGGAGAGTGAAACTGGTGACAATGTGGTGAGTCAAGAGGGAGTTACTGCACCTAGTGCAGCAAATAAGGATGGTAGTAGAATAGAACCCACAGTAGCCCCTTCTGAGCCTAAGAAGAAGAGAGCTAGAAGGGCCAAGGTTACTGTCAGCCACCCTACAGTTTCCCAAAAGACTGTAGAGGATGATAGGGAATTGAACTCACCTCTAGGTGTCTCTTCTCAACAAGGGACATCTATTGAAATTGGCATGTCTCCCAAGGCACCTTGTAAAGAGTCTGCACAAACTCAAGAACTCACTCTTGAGGAACCTGTATTTGAAGATACACACATTGAGATAGAGCACAGTGAGGAATTCACTCATACTATTGATGTTCCACAATCTTTTTCTGTGGAACAGCCAATTAATCAATCTGAAATTCAAACTTCTTCTTTCATTCCCACATCTGTTGTTTCTTCTAAACAACCTAGAGAGGGGGACAGTACCAACCCCTCAGGTTTTGATCATCCATCTCAAATCTTGGATGAGCCCCCATCTAGTGGTCCACAAGAACCCATTTCTCAAAGTGAAATGGATACCACCCCATCAAACACTGGATTAGATCAAGATGCAAATTTGCCAGAAATTGAAACAGCCAGCATCTTGATCGATTCCCTCAAAGCATCTTACCCTAGGGAAGTTGCTGTCACAGCCAAAGATGCTGTCAAAGACAAAACAGAAGGTGCTGTCAAACAATCAAGTGACAGTACCATTCTGACAAAAGATACTGTTCAACCACAACTACAAGAAGGATTAGTGGAAGATATCTCTGATGATGACTTGCCCCTTTCAAAGGCCTTCAAGGTAAAATCTACTCTTTTGCATGTTAGTACTGCTCATACTACTGCATCTAGGATGAGTAAGGGAGTGAAAAATCAAAGAGAGATAAAAGAACAGAGAGGTGAGACTAAAAATGAGAGGCAGCCAAATGTGCTGGCAAAAGGAGAGGGACTTGAGCATGTCCAGAGTGAACTTGAGGGAGCCAATAAACAAAAGGCATTAGGCCTTGAGAGAATTTTTGTGAGAGATGATGAGATCATCTATAAAAACACTGAGAGTGTGAGAACCCCAACAGCCTCCATGCCCCAGACTTATCCCTTACCTCCTAAAAGGCTTAGGTCTGGTGCTCCTTCTACATCCACAAATGACAGGCTCCAAGCACTTGAAAATCGATGTGCTACAATGGAAAGCAAGCTGGACAACCTGTCATCTACTGTCAAGAATGGTTTTGCTGAAATTCAAGCCACACTACTGTCACTCTCCTCATTGTTTCATGCTGCAAACTTAACTAAGGGGGAGAAAGTAAAAGATCAGAAAGAGGCTGAGCAACCAGGAAGAAAGGTGGAGTTACAAGGGGAAGCTAGACAGGGGGAGCAAAGGAGTAAGGGGGAGCAAGAGAGAGTAAAAACGGCAATAGCCTCTGGAACTGAGGAGCTTTTTGAAGCTGAAGTAGATGGGGAACAAATGTTAGTATCTAAGGAGGTATTAAGACAAATACAAGGAAATAAAGCATCCTCAATCAAAATCAGTGAACCAGTTCCTGAGAAGAAAGAATCCACACTGGAGAAGCTATGGAGAGAAAAGGAGGAATCAAATAAGATGGGTAAAGGCAAAGGCAAGTTGCCTGAATATGTGTTTTCTTTAGAGGTTGTCACTTGGACTGATGGAAGTACATATTCCCAAGAAGAAGCTGACTCAATAACAGTAAGTCATATGGAGAGCACCTTGAATAATAAGGATGAGGAATTCAACAATCTGGTGAATGAAGCAATCACAGTGAGTAAAGGAAAACCTGCTAAGTTGGCAGAAGCTTTGAAAGAAAAGATTGTAAATCTTTCTGTGAAGATTAGCTCAGAGAAGAGGTGGGCAGTTGAAGTGTACCTGAAGAGTGGACATTCAATATTCATAACAACTCAACTGTTGGAAACTTTCTCTGCCAGAGTGCAATACATTCTTGGGATTCTAGTGAAGAAAAACTCTACCATCTTTGATGAAAGTCTCTATATGCAACTGGGCACAATGGTCAACAACAAACTTCCAGAAGTAAGTCTCCAGCCATATGGTGTAAGCTTTAAACAGACAACAGCCAAAGGAACTAAAGGTCTTGGATTCTTAACTCTTGAAGGCAAAACATCTCTAAAAAGCAATGTCATCATGGATGTACTTAAGATATTGCTGAAAGCACCCATCACCAAGGAAAGGATTCAGGCAGTTAAAGATATTCACAAGATATTGGCAAAGAGAGACATGGAGTACAGTGCAAAAATTAAAAAGCTCATTGCCAAAGCAAATTCAAGCAGAAATGCTCAAGGTGGAAACTGCACTTTTGATGACACCTTGGAAAAAGATGATGATGACAATCAGGATGGAGGTGAAGCTGGAGGACCTAAGAGAACAGAACTGAGAGACTCTTCAAAAGAGCAAACTCAAGTCAAAGAAGAAATTTCTGAAAATTCTAGCTCAAGCAAGAAAGTTGATGAAAAGAAAGAGGAAGAAGTACTTGAAGCATTGAAAGGAAATCAAGAAGAAATGGAAATTGACAGTATACATCTTGAAAAAGATACTGTCAACAAAGATGCTGTCAAGGATGTCAACAAAGATGCTGTCAGTCAGGATGAAGCAACAGTCATTGAAGATACTGTCAAAGAAGACATTGTCAAAAGCCCTATAAAAGAAACTGTCAACGATCCTACTGTCAAATCATTCAAGACAGTAAGAATCAAGAGAAAATCAAAAAGACCAACAAAGGGAAAGACTGTCTACAAAGGAGAAGGAAAAGCTACAGGGTTGGGACTCAAGAAACCTATCATGAGGAGAAGAATGAATAGCTTTGAAATGATGCAGCTGAACGCCAAAGAAACAATCACCTCTGTATCCATAGAATTTGATGGACCAAAAGAAGAAGTTGCAAGATACATTCTATGGCAAAACAATGAAAAGTTGATTACAGTGGAATCTGACTTCACTCAGATAACAAAATCAAAGGTGATCTCCAAGAAACTCATTCAAACTTCTGAAACAGTAAAACGAAGAATTGATTTCTTCTATCTGGAAAGGATGGTTGAGCTACTGCAAACCTATGATAATGTTTCAAAGAAGATCATGGATCAAGTTCTCAAGTACTATGAAGCTAGACATGTTGAATTTATTGAGAAGTTTGGTGATTGGACACTTCACAATGATGATGATGTCTATCAAATTCTTGGTTTGGAGTATGAAGAAGACAATCCTATTCCTGATTATAACTGGATTGAAATGCGAAAACCTTATTCAGAACATGAAATGAAGATGTATGAAGCAGAGCAAAGGTACAAAGAAGAATTAGCATCAAGAAAAAAATCTCGTCAACAGATAGAAGATGAGATTGAAGCTGAAATGAAGAAAAGTTACAGTAAAATCAATAAGATCAACAGTGAAGAATCCAACTATCAGCCATGCGTACTGGACAATCCTTTGAGAATCAAGTATGGCAAAGAAGAAATTTATGTAGATAGTTTCTCTAAATTGAAGACCAGTGTGTTAAAAGAATTATACTGGCAAGTGGTTGGATCAACTAACAGTCTTGAAACACTGTGTTCTTGGGAGCTTGATATGATTCTTGATCAGAGGAGAGGAGAGGATCCCAGCTTGGACAAACAAAGAAGGGAAACTCTAAATCAGTTTCCTGGCAGGAGATTCAAGATGGAGGGAGATGTGCTAAAATTCAGATCAATTGTAAAGCAAAATGTTTACTGGATGGAACTCAGAGATGCATTAAACACTGTTTCCTCAATGATCAGAAAATACATTGTGGAAAATGAAGATGATGCACAGTCCCCTGAAGAAAAAGAGTTAATTGAAAATCTCAGAAGAGCTCTAAGGGAAAAGGAGCAAAGTGAAAAGTTCAAATCAAGATAAGTAAAGTTTTTTTTTAATTGTGAACTTTTGTGATATATTGTTTGAAAACAATTCAGTTTAATCATTGGTCAGAAATGAAGAGTTTATTCTTTCTGATCTATGGTAGTTAAGTTGTCAGCATGATATTTGTAAATTTGTCTTTATTGTCCATAAAAACAAATTGGGGGAGATTGTTGGGATTTATGGGTGATGGAATAGACAACTTAACTAGTTTTATTGGTATACTTAGTTTTTACTAAGTAGAACATACTGTCATAGCCTGAAATGTATTCTTGTAACTTAAATAAATACTGTCAAGTAATAAGTGTAATTCTTGGAAGAAGTTCGATTATGTTCAAGCCTCAAGAAATACATAAGTTCGACAGAAGGAATAAATGTTACTGTCAAACTCTGACAGTAAGGTTACAAGGAAACAACATGTTGCCTAGGTCGACAGCAAGTTTCACGAAGTCGACAGCAAGTTTCAACTTGACAGCAACATTGGCGGAGATTCTAATGACAGCAACTTTGATGTACAGTTTGCGACAGTAAGTTTGGAATTCCTGACAGCAATCTCTGCGGGAAAAACATGCTGTCAATCAAAGCACAACTCTTGACAGCAATCTCTGCGGGAATTCATACTGTCAACCAAAGCAAAATTCTTGACAGTAATATCTGCGGGAAATTCATACTGTCAACTAAAGCGTAATCCATTGACAGCAAACTTTGTGGCAAACATACTGTCATATAGAATCAGCCTGATTTAGGAATTTTCTAAGTCAAATTAAACGACAGAGTACATGTTCAAAAGAAGCAGGCGTGTTGTAATATTCAACCTTTACAGCAAGCTTGGAAAGTCTATAACTGAAGCTCGAGAGATCACATGGAACAACCTGTAAAGTCTAGAGCAGATAAAATTGAATACGGCTAGATCTGGGTGGCTCAAATGTGGAAAGTATCTTTAAGTTACTTTGTGATGATCACATGGGAATAAATCATGGAATGAGCTGCAAAAGGAATATAACAGCAACTCAACAACCAATGATGATGATGATAGTACAGTAGATTATCACACTATAAATAGAGCACTCTATTTATACAATAGATAACTCAACCACTGTAATCTCTTGAGTATTTGTAGCTTGAGAATTATTTTGTTCTCAAGGTTGTAGCAAAACTTTGCAAAATAAATAAAACATTTATTTTGTGAAATCCTCGTATTTGATTTTACTTGTGTTTGCATTTCTTCTACTAGTAAATCACAAATTCTATTTAAGTTGTTGAAATAGTTTTTGAAATTTATTAGTATTGCATTCAACCCCCCTTCTGCAATACTTTCCTGGACCAACACTTTTGATGATCTAAGCTTGGTGAAAGTGTTCTAAGGACAAATAAAGACTTAGAAAGGGCTTTAACACTCTCCAAGGAAGGTATAAATCTTAGAAACCCTAGATCTTATTTTGAGTTTATGATTGTTCTTGATGATCTAGAGGTTATATGATTATGATGTTATAATAAGCATGATTATGAAGTTGTTAGTGGATTTAAGTATGATGATGTTATGAGGGTGTAATATGATGTTCTTGGACTGTTAAGGATGATTATTATGTATAAAAGATTGATGGTATGCCCGGTGTGGCTTGGTTTTGTGATAATCGATTTATAAACATTCGATTTATAGCCGTCGTAATGCCCGATTTTCATTTAAACTTGAAATCCGAGCATCACAGTAGATATAACTCCCTGTCCAGTTTCATATTCTGCCATGGTTAGCTAGATAATGTTACAAGCTTCGTTTTGATATAAAGATCGTGTGAAACGGATATACGGTTTAGGAGTTATGATTAAAATCGTAAAAGTGGTTCGAAACCGTAATCGAAAGTTCGTAACTGAAATTGGAATCCCTTAACATGACTAAGTCAGTGACGAATCATGGTAATTAAATATTATAGGTCATAAGGAAGGCGTGAGAGGAAACCACAAGTAAAATGGATCGTTTTCCGATTTTATAAAAATGTTCGAATCGAGGTTAAGCGCGAAGAAACCACTTTTCGGAGGTAACAATATTCACTAAAAGCTCCTGCCCTGTTTTGGCAAAAATACGAAAATTTAATCTTCTGACCTAAGTCCAATTTTCAGTTAGCTACCTTCTAGACATTCTCTAGATCATGTACGCGAAAACGGTACGTCATTTGAGTTAACGGTTACCGAGTTATGAACGTTTTAGTGAAAGAGGTGTGAATAGTAAAGATCCGTAGTTGACTGAACTTCGAAAATACATTTCACCTATCTAGACCCGTGGATTCGAATTGGAAATTTTATGATAAATATTACAAATACCAAAGATGATTTTAGAAGTGGTTTCGTAATTAAATACGTTTCCAGTGATTTATTAAAAGTGTTGAAGTACGAGTCACGGAATAGTAATTCTCAGAAAAGTCAACTCTAGTGGTACTACCTTGGCCACCCATTTTGGCTAGATTAAAAGAGGAATCTCGAGTTGACTAAAACATAAAACTTGTTAAGAATTATCAAGACAACATATTGCTGCAAAGAACGAGGCTATAAATGATTAAGTGAGAGGTACGAAAGATCCGACATTAAGGATGGATTCGAGGAGTGATTTAGACTAAACTTACGACTTAAGAGTTCGTTGATTAACATGGACTTCGTATGAGTCTAGGAAAAACCCGTAGTGCCTTGTTTGTTAATTGCTTTATTGCTTAAGCATTAAGTATAAGTGCAATGACGTGCCTTGATAACGGACGAGTGTCGGATTATAACGGTATTAATAAGGGTTATGTTAGGGATTGCCTAACGGGATAATTTGAAAACGTGTTTTAGCCTAAGTTTAATATATACTTAGCATTTCGAAGTGTTAAAGTGATTAACCTCGAATGTTGTGACTATTTATAGATCACCGGATTGAACCAAGGCACACTACACCCACAGGATTACCAGGCAAGTTTCAAATCCTTTCTAAAGGCTGTTGTTGTGATAATATATATATATATATATGATTATTGTTATACATATGCCATAGCATGCATGCCTACTTTCAAAGTCTATTGAAATACTTGTTCCCTGAATTGATATTGGCTTATAGACTAGATGGGGATTATCAGTTATAAGCCGGATTATTTTGTAAGACCCTTAGTGAAGGGTATATAATATTCATTCTTTAAATATAGACCGGGAGTCGGTATTTTGAGATATAGAGATAGTCGTGGAAACTCGGAGAGATTCCAGAGACAGATTAGTATTCATTTTGAGGAATGTTATTATTAAACATTAATTATATTTCCATAAAGTATAAATTACTTGGAAATCTTTCGAGGAATGTTATTTGAGTATTATCTCAGTCGAGAAATATTAAATGAATATTATTTTTGAATATTCATTAGAGTTTGATTATTAATGAATAATTACTTTGATATTCATTGGAATTTTATTCATTAAATGAATATCACTTTCGGATATTCATTTAAGTTTTATGTAATTGATAAATATTATTTCAAAAGTATTCTTTGGAAGTTCTAATTACTCAAGGAATATTATTTCGAATATTAAGGTTTTGATTACTAAATGAATGTCATTTAGATATTTATTTATATTATTATTTATTAAATGAATATTATTTGGATATTCATTTAGAATATTATTTGTTTAATGAATATCAATTGAATATTAATTTGGAATTTATTTATTAAATGAATATTATTTTGAATATTTGATGTGTCAAATTATACCTAACCGCAAGCGCACGGTGTCTATTGCTAGTACAGATGGCAAGCGGGTCGAATCCACAAGGAGACAGGTTCTACTAATTCCTTTTCAGTTATCGCTAATTGTTTCAAGGGTCAAACGATTATTGAAGAATTATTAATTAACTAATTAAACTAAATTAACACTAATTAAACAGATGATAAACAAATTATTTAAAACCTAGGGCAATCAGGTCCACCATGCTTACACAATTGGCTCTTAAGCTAAAGCAATCAATGTGATCCTATAACTAGAGTATGTTAATCTCTCTCAAGCATTAACACTCTCGAAACATTCAACACAATTAACCACTTTTAGTAATTCAATCAATCAGGTAATTAGAGTCAAGTTAATCTTTTCCAAGCATTAACGCTCTCAGAATCCAATGATGCTCTCGCACTCAAATTCAATTCTGCTAATCGTATGTGTGCCTCTAGTAAGTAAATCTCTCGATCCATACCCCTATTTGCATATAATTAATCCATGATATCGGCCGATTACACAAATTAATGATTAAAACATATCAATCAGAATTAACCATAATCAATCAAACCACTATGAAAATCATGCCAATATTAGTGCAAACATGGCTTCCCTTTAAGCCCTAGAAATAACTACTCGCTAATAATTAAACAAGTAAAACAACTAGTAAAACAAGAAAACATAATTAAACTAAGAAGAACAAAGAAAAGATTAAGAGAACAAAACCTTCAAACTTCAATGTTGTCACCCAAAAGAAGAGTCATGGTGTTTCTCTACCTCTCCAACTAATAATACTAATCTACTCTAAACTATATTATCTGATCTAATATTACCTCCTAATCTCCTTTACATCATACCCTAGATGTGTTTATATAGGCTCTAAAAGTCTTGCCCAATAAAAGTATTTTAATACTCTAAATAAATTACAAGTAGGATTCCATAACTGAATAGGATTCCTTAATTAAAATTCGTCACTTCTTTTTCTCCTCTGTTTCTGGGCTCTTCCAGTTGGATTTTGCTTATTGGACCACCTCTGAATTAAAGATAATTCCACAAGCTTCGCGTGGACAGTAAGATCGTCAAATTCTGACTTCTGGAACTCAAGATATGGCCAAAACAGTGCAGGCAGCCCGTGTAGCCCAATATTACGAATTTTCTCCTATTTTATCTCCAAAATAGCTCTTTTTGCTCCAAATCCTTCCAAGTTATGAATTCTTTATTTCCTACAATAAAACAATAAAATCTATTAAATAAAAATCCAAATCAATGCAAAACACAATAAATATGAGAATAAAATCATCTAAAATATATATAAAAATATACTCTATCAAACATCCCCACACTTAGCATTTGCACGTCCTCGGGCAAATAAGTGAAATAAAAACTAAGTCCTAACAAACATCACTTTCGTAGATGACACGATTGCATTGAGCATATGCAACAAGCCGTTAAACCCCTAGGCAGCCCTAGTAGGACGAGTGTTGTCTCGTGAGGGTTTATATTGAATGTACCCACAAAATTCATCCAACCATGCAAAAGATCAATGCTAACACAACACCACACACACAAGTCCTCTCATGCCACATCAACTTAAGAATCAAAGTAAACATACGATGTCTTGGTGTCGAAAGTGCAAGTATTCACGTAGTCTACTCAACCAACATGCAGAAGGTCATAAAAATTCATGTCAAGTGTAAAAATCGTTGGTAATCATGCTAAGCCCACAAGAAACACATCTTTAAGTCTAAACCTGGGATCTCCTATGCCAAAACAAGTAATAACTCACCTTTCACTCAAAAATAAATTTTCACTCAAGAACAAGGCTAAGTGTATCACTCAATTCCAACAAAATCATAAACACAACTTGACACTCGCAATCAATCTCACTCTCAACACAACATACATCACTGATGACAATCAAAAGGTCTTTATTCGGGTTGTAGCGTGGGCTAGGGACCAGGTATGTCAAGTAAAGCTAAAACAGGTTAAGTCAAAAGCTAGTACCCAACAATAATCATTATTCAATTCCCTTTCTATTAAAACAAATACTTCCCCACACTTGGATTTTTCAATATCCCTTATAATAACTTGACTAGTCGAATGAAAAGGATCATACAAACATAAGAATGCTCTCAAATTTATTTCTTTTTTTCTTTTTTTTCTATTTTTTTTTCTTTTTTTTTTCTTTTTTTTTTCTTTTTTTTTCTGAGAGCTAAGGAATAAGCACAATGATCCATAGATATTATTATGAATTTCGACTAGCAAGCATCAACCCAAAATTAATATTCCCCAAAAGTATGATCATCAATAACCCCCCTTTTATGAACACCTTATTACTCCCTTAAGCACGATACTAGCCTTTGACAATTTAGGTTCAAATTCAATATAAGGCCAATAGAATAAAAAGGATAATGGCAAGTAATGTGGTGTGTCACCGAAAGAATAGGATTAAGCTCAACGGGTTAACTAATTGATCATGTTTAAAAGGTGTGGAAATATGGGAAATACGAGGTTAAACCTAAGTGCCTTTATCATCTCATCATCAAGTAATATCATGCATTTCAAGAAAGATCTCAAGTAAGTGCTAGCAATGTAAACAACATGTGGACACTCAAGCAAACGAAAAATCATGCAAAAGATATGCATATAGGCTCAAAACTCACTTGGTGTGACAAAACATAATCAATCCCAGGTAACAAGACTCTCTAACGCACCTACTTGTACTCAAAGCATGAAAACCAAGTCATCTTGCACATATTCATGTCATTCTAATCACTTACAACATCCAATTAAGTCTACCAGTTTCAACTTGCTAGTGAAAGTGTGTGCACAAGAACAAAGCACGTCACTTCTCATACAAAAGCGTCAATAAACACAAGAATTCTACGCATGCATGGGTGTATCAAGCAAAATACAACAACTAATCAAATTGCATGGCTAGAATTATTTTTGGTATTTTTAATTTTTTAATTTTTTTGGATTTTTTTTTTTTTTTAAACAAATAATACACTACGTTGAGAACACCTCCCCACACTTAAGCGGTTCATTGTCCCCAATGAACTAATAAACAAGATATAAAACTACAACTAAAAACAAAATAAAACTACACTAAAAAGAAAAGAAAGAAAACTCCCCTGGAATCAAGGTGTCCTACTCAGCCTCGCTGTCGTCACCCTCGTCATCCTCATCAGATGAATCAGGCGGAGGGTACGGAAATTTTACAACACTAGCACAACCTCTCCCACGCTTAGAAGCCAAAAGAATCAATCCCCAACTCACAAGAAGCTCCACCAATAATTACCAAGCAATATCACACCACAAAATAGCCCAAATTCCAAGAATAATACAAAATCCCAATTTACAAGAACACAAATTCGCAATAAAATTAAAATAGAGAAAAAGATTTACCCATTACGAATCAAAGAGGTGAACTTGCAATTAATTCCTCTTTAGAATTGAATTTTTAGAGATTTAAAGAAATAGAAGAGGAATTGGATTTGTATGGATAGGTGTGTATATATATAGGATGATGGATAGGTTGAAAATAAAAATTTATAGTGTAGGAGAGATTTAGAATGGTATGGAATTGATCTAGGATAGATATAAGAATTAGGGTTTGAGGAAATTTGAGTTAAGATAGAAATTGGGGTTGAATTTAGGATGAAAAGAACTGATTTTCGGGGAAAAAACAAATCTGGGAGGGGTGTAACGCACCATCAGCCTGCGTTTCAATCCATAAGGCGCGGAACAGGTCAGACACGCATGTCCAACCTGCGTTTTAGGGGAAAAAGACTACTCTTAACGCAAGAGCAGATTGCGCAACTGGGGGGCAGACTGCGGCCAATGCAGTAACGCAGGCGCAAGCTGCGTTACTGGGGCGCAGCCTGCTCGAACTGTTCAATTTTTTTTTTTTATTTTTTTTTTTTTTTGAAAAAAAAACAACAATTTTTTTTTTTTTTTAAAGAATGAGATGATGGAACACAACAAGGCTTGGGTTGAACAAATAACTAAACAATTCTACTATATATGAAAGAGAAGGAAAGAAGTACTCCCCTATGCAAAAGCATGAAGTGCACCGATCCTCCAATGAAATCTTGGGTTGCCTCCCAAGCAGCGCTTATTTAGAGTCATTAGCTTGACCTCCTCAAAAATACTCCGATAAAGGCGTAATATCCACTTTCTCGATCATAAACTCGCCACCACAAAAAGTATCAAGAGTGTTAGTGGTTGTCTTTATCCTGCAGAAAGTCTCCAAACAAGCATCAGTAAAATAAAATATGTCATTAATAAGCAATAGAGATAGTGCTTGTGCAGTTTTGGAAAACTTTGTGATAAAACAGCGATAAAATTCAACACCACAAAAATATTGAACTCCCTTGACATAAGGTGGAGGTTCTGGTGGTGGCTTTTCTTCACTCCTCACTTTCACTGGAGTCATTCGGACATCTTGGCTTATCACATCATTGGCTAATAAGACACTTTCATCTTCTCCCTCTCCTCGAGCTTCAAACGTAGGGGCCACTTTGTATGGATCCTCAACCAGAATTTGAGAAATATCATCTTGGACAATATTTGTTATCACATCAACCTTGAAATAAGTGTTCTTGAGCAAAGAAGCCTTGTAAGTAGAGGCTAGATCGAGAGCAAATTTATCAATACATGGTAGCTTAGGCACAGGTTGTGAAAGAGAAACAACAACCATCTCTGTATTGCTTTCCTTTGTAGCCTCATCATCAATCACATTGTTCTCGGTAACAGCAACATCATTGATCTCGTCATCGGTGGCATACTCCTTCTCTTTATCAATGGCCTCATCATCAACATACATGGAGAAACTATCATATTCCTGATCGCTTGTGAGATTGATAGCAATCAGGTCCTCTTCGGATCGGATAGATGATGATCGTAAATAGTCGAGCTGCCCTGTAGTAGAAGAGTTAGCCAACTGTGCAATTTGAGATTCAATCGCCAAACTTTGAGTTTCTAATCCTTTGATCGCCTCGGCTTGTTCTTCAGAACTCTTTAGCAGTTTATTCAAGATATCCCACATCTCATTTGTCTGATCATCTTGCACATCTACAGTGGATTGAGAAACATGTAGATCTTCTTGTAGAGGAGGATATTGATATTCTTGCTGTGGCGGCTGCTCATATGACTGATAATATTGTTGCTCAAACTGTTGTTGATTATGATATGAAAAATTTTGAGCACCATTGTCCTGGTAGTAGAAATCTGGTTGATTCACGCATTCTTGATCAAAAGTGTTTGAATACTGATTGTACCCATATCCTTCTTCAAAAGAATTCATTTGTCCCAACTGAGCACTCTGAGAATTATAGACTTTGTAATAGCATTCCAAACCATAATGACCCTGGACACCACAAATTGGACAGAAGTTGTAAGTTTTAGGGGCCACTTGTGACATCTCATTAATACTCATTGGACGCATAATGGGCTCTGTAGGGTTGAATGAGGCAATTTCTTGAGTGCGTGCCTCCAACATGGAAGAGAGTAGTGCAAAAGTATCAACTTCACCCATTGCAAACCTGTAGACTCTCAACAAAGCCAAGAAAACGTAAAATCTGCCTCAATTGGAACAAAAGTTCCAATGAGACAATGGAAACAATCTAAACAACTAAATTAAAATCAATAGAAACTCGCTGTCTCCCCGGCAGCGGCGCCAAAAACTTGATGTGTCAAATTATACCTAACCGCAAGCGCACGGTGTCTATTGCTAGTACAGATGGCAAGCGGGTCGAATCCACAAGGAGACAGGTTCTACTAATTCCTTTTCAGTTATCGCTAATTGTTTCAAGGGTCAAACGATTATTGAAGAATTATTAATTAACTAATTAAACTAAATTAACACTAATTAAACAGATGATAAACAAATTATTTAAAACCTAGGGCAATCAGGTCCACCATTGTAAGAACCCAGATTTTTGGGTAGAATTAAAACTTTTTATTAAGTAATAATATGGGAGTGAATAGTGGTTATGACTGCGATGTAACGATTGTCTATTTAATGAATGGAATGGATTTGGATTCAATTATTATATGTCATGCAGAATACCTTTGGTTGACAACTTAGATTAGAATAATCTATCTCCTAGAAAGTTAAGATAAGATTCCCTAGAGAGAAATAGATACCCTCATGTCATCCAAATCAATATCTATTATAAGCCCAGCGGTTCCGTAAAAAGGTTAAGGAACACTCGAGGGTGAACCAGGTTCATTTTCCTAATTATAGGAATTAAATAAAAATAAGTGATGAATAGTGATTTTGGTGGAATTTGGAATATTATTATAATAATGTTATACCCGGTATTCGGAATGGATTTCTGAGTTCGTATTAGTGATCCAGGAGGAAAATAAGTGTATGTAAAAGCTGTCGGATTCAGAAACAGAGCACTTTCATTTTCTCCGAGATTTCCCTGGACACTGCAAGACTTAAGGATTTATAAAAGGGAATTAAGGAATTTAAATTCGAGAAGTATTAAGAAAGATGAGGAATAGTATTATAAATATTAAGAAGGTTTTTGGTAAAACCCTAACTAGAAACGAATGAGTTATTCCCTCGAACGATCAACGAATTAAGCAATAAACGGACAAGGAATCAAGCAGAGGAGGCAAGATGCATGCATGTGTGCAAGTGATAAATATCTAGAAACCATATAGTTACTTAAGTAACCAATACTTAGTGAATCAACTAAGTACTTAGAAAACAAACCACTTGGTTAAGCCTTAACCATCCAATCTTCAACACTTGTCATGGTAAATTCTCATCCAACAATTCACACTTTAATAAAGTAGCCTTAAGATGAGATATTATCTAAAAACCTCACTTTACACATCATTATTCAAAGATCAACCAAGCCAAAGAAACTCTCCCCCCATTTACACTCCATTCGGCCCTTCCTTTAATTCCAAAACAAAAATCAAGCTTCCAACCATCACTTGACCTTGTAATTTTTATGGTGAGTTCCATAATTCATAAAAGTGATCTCCTAAAAATTTCAAAGCCAAACACCTTTGTTTCCATTTTCAAAGAATTCATCCAAGAGGAGGGTGAATAGTGATTCTATGAACTAATCTTGTTTTTTCTTGTTTTTCATGGTTGATTTAGCAAGTTTAAGCACCTCTAAGGATCATACCAAGCATAGTGAGGCTAGATCATACTCCAAGGAAGGTATAGCAACTTGAAACCCTAGAATTTACCTTGAGATTTTGCATGATCTTGGTGGGTTTTAGTATAAGATGTGTTATTAGCATGATTTTAAGCATGATTGTGATTTAGATTTGATAAATGTTAAAAATAGTTTAGATGAACGGAAAGGCATTGCTTGGCCTCAGTTCATGGTGATATATCATGTATATGTTGTTTGGGATGGATACCTTGATTATTGGAAGGTTTGGAATTTAGAAATATTCGAATTATAGCCGTCGTAATGCCGAAATTTCGTTAACATTAAGAACACGAATTTGACAGAAGGTATAACTCACTGATTAGCTTCGACTTTTGCCATGATTAGCTAGATTATGTTATGAGCTTCGTTTTGATATAAAGATCGCATGAAACGGACTTACGGTTTAGGAGTTATGATTAAATTCGTAAAAGGGGTTCGGAACCGTAATCAAAAGTTCGTAATTGAAATTGATTCCCTTTAATGTTGTTTAATCAGTGGCGAATCGTGATAATTAAATAATAGAGATAAAAAGGAAGGTGTGGGAGAAGACCGCATGTAAAAAGGATCGTTTTCCGATTTTATAAAAATGTTCGAATCATGGTTAAGTACGAAAGTACCCCTAAGAGGTATACTTGGTTATAACTTCGGTAAACCACTTAGAAAACGATCGATAAATATCGAGGTCTAATCTTTCGACTTTAAAACTTATACGATTTAAATACTTACCATATGTAAGTATAAGGTCATGCTTTAGTAACGAACAAGTGTCGGGTAATAAAGGCAATAATAAGAGTGAATTAGAGGGGTATAACGAAACGACTTGAAAACGTGTTTCGATTTAAGTTAAGTTTATACGTAACCTTTTGAAAGGTGTTAAGTGATTAATCCCGAATGCCTTGGCTAATTATAGATCATCAGGCTGACCCGGGACACGCTACTACTACCCCTACTCGTACTCGATTTCCAGGCAAGTTTCCAATACTTGGAACTGTTGTTGTGATAATATATATGATGATTGTTGTATACATATGCCATAGCATGCATGTCTACTTTCAAGTTATATTGCAATACTTGTTCCCTGAATTGATATTGGCTTATAGACTAGATACGATATATCAGTATAAGCCGGATTTTTGGTTAAGACCCTTAGTGAAGGGCATGTGATATTCATTCTTTAAATGTAGACCGGGAGTCGGTATTTTGAGATATAGATGTAGTCTTGGAAACCCGGAGGGATTCCAACGACAGATTAGTATTCCTTTTGAGGAATGTTATTATTAAACATTAATTATATTTCCATAAAGTATTATTTACTTGGAAATCTTTCAAGAAATGTTATTGGAGTATTATCTCAGTCGAGAAATATTAAATGAATATTATTTCGAATATTCATTTAGAGTTTGATTATTTCATGAATATTATTTCAAGATTCATTTAGAATATTGTTTATTAAATGAATATTATTTTCAAATATTCATTTAAGGTTTTATATATTCAATGAATATTACTTTAAGATATTTCTTTGAAATTCTAATTACTTAAGGAACATTATTTCAAATATTCCTTGAGAGTATTGATTACTAAATGAATATTAATTGGATATTCATTTAGAATAGTATTTATTAAATGAATATTATTTGGATATTCATTTAAGGTTTTATTTACTTAATGAATATTATTTTAAAATATTCAGTTGAAGTTCTAATTACTTATGGAATATTGTTTTGAATATTTCTTTAAAGTTTTGATTACTAAATGAATATTAATTGGATATTCATTTAGAATACTATTTATTTAATGAATATTATTTTCAAATATTCATTTAAGGTTTGATTTACTTAATAATCATTATTTTAAATATTTATTTGAGTTTATCTATTTATCGAATATCATCTTGAATATTCATTGGAAGTTTTATTTATTTAATGAATATTATTTTGAATATTCATTTAAAAAGAGATTTATTAATAAATAATTTTATATATTCATTCGGGGATTACTTACGAGTAATATTATGATTTAAAAATAGTCCTTAATTATTATTGATTTAATAAATATTCTTGGAATATTTATGTAAATTCTTTTAAATTCTCTTTATAATGATTTATATCATACAAAGATTATCTTTTACCTTCAGATATGGGGTAAAATATTTCGGAATATCTTATGACTATTTATATCAAGGGGAGGTTCCTAAACTTTAATTTCATTTAAATCTATCTTAAAGAAGATTTAAATACTCGCTCAACTTCCAAACGTATATAAGGGGACCTCACTTGAGCGATGTTATTTATTGGTCTGCCCGGTCCTATACTTGCTAAAACTATCTTGTCACTCACACCTTGATTCTTTCAAGCATCGATATGAGTCTTTTGGTTACCTCCTCAACGCTCGAGGGGTATGATTGATGTAACAAGTTTATATCCATTAACAAGCATCAGCTTGGGAAATATTGGTGAATTTTCCTTTCCAATTAGATACGACTACTTTGTGGAGTCCTATCAACAAGTGTTACACTTGGGGAAAAAGGGGAACGAACTTTACGTTTCAGAGTCATGGATGATATTCGAACTAGGAGACGCGTAAGTGGCCGAGTGGCGCCGGTCCAGCAATAGCCCAACCGTTGGCTTAGGAGTTCCAGAGGGCGGTAAACAAGTAAATCCGTCGGAGCTACCTTCTACATGTAGAGAACGACTGATGAGATGCATGACATACGACTGATCATCGTAAACATCAGGGCATCTGGCGCGGCAATGCTCCCGTATTAGTTCATCTTCTAAAAGTGAGAAATTTCTACAACACTGTTGGTGTTGGCAAGGTGAAAAAGTGTTGAAACCGGAATTGCAACATTTTCCTGCAAGTTCCTCTTTTATGATAATTGAGAATATCTTGCTTATCTTTTGCATAGCAGATATTCATTCAAAACAAATATATTTTTGAGTTACCTTGTAACTTCATCTCATACCTTATATTGGTACTACATCGTTAATGCATGGCATATGGTTTCAAAGATATTTTGGACTGTCATATATTATCACTGTTCAATTATATTTCTGGTGGGCTATTGCTCACCCTTGCTTTATTTATTTATATCACAACAACAGCTAGATCAGATGGCCGCGCAAGGCGCACGCAGCGTAAGCAGGTGTCAACCGTCAGAGGTTTACCGCTAAGGTCTTGGCTACCTTTATTGAGGATGCAACTACTGGTAGGCTAGTTGTTAGCAATTGAGCCTCAAATGTATTTATATTATGGTATCTATTAATGGATGGCAAAGAGTATGTAATTGTACAATTGTAATTCTTTGGGTTGTAAGAACTCAGACTTGTGATTAATAATATTGTTGGTTACTCTGATTTCATCTCTGGGACTATAACGGGTGTGTTTTATGTTGTTGTTTTGGGTCACAAGGT
Organism: Kitagawia praeruptora; assembly: GCA_037693485.1. Taxonomy (NCBI): domain Eukaryota; kingdom Viridiplantae; phylum Streptophyta; class Magnoliopsida; order Apiales; family Apiaceae; genus Kitagawia; species Kitagawia praeruptora. Next base: position 1,263,830 of record CM075349.1, read on the forward strand.
TGTAATTTAAATTATGTTGGTTTTGTGGTTGGATATTGAGACCGTAACGACCAGATCCCTGACCCTGGATCTGGGGGTGTTACAACCATGCTTACACAATTGGCTCTTAAGCTAAAGCAATCAATGTGATCCTATAACTAGAGTATGTTAATCTCTCTCAAGCATTAACACTCTCGAAACATTCAACACAATTAACCACTTTTAGTAATTCAATCAATCAGGTAATTAGAGTCAAGTTAATCTTTTCCAAGCATTAACGCTCTCAGAAATCCAATGATGCTCTCGCACTCAAATTCAATTCTGCTAATCGTATGTGTGCCTCTAGTAAGTAAATCTCTCGATCCATACCCCTATTTGCATATAATTAATCCATGATATCGGCCGATTACACAAATTAATGATTAAAACATATCAATCAGAATTAACCATAATCAATCAAACCACTATGAAAATCATGCCAATATTAGTGCAAACATGGCTTCCCTTTAAGCCCTAGAAATAACTACTCGCTAATAATTAAACAAGTAAAACAACTAGTAAAACAAGAAAACATAATTAAACTAAGAAGAACAAAGAAAAGATTAAGAGAACAAAACCTTCAAACTTCAATGTTGTCACCCAAAAGAAGAGTCATGGTGTTTCTCTACCTCTCCAACTAATAATACTAATCTACTCTAAACTATATTATCTGATCTAATATTACCTCCTAATCTCCTTTACATCATACCCTAGATGTGTTTATATAGGCTCTAAAAGTCTTGCCCAATAAAAGTATTTTAATACTCTAAATAAATTACAAGTAGGATTCCATAACTGAATAGGATTCCTTAATTAAAATTCGTCACTTCTTTTTCTCCTCTGTTTCTGGGCTCTTCCAGTTGGATTTTGCTTATTGGACCACCTCTGAATTAAAGATAATTCCACAAGCTTCGCGTGGACAGTAAGATCGTCAAATTCTGACTTCTGGAACTCAAGATATGGCCAAAACAGTGCAGGCAGCCCGTGTAGCCCAATATTACGAATTTTCTCCTATTTTATCTCCAAAATAGCTCTTTTTGCTCCAAATCCTTCCAAGTTATGAATTCTTTATTTCCTACAATAAAACAATAAAATCTATTAAATAAAAATCCAAATCAATGCAAAACACAATAAATATGAGAATAAAATCATCTAAAATATATATAAAAATATACTCTATCAATATTCATTTAGGATTTTATGTACTTGATGAATATTATTTTAAAATATTCATTTGAAGTTCTATTTACTTAAGGAATATTGCTTCGAATATTCCTTTAAAGTTTCGATTACGAAAAGAATATTATTTGGCTATTCATTTAGAATATTATTTATTAAATGAATATTATTTTCAAATATTCATTTAAGGTTTGATTTATTTAGTGAATATTATTTTAAATATTTATTTGAGTTTATTTAACTAATGAATATTATATTGAATATTCATTTAAAGAAGAGAGTTATTTAGTAAATGATTCTATATATTTATTCGAGGATTACTTACGAGCAATATTATGATTTAATCATATTCCTTAATTATTATTGATTTAATAAATATTCTTGGAATATTTATTTAAATTCTTTTATGTTCTTTTTATAATAATTCATATTATTCAAAGATTATCTTTCATCTTCAGATATGGTGTAAAATATTTCGGAGTATTTTATTACTATTTTTATCAAGGGGAGGTTCCCAAACTTTATTTCCATTTAAATCTATCTTAAAGAAGATTTAACTACTCGCTCAACTTCCAAACATATATAAGGGGACCTCACTTGAGAGATGTTATTTATTGGGCTGCCCGGTCCTATACTTGTTACACTATCTTGTCACTCATATCTTGATTCTTTCAAACATCGATATGAATCTGTTTGGTTACCTCCTCAACGCTCGAGGGGTAAGAATTGATGGAACAAGTTTATATCCATTAACAAGCATCAGCTTGGGAAATATTGGTGAATTTTTCTTTCCAACTAGATACGACTACTTTGTGGAGTCCTATCAACAAGTAAAATACTTGGGGAAAGGGGGAGGAACTTTACGTTTCAAAGTTATGGATGTGAAATGAACTAGGAGATGCGTAAGTGACCCAGTGGCGCCGGTCCAGCAAATGGCCCAACCGTTGGCCGGGGGGTTCCAGAGGGCGGTAGACAAGTAAATCCGTCGGTGCTTCCTTCTACATGTAGAGAACAAGAGGTGGGGAGCATAACATGCGACTGATCATCGTGTAAATGCTATGTCTCCTGGCGCGTCAAACTCCAGTATTAGTTCATCTCTCAATGTTGGAAAATTTCCTGCAACATTATTATTGTTGGCAGGTTTGAATATCGTTTGAACTGGAATTGCAATATTCCTCCTCCAAGTTCCTTTATTATGAAAATTTGATAATATCTAGCTTATCTTTGACATAGCAGATATTTCTTCGGAACAATTATATTTTGAGTTACCGTGTAACTTCATCTCATACCTTATATTGGTAATACGTTCGTTAATGCATGGCATATGGTTTCAAAGATATTTTGGACTGTTATATATTATCACTGTTCAATTAGATTTTTGGTGGGCTATTGCTCACCCTTGCTTTATTTATTTATATCACAACAGCTAGATCAGATGGCCGCGCAAGGCGCACTCAGCGTAAGCAGGTGTTAGCTGTCAGAGGATTTACCGCTGAGGTCATAGTTACCATTCCTGAGGATGCAACTACTGGTAGGCTAGATGTTAGCATTTGGGCATCAAATGTATTTATATTATGACATATACAAATGGATGGCAAAGAGTATGTACTGATTAATTGTAATTCTTTGGGTTGTAAGAACTCAAACTTGTGATTAATAATATTGATAGTTACTCTGATTTCATCTCTGGGACTATAACGGGTGTGTTTTATGTTGTTGTTTTGGGTCACAAGGTTGTAATTTAATTATGTTGGTTTTTTGGATGGATATTGAGACCGTAACGACCAGATCCCTGACCCCGAATCTGGGGGTGTTACACAGAACCACATCAGAACCCTTGCAGACATGTAGAACTCCACCTTTACCTTGAAAACTGAAACCCTTGATGTCTAACATACTCAAAGATATCAGATTTTTTGTCATAAGTGGAACATGCCTAACATCATTCAATGTGCAGAATTTACCATCATGTGTTCGAATTTTAATCGAACCTATTCCAACCGTCTCACAAGCAAAACTGTTAGCCATAGAAATCTTGCCACCGTCTACTCGCTCGTAGGTTGTAAACCACTCCCTGCACGAACATATATGATAAGACGCTCCAGAATCAAGGATCCACACATCAGAGTGATGCGTGTCCTTGATAGTAACTACAGCAATATCTTCTTCGGAATCAGCACCAGCTACAGCAGCAGTATCTGTCAATTTATCCTGTTTCTTCTTTTTCTTGGGACAGTCAGATTTCTAGCGTCCCTTCTCTTTACAGTAATTACAGACATCATTAGCTCTCAAACCCTTAGAAGCTGGTTTCTTGGATTTATACTTCCCCGACTTTCCATGTCCGGTACTCCCGCTAGCTACCAACCCAGCAACATGATTATCTGCACCTGTACCAGCCGCCTTATGGCGCAGCTCTCTAGAATGAAGAGAATATTTAACCTCCTCTAGAAAAATAGTATCTTTACCAACAATAAACGAGTGCACAAAGTTCTCATACGATAATGGTAAAGAAACTAACAGAATCAAAGCAGCATCCTCATCTTCAACTTTAACATCAATATTACGCAATTCTAATAAAATTGTGTTTAATTGATCTAAGTGATCACGAAGAGGCATACCTTCCTGCATTCGCAGACTGAACAGACGTTGTTTCAGAAGCAACTTATTTGTTAAAGACTTTTTCATGTAGAGACTTTCAAGCTTTAACCATAAACCAGACGCGGTATCCTCCTCCGCAATTTCAGTAATAATATCATCTGCAAGACACACAATGTGCCTTTTCTTACAGAATGGCCATCTCAGCGCTTGTAGAAGCAGCCGTTTTTGTGTTCAATGACGCCCAGAGCCCCTGTTGTTTTAACAGGGCACGCATCTTGATTTGCCATAGATTGAAACTATTTCTCCGAGTAAATTTTTCGACCTTAACTTTAATACCACCAGACATCTTTCTCCCAGAACCGTATATGTGAACAGTACCCGTGAACAGTACCTGTGAACAGTGCCGTGAACAGTGCCCGTGAACAGTGCCCGTGAACAGTGCCGTATGAACAGTACCGTATGAACAGTACCTTCTTCTCCGGTGATGAACAGTAACTCTGCCTGAGCAGTGTCGTCTTCTCCGGCGATGAACAGTGGGTGTCTTCTCCGATGATGAACAGTAACTATGCCTGAACAGTGTCGTCTTCTCCGGAGATGCCTCAGATAATTTTAAATGATTACATGCATTTCTTATTTTTAGACACAATTTAAGGGGTTAGGTGTGGTAGGTGGTGGTAGGTGGTGCCGCCGGAGGAACAGTAGTCAAGGCATTCTAACAGGCTCCTTATGCTTTTACGTGCTTACTTCTCCAAGTCGAAATATCTGGACTAATCGACCATTTTCTCTTGTAGATAAAAGTGGCCATGTCAGATGCTTGTTAAACTCTGGATGCTTAGCATTTTTTGATCTTCGAGGTTTGTTGAAGAGACTGTTGCAGAAATTTGCATGCCCGGTGGAGGAGTGGCCAATGTTGAATGACCTAAGAGGGTTCTGAAGTCTGCACAGAAAACATCTTTGGAATTGCTTTGTTCTTGGACTTTCATCACTAGAACTGTTTTCTCTCTGACATGGTTGGAGGAACCAGAGATTTAGAGTGAAAGATCATGGGAAATCTTACACATTGACATAGGTACTCTTATAATCATCTGCGTGCAGATCTGAGACTGTTATTGTTTTATACATGAAATTTTAGAAAACTTCAAATATCTGTGCCAAGAGGTAAAACTGATCCAAAGCTCAACTAAATTATGCGATCTTTGTAATTTGATTCTAGATATTTCTGAGTTGATTTAATTGAACTTCGGTTTTTCTAATCACATTTCAAGTCCTAAAGCTACAACCAAACCTTTTTTTTTCTACTCTGTTTTCTTGGAAGTAGAGTTTTTATAAAAATAGATTGAAATTTGAACTGGCTTAACTGCATAATAAACTAGGTTTGCTTCCGACAACAATTGCTTCAGACAACAATACGTGATTATATGCATGTTTGGCTAGGATTAAAGCTAGTGACTTAGAAGTGATTTTTGACTTTAAGTTAAAAATCAACTCGAGATTAAATATTACTGTGGTTACTTTCTTCTAGTATCCAAATTCTGTTCTGCCTACTTCATTTCCGAATTAACGTTAACATGAATTTTCTTTTAATGCATGGACTGATACATGGTATATATGCATCCAACAAATTCATACACAGTAATTAATTTCCAAGAGAGACTCCTCAATGTACACGTATTATAATGATATTTCCTAAATGTACACGTATTATAATGATATTTCCTAAATTCTTACAAGTCATGCAACTCGAGCGTATTATAATGATATTTCCTCAATGTACACGTATCTATCATGTAGGTAAGTAGATGGGTGCGGGTCTTTCTGTGTGTGCGTGTGTTATATAGGACTGGAGGCCTGGGTGAGGAATATCTGATGAACAATTGGGATACTAAACAAAATTAAACAAATTTGATGTAAAAGCACTTGAATACCAGGAAATATGCTCTGTATTAACAATCGATAGCCTTCTACACTAGATTTTCGCATGCTTGAATTTGACAACTTTCTGCTTTTCCGTCTATTAAATTCTTCCACTAAGAGTAGATGAACTTTGGGGAGGAATAGAATGTGGCAGTCCAAGTGGATTTGTTGGAGAAGCTGATAATCTGGTTCTTTGTGATGGAGAGAAACTTAATCGGGGTCCTGGCATAATTATTCCATTAAGGCTTGGTGATCTAGACATGTTTTTGGAAACATGTGATCCTGGCTCTTGTAATGGAAATCGGGATGAAAATTTCATTTGTTGTATAATTTTGAGATGTTCCGCAATGGTCCTCATTGTTGGCCTTTCCGACGGATCTGTTTGAAGACATCTTTGAGCTATATCAGCCACTAACCGTGCTGCCTTGGCTGGGAACAACCCTTTGAACTGAGGGTCCATAATCAGTGACAACCTACCATCATCTGATAAATACGGCCGACTCCACCTAATTATGTTCCTCTCCTCCTTGGGTTGGTGGATGTCAAGGTTTCTCCTACCTGTAAGCAATTCAAGAAGCACAACACCAAAACTCCAGACATTGCTCTTAGGTGTGAGCAGTCCTTTTTCAGGCATTTCCACTGAAAGACTTGTCCGTGCCTGAACATATTGCACAACATAGAAATTAAATATTTATGAAAAAAAGAAAGCTCCTCAGCTTCCACCTGATCAAAGTCAATGGAAACATAAATCTATTTAAGCAATTTTTAGTATGAAAATTACTTACAACTGAGTTGCTGGATATGTCGGTCTCAGGGATTTGGCTTATGCAACCATATCCCGACAGTTTTGCACTAAAATCTTTGTCAATTTGTATATTTGCAGTTGAAAATTCATGAAACATTGCCTGTCATAAAAAATGGATTCATTTGAGGAACAGGCCATTGTGCATGAAGAAATAGCATCCATTCAGTTGTCATCCCAACTTTGTTCAGTTAAGTTGCAAGTTTTAATTATTATTTTTTTAAAGTTCTGGTTACCTGGAATGGCCCTTCGTCATGCAAGAAGGTCAAACCTTGTGCAGCACATGAAGCAACTTTCATTCTGGTATTCCAATCTATTGGAGGACCATCAGATCTTTCATATAAAAGACGGTCTAAGCTTCCATGGTATAACCTCTCATACACTAGCATCCTCCATTCGGATCCCTCCTGTGCATGAAAGCCAAGTAACTTACAGATATAAGGGTGTTGCAAACTGGCAAGTGTATTCACCTCATTCATAAATTCTCTCCGGCCCTGTAAAAAAGCACGCAAATAGTGATAAGTGAAACAAATCTTGAACTCCACAACATAAAATAAAAATATCTTAGAACCTAGAATATAAGTGGAACAAATTTACAGAATTTAGATAATTTATTTTGTAAACAAGAACATGTAGTGAAAAATCTAATATTTGAATAATATATAGCTGAAAACAGTACTTATTAATCAGTGCATAGATAGCAGCACAAATATTCCCTAAAGAAGTAAATGCAGCGAAACAGAAAACAAAAAGCACTAAATATATTTCATAAACCCAACAAAAATAAATGGAAGTTTTATATTACCTGGCTTGTTGATTTAAAGCGAGTTACCGTGGCTTCAAGTTTCCTTAAGCCAGAACTGTCATCGCCAAAGGATGCTTTGTATACTGAGGAAGAATGACCTTCTGACAAACATCGCTCTGGAGAGAAATTATGACAGGCAGTCGCAAGTTCTTCGAATGAGAAGTTCCTCACTTTCCCTGTAATAGGAAGGGTTTGAGGCGATGGGAAAGGAAGTAAAGGAGGTAATGCTGGAGGCAGTGGCAGTGGACCAGATATATTAGAATGGCCACTGGCATTCAAAACTTTGAAACTGCCCAGGTTCTTTAGAACTGAGGCATTTTGAGGTGCAGGAAGAGGAAGGGGTATTGGATTTGGGGTCTGACGCTCTTTCATTGATCCAAATCGACTCTTAGAGGCTTCTTGTTCCTCATAATCAACTGACAGAGCATCTTGCTCTGCTGCATCTAAGCTTGAAGGTGCAGACAGAGCCCTTGCTCTAGTGCTGGTGGTGTTATTAGGCTGCACATGTTTAACCCTGTCTCTGAAACTTGATGGGGCAGACTGCAAACTTCGAGTTTGAGTTGGTGGTTCTGGCAATGCAGTGGGTGCATGGTCCTGAGGGTTAACTCGTTTTACATACATATTCTGCTCCGACCTCTTTTTCTTGCCTTTTGAAACTTTGAAACATCCCATCTTTAGCTCGGAATTTCGAACAGTAAAACCACACAAATGTTCCTGTCAAACAGATAGTTAAAGGTATTGACATCAGAACATATGAATGCCAAAAAGAACACATGAAAGGCTTATTGCAGAAAGGCTTCCAGTAAGAAAACGGATATATCCAGAATAAGATTTTCACGTGAAGCTTCAAACTTCCTAAACCGTAATCTTAACTTTTAAAACCTTGCATAAAAGAGGGTACACTTAGAACAGTAACAAAAATAGCATGTCTAGAAAATTCGTGATCGCCACACCATTAGGCTATATTTTATTATTAGCTTCCTGTACTATTAGAGTGTTTGCTTTCATTTTGAACTATTACTTCCTGTTGATTAGATATCAGCACGTACTAGTTCATTTTTGTGGAACTAATAAGATGTAATAGAAGGTCATAATATATTAGTAATGCTGAAATGAGGTGAAATGTGATGAAAATAAGAATACATTTCACAAAATAAATTTTAATTGATTATTATCCTCTAATTCCGATCCGTAATTAATAGCCTTAATTCTTTTTACGAATAAAGGAGCTATGATATTAGACAGCAATACGGTAAAAGACACCGAAAAATCTCCTACCAACAGACATCAGAAGTGATTCTAAAATAAACATAACCGTGATTAAAAAATTTAGGATTACTAACTGTTAGAAATAAGACCCTAGCTATGCTAAGGAATGAACACCAGAAATTGTTCTGTATTAATATTCTGTGTTGTTGATTACAAGAGCTCCTAAGCCCTATTTATAAGCTTAATTAGCCTTCATCTACGTAACTGATTACATCACAATTACTGTGGATCTTCTGACTATGACTTACTGTAACAAGTAGACTTATTTTAGCACACAATATTTGACACGCCCCCTCACTCGAAATCCCATCTTCGGATGAAAGACCTTTCTTGGGATTGAAGAGTGGACACTAGTAGCCCTTGAGCTTAATCTGAGCATCCAACTTGACCCATTTTTAGGCTTGACCGATCTTGAGTTTATTGAGTCTTTTGGGATACCGGGACTCGAACTTGCGACCATACGGTATATTTTAGGCCATGTCAAAAACATAAAAAAATGCTGCTTTTCAGCACAACGGTGGATGACCACCAATCAGTCCTTGAACTGATTATTTAAGAAACCGAGACTCGACTTTGTGATCACTCGGTTATTGACAACTCGGTTATTGACAAGATATAGCAGTGAACTGTGTGTATGTCTGTATACATACTACTATTTCTGCTTTGTCGTCGTGGCAGTGAACTGTGTGTACATCTGTATATACACTACTTCTGCTGCTTGCTTTTCCATTTATGCCAGTGAACTAATAATGCCCCTGAACTATTTAATTTGCAGCATTGTAAAAAATTGGAGTGATACCGTAATATCAACTACCACTTGAATACTACACAATTAAATCTATAACGGGCAATTTCTTAAAATCAAAGTGATACATTTTTAAAAGATCCCGATTTTTTTTTTAAATATTAACACTACTTTCCCTTAAGAAAATAAATGTAAAATAATTTTTTTATCGGATCTAAAATCATATAATCACTTTTTTATCTTTTTTTTTTCTTTTCTTATCCTTTTTTTTACTGCAACCAGCCTCATGGTCGACAACATTTTTTTTCTGGTCGACAACATTTTTTTTCCTGGTCGACAACATTTTTTTCAGCATCTTTCTTTCTTTTTTTTTTTAGATGCTTTTGCTTTTTTTTTTGCTTTTCTTTTGCTTTATCATCTTTTCTTTTTTGTTTACATCTCCACCCTTTTTTTCATTACAGACTTCTTTTTCTTCTTCTCTTCCTCTTTCTCTTCATCTGCACATCCCTTGCACATCCCATCTGAACTCACTAGCCAATCTGGCCCTGGAGAAATTTAACTGACTCACCTCCTTTTTTTTTTCAGTCTCCCCCTTTTTTCCTATCTCCTCCACTTTTTTTCATGTCGATATATATATATATACGTGTATATATATGATTTGTATCAACTGTACTAAATGGAGAAGATGTTACCACAAAAGGACTGGGCTAGAAGAGGCGATCAGCTTTCCCAGAAGAAGCATCGCTGGAAAATGTCCGGAAAGGGACTCACGCGCCGGCGCGTGGTGCGCGTGGGCGGCGACCGGCGGAGCGTGGGAGGCGCGTGAGGGCGCGTGTACGGTTGTTTTTCAGATCAGAAAAATTCTGGTAGGTCGTCTTTCAATGGTCTGTACTGTGGTGTCTTTGTATTTCCGCTTTGTTGTGTTTTGTGTTTTCGATTTCTTAGCAGAGGTCTCCAGAGGTCTCTGTTTTCTTCCTGTTTTCTTGAAAACAAGGAGCTGATTCTTCTCTTCTGTGTTTCCCTAGGATTTTACATGCTCTGATACCATGTTAGAAATAAGACCCTAGCTATGCTAAGGAATGAACACCAGAAATTGTTCTGTATTAATATTCTGTGTTCTTGATTACAAGAGCTCCTAAGCCCTATTTATAAGCTTAATTAGCCTTCATCTACGTAACTGATTACATCACAATTACTGTGGATCTTCTGACTATGACTTACTGTAGCAAGTAGACTTATTTTAGCACACAATATTTGACACTAACAAAATGAGGTTTAATCATTAATCTGACTCCCCAATATTGTACCAAGAAAAAAGAAAGTCTTCCGATCATACGACGAAAGTACCGGAAATAACTGGTTTCATTGAGTCTTGACCTAAAATGGAGCAAGTAGAATAAAAGTATACCAACTGAGTTCATCATTAATGATTTTGTGTCGATACACACTACCATCATCAACTAAAGCCAAAGGTGGCTTCATCATATTTGGGCATTGAGCAGACAGGTTAAACTCTTTTGCAGTACATAAACATTGCAATCATCTAGTCAAGAAACTAGCAAATTACCACTACCCAACAAACCTCAAAAGTAACTAAAACATTGGGAATAACCTCAAACTAAAATATGTACTAAAAATCCAAGAATCAAATTTTAAACCACTTGACAAAACACAAATTGTTACCACATAAACAACAACATATACACCTATTAACAGACCCAAATACCAAAAAAGAAAAAAAAATCACAAACCATAATATACAGAACACAGTTATATATAGACACATACCTGAAAGGCAGAGGAGCAAGTGAAAGAAAAGGAGAGTGATGTTGAGAAGCTGTAAAGATTGGATCTTTAAGAATCAGAAATGAAAGAAAATCAAGAAAGTTTGAGATTAGGAGAAACAAGTCAAAAGAATACTACTAAAGAAGAAAGAAACAAAGTACAGAAAAGTGTCCAAGTGAACCAAGGCAGTGGTCAAACTAAACATTAAAAATGAACCACCCTTTTGCTATTTCCAACTCAGAATCATTCCCATTTCACCATTTTGCCCTTGATACATTGTTGCCTTGGGCTTGCCCATTTTTAAATCTTTCAACAATCAACACAGATTTACAATTTCAAGAAAGGGGTCCGGTCTGTGGCAAACGGTTTGCCACAGACCCTTTATTTGGCATACTATTTCAAAGAGCCAACGGCTCTGATTTAAAAAAAAAATTTGCACCGTACCGCATAAACTTTATGCGGTACGGAATAATTACCAAAATGTCCCTACTGTTCAGGTACCGCAGAAACTTTCTGCGGTACGGTGAACAGTAGATTTTTTATGTGAAAACAGGGGGCATTTTGGTAATTACTCCGTACCGCATAAAGTTTATGCGGTATGGTATTGTTTTTTTTTAAATCACAGCCGTTGGATCAACCATCCAACGGTCCAGAAACAGTATGTTGAATAAGAGGTCCCTGGCATACGTTTGCCAGGGACCGGGAGCCTTCAAGAAAAGGGCAATTTCAAGAAAAGGGGTTTCGTTAGTTTATCATGTACGTACCACTGTTCTAAAAATCGGTCTGGCTGATTAATCGGCACCTAGGTGCTAGGCGGTAATTAAATGTTTAAAATTTGTAAAAATCGGTCATTAAGCATTTTTTTTGATTAGACGGTCCTAGACGAAATTAGGCGGGATTAGGCGGTTTAAATTATATTTTTAAATATTAAAATTAAATTATATAAAAATAATATTTTAATATATCCGATTAATATTCCAATTAATCATTCCAATTAATCATCGCCTAGCCGATTAATAGCTAGAATATAGGTTCATCGCCTAGACCCACCTAGCTATTTTTGGTACGTACACAATCAGTCTTTGTTGTATTGGTCCAAAACATTGCATTACTTAACTACTTGCGTTTATGACTTTAAACTACTTACTTGTTCTATTTTATTAGTACTATTATTACTACATCATCAACTATTTTATATCAACTGAGTATTGGAGTATGTATTTTGAATTCAAAGTTTTTTCTTTGGATTCATTATTTAACTTAATTATAAAAGTCATTTTCATCCGCTCCGCGACTTTTGAAGTGCATCCGAAGCGATGAATGATGCGAATAACATTATTAATTGAGTTGATTAGACAATGATGCAAAATGGGATTTGATTTTTTATGATAAGTACGGATACCAACATCAACATTGTTTCTCTGGAACCCGCATCCAACCAACCGCATTTCCATATTATAACAACAAATCGATCAATAATACAAAATTAAATACATTGCTTGTTTCCTATATTTATTCTCATCTACAAAATCATTTTATATCAATGTCATATATCTCCGTTTCTTGTAACATTTTATAAATTTTTATCAATGTCTTGATAATTTATATTTATATTATTTTTAATTTACCCACTTTGTATGCTTAAAGCTATTAATTTAATTATTAAAATTTAATATATAGTTGATGCGATTTGAATCTAAATATAATCACATGCGTAGGATGTGGATTGAGAGAAAGTAAGAAATCAAAGTTGATTTGCGCTAGGCATTGCGGAAGATATCTATGTATGTTGAACCAAATGAGAAGTGGTACATCCATCTATGTACGTCATGCAACAAAATGATAGAAAATGAGGAAGAAAAATTTATATCTTGTTTTCGAGTTTTAAAAGAAAAAAAAAATAAGTAAAAGGTAAGTGAAGTAATTTCATTTTCATTTATATTAGTGCTTCCAAAATTTTAACAAAAATAAAAGTAAATGAAAATGAATGTAAATTTAACATATTTTTTTACTTCAAAATTTTCATTACAATATGGAATGAAAATAATTTACTTACTCATTATTTACTTTCTTCGATTTTTAAAACTAGGAAGTAAGACGTTAAACATACTACTCTATATACAGGAATGTACCATTCTGATATTGCCAACAACACGTTGGTGGTGCAGTGTTGAGCCACTGACATCCTTTGAAGGAGTTCAGGGGTTCGACTCACACGTGTGCGTGAGTTTCTTAGTTTGTATTAGGTTTTATTTCTGTATTTGTAATTCTTAGTTTGTATTAGGTTTTATTTCTGTATTTGTAATTATGTACTTGGCCGGATTTCCTTCGGAAACAGCCTCCTTATTGTATAGGGGCATGGTCTGCGTACATCTACCCTATTTTGAGTGGGGGATTTGAAATATTCACGGTATGCTTGGACAAAACAGGTGGAATTGTTGAGTGAACGTCAAGTTCTCAAAGTGTTTTTTCCCAGCGTTTTTGAAATGGAAGCTGAGGTTTATGAATAACAACCATTTTTTACATATGTTGTTAGGTGGAATTGTTGAGTGAACGTCAAGTTCTCAAAGTGTTTTTTCTCAGCGTTTTTGAAATGGAAGCTGAGGTTTATGAATAACAACCATTTTTTACATATGTTGTTAACATTTTTATATTTCCCTGTGTGCGGAACCGGGGGTGACTGGTGGCAACATAGGTGAAAATTTTGATTAACTTATTTTAGTGGAACTGTTTTATACGATTCCAGTTAAAAATCAGTAAAAATTTATTTAAAATCCCGATTAACTTTTAAAAATTAATGAAAACATTTATTAGCTTCGATAATTACTTTATGATCCTAATTCCGTCACGGCTTATCATTATTTCAAACATGGGGTCCGTTCACTAGCAAATGTTTGCTAGTGAACTGTTTTCCAGCATATGATTTCCCAGCCGTTGGATCGTTGATCCAACGGCTGGGATTTAAAAAAAAAATTACACCGTACCGCAGAAACTTTCCGCGGTACGGGGTAATTACAAAAATGCCCCTACTGTTCACGTACCGCAGAAAGTTTCTGCGGTACGGTGAACAGTAGATTTTTTATGTGAAAACAGGGGGCAGTTTTGTAATTATCCCGTACCGCGGAAACTTTCCGCGGTACGGTGTAATTTTTTTTTTAAACCCCAGCCGTTGGATCAACGATCCAACGGCTGGGACATCATTTGCTGTGTAACAGTAAAATAACAGTAACATATGCTTCACAAAAATTGAACTTCCTATCTAATGTTTGGTGCAAAGTTCAGGCTACGGGGGAGAACAATTTCCCACTACTTCTGAACAGCATAGCAATTAGCAACAGATGAGGGGGGTGTTTGGGAGAATTTATTTTTCAAAATAAATCAACTTATTCTAAGTTGAAAGTTAAGATTTCTAATTTTCCAACTTATTTTTGCAATTTATTGAATTTCAAACATACATTAAATACTTGTATAAAAAAATTATCAAAATATAAAATTTTTATCCGAAAATAAGTTCATAAGTTAAGCTAAGCCAAACAGACCCGATATATTCATATTTTATACTCCCTCCGGTCCATTATATAAGGCATTTGACTTTTCTGCACGTAACTTTAGGTGCTTTGACTATATAGCTAAAATTATTATTTTTTAATTTTTCCTTTTTTGAATAAAAATATGATACTTTAATTTTTATTTAGAAAAAGAAATTTTAAAAAATAATAATTTTAGCTATGTAGTCAAAACACCTAAAGTTACGTGCAGCAAAAATCAAATGCCTTATATAATGGACGGGAGGGAGTATTTTAATGCAGCCCTGCGCAATGGGAAATATAGAAAGAGGCAAAGATTACGTTTTAGTTATTACTGCTCGGCATACGATTAAGAAACAAAATTACATGGAGAACGTAAATAAAGACGTACAGTAGTACTATAAATCGATTTTGGACCGTGATCGAACAATCAACGAAATCCCTAATCGTTATTAATTATTAGTAATGTAGTAGTAGCTCTCTAGCTCAAATTCCTCTCACAAAACACATGAATATGGACTCATATAGATCTATATATCTTCTTAAGAGCAGCAGCAGAGATGCCATAGATATAGAGATATATCAAGATCTTAGGTCCATTGTAGACACGTACCGGGCTTATGTCACCCTGCAATAAGCAAAAGCAATATATACGAGATATAAGAATTTTCCATAAGGTTAGTAGAGCATATTACTGTATTATAAGATCGGGGTTCGGTTACACAACACAAGGTTCCAGAGCCGTTGGATCAACGATCCAACGGTTCTGATTTAAAAAAAATTGTACCGTACCGCAGAAACTTTCCGCGGTACGGAGAAATTACCAAAATGTCCTCACTGTTCACGTACCGCAGAAATTTTCTGTGATACGGTGAACAGTAGATTTTTTATGTGAAAACAGGGGGCATTTTGGTAATTTCTCCGTACCACAGAAACTTTCCGCGGTACGGTACAAATTTTTTTTTAAATCAGAACCGTTGGATGGCTGATCCAACGGTTCTGGAACCTTGTGTTGTATAAGGCTTATTCTGCAACCGGTTGCAGGTGACCGGGAGCCTATAAGATCTGTAAGATTCTGGTAAAATCTTTCTTTCTCTAACAATGGCTTATGTTAGGTAAGCAGATTTACCAAGATGGACGTATTATATTCTTAATAGTATCAAGTTAAAATGAAATTAGTTTGACAGATCGAAAAAAATATTAAAATGAAAGTTGTCGGAATCAAAACAAATTACTAAATTAAGTTAATGTAAAATGAAAGAAAGTAATTATAACCTGCTGCAGTCAGTGGAGGGGCTAATGGCGTAAGGAATTTTAACACCACACTTTCCGGGGAGAGCAGCGGCAAAACTATAGTTAATCCCTTTGAGGGAACCAGCAAGTGACTTAAGGCAAATGCATGCCTGTTTGCGGTCAGCAGGGGTCCTGGCTAGGTTATTAAGACCCCTCACTCCATTGCAACATCCTGCAGGGGGAGGCCCGCCCTTCTGGAGGTATTGCAAGCAGGCTCCGAGTTTGCCAGTCACCTGACCACATGTTAGACCCTCCACAACTGCTGAACGATCGATCACCACTACCATCAACATCACCGCCACTGCGATAGCCAACTTAGAAACTCCCATTTTTACAGTACGTGAAAGATTTTGTTTACTTTTTTCACTTGGTAGTAGATGGAATGGAGTGTGTGTGTGTTTGCAAAATGAGCTCTGGTAAGGTTTGTTTATATAGGCAATTTTAAGAGACGTGGGCAGTCGGCAGTGTAGCCAGTCCAGTGACTAGTGAGAGTGAATTCACATTACACATGCATGGCATAGCAGACAATATGTACAGTTGGTAGTTGTGGCCAATTTAATTCGGTTGTTGTATGTATTATCAACTACGTGCAGTGCATACAACGATATAAATGCATTCTATAGTACAGTAATTCTCAGAAAAATTGACAAAAATGACTGTTTTTTTGAAGAAAAATGATGAAAATACCCGTTTTTGGAAAAATGCGTAAAACTACCTTGCGGGATACGCATTTGCCAAATGGGTAAATGGGTATCTGGCAAATGCGTATCCTTCACAAATCTTTTTTTTTTTAAAAAAAATTCTGGTTGGGATACGCATTTGCCAAATGCATTTGCCAAATTTTTTTTTAAAAAAAACGGATATTTTTGTCAATCACCCTAATTCTCAAGGAAACGGATGTAGAAGATTCCTAAATTATTTCGACATGGTTTTTAAAATCTACATTTTAAACAATTTAGTTGGAAATCAATTTTATCCTAATATATTGTAACAATCTAATGGTTGTAATTCCCCCTCTCTCATATGAGAGGTGATGAGAGGTGTTAAGTTCGATTTCATTCTTCAATAATATTTCATCCCATATGTTTCTAACTTACACGAACATTAGTTGGGTTTATCTTTTATCGTTTCAAATCTTGTATTCAATTCTCGTTTATCTCGGAAATTGTTTGAACAATTATTCAAAAAACAGTTGGTCCCAAAATTTTCGATGTAAATAGTTGGCTTTCACTTTATGCACTGGTATAAATTTGTGCGATTTCTATTTATATTTTTCAGAGTTCCAAATATAATATACCTAATAATACGTTTGAGATTAGTTTGAGATTATTTATTGGTTACATGCATCTTGATTATTCAGCAAGTTAATTTGATATACCCATAACAATTAATCATAAATATGGCTGATCGGTCAACATCAAATCAGATCTACATGGAAATCGTCGTCTGCATGCCTAATTGTTTGACAAATTTAAAGTTAGAACAAAGCTGAAGCCTCCTTCTAGCTATTTTAAGATATTAGACTGTGATGTGGTTTATCACCCTATACCTAAATCTGACAAGCCTCTAGTTATAACAAATCTCACGGTTTCGCGCAATTTAACAAATCAAGAACAAAGATGCAATCTATTATATTATTAATAGCACAACATGGTGTTTTGTGAGACAATTTATTCGGAATGAAATTACTAAATTACCCCTTTATATTAAATAAATGATAAAAAGTTGTCCATAGTGAGAATTGAACCCTTGACCTCTAGCATAGAACTAAGAGTCCTTACCACTATGCTAGACCTAAGTCTTGTGTATATTTTAAAATTCATTATTAATATATCGCGAAACCACCCCATGTATTATATTAATGATAAAAAAATTGTTTCAAATAAGAATTGAACCCTTGACTACCTCTAACCTAGAAGAGAGATTTCTAACCACTATGCTAGACATTAATTTTGAATATATTATAAAACTCATTATTAATATATCGCGATATAACACCCATATATTATATTAATGATAAAAAAATTGTTCCTAATAAGAATTGACCTTTAACTTAAAAGGGATATTCCTTATCACTATACTATACATCAAATTTTGAATATATTATGAAACTCATTAGTAATATATCAGAAGACAATTTAATTATCATGAAATTACTAAATTACCCCTCCTAGAATATATTAATAGTAAAAAAATTATTTCTAATGAAAATTAAACCCCTTACCTTTAACTTAGAAGTGAGATTTTTTATCACTGCGCTACATATCAGTTTTGAGGCTATTTCGAATAGTACACAGTTATGAAACATTTTTTTATTCTAGAGTATAGAAAGAAATTATTTGGATTCAGAAAATATATGCCGTGATTTTTGTATGAATTATATCTTACGCATATCTCTTAATCCAGGACAAAATGCAGAAGTCAGTTATGGATGTATGATCAAGCAGTCACTACTAATGTAAATTTTTATATGCTCATAACTCAGTTAGGTCTGTCAATGAATCAGATGTCCAACCTGATCTGATCCTTAGCTAAATTAATAGGTATGATCCTTCTAAAAAAATTCGATCCATTAATGATCCGATAAGGGTCCGATTTGATAACAAACAGATATGGATTTTGTATGATCCGATTCGATTCAAAAATATTATATCTATTATATATTTTACATACATATGTAATGTATAATATATATATATATATATATATACATACATAATATATAACATTTTATATAAATAATATTAATTTGGAATATAAATTTGGATTTGTCAATGCATATGTCATAATTTTAATTTTGTACTTAGTCAAAAAAAAATTTAAAAATTATTATACAGATTGAAAAAATAAAACAAATAATAAAATTTGTTAAACGGATCGGACTTCCGATCCGATAACCAAACATTCGAATGGATCGATCTAAAAAATACCCGACTCCTAATCCGATCCGAGTCCGAAAAATCTTAATGGATTCGGATAAGGATTTAGGTTGATCGGACCTGAATCCGAACCGTTGAAAGACCTAAACAACATTCGTTGAAAGAGATTATTATATTGAAATTTACTTATTTTTAATTGTATATACATCATGAACAGATAATCTTTTAGATATATTTTATATACTAAATACTAACATATTACAGGCACCATTTAATTATAAAGTAATATAAATATATATAAACATTATTTAACTAGCAAGCCCGTGCCTTGCACGGGCTATAAAGCTAGTACATCATAACGACGGTACAAATTATAAATGAATAAAAGAATTTTACATACAATTTATCGTATATAAAAATTTAGTTTTCATCATTATTTTACGATCTCAAATGTGTGTGTGTTTAATCAAATGTGTTAAACTAGAAATAATGACATTTTTATTATATTTTTATTCATTTTGTATCAAAATAATGATTTGCGGGATAAGTGGCCAAAACTACCAACCTATTACGCATTTGTCAAATGCATAACAAAAAAAAAATCATATTACGCATTTGACAAATGCATAACAAAACAAAATACTCATGTTACGCATTTGTTAAATGCTTAACAAAAAAATATAAAATAATACCTATTACTCATTTGAGAAATGGGTAATAGAACCTATTACGAAGTACTACTTTGAGAAATGGGTAATATGTATAAATACCTATTGCCCATATGTGAAATGCGTAACTCATTGGTATTTATGGCCCACATTTCTGAAAATGATATTCTTGTCGAATTGTAAGAAGAGTTGTGGTATTTGTGGCCTTTTCCCGTTAAACTACGAGAACAATTTCGTTTTTGTAAATAAGAAAAAAATTATACATTATAGTTTTTAATAAGTCCAGTAATTTCAGTTTCCATAAAATTGTTTCTTTTTATTGAATAAAGGATTTAATTCGTTAATAAAAAATCATACGACATCTATAAGAACAAAAACAATCGAGTTGAATAAACCGTAAAAAGATTCAATCGCTCGCTGATTAATCCAGTCTTCTTAGACCTCTTAGATATACCATCGTTGAAATTGATATATGTACATACTTCGTCACATCTGGTTTGAGCTATCGACTATAAATGCAATTTCATAAAGATTTCTATCACTAAATCAAAATCTTGAAAATCCCGCAGATCTAACATCCCGGACATTAATTCACTGCAAAATATACCAAAAATACATAAAGCTCTCACAAGAAGAGAATAAACAAAATTCAAATAAATTGGGAACAAACTAGACCTGGCAATTTGACACGTGAAACGTGAACACGACACGAAACGACATGAAAAATACGGTTTTGGGTTTTGATTTTTGGTACACGAAACACGAAAGTACACGAACACGAAATTACACGAAATATTTAGTGTCGGATATGGGTTTTCATTTCGAGTACACGAAAGTACACGAAAGTACACGAAATAAAGATGTTTATAATTTACTAGTTATAGATTTTATGTATATATTAATATTATTTTTGTGTAAAAATATTATTTTTATAAAGACATATATTTTACACAAAAATATACATATTTACAAGTTTTTATAGAGTTGTATTTAAATTTATAAATAGCAATGTAAAATATTTTATGTATATTTCATATGAATATAATATTTACGAACAAATTTTAATTAAATTTTATTTTTAATTTTATATAATATATACACGAAACACGAAACGACACGAATTCATTTCGGGTGGATACGGGTTTCACATTAAAGTACACGAATTCATTTCGGGTGGATATGGGTTTCACCTTCAAGTACACGAAACACGAAAGTACACGAGACGAAAGTACACGACACGACACGATTGCCAGGTCTAGAACAAACTCAACAACAAAATTCAAATAAATTGGAAACAAATTCAACAAAGTACAGATCTAAAATAAACAAAATTCTAACATAAGGTTCGATTTTATTGAAATTGGAAAAGGAAAGTTTAGAAGAGTGAACGAAGGATCGAAGGAGAATTAGAAAGGAGGAAAGGATTTTAGCAAAAAAAAAAAAGAAAAAAAAAAGAGGGAAAGGAGAATTAGAAAGGAGGAAGCAGATCAAGAGAAAATAAAGGAAAACATGCAACTTAAATGTTTAAACAGTTTCCATAAATTTGCTATTTTTGAATCTATACTATTATATAAATTCCGAAACATTGAAAGTTTTGGTACCTGTTTTTTGGTACTTAGTGAATTTACTTATGTACCCTTCATTATAAAAAAAATATATATTAAAACACCTAAAATAAATTTGAACATAATATAATTAATGGTAATTAGTCGATTGCCTTTTTCATATTTACTTTTAGTTGAAGATGTTACCTTTTATCATATCTTCCAATCATTAATATTACCTTTCGAATTAAAATACGTTTCCTTTTTTATTTAAAACTAATCTTACAATCATTAATATATACCCGAAAATATCATACAATAATTTTCAATTATTAATAAAATTTATTAAAAATATCCTTTGTTTATAATAAGGAAACATTAGTATAATCCGTAAACATGTTTATATTAAATTATATTAATTAAAATTAAAAATTATGTAAAAAATAATGATTATATAAATTGGTACCAGTTTTTTTGTACCTATTTTTTGGTACTTCGTGAATTTACTTATTTACCCTTCATTATAAAGAAAAATATATATTAAAACACCTAAAATAAATATTAACATAATATAATTAATGGTAAGTAGTCGATTGCCTTTTTCATATTTACTTTTAGTTGAAAATGTTACCTTTTATCATATCTTCCAATCATTAATATTTCCTTTCGAATTAAAATACGTTTCCTTTTTGATTTAAAACTAATCTTACAATCATTAATATATATATCCGAAAATATCGTACCATATTTTTCAATTATTAATAAAATCTATATTATTATATAAAAACCGAAACATTAAAAGTTTTGGTACATGTTTTTTGGTATCTATTTTTTGGTACTTCGTGAATTTACTTACTTACCCTTCATTATAAAAAAAATAAATACACCTAAAATAAGTAATAACATAATATAATTAATGGTAATTAGTTAAGATACTACCTTTTATAAACAACTAAAAACATCAATCGTATCACATCTTTCCATCATTAATATTTCCTTTCGAACTAAAAGTCTAAAACACGTTACCTTTTTAATTTAAAACAAATCTTACAATCTAAAATAATTAATAACATAATATAATTAATGATAATTAGTCAAGATACTACCTTTTATAAACAACTTAAAATATCAATTGTATCATATATTTCCATCATTAATATTTCCTTTCGAACTAAAAGTCTAAAAGACGTTACCTTTTTAATTTAAAACAAATCTTACAATCTAAAATAAGTAATAACATAATATAATTAATGGTAAGTAATCAAGATATTACCTTTTATAAATACCTAAAAACACCAATCGTATCATATCTTTCCATCATTAATATGTTCTTTCGAACTAAAACACGTTATCTTTTTAATTTAAAACAAATCTTACAATCATTAATATATACCCGAAAATATCACATTAATATAATAAAATTAACGGTAATTAGTCGATTGTCTTTTTCATATTTACTTTTAGTTGAAGATATTACATTTTATAAACACGTAAAAACATGAATCATATCATATATTTCGATCATTAATATTTCCTTTCGAACTAAAACACCTTAACTTTTTAATTTAAAATAAATCTTTCAATCATTAATATATAACCGAAAATATCACACCATAATTTTCAAGTAAAATGTAACACCTAAAATAAATAACAATATAATATAATAAATGGTAATTAGTCGATTGCATTTTTCATATTTACTTTCAGTTGAAGATATTACCTTTTATAAACACCTAAAAAGATCAATTGTATAATATTTTTCAATCATTAATATTTCTAATTAAAACACGTTACCTTTTTAATTTACAACAAATCTTACAATCACTAATATATACTCGAAAATATCACACCAAAATTTTCAATTATTAATAAAATATATTAAAAATCATATACGTTGTTTATAATAAGGATACATTATTATAATCTGTAAACATGAGTATATTAAGTTATAACAAATTAAAATTAAAAAAATTATTAAAATAATGATTATATAAAAAAATAATTTTAATATTAAATAAAATTTATAACATAATACAAGAAACTCGTGCACTGCAATACTAATAATTAATCGATTATCTTTTCAACTAAAACATATCATCTTTCTATTTTTTCTAATTAATTTCCTTTTTTTTCTAGAAATATAACGGACAACGTTAATTTCTCATTTTCTAAAAAACACTAGGAGCAATTTTAATTAGTAATTGAACATAATTAAATTATAATTAGTATAAACTAATCAATTACCTTTTTCACCTAAAACATGTCACCTTTTTAATTTTCCCGTTTTCTTTTCTATTTTCTCTAACTAAAATATCTCATTTTTCAAGTATATTAAGGGCAATTCTATTATATGAAATAAAATAGTAATATGATAATACTAATAATTAATCGATTAACTTTTTAAGTTAAAACATATCATTTTTTCTATATTTTATAATTAAAATCCCTCTTTTCCTAGAAATATAACGGGCAACAATAATTTCTCTTTTTCTAAAAACATTACAAGCAATTTATTTAGTAAAATAACATAATTAACTTATAATTACTATAAACTAATCAATTACCTTTTCATCTAAAACATGTTACCTTTTTAATTTTCTCTAACTAAATCCTCTATTTTTCCAATTATATCATGGACATTCTATCTAATAAAAAAATAATTTTATAATTACTTATAATTAACCGATTATCTTTTTCAACTAAAATCCATCATCTTTTCTAAATTTTTGACTAAAATTCCCCATTTTCTAGAATTATCACGAATAACATTTATATAATTATCATCATATAATCTCATTTAAAAATTTAAGTCTCCAAAAATCATGTTTTAAAAAAATTAATTCAAATAATTAAAAATTTTAATATAATATTAAAAAAAATCCGTGCATCACACGGGTTTTAAGCTAGTAAGTAATAAATATTGGAATGAACAAAAGTTGAATCCAAAATCTGGACTCGAGTTATTTCATTGCATAATAATTTTAGTGTTTCCATAGAATTGTTAAATCCAAATGGACATGGATTTTAAATATCAATCATCAGTTGTTCATCACAAATAAAACAAAGGAGTTTAGCGTGGGCTTGAGCTAGCTGCTAGCCCTACTACTCCCATACCACAACCGACGGTGTACCTAACATAATAAATGAGGGGGGGAGGTTGGGTTAGAGTGGAGAAGGGGGTCCATTCCTGTACTGATAGAATTGCCGATTCCTTTTGTGGTTCGAATTTGTTTGTTTTGTCTTCCCCAACCCAACCCACCGTTCTATTCAACACTTCTCGCAAATGCTTAGTTGCATGGTTACCTTCCGGGCAGGTAATCCATCTAGCGCTCTGGTCCCGAGTTTTTATTGGATGAAGCACTCTTCTCCCGAATTTTTATTGAATAAAAATAAATTAATGTAAAAAGTAAATAATTGAAAAAAGATGTAATATATTTTGTTCACTTACTTCCAAAATTATAGAATGAAATTAGTTTTAATAACATACTACTGAGTTGGAAGGTTATTGTTATAGCCAAAATTCGATTCGGGTATTTCAAGATGGATTCAGGTCGAATACGGGTTCAATTTGGGTTCAATTTGGGAAATTCTAGGATTAATTAGGGTTTTGGCAGGTAATAGAGAAGTCAGGGTGCGCCCTCTCTTTCTCTACAAAGAGGGCGCGCCCTAAATATAAAAACATGGTGACAAATCTATTCAAGATTGATTTTCTGAGAAGACATTGAAGAAATTTCTCCTAGGATTCCACTCAAGCATGGATTCCGTCCAAGCTGGAATTCCAGAAGTTGAAGAATTCCCGCCTGTCGTATCTCATGAGGGGGATGTCCGTCGCAGAAGGCCTCCAGGGGTTTGCCTGGATATAAGGATCTCTCTTAGACACTAAGGGCGCGCCCTAAGGTGGAAAAATGGGGATTTTTTGGTGTGTGCTTTGGGAGCTCTGTTCCTGTAGCCAATGGGCGCGCCATCATTGGGGAACTTTGGAGTAATCCTGCACTTTGCACCCAAAAGCTCTGGATCACCTGTCCTGCTATCTGGTGGGTGCTTCTCATTCGGGGGACATTCTCATTCGGGGGACAGGGATGCGTTCTGCACTTGGGGTAAACCATGGCTATACCTGCATCCTTGAAATCAAGAAATAGCGGTAGCGGATAGGACTAGTCCTCGACGGGGGAAGTTTCCTTATCCGTGAAGTCTTGAGATCTTGGGTGAGCCTTGGGCCTTTGTGGTTAGGCCTCATAGTAGAACATTCCGGAAGCTGGTCCGTTATTCAAGCCCATTTGGGTTTCTTGCTCTCCAAGAACTACGTATGGCTTGATCCCCTATAAATACCGGGGTATGTAGGCCGATTGAGGGATTGGAAGTCGAGAGCTCTGAATAGCCGCCACTAACCCTATCAATCTCAGCCACCAATTACAAACAGCCACCATACGCCACCACTCTTTTCGGCAAAGAACCACCGCTGTAGATCTTGTTTCCGGCAAAGTCCCTCGAATTTTGTTATTACCAAATTCCTCCGTCAACAGTTATCTACATGCATATTTATTCTAAGATAAAAGCTAATTAATCAAATTCCCTCATTATGACTAGTTGTTTTTTCATTTTCTTTTTTTATACTTTCTATTAAAGTAAAAAGATATTTATTTGGATAATTTTTACGTTTTAAGACAAAGAAAAATAAAAAACACAATCATACGAGTCGACAACGTGTTTTTATATGTGAGATCTATTTTTTATAATCACAATCATAAAGTTTTTATCCATGAGATCTAGCCCAGTAAAGAATTGAAGTGCCAAGGTCACATATTCAATACTCCCTCTTGATTCTTTACGTTTGCGGATCAGTTTTTGGCACGGATTTTAAGGTACATTTTAAGGACAGTTATATAATTTATTTTTGATATTTTCTTTTTTTTTGTATAAAAATAGAATAATCCTATTTTTATACAAAAAAAATTATCAAAAATAAGTTATATAATTATCCTTAAAATGTACCTTAAAATACGTGTCGAACACATACTTTTTATGTAAAGAAATGGATGGGATAGAGGGGGTACATTTCTAATAATACATTTGGATTTTTAAAAAAAATCATATAATTTTGGTATGTCATGGATTATAATCCAATAATACATTTCTAATCACCCGCGAGGTTGGCCTAAGTTGTTCCACAAACGCATGAAGGGTTAGAGAAATCAAGTTGCACAAAGACATTTGGTTCTTCGAAGTACTAGGTAATTAGTGGATTATGCATGATGATGCATGCCCAGTCACTTTAATGGTTCAACTGGCTCCACCAGATAGATGCACTTCATCTTCCAATCTATTCTAGGAAATATTATACTATATTGTTTAACACTAAAGCACAGCACAATCAACAACTTTAACACTCCCATAATCAGCATTCAGCACTTATATATAAGTGCTGCTTCATCAGCAGCACAATCACCACAGGGAGGGTCCTGGAGAAAATTGCAGACAGCATTTTTTAAAAGTGTACTGTATCTGTATTACATATGTACACCAGGAAACTGTAAGCTGTAAACAGTAGGAAAACATATTTAGGATATTTGTAGATAAACAATGAGCAGTCGAATATGCATGTTCGACACAGATCGGCTAATGATGCATTGGGATTGGGTAGATGCATCAAATTCTTCTGACGTGGAAATTTTCAGATATTTAAACTAAAAACCACATGCTGGTATAGGAAGAGAGGATAAACTGCACTGTTTTGAGGCATTTCGGAATGAGGAGTAAAAATGGAGAAGGCATTGCTATGAATGGGAGATGTGCCTTCTTTTATAACAAGGTTAACTAGACAGCATTGCTATACCCTATTTATTTGCTAAATCAGTTTCTCCACTAGCACAGTTTCTATTTAAGAACCTCCACAGTTTGCTGATCATTAGAATTCAGGTTGTAATCATAATAAGCTCCTAAAATATACATCTTCTAGTCCAGGCCCATTTTGCTTGTAACAGAAAGGAGCTTTTCAAAATTACCCGCTCATTTGTGGGTTCCTAGTCTTTTTTGCAGCAAACAGTTGCCGAAGAAAAGCGAATTTCCCCCTACCGCGTGCAGACAACGCACTCACAGTACCATCACTTGTTGCCTCTGCTGACTCAACAGTGTCAGGTTCTGACAATGATGGCGACGATGGAGGCAGCGTGAAGAGAAAAGCGTTGAGCATGCGAATAATCTGGTTGAAGCTAGGTCGCATATTAGGGTCCTCAACCCAACATGACTGCACAATGAATGCAAGTTCAGGGGATATATCCTCTGGAAGACTTGGCCTCTCTTGCTGCATTTCCAAGTAGACAAATGCAATATTAATTAGTAGGGTCACAGAGTGCAGATATACCAAGTATTGAAAGAAGATGATCCCATATAGCATAACTATTTTAAGGATGGTCACACGATTAAAATTGGGTCAGATCCCCAAGCTAAACATTCATCAACACATCTAACAGTTCAGTATAAAAGATTACACATTTGTGATCTGCACTCTACACAATAGAGTCAGCATTGATCCTTGCCTAGGAAACTTACAGTCCTAGCTTACTGATTTGGCTCAACTGCCTCATTCTATACAATACCTGAAGAATATCATTTATTTACCTTAATGGATCTAGCTTACTGATTTGGCTCAACTGCCTCAATTTTATACAATATTTAAAGAATATAACTTATTTTCCTTGGCATATTTATACAAAAAATGATTGAAACATATGCTTTACACTTTGCACCATGTAGTTGCACCTAAATTTATTTATTTATGTTTTTTTGCTAAATAGTTGCACCTAAATTTGATTGTGCACAAAAAACCTTTTATGTACAAATGCACCAAAATGACTTAAAAGTCAACTTTTTCTGGTTTGCCAATTTTCTTGCCGTCAACCTTTTCACATTATGCAGTCTAAGATTGGAGGTTAACTGTATAAGTTTAATACATAGGTTGCAAGTTGTAAAATGCACATGATAGAAAAAGCTTTTCTATTTATAAAGAAGAAAGATAAGGACACATATTAGAAAAATATTGTAAATCATAAAGTACAAATTGTACTTCAATCAGCATCTTATATAAACATAAATATAAAATTGAAAGGTAAGAAAGTCTAGTAAACACTGCCGGAGGTCCCTACAATGCTGAGATCAACAATTTTTTCGACACTGTTCGTGATAACATTTTGTGCAAATGTTGTTGCAATCCTTAATATGCTTTCATGCACAGCTATTCATACAACCACATAGCCCATGTAAACTATAATGTCGACTGGAAAATCAGAAAACAAATCTACTACGTATTGTAAATTTAAGAATGATAGTGTTGGGGTGGAGAATTGTAAGTTGTAAAAAGGGCAAAAAAACAGCAAGTAAATCTATGTGTTTCTTGTCAAAAAAAAAAACTAATCCAAGACAGCATTAATTTCTCTAAATGACGTGGCCATTTCTGATAGGTGTAATCTGTTAATACCTAGCACAAAAACTTCACAACACACAGAAAACAGATAACACAACTGTCCACTGGTTGGGAGCTCAGTGAGGTGCTAATTTTTGCTGCACATCCAGCAGGCTTGAAGAGAATATGTTGTGACAATTCAATCCCTAAACATGCTCATTTTAGATAACATTATGATATACAGTTACTAGTACCTTAAACGCAGCAGCATAGGCCGCTTGTAAGTTGGACATGCCTTCAAATGGCATTCGATTAGTCAGTAGCTCCCATAAGACAATACCGAAGCTGTAGACATCAACTTTGTTATTGTAATGCTTCTTTTCCCCCTGACGCAATGTGACAGTGCTGTACAACTGCAAAGTTACATGTACTATGTTTATGAACAATTATGGGAATAGGATATGAGCATCACGCACAAACTAATAGCAATTCTAATGTTCTAAGGTTACAATGTAAGTACAACTTTACAACCAACAGCCTAGCAGCTTGACACTAAGAATTTAACATGTTGCTACTCACTAAAAGTTTATAATTGCCGAAAGTAACAAGCACAAGAATCTTTTTTTGCTCGGTGCAACAATAGTTCAGCAGACGCTATAATATCAGTTGCAGTGGAACTCCTAAAACCTGCTGCTACTATTTATCATCAGAAAATCAGAAATCCATGGAAGGGTAAAGATCACCATGTATCTAATATCTATAGCACATATCACGGGCCTTGGAACAACAAGACCCATGCTAATCGTAATCTACCGTACTGTGAATGATATTCTCCGGCTTATCTTTAAAACTATCCCTGGAGAACCGAGTACATGTGATGCAGGACAAGATGTAGAAAAGATGGAATCATAAACGAAAACAATAAATTGATAGACTTGGGTGAATTTACGGCATAAAACCCACTACTCAAGGGTTCCCCAACCTCGGAAGGGAGAATTATGATGGATCGCAAACCATTAAAGAGACTCAATTCAATATTTAATAATATTCCGATAATCAAGTCTAATTAATATGTATGGATTACAATGCTTATATAGGGTATGGATTACAATGCTTATATAGGGAATAGAAAACCTAATAAATTCACCTAAAGGACCAAGACCTATAAACAAGTGGGCTTATTATAAATAATCTACAACTATCTAGCCAGCTAGACTTAACATATAACTATTCTATATATAATTAAACTATATAACAATAAATACACAAATTCCTTTTTATCTTCACTTATGTTCCTCATCAATATGATGTCTTGGTACAAATGTCTTTGCTAGTTGTGACATTTGACCATCTGCCTTCTCTTTGACATCACAAACACAGAGTTATCTTTTGCACAGTTGTGAGTGAACACGGATTGTCCAAGACATTGTCTTTAAATGTAAACATCAGCAAAATATTAAACGTATATACACACATGTATATGATAGTTTCCAGCAAATCAAAGAAAGTAATGAGTAATTAATACATGATGGGGAGAACAAAATTTTTGTAATTAGGTCCCTGAAGACATTGTTAAACTTCTTTGCCATAAAATAATTAGTATCTACTACTTCACGGCATTAGCAACGAATGCAAATGTCTCAATATAGAAGGAAAATTTGAGTTAATTTTGGCCTTCAGATCAGGTTCGGGTAACTATTATATGTATTAATTTATTATTTAAATATTATTCATAACCATAACATAAGATATTCATAAATTAATACCATAACATAAGATATTCATAACCATAAGATACAATATATATACATACATATATATATATATATATATATATATATATATATATATACGTTACTATCTTGTTGCACCTCATCTATTAACAAAAATAGATATGAATTAATTCTTTTATCTTCCTCCATATCACTTACTCAGTTGTTGTTTTTAGTTGGCACATAAATTAATTTTGAATCAATTATCTAAATATCTCCTAAACAGATTTTAAACATAATCCACTTGATTGAAGCACATTTAATTGTGATAACATCCAACTAATGACATGCTAAACCAAGTTAAACATACACCAACTGCCAACTGGAAGCGTAAGATGTGAGCAGACCTTACCTCAATAGAGTGGAGAGGCTGTTTTTATTAATTTATGCCTTTTGGGGAATTTTTTGGAAAATCATGAAATTGTTTTAAAATACTTTTGTACATATTTGATGTATTTTTAGCAGCTGCAAGAAAGGCACCAGAAGGCAAAAATACTGTAAACAGTAAAATAAAAATTTATCTGGGCAACATAGGCATGCAATAAAATAGTTTGGAACAAAAAGGATAGTACAATAAACTGCAGGTAAGTAACAACAGCACCAGTCTTGATTTCTAACAACACCAGACTTTATGACGCAAATCTGAAATTTCGATGTTTACTTCAGCTAATAAAAAAATTAAATACAAATGAAAATGCTTGAAGAGCTTATATCAAAGATAGCACAAACCTCTGGTGCCATCCAACGGTAGGTCCCAGTTTCTGCAGTCATCATCTCTGTCACGGTTTCTTCCCTTGCCAGACCAAAATCTGCAAGCTTTACCGATTTCTGATTGGCCGTAAGCAACAAATTATCTGCATAAAGATTTCAAATATGTCCTGTCCCTTACTACTAAAGAAAATAAATAGAATATTACAAATTTACAAACTTAGTATGTATGTTGTTTGAATTTTATGGATCACATGACTTGCTTCATTATATTCGTTACTCCTTCATCAATAAAAAAGTCACTAATTTTCCTATCACAGTTGAAAGTATGTTTCTTACAAGATTACGATACTTGATTTGCATTTTTTACATATACTCCCTGACAATAAAAAATAATAATACTTCGTTAAATAGTACTCCCTCCCTCTCATTTCTTTACATATGAGATGGGCACGGAAGTTAAGAAAATGTGTAAATTAGTAGAAAAAGTAAGAAAAGTGAGTAAAGTGGTTGGACCAATCAATATTTGATGTATAAAGTGTGTATAGTAAAAGAAAGTAGTGGATGTAGTTTACCATTTTTGGAAACTTTTGAAATGTAAATAATTGAGAGAGACATCCAAAAAAGGAAAGTGTAAAGAAATGGATGGGACAGAGGGAGTATTTCTTCAAATGGCACTATTCAAAACAATAAGATTATGAATCAAATACTTCATTAAACTCGTTCATACATAATCAACTACTTGATAATACATTAAGAAGTAGAACCACAATTGAATAACTAACGGAAAAATAAGTTTACAACTTTGAAAATACAATCCAAATTCCAAAGATAACCATATTCAATATGTATTTTTCACATATACTCCCTCACTATTTAAAATAATAACAGATATGAGCAGACTAGATATCCAGTACCTGGTTTTAGATCTCTGTGTATAATTCCATTAGCATGTAGACAATCTAAGGCTCGAGCAATGTCAATCGAAAAACTCAAAGCCGTATGAAGATCAAGTTGATTTGGACGAATGCTGAGTAAATACTTCCGGAGTGACATTCCTGGTAGGAGCTCTGTAACTATCACCATTAAAGGATCCTTACAAGCTCCAATGAACTGCAATAGCGGAAAAAAGATACACTTAAAAAGTTAACAGAAACAATATATAAAGCCACTATATAGAAGAAAATGAAATCTGGATGCAAATTGCAATGCAGGGAACCCTGTTAATGGCACGCTGAACAATATGATATGCACATAAAGCTCATAATCAGAAATCCAGGCCACAACAGAAAAGAAACAGCAAGTGAAGGTAAAAAAAAACCGCCAACATACAGCTGAAGAACTATTTTCTTTTGACGTTAAGCTAAAGGACTGACCTTTACAAGATTATCATGTTTTACTCTTGACATCATATTAACTTCCCTAGCAAAACGACTTTCAAGCGCATCTTTTTCTTCCGGGTTGCTACCACGATTGAGAACTTTGATCGCAACAATTTGATCTCCATACCTGAAAATATAATCTTAAGAGGCCTACTTAATTACAGCAATATATGTCATAGAAACCTCAGTGTAACCAGCATCATTTAATAATACAGGATTACAGAAATTTTAACATTGGCACAAACAAATTTAGCTACATAACTCATGCATATATACTTAACGGATACACCCAAAAGACAAGCTGAATACAACGGTATCTAGAATTCACATACATGATTATCTTACATAAAATATCAGAAGAAAAGTTGGGTTCTTTTATCCTTCGTACAATTCTTAAAATTACAAATAAAACTATAGAAAAAAAATACACAAGCTGCAGACAAAAGAAATAAATAACATTGAAGCCTCGAAATCAATCAGCATACACTCACCTTCCTTCATAAACTTTCCCATGAGCTCCCTGCCCAATTTTTGTACCTATAAACAACAACTTAGGATCAACCAACACCCTATCATCAATAACCGAACATGATCCCATGATGGATCCATTGGATTTTGGGCTTTGTTGTTCACCCGACTTCCGTGAATTATTCTCCCCTTCTCCTTTACTACCTATTCCTCCTATAATTTTCTTGTCAGCACAATTCATGTTCCTCACTTCAATTCAACCACAAATGCCCCATATTCAATCAAATACCCAATACTACTAATCTTCAATTATTGAACAAAACAATAGTACATAAGTTTCCAAATTTTGATAAAAGTCAAAACAATACTTACAATCTCAATTTCACTACTAGCTTCTCAAATAAGCAACATACAAAATACTAAAACTCTGACAACACTCTCCACCACTCATACACCAAAATTTACCCTTAAAGTAAACTTCTTTTTTACTGTATCACGCTAAAATTCTTAACTTCAAGTTGAAGACTAAAAGAAAAAAACCCTAAAACTTACAAAGACTGCAAACAAAACTTTTGAGTAAAGATGTGATTTTTGTATATAAATGGAAAAAAGAAACAAAAGGGCAGGCTAAAGATTGTTAAACAAACAAACCCAAGTGAGCTTTTTGAGTGGTTTAAGTTGTGACCGGAAATGAATATATTCCGGCGAGTTGGTTTTTCAATAAAGGGGAACAAAAGGTTAAAAGAAAAGAAGTAGTGTACGTAGTGTATCTATATCTGTATGTAACGAACATAATAAAATAATAATTAAATGATAATTAAATGGATGTTGATGGGAGAGGACTAATGGAAAAAAGGCACGTGGAGAGCATATATATGGGAGGGAGGCTTTTTCAAACTAAATAAAATATAAATTTAAAGTGGTCTAAGTGCGATTTGGACATTCTTGGTGTTCATCTCATCCTATCGTATTTTACACTTTTCGTATTTAATTTTTCTGATTTATTCTGTTCAGATTTGAATTTAGAAAATAAAAAAAGGGCTAATTTAAGCCTAAACAAACATGTTATTAATCATTTAAGAACTTCTTTTAATTTGTGTGTGTATTAATATTTTAAAATTTGATATGATTCAAATGAAAAACATAAAATAAAAACAATATTGTTATGCCCAAATCTGGCATAATAATTATCATGATTTAATTAGCTAAATTAATGGTTCATTATCTACAATGGGCCTCGAAGATGAAGATTGGGTCATTAAAAGCCCACTATTGGAATCAGCCCAGCCTAACTAGAGGGCCACCTCACTTCTCATCAAATACAAGGGATTGCTTTGTATGACTCCCGTCAAGGGATCGCTATTTGCTATCATCATAAATCAACACAGGATCGCTATCTCACTCTGTTAGAAGGCTCATGGTTAGATCCCGCGAGGTCACATGAGTATCTCTACATTTGGGTTCGCTTCGCATGACTCGACCCCTCGAGGTCGCATGCCTCGCTTATGCTGCATCTCTGTTAGCCTCGCTTGTGAGGTCACATTCTTGTCCATGTGAGACCATCGGTTTCCTTCTATAAATCATGGATCATGGATAGGATCAACAACTCACTGCCACATCAGCCCTAAACGAGTGGGCTTGGGCTATGACTTATCCTCTAAAACCCTAGCCCAGCTAGGTAACTTGCTACCCAAGAACTACGTATGGCTTGATCCCTATAAATAGGGTACGTAGGCACCTTGATATGGATGAGAAACACTTCACCCCTGAAATCACCTATCAAGCTCAGCCACATTTACACACATAAACCCTAACCCTAATTCTTCTTTTATAAGCTTTATATCCGTATTTAGCTTCATTAATCCAGCAACCTCCTAAATATTGTTATACAATATTCTCCCTATAACATTTGGCGCTAGAAGGAGGGGCTAGTCATTGATTGGGAGAACGATGACTAAATCGCACAAGAAGAGAAATGGTGAAGGGGGAACACCGGGATCGCATAGAAGAAATAAGGATGATCCCCAGAAGGACACAGTAGAAGGCGAAGCGCGTAATGAGGGGATCGAGGATGATTTTGAGAAGGATAAAACGCCCCCTGTCGTTCAACAGGTGGCCTTGCCTGGCGAAGTCATGACATTTTTGAAAGGCCTTGGTGACCAAATGATCGAGGTAAGAGAAAAGATGGCCAAGATGGAGAAGAGGCACAGTTCTAGGGGCTTCAAAAGGAATACAAGGACAGGGGATCGAACTCACCAAGCAGAAAGTAGCAAGGGTCCCGCCAAGAAGCTAATTGAGGACTTTGATGATGTGGTGACGGATCGGACGAACCCCGATTGGGAAGAGGATGTAGCTACTATTGATAAGGAGGGATCGAAAGCGAAGCCCACCTCATCAGAAGGACGGTCCGTTAGTGTCTTTGACCGAGTTGAAAAGAAACTCAGTGAGCATGATCTCCGTCTCAAGTTGGTAAAGCTCAAAAGTAACAAAGATGGAGGGTCTAAAAATAAGAGTAAGGGCTCTCATCAACCCTTATCTCCTCGAAAAGATCGTGAGCGGTCACATCGTCGCGATGACAGACCCCCCTCTCCTCGCAGAGAGCGTGAGCGGTCCCATCATCGCGAGGACAGACCCCCTTTCAATCGAGAACGTGAACGATCCCAGCATCGCGAGGAAGACCCTAAAAATAAGGATCGCAGGAATGATCAAGAAGAGTCTAGTGCCCCAAAAAAGACTCAATCTCATCATGCAAGTACTGGAGGAAAGAAAGATGGCAACAAAGAGGCCAGGATTGGGGATTATAAGTTAGAAGAGTTGAAAAAAGCATTGGATGAGATGAACAACGAGAAGGGGATTTTTAGCAATATGGGTTCCTCCTTGCCTTTCACTCATGAGATCCGTACTGCTCCATTGCCTGCAATATTTCGAGGTCATCATTCTGACATGACCTATAATGGGGAGACTGATCCAGCTGAGTTCGTTATACGTTTTAATAATGAGATGGAAGTGTATCAAGTGTCACTGTTGGCGAGGTGTAGGTTGTTCGCAGCTTCGCTAAGAGGAAGTGCCCAGCAATGGTTCTCGAAGCTGGGATCCCTAATTGTCATAGATTCTTGGGAACAGTTCGTGGACATATTTATTAAACAATTTCAATCCTCAATGCTCTATGCACCCCCTGTGTCCACACTGGCAAATATAAAGCAGAAAGAAGGAGAGACTTTGCACGACTACTTCAAGAGGTTCAATGCTGAAGTACCTCGTGTGCGAGGCGCTAATGACGAGGCTGTGAAAAATTTCCTGATTGCAGGGGTAAGGGAAGGAACTAAATTCTGGGAGAAACTACAAGAGCAAACCCCTGTCACACTTTCGGAGTTACATAGGGTCGCTGAGCCCTTCAAGCGCGTCGAGAAATCACTGGCAGATCTAAAAAGGAATAATGAAAGGAGTAGCAGTTGGAGTAGAAATAGAGGAGTAAAAAGAAAAGACTCCAGAAGTCCAAGGCAAAGACGGGATCGAAGCCGAAGCCCCAGCCCAAAAAGGAGAGAACGCGATCCCTTGAGGCGATCCCCGCCTCGAGATCGCTTTGCTAGAAATGAAGACAGGTTCGTCCCTCTGGTTGCTCCGATTGAACACATTTATGCTGTCAATGCAGATAAAGGAATGTTTAAACGACCTACACCAATGGGTTCAAAGGGAACTGCGGACACTAGCATGTATTGCGCCTTCCATGAACAAGCAGGGCATGCTACTAACAATTGTTGGCAACTTAAGCAGCAAATTGATCAATTAATTCGGGATGGAAAGTTAACTGAGTGGGCGGTTCGTGGAGCAAAAAAGCATCAAGGGAACCCCAGTAAACAAGGGGTGGGGTATCATGCTGTGCCACATGAGAAGCAAGATGAGCCCCGCAAAGACAGGGAAGAGCGAGCTGGAAGTATACATGTAATCATTGGAGGTCCCCACATTGAGGGGTAAAGTAATAAAGCTAGAGAAAGATATGCACGCGAGGCCAGGGATCGACCCCTCACTAATGTGCATCATCTACAAGAGCGACCTCCAAAGTTGTTTAAAGGTGAAGACACAAACATTATGTTCACTGAAGAAGATGCGAAGTGGGTTCATCATCCCCACTCTTGTTAATTACAGAGGCATGCTTGTACACATCTAATAACAAGCCTAATTGTTTGTAATGCTTTGCATTACTTACATGACCTCTTAACTGAGGGAACCTCTAGTTGTAGAGTTTCTGTTTGTATTGTACTTGTAGTAGGCATCAAATCCTAGTTGTGTAATTGTACAAATAGAGTCTAGAATAATGCTTGAAAGAAGTTCCAAGGTTCATGCCTCAAGCAAGGAGTTAAAGACTGTCAAATAATCACAGTTGGGATTTGAAGAAATGAAGAATTTGCCTAAGTACCAATTCGAGAAGTATATTTGTCTATTCGAGAAGTCCAGCATTCGAGAAGTCAGGGATTCAATATCTCAAGACACTATTCGATATCTCTGAATACACTGTTCGATATCTCATTCGATATCTCAAGGATTCGATATGTCTACTACTCTATTCGAGAACTCAAGAAGTCAACAAGTCAAGATGGTATTCGAGTTCTCAAAGAGTCAACAAGTCAAAGTTCAATTCGATATCTCAAGGACTCAGAAAGCTATTCGATATCTCGAAGGATTCGATAAGTCAAATGTTCTATTCGACAACTCAAGGAATCCTGATGGAAAAGAGCTATTCGAGAAGTGGTTCGATATGTCAATATAACAGTATTCGAGAACTCAGAGTTATCGATCAAGTCAATTATAGTTCTCGAATCACTTACTTAGTCACTTCTCGAATACATTCTTGGAGACAAAATACTGAAGAAATTGTACAAGTCAGAAACCTGCAACAAGCCAATGCACTTTATGGACCACAATCTGTAACGTGCTCTGGAAAGCCTACAAGGAAGCTTAGAGAGATATAGAAGAGACAAGGAGCTAAAGAAGTGGATCTAAACAGGCTTTGCAAAGTCAAATCTGTAACCGTTTGGACACTTACTCAAAAAGGATAGACAGACTAGAAAGTAATTTGTTTAGCTTCCTTATTTGCAGTAAGTAGGCTGTATCCATGTTCTATAAGGACACAGCCTCACTTCATAACTTAGTAACTTTTGTGAGTCAAGTTTTTCATACACTGTAAGCTATATCTCTCTGAGAAAAATGAAGCTGAGAATACTACCATTTGTATTCACAGATTGTAGCAACCTTTATCTAATAATACATTAGATTAAAGTGATATTGTGTCTTGTGTTGTTTCTTTATCCGTACCTTCACTTCTACACACACAGGCACTTATCTGCTACATAGACTCAATCCAAGAAAAGTTCAAGAATCCATTCACCCCCCCTCTGTATTCTTTTACCGTATTCAATACTCAACAAGTGGTATCAGAGCGGGCTGTTTATTCAAAAACAGAAAAACGATCATGAGTTCGAATACACCAAAGACTACAGGAACGGTGAAGGTCCCTAAGTTTGATAAAGAAAACTTCAATCTCTGGAAGATAAAGATGATGTTGTTCATTAAAGCCTCTCATCCCTTGTATCCTGAGATTCTCAAGAATGGTCCTTTTGTTCCACAACAAGAGATACCAGAGAAGACTGTTGGAACCATAACAATCCCAAGATCTTATGAGGCCAAGGATCCATCAAAGTGGACAGAGTCAGAAAGGGAGAAGGTTGCTCTTGACAGCCACCTCATGTTGCTTATCATTGATTCCATGGACATGTCAATGTTTGCAAACATTGCATCATGCACGTCTGCTAAAGAGATGTGGGATCACATTGAGGTGTTGTGTGAAGGGACTGATGAGGTTAAGGAAAATAGGAAACAGATACTGGTCACACAGTATGAAGCTTTCATGGCACAGCCCAAGGAAAGCATCACTGAAATGTTTGAAAGGTTTCACAAGCTAGTTACTGAGTTGCAGATGAATGGAAAGGTTTACAGCACCAAGGAGTTAAATATGAAATTTCTGTTGTCTTCACCAAATCATCTGGAGAAAAGAGTCATTTCTCTAAGAGAGAGAGATTTGAACAAAGTCACCTATGATGTGCTCTTTGGAGTCCTAAAGACTCATGAACTTGAGTTGCTTCAGAAAAGGGCTATCCAAGCCAACCAAGGTAGGATGATAAACACATCATGTGCCTTGATTGTCAACAAATCCATTCTGGACCTAGAAGCATCTACAAGCCAACTAAGGATAGAGGAGGTGGCAGATGATGAAGAAACTGAAGCTGGGGTGAGTGAACCTGTTGAGGAAAAGGAGGAAGAAGAAGAAGAGTTTTACACTCTGGAAGAACTTGATGGGATGGAAAATACTTCATATGCTTTCATGGCCAGAAAATTTCCAAACATCAGATTTAAAAGAAATCAACCCTTCAAACCCAAAACTCAAAACCATTCAGCCAACAAGAACAAGGCACCTGTGAAACCAAACAGAAATAAGTTCAAAACCAGTTATGTGGATAGGTCATCTGTAAGGTGCTATAGATGCAATGACCTAGGGCATTTTGCCAGTGAATGCAAGAAGCCTAAAAAGAAGGATAGAGATTATCTTGAGCTCGAAGCTAAGTATGAGGCCCTTCTAAAAAAGCAGACACATGGTAAGGCCTACATAGCTGAAGGGAAGTGTTGGGATGATTCTGAGAGTGATGAAGAGGAACAAGATTTCTGCAATTATGCCTTGATGGCCAACTCCAAGGATGACTCATCTTCATCTGATTCTCAGGTACCATCTCTCACTACTATAGACATGTCTGTTTCTGAGTATAAATGCATGATCGAACAACTATCTGTTGAAATGTTTAATATTCATACTAGTATGACTGTTGCTAATGAGGAGATTGCTAAACTGTCTACTAGAAATGAAATATTAACCAAAAAGAATGAGGAACTTGAGCTAACTACTATGCAAGTAGAAAACCTTAAGAAAGAAGTTGAATATTTGCAGAACAAGGTTTTATGTGCTAGTCAAGTAGAGAAGGCTCTTAGGGATGAATTAGCTGAGAATGAATTCAAACTAAAAACTTTCAAGAAATCATCTGGTTTAGTGCAATCCTACTGTGAGAAAATTGAAGCTAATCCCAAAGCAGCTATTGGACTTGACTATGACTCTCTCAAACAAAGGAAAGGCTATGCTGTCATTGAAGAGGACACAGATGTTCATGAGAAAGTGCCTCACATTTTGAGAAAAACTGAAAATCCAATTTTTAAGGAATCAACATTTGAAATTGATGAGGATGCCTTACTCATCAAGCAAATGTTGAATGATGAGGATGATGCACAATCTAGTGAACAACAAGCATCCTCTAAGAATGAGAGTGTCAAGTCAAAGACCAAGAAACCAGTGGTTGATAGGCCAAGACCTAAGAAGTTTGTTAAGTTTGTCTCAGCTGGGAAGAGTGAATCAGAAAAGGAAGTGACTAAGAAGAAACAGAACAGAAATGGCAAGTTAGGGATTAACAAGGATAACAACTATGCTTATATGCCTAATGCCCCTAGAAAAACTTGTCAGAACTGTTTCAGTACTAATCATTTAACTCATGCATGCAAGAAACCTCTTGGTAGTGTGTCTAAACCTTTCTATGATTGTTCTGTGCCTCTAAGTCATAGAGATGCACCTTTCTGTGATAAATTTGACTGTATGCCATGCAATATGAATGTTATGACTAGTTGTTTTAATTTAAGAAGGCAGTTCATTGATGGTTGTATCAGTCACAATTCTCACATACACTACACAAGGTCAAAGTCTTCAAGTCCTCCTAAAGCTAGGAAGGTACCTCTGTCACCTAAGTCTGAAACTTCAGGTTCTAAGACTTCCAATAGTGATAAGAAGACTAACACTAAGAAAGTTGACAAGCATGTTGTTTATGATAAAACTGTCTCTAAGTCACATGGACCCAAACTTGTTTGGGTACCAAAGGAAAAGTAATACCTTTGTGTTTGCAGGGCAAAGAAAGTGAAAAGAAGGTCATGTGGATTTTGGACAGTGGATGCTCAAATCATATGACTGGTGATATGGCCCTGCTATCATAGTATGAGGAAAAGGCTGGCCCAATGGTTTCTTTGGGAGATGACAGCATGGGTAACACATTGGGATATGGCAAGCTGAAAGTTGGAAATGTCATCATTGAAGATGTAGCACTAGTCAAGGGGCTCAAGCATAATCTGTTAAGTGTTGGTCAGTTTACTGATAGAGGATTCAAAGTGAATTTTGACAAAGATGAATGTTTGATCATCCACAAGAAGACTGGTGATTTTGCTCTATCTGGAGTAAGGAAGGGAAGCCTGTTTGTAGCCAATATGGACTCTGCAAACAAGGACAAAATTTGTTGCTTTTACTCAAAAGCATCAAATGAAGATTGTTGGCTGTGGCACAAGAAACTATCACACCTGAACTTCAAGGCCATTAATTCTCTAGTCAAAAGAGAGTTAGTGAGAGGCATGCCCACACTTGAATTCTGCCAAGAAGGAGTGTGTGAGGCTTGTCAAAAAGGAAAAATGAAAAGATCAAGCCATAAGTCAAAAACAGTGACATCAATAACCAAGCCATTACAACTCATCCATATGGATTTGTTTGGGCCTGTCAACATAATGTCACTTGGAAGAAA
The DNA here is from genome assembly GCA_037693485.1 of Kitagawia praeruptora. Taxonomy (NCBI): domain Eukaryota; kingdom Viridiplantae; phylum Streptophyta; class Magnoliopsida; order Apiales; family Apiaceae; genus Kitagawia; species Kitagawia praeruptora. The sequence continues at coordinate 1,305,242 of CM075349.1, forward strand.
GAAGTATGCCCTGGTAATGGTTGATGATTTTTCAAGGTATACATGGGTGGAATTTCTGGCATCAAAAGATGAGGCTCCACAAGTAATTATTGAGCATATAAAGAAAGTTGACAAGGAAGCAAAGGCAAACGATGCAAGTGTAATTGCACTGAGGAGTGATAATGGAACAGAGTTCAGAAATGCCACACTTGAAGCATTCTGCAAAGAGAATGGCATTTCTCAGCAATTCTCAGCTCCAAGGACTCCACAATAAAATGGAGTTGTTGAGAGAAAGAATAGAACTCTAATTGAGGCTGCTAGAACAATGTTACTTGATGCAAAAATGCCTACATGTTTTTGGGCTGAGGCTGTGAGCACTGCATGCTATATTCAGAACAGGACCCTCATCAACAAAAACACTGGAAAGACACCTTACAACTTGATGACTGGAAAGAAGCCTACTCTAAAGTATGTTCATACTTTTGGAAGCAAATGCTTTGTACTAAAGGATAATTCTGAATATGTTGGAAAGTTTGATGCAAAAGCATTTGAAGGAATTTTTCTTGGCTATTCTATGGAAAGAATTGCATACAAGGTTTATGTCATCAGTCAAAAGAAAGTTATGGAAAGCACAGATGTTACATTTGATGACAGCAAACTACCTAGACTAGAAGAAGCCAATGATGAAGACAAAGATCCATTGAGATTTGATAATCTAGATGATTCTGATGAAGAGATTGAAATTGGAGCTGAAACTCAAGTTCAACAAACTCAAGTGATTAATGATACAAGAGAGGAATTTGTGCCAATCGATAGTGGAGAAACAAGCATCCAAGACACACCTGTGAGTAATGGCAACTTCACAGGGGGAGGAAATGAGGATGACCATGATGTGGATAATGAAGCAACATCAAGAATGAGAAGTCAGGCTGAACACTCGAGGAAATGGGATAGATCACACACTGCAGAGCAAATCATTGGAGATCCTAATGCAGGAGTAAGGAGTAAGGACTAGGAGAGCAACTCAAAATGAGTGCCTCTATGGATGTTTTCTATCAAAAGTTGAGCCTAAGAAACTTGATGATGCACTGTTGGATCCAGATTGGATTATTGCCATGTAAGAGGAGCTGAATCAATTTGAAAGGAACAAGGTATAAGAACTTGTACCTGCACCAAAGAATAGAACCATTGTTGGAACAAAATGGGTTCTGAAGAATAAGATGGATGAAGATGGTGTAATAATAAGAAACAAAGCAAGGCTGGTTGCAAAAGGATACTCTCAACAGGAGGGCATTGATTATGATGAGACATTTGCCCCTGTTGCTAGACTGGAAGCCATTAGAATATTCTTGGCATTTGCTGCTCATTCAAACTTTAAAGTTTATCAGATGGATGTCAAGAGTGCATTTCTAAATGGAGAGTTGGAAGAAGAGGTTTATGTGCAACAACCACCTGGCTTTGAGGATCCACATTTCCCAGAATTTGTCTACAAATTGCTTAAGGCACTGTATGGACTTAAGCAAGCTCCAAGAGCATGGTATGATACTTTATCACAATTTCTTCTTGAAAATCAATTCACTAGAGGCACATTGGACAAGACACTGTTTTACAAGAAGCATGGTGATGATATTATCCTAGTCCAAATCTATGTGGATGATATCATTTTTGGTTCTACAAATGAGAAGCTATGTGAGAAATTCTCTAAACTCATTCAGAGCAGATATGAGATGAGTATGATGGGAGAGTTGACATTCTTTCTAGGGTTGCAAGTCAGTCAAAGGAATGATGGTATCTTTATCAGTCAAACCAAGTACATCAAGGATTTATTGAAGAAGTTTGACTTGGAAGATTGTTCACCTGCCAAGACACCCATGGCCACTGCCACTAAACTGGATGAAGATGCTAAAGGCAAGAGAGTAGATATCTCAGTCTACAGAGGCATGGTTGGTTCTTTACTCTACCTCACTGCAAGTAGGCCAGACATCATGTTTGCTACATGCTTGTGTGCAAGGTTTCAATCAAATCCAAAGGAATCACATTTGATTGCAATAAAAAGGATCTTTAGATATCTGAAGGGCACTCCAAACTTGGGTTTATGGTATCCTAAGGACACAGGGTTCAATCTGGTTGGTTATTCTGATGCTGATTATGCTGGATGCAGAGTGGATAGGAAAAGCACCTCAGGAAGCTGCCAGTTTCTTGGACAAAGGTTAGTTTCTTGGTATAGCAAGAAGCAACAATCTGTGTCAACTTCTACAGCTGAGGCTGAATACATAGCTGCTGGAAGTTGCTGTGCTCAAGTGCTTTGGATTAGAAATCAACTTAGAGATTATGGACTTGTGTTGGAAAGAATTCCAATCATGTGTGACAACACAAGTGCAATCTCTATAGTTGCCAATCCTGTCAATCATTCTAGAACAAAGCACATTGACATCAGATATCATTTCATAAGAGAACATGCAACTAATGGAACCATTGAGTTGCATTATGTCTCTACAGATAAACAACTAGCTGATATATTCACTAAGCCATTAGATGAAGCCACCTTCACAAGGTTGGTAAGTGAGATTGGAATGCTGAATTCTTCAGATTCTGGCTAAGTGAATACACCATCTAGATTGTTGCAGCAGTAAACACTTACTTTATCTAAATTCTCAATATTTTTGGAGTAAGTGTTGGCTGAAATATGATTTATAAATATTTCAAATCTGTTGCATATATTAAAAATCATATTTCTATTAACTTAAAATTTCTATGAAATTTTGAGAAAATCACTATTTAATTTACTAGGATATTCTTCAATGAATATGTCTGGTAAATTTTAAAAGATAGTGAAAATCAAATTTTTATGAGTGATGAGTATAGCTCGATAAGTCAGACTTCTCGAATGATTCACTATTCGACATCTCTAATAAGTCTCATTAGAGTACTCTTGAGTTCTCGAATAGAGTCTTTCTGAGATATCGAATAGAGGTATTCTTGACTTCTCGAATATAGTAACTGAGTTCTCGAATGATTGAGTTCTCGAACACTATATTTGAGTTCTCGAATCATTTGAAAAGGCTGAATTCTCGCTGAATTTTAACCGATTTTGGACTTTTGTCTAAAAGTTTAATTCACTCATAAAAACATATTTTATTTAATTTAGAATTATTTCTAAGTTAGATAACTGCCAGCTGTGAGTTTCTATCTGCTTGAGTTATCGATTAAGCCTTTCTTGACTTCTCGAATGCCTGACTTGTCGATACAAAACTTTCTGCTAATCAACAATTCAAGTACTTCATACTTATACAATTTCACATCTATTCGATTCATTTCATTCAATTTCTCAAGCATCTACACTCTCTAAACCCCTGAAACCCTAGCTACGAAAAGCCAAATTTCTTCTTCAATCTTCAATTTCTTTCCTCTCTTCTACACAAATGGCAATAGTAAAGTTCAACACCAACTTCATCGCTCTCACTAGTGATGTTGAAGCGCCCAATGCCAATTTCAAGTGCTTTGTGAAATGGATGGCTGAGTCATACATCAAGGATGCATTCTCTGCCAACCCAACTCTGTATCTAGATATCCTGGAACAGTTTTGGGGTACTGCTATTGTGGAAGTTGTAGCCCTGGAAAACGCAATCACTTCATATATCATCTAATGCAAGATTCAAGATAAGGAAATCACTATCACTACTGCAGACATGAACCAAGCACTGGGCCTACAACAAGAGTCATTCGACAGACTGGCCACTAATGCAGAGTTAGAGGAATTCTTTGAGTTCATCAATTACTCAGATGGGATCAATCTTGGAAAGCTAAACAGAAAGAATCTGAGAAAAGAATGGAGCTATGTGTTTGCAACTCTTCTCCAAGTCTTCACTGCCAGGAAATCAAGCTTTGATCAAATCAGTGCACCTGTGCAGCAAATTGGATATGCTTTGGCCTATGGAAAGAAGATTGATGTTGGCCAAATCATCCTCCAAGAACTATATGGAAGACTTGGTAAGAACACATCCAAGAGAGGTACTGATATTTTCTTCCCTCGCTTTATTCAATCTGTACTTAATTATAAAAATGCTTCATTGATTGAATTGCCTGGGATTGATAAAAATAAAATAGGCTATCCTAAGTCCATGACCAAACTCATTTTTGGTAATTTGGAGACTAGGAATGATGTGGATGTAAGACTGAACATAACTCCCCATATGGAGAGTTTGTTTAGGACTTATCCCCACAACATGCCAACATTTGATGCAAAATCTAAGTTAGCACAGCCCAAGCAAGTAGAACAAAATGCTAACCCAGGGCCTGCTAAACAACCCTCTCAACCAAACACTCTACCACATAATGAGCCAACTGCATCATCCTCTCAAAAGGGTGATGTTAGTAAAAAGAAGAGAAAGGAAGTAATGTCTGCACCATTAAATATCTTATCTGAAGCAGCATTAGCTGTTGAATTAGGTCTAGAAAGTGAGGAACCTGAGTCACCCTTACACAGGACAAAGAAGAAGAAAACTAAGACCACCTCTTCAGTCACACAAATGGCTGAAGTTGTAAAATCAGGGGCACACAGCTCACTAGGTGTATCCTCTCAACAGGGTGCACCTATAGAATCAAGCATTCTCCCCAATGCACCTTCTTGTATAGAGTCAGCATATGGGAGTGATAAGGCTGGCACTACACTGAGTGGAGAGCACATCACAATTGAAACTCCCTCTATTTCTCAGGGGGAGTTGCCAAAATCTACTCTTAAACACACTTCTCTTCCAGAATCTAACACTGAAATTTCTTTGGAACCTGCACCTCAGGCAATTGAGATGCAAGGCATTGATCATCAAGAATTCTTTTCTCTTGATGAGCCAATAATTTCAAGTGACTTAGTGCATGACACTTTGCTCACCACTCAGAACCCACATTTAGATGGTGAGGGAATGCATGCTGAGGCATCTCCTGATGACACCATCACAAACACAGAGGTTCCACTAGTCCTTACTAGAGACTATGTGCCTATGTCAACTGCTGGGGTAATTCATCCCACTTCTGTGGTGACACCAGTAGTAGAGTCAATCCATCTGGTTACAGAAGTTGCATCTGTAACTGAGGAGTCTAGCTTGCCTAGCTCTAGCTCTGACTTCATGTCACAATGGCTGAAGCCTGTGCAACATGACAGTGCTTCAGGATCAGGGTCTGTTCCACAACAATTGACGGTTGAAGCACTTCAAAGCTTAATTGTGGATCAGATTCCTGAGTTCACAAAGATTGCTCAGAACCTTCTCACTGCAGACATGCCTAATCCAGACTATGAGGCTATTCTGTTATGCCATAGGGATGATGTGGAGGTGCAGAAGACAAAGATCATTGATGATGCTGAAAGAGATGGCAACATAGATGCCTGGTTGCAAGGAAAATATGATATTACTCTTGATGAAGCACTTCAGTATCTCAGGGAGGAATACCTCACTTCACTGGGTTCCAATGCCAAATCTCTGACCCCTGGTGAAGTGTATGAGGCTATGAATGATACACACAAGGGATTCCTCAAGGCTGCACATTATCTTGGAAAAGGTGTTAAAACTGAGGTCAATAGAGTGTGTGATAAGACCACCACCACAGTAGAAGCAATCAAGAGGACCTTTGATGCCAAATTCCCTCAGCTAGACAGTGTGTTTAAGGACCTCAAACACTGCAACACCACCTGCACCAAAATGGACAATGGGCTAGCTCTGCTAAAGGATACTGTCACAGGTCTGGGGCATCAATTTCAAATTCTATCTGATCAGACCACAGATGCCAATGCCATGCTGAGGACCATGTTCAAAAATCTATATGGAGACAGACTGATCACTGAGGTCCCAGTACATGACATGACTAGATTTGAAGTGCAGAGACTCAAAGAACAATCCCTGTCTGGCTTCAAATCTACTGAGTTATTCAGCAAAGTAGATGCACTTGAGAAGGAGGTGGCTACTCTCACCAAGTCCAATGCTCATCTTACAAACAAGGTTGCACTTCTAACTGACCAGTTGGACACTCAAGCATCCACCACAGCTGATGTCCTTCTGCATCAACAATCCATGTTAGCTGCTATGATGAAGCATATGGGTCTCCCTCTATGTAACACCCCCAGATCCGGGGTCAGGGATCTGGTCGTTACGGTCTCAATATCCATCCACAAAACCAACATAATCTAAATTACAACCTTGTGACCCAAAACAACAACATAAAACACACCCGTTATAGTCCCAGAGATGAAATCAGAGTAACCATCAATATTATTAATCACAAGTTTGAGTTCTTACAACCCAAAGAATTACAATTAAACATTACATACTCTTTGCCATCCATTTGTATATGCCATATAATAAATACATTTGATACTCAAATGCTAACAACTAGCCTACCAGTAGCTGCCTCTTCAGCAATGGTAGCTATGACCTCAGCGATTATTCCTCTGATGGCTGTCACCTGCTTACGCTGAGTGCGCCTTGCGTGGCCATCTGATCTAGCTGTTGTTGTGATATAGATAAATAAAGCAAGGGTGAGCAATAGCCCACCTAAAAGAATGTAACTGAACAGTAATAATATATAACAGTTCAAAATATCTTTGATACCATATGCCATGCATTAACGAACTTAGTACCAATATAAGTTATGAGATGAAGTTACAAGGTAACTCAAAATATAATTGTTCTGAAGAAATATCTGTCATGTCAAAGATAAGCCAGATATTATCAAATTTTCATAATAGAGGAACTTGCGGAAGAATATTGCAATTCCAGTTCAAACACTTTTCAAACCTGCCAACAATGATAATGTTGCAGAAAAATTTCCCAATTTGGAAGATGAACTAATACGGGAGCTTGCCACGCCAGGAGCCATAACATTTACGATGATCAGTCGCATGTCATGCTCCCCATCATTTGTTCTCTACATGTAGAAGGAAGCACCGACGGATCGCCCGCCCTCTGGAACCCCCGGCCAACGGTTGGGCCATTAATTGCTGGACCGGCGCCACTCGGCCACTTACGCGTCTCCTAGTTCGAATAACATCCATAACTCTGAAACATAAAGTTCGTCCCCCTTTCCCCAAGTATAGTACTTGTTGATAGGACTCCACAAAGTAGTCGTATCTAATTGGAAAGGAAAATTTCACCAATATTTCCCAAGCTGATGCTTGTTAATGGATAGACACTTGTTCCATCAATCTTACCCCTCGAGCGTTGAGGAGGTAACCAAAAAGATTCATATCGATGTTTGAAAGAATCAAGATGTGAGTGACAAGATAGTTTAGCAAGAATATGACCGGGCAGTCAAATAAATAACAGCTCCTAAGTGAGGTCCCCTTATATGTTTTTGGAGGTTTGAGCGAATATTTAAATCTTCTTATAAGACAGATTTAAATGAAAATAGAGTTTTGGGAACCTCCCCTTGATAAAATAGTCATAAAAGACTTCGAAATATTTTACATAATATCTGAAGGTGAAGGATAACCTTTGAATAATATAAATCATTACAAAAAGAATTCAAAAGAATTTAATTAAATATTCCAAGAATATTTATTAAGTCAATAATAATTACGGAATATTATTAAATCATAATATTGCTCGTAAGTAATCCTCGAATGAATATATAGAATTATTTATTAAATAAATCTCTTCTTAAATGAATATTTAAAATAATATTCATTGAATAAATAAACTTAAATAAATATTTAAAATAATATTTACTGAATAAATCAAACCTTAAATGAATATTTGAAAATAATATTCATTTAACAAATAACATTCCAAATGAATATCCAAATAATATTCATTAAACAAATAATATTCTAAATGAATATCCAAAATAATATTCAATTAACAAATAATATTCTAAATGAATATCCGAATAATATTCATTTAGTAATCAAAACTTTAAAGGAATATTCGAAGTAATATTCCTTGAGTAAATAGAACTTCCAATGAATATTTTAAAATAATATTCATTAAGTAAATCAAACCTTAAATGAATATTCGAAAGTAATATTCATTAAATAAATAAAGATCAAATGAATATTCCAAATAATAATAAGTAAGCCAAATGAATATTTGGGAATGATATTCGTCAACCAAATAACTCTAATGAATATTCAAAATAATATTCATTAACTAAATAACTCCAATGAATGATCAAAATAATATTCATTAAATAAATGACATTCTAAATGAATATTAAAATAATATTCATTAAATATTCCTTCACTGGGGTAATACTCAAATAACGTTCCTCGAAAGATTCGTAATCGAATAAAAATCCTCAAAATAATAAATTTGTCGCTGGGATCCCTCCGGGTTTCCACGACTATTTATATATTACAAAATATCGATTCCCGGTCTATATTTGAAGTATGAATATCATACGCCCTTCGCTAAGGGTCTTAACCAAACAATCCGGCTTATAACTGATATTTCATATATAGTCTATAAGCCGATATCAATTCAGGGAACAAGTAATTCAATATTAACTTGAAAGTAGGCATGCATGCTATGGCATATGTATAAAACAATCATCATATATATTATCACAACAATAGTTCCAAGTATTGGAAACTTGCCTGGTAATCCTGTAGGGGTAGTGTGCCTCGTGTCAATCCAGTGATCTATAAATAGTCACAATAACCGAGGTCAATCACTGAACATTTCGAAGGTTAAGTATAACTTAACTTAAGTCATGTAAGCTTAGTCCAAAACACACCTCGAACCTATCCTTAATGTCGGATCTTTCGTATATCTTACTTAATCATTTATAACCTCGTTCTTTGCACCAATATGTTGTCTCGATAATTTTTAACAAGTTTCATGTTTTAGTCGACGCGAGATTCCTCTTTTAATCTAGCCAAAATGGGTGGTCAAAGTAGTACCTCTAGAGTTGACTTCCCTGGGAATTACTATTCCGGGACTCAAACTCCAACCCTTTTAGTAAATCACTGGAATTGTATTTAATTACGAAACCACTTCTAAAATCATCTTTGGTATTTTTAATATTTATCATAAAATTTCCAATTCGAAGCCACGGGTCTAGATAGGTGAAATGTATTTTTGAAGTTCAGTCGACTACGGATCTTTACTATTCACACCTCTTCACTAAAACGTTCATAACTCGGTAACCGTTAACTCAAATGACGCACCGTTTTCGCGTACATGATCTAGAGAATGTCTAGAAGGTAGCTAAATCAAAATTTGACTTAGGTCAGAAGATTAATTTTTCGGATTTTTGCTAAAACAGGGCAGGAGCTTTTAGTGAATAGTGTTACCTCCGAAAAGTGGTTTCTTCGCACTTAACCTCGATTCGAACATTTTTATAAAAACGGAAAAACGTTCCATTTTACTTGTGGTTTTCTCTCATGCCTTCCTTATGACCTCTAATATTTAATTACCAAGATTCGTCACTGATTTCGTAATATTAAAGGAATCCAATTTCAGTTACGAACTTTCGTTTACGGTTTCGAACCACTTTTACGAATTTAATCATAACTCCTAAACCGTAAGTCCATTTCATACGATCTTTATATCAAAACGAAGCTTATAACATAATCTAGCTTATCATGGAAGAAATCGAAGCTAATCAGTGACTTATACCTACTGTCAAACTCGTGTTCTTAAGGTTAACGAAATTTTGGCATTATAACGGCTATAATTCGAACGTTCCAACAATCATAACAACAATACCAAACCACACCGGGCACAAATCCAAATTATACACATGAACTTCATCTCAAAAAGTCCAGAAGCTACTGATCTTAGCATCAAAATCATCATGTCTCTTAAATCAACTAAACCACTTAACTAATCATGCTTATAACATTATCATGAACATACTACTCTAAGATCATCAAGGACAAGCATAATCCCAAAGTAAGATCTAGGGTTTTCAAGACTTATACCTTCCTTGGAGTATGATCTATCCTTACAAATCTTGGTATGGTCCTTGGATAGCCTTAAGCTTGCTAAATCAACCAAAGAAATCAAGGAAAAACAAGATTAGTTCATGAAAACACTATTCACCCTCCTCTTAAATCATTTTTTTGAAAATGGAAAAAGATGAGATTGAAGCTAGGATTTTGAGGCGATCATTTTTATGAAATGTAAGACTCACCATAAAAGTTTCAAGATCAAACAATGGTTGGAAGTGGGATTTTGATCTTGGAATTTCCAAGAAATTCGAATGGGAGGAAAATGGAGAGTGGTGGTGTTTTGCTTGGCTTGTTTTGATCAATAATGCATAAAGTGGATGAGTTTAACATAATATCTCATGTAAAACACCTTTATTAAAGTGATGATGCATGGAATGATGTATTTGGCATAGACATGTGTTGATCTTTGGTGGTGTTAAGGCTAAGTATTGGTTTGATTGCTAAGTACTAGTTTAATCTCTAAGTGTACTAGTTACTTGAGTCACCACTTGGTTGCTAGATATTTTCTAGTAGCACATGCATGCATCTTGCCCTCTGCTTGCTCTTTTGTCCGTTTATTGCTCAATTCATTGATCGTTCGAGGGAATAACTCATAGGTTTCTAGTTAGGGTTTTACCGAAAACCTTCTTAATAATTCTAATACCATTCTCCATCTTTCTTAATACTTCTTGAATTTAAATTCCTTAAATCCCTTTAATAAATCCTTAAGTCTGGCAGTGCCCAGGAAAATCTCGGAGAAAATAAAAGTGCTATTTTTCTGAATCCGACAGCTTTTACATACACTTAATTTCCTTCTGGATCATGAATACGAACTCAGAATTCCATTCTGAATACTTCTGTATAGCGTCGTCCAATAATATTCCCATCTCCGCCAAAATCACTATTCACAATTTATTATTTCTTTTATTCCTTATATTTATTAAAAATGCCCTGGTCCTCTTTCGGGCGTTCCTTAACCCTTTTACGGAACCACTGGACTAATAACAGATGTTGATTTGGATGACACAAGAATAATCTTTCTTAGAATAATATAACTTATATTCCTAGGAGATAGATCATTCTTATCTATGCTGTCAACCAAAAGCATTCTTCATGACATATAAATATTTGAATCTAAATCCATCCCATTCATTCATTCTTTGTTAATACCTTGTAGTCGGAGTCACTGTTCATTCTTTCATTAATATATAAAAAGTTTTAATTCTACCGAAAATTCGGGTTCTTACACTCTACCTGATGAATCTTCAATCCCAAAGGACATTTCTACAGCTTCTGTGCCTGACAACAAGCCTAAGGGGGAGAAGAAGGCAAGGAACTCAAATACAAAGGGGGAGAAAGGCATAATAATAAAAGAGGGTGGTCAACAAAGAGCTTCTTCAAAATCTCTACCTAATGTGCCTGGCAAAAGAAAATCAAAAGTGGATGAGCCTCCATCTACCTTGCCAGTTGTCACTCTACCAACTGTGCACATCACTACTCCTGGAGGACAAAAGCAATCCATAACTACAACAGTGGTTGCAGGGAGTATGCCATCTGACAAACCTCCAACCCTACCTGAGAGTGCCAAGCCTGTAGAAGTTAAAGTTGTTACTGAGGCCAAACTACTAGAAGTTGCTAACTCCAATGTTTATCATGATAAAGCCTTCTTGGAGTTTCTGAAAGCCACAAGGGAACAGGTTGGTGACACTCAGTTCTATCTGAGGGAGCTGAAGAAGCAGATTGATTGCATCACTGTCATTCCTAAGAAAGTCAATAATCTATGGATTAAGGAGATAGTGATGATATCCAAATTGAAGATATGGTATCTAACATACAAGACTCTACAAGAACTGAAACACTCAGAGATAGATGCCATACTTGAGCTTATTGAGAAGAAGAATGAGAACAACAAAAGTCTGTTTGATGACTTGAGGAATGACCAACCTTCAAGGCTACCAGAAGTGATCAAGAAGCCATGGACAATCATTTATCAGTCTGGCACCAGAATTGAAGATATCAAGCAATTGGTCATTCCCCATGATCTCACCACTAGAAATCACAGACTGATCATTGTTATCATTGATCAATTACAGAAGAAGGTTGGAGCCAGAAATGCTGAAGAAACTGAGGCACTGCACATCCTCAGAACTTATATTGCAACTGGTGAAATTCCAGAGATGGCTCAACCTAGGAGAAATAAGGATGATGATTCTGAAGACAAAGGTGATGGGAGGAGAAGACATCACAGGAGAGATAAGGGTGATGAAGACAAGAAGAAGAAGGGGGACAAAGATAAGAAGAATGATGATGACCAAGGAAGAGTCTATGAGAGGAAGATTGGAAAACAGCAAGCCTTAGGCATTGCTAGCAGTAACCTCACCACATCACAAGACTCTAAGTCTAGGGTGAATACTGTTAGTGGTGACCTAGCAAAATCTACATCTATGGCTTCTGCAACTGTTTTGCCACCTCAAGAGGAGAAGAAGATTCAAGTCAAGAAACCTTGTGTATGTTTCAGAAAGCAAACTGCTAATGGAATACTACTATGGTCTACCAACAAAGGTCAAAGATTTCTGCCAAGCAACCATGTCAAGAGAATAAAATTTAAACATGTTGCAAGAAAGGTGAAGCTATCCAAATCTAAGGCACTGACAATTATCCCAGGATTAAACCTACCACCTCTGGATGAAAGCTATGATGAAGACCAACTGCAGTTTCTATGGGCTCAAAGAATCTATCATGTTGCCATTGTTGATGATTTTCTTGAAGTTAAGTATTCTGATGGAAGACAGAAGAAATTCAGACAAGGAACATGCCAGCACTGGGGCAGGCTGTATGACATAGAAAGGATAATTGCAATGTTGGATTCTGAAGACAGAGTGGAAAGGGTGTGGAAGCTGGAGTTAATTGACTTTGTCAAGATGAAAAGAGATCACCAGGCAGAAATGAGAAAGAACAGTGAAAAGCTACGAAAGAAAAGGGAGGAGGAGTTTGCTACAATGGAAGCTAAGGCTGATGAGTTGAGAGCTATGGGTCTGTGCAGAGTCAAGTTTAATCCTTACATCATTGAGTACAAGAAATATGGTAGAAATGTGAAGATTAGAATGGACTACATCAGTTCCTACTCTGAGAAACAGCTAAATGAAGTGCTCAAGGATTTATCAGGCTCTCCTCTAATTGAAGAACTCACTGCAATGGAAGATATCATTCTTGCCATGGAAGAAATTGCAAAGAAGAAAGCCAAAGAAGCTGAAGATAGGATGAAAAATTAGAATCTGCAAGCCAAAGCTCAAAAGATGAATCCAAAAGGATATGGCTAAGTAGTTCCTCATAACTTGTAAGAATACTTCTATGTAATTTCTTCAATCAAATTCATACCTGTACTTTTAAAAGCTTTATCTTTATGTATGTTAGGCTTATTATCAGACATGAAATTGTGACTAAGGGTCTCACTCACAATTTGGGGGAGATTGTTAGTTACAGAGGCATGCCTGTACACATCTAATAACAAGCCTAATTGTTTGTAATGCTTTGCATTACTTACATGACCTCTTAACTGAGGGAACCTCTAGTTGTAGAGTTTCTGTTTGTATTGTACTTATAGTAGGCATCAAATCCTAGTTGTGTAATTGTACAAATAGAGTCTAGAATAATGCTTGAAAGAAGTTCCAAGGTTCATGCCTCAAGCAAGGAGTTAAAGACTGTCAAATAATCACAGTTGGGATTTGAAGAAATGAAGAATTTGCCTAAGTACCAATTCGAGAAGTATATTTGTCTATTCGAGAAGTCCAGCATTCGAGAAGTCAGGGATTCGATATCTCAAGACACTATTCGATATCTCTGAATACACTGTTCGATATCTCATTCGATATCTCAGGGATTCGATATGTCTACTACTCTATTCGAGAACTCAAGAAGTCAACAAGTCAAGATGGTATTCGAGTTCTCAAAGAGTCAACAAGTCAAAGTTCCATTCGATATCTCAAGGACTCAGAAAGCTATTCGATATCTCAAAGGATTCGATAAGTCAAATGTTCTATTCGACAACTCAAGGAATCCTGATGGAAAAGAGCTATTCGAGAAGTGGTTCGATATGTCAATATAACAGTATTCGAGAACTCAGAGTTATCGATCAAGTCAATTCTAGTTCTCGAATCACTTACTTAGTCACTTCTCGAATACATTCTTGGAGACAAAATACTGAAGAAATTGTACAAGTCAGAAACCTGCAACAAGCCAATGCACTTTATGGACCACAATCTGTAACGTGCTCTGGAAAGCCTACAAGGAAGCTTAGAGAGATATAGAAGAGACAAGGAGCTAAAGAAGTGGATCTAAACAGGCTTTGCAAAGTCAAATCTATAACCGTTTGGACACTTACTCAAAAAGGATAGACAGACTAGAAAGTAATTTGTTTAGCTTCCTTATTTGCAGTAAGTAGGCTGTATCCATGTTCTATAAGGACACAGCCTCACTTCATAACTTAGTAACTTTTGTGAGTCAAGTTTTTCATACACTGTAAGCTATATCTCTCTGAGAAAAATGAAGCTGAGAATACTACCATTTGTATTCACAGATTGTAGCAACCTTTATCTAATAATACATTAGATTAAAGTGATATTGTGTCTTGTGTTGTTTCTTTATCCGCACCTTCACTTCTACACACACAGGCACTTATCTGCTACATAGACTCAATCCAGGAAAAGTTCAAGAATCCATTCACCCCCCCTCTGTATTCTTTTACCGTATTCAATACTCAACAACTCTGATGCACTTGTGGTCCGGGTTCGCATTGGATCCCAAAATGTCTATAGGGTCCTTGTTGATAATGGAAGTGCTGTGATTATTCTTACATACGAAGTCTACAAGAGGATGGGATATGTTGATAAGGATCTAATACCCACGGTGGGGCATCTTTATGGGTTCACTGGAGCATCTGTTAGCGTTAAAGGCCTCGTTCGGCTCCCCATCACTATAGGGGACGAACCTTGCATCACCACGCAGATCGCTGACTTCATGGTAGTAGATCAACCATCTGCTTACAATGCAATAGTAGGAAGGCCCATCCTGAAGGAAATGAGGGTGGTGACATCTATCTATCACCTCTCTATGAAGTTTCCCACTCCTCATGGTGTCGGTTGTGTGAAAGGAATCCAACATGAATCTCGTGAATGTTATAACAATGCCTTGAAGGCTGCAGAAAAGGGGGGTGGCTTTGTACCAGGAAATATGGAATGTAATATAATATCAATTGAAGAGCTCCCAGATGATTACTTTGAAGGCTTGGGTATCCAGGTGGAGCCGATCCCAGGGGCGCTCATGTTAGAAGCCTCGCAGCCTGTGTTAATTCTCCAGGAAGGAATCGTTGAAGAGGCTAGTGACGATGAGGAGAGCCCAGAACAAGCGGCGGTGCTAGCCCGAAAGGGGAAGTGGGTTCGCAAGGAAACTTCAACCTTAGTAGACCTGCCTAATGGAATAACTCAAGAGACCACGATAATAAATGAATATGGACATGTGGGAGCGATCCCTGCTACAGGAACAATGTCAGCCTCACCACAAAATGGGATCGCGAGGAGGGATGAAGCAGAATCTAGCACGGCTCGAGGATTTGAACTTGATTTGGACCCTCGAATCCCAGAATATGTTGAACGAGCCGGGGCCGCAGAGGATACCATCTCTATCTTAGTCGATTCCAAAGATCCGTCCAAGGTATTGAAGGTCGGGTCGCAACTCAATCCAGGGCTTCGCGAGAGGCTCGTCAATTTTCTGAAAGCAAATTTGGATGTATTTGCTTGGTCTCATGAAGATATGATTGGAATTGATCATAATGTTATGTGCCATAAACTTAACTTAGATCCAAGCAAAAAAGGAATAAGGCAGAAGAGGCGACCCATAAGCGGTGAGCGAGCCGAGGCCCTGAAAGAGGAAGTTGACAGACTCCTCGAGGTCGGCCTCGTTAGGGAATCTTTCTACCCTGACTGGCTTGCGAACCCTGTTCTTGTGAAAAAGCCCAATGGAAAATGGAGAACATGTGTGGATTTTACCGACCTCAACAAACATTATCCCAAGGACAGTTTCCCATTACCAAGGATCGATCAGTTAGTGGACTCAACAGCTGGGCATGCACTTCTCAGCTTTATGGATGCCTATTCGGGGTACAATCAGATACCGATGTATGGCCCTGACCAGGAGCACACTTCGTTCATCACTGATAGGGGTCTCTATTGTTACATAGGAATGCCCTTCGGTCTTCTCAATGCTGGGGCCACCTATCAACGGCTCGTTAATATGATGTTCGAGAAACAAATTGGGAAAACAATGGAAGTGTATGTAGACGATATGTTGGTAAAATCTAAGGAGGCTGGAGATCACATCACTCACCTCGCAGAGATGTTTGATATATTGAGAAAATACAGGATGAAGCTTAACCCCCAGAAGTGTGTGTTCGGGGTCGAATCCGGGAAATTCCTAGGGTTCATTGTCAATCATAGGGGCATCGAAGGAAACCCTGCAAAAATAAAAGCTTTAATGGACATGCGATCCCCAAGAAGTGTGAAGGAGGTTCAGAGTTTAACAGGAAGGATCGCAACACTCAATCGGTTCGTTTCCAAGTCATCAGACAAGTGCCAAGAATTCTTCAAGGCAATTAAGAAGGTGGGGAAGGATTTTGAATGGACCCCGCAGTGCGAGGAGGCATTTCAGAAAATTAAGGAGCATTTGGGATCGCCACCTCTACTCTCCAAGCCCCGTGAGGAGGAAACCCTCATTGTGTACCTCGCAGTGTCAGAGCATGCGATCAGTGCTGTTTTGGTTTGCGAGGAGGAAAAAGTTCAGTATCCTATCTACTATGTTAGTCGACGAATGATAGATGCAGAGACTCGCTATACTAATATGGAGAAACTTGCTTATGCCTTAGTATTGGCCTCGCGAAAGTTAAGGCCATACTTTCAGGCTCACAAAATTGAGGTTCGTACATCTTATCCTCTAAGACAAGTGATGCATAAACCAGAAACATCAGGAAGGCTTTTGAAGTGGACTGTGGAACTGAGTCAATTTGACATCGAATATAAGCCTCGAGGTGCTCTAAAGGGTCAAGCTCTAGCAGATTTTATACTTGAATTTCCTCCCTATGTTGAACAAGGTTCTTTGGCTCTCATACCTATCCCTGAAAAGGCAAGTAGCGAGGTCAAAACTCAAAATTCGTCCTCGTGGTGGGAACTTTTTGTGGATGGTGCCTCTAATAAGGAAGGAGCGGGAGCAGGGATTGAGCTTGTTACTCCAGAGGATCGCAGAATACGAAGCGCAGTTCATTTTACATTTGGAGCATCTAACAATGCAGCTGAATACGAGGCCCTAATCATTGGTCTCAAACTTGCAATTGAGATGAAAATTGAAAATCTCAATGCATATAGTGATTCTATGCTGGTCACAGGCCACATTGGATGCGGTTGGCAGGCTAGAGGGCCTCAAATCGAACTCTATCTGCGATGTGTGCAAAGATTAATGAAATCATTCAAACAAGTCAAGGTGGAATTTATCAGAAGGGCAAAAAATAAGGTGCTGATGCCCTAGCAAAATTGGGCTCGCGTCGCGAAGCCACTTTACTTGGGGTCATACCCTTGGAAGTTCAAACGAAGCCTAGTGTACCTGAAGAGTTTATTATGGAAGTAGCGAGCTCAGAACCAACATGGATGACCCCTATATGGGAGTATGTGAAAAATGGGGTACTACCTCACGATAAAAAGGAAGCAAGGAAGGTCAAATATCAGGCTGCTCGCTATGTTATTTATGATTAGGTTCTGTATCGAAGAGGGTTCAACACTCCACTCTTGAGGTGTGTAGATGGCGATGAATGCAACTATATTCTGAGAGAAGTCCATGAAGGTATATGTGGGAATCACTCGGGGGGTAGTTCGCTAGCTCAGAAGATTCTTCGTCAAGGATACTTTTGGCCCACACTTAAAAGGGATGCATTCGAATTCTCAAGGAAGTGCGATCCCTGCCAGAGGATCGCTAATTTCAGCAATGCACCGGTCTCCCAACTCACTTCGCTCACGAGCCCATGGCCCTTTGCTATGTGGGGGATCGATCTAATTGGAGAACTACCTAAGGCTAAAGGGGGAGTTAAATATGCGGTAGTGGCAGTGGATTATTTTACTAAGTGGGCCGAGGTTGAGCCACTTGCAACAATCACTGCCAAGAAACTAAAGGATTTTGTGTACAGAGCAATTGTGTGTCGCTATGGGATCCCTTATCAACTCACATCAGATAACGGGAAACAATTTGACAGCAAGGAAATGAAGGAATTCTGTGAGAATTTGGGGATCAAGAAAAGTTTTTCAGCTGTTAGCCATCCTCAGACAAATGGCCAAACTGAAGCAATCAACAAAATAATCAAACATACTTTGAAGGCAAAGCTGGAAGAAAGCAAGGGCAATTGGCCTGAAGAGCTACCAAGGGTCTTGTGGTCTTATAACACGACCCCAAGAAGTACTACTGGAGAGACCCCATTTTCCCTTACCTATGGGTGCGAGGCCATGGTTCCAGTAGAAGTTGGTTCAGGGTCGTTTAGAAGGGAACATTATGACCCTGAGTCTAACGAAGTTAATCATAGACTCTATCTGGACATGATTGAGGAAACTAGAAGCGAGGCTCAGCTACGCCTCGCAGCCTATCAGCAACGGACAGCAAGGTACTACAATGGGAAGGTCAAAGTGCGATCCCTACGTACAGGCGACCTAGTTCTCAGAAGGGTTATGCCTAATGCTAGGGTCGCAAGTCATGGTGTTTTTGGTACTAATTGGGAAGGACCCTACAAGATCTATGCAACTCTATCAGAGGGAACATACTATCTCACTGACATGGAAGACAAAGTCATTCCGCGAGCTTGGAACGCGGAACACTTGAGAAAATACTATCAGTAAAAGCTTCATTACTGGTAGCCTCTATCTATTTTTACTACTTAGCATGAATAAATTCATACAAAGTACTGGGGGGTAGTGCTCATATAGACACCTCCCCTTTATGATGTAATGACTTTAGGGCCTCGTCCCTACTTATCAACTTTAGGGCCTCGCCCCTACCTTGTACACATTTCTACTTATCAACTTTAGGGCCTCGTCCCTACTATGGCAATAAATGAGTTCATTTACATTCATTATTGTTTATTTAAATTTCAATTCTTGCATTCAAATTTCATTTGTTTGTTTGTTAGAATTTTACATCTTAAAGGATTAGCTCAGCGCAACGAAGCGAGGCTACTCCAGACAATAATCTATGAAAAGCACAATTTGGAAATATCATATGCGACCCCAACGGTTCGCACCTAACGATCTCACAAGAATAGATCGCACTTACTACAATCAAAGGAATCTAATTAACGAAGACAAACTACATGAAGAAATTACACAAATGGAAAATTATGACGCTACTATGAAGACAGTTAACATATAGCACAGGCAATTATATTGGAAACGTGGATGAAAATTAAAGTTACTATGGGTCGCCATGCGATCCCAGAAGACTTGCAGTTATCAGAGTTATCCAACAACGAAAATATAGTTACATCTCGCGAGGTATTCAAAGGGTACCCGCATTCCTAGTTCGAGAACGTAAAGGCATTAATGGTTGCAAACAAATTTTGGGGCATTCTTATCTTGAATGGCTTTTGTAGCTTCCTCCGCCAGCCTCCTCCGCGACCCGAGCTTCCTCAGCAAGGCGCTCCTCCTCAGCATCCTCCTCAGCGATCTGCTTTTTCAGATTCTCAGCGAAGTCGGCATTCCCAGGCCCAAGCTGATCCCAATCAAAGTTAGGGATTGTTCGAATGAACTCTTTCATAAAGGTAACTTGACCTTTAGCGAGGAATATGCTTTCAGCGTTGTCTAGAGAAGCTTGAGCAACAGCCAGATCGTTCTTAACTTTCTCGATCTCCTCATCCTTCTTCTTCAAGGCCGCTTCGCTGGATTTTTGTAAATCTTTGAAAGATTTCTCGAAATCATTTCTCTCTTTGCGGGCATTCTTGAGGTCTGTACGGAGGTTAGCGGTGTCAAAAGAAAGTTGCTTCTTATAGGTCTCCTCCAGGGATCGCTTATCTTTCACCTTCTGGAATTCAAGGACCTTGACCTTGTTATCCAGTCTCAAAAAATCCCTGGTATGGGCAGATTGACGAATGAAGGCTTCGACTAGGCACTTTGTTATTGCAGTCGCATTCTCCTCTAGGGTCGCTGCTTTCCACCAGTGGGAGGTTTCAGCTTCCTCGGCATATTTTGTCCCAAGAGAGGCGAAGAGATGCTGCCCAGCGGTCCCAGGTACAATTCCAGAAGGTGGTCGAGAAGACCCATCCTTCTGCCCGTCTATTCTGGGCCTTTTCAAAGGAGTCTGATCAGGAGAAGGCTGAGCTTGGTCACCGACAGCGTTGGACTGAGCTGTGGGGTCGCTAACGATCTTCAGTGGAGTCGCGGATTTGGTAGGAGGAGTTTTCAAACTCTAATCTTTCTTGGCCGCTGCACCTTTTTTGCCTTTCGGCTGAAGGAAGGGAGGAACTGGGCCGCTTTGATTTGACATACCTAAACAGTGAGACAAAGACAAGTTAATAAACTATTCAATCAAATATATGCGAGGACAAGTATGATACAGTTGCACAAATAAAAGAAGTAATGCGATCCCTAAGTTCGATTGCTATTGGGGGGTATACCCTCAGTTACTATCTCGATGAAAGAAGACGAGGCCTCTTCTTGTATTTTCCTTTTTCGCGAGGACCGCCTCGCGGTAGAAGGCCCCGCTTCAGGAGTGGATCCTACGCCTTCCTTAAGAAACCCACATGAGATAAGGTTTTCTAAGGATAGGAGGGTTCGAATATTTCTTTCTGCGGGAGTGGATTTATTCAACACTTCATCAGCACGGCGCTTCTCTTCGCCCTTCAGAACAGTGCGAACTGGGCCAACTGCGATGCCAAAGGAGTTGTTAATTTCGAATAGTTTGAAAAAATAAAATTCATTATTTGAATAGATATCTCACCAGGCAAGTAGTTGAAACTTGTCTTCACCCTGGGGACCTCGTGTATATACAGAAATGGCTCTTTCCACGACCCTACATTACTTATTGCCCCAGGAAGAAGGTCTTTCTTGTTGAATTCAGGCCAGATTGAAAAATATACATAGCCAAAATCTTTGGCTCCACATCGCTTTAATTGAAGAAAATAACCCATTGTCTTCGCATCTAAGCTTGGGTATCCGAGTTTGTGGTAGAGAATATAAAGAGCAATCATGGACCTATACCCATTTGTGCTTATCTGGATGGGAACTAGGAAGTAGGTTTCACAAACATCTTTAATGAAGGGATGGAGGGGCGAAGAAACTCCTATCTTCATGAGGGGGATCGTTAGCACCATGCGAGGAACCCTACCACCGTTTTCTTTATGGTTGAAACGATAGCATCGCATTCTCTTCTTAGGGAGGATGATTTTTCCCTCAGGACGAAATCTTTCAACCCCTTCTCTAAGTGTCTTCTCTGTCAAAGTTGAAGACATATCACGACATGCAAGAATGCGAGGCTTGCCTGGTTTAACTTTCGAGCCAGGCTCGATATCTTCAGGGCAAGGGCCATCAACATATATAACCCCCTCTAGCTCTGGTTGAGGGGTTGGTACATACGGTGTAGGAGATGCCTCAGGGATATAATCATAGTCTTTAAAGTTGACAACCCTAGACACCTCATCGAGACCACCATCGTCTGAGGATGGTTCTTCATAATCATCGTCATCAGAGTTGGCTTCGCTGTCTGCACCTCCTTCGATGTCATAATAGGCCTCGCCTAATGAATCTACTGGAGAGTCACTAATGTTTATGGGAGATATGGGTTTGGTTGGAGGTAAGTTAGCGAGAATATGTGCCACTTGCGAGCTGAAGGCTTCTCCTTTCTTCTTCAGAGCCTCTATCTCTTGTTGATGTGTTCTCTCAAATTGGGGCTCGCTCTGTGCTGGGAGTATGTCCAAAGACTGATCTCGCGAGCTCGAAGGACGCTTATATCGCCATTTATCTAGGGGCACTTCCCTGGTGTATTCTTCATGCGACCACAGAGGGTCAAAATATAGTTTAAAGGAACTTTCGCTTGTACTTGTTGCTCTTGCGATGTTAGTAGTAGCCTCGCTGCTAATTTGTACGTTTGGAAGAAGAGAAGGTGTCTTTGAACTATCAGTCGACATCTGCAAAAGAGATTGAGTAACTCAGTGTGTGCCCTTACAGAAAACAAAGGGAGGACAGAGGGAGAAAAGAACAAATAAACAGAGGCTCTATGTGTTCTCACTTCGCTCACGATTCGGAAAAATTGGATCGTTATTCTTAAGCTAAGGGGTTCCTATTTCAAATAAACGAAGACGGGTCGCAAGCATAAATTAGCTGTATGGGATCGTAGTCTAATGGGATCGCATCGCATATAATTAAAGTTATCTAAACATGCAATATGATGAGTATGAACAATATTCAATATCAAGGAAGAAATGAAGACTTACTTTTCTTAAGAAAGGTTGAAGAAATCTGAAGAACTTGGAGATCGCTGAAGGTTGAACTCAGAAATTTCTTGCTTTTGATCCTTGAGCAAACTGGCAGCACTTCGGTAATGTGTTTGTTAAAGTGAAAAAAGGAAATGATTATGACAGGAGTATATATAGACGTCAGGAGAGAGAAAGGCATGGAACACGTGTCGAGATCTCAACCATTCAACGTGCATCTCGAGACATGACAACTGTCAAACCCTTTCAAATTCTTTGGTTGGGGTCGCAATGGTTACAACGGCTGTATCTATGATAAAATCACAGCTTCACTTCGCGAGTGGGTACATTGGATTTTTTGAGTCCACCTCGCATTTTCAATGACAACATGGACTCGGGGGGTAGTTGTTATGCCCAAATCTGGCATAATAATTATCATGATTTAATT
The DNA here is from genome assembly GCA_037693485.1 of Kitagawia praeruptora. NCBI lineage: Eukaryota > Viridiplantae > Streptophyta > Magnoliopsida > Apiales > Apiaceae > Kitagawia > Kitagawia praeruptora. The sequence goes on from CM075349.1 coordinate 1,328,075, forward strand.
AGCTAAATTAATGGTTCATTATCTACAATGGGCCTCGAAGATGAAGATTGGGTCATTAAAAGCCCACTATTGGAATTAGCCCAGCCTAACTAGAGGGCCACCTCACTTCTCATCAAATACAAGGGATCGCTTTGTATGACTCCCGTCAAGGGATCGCTATTTGCTATCATCATAAATCAACACAGGATCGCTATCTCACTCTGTTAGAAGGCTCATGGTTAGATCCCGCGAGGTCACATGAGCATCTCTACATTTGGGTTCGCTTCGCATGACTCGACCCCTCGAGGTCGCATGCCTCGCTTATGCTGCATCTCTGTTAGCCTCGCTTGTGAGGTCACATTCTTGTCCATGCGAGACCATCGGTTTCCTTCTATAAATCATGGATCATGGATAGGATCAACAACTCACTGCCACATCAGCCCTAAATGAGTGGGCTTGGGCCATGACTTATCCTCTAAAACCCTAGCCCAGCTAGGTAACTTGCTACCCAAGAACTACGTATGGCTTGATCCCTATAAATAGGGTACGTAGGCACCTTGATATGGATGAGAAACACTTCACCCCTGAAATCACCTATCAAGCTCAGCCACATTTACACACATAAACCCTAACCCTAATTCTTCTTTTATAAGCTTTATATCCGTATTTAGCTTCATTAATCCAGCAACCTCCTAAATATTGTTATACAATATTCTCCCTATAACAAATATATTTACGAGTTTCTAAATTTTTCTCACTGGGTTTATTCATCAACTTGGTTAGCAAACCATTCGATGGATGTTATACCCCATTTTCCATGATTTTTTAAATTTTATAATCGGTTAATAATTCTTTCTCTATTGAGAGTTTTTTATCCAATTATTTGATTGTCTCTACTTATATTTTAGAATTTGTCTCTTTCTTTATGAGAATTTGTTTTATTTTAATATATCCAAAAACATAAATATACAGGATTTTTTATCGATTTATTGAGAAATTATGTAGAATTGCATCTCTGATTGATTTTTTAAATACATTTTGATAAATTAGATTTACATGTTCTCAAGTAGGGGAAGGGGAGAGCACGGTTCGGTTTGGCTCGATTTTTGGGTAAAACCGAAACTAAAACCGCAGCTCTTCGATTTTAGAAAATGAAAATCGCAATCGAACCATCGATTTCGGTTTCAAAAACCTCGGTTCGGTTGTAATTAATTTCGGTTTTAAAACCAATAATGAAAAATATTACAAATTGGATAAATAAAAGTAACTTAATTAAAAAAGTCGACGATATTGTATAGAGCAGTAGTAGTATTAGACTATTAATTCATAAAGCAAATGCCACAAAAAAAAAAGCCACTAAAAAGCTTGTTTAATATCACTCCGGTGCATCCATCAGAGAGCTGCAGCCTGCAAGTCATAACCACTATTGGAAAGCAACTGGGCACCTGAAGCCATTTGTTTCCAAATTGCAATAACAGAATTTATATATCAGCTAATTAATCAGGCTGCATAGATACTTCCCTTTTACCATACCATGCATGTTGTACCTAATTTACCAGACCAATTGTCTTCCCTTTCCCAACTTCCTATGCTCTTATTAGTAGAATAATAGTAATAGCAATAAAAAGTAGGAGTACTTCATACGAGAATGGTGGATTTAAGTTGCAGATGCGCACAGTGGGCGGAAGTATATATTTGTAAAGCATGTTACATTAAGTAAATATTGGTAGTACTTGTGTGAATTAGATAATTAATCACTCCCTCGTGTGTTTCGCTATTCTAAACATCTTTCTAGCTACGAAGCCTTAATTTGTACTGGGTTATTTCTGCTAGTATGTATTCCCAGATTCATTTCATTTTCTGCTAAATATGTACAAGCAGTCAAGCACTAGTTATATAAATATATAAATATAATCTAGGAATTTTATATATTATATAATAGGGTTTGATGTTCCTGAGGTTACCTCAGGAAAATTACCTGAGGTAACTAAATTTTTCATATTAATGCACGAGGGTATAATTGTAATTACAGGATTTTTTTAGATAGTTTCCAGTATTTACAAAAATGCCATCATGTATATACACTAGAATCTCAGGTAACTCTCCTAAGGTAATCTCAGGGACTTTTTTTCTCTTATATAATATATATATATATATATATATATATATATAAGTAAGGCTCTATGGAGAACATGCTTAAAAAGAGAACGAGAGAATAACTTAAAATATTTGTTATTGGAGGAATTTCGTAACAACACGAAATCGGAGGTTTGCTGGAATAGTATGGACGATTTGTATGAATGTGACTGTTTTAGGCGAGGTAGGGTTTATGAAAAAAGAGGGGCTGGACTTGGCATGTGTCTCAATTTGTCTCGTGTATCGGATCTCATCTGCCAAGATGCATACGTACCTATGTTTATATAGGATCAAGCCCACGTAATTCTGTGAAATTGATTTGTGTCTATCCCTTAGAGACTTTAGGGATAAACTTCATTAATCTGGGTGATTACTGATTTTATCTGATTTAATCTTATCGTTGTGATATCTTCGTGATTTGAAGAATATCGTTTGGAGATATTTTCCGTTATTGATTGATTGAGATTGATTATTTCCTCATTTTAGAGAGAGGATAAAACTTAGAGGTTAAGTAATAATTATTAATCTGAATTAATAATTAATAATTATTAGAAATTTGGGAGATTATTAGACATGCTAAAATTATGGCATAACAACTAGCCCCCAGTTCTTCAGTGTAGCTTGATGCAGTGGAGAACTAAGAATTCTTCAAGCTTCCAAATTTCTTGAGTCGTTGAAAAAACTGAAAATAGATGATTAGAAAAACACTTAGAGCACCATTGTGCTCATTAGGCGTATGCGGATGCCAGTGTGATAGCATGCGATGACCACTATAAGATATATATTTTTTGCCAAGGTTTTCAAATGTGCGAGCATATATAATATTTTTGAAATCCTTTGCGATCCTTGTTGTCTAGTTAGGACCTTGGCGCTTGTATATATACCGAATTGGCATACACGTTTTTCAAGTGTTTGATGCAACCACATAAGGATGTGTATTCGTTTGTGACGAGACTGTTGATAAGAGATGTAGATGTAGTTCTGGCGAACTAGTTTGCATAGGGATGCCTTCACCCATTCGATATAGAGAGATCTCATGGGCCTTCAGTAAAGATAGTTTGCATAGGGATGCCTCCACCCATTCGATATAGAGAGATCTCATGGGCCTTCAATAAAGATAGTTTGCATAGGGATGCCTCCACCCATTCGATATAGCGATATCTCATGGGCCTTCAATAATCCAGAGGGTGCTGCACTTTACTAAGCATGTTGCATTGCGAGATTTATAGCTTGTCCAGGCTACCCAACTTGACAATTTAGTTCGCAAGTTTGAAAATATTTTTGACATATATGTACTATCGCGACGATATATGAAAAATATTTTACAAATCCAAATGCAATAATAAATATGCTATTTTAAGAGTGTCGCGATATTTATTTTCTTCGAAAATAATGCTCCTTTTTGTAGAAAATCTTTTACAAAATTATGCGTCTCGTATATGTTTTTTTTCCTTTGTAACATGAAGCTCGTACGGGATTGTAAAATAAATCCACAATCAATCAGTATAAATATCCGCAATTTATCAACATAAATATCTCGTACGATATTTTCTAAATCACAATAATTTTACAAGCATAAAAATATATTGCTCACACGAATTTTTGAATAATAAATATTTTTCTTGAAAAATATTTAAAAACATGATAATTATGCATGCATGGCAGGATAATTGATTTATAATTGCAATTTGCAGAAAAATAAAAAGATTAGATCGAAAACTTATCTTTAGATATTGAAATCGGGTCGACTGATTTTCGAATCGCATGTCAATGCTGCGTTTCTTCTCGTTGTCCGCTACTTTTTTTTTCTCTTTTTTTTCTGCCCATTGTGGTGCTTCCCCATCGCTTTTGTCGATCTTTTTTTTTTAATCGTTGTAGTGCTGTTGTTGTGCTGCGCTTGTCGCTTTTTTTTCCTTGCTTGCAGCTGTGTGCTCGTCTGCGTGTTTCACCATTTGTTTGTCTTTTGGTACCATGTTTGTGCAATTTCTTTTTTTCTTTTGGCTGGTCCGGCGAACAAACAACCACTTTGATTCTTTTTCCATAATTTGATTCTTTTTCATACTTGATCCCCGTGCTTATGCATGCCTGGAATGTTGTATGGAGTAGTAATTTTTTTCTCAATTGACAATAGCTGCCAGCCTTGTTGTCGTGGCCCATCGTTACACATGTGCCCTGCTTGAGAACCACAACCGTCATGTCTATTTTCCGATAAAAACCTGAAATCCCAATACGTGTTTATTTGATATTCCTTTGTCCTCCATAAACGAAAAGTAACCCCTCCTTCTAGCGTCAAATATTGTTGGAGGAATTTCGTAACAACACGAAATCGGAGGTTTGCTGGAATAGTATGGGCGATTTGTATGAATGTGACTGTTTTAGGGGAGGTAGGGTTTATGAAAAAAGAGGGGCTGGACTTGGCAGGTGTCTCAATTTGTCTCGTGTATCGGATCTCATCTGCCAAGATGCCTACGTACCTATGTTTATATATGATCAAGCCCACGTAGTTCTGTGAAATTGATTTGTGTCTATCCCTTAGAGACTTTAGGGATAAACTTCATTAATCTGGGTGATTACTGATTTTATCTGATTTAATCTTTTCGTTGTGATATCTTCGTGATTTGAAGAATATCGTTTGGAGATATTTTCCGTTATTGATTGATTGAGATTGATTATTTCCTCATTTCAGAGAGAGGATAAAACTTAGAGGTTAAGTAATAATTATTAATCTTTTTTTTTTTTTTGAAACTAATAATTATTAATCTTAATTAATAATTAATAATTATTAGAAATTTGGGAGATTATTAGACATGCCAAAATTATGGCATAACAATATTGATTTTTAAAATTCAAAAAAATTATAAATAAGTTTATATCATTAATACAATTCTAAAAAACACAATTATGAACAACAAATACATGTGTAAAAAACTATTTGTGAGATTCTAAAAGAGATTCTTCAAAATTTATAAGATTCTAAAAGAGATTCATAAAAATTTGTGAGATTCTAAAAGAGATTAAAAAAACAATATTCCCATAAATATTTTTTCCACAAAAAATTATTCAAGTTTGAGAATCATAAAATGCATCTAAGAATATGTATAATTTTATAAAATTTTTAAATTAATTTTTTTAAGATGTTTTCTCGTTCTCTTTTTAAGCATGTTCTCTTTAGAACCTTGACGAGTAAGGCTCTAGAGAGAACATGCTTAAAAAGAGAACGAGAGAACAACTTAAAATATTGATTTTTAAAATTCAAAAAAATTATAAATATGTTTATATCATTAATACAATTCTAAAAAACACAATTATGAACAACAAATACATGTATAAAAACTATTTGTGAGATTCTAAAAGAGATTCTTCAAAATTTATAAGATTCTAAAAGAGATTCATAAAAATTTGTGAGATTCTAAAAGAGATTAAAAAAACAAAATTCCCATAAATATTTTTTTCCACAAAATATTATTCCAGTTTGAGAATCATAAAATGCATCTAAGAATATGTATAATTTTTTAAAATTTTTAAATTAATTTTTTTAAGATGTTCTCTCGTTTTCTTTTTAAGCATGTTCTCTTTAGAACCTTGACCTATATATATATATAGCAAGGATCTAGGGAAAACCTCGTTTAATGGAAAACTTAGAAAACTAAATCGAAATATAGCATATATGGTATGCAAACTAATCGTTGGGAGATGAAGAAAAATGTGGTGAAATTAGATTTAAAAAAAAATCACCGATTGACGGGAAAAATCAAATTAAAAATGGAGGGGATTATGTGTGATTCTGTGTGTGAGTGTGTATTTGATTAGTGTGTGGGTGCCCCTGGCGGGGCCATTGATCTTAATACATCTAATGGCTAGGATTAGTACCTTAGTTTTCTTCAAAAAATAAGTTCTCTTTTGAGCACTTGCCTATATATATATATATAGGGTCCTACTCCACTACAAACTAAAATTAACTACAAACTAAAAACTAAACACTAATCCAACATTTCATGCTAATCTAATGATCAAATTAGGTGTACCCCAATATAAAAAATGCTTAAAATACTTGGCTCTATCCAAAAAAAAAATCACTATTCACGTGATGACGTGGCAGTGGATTTCACTGGTTAACGGTGTTTCGCACCTTCTTGTACGGCGCTTCACGCCTTTATCATTCTAAAGTTGTAAGGAATGACAATCAATGGTAAAGGCAATAGACGATTGACGGGTGTGTCGAGGGCCTTCGGCCCTCATGACTACCTAACTCATCCGTTTACTGTCTTAAATGCTTCGCATTTCCACGGCAAGATTTTTTTTTTTGTGTTGGATAGAGCCAATTATTTTAAGCATCTTTCGTGAAGGTACCCTTGGCGGGAAACTTAGAATAGATGAAATATAATTAATTTAGTGTTAGTTTGTAGTTTGTATTTAAGGATTGGTTTGTATTTGAGTAAAAGCCTATATATATATATGTAGAGTTGCACTCCATAACAAACACCTTATATAACAAACAATAAAGAACACCTTAGATCTAATAGATTCAATGCCCCTGGCGGGGCCACCCAATACAAAAAGTTCTTATTTTTTTTACCCTCGATCCATCCATCATCTCAAAAAATATATATATATATATATAAAAGTTACTGTTCATGACGATGACGTCATCATGAACAGTAAAATTTTTATTTTTATTTTTTTTTGCTAGCTTGATAGAGGGTAAAAAAATAATAACTTTTGTATTGGGTGCCCCTGGCGGGGCCAAAGGATCTAATAGATCTAAGGTGTTCTTTATTGTTTGTTATATAAGAGTGTTCTGTATGGAGCAAAGGCCTATGTGTATATATATATATATATATATATGTTGTGGAATAAAAACTAGGTTATGATTATGACGGCTAGGGTTTGTGAGCTTCAAGCTTTAATGGCTGCTTCTGCGTTCGAGACTAAACGGTCCTCACAGAATGCCTACGTATCTCTGTATTAGAGAATCAAGCCAAGAAAACGTAGTTCTGAGAATGAGGGGTCAGACCCTTTATATAGGCTGAGAAGCCTAGGAATTATGGTAAGAGTAGGTGACTTGGTGGGCAAGCCACCGCCTTGAGGAAGGTTCTAGACCCCTTCCTTGTAGGAGTCGGTTTCCATGTTGGAATATGTATCTTGGAGGCTAAGTCTGGCAAGAGTAATATCCTTGTTTGACTCTTATTTGCTGAGCTGTTTATTACCCATAATATTAATTACGAAATTAATATTATAGTTAGGGTTTGGGCCCATCTGGTGGGCCCCACGTTTGGACCATTCTAGGTCTAATAAATGCCACATTAAATGTGTCTTTAGGGCTTACTTTCAGCCCATATCATTTGCCCCCCAACTTCTAGGAAAACTGATCAGGTTTTCCTTGAAGTTATAACGGCCTTATTCGAGACTTGGGTCGGGGTTTATTGCTCTTACGTGAGTATTTTCAACAATATCATCTTAATGTAAAGCGTGGAGCGACCGACGCATTTACGACGATGTTGAACGACACTAATCAGTGTTAAACGGCACTACACAGCGCTAATCAGCCTTAAACAATGTTTAAACAGTGTTAAACAATGTTAAGTGGCATAAAATGGCACTAACGGCACTAATCGGTGCTAAACAGTGCTAACCGGCACTAATCTGTGCTAACATGCACTAAACAGTGCTTAAACAGCACTAAACGGTGCTAATCGGCACTAATCTGTGCTAATAGGCACTAAACAGTGCTTAAACAGCACTAAACGGTGCTAATCTCGACCTCTTTTTATCATTAACAATCATCCGAGATTCGCTGAAAAAGTCGAGATTTAGGTTTAAAAAGTTCACTGAAAAAGTAGGGATCCAGGACCAAGAACTGAACCTGGACCAGGGGGATCCAGGTTCAGAAGCTGGTCGGCTGGACCCCCTGAAAATGACCTGGTCGGCCGGAAGCTGGTCGGCTGGGACCTGGTCGGCCAGAAGCTGGTCGGCTGGGACCTGGTTGGCCAGAAGCTGGTCGGCTGGCCCTCCTCCAGGGGAGCTGGTCGGCCGGGACCTGGTCCTCCGGGACCTGGTTGGCTGAAATTCCTCTTCTAGGGCTAACTAGTCAGTAGTTGGCCTAAAAAACTTGAACTTAGACTCCTTCTTGATTTTAATAGAGAGTGTGGATCCAGGATCAGAAACCATCCATGGTCCTAAGGATCCAGAATCTTGATCTTGATTACGAATCGTCAGTTTGGTCGTTTGTGACTTCATGGCTAACTTTGGCCTTCATGACTCATCTTGGCCTTCATGGCTAACCTTGGCCTCTCTTTAACATTGATAATCATCTGATATTCGCTGAAAAAGTCGAGAACCATGTCCGAAATCATTTGCTGAAAAAGTTGGGATCCAGGACCAAGAACTGAACCTGGACCGGGGGGATCCAGGTTCAGAAGCTGGTCGGCTGAACCCCCTCAAAACAACCTGGTCGGCCGGGACCTGGTCTTCCGGGACCTGGTCGGCTGATCCTCCTTAAAAAGAGCTGATCGGCCGGGACCTGGTCTTCCGGGACCTGGTCGGCTGATCCTCCTTAAAAAGAGCTGATCGGCCGGGACCTGGTCTTCCGGGACCTGGTCGGCTGAGACCCCTAGTGCGTCGCGGTCGATTGCTTCTTGGCTAGCTGGTTGACCCGGACGTGAAAATTATTCGTGATCTTGCGGATCAAGAACCTTGATCTGAATCTCAAGTCACTATTTTGGTCATTCATGACTTTGTTATCTTAAGGATCAAGAAACTTGACCTTGATCTTAAACTTTTATCATGGATCTAGGATCTAAAACTGTCCGTGATCCTAAGGATCAAGAATCTTGATCTTGATCACGAGTCGTCAGTTTGGTCATTCGTGACTTCATGGCTAACCTTGGCCTTAATGGCTAATCTTGGCCTTCATGGCTAACCTTGGCCTCCCTTTAGCATTGGCAATAATCCGAGATTTGCTGAAAAAGTCGAGATTTAGGTTTAAAAACTATTCAAAGTTCACTGAAAAAGTTAGGATCCAGGACCAAGTACTGAACCTAGACCGGTCGGATCCAGGTTCAGGAGCTGGTCGGCTGGACCTCCTTAAAAGGAGCTGGTCGGCCAAGACCTGGTCGGCCGGGGTCTCCAAGACTATAGAAAACTCAGAGATCTTCGCGTGGACAGTAAGATCGTCCAAATCTGATACCCGGAGCTAAAGATATGGCCCAAACAACGTCAACAGTCCGTGTAGGACTGAAAATCAGTCTTGGTCGGCTGGACCCCCTTAAAAGGAGCTGGTCGGCCAAGACCTGGTCGGCCGGGGTCTCCAAGACTATAGAAAACTCAGAGATCTTCGCGTGGACAGTAAGATCGTCCAAATCTGATACCCGGAGCTAAAGATATGGCCCAAACAACGTCAATAGTCCGTGTAGGACTGAAAATCAGTCTTGGTCGGCTGGACCCCCTTAAAAGGAGCTTGGTCTTGAACCTTGAGTTCATTCATGGTTATTGGTTATCATCAACCCTTGACTCTCATCCTTGTGATGAAGTTCTTTAGTTCTTACCTCATCTTTGTTTCTCATGGAGGAGGTCTTCCTTCTCGGTTGATCATTCAGGTAGTTCACTTGCTCCTTAGCACTTGACTTTAGGCCTGGTATGCCTTTGTTGGTTTTCAACCCTTTAGCTTGATTCTAGGTTTCCAACCTTATTTTCTTATGCTCATATAACCTTTCTTAGGTCTCAACTTGATTGACAACTCTTGGTTCGAGTCCTTAAACTCAAACGACAAGCTCGATTGGAGGCAGACAGCCTTGTTGGCCATCGAGGCTTAATTAATGTTGTGTTGAGATTTGAAGTTCAAGGATTCAATCCTTAATCTTGGAATGTGTTCATCATCCCAGATTTCCAACCTGTAGAATCCTCGTCCTGGTGTCTTCCTGACTCGATACGACCCTTCCCAATTGGGGGATAGTCTTCCCTTCTGGCCAACTCTGGAGGCCTCTATCTTCCTCAGAGTCAAGTTGTCTTGTCGAAAGAACTTCTCCTTAACCCTTTGGTCGCAGTGGAAAGATGCTTTCTTCTGACGCTCTGCGTTTCTAGCATTCGCTTCATCCATAACCTCGTCAATCAGATCGAGGGCGAGCCTCACGCCTTTTTCATTGGTCTCGTGATCATATGCTTCCACTCTTGGCGATGCATGTGTAATCTCTAGGGGGCACAACTGCCTTGGCTCCATAAGCCAGCAAAAACGGGGTTGCTTCAGTTATCACTTCGTAGGTGGTGTGGTATACCCAAAGTATAGGCAGCAACTCATCCACCTAAGTGTTTCTTGATCGTCCGACCCTCTTCTTCAGTCCATCAAGGATAATTCAATTTGCTACCTCAGCTTGTCCATTAGCCTCAGGGTGAGCTACTGAAGAAAAGCGAAGTTCAATAACATTCTCCTTGCAGTACTTCTTAAACTCTTCATTGTTGAATTTTGTCCCATTATCCGTCACAAGGATTCGGGGGATTCCCTATCTGCAGATGATGCTCTCCCAAAAGAACTGGGAAATTTGTTTGGTGGTTATCTTGGCTAAGGGCTTAGCCTCAATCCACTTAGTGAAGTAGTCGATGGCCACTATCATAAACTTCCTTTGTGCCGAAGCCATAGGGAAAGGACCTAGTATGTCCATTCCCCACATTGCAAACGAGATGGGAGAATTGATCGAAGTTAACATCTCAGGCGGCTGCCTTACAATTGGAGCGTGCTTTTGACATCTGTCACACTTCTTGACATAATTCTGCGCATCGGCCAACATCTCTGGCCAATAGAATCCCAGTCGTGTGATCTTGTGAGCTAGGGCTCTGCCCCCCAAGTGTTGCCCACATATCCCTTCATGAACTTCCTCCAAGGCTTCTCTTGCCCCTTGGGGCCTCAAGTACTTCAGGTACGGGACGACAAACGATCTTTTGTAGAGGATGCCTTCAATCAAGGCGTATCTCTATGCCCTCACTGACAGCTTTCGTGCCTCCAAGGCATTGTCAGGGAGCCAGCCTGTCTCGAGGTGAGCTTTGATAGGGTCAATCCAGCAACCTCCCATATCAATCGGTGCTATCAACTTAGAATTGATGGTCTGGGCCTTCAAGACTTGGAAGTAAACACTCCCTGCATAGTTCTCAATTTCAGAAGAAGCAAATTTAGACAAGGCATCGGCCTTAGCGTTCTCCTCTCTCGGAATGTGTTCCACATAGCATTCCTCAAACTGAGTCATAACAGCTTTCACGACTCTCAGGTATTTTGCCATAGTCTCATCATTGGCTTCAAACTCGCCATTCACTTGCGAGACCACCAGTCTTGAATCTCCACACACTTTGAGGTTCTTGACCCTCATGACTCTAGCTAAGCCCAATCCAGCTATCAATGCCTCATACTCAGCTTCATTGTTGGTAGTAGGAAAATCCAACTTCAAAGCATACTCAACTGTGAACCCATCGGGGCTTTGCAGAACTAAACCTGCATGGCTTGATTTTGTTTTTGATGCTCCATCAAAATAGAGCACCCAATATTCCTTCTGACCAGTTACAAGTTCCTCATCTTTATCTCCACTCTCAGTGGTAGTTACTATCTCCTGCCCCCCGACTTCTTGGTTGTTAATGGTGCATTCAACCACGAAGTCAGCCAATGCCTGAGCCTTGACGGCTGTCCGAGGCTTATACTTGATATCAAACTCTCCAAGTTATATGGCCCACTTGATTAGCTTTCCACTGGCCTTAGGGCTATGCAATATGTTCCTCAGTTGCTGGTCCGTCCGGACTTCAATTTTGTGAGCCTGGAAGTACGATCGTAGCTTCCTCGAGGCCGTTATCAATGCCAAGGCAAACTTCTCGATGGTAGAGTAATTTAACTCAGCCCCATGCAACACCTTGCTTACGTAGTAGATGGGTTTCTGAACCTTGCTTTCTTCTCGAACGAGAACGGTACTCAGTGCTTGCTCAGATACTGCCAAGTATAGGTAGAGAGTCTCTCCGGGACTAGTTTAGCCAACAACGGGGCTTCGGCCATGTACTTCTTCAATTGTTCAAAGACCTCCTGGCTCTAAGGTGTCCACTCAAATTTTTTCACTTTCTTCAATGCTTGAAAGAACGACAAACATTTATCACCAGATTTGGAGATGAATCTCCCCAAGGCCGCAAATCGGCCTGTCAACTTCTACACATCTCTTATAGAGCGTGGTGGCTTCATGTATAAGATCTCCTTGATCTTGTCATGGTTGGCCTCAATTCCTCTTTATGAAACCATCAGTCCTAAAAACTTCCCAGATCCAATGCCAAAGGCACACTTGGCTGGATTCAACATCATCTTGTGGTGCCTCAGCACTTCAAATGCATCTCCGAGGTGTTTAATATGATCTGCCGTGAATAGGCTCTTGACTAACATATCATCAATATAGACCTCCATGGTTTTTCCAATTAGATGGGCAAATATTTTATTCACCAATCGTTGGTAAGTAGCTCCTGTATTCTTTAGCACAAATGCCATAGCAAGATAACAGAAAACACCAAAGTCGGTTATGAAAGATACCTTAGGGATGTCGTCCTTATGCATCTTGATCTGGTTGTATCCACTGAAACCATCCATGAAACTCAGCATCTCGTGCCCAACTGTGGCATCTATCAACGTATCTATCCTTGGTAGAGGGAAACAATCCTTAGGACATGCATCATTCAAGTCAGTGAAGTCTATACACATCCTCCACTTCCCATTTGCCTTCTTGACCATCACAGGGTTAGCCAACCACTTGAGGAACTGAATCTCTTCAATAAACCCAGCTTATAAGAGCATGCCAACTTCTTGTTTAATGGCCTCTTGCCTTTCTGGAGCGAAATTCCTCTTCTTCTGCTTTAATGTCGTTCATTTAGGATCGACATTCAATTTGTGAGTTATGAGCTGGGGATCAATCCCTGGCATATCAATTGCTGTCCAAGCAAACACATCACTATCCTCTTGTAAGAATGCTGTCAACTTGCCCTTCAAGGGGTTCCTTCAATTGGCTTTCGGGCTATGCAATATGTTTCTTCAACGGGTGGTCCATCAGGACTTCAACGTTTGTCTTGGTTCCATCATTTTTTTTGTTTTTCTTGATTCTAGGTCAAGGATTCAAGGTTGATTCCTCGATTTAGATTTCCAATTAAACAATCATGTGGGCTTCTCGCCTTTTAAACTCTTTAAAACGAGAGTTTGCTTGAACTTCTTGATCATTGTTTAAGGTTCTCTATTGGTCTTCTACCTTAGATTCTCCATCCAAGTCATTTTTGAAAACATTAAAAAGTGGCTAGTCTTTAGCCTCCACAGCCTTGCATGGCTTTGATTGCCAGATGTCTTTTATCCCGGATCCTTCAAGGAATTGAAACACTTATTTGGTTGTGCTGTAACCTAACTCTCGACCCTTCAGAGTTTTATTTATGCGTTTGTTTGCTTCCATTTGTATATTCTTTTATTTTCGGTACTTGGTCATCTTTGACTTACACACATCAGGTGCTTGGTACATAAATAGAATCATAGAACGAAAAGCAAACTTGCATTAATAACATAAATGGGTTCAACCTTTATATAGAGTACTACTGTCCTACTCAGAGCGACATGCTCTGCATGGTTTCATCGAACCTTATTTCTACTTCTACTAGATAAATATGAAGCTAAGTCCAACTTTGCAAGACTAGGCCTGCATGGCTTGATTTTGTTTTTGATGCTCCATCAAAATAGAGCACCTACTACTCCTTCTAGTCTCCTCATTCTTCTTCTGAAGTTCACTTTCTTCTTGGGGTACTATCTCTTGCCCCCGACTTCTTGGTTGCCAATGTTACATTCAACCACGAAGTCAGTTGATGCCTTAGCCTTGATGGCTGTTCGAGGCTTATGTGTGATGTCCTCTTCTGGACTTTCTTTGTGTTCCTTATCACTGCGGATGTCCATGTCTTCAATCGGAAGGACCTGCCCCCCGACTCCGTCAGGCCTTAACGCGGCTACATAACAGCTTCGTGCCATCTTTTGATTGCCTTTATGTTCTCCAACACCATTCTGGGTTGGGAACTTGATCTTCATATGATAAGTTGAGGCAACAGCCTTGAATGCATGAAGTCCAGCCCTTCCGAGGATAACGTTGTACGTTGAAACCGCCTTGATTACCAGGAAGTTCAACATCTGAGTGGCCTTCTTGGGCTCCTGTCCAATAGTCATAGGCAATTGAATAGTCCCTTCAACTTTAGATCCTACGCCATTAAATCCATATATAGGCATGTTATTTGGGGTCAACTGAGAATCATTGTAACCCATCTTCACAAATGCATCATGAAATAGAACGTCAACGGAAGCTCCATTATCTATCAAGACTCGCTTCACTTCTGAGTTTCCAATTACAGGAGTTATGACCAACGGGTCGTCATGGGGGAACTTCACCCCTTCAAGATCAGAATCATCAAAACCAAGTGTGATTTCAGTCCTAGCCCGCTTCGGGGCCTCTCCCACGATGTGTATCACTTCTCTGGCGTACGCCTTTCGAGAGTTTCGAGTTGTACCGGCCGCTGTCGGGCCTCCCCAGATCATATTGATAACTGGCCCTCGGGGCTGTGTGTTACGATCACGATCGTCATCCCTTCTGTTATAATCTCTAATTCGATTAACACGATCTTCACCCTTAGTGAAGTTGCTCAATTTCCCTCTACGGATCAAGAACTCGATCTCATCTTCGAGTTGCTTGTAATCATCTGTATCATGCCCCACATCGCGGTGGAATCTACAGTACTGACCCTTGTTTCTCTTTGCGGGATCACCCCTAAGTGGCTTCGGCCATCGAAAATCTTTGTCTTTCTCAATATCTAACAAGATCTGACTCCTAGGAGCATTCAATCTTGCATAGTCGTTGAATCTTGGTCCCAAACTCTTCTTCGGTTCTTCTTAGGGGCATAGTCGGAGTCCTCGCTAGTTCGGGGATACTTGTCCCTAGCATCATACTCCAGGTCATCATACTCCTGGTCTTGCTTTCGCTTCTTGAAGTCGTTGTTACCTCCTCCCTCACTTACTGTGGCTTCTTTCTTC
The DNA here is from genome assembly GCA_037693485.1 of Kitagawia praeruptora. Classification (NCBI taxonomy): domain Eukaryota; kingdom Viridiplantae; phylum Streptophyta; class Magnoliopsida; order Apiales; family Apiaceae; genus Kitagawia; species Kitagawia praeruptora. Next base: position 1,343,247 of record CM075349.1, read on the forward strand.
ATGCTATCTTCAGCTTTAATCTTAAAATCTCGGCTTCATAAGCCTTGATTCTTTCTGCAGTTGTAGACGGGGGTCCATCATAGACAGTTTGATGACTCCTCCGGGGTTCTCTGCTAGCACGTCGCCTTCTTGGGGCTTCATCACGATCAACATCAGTTGATGAATCGTCAGTATAGGGGCCAGAGTAATCAAGATACACTCGATCTCGGATCTGCAAGGCATGACCACTGGGTCCAGGAGGGTAGTTAGGCAGGCCATACATCGGGTTAGTACTCACGGGGAGATCCGTAGTATGGATCTGTACCCCTGGTGGTGGGTAACTGGGATCAACTAGAGGAGAGACCAGCGTCTGGAGGGAGCTGGTTCCTTGACCTGGGTGAACGACCATAGGTAACGTTCTCTCGACATGGGGATTCGTCCCTGGAGGTTGAGAAACCTGAGTTTGAGTGATCGCCCCTGTGGTTGGGGGTACTTGTTCAGTGACAGGCGGAGCAGAGCTTAGAGGTAGAGCCTCGGTAGCGATTGGCTCGGTAGTGCTTGGTGCTGTTCTTCGTGTTTGAACCATGGTTGATGTCTTTTTCCCACAGACGGCGCCAAATGTTGTGGAATAAAAACTAGGTTATGATTATGACGGCTAGGGTTTGTGAGCTTCAAGCTTTAATGGCTGCTTCTGCGTTCGAGACTAAACGGTCCTCACAGAATGCCTACGTATCTCTGTATTAGAGAATCAAGCCAAGAAAACGTAGTTCTGAGAATGAGGGGTCAGACCCTTTATATAGGCTGAGAAGCCTAGGAATTATGGTAAGAGTAGGTGACTTGGTGGGCAAGCCACCGCCTTGAGGAAGGTTCTAGACCCCTTCCTTGTAGGAGTCGGTTTCCATGTTGGAATATGTATCTTGGAGGCTAAGTCTGGCAAGAGTAATATCCTTGTTTGACTCTTATTTGCTGAGCTGTTTATTACCCATAATATTAATTACGAAATTAATATTATAGTTAGGGTTTGGGCCCATCTGGTGGGCCCCACGTTTGGACCATTCTAGGTCTAATAAATGCCACATTAAATGTGTCTTTAGGGCTTACTTTCAGCCCATATCAATATATATATATATAATATGGATTTACGGACCCTGGGGTCATCCTCAGGGTGTTACATGAGGTTAAGACATTATAGAATACAAAATAGAGGGTTATTTATGTAAATACAGGGGGTATGGGGATATTTACAAATTTGCCATTATTTTTTACACATAAAACTCACATGTTCTCATGAAACTCCCCTAAGGTCATCCTCAGGGCCAGTTTTCTCATAATATATAATTATATAAATATATAATAATAATAGGTTCGGTTTCGGTTTTTTCGGTTCGGCTTCACTCCAAAACCGAAACCGGACCATTAGTATCGGTTCAATTTTTCGGTTTTAATTCGGTTCGATTTTAATCGGTTCTGTTTTTCTCGATTTTTATCGGTTTCGGTTTCATTTCGATTTTTCTGCTCAGCCCTATTCTCAAGATTATAATAGATCATTAGATTATCACATCAAAAAGGTTATATTTAGGGCTACACAAAGGTCTAAAACCGGACCGGACCGGACCGAAGACCGGAATTTATTGAATTCATGGACCAGGGACCGGACCGATCATAAACGGTCGTGGGACGGACCGGATCGAAAAAACCCAGACCGGTATGGACCGATTAGTTAATATTTTATTAAAAAAATAATTTTTATAATTTAATTTTCATTCTTTGTTGATATTTAAATTACTTGATAAGTTAATTTAATTTTAAAAATAAGTAGATGTCATATTATTTGTAAAGTAACTCTAATTTGTAAACGTAATTATAAATTATATATAGTATGAAATATGAAATTTTATCATTAATATTATAGTGTTTATATATGATATTTCATAAATTTATTATTTACCAATTTGGATCACCAAAATATGTTATGTGTTAATATTTAATCATTAAACTATATTATTTAAAAGACAAAATAGTGTAAAATTAACTATATACATAATATCCGGTCTGATCCGGTCCGGACCGGGAGTTTTCAGGATTTGGACCGGATCGGACCGAATACCGAATTTTTTTGATTTTATGGACCGGGGACCGTACCGGTTATATTTGGTCCGGTCCGGTCCTTGGACTAGTAGACCCGGCCGGTCTAATTTACCAGTCCAGATTGGAAAGTTGTGCAGCCCTAGTTATATTCAGCTAGAGATGCTCCGTAGTGAAAGATCTACTGAACGATCGTAGCTTTAACGAGTAAAATATTGATTTGATCACTTTTAATATGGATTTATTATGATCTTTGTTTAATAAATTATTTTGACTTTTTACAAAAAAAAAGAAATTGGATAAACAAAGAGTTCACTTTAAACATTAGTCCTAAATTTATTTTTTATTTTTTCTTCCTCGAACAAGATGAGTTATTCATTAAATATATTTTACTTACATAGACATGTATTCGAAATTAAAAATTTGTAAACTAACAAAATCATTTGAGTGTCAACAATTTTGTAGTTATATTATAGATTATGGTCTCTACAAATATAACAAATTGTAGAAATTAATTTAATTTTGAACATGTTCGAAAACTTATGATTAAATATGATTGATAAAGATAATAATATCTTGACTAATATATACAATTATTCAATAATCGAATCGATCGTATGTATGAACATAACAATGAGCCAATTTTTAACTATTAACAAACTTATTTATGAATCATATTTAGAAGTTAATTTACAATTTTATTTTACAGTCAGTTTAGAAATTATGGAATTGAATTCTTTAAAAATGGAATTCTATCTGTTTATGAAAAAAAATCATAAAATTGGGTTAAATCTTGCTCATTAGAAAATATAAGGTCAGCATATTTAGGTCAATTCTTTATACCATTCAATTAGCATGCTCGAATCTATTTTTTTATATCTTGTTTTTTTGTTCACTTACAAACTGATTATTTGATTGAAATTTTTAATTAAAATGGATTAAAATGTTGAAAATTTTAAATTATTTTTAAAATATATTCCAAAATGGCATGTCATATATTTGTTAGAATTTATAAATAATGACATTTAAGTAAAAGTAATCAAATGAATTTGATATCTATAAAACAATAACTGTTAAATAAACATAAAATCCTAAAAACATATTTAATAAACATATCTAATGGACATAATAAATATGTCTATATTTAATTGATTAGATAGAGAGAAAGGTAAAAAATGGATTTCTAATCGTAAAAGGCCATTTCTCGGGAGTAAGGTTCGACCAATCGATTAAAAAAAATTGGGTTTAAAACTCTCGACCATTTATTTCATGAAATGCCTAATACAATCTAGCATTTTGAAATAGGATCACTAGCGATGCAAAAACATAAAGTTATTGGGTGTTGTTCCAAACTGAAAAAACTTCGACTCTCTTGAAAAAAGGTTAATGATGTTGCTACATTTACGTCGGCTAGTAAATTTAATATTGCATTGCATTAAGGTCAACATGAGGACTTTAGAAAATGTATTGTCACCCCACTTTCTCTTAGTTACCTAATTATCAAACATAAATTAATTTTATATAAATGAGCTGTCAAATTTGAAATGTCTAATATTTCATGGAATGATATTGTTCATAGGTGTATCTTCTCTTTTTGGTGACACAAAATGGAAGAGAGAAATTTATACTCTTGTACAGAGATTCAAACTATAAGATGTAGAATTTAAATGAGATTACAATTTGGCTGGAATAGATAATCTTTCATTTTACCGATTCACGGAAAGACATCTAACGAGTATAAAAGTTATCGTCTCAGAAAAGGTGTGGAATTTTTTTTTTTTTTTTTTACGAAATGCAGGAGATTATATTAATAAATCAAACCAATTCAACATAAAACAGTGGAACAAACCCCCGACTGTCGATGCGACGAGGTTGAAAAACAAATAAATTGTTTTCTCATCGTTTAACAAACTAAACTTAAAAGTTCTTGAATCTAACAATGAATTCGAAGACATCCGAATCGATCCAAACTGTGCCAACATCCCTGAAAGCAGCGGTGTTACAATTGACCACGTCACGTAAGATCCGTTGATACCCCAGTGTTCATAAGCCTCAGTTGGAATTCCACTCCAACTATCTACATGCCGGATACCAACTATAGACATGCCGAAAATAGGAACCCCCAAGGATTAGCAATACCCCAGCTATCTACATGTCGGATAACAGCTATAGACATGCCGAAAGTAAAAACCCCCAACAGATGATGAACAATCTTTGGTTGTGAGTGGTGAGCTTTTGCAATAATCGTCAGCTTTCCAGCTTTGATGCGGACATTCCAGATCCCCCAAAACATCAGCAAAATCATTCTTAGCAGATCTGATCTGTTGTAGATCATATCACAAACCAAGCAAATCAAATAAACTCTCACAAGGAGAGAAAAATAAACTCTCACAAGGGGAGAGAAATAAACCCAATTAATGGGTAAGCAAACCAAATACTTAATATCCTCTCAAAAAGGGGATGATTATTGAAAGAAAACAAAAAACTGGACAAGAAAAGGGGCCTCCGGTCGGTGGATAAACCACCGTCGGAGGAGAATAAACTGATGAAGACGACGGAGGAGGAGGATAGGCGATAGAGAGAACTTTTCCTTTTTGGTGGAAAAGTGTTGAGAACTTTTACTTATAGGGGATGTGGAAGAAAGGGTTGTTGTGTGTTTCAATTTTTTCAATTGTTAATTATTTGTTAATATATTCCCGACTTGCTAAAAAGTTTTTTGGGGAGGCGACATATTACTCCTTTAGAACCTTACAAAATCATGGAAGGATGGCTTCAATTATTTTAGGTTTTTAAGTTGTGTTGTTTTGTAGTTCTCACATGAGTTCTCTCTTTTCTTTTTTTTTACTTTTGCAGAGTTCGATTTCAGGACTCTAACTGATGAGCAAAATGCAGGAAAACTTGATGAAATTAGGGAAAAATATGACGTTTTTTTCTGGAGATCCTAGGTTTAGAATATGCCCAATTAACGCAGTAGGTTATGTTAAGCAAACAAAAGATTTGCTTTTAATTTCTTTCACATGCACCAATTCGGATATTAAATAATTAAGAAATTAATTATTCTTTTGTTTCCAATGAATGTCGAAATACGACCAAACTGAGGAGCACCAAAGGGATACTAAAATAAATAAACAAAAAACATACTAAAATAAACAAAAAATAGGAAAAAAATTTACTTACAAATGCAGAAATCTGACCGCGTCCACGATCATATTGAGCAGCCATAAACGTCGAAACACGAGCAAACTGGGGAAAAAGCAGCAAAGTGACGTACATGATGAAAGCTGGAAAAGCAAAAGAGGTGTAATTGTTTTTAACAGAAGCATATATGAGATACTTACAAAGTCAGAGACTTGACCACATCGCCTATCATACTGCGTAGCTATGAACGTTGAAAAGCGTTGAAACTGAGTCATCAGCTGAGGCATGAACAAAACAAAACCAAATATCGATCAAAAAAGCACCAAAGCCATAAATCATTTTGTAAACATATGGACATACACGAAATATATGAGAGACTAGATCATAAATCAAATCAACAATCTAACAAAATATATATGTGTTGTGTGGTGCTGGATAAACTAAAAACAAACAAAAAGCACAAAAAAAAAATACAGAGTCATGTATGCGCTAGACTAGATCTATAAACACAAAACACACAGAAAATAGTACTGTGTAATGACGAATGTTGAAAAGCGTTGAGTCATGCACTATAAGTCACAAAACAAAACGAATGATATATCAATTAAACAAGCACCAGTCATAAGTCACACACATTGTAAACATAATGTATATTGTATACACAACGCACATATATGAGAGATTAGATCATAAACCAAATCAACAATCTAACAATATATATATATGTGATTGTGTGGTGCTAGATACACTAAAAACAAACAAAAAGCATAAACAAAAAAAATAATTAATTTCTTAATTTTTTGTTAGTAAAATAATTAAGTTGATATTGGGTAATTTGTAATATTTTGTGTTGCTTAGCCATTAAAAATTTTGTTAGTTAGTTCGGATATTAAAAAAGTTTTGCATAAACTAGAAGAAAAAATATGTTAGTGAATTCGTCAAGATTCAGGAATAGATGGATCGTTACGGAGGTTGTAGGAGGTCTGTGTAACATAGCCGCTAGGGAAGTAAGGAACAACCTTTGTTATTTCTCCAGTAAAAGTTGAAAAAATGTTAAAAATAATATTTTTTTAATCAAAATTAACAAAAATAACAGTTATCGTCGATTGTGTTGGTTGTTTTAATGATTGGGATACACATTTATGAATTGGGTATCCCATTTGTATAAGATACTCATTTCACAAATGCATATCTCAAGGAAAAATTATTTTTTTTATGATATCCAACTGTGAGTTGGGTACCCTATATATAATACCCAAATGACAAATGCGTATAATGTATCAATACCCAACTTCCAAATCCGTATCATATATAAAATATTTTAATACCAAGAATGCGTAACATGAATACCCAATTGTGATTTGGGTATTTTAATGGATAAAATTCACCAACACTTCTCAATATGGGTATTTTGGTTAAGCCCAATTAAAAAATGGGTATTATTCACCTTCATCATATAAGTTTTTAACAGCCTACTCAACAATCCATCTGTTTGTGGATCTTTCGAATTTAATAGAATACGTATTTTACCAAATTTTGTCATAAATTTTTTAAACTCGGTACTAACAAAATTTTTCTTGTATGAACAACGCAAAATACTGTAGATTAATCATATTCTAACAGAAAACATACATGTTTGCCAAATATATCTATATATTTCCACTTAATTACTCTACTAACACAAAAAATTACTTAAATATGTTACTTGTTAGAGTGAATACACAAAATCTATCAAAAAAATTAAAATTATCGCTGCTACATTTAAACTGAAGTCCATTCTTCCAAAAAATTTCAAGGTTCAAAAGGAGTAATATGTCGCATCTACAAAATATTGCTTCATGAAGTAAAGAATCAATTACAACGGTAAAAGTTGAAAAAGCATCAAAAATAATTTCTTACATGTATTCATGTGAGCTTTGTGTTATACTGAGTAAGAGTGTCACGTCTTGGGTGAGCCAATAATTATTCATACATAGACTTCAGCAAGTTGTGAAAGCGAATAAGATATAATCTATTGCAACCAAAATATAATCACTTCTAAAATCCGTTCTTTTATATTTTGAATCTTTCCAGCTTGAGAATTCATTCACCTCTTCCATCCATTATAATATTGGCAAAAAAAGAAAATACATTTATAATATTGGCAAAAAAAGAAAATACATCTTTAGATATGTAGGTGGAAAGGATAACAAATAATTTATCTTTAGTACTCTTGTGATCATATATTCTTGCATCATGATTAAGAGTTAGATAATATAACACTCGCAATATTATTAAGTTCTCTAATGTTCAAAGCAATCTACGTAAAGAATAAAAAAAAATATTAGTTCATGAAATATCTAAACATTTCAAAGTCGACAAGACACTTAAGTACTCAGAAGTCAAAAGCTAATTTACGTTTGACAATCCATCAACTGAGAAAAGGTGAGCAGAGTGATTGACATATTTCCCAGAGATTTCATGTCATATAGTAGATAAAATCAATTTCACTAAAATTTAAGAATGATATTGTGTGTAATATAACTAAACAGGGATGGAACCAGAAAAATAATTTGGGGGGTCAAATTTATAATGTTGATAGCTCAGTTTCACTTCATATATCTGATAAATTCTGCAAAGTTTCATCAAATTTCACGTCATATACATGATATCTTAATTTATGCCACGGAGAATTTTAGAGAGAATGAGAGATGAGATGGGGTTGCTCCTCCTACACGGTTTCATATTTTTTCATTTTGATGAAGTCTCATAATTGTTTTTCTTAATGTGTATAGAAAGGCTTCTATTAAAATTAATGTAGTTTTGTATATTAGTGGATTAAACTTGAGTGCTGTTAAATCTTTTTTATATAAATATGTCAAAAAATGGGAGACTAAACTACATTTTTTATAACTATACATGCATAAAACTGAAAAATGTATAAGTTTTGGGGGAATGAACGCCACCCCGGCTATACAGCTAAGAAAAATGAAGGGACATAAAATGACTTTTAAGTTAGAGAAAGTACATAAAAAAATTATTTTTAAGTTCAGTAAATTTATTAGTCATATGTAACTTATAAAAATTAAAATTTACAAATTAACATTAACTAGCATAATATAATTACCATGCGAGACACGCTTCATTTTTAGAATTATACGTAAATGTATAAACTTACATAATTTATTACATAATTTTGATTATTTTACGATATTCATTCATGATTTTAAGTTTTTTTCACATACTAATTTGAATGTTTTATAAATTGGGTGATGACCCAAAATAATCACCTGGGAAACTGGATGACCCTTTTTACTGACGGGACACGGTACATCGTGTACCGTGATAGGGGGTGTGTTGCGGAGCTGCGTGTTCCGTAACAGGGCATGATACGGAGCTCTGTGTTCCGTAACAGGGCATGATACGGTGGACGGTATTCCGTGACAGTGCTGCGCACAGTCCACCGTATCATGCTAACACGGAGGACGCAGCTCCGTATCATGCATAATACGGTACACGGTGTTCCGCAACACCCTAACACGGAGGACGATTCTCCATATCCCGTCGGTATTTCGGGCCATTTTTTTCAAAATCAGTATTTTGGGCTAAAACTTGTGAAAAATAGGCATTTTGGTCATTTTCTCTTATAAATTCATATATAATTGCAATTTATATTTGTTCCGCAACACCCTAACACGGAGGACGATTCTCCATATCCCGTCGGTATTTCGGGCCATTTTTTTCAAAATCAGTATTTTGGGCAAAAACTTGTGAAAAATAGGCATTTTGGTCATTTTCTCTTATAAATTCATATATAATTGCAATTTATATTTATAATAGTAAGAGAGCAAAGTCATGTTCATGAGTACAATTTTGTAATAGGTAAGGATAAAATTGTAATTTTATGGAAAATTTATTGGCCCAAAATATATTTATATTCTCTTGTTATATATAATCTTTATTAATATTTGGTATTATTTGTATGTATTTTACAGTAGAACTTTGATAAATGAATATTCGATAAACGAATAATTCCTCGATAAATGAATATTCGATAAACGAATAATCTTATTAAATGAATAATTTTTTCCGATTCCAATAATAAAAATAATATATTTTTGAACTTCATAAACGAATCTATATATTATAAATTGCTGGATAACCCTTTCCTCAGGTTCGGGATCCATATTCAGGTTTGATAGATATCCATGACCCAGTACAGTAGTAAATTATATGCTTAGGATTAGGTTCGGGATCCATTTATATTACCCATCCAGTTATATGCTATGATCCATATTTTAAAATATATTGACCCGATATTATATAAAATACACATTTATTTTCTTGCGAAAAATTATTTCCTTGATAATACCAAAAATTGTTAACAAATGATTTTGATTGGTTATAATTATAATGGGGTCCATTTATATTACCCATCTAGTTATATGATATGATCCATATTTTAAAATATATTGACCCGATATTATATAAAATACACATCATGACAAACCACAAATTATTTTCTTGCCAAAAATTATTTCCTTGATAATACCAAAAATTGTTAACAAATGATTTTGATTGGTCATAATTATAATGTGCCCGCTAGGACCATCCAATTAAAATATTCCAAAATGCCAAATAATTATTTCCTTCACAAAACACACATTATTTTCTTGCCAAACATTATTTCCTTTCTAACAATTGTCAATTTTTCTTGGCAGTTATTATTAATGCCAAATAATTGGTTATAATAATAATCCATATTTTAAAATATATTGACCCGATATTATATAAAATACACATCATGACAAATCACAAATTATTTTCTTGCCAAAAATTATTTCCTTGATAAGGTTCGGGATCTGTTTATATTATCCATCCAGTTATATGATATGATCCATATTTTAAAATATATTGACCCGATATTATATAAAATACACATCATGACAAACCACAAATTATTTTCTTGCCAAAAATTATTTCCTTGATAATACCAGCCAAAAATTATTTCCTTGATAATACCAAAAATTGTTAACAAATTATTTTGATTGGTTATAATTATAATGGGCCCGCTAGGGCCATCCAATTAAAATATTCCAAAATGCCAAATAATTATTTTCTTCACAAAACATAAATTATTTTCTTGTCAAACATTATTTCCTTTCTAACAATTGTCAATTTTTCTTGGCAGTTGTTATTATTAATGCCAAATAATTGACTATAATTATAATGGGCCCGCCAGGGCCATCCAATTAAAACATTCTTGCCAAAAAAAAATTCCTTGACAAACACGAATTATTTTGTTTCCAAAAATTATTTCCTTTCTAACAATTATCAATTATAATTATAATGGGCCTGTCACGGTCATCCAATTAAAACATTCTTGCCAAAAATTATTTCCTTCCACAAATTTTAAATTATTTTAAATTTTGTTTAATGATAACAAATTACTTAAATAAATTATTTTAATTTATTTAAAATAAATAAACAATTTTATTTTAATGATTTTGTTTAATTTTGTTTAATGACGTGTGTCATTTTTCTTGGTAGTTCAATAGTTGACTACTAATTTCATTATCCAAATTCTTTTTTTAATTTTTAAAATTTTGGTAATATCACTAAATTAGAAATATATTGACATCCGTACTGTTGGATCGTCGATAATTATTAATTAATTTTTAATTACTCCATAGATGACAAAATTGGCATATTCCTTCAAAGATTTGGCAGAGAGTAATCGGGAAAAAAAAGGAAGAAGAAGAGTTCCTTGCTCCCCATTCTGTGATGTCTTAAAATCTATCCAGGTGTCTCTATGTTGTGCGTCTCTGTGACTTTAATATATTTACTTAAAATTTAACTTTAAATTGAGTGAGAACATACTAACTTCATTTTTTTTTCCGTATTATGATTTAATTGTTTTAATTTATTCTTTTTATCTACTACAGTTATAAAACATAATACAGTTGACACTACTAAAATAATGTTACAATGTTCAATTTTTTGATCTTTCTAAAATTGATTATTGTATTAATAATTTATTATACTAATTATAATTTAAAATATCAAAACATCTCATGTTCTTCAAGAAATTAACATATTTAACTATTAAAGTAGGCAACTTTTTAGTACTACTATCATTTTTCATTTCTACATTATAAAACTACATATAATTTTTTAAAATTTAAAATAAAATTTATTTAAAATATAAATTCGCACGGACATTAAACTAGTAATTTCAATTAATGAATAAAATTTTCCAATTGGAGGTTTAACTGTACTTACAGTAAAATAGATTTACAATATTGCAATGACAAGAGGATAAAAGGGAAAGAGGGGTTTGGTCCAAGAACTAGACCAAGAAAATACACACAGCAGTTCCTTATCTATCTTCTTGAGTTCTGATTCTACCAGTTTTAGTTGTATCTATCTATACTTATCTATGTTCTTTCACTGAAAGTAATTGTAAGAAAGAAATGGCACAAACATATGTTTCCTGCCCATCATACTTAGCTGGAACAGTAACAGGAACAAGAATTAGCAGTGTTGTAAAATCTTGGCCATGTGTTTGCAGCACCCGTTACTCCTCTCTATCTTTTTCGACCCTCTCCGTTTCTCGATTTCTGGGTGTTCCCGGAACTGCTCCCAGGCGTCCTGCATTCCCAAGTAATCTACATTCCTCATTTTCTTGCTAGTTTTGTTGCATTTTACTTGTTTTGTATGTGTCTAACAGTGATTTTTTGGTTTTTTTGTTTTTGAAGAAATATATGCTTTTTCGAGTAATGATATTAAGGTTGGCAGCAATGTTGAGGTTGATGGTGCTCCTTGGAGAGTTATAGGTACTATCCTAATTCAGTCTTGTTTGATTATATTCTTGTATTCGATTTCCGCCTATTTCTTGTGAGTGTTGAGTAGAATTTGGCTTTGAATGTATTGGCAACATGTAATTCGTTAATTGATTATATAAATTTGAAGTATTTCATTTTAATTGACGAGTCATTTAAAGATTTAATCATGACACATAATACACATTTACTACTTATCTTCAAGTAGCTGCTGCTGTTACATTTTGATAGGATGGGGTTAACATCGAAAAATAGAGTCCTTGCCTCAAGAGCAGTGCCAGCCCTAAAGTTTACGGGGCCTTAGTCGAAATCAAATTTTGGGGACCTAATGTACATCTACGCTAGGCGCAGATGCCAATAGGCAGGACCACCGTCAAGAGACCTCGCCTCCTAAAAGACATTTACTATATGTCTACAGTCTACTATAGTATGCTAACATTTTACTCTGCAGATATGTTTTTTATAACGTATTACAATAATGTGCAAGGCAAAATATACCTCCTATATTTTCTTTAACTAGGCTAGCATTGTATATAAGTATCTCATTTTCATGTATCTTGTTCTTTCAGTGTATTTTTTCTTCTGCTTGTGATCGTTGACTCTTGAGTGAAAACGAGAGTCTGATATGCCTGCAAGAAGTATCTTCATCTTTGTATTCTAAATATGTCTTGTGGAATTTTGTAGAATTCCTGCATGTGAAACCTGGTAAAGGGGCTGCATATGTAAGAACCACTATGCGCAATTATGTGACTGGAAACACGGTTGAGAAAACATTCCGAGCTGGAAGTAAGGTATTTCTTGTTTTGGAAAAAATAAAACAAAATGTCTCTGTGGTTCAGTAAGAAGGGTTGCGTAGGGAAAGGCTTTTCTTCATTGTACTCTGAGTATCGTGTTTTATGAAATAGACAAATTTCTAAGCATGAGCAACTAAGCTGTACTTTTAGTACACTTTGGTACCATGTTTAGTTACATTTCTCTACAATGACTCACATTATTATCCCGTATTTACTTTTGGATGTTATTGAAAAATATACCTAATTATTTTGTGATTTTGTCATCATTATTAATTATCATTTACATGATAAATTAAAATAGTAGAACAAGTATCCAAGAAACAAATGGTCACTCATGCAATCATGTTGCTTAATCCTATCCTTTTGTTGGGTTCATAGGCTTTAATCTTTTAGGGGTAACTGCCTTCTGATGTAATACAAAAAATTTAAGGACATTTTCACCATCTAAGTGTGTCACCTTGTAGTAGGTTCATGGTAATAATTTAACTAAACCTTCCTAAAAGATAATCTTAATTTTAAACAATTTTGAAAAATGATGTTCCGACCAAAATTTTAGTATTACACTTGATTGAATGAAATTGGAGGCTAGTATAGCAGGTTTTGTCATTCAGCATCATTTGTTCGCCTGGTAAAAAGATAGGGTTTTGTCATTCAGCATTATTTGTTCGCCTGGTAAAAAGATAGCATTTTTGTTTGAGCTGGAAGAAAAAAACAATTATTTTCTGCTCATAGTTCTATGCACTAAAAGTCTTCGCTTAATTGACTGGAAAGTTGTAGACAAGATGTACACATACACAATGTAATGAATCTTCTTGTACACCATGTGTGGAGAACAAACAATTTCTGTTGTAAAAGGGTTCCATCAAAAGAAACGTGTTTAAAATTTAAATTTGTTTGCCAAATGCTTTCAAACATTGGATATGGCAAATACTTAGAACTTCAAGTATATATTACAGTGGATTCTTATTCAAAACCAGATCTATAATTTTTTTCTGTATGTGCCAGATAGAAGAGGCTGATATATTTAAGGAGACAAAGCAATTCACATACAAGGATGGGGCACAGTTTGTTTTCATGGATCTGGTAATGTTCTTTATTTGCATGCAGTGTGCTATGTTTTTTTATGTGATTCAGTTTCTTTAAAAACCCACCAAAAAAAGGTTAAAGGAAAATTATTTAAATTTAAGCTACTGCAACTCCTTGTTAGTTATCAAATCATATATTAATACTCTTTGTTTTATACATATTCAATTGTCACAATGTTCTATCTTCAATTGCTTTACCTTACCTTCTTATATGTAGAAAAAAAATGTGGATCCTTGCAAATTGGTATTATTGTTGCATAATCCTAAATGTCTACATAGTGATGATATCTGTAGGGCATTTAAGCGGTTATATCCCGAAATGTATTAAATTTGTTGGTGAAGTTGAAGTGGTCAGCATCGACATCTTTCTGTGTATTTGTTTAAACTCTGTGTTGTTGATTTTAGCTGTAAGGGCTTATAAAGATGTTCACTGCAGTTGTATGCAGTACTGTATTACTTGTATCTTTTTCAATCATCACCGAATTTTTATAAAGCACCAGGTTAAATGAATCATTCATAAGTTCAAAAGTCATTTTATTTCTCATTATAATGTTCTTTGTCTGTATATATAGTGGTGGAAAAATTAGATAGGGACCTCTATATGTATTCTTCTCGTCCCTATGTCATAAACTGGGGTATCTGAACGTGTATATCTGCACCAGCTAGATATGTACAATTGATTTCCCCCTCCATTTATGGCAAGTAGCTATATCGTATACACTACACTATAGACTCTTCTATGCTTTGCTGGTGCTGTTCAATGTAATACCACTTGCACGGCCATACCATCATCCTCAAGCGAATTCTCTTTCCAAGCAGTAAGAAGTAGCTTCATGTTTTTGTCCTTGTTCTTAATATTGGATTATTTATTTGTAGACTACATATGAAGAATATCGACTTAATGCTAAAGACGTCGGAGATAAGGAAAAGTGGTTGAAAGAAGGCATGGACTGCAATCTATTATTTTGGAAGGATAAAGTAAAATTTTCAGTTTTGGCATTGTAGTCCGTAGTACCTTCCTGTTACTTCCCAAGTAGAATTATAAAGAAAACTAAGTGTTGATATGGCTGCAGGTTATTGATTTTGACCTTCCAATCAATGTTAAGTTAAAGGTTGTTGAGGTTGATCCTGGTCTTAGAGGCGACACAGCACAAGGTAATGTAATTTGTTTTTTATAAAAATCATTAAGAGGGATGTAACTTTAAAAAAAATGTTATGAGTTATATAAATAAATCTTAGATACCATCTTCGACTATGCGTATACAGTTCATGCATATAACGGCAATCAACTAGTTACAGTCTACCTTCAGGTCAAAATATCGATGCATCAAAATTGATATGAATACTGTTAGTATGCATATATACAAATTACACATCTCCAGATTTTGCTTTCACTTATTTTGTGATGTATGTTTAGAAGTCATTTGGTTTCAGAGTTAGTTCAGGAATTACAGGAGTAAATGCTGACCATAAGCCTTGAAAGGTTCGACAGGTTCCCATTTCTTGATTAGGTGACAAAGCAGCACAACGGTGTACTAGAAAAATAAAATGTGCTCAATTGTGTTAACCTCCATGCAGCTAATATTTTTTTACATAGATGCAATCATGCAAAGGAAAAGGTGCCAATTATTATTAGCATGAGCCATATGCCAATGGCAGAACTAGGGTGCATCTCCCCCTCTACATCTTGATTCTTTTGACTACTATGATGTGGGTTAGTATCACTTTTGCCATTAAGTATGTAAATCTATGCTCATAAATCCTCAAAGAAAAAATTTGTCTGGTTCAACCCTTTAATTATGTGGCGCTGTACAGATAAACCCTTTCTCTAAATTTTCTTCTGATAGCGGGCAGGGGCATTGTAGGAAGAAATTTTGGAAAAGAGTTTATGTGTATACATGCATTAAGGGTTTATCCCGACAATTTTTTTCTGTAAGGGTTTGTGTACAAATTGACGTACTTGAAGGGTGGAAATGTTTTTAACCCAGCACCATCCATTACAGAAATTTACAAAGGATTCTAGTAGTTGAGCTGGTTTTGGGTAATACTGTCATTTCAAAAACAGGTTATGAGTCTGGAACTTGGCACTAACAAATAAATATATTTATCTATTTACTCATCCCAGTCTCCTTGCTTACTTTTCTTCTAACTTCTTTCAAAGTTTAAGTTGTTCTTCCCGGTTTTGGATCCTGGTTCCACCACCGGCAGTTGTTAAGGGGTTGAGCTTTACACTAGTTTACTTTTTTAGATTCAGAGAATTGCATTTGGCTCTTGTCCACACACACACACACACAAAGTCACTGCAGTGAAGTTGCACGAAGGCAGTACAAGAATTAGGGTAACAAAGTAGTCAACAAAATGTGCAAATGACCATTTTCCTTTCCCCGAACACATTTTGTGTGTTATAATTACATTTTTATTTATGTTGTTTAACCTTAAATTTTTTTTGAACTGTGGCAGGTGGGACAAAACCAGCAACTCTTGAAACAGGCGCTGTTGTCAATGTCCCATTGTTTGTAGAAAAAGGTCAAGAAATCGTGGTAGATACTAGAAGCGGACAGTATATGAGTCGTGTGTGAAACATTTGAACAATTATATTTTGTCATGCTGTGAGGATATGTCACTTGAGCCATCCAATTAACAGATTCTCCGCAACCGGCTACAGATGTATAATTTCCAGAATTTCCTTCTTCTGTAAACTGGAAAAGAAGTCTGTGCAGAGTGAGTAGCTATGTAGATATAATCATGTGATGTCTGAAATAGATTATTCGTAGGGCGGAAGATACTAGTTTAACTTTCAAGTGAATTTTGTTGCCATCTTATAGTGTGAACTTTATGGCAAGTTGTGATGAATGGTTTCTTCGTATGAAAATGCAAAGAAAACCTTGTCATGATGGATGTAAGATCTTATAATGTGGTGGCTCAGGTAATAGCCATGATTGCACACCCTAATTTCCAGGTGTGCATAAAGATGAATGCGAAAATGGGAAGATTAATATTGCAACATTTTATGTTTCACACAAATCCAATACAAGATTTTCATGAGATTATTATGTTAGGAAACATGAAATTCATTTTGACTAAAATGGAGGCCCAAAATCCAACAGCTAAAACTATTGGATTGGATTGAGGTAATCGGAAAATCCAAGCCCATATCAATATATATCTGAGTAATTGGATTGAGCATATGTTCGGTTTTTCGGTTTTTCAGTTTTAATTCGGTTCGGTTTTAATCAATTCGGTTTTTCTTGGTTTTGGTTGGGTTTCGATTTTATTTCGGTTTTTCTGCTCAAACACGTGGCGAGTCAAGCAAAGGCGTCCAAGTGACAAAAGGTAAGAGGACGAATAAAAAGCAAAGTAGCCTTGTTGTCTAGGTCGTAGAGTAGTAACGTTTATTTAACTTGAGCTCAAATCAAACTCCTCCTATTCACTAGTAATATCTCTCTCGTCTCTCTCTCTCCCTATAAATAATCTCGCCATTTGCATTGATAATCTCGCCACACACACAAAAGAGAGATGATGAGTTGTTGTCCGTCCCTTACAATTGCCAACCCTACCAGGTTGATTACTATGTCTTCTTCTTCTTCTTCTTCTTGTCGTATTCTCCTTTCTTCTTGCGTGCAGCTACACCATAACCAAACTTACAAGCTTTCACAACGACGTCGTATTGCACTCACCCTCACTCCACTCCTGCCGCATCATCATCTTAGTATCCACAACAATCGCTCCCCTTTCTCATTTGCCGCCTCTAAACAAGATTCGGTCAGTACTAATCCCCCAAATTTTTACTTTTCACATATGTTATAAATTGTGTTATTTTGTCATTGATTCTAGCATTACTTTATGATTTTTAATTTGTAACTCGCAATTGTTTGCTTATTGACTACTCCTAGCAATTATGTGATTTATTTTGCCATTTATATTACTCTCCCTTTGTTTTGTTATATTCCATCCGCTTTGCACTGAATTTAACATCTCTATCCATTATTATTATGTCCTTCATACATCATTTTGTAGGCTTCTAGTTGTAGGCCTGGTTTATTCTGGTTAGACCCGGCATTTTGATACAAGACACGGATCTTTAGTGTTTTTGTTTGATTTTTCGTACATGAAAGCCAATGTAGGTACGATTGCCAGGTCTAGTTCTGTAAGCTTGTTAGTTCATTTAGATGTCCTCCCTCCCCTTGCCAAAATAATGCACAAAATTACACACTTTCAAAATGATGTCTCAGTGTGTGACAATGGGGGGGGTCCAGAATAGCACAAGGAACACAGTTTGAACGTGCATATAAGATCAAAGAAAGAGATATGTATGTATGTATGTGAGCGATACACATGTAAATTGTGTATTTTGGATATAAGCACTTTGAAGATGCCTGTATGTGAGGTAATTTTCTAACTGTGTGCATTCTAAGAGTGCAGTGATGGAAATTTAAGACCGTTAATCATGTGTGGTAATTTTGGTTAATTATATGGATCGTGGTCTTTCCAACAAACTCCTTATCTAATGTGGTAGAAAGTGGCAACACCTCTTTGTCTATATAGTAATTTATCAAAACACAATATCTGCTGTTTTTTTTAGTTTCTCTGTACTTGGTTTTTATTAGAAATTATTTTCTTTTATTACATCAGAAGCCTTTAGAAACTCAAGGCCCGGAGGAGGACCATGATACCCCGATAGAGGGTGATGAATCTGAAGAATACTGGAATCAGACCTTAGCTTCTTTTAAAGAACAGGCCTTAAAGATGCAGAGTGTGTCACAAGAAGCATACGAGGAATATTCAAAAAGAGCAGTTGTTGTCTTAGGAGAAACTTCTAAACAACTAAAGATTAAAGCAGAAAAAGCAAAAAGAGACCTGATTGTGATTGCCGAGGAAGTCAGTAAAGAGGGCAAACAATATCTGTCTAAAGCTGCAGATGAATCCCCTGAACCAGTAAAAGACATTGTTCAAACTTTTGCTTCCTCGAGTAATGAACTGAATGAAGTTAAACAAGTTCGTGATTTTTATATTGGGATACCATATGGTATGTACAATTTGACATCGATAATTATGGTGCACCTGATTTCATTCTTATTGATTTTTCAACCCTTTTTTTTTTTTAACTTTCTTGCAACTTGAAGTCAGTGATGGTATACTGTGAATTTTATCCTACTACTGGTCCTGTTTTGCAGGTGCCCTCCTTTCATTTGGTGGCTTCCTCTCATTTATGATAACGGGCAGTATCTCTGCCCTTAGGTTTGGAGTTATCCTTGGTGGCGCTCTCTTAGCCTTGAGTATATCAAGTCTGAGATCATGGAAAAAAGGAGAATCGTCGTCAATGGCCTTGAGGGGGCAGACAGGTTATTTTCCTAGGACTAATCATATTTCTCATTACACTTTTACTGTAAAAGTTTTACGTTGTTCTGAGGATGCACTTAGATTCTGCATCGAACTTTTTACCTTCCTCGCCTAAAAAATGTAGCAAATTTCCATACAAGTTCTTTTGACCCTTTATGCTGAAAACTGAAACAGATGTAATGTTTTAATATAAACTATGTATTATTGCTGAGTACACATGGCCTACGAAACTATAAATGTTCAGTTTGTTCTAAACCATCCATTGGTCTGCTAAACCAACTCACGCTTTGTTGAGTTCATTTTCCAGATTTTGTCTTACGTGTGTGCCTAATTTATGGATATACCTAACAATTACAATAAACAAAACCAAAATTGGTTGCATGTATACAACATCTAATTTGTTTTTTTTTCCTTGGGGAACCACAGAAGTTTATATATGTAACATTTTTAAATGTGTTACAAAGCATTCATGTCAAATTTTCAGCTCATGGTTGAGTTAACCGCTCTTGTATTTACTTTGTGATTTCACTGTTATTTTGCAGCAATTGCAAGCATATTGTTCTTAAGGGACATACGCATTCTATTTGTGGTAAGACTGCTCCGTGAGTGCTTTTTATTGTTAAGTTTATTTTGAATGATGAATCATTGAATCTGATCTATTATCTCTTACATTTTTTGACTTCCCCATTGCAGAGATCATCTTTTTCCAGTCTTCTAACAGCATTGGTTAGGTAAAACTTTTCTTTCTTAGCAGGCTCCAGAACTCTGGTGATTTTACTGAAATTGCATATGCGCCTATATGAACAATCTAATTTTTACCTTGTCAGATACTAGAACTATAGATTTGATGTTCATCTCTGACATATGAACTTCTGGTTACTTTAGATGCTATATTTGTTGTCATATATGATCATGTCTTGCTGGTTTACCTTTCCTTTTACTTCAGTTGGCATCATAATTGAATAAATTGAAGAATTTACTCAGTCATAGCCTTTCCATTGCAATAAATTCATGGTTGTCTTGTAATGGTTTTTAAATGGTTTACATTGTGCAGTGGTGCTATGGTAGGATTCTATATCTATAGGATTGTATTGGGTGGTGATAGTGGAGGATCAAATTTGGAACCTGAAAACGAAAGTTAGTGGCATTATAAGGTATGACATTACTACATATGTACTTGATTATTTTCAGCACCTGATTGACATCATACACAATTAGTATTGGCAGCACAATGAGTCTGAACACCTAATACCTCAAACATGGTGTGTAGATATACCCAGTCCCAGGATAAATCCAAAAATTATGTAAAATTATCTTTTTCGTGGGCAGACAAAGTAGACGCATGCTGTGTAGTGTATACGAACCAGTTAATTCTCAATTGTGAAGTATCATACTGCAACAATTTGAGCTCTTGGTTATATCTGTTATATTAGTATTTTTTGTTTTTGCTGTTCTTGTAGGAGGAAAGTGTGCTAATTCTTTGTCATAATCTTAGGTGGAGAGATGTCAACATAGATTCGAGAAAAAATTTGCAAGTCAAACCAGTAACCAGTAACAAAGATACAAGTGCTGCTGTTATAGAATAGATTCCAGTTTCTACATTTTTTTTTCAAACAATTTGATAATACCAAAGTTTAAAAGAATAATATTTAATTGCATGTATTGTGTAGATTGTCTAATATGAGTTCTGTTATGAGGTTTTCGTGGTATGCTTTTCTAGTACAGATTCCTTATTTGTGTTGTGTCATGTATGTACACACTCAACCCAGCATAATAATACAGAATTTGTTCCAAAACTGAATCGTCTGAAACGTGTAGCTGTCACTATTTTATCAAATTTGAGGTGAATGATATATGATACGTACCCTTTAAATTTACCAGCCTTCTGAGTATTCATCTTATTATTAGGTTTATTTGGCCCGAATACAACGAATGATGGATGATTTCCAATTGCCTTCTCATAAGATGCTATTGAAATTTTGACCATCATATATAAAATATATACACACGGTTAATTTATAGACGCTGAGTGTAAATACTCTAAATAGTACATATATATAATTACAAGAAGGTATGATGAAATGTCTCAGAAAACTAGTCGTCAACATATTGTAAATTACTATTGCTCTAAAAATCGGTGATTTATTGGAATTAATCACCGATTAATCCATGTTTCATGGGTTATCGCACTGATTAATAATCCAAATATCCGATTAATCATTTCGATTAGTCCTCAAATACCCTATTATGACAGCAGTTCGGAAGCAATGATCTACGAAATAAAATTATTCGGACAATGTTCGTAGGCTTGCACCGTTCATTTGGAATAAAAAAGCATAGACAATTTAGCAAAAGAATAAGATTGATGCAGCCTTACACATCTACCTTCAGTTTGCTCTCTTATATGAATCAGGGTAGAATTCAAGAAGAAATTCAAGAATGTGACTGTTAAATTCAAAACACAAAGACAGCCGAACTTAATGTTAGCCTGTTAGTACCGCGAGCCATCAATCCTGGTGACTTAATGTGCGCTTGCAACCTTTTGTATGGTCAACCTGAAAGCGCCAATTACAAGTGTAAGTATTAGCTAAGTACAGAAATAAAGTTGCGGCGAATATTCAAAATTTAACTGTTACCTTAAGTTAAACAAACGTTTGGGTTTGTGGTCTCATTGAAACTTGAACAAATGGCTCTGAGTACCGCTTCTTTCTCCAGCTTACCTGTGACAACGGACTATTAGCTTCACAAACATATTTGAAACAGCTCTAATCCTATATATACCTCATGTGTACTGCCTCCTGTTTATCACAAGAGTTGGCAAGATCATTATGTTACCACCGGAGCCTTTTCCATTCTGGAGCCAATAATTGCAGAATACTATCAATTAGCTACCGAAGTTATAAAAGTCGAATGAGAGAGAGTCTATCCTTCATACTAAACAAACCTGTGCTGCTTGTTCAGCCTCCAGAATGGGGTTGTCCCTGTCAGACGTAGGATCTCCTATACATTTGTCCATCCGCTTTACATCCATGCCTATATATTTTAAACGGATCAATCATAATCGTATAAAGGCCTAAAAACTCAGTAAGATATCGACACCCAAATCCATAAATATCACAACTCAATTGATGCTTTGACAAAATTTCCCTTGATGTCTGAAAGAAGTTAGCTAGCTACAAAATTATTTATGGATAGGGTTTATGGTTAAAGGATTTCATAATCATTCAGAAGTACAGACGGCATTTTCGAGATAAATCAAGGTTTTCGATACACATGGGTGGCTGGTAAGATAGAGATGTGTCAATTACGAAAAAAGGACGTAACAGATAATAATAAGCATAACAGAAGAAGAGAGTTTTTGTAACAGCATATCAGCCTTACAGGTAGGGGTGAGCATTCGGTTCGGTTAACCGAAATAACCGAATACCGAACCGAAATAATTCGGTTCGGTTAACCGAACCGAAATAATTCGGTTTTAATTCGGATATGATTTTTGTGTTATTCGGTTATTCGGTTATTTCGGTTTTTTTACCGAAATAACCGAAATAACCGAATTACCGAAATATATAAAATATTATATATATATATATATATATATATATATATATATATATATATATATATATATATATATATTTGATATTTAAGTTTCTCATGCTCCGTACTTTGGTCTTCTATTTTTATTTTGTTCAAAAACAATCTAGAATCTAGATTTATATTTATTATTATGAATTTATGATTATTGTAAACTTATATTTTTATTTCACATTCTAAAAATTTATAAAAAAATCATTTTTTTTTATAATTCGGTTATTTAATTCGGTATTCGGTTTTAACCGAAATAAAAATTTCGGTTCGGTAAAATAACCGAAATTATTTCGGTTCTTGAATCGGTTATGATTTTCGGCTTATTCGGTTATTCGGTTATTTCGGTATTCGGTAATTCGGTTTGGTTATAACCGAATAATCAGCCCTACTTACAGGCAAGCAAACATGGAAGATATCTTGAGATGAATCAGGGACTAACCAAGTGATCGCAAAACTTTGTCTGCGCATTCTTTTGTGTACTTCTTATCTTTCATTGGGCAGCAAATAGCGAATTCTGCCACATAGTCCCACCACAACCACGGTCTTCCGCTTTCATTAGCCACTTTATAAACACAGGCCTGAAGTAAATCCTGAACAACTACATCTTTGCCCTCATATCCTTTATAGAAGTCCTGGTCTGGATCTGGAGCGCAGTACCTCCCATGATTGATGCACTGAGACTTGCACTGTTTGCTCAAAACAAATGCCTCCGGGCAATACCAGGTCATGTAGTGTGGCGTGAACTTGGTGTACCCTTTCCATTCAAGGATCTGGGCCACTCCCTTGAAGTTAATCAAAAACTGTATCTGGCTTTTTTTACACTTGGGGCCACACTCATCACTGCTAGTCGTCCATAACTCATACTTGACACGTTCATCAGGATGTGGCAAAGCTTCCCTCCAGTCGAGATTTATGGTAATGATGTCACCACTGGATAGAGCTTTTTTGATGCTATCTCCTGAAGATTTGCTAATTAATGTTAACGGGAAAGTGATGTTCTGCAGATAATCTGCATGTCCATCTGGACCTACTTCCACAGGGGAAGCCATCAAGGTCATAGGCTCAGCGATATCATCTGCAACAAGAATTGCTGCTGCTCCAGCATTCTGTGCATTCCAGGCCTTCAGGCCGAGGTAACAATCTGGGAGATTCATCAAATAAAAATTAATGTATATCAAGAGGGAATCCTGCTTAGCGCCTCAATCACTGTTTCAGTTCTCTATTCTAAAAATATACGGAGCATAACTTTTATAAAACCACTTAAGTTCAAGACAAGCTATATATCTGCTAATGAATTTATTTATATGGTTTGTCTGCTGCTGCCTACTGTACCCAGTTACTTAAGAAGAATAAGCTATTAATAACTGAGCTTCAGCTGAAAGCAACCTTTATATTATGTATTTTTTACACACCAAAGGATTGAGCAACAGTAGCTAGAGATAGAGTTGAGTTAGTAATGCAAGACAATGATCCATATGGAGAAGCAAGAGTTAAATTATTTACCCCCTCGATTAGCAAGAAGAAAGACAGGGAGATCATGAGCAGGCTAAGATTTGAAAGAGACCATTTTGCCGAAGCTCTTGCAAGCCTTTCGATTTGCTTCAGGATAAATGACAGCTCCAACGAGTGTTCCTCCACCATACCCAGGTACACCAAAATTACCAATTGCGGATTCATATGTTTCTCTTAGGTTGTCTGGTGAAGTCACTGTTAAGCTGCTCTTCTTCAACACAAAACTACCCATGCAACACCCAAACCAGATACTCATGCATACTAAAACTCTTAGCTTTTCCTTCATTTTCTATTTTCGGATCAAGACAGTCTACAAACTTTTTTCTTGGAAAGGTTCTCCGAAGTAAGAAGTAATTCGACAACGCGGGTCAGTTATTATAGCTGATGAAGCAAGACAAAATGAGAAAAGTTGAGTCTTTGTTATTGCTGTTTTTCTCGTCTCTTTCTGTTTGCTTACTGCCGTGTCCCAGTTGTATATTAGAAACTTTTAGCCAAAGATAGAAAGATATAAACTCAAGGATCAGGGCGGCAATTCAAATACAGATGGGATCAATCTCGAATCCAATCTTGCACAGGCATTTTTCTTCAATAGATAATTCAAGACGATTCGGGACAAATTCCAAATGGCTAATATCGATATTTTTTTGTCTGGGTTTTTATTGCTAAATTTTGTGCGGTTTTGTAGTAAGTACACAATGTGCACAATCCTTTGGTACACAATGTGCACAATCAATATTATAGGTACGCAAAGTGCAGAAATTGTATAATTTAGATATACAAAGTGCATTTAATTCTTTTTAAGAAGGTTCGGTACTTCTACAACGTATTTAGAAAATTTGAGTGAATACATCAATAATAAAATTCCATAATTTCGCATAAAAATCTCAAATTATCTCCAATTCTCCATGAGTGCTGTCTGATAGAAGGTATATAAATAAGTTTCCTGTATGTGCATTAAAACATAGAAAACATGTTATGCTCACTTTAAAAAGGGGTGCCTTGCCTTCCTACTATTCGTTGATGGGGTTGAGATAACATCAAAAAGGGATTTAAATTTCATGAATCACAGGTAGTTACCATCAAGTCAAATACTATATTGATCATTTCCCTGTAGAACTACTTTTCAATGGGATGCTGGCCGCATGGTTCACATACCAATACATAATGAAAACTCCAAACCTACGCACTAGATCATCCCTTTAACTATCATCCTTCAAGCACCAATCCATCACATGTGTGTAGTGTTATGCCCAGGTTTAACACTGCAACACTTGTAATGGAAATGGGGGCGGGAGATATCAACTCCCTATCTATATACAACAGAAAGTACATTTAAGACCACGAAGAAATAATCTCCGAACGAGTAACAAGCTTCAAGCGACAGATAACCATTGAACAGGCAAATATGATTCTCTATTCTTGTTTATCCTCCTCAACATCAAGTGCCATTACATGATCCGTTGAGGAAGATCCCTTGAGATCCTTTCTTTCAAGCTTGCTTGTCATTTCTCCAGTCACCTTCACACTACTAGTAAGCGATATTGCTTCCTCATCAAAGTCATCTCCCGTCTCCTCAGAGTATGCATATCTAAAGATCATTTATTGATCAAATATTAGAAATTACTAGTAGAAAACTTGCACTCATAATTAAACGCAAGGTAAAATTTAAATTGACGGTAATAAAAGGGTGGAGACAGTTGCACTGCGTGTACTGAAGATGAGCATGTATGTTATATGGGTTCTCAGCTAAAACAACAAATACGTCTTTTGTAATCCAGATTTATTGAGTGCAAATATAAGAAAAGAAGTCAGTTTCTAAAGAAAATGGAGCAACTACACTCGATGAGTGAAGTGCCCACAACATGTTGGTGAAGCCAGTCAGAGGGTGCACCTACTCGATAAGGAGATCTACAGATTAGGAATGTACTAAAAGTACAACCTTAAAAAAGGTTTAACAAACTTAAAGGTCATGTTCACTAAACAAACTTATTGTCAAAATACAACAAAAATTCCCAAATGCCCAAGATTAGATGAATATTTTGTGTAGGAAATCAAGCACATGAGGTAAATGGTGTCGAATATTAGGAGACATACCTTGTTGGGTTGCGTGAAGGAGCCCACAGGATGCATATCACAGCCAAGAGAGAGAATGCAAGAAGAGTCCAAATACTTGGAATAATCCAGGCATACTGCCATAGCTCATTATATTTGTCACTAGCATTGAAGTATAGCTGGGCAAAACGAACCAGAGTAGCATATATGATCAGAATCAGTACAGAGACAGAGATTAGATAAATACGTGAATATTTAGAGTGCTCTATGAGCAAGTCCAATGGTGTGCTATATCTTGTTCTATATCTATGTTAAAGAACAAAAACTAAAATTCACCACTCCAATGGTGTGCTAAACATTGTGCTAAGATAGACAATGCTATAATTTGTTCTAAATATAGAACAAAAGATAGATGGAGCTATAATTGACACCTCATCAAAAAGTGAAAAATGGGAGGAAAATGGATAAAGGAGTGACATCATTTTTTTACCTAATCAAAAAGCATGAGTGCACATCTATTTTAGAACAAGATTTAGAACAATGGATTGGAGACATGGTGCTATTTTAGCACCAAAACCCACTTTTTGGTGCTAAATTATAGCAATAACTCCATCTATTTTAGCACAACCACTGGACATGTTCTAAGGATTAATATATACACACAATAACACGAGATTGCATTAGTTGCCGCAAGTTAGAACATAATAAGTTGAATATCGTGAGTACAGGGAAAAATGATGACATACCTCATAGCCTATCCAAGCAATAGACAGAAGCACAAAAACTGCAAGGTAATTGGTAAACTTTCGATACAGCTCAAGTTTAGCCATGCTTCTACGAATCTGTACTCAATTAGAGAAGGTTCTTAATTAGAAACAAGAGGTAGAAAAAAATATAAAAATGAGTAAAAAATCTTAGCTTATATCATCTTGGGCTAGGTATGGCACAACAAATGTCATTTAATAGTCATCCTTATCAGTATACTGTACATTCATATAAGAAGGGTGACGGGACGGGAAGCCCCGGAATTCTGGTTTCTAAGAGCTCTCTAGAAACACAGAACGACAGCAAGGGCATGAGCATATAATGCAAAAGAGCACATCATGATGTGGACCAAGGAACTAGAAAATCAATATTCGCTCTAAATATCGATTACAGAGAGCTGACTGTAAACACTTTTAGCAGCTTATTTAAATAATCAATGCTTAGTTCTTATCTTATCTAATTATGGCTGTTATTTAAAATAAATAGCACTACTCATTAATTTTCTAATTTTCTTCCTACCCGGATTAAAGTTTCTGTACCAAAACAGTTATAATCATATATTACTTCCCATGAGGGCTAGATTACTCCAATTCTTCGAATTTGGCCCCCACACTTGTGTCGGACAGTGGGACAGGACACCGATTCTATGTCAGATACTCTGACCGAAATGTTGATACTTTCCCAAAAAAAATACGACAGAAGAGATGAACTTCAGATGTAGAAAGAAAAAGAGAAATGAGAAATAAAAATGAAGAGAAGATGCCTAATTTAGTAATTTGCGAAGTCTTATACAAAATCATGTTTCATTTGAGTTTTCTTGTAAATTTTTTCTACGAATTTAATCATATATACTTGTATAATAAATGAAGCACGTGTCAGGTGTCGTGAAATAGAACAGTAGCCTTGTCTCCCCAATTTCCAAATATTCAAGTATAACACTAGAATAGGATATGTATGAGGTCGGATGCTACGAACCACATTCCGAGTAACATATCACCAGAGTTGATTCCTATGGATTCGTAAATACAGTAGAACCTCGATACATTCATAATTGATTAAGTAATAGTCTCAACAAATTCATAATATTTCTCAGTCCCAACATAAAAAATAAAAAGTTTTTTTTAGTTAAATGAAAAAATATATTTATTTTTTTTGCTAAACAAAAAAAATGTAATTTTTTTTTTTTTGCTAATTGAAAAAAAAATGTAATTTTAACCACTATAACATAATAATCTCAATAATTTTGATAAAAAAATCCGGGATCGAGGCTATTCATTTATAGAGAGGTTTAACTGTAAAAAAACCTAAAGGATTTATTAGAGATTCTACCAGCTCTTAGGTTCTCTCCCGTTATTCATACCTTAATCTATTTTATGACATTCCTTAAACCATGTCATGCTTCACTAGCCAACTATATATGTACATTCATCCTATGATCATATACTACAAGATAACAACAATAGTACTAAAAGAGCAAAAAGCTAATCAGGAATAACTACAGTAAACAAAAACATGGTGATATATAAGGACAAGGGATGTTCTCAGCAGGTAGCCAGAACCATGCTGTAACCTGTAAGCACACTCACAAGCTTAGAAGTCAGCTTAATTGTAAGTACAACACATTAAAAACCTGCTTTCCAATTTCGTTTTTAAATTTTTGAACAAGGATATTCAGCATTTCGAATAGGCAGATTTTATATGTATGGTAAAAGCCCGTCTATTAAAAATTGTATGCAAAAAATAGAGTACAATATCATGTGTTAGGCTACTATAGAAGCAGATTCGTGACTTTAAGAGAGATTGCTGGCCTATCAAAGACTTTACAGTTTTTATTTTATCAGTACATTGTAGCAAGCGAAGGAGGTTAATGGGACAGTGATTACCTGAAGTTTTTCTAATGTTCTGGACAATGATGAGAATATCCACAAAATAAACCAAGCATCCAAAAAAGCAACAGGAAGCACCAAATATTGCATACTTCTACTAGAAAAGTCATTAACAGTCCCAAGGTGTTGAACAAGATCAAGTGCCTCCAAGGCAACAAAATATATCAAACCAAGAATTAGCACTTTGGAGGTTATCCCACCAAGTGTAGGCCTCACAACACCATAGCCCATCGAAACAACCAAAAGAAGTAAGCGAGAAAGAGTCTTCTTAACAGCAGTTATAGTAACTGCCCACAATGTAATGCCAACTGGCCTGATTCCGGTAGCATTAAGATTAGCATACTCAAAATACCAAAGAGCCGTTTCGCACATTCCAAGAGCAATTACTACAGTAATGTGATAATGCAGCTGTATTATATCCTTCCAGAACTTGACGAATCTTAGGAACCAAACTAGGCCAAGAACAAGATACGCTAAAGATGCAATTCCATAAAAAGTCATTAACGGTGCCATCTTACCGGGTAAGTAACCATGTGGGTTCTTCCAAACAGTTCTTCCACTGATCACTGTCCCCTTCAGTTCTGGATCACAAAACATAAAATAAAGATAGTACATCCCAGTACTATTTATTTCAACTGATACAGTACCCATTTTAGCTTCTTGCTTCGTTCCTTCAAAGAAAGTCTGAATTCGTCGTGGCCACTCAGGATTATCCGACTGTGTGTGAATAATAACCTCTCCGACAGTGCAGGATCCATCCTGGGAAAGTTGCGGGGTGCAACATATCGAACTAATATTCAGAAAACCACCTCCTATCCTTTCTCTATCTTTCACCTCAAATACAATCGCTTCGATTACACCAGTCCGACTTTGCATCGAATTCTGCTTGTCAGCAGACTCAGCTGTCCTCTGAAACGACACAGTTTCAAACCTGCACATAAACCAACAAAAACTTGCACATCTAACTACAACTATAAATTCCACAAGCCCCACAAATTTCCAAAATTACATCATAACCCTAAACCAATAAAAAGTATCTACCTTTACTTAGCTAACACGAGAACATACAGTATTAGCAGATAAATATAACAAAACAAAAACAACCCATCACTCTAAACCTAACAATCAACAAAAGCCCAATTCAAGATTAATAACCAAATGATACAAATCAATAAAAAGAACAAAAAAAGACTCTACCTTTACTTAGTTAATGCAAAAACACAAACTATTAACACAATAATATAACAAAATAAACACAACCCATCTCTCAAAACTCAAGAATCAACCAAGAACAAACACTAACAAGAAAATTAACAAATACCCAATTCAAGAATTACAACCAAAAGACACAAAATTTATAAAAACGGAATGAAAAGGGTACCTAATAAAAGAATCACCATTGTGGGGTTTATTATTATTAGAAGCATAAAGTCCCTCACTGCCTCCATGGAAGAAAAAAGCATCAGACTGAGGAATAAAAGGTTGGTTTTCATAGTAGTGAATTGAAGCACTAGCCAAGTTGTTTGAACATATTAGCATCACCGTGTATATATATATAAACATGTATGTATTCAAATTTAAACCACTCCACCATACTAATTTCTCTTCCTTCATCTTGTTGCTGGACTAGTTGGTAAAGTGCTCCCCAATTGCTTACTCCGTATTAGTTATTACACATTACACTACATTCTTTGACATTACCACGACGTCGTTCAGTGTCGCACTTCTTACTTTACTCTTGTATCTTATAGTCTTGGTTCAAAAAATCCTCAATTTAATCGATTAATCCCCGATTAATCCTCTAAAAGGTAACCAACCGATTCGATTTTTGAAATCCGATTAATCCTGTGAATTTATTTAAAATGATATGTTTAATTGTAAATTAGACTAATATATTAAATATTATTATAATATCCGATTAATACTCCGATTAATCCTTCCGATTAATCCCCGATTACCCGATTAATCTTAAATCGGTAACTCAACCGATTTATACCGATTACCGATTTTTACAACCATGCTTCTAGTAGACATTTTAATCAATCGGTTATTAATATATTTTATTTTTTTTGACAATCTTGTTCTTTGATATTGTAAGTACCAAAAAAAATTATGCAAATGATATTTTATCTAACTAAATTTTTTTTTTTAAAAACAATACAAGCAATTTGGTTTAATATAATTACTATTAATTAATCGATCAATTATCCATTTCAACCAAAATATATTACTTTTTTTCTTTTCTCTAACTAAAATCTCTTTTTCAGCTAAAATGTATCATTTTTTTTTTATATTTTCTAACTAAAATCCCTCTTTTTCTAGTAATAACACGGGTAACATTAATTTCTCCTTTTCTAAAAAAACTATGAGCAATTTTATTTAGTAAAAGTAACATAATTAAATTATAATTACTATAAACTAATCAATTACCCTTTTCACCTTAAACATGTCAACTTTTTAATTTTCACGTTACCTTTTCTATTTTCTTTAACTAAAATCTCTCCTTTTCCAATTATATCACGGACGGTTCTATTTAATAAAATAAAATAATAAAATTATAATACTAATAATTAATTGATTACTTTTTTTCTCTGTTCTAAAACTCGGTGATTAATCGCGATTATTCACCGATTAATCTCTGTTCCATGGGTTACCGCACTGATTAATAATCCGATTATTCGATTAATCATTCCGATTAATCCCCAAATACCCGACTAATCCCCGATTAATCCCAGGACAGTGCCTCTACCGATTAAGCCCGATCCTCGCTTTTTACAACACTACTTTTTTTAGCTAAAACATATAATCTTTTCTATCTTTTTTAAGTTTTTTTATTCAACTTGTGATCAACAATCTATGATCTATAAAAGATTATTGCATGTATTTGACTAATACTAGTTAAAAATCTTCTTTCATCTTTTTGAAATTTTTGTATACGTACCATCTTCATAGTATTGATTAAAATATTTGGTAAAAATGATGAAAATGGAGTTTGTTATAATAATTGGCTATATTTTAAATTTGATATGTTATTATTATTTTAAATTATATAAATAAAATGTATTATATATTTTATATGGGAACCTATGATGCAGGTCCCTACAGATTCGACAAATATAGTCAATATAAAGAGTTTGGTAAAAAAAAATATCCAAGGATAATGTGGTATTGCATTGCAAAAAAATTAAATATTTTTTATAATTGTTATTTATAATTGGTAATTTGAAATTTTAGTTAAAAGATGTGTTCAATTGAAGATGCTCTTAGAAGTTTATAACATGTTATCAGCTTGATTTATTTTCTTTTTGAATTTGTGGATTCAAGAATTAAAAAAAAAGTTGCAAAAGTATAAATGTCCTTTGATTAACGCTCTAAAATACT
Source organism: Kitagawia praeruptora (assembly GCA_037693485.1). Classification (NCBI taxonomy): domain Eukaryota; kingdom Viridiplantae; phylum Streptophyta; class Magnoliopsida; order Apiales; family Apiaceae; genus Kitagawia; species Kitagawia praeruptora. The sequence continues at coordinate 1,375,673 of CM075349.1, forward strand.
TATGCATAAAATGATATTCGTGTTTGAGAATTTAAGTATCTTTTTTTAATAATTTTGATGATGTTGTCAGCAACGGTGCATGCTTGCTGAGATTTAAATCATGACTCTATTGTGCTCACTTGATTCATGCGCTTTTCTTTACCACTTTAAAACCTCTAAGAGCATTCACATCCCGTGCCCCATTCCCATCTCCATCCCCATAATTTGAGGATTTGTTCAACTTTTCTTCTAAAATACTCCTCCATCCCATTCCCCATTTTGGGGTTTAGTTTTAGGATCATAACTCAAGTCCCCATATTTAGGGACTTTGTTCATTCCCCCAAAAGCTTCCCCAAACCCCCTCTCTCTTCATATAATAATATTAAATTATATTTGTAGATAGTGAGTGTGTTTTGGTAGTTAAAGTTGTAAATGAAAGAGAGAGAAATAAGTAATATAAAAAAGAATATAGGGATATGGGGATGGAAAATGGAGAATGGGATGTATAATATTTTTGATAATTTTAGGGATTTACTATTTTTGTTTCGGGATTTATTATTTTTAGTAAGAATTTAGGGATAGGGATGGGGTATGGGATGTAAATGCTCTAAAAATGTCACATCCACGTCATTCGAGAATTTAATTTGATAACGTTTTTGAAATAGGTAGTATTATTATTCTTACCATTGTAGTGCAAGAAGAAGAAGCTTTCCTGTAATATGTTGGAAAATGTTGATAGAAAGTCCTACATTATTAAATACTCCGTATTTTGCACTCCAGGAAAAATCTATGCATCACCTTAATAAAAATTTAGCTTACTCAGTTATAATACCACGGTGTCTGAGAAGGGTAGTTGTACGCAGATCATGCCCCTATATAATAGGGAGGCTGTTTCCGAAGGACCCCCGGCCAAATACAAATACAAAAAAAGGAAACTAATACAAACTAAACTCACACACACCCATGGGTTGAACCCTTGATCTCCTACAAAGAAGACAAAGATTCAACCCACTGCACCAACATGTTGTTGGCTATGCATCACCTTAATGTATACTCTAATTTTGATATTCAGTGTAATTTTGCTAATGGATGGTACTTACTAGTTAGATATTGACGCAGCTGAAAGTTCTAATGTTCTAAATTTAGAATATGTTGTACTAATATGGTATCTGTACATTATAAAAGGCTACCCTAAATTATTTGTTTAACCAAATTATCCTTATTTTATCTCATAATGTTCACTTTATCCTCCCACTCAAGCATTTGCTTGATTAAAATCATTTTTCTATTTAATTTGATTCGTGTAAATTACATTGTAATTCTTTTCTAATTTTTCTTATCTTATTATAAATATGAAATATGAAAAAGTTGATTTTTTAGAAACATTTAGTGAAAAAATAAAAATGTGATATTAATTATCATAGAGAACATTAATTCTAGTAAAATATTATAAGATAATAATAAAAAAAATTAGAAAAGAGCAACACAATTGGTGTGAAACAAAAAATAACACAAGTAAAGAAATTGTAATTTTTTTTAAATCATAGTTGCAGGACTTTTTTTTTTTTTGAAATCAAGTTGCAGGACTTTTTAAAATCTTATACAATTAAAAAATTATAAATACAAATTCATATCATGATAATATACCTGATTTACTTTTTTTTTAAAGTTAAAAAATTCAATAATCAAAAGATATACGACGTCTATAAAAATAATCAAAAAATTTAATATGGGTTAATATGCTTAATTTTTTATTTTTTTTAATTATATGCTTGATTTACTTGAGTTTAACTCAAAGAATTATTTGATTAAAATAATATATAGAGTTTACTTGAGTCTACTTGAGTAATATATTTATAGAGTTTAATTGAATGAAAATTTTAATATCAATCAATTTTGATTTAAAAATTTAATATGATTTATTTAGACATGACTTATTTTGTACCACGTGATTTAGCAAAAAATTATAATAAAATTTGACAACAAATTAAAGCAAAGAAGAAGATTAAGAATATTATGGTCAAATATACTAAAAGGGTCAACCATGTATGCAAACATCGTCACCCTTATAAAAGAAGAAAACAAAAGCAAGTGTGTGCACTCCGGAATCGGGATGCTTACGTAGTTACGTCCATGTGGAAACCCTTTTTTCAGAGTAAACTCGTAAAGCTTATACAGTACTATATAGTAGTGTCCATTCTTAATAATACTCCGATGAGTAAACTAGAATTCGGAACGAGGGTCCTTAGAGCAGCTCCAATGCAAGCCCATTTGCCTGCCTCAGGATTCCCAAAACGACCTGACCATCTACTTTATAACACATTTGCATTGGATGGGTTCTGAAAAAAGCGGTCACGGCCACCACGGGCAGTGCCCATTTCATTTTTTTGATATTTTAATATTATTTAGTTAAACTTCTTTCCACTTGGCTACTTTTGATTTGTATTTGAATGTTAGAGAGGGTTGGTCACATTGGATGAGTTTGGCCACTGTTGTGAGAAAATTCCGCAACAACACCCCGAAAGAATATCGCTGGAATAATCGAATTTGTCCTTGGATATCGGACGTTGAAGCAAGTTCGCACGTCCGCAGCTTCAGCTGGCAGCTTCAGCTCCAGCTCCAACTGCCGAAGTGGGTGGAGATTTGTGGTGTTTTTGGGACTGAATTAGCAAGGTCACCGGACAACAATGGCAAAACTCCGGCCAAATATGTCCAGAATATGATCACCGAGGGTACACGTGCCTTACGTGTAGAGAAGTGAATATCCGAACCCCCTTGCCAACTGCCTACATATCCTATTTATAGGAATCAAGCCCCGATGTAGTTCTTTAGGTTATGGACTCCTTTCTTGATCAACAAGCCACGAAATTGATGTATTTTTATCCTTCCTCCAACGCTGATCTTGAAGTGTTTGTGTAGAAATATGCCTTATCCTTGATTCAGCTAGCCTTATAACTCCTAAAGCCCATCCATAAGATATATTACCTATATTTATCCGAGTATATACATATATATTATGTATATAATGTTGTTATCACGTTTATAGTGATAGAATCCAGCTAGAAGTCCATCTTTTGAGTCCATTTCTGTGCTCCTAAAGTATAGGAATAAGAGTCCTTGTCCAACTTTACTTCTGTTAGACAGAGGTGGAGCCTGTAAGCACACCTGCACCTATACAGCTTCCCTCTAAACCGAACCTCCACCTCCAGAGCTACCCTTCAAATGTACACCTCCACAGCTTCCTTTAAACCCATACCTCCACAGCGAAATCTCCATAGCTACCTCCATATTCGTACCTCCATAGCGGAACTTCCGGAGCTTCCCTCAAACTTTCCACCTCCAGAGGTTCCCTCAAACGTTCCACCTCCACGACGGAACCTCTACAACTAAACCTCAAATATTATTCAAACCACTCCAATTGGGCCCCCAAATATCCATGGGCCTGAAATTAAACCCATTACAAATTTTGGGCACAACAACTACCCCCGGTTCCTTGATGTCATAAAATGTGAAATGAACCAATACAAGAAGAGGCCCAATCCTTCCTCACATTCTCAGATAGACACATAGCTTCAACACTGTACTTCCAAGCTTACATGAGCTAACTCGGCGTAAGAAACCGGAAGCACAATGCTTCCGCATAGGTACCTCATTCCGAATCCTTAAATGAAACCCTTCCGTATACCTTAGATCACGTACGACACTCCACCTCCAGTTATAAGCTTCCTCAGCTTCGTACCTAAACCTACCAGCTTCCAGCCTTTTTCCCTTGAAAACCATAATCTGATTCCTCGAGATGCTCCTTTTTCCTGCTAAATTGACCTTTGTGTAAGAATTCCTCGTGAGACATGCCACGGAGCTTCCGTATGGAGCTCCTGCTGTTGCAAAGATACATTAACATTCTAAACCTGAGCTACGACAATAACTAGAAACGATGATTAGTGGTTGGAGCTAAACAGCTCACCTATATAATGCATACAGCTCATACACATAGAAAACATTCATGCAAGTATGAATATGCAAATGATTTTTTATATAAATCCGTTGATGCCTCTACAATCAAGCAGAACCTTGGCGAACACACTCTTCAAGACATAATGCCATAATTTTCAGAAATTTCCATGAACATATCACAATGGACCTCCAAAGATGTTGTTAAGTAGGTTGAGGACTTCTCCTATAATGCCCATAAATCGTGGGACTTTCCAGACCTTTCCCAGAAACCTTGGGATCCTTCGAGCGTTGTAAGTTATTTCGAATATGTACCATAAGAGGGACCAAAGGAAAGCTATGGAGACCTCCTCAATTGCTGCTATGCCTTTCCAAGCGGTTACATTATGGGGCATATAGCGTGCCTAGGTACCTACCTGACAGCTTCAGCTAGCAACTTTGAAAACACCTTTTGAAAACCATGCATAATTTAATAAATGTATATGGAATGATGACCTTTTCTTTATAAATCCATGCAAACTTACTTCCTTGAAATCATGAGATATGCACATTTAGATAATGATCCATTTGAAAAAATGAGGTTCGAATGATGTTTCTAGCTTAACGCTATGAAAAAATTCCTTATATACACATAAAACATGTATGTCAATGAATATGTAAAAGCATTGAGAATAGAACTTATCTATTTCCTTGTAGTTCCGCTTTAGATCAGGTTCGGTAAGCTCCCTCTCTGCAAGCTCACGATGAGAACCTCTTTTCCAACCTGCCAGCTCTTTGATGAAAATCTGATGTACCCCCCGAGCCATTGGATTTCCCTTCAACATGATATGTAAAACCTTCTCCAACTTGAATCTTAAACTTGTTGAGAAGTTTAGAAGTTGTTGGCCCTTATAGAGATTCCAGCAAGGACACTCCTGAGAGGCTACCTTCTCGAATGAGCAAAGAGGGCCTTAACGTTATCAGCTGAGCTGGGAGATGATGCCAGTCTATTAACCTGAGATAAGCTCCTGAGATGTGGATTCATTCCAGAATTTCCAGCTACATCAGTTGCAACCATTAAAGGAGCTGTAGCTGAGTCCTCCATAAGTTTTAGCCATTATTGAGTCCTCCGTTGTTTTTATTCCAACTGCCTTATGTGGGCATAAACCTTGTAACTCAACTAGAGGTTCCCATCTTCAATCCAAGAGATAAGACATACCAATCCGTGTTTATTCTATTTTGAAGTATTCCTGCACATTATTCCTATCGGTTGCCAGACCCTTTCCACCAACGTTTAGGATCATGATTCCTATTCAAACCTACTTCTGCTCCGTATTTCCATAAACCCAAAACTTTGAGGTTCCCCGTAATTCGAACTTCATAAGAAAGTTATGTCCTTCTATCCAGCCGAAGCTCATATCCGATTTTATAAATCCAAACATCCGTACATCCGCACAAACAACAGCCTTCACCCAACATGTGTTCCAGCTTTCCTATAACCCTTCCTTATGAGCCATCGAACTTCCTTTCCATACAATATGCAAAAACCTTCTTCAGCTTGAATTCCAAATATATTAGCCAGATGTGAAGCAGCTGGTCAAAAAACCTACAGCTGCACCTGAACCTGAACCTCAATAAACCATAAGCGGTTGTAGCTAAACCACACTTCCAAAACTTGGCCTTTTAAAATTTATATAGTCATAACTCATATCGAAGCTCCACATGCCTTTAAACATCATTCCATTGACGTAAGGATTTTCCAAAAAAAAAACACATCATCAATGATAAAAGAGCTTCCCTTCCCGACCGAGGGTTTGATGAGCTCATAGTACAATGCGAATTTCAATCCCTATTCCAATCCATTACCATTCCACTGCCACTCCATGTGCCAATCCATATCCAACTTCCAATCCAGTCCAGCTTTCATTCCATTCCAGCTTCCAATCCAATCCAGCTTCCATTCCATTCCAGCTTCCAATCCAATCCAGCTTCCAATCCATTCCAGCTTCCAATCCAATCCAGCTTCCATTCCATATGCCAAGAGACTCCGCGAGCCTAGCTCCATCAAGGCACCTCGCGATCCTATAAGCATAAGAACTTCGCGAGCCAGACTCCATTAAGGCACCTCGCGATCCTATAAGCATAGGAACTTCGCGAGCCAGTCTCCATAAGAGGTTGCTAAATACTCCCACTATCTTAAAGACCAAGTCCATACTCCCCACGGAGGTCCGTACTTAAAAGGTTCATACTTAAGAAGATCTACCTAGCAAATCCATACTCTCACTACTCTCCTAGTTATTTGACATATGATTAACGATAATGAAGAGCTAGATTCAACCATTCAGGCATACAATATTCACACATGTAGCATTTAAACAAGGAGCACGTAAGCACATAAACATATAATCCACATAAATCAGGTAAACATATAATCCACATAAGTCATGCAAATAAAATGACACATTTTAATGACAGATCAAAACCTAAACCTAAGCGTGATAGTCGTACCTAATAAGCCTTTTTTACTTCTCCTAAGCCTAAAGAGGTCTACCGAATCCCTACCCAAAGGTGTCTACTGGGGAGGTTTCTCCAAAATTCCAATATCCAAATTCGTCCAAGCAACGCTTGAATATCGCGAGCTAGCAACTATAGGGATGTGAACCTAAACCATCTGGCATGTCATGAGCCCAGTCCTTTAATAAAATCCATAACCTGCAACCAGCAGGTGAAATCCAATGAAGCTGCACCTACAGCTAAATCCAATCAACCTGCAACCTGCAGGTGAATACCGAAGAAGCTGCTCCTGCAGCTGAAACCAATCATCCTGCAACTAGCAGGTGAATACCAAGGAAGCCGCTCCTGCAGCTGAAACCAATCAACCTACAACCGGCAGGTGAAATCCAATGAAGCTGCACCTGCAGCTAAATCCAATCAACCTGCAACTAGCAGGTGAATACCGAAGAAGCTACCTGCAACCAGCAGGTAAATACCAAAGAAGCTACCTGCAACCAGCAGGTAAAATCCAAAAAAGCTGCTCCACCAGCTGAAACCAACCAACCTTCAACCAGCAGGTTAATACCAAGGAAGCTGCTCATGCAGCTGAAACCAATCAACCTACAACCGACAGGTGAAATCCAATGAAGTTGCACCTGCAGCTAAATCCAATCAACCTGCAACTAGCAGGTGAATACCGTAGAAGCTGCTCCTGCAGCTGAAACCAATCATCCTGCAACTAGCAGGTGAATACCAAGGAAGCCGCTCCTTGCAGGTGAATACCAATGAAGCCGCTCCTGCAGCTGAAACCAATCAACCTACAACCGGCAGGTGAAATCCAATGAAGCTGAACCTGCAGCTAAATCCAATCAACCTGCAACTAGCAGGTTAATACCAAGGAAGCTGCTCCTACAGCTGAAACCAATCAACCTGCAACCAACAGGTTAATACCAAGGAAGCTGCTACTCACAGGTGAGTGTAAATGAACCTGTAACTGCTGCAACAGCCGGTGAAAAGAATGAACCTTCAACCCGCAGATGAATATCAATGAACCTGACTAATTTGTGTCAAAATTTTCAGCTCCTTAAAAATTTAGCTCTTTCAAGATGTCATCCTGTGCAGTATATCATCCACTACCCCCCGGTTCCTTGTAGCCATTTTATGCGAGAGGAACCTTATATAATCCGTAGCCAGGTTCAACCATCCATCCCCATGAATCTCTAAGCTTACGTGAGCGTACTCATTGTAAGAAACAAGAGGTATCATAGAAGAAGCAGTCACGACTTGTAATACCCCTTCCATGAAAGACCATGTTACTCTTCCTCAATGATGACTCCATAATTCCAGCTGTAGAACCTTTTCGCAGCTTATGCTTGATGCACGTATACCCACACATATCCGTTCCATGACTCCCCTGATGTCAGAAATTATATAACTCCAACCTCCATAGGTTCAGTTGTTTGAACCTTCTGTTACTGATTTCAGGTACGCATACTTTTGAGATCTTACTCCAACAGATACCAATAGTTGTAGCTCCAATAGGTGCCGATATAAATTTAACTCCTCCAACAAGTGCTGATATAGCCATAGCTCCAACAGACTTTGCAACTCGTACGCGTAGCTGCACCTCTCCTTATTGATGGGAGGTTTTTAAACTTCTTCTTTTTCTTGACAGAGATCCTTCTTTGTTAGACCTTCACTTGGTAGCTTCCGCCACTACCTCCAAGTATATTTGTTACCAGGTATTTCAGCCTTTCCTCCATCATTTTAATAAGAAAGCTGCCAATGATAGTGCCTTGGGGGGAGCTACCTCTTGATAGATAATAGCCTCCTTGTAAGGTTCACCTTCGAAACTGATATGAATATTTCGCTCATGTGCCACCCAGGTTACCTTTCGATCCTTCAGATTTCATTAAGAATACTGACATCTACCAATTTTGAGATGGTGTCTTCAGTCGCACCTGATTTCCTTCCATTGCCTCAACATACAAAGGTCCAAATCCTCTCCAACCTTTCCATTGTCTCAACATACAAAGGTCCAAATCATCTCCAACCAAGATTCCATTGTCGGCTCTGTTGTTTTCCTAGTCTTTCATAATTTCTGGTGAATTTTCCATTGAGAGGTTCCTGCTTACATGCCTTTAACATAGATTTCCATTCTGCATCAGTTGATTCGTAGGTAGCTCCATATGTGAACCTTGCGCCACTTCCTTTAATAACCCAAAGGTCGTTCGTATCTCCTTCATTGTCCAGTAGCATCTTTTCCAGAATCTGATTGAGATTATTAACATCTACTCCTTCTGCAATTCCTTCCATAAAGTATTCCCAAATTCCAGCTTCCAATATTCGAGAAGCTTATAGCAGGGGAACCTCTTTGTGAGACACCTTCCAATTTATCGTGCCTAAGGGGCTTACAGTATGAGAACCTCCTCGAGATTCTTCATCATGATGATTACCATAATTATATTGCTTGAAACTTTCACGAGCTGAGATGGTTCCTTTCCTGGAGCTTCCTCTTTAATCTTATTGTTGGCTCCTCTATCAACTGATCACCTTAGAGGCTTCATATGCTTCTTCTACTGTATTTTTCAGAATAAGTCACTCTCCTCTTTTATTTTATAAGAGGTACCAATTCGCCTTTAGCTTCCCTGATGCCCTTTTTTTGTTGGAGCTTCAGCTTCACCTAAATCATACCTTTGGCACCTTTGCTCAATGCTTTTAACCTTCCACTATTGGTGAAGCTTCCGTTATGAGCACCCCTATAACTTTCTTTCACCTACTTCTGTAGGTGCTACCACATGACCAACCAAGAACTCCGAAAGGTTCCCTTGTACTTTTTTTTTATCCTTAGTCATAGCTTCCACATGGTGCGCCTTGCCTTCATTATCCTTTATTAGAGCATCCATTTGCATCCATGCCATGGGTGGTTACCACCTGAAAATCTGGAACCTTTATCGTGAGGTTCCTCCATTAAGGCTACCTGGTAACATGCCTCCTTCGTTATTCTACATTGAGCTTCCTCACGTTGCGTGGTGGAATCGCCACGGTTGACCCATTAGATCGAGATCGTGCCTTCTAGACGTTGGGACTTGTCCTCTGGAACCTCCTGTTGACTCGTAAACACGCAAGTATACGCGATCACAAATAGCAAGTGATAAGTAAGATTCGTTCCGCAGAAACTAGGTGTAATGTAATGCCAATTTTAGTACTTATGCAACGGTGTATGGTTACTTCTTAATGCTTGAACAATCATCCAATTTTGGTTTTTTATCTAGATTATACTACTAAAAACTTACTAAGGTGATTTTACTTATATGATAGAAACACGGGGTTCTAATTTCATAATTTGCTTCATCTAGATTAACCGTCAAGATTCAATGCAATGTGGTTATTAAGGAAACTAGTAGGAATATCAAGGTAGTAAGAGCTATCTTTCAATAAACTCACACCAAACCATAAAAACATCCACAATTAAGACAGAAGTTTTACGGACATCAATTATATCCAAATCAATATATGTCTATGAGATTGGGTGATACAACCGATTTAATCACAGATTCCATTATTAACTACATAGGGGAGTAATGTTCTTTCGAATCTATACTACCAATATGCGGATAAGCCGTCATAAGCCTATGCTAACATGGCAAGCCCTAATCTCTAAATCTACTTTCGCATTCATTAGAGATTGACAAAATAGATGATAGCTACGCATCTATATTAATTAACACAACCATGTTAGGTAACCTTATTATAAACCACAAGCATATATTATCAAGACTATCAACTACTAGAATCCACAAAACACTCCATTAGAACCCCATGAAAGTGTTTAGTTCATAATTGAACTTAGCACCGTCATGGGTTCAATTGATAACATAATTCTAAAACAAACAATTAATAAAAGAAGAGAGAAATAAGGTTAGAAATAAATCCCTAAAGTAGAAGAGTACACAAGATCCAAAGATTACTCCTTGCTTGTCACTAGTTTGGAGGTTTCCCCTTGAATTTGATCCTAGCTAATAGATGAAAATGTTGATAGATACTAAGAGATGCTACTAACTGATAATAGATCCCCTATTTCTTTAGGTTTTCAAGATATATATATATATAGATGCCCTAGAAATAACGGGCCCAAAATGTTTTGACCCGAAACAACGATATAGAAAATCTGCTAAAACCCAGGCAAGCGCCCCTGCGCCTTGTTGAGCGCCCCTGCGCCTTGTTGAGCGCCCCTGCGCCTTGTTGAGCGCCCCTGCGCTCTGTAGCTCCTGGACTAGCAATAACTCCGCGCTGCTGCGCTTGCATGCGCGCTAGGGCGCCTCCATGGCCCTGTAATTGATCCCCTTGCCGCGATGGGGCTCCCAAATGGGCGCCCTTGCGCCTGTGACCCCCTGGAAAACTCAAATTTCTTCTACCACTTAACTTTCTTTCTTGTTATGCATTTCTTCCACAACTTATATTCTTCACTCAACGAACAAACACCACCATTAATTCGTTTGAACACCATAATGCCTTCAACGACTCAACCTACACAATTTACACAAAAGCATATCAAATGACAACGAAACTCGAGAACTTACAAACGATTAAAGTCCAAACGGAAGGTAATTAGTGGATATAAAATCCACTTATCACCTCCTTATAAGAATCAAGTCCCACATTTGAGGTCCTTGCATACTCCACCTCTATCAGGTGAAGGTGGAACCACAATCATACCTGCACCTCCTCAGCTGTACCTGTACCTTCCAGCTGCACTTGAACCTCCTCAGCTGCACCTTTTCCATCTCCAAGTACAGCTACATCCAAATATCGAGTAGATTGAATAAACAGCTTCAACTATGTACTTGGTTCATTTTTACCTACTTGGTCAAGAGGTTCGCATTTAGCAGAACCTGCACCTCATTAATCGGGAGCTCTTACTTTCTTTGTCACGCAGGTTCACTTGTTAACTCCCCTTACGACCTGAAGTATGGTATGAACAAGATCTGTACTCCATAATTTTCATTGTGGGAGCTTCAATACTCCTTAGGGAAACCTTCTGCCATATGTGCAACCTTGAAATTGAGGTATCCCCCGTCTTTGCCACTAGAACCTCTAAACTAAACCTCTCTAGATGGTTGTACCTCCATGAGCAGGTGAATGTGGTCATACCTCTATTTGTGATGGAAGGAGTAGGGGCAGCTGCGTTTGGGGCAATTGTTTGAGTATCAGCTGCCTCCTTGTTAGGAACCTCTGTTTCCTTTTCTTCAACAGCTGGATCAACATCATCCACCTTGGTTAGAGCAGCCTCCTTTTTCTTGATATCCTCCACCACTTTAACAGCATCTTCGCCAAGCTGGGACCAGTCCATTAGCAGGTGGATGTTCAGCTTCACCTTTCTAGTTAAACATATCAGCACCCCTGACATGAGAAGCTCCCAGATCATAGAAGCTCTCATAGCGGAACCCTATTTCTGGATATTTCTGACGAAAATTAACATCCAAAAACTTCATTTTCCATCCATTCTTTTCACGTCTCTTCCATCAAGCCAAAAATATGTGCATATTTGAGTCATATATCGTCCTTTATGCATTTTCACCATTAAATGACTAGTATGAAGGTGATTACCTCCCTTATTCTTCGCCTTTTCTCTAACAAGCCATGATTTCTCCTCCGTTTCTCCAATTTTTTGGATTTTTTTAAAGTAATGATTCTCCTACCCTTATTTGGAATTTAATCCGTTAAATCCTTGCTTAAGATTTCATTCTCGGGCACATTTTCAAGATTACCTCGATCGTTCTTCAAGGTACGATCATCACCGAAGCTTTTAGACATTTTTCTTCTCAAAAGATCAGAGATTGCCCCTCCTTCTAGCGCCAAAAATGTTGTGAGAAAATTCCGCAACAACACCCCGAAAGAATATCGCTGGAATAACCGAATTTGTCCTTGGATATCGGACGTTGAAGCAGGTTCGCACGTCCGCAGCTTCAGCTGGCAGCTTCAGCTCCAGCTCCAACTACCGAAGTGGGTGGAGATTTGTGGTGTTTTTGGGACTGAATTAGCAAGGTCACCGAACAACAATGGCAAAACTCCGGCCAAATATGTCCAGAATATGATCACCGAGGGTACACGTGCCTTACGTGTAGAGAAGTGAATATCCGAACCCCCTTGCCAACTGTCTACATATCCTATTGAGTAAAGTGCACTTTGTGTACCTGAATTTTGGCCTTGACACCACTTGCACTACCGAACTTTAAATTCGAGCATATGCAATACTGAACTCACAATTTACTTACACGTTATGTACTGCCGTCAAATTGAGTCTAACTCCGTTAGAAACACATGGGTAAAAATGTATTTTACTCATCAAACAATTCAATCAAAATAAAAATAAAAATAAAATTCAAGAACACCTTCTTCCACCTCCAGAATCCGGTGACCGGAGGTAGAATCCGGCGAGCTCAATTTCTGGCTACAACACCATAGAACACAGCACAACACACGATTATGCCGCTAAACGAATTCGCAACATCTGGACAACAATAACCCAACAAAACACACTCAAAATTCGATCAAAACGAACCAAAGAAATAGATTTTCCGGCGAGCGTATGTTTACTCGTACCCGAGCTTAGGTTGGGTCGGAAATAACATGGGGAGAATTCCAAGTAAAAGGATGTCTACTCAAACTTGTGTTCGAATATTAAGTAGGAAGAAGGAAGAAATTAAAAGTAAAATGACACTTGTCTTGCCTTGAAAATTGAGAAGCACATTTAACAATTCAGTCTTATATTGCCATGGCGTCAATAACCTTCTTTTGACAAGGGTAATCAATTCATGAAGAAAGAAAATTATGAGTACAACTAGAAATACAAGAAGTTAAGAATTGAAAACAAAAACTATTTCCTCATGGTTGGTTCTGCTCGTTGGCAAATGGCAACTGATTCAAACCCTGCCCCCGATCCACCTTGCGCCCTCAAACTATCAATATAACTTCGAACCTCCTGAGCAATCATCTTCTGCATTATTCGCACCAAACTAGTATCTTCCATCTCCACCATCGTTGATCCCTCTTTGTCTTTCTCCTCATCCTCAACCTCTGGTGACACACGAGTCTCTTCCTTCACCGGATTGCCTCCTGGTGGCAACAGTGTCTGTAAAGTCTTGGGCTCACAATCATTAGAACTGTTCTCCTCTAGAGACCCACCAGAACAGTGCCTCTGGAAAGTACAATTTTACCCCAGTCAAACTAACGGAGTTAGTGCCAGACTACCGACGGTACACAAAGAATAAGTAAATTGTGAGTTCAGTATTGCATATGCTCGATTTTAAAGTACGGTAATGCAAGTGGTGTCAAGGCCAAACTTCAGGTACACAAAGTGCACTTTACTCTATCCTATTTATAGGAATCAAGCCCCGATGTAGTTCTTTAGGTTATGGACTCCTTTCTTGATCAACAAGCCACGAAATTGATGTATTTTTATCCTTCCTCCAACGCTGATCTTGAAGTGTTTGTGTAGAAATATGCCTTATCCTTGATTCAGCTAGCCACTTAGTAGAGTCCTACTCGAAGTATAACTCCTAAAGCCCATCCATAAGATATATACCTATATTTATCCGAGTATATACATATATATTATGTATATAATGTTGTTATCACGTTTATAGTGATAGAATCCATCTAGAAGTCCATCTCTTGAGTCCATTTCCGTGCTCCTAAAGTATAGGAATAAGAGTCCTTGTCCAACTTTACTTCTGTTAGACAGAGGTGGAGCCTGTAAGCACACCTGCACCTATACAGCTTCCCTCTAAACCGAACCTCTACCTCCACAGCTTCCTTTAAACCCATACCTCCACAGCGAAATCTCCATAGCTACCTCCATAGCGGAACTTCCAGAGCTTCCCTCAAACTTTCCACCTCCAGAGGTTCCCTCAAACGTTCCACCTCCACGATGGAACCTCTACAGCTAAACCTCAAATATTATTCAAACCACTCCAATTGGGCCCCCAAATATCCATGGGCCTGAAATTAAACCCATTACAAATTTTGGGCACAACAGCCACATTTTTCCAAAGCCCAGTTTCTGATGAGGTGGCATAGATTGGGGTCCATTACTTAATTTCATTGATTTATATCTAGAGACCTGAATAATAAATGTTCTACCGTAAAGGAAAGATAACTGGCTAGTCGTAAGAACAAGTCAAATGCTAAATGTTAAATTGCTATTGCTATTGCTATAATATAGAACCAAAATGTGAATTTTGGTGTTAAAATAAAACTCACCCTCCAAAGCTAGTTCTATAATTAGTTTCAAATTTAACCAATTCTTTTAACTTTTACCTAACTTTTTAAACTTTTTTTGAATATTCTCAATAAACTCATCTCATTATAGTTAAATAATGACATGACATGGATGTATAAATGCATCCTTGGTTTCAAATTTAGCACCAAGAATGCATAATATAGCAATAGCACCAAGGATGCATCCAACTATAGCACTCCTTTGGAGATGAGTTTTTTAGCACTTGGTGCTATAATATAGCAATAGCACTAAAGATAGCATTGCATTGGACTTGCTCTAAGGGTGGGGGAAGATTTGGAGGTTGCTTTTACCACACAAGATTATAATTTTTATGTGGCGTCTTTGTCGAAATACAGTGCCAGTGAGGAGAAGGTTAAGTAGTAAAGGAGTTTCAGTCCCATGGATGTGCCCTATGTGCGATAGGGATATTGAGCACCTGACTCACGTTTTCTTTGATTGTGAATTTGTTAAGCACTGCTGGAGTTACTTGAACTTAAGCTATGATATGAGTACAGTTGAACACGTTCCAGCATCTGTCTTTGAAGCAGAGACCATTAGAGTTAAGGAGGCTCTCTCGTGGCTAGCTGATAAGCAACTTAGCAGTGAATGTATACAGATCGAGACTGATTCTCAGTTGACGAAGCATGCTATTAATAGGCGAACGTTGAATGTTCTTGAGATGGGGATGCAATCAGAAGTTGATGTTTGGATTTACAGAATATGCCTAGAACCACCATTATCTTTATTCGAAAACAAGCGAACAAGGCGACTCACGAGCTTAATTGCTAGATATCCTTTTATTGCTAATAACCTTGTTGATTTCACGTCTCCTCCGAATTGTTTGTTGAAGACTCTTTTGTATGATTCTTTGAATTAATGGAAGTTTTCATTTCGTCGAAAAAAAAAAACTGGCTAAGCCAGCCACAAGTAAGTGCACTAGTTATATTTTTACAAAGCCATAAAATGATAAAAACCGGAAGTTTGTTATTCCTACCTTACAATTATACTAGTAATAATCAAAGTGACCCATGGATCAACCCTATAATTACAACAAGAAACCATCAATTGCCATATCATCGCCACCATCATCAAAATTAACAACTCCTGCTACCATCATGTCCAACTCATCATCAAAACTGGTGGTATGATCTGGTGTAGTGCTCGTGGTACACGAATACACCCCCGAAGATATCACATCCCCGTGATCAGAACCTGCTGGCGACAACAGCTCTGTCTTGGTTGACGACGATCCAAATGTGGTGAGAATCTGATCACCCGATACAAAATTATAATCCGCCAAGGAGGACGAGGACTGATTAGTAGTATCATTAATCATAGCACTGCTTTGGTTCTGGATAAAATTATCATTCAAGGGCGAAAAATCACGATTATTTTGTTGAAAATTGAGGAGGATGGATTTAGAAGAAGAATCCCTCTGATCGATAGAATCCAAAAAGAACGGATTATGATCAGTATAATTCTGTTTGCAAGTGTGACTCCCATAATAAGTAGTACGGTACATTGGTAATGGATCTTCTTCTGTTTTCTGCACCTGTTTTGTTGCCAGGCATCCTTGTTCAAACTTGTGCGTGCATCTGTAATAGTGCCTGCACCCCACCATCAATTATTCATATATAAGCACATCATTCCTAACATTTATACAGACAAACCGAATCGAACCGAAACCGAAATCGAAAAATCGAAATCATAAGTTTTAATTCCAGATCCATGCACATATCTATAATTTCTTAAATCACAGTAATATGTACCTTGGGTACTTGGAATTGAGGATGGACTTTTGTCCGTATTTTCTCCATGCATGACCGTCCTCAACCGGAGTTGAGCTCACTTTTGTATCTGCCTCTGATGTTCTTCTGCACAGGGTAAAACTATTAGTCCTAATTTAAGTACAATCGCCACGAACTAATCCATAGATAATTGAGTAACACGAAGCTTCACAGATAATTTGAAAAATTAATAAATACGATAAATATCAAAGACATCATTTTCTAGATTCAAATGTATCAAAATGATCACCCATTAAAAAAGTGACTCATTTTAGTCATTAACTTAAAAAAAAATTCAAAGAGATCATTTAGCAATTAGCAATGACTAAATTGATACAAAATTTTAACTTTTTAATGATTATGTTGATACAAGTTTTCAAATTAATGACTAAAATGAGTCATGTTTTTAATGAGTGATCATTTTGATACATTTGAATCTAGAAAATGATATTTTTGATATTTATCCCATTAATTAATAAATCTGTAATTTAACAAATTAACACACATAGTTAGATCCGAATATTAGTACAAACCATGTATAATTCATTCAACGATAATCTACAAAGCAGGAAACAAATACATGAAATATTAATCTAAGCAGAGTTTATCCGAATGAGAACAATTTTTTTTTTAAGAACTCTTTAGTTCTTAAACATATGTACATATAGAAGCCATGATTAATAATGTAACTAACATGATTAAAATCACTCTATCTTTGAGGAAACCACGACAATTATCGAACTCATCTAAAATCTGAAGGTATTAGATTAAGATTTTTAATTATATCACATCCTATTATTCGACATATAAAGATTGATAGATGAGAAGAAATGAACCTTCTTTTGAAGCATCCTCTACGACCCTTGACCATCTTTGGACTCCGACCGGAATCTAGTTCCTCCGACTTAAGACCACCGGAGTTGACCGGAACTTGTGAAACTTCCTGGGAGAGTGAAGAAGGAAGTTGTAAAATCAAAAGAGACTTCTCAAAAGAATCCAAGATTTTAGTAACAAGATCTCCAGCAGACATAGTATGGTCAACGTCTCCAAAGCGTTGACTGCTAAGCATGATCCGAAGTTGGTCAGCAAACTCACGGCCATTATTCAGTACTTCTGTGGCCTTCATCTGATCTCCGGCCACATTTTCCGGCGAAAAGAAAGCCTTCTCCATAAAAGAAACTTAAATATAGGACAATAATAGGGTTGTACGGAGTATTATTTATCAGGGTTGAGGATTTTAAATGAATCTAGTATAGAGTATAGTGTAGACTAGTGCTTACGAAGGATAGCTCCTTGTATTTATATACGGGAATGCATTATTGATCTAACGAAGCTTGACATGAAAATTCCGCCAAGCTTTTATTTAGCTATAAGTAATCTCACTCGCCAAACTTTTTTGGTGTTATGCCACGTGCCAAATTTATTGGACTCAAAATCATTTTCATTGTGGAGATGTGTATTTTATGGATAAATCATAAAAGTATGATATCAGTCCTCCGAATTAATCGAGATGCGCGAAAAAAAAATGTTAGACTAAGATATCAGGAAACAGAAATATTTACCGATTCAATGATAACATTTGTGAGCTAATATGTGTAAAAAATTATAGGTATACATTTTTTGTTAATTATTATTACGATTAATTTTTTCTCATTATATATCTTAATCTTCATGCTATCTTTATATACAATGAATATAATTGAATTTTAAATCCAACAAAAAATTTGCATCTATAGATTAAAAGTGTGCATATATCAATTTGATTTAAAATCGAACAAACTTGTTTTCAAGGCATTCATAATCATAATTACCGTAAAATGAAAAAAAAAAACGAACTATGTAGTACGTCCATGCTTTCCAAATAAGTGAAACAAAACACTACATTTTTATTTATCATAATATTATTTAGTTGTATCAAAATTTTATTATGTTAATGGAAAAATTTATGCAAGGTATTTTGAAAAAACACAAAAAAAGGCAGATTGAAAATAAATATGAATGCGTATGTAATTAATGATTTATTTGTCAAACAATGAGCCTGTTTGGCTACAATGACTTAAAAAGGAGAAAGCTCCTTTAAGGAGCTTTTGCTCTGTTTGTGTAACTTGCTTAAACCTGGGTTTTAAGTTAAAAAACTTCATTAAGTCATAAATTCTTTTTAGGTATTTTTGACTTATGATTTATTACTTATCCAATTTTTTTTTTAAGGACTCTTGTAAGTTTAAATATTATGAATTTAGAATTTTTTTAAGTCAAATTTTATTTTAAGTAAAAATTATTAAATCCCTATTTGACAAATTTAAAGCAAACAATTTTACTTTCTACATTAAGTTAAAAACATTTTAACCTCCATTAAGTCAAAACTAACTTATTTTAAGCAATTCTAAACGGACTCAATATCGCTCTCATTTTTTACGAAATGTTTAAGATTCGATATTTGTTAACGAAAATATTGGTAGTAAAATGTATGCAGTAGTTTGCACGCGTTGGGTTGCGGGTGGGAACAACATGGCTTACGTAGCAAAATGAGATGATGTTGTCAGGGTACGTATGTCATGAATTAGATGTCACTTGTATTATTACTTTAGTCTTTAGCTAACAATAAACGACATTATCTTCAAAACTTGTACTCCTCTCGTCACTAGATTAGTACAGTAGATTCTTTAGAATTAGGATGGAGAGCTTGCACATATTTTAAAATTTATATAAAGTATAATTTTATAAATTATTTATTTTTCTTCGAAATAAAATTTTAATTTTTTAATTTTCATTTATAAAAAATTTAAAATTAAATTATAAAATTATATTTTATATTTTTTAAAATATGTGCCAATCAATAATGAGAAGAATAGGGAAGTATCTTCTTTTTTTTTTTTGCTAAATAGGGAAGTATCTTTATTTTGTTAATTACATGTTGATAAAATAAAAGTGGTTGGCTACACTTGCGGAGAACCATGTTAGAAATTGAAAATTGTAAATTGACTGTCATGACGTTCATTTTACTTTACCACTTTTTAAGATAAGACTCAACTACTCAAGTGACCACAAAGGACAAGCATTGAGTTGTTAGATCTTTGCTGTTTTTTCTACTAGTATAATTTACTCATTTGCATCGAATATGTAGTGTGCATGAACCGAGGAACGTTGTACTATTAGACTAGAACTAGAATGTGCTCCCGAGTTTTTAGGGACGGTGTTGGAATTAAGACTAAAACAGCAACATAGAGGCAGTTATATATCGTATTTAACAAGTTCAGGCCAAGCATACAATTAGCGAAACAAAACATGAAGGTAAAACACATGCATGTCAGTAACTGATAGAACAAAGAGAAGGCAGAAAACATACCAGTAGCCATAGCAAAATCAGTATGTTAAACGAGTAGAAAAAAACCAACAGCTGAGTCGTCAGGATTTGCTAGAAAGCCTGACTGCTCTTGAAGAGATAATTGCCCCCACTTACAACTGTGTTGGGATGCTTGCAACACCTCTCCCAGGATAAAACAGCTCCGAGTACAGTGATCACAGCAATCAGAATACTCAACTTCGACTAGCACCTCAGTCGCCAGAAAACCCTAAGTAACATATACTATAACAGGAGGAGAACAGAGAGTATAGAGAAGAGAAGAGAATGTAGGGTGTGGTCTGTATATTCAGTGTATTACAATCAGTAGCTTAGCTCTCTATTTATAGGAGAGGCCAAACGTAACTGATGCCACCCAATTAATATTGTAACTGCCGATTTACATTTAATAAAATGAAACGGCTGATTTAATAAAATCAAAACGGTTGATTTAATAAATCGTAACTGTTACGTTATATTTATCCACACATATCAGTTTTTATTTTAATTATACGAATATATACAATATATATTATCAAATTCTGACCCAACATCAGGATCTGATCCATCAGGATTTTCGTCCGTCAGGATCTGATGTCCATCAGCATTTGATCATTCATCAGGATCTGATACCGTCAGGACTTGAGGTCCATCAGTATTTGATCCAGCATCAGGATCTGGTAGTACCTTCAGGATTTCATCAAGACTTGAGCCCATCAGTATTAGATGTCTGCCAGTTCCTGATTTATTCCAAGTACTGATCCCGAACGATATATATATTTATTTTAATTAAAATATTATTTAAACACAGAAATAAAATCCATCGCCCAGGTCGCCTCGCGTACGCGAGATGCCGAGACATTCGCCCTTCGACCGAGCCGACCCGAGTCGAGTCGTGTCGTGACGTGGCGTGGCGGGCGGCGGCGGCGCGCGCGCGCGTGTGTGTGTGCGCGTGGAGCACACAGTAACACCATGCACCATCATACACCTTAGTAGTTGTACACTACCCATGTGTGTGATTCTATATAAAGCCAACAACCCCCTTTATTCATTTCAATGTGGGACAAATACACATTCTCATTTTCAAGCTCTTTCAAGCTACTAACTTCAACTCTATTTCTCTATGGGTTTCACTAAGAAAATTACTTAGACCCATATATGAAAATTTAAGTTCCCATATCAAGGAACAATTTCCAATCGTTAAAATCCGGAATTAACATCAAGAACATAAAATACTTATGCTCTAAAACTCCATTTTCTAACAATCCCCCACAAATCCATACAGAAATGCTTCAGGTTTTTCATCATGACTTATTTTTCAGAGTCGGTACCCTTCCGGGTTTGAACCCTCCTAAGTCCTCTACTTCAATGATTACCGGATTCAGATGGAATGTTTCACCTTGAATCTTAATCCGTTTGGTGTAACCATGTTCCATAGACGACGACAAGTCAAAGGCTATGGTGCCAATCTACGGCTTTGAGACATTAATGGTCTTGTCTCGATCCTGTTCATCGAATGCTTCAAGGAATAACCCTTTCCTCTAATTGCGACCACACAATTACATTCGCTTAGCTGGGCATCTCCAGAGATGTACTGCAATCATCTCGTCAAATGACTTGACCCCATTCAGAGTTATAATAACTCTTGCTTACTAGCAGTATCAGTACCTTCTAGGTTTACAGGGGATAGACTCAGATACAACAGTATCATCTATGTAGCAAAGGTACTACCAATTCATCCTTACAGCTTGTTATTACCACATTGAATACACTTCAAGGGATCTCCTCTCATGTGTATTGGGTTCCCACTGATGATGAACTATGATGGGTTGACAGCCCCATCCCCAACCTCGACTTAAGGACCACTGCAGGTTCCAGTCCTTTAGTTAAAGGATCAGCTATATTATTCTGAGTTCCTATGAACTCTACAGCAATAATCCTATCAGACACTAAACCCCTTATAGACTTTAGTCTAACTTGGATGTGCCTCTTTGTTTTAGCATTATACTTTTTACTGATAATCTTATCGATAGTTATTTTACTATCACAATGAATAGCAAGTGCAGGAAGCGGTCTGCTTACTACAGGTATCGCGGACATAAGTCCATATAACCATTCAGCCTCCGTCCCCGTGGCATCAAGTGCACACAACTCAGCCTCAAAAGTAGACCGAGTTACTATAGTCTGTTTTGTCGACTTCCAGGATATTGCTCCACCTGCTAAGGTGAACACGTATCCAGTCACTCCATTGGAACCAGACTTCTTAGCTATCCAACTTGCATCACTGTACCCTTCAAGCACACCAGAAAATCTCCTATAGTGTAAACTAAGGTACATTGTGCCTTTTAGATATCTAAGAACTCTATCAAGAGCATCCCAATGAGTTCTGTTTGGACAGCTTGTATATCTAGCCAACTTAGACACAAAGTATGAAATATCTGGTCTAGTACAGTTAGCAAGATATTGCAAACTCCCTATAATCTGAGAATACCTTAACTGAGACACAGGTACTCCTGAAGTATTCTTAACAAGGGCAACTTTAGGATCATAGGGTGTACTAGCGATTCTACACTGTGAATAACCATATTTCTCAAGTATAGATTTCTCTATATAATGAGATTACGATAAAGTTATTCTCTCAGCTGACTGCGTCAGCTTGAGACCAAGAATCACACTAGCCTCACCCATATCCTTCATTTCAAAATGCCTTTTCAAGAAAGCTTTTGTCTCGTTAATTATCTCAAGATTGGTTCCAAATAATAGTATGTCATCAACATATAGGCACATGATGACACACTCACTACCTTTAACTTTAGTGTAGACACACTTATCACTATCATTAATATCATAACTAAATGGCACTATAGTTTCATCAAACTTTTTATGCCAATCCCTAGGAGCTTGTTTCAAGCCATAGATGGATTTGATCAACTTACATACTTTCCTTTCGTTACCAGATGCAACAAATCCCTCAGGCTGATCCATATAAATCTCTTCTTCAAGTTCACCATGAAGAAAAGTTGTCTTTACATCCATTTGATGGATTATAAGACCATGTACGGAAGCCAATGCTACAAGCATTCGGATTGTAGTCATTCTAGCTACTAGAGAGTATGTGTCAAAGTAATCAATGCCCTCCATTTGCTTAAAACCATTAGCTACCAGTCTAGCTTTGTACTTATCTATTGAGCCGTCAGGGTTCAACTTCCTTTTAAAGATCCATCTGCACCCGATAGTAGAACACCCAGGAGGGAGATCAACTAACTCCCATGTTCCATTAGAAATAATAGAGTCAATTTCACTCTTTACAGCACCCTTCCAATGCCTAGATTCTGAAGAATCCATAGCTTGTCGGAAAGTTAAAGGTTCGTCCTCGACATTGTAAGTGATAAAATCACTTCCAAAATCCTTGACTACCTTTGCACGCTTACTCCTTCGTGGTTCCTCTATCTCCTTAGGAGTAGAGCTACTACTAGGTTCCACCCCCACATTTGTCATCTTTTCCACATGATCAGGAATAGAACTTGATGTGTGAGTAGGATCTTCAGTAGAAGTATCTTGAGGCATACCAGTCTTCATAGGGTAAACATCCTCAAAGAATGTAGCATCACGAAACTCAACTATCGTGTTTGCCACTATACCATCTATGTCAGATTTTAATACTAAAAATCTCATAGCTGTAGTGGTCTCAAGATAGCCTAGAAAGATACAATCAACAGTCTTCGGACCTAGTTTCTTTCTCTTGTGTTCAGGGACAAGTACCTTAGCAAGGCACCCCCACACACGAAGATACTTAAGACTAGTCATCTTGCTCTTCCATAACTTATAGGGTGTCTTATCCATGTGTTTCAGAGGAACTCTATTCAGAATATGGCAAGCCGTATTTAGAGCTTCTCCCCACATGTATTTAGGCAACCCAGAATTAATAAGCATACTATTAATCATATCTTTAAATGTTCTGTTCTTTCGCTCAGCAACCCCATTAGACTCAGGTGTGTATGGTGGGGTAACTTCATGAACTATACCATTGCTTGCACAAAATTCATTAAAAGCGTTACTCGTATACTCACCACCTCTATTAGATCTCAACCGTTTAAGTACCTTACTAGTTTGTTTTTCTACTTCAGTTTTATATATAATGAATTTACTAAGTGCTTCATCCTTATGTCTAAGTAAATAAACATAACAGTATCTACTACTATCATCTATAAAGGTAATGAAGTATCTAAAATGGTCCTTAGTCAACACACCACCAAATTCACAAATAT
The DNA here is from genome assembly GCA_037693485.1 of Kitagawia praeruptora. Taxonomy (NCBI): domain Eukaryota; kingdom Viridiplantae; phylum Streptophyta; class Magnoliopsida; order Apiales; family Apiaceae; genus Kitagawia; species Kitagawia praeruptora. Next base: position 1,399,754 of record CM075349.1, read on the forward strand.
CAGTGTGTACTAAATCTAACAAATCTGAATCCCTAACAATATTATGAAAAGGTTTCCTTATTTGTTTAGCAGACACACATACTTGACATTTAGAATTCTTTTCTATAGTGTGTTTTAGAATCAACTCTAAGTTCATCATATTTTTAAGAGCACCAAAATTTAAGTGACCAAGTCTAGCATGCCATAAAGTTGAAGATTCAACACAGTTAACAGAAGGAGTAATTTTATTCAAAGCACCCAAAACGGGCTCAGCATTTATTACAAATAAACCATTTGACAAGTAACCCTTGCCAAAGAAAGTACCAGTATGAATAAGAACTACTTTATTACATTTAAGAGAGACTTCAAAACCATTAGCTACTAAACAGCTTCCACTTATTATATTTCTACGCATGTTGGGAACATGATGCACTCTCGTCAGGGATAGAATACGACCCGAAGGAAACTTCAAGTCCACGTTTCCTATTCCATGTACTTGAGCAGCACTTGCATTCCCCATCGTCACTGTCAAGCTATGACTCTGTTGATAAGATACAAATAAACTAATGTCAGCACAAATATGCACATTAGCTCCAGTATCAATCAACCATTCATTTGACAGATAAGTGGAAAATAGTACAGGGTTGTAGGTAACATACCGGTCTTTGTTGGTTTCAGAAGCCAAAGCCTCACCAACAACCATGTTCGCTACAGGCCCAATTGAGGTTCCAAGCACAGCATTCGCTTGAGCTAACCCCTCGGCTTTCTTTGCTTTCTTTGTAGGGCAGTCCTTACTCCAGTGCCCAACCTGCCCACAAGACCAACATGGTTTGTTTGCCTTTGGTTTCTTGGCCTTATCCTTGTCATTCTTAGGTTTATTACTATTACCCTTCTTAGAGACATCCTTCCTTTTCTGTCCTACAGTTGCTACATTTACCTTCGAACTTCCATGCTCAGTTGGCATCACATATCCCTGTTTGGACTTGTGTTGTTCTTGCACCGAGATGTCCAGCATAAGGTTGGTCCAGGTGATCTCTCCTTTCTGTCTTTTCAGGGAGAGAGAGAACTCTTCCCAAGACTTTGGGAGCTTTTCAATAACACTCATCACCTTAAACTTTTCCGGGAGGTCCATTCCAGACTCCTTCAAAGCATGCACTATCATCTCGAATTCATGCACTTGCTCAGTCATGGACTTATTGTCCACCAGTTTGAAATCAAGGAACCTAGCCATAGAATACTTTTCCAGACCTTGTGAGTCAGTATTATGTGTCTGGTCCAGCTTCTCCCATAAGAGTTTTGCGGTGTAGGCATCAGAGGAGTACACATCAAACAATGTGTTGGTTAGAGCAGCCAGAATTGCTGCCCTAGCAACCCCATCCTTCTCAGCCCACTTCGCATAACTCTTAACTGATTCAGCCTTCTCTTGATCCACAACCGGCTTCTCATATTCCACAACAGGCCATAGACCCTTTACAGTCAACCACAACTTCATCCTTTTCTGCTAACGAGAAAAGCCAACGCCCCCATTGAATTTCTCCGGCAAGCCAGTTAATTCAACGGGTTGTGGAAAACTGTAAGTGGTCCAATCAATGACCCCAGCAGATGCAACGGAACTACCACTAGCAGGAATCTCACTCTCGTTAACCATTATGCTAAATACTATATAACAAATTATCTCTTCAAGAATGTTGGGAATTAAGACTAAAACAGCAACATAGAGGCAGTTATATATCGTATTTAACAAGTCCAGGCCAAGCATACAATTAGTGAAACAAAACATGAAGGTAAAACACATGCATGTCAGTAACTGATAGAACAAAGAGAAGGCAGAAAACATACCAGTAGCCATAGCAAAATCAGTATGTTAAACGAGTAGGAAAAAACCAACAGCTGAGTCGTCAGGATTTGCTAGAAAGCCTGACTGCTCTTGAAGAGATAATTGCCCCCACTTACAACTGTGTTGGGATGCTTGCAACACCTCTCCCAGGATAAAACAGCTCCGAGTACAGTGATCACAGCAATCAGAATACTCAACTTTGACTAGCACCTCAGTCGCCAGAAAACCCTAAGTAACATATACTATAACAGGAGGAGAACAGAGAGTGTAGAGAAGATAAGAGAATGTAGGGTGTGGTCTGTATATTCAGTGTATTACAATCAGTAGCTTAGCTCTCTATTTATAGGAGAGGCCAAACGTAACTGATGCCACCCAATTAATATTGTAACTGCCGATTTACATTTAATAAAATGAAACGACTGATTTAATAAAATCAAAACGGTTGATTTAATAAATCGTAACTGTTACGTTATATTTATCCACACATATCAGTTTTTATTTTAATTATACGAATATATACAATATATATATTATCAAATTATGACCCAACATCAGGATCTGATCCATCAGGATTTTCGTCCGTCATGATCTGATGTCCATCAGCATTTGATCATTCATCAGGATCTGATACCGTCAGGACTTGAGGTCCATCAGTATTTGATCCAGCATCAGGTAGTACCTTCAGGATTTCATCAGGACTTGAGCCCATCAGTATTAGATGTCTGCCAGTTCCTGATTTATTCCAAGTACTGATCCCGAACGATATATATATTTATTCTAATTAAAATATTATTTAAACACAGAAATAAAATCCCTCGCCCAGGTCGCCTCGCGTACGCGAGATGCCGAGACATTCGCCCAAATCGCCCTTCGACCGAGCCGACCCGAGTCGAGTCGTGTCGTGACGTGGCGTGGCGGGCGGCGGCGGCGCGCGCGTGTGTGTGTGTGTGTGCGCGTGGAGCACACAGTAACACCATGCACCATCATACACCTTAGTAGTTGTACACTACCCATGTGTGTGATTCTATATAAAGCCAACAACCCCCTTTATTCATTTCAATGTGGGACAAATACACATTCTCATTTTCAAGCTCTTTCAAGCTACTAACTTCAACTCTATTTCTCTATGGGTTTCACTAAGAAAATTACTTAGACCCATATATGAAAATTTAAGTTCCCATATCAAGGAACAATTTCCAATCGTTAAAATCCGGAATTAACATCAAGAACATAAAATACTTATGCTCTAAAACTCCATTTTCTAACAGACGGAAAGTAAGGTAATGTAAGTGAAAGTAAAGTAATGTAAGTTAAATATATTTCATCAACTTGTTCCCGAGTTGGATGGAGCGTAAATAAAAAAGGAGTGAAACTACTTTCATTCACGTGCTCCCGAATAGAAAGGAAAGTGTTATCGGGAGAATATTGTATAACAATATTTGCGGAGGTTGCTGGATTTTTGGAGCAAAATACGGATATTTTGCTATAAGAAGAATAGGGATTAGGGTTTATATGTGTGGCTGAGCTTGATAGGTGTTTTCAGGTAAACTGTTTCTCATCCGTATCAAGGTGCCTACGTACCCTATTTATAGGGATCAAGCCTGACGTAGTTCTTGGAGAGCAAGTTACCTAGACGGGCTAGGGTTTTAAGAGATAAGCCAAAGTCCAAGCCCACTCATTTAGGGCTGACGTGGCAGTGAATCATCAACGCTATCTGTGATCCATGGCCCAGCTGTGTAAGCCCATGGTCTCGAACGGATAGAATTGGCCAATAGAGGATAAATCACGACCTAGCATGCGACCTCAAGGGATCTGGCCATGCGAAGCGATCCCTTGCATCCAGCTACTCATGCGACCTTGGGTCTGGCCATGAGCCTTCCAATAAAGAGTGAGATAGCGATCTGTAACACCCCCAGATCCGGGGTCCGGGATCGGGTCGTTACGGTCTTATTTTCCATGATTGATACTTTACTTGAATCCACAATAAATAATTCACATGCTGTGACCCCACAATAATCCACTCACGCGCACACACACACACACACACACACACACAGTTATAGTCCCAGAGATGAAATTGAAATAAGTCTCACATTACGGATTACGAATAAAAGTTATTACAATCCAAAAGGGTAACATCATAAGTTTAAGGTTCTTGCCGTTGATTAATATTATTGATACATATAATTAAACTGGAAGCAAAAGCTGACTATCTGTGCTACCTCAGCAATGGCAGCAACAAATCAGCGGGCAGTCCTGTGGGACGGGTAACCTGCTTGCGCCGAGTGCGCCTTACGCGGGCAATGTGACCTAGCTGTTGTTGTGACATAATAATAAGCAAGGGTGACCAATAGCCCACCAACAATAATATAACTGCATAGGTATGTATATATGACAGTTCAAAAAAAAATATATTTTGAAACCATATGCCATGGATTACCGAAAATAGTGCCAGCTCATTATAAAGGATGAAGTTACAAGGTAACTCAAAACATTTTTATATTTTGTGGGAATATCTGCTATGTCAAAGATAAGCTAGATCATCAATTTTTCATGATAGGGGAACTTGCAGGAAGAATGCTGCAATCCCGGTTCAAACACTTTTCAGCATTACCCACAATGGTAATGTTACAGAATATTCTTCAAATTTGGGTGATGAACTAATACGGGAGCTTGCCGCGCTAGGAGCCACAACATCTACGATGATCAGTCGCATGTCATGCTCCCCATCATTTGTTCTCTACATGTAGAAGGAAGTACCGACGGATTGCCCGCCCTCTGGAACCCCCCGGCCAACGGTTGGGCCATTGCTGGACCGGTGCCACTCGACCACTTACGCATCTCCTAGTTCAATTAACATCCATAACTTTGAAATGTAAAGTTCGTCCCCCTTTCCCCAAGTATAGCACTTGTTGATAGGACTCCATAAGGTAGTCGTATCTAGTTGGAAAGGAAATTTCACCAATATTTCCCAAGCCGAGGCTTGTTAATGGATACCAACTTGTTCCAACATTCTACCCTTCGAACGATGAGAGGGTACACAAGATTCCATGAATAATAGCAACCAAGTTGCGAGTGAAACGAATAATTTATGACCGGGAAGTCACAAGATAAATAACATTTCCCAAGTAAGGTTCCCTTATTATTTGAGAGGCAGGATTGAACGAAGAGTAGAGTTTGAGAACCTTCCTTGATAATATAATAATAGTATTAAGTCTCTGAAATAATTTATATAATATTCGAAGGTCAATTATACCATGTGAATGAAGTAAATCACTTTCGAAACGAGTTAGAAGAATTAAATAAATATTCCAAGAATATTTATTAAGTCACAGATATTGGAAAAGTGTTGCTCGGAATAATCTTTGAATAAATATTCAGGATAATATTCATTGAACGAATAATGAATATTCAAATTGATAATAATGGTATTTATTGATGAAATAATCGTCAAATGAATATCTGAAATAATATTCATTGAATAAATAATGAATATTCAACTTAAGAATGATACTTGTTGATGAAATAATTATCGACTGAATATTTGAGACAATATTCATTAAACAAATAATGAATATTCAACTTAATAATATTTATCGAAGAACTGATTATCGAATGAATATTATGTTCAATAATAGAATTGACTTTAAATGAACGTCGAAGATAATATTTATCGAATAACTGGAGTTCGAATCAATGCTCAACTAATATTTATAAAATAAATAGAGCTGAATGAATATTCGAAATAATATTCATTTAAATAAATAAACTCGAATGAATATTCAAAATAATATTTATCGAAGAAATAAGAATGAATATTCTCTAAGTAAATAACTTAACTGAGGGTTCGAAATAATATTCGGAAATTAAATCGGCTTTAGATGAACATTAAAGATAATGTTCATCGAATAAATATCTGATGAATAACCCGAATAATATTTATCAAATAATCTCAAAGGAATATCTCAATAATATTCGCCAGATAATAAATGGGAAATATCTACTTAATTATTTTCCTCTGAAGATAATGTCAATATATCAAGAAATAACGACTCCCGGTCTATAATCAAGGAATGAGGTTCAGATGCCCTTCGTTTAAGGGTCTTAGAAATTTCCGGCTTATAACAGATATAATAACTATCTAGCTCATAAGCCAACAATAATTCAGGGAACAAGTATATCAATAAGACTTTGAAAGTAGGCATGCATGCTATGGCATATGTATAACAGAAATCACATATATATATTCACAACAACAGCCTTTAAAAAGGATTTGAAACTTGCCTGGTAATCGAGTGCGGGTAGGGGTAGTGGTAGCGTGTCGTCCCGGGTCAGCCTGGTGATCTAAAAATAGCCAAGGCATTCGGGATTAATCACTTAACACCTTACAAGGTTAAATATAGACTTCACTTAAGTCGAAACACGCTTTCGAATTATCTCGTTATACACCTCTTAGTGTAACCCTTTTATCACTGATGCGGTTCGACATATGTTCGCTATTATGACACGTCATTATACCCACACTTAATACATACTTAGGCCATGTAAGTCTTAAGATCGATCATTTACGAATCAAGATTGTACCACGAGTTTTATCGCCCGTTTTCCAAGTTATTAACCAAAGTCATAATCAAGCATACTTCTAGGGGTTCGTTCGCGTTTACCCTTGATTCGAACATTTTTATAAAATCGGAAAACGATCCTTTTTACATGCGGTCTTTTCCCACACCTTACTTTTTATCTCTATTATTTAATTATCATTATTCACCACTGCATTACTCGAGTTAAGGGGGTTTAAATACAGTTACGAACTTTCGTTTACGGTTTCGAACCACTTTTATTAAATCGGTCATATCTCCTAAACCGTATATCCATTTCATACGAACTTTATATCAAAACGAAGCTTATAACATAATCTAGCTTATCATGGCAAAATCCGGGACTGGACAGTGTGTATATGCTACTGCTATGCACGGATTTCAAGGGTTAACGAATTTTTGGCATTACAACGACTATGTTTACACGTTTTCCAAAATTCGAACAATCCAATGATCATGGTTTACACCCCAAAAATCATATACATGTTATTTATCCATGAACTAAGACCAAGCAATGTCTTTCCGTTCATCTAAACTAATTTAACATTTAACAAAGCCCAATCATAATCTCAAGGTCCTAAACATGCATTAAATCCATATAACTCATCTAAAATACCAAAACTTAAACTAAGAGCTAGGTTTTCAAGAGTGGTATACCTTCCTTGATGTATGAATGAACTTAGTAAACCTTGGTTAGTCCTTATCTAGCCTTAATATAGCTTGATCTATCCAAAGAAATCAAGAAAAGAAAAGTTAGTTCATAAGAACACTATTCATCAAGAACTTTGATCATGGTTTTGTTCTAGTTAAACATATTGGTTGATGATGATCTCTTGGATTTACCTTCTACTTGATACTACCTTTGATTTAAGCTCGAGATTGAAGTGAATGGATGGTTGGAAGTTGAGATCTCCTCCTAGAAAAGAGCTAGGCCGAGAGCTTTAAAGCTTGGTGGTGGTGGTTTTGTTTTTGTGTTTATGTGATAATAATGCAATACACTTGCTATATAATGGATGCATCTCTTCCTTTTTGTGTTGTCAACCATCTATTGGTGCCACTTGTCAACCTCTTACTTGTCCAAGTTGGATCCACATTAAACAAGTCCATTTTTGCAAAAGTGCACTTATACCACCTAGCTTGTAGTTGACTTACAAACATGTCACTTAGGTTTCTCCTTTTTCCACCAATTGCACTTGTTTGTCTCTTGGTTAATTGTTCGTTTCTTTGTCCGGTTATTACTCAATTTCCTTGCTTGTTCGGAGGAATAACTCATTCGTTTCTAGTTAGGGTTTTACCGAAAACCTTCTTAATATTTATAATACTATTCTCCATCTTTCTTAATACTTCTCAAATTTAAATTCCTTAAATTCCTTTAATAATTCCTTAAGGCTTGCAGTGTCCAGGGAAATCTCGGAGAAAATGAAAGTGCTATTTTTCTGAATCCGATATCGTTTACATACACTTATCTTGCCCCTGGATCATGAATACGAACTCGAAAATCCTCTCTGAATACTTCTATATAGCGTCATCCCATAATATACCCATATCCACCAAAATCACTATTCATACTTCATGATTCCTTTTTTCCTTAAATATAATCACTAGTACAAAACTGTCTTTTAGCGTCACACTTTTAGCGTCGGTTATATAGAAAGTCGTGGCCTATACAAACTTTAGGCGTCGGTTACTAGCTTAACCGACGCTTAATGTCGTTTGTATTGGACCTTTTGCGTCGGTCATGGAACAACCGACGCCTAAAACTGAGCCTTTAGCGTCGGTCTTTACTCAACCGACGCCTAAAATCGACCTTTAGCGTTGGTCATAAACAACCGACGCTTAAAACTGACCTTTTAGCGTCGGTTTTTACTCAACCGACGCCTAAAACTGACTCTTTAGCGTCGGTGTTACTCAACCGACGCCTAAAACTTACACTTTAGCGTCGGTCATAAACAACCGATGCCTAAAACTGATCCTTTAGCGTCGGTCTTTACTCAACCGACGCCTAAACTGACTCTTTCGTACTTTATGTGTCGCCTAACATTTGACCGACGCTAAAAATATAATAATTTTTAAAAAAGCTAAATTATATACAAATAAATATTTAATAATGTATAAATTTTTTGAATTAGAATAAAAAATAAATAATTTTAAATCAAGACTGCCCTGTACTCTACTATTATCCCCTGCTCTCATCTTCCACTATCCCCGACTTAAACACACATACTCTCTGTCTATACTTCTGAACTTTAGCCCTAATTAGACTCTCTCTCTCTTTCTCCCTCTCTAAAACCCAAGAACTCTCAAATTGTCGTGTCCTTACACTCCTCCCAATCGCGATTCGAGTTGGAAAGGGTCGGAGGAGTTTAATCGAGTTTCGATCGTATTCAGGATCGGGTCCTTTGAAGACGTTTTTGAGTAGTCCGAGGCCATCAGATTCAGTTTCTCTTGGGAGTTTCGCTAGTTTGAAGCTCACTACAGGTTTTCCTTGTAATTTAGTTCATTTTAAGTGTATGTATATGTATTAGTAGTACGTGTATGTGTTTATGTTGCTAATTTGAGGTGAATTTGATTTCGCTTAGGAGTTTCGCTAATTTGAAGCTCACTGCAGTTTATTATCGCAATTTCCTTCATTTTTAGTGGATGTATATGTAAATCAGTATGTGTATATGTTTATGTGTAGCTAATTTGAGGTGAATTGAAGCTTAATGCCATTTTTTCTCATAATTTCCTTCCTTATATATGTATACGTATAGCTTAACTGAAGCTTCCTGCACATTTTTCTCATTATTTTATTGCTTATATATGTGTGTATAGATAACTTGAAGCTCATAGCAGTTTTTTCTTGTATTTTATGTCCTTGTGCATGTGCGTGTAGAGATTATTTGAGGTTGTTAATTAGGTTTTTACTGAGACATGCTATTGTATGCCAATTATGCAGAGAAATTGGTGAAAGAGCAAGATTGAGCTAAAACTGATCTTGATTTGGCGATATGTTGTAATCATATTCCTTTTCTTCCTCAGATATGTGAGTGTTATGTAGCTAAATTTAGGCGTAATAGTAACGGATTTAGTTTACATATTATAAATGTTGATTAATATAGTGTTTTATGTGGCAAGAATTATGATTTGACTGAGAACTGTAAGCTGAAGAAATCTTGTTATAGTCCTATCGACTAATTGTTCTGTCCTGTTGGCATATAAGGTGTTACTAAGCTTGTTAAAATTGTTTCTAAGAAATATTGTTAATTGTTATGCTAATATATATTCAGGTAGCTAGTTTGGGGTGGTATATCAATGATTGATGCAGAACGACGACTTTTAGCGAATGCACTTAAAGACCCAGATAACCAGCATTTTGTGTTACTTTTTGACAGGTCTGGGTAATTTACCTTTACGTTTTGATATAATTGCGGAAATATGACAATTGGTGGTAGTATTATTAAGTATGTTGTCTATTTTTATTTTTGCAGCTGTGTGCCTTTGCATAATTTTGACTATGTATACAACTATTCAGTACACAAATGTCAGCTACATTGACAAGTAAGATAAGTGATCTTGGCTCTGTTTTCTTTTATTACATTTTTGTATGGAATTTGAATTATATCGAGTAGGGGGTAATGTAGTGCAATAACGCGATTATCGTGTAGCTAGGGTTTTATTATGTACAGCATGGTTGAAATTGATTGAATGATGATGATGATAGGTTACACGATTTTTTATTTGAATTAGTGCTTTGGTGAATACTGAAAACTGTACTTTGACATGTGTGTACGTATTTGGAAGTGTTTGAGTTTTTAGATGAATTACGTCATGTTTAAGCTTTAAAATGGAGTTTTGTTTGCTTAAAAAAAGCCGGATTGGATAATGTGGTGGGATATGGTATAATCTACAGAAATAAATGGTGAGTTCTCGAAAATAGAACAGTGCTCCCTGTCTTAAATTTTTGGTGATCTTGTATTATGCTGATACAGTGCTCCTTTTCAAAATTTATATTGCTGACTGAAAGTTCATTGGGTGCTCTACTATTGCAGGGTTTAAAAACTGCGATAATTGAAGGAGATGTGATTGGTGGAACTTGTGTGAATAGAGGATGTGTTCCATCCAAAGCTCTACTTGCTGTTAGTGGCAGGATGCGTGAACTCCAGAATGAGCATCATCTCAAGGCCTTAGGCTTGCAGGTTCGTGAAAAGATTTATTTTAGTGTAAACGTCTGCATTGTTTTTTTAAGTGGGAATTCATTTATTATGTCTTAGATAGTACTACCTAGCCCTTCATTGCAAGCCAAATGGTTGAGTTTAACCTAATGCATAGTAAGGGCCTAAGGGGTATTAGATACTTCTGCCAGGGGTACCTTCATATCAAATCATGAAATCTAACTTCTCATTGAAGTTTTAAATTGTTTTCTAGTAATACAAGATGCATAACTCTTAACAATGAAAGGATTGATACGTTTTCAGCATTGTGTCCATATACTTCAGAGTTGTCTTTTATTGGTTTATACCATTTAACTTATTATTGTTTTCTGTACGTAACAGTTATCATTCATGGTGAAATGGTGACAGGTTTCTGCGGCTAGTTATGATAGGCAAGGAGTGGCTGATCATGCAAACAATCTTGCCTCCAAAATCTGTAACAATCTGACTAATTTGATGAAGGCTCTGGGTGTGGACATATTGACAGGTGTGGGTACGATTCTGGTACGTTCAATTGCCATTTGGATTTATTTTCCTAGTCAGTCAAATAGTCAATAGTTCAAGTTCATACAGAAAGGTTATTGAGTGTTACTATAATTATCGAAATCTCGTATTTACTTCTTAAAAATCAAATTCAATTACAGGGCCCTCAGAAGGTAAAATTTGGAGTTGGGCTTTCTGACAATGTGATAACTGCAAAGGATATAATCATTGCCACGAGTTCTGTTCCTATTGTCCCCAAAGGCATTGAAGTTGATGGTACTTGCTCTTCTCTGCCATTGATCGGGTACAAAGGACTGTTCGTGGATCAGCAGATGACATTGGATGGCTAAAGCATGCTCCAGAGATGCCCCCTGTTGTACATGGAACTGAAAGGTTTATGGAAATTCTCTTACTGATTCCTGTGGAGTTCTGTAATTTAAGAAGTGTCATGGAAATGTAAGAGATTTTTATATGCATGATTGTGAATATCATATATCTTGCGGGTTCAGATTTCTATTTTAACATGCTATGTTCTTCATTGTAGAGATCACTCACACAAATAACCTGTCTGGTCCCATTTCTAAAGAACTTGGCCAGCTACAGAATATATTTAGTTTGTAAGTCTATTCTGGCTATGCTAACATTTCAGGACCAGTGCAACATTAAAGTTCAAATTTTTAACATAACTCTTTCAAATGTTTTCTGTTATTTACACCCTTGTTTTTAAATAGTGCGAAGACCATTGTGCTGTTATTGATATCTGATTCACAATACCCTACTAACAATGACAGGAAACTTGAATACAACAATCTAACAAGAGATGTGATGTCTTTAGTCAACTGTCTCAGTCTTACAAATCTGTAAGTGGAAATTTTATTTAATGAATTAATGTTGTTATTCTCTAATTAAACTGATCTAATTGTATTTTTGCAGAAATGTTTCTTTTAGTAACCTAGCTGGGGATATTTCTCAAGGAAATAACTTCTCGGGGTTTTCACCAGATAGGTTAGTTAAGTTCAATGGTTTTATACTTTTATTTATGTTTCCACACTAGACATGAGCAGTATCCTAGAAGGGTCAGTTAGATATTATCAGCATTAGATGTGTAGGCGATATTTAATTTAACGATAATATCTTTACGTAATATTGTTTACAGTTTCCTAGGAAATCCACATATTTATGGCTATTGGCTCATTTCTCCTTGCCATGCATCTCGACCTCCTGGGCGGGGTAAGAATGCCTCATCTATTTATTAATCTTGTTGTGTTTTTTGGTATAGGATTATATTCTCCCTGTTTACATTTCACATACAGGAGCTTTGATGAAATAAAAAATTGGTCCTGAGTTTTTGTAATGTATCAATCTTTATGCTCTTGCTTCATGAATTGATGATTTCCAGGCCTGGGCAGTTAGTGGAGGTAGTGAAAGTATTGCAGCGCGCTTCCATGATCGCATTCCTGACAAAGCACTTGATTTTCCTTTTGAACTGGATGCTTTTTAGAAAGAGCTACCAGAAGTGCTATGTATCCCTCTCTAGGTATAGCGACTCCTTAAATTACTAAGAAACCACTGGAACTGGAGTTTGATAAAATGACTTTGTTTTAGGACGTGACACATTAGATTAGACCCGGCAATCTGACACGTGACACGTTAACACGACACGAAAATTACGGGTTTGGGTTTTGATTTTTAGTACACGAAACACGAAAGTACACGAACACGAAAACACGAAATGATTTAGTGTCGGTTTTGGATTTTCACTTTGGGTACACGAAAGTACACGAAAGTACACGAAATATTATATATATAATTTTTTTTTTATTTTTTTATATATCTTATATATATATATATTATATGTAATAGATATATTTTTAAACACATATTTTAACAATTTTAAGGAATGGGCTCAGTATGCTATCGGCCCAACTGCCCAAGTGGGAAGTCAATACATAATAGATTAGGGTTTCTAAATTCTAATACCGCCTCTTCTCAGACTCTCTCTCTCTCTCTCAATTCGCTCCTCTTCCTCTCCTCACTCCTCAGCCCTCCGCCTCTCTCTTTTCAAAATCCCTAATTTCTTCATATCCAATCAATCAAAATGACTGATAATCTGCTAGCTAAGGTAATTTCAACTTCCTTTTTTGTTTTGATGTACTAAATACTAAATAGTTTAGTATCCGATTTGATTGTTTGATTTGTAATAGTTTAGTATCCGATTTGATTGTTTATGTTTGATTTATAATAGCTTAGTATCCGATTTTATTGTTTATGTTTAATAGTATCGGTGGAAGAATATTAGATCAGTACCGTAGTTCATTGGCGAATAATGTTGTTGAAGGCTTGATATGCACTCGCGATTGGAAGTTTAATGCAGAAGGTAGTAATTGACTATACTATAATTGCCTCTGCATTATTGTTTCTCTCTCAGCAAATTACTAAATGCATATTTAATTTATAGCTGCTCCAGTTTATACTTTGGAAGAATTAACCGAAGATGTGATGAATATGGCACTTAATGATGATTGTGAGTTTGGCAATGAAACCTCTGCTCGGGTACAAGGTAATCTACTAGTCTACTGAATGTTTCTTGCATGTTTCTTGCCAAACTGAATGTTTCTTGATAATGTCCTTGGTCATATGATATTGCAGGAGCAGGAGGGGTATGAGAATTGAGATCAAGTCAAACTAGATATTATAAAGAATCAAGATGAATGGCTGAAGTGCAAGGAGAAGATTTTTGTTTTCATCTTGAATATTATTCTACTGTGTAACACTTTAGTTTATCTCCATTTTGTTAAGAACTTGAACTTTGTTTTGATCTGGTTGTACTCTTAAGTCTGAATATTTGTGTAAGCTGATCTGCAGAACTTGAATATTTGTTTTAAAGTTGTATTTTAATTATTCAGTATTTCGTGTAGTATTTCGTGTTTTCGGGTACATTCATTTCATGTTATTCGGGTCGTTTCGGGTACACGAAAAGTACACGAAATATTTCGTGTACTTTCGTTTCGTTTCGTGTAAACACGAAATATTTCGTTTCGGGTTGGGTAATCAGTACACGAAATGATTTAGTGTCGGTTTTGGTTTTAGCTCTGAGTACACGAAAACACGAAAGTACACGACACGAAAGTACACGACACGACACGATTGCCAGGCCTACATTAGATATGTCGTTATCTTTTCAATGTTTATGTTTTTATGTGTAAATTAACATATTATCGAGTTGTGTAATACATATTATATTAAAATTAATAAGATCTCATTTGTTTGTACTTGTATTGTTTCATATAGGTTGTATTATATGACGGGTTGATAGGGTGTTTGTTGATTTGGATGAATGTTTATTAGAATTGCAATTTTAATTTTTTTTAAAAAAATTGACTTTTAGCGTCGGTTGTTTCAATGTCCGACGCCTTTGACATGACTTTTAGCGGCGGTTGTTCCAATGACGACGCCTTTGAAATGACTTTTAGCGTCGGTTGTTCCAATGTCCAACGCCTTTGAGATGACTTTTAGCGTCGGTTGTTTCAATGACCGACGCTTATAGCAGACTTTTAGTGTCGGTTGTTTAAATGACCGACGCCTAGAACAGACTTTTAGCGTCGGTTATTTAACTGACCGACGCCTATAATTGACTTTGAGCGTCGCCATTTTGACCGACGCTATAGGCCTATACCTATAGCGTCGCCTTCATATACTACGCCCAATAACCGACGCCTAATATGTATTTTGACCGACGCTAGAAGCCTATTCTATACTAGTGAATAATAATGCCCTGGTCCTCTTTAGGGCGTTCCTTAACCCTTTTTCGGAACCACTGGACTAATAACAGATATTGATTTAGATGACACAAGAATAATCTTACTTGGAATAATATACTTATATCCTTAGGAGATAGATCATTCTTATCTATGCTGTCAACCAAAAGTATTCTTCATGACATATAAATATTTGAATTTAAATCCATCCCATTCTTTTAATAGACATTCGTTATATTTCAGTCATAACCACCATTCACTCCTTATATTATTACATAAGAAAAAGTTTTAATTCTACCAAAAATCTGGGTTCTTATAGTCTCCCATCCTTAAAATGATTCCGTCCCGGAATCAGTTTGAAAACAAATGGGGGTACTTTTCCATCATTGCACTTTCTAGCTCCCAGGTTGATTCTTCTATATTGTGGTTCCGCCATAAAACTCTGACAAGCTTGATGACCTTGTTTCGGAGCACTTAATCTTTTCTGTCTATGATTTCCACCGGTTGCTCTACATAGGTCAAGTCTAGTTGCATGTCCACGTGCTCATATTCCACTATGTGCTTGGCATCTGGGTTATATTTCCTCAGCATTGAGACATGGAACACATTGTGCACTTGCTGCAGGTTCGGGGGTAATGCCAGTTCATAAGCTAGCTCCCCAATACGTCTTAAGATCTCAAATGGTCCAATATATCTAGGGCTCAGCTTCCCTTTCTTTCTAAACCTCATTAAACCCTTCCAAGGGGATACCTTCAAGAACACTAGGTCTCCCACTTCATATTCTTTTCCTTTCCGAGCTAAGTCGGCATATTTCTTTTGTCGATCTTGGGCTAATACCAGCCGTCCTCTGATTAGATCCACTGCATCTTTTGTCCGTTGGACCATCTCAGGTCCGAGCATCTTTCGCTCTCCAACTTCATCCCAATATAGAGGAGATCAGCATTTCCTTCCATAGAGGGCCTCGTAAGGCGGCATTCCTATGCTTGAATGAAAGCTATTGTTGTAGAAGAACTCAATCAATGGCAAGTGATCATCCCAATTTCCTTTAAAGTCTATAGCACAGACTCTCAACATTTCTTCTAGTGTCTGGATGGTCCTTTCACTTTGCCCGTCTGTCTGGGGATGGTAAGCTGTACTCATGTTTAGCCTGGTTCCCACACATTCCTGAAAGCTCCTCCAAAATCTGGAGTTAAATCTAGGATCTCGGTCGGACACTATGGCGACTGGGACTCCATGTCGCGCCACTATCTCTTTGAGGTAGATATCTACTAGCTTATCGACCGTGTACCTTTCATTAATGGGAAGAAAGTGGGATGACTTGGTTAGCCGGTCTATAATTACCCATATGGCGTCATGATTTGCTTTGGTCCTTGGTAAACCTACTACGAAGTCCATAGCTATATGTTCCCATTTCCATTCGGGAATCTCCAAGGGATGTAGAAGTCCACTAGGCCTCTGGTGCTCTGCTTTCACTTTCTGGCAGGTCAAGCATTTGCTTACCCACTCTACCACGTCCTTTTTCATGTTGGGCCACCAGTAGTACTCTTTCAAATCTCTATACATCTTGGTGCTACCGGGGTGCACTGAGTATCCTGAGTTGTGTGCCTCATAAAGAATTTCTTCCTTGAGTTCCTGATCATTTGGGACCCATATCCTCCACATGTATCTCATGATCCCTCCTTTATCTTTTTCACACTTGATTTCTTCCCCAGTCATTAACTCCTTAGTCGAGTTCTTTTCTGCTTCCATCATTTGCTCTTGGCATAGCCTAATTTTTTCCAACAATGGAGGCTTGATTTGAATTTCCATCAACTTTTCTTGACCTTCTTCAGATATCTTAATCTCAATTTCCAGCTTCTCAAAGTCTTTTATCAATTCTTTCTCCGTAGTTATCATTTTGAGCTTCTCTTTCCTACTAAGGGCGTCAACCACCACATTGGCTTTACCCGGGTGATAACGAATCTCACAATCGTAATCCTTTATTAGCTCTAGCCATCTTCTCTGACGCATGTTAAGCTCTTTCTGCGTAAAAATGTACTTGAGGCTCTTATGGTCAGTGTAAATCTCACACTTCTCTCCATACAAGTAGTGCCTCCAAATTTTTAAGGCAAATACAATTGCTGCTAATTCCAGATCATGGGTGGGGTATCGGATCTCGTAATCCTTCAATTGCCTTGACGCATATGCTATTACCTTACCGTGCTGCATAAGCACACATCCCAATCCTTTATGCGAAGCATCACTGTAAATTACGAAATCTCCTTTTCCATCAGGCAACGCCAACACTGGGGCCGTTACCAACCTCTTCTTCAGTTCTTGAAAACTCTTCTCGCATTTTTCAGTCCATTCAAATTTCTCGGTTTTACGGGTAAGTCGAGTTAACGAAGCTGCAATCTTTGCAAAATCTTGAACAAATCGTCTATAATATCCAGCTAGTCCGATGAAACTCCTTACCTCTGTTGGAGTGGTTGGTCGTTCCCAATTTGAAACTGCCTCTATCTTGGAGGGGTCAACTAGCACTCCTTCTCTGTTGATTACGTGCCCTAAAAATTGTACTTCATTTTTCCAGAACTCACACTTTGAGAATTTGGCATATAACTGCTCCTTCCGGAGTGTCTCTAAGGTTATTCTTAAATGTTCAGCGTGCTCTTCTTCTGTCTTTGAGTAGATCAGAATATCATCAATAAAGACTATAACGAATTGATCCAAATATTCCTTAAACACTCTATTCATTAAATCCATGAAAGCTGCTGGGGCGTTGGTCAATCCAAATGACATCACCAAGAATTCATAATGCCCATACCTAGTACGGAAAGGCAGTCTCTGGAATATCTTCAGGTTTAATCTTCAGTTGGTGATATCCGGTTCTCAAGTCAATCTTAGAGAAATACACAGCTCCTCTTAGCTGGTCAAATAAGTCATCAATTCTGGGTAACGGGTACTTATTCTTTATGGTTAGCTTGTTCAGCTCTCGATAGTCGATGCATAACCTCATACTCCCGTCCTTTTTCTTAACAAACAACACTGGTGCGCCCCAAGGCGACATACTGGGTCTTATCATACCCTTACCCAACAATTCCTGTAATTGTTTTGCTAGCTCTTTCATTTCCACTTTTCGTAGTAGTCTCTTGGTCTGCGCCATGGTCTTTTGGAAGATCTTGAGGAAACATATCTTCAAATTCGTTGACTACCGGAATGTCTTGTATCTTAGGCACCTCTTTCTGGGTGTCTATAACGTAAGCTAAATAAGCTTCGTTCCCTTTTCGTAGTAGTCTCTTGGTCTGCGCCATGGTTAGAATAGTCTGGGTCTGTCGTATCCCTTTAAACACTATTTCCTTCTTTCCTGGGGTTTTCAACTTAACCTTTTTCCCTTTACAATCTATTTGCGCATTATTACGAGACAACCAGTCCATTCCCAAAATAACATCGAATTCCCCTAGCTTAAAAGGAATCAAATCAACACAGAAGGATCGTCCTCCTATTTCTATTTTGCAATCGGGGTGAATCTGATTAACTGGAACGACTTCCTGATTAGCTATCTCTACTTGCAAGGACTCCCTTAGCGGTTGAGTTTTAAGTTTCAATTTATGCGCAAAATCTCTAGATATAAAAGACTTAGTTGCTCCAGAATCAAACAAAACATTTGCACTGACTGAATTGAGGGAAAATGTACCTGCTATCACATCCGCGTCCTTCACGGCATCTTGCACCGTCATGTTAAAAGTTCTAGCAGTTGGTGGCCTGTTGGAGGCAGCTCTGCTTGCCCCCGATGCTGCTGGCTTATTCATTGGGCAATCCTTCCTCATGTGACCCTGACGACCACACTGGAAACAAGCAGTGCCCTTACTGGTAGCAGGAGTAACCGGGGTACACTGGTGGGCATAGTGGCCTATTCGTCCGCACTTATAACAGGTTATCAGTTTCTGGTTGCACTCTCCCGGGTGTTTCTTCCCACAAGTGGCACATACTGGCAGTGGGGGTCTGGAAAGGTGGGAACGGGACACCCCTGCCTGCTTGCCGCCCTGGCTCACAGTTGCACTCACAGATGGTTTAAACCCTACACTCTTCCCAGGTAAGGAAACTGCTCCTCGGTTGAACCTATTTGGGGGCCTTCCCCCTGCGGAACCTCCGCCCATGCTGGCATGCTTTCTCTTTAATCCCCCTTTTTCTCTTTCTCTTTGCATCTGATCACTCCCTGCTTCTACAATGGTTGCCTTTTGCACCAGGGTGGCATAATCTGTAATCTCTAGAACTGCCACTCGATTCTGAATCCATTATTTCAACCCCTGCTGAAACCTGTTAGCCTTCTTCTCTTCAGTATCCACAAATTCCGGTACAAACCTTGATAACTCAGTAAACTTGGCTTCATAATCGGCCACCGACAAGTTATTCTGCTTTAGCTCTAGAAACTTAAGCTCCATCTGGGTTTTCATAAACTTTGGGAAATACTTCTCTAGAAACAACTGTTTAAACCTATCCCAGGTTACAATAGCATCGGTCTCCATATTCTTTTTAGCTTCCCACCAATAATTGGCCTCTCCTTTTAGCAGGTAGGTATCAAAGACAGTCTTTTGGGCCTCCTCAATACTCAGAATCTCGAAAGATTTCTCCATTTCCTTGACCCAGGCCCTTGCCTCCACGGGATCAGCCGATCCGTGAAACTCTGGGGGTTTGAGGGACTTGAAGGCCATAAAGGAATTGGCCACAGTGGTATTGTTTCCTTGGGGTGGTTGGGGATATTGGTTCAAATTTTGCCTTAGCAGATCCATAAACTGTCCCATGGGGTTTCCGCCCTGGTTCTCCCCCTGATGCTCGACTTCAGTTTCCCCTTCTTCTATTTCCTCTTCAAAATCTGCAGTATAAAAAGTTTCATCCCCCATCCCATACTGGGAATCTTCTTGTTCATTGTAATCCTGGTCTTGTTCTTCATTATACTCAAGGTCTTCCTCAGGTTGATTGTGACTTTCTTGGTCAGTAGACTCATGAGGGTTAGCCCTAGTACCCATTCTTCTCGGAGGCATTTTACTGAAAATTTGGACAATATACATTAGGTTTATTCACCTATTTTAGAGGGTTTTCCTCACAATATCGATGCATAAATGGATTTAGGATCCCACAGTTCTATATATCATGGTAGTTTTAATCGAAAGCAGTACGAGCAGATATAATATAATAAACTAGTGATCGCGTCACAAGGAAACTGAAATGACTGAAAAAGGAAATAAATATATACCAAGTACCAAATGGTACAATATCCGACATACAATAACAGTTTTAAAAGAAATACAACCATCCGAATAATAACTAGTCAAAAGTGAGATAAGCTGTCTATCTGTCTAGTCTGCAACAGGGAACTATAAGCTGAAACTATCCCTACCAAAAGTCAGCACTACCATGACCGTACAAGACTAGACAACTAGACCAATACATCACTAACACTGCAGTCAGCCACGACGACGGGCCAAAGCTCGAACCCTCCTCATAGCAAGGCGGAAAATCTCCTCTGCATCAGCCCTGGATACCATGCCATGCCCATCACTGGGTAACTGTCGCACCCTCACACGGGTCCTCAGCTCTATGCCGGTCACCTGCCTATACATCTCTCTAGCTCTGGCACGCCTACCACCCAGGTGCCTCAACCGGGCCTCTCTCTCCGCTGCTAGCTCTCTGCGGGACTCTGCCAGCCTGGCCTCAGCCACGGCTACCTCAGTAGTAAGTCTGGACACAACGTAGTGGTGTAAACATGCTGGGACTCCCTCAGTCGGAACATGGGGTGGGGGGCTGGATCGGCTGGAAGGGTAGCCTCTACCTGCTGCGGCTCTGGGGTCAATGCCTCAAACTCATCTGATAATGGGCTCACAGGTAGTGGTGGCGGGGTAGGGGCTCTCTCATCAGAGAGGGGTGGCGCATGAAGTCCAGAACTCCCTACAACATCAGCCACGGGCTCATCAACATCTCCCTTGGCACCCGCGTCTACATCCTGGCCTAAAACAGCAGCCATCACCTGCTCTGTGGTCATGTCAGTATCCTCCTCCATCACCATAACACCATGAACAAGCTGGGCCTCCTCAGAGTCCTCCACATCAACATCCTCAACAACTACCTCAGTATCCTCCCCCAAAGTCCTAATCTCAGATACATACCAGAAATCCTCCCCCTCATTAACTAACTCAACGTCCTGCCCTGCCTGGACCTCCTCCTCCTCAGACTCAATGACATCAGGATCAGCACCCATCTGGACCTCAGGGTCCTCCTCCTCCTCCTCAGACTCAATGACATCAGTATCAACACCCACCTGGACCTTAGGGTCCTCCTCCTCTGACTCAACGACCTCAGTATCTACATATACCATCGCCGAGCCCTCGGCGACCTGGATCGCCTCATCGTGCTGTCTCTCATACTCCTTCGGATCAGAGATGTCGCTCGCCTACACAATGACGAATTATATTACTATCATGATAATTAAAAGTTCCCATAAGGGTTTTAGGTGAACTTGGCAAGAGTTCTTATTATCTTAGTGAATTTATTATTGTATAACGTCGCATCATCTCTTGGGATTTATAACTCTCTCTCTCTGATACCATTTCTGTAACACCCCCAGATCCGGGGTCCGGGATCGGGTCGTTACGGTCTTATTTTCCATGATTGATACTTTACTTGAATCCACAATAAATAATTCACATGCTGTGACCCCACAACAATCCACTCGCACACACACACACACACAGTTATAGTCCCAGAGATGAAATTGAAAAAAGTCTCACATTACGGATTACGAATAAAAGTTATTACAATCCAAAAGGGTAACATCATAAGTTTAAGGTTCTTGCCGTTGATTAACATTATTGATCCATATAATTAAACTGGAAGCAAAAGCTGACTATCTGTGCTACCTCAGCAATGGCAGCAACAATATCAGCGGGGAGTCCTGTGGGACGGGTAACCTGCTTGCGCCGAGTGCGCCTTACGCGGGCCATGTGACCTAGCTGTTGTTGTGACATAATAATAAGCAAGGGTGAGCAATAGCCCACCAATAATAATATAACTACATAGGTATGTATATATGACAGTTCAAAAAAAATATATTTTGAAACCATATGCCAAGGATTACCGAAAATAGTGCAAGCTCAATATAAAGGATGAAGTTACAAGGTAACTCAAAACATTTTTATATTTTGTGGGAATATCTGCTATGTCAAAGATAAGCCAGATCATCAATTTTTCATGATAGGGGAACTTGCAGGAAGAATGCTGCAATCCCGGTTCAAACACTTTTCAGCATTACCCACAATGGTAATGTTACATAATATTCTTCAAATTTGGGTGATGAACTAATACGGGAGCTTGCCGCGCCAGGAGCCATAACATCTACGATGATCAGTCGCATGTCATGCTCCCCATCATTTGTTCTCAACATGTAGAAGGAAGTACCGATGGATCGCCCGCCCTCTGGAACCCCCCGGCCAACGGTTGGGCCATTGCTGGACCGGCGCCACTCGGCCACTTACGCGTCTCCTAGTTCAATTAACATCCATAACTTTGAAATGTAAAGTTCGTCCCCCTTTCCCCAAGTATAGAACTTGTTGATAGGACTCCATAAGGTAGTCGTATCTAGTTGGAAAGGAAAATTCACCAACATTTCCCAAGCCGAGGCTTGTTAATGGATACCAACTTGGTCCAACATTCTACCCTTCGAACGATGAGAGGGTACACAAGATTCCATGAATAATAGCAACCAAGTTGCGAGTGAAACGAATAATTTATGACCGGGCAGTCACAAGATAAATAACATTTCCCAAGTAAGGTTCCCTTATTATTTGAGAGGCAGGATTGAACGAAGAGTAGAGTTTGAGAACCTTCCTTGATAATATAATAATAGTATTAAGTCTCTGAAATAATTTATATAATATTCGAAGGTCAATTATACCATGTGAATGAAGTAAATCACTTTCGAAACGAGTTAGAAGAATTAAATAAATATTCCAAGAATATTTATTAAGTCACAGATATTGGAAAAGTGTTGCTCGGAATAATCTTTGAATAAATATTCAGGATAATATTCATTGAACGAATAATGAATATTCAAATTGATAATAATGGTATTTATTGATGAAATAATCGTCAAATGAATATCTGAAATAATATTCATTGAATAAATAATGAATATTCAACTTAAGAATGATACTTGTTGATGAAATAATTATCGACTGAATATTTGAGACAATATTCATTAAACAAATAATGAATATTCAACTTAATAATATTTATCGAAGAACTGATTATCGAATGAATATTATGTTCAATAATAGAATTGACTTTAAATGAACGTCGAAGATAATATTTATCGAATAACTGGAGTTCGAATCAATGCTCAACTAATATTTATAAAATAAATAGAGCTGAATGAATATTCGAAATAATATTCATTTAAATAAATAAACTCGAATGAATATTCAAAATAATATTTATCGAAGAAATAAGAATGAATATTCTCTAAGTAAATAACTTAACTAAGGGTTCGAAATAATATTCGAAAATTAAATCGGCTTTAGATGAACATTAAAGATAATGTTCATCGAATAAAAAAATATCTGATGAATAACCCGAATAATATTTATCAAATAATCTCAAAGGAATATCTCAATAATATTCGCCAGATAATAAATGGGAAATATCTACTTAATTATTTTCCTCTGAAGATAATGTCAATATATCAATAAATAACGACTCCCGGTCTATAATCAAGGAATGAGGTTCAGATGCCCTTCGTTTAAGGGTCTTAGAAATTTCCGGCTTATAACTGATATAATAACTATCTAGCTCATAAGCCAACAATAATTCAGGGAACAAGTATATCAATAAGACTTTGAAAGTAGGCATGCATGCTATGGCATATGTATAACAGAAATCACATATATATATATTCACAACAACAGCCTTTAAAAAGGATTTGAAACTTGCCTGGTAATCGAGTGCGGGTAGGGGTAGTGGTAGCGTGTCGTCCCGGGTCAGCCTGGTGATCTAAAAATAGCCAAGGCATTCGGGATTAATCACTTAACACCTTACAAGGTTAAATATAGACTTCACTTAAGTCGAAACACGCTTTCGAATTATCTCGTTATACACCTCTTAGTGTAACCCTTTTATCACTGATGCGGTTCGACATATGTTCGCTATTATGACACGTCATTATACCCACACTTAATACATACTTAGGCCATGTAAGTCTTAAGATCGATCATTTACGAATCAAGATTGTACCACGAGTTTTATCGCCCGTTTTCCAAGTTATTAACCAAAGTCATAATCAAGCATGCTTCTAGGGGTTCGTTCGCGTTTACCCTTGATTCGAACATTTTTATAAAATCGGAAAACGATCCTTTTTACATGCGATCTTTTCTCACACCTTCCTTTTTATCTCTATTATTTAATTATCATTATTCACCACTGCATTACTCGAGTTAAGGGGGTTTAAATACAGTTACGAACTTTCGTTTACGGTTTCGAACCACTTTTATTAAATCGGTCATATCTCCTAAACCGTATATCCATTTCATACGAACTTTATATCAAAACGAAGCTTATAACATAATCTAGCTTATCATGGCAAAATCCGGGACTGGAAAGTGTGTATATGCTACTGCTATGCACGGATTTCAAGGGTTAACGAATTTTTGGCATTACGACGACTATGTTTACACGTTTTCCAAAATTCGAACAATCCAATGATCATGGTTTACACCCCAAACATCATATACATGTTATTTATCCATGAACTAAGACCAAGCAATGTCTTTCTGTTCATCTAAACTAATTTAACATTTAACAAAGCCCAATCATAATCTCAAGATCCTAAACATGCATTAAATCCATATAACTCATCTAAAATACCAAAACTTAAACTAAGAGCTAGGTTTTCAAGAGTGGTATACCTTCCTTGATGTATGAATGAACTTAGTAAACCTTGGTTAGTCCTTATCTAGCCTTAATATAGCTTGATCTATCTAAAGAAATCAAGAAAAGAAAAGTTAGTTCATAAGAACACTATTCATCAAGAACTTTGATCATGGTTTTGATCTAGTTAAACATATTGGTTGATGATGATCTCTTGGATTTACCTTCTACTTGATACTACCTTTGATTTAAGCTCAAGATTGAAGTGAATGGATGGTTGGAAGTGGAGATCTCCTCCTAGAAAAGAGCTAGGCCGAGAGCTTTAAAGCTTGGTGGTGGTGGTTTTGTTTTTGTGTTTATGTGATAATAATGCAATACACTTGCTATATAATGGATGCATCTCTTCCTTTTTGTGTTGTCAACCATCTATTGGTGCCACTTGTCAACCTCTTACTTGTCCAAGTTGGATCCACATTAAACAAGTCCATTTTTGCAAAAGTGCACTTATACCACCTAGCTTGTAGTTGACTTACAAACATGTCACTTAGGTTTCTCCTTTTTCCACCAATTGCACTTGTTTGTCTCTTGGTTAATTGTTCGTTTCTTTGTCCGGTTATTACTCAATTTCCTTGCTTGTTCGGAGGAATAACTCATTCGTTTCTAGTTAGGGTTTTACCGAAAACCTTCTTAATATTTATAATACTATTCTCCATCTTTCTTAATACTTCTCAAATTTAAATTCCTTAAATTCCTTTAATAATTCCTTAAGGCTTGCAGTGTCCAGGGAAATCTCGGAGAAAATGAAAGTGCTATTTTTCTGAATCCGATATCGTTTACATACACTTATCTTGCCCCTGGATCATGAATACGAACTCGAAAATCCTCTCTGAATACTTCTATATAGCGTCATCCCATAATATACCCATATCCACCAAAATCACTATTCACACTTCATGATTCCTTTTTTCCTTATATATAATAATAATGCCCTGGTCCTCTTTAGGGCGTTCCTTAACCCTTTTTCGAAACCACTGGACTAATAACAGATATTGATTTAGATGACACAAGAATAATCTTACTTGGAATAATATACTTATATCCTTAGGAGATAGATCATTCTTATCTATGCTGTCAACCAAAAGTATTCTTCATGACATATAAATATTTGAATTTAAATCCATGCCATTCTTTTAATAGACATTCGTTATATTGCAGTCATAACCACCATTCACTCCTTATATTATTACATAAGAAAAAGTTTTAATTCTACCAAAAATCTGGGTTCTTACACGATCCCAACGTAGTTTATAGATATGATGACAGTGCGAAGCGATCCCTTGACGGGATATGCCAGCGAGGCGATCCTTAGGAAAGGATCAATGAACGAGGTGGCCCTTATAGCATAGCTAGGCTGATTCCAATTGTGGGCTTCAATGACCCAATTGCCATATTCAAGGCCCATTGTAGATAATGAACCATTAATTCAGCTAATTCAATCATGATAGAATATTATGCCAGATTTGGGCATAACAACTACCTCCCGAGTCCATGTTGTCATTAAAAATGCGATGTGGACTCAAAAGCCCAATGTATGACATCGCGAAGCGAGGCGACGACTTTATTATAGATACAACTATTGAAAACGTCGTGACCCCCCTAAAGAATTTGAAGGGGTGTGACAGTTGTCATGTCTCGAGATGTGTGTTGAACGGCTGAGATCTTGACACATGTTCCATGACTCTCTCTCTCTCCTGATGGCTATATATACGCCTGTCACAATCATTTCCTTTTTCATTCTCACAAACACATTGTCGAAGTGCTGTCAGTTTGCTCCAAGATCAAACACAAGAATTTTTCGAGTTCAACCTCAAGCGATCTCCAAATTTTTCAGATTTCTTCAACCTTCTTCAAGAAAAAGTAAGTCTTCATTCCTCTTTTGCATTTAAATTGTTGTTCTTCATCATAATTGCATGATTAGATAGCTTTAGTTGTATGCGATGCGAACCCTTTTGATTGCGATCCCATAATGTTAATTTGAATGTGCGACCCCGTCCTCGCTGCGATAGAAATGCGATTTCTCCCATAAGAACATAGATGCAATCCCTACAGAAACCTAGATGCTATCCCCTAGGAACACATAGAGCCTTTCTATTTATTTATTCTTTTCTCTTCCTTCATTTGCTTTCTGTAAGAGCACACACTTACGTCTTCACATTCTTTTCAGATGTCGAACGACGATAGCTCAAGGACGCCATCACCGCTTCCAGTCATACATATTAGCGAGGCGGCTGCTGCTAATATTGCGAGGGCCACAAGCACGAGTGAAAACTCATTTAAACTGTACTTCGATCCCTTATGGTCAAATGAAGATTATACCAGAGAAGTGCCCTTAGTTTTATGGCGAACAAAACAAGCTTCGAGCTTGCGAGACCAATCCTTAGATGTTCTCCCAGCCCATTATGAGCCTGAGATCGAGACGACAGATACTGAACGAGAGTTGGAAGCATTGAAGAAAAAAGGAGAGGAGTTCCGTTCGCAAATAGCACATATTCTTGCTAAAGTGCCTCCTACACAAGCCAAGTCACCCATTATCTTAAGTGATTCTCCCATAGACTCATTAGGCGATGCCTACTATGATATGGAAGGAGGTGCTGAAAACGAAGTGGATTCAGATGCTTCTGATTATGAGGAACCTTCCTCGGATGATGGTGGCCTCGACGAAGTGGCCAGAGTCGTAAACTTCAAAGATTATGACTATGTCCCTGAGGCTTCACCCAGTCCTTACATCCCAACCCCTCAACCAGAGCTGGAGGGAGTTATATACGTTGGTGGGCCTAACCCCAAGGATATTGAGCCCGGTTCGAAGATTAAGCCAGGCGAACCTCGCATCCTTGCATGCCGTGACATGTCTTCAACCTTGACTGTGAAGACTATGAAAGAGGGGGTCGAGAGATTCCGACCTGAAGGTAAAATCATTCTTCCCAAGAAGAAAATGCGATGATATCGCTTCGATCACAAAGAAAATGGAGGTAGGGTGCCAAGGATGGTTCTAACGGTCCCTATGATGAAGATCGGCGTCTCATCCCCCCTCCATCCATTCATCAAGGATGTTTGTGAAACTTACCACCTTGCTCCCATCCAAATAAGTACAAATGGTTACAGAGCCATGATCGCTTTGTACATTCTTTATCATAAACTCAAATATCCGCCCATGGATGCGAGGACAATGGGTTACTTCCTTCAGCTGAAACGATGCGGAGCCAAGGACTTTGGCTACGTTTATTTTTCTCTGTGGCCAGAGTTTAATAAAAAACACCTCCTCCATGACGCAATTAGCAACGCAGGTTCGTGGAAAGAACCCTTCTGTTACGTCCACGAAGTCCCCAGGGTCAAAACTAGTTTTAACTATTTGCCAGGTATGCCTTCCACTTAGAGCGCGTCCCCTTTAAACTTATCTTTTCGATTCAAAATTAACAACTCCTTCGGCATTACAGTTGGTCAAGTTCGCACTACCTTAAAGGGCGATGAAAAACAACGTGCGGACGACGTGCTGACTAAGTCCACCAAGGAAGAGAGGAACATTAGGACCCTCCTTTCCTTAAAAAATTTAATAGAGTGCAGCTTCCTTAAAGAGGGTGTAGGTGCCTCTCCCGAAGCAGGGCCTTCTTTCGCGAGGAGGACCTCGCGAAAAAGAAAGAATAGAGAAGAGGCCTCATCTTCTCATGTCGAGAGAGTAACAGAAGAGGGTACTTCTAGGATAAAAATGCATCGCATTCCTTTGTCATTTTTATGATTTATTTACCTGTCTTCACATTTTAATCATTATGCTTTGTTAAATAGTCTGACTTTTTCCTTTCTATCCATGCAGGTATGTCGAACCAAAGCGGCAAAGGGTTGTCCATCCCATTTTTACAAGCCAGAACCAAGAAGGGGGCAGCCCCTAGAGCGACCTCTTCTCTGAAAGCTCCTCCTCCCCTCAAAACAGGACCTCTCTCCACAAAAATCATTAACGATCCTCCCTCCCAATCAATCATCGCCAGGGATCAGGTGATAGACTCCCCTGAACAAAGCCCGCCAAAGCGAGCCAAAACAGATAGGCAAAAGGACGGTTCCTCCCGACCACCTCCAGGGGTCGTTACTGCTTCAGCTTCTCAACACCTATTTGCTTCATTGGGAACCAAGTATGCAGAGGAAGTTGAAACTTCCAACTGGTGGAAGGCATTGCCTGAAGAAAATGCCAATGCTTTGACCAGGTGTCTAGCCGAGGCTTTCATTCGTCAAGCTGCCCATACCAAGAACTTCTTTCAACTGGATAAAGCAAACAAGGTCTTGGAATTCCAAAAAGTTGAAGATAAGCGATCCCTTGAGGCCGAGTTCAAAAAGCAACTATCTTATGAGACTGCGCAGATTCATACAGACTTTAAGAATGCTCGCAAGGAAAGGAATGACTTTGAAAAATCTCTTAAGGAACTGCAGAAGTCCAGCGAAGAGGCTGCTAAGAAAAGTGCTGATGAAATTGCGAAGTTGACAAGCGACCTGAATGCTGCCAAGGCCCAATTGGAGATTGCAGAGGAGACATTCGAGGCCCAGGGTCAGGTTTCCTTCATGAAGGGGTTTATCCGAATGATCCCTGATTTTGATTGGGACCAGCTTGGGCCAGGTAATGCTGACTTCGCCGAGATTCTCAAAAAGCAGATTGTTGATGAAGATGCCGAGGAAGCCCGAATAGCTGAAGAGGCGAGGCTAGCAAGCGAGGCTACTGCTAATGCCAATCCTACTGGGGGGACTCCAAACGAAAACAATCCTTGAATCTGATTATTTTCTGAACTTTTGAACTAGGGATGCGGGCACCCTTTGAATGCCTCGCAAGATGTATCAATATATATTTTTTGATCAACTTTGATAACTGTCTTGGGATCGCATAGCAACCCAAGTTAACTTTCATTTCTTCTATGTTTCCAATATAATTGCCTATGTTTCCATGTTTATTGTCTTCATAGTAATATTGTGCTTTCCAGTTGCATAAATCTTCATGTAGGTTTTCTTCGTTAGTTTAGATGCGATCTGTGTTTGCAGATACGAAGTGCCTTGATAATAACAGTTATGAACTGTTACCTTGAGATAATAGCAAGTGCGATCCCAGCATCGTTGAGATGGCTTGGACCTTAAAGTGTAAATGCTAACAACTAGCTAGAAAGTTTATTTTGAATGCAAAATAAAAAATAATTCGTAAAGCAAACAAACTCACATAATGAGAAAAATAGGGGCGATGCCCAAAGTTTTATTGATAGGGGCATGGCCCAAGTTTGACAAGTAGGGGCGATGCCCTAAGATGAATAGTGGGGCGAGGCCCAAAAAATCATTACATCATAAAGGGGAGGTGTCTATATGATCACTACCCCCCAGTACTTTGTTTGAATTTATTCATGCTAAGTAGTAGTAATAGATAGAAACTACCAGAAACAAAGCTTTCACTGGTAGTACTTTCTCAAGTGTTCTGCGTTCCAGGCTCGCGGAACAACTTTGTCCTCCATATCAGTGAGATAGTAGGTTCCCTCTGATAGAGTTGCATAGATTTTGTAGGGTCCTTCCCAGTTAGCACCAAAAACTCCATGTCCCGGGACCCTAGTGTTAGGCATGACCCTTCTGAGTACTAGATCGCCTGTACGTAGGGGTCGCACTCTGACCTTAATTTCCATTGTAGTACCTTGCGGTCCTTTGTTGATAAGCTGCGAGGCGTAGCTGAGCCTCGCTTCTTGTCTCTTCAATCATGTCCAAATAGAGTCTATGATTGACTTCATTAGACTCAGGGTCATAGTGTTCCCTTCTAAACGATCCCGAGCCAACCTCCACTGGGACCATGGCCTCGCATCCATAAGTCAGAGAAAATGGGGTCTCTCCAGTAGTAGACCTTGGGGTCGTGTTGTATGACCACAAGACTCTTGATAACTCTTCAGGCCAATTACCCTTGCTTTCTTCTAGCTTCGCCTTCAAAGCATGCTTGATTATTTTGTTGATGGCCTTAGTTTGACCATTTGTTTGAGGGTGGCTAACAGCTGAAAAACTTTTCTTGATCCCCAAATTCTCACAGAATTCCTTCATCTCCTTGCTGTCAAATTGTTTCCCATTATCTGATATGAGTTGATAAGGGATCCCATAACGACACACAATTGCTCTGTATACGAAGTCTTTTAGCTTCTTGGCAGTGATTATTGCAAGCGGCTCAGCCTCGGCCCACTTAGTGAAATAATCTACTGCCACTACTGCGTACTTAACTCCCCCTTTAGCTTTGGGTAATTCCCCAATTAGATCAATACCCCACATAGCAAAGGGCCATGGGCTCGTGAGCGAAGTGAGTTGAGAGACCGGTGCGTTGCTAAAGTTAGCGATCCTCTGACAGGCATCGCATTTCCTGGAAAACTCAAATGCATCCCTTTTCAATGTGGGCCAAAAATACCCTTGACGAAATATCTTCTGAGCCATCGAACTACCCCCCGAGTGATTCCCACATATACCTTCATGGACCTTTCTCAGAATATAAGTACATTCTTCACCATCTACACATCGCAACAACGGGGTGTTGAACCCTCTTCGATATAAGACCTCATCGTAAATGACATAACGAGCAGCCTGATATTTGACCTTCCTAACTTCTCTTTTATCTTGTGGCAGAGTCCCATTTTTCACATACTCCCATATAGGGGTCATCCATGTTAGTTCTGAGTTTGTGACTTCCATAATAAACTCTCTTCAGGGACACTAGGCTTGGTCTGAATTTCCAATGGTATAATCCCAAGTAAAGTGGCTTCGCGACGCGAGCCCAATTTTGCTAGGGCATCAGCACCTTGATTTTTTTCCCTCCTGATAAATTCCACATTGACTTGTTTGAATAATTTCATTAATCTCTGCACACATCGCAGATAGAGCTCGATTTGGGGCCCCCTGGCCTGCCATCTGCATCCAATGTGACCCGTAACCAGCATAGAATCACTGTATGCATTAAGATTTTCGACCTTCATTTCAATTGCAAGTTTGAGGCCAATAATCAGGGCCTCGTATTCAGCTGCATTGTTAGATGCTCCAAACGTGAAGTGAACCGCACTGCTTATCTTGCGACCCTCAGGAGTAAAAAGTTCGATCCCTGCTCCGGCTCCTTCCTTATTAGAGGCACCATCCACATAAAGTTCCCACCACGAGGCTGAATTTTCAGTTTTAACCTCGCTACTGACCTTTTCAGGGATCGCAATGAGAGCCCAAGAGCCTTGCTCAATGTACGGAGGAAACTCAAGTTTGAAATCTGCTAGGGCCTGACCCTTTAGAGGCCCTCGTGGCTTATATTCAATGTCAAATTGGCTTAGTTCCACAGTCCACTTCAAGAGCCTTCCTGATGTTTCTGGTTTGTGCATCACTTGCCTAAGAGGATAAGAGGTGCGAACCTCAATTTTGTGAGCCTGAAAATATGGCCTTAATTTTTGTGAGGCCAATACCAAGGCATATGCGAGCTTCTCCATGTTTGTATATCTCTTTTCTGCATCTAGCATCCTTTTGCTGATGTAATACACGGGGTACTGAATTTTCCCCTCCTCGCGTACCAACACTGCACTGATCGCATGTTCAGAGACAGCGAGGTAGACAATGAGGACCTCGCCATTAAGGGGCTTCGAGAGAAGTGGTGGCGAGCCCAGGTGTTCCTTTATTTTTTGAAAAGCCTCCTCACATTCCAATGTCCATTCAAAGTTTTTTCCTACCTTTTTAATGGCCTTAAAGAACTCATGGCATCTATTTGATGATTTGGAAACAAACCGATTGAGAGCTGCGATCCTTCCTGTTAAACTCTGAACTTCTTTCACACTTCTTGGGGATCGCATGTCCATTAAAGCCTTTATTTTTGCAGGGTTTGCTTCGATTCCTCTATGGTTGACAATGAACCCTAGAAACTTCCCAGATTCGACCCCAAACACACACTTCTGGGGGTTGAGCTTCATTCTGTACCTCCTTAATATGTCAAACATCTCTGCGAGGTGGGTGATGTGATCTCCAGCTTCCTTAGACTTGACCAGCATGTCATTTACATATACTTCCATTGTCTTGCCAATTTGTTTCTCGAACATCATATTAACGAGCCTTTGGTAGGTAGCCCCAGCATTGAGGAGACCAAAGGGCATCCCTATGTAGCAATAAAGACCTCTATCCGTGATGAACGAGGTGTGCTCTTGATCAGGACCATACATTGGTATTTGGTTGTACCCAGAATAAGCATCCATGAAAGAAAGAAGTGCATGCCCTGCTGTTGCATCCACTAACTGGTCGATCCTTTGTAGTGGAAAACTATCCTTGGGACAATGTTTGTTGAGGTCGGTAAAGTCTACACATGTCCTCCACTTTCCATTTGGCTTCTTCACGAGGACAGGGTTCACAACCCAATCAGGGTAGAATGATTCCCTAATGAGCCCGACTTTGAGGAGCCGGTCCACCTCTTCTTTGAGAGCCTCAGCTCGTTCTCCACTTATAGGTCGTCTTTTTTGTCTGACTCCCTTCTTGCTTGGATCCAAGTTTAACTTATGACACATCACATTAGGATTGATCCCAACCATATCTTCATATGACCAGGTGAACACATCAAGGTTGACCTTCAGAAAAATGACCAGCCTTTCTCTCAAATCAGGTCTGAGTTGCGACCCTATTTTCAACACCTTTGAAGGGTCCTGCATGTCAATGAGGACAGGAATTGTGTCTTCAGCTACCCCGGCTCGCTCCACATGTTCTGGGATGCGAGGATCAAGGTCTAGATCATACTCAGGAGCCTGACTTGATTCTGCTTCGCAGGGATTGGCACCCGCGTGCCCATACTCCTTAACAACAGTTGTTGTCTGTGTAACTCCATTTGGTAGTTCAGTCAGTGTAGATGTTTCCTTGCGAACCCATTTTCCCTTTCGAGCTCGCACAGCGGCCTACTCTGGGCTCTCCTCGCTATCACTATCCGTAACCTCTTCAACGATCCCTTCCTGGAGAACCATTACTGGCTGCGAGGCTCCCATCATCAAAGCACTTGGTACTGGTTCTACTTGAATTCCCAAATTATCAAAATAATCATCTGGGAGCTCCTCAATTGAGATCATGTTACAATCTGTTGGAGGTACAAAGGTTGTTTTGCGAGGCCTGCTTTCCTCCTCGCATTCCATCTTATCCATCACAGAATTGCTTCCTCTTTCTGCTGACGAGATTCATGTTGTGCTCCCTTAACGCATCCGACTCCGTTCGGGGTAGGGAACTTCATAGAGAGATGGTAAATAGAAGTGACCACCCTCATTTCTTTAAGTATTGGCCTCCCTACAATAGCATTATAGGCTGAAGGTTGATCAACCACCATAAAGTCTGCGATCTGGGTAGTAATACAGGGCTCGTCCCCTAAAGTGACGGGGAGCCTTATGAGGCCCTTGACATTGACTGAAGCTCTAGTAAAACCGTAAAGATGCCCCACAGTAGGGGTAAGGTCTCTATCCACGAACCCCATTTTCTGATAGACCTCGTATGTTAGAACATTCACTGCACTTCCATTGTCCACAAGGACCCTGTGAACATTCTGCGATCCAATGCGAATTCGGACAACGAGGGCATCTGAGTGAGGGTGGTGGACCCACTTCGCATCTTCCTCAGTGAACATGATGTTCGTATCTTCCCTCTTAAAGAGCTTTGGGGGTCGCTCCTGCAGGTGATGAACATTAGTGAGGGGTTGCCCTTGAGTTTCGTGAGCGTACCTCTCTCTGGCCCTATTGCTGTCTCCCCCGAGGTGGGGTCCACCTATTATCACATGGATACTTCCGCCTCGCGTTTCCCTTTCTTGAATGACTGGATTCTGTTCAGGTGGCGGAGCTTGATTATAACCAAGGCCAGACTTGGGATTATGTTTCTTCACCTCGCGAACTGCCCACTCAGTTAACTTTCCATCACGAATTAACTGATCCACTTGATGTTTGAGCTCCCGGCAAGTCGTTGTATCATGCCCTGTTTGTTCATGAAAGGCACAATATCTGCTAGTGTCTACAGTTCCCTTTGGACCCATCTGTGGAGGCCTCTTAAATACCCCCTTGTTTGCATTGACAACGTAGATATGATCAATTAGGGCGACCAGAGGAATAAATTTGTCTTCACTCCTCGTAGGACGAGCTCGAGGGGGGGATTACCTCAAAGGATCACGTTCTCTCCTTTTTGGGCTGGGGCTTCGACTTCGATCCCGTCTTCGCCTCGGACTTCTGGAGTCCTTTCTTTTTACTCCCTTGTGCCTACTCCAACTGCTGCTCCTTTCATTATTTTTCTTCAGATCTGCAAGTGACTTCTCCACGCGCTTGAAAGGCTCAGCGACCCTATGCAATTCAGAAAGCGTACCAGGGGTTTGTTCTTGTAACTTCTTCCAAAATTCAGTCCCTTCCCTCACTCCAGCAATGAGGAAATTTTTTACAGCCTCGTCATTTGCACCTCGCACGCGAGGTACCTCAGCATTGAATCTCTTGAAATAATCATGAAGAGTTTCTCCTTCCTTCTGTTTTATGTTCGCCAAGGTAGACACAGGGGGTGCGTAGAGCATCGACTCGAAACACTGCAGGTAATGGAGCAGTGCGAATTTTATGAGTGAAGGGCGAGGAGGAGCCCATATTGCTAAAAATCCCTTTCTCATTATTCATCGCGTCCAGTGCCTTTTTCAACTACTCCAGTTTATAATCCATGATCCTGACCTCTTTGTCCCCATCCTTCTTTTCTCCAGTGCTCGCATGATGAGATTGAGTCTTCTTTGGGATGCTAGACTCTTCTTGATCATTTCTATCCTTCTTTTTACGTTCCTCCTCTCGGTGTGGGGAGCGTTCGCGATCTCGATGAGACGGGGGTCTGTCATCGCGATGATAGGACCGCTCACGCTCTCGACGAGGAGAGGGGGGGTCTGTCATCGCGACGATGTGACCGCTCGCGATCTCGACGAGGGGACAAAGGTCGAGAAGAGCCTTTGCTTTTATTTTTAGATCCTCCATCCTTTTTTGTTTTGAGCTTCACCAACTTGAGATGAAGATCGTGCTCGCTGAGTTTCTTTCCAACTCGGTCAAAGACACTAACGGATCTTCCTTCAGATGAGGCGGGCTTCGCCTTCGACCCCTCTTTATTCATAGTAGCTTCCTCCTCGTTCCAATCGGGGTTCGTTTGGTCTGTCACCACATCATCAAAGTCCCCAATTAACTTCTTGGCGGGGCCCTTGCTACTTTTTGTTTGATGAGTTCGATCCCCTATCCTTGTATTCCTCTTGAAGCCTCTAGAACTATGTCGCTTCTCCATCTTGGCAACCTTTTCCTTTACCTCGATCATTTGATCACCGAGGCCTTTCAAAAATAACATGACTTCGCCAGGCAAGGCCACTTGTTGAACAACAGGGGGTGTTTTCTCCTTCTCAAATTCATCCTCGATCCCCTCATTACGCACCTCGCTTTCTGGTATATTCCTCTTCTGGAGTTCGTCCTTATTTCTCCTATGCGATCCCGGGGTCTCTCCTTCCCCATTCTTCTTCTTGTATGATTTAGTCATCGTTCTCCCAATCAATGACTGATCCCCTCCTTCTAGCGCCAAATGTTATCGGGAGAATATTGTATAACAATATTTGCGGAGGTTGCTGGATTTTCGGAGCAAAATACGGATATTTTGCTATAAGAAGAATAGGGATTAGGGTTTATATGTGTGGCTGAGCTTGATAGGTGTTTTCAGGTAAACTGTTTCTCATCCGTATCAAGGTGCCTACGTACCCTATTTATAGGGATCAAGCCTGACGTAGTTCTTGGAGAGCAAGTTACCTAGACGAGCTAGGGTTTTAAGAGATAAGCCAAAGTCCAAGCCCACTCGTTTAGGGCTGATGTGGCAGTGAATCATCAACGCTGTCTGTGATCCATGGCCCAGCTGTGTAAGCCCATGGTCTCGAACGGATAGAATTGATCAATAGAGGATAAATCACGACCTAGCATGCGACCTCAAGGGATCTGGCCATGCGACCTCAAGGGATCTGGCCATGCGAAGCGATCCCTTGCATCCAGCTACTCATGCGACCTTGGTTCTGGCCATGAGCCTTCCAATAAAGAGTGAGACAGCGATCCCAACGTAGTTTATAGATATGATGATAGTGCGAAGCGATCCCTTGACGGGATATGCCAGCGAGGCGATCCTTAGGAAAGGATCAATGAATGAGGTGGCCCTTATAGCTATGCTGGGCTGATTCCAATTGTGGGCTTCAATGACCCAATTGCCATATTCAAGGTCCATTGTAGATAATGAACCATTAATTCAGCTAATTCAATCATGATAGAATATTATGCCAGATTTGGGCATAACAGAAAGCATGTAAATGATTGTCAAATTACAATTCTATCCTTATATATAAAATATTTCATTTAAATGATAAGAGTATATTTGTAATATCAAATGTTTTTAATTAAGTTACTTTCACTTGCTTTCCTTTTCATCCCAATTTTGGGATGAAAGTAGGTAAAATTTGCTTTACCTTTCACTCGCTTTCGTTCCTAAAAAAAACTCGGGAACACAAACATGAATGTAAATTATATTACTTTTTTTGCTTTTTACTTGCTTTCCTTTCTAAAAAGAACTAGGGAGCAGGGTGTAAAAATCTGACAAATGAAGAGAATCATTTGCAAAATAATCCGTACCCATAGTGCTACCCATATATGGAAACTATTAAAGATATGTCTTAATAATAACATAAATTTTAGACCATATTTAAAATTTAATAAGAAAAAAAAGATTTTGAAATTAATTTTAGGAAACTTTTCCTGAGATATTTAAAAAAATGTATTTTAAATTTGATTGGGTTCACAAGACTAATTAAAATTTTTTGATTTTACAAAAATATACATCCCATATTTGCATATAAATCCCATGTATAAATATATTTTAAATTTAATTGGGTTCACAACACTAATTAAAAATTTATGATTTTGCAAAAATGAAAATCCCATATTTACATATAAATCCCATATATTTTAAGGAACTAATTACCTAATCTTTTTAACAACCCAACAATTTCAACGATCCAATCAATAATCCATCTTCCAATATTTGGATAGATTTTTTTCACCATCCACTAAGGACAATTTATGTGTTAGGTTAGGGCTGTAAATGAGTCGATACGCTCACGAACAGTTCGGTGTTCGGTTCGAAAAAAGTTCGATTCGAGTTCGGTTCGATTTGTAAACGAGTCGAACATGAACACGATTTTGAGGTTCGTCTCGTAAATGAGCTGAACCCAAACACGACATAGTTCGGCTCGAAAGTTCGCGAACAAGTTCGATTATATAGTTCATGAGCAAGTTCATTAATATAGTTCGTGAACCTTGTTCATAAATATGGTTCATGAATAAGTTTGTGCACAAACTTCATATATATACGTTCGCGAACATAATTTCTTTAACATTTCACGGGAGTTCTTGAATTCACGATAATTTGTAAATAATTGTCTATTTTGTTGGTTTATTTTATCTATTCATTATATTTTCTTTGTTTAAATTTATAAATTATTTTTATTAATAATAATTAAATTATACGTATGTTACATTATAAATTATAACATTAGTTCGTTATGTATTAACTAAACTTGGTCCAAATTTGATTCCTTGATAAGTTTAAATTGAAGCATTTCTCGAGTTTTCAATGTTTCATCCCCCAATTTTATTTTTATTTTAATTGCATTAAAAATTTTCTAGAAAAAAAAAGGTTGAAGTGTTCATGAACACGAAATCATGAACACTATTTATGAGATGTTCGTGAATAGTAGCTCGTTAGACATGTTCGTGAACTGTTCGCGAACATGTTCGTGAACAAAAATTTTCTTAACGAGTCGATACACAAACAAAAATATTGGCTCGATCAAAGTTCGAGCTCGAGTTCGAGTTCGATGTATTTATAACGAGCTGATACACGAACAGTTAAAAGTTCGGCTCGGTTCGACTCATTTACAGCCCTGTGTTAGGTAGAAACACGGGTCTTTGAACCTCCACAAGTCCATGTTAATCGAGCTAAAACATGTACAAGGATCCAGGTTAATCGAGCTAAATCTCGTTGCCAAAATTTGTTATAAAGTGAATTAGTAATAGTGATGTGGTAATATAGATTGTTTTTATTGATCGATGTCAGTATAAATGCACACGAATCCATTATATTTAATAAAATTATAGCCATTCAAAATACGATACATGATATTTTATAAATTATTTTGAACAAAGTTTGATATCTTTAACATTTTTCCTATTTTAAATGAAAAAAATATATTGAAAGATATTCTCTCCGTCCCATCCATTTCTTTACATGTTTTCAATATTGTTTGGCACGCATTATAAAGTATAGTTCCATAACTTATTTTTTAAATTTTCTTTTTTTGAATAAAAATTTAAACATTAAATTTTTATTCAAAAGAAAAAAAATAAAAATAAATTATGGAATTATACTTTTTAGGAGCCTTAAAATGCGTATCAAACCCCGTTCCTTATTTAAAGAATTCGGTGGGACGAAGTTAGTATCAAAAGATCCAATAAAAATTATCAATTTTGCTTGCCACTAACAACTTGAAGTATCAAGCTTAATGTCAAATTCATATATAACTTAATGCAGATTCTACAACATTTGAGGAGTCAAGACAATTAACGTATAACTTTGTAGTAAGGAATTCTGAAGGTAATCATTGCCATTGATTGTAATTATTTTCACTCAACGTAATTGTAGTGATTTGCATACTAGGATTATCTGACGGATGTAAATAGTAAGGATGATATTAGTAATATGTGTATTATATATAGTAATGTTTCTATGGGCTTGTATATAGCTTTTGTATTAGGTATTATTACAGGCCCATGTATACTGTATAAAGATAGAAGAGTTCAGAATATTGCAGATACGGGAAAACATATTTCTCTACATGGTATCAGACTAGGTTGAGCGGCTAGGGTTGGGACTAAAACGCTATGGCTGGCGGTGATGATAACACAAAAACATTCAGAATTGATCCTACATCTTCATACTTTCTTGATTCACAGGACAATCCAGACAACGCAATTACAAACATTGTTTTTCGTGGTGACAATTATGAAGAGTGGTCACGTTCTATGCGGCTCTCTCTTCGATCTCGACGCAAGTATGGATTTATTGACGGAAGTATCACTAAACCCACAGACAAGGACAAGCTGGAGGATTGGAATTGTGTTCAATCCATGCTTGTTCAATGGATTTTGGTCACGATTGACCCTTAAGTGCGGAAGACAATTCCGTTTTTTGATGAAGCTAAACCTTTATGGGATGTGTTGAAGGCTCGATTTGATATAGGTAATGGACCTAGGAAGCAGCAAATTAAAAGGTTATTGACAGAATGTCAGCAAACTAAATCCATGGCAGTTAGCGAGTATTTTGGTTTGCTTCAACCTTTGTGGGATGAACTTGCGACATATTATCCATTGCCAACCTGCAAGTGTGGAAAGTGCACATGTAACATTGGTGAATTATTCCAAATTCGAGTTGATGAAGATCGACTTCATGATTTTCTGTATGGCCTTAACGAAGAACTTTATGGACAAGTTCGTTCGAGTTTGTTAGCGCAAGATCCTTTACCTTCTCTTGATAGGGCATATCAGACCGTACTTCAAGAAGAA
This sequence comes from Kitagawia praeruptora, assembly GCA_037693485.1. Classification (NCBI taxonomy): domain Eukaryota; kingdom Viridiplantae; phylum Streptophyta; class Magnoliopsida; order Apiales; family Apiaceae; genus Kitagawia; species Kitagawia praeruptora. The sequence continues at coordinate 1,440,179 of CM075349.1, forward strand.
CGACTTCGTTCTTCATCCCGTGTGAAGGCAGAACATGATAATATTATGACTCTTGCAGTGCAATCTTAAACTCGAGGAAATCGACTTGATGTTCGGAATAAACGTGAATTGTTATGCTCTTTTTGCCAGAAACCAGGTCATGAAGTAGCTAATTGTTTTACTAAACATGGTTTTCTTGATTGGTGGCAAACTCGTAATCGCTTTGGAGGTCGTGGGTCTGGACGGGGACGTGGCATTAGCATTGCAGGCTCACAAACAATTAATGCAGGAGTAGAGGTGCAGAAGTGAATGCTACTGTAGTTGCAGGGGGCAACAATGATCTTACATCAACAACTTCATCTAATGCAACTCCAGACGCATCAATTCCAGGAATGACAACTATACAGTGGCAACAACTTCTTACTTTGCTTGGTAATACTACAGTAAAACCTACAGATGATAGGTTAATGGGTGAGTCTTCTTCCCATTGTTGGATTATTGATACTGGAGCGGCGAATGTGTGTTAGCTGCAGCTTATTTAATCAATCATACCCCTACTCGACTTCATGATTATAAAACTCTGTATGAAATATTATTTGGTTCTTCCCCTTCCTACGAAGATTTACGAGTTTTTGGCTGCCTCTGTTATGCTCATAATCAAAATGCGAAAGGTGATAAGTTTTAAAGTCGGAGTCGTAAGTGTGTTTTTGTAGGTTATCCACATGGTAAAAAGGGGGTGGAAATTATTTGATATTGATACTGGTGAATATTTTGTGTCTAGAGATGTGAAATTTCATGAAAATGAATTCCCCTATGTTGTTGGGAATAAAGAAAATGAGTATACTTCTACTGTGTCTTTGCCTTTTGCTGGATATGATAATGATATTGCATATGAATATTATGGCTCATTGGATGATGCCAATCGTGTACATGAAAGCACAAGAAACATTAATGATGTGTCGGTTGAGGAGTTTACAACAGTGGGTACTCAATCGGAAGTGTCAGAAATAGGGCCAGCTACTATTCATGAGTTAGGCCGAGGCATGAGATCAAAAATGCCATCTGTGAAATTAAAGGATTTTGTTTTAAAAATAGTTCGAAAGTTGAGTCCATCCCCTCCTACAAGTTCATCTACTTCACATCACTCCTCAGGTATGCCTTATCTTATAGCACATTATGTGAATTGTGATAGATTTTCTTTGGGGCATAGAAAGTTTCTTGCAGTTGTGATCGCAGGTACCGAACCCAAATCCTTTAAGTAGGCTATGGAGGATCCGGGTTGGAGGGAAGCCATGCAGAAAGAAATACAGGCTCTTGAGGACAATGGTACTTGGACCTTGGAAACTCTCCCTCTTGGAAAACGTGCTCTTGGTTGTAGGTGGGTTTATAAAGTGAAATACAACTCTGATGGAAGTATCGAACGTCTCAAAGCTCATTTGGTAGTGTATGGAAATCATCAGGTTGCAAGGATCGATTACTCTGATACATTTGCTCCAGTGGCCAAGATGACTACAGTTCGCGCTTTTCTAGCAATTGCTACCGCAAAGAATTGGGAATTGCATCAAATGGATGTTCAGAATGCCTTCCTACATGGAGACCTTTCAGAAGAAATTTATATGAAACTTCCTCCTGGATTTCAGGGTGCTAAGCTAAATCAGGTATGCAGATTAAGGAAGTCTATTTATGGCTTGAGACAATCTCCTCGTTGTTAGGCTTCTAAATTGGCCACTTCACTGAAGCAGTATGGATTTCAACAATCATACTCGGATTATTCTCTATTCATTTTCCATCGGGGTAAGACACAAATTAATGTGCTTGTTTATGTTGATGATTTGATTATTTCTGGAAATAATTCCACTGCTCTTACTGCATTCAAGAATTATTTAAGCACATGTTTTCATATGAAAGATCTTGGAATCTTGAAGTATTTTCTTGGTATAGAAGTGTCACGAAATCATGAAGGTATTTTTCTAAGTCAAAGAAAATGTACTCTTGATATTATTTCTGAAGTTGGGTTGCTAGGGGCAAAACCTTATACTTTTCCGATGGAGCAGAATCACAAGTTGGCTAGTTCTACGAGCCCTTTGCTCACGAATATAGAGCAATACCGAAGGTTGGTTGGTCGTTTAATTTACCTATCTTTTACACGACCCGATCTTTCTTATTCTGTGCGTATTTTATCTCAATTTCTAAATGAGCCACGACACGATCACTGGGACGCTACCTTGCGTGTTGCTAGATATCTAAAAAATAGCCCTGGTCAAGGTGTTCTCTTACGTTCAAATTGTGACTTAAATTTATCTGGTTTGTGTGATTCTGATTGGGCCAGTTGCCCTCTTACTCGACGTTCTTTGTCAGGCTGGCTTGTTTTTCTTGGTCGTTCACCTGTTTCTTGGAAGACAAAGAAGCATGTTACGGTATCTCGCTCTTCCACGGAAGCTGAGTATAGTTCTATGGCAGCCTTTACTTGTGAGCTTAAATGGTTGAAAGGTTTACTTGATAGTCTTGGTATTAATCATCCGAAAGCTATGAACTTATATTGCGACAGTCAATCAGCTTTATATTTGGCTCAGAATCCAATTTTTCATGAACGCACAAAACATATTGAAGTAGGTTGTCATTTTCTTAGAGACGTCATTCAAGATGGAACAATCAATCCTTCTCATGTCCTTACGAACAATCAACTTGCAGATTTTTTTACTAAGGCGCTAGGAAAACAGCAGTTTGATTTTCTTTTATCCAAGTTGGGCATTTGTGATTTACATGCTCCAACTTGAGGGGAGGTATTAGTAATATGTGTATTATATATAGTAATGTTTCTATGGGCTTGTATATAGCTTTTGTATTAGGTATTATTACAGGCCCATGTATACTGTATAAAGACAGAAGGGTTCAAAATATTACAGATACGGGAAAACATATTTCTCTACAGATGATTACAGTCAAGTGTAGATGACATAGTAGCTGAGCCTACGGTTGCAGACGAATATGAAGCAACTATAGACATACTAGATCACTTTGAGTCAACACAGATAGATGTACATATATAGATCAACACACAGATCACACAAGATCACACAGAGATGTCAAATCTGACTAAAATCAAGATCTACTTACAAATCGAAGGAGATCGAGAGCAAGAGAGATGAATCGAGGGTAAATTGTTTTTGCATTCATGGATATCCTTCATGGCATAAGATGTTTGGAAAGCCCAAACCAAAACCTAAAGTTCATAATGCCAAAGGTTCTGTAGTAACAAATGTTACTTCTATAGATCAAGCATCTATGCCTGGTTCTGAAACACTGAATGTAGGCTTGCATATGTCTTCTTCCGATGCTGATGGTTTGGATCTCTATGATAATCAGTGCAAGCAGCTAATTCAGTTGTTACAGAAGTCTTTAACTGGATCTCAGTCTTCTCAAACAGCTTATGCTTCTACTACTCCTGCTGTAACCACTTCTAATGGTAATTCATCTTGGTTGCCTCAGCATTCTATCAATCATGTTCAACTCTCAGGTAACCATATGGTGCATTAGGTTCATGCTTTACCTGCTGGTTATTCTCAGTGCAAGTGGATGCTTAACACTAGGGCTACTGATCATATTACCCCCTTTTTACATATACTTCAGGATGTTCAAACTTGTACAGCTACTTTGCAGTTACCTAATGGGGCTACTGCTATTGTCAGTCACAATGGCAATCTTACTCTCAATTCTTCTATTACACAGACAAATGTCTTGTGTGTTCCTTCATTTAATTATAACCTGCTATCCATTTCTAAGCTTATTCAGGATACACCTTATCAAGTAAACTGAAAGAGTTTGTCCTAAATCCAATCATATATGATGAGTTAGGAGAACTTTCTTGTACTCTTATTTGATTGCATTAATATTAATAAAAGACTTGTTTGTTTTTATTACGGGCTTTATCTATTTAAAGTGTTTTAAATAAGATATTCCTTGGTTTAAAGTAAAGCTTCTAGAATTATAATGAGATTATAATAGTGAGATCTAGAAGATGATAACTCTAGACTTAAACAGTTCCTGATCATAGGATAACTAATCGAAAGTTAGTGAATCCGCAAAGATTGGTACATACTATGCTTGCTCCTTTTAAGGAGGATGTCTGTTCTCATAGGCATTTGTGTGGCGACACTATAGCTAGTATGTAGGTGCTTATTAGGGAATAAGTTCACTGAACATGACTCGATAAGTTGAACAACTAATGGAGTTTACTCACGTGTCGATAATTGTTCACTGAGTGATAGTTGTACAAGTGTCCTTAGACTTGAGATCGTTAGAGTAATCTTGTATATAATGAACTATGCTTTGATTTAGTCCTTAGTCTCAAGGACATCCATTAGGTCTATTCTGGGCATAGGGATTTGTGTATGGAGATAGTTAACGGTCAATAAAGGATCTACCCCTTCCAGTAAAGGAAGAGAATATCCTATGCTATTCTTATGATGCTAGTTCCGGAATCTCTGGCCAGAGTGTATGAAATTAGAAAGGAGTTTCTAATTTGCATTAATAAGAACTTTGCATTATGAATAAGAAATCATATGATTAAATTTGATAGGCTTGACACGAGTTCCATGCCTTGTATTTAATCGGGATATTGTAGGGTAGAAGGAATTGATTGTACGGTAACTAGTCACTGACAGGTTCTTGGTATTCTAAGCAGTGAATTCATGTTATCCGGATAGTCGCGATATGTTGAGAAGCATCACTCACGATGTAGAATAAATATAATTAATCAGTTAATTATATTTAATGAATTTTAGAATTCATATAAATAATAAATAAAAAGTTTATTATTATTTATTTCTACTACCGGCTTAATATTGAACCTACAGGGTCACACCATAAAAAGATTAATTTATTGATGAATGTATTTTGAGAGAACAAGTTGTTTTTAATAATGATTAAAATAGTTTAATTATTATTTAAACATTTTGTGGGATTTATATATTAATATATACATGATATATTAATTATACTAAACCTACATGAGCCCTATAAATAGAAAGAGATGAGAAGAGTAGTGTGTGCATTTTGTGTTTTTGTGAAAAACCTAAAAGGAGCTAGCCTCCATCTTCTTCATCTCTCTCTCTCTCTCTCAAAAGGAAAAACTCCATTTTTATAAAGCTTCGAGTTTTATAAAAGCTTCATCGAAGAATCAATCTTGGTGGATACCGGTAGAGTGCTTCACACTCTGAGGAGCAACTGCTAGCAACCATAGATTATAAAGCTTCGATTTTTCAAGGTAAGGTTTCGATTCCTCCGGTCTTTCGTTTTTATATGATTTTCTATATGTACGATATATGGTTTTTACGGAATTTAAAATTGTTATTTGCGCTTCCGCTCGTCCGTAAATTCCTTCGTAAACTTCTTGTCTGATGTGTGTTACCTTCAGGACCATACTTGGAAGAAGGCTCTCGTACTTGGTAGGGAGGAGAATGGATTATATATACTCACATATGCTAAACACAAGACTCAAGTCAATGCAGTGTTATCTGTCAAACAGGTGCTCTAGTTAAGGCCATTAGTATACGGGAAGTTGTGAGCTGGTTGAAGACACACATTTATGATTGCATTATTGTAGAGCCTGACTGTTTAGTGATATAGTTGAATTAATTTGATCTTGTCTACAATTATACTCGACATTTGGTATAATTGTTGAAGAGTGTAAGGCTAGCTCTTACAAAATCGTTATTAATGTTAAAATAATCTTTATATGCTAATCGAGATATGCATTATCTTGCCAAACTTCGGAGAGATTTTGTAACCTGGAAGAGGGTGATGTCCCCTACCTGATATCTGTTATGTTGAGCGATTGCTCTTATTAATATTATAAATACAATCATGAAATTCTTGTGTTTGTGAAACACATGATTAAATATAAATTTTCAATATTGAGAGAAAGGATGATTCTGTCAAAAACAGATTTTGATCTGTAAGAAAGGGGTATTAAGTGACGCCTCTTGACAATGCTCCCCCCGATCTGGGAATCATCCGATTATCGATTATTGATTTGAAATATTTAATTCAGAAAAGAGAATTTCTTTATAATATGATTATGATTGTTAAATAATATTAGTTAATTAATAATGGCTGATAATTATTTATTTATGAAATAAATAATTAGTTAGCAATTTTATTAATTAATTAAATGAGATTTAATTTATTATAAAATAATTAAGATGTGATCTTAATATTATTAATTATTTATTTAATTTATGAAATTATATTAAGGGAGAGATTAATTTTCTAAAGAGTTTAGAAATAGAATTAATGATTAAAAGAGTTTTAATTATTAGTTAATAACAAAGAAGATGAGATCTATGTATTATATATGTCAAGTTGTAATCGGCCATAGGCACAAAAAGTTTTGTGTCGATTATGGTCTTCCAACATGACAGAAAGTATTTCTTATTTTCGGTGCATTGTCGTTTCGTGCTACAGCCGAGGACTTTGTTACCGATCAACATGAAAATACTTGTCTGTTACATTAGATGTGTACAAAATTAGATTTTAGTAGTCGTTACGTGCTACAGCCGTGGGCTATTGGAATCTAATTTAATTGTACAAAATGTTGGATTTGACTTGACTAATAATATTGAGATTTTTCGTGTTTTGTTATAGATATAGATTATCTATCAAACTTAAAACACGTTAGACTTATAGGTTTATACGAAAATGTTTCGTGACCTTAAAAAAAAACCTCTTTTATAAATATCAAGTAGTAATTGGCCAATGACACAACGGGCTTGTGTCGGTCATAGCCTTCCAACATGGTAGAAAAGTAGTTCTTATTTTTAAATCATTGTCGTTTCGTGCTACAGCCGAGGGCTTTGATTTCGAAATTAGAAATACTTGTCTATTACATAGAGATGTGTACAATGAATTAGAATCTAATGGTCGTTACGTGCTACAGCCGTGGGCTGTTGGAAACTGATTCAATTGTACGAAATGTTGGGTTAGACTTGACTTAGAATATTGAGTTTGTCGTGCTACAGCCGTGACTCAATTATTCAAGAGGCTAAAGTTTTATTAGGGAATAACATGAGATGTAATTGACAAGAGTTGTCTGCCTATTGAACATCACATGGCGTTTCGTGCTACAGCCGAGGTTGTGTGATGGAATGTAGGATCCCTATTCCCACTAGCATTTCGAATGCTTATTTATTCACTTAGGGGGTTGTATAAATTAGATAAACTAGTGGGAGCCACTTATGAATAAAGACTCGATTCATATAGTGTTTTAATAATGAAATTGAATATTTGCTAAGTGTTGTTATGTGTATATCATTTGCAGACTTAATATATATAGATATATACACTAGGTCTTCTGCACAATCACTCCGTAGCATACTAGATGCTCACATATTGACTGGTCCCAACTATGCTAACTAGCTTCGAAGCTTGAGAAAAGTTGTAACACCCCCAGATCCAGGGTCAGGGATCTGGTCGTTACGGTCTCAATATCCAACCACAAAATCAACATAATTTAAATTACAACCTTGTGACCCAAAACAACAACATAAAACACACCCGTTATAGTCCCAGAGATGAAATCAGAGTAACCAACAATATTATTAATCACAAGTTTGAGTTCTTACAACCCAAAGAATTACAATTGTACAATTACATACTCTTTGCCATCCATTAATAGATACCATAATATAAATACATTTGAGGCTCAATTGCTAACAACTAGCCTACCAGTAGTTGCATCCTCAACAAAGGTAGCCAAGACCTTAGCGGTAAACCTCTGACGGTTGACACTTGCTTACGCTGTGTGCGCCTTGCGCGGCCATCTGATCTAGCTGTTGTTGTGATATTGTTAGAAATGATTGATGAGAACAGTGTTTGGAAGCTATAGTGACAAAACAGAGTTTAGCTGGAAGCAGTAAGAGTTTAGTTAAACACTGACTGGAAGCGCAACAGAGGTTGTTAAACTCTGTAGCGGTATTGTCTGAAGAGTCAACAGTGTTTAAAGGTTGATGCAAGATAAATATGGAAGCAATATCTTTGAAGATTGGAAAGCTGTCAAAGAGATTGAGTTGACTTGGAAGACTGGAGCAATCGTGATTGATATCAATTGTATAGCTTGATTATAGGAGAATCAGTTACTGATTGTACGAAGCTGTATGTTCTATAAATACAGTTAGGTTAACCCTAGAAGGGTAATCGAACATTGAGAAATTCATTGATTGTAACCTAAGCAGCTCTCTGTGATATTTACATCACTGAGAGAGGAATTGTTAATTCCAAACAGTTTTTAATTGTTAAACAGTGTGTTCTTGTTAAGTTACTCATACAGTATTTGATTGCTTTTTGTGTATTCGACCTAACAAGTGGTATCAGAGACTAATCTGTTACTTTATTACAGTTAAAGATCCAAACACAATAGTAATCAATGGCAGAGATACCTCCACCATCTGAGAAAGCCCCTACTACTGTTAGTAGGTATGAAACAATAAGGGTTCCAATACTTAGATCATCAGAGTATGCAATCTGGAAGGTAAAAATGACCATGTTTCTGGAAGCCACAGATCCAGAATACCTTGATAGAATTTATGAAGGTCCTCACAAACCTACAAAGTTATCTGCTGCTGTTGCTGGTGAGGAATCAAAGGTCATTCCAAAAGAAAAGAAAGATCTAACTGCTGAGGATCTTTCATCTATTGCAAAGGATGCAAAAGTGAGACATTTACTTCACAGTGCATTAGACAATGTTATGTCTAATAAAGTGATTAACTGTACAACTGCAAAGGAAATATGGGATGCACTTGAGGTTAGGTGTCAAGGAACTCCTGCAATCAAGAAAAACAGAAGAAACATACTCACTCAGGAGTATGAGCACTTTGAGGCAAAGTCTGATGAAACCATGACAGAAACATTTGACAGATTCTGTAAACTGCTCAATGATTTGTCATTGGTTAACAAAGAGTATGATTTAGAAGACTCGAATCTCAAGTTTCTTCTTTCTCTACCTGAAAAGTGGGATGTGAAAACAACCACTATAAGAGATAATTATGAACTTGGTGAAACAGAGATTGATGAAATTTATGGGCTGCTCAAAACTCATGAATTGGAATTGGAGCAGAGAAACAAAAGATCAAGTAGAAAGTCAAAGTCTGTTGCTCTTAAGGTTGAGGAGAAACCATCAAAGAAAGAGGCATCAAGGAGAAAGGCAAAAGGGAAAGCCTTAGTCATACATTCAGAGAATGAGTCATCAAACACTGATGTTGACTCACACACAGATGAATCATCTGATTCTGAAGATGATGAGGAGATGATGCAAATGGCTGTATTGATGGTAAAGACCTTCAAGAAGATGGGATACAAGAACTTCAAGAAGGGAAAGAGATTCTCCAGGGACTACTCAAAGTCTGACAAGAAGAATTTCAAGAAATCTGAGGGAAAGGACTTCAAATCTGGTAAAAAAGATAAGTCTGAGATTCAATGCTACAAGTGTAAGGAGATGGGTCACTATGCTCCTGAGTGCAAAAAGGGTAAAACTGAAAAGGCACTCTACACCAAAGGCAGAGATTGGGCAGACACTTCAGATTCAGATGAGGAAGTCAATTATGCTCTCATGGCTACTACTCAGACTGAAAATGATGATCTCAAGGTACCTCCAACTACCTATGCTTATAACACTGATAATATAACTGAATTGAGAATCTATCTTAAAGCATTGCATATCAGTTATAGGGATCAGACTTTAGAAAATGAGAGGATAAAGACTGAGTGTTCTCAACTTAAAGAGAGAAATAAACTTGTTGAGGAACAGTTAGAGAACATGAATAAAATTCAAAAAGAGAGAGATGATGCAGTGTTTATTGAACAGGAGTTGCTAGGTAAGTATAAGCAACTAGAATCTGAATTGGAGGATACTAAACACATCATTAAAACTTGGACACACTCTGGTAAAGATACTCAAGAAGTGTTTCAGTCAGATACAGTAGGTCTAGGTTACTCTGAGGGAGATGAACTTAGATTTGAAAATCAGGTAAAAGTTAGACCACATCGTTCATCTGAAGGTAATGTCATGGGAACAGGTGGACCTAAGACTGAAGCACAGAAAAAGGCTGTTAAAGAGTCATATGCTAAAACTTTTGTTAAAGAGGCTAACATTGGTTTAATGACAGATAAACAACTCAAGCATAAGCTTAAGGAGATAAAATCTGTCAACAAACAGAGATTGCCTAAGAAAAACAAAAATGGAAAGGTAGGCATAACATCAGGAATTAAGCCAATGCTTGCTTCATTAGCTCCTAGAAAAACATGCTTTAATTGTGGTAGCACTAATCATCTTGCTAGTTTCTGCAGTAAGAATAAGAACATTAATTCTTTACCCTCTAAAACTGCAGTAAAGAGTGATTATGTGAAAACTAGACCACAGACTTTATGTAAACACTGTGGAAGTACATGGCATTCTATTTACACTTGCAGAGATTATCATGCTATTTACTATAATTACTATGAACCCAAGCCAAATTTGAAATGGGTTAAAGTAAACTCTGCTAATGTAAACTCTGAAAAAGTTAGCTTAAACTCTGTTAATGTGAATTCCGCTGCAAAAGCTAACAGAATTAAGAAAGCCAAAGGATCCAAGCAAGTCTGGATCCTTAAAACTAATAATCAGTGATTGTTTGTGATTGCAGGGCAACAGGGTTAGTACCCTAGTCGTGGACAGTGGATGTTCAGGACACATGACAGGAAATAAAGCCCTGCTATCAGAGTTTGAGGAGAAGGCTGGCCCAGAAGTTTCCTATGGAGATGGCAACATAGGACATACACTGGGATATGGCAATATTAATCTTGGAAATGTCATCATCACAAATGTAGCTCTGGTTCCAGGACTCAAGCATGATCTGCTATCTGTGAGTCAAATCTGTGACAAAGGATATCATGTGGATTTTCAGCCTGAATATTGTCAAGTGATCAGCAAATCTACAGGGAAAGTTGCTCTAGTTGGAAACAGACACAATAACATCTATGAAATTAAATTGTCAACAAACACTGATGGCAAAGCAGTGTGTCTGTCTTCAAGGATGTCCAGTGAAGAGAGTTGGAAATGGTACAAGAAACTCTCTCATTTGAATCTGAACAACATCAATGAGCTAATCAAAAATGATCTTGTAAGAGGTCTACCAAAATCCTTGTTGAATATAGAAGGACTGTGTGATTCTTGTCAAAAGGCCAAACAGAGAAAAGCCTCCTTCAAAAGCAAATCTGAGTCTTCAATTGTTGATCCTTATCATCTACTACATGTTGATCTTTTTGGTCCAGTGAATGTGATGTCTCTTGGAAAGAAGAAATATGCTCTAGTCATTGTTGATGAATATACCAGGTACACATGGGTATATTTTCTTGCAAAGAAGGATGAAACTGCATTAACACTGACAGAACATATAATCCAACTGGACAAAGGGTCAGAGCATCAAGTGAAGATAATCAGAAGTGACAATGGAACTGAGTTCAGGAATTCATCAATGGAAGAATTTTGCAAGAGTAAAGGAATCAAACAAGAGTTTTCTGCACCTGGCACTCCACAACAAAATGGTGTAGTGGAGAGGAAGAACAGAACCTTGATAGAAGCTGCCAGAACCATGCTAGATGAAGCAAAGTTGCCAACATATTTCTGGGCAGAAGCAGTTCAAACTGCTTGTTTTACTCAAAATGCAACACTGATCAACAAGCATGGTAAAACACCATATGAAATGGTGAAGAAGAAGAAGCCAAATCTAAAATATTTTCATATTTTTGGATGCAAATGCTTTGTGTTGAAGACTCATCCTGAACAGTTGACCAAATTTGACCTAAAGGCAGATGAAGGAATTTTTGTTGGCTATCCACTGTCAACTAAAGCATTCAGAGTTTATAATCTGAGAACCAGAGTGATCATGGAATCAATTCATGTGTCATTTGATGACAAGAAAATAACTGGATTTGAAGATGTAAATGAACATGATCAACTGCACTTTGAAAATGAAGATATATTCTCTGAAGTAAACTCTGATCAGACTGATTTGACAAACTCTGTTGATCTAAACTCTGAACCTCTACTGGTAAATACTGAAGAAACTCTTCAATCAGAAACAAGGGAAGAACCAGTTGAGGGGGAGCATGAAGAATCACATCAAAGTGATAATTCAAACACTGAAAGTGACTCAGTCGATGATTCTGAATCAAACTCTGTTGATTCAAACTCTGTTGATAATTCTGAGAAGTCACATTCAGGGGAAGCATCAGAAAATGAAGAAAGGCACCAAGAAAATCAGGAGAGCATGGATCAAGGGGGAGGATCACATGATGATAGAAGCAATCTGCCTTCTGCAAGAAAATGGACTAAATCTCATACACCTGATTTGATTATTGGTGATCCAGATGCAAAAGTAAGGACAAGAAGTGCAACAACAAATGAATGTCTGTTTCATGCATTCTTGTCACAAACTGAGCCAAAGAAAGTGGAAGAAGCTCTTAAAGATGCTGACTGGATAACAGCAATGCAAGAAGAGCTAAATGAATTTGAAAGAAATGAAGTGTGGACACTTGTACCAAGGCCCAAGAACAGATCCATTGTTGGTACTAAATGGGTTTTTAGGAATAAAACTGACAGTGAGGGTGTTATCACAAGGAACAAGGCAAGACTGGTTGCAAAAGGCTACTCACAACAAGAAGGAATAGACTATGATGAAACATTTGCTCCAGTGGCAAGATTGGAGGCAATCAGAATCTTTCTTGCATATGCCTCTCATAAGAAATTCAAAGTGTTTCAGATGGATGTAAAAAGTGCATTTTTGAATGGAAAACTTGAAGAAGAAGTGTTTGTGGAACAACCACCAGGTTTTGTAGATCCAAAATATCCAGACTATGTCTACAGATTAGACAAGGCACTCTATGGACTTAAGCAGGCACCAAGGGCATGGTATGAAACCCTTGCCAAATTTCTACTAGAAAGTGGATTTCACAGAGGTACTATTGACAAAACTCTGTTTTACTTCCAAACTGGTAGTGACTTGCTTTTAGTTCAGATATATGTAGATGACATCATTTTTGGATCTACTAATGATAAACTCTGTAAGAAGTTTGCCAAACTCATGCAGTCAAGATATCAAATGAGTATGATGGGAGAGCTTAGTTATTTTCTAGGCCTACAGGTGAAGCAAACAGATGATGGAATTTTTATAAATCAAGCAAAATATACCAGAAACCTTCTCAAGAAATTTGGTATGCTTGATTGTTCATCTGCAACAACTCCCATGGCAACTGCAACAAAATTGGACAAAGATGCAGGGTCATCAGTAGATATGACAAGTTACAGAGGAATGATTGGTTCTTTACTCTATTTGACAGCTAGCAGACCTGATATCATGTATGCAACTTATTTGTGTGCAAGATTCCAGGCAGATCCAAGAGAACCACATTTAACAGCAGTAAAGAGGATATTTAAGTACCTCAAGGGCACTATAACTTTGGGGCTGTGGTATCCAAGAGAATCAGAGTTTAAACTTCTTGGTTACTCTGATGCAGACTTTGCAGGATGTAAGATAGACAGAAAAAGCACCAGTGGAAGTTGTCAGTTTCTGGGTGACAGACTTGTTTCCTGGTACAGCAAGAAACAGAAGTCAATATCTACATCTACAGCTGAAGCAGAATATATTGCTGCTGGTAGCTGCTGTGCACAGATTTTATGGATGAAGAATCAACTGCTGGATTATGGATTAAGGTATACCAAGATACCTATTTACTGTGATAATCAAAGTGCTATTGCAATGACAGGTAATCCAGTGCAACATTCAATGACAAAGCACATCAGCATAAGGTATCACTTCATCAGAGAGCATGTAGAGGAAGGCAACATTGAGCTTCACTTTGTGTCTACAGAACAACAACTTGCAGATATCTTCACCAAGCCATTGAGTGAAGTTACATTTACAAGACTGGTCAATGAACTAGGAATGGTCTCTAGTTTTGACTAGAGATGTTGGTTAGACTCAAAAACTCTTTGCTCATATGTTACAAATTGTTAAGTGATTATGTGAACCTTAGTATTAAACTCTGTTCTGCATGCTTATGTTTAAAACTTGTTAAACTCTGTCAGCATGTCTGTTTGTTAAACACTGTTAACATGTTAGATACACTCAGTAAATTCAGAATTGATTATTGTCTGAATGAAAACACCAATGAAGAAAATGTATGAAGCATGATTCTCAGTAAATAAATCATGATTCTTTCTGAGTCACTGTAATCTAATCAGACTTTGTGCAGTAAATCAACACAGCATGATACTGTTTCATATTTATAGCATCTCTTAGTTTATTCAGTCCTAAACTCTGAGTCTATGAATATTGTGTGCATTGCCTCTCATAAATAATTTTGGTTATTGATGAACTCTAAACTCTGATTAGTGACATTCTGGTTCCAAAGGTATGGTTCCTGATGATTCCTTGTTTGTACTTGTGAAAATCATAAAACTTGAGATGGGTCATTGATTAGTTTGATGAGTTCAGAATCATGTATACACCCTGTGAGAGTTTGAGCCAAATCAGTGATTGATACATTTTCTATCAATCAGTATTTATTGTTGTGTGATATTCATCAGGAAGTATGTTTCTCTAGAACTTGTATTAAACCATTTTGAGATTACATGATATGTGTGTGCATGAAAATGATAAAGGCAATAGGATTTACCATTTCTTCAAACATTGTTCAAAATTCTTTTGAACTTTGTTCAAACACTGTATAAACACTGTTCATAATTTCCATCCTTAGTAAACCTCCTTGAGCCTTATTAACTGCTCATTTTTCTTATACTCTGAAGAGTTAAGAGCAGTTATATATTTTTTTTTTCAAGCAAATGAGTGTTTCTCAAGAAAAGAAAAGTTTACTCAGTATATATATGCAAAATAAAAAAAAATAATAATAATAATAAAAAAAAGAAAAAAAAAGGCATATATACTGATCGTGTACAAATATGTACTAACATTGTGACTGAACACTTTGTTCTATTGAAATGTTCAGCTTGAACTCACTCATGAGTAAAACATCTCTTTTCATCTGTTTGATCTTACTCCATTTAAACCCTGAATAAAGTCCTTTTGATTGGTGCATACATGTATTCAAAGTAGTGTAGAATTGGTGGACATTCAAGCATATGGTAGATTCTGCTATTTCTGATTGAATGTGAGTGTAAACAATTCACCTAAACACTTGTGTGTTTGAGAGTTTGTGAGATTATCCAGATCATGACTGTTATTCACTGAATGATACTCTGATTTCTATCTCTTGATCTTTTTGTCTTCAAAGACTGTGTGCTTACTTGGATAATCATGGACATCAAAGGGAATAGAAGTTTTCAGATTTCTGTATTACAGTAACTATAGAGTTTAGCATTCATCAAACAATCAGTGTTTACTATGAGAGTTTGTGCATTCAGTGTTTATTGATTTTTGTTATGGATTTTATGAAATATTAGATGCTCTAAAAATTGATTTCAGTAAACTCTGCTTCACACACACTGATATTCACACTGTGCAATTTTTGAAAGGGTTTGAGTGATAAAGTTGGAAAATTGATAAACACTGTTGAGTTGTGTTAAGTACTCTAAGGTACAGTTTCATTTAGGTGATTTGACTATTTTGGAGTAATTGAGGTAGTTGACAACTGTTAAATAGTGTAAGTGTCGTGATTATAGGAATGACAGCGGTAATTATTAAGTGATCCATTGGTTGTTTGACACGTGTCCCATGATAGTGTCCCACTCACACATTACTCTACAACAGTTGCGTGCTTTTACTAAATAAACGATTGAGTTTTAATTTTACTCTAATCGTCTTTAGTCTCTCACTCCATATCGATTCACCTTCACCCACTCACAGTTACTTGCATACTCTTACACATTCAAAACTCTTATTCATTCTCCTTCACCTTTTGATAAACACTTACAGTGCATACACATCTTTTCTCTAAATATCTTCGTATCATATCTTACTAATGGCAACTAAAGTGTTTGATGCAGCAGGGTTAGTTTTTCTTCCTAGCAACTATGCGGCACCACTGGAGAATGCAAATGCTCCAGAGGCGTTTCATTTGTTCCAAAATTTCTTGAAAGATTCTGAAATAGGGAAGGCTTTAACTGCACCACCAATATTATCTGCATCACAAATTGCTGCTTTCTGGACAAACTCTGTATATGATGATGGAGAAGAGTCTGGCACTCCTACAATTACTTTCACTCATGATGAATCAGAGTATATCATTACTCCAACTACTGTTAGGGATGTTCTGGATTTTGAGACACACACTTCTTACAGTGTTGTTGGTCATGATCACTTGAGGACAATGTTGGAGCAAATTGGATGTGCAAGAAACTTGAATAAGATAGGGTCTTTGAGACGGCCAAGTTTGAGAAAGGAATGGAGTTTCTTCTTTGATTGCATCACAAGAGCTTTTGGAAAGAAGATAACAAACTGGGATGCACTTCCTCTTGATACTCTCCAAATTGGTCATGCTCTATTATATGGAGGTAATTTTGATTTTGGTAGACTAGTGCTAATGAACTTGGGAGAACGTTTGTCTGAGACTACTACTGTCTATTTTGCTCGTTTTTGTCAATTGCTATTTACTGCCTGTGTGCCTAACATTCAAATTGATGAAGCTGATGTGATTCAGCCTTTTCAAGTTGCTAAAAGAATGTTTTCTGATTTGACAAACAAAGATGTTACTAAACAGCAAATACCAGATATGTTTATGCCTTTAGCCTTACAGAACTATGTAAACCAACCTCAAGATCCTCAATCACCACAACAAATGCCTGAACCATTAGACACCATAAACTCTGAACCAACACTTACAACACCCACAACCACTGTACCTACTACATCTCATCAACCACAACTAGAAACCTTAAACTCTTCACCAATAAACTCTCCAACAATAAACTCTCCACCATTAAACACTGAAACCTTAAACACTGAAACTTTAAACTCTGAGCCAGCACCTACTGAAACAGCCAAAACCAAGCCAAAGAGAAAGAAACACACCGCTCAAAACACTAAACACTCAAAGGCTAAACAGACATTACCTGGAGCTGTTTATACAAGAAGGAAGAAACAAAAGGCAAACAGACCTTCACTTTCACCACCAAGAGAGAGCTCAAGTGAAGATGAAGAGGAGATTGTAGTGCCTCCAATCAAGAAGAGGATATTGTGGCTGACAAAGTTGAAATACCTGTAGAGGTTGAAATGCCTGCAGAGGATACTGTTAATGTTGAAATACCTACAGAGGATAAAATGCCTGTAGAAGAGGATCAAAGAGATGGTTTTTCACCAGTGCATGATGTTCTTGATTCAATTCTTGATCCTATCTCACCTATTGCTAACATTGAAGCTCCTGGTGTAGTTGATGAGCCTGCAGTAAATGTTCCTGAAGCTGCAGCATCACACACAGAGTTGGTATCTACTGCTTCTCCTATTGCAGACAAAGGTGATGAAGTTGATCAGGCAACAAAGGAAAATTCTGAATCTATGCCTGTTGAAGCTACAAAAGCAAACTCTGTTGCAGAGCCTGTGCAACATGAGGTGACTATGGAAAAGGTTACAGAAGTTGTTGAAGAAACTGTGGCTGACACTGCTCAGAACAGTGGTTCTTTAAAAGGTGATCAAGCTAAAGATGCAAGTGCTGAAGATGAGTCTGACAGTAGTGCAAACTCTGATTCTTTTGTGAGTGCACCAGCACAGACAGATAATAAGCATACACCTTTTGATCAGCCTTGTCCATCTCATGCAGTTGAAGTAGAGCATCTTGCTAAATCTGCTGAAAATTGGTATAAACAAGACTGTATTTTTCCAAAAGGGAGAGCAGCTGAGTTTGTTAAGCAAACTGCAAAGCAAATTTCAAATCCAGAGATCTTATCCTGTTTAAAGGAAACTGTGGTACAAGTCAAGACTCTGGAAGGCAATTTTGCTGAAACAAAACAAGAGATTGTTTCTTTAAAGACTGAGATACAGTCAAGAGAATTGAAGATGGAAAGAGAGTCCAAAATAAAAGCTGTCCAGCTGTCTAAAGTTCAAGACACTCTCTTTGCCAGGCTAGGAAAAGTTGAAGAAAATCAAACTGCTTTGTTTTCTAAGGTGGATTCCATTGCTAACTCTTTGGAGCTCATTACATCAATACTCATTCCTGATGATGTCAAAAAGGGGGAGAGAGTTGCTAAGTCTAAATGCAAAGTTTCTCAAACTCTGACTCAAAAGGATGATGCTGGAGATGGAGGGGCAAGTGATAAGAGTAAGATCTTAAACTCTGAAAGGCAAACTCTGAGATCTGGCAAATCTTTTAAATCACAGTCTGTTGGAATAAACACTGAAACTCAAGGTACTTCAAAAACCAAGAGTTTGGAATTAATTTCAAATCCAAAGACTGATGAGGAGTTAGCTGTTAAGATTTTTATGGAAGAAAATGCTACAGGAGTTACTTTAGAAGATGCTAAAGCTGAAGAGAAGAGTTTACAAGAAAAGCATTTGAAAGCTTTAAAGTCTGAAAAAGCAAAGAAGAATGTGAAAGTTGCTAAAGCTGCAAAGCCTGTTCTTAAAGGCATTCAAATCAAAGAACCAGTTGGTACAAATCAAAGAATGCAAGTATTTAGAAAACCAACAGATGCAGAAGCTAAGCAAAAGCTGAAAAGTATTGTTACAACCTCTGTTGATACACATGTTGTACAGAAAAATGAAGACACAACCTCTGTTGCTGCACAAGTTGTGACCACACCATTATTGTCTTCTCAGTTGAAATCAACATTTAAGAAAGGTGCTCTTCATGACTCAAGACTAGAAGCTACAATTCCAATGGATTTTACTGATGATGGAGCTTTATCTAGTAAAGTTGGATACAACAAAGGAGGCATAGGCTCACACAGAGATAAAAGGCAATATGTTGGTCCTAGAGATCCTTCTTCACTGTCTGTTCCAGGTCGTGGTGTCACTCAAGAGAGTTTAGACAAACTGGAATCAGTACAGCTTGTATATCAGAAGAGTCTAGAGAAGGATTTTTTGCTATATTTCATGGCTGATGGAACAGTATTTAAAGTTTCTGAAAAAGATATCGAATTAAAATACTGGGAAGAACTTGAATATGTTCTGTATATTTTCAGAGTGAGAAATCAAAGAGCTCAGTCAGTTGCAAATGTGCTTAGACAAAGAATGATTCAAAACCTTGCAAGAAGGCAAATGAAATTCAACAGCAAGTATGTTCCTAAATACAGAGATTGGAATGGAAATCTGATAAAAATGGAGAAAGGGACTACAAAACTGAAGACTGATCTTGGAGTTACTGTTCTGGATTTCAATGTAAAGTCTGAAGAAGTGAAGTACATAAGGCTGGGAAATGAAATTAGAAGAAACAAAATCTACGATCTTAGAGCTGCTATCTATCAAACTGATGAGAATGATTCTCAGTTGAGAGAAATCAAGGAAGCTATGCAGATAGAGCTTGAAAATGCTGAAAGAAGGTTGCTTATAGACTATCTCAGAACAATGCCTGATCTTCAAGAGATTAGAAATTAAAGTCTGTAAGAATTTTTCTTATTTTCTGTAGAATTTGTTAAGTAATAGCTTAAACTCTGTTTGTATGTTAAACACTGTAAAACTTTGTATTTGTTTTGACATCATCATTTACTGTAAACTTGTACATTCTTGCTAATGGACAAGTTGGGGGAGATTGTTAGAAATGATTGATGAGAACAGTGTTTGGAAGCTATATTGACAAAACAGAGTTTAGCTGGAAGCAGTCAGAGTTTAGTTAAACACTGACTGGAAGCGCAACAGAGGTTGTTAAACTCTGTAGCGGTATTGTCTGAAGAGTCAACAGTGTTTAAAGGTTGATGCAAGATAAATATGGAAGCAATATCTTTGAAGATTGGAAAGCTGTCAAAGAGATTGAGTTGACTTGGAAGACTGGAGCAATCGTGATTGATATCAATTGTATAGCTTGATTATAGGAGAATCAGTTACTGATTGTACGAAGCTGTATGTTCTATAAATACAGTTAGGTTAACCCTAGAAGGGTAATCGAACATTGAGAAATTCATTGATTGTAACCTAAGCAGCTCTCTGTGATATTTACATCACTGAGAGAGGAATTGTTAATTCCAAACAGTTTTTAATTGTTAAACAGTGTGTTCTTGTTAAGTTACTCATACAGTATTTGATTGCTTTTTGTGTATTCGACCTAACAGATATAAATAAATAAAGCAAGGGTGAGCAATAGCCCACCAGAATATAATTGAACAGTGATAATATATAACAGTCCAAAATATCTTTGAAACCATATGCCATGCATTAACGATGTAGTACCAATATAAGGTATGAGATGAAGTTACAAGGTAACTCAAAAATATATTTGTTTTGAATAAATATCTGCTATGCAAAAGATAAGCAAGATATTCTCAATTATCATAAAAGAGGAACTTGCAGGAAAAATATTGCAATTCCGGTTTCAACACTTTTTCACCTTGCCAACACCAACAGTGTTGCAGAAATTTCTCACTTTTAGAAGATGAACTAATACGGGAGCATTGCCGCGCCAGATGCCCTAACGTTTACGATGATCAGTCGTATGTCATGCATCTCATCAGTCGTTCTCTACATGTAGAAGGTAGCTCCGACGGAATTACTTATCTACCGCCCTCTGGAACTCCTCAGCCAACGGTTGGGCTATTGCTGGACCGGTGCCACTCGGCCACTTACGCGTCTCCTAGTTCGAATATCATCCATGACTCTGAAACGTAAAGTTCGTCCCCCTTTTCCCCAAGTGTAACACTTGTTGATAGGACTCCACAAAGTAGTCGTATCTAATTGGAAAGGAAAATTCACCAATATTTCCCAAGCTGATGCTTGTTAATGGATATAAACTTGTTACATCAATCATACCCCTCGAGCGTTGAGGAGGTAACCAAAAGACTCATATCGATGCTTGAAAGAATCAAGATGTGAGTGACAAGATAGTTTTAGCAAGTATAGGACCGGGCAATCCAATAAATAACATCTCCAAGTGAGGTCCCCTTATAAAATTTTTGGAAGTTGAGCGAGTATTTAAATCTTCTTATAAGATAGATTTAAATGAAAATAAAGTTTTGGGAACCTCCCCTTGATAAAATAGTCATAAAAGACTCCAAAATATTTTACATAATATCTGAAGGTGAAGGATAACCTTTGAATAATATAAATCATTACAAAAAGAATTCAAAAGAATGTTATAAAATATTCCAAGAATATTTATTAAGTCAATAATAATTACGGAATATTATTAAATCATAATATTGCTCGTAAGTAATCCTCGAATGAATATATAGAATTATTTATTAAATAAATCTCTTCTTAAATGAATATTTAAAATAATATTCATCGAATAAATAAACTTAAATAAATATTTAAAATAATATTTACTGAATAAATCAAACCTTAAATGAACATTTGAAAATAATATTCATTTAACAATTAACATTCCAAATAAATATCCAAATAATATTCATTAAACAAATAATATTCTAAATGAATATCCCAAAATAATATTCATTTGACAAATAATATTCTAAATGAATATCCGAATAATATTCATTTAGTAATCAAAACTTTAAAGGAATATTCGAAGTAATATTCCTTGAGTAAATAGAACTTCCAATGAATATTTTAAAATAATATTCATTAAGTAAATCAAACCTTAAATGAATATTCGAAAGTAATATTCATTAAATAAATAAAGATCAAATGAATATTCCAAATAATAATAAGTAAGCCAAATGAATATTTGGGAATGATATTCGTCAACCAAATAACTCTAATGAATATTCAAAATAATATTCATTAACTAAATAACTCCAATGAATGATCAAAATAATACTCATTAAATAAATGACATTCTAAATGAATATTAAAATAATATTCATTAAATATTCCTTCACTGAGGTAATACTCAAATAACGTTCCTCGAAAGATTCGTAATCGAATAAAAATCCTCGAAGTAATGAATTTGTCGCTGGGATCCCTCCGGGTTTCCACGACTATTTCTATATTACAAAATATCGACTCCCGGTCTATATTTGAAGTATGAATATCATACGCCCTTCGCTAAGGGTCTTAACCAAACAATCCGGCTTATAACTGGTATTTCATATATAGTCTATAAGCCGATATCAATTCAGGGAACAAGTAATTCAATATTAACTTGAAAGTAGGCATGCATGCTATGGCATATGTATAAAACAATCATCATATATATTATCACAACAACAGTTCCAAGTATTGGAAACTTGCCTGGGAATTGAGTGCGGGTAGGGGTAATGTGTCCCGGGTCAGCTCGACAATCTATAAACAATCAGAATATTTAAGATTAACCACTTAACGCTTATTAAAAGGCTAAGTATAAACTCCACTTAAATCGAAACATGTTTTCGAGTTATCTCGTTACGTCTCTTTTAGTGTAACTCTTTTTATCACCGATACGATCCGACATTCGTTCGTTATCAAGACATGTCATCATGCTTATACTTGGTATATACTTAAGTCGTATAAGTTCTAAGGTTGGTCGTTTACGAATCAAGATTATACCTCGAGTGTTATCGCCCGTTTTCTAAGTTATAACCAAAGTCATACCTTTAAGGGGTTCGTTCGCGTTTAACCTCGATTCAAACATTTTTATAAAATCGGAAAACGATCCATTCGACATGTGGTTTTCTCCCACACCTTCCTTTTTACCTCTAATATTTAATTAATAAGATTCGCCACTGATTAAACGACATTTAAGGGAATCAATTTCAATTACGAACCTTCGTTTACGATTTCGAACCACTTTTACGAATTTAATCATAACTCCTAAACCGTAAGTCCATTTCATGCGATCTTTATATCAAAACGAAGCTTGTAACATGGTCTAGCTAATCATGGCATAAGTCGAAGCTATTCAGTGAGTTAAAGCTACTGTGATGCACGGTTACTTAAGGTTTAACGAAAATCGGGCATTACGACGGCTATACAACGAACGTTCCAAAAATTACTACAATCAAACCAAGCCACACCGGGCATCCATAACACTTATACACATGGTTCTCATCTCAACAATCTCAAGAACACAATATTTTACCAACATAATCATCATCTCTTAAATCCATTAGATCTACCACATAATCATGATTATAACATCACTAACATGCTCCTAACACTTATATCTATCAAGAACATTCATAAACTCAAAGTAGGCCTAGGGTTTCAAGATCATTATACCTTCTTGAGAGTGTGGTATGGCCTTACAAAGCTTGGTATGGTCCTTGTCTAGCTTTAACAACCCTAAGATCAACCAAAGAAACATGAAAATCAAAGTTAGTTCTTGAAGAACACTATTCACCCTCCTCTTTAATGATTTTTTTTGAAAATGGAAAAAGAAGAGATTGAAGCTAGGATTTTGAGGAGATCATTTTTATGAATTATAGGACTCACATAAAAAGTTTCAAGACCAAACAATGGTTGGAAGTGGGATTTGGATCTTGGAATTTCCAAGAAAGCCGAATGGTGCTAGTAAGGAGAGAATGAAGTTTTTGCTTGGTCTCTTGTTTGGCTCATGTGGTGAAAATGAATTATTGTGATGTTAGACAAATATCTTTGGTCATAAAGTAGCTTTATTAAAGCTAATGGTCATGCATGATGTGTTTTGAATGGACAAATGTCATTGCTTTGTGGTGAGATGATCAAGTGGTGTTAAGTACTAGTTTAAATCTCTAAGTATTGGTTACTTATGTGACTACATGGTTGATAGATATTTATCACTTGCACACATGCATGCATCTTGCTTCCTCTACTTGATTCTTTGTCCGTTTATTGCTTAATTCGTTGATCGTTTAAGGGAATAACTCATTCGTTTCTAGTTAGGGTTTTACCGAAAACCTTCTTAATAATTCTAATACTATTCTTCATCTTTCTTAATACTTCTCGAATCTAAATTCCTTAATTCCCTTTTATAAATCCTTAAGTCTTGCAGTGTCTAGGGAAATCTCGGAGAAAATAAAAGTGCTCTTTTTCTGAATCCGACAACTTTTACATACACTTATTTTCCTCCTGGATCACTAATACGAACTCAGAAATCCGTTCCGAATACCGGGTATAACATTTTTATAATAATATTCCAAATTCCACCAAAATCACTATTCATCACTTATTTTTATTTAATTCCTATAATTAGGAAAATGAACCTGGTTCACCCTCGAGTGTTCCTTAACCTTCTTACGGAATCGCTGGACTTATATAGATATTGATTTGGATGACACGAGGGTATCTATTTCTCTCTAGGGAATCTTATCTAAACTTTCTAGGAGATAGATTATTCTAATCTAAGTTATCACCCAATAGCATCCTTCAGGACATATAACCTTGGAATCTTTTATCCTTCCATTATTCATCCTTTAAAGCCAGTATTACATTGTAGTTGTAACCACTGTTCACTCTTACATCAATACATAATAAAAGTTTTAATTCTACCCAAAAATCTGGGTTCTTACAGTCTCCCCTCCTTAAAAGGATTCCGTCCCGGAATCAGGTAGAAGGCAATTGGGTACTTGTTGGTTATTTCACTTTCCAATTCTCTAGTTGATCCTTACACATTCCAATCTTTCTAAAGCACATCGCACTGGTGTTACAATACACCCTTTATCCGTTCTACCAATTCTCTGATACTTTCGCATGACACATTAACCGGTATACGCTCTTGTCCGGTCTTATACTATTAACCTTATTGGTACGTGCAGTGACTTCGGTATCACTAACGCGCTACGAAATTCGGAGATACTCTCACTCGTAATTTTGCAATTCCTAATCTTCGCAATCTCGATGTATATATATTGAATTAGAAGAATTTATTGAGAGATCACTATGATCAATGAACATTTGTTATATTGCATAGCTAGTACAGAAGGGGGCCAGCCTTTAGTACTTGACAAGCAATTAAACAATTAATGGCATTCCACTTAGACTCCTATCACACAGACAGAGAGTCACGTAGTATTACCTCCCCTCCTTAAAGGGTTGTTCTTCTCATTTTAGAAGAAGGTAAATAAGGGAGAAGAAAAGGAGCGAATTTCAAAGAATCATATAAGAAAGTTTTCATGATTGTCAAAATATCATACTTAGAATTTACCTCTGAACTATAGAGGTTTATTAGAGAAAAAAAGTAATCATATTCGTATTAAATACTAATTTTTTCGTAATCTCACATATCACATGTCCTTGCTGCTCTGTCCATCATTCTATGGACCTATACTCTTGCTCGATATTAGCACCACTAACTTTTTGGAAAATCCTTCAACCTCTCAGGTTAAATCTTGGATCTCCCGCTTGACATTATTATTACTCACATTTCATGCCCCGACACTGGCTCTTTCATACTCATAATTCTAACACTATCAGGTTGTCATTCCGAGAGCTCGTTAAGAAAACCCATTCCTCACTCCATTCATAACATTCCTTGCTTCACATTCCATAATTATTTCCCAATCTTTTCTTTATCAATCACATCCTTCATATTATCTAATTCTTATTTACTCTTGTTGTTTAACTCTACCGTCATCTCAGTGTTGAGACACTCGCCACCTTTACTCAATACGTGTTACACGTTTGGGGTCGAATTTTCCTTTGTTCAACCGTCTAGATTTCACTTTCTCATTCCATGAGTCTCTTTATTTCTCAATCAACTATTCCATATTTCCTCGGATTTTCCAAACTTAAAAGGAGTCAATTTGTATGTCATTCATGCTCCTAATTCCAACTTTCCGTTTTGGCCAATACCCTTACCTTGCCAATTCCATACTCTTCTCGCTTCATTACTGGAGTTTCTCATGAGTCTGCCTATCTGACTCTCTTATTAATTCCCAATTCTATTTCCATCTCTATCCGTCTCTTGTCTTTATTTCTACTATAATCATTTTATGAACCATCATAACCTAATTCTTCATTTCAAATATCCCGTCGTTCCAGAAATTACACCATCCGAAATAAACCTGGATGATTTCTCTAACTTAGATTCAATTCGACATTTCCACAGTCGTTACCACCTAATTTCTCAGAAGGATCACCATCGCTTATCGTTTACGCAGTGATTTAATAACTAAGCATCATAATTATCAATTCAAGATCCTCTAGGAAAACAAAATAATCACTATTTCCTATCCATAAGGAACGCTTCCTGAACTTGACGTAGATATTACATGAAGCAGATAAAATTATAGGAAAGCTTCCAGCATCGCAGCTGGAACAGGCTGGTGAGATTATTAATCATATATCTCCGGTAGAAGACTAAAAGCTTATCGGTTTGCTTAATCGCTTGCCAACCTCATAATTCTCTATCTTGTTTGCACAGAAATACACCAACATAAACTTGCTTGTCATTCATCATCGTGCCATTTGGCTTATCAGTATTTGTACCCTTTCTATTTCTGGTCATTTACTACCCATTCATTGTTACTTAACCTCCCCTCTCTCTTTCCAAAGAAAAGGCGAGTCTCTTGGGGAATTTGGTCTGGTCTGTCGTAGAGCCTCCTAATGTCGGTAATGTGCTACTGGCAACATCAGGAATCGAATCTTTACTTAAACTATTCTTATAGTTGATCCTGGCAAAATCATTAGACGGAATGTAACTTCCTCCACCACATTATGACCATCAAGGTCCTTACATTATCATTCTATTTCTTTGGTCTGAGCATTTATGCTTACTCCCCTATAATTAAAGTGTCGGCCACCTCGTTGGCCTTTCCTGATTATAATAATTTCTTGAGATCAATGTTTTCTAGATCTATTCCAACTCAGGGTGGAAGCATTCTCCCTTAAATTCTGCTGAATGAGAGAAAGCATCTATCAGTCTTTTCCAAAATTCATTGCTTCCACCTTTCTAGTGCGATCTTGACTACAGGTACTCCAAATCATACCTAGGATATTTCCTTACTTAACTCCCTTCTTGTTTTTAGGATAATCTCAACCTTATTGGTTCAATCCATACTTTCTCATGGTTTCACACCTAATTCCTCTGGCCGTATTGTTACTATGTCATACATTCCTTACCAAACTTCCCTTTCTGAAGTTCAGAACATTACCTCTTCCCTTATAGGGTTCCTTAGGTCATCCTCATCATTCATCCTATATCTTCTGGGTACAAGGTATATCAAACATCATTAACCAATTCTATAACGATTCTGTCTATGTACTTTTCGAGACTCCTTTCCACAAATCCTTATAGGTTATTGATACCTTGGTCGATTCAACTTATATCGTCTAATTTCACAGTGCCTATTGTTAGGGGTGATGCTATTCTTTGTGCATCCCCCAGGGTTCGTCTTAATATATGGACATTCTATGCTCAATTCTAGTTTCAAGGAATACTTATATCCTGTACTTGGCAATTATATATCCATAATAAGGGTCTCTTTTCAATCATTCCAATCTTGATAATCTATAGGTAGCTTAATGTTACCTCTCCTTTCAAACGAATGTCAGTCTATATGACTTTCCCAAAAGACAACGTATGTCTATCTGTCTTTCTTACAGAACTTGGTAATGGTAGCAATGATGCTCTGGAAGATATTGGTCGTGTTCAACGTGAATCTCTTAGTGTCTAATGCTCTTTTTGAGGACGCTAAGCTTCAGATAACATTTATACATCATACTGCACCATCTCCGACAATCCTCATAACCTTTACTGGTCACCATCCTCATTCCCAACACATCCATGGTATTTATAAAATCCATCATCATGTATCTCAATTCATTCTTCATCAAAAGTTCTCGCGGTTGGCACTTTGTTAGAAGCACCCCGCTTTGTCCTTACATTGCTGGTTCAATCACTTGATAATCCTTAGTGACTTGCCCCACTGGCCATGCTAAAATATGTGAGTTTAGGGGTCGGCTAATAGCATTACTTTTCTAGCAATTGCTGGCATAGTGCCTTCTACTTGATGCCTTTTGATCTTTTCAAAAACTTCACTCCATATAAGTCTCAATATCCAACCACAAAATCAACATAATTTAAATTACAACCTTGTGAATTTTATGAAATTTCTAATCTTTGCCAGTGTGGTTGGCCAATCTTCATTTGAAACTGTCTTTATCTTGGTAGGGCCGACCAACACTACTCTTATTGATCATGTGTCCTATTGCTGGACTTCATTTTGCCAAAGCTCTTATTTCGAGAACATGTCCTACACCTGTTCTATCAGGTTGCACCTAGAAGCATTCTCAATTACATCTCGACCACTGCTCGCCTTGCCTAATCCATTTATGATTCAGTGTCAGAATAAACTTAAGGTAACTACCATAATCCATTCAAGGAAAAGAAAGAATTTAATATTCTTCTGAATCACATGCAACTAATGTTTCTGGTTCATCATTTCACTGAATTGAACTGAACTTATACTTGGTTTCTTGACGATAGCCTCATTACTAGTTTATCATAGACTCACTGGTCTTTTAGTCTTGTAGGTTTTGAGATCATTGTCTTGCTTACTATTTCCTTATATACTTTATTCAATCATGCCATCACCTTTCAATGTCTTTATTTTCTAAGTTGATCCATTCATAAAATGGATATTTCCTTGAACCCAACCACCTCATCAATCTAAGTTTGACTTTACAAATTATCACTCATGAAATCTGCCTTCTCATGGCGAATTATCCTTAACCACATTCACACTAATTCATTTATCTGAAGATATGGCACTTGCCACCTATGTCTTAACTATTCCTAGGGACTCTGCTCCCCGTCCTATATCAATGTCTTTGATAATCATGCATCATTCTAATTCCTTTCTCATTAATCTGAAAGTCTCCAAGGATTCTTATCTATCCTTACATAAGATCTTGAGTAATTCCTCAAATCCATCTTACTTGCTGGCACTTCATTCGGTAGTCCGGCTATGAATCCAATATGCCTCTTTAATTCTCTTAATAATATCTCAATTCTTTAAGCTCACTTCTCTGAGCACTATATCTAGATTCTTACAGTCTCTCTGGCTGCAGCCCTCATCTCCTCAAGGTAAACTTCCCTATCTCTAACAGGATTCTCCCTCTCTGCTGGAACCTCTTCCGGGTCCTCAGTAGGGTACTCTATCGAATCCACCATCCGATCTTCAACATCAAAACAAGCATCATTATGTTACTGCTCGTAATCCCCAAGGTCTGTCGCCTTACTAGTCGATACAAGAACGAGCTAAGTTACTATCATGATACTTTAGGGTTCCCATAAGGGTTTTATACGTCAGTACTACATTAAGTAGTCCGACCATGAACTTGGCAAGAGTTCTTATTATCTTAATGAATTTATTGTTTTAACGTCGCATCATCTCTGGGATATATAACGCTCTCTCTGATACCATTTCTGTAACACCCCCAGATCCAGGGTCAGGGATCTGGTCGTTACGGTCTCAATATCCAACCACAAAATCAACATAATTTAAATTACAACCTTGTGACCCAAAACAACAACATAAAACACACCCGTTATAGTCCCAGAGATGAAATCAGAGTAACCA
This sequence comes from Kitagawia praeruptora, assembly GCA_037693485.1. Taxonomy (NCBI): domain Eukaryota; kingdom Viridiplantae; phylum Streptophyta; class Magnoliopsida; order Apiales; family Apiaceae; genus Kitagawia; species Kitagawia praeruptora. The sequence continues at coordinate 1,469,730 of CM075349.1, forward strand.
ACAATATTATTAATCACAAGTTTGAGTTCTTACAACCCAAAGAATTACAATTGTACAATTACATACTCTTTGCCATCCATTAATAGATACCATAATATAAATACATTTGAGGCTCAATTGCTAACAACTAGCCTACCAGTAGTTGCATCCTCAACAAAGGTAGCCAAGACCTTAGCGGTAAACCTCTGACGGTTGACACTTGCTTACGCTGTGTGCGCCTTGCGCGGCCATCTGATCTAGCTGTTGTTGTGATATAAATAAATAAAGCAAGGGTGAGCAATAGCCCACCAGAATATAATTGAACAGTGATAATATATAACAGTCCAAAATATCTTTGAAACCATATGCCATGCATTAACGATGTAGTACCAATATAAGGTATGAGATGAAGTTACAAGGTAACTCAAAAATATATTTGTTTTGAATAAATATCTGCTATGCAAAAGATAAGCAAGATATTCTCAATTATCATAAAAGAGGAACTTGCAGGAAAAATATTGCAATTCCGGTTTCAACACTTTTTCACCTTGCCAACACCAACAGTGTTGCAGAAATTTCTCACTTTTAGAAGATGAACTAATACGGGAGCATTGCCGCGCCAGATGCCCTGACGTTTACGATGATCAGTCGTATGTCATGCATCTCATCAGTCGTTCTCTACATGTAGAAGGTAGCTCCGACGGAATTACTTATCTACCGCCCTCTGGAACTCCTCAGCCAATGGTTGGGCTATTGCTGGACCGGCGCCACTCGGCCACTTACGCGTCTCCTAGTTCGAATATCATCCATGACTCTGAAACGTAAAGTTCGTTCCCCTTTTTCCCCAAGTGTAACACTTGTTGATAGGACTCCACAAAGTAGTCGTATGTAATTGGAAAGGAAAATTCACCAATATTTCCCAAGCTGATGCTTGTTAATGGATATAAACTTGTTACATCAATCATACCCCTCGAGCGTTGAGGAGGTAACCAAAAGACTCATATCGATGCTTGAAAGAATCAAGATGTGAGTGACAAGATAGTTTTAGCAAGTATAGGACCGGGCAGTCCAATAAATAACATCTCCAAGTGAGGTCCCCTTATAAAATTTTTGGAAGTTGAGCGAGTATTTAAATCTTCTTATAAGATAGATTTAAATGAAAATAAAGTTTTGGGAACCTCCCCTTGATAAAATAGTCATAAAAGACTCCGAAATATTTTACATAATATCTGAAGGTGAAGGATAACCTTTGAATAATATAAATCATTACAAAAAGAATTCAAAAGAATTTTATTAAATATTCCAAGAATATTTATTAAGTCAATAATAATTACGGAATATTATTAAATCATAATATTGCTCGTAAGTAATCCTCGAATGAATATATAGAATTATTTATTAAATAAATCTCTTCTTAAATGAATATTTAAAATAATATTCATCGAATAAATAAACTTAAATAAATATTTAAAATAATATTTACTGAATAAATCAAACCTTAAATGAACATTTGAAAATAATATTCATTTAACAATTAACATTCCAAATAAATATCCAAATAATATTCATTAAACAAATAATGTAAGAACCCAGATTTTTGGGTAGAATTAAAACTTTTATTATGTATTAATGTAAGAGTGAATAGTGGTTACAACTACAATGTAATACTGGATTTAATGAATGAATAATGGAAGGATATATATTCCAAGGTTATATGTCCTGAGGGATGCTAAGGGGTGATAACTTAGATTAGAATAATCTATCTCCTAGAAAGTTAAGATAAGATTCCCTAGAGAGAAATGGATACCCTCATGACATCCAAATCAATATCTATTATAAGCCCAGCGGTTCCGTAAAAAGGTTAAGGAACACTCGAAGGTGAACCAGGTTCATTTTCCTAATTATAGGAATTAAATAAAAATAAGTGATGAATAGTGATTTTGGTGGAATTTGGAATATTATTATAATAATGTTATACCCGGTATTCGGAACGGATTTCTGAGTTCGTATTAGTGATCCAGGAGGAAAATAAGTGTATGTAAAAGCTGTCGGATTCAGAAAAACAGCACTTTCATTTTCTCCGAGATTTCCCTGGACACTGCAAGACTTAAGGATTTATAAAAGGGATTTAAGGAATTAAATTCGAGAAGTATTAAGTAAGATGGAGGATGGTATTATAATTATTAAGAAGGTTTTCGGTAAAACCCTAACTAGAAACGAATGAGTTATTCCCTCGAACGATCAACGAATTAAGCAATAAACGGACAAAGGAGCAAGCAGAGGCTAAGATGCATGCATGTGCTAAGTATAAAATATCTAGTAACCAAACTAGAATCAAGGAACTAGCATCTTAGAGAATGCAACCAAGTACTTAGCAAGCAACTACCTAGTTAAGCTCTAAACCACCACATTTTCAACACATGTCTTGCCATTTCCTCATCCAACACCTCACTACTTTAATAAAGTAGCTTTATACAAGATATTATGTTGTAAGTGGATGAGAGTGGATGAGATTAAAACAAAAGAAACCAAGCAAAAACTTTATTCTCTCCTTAATAGCCACATTCGGCTTTCTTGGAAATTCCAAGATCCAAATTCAACTTCCAACCATTTGTTGATCTTGAAATATTTATGGTGAGTCTTAAATTTCCTAAAAGTAATCCCCTAAAAATTTCAAAGCCAAACTCTCTTGTTTCCATTTTCAAATAATTCATCAAAGAGGAGGATGAATAGTGGTTTTAAGAACTAATCTTGTTTTTTTCTTGTTTTCATGGTGGATTTAGCTAGCTTAGGATCATCCAAGGATAGATCAAGGCTTAGGAAGGTTATACTACTCTCTCAGGAAGGTATAAATCATTTCAAACCCTAAGCTTTACTTTGAGTTTATGCATGATTCATGGTGATTTTGGATTAAGTGATATTAGTAGTATTTTACCACCATGTTAGCATGATTTTGTGGTTAGATTAGCTTTATGATGATATTGATGAAGCATGATGTTCTTGAGCTTTTAAGAGATGATTATTAACTGTAGTAATTGATTAGATGCCCGGTGTGGCTTGGTTGTTGCGTAATGAATTTTAGAACGCTCGATTCGTAGCCGTCGTAATGCCCGATTTTCATTAACACTAAGAAACCGAAGTGGTCAGTAGCCATAACTCTCTGTTCTTGGCAAGATAATGAATCCCACTGCTAGATTTTTGAACATAGATCACTTTGGCGAAAGAATCGAAGCATTTCAATTTACGGTTTAGGAGTTATGATTAAATTCGTAAAAGTGGTTTGAAATCGTAAACGAAAGTTCGTAATTGAAATTGATTCTCTTAAATGTCGTTTAATTAGTGGCGAATCTTATTAATTAAATATTAGAGGTAAAAAGGAAGGTGTGGGAGAAAATCACATGTCGAATGGATCGTTTTCCAATTTTATAAAAATGTTTGAATCGAGGTTAAACGCGAACGAACCCCTTAAAGGTATGACTTTGGTTATAACTTAGAAAACGGGCGATAACACTCGAGGTATAATCTTGATTCGTAAACGACCGACCTTAGAACTTGTACGACTTAAGTATATACCAAGTATAAGCATGATGACATGTCTTGTTAATGAACGAATGTCGGATCGTATCGGTGATAAAAAGAGTTACACTAAAAGAGACGTAACGAGATAACTCGAAAACATATTTCGATTTAAGTGGAGTTTATACTTAGCCTTTTAAGAAGCGTTAAGTGATTAATCTTAAATATTCTGATTGTTTATAGATCGTCGAGCTGACCCGGGACACATTACCCCTACCCGCACTCGATTCCCAGGCAAGTTTCCAATACTTGGGACTGTTGTTGTGATAATATATATGATGATTGTTTTATACATATGCCATAGCATGCATGCCTACTTTCAAGTTAAGATTGAATTACTTGTTCCCTGAATTGATATCGGCTTATAGACTATATATGAAATATCAGTTATAAGCTGGATTGTTTCGTTAAGACCCTTAGCGAAGGGCGTATGATATTCATACTTCAAATATAGACCGGGAGTCGATATTTTGTAATATATAAATAGTCGTGGAAACCCGGAGGGATCCCAGCGACAAATTTATTATTTCGAGGATTTTTATTCGATTACGAATCTTTCGAGGAACGTTATTTGAGTATTACCTCAGTGAAGGAATATTTAATGAATATTATTTTAATATTCATTTAGAATGTCATTTATTTAATGAATATTATTTTGAATATTCATTAGAGTTATTTGGTTGACGAATATCATTCCCAAATATTCATTTGGCTTACTTATTATTATTTGGAATATTCATTTGATCTTTATTTATTTAATGAATATTACTTTCGAATATTCATTTAGGGTTTAATTTACTTAATGAATATTATTTTAAAATATTCATTGGAAGTTCTATTTACTCAATGAATATTACTTCGAATATTCCTTTAAAGTTTTGATTACTAAATGAATATTATTCGGATATTCATTTAGAATATTATTTGTTAAATGAATATTATTTTGGATATTCATTTAGAATATTATTTGTTAAATGAATATTATTTTGGATATTCATTTAGAATATTATTTGTTTAATGAATATTATTTGGATATTCACTTGGAATATTATTTGTTAAATGAATATTATTTTCAAATATTCATTTAAGGTTTGATTTATTCAGTAAATATTATTTTAAATATTTATTTAAGTTTATTTATTCAATGAATATTATTTTAAATATTCATCTAAGAAGAGATTTATTTAATAAATAGTTCTATATTCATTCGAGGATTACTTACGAGCAATATTATGATTTAATAATATTCCGTAATTATTATTGACTTAATAAACATTCTTGGAATATTTAATTAAATTCTTTTGAACTCTTTTGTAATGATTTATATTATTCAAAGGTTATCCTTCACCTTCAGATATTATGTAAAATATTTCGGAGTCTTTTATGACTATTTTATCAAGGGGAGGTTCCTAAACTTTTATTTCATTTAAATCTATCTTAAAGAAGATTTAAATACTCGCTCAACTTCCAAACGTATATAAGGGGACCTCACTTGAGCGATGTTATTTATTGGACTGCCCGGTCCTATACTTGCTTAAACTATCTTGTCACTCACATCTTGATTCTTTCAAGCATCGATATGAGTCTTTTGGTTACCTCCTCAACGCTCGAGGGGTATGATTGATGTAACAAGTTTATATCCATTAACAAGCATCAGCTTGGGAAATATTGGTGAATTTTCCTTTCCAATTAGATACGACTACTTTGTGGAGTCCTATCAACAAGTGTTACACTTGGGGAAAAGGGGAACGAACTTTACGTTTCAGAGTCATGGATGATATTCGAACTAGGAGACGCGTAAGTGGCCGAGTGGCGCCGGTCCAGCAATAGCCCAACCGTTGGCTGAGGAGTTCCAGAGGGCGGTAGATAAGTAATTCCGTCGGAGCTACCTTCTACATGTAGAGAACGACTGATGAGATGCATGACATACGACTGATCATCGTAAACGTCAGGGCATCTGGCGCGGCAATACTCCCGTATTAGTTCATCTACTAAAAGTGAGAAATTTCTGCAACACTGTTGGTGTTGGCAAGGTGAAAAAGTGTTGAAACCGGAATTGCAATATTTTTCCTGCAAGTTCCTCTTTTATGATAATTGAGAATATCTTGCTTATCTTTTGCATAGCAGATATTTATTCAAAACAAATATATTTTTGAGTTACCTTGTAACTTCATCTCATACCTTATATTGGTACTACATCGTTAATGCATGGCATATGGTTTCAAAGATAATTTGGGCTGTTATATGTTATCACTGTTCAATTATATTTCTGGTGGGCTATTGCTCACCCTTGCTTTATTTATTTATATCACAACAACAGCTAGATCAGATGGCCGCGCAAGGCGCACACAGCGTAAGCAGGTGTCAACCGTCAGAGGTTTACCGCTAAGGTCTTGGCTACCTTTGTTGAGGATGCAACTACTGGTAGGCTAGTTGTTAGCAATTGAGCCTCAAATGTATTTATATTATGGTATCTATTAATGGATGGCAAAGAGTATGTAATTGTAATTCTTTGGGTTGTAAGGACTCAAACTTGTGATTAATAATATTGTTGGTTACTCTGATTTCATCTCTGGGACTATAACGGGTGTGTTTTATGTTGTTGTTTTGGGTCACAAGGTTGTAATTTAAATTATGTTGGTTTTGTGGTTGGATATTGCGACCGTAACGACCAGATCCCTGACCCTGGATCTGGGGGTGTTACAGAAATGGTATCAGAGAGAGCGTTATAAATCCCAGAGATGACGCGATGTTAAAACAATAAATTCATTAAGATAATAAGAACTCTTGCCAAGTTCATAGTCAGACTACATAATGTAGTATTGACATATAAAACCCTTATGGGAACCCTAAAGTATCATGATAGTAACTTAGCTCGTTCTGGTATCGACTAGTAAGGCGACAGACCTTGGGGATTACGAGCAGTAACACAATGATGCTTGTTTTAGTATTGAAGATCGGATGGTGGATTCGATAGAGTACTCTACTGAGGACCCGGAAGAGGTTCCATCAGAGGAGGAGAATATTGATAAGTATAAGGACTTTACCCTTAAGGAAATGAGGGCTACAGCCAAAGAAACTGTAGGAGTTAAGGTATAGTGCTCAGAGAAGTGAGCGTAAAGAACTGAGATATTATTAAGTGAACTAAAGATGAGTATTGGATTCATAGCTGGACTGCCGGATGAAGTACCAGCAAGTAAGGTGGATTTGAGGAATTACTTGAGATCTTATATGGGATTAGATAAGGATCCTTAGAGACTTTCAGAATAATGAGAAAGGAGTTAGAATGAGGCCTGGTTATCAAAGTCATCGTTATAGGACGAAAAGTAGAGTCCCAGAAATAATTGAGATAGAGGCAAGAAGTGTCATATCATTTGATAAATGGGTTAAGTTTGAATATTATCAAATAGTAATTGTAACACCCCCAGATCCAGGGTCAGGGATCTGGTCGTTACGGTCTCAATATCCAACCACAAAACCAACATAATTTAAATTACAACCTTGTGACCCAAAACAACAACATAAAACACACCCGTTATAGTCCCAGAGATGAAATCAGAGTAACCAACAATATTATTAATCACAAGTTTGAGTTCTTACAACCCAAAGAATTACAATTGTACAATTACATACTCTTTGCCATCCATTGATAGATACCATAATATAAATACATTTGAGGCTCAATTGCTAACAACTAGCCTACCAGTAGTTGCATCTTCAACAAAGGTAGCCAAGACCTTAGCGATAAACCTCTGACGGTTGTCACCTGCTTACGCTACGTGCGCCTTGCGCGGCCATCTGATCTAGCTGTTGTTGTGATATAAATAAATAAAGCAAGGGTGAGCAATAGCCCACCAGAAATATAATTGAACAGTGATAATATATAACAGTCCAAAATATCTTTGAAACCATATGCCATGCATTAACGATGTAGTACCAATATAAGGTATGAGATGAAGTTACAAGGTAACTCAAAAATATATTTGTTTTGAATAAATATCTGCTATGCAAAAGATAAGCAAGATATTCTCAATTATCATAAAAGAGGAACTTGCAGGAAAATATTGCAATTCCGGTTTCAACACTTTTTCACCTTGCCAACACCAACAGTGTTGCAGAAATTTCTCACTTTTAGAAGATGAACTAATACGGGAGCATTGCCGCGCCAGATGCCCTGACGTTTACGATGATCAGTCGTATGTCATGCATCTCATCAGTCGTTCTCTACATGTAGAAGGTAGCTCCGACGGAATTACTTATCTACCGCCCTCTGGAACTCCTCAGCCAACGGTGGGGCTATTGCTGGACCGGCGCCACTCGGCCACTTACGCGTCTCCTAGTTCGAATATCATCCATGACTCTGAAACGTAAAGTTCGTTCCCCTTTTCCCCAAGTGTAACACTTGTTGATAGGACTCCACAAAGTAGTCGTATCTAATTGGAAAGGAAAATTCACCAATATTTCCCAAGCTGATGCTTGTTAATGGATATACACTTGTTACATCAATCATACCCCTCGAGCGTTGAGGAGGTAACCAAAAGACTCATATCGATGCTTGAAAGAATCAAGATGTGAGTGACAAGATAGTTTTAGCAAGTATAGGACCGGGCAGTCCAATAAATAACATCCCCAAGTGAGGTCCCCTTATATAATTTTTGGAAGTTGAGCGAGTATTTAAATCTTCTTATAAGATAGATTTAAATGAAAATAAAGTTTTGGGAACCTCCCCTTGATAAAATAGTCATAAAAGACTCCGAAATATTTTACATAATATCTGAAGGTGAAGGATAACCTTTGAATAATATAAATCATTACAAAAAGAATTCAAAAGAATTTTATTAAATATTCCAAGAATATTTATTAAGTCAATAATAATTACGGAATATTATTAAATCAATATATTGCTCGTAAGTAATCCTCGAATGAATATAGAATTATTTATTAAATAAATCTCTTCTTAATGAATATTTAAGATAATATTCATTGAATAAATAAACTTAAATAAATATTTAAAATAATATTTACTGAATAAATCAAACCTTAAATGAATATTTGAAAATAATATTCATTTAACAATAAACATTCCAAATGAATATCCAAATAATATTCATTAAACAAATAATATTCTAAATGAATATCCCAAAATAATATTCATTTAACAAATAATATTCTAAATGAATACCCCAAAATAATATTCATTTAACAAATAATATTCTAAATGAATATCCGAATAATATTCATTTAGTAATCAAAACTTTAAAGGAATAATCGAAGTAATATTCCTTGAGTAAATAGAACTTCCAATGAATATTTTAAAATAATATTCATTAAGTAAATCAAACCTTAAATGAATATTTGAAAGTAATATTCATTAAATAAATAAAGATCAAATGAATATTCCAAATAATAATAAGTAAGCCAAATGAATATTTGGGAATGATATTCGTCAACCAAATAACTCTAATGAATATTCAAAATAATATTCATTAACTAAATAACTCCAATGAATGATCAAAATAATATTCATTAAATAAATGACATTCTAAATGAATACTAAAATAATATTCATTAAATATTCCTTCACTGAGGTAATACTCAAATAACGTTCCTCGAAAGATTCGTAATCGAATAAAAATCCTCGAAGTAATAAATTTGTCGCTGGGATCCCTCCGGGCTTCCACGACTATTTATATATTACAAAATATCGACTCCCGGTCTATATTTGAAGTATGAATATCATACGCCCTTCGCTAAGGGTCTTAACCAAACAATCCGGCTTATAACTGATATTTCATATATAGTCTATAAGCCGATATCAATTCAGGGAACAAGTAATTCAATATTAACTTGAAAGTAGGCATGCATGCTATGGCATATGTATAAAACAATCATCATATATATTATCACAACAACAGTTCCAAGTATTGGAAACTTGCCTGAGAATCGAGTGCGGGTAGGGGTAATGTGTCCCGGGTCAGCTCGACAATCTATAAACAATCAGAATATTTAAGATTAACCACTTAACGCTTATTAAAAGGCTAAGTATAAACTCCACTTACATCGAAACATGTTTTCGAGTTATCTCGTTACGTCTCTTTTAGTGTAACTCTTTTTATCACCGATACGATCCGACATTCGTTCGTTATCAAGACATGTCATCATGCTTATACTTGGTATATACTTAAGTCGTATAAGTTCTAAGGTTGGTCGTTTACGAATCAAGATTATACCTTGAGTGTTATCGCCCGTTTTCTAAGTTATAACCAAAGTCATACCTTTAAGGGGTTCGTTCGCGTTTAACCTCGATTCAAACATTTTTATAAAATCGGAAAACGATCCATTCGACATGTGGTTTTCTCCCACACCTTCCTTTTTACCTCTAATATTTAATTAATAAGATTCGCCACTGATTAAACAAAATTTAAGGGAATCAATTTCAATTACGAACTTTCGTTTACGATTTCGAACCACTTTTACGAATTTAATCATAACTCCTAAACCGTAAGTCCATTTCATGCGATCTTTATATCAAAACGAAGCTTGCAACATAATCTATCTTATCATGGCATAACATGAAGCTGTACAGTGATTTATAGCTACTGTGATGCTCGGTGTTTAATAGTCTAACGAAAATTCGGCATTACGACGGCTATAAATCGAACGTTCTAAAATTCATAACAATCAATCCAAGCCACACCGGGCATACTATACATGGTTTTCATCTTAACCAGTCCAAGAAGGTTTCAATTAACCATCATAATCATCAAAACTCTTAAATCATCACTACTAACTACATAATCATGCTTTTATGCATATAACAACACCATAATCTTAACTAATCTAAAACCATCAAGAACATATATAAAACTCAAAGTAAGATCTTGGGTTCTTAAGAATTATACCTTCCTTGGAGAGTGTACAAGCTATAATAACCCTTATATAGTCCTTGTATGGCTTTAACAAAGCTTAAATCATCCAAAGAAACCAAGAAATCAAAGTTAGTTTCTTGAAAACACTATTCACCCTCATCTTTGAGGATTTATTTGAAAATGGAAAACATGGAGTTTGAAGCTAAGATTTCTAGGAGATCATTTTTATGAAATATAGGACTCACCATAAAAATTTGGAGATCAAACAATGGTTGGAAGTTGGATTTTGAAATCTTAAAACTCCAAAATTCGAAGTGCCTTGGTTTTGGGGGAAAAACAGTGAACTTCTCGAATTTATTTACCCATCCAAACGATCTTCAAAAATTATGAAATTAAATCCCCAACTTCACCTTGATGTGTAGAAGCTCCATGAAATTTTTCATGATTTTTAGATGAGTATATCTAGGTGAAAAAAAATTGCAAAGAACCCTGCCCTGGAAAATGCAAACTGCTGGAAAAATGGGGGAGAGGTGGTGTTTTTTTATCTTTCTCTCCTTTTTCTCTTTTGACTTGTTGGTGAAATGATTTTGTGATATTTGTGGGGTGTTATGGCTGCTAATAAACTCTAATTACAAGTGTCAAGACTTGATGGTGTGTTAGAAAAGAGTGGTGACATGTAGCCTTGTTGTTTCATTCTAAATCACACACCTCATCCTTTCCTTTTTCTTTTCTTTTCTCATTTCTTTTCCACCAATCTAATATTAGTAAACCCTAGATGATCATGTGGTGTTTCTCATCTCGTTATATATTTAATCCGTAATTCGTTTCGCGTTCGCTTTATCGCTTAATCTCGTTATAAAGTTCTAGCGATTTCTAAAACGCTTATTATTCTAACTCAAGGATTTTCATTCTAAATTCTCAAATCATAATTAAATAAAATCCTTAATTTCTTGACATAATAATTCTCTTATCTTGTTCGCATTAATATGCTCTTTACTGCTCGATCAGATTTTCCTTAAAAAATAAATTTTGGATTTTCTGAAATCCGATCACGTTTACATACACTTATTTGCTTCGTAGATTGCTAATACGAACTCAGAAATCCGTTCCGAATACCGGGTATAACATTATTATAATAATATTCCAAATTCCACCAAAATCACTATTCATCACTTATTTTTATTTAATTCCTATAATTAGGAAAATGAACCTGGTTCACCCTCGAGTGTTCCTTAACCTTTCATGGAACCTCCGTACTTGTAACCGATATTGATCTGGATGACATGAGGGTATCTATTTATCTCCAGGGAATCTTATCTTAACTTTCTAGGAGATAGATTATTCTAATCTAAGTTATCACCCAATAGCATCCTTCAGGCCATATAACCTTGGAATATATATCCTTTCATTATTCATTCATTAAAACCAGTATTACATTCTAGTTGTAACCACTATTCATTCTTACATCAATACATAATAAAAAGTTTTAATTCTACCCAAAAATCTAGGTTCTTACAGTCTCCCCTCCTTAAAAGGATTCCGTCCCGGAATCAGGTAGAAGACAATTGGGTATTTGTTGGTTATTTCACTTTCCAATTCTCTGGTCGATCCTTACACACTCCAATCTTTCTAAAGCATCTCATACTGGTGTTACAATACACCCTTATCCGTTCTACCAATTCTTTGATACTTTCGCACAACACATCATCCGGTATACGCTCTTGTCCGTTCTTATACTATTAACCTTATTGGTACGTGCAGTGACTTCGGTATCACTAACGCGCTACGAAGTCCGGAGATAACCTCAATCGTAATTTTACAATTCCTAATCGTTTTAATCTTCGCAATCTCGATGTATATATATTTAGGTGGAAAATTTTATCGAGAGATCACTGTGATCAATGAACATTTGTTATATTGCATAGTTAGTACAAAAGGGGGCCAGCCTTTAGTACTTGACAAGCAATTAAACAATTAATGGCATTCCACTTAGACTCCTATCACACAGACAGAGAGTCACGTAGTATTACCTCCCCTCCTTAAAGGGTTGTTCTTCTCAATTTAGAAGAAGATAAATAAGGGAGAAGAAAAGAACGAATTTCAAAGAATCATATATGAAAGTTTTCATGATTGTCAAAATATCATACTTAGAATTTACCTCTGAACTATAGAGGTTTATTAGAGAAGAGAAATAATCATATTCGTATCAAATTCCACTTTTTCGTAATCTCACATATCACATGTCCCTGCTATTCTGTCCATCATTCTATGGACCTATACACTTGCTTGATATTAGCACCACTTACTTTTTGGAAAATCCTTCAACCTCTCAGGTTAAATCTTGGATTTCCCGCTTGACATTATTATTACTCACATTTCATGCCCCGACACTGGCTCTTTCATACTCATAATTCTAACACTATCAGGTTGTCATTCCGAGAGCTCGTTAAGAAGAACCCATTCATCAATCCATTCATAACATTTCTTGCTTCACATTCAATTATTATTTCCCATTCTTTTCTTTATCAATCACATCCATCTTATCATCTAGTTCTCATTCACTTCTGTTATTGAACTCCACCGTCACCTTATTAGGGGAACGCGTGTTACCTTTATTCAATATACGCGGCACGTTTGTGGTCAAACTTTCCTTTGTTCAACCATCTAGATTTCACTTTCTCATTCCATGAGTCTTTTTTTATTACTCAATCAAACTATTCCATATTTCCTCGGATTTTCCAGTCTTAAAAAGGAGCCAATTTGTATGTCATTCATGCTCCTAATTCCAACTTTCCGTTTTGGCCAATACTCTTACCTTGCCAATTCCATACTCTTCTCGCTTCATTACTGGAGCTTCTCATGAGTCCGCATATCTGACTTTCTTATTAATCCTCAACTCTTCATTCATCTCAATCAGTTGCTTGTCTTCATTTCTACTATAATCATTCTATGAACCATCATAGCCTAATCATTTATTTCAAATATCCCGTCATTCCAGAAATTACACCATCCGAAATAAACCTGGATGATTTCTCTAACTTAGATTCAATTCGACAGTTCCACAGTCGTTACCACTTAATTTCTCAGAAGGATCACCATCGCTTATCGTTTACGCAGTGCTTTAATAACTAAGCATCATAATTGTCAATTCAAGATCCTCTAGGAAAACAAAATAATCACTATTTCCATCCATAAGGAACGCTTCCTGAACTTGACGTAGATATTACATGAAGCAGATAAAATTGCAGGAAAGCTTCCAGCATCGCAGCTGGAACAGGCTGGTGAGATTATTAATCATATATCTCCGGTAGAAGACTAAAAGCTTAGCGGTTTGCTTAATCGCTTGCCAACCTCATAATTCTCTATCTTGTTTGCACAAAAATACACCAACATAAACTTGCTTGTCATTCATCATCGTGCCATTTGGCTTATCAGTATTTGTACCTTCTCTACTTCTGGTCATTTACTACCAATTCATTGTTACTTAACCTCCCCTCTCTCTTTCCAAAGAAAAGGCGAGTCTCTTGGGGAATTTGGTCTGGTCTATCGTAGAGCCTCCTAATGTCGGTAATGTGCTACTGGCAACATCAGGAATCGAATCTTTACTTAAACTATTCTTATAGTTGATCCTGGCAAAATCATTAGACGGAATGTAACTTCCTCTACCACATTATGACCATCAAGGTCCTTACATTATCATTCTATTTCTTTGGTCTGAGCATTTATGCCTACTCCCCTATACTTAAAGTGTCGGTCACCTCGTTGGCCTTTCCTGATTATAATAATTTCTTGGGATCAATGTTTTCTGGATCTATTCCAACTCAGGGTGGAAGCATTCTCCCTTAAATTCTGCTGAATGAGAGAAAGCATTTATCAGTCTTTTCCAAAAGTCATTGCTTCCACCTTTCTAGTGCGATCTTGACTACAGGTACTCCAAATCATACCTAGGATATTTCCTTAATTAACTCCCTTCTTTTTTTTCTTTTTTTTTTTTTTTTTTTTTTAGGATAATCTCAACCTTATTGGTTCAATCCATACTTTTACATGGTTTCACACATGCTTCATCTGGCCTTATTGTTACTATGTCATACATTCCTTACCAAACTTCCCGTTTGAAGTTTAGAATATTAGCACTTCCCTTATAAGGTTTCTTAGGCCATCCTCATCATTCCTCCTGCATCTCCTGGTTACAGGGTATATCAAACATCATTAGTCAATTTTATAACAATTCTGTCTATGTACTTTTTGAGATTCCTTTCCACAAATCCTTACAGGTTATTGATACCTTGGTCGATTCAACTTATATCGTCTGATTTCACAGTGCCTATTGTTAGGGGTGATGCTATCCTTTGTGCATCCCCCAGGGTTCGTCTTAATATATGGACATTCTATGCTCAATTCTAGTTTCAAGGAATACTTATATCCTGTACTTGGCAATTCAATCATATATCCTTAATAAGGGTCTCTTTTAATCATTCTCATCTTGATAGTCTATAGGTAGACTAATGCTAACCTCTTCTTTCAAACGAATGTTAGTCTATATGACCTTCCAAAAGACAACACATGTCTATCTGCTCTTTCTTACAGAACTTGGTAATGGTAGCAAGGATGTTCTGGAAGATATTGGTCTTGTTCAACTTGAATCTCTTAGTGCCAAATGCTCTTTTTGAGGACACTAAGCCTCAGATAACATTTATGCATCACAGAGCACTAACTTTGGTAATTTTCGTAACTTTTCAGTGGTCACTACCCTCAATCCTGATACGCCCATGGTATATATATAAATCCATCATCCTGTATCTCAATTCATTTTATATCAAAAGCCCTCGCGGTTGGCACTTGATTAGAAGCACCCCGCTTTGTCCTTACATTGCTGATTCAGTCACTTGATAATCCTTAGTGACTTGGCCCCAATGGCCATGCTAAAATATATGAGTTTAGGGGTCGGCTAATAGCATTACTTTTCTAGCAATTGCTGGCATAGTGCCTTCTACTTTGATACCTTTTGATCTTTTCAAAATTTTACTCCATATAAGTCTCACTTGACTTCTCGGTACCGCATCCGGTCACCTTTCCTTTTATTTTTATCATTTCAACTTCTCTTATCAATTTCACGTACCACAAAAGCTTAACACTTCTGGCATAACAACCTTTTCATTTAAGTCAATCCCAGAATTTCTCAGTCCGGCTTGTTTCTTAATTACATTCAACTTCATAACTTTATCCCTACATTCAACTATAATAATCGGGGTATGTCTACCCACCTGTATAGCGGCTACTTTACCCAATCCACAGGGTTCGCTCCAGTTTCCACTCTCTTCAATGACGTCTTTTGATAATCAGAAAGACAAGGTTTGCCAAAATTCGTTGAATCCCTTTCCAGAATTTGGGAAAATTTCAGTTAATCTATTCACCCACTAGTAACATGCCACATCTTCCCGATACGTATTCGTCCTATTAGTCGATACTACCAAATACCAGTCTTCTTAACAACTAGTCTCAGAAGGAACACTACCGTCGGGGCTAGTTGCTTCCCAGAATTTGCACTACCAAGGTCATCCGAATCTGGTGAACCGTGTTGTCCAATTGTGTTCGAAAATTATGTTGTCCTGTTGCATAAGCACAACACCTAAACCTGTACGAGGTGCATCCTAATATATTCCAAAATTTTCCTTCTTCCATTAGGTAACGCCAATGCTGATTTCCCCCCATTTATCTTGTCCATTCAAACTTTTATTCTCATAATAAGTCGGGTTACGGGACTACACTTTCTGTAAAGTCCTGAGCAAATCTTTGGTAATACCTTGTGAATTTTATGAAATTTCTCACCTTTGCCAGTGTGGTTGGCCAATCTTCATTTGAAACTGTCTTTAACTTGGTAGGGCCGACCAACACTACTCTTATTGATCATGTGTCCTATTACTGGACTTCATTTTGCCAAAACTCTTATTTCGAGAACATGTCCTACACCTGTTCTATCAGGTTGCACCTAGAAGCATTCTCAATTACATCTCGACCACTGCTTGCCTTGCCTAATCCATTTATGATTCAGTGTCAGAATAAACTTAAGGTAACTACCATAATCCATTCAAGGAAAAGAAAGAATTTAATATTCTTCTGAATCACATGCAACTAATGTTTCTGGTTCATCATTTCACTGAATTGAACTGAACTTATAGTTGGTTCTTGATGATATCCTTATTACTAATTTATCACAGACTCACTGGTCTTCTCCTCTTGTAGGTTCTGAGATCATTGTCTTTGATAATCATGCATCATTCTAATTCCTTTCTCATTAATCTGAAAGTCTCCAAGGATTCTTATATATCCTTACATAAGATCTTGAGTAATTCCTCAAATCCATCTTACTTGCTGGCACTTCATCCGGTAGTCCGGCTATGACTCCAATATGCTTCTTTAATTCTCTTAATAATATCTCAATTCTTTAAGCTCACTTCTCTGAGCACTATACCTTAACTCTTACAGTCTCTCTGGCTGTAGCCCTCATTTCCTGAAGTGTAAACTCCTTATACTTATCAATATTTCCTTCTTCTGCTGGGACCTCAACCGGGCCCTCAGTAGGGTGCTCTATCGAATCCATCATCCGATCTTCAACATCAAAACAAGCATCATTATGTTACTGCTCGTAATCCCCAAGGTCTGTCGCCTTACTAGTCGATACAAGAACGAGCTAAGTTACTATCATGATACTTTAGGGTTCCCATAAGGGTTTTATACGTCAGTACTACATTAAGTAGTCCGACTATGAACTTGGCAAGAGTTCTTATTATCTTAATGAATTTATTGTTTTAACGTCGCATCATCTCTGGGATATATAACGCTCTCTCTGATACCATTTCTGTAACACCCCCAGATCCAGGGTCAGGGATCTGGTCGTTACGGTCTCAATATCCAACCACAAAACCAACATAATTTAAATTACAACCTTGTGACCCAAAACAACAACATAAAACACACCCGTTATAGTCCCAGAGATGAAATCAGAGTAACCAACAATATTATTAATCACAAGTTTGAGTTCTTACAACCCAAAGAATTACAATTGTACAATTACATACTCTTTGCCATCCATTGATAGATACCATAATATAAATACATTTGAGGCTCAATTGCTAACAACTAGCCTACCAGTAGTTGCATCTTCAACAAAGGTAGCCAAGACCTTAGCGGTAAACCTCTGACGGTTGTCACCTGCTTACGCTACGTGCGCCTTGCGCGGCCATCTGATCTAGCTGTTGTTGTGATATAAATAAATAAAGCAAGGGTGAGCAATAGCCCACCAGAAATATAATTGAACAGTGATAATATATAACAGTCCAAAATATCTTTGAAACCATATGCCATGCATTAACGATGTAGTACCAATATAAGGTATGAGATGAAGTTACAAGGTAACTCAAAAATATATTTGTTTTGAATAAATATCTGCTATGCAAAAGATAAGCAAGATATTCTCAATTATCATAAAAGAGGAACTTGCAGGAAAATATTGCAATTCCGGTTTCAACACTTTTTCACCTTGCCAACACCAACAGTGTTGCAGAAATTTCTCACTTTTAGAAGATGAACTAATACGGGAGCATTGCCGCGCCAGATGCCCTGACGTTTACGATGATCAGTCGTATGTCATGCATCTCATCAGTCGTTCTCTACATGTAGAAGGTAGCTCCGACGGAATTACTTATCTACCGCCCTCTGGAACTCCTCAGCCAACGGTGGGGCTATTGCTGGACCGGCGCCACTCGGCCACTTACGCGTCTCCTAGTTCGAATATCATCCATGACTCTGAAACGTAAAGTTCGTTCCCCTTTTCCCCAAGTGTAACACTTGTTGATAGGACTCCACAAAGTAGTCGTATCTAATTGGAAAGGAAAATTCACCAATATTTCCCAAGCTGATGCTTGTTAATGGATATACACTTGTTACATCAATCATACCCCTCGAGCGTTGAGGAGGTAACCAAAAGACTCATATCGATGCTTGAAAGAATCAAGATGTGAGTGACAAGATAGTTTTAGCAAGTATAGGACCGGGCAGTCCAATAAATAACATCCCCAAGTGAGGTCCCCTTATATAATTTTTGGAAGTTGAGCGAGTATTTAAATCTTCTTATAAGATAGATTTAAATGAAAATAAAGTTTTGGGAACCTCCCCTTGATAAAATAGTCATAAAAGACTCCGAAATATTTTACATAATATCTGAAGGTGAAGGATAACCTTTGAATAATATAAATCATTACAAAAAGAATTCAAAAGAATTTTATTAAATATTCCAAGAATATTTATTAAGTCAATAATAATTACGGAATATTATTAAATCAATATATTGCTCGTAAGTAATCCTCGAATGAATATAGAATTATTTATTAAATAAATCTCTTCTTAATGAATATTTAAGATAATATTCATTGAATAAATAAACTTAAATAAATATTTAAAATAATATTTACTGAATAAATCAAACCTTAAATGAATATTTGAAAATAATATTCATTTAACAATAAACATTCCAAATGAATATCCAAATAATATTCTAAATGAATATCCCAAAATAATATTCATTTAACAAATAATATTCTAAATGAATACCCCAAAATAATATTCATTTAACAAATAATATTCTAAATGAATATCCGAATAATATTCATTTAGTAATCAAAACTTTAAAGGAATAATCGAAGTAATATTCCTTGAGTAAATAGAACTTCCAATGAATATTTTAAAATAATATTCATTAAGTAAATCAAACCTTAAATGAATATTTGAAAGTAATATTCATTAAATAAATAAAGATCAAATGAATATTCCAAATAATAATAAGTAAGCCAAATGAATATTTGGGAATGATATTCGTCAACCAAATAACTCT
Organism: Kitagawia praeruptora; assembly: GCA_037693485.1. NCBI lineage: Eukaryota > Viridiplantae > Streptophyta > Magnoliopsida > Apiales > Apiaceae > Kitagawia > Kitagawia praeruptora. Next base: position 1,489,044 of record CM075349.1, read on the forward strand.
AATGAATATTCAAAATAATATTCATTAACTAAATAACTCCAATGAATGATCAAAATAATATTCATTAAATAAATGACATTCTAAATGAATACTAAAATAATATTCATTAAATATTCCTTCACTGAGGTAATACTCAAATAACGTTCCTCGAAAGATTCGTAATCGAATAAAAATCCTCGAAGTAATAAATTTGTCGCTGGGATCCCTCCGGGTTTCCACGACTATTTATATATTACAAAATATCGACTCCCGGTCTATATTTGAAGTATGAATATCATACGCCCTTCGCTAAGGGTCTTAACCAAACAATCCGGCTTATAACTGATATTTCATATATAGTCTATAAGCCGATATCAATTCAGGGAACAAGTAATTCAATATTAACTTGAAAGTAGGCATGCATGCTATGGCATATGTATAAAACAATCATCATATATATTATCACAACAACAGTTCCAAGTATTGGAAACTTGCCTGAGAATCGAGTGCGGGTAGGGGTAATGTGTCCCGGGTCAGCTCGACAATCTATAAACAATCAGAATATTTAAGATTAACCACTTAACGCTTATTAAAAGGCTAAGTATAAACTCCACTTACATCGAAACATGTTTTCGAGTTATCTCGTTACGTCTCTTTTAGTGTAACTCTTTTTATCACCGATACGATCCGACATTCGTTCGTTATCAAGACATGTCATCATGCTTATACTTGGTATATACTTAAGTCGTATAAGTTCTAAGGTTGGTCGTTTACGAATCAAGATTATACCTTGAGTGTTATCGCCCGTTTTCTAAGTTATAACCAAAGTCATACCTTTAAGGGGTTCGTTCGCGTTTAACCTCGATTCAAACATTTTTATAAAATCGGAAAACGATCCATTCGACATGTGGTTTTCTCCCACACCTTCCTTTTTACCTCTAATATTTAATTAATAAGATTCGCCACTGATTAAACAACATTTAAGGGAATCAATTTCAATTACGAACTTTCGTTTACGATTTCGAACCACTTTTACGAATTTAATCATAACTCCTAAACCGTAAGTCCATTTCATGCGATCTTTATATCAAAACGAAGCTTGCAACATAATCTATCTTATCATAGCATAACATGAAGCTGTACAGTGATTTATAGCTACTGTGATGCTCGGTGTTTAATAGTCTAACGAAAATTCGGCATTACGACGGCTATAAATCGAACGTTCTAAAATTCATAACAATCAATCCAAGCCACACCGGGCATACTATACATGGTTTTCATCTTAACCAGTCCAAGAAGGTTTCAATTAACCATCATAATCATCAAAACTCTTAAATCATCACTACTAACTACATAATCATGCTTTTATGCATATAACAACACCATAATCTTAACTAATCTAAAACCATCAAGAACATATATAAAACTCAAAGTAAGATCTTGGGTTCTTAAGAATTATACCTTCCTTGGAGAGTGTACAAGCTATAATAACCCTTATATAGTCCTTGTATGGCTTTAACAAAGCTTAAATCATCCAAAGAAACCAAGAAATCAAAGTTAGTTTCTTGAAAACACTATTCACCCTCATCTTTGAGGATTTATTTGAAAATGGAAAACATGGAGTTTGAAGCTAAGATTTCTAGGAGATCATTTTTATGAAATATAGGACTCACCATAAAAATTTGGAGATCAAACAATGGTTGGAAGGTGGATTTTGAAATCTTAAAACTCCAAAATTCGAAGTGCCTTGGTTTTGGGGGAAAAACAGTGAACTTCTCGAATTTATTTACCCATCCAAACGATCTTCAAAAATTATGAAATTAAATCCCCAACTTCACCTTGATGTGTAGAAGCTCCATGAATTTTTTCATGATTTTTAGATGAGTATATCTAGGTGAAAAAAAATTGCAAAGAACCCTGCCCTGGAAAATGCAAACTGCTGGAAAAATGGGGGAGAGGTGGTGTTTTTTTATCTTTCTCTCCTTTTTCTCTTTTGACTTGTTGGTGAAATGATTTTGTGATATTTGTGGGGTGTTATGGCTGCTAATAAACTCTAATTACAAGTGTCAAGACTTGATGGTGTGTTAGAAAAGAGTGGTGACATGTAGCCTTGTTGTTTCATTCTAAATCACACACCTCATCCTTTCCTTTTTCTTTTCTTTTCTCATTTCTTTTCCACCAATCTAATATTAGTAAACCCTAGATGATCATGTGGTGTTTCTCATCTCGTTATATATTTAATCCGTAATTCGTTTCGCGTTCGCTTTATCGCTTAATCTCGTTATAAAGTTCTAGCGATTTCTAAAACGCTTATTATTCTAACTCAAGGATTTTCATTCTAAATTCTCAAATCATAATTAAATAAAATCCTTAATTTCTTGACATAATAATTCTCTTATCTTGTTCGCATTAATATGCTCTTTACTGCTCGATCAGATTTTCCTTAAAAAATAAATTTTGGATTTTCTGAAATCCGATCACGTTTACATACACTTATTTGCTTCGTAGATTGCTAATACGAACTCAGAAATCCGTTCCGAATACCGGGTATAACATTATTATAATAATATTCCAAATTCCACCAAAATCACTATTCATCACTTATTTTTATTTAATTCCTATAATTAGGAAAATGAACCTGGTTCACCCTCGAGTGTTCCTTAACCTTTCATGGAACCTCCGTACTTGTAACCGATATTGATCTGGATGACATGAGGGTATCTATTTATCTCTAGGGAATCTTTTCTTAACTTTCTAGGAGATAGATTATTCTAATCTAAGTTATCACCCAATAGCATCCTTCAGGCCATATAACCTTGGAATATATATCCTTTCATTATTCATTCATTAAAACCAGTATTACATTCTAGTTGTAACCACTATTCATTCTTACATCAATACATAATAAAAAGTTTTAATTCTACCCAAAAATCTAGGTTCTTACAGTAATTCGCCATGAGAAGGCAGGTTTCATAGGTTATAATTTATAAAGTCAAACTGAAGGTGGTTTGGTGCAGAGAAATGTCCATTTTATGAATAGATCAACTTAGAAAATAAAGACATTGGAAGGCGATGGTATGATTGGATAAAGTATATAAGGAAGTAGTAAGCGAGACAATGATCTCAGAACCTATAAGAGGAGAAGACCAGTGACTCTGTGATAAACTAGTAATGAGGCCATCGTCAGGAACCAATTATAAGTTCAGTTCAATTCAGTGGAATGATGAACCAGAAACATTAGATGCATGTGATTCAGAAGAATATTAAATTCTTTCTTTTCCTTGAATGGATTATGGTAGTTATCTTAAGTTTATTCTGACACTGAATCATAAATGGATTAGGCAAGGCGAGCAGTGGTTGAGATGTAATCGAGAATGCTTTTAGATGCAACCTGAAAGAACAGGCGTAGGACATGTTCTCGTAATAAGAGTTTTGGCAAAATGAAGTCCAGCAATAGGACACATGATCAATAATAGTAGTGTTGGTCGGCCCTACCAAGTTAAAGACAGTTTCAAATAGAGATTGGCCAACCACACTGGCAAAGGTGAGAAATTTCATAAAATTCACAAGGTACTACCAAAGATTTTCTCAGGACTTTACAGAAAGTGTAGTCCCGTAACCCGACTCATTGTAAGAATAAAAGTTTGAATGGACAAGATAAACGTGAGAAGATCTTCCTGGAGCTAAAGGTGAAGTTGGTGATGACCATGGTTGGCATTGCCTAATGGAAGAAGGAAACTTTGGGAGATATTATGATGCAACCCATACAGGTATAGGTCTGCGCTTATGCAGCACGACAGCGTAATTTTGAATACAATTGGACAACACGGTTCACCAGATTCGGATGACCTTGGTAGTGCTAATTCTGGGAAGCGACTGACCCCGATGGTAGCATTCCTTCTGAGACTAGTTGTTAAGAAGACTGGTATTTGGTAGTATCGACTAATAGGACGAATATGTATCGGGAAGATGTGGCATGTTACTAGTGGGTGAATAGATTAACTGAAATTTTCCCAAATTCTGGAAAGGAATTCAACGAATTTTGGCAAACCTTGTCTTTCTGATTATCAAAAGACGTCATTGAAGAGAGTGGAAACTGGAGCGAACCCTGTGGATTGGGTAAAGTAGCCGCTATTCAGGCTGGTAGACAGACCCCGATTATTATGACTGATTATAGGGATAAAATTATGAAGTTGAGATTTGAAGGAAAAAGGGAAATGTAATTAAGAAACAAGCCGGACTGAGAAATTCCGGGATTGACTTAAATGAAAAGGTTGTTATGCTAGAAGTGTTAAGCTTACGTGGTACGTGAAATTGATAAGAGAAGTTGAAATGATAAAAAATAAAGGAAAGGTGACCGGAGACGGTACCGAGAAGTCAAGTGAGACTTATATGGAGTAAAATTTTGAAAAGATCAAAAGGCATCAAGTAGAAGGCACTATGCCAGCAATTGCTAGAAAAGTAATGCTATTAGCCGACCCCTAAACTCACATATTTTAGCATGGCCAGTGGGGCCGAGTCACAAAGGATTATCAAGTGACTGAACCAGCACTGTAAGGACAAAGCGGGGTGCTTCTAATCAAGTGCCAACTGCGAGGGCTTTTGATATAAAATGAATTGAGATACATGATAATAGATTTTATAAATACCATGGATGTGTTGGGAATGAGGATGGTGACCAGTAAAGGTTATGAGGATTGTCGGAGATGGTGCAGTATGATGTATAAATGTTATCTGAAGCTTAGCGTCCTCAAAAAAAAGAGCATTAGACACTAAGAGATTCACGTTGAACACGACCAATATCTTCCAGAGCATCATTGCTACCATTACCAAGTTCTGTAAGAAAGACAGATAGACATATGTTGTCTTTTGGAAGGTCATATAGACTAACATTCGTTTGAAGAAAAAGAGGTTAGCATTAGTCTACCTATAGACCATCAAGATAAGAATGATTAAAAGAGACCCTTATTAAGGATATATGATTGAATTGCCAAGTGCAGGATATAAGTATTCCCTGAAACTAGAATTGAGCATAGAATGTCCATATATTAAGACGAACCCTGGGGGATGCACAAAGAATAGCATCACCCCTAACAATAGGCACTGTGAAATCAGACGATATAAGTTGAATCGACCAAGGTATCAATAACCTATAAGGATTTGTGGAAAGGAGTCTCTAAAAGTACATAAACAGAATTGTTATAGAATTGACTAATGATGTTTGATATACCCTGTAACCAGAAGATACAGGAGGAATGATGAGGATGACCTAAGAAACCTTATAAGGGAAGTTTGGTAAGGAATGTATGACATAGTAACAATAACGCCAGATGAAGCATGTGTGAAACCATGAAAAAGTATGGATTGAACCAATAAGGTTGAGATTATCCTAAAAACAAGAAGAGATTTAAGTAAGGAAATATCCTAGGTATGATTGGGAGTACCGATAGTAAAGTTCACACTAGAAAGGTGGAAGCAATGACTTTTGGAAAAGACTGATAGATGCTTTCTCTCATTCAGCAGAATTTAAGGGAGAATGCTTCCACCCTGAGTTGGAATAGATCCAGAAAATATGGATTTCAAGAAAATATTATATTCAGGAAAGGCCAATGAGGTGGCCGACACTTTAAGTATAAGGGAGTAAGTATATATGCTCATACTAAAGAGGTAGAATGATAGTGTAAAGGACCTTGATGGTCATAATGTGGTAGAGGAAGTTACATTCCGTTTGATGATTGTGCCAGGATCAACTATAAGAATAGTTTAAGTAAAGATTCGATTCCTGATGTTGCCGATAGTACATTACCGACATTAGGAGGCTTTGCGTCAGACCAGACCAAATTCCCCAAGCGACTCTCCTTTATTTTATAAAGAGAGAGGAGAAATGAGGTAATAAGGGATGACTGAATACAGAGGATAGATTGTTACTGATATTGATAAGATATTGGCATGATGATGAATGACAAGCAAGTTTATGTTGATGTATTTCTGTGCAAACAAGATAGAGAATTATGAGGTTGGAAAGTGATTAAGCAAACCGCTAAGCTTCTAGTCTTCTACTGGAGATGTATTATTAATAATCTCACCAGCCTGTTCTATCTGCTATGTGGGAAGCTCTTCTGCAATTTTATCTGCTTCATGTAATATCTACGTCAAGTTCAGGAAGCATTGCCTATGGATAGGGAATAGTGATTATTTTGTTTTCCTAGAGGATCTTGAATTGACAATTATGAAACCCGTACGTTTAGTTATTCAATCACTGCGCAAACGATAAGCGATGGTGATCCTTCTGAGAAATTAGGCGGTAACGACTGTGGAAATGTCGAATTGAATCTAAGTTAGAGAAATCATCCAGGTCAGTTTCGGGTGGTTTAATTTTGGAGACGACGGGGTATTTGTAATAAATGATCCGGCTGTGATGGTTTATAGAATAGTCATAGTAGAAATAAAAACAAGTGATTGATAGGCGGACTCATGAGAAGCTCCAGTAATGAAGCGAGAAAAGTATGGAATTGGCAGGGCAAGGGTATTGGCCAAAACAGAAAATTGGGATTAGGAGCATAAGTGGCATACAAATTGACTCCTTAGTAAGTTTGGAAAATTCGAAGAAATATGAAATAGATTGATTGAGTAATAAAGAGACTCATGAAATGAGAAAGTGAAATCTAGATGGTTGAACAAAGGAAAGTTTGACCACAAACGTGCCACGTATATTGAATAAAGGTAACACGCGTTCCCCTAATAAGGTAACGGTGGAGTTCAATAACAGAAGTGAATGAGAACTAGATGATAAGATGGATGTGATTGATAAAGAAAAGAATGGGAAATAATTATGGAATGTGAAGCAAGAAATGTTATGAATGGATTGATGAATGGGTTTTTTTTTTTTTTTTTCCTAACGAACACTCGGAATGACAACCTGATAGTGTTAGAATTATGAGTATGAAATGGCCAGTGTCGTGGCGTGAAATGCCAGTAATAATAATGTCAAGCGAGAAATCCATGATTTTAACCTGAGAGGTTGAAGGATTTTCCAAAAGTAAGTAATGCTAATATCAAACAAGAGTATAGGTCCATAGAATGATGGACAGAGAAACAAGGACATGTGATATGTGAGATTACGATAAAGTAGTATTTGATACGAATACGATTACTTTCCTTCCCTAATAAACCTCTATAGTTCAGAGGTAAATTCTGAGTATAATATTTTGACAATCATGAAAATCTTCTTATATAATTCTCTGAAATTCTTTCCTTTTAATATCCCTTATTTATTTTCCTCTAAATTGAGGAGAACAACCCTTTAAGGAGGGGAGGTACTACTACGTGACCCTCTGTCTGTGTGATAGGAGTCTAAGTGGAATGCCATTAATTGTTTAATTGCTTGTCAAGTACTAGAGGCTGGCCCCCTTCTGTACTAGCTATGCAATGTAACAAATGTTCATTGATCACAGTGATCTCTCGATAAAATTTTTCTCACCTAAATATATATACATCGAGATTGCGAAGATTAAAGCGATCAAGAAATTGCAAAAAATTACGAGTGAGGTGATCTCCGGAATTCGTAGCGCCTTAGTGATACCGAAGTCACTGCACGTACCAATAAGGTTAATAGTATAAGAACGGACAAGAGCGTATACCGGATGATGTGTTATGCAAAAGTATCAAAGAATTGGTAGAACGGATAAAGGGTGTGTTGTAACACCAGTATGATGTGCTTTAGAAAGATTGGAATGTGTAAGGATCGACCAGAGAACTGGAAAGTGAAATGACCAACAAGTACCCATTTGTCTTCTACCTGATTCCGGGACGGAATCCTTTTAAGGAGGGGAGACTGTAAGAACCCAGATTTTTGGGTAGAACTAAAACTTTTATTATGTAATAATATGGGAATGAATAGTGGTTATGACTGCGATGTAACGACTGTCTATTTAATGAATGGAATGGATTTGGATTCAATTATTATATGTCATGCAGAATACCTTTGGTTGACAACATAGATAAGAATGACCTATCTCCTAAGAATATGAGAAGATTTCTCCAAGTAAGATTATTCTTGTGTCATCCAAATCAATATCTATTATAAGCCCAGCGGTTCCGTAAAAAGGTTAAGGAACACTCGAGGGTGAACCAGGTTCATTTTCCTAATTATAGGAATTAAATAAAAATAAGTGATGAATAGTGATTTTGGTGGAATTTGGAATATTATTATAATAATGTTATACCCGGTATTCGGAACGGATTTCTGAGTTCGTATTAGTGATCCAGGAGGAAAATAAGTGTATGTAAAAGCTGTCGGATTCAGAAAAAGAGCACTTTTATTTTCTCCGAGATTTCCCTAGACACTGCAAGACTTAAGGATTTATAAAAGGGAATTAAGGAATTTAAATTCGAGAAGTATTAAGAAAGATGAAGAATAGTATTAGAATTATTAAGAAGGTTTTCGGTAAAACCCTAACTAGAAACGAATGAGTTATTCCCTCGAACGATCAACGAATTGAGTAATAACCGGACAAAGAACAAGCAAGAGGATCAAGATACATGCATGTGCAAGTGGATAAGGGCAAGTAACCAAGTAGTTACCAAAGGAACTAGATCAATTAGGATCAAACTAGTACTTAGCATAACTTTCTCATCTTACCACCAAAACATCAACACTTGTCCACTTGATTTCATCATCCATGATATACTACCTTTATTAAAGTAGCTTTATGGACTAGATATTATCCTTACATATCAATAATACATACTCCCTCTGTCCCTCCCAATTCTTTACATTTTCCATTTTGGGATGTCCCTTCCAATTCTTTACATTTCCAAACTTTCCAAAAATAGTAAAGTTTTAACCTTTAAACAAATAAAAAGGGCCCACCATTTTCCACTACTTTCCTCCATCTTTCTAATCTATTACTTAAATATTGATAGGTCCCACAATTTTACCCACTTTTCACTCACTTTCTTTCTCTTCCCACTTACTTTTTTTTCATTTCTTAATCTCCGTGCCCAACCCAATTGTAAAGAATTGGGAGGGACGGAGGGAGTATTAGATTAGATGAGAGCAAGAGACAAGCCAAGCAAACTACATTCTCTCCATTTTTTTCAAAACTGCTCAACAAGAACAGCCATGAGAGAAAAATTCATATCTCCATTTTCATCCATGATAAAATCACCAAATTTGGACCACAACCTCTCCACTCCATGGGAAATATTCTCTCCAAATTTCATAGCAATCAAAGTAGTATAGCCTAGGCAAATCATCTCCCCAAGTTGAAGAAGCAAACTGTCCAGATTGTTGGCAGTTTCTGTGATGATTTTCAAACGGCCATATCTCCTTCATTACTCAATGGAATTTGGTGTTCTTTAGCTTTTTGGAAAGCTGGTTGGATGCTCTACAACTCTCCTTTAGAAGCCTTGTCCAGAAAACCTTGGTAAGGCCCTCGTTTTTCATGATCTTTCAACTGCGTTATAGCAGATCCGAAATTCACTAACTATGTTCTTGATGATTCTTGCTAGTTTAAGGTTGTAATGAGTTCTAAGGACTAGATCAAGGCTTAGAAAGGGCTTTAACACTCTCCAAGGAAGGTATAAACCTCATGAACCCTAGATCTTACTTTGAGATTTTGCATGCTCTTGATGGATTTAGTATAAGATGTGTTAATAGCATGATTAAGCATGATTATTTAGTGATTGTTTGATTTAAGAGATGTGATGATCATGTTGGTAAAGTAGATGAGTTTGGACAGTTGGAGATATGTAATATGTTTACAAGTTGTTTGGATGCCCGGTGTGGCTTTGTGGATTCGTTATGATTTTAGAACGTTCGATTTATAGCCGTCGTAATGCCGAATTTTCGTTAACCTTAAGAAATCATATTTGACAGTAGCCATAACTCACTGACTAGCTTCGTATTCTGTCATTACAAGGTATATTATGTTATAAGCTTCGTTTTGATATAAAGATCGTATGAAATGGACTTACGGTTTAGGAGTTATGATTAAATTCGTAAAAGTGGTTCGAAATCGTAAACGAAAGTTCGTAATTGAAATTGATTCCCTTAAATGTCGTTTAATCAGTGGCGAATCTTATTAATTAAATATTAGAGGTAAAAAGGAAGGTGTGGGAGAAAACCACATGTCGAATGGATCGTTTTCCGATTTTATAAAAATGTTTGAATCGAGGTTAAACGCGAACGAACCCCTTAAAGGTATGACTTTGGTTATAACTTAGAAAACGGGCGATAACACTCGAGGTATAATCTTGATTCGTAAACGACCAACCTTAGAACTTATACGACTTAAGTATATACCAAGTATAAGCATGATGACATGTCTTGATAACGAACGAATGTCGGATCGTATCGGTGATAAAAAGAGTTACACTAAAAGAGACGTAACGAGATAACTCGAAAACATGTTTCGATTTAAGTGGAGTTTATACTTAGCCTTTTAATAAGCGTTAAGTGGTTAATCTTAAATATTCTGATTGTTTATAGATTGTCGAGCTGACCCGGGACACATTACCCCTACCCGCACTCGATTCTCAGGCAAGTTTCCAATACTTGGAACTGTTGTTGTGATAATATATATGATGATTGTTTTATACATATGCCATAGCATGCATGCCTACTTTCAAGTTAATATTGAATTACTTGTTCCCTGAATCGATATCGGCTTATAGACTATATAAGAAATATCAGTTATAAGCCGGATTGTTTGGTTAAGACCCTTAGCGAAGGGCGTATGATATTCATACTTCAAATATAGACCGGGAGTCGATATTTTGTAATATATAAATAGTCGTGGAAACCCGGAAGGGATCCCAGCGACAAATTTATTACTTCGATGATTTTTATTCGATTACGAATCCTTCGAGGAACGTTATTTGAGTATTACCTCAGTGAAGGAATATTTAATGAATATTATTTTAATATTCATTTTGAATGTCATTTATTTAATGAATATTATTTTGATCATTCATTGGAGTTATTTAGTTAATGAATATTATTTTGAATATTCATTAGAGTTATTTGGTTGACAAATATCATTCCCAAATATTCATTTGGCTTACTTATTATTATTTGGAATATTCATTTGATCTTTATTTATTTAATGAATATTACTTTCGAATATTCATTTAAGGTTTGATTTACTTAATGAATATTATTTTAAAATATTCATTGGAAGTTCTATTTACTCAAGGAATATTACTTCGAATATTCCTTTAAAGTTTTGATTACTAAATGAATATTATTTTGGGATATTTATTTAGAATATTATTTGTTTAATGAATATTATTTGGATATTCATTTGGAATGTTAATTGTTAAATGAATATTATTTTCAAATATTCATTTAAGGTTTGATTTATTCAGTAAATATTATATTAAATATTTATTTAAGTTTATTTATTCAATGAATATTATTTTAAATATTCATTTAAGAAGAGATTTATTTAATAAATAATTCTATATATTCATTCGAGGATTACTTACGAGCAATATCATGATTTAATAGTATTCCGTAATTATTATTGACTTAATAAATATTCTTGGAATGTTTAATAAAATTCTTTTGAATTCTTTTTATAATGATTTATATTATTCAAAGGTTATCCTTCACCTTCAGATATTATGTAAAATATTTCGGAGTCTTTTATGACTATTTTATCAAGGGGAGGTTCCTAAACTTTAATTTCATTTAAATCTATCTTAAAGAAGATTTAAATACTCGCTCAACTTCCAAACGTATATAAGGGGACCTCACTTGAGCGATGTTATTTATTGGACTGCCCGGTCCTATACTTGCTTAAACTATCTTGTCACTCACATCTTGATTCTTTCAAGCATCGATATGAGTCTTTTGGTTACCTCCTCAACGCTCGAGGGGTATGATTGATGTAACAAGTTTATATCCATTAACAAGCATCAGCTTGGGAAATATTGGTGAATTTTCCTTTCCAATTAGATACGACTACTTTGTGGAGTCCTATCAACAAGTGTTACACTTGGGGAAAAGGGGAACGAACTTTACGTTTCAGAGTCATGGATGATATTCGAACTAGGAGACGCGTAAGTGGCCGAGTGGCGCCGGTCCAGCAATAGCCCAACCGTTGGCTGAGGAGTTCCAGAGGGCGGTAGATAAGTAATTTCGTCGGAGCTACCTTCTACATGTAGAGAACGACTGATGAGATGCATGACATACGACTGATCATCGTAAACGTCAGGGCATCTGGCGCGGCAATACTCCCGTATTAGTTCATCTACTAAAAGTGAGAAATTTCTGCAACACTGTTGGTGTTGGCAAGGTGAAAAAGTGTTGAAACCGGAATTGCAATATTTTTCCTGCAAGTTCCTCTTTTATGATAATTGAGAATATCTTGCTTATCTTTTGCATAGCAGATATTTATTCAAAACAAATATATTTTTGAGTTACCTTGTAACTTCATCTCATACCTTATATTGGTACTACATCGTTAATGCATGGCATATGGTTTCAAAGATAATTTGGGCTGTTATATGTTATCACTGTTCAATTATATTTCTGGTGGGCTATTGCTCACCCTTGCTTTATTTATTTATATCACAACAACAGCTAGATCAGATGGCCGCGCAAGGCGCACACAGCGTAAGCAGGTGTCAACCGTCAGAGGTTTACCGCTAAGGTCTTGGCTACCTTTGTTGAGGATGCAACTACTGGTAGGCTAGTTGTTAGCAATTGAGCCTCAAATGTATTTATATTATGGTATCTATTAATGGATGGCAAAGAGTATGTAATTGTAATTCTTTGGGTTGTAAGGACTCAAACTTGTGATTAATAATATTGTTGGTTACTCTGATTTCATCTCTGGGACTGTAACGGGTGTGTTTTATGTTGTTGTTTTGGGTCACAAGGTTGTAATTTAAATTATGTTGGTTTTGTGGTTGGATATTGCGACCATAACGACCAGATCCCTGACCCTGGATCTGGGGGTGTTACATAACTCGAAAACATATTTCGATTTAAGTGGAGTTTATACTTAGCCTTTTAAGAAGCGTTAAGTGATTAATCTTAAATATTCTGATTGTTTATAGATCGTCGAGCTGACCCGGGACACATTACCCCTACCCGCACTCGATTCCCAGGCAAGTTTCCAATACTTGGGACTGTTGTTGTGATAATATATATGATGATTGTTTTATACATATGCCATAGCATGCATGCCTACTTTCAAGTTAAGATTGAATTACTTGTTCCCTGAATTGATATCGGCTTATAGACTATATATGAAATATCAGTTATAAGCTGGATTGTTTCGTTAAGACCCTTAGCGAAGGGCGTATGATATTCATACTTCAAATATAGACCGGGAGTCGATATTTTGTAATATATAAATAGTCGTGGAAACCCGGAGGGATCCCAGCGACAAATTTATTATTTCGAGGATTTTTATTCGATTACGAATCTTTCGAGGAACGTTATTTGAGTATTACCTCAATGAAGGAATATTTAATGAATATCATTTTAATATTCATTTAGAATGTCATTTATTTAATGAATATTATTTTGAATATTCATTAGAGTTATTTGGTTGACGAATATCATTCCCAAATATTCATTTGGCTTACTTATTATTATTTGGAATATTCATTTGATCTTTATTTATTTAATGAATATTACTTTCGAATATTCATTTAGGGTTTGATTTACTTAATGAATATTATTTTAAAATATTCATTGGAAGTTCTATTTACTCAATGAATATTACTTCGAATATTCCTTTAAAGTTTTGATTACTAAATGAATATTATTCGGATATTCATTTAGAATATTATTTGTTAAATGAATATTATTTTGGATATTCATTTAGAATATTATTTGTTAAATGAATATTATTTTGGATATTCATTTAGAATATTATTTGTTTAATGAATATTATTTGGATATTCACTTGGAATATTATTTGTTAAATGAATATTATTTTCAAATATTCATTTAAGGTTTGATTTATTCAGTAAATATTATTTTAAATATTTATTTAAGTTTATTTATTCAATGAATATTATTTTAAATATTCATCTAAGAAGAGATTTATTTAATAAATAGTTCTATATTCATTCGAGGATTACTTACGAGCAATATTATGATTTAATAATATTCCGTAATTATTATTGACTTAATAAACATTCTTGGAATATTTAATTAAATTCTTTTGAACTCTTTTGTAATGATTTATATTATTCAAAGATTATCTTTCACCTTCAGATATTATGTAAAATATTTCGGAGTCTTTTATGACTATTTTATCAAGGGGAGGTTCCTAAACTTTAATTTCATTTAAATCTATCTTAAAGAAGATTTAAATACTCGCTCAACTTCCAAACGTATATAAGGGGACCTCACTTGAGCGATGTTATTTATTGGACTGCCCGGTCCTATACTTGCTAAAACTATCTTGTCACTCACATCTTGATTCTTTCAAGCATCGATATGAGTCTTTTGGTTACCTCCTCAACGCTCGAGGGGTATGATTGATGTAACAAGTTTATATCCATTAACAAGCATCAGCTTGGGAAATATTGGTGAATTTTCCTTTCCAATTAGATACGACTACTTTGTGGAGTCCTATCAACAAGTGTTACACTTGGGGAAAAAGGGGAACGAACTTTACGTTTCAGAGTCATGGATGATATTCGAACTAGGAGACGCGTAAGTGGCCGAGTGGCGCCGGTCCAGCAATAGCCCAACCGTTGGCTGAGGAGTTCCAGAGGGCGGTAGATAAGTAATTCCGTCGGAGCTACCTTCTACATGTAGAGAACGACTGATGAGATGCATGACATACGACTGATCATCGTAAATGTCAGGGCATCTGGCGCGGCAATGCTCCCGTATTAGTTCATCTTCTAAAAGTGAGAAATTTCTGCAACACTGTTGGTGTTGGCAAGGTGAAAAAGTGTTGAAACCGGAATTGCAATATTTTTCCTGCAAGTTCCTCTTTTATGATAATTGAGAATATCTTGCTTATCTTTTGCATAGCAGATATTTATTCAAAACAAATATATTTTTGAGTTACCTTGTAACTTCATCTCATACCTTATATTGGTACTACATCGTTAATGCATGGCATATGGTTTCAAAGATATTTTGGACTGTTATATATTATCACTGTTCAATTATATTTCTGGTGGGCTATTGCTCACCCTTGCTTTATTTATTTATATCACAACAACAGCTAGATAAGATGGCCGCGCAAGGCACACACAGCGTAAGCAGGTGTCAATCGTCAGAGGTTTACCGCTAAGGTCTTGGCTACCCTTGTTGAGGATGCAACTACTGGTAGGCTAGTTGTTAGCAATTGAGCCTCAAATGTATTTATATTATGGTATCTATTAATGGATGGCAAAGAGTAGGTAATTGTACAATTGTAATTCTTTGGGTTGTAAGAACTCAAACTTGTGATTAATAATATTGTTTGTTACTCTGATTTCATCTCTGGGACTATAACGGGTGTGTTTTATGTTGTTATTTTGGGTCACAAGGTTGTAATTTAAATTATGTTGGTTTTGTGGTTGGATATTGAGACCGTAACGACCAGATCCCTGACCCTGGATCTGGGGGTGTTACAAATAATATTCTAAATGAATATCCCAAAATAATATTCATTTAACAAATAATATTCTAAATGAATATCCGAATAATATTCATTTAGTAATCAAAACTTTAAAGGAATATTCGAAGTAATATTCCTTGAGTAAATAGAACTTCCAATGAATATTTTAAAATAATATTCATTAAGTAAATCAAACCTTAAATGAATATTCGAAAGTAATATTCATTAAATAAATAAAGATCAAATGAATATTCCAAATAATAATAAGTAAGCCAAATGAATATTTGGGAATGATATTCGTCAACCAAATAACTCTAATGAATATTCAAAATAATATTCATTAACTAAATAACTCCAATGAATGATCAAAATAATACTCATTAAATAAATGACATTCTAAATGAATATTAAAATAATATTCATTAAATATTCCTTCACTGAGGTAATACTCAAATAACGTTCCTCGAAAGATTCGTAATCGAATAAAAATCCTCGAAGTAATGAATTTGTCGCTGGGATCCCTCCGGGTTTCCACGACTATTTCTATATTACAAAATATCGACTCCCGGTCTATATTTGAAGTATGAATATCATACGCCCTTCGCTAAGGGTCTTAACCAAACAATCCGGCTTATAACTGATATTTCATATATAGTCTATAAGCCGATATCAATTCAGGGAACAAGTAATTCAATATTAACTTGAAAGTAGGCATGCATGCTATGGCATATGTATAAAACAATCATCATATATATTATCACAACAACAGTTCCAAGTATTGGAAACTTGCATGGGAATCGAGTGCGGGTAGGGGTAATGTGTCCCTGGTCAGCTCGACAATCTATAAACAATCAGAATATTTAAGATTAACCATTTAACGCTTATTAAAAGGCTAAGTATAAACTCCACTTAAATCGAAACATGTTTTCGAGTTATCTCGTTACGTCTCTTTTAGTGTAACTCTTTTTATCACCGATACGATCCGACATTCGTTCGTTATCAAGACATGTCATCATGCTTATACTTGGTATATACTTAAGTCGTATAAGTTCTAAGGTTGGTCGTTTACGAATGAAGATTATACCTCGAGTGTTATCGCCCGTTTTCTAAGTTATAACCAAAGTCATACCTTTAAGGGGTTCGTTCGCGTTTAACCTCGATTCAAACATTTTTATAAAATCGGAAAACGATCCATTCGACATGTGGTTTTCTCCCACACCTTCCTTTTTACCTCTAATATTTAATTAGTAAGATTCTCCACTGATTAAACGACATTTAAGGGAATCAATTTCAATTACGAACTTTCGTTTACGATTTCGAACCACTTTTACGAATTTAATCATAACTCCTAAACCGTAAGTCCATTTCATGCGATCTTTATATCAAAACGAAGCTTGTAACATGATCTAGCTAATCATGGCATAAGTCGAAGCTATTCAGTGAGTTAAAGCTACTGTGATGCACGGTTACTTAAGGTTTAACGAAAATCGGGCATTACGACGGCTATACAACGAACGTTCCAAAAATTACTACAATCAAACCAAGCCACACCGGGCATCCATAACACTTATACACATGGTTCTCATCTCAACAATCTCAAGAACACAATATTTTACCAACATAATCATCATCTCTTAAATCCATTAGATCTACCACATAATCATGATTATAACATCACTAACATGCTCCTAACACTTATATCTATCAAGAACATTCATAAACTCAAAGTAGGCCTAGGGTTTCAAGATCATTATACCTTCTTGAGAGTGTGGTATGGCCTTACAAAGCTTGGTATGGTCCTTGTCTAGCTTTAACAACCCTAAGATCAACCAAAGAAACATGAAAATCAAAGTTAGTTCTTGAAGAACACTATTCACCCTCCTCTTTAATGATTTTTTTTGAAAATGGAAAAAGAAGAGATTGAAGCTAGGATTTTGAGGAGATCATTTTTATGAATTATAGGACTCACATAAAAAGTTTCAAGACCAAACAATGGTTGGAAGTGGGATTTGGATCTTGGAATTTCCAAGAAAGCCGAATGGTGCTAGTAAGGAGAGAATGAAGTTTTTGCTTGGTCTCTTGCTTGGCTCATGTGGTGAAAATGAATTATTGTGATGTTAGACAAATATCTTTGGTCATAAAGTAGCTTTATTAAAGCTAATGGTCATGCATGATGTGTTTTGAATGGACAAATGTCATTGCTTTGTGGTGAGATGATCAAGTGGTGTTAAGTACTAGTTTAAATCTCTAAGTATTGGTTACTTATGTGACTACATGGTTGATAGATATTTATCACTTGCACACATGCATGCATCTTGCTTCCTCTACTTGATTCTTTGTCCGTTTATTGCTTAATTCGTTGATCGTTTAAGGGAATAACTCATTCGTTTCTAGTTAGGGTTTTACCGAAAACCTTCTTAATAATTCTAATACTATTCTTCATCTTTCTTATTACTTCTCGAATCTAAATTCCTTAATTCCCTTTTATAAATCCTTAAGTCTTGCAGTGTCTAGGGAAATCTCGGAGAAAATAAAAGTGCTCTTTTTCTGAATCCGACAACTTTTACATACACTTATTTTCCTCCTGGATCACTAATACGAACTCAGAAATCCGTTCCGAATACCGGGTATAACATTATTATAATAATATTCCAAATTCCACCAAAATCACTATTCATCACTTATTTTTATTTAATTCCTATAATTAGGAAAATGAACCTGGTTCACCCTCGAGTGTTCCTTAACCTTCTTACGGAATCGCTGGACTTATATAGATATTGATTTGGATGACACGAGGGTATCTATTTCTCTCTAGGGAATCTTATCTAAACTTTCTAGGAGATAGATTATTCTAATCTAAGTTATCACCCAATAGCATCCTTCAGGACATATAACCTTGGAATCTTTTATCCTTCCATTATTCATCCTTTAAAGCCAGTATTACATTGTAGTTGTAACCACTGTTCACTCTTACATCAATACATAATAAAAGTTTTAATTCTACCCAAAAATCTGGGTTCTTACAAAAGTTCTCAAGGGCTAAGAAGCTGGGATATGCTGTTTGTTTTCACTGTAACAAGGTGAGGCACTGGAAGAGGAACTGTAAGGTTTACCTTGCAGAACTGAACGTGAAGAAGGCTAGTAAGACTACCGTTTCTGATTCAGATATGTTTATGATTGAAGTAAACATGTCAATAAATCAAACTTCTACTTAGGTATTAGATACTACTTATGGTTCTCACATTTGCAATTCGTTGCGAGGACTAAGGAGAAGTAGGGCTCTTGGGGAAGAGAAGGTGATTCTACGGATGGGCAATGGAGCAAGAGTTGCTGCCATAGCTGTAGGGTCGTTTGATTTACATATGCCTACGGGCAAGACTATTATTTTAAATAACTGTTATTTTGGTTCCCTCGATTGTGAGGAATATTATTTCTATTCCAATGTTAGACTTGGATGGATTTTCATTTATTATTCAGAATATTAAACATCTAATCCTTAGAGATAATGTTCTTTATGGTAGTGGAACTTTAAATAATGGTCTGTATGTATGTGACATAGAATATGTTTTACTTCATATTAAACAAAGAAAAAAAAAAGGATGATGAAAATCTTACCTACTTATGGCACTACAGACTTGGTCATATTAGTGAAAATAGACTTCGGACATTGCATAAGGGAAGGTTACTGGAACCCTTTAATTTTGAATCATATCCTACATGCATGTCTTGTCTATTGGGTAAAATGACCAAATCTCCATTTAGTGGACATGGAGAGAGCGCTAGAGAGTTGCTGGTATTGGTACACATAGATGTATGTGGACAAATGTCTACGCAAGCCATGGCAGGATTTTAATACTTCGTGACTTTCATAGATAATTGATCTAGATTTAGATATATGTATTTGATGAAATACAAATCTGAAGCCTTTGAAAAGTTCAAAGAATACAGTTATGAAGTAGAGAAATAAACCAAACATAGTATTAGAGCTCTTCGATCAGATCGAGGAGATGAATACTTGAGTGGTGTGTTTCTAGATTATCTCAAAGAAAATAGTATAGTCTCCCAGTGGACTCATCCGGACACTCCATAGTTGAGTGGAGTATCTGAAAGGAGAAATTGAACTTTGTTAGACATGGTTCGATCCACGATAATCTATGCAAATCTTCCAGTATTCCTTTGGGGTTATGCATTGGAAACCTCGGCATATTTACTGAATAAGGTGCCTTCCGAATCTGTTCCTCAAACTCCATATGAGATATGGAAAGAAAGGAAACCGAGTCTTAAACACATTAAGATTTGGGGATGTCCGGCTTATGTCAAGAAAGTTGACCCTGATAAGCTGGAATCTCGATCCGTAAAATGTAGGTTTGTGGGTTATCCTAAAGAGATTTTAGGGTATCACTTTTACACCGATCATAGGGTGTTTGTCTCTAGACATGCTACCTTCTTAGTAAAATAGTTTATCCTTGAAGGGAACAGTGGGAGCAAGATTGAACTTAAAGAAGTTCATAGAACACAAACTACTACGGTTCAAGAGGAAACACCTGTTCAGACTAAACAACCTTATGTGGCATAGTGTTGACTCAGAGAAATGGCAGAGTGCCATGAAATCCGAAATGGATTCTATGTATGCCAACCAAGTATGGACCTTGGTTGAAGCACCAGAGGATGTGAAGCCTATTGGGTGCAAATGGGTATACAAGAGAAAGATTGGAGTAGATGGCTAGGTGGAGACCTACAAGGCTAGGCTCATGGAAAAAGGATTCAGACAAAGGCAATGGATTGACTTTGATGAAACTTTTTTTGCCTGTAGCCCTACTCAAATCAATTCGGATTTTGCTTGCGAGATCCATATATAGATTGAAGCAAGCTTCTCGTAGATGGAACATCCATTTTGATGAGACAATCAAAGAGTTTGATTTTATCAAAAACATAGATGAACCATGTGTCTACAAGAAGGTTAGTGGGAGCGCGGTAACATTTCTTGTGTTGTATGTGGATGACATACTTCTTATAGGAATGACATACCGAAGCTGCAATCAGTCAAAGTGTGGCTATCAAAGAACTTCACTATGAAGGACTTGGGAAAGACATCCTAGATTCTCGGTATGAAGATCTATATAGATAGATCAAGAAGAATTATAGGTCTTACCCAAGGTACATACATCGAGAAAGTGCTAAAAAGGTTTAGCATGGAAAACTCCAAGAGAGGTCTCATACCGATGAGCCATGGAGTATCCCTTTCCGAGAAGATGTCTAAGACACTTGAGGAAAGAGAGCGTATGAGTAAGATTCCTTATGCTTCAGCAATAGGATCTATCATGTACGCGATGTTATGTACTAGGCCTGATGTTGCTTATTCAATTAGTGTGACGAGCAGATATCAGTCTGATCCAGGTGAAGACCACAAGAAAGCAGTGAAGAACATCCTTAATTACTTACGAAGGACTAAGGATATTTTTCTTGGTTTTGGTGGATCTGAGTTGAAAATAGAGGGTTATACCGACTCTAGTTTTCAATCAGAAAGTGATGATAGCAAATCCATGTTAGGGTACGTGTTTACCTTGAAGGGTGGAGCGATTAGTTGGAAGAGTTCCAAACAGCCTACAACGGCTGACTCAACAGCGGAAGCAGAGTTTATAGATGTAAGTGACGCTACAAAACTGTTTTGTGGCGCTTTCTTTTGATTAGGGAGATCATTGAAAGTAGAGATGTCAACATTGAGAAAGTTGACATACATAACAACATAGCAGACCTACTCATTAAGCCGTTATCTCAGATTCACTTCGATCGTCATAATAAGTGAATGGGTATTAGATACCAGAGTGATTGGCTTTAGTACAAGTGGGAGATTGAAAGAGTTTGTCCTAAATCCAATCATATATGATGAGTTAGGAGAACTTTCTTGTACTCTTATTTGATTGCATTAATATTAATAAAAGACTTGTTTGTTTTTATTACGGGCTTTATCTATTTAAAGTGTTTTAAATAAGATATTCCTTGGTTTAAAGTAAAGCTTCTAGAATTATAATGAGATTATAATAGTGAGATCTAGAAGATGATAACTCTAGACTTAAACAGTTCCTGATCATAGGATAACTAATCGGAAGTTAGTGAATCCGCAAAGATTGGTACATACTATGCTTGCTCCTTTTAAGGAGGATGTCTGTTCTCATAGGCATTTGTGTGGCGACACTATAGCTAGTATGTAGGTGCTTATTAGGGAATAAGTTCACTGAACATGACTCGATAAGTTGAACAACTAATGGAGTTTACTCACGTGTCGATAATTGTTCACTGAGTGATAGTTGTACAAGTGTCCTTAGACTTGAGATCGTTAGAGTAATCTTGTATATAATGAACTATGCTTTGGTTTAGTCCTTAGTCTCAAGGACATCCATTAGGTCTATTCTGGGCATAGGGATTTGTGTATGGAGATAGTTAACGGTCAATAAAGGATCTACCCCTTCCAGTAAAGGAAGAGAATATCCTATGCTATTCTTATGATGCTAGTTCCGGAATCTCTGGCCAGAGTGTATGAAATTAGAAAGGAGTTTCTAATTTGCATTAATAAGAACTTTGCATTATGAATAAGAAATCATATGATTAAATTTGATAGGCTTGACACGAGTTCCATGCCTTGTATTTAATCGGGATATTGTAGGGTAGAAGGAATTGATTGTACGATAACTAGTCACTGACAGGTTCTTGGTATTCTAAGCAGTGAATTCATGTTATCCGGATAGTCGCGATATGTTGAGAAGCATCACTCACGATGTAGAATAAATATAATTAATCAGTTAATTATATTTAATGAATTTTAGAATTCATATAAATAATAAATAAAAAGTTTATTATTATTTATTTTTACTACCGGCTTAATATTGAACCTACAGGGTCACACCATAAAAAGATTAATTTATTGATGAATGTATTTTGAGAGAACAAGTTGTTTTTAATAATGATTAAAATAGTTTAATTATTATTTAAACATTTTGTGGGATTTATATATTAATATATACATGATATATTAATTATACTAAACCTACATGAGCCCTATAAATAGAAAGAGATGAGAAGAGTAGTGTGTGCATTTTGTGTTTTTGTGAAAAACCTAAAAGGAGCTAGCCTCCATCTTCTTCATCTCTCTCTCTCTCTCTCTCAAAAGGAAAAACTCCATTTTTATAAAGCTTCGAGTTTTATAAAAGCTTCATCGAAGAATCAATCTTGGTGGATACCGGTAGAGTGCTTCACACTCTGAGGAGCAACTGCTAGCAACCATAGATTATAAAGCTTCGATTTTTCAAGGTAAGGTTTCGATTCCTCCGGTCTTTCGTTTTTATATGATTTTCTATATGTACGATATATGGTTTTTACGGAATTTAAAATTGTTATTTGCGCTTCCGCTCGTCCGTAAATTCCTTCGTAAACTTCTTGTCTGATGTGTGTTACCTTCAGGACCATACTTGGAAGAAGGCTCTCGTACTTGGTAGGGAGGAGAATGGATTATATATACTCACATATGCTAAACACAAGACTCAAGTCAATGCAGTGTTATCTGTCAAACAGGTGCTCTAGTTAAGGCCATTAGTATACGGGAAGTTGTGAGCTGGTTGAAGACACACATTTATGATTGCATTATTGTAGAGCCTGACTGTTTAGTGATATAGTTGAATTAATTTGATCTTGTCTACAATTATACTCGACATTTGGTATAATTGTTGAAGAGTGTAAGGCTAGCTCTTACAAAATCGTTATTAATGTTAAAATAATCTTTATATGCTAATCGAGATATGCATTATCTTGCCAAACTTCGGAGAGATTTTGTAACCTGGAAGAGGGTGATGTCCCCTACCTGATATCTGTTATGCTGAGCGATTGCTCTTATTAATGAAAAACATTTTCATTCAAAAAAAAAAGAATAATGATAGATACACAAAATTTGTTCACAAATAACATGATATAATTCGTATGAATTTTTTTTATTGATATTATTAGTATGAATATAAAAAACCTATTTATTATTACAACAAATCAAGATTTATCACGTGTAATTACGAAAAATTTTGAAAACCAATTTATTACCCCTACAATTATGCAATTACAACTTGAAGTCTTGCACGGGTCCTGGTCCCTGACAATCGTTTGTCAGGGACCATTGTCAGGGACCGGTTATTTTGATCCAACGGCTGAGATAAAAAAAAAATTATGTTCCGCGGAAATTTTCTGCGGACCGATCCGCGGAAAATTTCCGCGAAAAGGGAATTTTTTTTGTAATTCAGGGGACCAATGATCCAACAGTTTAGAAATTAATTGTTAAATAACCGGTCCCTGCGATTGTCAGCTTCCGTATTGCACATCACAATTCACAAAGCTAAAGTAGCAAGACCAATCATGGTTATTGCTACTTTTTAAAAAGAGTCGGTTACTGTAATTTTAAGGCTTAGGGCAAAGAAACTAGTGGGCCATTCTTTCAAAAAGCCCATGACTAAAAGACCCACTAAATAGTAGTACCGATCAAACACCGCATAAAGTGTCTTGTCTGGGCAAAAATTGGCAATTGAACATTCATCACTTCAATCCAGCTGAAAATATTTTGGTCATGAGATATTTTTCGTAAATGAATTGTATCGAATACACTACTCGAAAGAAAAAACCCCCTTCTACTTAAAATTAGAAAAACAACTCAAACTACATAGAAAAATCTAAGACTGTAATTCTGGAAGTTTTCCTTTCCTGAAATATTTGAAATAACTTCTGAGTTATATGTGTTCACAATGTAACATATAGTTCTCGAACAGGGGCAGGGCTCAGATGGTGATTAAGTGAACTGATCAATGGTATTTGCTATCTGATTAGACAATGTCGTAGGAGGAGCTAAAACAGGTGTGCTAGCGACTTGCTTGATCAAGTCGGCATATAAAATTACCTACAAATGCCATCTGAATAAACGCATAGTTCACGATGAAAGGAGTTTCTTTTATAATTTCATACAACAGATTAGTACAATGACACATTATACCAATAATTTGACATCCCTTCTGATATCTTTTCATACCAAAATGAAAGAGGGAATAGAATGTAGTAACAAAATTCATATATAACTCATGAGCTTTCCAAATCAAATTCTGAGCTTAGATTCTTCATTTCATCGTTTTTGCAAGCACCATGTAGTTGTAGAGGAGTGCGAGGAAGAGGAGATGAGCTTCCACTGTTAAGTTCTCCACCCCTATCTTTGTCGTCTGCCTTAATATTGCCCTGCAGATTACGAAACATAGCAACACATTCACACATCACATAATGCATATGAGGGTCAATTAATTAATACAAACGATTATACAGATTAAATCTCGTGTTGGCAAGGAAGGGATGTAACTAGTGGCGGATCTAAAAGGGCGCACAAATATTTTTTCCCAAGAGGATTAGGAACATTCTACTTATAAATTTAATTTGGACAAACTGCATTTTTTTAAAGAAAATCAATGGCAAAAAGAAATATCGTCCCCTAGTGAAATGCAAGAGCAAGTTCCTTTCAATTTACGACAAATGTTATACATACCTTAGACTTGTCTTCCTTGATTTTTCTTTCATGTTCCTTTTCTCTTAAAGATCGAATTGGAGACACCTTTAACACATTACAAAGTCGAATTACTCAACCAGATGCAAATGGAACAAATTAAAAATCTCGATAAAAATGTTTAAAAATCTCGATAAACTTACCTCTGAGGAAGAAGTGATGATTTGATTTAAGCGGTAGAGCCTATCAACCTCGATTTCCAACAGACTCTGGACTTGACCTCTCTTAAGAAGTTGATTCATATGCATATCCATCTCGATCTGTCTATCGTTCAACAGCTTCTCCGTATTCTCTTTATCTACTCTCATTCTTTCCAGCTTCTCCCGAATCGCGCTAAGCTCTTGAGCCAGCGAAGCATCAATTGAAGTTTCCGCTTCCATTTCCGCCTTTTTGGCCATAGCAGAATCAGGCGGAGGAATGTTTTCTTTATTCGAGACGACATCAATGTCATTGTTGATTTTTGACAATGATTTGTCTATCAACCAATTGGGATTAGTTTCTTCCTTTTGCTGCTGCTGCTGTTGATTTTTGGGCTGGAGCGGCGTTCGACCATTTTTGGAGAGGAGGACGCGGTTGGAATCCGGAGATTTAATCGAAGATTGAGAGGCTACTGCTATCATCTTCTGAGAGAGAGAGGGAGAGAGAGAGAGAGATTTTTAAGAAGTTTTGGGTTTCGGGAATGGAATTATAAGATGGGAAAGCATAATGAGAGTGGGGTTTGAAATTTGAAACAAGCAGGCGGATAACGGCTACTTTGGTAAATAGAATTTGGGTTTTGGTTAGGCTAGGAGGCTGTTTTTATGATGGATGTTTGAAAAAGATTCTTGTCTCATTTGCATATGGACAACGCTTTGTTTTAAATTTGCAAAATTCAGAGTTTCAGATCTCTTCTACTCTCTGCAGCATGCAATATTATACTACAATAAACAGAGTAAATCTACATCGTACTTTGACAGGTAAATATACGGGAACTTGATCTTCCTATGAAGTAAGAAATTATAAACTTGTTTGATTAACATTCATATAGGAAGTAGAAGTTACTAGGTAATTATAATTCCCATAAAATGTAGGAAGTTACTTACCCACCCTACCCTTGGTAACTTACACTTCCCATGATTTATAAATTTCTACATATAACCAAACATAATTTTTCAACTTCCCAGGAACCTGATACAAGAAAATAATTGCCAAGGTATTAAAACTTCTTCAGAAAGTGAATACCCATAAGCAACCAAACGAGCTCTTAATTTTTTTAAGAACTTCACTT
The DNA here is from genome assembly GCA_037693485.1 of Kitagawia praeruptora. NCBI lineage: Eukaryota > Viridiplantae > Streptophyta > Magnoliopsida > Apiales > Apiaceae > Kitagawia > Kitagawia praeruptora. The sequence continues at coordinate 1,515,451 of CM075349.1, forward strand.
TTCGTAAGAAAAAAATTGATAATATTAATATACTGTACATCTATTTATTTTTTTAAAAAATAATGTGTAAAGAAATTTACGTTAACAATCCTGGTTTCGATTTATAACTCAAGTATTAAGAATTTATTTTTTTATAATTTCAAATCCTGATTTCGATTTTCGCTCGACGAGAACAGATGTTCCCTTTAATTTCTTACAGAAAACCGGTCTTGAGGCCTTAAAGCAATGATTTCTGGTAACAATTTTATAAATTGGACATAATGCCTAACGGGCCGGCCCATAGTCGAAGCCCAATTAAAATTGTGGGCATGTAACTGGACTTGCTTTCCGTTACTCCACCTCGTTGAACACAAAACAATCTTCCCATCTGAAAAAGCTTCCTCACTAATTTCAATTTGCACAAATATTTGGATCTCAATCTCACCGGTACGTATATTTGTATACTTACATGTTTGTATTTACCTTTTAACTTCATTTTTTTAATTATGCAGCTCTTTTTTAGATCCATATTTACATACTTTTCTTACCATACCTGTGTTTTATTAAATTATTCCAGGAGCATTTTCACTATTTTTTTCTTCAATTTCTGCTGTCTTATGTTGAGTTTTTATGTATGATTAGTGATGCTGCATTGCCAGTTTGAAGCAATTTTCGAATAATTTCTCGATTCGAATAATTTCTCGATTTCTAGTCCAGGGTTCCTCCCTGCTATTATCAAAGATTAATTGGTTATTTATTCATGTCAGTTTTGATGATAATTTAGTTTTGTAGTGTAATCATGTCAATGTCAACTCAAATAATGAATTTCGATTTAATTGTTTTATTTAAAATCTGTTAATTAGATTATATATGATATTAAATTATGCTAAACTGAACTAATCCAAGTTTTTATGTAAAGATGTTAATGTATTGTATATTATGAAACAAATTCGGGTATGCGTGGGATTTTGACAATATTGAATGGGTAGAAGATTTTCTGGCGATTAATTGGAGATTTTTAGAATACTGGTTGCAAGTATTTTTGAATTTTTTACTTTTCCTACTTGTTGAAAGTTAGTAGTTAGGGACATAATTTGTAGCTGTTTTAGTTACTCAAGATGATTGTTTCTGTTGTTTACTTGTTTAAGATGATCACACATTTATACTCAATTATTTTTATATATTTAAACAATGTGATTCACTTTTACAGGTGATACAACTTAAAATTTAATGGAAAACGATAATAAGAAGAAGAAAAACAAGAAAAAGAAGAATAAGCAGGCTAAGAATGCAGAACCCACACCGGCTGCTCCTGCTGTGGCATCAGTTTCCGCTAATCAGATGCCCAATGGTTTTGATCAGAAACAGCAGACTAATGCCTTTCAAGCTGAACATACGCCACAGCCAAGTGAAGCTATGGACAGGCATGGTGTTACAGCTAGCAATGTTAGTCGTATTTTCCAGTAAACAATTCCTCAATTTCTGCTACTGTTGAACCTATTCTTTAGGTTGCAGTATTGTGTTAGCCATTGCATGATGCTACAGTTCGATTGTTCCAAGTAGATAGGAGTATTTAAATGTTTGAACTAGTGGTAATGTCCTTTATATAACCACTGGCATAAAAATCTTTTTGTTTGCCCTCTTGTCGTTTACCATCCTTTTTTTAGGGTAACTAAACCTTCCAGGGTATTAAGTGGTTGTCAAATTATTCTTTCGCCTTCTATATTGTTTTCATTTTTATTTTCTTTTATATGTAGAAGCTTCGCGTATACAGTACTTGTATTTGCTTCCTATATTACATATACCCTAAACAATAGAACCGTAAACAACCAGGTTAAATTATTGTAGTTGACAATCAGGAACTCTTGTCTGCGTGTGGGTTGAGTTGGTGTTCGTCGGTTCTATATCAGGCTGCATACATCTATCTGTATATCATATCCATGAAAAAATCTTTTGGAATGCCTTTACCTTGAAATGACTCTCTGTTGTGATATAGGTATTGTGTCTATCCTCCATCGAACCTAAAAGGTATTCTATATGTATGTAGTTACTATTTTAATATGAAATTTGCTGTTTGCTTAAGAACCCATTTCACTTTAGGTTGACAAACCTACTGGCCACACTGAAAATTCTGCGGCCATAGTGTATTTTATAATTCAGTATTCATGTACTGTTCTAACCTTAATTTTTAAATTTATTGACTTTTCTGTAATTCATTCATTCAAATATATTATTTACGTTGAAGATAAGAAGCTTTTCTGGCTGGACAAAGAACACCAAGTGTATAATAAATTCGCATGAAACAATCATATTTTTGTCTATTTGAATGATGCGTTGGTAACTTTGTGGGGTTTATACAGGCCAGCACAGAACAGGTCAAACAAGTTCAAATGGAAAAAGAGGCATACATGATTAAAATCGTAAAGAAATAAAGTTAATTCTATCAAAACATTTAAATGGATCTGAGTGGATTATACACTGCATTACAAGACATTGTATATGTGTGTATCAAGTTGTGTTTATTTTCTCATGATGACCTTTTTTGTTCGCAAGTAATGTGACATACATTACATTACATTACATACTGGATTCTTACATTTAATACTTATCCTTTGTATAACAATTTGCAGAATGACTTGGAGCTCAAGTTCTCAAAATTACGCAGTGAAAAAGAATACTGGTTACAGAAAGAGGTAATAAGAGTTGTGTTATCGAGCTCTGTAATCAATACCTTTTTCATCTACAACTTATTTTCTGGACTTTACAGGGCATCCTAAAAGAAAAGATAAAACAATTACAAATGGAAAAAGAAGAATACATTAAAAAAGAGGTAACTAAACCTAGCCGAATTATTATTACATATTTTTGTCAAAATCAGTTACTCTGCAAGTTCCGCTGTTTCACATAGAATATTCAGTATAACTTAAAACTTTTATGTTTAAACTTATTAAATGGTGATATCAACTTTTCTTTTTTGTAATTTTCAGGCTGATTTACAGCTAATAGTTTCCAAATTACAGACTGAAAAAGACTCCTGGCTTCGCAGAGAGGTGATACTAGATTTGTTTTTTCTGTATCTGTGGAAGTGGTTACTTTTAAAGAAATTGGTGTTTCTACCTCCTGTCTTTTTTAAGAAACTAACTGTATCCTCACTGTTTTATCTGACCTGATAATAGTTCTTCCTGCTATCGAAATTTCTTAGGGTATGATGTTGAATTATACTAAGTTTGTTTAATCATATTTTGAAGAGAATTTACTTCTAAACATTAATGTTTCTACTTTCTGTGTCTCTTAGAGGATATTACTTTATCCTTAGCGTTCCATCTGACCTCAAAGTAGCAATTGTTCTTCATATTAAATTTTCTGAGGTTATGGTTAGTGAGTTGATGACTTTATTTGCGCCTTTTGACCTATGAAGTTTAGTATCTGTCTTTTCTTTAGAAATCAAAAAATTGAAAAGGGTTTTTCAAGTAATGGTTTATATCATATTGTTATGTGAGTTAGTACTTTCATAAACAGATTACCATGCCCAATTGAAAACTGGTGAGCCGTTGGGCGGATGGAAGATCTTGCTTCGGGGACCCAGAACCTGTTCTTCTATTTTACTCTCTAGAATCCTTTACTAAATTATGGCGATGGGGAACCTAGAACCAGTTCTTCTATTTTACACTCTAGAATCCTTTACTAAATTAAGGCGTTGTTATGCAGGCTGGGTACGAAGAGAAAATCAGGCAATTGGTAAATGAAGCATCTACCACGAGTTCAAAGGAGGTACTCTTTTTATACTCCCCTGGTCTCACTTACAAACAACAAACACTTTCTCTGAAATCTCAAAATCAACAAGATATGATCTTAATATATTTCTATATTCCAAAGTAATTTATCTTGATGTTGATCCCTTTGGGACCCACTTGGAAATTGGATTTCTTCATTCTGTATAGGGTATCAGCTTCTTATATATTTTCCAACTGCCAAGAGCAGTGTCACAAGTAAATTAAGATTATGAAAGTCGAGTTTTAGAAGGCCTTAATTTGCATTGTAGTTGTGTACTGTGTATGTATCTGTTTTGCACTTTTCTTGTATTTTGTTTGTGTTATGTTTAGTCATTTCCACAAACTTATAAATCAGCTGTAACAAACGAATCTCTGATTTGATCCACAGGTTTTTTTAGAAGAAAAGATCAAACAGTTGGAGACAGAGAGAGAATCTTGGGCTCAGAAGGAGGTTTGACTTTTTCTTTTTCTGTTGCTAATAGTTTGTTTTCTTAGAGCATCTCCAATAGAGGTTGCCAACATAATTGCCAACTTCTACCACATCATCATATATATTATTTTTTTATTTCTTCTCTCCATCTCATTGTTGGCAACTTTTGTTACAATTCTACTCCAATAGTTGGCAACTTTAAAAGCTGTCAATGTGGTCTCATACATAAATTTATATTATCTTATAAATACATTTAAAATATGGGAGATATAAAAAAGGTTAAAGTTAAATACACTTTTGGGGAGTTGTATGTGTTTTAACTAAATGGGGAAGTTGCCAACTTTTGGCAACTTTGGTTGGCAACATTGATACTCCAATAGGTGGGCAACCAAGGGTGCCATGCCACATAGGACTTGGCAACCCCTATTGGAGATGCTCTTAGGAAAAACTTCTCTCCTTAAAATAGATTTGCAATATGAAATAATTTTATTTTTATAGTCATGCTGGCAAGCTTGTCAAGTTATTGGTCCAACCACGAGATGTTGATTGCTTAGTTCTTAGTAGTTTTATTGTGTTTTATCTTGTTTGGTTAGCAGGATAACATTTTGGAGTTGGTTTTCTTGTCTTCAACCATATAACTAAACTAGTATGTATACACATTTTCACTTAAGTGTTTCCGTACACTGTATGTAAAACAGTAAAAGTAAGCCATGTCATGCTTCTCATCTATATAGTTCTTGTTTCAAGTTCATGAGAAAAGAGGAGGTTGTAGTCAAACTTGCTCTCTGTCTTTTTTCGGAATTTTTACATTACGTAAGTGATAAAAAACTGAGGCTTGTTGGTGATTGCTTATGCTATGGAATTCTTGCTTCCACTTCTATTTATTGAGTTATTTATCTGCTACTACCTCTGCCCCGTTCTATAGGAGCTAGATTATTCTTCAACCATATAACAACTAAACTAGTATGTATACACATTTTCACTTAAGTGTTTACGTACACTGTATGTAAAACAGTAAAAGTAAGCCATGTCATGCTTCTCATCTATATAGTTCTTGTTTCAAGTTCATGAGAAAAGAGGAGGTTGTAGTCAAACTTGCTCTCTGTCTTTTTTCATGACGTTAGTGGTTCTGAATTTTTACATTACGTAAGTGATAAAAAACTGAGGCTTGTCGGTGACTGCTTATGCTATGGAATTCTTGCTTCCACTTCTATTTATTGAGTTATTTATCTGCTACTACCTTTGTCCCGTTCTAAAGGAGCTAGACTAGTCTTCAACCATATAACAACTAAACTAGCATGTATACGCATTTTCACTTGAGTGTTTCCGTACACTGTATGTAAAACAGTAAAAGTAAGCCATGTCATGCTTCTCATCTATATAGTTGTTTCAAGTTCATGAGAAAAGAGGAGGTTGTAGTCAAACTTGCTCTCTGTCTTTTTTCATGACGTTAGTGGTTCTGAATTTTTACATTACGTAAGTGATAAAAAACCGAGGCTTGTTGGTGACTGCTTATGCTATGGAATTCTTGCTTCCACTTCTATTTATTGAGTTATTTATCTGCTACTACCTCTGTCCCGTTCTATAGGAGCTAGTTGGTACTTGCTATCTGTCCATACATTAAGGTGCAGAAAAGTGATTGTATATTATATTTATGTTGAAGAAAAATCTTGACAATCAAATTGTTCAACAAACAAAACACGAAAAAATGTAATGAACAAGTACATTTTTCTTTTATTTGCTTTCAAATGGTGAATGGCTCTTATAATTTGGGATTGAGGGAGGGGCTTACTAATTTAAAAGTGCATCGAAAAAACAAAATGCATTTTGGCAACGGATATATATAAACACTGGGAAACTTTTTTTTTTTTTAGTGCTAAATTTCTGTTTCCACAACTAAAAAAAACAAGAAGACTAAATAAATTAAATTTAGAGTCACTTACCATTACGACCATTTAGATTCCATGTCCATTGGCTTGTGCATCTTACCCTCAACTAGACCACTTAACACGTGTATAGCATATTAACATGACATTTTCTAGTCTAACAAGTTTGTTTTTCCTAATTTTCCCAATTCCTCTTTTTTTTAGTAAAGATCTTTAATATGATTAGCCATTAGTTAGGAGATTAAATTTGGTACCTCATTTTGGCAGATTACGTTAGATTTCGGCGCCAGTATTTGATGTTGATTTATTTGATCAAGCAGGGGCGGAGCTAGTGAGTGCAAGTGGGGTCACAGAATCCCATTTGATTCAACCTATAATTAGAAGGTAGAGGATGTAAAGTACAATTTATGAAACTATATATATACATAATTGAATTTGGAGTAAATTTGGGGGATATAAAATGCAATTAACTCCAAAATTTATTCACTCGGGTTTTTATGGAATTTTACGGATTTGGTTCGGTTTAAATTTTAATTCCCTTTCTTGAGTTGTTATGTTATCATCGACATCTAACAACTTACAAAAGTCAAAACTATCACCCTCTCCCTCTACTCTCATTAATTAGTTTAGTTACTCTTATTACTGCTCAATATAGTTACAACTTCCCTTGTATGTATACATCGTACATATAAATACAATCTCGAAGATCAATTTATCTTAACTAGGAATCGATTTGTCGGAAAAATCTTGTTATGTGTTGCGGAGTGGAAATCGTGTTGGAGTAATGTTCTACAAATTAACATATTTTAGTATTTTGTAAAAAAAATAATCCAATATTGTTATTAATTTTTTTAAATTATTGTGAACGAATTCAAATGTAGTATTAAGCCCACTTCGATAGTTTCTGAAAACTATCGGGTCTGATTTTACAAGAATGCTCCTTTTCGAAAACTATTGGATTGTACATTAAAAAAATATCGAACACGAAAGCACCTAACTGCCCCTGTACCTATGCAAATTTGACTTGTTCATGCTAAAAACACGGATAAGAGTGTGAAAGAAGAAATTCCAGTGCTTATGTAATAGATGCTTAAGAAACTCTCCAGCATAGAAGTTCGGCTGTTGGCTTCTAATGGAAGTGAAGAAGGCATGGATTTCTTCGGTGGTCGAGTCAGGATCAAGCTTTTGTGTTGGAAAGTGTAAGATAGTATTCACATCTTGTTCTGTGACCCTCTTTGTCTCGCCACTAGGCAAGTCAAAATTGAAGGCAAACACATTGCCGTCACTAGTGTCAATAGCGCTACAATACAATGCACGCAATTGATCGGCATTTAACACTGAGGGTGTATTAAAGCGTAGGCTATTAATGACCGTGTGTTCAGAAATTCTGCCCAAGCCCGAAATTGAAGATCCGAGATGCACATTCTTAAACGAGATATGGTTCTGTTTTGAAATGATAAATTTTCCGCCTATTGTTAAACAAAACCCAAATAGTCGTGAAAAATTTACCTAGTAAAATTTAAGCAACCGAGTCCTTAGTTAAACATATGAACCAATAAACAATTCAAACCAAGTAACTGAATCAAAATCAAACAAGAATCCCAAATTAAAAGCAAGTTTGAAAGTAAAAACAAACCGTTAGTAGTTGTAGATCGGTGAAATTCTATGGTGAAAATCCCGGTTAGAGTTCAAAACTATCAAGCGAAGTTCGATAGATTTTGTGTGTATATTGTATGTATACAGAATTAGAGAGAGACACAGAGTTTCGATAAACTCTTTTGTTTCTTCAGAAGATAGGGTATGCTGTTGTTAACAATAGGCTTATTGCCTTTGGACATCCGTTGATTGAACAAATTCTTATCTGCATGGGATCTTTGAAATATAGGAAGAATCCACCTAAAGAGTTAACTTGTTATTATCCAAGGTTCCCACAACTTATATTAGATTATGTGCTAACAGATAGAGAGAAAGAGGGTTTTAAAGACAGTGATACTACAAAGTGCATGATGATGAAGGGGAATGCTATTACACAGCTAACCAACAAAGCTCCTCTTTTAAAGGTGCCAACAGTGCTAACTCAGTATCTCAACATTGTGCCTCTACCACTTGTACCTCCCGGCCAAAAAGTCATAGGTGAGTAACAAGGTATGATCCTTGAACCTATTGCTCCTCAAGTAGATGCTATTGATATTGATCCAATACAAGAGCCCCCAGTGGCCATTGCTGACCAAGAGGAACAACCTCTAGCCCAAGTCATAGAGCCTTTGATCATATACAACTCCTCACTGACTCTGCCACTAAATGAACCATTCTTGAGTGAAGAGGGAGATAGTGCCTTGGCAGCACCCCATAAGGAGAGACCATCTTCTTCAACAGCCCTGCCTTCCGCTAAAAGGAGAAGAACAGAGACTGAGGAAACTGTGGAAACTGTGGAAACTGTTGAACCAATAAACAAGTTTCAGAAGATAGGCTATGTTGTTGCTAACAATAGGCATATTAACTTCGGACATTTGTTGATTGAACAAATTCTTATTTGCACGGGACCTCTGGAATATAGGAAGAATCCATCTAAAGAGTTGACTTGTTATTATCCAAGATTCCTATAGCTAATATTAGATTATGTGCTAACAGATAAAGAGAAATAGCTTTTTAAAGACAGTGAACTACGAAGTGCATGATGATGAATGAGGATGCTATTACACAGCTAATCAACAAAGCTCCTCTTTCTTGGCAAAAAAAAAAAAAACAAAGCTCCTCTTCCAGAGGTGCCAACAGTGCTAACTCAATATCTCAACACTGTGCCTCTACCACTTCTACCTCCCGGCCAACAAGCAATAGGTGAGCAACAAGGTATGATCCCTGAACCTATTGCTCCTAAGTAGATGCTATTGATATTGATCCAGTACAAGAGCCTCCAGTGGCCATCGCTGACCAAGAGGTTGAAAACCAACAGCCCTAGCCCAGGTCATAGAGCCTTTGATCCAACCAAACGAACACATTAGAAAGGGTATCACTCCTCACATTTGGCTTTGGCTGTTCAGTCACAGGTTATGTTGGTGTTTCGCTCAACACTCGTGTTTCAATCAACACTTGTGTTTAACTCACTCCAGCTGTACGTGCAACAGAAATCACCGTAACCTATGATGGCCCTTGGTTCATTGCGGAACCTGCTACCGATGAATCTTTCCGTAATATGGAAGACTCACCAGCAAGTTATAAAGTACGCAATTGTACTTCGGATGTTTGTGAAGACACTGGATTCTTAGAAGAATCCTCAACCATTGGTTCTCTCCCTTTTATGGACTGAATTACAGTTACATCCGTCAATTCTTCCTCATTTACAGTGTGGATTGACTGTGAAATGGCATGACGAAGTGATGACCAATCAACTAAAGATACATCCGTGTTGTCTGTTAAGGAAGCTATTGAAAAGTTTTCAACAGTTTCTACAGTTTCCTCAGTCTCTGTTCTTCTCCTTTTAGCGGGAGGCATGGCTGTTGAAGATGGTCTCTCCCTATGGGGTGCTGCCAAGGCACTATCTCCCTCTTCACTCAAGAATGGTTCATTTAGTGGCAGAGTGGGTGAGGAGTTGTATATGGTCAAAGGCTCTATGACCTGGGCTAGAGGTTGTTCCTCTTGGTCAGCGATGGCCACTGGGGACTCTTGCATTGGATCAATATCAATAGCATCTACTTGAGGAGCAATAGGTTCAAGGATCATACCTTGTTGTTCACCTATGACTTTTTGGCTGGGAGGTACAAGTGGTAGAGGCACAATGCTGAGATACTGAGTTAGCACTGTTGGCACCTTTAAAAGAGGAGCTTTGTTGATTAGCTGTGTAATAACATTCCCCTTCATCATCATGCACTTTGTAGTATCACTGTCTTTAAAACCCTCTTTCTCTCTATCTGTTAGCACATAATCTAATATAAGTTGTAGGAACCTTGGATAATAACAAGTTAACTCTTTAGGTGGATTCTTCCTATATTCCAAAGATTCCATGCAGATAAGAATTTGTTCAATCAACGGATGTCCAAAGGCAATATGCCTATTGTTAACAACAGCATACCCTATCTTCTGAAGAAACAAAAGAGTTTATCGAAACTCTGTGTCTCTCTCTAATTCTGTATACATACAATATACACACAAAATCTATCGAACTTCGCTTGATAGTTTTGAACTCTAACCGGGATTTTCACCATAGAATTTCACCAATCTACAACTACTAACGGTTCGTTTTTACTTTCAAACTTGCTTTTAATTTGGGATTCTTGTTTGAGTTTGATTCAGTTACTTGGTTTGAATTGTTTATTGGTTCATATGTTTAACTAAGGACTTGGTTGCTTAAATTTGACTAGGTAAATTTTTCACGACTATTTGGGTTTTGTTTAACAATAGGCGGGAAAGTTATCATTTCAAAACAGAACCATATCTCGTTTAAGAATGTGCATCTCGGATCTTCAATTTCGGGTTTGGGCAGAATTTCTGAACACACGGTCATTAATAGCCTACGCTTTAATACACTCGCAGTGTTAAATGCCGATCAATTGCATGCATTGTATCGTAGTGCTATTGATACTAGTGACGGCAATGTGTTTGTCTTCAGTTTTGACTTGCCTAGTGGCGTGACAAAGAGGGTCACAGAACAAGATATGAATACTATTTTACACTTTCCAACACAAAAGCTTGATCCTAACTCGACCACTCAAATGACCTTTGACCTGGTTCATGATAGTAAAAACACTTCATGGTGGAAGTACCTACAGACTGTCAAGTGGAGGTACTCACAGTGTTACTAGTCCTAGAAGTCCCCTGAGAGGCAGAAACTGTCCGACTCTAGGTTATAGCTCGACTCAAGGGTTGACTCTGATATGAAGAACTCCTTCGTTGGGAATTGTCCTTCAATCGATACTCATGCTCTAGTGCAACCTGAAAAATGTCCTCTAAGGTGTTCATCTGATTAATGAGCACGTGTTGCTTGATTTCTGGACGCAGCTTGTTGTAAAATTTAACGAGGGTCATACGAGCCTCCTCCTTAAGATCGCATATGTGGACAAACTCCCTGAATTTGCTGATGTACTCAGCAACAGGCATGGTACCCTGATAGAGGTCATCAAACTGCTCCATCAATCTATCCTTATTCCCTCTTGTAGGTAGTATCGAGACAGGCGTATCCTCATCTCGACCCAATGTCTAATAGGCGTTTCTCCCACGCGCTCTAGATCTCTCTCAACACTACTCCAGAAGATGTTAGCTTGCTTTACAAGCTTCATCTTCTCGAATCTAACCCTACGCCCATCATCCATATCATGCCAAGAACTTCTCCATGCTGGCTAACTAGTCACAGAACGCATTAGGGTCAAATCTCCCGTCAAACTCTGGGGCGTCTACTTTAATCTTTGACACATTGTTTCGTCCCAAGTCATGGTCCCTATAATTACGGTAACCTTCAACCCTTCCATGATCCCTGTAAACGTGATGATCCTCACGATCCCGACGTGGAGGTGGATCGAACACGTCTTCGTCGCGATTTCTCTCTCGATTCTTAACAATGACTGGTTCTAATGTATCTATCCTAGCATGTACCTCATTAAGCTTAGTTTCCAGCTTAGCATCCATGGCTTCCAGTCTAGTGGTGAGTGTCTGTATACCCTGTAAAATTTGAGCCATAGTCGGCTCAGGGGGTCAGTGCTACTACCACTACGTGTACCTACCATGATGTATCTAAATGCAGAAGCTGAGATATGACAGTAATTAATTAAACAATTAAACTATAACTCGACGACAAATATTATCACTAATCTCAAAGGAATTTAATAAACGTGACAGGAAATATGCAACTAATATGGAATAATTATGCAACTAAGAAAATGAATCCACACAAATACACTAGGAGAATTAACTACTAATATTATGAATAATGAACCTAAAATTTAATATGAAAACCTTTTTTTTAACTCCCTTTCAGTTATGCAATAAAAGACAATCTAATTACCGGAAACAAGATATAGATACTGAATAAGCAAAAGGAACAGGGGTGCGGTCTGATTTTAAAAGTCAAAGGCAGGTGTGTTTCAAAATTAGAGAGAAATATGTGACAGTGGTGTGTGTACATAGATATAGGAGTGTATAAGTATATATGGAGTGTGGGTGTATATGTATAGGCCGAGTTTAGAGGTACCCCTTTTGATTCAAACACAATAAGGCACAGACTCATGATGCTTCGAGAAGAGAAATGGCACAGATTCTCCAATGGTGGATGATGATCGAGAGGACAGCAAGCAGCAGAAACTCCTTCACGACTCCGGTGAGCTTGTTTCTGGTTGTTAAACAGTGGTGGCAGCGGTGAGGTAGGCAACGACAGTGAACAGTAACAAAAATCGGTGGATGAATAGTAAACAGTGGGCAGTAACTGGTGGTTGAACAGTGAACAGTGAACAATGAACAGTACTGGAGGCGGTGACAGTCACAACGGTGAGCAGCCGTAGCAGTTTCAGCAGCGGTGTTGGGTTGGTTCTGGTGGCAGTGGTGTGTATGGTGCTGGTGTGTTGGTTTGGAGATGAAAGAACAGTAATATGATTCTTAACAGCAAAACCTAGAATTTTGGCTTTGATACCAATTTGATGTATGACAATATGTAGAATCAAGTGAAATAGTAGATTATAGAAGATCAGAATATTAAGCAATGTATATTTTACAATAGCTAAAGAATGATTATCAAAATTATTCCCAAGGAAAAATGTATAAATCAAAGCTACTTACAATATTTGATATCAATCACTATAAATAGTGAATTAAAGGGCTAACAACCACCCCAACAACAATTATTAAAACACAATACAATTATTAAGGCACACTTATTAAAGCACAATTATTAAAACACAATACAATAATTAAAGATAAAAGAATGATGAAAAATGATCACTATCATAAGAGTGTGAAAGAAGAAATTCCAGTTCTTAGGTAATAAATGCTTAAAAAACTCTCCACCATAGAAGTTCGGCTGTTGGTTTCTAATGAGAGTGAAGAAGGCATGGATTTCTTCAGTGGTGGGGTCAAGATCAAGCTTTTGTGTTGAAAAGTGTAAGATAGTATTCACATCTTGTTCTGTGACCCACTTTATATCTCGTCACCAGGCAAGTCAGAACTGAAGGCAAACACATTGCCATCACTAGTGTCAATAGCACTACAATAAATGCACGCAATTGATCGGCATTTAACACTGCGGGTGTAGTTGAGAGCGTAGGCTATTAATGACCGTGTGTTCAGAAATTCTGCCCAAGCCCGAAATTGAATATCCGAGATTGATTGCACATTCTTAAACAAGATATGGTTCTATTTTGAAATGATAAATTTTCCGACCATTGTTAAACAAAACCCAAATAGTCCTGAAAAAGTTACCTAGTCAAATTTAAGCAACCAAATCCTTGATTAAACATATGAACCAATAAACAATTCAAACCAAGTAACTCAATCAAACTCGAACAAGAATCCCAAATTATAAACAAGTTTGAAAGTAAAAACGAACCGTTAGTAGTTGTAGATTAGTGAAAGTCTGTGGTGAAAAGCTCAGTTTCAAAACTATCAAGCGAAGTTCGATGGATTTTGTGTGTATATTGAATTAGGGTTTTATGTATTGTATTGTTATAATTCTTGGACGCATGTCTGTACTGAGGAGGTCGCATGCCTGTACTAAGGAGGTCGCATGTTTCCTATACCCACAGAGGCGCATGCCTCGCAAGCCTGTATCGAGGAGGTAGCATGCCTGTACCCACGAGGTCGCATGCTTGTATTGAGGAGGTCGCATGCCTGTACCCGCGAGGTCACATGCCTGTATTGAGGAGGTCGCATGCCTGCACCCATAGGAGGTCGCATGCCTGAACCATTAGTAATTCTATATATATACAATACACACACAAAATCCATCGAACTTCGCTTGATAGTTTTGAACTGTAACTGGGCTTTTTCACCATAGACTTTCACTGATCTACAACTACTAACGGTTCGTTTTTCTTTTCAAACTTGTTTTTGATTTGGGATTCTTGTTCGAGTTTGATTGAGTTACTTGGTTTGAATTGTTTATTGGTTCATATGTTTAATTAAGGACTTGGTTGCTTAAATTTGACTAGGTAAATATTTCAGGACTATTTAGGTTTTGTTTAACAATGGCGGAAAATTTATCATTTCAAAACAGAACCATATCTCGTTTAAGAATGTGCAATCAATCTCGGATATTCAATTTCGGGCTTGGGCAGAATTTCTGAACACACGGTCATTAATAGCCTACGTTGTCAATACATCCGCAGTGTTAAATGCCGATCAATTGCGTGCATTTATTGTAGTGCTATTGACACTAGTGACAGCAATGTGTTTGCCTTCAGTCCCGACTTGCCTGGTGACGAGACAAAGTGGGTCACAGAACAAGATGTGAATACTATCTTACACTTTCCAACACAAAAGCTTGATCCTGACCCGACCACTGAAGAAATCCATGCCTTCCTCACTCTCATTGGAAACCAACAGCCGAACTTCTATGGTGGAGAGTTTCTTAAGCATTTATTACCTAAGAACTGGAATTTCTTTTTTCACACTCTTATCTGTGTTTTTAGTATGAGCAAGTCAAATTTGCATAGTATACCTCTGTTTCTTCAGAAGATAGGCTACGTTGTTGCTAACGATAGGCATATTAACTTCGGACATTTGTTGATTGAACAAATTCTTATTTGCACGGGACCTCTGGAATATTGGAAGAATCCATCTAAAGAGTTGACTTGTTATTATCCAAGATTCCTATAGCTAATATTAGATTATGTGCTAACAGATAAAGAGAAAGAGGTTTTTAAAGACAGTGATACTACGAAGTGCATGATGATGAATGAGGATGCTATTACACAGCTAATCAACAAAGCTCCTCTTTCTTGGGAAAAAAAAACAAAGCTCCTCTTCCAGAGGTGCCAACAGTGCTAACTCAATATCTCAGCACTGTGCCTCTACCACTTCTACCTCCCGGCCAACAAGCAATAGGTGAGCAACAAGGTATGATCCCTGAACCTATTGCTCCTAAGTAGATGCTATTGATATTGATCCAGTACAAGAGCCTCCAGTGGCCATCGCTGACCAAGAGGTTGAAAACCAACAGCCTCTAGCCCAGGTCATAGAGCCTTTGATCCAACCAAACGAACACATTAGAAAGGGTATCACTCCTCACATTTGGCTTTGGCTGCTCAGTCACAGGTTATGTTGGTGTTTCGCTCAACACTCGTGTTTCAATCAACACTTGTGTTTAACTCACTCCAGCTGTACGTGCAACAGAAATCACCGTAACCTATGAAGGCCCTTGGTTCATTGTTGAACATGCTACCGATGAATCTTTCCGTAATATGGAAGACTCACCAGCAAGTTATAAAGTACGCAATTGTACTTCGGATGTTTGTGAAGACACTGGATTCTTAGAAGAATCCTCAACCATTGGTTCTCTCCCTTTTATGGAATGAATTACAGTTACATCCGTCAATTCTTCCTCATTTACAGTGTGGATTGACTGTGAAATGGCATGACGAAGTGATGACCAATCAACTAAAGATACATCCGTGTTGTCTGTTAAGGAAGCTATTGAAAAGTTTTCTACAGTTTCCTCAGTCTCTGTTCTTCTCCTTTTAGCGGGAGGCATGGCTGTTGAAGAAGATGGTCTCTCCCTATGGGATGCTGCCAAGGCACTATCTCCCTCTTCACTCAAGAATGGTTCATTTAGTGGCAGAGTGGGTGAGGAGTTGTATATGGTCAAAGGCTCTATGACCTGGGCTAGAGGTTGTTCTTCTTGGTCAGCGATGGCCACTGGGGGCTCTTGCACTGGATCAATATCAATAGCATCTACTTGAGGAGCAATAGGTTCAAGGATCATACCTTGTTGCTCACCTATGGCTTTTTGGTTGGGAGGTACAAGTGGTAGAGGCACAATGCTGAGATACTGAGTTAGCACTGTTGGCACCTTTAAAAGAGGAGCTTTGTTAATTAGCTGTGTAATAACATTCCCCTTCATCATCATGTACTTTGTAGTTTCACTGTCTTTAAAACCCTCTTTCTCTCTATCTGTTAGCACATAATCTAATATAAGTTGTAGGAACCTTGGATAATAACAAGTTAACTCTTTAGGTGGATTCTTCCTATATTCCAAAGATTCCATGCAGATAAGAATTTGTTCAATCAACGGATGTCCAAAGGCAATACGCCTATTGTTAACAACAGCATACCCTATCTTCTGAAGAAACAAAAGAGTTTATCGAAGCTATGTGTCTCTCTCTAATTCTGTATTATTGAACTTCGTTTGATAGTTTTGAACTCTAACCGGGATTTTCACCAATCTACAACTACTAACAGTTCCTTTTTACTTTCAAACTTGCTCTTAATTTGGGATTCTTGTTTGAGTTTGATTCAGTTACTTGGTTTGAATTGTTTATTGGTTCATATGTTTAACTAAGGACTTGGTTGCTTAAATTTGACTAGGTAAATTTTTCACGACTATTTGGGTTTTGTTTAACAATAGGCGGAAAAGTTATCATTTCAAAACAGAACCATATCTCGTTTAAGAATGTGCATCTCGGATCTTCAATTTCGGGTTTGGGCAGAATTTCTGAACACACGGTCATTAATAGCCTACGCTTTAATACACTCGCAGTGTTAAATGCCGATCAATTGCATGCATTGTATCGTAGTGCTATTGATACTAGTGACGGCAATGTGTTTGTCTTCAGTTTTGACTTGCCTAGTGGCGTGACAAAGAGGGTCACAGAACAAGATATGAATACTATTTTACACTTTCCAACACAAAAGCTTGATCCTAACTCGACCACTCAAATGACCTTTGACCTGGTTCATGATAGTAAAAACACTTCATGGTGGAAGTACCTACAGACTGTCAAGTGGAGGTACTCACAGTGTTACTAGTCCTAGAAGTCCCCTGAGAGGCAGAAACTGTCCGACTCTAGGTTATAGCTCGACTCAAGGGTTGACTCTGATATGAAGAACTCCTTCGTTGGGAATTGTCCTTCAATCGATACTCATGCTCTAGTGCAACCTGAAAAATGTCCTCTAAGGTGTTCATCTGATTAATGAGCACGTGTTGCTTGATTTCTGGACGCAGCTTGTTGTAAAATTTAACGAGGGTCATACGAGCCTCCTCCTTAAGATCGCATATGTGGACAAACTCCCTGAATTTGCTGATGTACTCAGCAACAGGCATGGTACCCTGATAGAGGTCATCAAACTGCTCCATCAATCTATCCTTATTCCCTCTTGTAGGTAGTATCGAGACAGGCGTATCCTCATCTCGACCCAATGTCTAATAGGCGTTTCTCCCACGCGCTCTAGATCTCTCTCAACACTACTCCAGAAGATGTTAGCTTGCTTTACAAGCTTCATCTTCTCGAATCTAACCCTACGCCCATCATCCATATCATGCCAAGAACTTCTCCATGCTGGCTAACTAGTCACAGAACGCATTAGGGTCAAATCTCCCGTCAAACTCTGGGGCGTCTACTTTAATCTTTGACACATTGTTTCGTCCCAAGTCATGGTCCCTATAATTACGGTAACCTTCAACCCTTCCATGATCCCTGTAAACGTGATGATCCTCACGATCCCGACGTGGAGGTGGATCGAACACGTCTTCGTCGCGATTTCTCTCTCGATTCTTAACAATGACTGGTTCTAATGTATCTATCCTAGCATGTACCTCATTAAGCTTAGTTTCCAGCTTAGCATCCATGGCTTCCAGTCTAGTGGTGAGTGTCTGTATACCCTGTAAAATTTGAGCCATAGTCGGCTCAGGGGGTCAGTGCTACTACCACTACGTGTACCTACCATGATGTATCTAAATGCAGAAGCTGAGATATGACAGTAATTAATTAAACAATTAAACTATAACTCGACGACAAATATTATCACTAATCTCAAAGGAATTTAATAAACGTGACAGGAAATATGCAACTAATATGGAATAATTATGCAACTAAGAAAATGAATCCACACAAATACACTAGGAGAATTAACTACTAATATTATGAATAATGAACCTAAAATTTAATATGAAAACCTTTTTTTTAACTCCCTTTCAGTTATGCAATAAAAGACAATCTAATTACCGGAAACAAGATATAGATACTGAATAAGCAAAAGGAACAGGGGTGCGGTCTGATTTTAAAAGTCAAAGGCAGGTGTGTTTCAAAATTAGAGAGAAATATGTGACAGTGGTGTGTGTACATAGATATAGGAGTGTATAAGTATATATGGAGTGTGGGTGTATATGTATAGGCCGAGTTTAGAGGTACCCCTTTTGATTCAAACACAATAAGGCACAGACTCATGATGCTTCGAGAAGAGAAATGGCACAGATTCTCCAATGGTGGATGATGATCGAGAGGACAGCAAGCAGCAGAAACTCCTTCACGACTCCGGTGAGCTTGTTTCTGGTTGTTAAACAGTGGTGGCAGCGGTGAGGTAGGCAACGACAGTGAACAGTAACAAAAATCGGTGGATGAATAGTAAACAGTGGGCAGTAACTGGTGGTTGAACAGTGAACAGTGAACAATGAACAGTACTGGAGGCGGTGACAGTCACAACGGTGAGCAGCCGTAGCAGTTTCAGCAGCGGTGTTGGGTTGGTTCTGGTGGCAGTGGTGTGTATGGTGCTGGTGTGTTGGTTTGGAGATGAAAGAACAGTAATATGATTCTTAACAGCAAAACCTAGAATTTTGGCTTTGATACCAATTTGATGTATGACAATATGTAGAATCAAGTGAAATAGTAGATTATAGAAGATCAGAATATTAAGCAATGTATATTTTACAAATAGCTAAAGAATGATTATCAAAATTATTCCCAAGGAAAAATGTATAAATCAAAGCTACTTACAATATTTGATATCAATCACTATAAATAGTGAATTAAAGGGCTAACAACCACCCCAACAACAATTATTAAAACACAATACAATTATTAAAGCACACTTATTAAAGCACAATTATTAAAGCACAATACAATAATTAAAGATAAAAGAATGATGATAAATGATCCCTATCATAAGAGTGTGAAAGAAGAAATTCCAGTTCATAGGTAATAAATGCTTAAAAAACTCTCCACCATAGAAGTTCGGCTGTTGGTTTCTAATGAGAGTGCAGAAGGCATGGATTTCTTCAGTGGTGGGGTCAGGATCAAGCTTTTGTGTTGGAAAGTGTAAGATAGTATTCACATTTTGTTCTGTGACCCACTTTATATCTCGTCACCAGGCAAGTCAGAACTGAAGGCAAACACATTGCCATCACTAGTGTCAATAGCACTACAATAAATGCACGCAATTGATCGGCATTTAACACTGCGGGTGTAGTTGAGAGCGTAGGCTATTAATGACCGTGTGTTCAGAAATTCTGCCCAAGCCCGAAATTGAATATCCGAGATTGATTGCACATTCTTAAACAAGATATGGTTCTATTTTGAAATGATAAATTTTCCGCCCATTGTTAAACAAAACCCAAATAGTCCTGAAAAAGTTACCTAGTCAAATTTAAGCAACCAAATCCTTGATTAAACATATGAATCAATAAACAATTCAAAGTAGCTCAATCAAACTCGAACAAGAATCCCAAATTATAAACAAGTTTGAAAGTAAAAACGAATCGTTAGTAGTTGTAGATTAGTGAAAGTCTATGGTGAAAAGCTCAGTTTCAAAACTATCAAGCGAAGTTCGATGGATTTTGTGTGCATATTGTATGTATATAGAATTAGGGTTTTATGTATTGTATTGTTATAATTCTTGGACGCATGTCTGTACCGAGGAGGTCGCATGCCTGTACTAAGGAGGTCGCATGTTTCCTATACCCACAGAGGCGCATGCCTATACTGAGGAGGTCGCAAGCCTGTATCGAGGAGGTAGCATGCCTGTACCCACGAGGTCGCATGCTTGTATTGAGGAGGTCGCATGCCTGTACCCGCGAGGTCACATGCCTGTACCGAGGAGGTCGCATGCCTGCATCCATAGGAGGTCGCATGCCTGAACCGTTAGTAATTCTATATATATACAATACACACACAAAATCCATCGAACTTCGCTTGATAGTTTTGAACTCTAACTGGGCTTTTTCACCATAGACTTTCACTGATCTACAACTACTAACGGTTCGTTTTACTTTCAAACTTGTTTTTAATTTGGGATTCTTGTTCGAGTTTGATTGAGTTACTTGGTTTGAATTGTTTATTGGTTCATATGTTTAATTAAGGACTTGGTTGCTTAAATTTGACTAGGTAAATATTTCAGGACTATTTAGGTTTTGTTTAACAATGGCGGAAAATTTATCATTTCAAAACATAACCATATCTCGTTTAAGAATGTGCAATCAATCTCGGATATTCAATTTCGGGCTTGGGCAGAATTTCTGAACACACGGTCATTAATAGCCTACGTTGTCAATACATCCGCAGTGTTAAATGCCGATCAATTGCGTGCATTTATTGTAGTGCTATTGACACTAGTGACGGCAATGTGTTTACCTTCCGTCCCGACTTGCCTGGTGACGAGACAAAGTGGGTCACAGAACAAGATGTGAATACTATCTTACACTTTCCAACACAAAAGCTTGATCCTGACCCGACCACTGAAGAAATCCATGCCTTCCTCACTCTCATTGGAAACCAACAGCCGAACTTCTATGGTGGAGAGTTTCTTAAGCATTTATTACCTAAGAACTGGAATTTCTTTTTTCACACTCTTATCTGTGTTTTTAGTATGAGCAAGTCAAATTTGCATAGTATACCTCTGTTTCTTCAGAAGATAGGCTACGTTGTTGCTAACGATAGGCATATTAACTTCGGACATTTGTTGATTGAACAAATTCTTATTTGCACGGGACCTCTGGAATATTGGAAGAATCCATCTAAAGAGTTGACTTGTTATTATCCAAGATTCCTATAGCTAATATTAGATTATGTGCTAACAGATAAAGAGAAAGAGGTTTTTAAAGACAGTGATACTACGAAGTGCATGATGATGAATGAGGATGCTATTACACAGCTAATCAACAAAGCTCCTCTTTCTTGGGAAAAAAAAAACAAAGCTCCTCTTCCAGAGGTGCCAACAGTGCTAACTCAATATCTCAGCACTGTGCCTCTACCACTTCTACCTCCCGGCCAACAAGCAATAGGTGAGCAACAAGGTATGATCCCTGAACCTATTGCTCCTAAGTAGATGCTATTGATATTGATCCAGTACAAGAGCCTCCAGTGGCCATCGCTGACCAAGAGGTTGAAAACCAACAGCCTCTAGCCCAGGTCATAGAGCCTTTGATCCAACCAAACGAACACATTAGAAAGGGTATCACTCCTCACATTTGGCTTTGGCTGTTCAGTCACAGGTTATGTTGGTGTTTCGCTCAACTCTCGTGTTTCAATCAACACTTGTGTTTAACTCACTCCAGCTGTACGTGCAACAGAAATCACCGTAACCTATGAAGGCCCTTGGTTCATTGCTGAACCTGCTACCGATGAATCTTTCCGTAATATGGAAGACTCACCAGCAAGTTATAAAGTACGCAATTGTACTTCGGATGTTTGTGAAGACACTGGATTCTTAGAAGAATCCTCAACCATTGGTTCTCTCCCTTTTATTGAATGAATTACAGTTACATCCGTCAATTCTTCCTCATTTACAATGTGGATTGATTGTGAAATGGCATGACGAAGTGATGACCAATCAACTAAAGATACATCCGTGTTGTCTGTTAAGGAAGCTATTGAAATGTTTTCAACAGTTTCTACAGTTTCCTCAGTCTCTGTTCTTCTCCTTTTAGCGGGAGGCATGGCTGTTGAAGATGGTCTCTCCCTATGGGTGCTGCCAAGGCACTATCTCCCTCTTCACTCAAGAATGGTTCATTTAGTGGCAGAGTGGGTGAGGAGTTATATATGGTCAAAGGCTCTATGACCTGGGCTAGAGGTTGTTCCTCTTGGTCAGCGATGGCCACTGGGGGCTCTTGCACTGGATCAATATCAATAGCATCTACTTGAGGAGCAATATGTTCAAGGATCATACCTTGTTGCTCACCTATGGCTTTTTGGCTGGGAGGTACAAGTGGTAGAGGCACAATGCTGAGATACTGAGTTAGCACTGTTGGCACCTTTAAAAGAGGAGCTTTGTTGATTAGCTGTGTAATAACATTCCCCTTCATCATCATGCACTTTGTAGTATCACTATCTTTAAAACCCTCTTTCTCTCTATCTGTTAGCATATAATCTAATATAAGTTGTAGGAACCTTGGATAATAACAAGTTAACTCTTTAGGTGGATTCTTCCTATATTCCAAAGATTCCATGCAGATAAGAATTTGTTCAATCAACGGATGTCCAAAGGCAATACGCCTATTGTTAACAACAGCATACCCTATCTTCTGAAGAAACAAAAGAGTTTATCGAAGCTTTGTGTCTCTCTCTAATTCTGTATTATCGAACTTCGCTTGATAGTTTTGAACTCTAACCGGGATTTTCACCATAGATTTTCACCAATCTATAACTACTAACGGTTCGTTTTTACTTTCAAACTTGCATTTAATTTTGATTCTTGTTTGAGTTTGATTCAGTTACTTGGTTTGAATTGTTTATTGGTTCATATGTTTAACTAAGGACTTGGTTGCTTAAATTTGACTAGGTAAATTTTTCACGACTATTTGGGTTTTGTTTAACAATAGGCGGAAAAGTTATCATTTCAAAACAGAACCATATCTCGTTTAAGAATGTGCATCTCGGATCTTCAATTTCGGGTTTGGGCAGAATTTCTGAACACACGGTCATTAATATCCTACGCTTTAATACACTCGCAGTGTTAAATGCCGATCAATTGCGTGCATTGTATCGTAGTGCTATTGAGACTAGTGATGGCAATGTGTTTGTCTTCAGTTTTGACTTGCCTAGTGACGTGACAAAGAGGGTCACAGAACAAGATATGAATACTATTTTACACTTTCCAATACAAAAGCTTGATCCTGACTCGACCACCGAAGAAATCCATGTCTTCTTCACTCCCATTAATGAGAGTAGAGGGTGAAAGTTTTGACTTTTGTAAGTTGTTAGATGCCGATGGTAACATAACAACTCAAGAAAGGGAATTAAAATTTTAACTGAACCGAAATCCACAAAAATTCCATAAAAACCGAGTGAATGAATTTAAGAGTTAATTGCATTTTATATCCCCCAAATTTACTCTAAATTCAGTTATGCATATATATAGTTTCATAAATTGTACTTTAGATCCCCTACCTTCTTATGTGTGTACTTAAATTACATTATAAAGTGGCCACAAAAGCAAAATGGAAGATTTAGAAAATTAAGAAAAGGAGCGAAGATAATAACAGGAAATAATATTATATGTTAAATTGTTAATGGATGGAACAGACTTTAGGAAAATGAATTAGAATTTATTTTTTATAACTCTTACATCTAGTATTATATATTCCTGTATTACATTCTGAAAGTTGAACTTTAAAATTATTCTTTTTACTAATATAGAAATAAATCTTCATTTCTTTGTCTCACTAGTATTGTGCACAAAATTTGGCATGAAAATTCTATTTTGATATTTCACTTTTATCTCTGTTCATACCTATTGTCCTTGTTAACTTTTTACCATATTCTTTTAATACAACGTTATTCCTATTGCAACCAACCAAACTTATAAATTATTTGGAATTCTAAGAATGACGTTCCATGTTTTCCAAATACCCACATTTTAGTTTCTATTATTTTGTTTCATGAGACCCTACATTACTTCTGGTCTGGCTTTACCACTGGTTTTATGGCTTATTAGTCTTAATCATTTATTTCCTCCCTCGTAAAAATAGTTGCAATTTGCTCTTTTGGGTTGTGCTGGTGTAGAACTGAACAGGAAAAGCATTAGCTCATGCGTTTTTTCACCTTAAATTTTACAGAATTGCACCACAGAAACAGTTGCTGGCCTAAATGCTGACAAAGCAAGACTACGCTTACAGGTACACAGTTTTAGTGTGTGTGTATATCACTGTGCGGATATGCATATTTTTGGTTTGTCACTCAAGCCAAAGCACGTTAACAGATTTGGCACACTACTTACATTTGGTTAAGCTTTTCCATTGACAAATCAATTTAGTTCTTCAGGGTATTTTCAGATGTTGTAACAGTTCTGCAGTCTATTATATTTTTAGCATTGGTGATGTTGAATTATTTTGCTTGTTATGACTTCTTTCTTGCAAGAAAATAATTGTTATTATAGTTTAGCACTCCTAACAATACATTATATTAGAATGAGGATAAACTTGTATTTATATGTTTAGCTGTGCCTACTTAGTTATTAAGAATGTGCATCCTTCCACTCACTTATTCACATATATGTACTAGTGTAGAACTGTAGGACACTTTACAACAGGTATGCCATTTTATCTGATATGGATATTAAAATCAAAGCCTTGCAGGTAATGGAGTTGGAAGTATCGCAGAAGAATCTCTCTCAAGAGAACCAGCAACTATTAGAAAACATATCAGGCCTGCAGAAACAGATACAGAATTCAGCTCATTTATCCAGTAAAATTGGAGAGTTGGTTTGTAATCTTGAACTCTCTTATAAAATTGTGTGTCTGGACTCTGGCTGCATTGTAATGTGTTAGTTAATGTTATTCCTCACAAAACGTTGCCCTGTGTAGAATTTTGGACTTGGTGGTATCAGTTGGATTTGACACGGCTCTCTGTAATCTGTATACTTTGATCTTGTAGTTTTACACTTGACTCTCATTGATGTCTTATTTCAAAAATTAGTTAATTAAGCTTTGGATGAATTTTGTTTAAGACACTCTCGTCTCTTAACCATACTAGCTTATAGCCCGTGCAAAGCACGGCTGCACGGGTTACTTTTAATTTTTTTTTATTTACTTATATTATAGTATATATAATATTATAAATATTACTTTTAATATTTTGGGAGAATTCAAACCTTAGAGCTTTGTATATAAATAATTTTTAGTATTAAATCTAAATTAATATGTTGTTGGCGGGAATCGAACCTTCAACCTTTCTATATCACTTAATCTAGTATTAATTTTATATTAAAATGTTGTTGGCGGGATTCAAACTTATTACAATTTTTTAGTATTGTATCCAACCGGTCATCATCTATTTGACTTGTAGATCTAATGGTTGTGAATGGAAGGGATAACCAAAAATAAGGGGTTAACCAAACTACATAATATACCCCCTTTTGCTTATTATAGTTTAGTATAGATCCAACTGTTGTGAATGAATTAGCAAAAAAAAAAAAAAACTGTTGTGAATGAAAGGGATAACAAAAAATTAGGGTAACCAAAAACAAGGGGTTAAGCAAACTATAAAATATACCCCCTTTTGTTTATTATAGTTTAGTATAGATAGATAGATGTCTATATTTCACTTAAGGTATTGATAAGAATACTGTTGAGTCTGACAACTTTTGTGATGCCTCCTCCATATGCTGATATTATTCTTGTCTAGGTAACCTTTCTTTGCCAACCTCTTTGTCAGGAAAATGAGCACATTAAATCAGAGATGCTTGTTGCACAGACAATGGTCGAGAAATTGCTCCTCGAAAATGCAAAGCTTGCCGAGAAGGTAATTATGCATTTACAAATGCAACAAAGTTTCAGATTACTCTAAAAAATATGCGGGTCCCAGAAATAAATGATCTGGCCCTTCAGTAGAGAATATATTTACTCCCTCCGTCTCTAAATATCATTCCTGTTTTGACTGAACACGTTTGCCAATGCACACTTTTGATCGTTAATATCTCTAATTTTGTATTAGTATTAAATATAAAAACTTCACTGTATTAAATTACTTATAAATACGAATCCAACAAGATCACTCATGGCTATATTTGGTATTATAAATTATGCGTAAATTAATAATTTGCCTAATGTTATGAACAATCCCGACATATGGAATGAGAATGATATAAAGAGACGGAGGGAGTATCATTTTAATGAGACAAGAGTACCAGTTTGATACTTCTTTACATTATGTGCGTAGAGGTCCCTATTTGTATGAAGTTTTGTTATACCAGATTATGATCTGCTGGCTATTTCTGTATTTTCAGTTGAATGCTGAGCGTGGTCGACCTGGCACAATGGCTGAATGTCTTCAGCCGGTTCTGGTCCAGTGGCTAGCACAATCAAACCTGTCCATAATGATGAACATTCATCTGTTATTTCTGATCCAGCAAATCAGACTGCTGAAAGGGTTTTAAGTATACCTGCTGCAGAGTATCAACCTAAACCTGATCCAATAGCTGGTACTCCAGAAAAGCTTGCAACGGAAGTTGTTGATGATGCCTCCAGTGAGTATCACCCTCTATTAAAAGAGAAGACAACCCCTGCCGAAAATGGTGAGGTTTTTCAAGAGGAGTTATGCAAGCATTCCAACCACAATGACACTCCTCTAACTCCAGATACCGCAATCACTGTGTCTACGGAAATTGAGCAGATTCTACCGGAAGAGAATGCAGCAAGTGGCACAAACTTGCCGGTGGAAGATTCTAGTAGTGATGAGACGACACTTGTGCCAATATCAGATGCTCCACTGATTGGTGCTCCATTTCGATTCATATCTTTTATGGCTAGGTACGTTAGTGGTGCTGATTTGGTCAATTAGAGTCCTTGAATTCTTGGATGATAACGTCCCTCCATTATCTGGGTACGATTATTGTTTTTGTATCTAGTAAAAAAGTTGTTAAAGAAATCATAGATTAAAGATTGGCCCGAATAAGGTTAATTTATAGATGCCAAGTAATAGGCACATATTAACAACTTTGAGTCAGAGAGGGTTCATTGCTATTTTGACCCCATTTCTCATGGAAAACCACACATAATTGACTGAGATCTTTATTTTCTCCTGTTAAGGTTTCTGCTAACGTTAGATGTATATTTTGATTGTGAAATTTTGTTTACACCATGTTATTCCCAAATAGTTAATAGTTTAGTTAACAGTTGTGAATATTATTGTTTGATTTCGAGCAGAAATGTCATCACCACTTTGTAGTCCTGTCCGAATCAAGTATTGCACATTAAACAATTTGAAATGTTTTAATATTTTGTAGTCTGACATGTTACTATAAACGAGTAAATTTTTGGCATGAAACTTTTTTTTTTTAATTGAAACATTATAAAAATGAGTATTCAAGATTAAAAGAACACTGGTTTAGTGAAAAAAAATGAAAAAATACCCAAAATATCCAATTTTTCTATGCTCACTTCCCAAAATACCCGATTTCCAAAATTTCGCCCGGGCTATCCATGGGTTACGCGCAATTCCAATCGGCGTATTCATTGTACTGTTCATGCCAGAAAATCATATAACTCACCGGAAAATGAGAGTTGTGTTGTGGTCGGCGACTTTGGTCTATATATTCGCCTCACTCGATCTATGTCTTTGGTCGATCTCCACACTCCAAAGCACAACCACATGATCGCCTGGTCCTCTCCTTCATCCTCCCTAGCTCAGTTTCTCTCCTCCGGCCCCGCAAGGACGTGTATAAACGTCGACGGAAAAATGAATCGAAAAATGGAAACAAATTGGGTATTTTTAATCCGGCAAAAACAATGTAATAAAATTGATATGGATGGGTAGAGAATCGAGTTGCGATTCTATTGATATATAGAACGTAATTGGAAAGTTTGTGGTATGGGTGGATTAAGAGAAAGAAAAAATAGATCGGAATCGTCGACGTCGCGAGGCTGGAGACGACGAAGCTAACGTCAGCATACGCATCTGCAACATGCATATCAGCTGATACGCATATTGCAGATGCGTATGCTAACGTCAGTGCTGACGTCAGTTATGCCATTTCAGAATGCGTATCCCATGATGCGTGATTTGGGCAGGCGTATTCGATACAATTGTCAAACACTTCAGAGAGGTATCCACTTGATACGGTGGTAGGGAAGGCGTGACATAAGTTATGCCTCTTTAAGAGAGCATATATGCTGGATATTTTGGACGGTACTTCCCGAATCTAAATATTTTGGTGAGAGAAACTAAAATAGTGGGTAAAAAGGACACTCACCCGAAAAAAATTTATAAAATTATTTTTAGATCTCGTGTTTAATGAGTCAATTTATTTTGAAAGAACACTGGTTATAAATGAAGCAATTTTTGAAACTAATTTTGAGAATTGGGGTTTCATATGAAATTTGTAATGCATTTGTGTCTGCTTTAATTTAAAAGTAAAATGTAATGGAACCATCAGAATTCACATGTATATAACCAAAATTTGATCCATCTTTCACTACTCTTTCAAGAACAATAATGTTGATTCAATTCAAAATTATTAACTTTAAAAAAATAAACAATCAATTTTTTTTAAAAAATATAATAAATTAAAGTAATACTTTTTTTTTGCCAGTTATTAAAGTAATACTTAATATTATGATAAATTAATATTTTCGCTATTAGCCGATTGCAAAAAATGGGGTAGATAGCGTTAGCATCATCAATAAATCCAGTTGAGTGAACTAGTAGTGAAAAAATGCCCTAAATATCACAATTTTGAACTAAATGGTCCCCAATATCACAACTCAAAAACTTGGCCCTAAATATCACTCCAAAACACTGTTACGTCTAACATTTTAATTTTTTTTAGTAAAAACGCTATTTCGTGTAACGTTTTAAATTTTTATTTTTTCTTAAACGCTACTGCGTTTAGCGTTTTGGGCGGAGGGAGATTTTTTTTTAAAAAAACGCTACATAGGTCATAGTATTGTGTTTTGGGTGGAAACGGAGATAGAACATTTGTTTTCAAAAAGTAATATTTGGGGCCAAGTTTTTGAACTATTATATTAGGGACCATTTCGTTTCAAATTGTGATATTTGGGGCCAAACACCCGTAGTGCCAGGGACAACGTTAGCATCATCATCGTGAACCAACCAACTTACCAGTTAGTTGTTCGGAAATGGAAACCTTGAACCTTGTCTCATCCTCCCTGTAAGTATATTACTCTTTCTAATTAACTTATCTTGTACTCTTTGTAATTACAACTAACCGCTTGTATTGTAATTGTATGTATATATGTAAGCAGATGTGTAGGCATATCCGTCCGGCAGCGGTGTCAACTATGGGAACGCTTACACTTCATTCCTCCTCCTCCTCCTCTTCTTAAAGGTCCGCCCCCATCCCTTGTGTGTGTTTGTGTGTGATGTGTGTGTGTGTGTGATGTTTGTGTTTACATAAAGATTTGAAACTATTTTGACCATACCCTAGTTGTGGGATTAATGCAAATTTAGCTATTCAACTCTCGATTTCTCGATAAACCGAATTGTCTAGCTTTTCCCTATGAATTCAACTAAATTTAACAAATAACGGAATTGTGTATTTTAAAATGCCGAGCTTGAGAGTGAAAAAATTTCAGCTTTCCCCTATAAATTCATTTCACAATTACCTATAATGCCTGTTTCTATACTTTCCCCTACCATTTACGTCTTTACGTACTTCGATTTCACTGTCTAATCTTTATTCTCACCCTTGATAGTTTGAAATAACAACCCTCTAATAGGCCATTTTGCAAAAGGGGGGACTTTCTTTAGATTTTTTACTTGTGGAAAATGAGATACTCTACTTGTTTTCACCATTTGTCTGATAATCGTATATATCTTTCCCATTTTAAAAGTCAGCTCTGTTATAGGGTTAAAACATTAGAATTCAGTAACTGAGGCTGAAAGCATATTACTGGATGGTGCCCCCTTGATTTTTCTTCCAAATGTTTTATCCTATTTCTAAATCTATTACAAGCCCTATCCGTAGAACAGGAATCCATCAGTTACAAATAAAGTAGTTTTTTATGGTTTGACTTTGTTTTCTGAGTAAAGCTGTTGTCTGGAATCTAGCATCAGACGACTTGATGTTGTAGGAATACTGTACGTCTTAGCATGTCTTACTGTCATACATAGCAGCCTACATTCATGAAGGCGAAAAATCAAGCCAGACATTCCTTTAAGGTTAATTAGTTTACTTCAAATCCATGTGAGATATTATAGAATTCCAGTTAGCACAAAAAGTATGCACCTTGTGACTTTTACTTCCAAATATATATTGCAGTCGTTTTAGCATTTACATTACTGCAACAACTATTGAATAGAAGTATGTATTTTCATGTTTCCTACAGGAAGCAGAAACCTGAAGATATCGCAGCTGAAGGCTGGATTTTGGGAATCTATCAGATCAGGGTAAGACCGGCTCCGTGGTTTTGTCAAAGAGTTGAACACACATATACAAATGCGCGTTATAGTGTCTCGTTGGAATAAGTCACAATAAAGTTTATGATGTAAGATATGTGTTAATCCACATCTTAACTTCAAAAGTTGTACATCAATGGGAAGTTCTAACTTCTAGGTATCAGATATTTTCACACACCCTACTGAAGGAATTTATTAGGGTGTCAATGGCATTAAATAACTATTTTATGTGGGTATTGTCTTTAATTTTCAACTATTATCACATGCTTATCTTTGTAGGTGTAACTGACTAAATGTGTGGATTCCTCTGAAATCGTATTTAAACATTTCATCTGTGACATGCAGGGTTGTGTAGAATCACAAATTGAAAGAAATTAATCAGTACAAACACTATACGTCATCCTTAGATGAGTGCCTATCTGGCTGCTCTATGTGCTATATATGTGTCCTAGGAATCATAATATAGTCAACTCATACCAATTCTGTATTAAGATTCAAGTGACCCGGACCTGTGGGCTATTGCAGGATAATGAAGAACAATACAACACAGGTTATTGAGTCACCCACTGATGTCGAAGAAGATGAAGAACCACTGCCAGAGGAATTTGTTCTTGTTGAGAAGGCCCGACCAGATGGTGTAGTTGAACAGATTATTTTTTCTTCAGGTGGAGATGTTGATGTGTATGATCTACAAGCCTTATGCGATAAGGTGATTGCATTTGCAGGCTGTTTCATCCATTGAAGCCTAACTGATTAATTTGAATTCAGTTTCTTCTATTATGTAGATTATATCACTTGGGATGTCCCAGATAATAATATATCAGATGCATTTAAAGTATTGAAGAATTTGAAGTCACTTTAAAAATCTAAGGCTTGGCATTGAATTATCACTCTGTCACGGATTATTAACCCATCTACTGTATTCTGATTATAATTTTTAGTGCATATACCGGCCATCCAGATTTCAGTTACTAAAATGTTCATATTTAGTTATTGAAATACTTTAGCTACTGGTCTTAATAGGTTGGTTGGCCTCGTAGGCCATTATCAAAACTAGCCGCAGCTTTAAAAAACAGCTACATGGTAGCTGCACTGCACTCAACTACTAAATCAGCTGAAAAAGGTACTAAATCATATGCTCTTTAAAGTTACTCTTTATATGTGTTGGGTGCTTAATGTTTTAGGTTTATTTTTATATACTTGCTCTTAAAATCTTTAAAACCAGTTACATTTACATTTTCTTTTCAAATACATGATTAATATCTTAGTCTACTTGGAAGAGTTTCTTGGCAGAAGGGGATGGCAATAGGAAGCTAATTGGATTAGCTCGTGCTACATCTGATCATGCCTTTAACGCCACAATCTGGGATGTCCTTGTTGATCCTGAATACCAGGTATACCTCATTCTTTGTTCCATGTTACCAGGCTGCATGTACAAGCATGTCACTGGTTGATCAAATACATCTTATTTTCAATCTTTTTTTGTCTAACTTTTTTACTGGAACTACTGTTGAAGCTATAAAAAGGGTTGGATTCTTGTTTCATTTCATAATTATATTAATTTAGAGTTCTTTTTTTATTGACCACGCACATGCTAAATTCTCCTGTTTGGGCATTTGGATGGTTGGAACCTAAGTTTTGAGTAACCTTTGATGCCTTTGAAGTGATTACCCTTTTTTAAGATAGTGATTAACCACGTAAAAAGTAGTAGCAGTTTTGACTCATGATCTCAACTTATCTCCTAATTCTAGATTTCAATTTCAGACATGGTGTAGAACTCAATTGCAATGCAAGGATTTTTTATTATTCTTGTTTTTTTGGGTGGTGGTGTTAGCACTAGGGTTACATGGGTAAAAGATTTTCTTACTTTTCTCTGATTGCATCTATATCTCACACACACATAAACACATGCGAGCATGTGAAGGACTCTATCAGAACTATTGCTACTTTATAGTACATACATTGTTTTGACTGCGTTCAGCCTTCAAGAATAGTTGTTACTCTCTATATGCACAGGGACAAGGTCTTGGGAAAGCCCTGATTGAGAAGATTATAAGGGCTCTTTTGCAAAGGGATATTGGAAATATTACATTATTTGCAGACAGTCAAGGTATGCTAATATGAATTGAAGATTCTTAGGTTCACTGCAGAAAGGGATAATGTTTTCGCTGCTATGGGCGGCTGGGCGCTGTTCTCTACAAATCTAATCTCATTAAAAGTCCCTATACTGTAAATAAATAAATTCCTGTTTATGACGAGAGGATGATGAAAGGAGTGGCATTGTTCTTTCAAATAGCGAACTAGCATGTGCAATATAATATCAGACTTGCAGATTTTTTTTTCATAGAAAGCCCTATAACTTTTTGAGCTTTACAAATTGTTAATATGGAAAATGGCCCTGTGAGAATTACCTTTGTATGGAAGAACTCACATAGGCAATATTATTGTAAAGACAAGTGAAAATTAGGTCACTTCGCTAATGATTCATGTTGGATAGTGAGTAAACAAGGAGTGAGGATGGATGGTCTGTTTTGCATATTTCAGTCTTGTTTTAGGTCTACTTTTATAGTGATTTGTGTATTTTAAAAACTTAAATTTACAATTTAGTTTCGTTATGCTTGTACTGCAGTTGTGGAATTTTATCAGAATCTAGGTTTTGAACCTGACCCAGAGGGTATCAAAGGTATGTTCTGGTACCCGAGGTTTTGATTTCTCTCAGATGTTAGGCAACGCTTATTAATGCCAACACATTATGGCCTTCCACACTTTGAGCATGTGCATGTTGGGATCGGAGAATCTGAAACTGTATTTGTTATTATAATTTGGGTTTATAGACATGTATACTGGTGTTAACGGATATATGCGCCATTATAGTCGCCGTAGCTTATAACTGTAACATGTAAGAATAATCTTTGCTTAATTATATTTACTGATAGTTTGTTTTGGGAATCCAAATACAAGTGTTAAAGCATAGCATCTCTTGTAAGTATTGCTCTGAAATTGACCATTTAACAACTCTGTATTTTGAGAAATCTCTTCTTGTATCTTATATTTATTGGTTGGAGTGGGTATAAGAATATATAAAATTGGTGTACGAATGTCCAGCATTGAGAAGACAATGATTGATCCACCAGTACAGGTAAGTAAGAATGAGTTAGAAAAATGATTAATGTTGACAGGCATTTTTAATGGGTATTCAATTATTTTATATTCCGCGTGTAAGCTTGGTTTGTTTGGACTTTTCAATAGAAGACTAATTACTTTTTTCTCTTTTGATAGTGGAGGCTAATTACTTTATTAAAAACTTTAAGAGCATCTCTAATGATGCCACACTCTTAGTTAAATCAATAAATGTAATATTTATCAATTTATGTATATCACTATTTGGAAAATATGCAAAAAAATCTTGTAATCCCGTATCAATAAAAATAGAGAACCATGTTTGATTGGCTATATTTTTATTGAACCAGCAAAATTCTTAGGTATAATTTACATTATTAGAACTAAACATATTAACACCATTGGAGTAGTGATCACTTCCCTGAGCTAAAATTTGTCACCATCGGAGATGCTTTAATGATCTACACTCGTAGTTAAAATTTCTAATTATGTAATATAATGAAAAATGATATTTTTTATATAAAAATTACCAAAAATACTACAGACACCCTTTTAAATTCTTTCTAAGCAAAATTAGAGTTCATTTCTCAATCAGTCATATTCGAAGATTACATGTTTATGTTAGACAAATAGAAGGGGTGAGCTATGAGTGCAGCCATAGAAGAAAGTCCACGAAAAGAATTCAAAACCTTATATTCCGTTCCCATTATGATTTACGCGTCGTATAATAATAAATACTCCACGAACCATATAATTTTAACTGCCCCAAAAAGAACTAAAAGTAGGTTTCACACAGGGAAAAAAAAAGGAGTAAAAGTTTATTTCTCAGCACCTGACTAGCCAAAATTTATACTCCGTAAAATTTATTATTATCGACTGACAAGAAAACTTGGCACCGGATTTTTTTCCAGATTTTTTTTATAATTCGGTATCTGGTCCAGCTATGGTCTGCTTCTTCAGTTCTCTTTCTCATGCTTGTTTTCAAACAATTTTTTTTTCTCTTCTTTAGAAACAAATATAAGTATACTTTTTTTAGGATAAACAATCTCTATATTTATAATATGACTCTTTTAAACCATATTTATATTTTTCAGTTTAATAATTAAATATACTCCCTCCATCCCTAAATACAAGTCTCTTTTGAAAAAATTATGCATCTTAAGAAAATATTAATTAAATAATATATTTATTCTTATATCCATTACAAATTTATTGAACTTTTAAGAAAATAAGCGATTTTATATTTGATCATTTTTCATTAATTATTATACATTTGAAAAAAATAATTTTAAAAAAAAAGTCACAAATTTACATTGAAAATTAAAAATGCACATAATCGACGGAGATATAATTTCATGTGCATGGTTATGCTTACGGGGACAGAGTGGAACCTTAGAATTACTAGTTCCCAATTTCAATTTTCAACGCTTCACAATCATCATCGTTTAACTGTAGTGATATGCACACGCCGACGCCAAGAAAATCACTTTCTTGTAGACTTACAAAACTACTAGTAATATTTATAAATCACATTTTTCCCACCAACATGCTTTCTTCTTTTTCTTTTCTTTCTTTGCATATGATTACATAATTTCAACAACCAAGTATATCATTCATGTCTCATCCTTGCATATCCTCTGTTCATTTTTCATATTATGAATTAACCAAGATTTTATCAAGAAATTAAAGATGATGGCTAGAGAGTTTGGAGTTTATGTTTTTGCTCTGTCCTTTTCTTGTTTTGTGCTCCTTGCTGTTCCACAACTCACTCATCCCTCCCAAGGTTATCTATCCTACCTTCCCTCTCTTATATGTGTTCGTGAGCTCTAAGAACGACATATACTGGATATGTTTGTTTTGGTTTGGTTTATATGTGCGAGATTCTGTTTCTACATGCATGTTAAGTTACTGGTTTCTCCAAAATTTAAGGTGTTAGGGGCGGGTTTGATATGTAATACCATAGGAATATTCAATCTTTGTTTTCAATGATCGAAATTGAGACAGCTGGGTTTGAAAGAACTTTGATTAATACCATGTATCATCTTGTTCATCTAACTCTGTCCAATATATTGACTTGATTAATACTACTTGAATTTGGTATTTTACTTGATAGGGAACTAATACTACAATTACTTATCAATTCGTGCAGTTTCTGCATTATTAGCTGTCAAGAGCAGTTTAAAAGATCAAATGAATTTTCTTCACAACTGGAAAAGAGACCAAGATCCCTGTGCATCGAATTGGACTGGAATTGTTTGTTCTGAAGCAATTGGAAGTAATGGTTACCTTCACGTCCGAGAAATGTACTCCGAATTTTCTTTTTTTCATTTCTTTTAGCTGATAATATTGCCTAAGGACCTATTTTCTTCACTTAATACTACTTGGTATACTTCTTATCTGTTCAGAGGTTTTTTCTTTATGTTAAATGTCCATATTAAGTGAAATTGCTACTTTCTGTCCTATCTTTGTAGCCAGCTACTGAATAAGAATCTCTCTGGAAGTTTAGCACCTGAGCTTGGTCAGCTTTCTCATCTTCAAATATTGTGAGTCTTGAAATGATTTTTTTGTTGTATTGATGTCTTGTGCTCCGTCTTTCGTTCCCTTTCTTGATTTATGATTCTACCTAATGCTCATGTTTTTTTATGTTTCTTCTCTTTCTGGGAAAAGAGATTTCATGTGGAATGACTTGACTGGCAGCATACCGAAGGAGATAGGAAAGTTGTCTTCTTTGGAACTCCTGTAAGTTCATCTCACTATTTGCCACTTACTGGAATTGTTTCGAAGTGTAATGTATAAGCATCTCCTAGACCTTCCCCATTTTGTGAAGAAGGGTTGACATGAGTTAATTTAATCAATGTCAACTTACAGCTTAATTTGTACACTCCTTATAAGAATATTTTTATTTCATTATAATAAATATATGGAGTATGAAACTGTTTTGTGCCATATATATTAGTACTATTATGGCAAATATTAGTATCTATTTAGGGATATACCACTACCGGATAGCCCTAGACTTTATACATATTTACTGAGTACGTAGGAATGTTCATAAAGAAGAGGATGGGTGTGGCCATGTCCTCATTTAATTTTAGGTTGTGCAAAGTGTTTTCAGTAACACTAGTGCTATTCTAACGACGAACCCCTCCAAAGACTAAAGCTACCGTGGTGGATCATAATTTGACATCCATTACATTAATAATTATCTCATTGGTATTGAAATGACATCCATAGATTGCAGCTGCACCACAGGTAGGGGATGATATCGCATGGAAGACCTTTCTAAACCAGAGTGCTAAAAAAGTGAGTCAGCCACAACAATGAAGACCGTGATTTAACTAGAACCAAAAATTAGAAGATGATATATGCTAGTGGAAAGACTCAAACCAAAGCCCTGCGAAACCAAAAGGTTGACCTTGTCAACCAGACCAAGCATTGAAGACCATGATCTTTAACATATGCTAGTATGCTTAAGGTTACCTACTTGCAGCAAGTCAGATTTCTGTAAATATTGCTTCCACTTTAGAAACGTCCGACACCTGACTATTGGCAATCTAGCTTGCTCACATGTGTTTAGTTTCCAGAAAAGTTGGCTTCTCACAAGCATGAAGAATGCAATCGTTTAATTGAATCAACGTTTAATTAAAGTTGGATTGCTCATATGATTGAATCAGCGTTTAGTATAATATAATCTTGAGAAGCCACTAAATCCGGAGTTCCAGTTTAATAAATCTGAAAAAAACACAGGTTACATCTTAATGTCAAATTTTACCTGCCATATTTTCTGCAGACTCTTGAATGGTAACAAATTATCAGGCTACCTGCCTGACGAACTTGGATATCTGCAGCATCTAAGGAGACTCCAAGTAGATGAGAACCAGATATCAGGACCAATACCAAAATCATTTTCAAACTTGGCTAGTGTTAGACATCTGTGAGTAATTTCATAGTAATCTTTTTTTTAAAGCTTTAGTAGTAGGTACAATTATATTGTTATTGATTAATGTGGTGTCTGACATTGACATGCAGGCATTTGAACAACAATTCAATCAGTGGACAAATTCCTTCTGAACTTTCTAATTTATCCACTCTGATTCACTTGTGAGTTGCATATATATACTACCTATTCTCTTTCACCTTCCCTCCCCTCATATTTGTTTGAGAAATTTAGTATTCTAATCGGATACTTTTTGGTAATTTCTTTTATCATTATAGGCTTGTGGACAACAATAATCTATCTGGGTATCTTCCATCAGAGTTGTCAAACATCCCAAACTTAAGGATCATGTGAGCACCTTCTCTCCACTCTCACACACACAAATGTTATTCTGATTTAATTTATTAGTAAGTGCTTAATGTTTTGTATATGTTCTTCTCTACGTATCTTCTTCTGTTAATTTTTATTTGATGAAAAGCTATATATTGTAATGATTGAGGTGCATCATAAACCACCCATGATATTCTGAGAGAGAAAATTTCAAAGATAATGTATGATTATAACCGTACATGTGCTGTATCCGAGTCCTCGGCTTCTATATGCCCTTAATCACTTTCTACCTCAGCAATAGCAATATGGTAGTGGTGCATGCACAGATCTTAGAAAATCGAAGGGACCTTCATGAATTTTAATAGTTTGATTAATTTTTTATGATCCTCTTGCAGTCAACTTGATAATAATAATTTCCACGGGGCTGTCATTCCTGCTGTGTATGGGAACCTGTCAAGACTAGTGAAATTGTAAGTTTTATGTAAACTCTATTTTCTCTAGTTGTTTGTCTGTAATTTCAGCACGGACTATCTATGTTTAGCCATCAACATTTATCGTTCTTTTAGTTTACTTAAAATTTAGGAAGTCTAGAATGTTATTTTTCTTTTATGATTTGGAAACTGCAGAATCATCCATCTAGCTGAACCCATGGGTGCATTGAAACTTGATGGATAAAATTATGTACAAATCCTGTAATTTAACACCAGTAAGAAATCGGAGAATGGCCTCAATCGTATGATACTCAATTTCAATGCTTTACATTTGCAACTATATAGTGTAGGAAAATTTGTTGCTATGATGAGATCTTCTGGTAGGCAGAGAAACTTATTTGTGTATCTAATCAGCATAAATGACAGATATGGTGTCAACAGTCCTCTGAATTTTCTTATAGATGTTATGATCTGGGCATACAGATTCTGACAATAAGTTTGATGAAATGCAATTTCTTAGCAAATTTTATTGAAAGCAAATTTCCATTTCTCAGGCTTGTAGTAAAGGTAAATTTGCGCTCTTCATCTCTTCCGCCTATTGCATGAGACAGCAGATAAAAAAACATTGGTTATGCACGGTCTAAAGTTCCCTGTGTATATAATGAATTGCTTTGAAACGATTCACCTGGTTCTCTATGTTAAATAATTATATACATTTATCTGGCCATTAACTAAACTTCAAGTGGGATATTCAATTTGGGATTGGGCGTAGAAACTTCTAGTAACAAGAAATACAATTTTTATATTTCTGATAAAAAATTTTTAATAATAAAATTTGCTTGCCTGGACTTGAAGTGTAGAAACATAAAGGAACATTAGAGTTTAAAGTATTAAAGCTACACCAGAATTTCACCTCTAGAAAGCTTATATATTGTACCTCTCTCAGGGTGGACTTTCTCTGACACTTGTTTTTCTCAATTTACCAGAAGCCTTAGAAATTGCAGTCTGCAAGGAGCACTGCCTACTTTCAGCAAATTATCGAGGCTTAAATATCTGTAAGTTTGAACTTGGACTCTAGAGTTAAGTGATCAACCTGTATGGTTATAAGTTCCTCTGGCTTTATAACATTTTGTGCTTTGTCCTGAATCATCATTTGAGCAAAAACAATTTAGAAGAAGAAACATGACTAGTCAGTAACTTCTTTTACAGAGATCTTAGCTGGAATCAATTCACTGGATCAATACCATCAGATAAGCTGTCGGACGATATGACAACTATGTATGCACACTCCGTACACATACATCTCACTTTATGTACGTAACTTTGTGTTAGAGTGTGCTAATGCCAAGAAATTCATTTTGTCAACTATTTGTCTGGTGCAGTATTCTGTCGTATAACCTTCTTAATGGAACAATTCCGGAAAGTTTCTCAAATCTCCCCTATCTTCAGACATTGTAAGGGTTTTGTTCAGTACAACAATTTAACTTTTATTGAATGTCAACATGATGATCCTGACAACGAGTCAAGACACTTTATATATGGAGACTCCATAAGCATTGATATAAATTCTTTCTGCATTTCTACTTGCTGATATTTTGGAACAATTCCTTGCATCTTACATACCCTGTGGAACTTTTTATTACAGATCAGCTAAAAATAATAATCTGAGTGGTTCTATTCCTGCTAGTATATGGCAGAACAAGTTCTTCAATGCAACAGCAAGAGTTACACTGTAAGTCATAAAAGCAAAATATTTGCACGACTCCTTGAAACGATTGAGTTTGATTTAGGATTATTTTGTATAGTAGGTTCATTCTCTTTGAGCTACCTTTTTTATTTTGTGTGTTCCGGATTGCAGTGATCTTCAGAATAATTTGCTGGTAAATATTTCTGGAGTTCTCAATCCCCCAGAAAATGTCACTCTAAGGTGTGCCTCTTTCTCCTTTTGCTCAAATTCAGTTACTCCACTCTTGGGGTTTGTTCAATGCTGTACTTAGCATGTAGCACCTATGTGTCAGGCTACATGGCAATCCTGTCTGCAACACCGCAAATATAAGAAATATAAACCAGTACTGCAGACCTGAAGTCACCGAGGATGCTACTGACATATCAAAAAATACAAGCATCACTTGCCCTATTCAAGCATGTCCAGTCAACAACTATTTTGAATATGTACTAGCAGCTCCTGTTCCATGTTTCTGTGCATCACCTCTTCGAATTGGATACAGGCTGAAGAGCCCTGGCTTCTCTTATTTCCCACCATATATAAATCAATTTAAAATGTACCTTGGCAAGTCTCTTGGGTTAAGCCTTTATCAGATATCTGTTGAACCGTACTCTTGGGAAAAAGGACCTCGCCTGAGGATGTATCTGAAGCTTTTTCCTGTAGCGGGGGTTGAACACTCCAACACATTTAATACAAGTGAAGTTCTGCGCATAAAAGACATTTTCACATCTTGGAGATTCTCTGGTGATGACTTGTTTGGACCTTATGAACTTCTCAATTTCACTCTACTAGGACCCTATTCAGATGGTAAGCGTTTGAAACTTTCAAGAGTTAGGAACTCTGCATATGCAACACTACAGACAGTCACAATCAGAACTGTGTACTGTTTCATTATATCAAGGATATAATATGAAAAATAAAGTGAGATTCAGTAGTATCATGAAAGAGTATGTTAAATTGAAGAAAAAATTAGCCGTGATATCTATGTTAGCTTAGACCCTAGAGTAAACTAAACTCAAGGGTAAGGCAAAGGGTAAGGCAAGGGTAAGGGTAAGGAAAAGGGAAGGGGAGAGTTGAAGCTTGTAATGGTCTACATGGCTGCATAAGCCTGTTCATTCAAAAGCATGTAAACTCAAAAAGAATGTAACATATGTGAGCATCGTATCAATATTGTTCCTTGTATGTGAACAAATTATAATTTTTTCCTTGTAACTTTTTTTGATGCTGCAGTGAATATTGAGCGTCAAGGAACAAGTATAAACAAACGTGTTTTGGTGTCTGTTGTATTAGTTGCAGTTGTTTGTGCAGTGGTAATAACTATAACAGCCACAGTTTTAATCACCAAAAAACATTCTAGAGATTTCCGTAAGCTGTCAAGAACACGTACATGTAAGTTTCCAAATCCTTTGGTTTAATGTGATACGTACAACAATACATGCATCAAAGGTTATTTGGAATTTGCATAACGTGATTCTCACTGCAGCCTCGAAGAGTTCTGTAAAGATTGATGGGGTTAGAAGTTTCAGCTTTGAAGAAATGGCAATGGCGACCAACAATTTCACTGACTCAACATTAGTAGGTCAAGGAGGCTATGGGAATGTTTACAGAGGGATGTTATCTAGCAACAAAATTGTTGCCATAAAGCGTGCAAAAGAAGGATCATTACAGGGTGAAAAAGAATTTCTGACAGAGATAGAATTGTTATCAAGGTTACATCATCGAAACCTAGTCTCACTTGTTGGATATTGTGAAGAAAAAGGAGAGCAGGTATTGATTAGTTGCTCAACCCCTCAATATATATATGTTCATTGTTATAGATTCACTTTGGTCATCTAGCATGGATTGACCATAGTTCACCTGAACTACTCAATTTCTTTAATGAGTAGGGAGATATATTACTGTAATTCTTATTATCTAAGTTAGTAATCAACTTTATACTCTGTTGTGTTTGATGCTTCACTTCAAGAATGCTGATAATGAATTTCGCCTAAAATAATCTGAGAGTGTGTTTGGCTCGTTCGCAGATGCTGGTTTACGAGTTCATGCCTAATGGCACGTTGCACTACTGGCTTTCTGGTATGAAACTTGTAAATCTTTCACGACTCCTTTTGTTGCTCATTTCTGTAAAGTATTGTTAAACTTTTAATTCTTTGAGATCACCTCTGGTTTGTTTGGTTTCTGTTTCACCATTTTACATCTGAGTTAAATAGTATCGCCAATGTCTATCCCATGGTCATAAAAAAATTGAGATCATAGTTGTATGTTGCTTAGAGTTTTATGGCTTCACTGAAATCAGCTGTCAATGGAGGTCACAAGAGCGCACTACATCATTTCTCTTGCAACATAGTTTTTGGTCAATTGACTACAAACATCTAGGCCATGTTTTTGCAAATGATCCACTGTAAATTAATTCCACTACTTGGTCGAATAGCATTATTTGGGTTTGTGTTAGATTCAAGGTTCTATATTCTATGAAGATATGTTTCTGAGCTCTGACAGAGGTTTCTATTTACTGGTAGCTAAATCTAAGGAGGCTCTGAACTTCGGGATGAGATTGCATGTAGCTCTGGATTCAGCCAAAGGTATACTATACCTCCATACTGAAGCAAACCCACCAATATTCCACCGCGATATCAAAGCCAGCAATATTCTTCTGGACTCCAACTTTACTGCAAAAGTGGCTGATTTTGGACTGTCACTACTTGCACCAGTTTCAAATGACCAAGGGGTTTTGCCAGATCATGTATCGACAGTTGTTAAAGGCACCCCAGTAAGTTTATCTCTGTTAAGTAACCAACTCATCTAAAACCTGAGGGAGGCCTTATATGGATCTTATATTATACTCCCCCTCACTCGAAAGCCCATTTATGGGTTGAAGAGTGGATCACGGGCGCTCATCTTTGGAGCATAACTTGTCTTCGTGTCCATATTAAATATTGAGAATATTGGGGATCGCGGAGAGTCGAACCTGGGACCTCCGCGTGCCTGAGCTCTGATACCATGTTAAGTAACCAACTCATCTAAAACCTTAAGGTTTTAGATGAGTTGGTTACTTAACAATCTCTCTTATTAGTAGTGTATAAAAATCACACATGCTTTCGTTACAATGATGTGGCTCGTGAGTCGTGACCATCAAGAATAATAACTTGCACCGCATTTGCCTGTAAATGTGAAGCATAATTCTCCAAAGACAACTTCAGAGTCTCTAAGCTTTTGTTCTAGGTATAATCGCTTATATGTGGTAACTGGTAACAATGCAGTGTGTACATTGTTTTGCGACCGAGTGTCTTGTTTATAATCACTAAACTCGTAGGGGACTTGTAATTTGTTTTTATTTTCGATCTTCTAAAGGAAGCCTGGGTAATATAAATTAATATCTTATTAATAACTTTTACCTAAACTGTTTAATTATATCTTAGTTTGATAAACTGTATTATTGTGGCTGCTACCTGTCCTGTCAACTATAGAGTGATCTAGAACTTCAAAAAGACAGGGACAATGTTAAGCGTTATGCATATCCAGTGCTATTATTATTATTATATCAATTGCATCCAAGGACACATAAATGAATCATCTTTTCTGATAAAAGTGACTACTGTTGCTATGTTATTTGATGTTTATCTTCCTTCAACTAGAAACCATATATGACCATGACTGCTGCTTACTTGATCATATGGGGGATGCATGGTCCAATTCTTCATAGATCTCTTTGAAGTAACAGCAATACTAGCAAAATAGACTATTAATTGCATGATTTGCATCCAAGGACACATAAATGAATCGTCTTTTGATTTCTTTACAACTCTCAAGTATTGTTGATTTCAATTGACATTCATTAGCTACATATTTACAGTATTTTTTTTAACCATCTGGGGCATGACTGTGAATATGCAGGGTTACGTTGATCCTGAATATTTTTTGACCCACAAACTGACAGACAAAAGCGATGTTTATAGCCTTGGTGTTGTGTTCTTAGAGATCTTAACAGGCATGCAACCAATATCACATGGGAAAAATATTGTCCGTGAGGTACAGTCTGTCTCCATTCTCTCTCGCATTAT
Source organism: Kitagawia praeruptora (assembly GCA_037693485.1). Classification (NCBI taxonomy): domain Eukaryota; kingdom Viridiplantae; phylum Streptophyta; class Magnoliopsida; order Apiales; family Apiaceae; genus Kitagawia; species Kitagawia praeruptora. The sequence goes on from CM075349.1 coordinate 1,559,384, forward strand.
GTTCTTATATGTGAAGCAAGCTGCAGCCAATCCCTCCTTTATCACAAAATTAATTAGGAGACTTCCATCTTGGCACATTTATTTTCGGTTACCAAAATACGCAAATTATTGGAACATTAGCAAACTTAGCGGTATATGTAAGAGCATCCACACCTACAGAAGTTCCCCAATGAATTCTCATTACTAATTTTGGATTTTTTTTTTTATCTTACTTTTAGGTGAATCTTTCTTATAATTCTGGCACAGTGTTCTCTATTATAGACAGCAGAATGGGATCTTACCCCTCTGAATGTGTCGAAAGGTTTATAGCTTTGGCCCTCAAGTGTTGCCATGACATGCCAGAAGATAGACCGTCAATGCTGGACGTGGTTAGGGAGCTTGAAAATATACTTGAGAAGATGCCGGAAACTAGACCTGACTTGTCCAAACCAGCATATACGGAGTCCTCATCATCATCTTCACTGGTCGGTACGAATGAGGAATATTTTGCATCCCTAAATATGTCGGGAAGCAATCTTGTTAGTGGTGTGACAACAAACATCGAACCTCGATAATGCTGAGAAGTAGCATAGTGTTATGAGTGGTTCCTAGTTTTGCCTCGTGAATATAGAGAAGATGGTGGGTGTATAGTTAGGAAATGCTGTTAACCTTTTTGTTGTGTATCAGTTGGTGTCATTACAATGACCAAAAAAAAAAGCCATTAACTGGCCAAGGGGGAAGAAATTGGAAAATGATAGCATCGTTTTGACTTGTACTAGACTGATAAGAGAACTGGTTTCGTAGAAAATCTTGGTTTTGATAATTAAAAATGTTCACATTCGAATTTTGTATTTGATAAATTTCGAACCCTCAACATCCTATCCTATAAAAAATAACGAGGGGATATTTAATCACGCGGTACACATGCTTTCAGTTTCAGAAAAGAAAGAACAATGATTATTGATCCACTACTACATGTAAGCAAGAAAATGCTGGTTAAACGTTGACGTTAATGGACATTGTTCATTGTATTGGGGTTGAAATTTTCTTCTAATCATCAACAATTAAAGGGGTTAAAGTACACCACCAATTTAGCCAACCAATTTAGCCAACACCATATGTACCACGTGAGATTTAAAACTAAAAGAATTAAAAAGAGTATTGAATATACAATATATGGAAATTAAAAAAATGAGGTTCTTCGTAAATGGAAATTTAGTAATATCGACTTGCTCATTTAAAACTAACATTCTAAAAAAACGAAAATTGAAAATAATTTGTTGAGATATTTCATAATAATTAATGAGATATTTCATAATAATTAATCGAATAATCGATGGTTCTATTAATCGGAGCACGAAGGTAAGTCATGACTCATGGGCCACAAAGAAAATGTGGCGTGCCCCTAGTGCCGTCGTAATGAAAACAATTTCCATACATTTATAAGGTTCTCATTACATGTTGCATAATGTAAGTTGAATAGTCCAATTCTGATTTTTTTTTTATTATTTTTTTTTTTTTTTGAATAAAACTGCAACTTCCATTAAAACATTGACATGTCCGACAATATAGATAAGCCACACTACAGTCAAGAAAATTCATGTGGTTCCAGTCTAATAGCGAAATTTAAAATTTTGTTGATGATAAGTCAAGTCATGGATTTTGTTTTCCTTTCTGATAGTCTAATATATAAATAATTTGATTTATAATTTTGCTACCATAATTTTATGTTGCATAATGTAATTAGTTGAATAGTCCAATTCTGATTGTTCAAAAAGATAAGCCACACTACACTATCAGTCTATTAGGGATGAGCATGGTGCGGTTTGGTACGGTTTTGATCGAAAACCGCACCGTAACCATATTAATTCGGTTTCTAAAATTAGAAACCAAAACCACACCAAACACTATTGGTGCGGTTCGGTTTTCCCAACTCGGTTTCGGTTTGAAAAGGTGCGGTTTCGGTTTTAAAACCAAATTATTAAAAAATTCTGGAACATCACAATTGAATAGAATGGTGGTAGTATGTGCTGCTTTGGATCTTGGCCGTCTGCACATCCTGGAAATGTTTTAATATGAATGGTGGTAGAGAGAGTTCATGGTTTGATATATGCTCTAAAGTTTTGACTTCCCATACCCTGCATTTGCTTTGTCAGTTAACAACTTCAATCTTTAATGTATGAAAGACCCACATTCATTAACAAACTATGTTTTGGCTTGATCTACTTTATCCAAGATGATGAAAAGTAAATAAATTATGTCCTTTGACCGATGTGTGTTTGGTTACTATGCTTCTAATTACAACTTGCCGAGTTGCCGAAATACCTCCACATTAAGAAAATTAGGCTACAATAACCCATTAACAAATCTTGAGAATTACAACAGAAGGAATTTAGTAATAAAAACCTGAAGGTCTGAAATCAAAAAACAATCTGAAGCATTCCTAGCTTTCTAATACATTATAATAACAGCAGAAGGCATAAGTCATGTCATGTGAACTGGACTAGTTACTGGACTTGTTATATATGGATTAGACTTGTTAATGGACTGCACTAATAGATACTATTAGTAAACTAATAGGTAACAGTGTGTATGTTTATAAAAAAAACATAAATAATTATATTATTTATAATTATTTAAATATATATATATATATATAATTATATTATAAATATTATTGCGGTTCGGTTCGGTTTATATTCGGTTTTAAAATAGGTAGAAACCAAAACCAGAACCAAAGTATCGGTGCGGTTTCTATTTGGTTCGGTTTCGTGCGGTTTCTATTTGGTTCGGTTTTACTTGGTGCGGTTTTTGCGGTTTTTGGTTCGGTTTCGGTTTTCGGTTCGGTTTCTGCTCATCCCTACAGTCTATCACAATTCACCGAAGAAAATTCATGAGGTTGCAGTCTAATAGCGATCTCTAAAATTCTGTTCATGCTAAGTTATAGATTTGATTTTTTCTTTTTTTTTTCTAATTTATGCCGTGCTTATGATTCATTTGGATTAAAAAAAACAATCCATTTCGATATTTTGAAATTCCTATTTTGTTTGACTTTTAAACACTTTTTATCTTAAGTAAAAATAACATTAAAATTGCAATAACACATTATTTTAAAGTATCAAGCAAAATAAAGGGTGAGGATTTCTGTGTCCCCTATATAAAATGGATGTTTCCTGGCGGGGTCCATTGTAAGGAAAATGGAAATAAAATATTTTATTTCCATTTTCCTTATAATGGGCCCCGCCAGGAACATCCATTTTATATAGAAGACACAGAAGGAGATACGAAGAAGGGGACAAAGGATTCGGACTCCAAAATAAAATTATGGTACTCCCTCCGTTCCTAAAAACCTTTCCTGTTTATTTTGGACACGTTTGCCAATACACACTTTTGATCGTTAATATCTTTAATTTCGTATTAGTTTTTGATATAAAAATTTCACTATATTAAAGTACTCATAAATACGAATCCAACAAGATCACTCATGACTATATTTGGTCTTATAGATTATGCGTAAATTAGTAATTTGTCTCATGTTATGAACAGTCCGACATTCCGAATAAGAAAGGTTTTATGGAACAGAGGGAGTAGCAAATTAAAACAAAAATTTATAATCCTCTTCGCTTTTAAATGAGCAAAATTTTGAATATAATTATTTGGTTGGGGACAGGAAACGAATGTGCTCATTCCTATCCTTTGTTATTGTTTGGTTTATCAAAATTGTCATTCCCTTTCCCCACTTCCCTTCCCTTTCCTCCTTTCTTTTTTATTTTCAATTATAATTTATATATTAAATTGTAATAAAATATATTAACATGTAAATCATTTTTAAAAATTAAAAATAATTTATAATTTACTTTTAAAAATTAAAAATAATTATGATAAAAATTTTCATTACGTTTCTGGATCGAAACCAAACAGGTAAAACAATTCAGGATCATTCATTTCCTTTCTCCTTATTTACCTTTCTGAATTTCATTCCATTTCCCGACATGAACCAAACGCCCCCTTATTGTAATCTAGTTTATTTAACATTTTTTTCAATAAACATAATTAAGTTTTTTTTTAAAACAATAAACATAATTAAGTTATTGAGTATCGCTTATAATATAGTTGATTGAAGATAATTTTTTATCCTCTTCAATTTGGAAAAACTTCTTTCCACAATTGCAATTGTAACTAGTTTCATAATATCCCAATTTCATATTGGGAAAATTGGGATAATTTATTTAATTTATAAGGCAAAATTAATATTATTAAATGTATTAACAAATCATGGAAGCATGATGAACTTGTGGATAATCAAGTTAGGTTGTGTTCATTTCAATTGAATGGAATGAGAAGAATGAGATGATATTTCTATTCTTATTTGGGAAAATTGAGAAAAATGTTTAAATTTTTATTCTTTATTTCATTTCTATCGATACAATTTAAATTAAAGTTTTAACCCATATATTTCGACACAATCTATTATATATCTAATACACCAACACAATCTATTATATATCTAATACACCAACAGGGGGTTTCCCTAAGCAAATTTATTCATAGGCTCGGACCCTCCGAACCTCACTCCAAACCTAACTCTAAATATTTGTAAAAATAATGTCATTCAAAGGATTCGAACCCATGACCTTGCATAACTAATGCAACACCATAACCAGTTGAGCTATGTGAACATTTGAGCTTATATTAAAAATCATTATCTACATACATAAACACATATATACATACATACATACATAATTATTAATTATACTACACACACATAAATAAATATACATGTATACGTACATACACACATACATACATACATACATACATACACTACATACATAATTATTAATTATACATACATAAACATAAATAATTATACATGCATATGTACATACACACATACATACATACATACATCCATACATACATACATAATTATTAATTATACATGCATAAATACTATATACATACATACAAACATACATACATACATTTATGTTGTATAATCTATTAATATTTCATTATTTGTAATATATTAATTGTTGTATAATTAATATGCATATTTATATATACAAACACATGTACAAACATAAATACATACATATATAAATTTATGTGGATATATATATAATAATATACTATAATATTATATACATACATACATGCATACATACTATATAACATACATACATACATACATACATGCATACATACATACATTTATATTGTATAATCTATTAATATTTCATTATTTGTAATCTATTAATTGTTGTATAATTAATATGCATATTTATACATACATACACATGTACAAACATAAATACATACATATATAAATTTTTGTGGATATATAACAATGTACTATAATATTATATACATACACATACTACATATTTTTGTTTATATGTATTAATTTGTAGATAAATCTCAGTTGGCTTAACTCAGATAATGTATAATTATTAATTAGAATGTATATTTGTAGATAATTATTAATTATACATGCATACGTACGTACATACATACATACATAACTATTAATTATACATGCATACGTACATGCATACATACATATATACATATATACATACATACATTCATACATACATAGTTACATACATACATACATTTCGTTCAAAATTATCAATTAGGCCACCCAATTAAAAACTATATCATTTAAACCACCTAAATCACAATATATATCACTTAGACCACCCATTTTTAAAAAAGTTAACAAATTGAACATAAAATAATAATAATAATAATAATAGACCCCCTGTATGCAAATAAATATCCAAAATAAACATGCGGCAAATTTAGGTGGGTATTTATGTGCATACAGGCGGACTCACTATTATTATTTTATGTTCAATTTGTTAACTTTTTTTTAAATGGGTGGTCTAAGTGATATATATTATGATTTAGGTGGTTTAAATGATATAATTTTTAATTGGGTTGCCTAATTGATAATTTTGAACAATTGGGTGGCCCGTTTGATATAAAACCCATTTACAAAATATGAAATCCAAAATGCAATTTTCTAAACGTACCGGGATAATGTAAAATGTAAATTACTCTTATTCATTCTATTCCTACCTCTTTCCATTCTCCGGAGTGAACATAACCTTATTACATTCCCTATGTACATCAACCTCCCTTGCACCTCTTAAGAAACTTTGTTCGAAAGTGGGAACCGTATAGTTTACTTCACCCTCTTTCAACGCTTTACAATCATTATCAGTTAACTGTATTGATATGCACACCCCCATACAAAGACTTGCAAAACTTATAACTATAATCTTGAGAGAAGTACAAATATATTACAAGTACATGTTTCCAACCAACCTACCTTTTCATTTTGATTATTTTTCATATGATACCATATTAGAGAATTCCAGCAAATAAGTATCATTTTCATCCTTGTATATCCTCTGTTCATGTTACATATACATATTACATAAATTAATCAAGATTTTATCAAGAAAATGATGATGATGATGGCTAGAGAGTTTGGAGTGTATGTTTTTGCTCTGTCATATTTTTGTTTTTTGCTCCTTGTTGTTCCACAACTCACTGATCCCTCCCAAGGTTATCCATCTTACCTTTCCTTTTTGTTTAGTTTGAGTTACTACTATACATATATGAGATAACGATTCTGATTTTACGTGTTAAGTTACCGACTCTTCTAAAATTTTAAGGTTTTACGAGGTCTCCTTAATATATCTGCATGTTAAAATTTTCTGCAAATTGATTTTTCCGTGATTGAACTCTAAACCGCAGTATCACAGCTCTCTGAAAGCTTAAGGACAGCTTAATAAGTATATATTATGTTCATATTTTTTTATCGTCTTGAATTCTTGATCATATGACCTTGTCCATATATCGACTTGATCGATATTACCTGAGTTTGGTATTTACAGTACTTGCTAGGAACTAATACAACAGTTCTATATCTACTCCTGCAGTTTCTGTATTATTAGCTGTCAAGAGCAGTTTAAACGATCAAATGAAGCATCTTAACAACTGGAGAAAAGGCCACGATCCTTGTGCATCAAATTGGACTGGAATTATATGCCATGACACACCTGGAACTAATGGTTACCTTCAGATTCGAGAAATGTATTCTTGAGTTTTATATCTCATTTCCTTCAGTTAATTGTAAAAGTTCCTACTTAAGCTTCTATTCTCTTCACTAAGTACTAGTACTTAGTATACTTCTCACTTGTTCAGAGGTTTCGTTCTTCATGTTATATGTCCACATTAAGTGAAATTGCTCCTTTCTGTCTCATCTTTGTAGCCAGCTACTGAATAGGAATCTGTCCGGAAGTTTAGCACCTGAGCTTGGACAGCTTCCTCATCTTCAAATACTGTGAGCCTTGACATCCTTTTATTCTATTGATGTTTTGTGCCGTATCTTCCCATTTTTAATCTTGATTAATTTTGGCACCTAATACTTGTGTTTTTTTTTGTTTCTTCTTCTTTCTGGAAAGTGATTTTATGTGGAATGAATTAACTGGCAGCATACCAAAGGAGATAGGAAACTTGTCTTCTTTGCAACTCCTGTAAGTGCATCTCAGTACTGTTCTCCATTTATCCCAATTGTTTAAAATCAATTTGGATTTGACTTTTAGTCGGGCAATCAGAATTAAAAGCGAAAAAATCCTATTCTTGTTAGAATTGTACCTACGTAGACATTATTGTCCAATAGGAGTTAGATTTGAATCCTAATAGTAATAGGATTTAGACATTCTTGGACTTGAACCCCAAGAATTTAAATTCTAACAGGACTCTAAATCCCTAGCAAAATAACTGCATATATAGGGCTGAAGGCTCAAGGTACCTACACAATTTTACAAGCCTCTTGCTCTCTATAAATATCGAGAGAGAGAGAGAGAGAGAGAGAGAGAGAGAGAGAGAGAGAATGTCGTGTTTGCTACCACACTTGTGCTCAGGATGGGTTGTAGACCAGGCTATTCGTACCGAGGAAGAACGCGTAGTTGTCATTCGTTTCGGTCATGATGGGGATGAAACTTGTATGCAGATGGATGAAGTACTAGCTTCGGTTGCTGAGACAATGAAAAATTTTGCTGTCACTTATCTTGTGGATATTAATAAGGTGACTGACTTCAACGATATGTATGAACTGTACGATCGGTGTACTGTTATGTTCTTTTACAGGAACAAACATATTATGGTTGATCTTGGCACTGGGAACAACAATAAGATCAATTGGGCAATGAACAACAAGCAGGAGTTTATTGACATTGTTGAAACAGTCTATTGTGGAGCAAGGAAAGGTCGTGGATTGGTCGTTGGACCGAGAAATTACTCCACCATGTACCGCTACTAAGCCAAGTTGCTTAAGCTGATTGGCATTGAACATGAACTTGTTGAGTGCATTTAGTTGTTTTTATCTCGGAGTGTAATTGTTAAGACAGTTGTGGCAATTCCCTAAAGTCTATGTAAGGTAGTAACAACTTTATTTTTGGACATGGGTCCTTGATATTATAATCTTGTCATATGAAACTATTTGCTTTCGATCATTTGATGTAGTATTGTAAATTTTGGGTGGTTGGTTTATGTTTTGTCATTTATATCACTGTTTCATTTTAAAATTTAAAATTTTTAATCTGATCCATTGAGAGGTCTATTCTAGTGAAAGACCTTGCTAAACCAGAGTGCTTGGATTGTGAGTCAGACACAACAATGAAGACCTTGTCAACCAGACCCAACAATGAAAAGGATGATCTTTGACATAAATAAATATTAGTAGTAATTTTAAGGGTATTTAACTATTTATGATGCAGCAAGTCAAACTTCTGTAAAATTGCTTCACCTTTAGAATTTTTTGACACTTGACTATTGGCACTCTGGCTTACATATGTAGATTAGTTCCCGGAGAAATTGGATTTCTCATGAATATGTAGAATAGGAACTAACTATCAGCGTTAGGTTATATATAAGCTTGAGAAACTACTAAAGCCGGAGTTTCCATTAAATAGGTCTTAATCTAAGCGACAGATAACATATTAATGTCAAATTTTACCTGATACATTTTCTGCAGCCTCTTGAATGGTAACAAACTATCAGGCCACCTGCCTGACGAACTCGGAAATCTGACACATCTACGGAGACTCCAGGTAGACGAGAACCAGATATCAGGACCAATTCCTAAATCATTTTCAAACTTGGCTAGTGTTAAACATCTGTAAGTATTTCATAGAAAAAATTCTTTAGAAGTAGGACTACAACTTTTTTGTTATTGATTAATGTGGTGTGTGACATGCAGGCACTTGAACAACAATTCAATCAGTGGACAAATTCCTCCTGAAATTTTTACTTTGTCTACTCTAGTTCATTTGTAAGTTGAACGCCTTACTCTCACTCCCTCTACACATATATGAACACACATATTTACTACCTATTATCTCCTGACCTCCCTCCTCTTTTATCTCTCTCGTCCATCTTTATCTCTCCCCACCTCTCAGTCCTAGAGAGAAATAACAGATCTTCTATGTTCTCTGGACCAGTCTTTTGAGAAATAAAATATTCTAACTGGACACTGTTTGGTATTTTCCTTTTATAGGCTTGTGGACAACAATAATTTATCCGGGTATCTTCCATCAAAGTTTTCAAACATCCCAAATTTGACAATAATGTGAGCTCCTTCCTTCTCTTCATGCACATGCACACTCGCACACATGTTATTCTGAAAATTGTTGTTAATAAGAACTTAATGTCTTTTTTTCTTTTAGTTTTTATTTGATGAAATGATATATGTTGTAATGAATATGGTGCATTATGAACCACCCCTGATATTCCGTGAAAGAAAATATTGAAGATACTGTACAATTATGACCATACATGTACTGTATCTCCGGTTGTCGACTTCTATATGCCCTTGATCACTTTCTACCTCTGCACTCTGCAGTAGAAATGTGGTAGTGGTGCAGTCGCAGATCTTAAATGATCAGAGGGACCTTCATAGGTTTCAATAGTGCAATTAAATTTTTATGATTCTCTTGCAGTCAACTTGATAACAATAATTTCTACGGGGCTGTCATTCCTGCTGCGTATGGGAACCTGTCAAGATTAGTAAAATTGTAAGTATTTCACAAACTCTCTGCAATTTTAGCATGGACTATATATGTTTAGATTTTGACGTGTATTATTTTTCATACTTACTTATGTTAGGAAGTCTAGAATGTTATTTTTTCCTTTAATGATTTGGAAACAGCGTAATCATCCACTTGCCCCATGAGTGCATTGAAATCATGAAACATAAAATTAATACAATTTACATGTATCATATGGTTCATGTAATTTAACAAAGCATATGACACCCTATATAAATCCTTTAAGTGCTGAGCCACCCCTGTAGGTGTTTATTTCATATTGCATCTGGCACTATATTGTGTAGGAAATCTGTTGCTACTGCGAGATCTTTTGGTAGGTATAAAAACTAATTTGTGCATATAATCAGCAATAGTGACTGTTATGGTGTCAACTGTCCTCTAGTTTTCATGTGGGATATTCAATTTCGGCTTGGGCATGAAAACGTTTCAATCTTAATTGGCATCATATGTTTTTTCTAATATTACATTTCTTAATTTTATTTGATAACAAGAATTTACTTTTCCGTACTTGAAGTTGTAGTAACATAAAGGCATGCAAGAGCTGAAAGTATAAAGCTGCATCACAATTTCAACTGTAGAAAGCTTAAAGAACTCGACATAATTCTAGACATATTGTACCTCTCATGGTGGACTTGCTCTGATACTTGTTTTCTAAATTTGCCAGAAGCCTTAGAAATTGCAGTCTGAGAGGAGCTCTTCCTAGTTTCAGAAAATTATCGAGCCTTAAATATCTGTAAGTTTGAACTTGGACTTTAGGGTGGTTTTATGAATAAACTTGTATAGTAATAAATTCTTCTCGCTTATTATAAAACTTTGTGCTTTGGAATTGACTTATCATTTGAGAAAAACAATTTAGATGAAGTAACATGACTAGTTACTACCTTCTCTTACAGAGATCTTAGCTGGAACCAACTCACTGGATCAATACCATCAGATAATCTGTCGGAAAAAATGACAACCATGTACGCACGTATTACTTTATGTACCTACCTTCGAGTTTTAGTGTGCTATCAGTGCCAAGAAATTCATTTTGTCAACAATTTGTTTTGTGCAGTATTTTGTCGTCTAACCTTCTTAACGGAACAATTCCAGAAAGTTTCTCAAATCTCCCCCTTCTTCAGATATTGTAAGGATCTTGTTCTGTACAACAATTTTAACTTATATTGGATGTCAACAAGATGACTTTGACATAATGTCAAGATGCTTAATGTAGACTCCATAAGCATTGATAGAAATTCTTTCGGCATTTTTACTGGCTGATACTTTGGAATAATTCCTTGCATTTGAAAAATGATGTGAAACTTTTTATTACAGATCTGTTGAAAATAATAATTTGAGTGGTTCTATTCCTGCTAGTATATGGCAGAACAACTTCTTCAAGGCAACAGCAAGACTTACACTGTAAGACATGAAAGCAAAAATTTATATGCCTCCATGAAAAGATTGAGTTTAATTTAGGATTATTTAGTATAATAGGTTCATTCTCTTTAAGCTACCCATTTTTTAATTTTGTTTATTCCGGAATGCAGTGATCTTCAGAACAATTCGCTGGTGAATATATCTGGAGTTCTTAATCCTCCAGAAAACGTTAATCTAAGGTGTGTCGCTTTCTTCTTTTACTCACATTAAGATACTCCATTCTGGGGGTTTGTCCAACGCTGTACTTAACACATAGCTCCGATCGTATTTCTCAGGCTACATGGCAATCCTGTCTGCAACATTGCAGATAAAAGAAATATAAGCCAATTCTGCAGACCTGAAGTCGGAGAAAATTATATTGACATCTCAAAAAATTCAAGCCCTATTTGCTATATTCAATCATGTCCTGTTGACAATTATTTTGAATACATCCGGGATGCTCCTGTTAAATGCTTTTGTGCATCACCTCTTCGAATTGGATACAGGCTGAAGAGCCCTAGTTTCTCTGATTTCCTGCCATATAAAAATCCATTTAAGATGTACCTTAGTGAATCTCTTGGGTTAAACCTTTATCAGATATCTGTTGAACCATACTTTTGGGAAACAGGACCTCGCCTGAGGATGTATCTAAAGCTTTACCCAGTAGCGGGCATTGAACACTCACACACATTCAATAGAAGCGAGGTTTTGCGTATAAAACACATTTTCACTTCTTGGAGTTTCTATCCCAATGACTTGTTTGGACCTTATGAGCTTCTCAATTTCAGTCTGCAAGGACCGTATGCAGATGGTAAGCATTTAATCTTTCAAGACTTAGCAACTCTGCATATGCAATACTTGACAACCACAATCAGAATTGTTTCCATTCGTTGAATAAAGGATATTAAATAATAAATAAAGTGAGTTACACTAGTATAATAAAAGTATATGTCGACGTGAAGAAACATTTAGCCCTTATATCTATGTTAGTTTAGATTCCAGGGTAAATTGAACTCATGTCAAGGGAAAATTTAAGCCTGTAATGATCCACACGACTACATGAGCCTATTTATTCAAAAGCATTTAATCTTGAAAAGAATACAACATGTGCCAGGATTGTTCCTTGTAGGTGAACACTTTATAATATTTTTTCTTGCAACTCCTTCTATTGCTGCAGTGAATATTGAGCATCAAGGAACAAGTATAGACAAACGTGTTTTGGTGTCTGTTGTACTAGTGGCTGTTATTTGTGCAATGGTAATAACTATAACAGCCACCGTTTTTATCTCCAAGAAACATTCTAGCGATTTCCAAAAGCTTTCAGGAACACGTTCATGTAAGTTTCCTAATGCTGTCAATTAATGTGATACATATGAGAAAAAGATTTAAGGTTATTTGAAATATGCATAAAGTGATTCTCAATGCAGCCTCGAAGAGTTCTGTAAAGATTGATGGGGTTAGAAGCTTCACCTTTGAAGAAATGGTAATAGCAACCAACAATTTCACCGACTCAACATTAGTAGGTCAAGGAGGCTATGGGAAGGTTTATAGAGGGATATTATCCAGCAACAAAATTGTTGCAATAAAGCGTGCAAAAGAAGGATCATTACAGGGTGAGAGAGAATTTTTGACAGAGATAGAATTGTTATCAAGGTTACATCATCGAAACTTGGTCTCACTTGTTGGATATTGCGAAGAAAAAGGAGAGCAGGTATTGATTAGTTGCTCAACCCCTCAATAAATAGGTTCTTTGTTATAGATTCACTTTGGTCGTGTGGCGTTAATTGATTATAGTTCCCCAGAACTACTCATTATCTTTAAAAAGTGTAATATTCCCTGGTGACTGTTTAGGGAAATATATTATAATTCTTAATGGCTACATTAGTAATCAAATCTATGCTACTCTGTTTTAATCCTTCACTTCGAGACTGGTGATGATGAATTACCTAAAATGGTCTGAGAGTGTGCTTGGCACGTTTGCAGATGCTGGTTTACGAGTTCATGCCTAACGGCACATTGCAATACTGGCTTTCTGGTATGACACTTATACATCTTTTACAACTCCTTCTGTTGCTCATATCTGAAAAGTATTGGTTAAACTCTAATTCTTTGAGGATTACCTCTGCTTTATCTGGTTTCTGTTTCACAAGTATACATCTGATTTAAAAGTAGTATCATCGATGTCTATTCTATGCTCATAAATAAATTGAGATCATAGTTGTATATTGGTCAAATTTTCATGGCTTTACTGAAATCAGCTGTCAAACGAGGTCACACTACGTCTTATTCTCTTGCGACAAAGTTTTTGGTCAATTACAAACATCTAGGCCATGTTTTTGCAAATGATCCATCTTATACTCATTCCACTACTAGGTTGAACAGCATTATTTGCGTTTGTGTGAGATTCAAGGTTCTATATTCTACGAAGATATGTTTCTAAGCTCTGACACAGGTTTCTATTTACTGGTAGCTAAATCTAAGGAGGCTCTGAACTTCTGGATGAGATTACATGTAGCTCTGGATTCAGCCAAAGGTATACTATACCTCCATACTGAAGCAAACCCACCAATATTCCACCGCGATATCAAAGCCAGCAATATTCTTCTGGGCTCCAACTTTACTGCAAAAGTGGCTGATTTTGGACTCTCACTACTTGCACCAGTTTCAAATGACCAAGGGGTATTGCCGGATCATGTATCGACAGTTGTTAAAGGCACCCCAGTAAGTTTGACTATCTTACTAGTAGTGTACGTATAAATATCATACATGCTAAGCATGTCTGCATCATAGTGATGTGGCTTGTGAGTTGTGACCATCAAGAATAACTAACACAGTATTTATTTACCTGTATAAGTCTTCAGAGTCTCTGAGCTTTTGTTCTAGGTCTAATCGCTTATTTGTGGTTACTATGCAGTATGTACATATGTTTGTGACTAAGTGTGGTTTATTATCACGAAAATTTGTGGGGGACTAGAATTTCGTTTCCATTTTTGATCTTCTAAAGGAAGTCTGGATAATAAATTGATATCTCATTAATATTAGCAAATAGCCTATGCATCCAAGGACGCGGAAATGAGTCCTCTTTAGTTTCTTTCTAACTCTCAAGTATTGTTAATTTTCTTTATTCACATTCATTCTTTACACATTAATTTTTGTTAACCATTTGGGGCATGACCGTGAATATGCAGGGTTACGTTGATCCTGAATATTTTTTGACTCGCAAACTGACTGACAAAAGCGATGTTTATAGCCTTGGTGTTGTGTTCTTAGAAATCTTAACAGGCATGCAACCAATATCACATGGGAAGAACATTGTACGGGAGGTACAGTCTGTTTCCATTTCTATCTTGTAAATATACTCATTTCTGATGCAAGCTGCAGCTAATCCTTCTAGCACGATACTAGGAGAGTGTTCCATCTTGGCACATTTATTTTCAGTTGCCAAAATACCCAAATTATTGGGATATTAGTAAATTAAATAGTATATGTAAGAGCATCCACAGCTACAGAAGTTTCACATTGGTATATCATTAGTAATTTTGGATTATTTTTTTTTAATATTTACTTTCAGGTGAATTTGTCTAATAATTCCGGCACAGTGTTAACTTTAATCGACTGCAGAATGGGATCTTACCCCTCTGAATGTGTCGAAAGGTTTGTAGCTTTGGCCCTCAATTGTTGCCATGACAAGCCAGAAGATAGACCATCAATGCTTGATGTGGTTAGGGAGCTCGAAAATATACTTCAAAAGATGCTGGAAACTAGACCTGACTTGTGCAAACTAACATACAGGGAGTCCTCATCGTCATCTTCAGTGGTCCTTACAAATGAGGAATATTTTGTGCCCCAAAATATGTCAGGAAGCAATCTTGTTAGTGACGTGATGACAAGCATCAGTCCTCGATAATACTGAGAACTTCAGTCACACGCGACAGATTTATAATATGGTAGTATAGTTTATGAGTGGTTCCTAGTGTGTATAGTTAGGGAATGCTGATAACCTTCTTGCTGTGTGTATCAGGTGATGCCATTACAATGACAAAAAACTTCAACTGGTCAAACGGGAAGGAACCAATGATGATAGCATCATTTTGACTGTTACCAGACTGCTGATAAGATAGATCATAAGCTGTGCACGATGACGATGATAGTTTATATTCGCACACTTGCACTCATTTAATATCTAAGCCTAGTTCATGTTGGGATGACCAATTTCATAAATTTAGAGCATTTGCTATATATATTGATAATGTTTAAAGTACTTGGCACTCTTGCGAGTTGTTCTCAATCTTCAAATTACTCCAAGCAAATTTGGCGGAGTAAAAGAAACACTTTTGTGCGAAGTTCTAAATTGATAATAAAGTAAAAAATCAAATGCCAATATTCTTGAATTTATGCAATATACCTAAATTATCCTCGACAAAACAATAATAATAAAAGGGTTTGTCTAGTGTGTGCCCAAGGGCACATGCTAAGAATCCGTGCTTGATGAGTTGTCAAATTTTGATTGGTGGATATTTATGTGAATGCATGGGAGTACATCATTATTAATGAAATCTCCACCAATCAAAATTTGACAACTAAGCTAGCACGGATTCTTAGCATGTGCCCTTGGGCACACACTAGAAAAATCGATAATAAAACTCCAATCACGTCCCCTCACACTATCTTTGAAACACAGAACATTCCGTTCCACTTCACTACAACTCTGCCTCGTGTCTTCAAAGTCAAATACCCGCTATATCATTATTAGGCTCTTGACAAATAACACATGTCATACACAACCCATACAAGCAAAACTTTGCTTTTAGCCACCAAATCAAACATTTCCAAAAATACAAAAGATCTCAAGATTTTGTATTGCATACAAGCACCATGCATTATTGGCAGACAATATTCATTTCTTGATCATTATTCTGTAACTTAGAAGTTGAACATACAACACAAACCAAAATTGTTCTACTGATATAATTAGAAATCCAAAACTGTTCTTTTATTTATAGATGCAAGAAACACACAAGTTACCTAGTATAAAGACAGCCATTTCAACGGATTGGCAGAGTTAAAAAAACTACTTGGGAACAGACTCGCCGCTCTCACAGTCTTGTAACAATTTCTCCTTCTCATCAGCAGAAGTAGCCAATGCTTCCACCTCCTCACCAGTAACCAGCTTCACTTCCTTAGGACCAGAGCTTTGTGATCCTGTCAGCCTTGCCAGTACCACAAATGACATCCCACCCAAAACATTATTCATGACCCTCAAAACAACCACAGAAGTCTTGAATACAAATGATGGAAGCCCCTTGGCAAGCACATACTCAATCCCATTGAGGGTCTGGTATCTGAAGTTACTGCTAATACCCATGTGGGCTGCCCAAGTTAGAGCATTCAACATGGTAGGTGGCGCCTTGTTTGGCGTTTCAAAAGTAGGATCCATCTTCTTTCTCATCATGAGTAGCCCATTGGAAAGAGCAGTCCCAACCAATCCAGCTGCTAACCCAACACCAGCAAACACTATTCCTTTATACACAAAAGTCCCAAACCGATCAAGCACGCCGAAGGGGCCAGGCTCAAACATGTGGCTTGTGGGACAGCTGGCAAAGAAGGCGGGTAATGCAGCCCCGGAGGAAGCCATTGTAGGTGCCAAGAGATACATGAGGGTGAAATTCAAAATGGAGCCAACAACAAGAGTTGAGAAAACAAAATCAAGCTCGTTAAGACCAAAATTTGGGCGAGTAGCCATGTCACCTAGAACACAAGCACTCACACCCACAATCTCCTCCATAAGAACCTTAAAAGGAAATTGAGGATCAGCAGCCACCCTAGACCTCCAACCACTTAAGAAAGCCCCTATAGGTCCAAAACCATCTAAAGATGAAGAATCATCGGAATTAGAAGAGGAATCATCACTATTATTGTCACCATTCCCACCACCACCTCCACCTCCTCCAGAACCGCCAATGCCATCATTGCTGCTACCACCGCCAGCCACAGTAGCACAAGGCAGAAGAAACTTGGTTGAGAGGAAATTAGGGGTCAGCTGATTTTTTGGGAGAGGAGAGATGAAGAGGTTTGCAGAAGTAGGTGTAAAGGGGAAAGCAAGATTATTATGAATACGATCCACGGATCCATTGGACTTGAAATGGTGATAGTGACTGGGTACAAGTGACCGGTGAAGCTGAGCCATTGTCGACATTGGTAGACCAAGGGTCAAACTCTTCTCCTGGCAGTATACTACAAATATAGAACAAAACAATAACACAATATATCAGATTATATCACAGCGTACGTTTAAGTGACAAGGAAGTGAGAAAATCACCCTAAAATATGCATATTTTTTATTAAAAGAATAAATCATCCTTCATTTCTAGTCCAAACAAAACAAGCTATTTGCGTAAATTACAGGTTATCAATTTGGTGTACAAAATTGGTGAAAGCGAATAAAAATGCTACAGCAAATGCTCCATTCTGGTAGAAAGAAATGTAAATTGCGAGTATTTCTTCAAAAATTACTATATTAACTGCATTGGATTCACACAAATGAAATATGACTTCAACGCCGGAACACGATAAACAAATGCACATCCATTCCTCCTCCCCAATTTTCATAAAAAGTATAATCGTAAAATTGCATCATCGTAACATATTTCCAGTCCTTTCTGTTTCATTCATCTCTTCCAACTTAAATTTAACTGACATATATTCGATTCATTTAAACTGGATTCTTAAATCTTAATACAATAAAAAATACTTATCAGTTATCATCTCCAACAATACTTTGGAAACACTCTCTTTATTGATTTACGTATATGATAACTGATAAGTAATAAAATCACTGTCTTGTTAAATTAATCAAAAGTTAAATTTAATATATAAACAAAAGAATTAATATTTAACATAAATCATTGTAAAGAAATGATAAACAAATCAGAAATGAGAATCGAAAGCAGTGAGAGCATAAATAGCGAAATGAAAAGATACAAACCCTAATTACAGAAATCAATAAAGAGAGTGTGTGTATCTGTGTGTAGTTGGATACCTTGTTTGGGTAGCTGCAAATCTGTCAAGAGCTCTCTCTCTCTCTTAATCTCTCTCTGTCTCTCTCTCTCTCAATCTCTCTGCTTACACAGTGATTACCGCCGCTAGCGCCGCTGTATTGTCAAAAGTAGGAGGCTCCTCTTTTTTTTTTCTTTTTTTTTTTCTTGTACGTTTCACCAAACAACCCACTACTACTGCTAGGTGGCATTTTCTCCTTTAATTCAATTAAAATATTTTAAATATGTCGACCCCGCAATTCCAAAGTGGTACAATAGTGCTATAATATCATTACGAAAACGATAAAGTTCCGAAATTGTTCCCAAAATGATTTTTGAATGTTAAATTATCACTATATAATTGGTTATATGTTTTTAAAATGAGATGGATTCTAGTATATTAATATGAATAAAATGATACTCCCTCCGTCCTAAAATAAATGTTCTTTTTGTAAAAAAGGAATTGTCCCAAATTACATGTCCCCCTCTTCTTTTTTCATACAAATATCTCTTTTTTCTATACAAATTTAAATCTAATTTTCCAAAATTACCCATATATTTGTATTTTCAATACCTGACTTTTTTTAAAACTTAGATATATTCTCATTCTTTTTTTTTTTTGACAAAAATGCAAATTCATTCCATTAAATTAAAACAAGTCTAGTCGGGATAAACCCCCAACTGATAACGCAATCAGGTTGATAAACAATAAAACGAGCTAAACAAATAGCCGCATTGTTTCCAGACCGCTTAACACACTGAATCCAAGGATTCTTGCAACTGAAAATGAATACAAAGGTTTCTCGATTAATCCAGCCTACATCAGTCCCGAAAATGGTAGCTTCACAATTGACATTCACAATAGTTCCAGGGCTGTTGCGATGTTCAGGCGACTCAGTTACAAAAACTAAGCAATGAGGAACAAGAATCCTCGAATAATGAACAACTATAATTTGTGAAAGGTGAGCACATGCGGTCGCAACCGTTCCGAGCATACCCCGGCTATCTACATGCCGGGAGCCAGCTATAGACATGCCGAAAGTATCAATCATACCCCAGCTATCTACATGCCGAGAGTCAGCTATAGACATCTCGAAAGTATTAATGATGCGGTAATCCAGATCTCCTAAAACTCCATCCGAATCATTCTCATTGATAACACACAAAGACATAACAACCACAAATATAACAACGCAGAACAACCCAAACAATTGGGTACTAAAACACACGCCAAAAGGCGATACGGGAGAACAAAATCGGACCTTTGATTTCAAAAGATCTGATTTATTCAGAAAACAATCAAGGTCAAGCTCAAATCCGAAACAGATCTGAGACTAAAACTCGATTGGAATTTTCGAGGTTTAAACAACACTCGATTTTATTGAAATAGAAAGCAAGCAGAGAGCGAGGGGCGGAGGGGCGGAGGGGCGGCGGGGGCGGAGGGGAGGTTGATTAGAGAAAAAAGGAGGAGGAGGCTTGAAGAGAAATGAAGGGGATGGGGAGGAAAGAATGGAAGAGAGGGGGAAGGGGGCGGCCGTCGGTCGAGATTTAGAAAAGTAGTAGGTCGACTCTCATTGATGAGTTTTCACACCCTTGTGATAAATTCTCTATTCTCATTCTTAAATGCATTTATTAAGGTTATTTATTAAAAAGTCTTATAGCTAACAACATGTTGGTGCAGTGGGTTGAACCCTTGTCTCCTTTGTAGGAGGTCAAGGGTTCGACCCCTGGGTGTGTGTGAGTTTAGTTTGTATTAGTTTCCTTTCTTTGTATTTGTATTGTATTTGTATTTGTATTTGGCCGGGGGTCCTTCGGAAACAGCCTCCCTATTGTATAGGGGCATGGTCTGCGTACAACTACCCTCCTCAGACACCACTTTGAGTGGTATTATAACTGAGTAAGCTAAGTTTATTTATTAAAAAGTCTTATCCAACCAACCTTTTTCTTAACATGCGTATTTTTTTTTAAAAGGAACATGTAAATTGGGACGGAGTGAGTATTATATATGGGTGAAAAACCAAAATACCTACCAATTAAATCGACTTGTCCAAAATACCTACCAATTAAATCCACTTGTCCAAAATAATCATTTGTTGATCAATCGAAAATTTTCAAAATATTTGGGTATATTTTATAATAATATTTCATCAATTATTAAAATTAACTTATTAAAACATAATTATTAATTATAATGTCAATCATAATTATATACTATACTATTATAAGCAAAATAGAATATATTTGGTTGTTGGTTTGGTACTCTTTTTTTGGTACACTCAATAACAACCGTTAGATTTTAAGATAAATAAATAAGAACCGTTGAATCTAATGCTAAAAGAATATTCTTTTCATAATATTTGAAATACTCTTATAGGTTTAAAGTTCGAATCCCACCAACAACATATCTCTATTAAACATATATATTTATTATTTTATAAATAAACTACTTTCACAAGTTTAAGATTCAATTTCCGTCAACAACATATTATTAATTATTGAAACACTATCGTTAAAAATACTATCAAACATGTATTACAATATTTTATTATCTTCCATATTTTATTTTCCTACTAATTAAAAAATTTATATGAAAATATGGATAATAAAACAAAAAATATTAAAAAATACATCCGTGCATCGCACGAGTAATAAGCTATATAGTAAAAAATTACATAAAATCTGGAAAACACTTACAGTATAGAAAATTTTGTATAAAAATCGAAAAAAGATCAACATGATTAGATAAATTTCACTTTTTATTCTAAATAAAAGTTTAAAAAAAAACAATTTTTATGTAATATTTTTATGTATACGTATGTATTTTAAAGTAATAACTTAAAGCAACCGTGCATCGCACATGTTATAAACTAATATATATAATCAGCATATTGCTGCATTTGTAATAACTCATTAGGAAACATATCATTTAAGAATAATATGCAATGATGGTAAGATATTAAAAATTAAATGGATGAAATAACTTGTAAGAATATTAACCCATTAAATTTGAAATCTTTGGAACCGTTACAAAAAACTTGATATTTGTATGTCTATAAATAAAAATGTCATAAATACTCATTTGTAATAAACAAACAGCACATAAAATAACAAAAAATTAAGGATAATTCAGTATTTTGAAAGAGAAAACTGGGTCTGAGGTTGTCCTCAGACAATCTCTCTGAGGTTAAAAGATAATCTTTCTATAAATCAAGTGGCCCCGCAGGGACAATTTTGTAAATGTAATTTTTTTTATAGTAATTTACATATATAGCCTTAAAATTATATTACAAATCTTCTAACCTCAGGGAAAACCCTGAGGACAACCTCAAGTAGGGATGTAATTTAAATCGAGCCGGCTCGAACTCGACTCGAGCTCGACTCGAAAAAATGGGCTCGACTCGGCTCGAACTCGAACTCGATAAACTCGAATTCGACTCGGCTCGAACTCGAACTCGATTATTTTTTTTTATTTTTTCTTAAAAATAGTAATGTATTTATTATTTTATGTGTCATCACTCAACTATTTATGAAAATTACTTTTAAACTTAACTTGATTTTTTCATATGTTATGTGCAATATTATATTATTAGTATAATTAGTGAAATTTTGAATTAAATTTGTTCTAATATGAGAATATGAGCTCAGAGCTGGCGATAATTGGCGATCTAAATTAGTAGATAGTAAATTGATGAAATAGCGATCAAGTTCGATTTCTGAATTTTACTTTCATATATTTTGTCTTCATACAATTATAAACTATAACAAGATAGTAAGTAGCAAAATAGTAAATAGTAACATCATAGACTTGTTGTATGTCATATTTCTATTCAATTATAAATAAATTTTATAAAATTACTAATGACTCTTGATGTAGGGTGCCTATTTGCCTATTTTGAAAAAAATATAACACATAACACATATGAGCTCACAATCAAAAAATGTTTCACATTTTATTATTCTTATTATCATCCTTTACTAGTTAAATGCTTAGATATTTAGATGCATAATCTAAAGATATAATTTATCCGTAAATATAAGAATAGAATAAACTAAAAGTTTGCTTAATTGATTGGAAAAGTTGATTATCGAAATCATAAAATGTAAAATTTCGAAAGTTTATTGTCATTTAAAATTGGGGAAATAATATAACAAATAGTTTTCATGGAGCTTAAGTCGAAACTCGAAAACTCGACAAGAACCCGATAAACTCGAAAACTCGATAAGAAACCAATAAACTCGAAAACTCGGTAAAAACTCGAAAAACTAGAAAAATTCGATAAGCTTGAAAACTCGAAAACTCGATAAAAGTTCGGAAACTCGTTTAAAAACTTGATAAGCTCGAAAGCTCGGTTAAAAACTCGATAATCTCGATAACAGCTCGAACTCGACTCGTGTAGTAAACGAGTCGAGTTCGAACACAAATTTCAGGCTCGATAAATTTTAGGCTCGACTCGACTCGTGAAAAAAAAGCTCAAACTCGAAAAAAAAAGTTCGAACTCGACTCGACTTGACTCAAATTACATCCCTAACCTCAGGCACCTCAAGCCCATTTTGAAAACATAAAATTCTGTAATTTGATTAAAATTTCTCTTTTTTTTCGTATTATATAAACTGTACGTGATTACTGATAACCCATACCCGAAATATGGTTTTTGAAAAGACAAATAAATAGTCACATCAAAACAGTAGCGGACCAAAATCTTTCTGGGCCAGTGATTTTGGGTTTGCCTCTACATGAGATGGCAAAGCCTAAAACTAACGCAACACCTAAAATATCTTGAAGAACAAAGGGCTGAGGGCAAAGCCCCCCACGTGGCCCAAAAGGTCCCCAGTGACACGTCTACCTCTCCCCCTATCAAAAGATATTCTCAGTTTTTCACATGCACCACGCCCTAGCAGCCTTTTGTGTTGCTTCGCCATTTGTCTAGTAAAATAAACAAAATTGATAGGATGATAAATTAATATTTTTAATGTAAATTTTTGATCCCAACGTAATAATATTAATATAAATTTAATCTTAATAGATTAATAAAATTTACCCGTTCCAACAATAGTAATTTATAAAAGTTTTATTCTATCCATCAAATAACGCAAATGGTAAAGAACTAAACTTTTGTCATTCTAGGCTTTGAGTTCAATTCCCACATATTCCATAATTTATAAGAACATATCTCATTTATAAGGCATTTAAATTTATTTCTTCAAAAATAAAAAACAAACTTTACCCAACCCTTGTTTTTCTTAAATTCATTTGTTAATAATGTGTTAGTTTAGCTTGTCTTATTTTGTTGGAAATAAGTATATATTGACCATTATTCTACATAGAACCATCTTCTTATATAGAAAATCGTGGAAAATCACTAATTTTCTGATTTTATAATAGAATTAAAGTTTAATTTTTGGTTTTATTAAAAAAATTAAAAATTGGTCTGGAGGACTTGAAGGGAGCTTTAGCACAAGTTATTAGTTATCAATTTCAACATCAAATTCGGTACCACGACAAAGGTAAACAAATCAAAACTCTTAAATTTATGAAGATGGGAGTTTCATGTTTTGTGTTTTAGGGATTTTGTTTCTTTGATCGGAGTATGAGGGGCCAATGTTTGGTTTTACAGAACGAAGGTGGTATTTATAAGTGGGTCAGTTTAGTATGTTTCTATTTGGCCCTTTATGTGTCTCTTTGCAATTAATCTATTCTTTTGATGAAGTTTTATTATGGTTGATAGAATATTTTATCTTTCTCTTAAGATAAGTTTTAAGTGTTTGGTTGGTATAGAAGCTAAATGTTATCTCTTCTTTGCATTGGTTGTGTAATTGGTATAGATGGTCACTATGTATATGTTTACAGTACCATGAATAGAGGAGAAAGATTCATGGGGGCCATGAATGATGGCTTTTGTGCCTTGTAAAGGAGTTTAGTACCTCATAGGGGATGTTTTACTCATGCTGAGAGATAATTTTGGTTAGGAGTATTGCTTAACTAATCTGAACTATTAAGAATGTGGGTAATCAGTTTTAATCTATCTCTGTTTTTGAATGACAAAGCCTGGAAATAAACCATTTCTATAAAAGTATTGGGTTATTATGAGTAGATCACATATTTAGGACTAGATAGTTTTGCCATAATCCTAGAAAGCAAATAACTTTATCTATAAAAAAGGATTAAGGATGAGATTACATAGAATTTCTATTTGGATATCAGAGTTGCCAGTACATAATAGTGATATGGTATAAGGGGGATTTCAAAATAAGAAAATAATTTAAAAGAAGGTATCTTTCATAGTCAAATAGGGGATAACGTTATGTATTAGGTTAAAAATTTGCTAATAGAATAAATCAGGGGATTTTCATAAGATTAAGAATATTTTTATATCCAGATTTGAAATAGACACCTTGATTCTAGCTAGAAGTAAATAAGGATGTTTTTATAAAAAGAATGTTTAAAGTACATAATAAGGAAAAGTTAACTCCATGATTTAGGCGCTTATTAAATATGGAAATAATTCGAATACTTTCCTATTAAATGGAGGATACATTAATTTATATTACAAATATATAGTTATCAGAAGGAAAGACCATCTTAAAATACTATATGATGGAAGAGGAGGATTTTCAGGACAAAGTTTAGCCTATTTTAAGGAGGTAAACCTGCTAGGTTAGCTAGTAATTTGCTTTGAAATAAATTTTTAGAATCATAAGAAACTCATATTAATTTACTATAAAAAGGCCTTAGAATAATAACTTAGGGCGTTCACCATAGACTTATACAAAGATCTTCCTTGTCCAGCATGGAAAACAAAGAAACCTTCCTATCAGATACCACATCAGAAACACTGAAACTTAAACCACAAGAGCTAGAAGTATTCTCTAACCCATCTCTTAATATAGAGAGTGAAGTAGTGGAGATCCCTAATGTTATTTACGGACGAATGTTGTCTGGAAGGTCTATAAATAAAAAAGGGTTGAAAAACTTGTTTGAATCTTTATGGCAAAACAAAGCGGGAGTAAAGATTGATGACTATGCTGAAGGAATCGTTACTCTCATTTTCGAATCAGAAGCAATTAAGAATAGGATTTTGAGAGGGCAACCATGGCACTTTGCGGGTAGTTACCTAATTTTGGTAGAGGCCAATGCGATGGATCAAATCACCACTGATCTATTCCAAAAAATTCCGTTTTGGGTGCAAGTACATGGGATGCCTCTTGGGGTTCTTCTAAACCCTGCTGGAGAAAGTTTGGGAAAGGGAATTGCTAATTCGATGGGCCATTTTATGGAGTTTGACCCAAACTGTCGACGAAACTTTATGAGGTTCAGAGTGCTCTTGGATACTGGTAAGCCTCTTCTAAGGGGAAAACTCATTGGTTTAGACAAACAAAAAGATACTATGTGGGTATCGTTTCGCTATGAGAGGCTTTCTAAGTTTTGCTACTATTGCGGGAAGCTAGACCACATTCTGAAAGACTGTGCGGCCTTTATGGAAGAGTTGGAAAGTGGAAACAGGCCAATGCCCCAGTATGATGATTCGCTAAAAGCCATTGGTCTGAACCATGTTACCTTCCCAGAGGTGAATGTTGTTCAAGGGTCATCGAAAAAATCTTTAGGTTTGATCGCTATGGAAGCAACTCAAACACACCCTAAGGTATCAATTATGGAATCCAATGCTAAACGGCAAAAGGTGGGAAGTACAAGTAAGTCAAAATGTTGAGTTTTAATTGTTATATAATGAGCTCATTTTTAACTTAGGGATGTAGTAATTTCATTTATGATGGGATGGTGGTGCAGATGATGCCTTGAAAATGAATAAGCAAAAGGAGGGCAAAGAAGGTGCAGATAGCATTAACCCACTGTTGTCAAAAGGGGGAACTAAAGGAGTAAGAGTGAACTCACCAGTACAGAAGTTGTCAGGCAGTGATCAGAAGGAATTTTCCCGTCAGTCAGGAGTGTGAAAAATAAGGCAATGAGAGATAGTTTGGTGATAATAAAAGGGGGCTGAATAAGACGTTTTATCAGATTGGTGTAGGTCTTTTAATAGTTTTATTTTATGGATTAGGATGTTTGAAGTGTTGAAGTATGTAATTTCTGCCCCGGAAGATTGGCCGTTTTTTGTTTTTGAATTTCTACTATGTATTATGGTTTGAAGAAATAAAATCTTTTATAAACATATGTTGGTCTGATTTATATACATGAATAGTATCCTGATAAGTATTTCAGTTATTTAGAGGTACAAAATAAGTGTGCCCTTTCAAAAAATTTACAAATAGGAAAGCTTGATAATGAGGTAAATATGAAAGGTGATCAAATAGGTATGCACTAGCTAATAGTTTTAAACAAAAGGCTAAGGTGAAGATTTAGTCTTAGGCTGCTAAATGCCATAAAGATTAAATTCTAAGATGTTAATACGGAAAATGGAAAAGCAGTTGAAATGGTGACCAAAAATATAAAGAATAAAGACAAAGATCATGAATAAAAAAAGAAGAATAGTAATAAAAGATTATAAGGAACTCCTCTTTTAACAAAGGCAGATTATAATTACTAATAAAAAGTTTAGTACTGGAAAGATGGAAATCACACAGAGGACCGTAAAATGATGAGTGTGTCTTAAAAGGAGACTAATACCCAGGGTTTAACTAATTGTTACAATCTGGTGAAAAGATGTGTGATTAAGTTTCCTTAAACAAAGAGTTTTACTTGAGGTAGTATTTACAACATATATATTTCTCTTGATGATTAATAACTTATTGAAAATAAATTTGTCAAATGCAGTAAAGTGGGTGTTCTATAAGTTTTTTCAGAAGGCTGTAGATCTAGAGTTTCATATATAAGTAAAAGAGTTTAGTGGAAAATAACCGGGACTATTTGAAAAGAATTTATGCTGGCATAGGTATTAATGATAGGTAGAAGGAGTAATAATGGTTTTTAATTAAAATGAGTAAAAAAGGAGGATGATATATTTAGAAGAAAAAATTAAGGGATTTTAAAATATGGATGTAAATATGAAATAAATAACAATGATATGATGTTAGAGATGATGAACCGATGATAAAAAGTAAGTTGTAGGAACAATTAGTTCCTTGATTGGGTACAACAAATATGAATTGGGTAAGATAATAAATATTAGGCAACTTTTATACCAGTAGTTTTGGCATAGGATCATATGAGTAGTAATAATAAGGAGAGGTTTTTAAGGATGGAATGTATAATAGATTAGATTCTAAAGAATCAAATTAGGGATAAAAGAAGCTGACAACAAATTATGAATAAAAGTAATTCTAGCAAAAGTTGAAAATAAAAAGGTTGCATTTCTTTTGTCAAAAGAAAGGAAGCATTTCATCAAAAAAAAAAAAACTTTCTATTCAGAAAATAAAGTTAATGGCTATTGTGAGTTGGAATGTGAGAGGCCTAAATAGAGAGGAAGCTATGAGACAAGTGAAGCTTCTAGTTAGGTATCACAAACCAGATTTACTTTTTCTAATGGAAACAAAATTAGCAGAAGGTAAAATTAATATTATTTGTAATAAACTTGGATTTGAACATGGTTTTGAGGTCCCTAGAGTTGGTCTTGGTGGAGGGTTAATGATTTTATGGAGAGATAAAGTGGAAGTTACGTTCCTTTCATCATCCTCTAATCATTTTAGTTGTTTTTTAAGATTGGATAATCAACAAAGGTCCTGGCATTTTTGTGGTTTTTATGGGGATCCGAGAGTAGCAAACAGACATAATACTTGGGATTTACTACAAAAACTTAGGATTGTGACTAGTGGACCTTGGCTCGTGATAGGAGATTTCAATGAAATTTTGTGCCAAGAAGATAAAGATGGCGGGGGGGTGAAAAGTGAGTCACAGATTGAAGCTTTCAGGATTACTTTGGAAGTTTGCTCATTACGGCCGTTGGATTATAGAGGTGATCACTTTACATGGAAAAGAAATACGGTTGATGGTTGTATCAAAGAAAGGTTGGATTGGGCGATGGTAAATGAGGAGTGGCTGGAATGTTTTCCAAATAATTATCTATCTCATCTTGACTTTTTCCACTCAGATCATAGAGCCCCTATTTATGTTTCCAGAATCCTTTGGAGGTGGCTGGACAAAACAACAGAAAACGTGCCAGATTCAGGTTTGAGAATATGTGGGTGAGAGAACCTGATTGCCGGGAAATTATAACAGCTAGCTGGAATTCAACAAGTCAATCTGCTTTGTTATCAATTATTGACAATATTCAACAGTGTTCCATAAATCTAACACATTGGAATCAATCCAAATTTGGCTCTCTAGCTAGACAGATCAAGGAAACTCATCGGCAAATTATTTTCCTCCATAATGAACAAGGTCGGGTGGATAACAGCAGAGAATTAAAAGAAAAGGAACTCAAGTTAAATGAGCTTCTGTATAAAGAAGAAGTCTTTTGGAAACAGCGATCCAGAATATTATGGTTAGAAGCTGGTGATCAGAACACAAAATTTTTCCATCAGAGGGCCAAAAAAAGAAACAAGATAAATGCCATAAAAGGTTAGGATTGCTGGTTTAATTTATATCTTCATGTGTTTGATTAAAACTTGAGGAAATAATGTAATGTGATGTTGTAGTTGACATGTTTATTTCACCTTTAGGCTGGTTTATGTATGTTCTTTTTTCTAAGCTGAATTAAATTTGATGAATATCCAAAAGTGAAAGTATATCAAGAGTTTTGACTAGACAGTTTGATTTATTAGTCTGCTCTAAAAGAGTGTTGAATGTGGTTATTGATTAGTGGTAAGTAGATAAATCCTGGAGTAAATTTGCTTTGAAATAAAGACATATGGTAAACTGGTAGATGAAGTTTAAATATTGTTGTATAGGAGTTCCGTGGATATACATAACAAATGAGGTTTAGGTACTGTTTTAATAATATGTGCTAAAGAAGTTAGTTGGATACATTTTAGGTGCTGGATAATTAGGATGATGCTTTAGCGTTTATAATATGGGTATTTGTCTGCTACCAAGTTATTAATGAACCTTATAGACTTAAGTAGGAGATATAGTGTCTCAGAGCGATGAAATATAAGGAAATTATATTTGGTTGGTGATACTTAACTCTGGATTCTGATGTAGAATTATAGAAATATTAGGAGTTTTCCTCTTAGGTTCAGAGTCTATATATAGAGGTGAATAGAGGGTAGTATATAGTTTGATTTTAGGAAGGATAACTCTCAACTATAGAACTAATTTATATACTATGAAGCTGAAAATAAGAATGTTCCAGAGAAAGGATTTTCCTATGTCACTTATAATTGATCTTAATTGCTGACATTTTGACGGAAATAGATACTAAAGAGAGCGATTTCACATTACATGTAATAAGGCTATGAAGAAAAATACTCTAATATATTTATTATAACATATATTTTACAGGACTACTAAACGAGGAGAATGTATGGCACTCAAATGTGACGGAGTGTAGTGCGATAGTTCAAAGGTTCTATCAAAATTTGTTTACTTCGACTTCCCCTTCCATTGAAAAAATAGAAGAATTGTTGATATCAGTCCAGCCACTAGTAACAGAAGAGATGAATTCATCCTTGGAAAGAGGCTTTGCTATGAAAGAGATTAAAAATGCTGTGTTCTCTATTTCTGCTGACAAAAGTCCGGGCCAGGATGGGATGAATGCCATGTTTTATCAGCAGCATTGGGACATTGTAGGACCACTTGTTTCAAAGGCGGTACTGGATTGCTTAAATGAAAAGGCTGATTTGGACCAAATAAATAATACACTTGTCACTTTGATACCGAAAGTCAAGGAACCCATGTCTGTTGGGGATTTTCGTCCAATTAGTTTATGTAATGTGCTTTACAAGATAATCTCAAAGGTTTTAATAAATAGATTTAAGCCAATCTTACCGTTGATTGTTAGTGGCACACAAAGCGCTTTTGTTCCTGGTCGACTCATTACAGACAACGCACTGATTGCTTATGAATGTCTACATCATTTGAGATTAATGAAAGATGGAAGAAGATGTTATGCAGCAATGAAATTGGATATGAGTAAAGCGTATGATAGGGTTGAATGGATATTCATAGAGAAGATGCTGTTAAAAATGGGTTTCTCATTGCAGTGGGTAAACAAAATAATGAGATGTGTCAATTCAGTGCGCTACTCTTTCCAAATTAACGGACAGACTTATGGGGAGGTGATTCCATCAAGAGGATTGCGTCAAGGAGATCCTCTTTCACCCTACTTATTCCTTATATGTGCGGAAGGTTTTTCCGCGTTGATACGACAAGCAGAAAGCAGAAGAGACATCATGGGTCTGAAAATAGCAAGAACAGCACCATCCATAAGTCATTTATTTTTTGCTGATGATAGCTTGCTTTTTCTTAAGGCCTCAACAAGCTCTCTACAATCTATACAGAATATTTTCTCTCTTTATTCTCAATGCTCAGGGCAGGTAAAATAAAACACTGATGTTTATTTGAGGCATCAAATAAAAAATATATAAGTATATATATTTATAAATATAACTGCAGATATATATATTTATATCTCACCGTTTTGGTGTCAAAAGTCAACTAATTTCTATGCAGTTACCTTGTATGAAATGTGTTTGGTCAACTAATTTTGTTGACAATTTTGTATTACGTGCAGATGATTAATTTCAATAAATCAATATTATTCTTCTCCCCGAATACCACAGAAGACATTCGCTCTATCTTCATAGCCTCTCTAAATATGCAAACAACTGATACCATTGAAACATACCTAGGTTTGCCAATGATGGGCGGAAAAAACAAGAAAGTTATGTTTAGATCAATAAAGGATAGAATATGGGTAAAATTACATTCGTGGCGGACTGATCTTTTCTCACAGGCAGGCAAGGAAATCCTTTTAAAATCGGTCATCCAAGCCATGCCAACATATTTTATGTCTTGTTTTAGAATCCCGGAGGGGCAATGTGAAGAAATTGAGAAATTAATGGCACGGTATTGGTGGGGGTCTGTTCAAGCAAAACGAAAAATCCATTGGAAGAAGTGGAAAGATATCTGTGTACCTAAGAGCGAGGGAGGACTGGGTTTCAGAAAATTCAGTCAATATAATCAGGCGCTACTAGCTAAGCAAGCATGGAGAATTTTGATAAATCCAACATCTCTCCTCTCACAGGTTCTACAGGCCAGATATTTCACAAACTCAGGCTTTCTAGAAGCTAGAGAAGGTAGCTGTCCGTCTTTGACTTGGAGAAGTATTTGCTGGGGGAAAAGCTTACTAAGTGCGGGATTAAGAAGGCGTATAGGGAACGGACGAAACACAAATGCTTTTAAAGATCCTTGGATCCCAAGGCCTCCATCTTTTTTACCGATAACTAATGGTTTATATGACAATATGAATGTTTCTGATCTAATCCAACATCAAGGTAGGTGGAATAGGGGCCTAATTCATCAATGTTTTTTGGCTCCAGACTCTCAGCTTATATTAACAATCCCACTTAGTCCTTTTGATCATCCAGATTCATGGTTGTGGCATTATAACAAAAGTGGGAGTTACTCGGTAAGAAGTGGATACAATTTAGCTTTAAGAGTTGACAGAGCGAGTCCATCTTCGTCATCTGAGGTCCTTTCAGCATGGTGGAGAGCGTTCTGGGCTGTTAAGATCCCACGTAAAATTTTAACTTTTGGTTGGAGAGGTTTTCACGAAATTTTACCCACAATTAAAGGTTTACACCGTAGAAATGTAGTCCCGCACAGCGGCTGCCCATTATGTGGATATGGGGAAGATTCTAATGCGCACGCAGTGTTTTGGTGCCCTTTCGCACAGGAAGTGTGGTCCCTCTTTGAATATCCATTTTTGGTTGGGAAAAAAGAAGATATCTCTTTTAAGGGTGTGTTATTCTATGCTACAGAACTTTTAGAAAGAGATCAATTTGAGAAGATGTTGATTGTTGCATGGGGTATATGGGCTGAAAGGAATAAGAAGACTCATGGCCAGCAACCTAGATCACCACAACTAATAAAAATATGGTTATCTGCATACCATGAGGAAATAAAGGAAGCGCGTGATAGAGAAGGCGGATTGACGTACAGAGAGGTTTTGACGGATAGTGATCAAATGTCAATAGAAATTCAGGATATTGCACTTTTCGTGGATGCAGCAATCTGTACGAATACACAGATGATAGGTCTAGGAGCTGTAATTGTTGCAGCTAACAAAAAGGTTCTGGCAGCTCTTTCAAAACCTCTGAGTGGTTCGCTATCAGCATTTCATGCGGAAGCTCTGGCAATACTGGTTGGTCTACGATGGACACTGGATGTGGGCCTACCAATAAAGTATATATTATCAGACTCTTTGTCTCTGGTCCAAGCTTTGAATAGCACAAGTGTGTATCATAATGAACTGGGCATCATTTTTGGTGACATTAGAATGCTATTGGTAGATTTCCCAGGTGTATCGATCTCCCATGTCAATCGTAATTTTAATGTTACGGCTCATAATTTGTCCAAACATGCAATTGAACTAGAGGACGAACTCTCATGGGTGGATGAAATTCCTCAAGATGCTGAGAACCATTGTTAGCTACATCTCCCAAAATAAAAAGTTTTCACGGGGAAGTTTAATTTTTTTGGATTTAAATATGTGTGTTGAAAAAAGATTGTTAAAGTGTTGTTTGAATGGTGATGTCTGTTACTTAATGCAAAACTGTTAAGTTTTACTAGCATAATATAAGTGTTTGGTTATTTAATCTTTTTACTGATGTTAATTGTTCCTGTTAGTTACTGTTTTGAAGAGGAAACTGAGTGAGGTTAAGTTTGAGGATTTCATTTGGATGCCTCGTCAGAGTATGGTATATAGTGCTGGTTGAGCTATGACAGATTAATCTGTAAGTAACATCTTTTTTTGAGTTGTAGATATTTGCAGAAATTTAATGTAGAAGAGCAATTACTTGTCATCCAATGAGCAGGTTGGTTATGGTTACTGCATTCACCTCTTCTCATCTTCAACATCTCAAAACTCAGTTGCAGAATCTCCAAGAAAAAAGGTCATGTATGCAATTGAGACCCCTGTCTGGTGGAATGCAAATAGGTGGAGGCCAGGTGCTACATTTATGTGTATGCTCAAGAAGATTCACACGATGAGACACTGTTGAAATTCGCCGTTTTAGACTTTAACCTATTGCAGAAACTTTATCAAGGAGAGCTAGTCACCATAACCAAGTATGCCCATATGTGCAATACAATAACAAAGCTGCATATCTCTGTCATGTTCATGTGTGTGAAATTAAAAGCATTAGGAGAAATCATGCACTTGTCACAATTGTTAATATTCTCGTATATGTTATAGTTGATATGAACGTGTTTTGATTATATGTGGTGGAGAAAAATTAAATTTACGGAGAAATTGCCATTTGCAAGAAACAGGATGGTGGAATGCTACTTTTGGGTATTAGGCTTATACTTCGAGCCTCAACACTCCCTAGCTAGGAAAATACCAAATCAGATATTTGCATTCATGATAACTCTCGATGACATATATGATGTCTATGGTACTGTTTGAAGAATCCGTAATTTTACGAATGCAATTGAGAGGTTATAATTAATATCTGAACCTATAGAACAAGTCATCCCATTAATATTTTCACTAGTATATCTACATGTATGTAATTCAATATGAGATTGTATGTTCAGGAGGGATATCAATGCCACAGATCAGCTACCAGAATATATGAGGTATTTCTATGGAGTCCTCTTGGATACTTTTTACTGAAATTGAAGAAGACTTGAAGAAGGCAGGCATACCCTTATATCGTGTAGATTATGCGAAAAAAGTGGTGAGTTGCTAATTACCTTCTCAAATCATATTTGAGATATGTATTCACCATTTGCTAAATTTGAAATTTAGTTTAATTTTTCCAGTTGAAACAATTAACCAGATCATATCATTATGAGGCTAAATGTTTTTACAAAGGTTATGTTCCGACAATAGAAGAATATATGGAGTATGCACTTATAAATGCAGCCTTAATTTATTTTGGGAACAATTCCTTCGTAGGGATAATAGGGGACTTGGTTACTAAAGAATCCCTTGATTGGATCTCTAATAATCCTCTATTTATCAAGGCTGGATCCTTAGTTTGTAGAATTCTTGTTGATATGGTGGATTTTGAGGCCAAGAAGGAGACAATAGACACAGCTTCTGCTGTGGAATGTTACATGAAGCAACACAATGCTTCAAAGGAATCCGCATTTGCTGAGTTTAATAAACAACTTGTATGTGCATGGAAAAATATAAACACCGAATTCCTCCGTCCAACTGTAGTTCCAATGCTACTTCTCACAATAGCTTCAATATGACTCGTGTGTCGTATATTCTCTATCAGAACAATGATGGCTTCACTACTTCAGAAACCAAAACCAAAATTTTAAATCTATGAAACTGGAGTTTTATTTCAAATTAGTTTTTTACTTTGTGTTATTGAGGAAGGGGAAACTTCCACTGCTTGACATTGTCATTTTCTGAGGCTAATTAATTAAAAAATTTAATTTAGTTCTTGTGATCTTTTAAAACAGGAGTGTCTGGTTATTATAAGAAAGGTATATACTATTAACTAACTATACATATGAAGAAATGAAATGGCTTAACTTGTTCAAGCAAGCAGATCGTCTCTTGAGAATCTTTTGTTTTTTGGTCTTACTATCAAATACAAGCTACGGGAGAAACTAATTTATATCAAATGCAGGCCACACTAGATGTCAGGGTGGCTGTACAATGGTATTGATTTTAAAGAAAAGGACAATCGTAGCATTGGTATTGCAATATCCGAAACTGAATCAGTTGGGAGATAGAGTTAAGCATCTGTATCAGGATGTCGATCTTATATGAAATACTTGTATTTGGATAGTTGTCCAAGAATAATTCTTAATTTGATATATAATTCAATATTAATAATTATGAGGCATATTAAAAATGCATTTAAATTAGTAATCTAACCAAAGGGACCCCCTTTGGTTTAGATTTTCTTAAGTTTGGTGTGAATTATATATCTATTCATTTTTTATATATATTTCAATATTAATAATTATGAGGCATTTTAAAAATGCATTTAAATTAGTAATCTAACCAAAGGGACCCCTTTGGTTTAGATTTTCTTAAGTTTGGTGTGAATCATATATCTATTCAGATATTATGTTGATAATATTTATAAAATGTCGGGAAATTAAATTTTGTGGATTAATGTTCTCTCGTCTTTTTCTTTTTCGTAGGTGCATTTGGACGTCTTGGTTGGATGGAATATGTTTACAAAGGCAAAAATGGTGTACAATAGATCTTTCTAATCTCGTGATTCAGATAAGTTTTTC
The DNA here is from genome assembly GCA_037693485.1 of Kitagawia praeruptora. Taxonomy (NCBI): domain Eukaryota; kingdom Viridiplantae; phylum Streptophyta; class Magnoliopsida; order Apiales; family Apiaceae; genus Kitagawia; species Kitagawia praeruptora. The sequence continues at coordinate 1,595,245 of CM075349.1, forward strand.
ATTATTTCTGACATTTTTGTTTCTTGGGCTCTTTTCGGACTTTAAGGTTTTATTGTCTAAACTTCCGGGGCATCTTTGCATGACCTTCGGTTAGATGATAAGCTTTATGGAATGAAAGAAATCCCTTTTTTGCGGTATTGTATTTCGGTACAATTCATTTTACGAGAATGTATTTCTCTGACAAAAAAAAAAAAAAAAATCAAAATTTTTTGATTCCACAATATAAAAAAGACCAATGCATGTCAATTGGAGCAAGTGTGCCTTCATGGGGGTATACAATTTTATTGTTTATGTTAATTTTGAACAAATGAAATTCCATTGATTCAAACCCCCTATCTTATAGCCTGTTTGACTCAGCTTATTATATGGATTTATGGACTTATTATCGGGTAACAATTTTATATTTTGATAAATTTTTTTATACAAGTATTTAATATATGTTTAAGATTCAATAATTTGTAAAAATAGGAATCTCTAACTTTGTCTTAATAACTTTATTTTAAAATAAGTTGACTTATTAAAAAAAAAAAGGTTCCAAACACCCCCTTAATAATTGAATTAAAGGAGAAAATGCCACCTAGAAACGTAAAAAAGAAGAGAAAAAAGAATTTCTGACAAAAAAAAAAAAAAAAAAAGAAGAGAAAAAAGAAAAGGAGGCTCCTATTTTGACAATACAGCGGCGGTGATCACTGACTGTGTAAGCAGATAGATTGCCAGAGAGAGAGACAGAGATTGAGAGATTTGCATCTACCCAAACAAGGTACACAACTATACATACATACATACACACAGATGCATACACTGTCTTTATTGATTTCTGTAATTAGGTTTTGTGTCTTTTCATTTGGCTGTTTTATGCTCTCTGTGCGTTCTATTCTGATTCTGATTCTGATTTATTTATTATTTCTTTACAATCTCTATAATGTAGATTAATTCGTTATTTTATCTTAATTTAAATTATTCTTACTTATCAAATAAATAAATGAATTAAGAGAGTGTTGGCGATGTATTGTTGCAGATGATATCTGATAACTAGTTTTTTAATGTATTATGAATCGAGTTTTAAGTGAATTGAATATTAGTCGAGCAAATTGAAGTTGGAAGAAATGAATGAAAGAGAAAGGACTCAAAATATGGTACAATGCGATTTTACGATTTGTGAAAATTCAAGAGGAATGAATGTGCATTACTTTATTGATATTATTAGAAGGGATAATTGCTGTGAATTCTGGTACCAGGGTGCTCGGAGAAGGTTACCTTCATGCACAGGGGACAAAGCCAGCAGAATTGCAGGCTGTAGAAGCTGCTGGCGAGTACTGCAAGGGTGCCACAGCATACGTCAACATGGAACCTGGTGACTGCCATGGTCATCTTTCATTAAGGTGTTTTTAACGTTATAGCTACAGATGGAAGATATATTGGTACTATTTATTCAGTCTCTCATATTACATTGTTTCCAACTCAATTTGTCACTGTCTTATAATTAAGTACTCCACTATATTATTCTTTATGTTCTTGCAACATTATTAGATTTAGAACTAGTTAGTTTTATAAAATTCCCAGTAATTGAGTTCAGGTGAAATTTCATTAAATATATCTTACAAATTTGTTGTAAAGATTTAGATGAGCTTTTATTAGTCAAGAGTAAAATCTTGTTGCCCTCCACCTCTCCACAACGTTTACTAGGTTGTCTACTTGTCTCTCTAAATATATAGAGATGTCTTTATCGCTGTAGCTACAGTTAAAATTGTTACGTGTGTTGTCCTTTTGTTTTTTGTAAACGGGTCTGTACAAGGTATGCACGTTTCACAGTGACTTCTACGCTCTATATGAGTATGACTCGAGGCCTGATATTTCCTCAATTTATTTGAAGTCTGAACCTTACAAAAAAAAATTATAAGCTAATGTAAAAGTTGATAAGTTATATTAAATTTATTTACTGATATCTGTTTAGTAGGGAGGAATTACTAGAGTTGTTGTTGGGATAAGGCATCCATTACAGCATCTCCGGGGAAGTGCTATTCGAACGCTAAGAAGTGAAGGATTGCAGGTTGATGTCCTCGGAGAAGATCTGCAAAGTAAAACCATTGAGGTAGGGATTTATTCATTTGCATGATAGTAACTTTTTGGCAATATCTTTGAATGCTAGTGAATAAAAGTTCTGATTTGGCATCATTCTTCCCTTGTATAGTTTTTGAGATCTTGTTGGTGATATCCTCATATGCTATGATAGAGATCTTGTCACAGTGTTCATCATAAGCTGAAGCTGTTATTTTGTCGTGGCCATATTTTTCTGGCTATTTGCTTTCTTGTTGACAGTGTATTGAAGTGTATTGTAGTTGGATCGCTTAGCTCGTTCTTAACAACTCATGTGCTCGTCTTCGTGTATGTAAATATCGTTTGCCTTACTGGTTCACATTTGTTGTGGTCTGTACATCAGGTAGGTCTTCTAAACAGTCTTTTAACGCATAATGGAGGCTTTAAACGCTGGAACTATTGTCGTTTATACAACACAACACTGAACTTTCTGTTTCCTTTTGCACCACCATCATTTTTGTCCCCTTTTGCACTCAACTCCTACCAATTTCTTTCATTTTGATTTGTAAATATACACAATCGCAATGCGAGCTTTGTTATGCTTTTGATGTGCATCAAGTTTCTGGAAACACATTACTACAGCACCTTGCACATATATCTCGGAAGATACGTCTGCTGCAAGAAGTATTTGTTTGTTGACTTTGATCACATCCACCACCTCTTCCTTGGTACTTGAAAGCAACATGTTTTTGCTTTAATAATCCTTCTACATGTTTTCTGGTGCAAATGCAATCATCACCTCCCCATCTTTTTTTATTAATATATTCTAAATTTAACTTTTGAAATGTCAATATAACTGGCAATGTACCATTTAAGGAGACAAACTTAATTTTCCCAACATTGCCAACCAAATTCCTTGTGATGTGTCAGGAATTAGTGAGTTCCTGATTAGTTTTTTAGTATATTTTTGGTATTTTCTGTTTATAGATGCGAAGTAGCAGCTAGATATAGAAAGATAACAGAAAATTAGAAGAGAATTATATGAGAAACAGAAGAAATAGATGAGAAATCAGATCAGGATAGAGATGAGATGAGGGAGAGAAACCCTAGAGAGAGAAGCAGTTATAGAGAGAGAAAGAGATTTGGAGGCCAATGCCAATGCCAATTTCATATATTCAACATATGAGAAGTACAAGACTCTTACAAGTATTTATAGACCTTGAATGAAATGTAACCAACTCCCTAAGTGTAAAGACAGAACTACCCTTCCACTAATTACTACTAACAGTAATACTAACAGAGCAACGGTACTACTAAAACAGGGAATTCTAATACAGTTCAGATCCTGACAATCCTTTCCCCTTAAAAACCACCATGTCCTCAGGGTGGATCACATACATCTTGTAACTGTTCGACTAATTGCTTAGAAGAATGGTTAGAACAATATTTATTAATTTATCTGTAATTGGAGGCGGGAAATTGCTAAACGACGTAGCTTGAATTTGGAGCAACAGCTTTCAACTTGAATCCTGAGCGTTGACAACAAATTGTTTTAATGGTTGATATGTTGACACGTGGCAGGGAGAGGGTAGAAATCATGCTGAGAAACACACGCTTTGTTGTTTTCTTTTTCTGTTCATTTCCTTAAGCTGTAAGCCAGAAAAGCTGTATGGATGTTTTGGCCATTAATGTCAAGTTTTCTTCGTTATTGTTAGCTGTTAATTTCTGTTTTGCTCTTTTATTAATATATCGAAAACTCAAAGAATATTACTGTGTTGGTTACACATCTCTGTTAATACCTCCATTACTATGCCTACTTGTCCATTCAGTAATAACTCTCGTCCAATGAAAACCTCTTGTAACAATTGCTGATCATAAAGAATTCCAGCTGTACTACCAATAAGTTGAGCTTCATTGACACGAACATATCCTCCTGGATCAAAGATGTACATTATAACTCTTTTTATTGTGGTTTCATGGTATTTAAGTTTCATTGACTTGTTCACTTTAGGTCTACCTTGTCGCACCAGGCCCTGATACTTGTAAAGTATCACATTCCTCACAACTCTTAGTGAATTAACACATTGTTGACTGATCTCAGTAACAATTCTATCAATCTCATCACTTGATTTTTGAATATTCTGGCCTTGCAACCTAGCTGAACTCCCAATCTTAATGATAAACACCTCCCTCTGCAAGTAATTAGGTTTCTTCAATTGATTCTGTATTGTCAATGATTCTGTATTGCCAGAAAACTCCAACTAGTATCCTGCCACTGCTTAAGTTGACGACCAACTAAGACTTTCATTACAGCGATTTCTAGTTTCACCTCCTTGCTGATCATATCTGTAAACTTGTTCTTAACACCTTTTGCTTGCGTGTTTTGCACCTGACCACCAGGATCAAAGATGAGCTTCATTCTTACCAAAATTGCTAGACATCTTATAAAATCTGTAGGGAAATGCAGCTATTAAGTTATCATCAGTAATTATCTTGTAAAAGAAAGCCTCATCAATGTCTCTCATGTTCGTAAGGATCATTGAAGTTGTTTGCTCCTCAGCAGGTTGCTGCTCTTCACCTTTGTAATCCGCAACAGTTGACTTGTTGCCCTGTTCTTGTATAACTTTGAGAGGGCCACGACTTCATGCCATAGTTGTATATGCAGCTAACCTGTTTTCCCACACATTGACCAGCTTCAAAAGGGCAATTTAATGGCCTGCTGAGATTAGTATGCTCCCAAATGTGTGGCTTTTCATCACTATTTACCAGATTCAGCTCATTTGCAGCTTCCACTTCTTTGGTTAAAGAAGAGTGGTGCACATTCATCCTTCTTAAACTTTTCCGTGAAGTGGTTTCCAACATGAAGCTTCTTAGTATCTTTTCTGGAGCTGTCCAAAAATGTAAATATGTCCATGACATTCCATTCTTCCTTGTTGACTAATGCTCTGTGTTGTGCCCCCTTATATGAATTTGGATCAGTTTTATGAAAGAACACATAAGCATCCAGAGGTTCTACTTGAAGAGATTCACCCTTCATCAACTCTTGACATATCGAAATAAAGCAAGGTGCAGGCTGCCAATTCAACTCGTCCAGTTTTTTACATGCTATCAAGTCTTGTGGCATTTGAAGCTCCGGCTCTTCTTACTCTGTTGACTCAACTAGATTCTCTTTGTCATTAGATTTTATCGTCCTTGGTGGTGTTCTAAAATCAGATGTGCATTCAAGCTCCTTACTCCTTAGCACCACTAGAATTTCCTTCTTCAAAATTCTTCTTAGGCTGAAGGAAATCCTCCAGTCCCAAAGCTATACAAATGACTTCATCAGAACGCCAATCCTCTTTATCTTCACCTGGCAATTCATCAAGCTTTGGAGAATTTAATTTGAGATGGTGTAATGATTCGAGTAGATCATTTCCTGGTGACCTAGATTTGACAGAAGGATTCACAAATCTAGCTTCTCCTTTCTTCTTAGCTTTCATTTTTTTTATTACTTCCATCTTCTGAGCAGCCAATTCAATTAACTCCTCCAACTCCTGAAATCTCTTATTAGACTTCTCCTTATAGCAAAAACTGTTGTTGGACCTCTTGCAACGATGCATTATAGGATTCCTCACTTTCCCTCCATTCTATAGTATACTTCTACCCTAACCTTCAAAAGTTTCAATTTCGTCACAAACACCAAACAGCTTCCAAGCACACAAAAATTCTACTCACTTACCACAACTAATCAGTTATACGCATCAATACTTCCAAACTATAAATTTCACTTACTGAAAGTCAACTTGACAATAGTTTCAACAGATTTTCAACAAATTAGACTCCACAACAACTGATCTACCTTCAGATCCAGTAGTTCACAGAAATTCTGACCAGAAACTCACACAAACATATTATCAAACAGTTACTATGCACACTACTAAAATCTCCAGTTCAATCCAACAGACCGAGTTTACAACTCCTCACAGTTCTCAATATTGTGCCTCAAGTACTTATACAGCGCCACGACAATCTCAATTACACCTTACTCCACAGAGAACCCACTACAAATATCAATTTTACCTAATAGAACACAAATCTACTGAGTTGCACCTCAACTCACCGAGTCAATAGCAATCCTCCTTCTAATCTTAATACTATACTTCAATTACTTCCACAGGAATCACAATCACCTTACTTCAACAGATCTACACCCTTCAGTTATCACTTCTCCAAGTAATTCACAAGTCTACTGAGTTAACACCCCAATTCTACCGAGTAAACTCAAAAACAACATCTTTACTATTTTTGAGATCTTTCAATAAGAAATGCAGAAAACTAACAACTTCCGAAAACGAGCTAGAATCAACAAAACTTCACCTCAAAATCATAGAATCAACATCAACTACCGATCTGTGAAGAACAGCTGAGAAACAGAGTACCTGCACTGTTTTAAATGTAACTTCTGATTTACAACTGCGATTACTGTAATTCTAACACCACATAGCTCGTTTTCACCGGCACAACTCAATCGAAACAGTGGTTGATCGTTTAGAACAGCTCTGAGACCAGTTTGTCAGGAATTAGTGAGTTCCTGATTAGTTTTTTAATATATTTTTGGTATTTTCTGTTTATAGATGCAAAGTAGCAGCTAGATATTTGAAAGATAACAGAGAATTAGAAGAGAATTAGATGAGAAACAGAAGAAATAGATGAGAAATCAGATCATAATAGAGATGAGATGAGGGAGAGAAACCCTAGAGAGAGAGAAGCAGTTATAGAGAGAGAAAGAGATTTGGGGGCAAATTCCAATTTCATATATTCAACATATGAGAAGTACAAGACTCTTACAAGTATTTATAGACCTTGTAACTAACTCCTTGAAGTGTAAAGACAGAACTGCCCTTCCACTAATTACTACTAACACAACAACGGTACTACAAACACAGGGAATACTAATACAGTTCAGATCCTGACATGATGTTATGGTGCTTACATTTAGTTTAAGGTAAATTCAGTAGGCCAATTGTTTAGTTTTCCTAACTCCATCTCATGCCCTTTGAATTTTTTTTTTTGGATTCTAATATCCTGTTTTATTTTTGCAGGAAGCTCTAAAACCTTGCCTCCTAGTCGATGCTCCTTTGCTTCATAGAGCTGCTTGTCGCGTGCCATATTCTGTTCTGAAGTATGCAATGACCCTCGACGGTGAGCAATAATATGCAGATAATTTAACAAAAATAATTAACTCCTTGATTTTTCTATGATAAGTTTTGCGATAAGAGTGATTAATTTGTTGCTCATCATCTTCCTTGTATGTGCTGCCAGGAAAGATTGCCACTACTAGTGGGCATGCTTCATGGATAAGCAGCAGACAGTCAAGAGGACTAGTTCTTGCAGTCAGCATGATACTGTTCATTCTATATTTTTTTTATATATAATTTTTTTTAAAAGATGTAGTGTGTGAGGGTGCATTTTAATTGTGTGTGCCCCTGGCGGGGCCCTAAGAAATAAATGGTTTAGATTGATTCTCTCCTATTCTCTATATAAGGAGGTCCTCTCTAGAATAATAACCATATTATGTTATTATTTATTTTAATAATTAGGATAACCAAAGCGACAAACTTTCAATCTTTAGATTTTAATATAGAAGTAGCATGGGAAATGATCTAAGAATGTGTTTTGATAGGGATACTGCTAATGTGTTTCAGAGTTATGTTAATGAGACGATGGCGTTTGGGGTTAAGCGTGGCGGGTTTATGTATGGGGTTGTTAGTGATGAAGGGAAGGTTGAGGTTGATTTTATTTACGAGCCGCCTCAGCAAGGTGGGGAGGAAGGGTTGGCTTTGATGAGGGATGAAGGTGAGGAGAGGATTGTGGATGCGATTGCATTAGGATTAGGGATGAGGAGGGTTGGATTTATATTTACGCAGAGTAAGTTTGATTATACGTTGTCGAGTAGGGAGGTTTTGCAGGCTGCGGAGTTGCAAGGGGAGAGTGAGTTGAAGGAGTGGGTTACGGCTGTTCTCAAGTTGAAGGTGAATGAGGATGGTGGTGCTGATGTGCATTTTGAGGCGTTTCAAATGAATGATACTTGTATTAAGTTGTTTAAAGAAGGGTGGTTTGAGACTGATGTTACGGATGAGGATGATCCTAAGTTGTCGAAATTGAAGAAGGATGTGGTTGTTGGGGTTAAAGATACTAAGGAAATTGATAACGATTTCTTCTTGGTGGTTGTCAAGATTTCCGATCATCAGGTTCATTTTGTTTTTTTTTTTTTAAGTTCTTTTACTCTCTGTAAGTTTTATATCTTGTGCAAGTGTGTTATGTTTGCTAATTTGTCATTTGGCTGTTGTAATTCTTACTTGGTTATGTATGGCTGTTTTAACTCTTACTTGGTTGTGTGCTCTGCTAGTTCAAAACAGAATCCGAAGGATTAGTTAATATGAAAGACGTACGTTGTGTTGTCTTTTCTTAATATTTGGCAAAAGCTCAAGTAGAATGTCATATACAGACTATAGATAAGAAAGCTTCGAATGAGAGATGCACTTATGTTGAGTGTTATTAGTCTTAGTTTTAATGATACTGGGTGATTTAGTATGTTTTGGCTCTATATAAGAAGTAGCTACATTTGGACACCCCTACCCTTGTTCTTATTATCTCTGGATCTTTTACCTCATCCGTCTATGCAGTTCTTCTTTGAACTTTTCTCATTGATTAACTTTAGTCCTACACACCTTCATTTTTGCTTTTGCACCAATCCACATCATCAGGGATGCACTTCCATTACACCTCACCCTTTATCATAAAAAAATTGGTATTTACATTCTTGTATACAAACTTTGGATGGAGCGCCTTAAGAGATGTTACATGAACTTACTTAAATGTATGTGTTGTATTAAAGGAAAATATTTAATATAAATTTGCACAATGATAATCCCTGTTCTTTGTCACTTGTGTTACTTATCAATAAATCTTCTTTTTATTTTTAATGTGGGTAGTATTGTTTTATACTTATCCATCTCATTTGAACTATGAGCTTTTGATGTTGGAGTAATAGATTGGTAGAGCAGGAGTATCAAGTAGCTTTATTTATATATTATCTCTAGTTTGTTCAAGTCCTTTCCTTTCTATGCTCATGTTGGTGCTCTACCCTAATGCTTTCCCTTGTTATCAGTTTTGATTCTTTGATCTCAACTTGTAGAGTACTTTTATCTTTACGAATTTTTTGTGTCTTCTTTCTGTTCTTCTCTCGTTTATTAATCCTGTACCCACCCATATTTTTGGGGTTCGCATTTCCTTTGCATCGCAATTTAATCTTTATTGTGGAGTATGATAGTGTTTTGCATCTGTGTATTTAAACTTTGAGGCCTATATAAGATTTTGCATTTAAGAATAACTGAATTAGTTGCGCGAAGGTTTGAAAGGTGTTGTATAGAAACTTGCAAATGAGAAGTATAAAATATTATGCATTACTGGATGTTGTTAGCATGGTTAAACAAAAATGCTAAACCACTCACTGCCTTTGCAAGTAGGAGAGGTCCTTACTTAGCCAAAAAAAGAGAGAAACTAGGAGAGGTCCTTTATATAAAAAGAGAGAAACTAGGAGAGGTCCTTTATATATGTACTAGTAGGTATTTTAATTTGCACTAATTTTTTAAGAATTGATCTTCTTGGTGATAATACCCATATTCTTTTACACATAGATGTGCCCTGTACACTAACTTAATTCAATAGTTTTTGTCTTTTCATTTTATAAGCAGTATTAGTTTAAACTTTTTCTTGTAAGCCAGTCCTGACTGTTTCCGTAAATAAATGTGAAGTTGCCCCAGAGTTGCTATGCTGATACATGAATTAAAAGCAGCCAGATATTTGACTTAGATTAAGGTTTGACATGTATGGTAGATAGTATATCTAGAATCGCTAGTATGCCCACTCAAGTAAATGTGCATTACATTTACTTTTTTTCGTATTATTAATCTTGAAGGCATCAATTGAAGTGTAGACTTATGATTTTGAGCTAGCTTTAGCTACAACGGAAGCTAGTGAATAAGGCCAACCTCGGGTAGGAATATTTCGGTTTTTCGCACGTGAGGGGTTATTTCTTGGAAGTTGCCTAGTATAAAATACACAAGTGCACAACATTTTGGTTATGTATAATTTTGAGAAGTGCTCCCTTCTTTCAAGAATAGTTAAGGGTAGTGTGGTAAAGTGTCACTGGTCCAAGACTACAAATGGAAGGAATAATGTCGTAGGTTGATATCATATTCATCAACAGACTTTTTATGCAATTGAATTTTTGGGGAAGTTGTTTTTGTGAAGTTTAGGCATTGAATCATGTATATTTTACAGGCTTTTTTTTTTTTAAAAAAAATCGTTCTAAATTTATTTGCCCAAACTTTTATGATATGCAACCGAAATTTATCTGAGTGATTCCTTATTTGTTCATTGTTATTTCAGGGCCCTCTTTCATCCACATTTCCTATCGAAAACAGGAATGCACCCGTGACAATGAGGGCACTAAAGAGCCATTTGGATCGAACAACAAATCTACCATTTGTTAAGTGAATTTCTGATTTTCATCTGCTTCTCTTGGTGGCTAGGTATCTAGACGTGAGTGCTGATGTTCCAGCGCTGGCTCAGTGCGTGCAAGCACAGGCTCCAGTACCAGAAGGTTACCAACTCCTGATCGAGTCCATGGCCAGTGCCTCCTGATCATATTACTGACTGTTCACCCAGTAAGCCATTGTGATCACACTCAGAAAATGCCTTTACCCAAGTATGAAGCAGCCCTGCACGCCTGTTTTAATTACATTTGGACTTAATTTCTGGTCTCTCGACTTATACAAACAGTTATGTAATCTATATATTAAAGCCTTTCAATTACTGATATTTGGATTTGATCCTTTTTGCATACCATTTTTGTGTTCCAAGTCAGATGTAGGAGCGGACTAGTGCTCCTGATTTTATCTATACTTTTCGATAACTTCCAAGCAATGCAAGTACAATTAATTTTAATGTATGATAGTGATAATGATACACATTATAAGTGCAACAAATACAAAACGTATAGTTTCTCTCGGTTATGAAAATATGAACAAACACATAACTCTGATATGTGTGATTTACTGTTATGTATTGTATGATAAGCGAAAATTAACTTCACTAGAGAGACCTTTTAAGATATACACAGAAGCCTAAATTCATGCGGATTTTATTCAAACGAACAATATCACATTATTGTGAAGTTAAGATGCATTGACGATCAAACAAGTGTGCTATCAAAATCTGTTGCAATGATTTCCAGTTCAACTTCAGAATGTGTCTAGGAGCTAGTCAGGTAGGATTCTGACTTCTTGGAAACCAGAGCACATGAGCCCTTTTGATGTTCCAAAGTGTCACTATGTTTAAAGGAGTACTTGAGATATATTCGTACCTCCTAGATTTCCTCTTTTTTTTTTGTATCATGTGATTGCAGAGTCCCTGTGCTGGCTCGAAAATTCATGTGGAGCAGCTTTAGGGATGATTTGTGACTACAATGAAAAGAATTTCACCAACTCATCAAGTATTTACACAAAAAGATATAGTATTGATTTCAGTCGAGTACTATGTCATATAAAAATGGAGCCTTATATGTGATTTTTAATGCAGAGATAGAAAACTGTACAAGATTTTGTCAAACAGACACTAGTAGTAAGCTCTTGATAAACCATCCAACAAAGAACAATCGTCCGAGACAAGTGCAGCCATAAACATTAACCATAAGAACAGTTATCCAAGACAAACGCAGCCACAAACATTAACCAAGAGGACACACGATTATGTCTTGAACACAAATAACCTCAGTTCGAAAATTCAAATAATCAATTAATAAATCTAATAATACAAATACTATTCAAAAAAACTGCCAAAGCCTGAGGAAACCCACAAGGGGAAAAATGAAGATCTTTCAGTTGAACCAACAAACCAGTTTTCGAATCTAAAAAAATATGCAATGTACAGACAAATTACTAAATCAATAAAAAAACTTTAGGCAAAGGAGGAAACCCTGTAGCTTGAAAATTATGGTCAGAGCCACCAGAAGAAATCAAATCATCAAGACTAACAACAATAGGAGTTCTCCACTTCCACTGCATGTTTCGTTTTTACACACACCTTCTTGAAGCAGCGTCTTAAAAAAAGAAAAAAAAAGCATGAAACGCCACATAAAGTGGCGTTTACTTTCAAAAACATAGTCTAACCTTGCGTTTTCAAACAAGATAAAAAAATAGATCCCTTCTAACGCTAATCTATTTCTTTCGAATATTCTCTTTATTTCCATCTCAAGCTCGGTCATTGGCAACGCATTAGTGTTAAGAAAAAAAAAAGAAAAAAAAATCAAAACATAGTTTAATACTATGTCTTGGACTCTTAGGAGTGATATTTGGGATCAAGTTTTTGAACTATAATATTTGGGGTCATTTCTTTTCAAATTGTGATACATATGGTCAACACCCTTGAACAAAAATTTAAGGATAATTCAATATTTTGAAAACATAAAATTTTGTAATTTGATTAATTTTTTTTTATTTCGTAATATATACGTGATTACTGATTAGTGATTACCCATACGGCCATACCCGAAAAAAGGCTCCCAATATCACAATTTGAAACTTAATGACCCCAAATTAGGCCTGTCAATGGATCAAGAATCCGATTCGATCCGATCTAATCCGAAATTAGCGGATATGGATCCTTCAAAAAAATATCCGATCCAATAAAGATCTGATCCGATAAGGATCCGATCCGATAAGGAGCGGGTATGGATTTAGCATGATCCGACCCGTTAACGATCCGATCCGAATATATTTATATATTAAATATTTTATATATATTATATATAATATATTTATATATAATATATAATATAAAAAATATATCTACATATCTATACTATATATATAACATATGCTATATTTATTATTTATATATATATATTATATAATATATAATATAATATATTTATTATTTAGTAAATATTATATATACTAGCTTATAACCCATGTGATGTACAGATTTATTTTGATACATAATGAATGTTATTGTTACAAATATATTTTTATATAATCATTATTTACAATATTTTATTTAAATTTTAATTTACATAATTTAATATAAATTTAATTAATGATATGCATGTTTTAAAACTTATAGTATAAAATTTTAAAATAAATATGTCGCCGGTGGAATTCGAACTTTAAGATTTTAGTAAATTAATTTAATCATATAATATATCTGATCATTAGATCTAAAGGTTCTGATTTTTTACTAAAAATCTAATCGTCATTATTCTTCGGAAATAATTTTGAAAAAAATCGAAACACGAATCAAGGACGAAACCATGTTAGGGATACTAGTCAAAGTACTAGTTGATCGTTAAATTACCAAATCAAATGAATTTATTTTTTTCTGAATTTTTGTAATAACATTAAAAATGATGGATTTTGACATGTTGGATCGTCGAGAAATATTTTGAAAAATTTCCAATAAAAAATATTTTAAAATAGATACCAAAAAACTTTTGTCAAAAAATATATATTTTTTTAATTAAACGGATCGGATCTCCGATCCGAAAACCCGAAACCCGAACGGATCGGGTATGGATCGGACTAAAAAATATTTGTCCCTGATTCGATCCGATCCGAAAATTTTTAATGGATTTGGATATGGATTTAGGACAATCCGATCTGAATCCGACCCGTTGACTGGCCTACCCCAAATATCACAGCTCAAAAAATTGGCCCTAAATATCTCTCCATAACAACATATGGTGTAGCGTTTTCTTTTCCTACCTAAATGCTATTTCGTTTAGCGTTTCTGTTGGTCCAGGAAAGTATTGCAGAAGGGGGGTTGAATGCAATACTAATAAATTTCAAAAACTATTTCAACAACTTAAATAGAATTTGTAATTTACTAGTAGAAGAAATGCAAACACAAGTAAAATCAAACACGAGGATTTCACAAAATAAATGTTTTATTTATTTTGCAAAGTTTTGCTACAACCTTGAGAACAAAATATTTCTCAAGCTTCGATTTCTCTAGAGATTACAGTCGTAGTCCTTCTCTGTTGTGTGATAGAATGTTCTCTTTTATAGAGTGATAGTTGGATCTTAATCTACTATTCTATCACTATCAACATGGGTTGTTGAGCTGCTGTCATATTCTTTTTGCAACTCATTACATGATTTTCTCCCATGTGATACACACAAAGTAACTTTAGATCCTTTCCACATTTGAGCCACCCAGATCTAGCAGTTGTTAAATTTATCTTGCTCTATACTTTACAGGTTGCTCCATGTGATCTCTCGAGCTTCTGTTATAGACTTTCAGGCTTGCTGTAAAGTTTGAATGTTGCAGCACGCCTGCTTCTTTTGAACATGTATTCTGTCGCTGAATTTGACTTAGAAAATTCCTAAATCAAATTTATTCTATATGACAGTATGTTTGCCGCAAAGTTTGCTGTCAAAGAATTGTTCTTTGGTTGACAGTATGAATTCCCGCAGAAGTTACTGTCAAGAATTGTACTTTGATTGACAGTATGAATTCCCGCAGAGATTGCTGTCAAGAATTGTACTTTGATTGACAGTATGAATTCCCGCAGAGATTGCTGTCAAGAATTCCAAACTTGCTGTCACAAACTATATGTAGAAGTTGCTGTCATCAGAATCTCCGCCAATGTTGCTGTCAAATGTAAACTTGTTGTCGACTTTGCAACATGCTGTTTTCTTGTAACCTTACTGTCAATACTTGACAGTAATTTTATTCTTACTGTCGAACTTCTGTATTCCTTGAGGCTTGAACATAATCGAACTTCTTCCAAGAATTACAATTATTACATGACAGTGTTTATTTAATTACAAGAATACACTTCTGGCTATGACAGTATGTTCTACTTAGTAAAACTAAGTATACCAATAAAACTAGTTAAGTTGTCTATTCCATCACCCATAAATCCCAACAATCTCCCCCAATTTGTTTTTATGGACAATAAGGACAAATTTACAAATATCATGCTGCCAACTTAACTAATATAGATCAGAAAGAATAAACTCTTCATCAATGATTAAACTGAATTTTTTTTCAAACAATGTATCACAAAAGTTCACAAAAAAAAATCTTTACTTATCTTGATTTGAACTTTTCACCTTGCTCCTTTTCCCTTAGAGCTCTTCTGAGATTTTCAATTAACTCCTTTTCTTCAGGGAACTGTGCATCATCTTCATTTTCCACAATGTATTTTCTGATCATTGAGGAAGTAGTGTTTAATACATCTCTGAGTTCCATCCAGTAAACATTTTGCTTTACAATTGATCTGAATTTTAGCACATCTCCCTCCATCTTGAATCTCCTGCCAGGAAGCTGATTTAGAGTTTCCCTTCTTTGTTTGTCCAGGCTGGGATCCTCTCCTCTCCTCTGATCAAAAATCATATCAAGCTCCCAAGAACACAGTGTTTCAAGACTGTTAGTTGATCCTACCACTTGCCAGAACAATTCTTTTAGCACCCTGGTCTTCAACTTAGAAAAACTATCTATGTAGATTTCTTCTATGCCATACTTGATTCTCAGAGGATTATCTAGTACAATTGGCTGATAGTCTAATCCACTGCTGTTGATCTTGTTGAGTTGACTCCAGTTTTCCTTTAGTTGAGCTTTAATCTCATCTTCTATCTGCTGACGAGATTTTTGCCTTGATGCTAATTCTTCTCTGAATAACTGCTCTGCTTCATACATCTTCATTTCATGTTCTGAATAAGGTTTCTCCATTTCTTTCCAGTTATACTCAGGAATAGGATTGTCTTCTTCATACTCCAAACCAAGGATTTGATAGACATCATCATCATTGTGAAGTGTCCAATCACCAAACTTCTCAATAAATTCAGCATGCCTGGCTTCATAGTACTTGAGAACTTGGTCCATGATCTTCTTTGAAACATTATCATAGGTTTGCAGTAGCTCAACCATCCTTTCCAGATTGAAGAAATCAATTCTTCGTTTTACTGTTCCAGAAGTTTGAATGAATTTCTTGGAGATCACCTTTGATTTTGTTATCTGAGTGAAGTCAGGTTCCACTGTATTCAACCTTTCATTGTTTTCCCATAGAATGTATCTTGCAACTTCTTCTTTTGACTCATCAAATTCTATGGATACTGAGGTGATTGTATCTTTGACCTTCAGCTGCATCATTTCAAAGCTATTCATTCTTCTTCTCATGAGGGGTTTCTTGAGTCCTAACCCTGTAGCTTTTCCTTCTCCTTTGTAGACAGTCTTTCCCTTTATTGGTCTTTTTGACTTTCTTTTGATTCTTACTGTCTTGGATGTTTTGACAATAGGATCGTTGACAGTAACTTTTATAGGGCTTCTGACAGTGTCTTCTGTGACAGCATCTTTAATGACTGTGTCTTCATCCTGTCTGACAGCATCTTTGTTGACATCCTTGACAGCATCTTTGTTGACAGTATCTTTTTCAAGTTGTATACTGTCAATTTCCATTTCCTCTTGATTACCTTTCAATGCTTCAAGTACCTCTTCCTCTTTCTTTTCATCAACTTTCTTGCTTGTGCTAGAATTTTCAGAGGTTTCCTTTGATTCTGCTTCTTTGACTTGAGTTTGCTCTTTTGAAGAGTCTCCCAGTTCTGTTTTCTTAGATCCTCCAGCTTCACCTCCATCTTGATTGTCATCACCATCTTTTTCCAAGGTGTCATCAAAAATACAGTTTCCACCTTGAGCATTTCTGCTTGAATTTGCTTTGGCAATGAGCTTCTTAATTTTGGCACTGTATTCCATATCTCTCTTTGCCATTATCTTGTGGATATCTTTAACTGCCTGAATCCTTTCCTTGGTGATGGGTGCTTTCAGCAATAACTTAAGTACATCCATGATGACTTTGCTTTGTAGAGATGTTTTGCCTTCAAGAGTTAAGAACCCAAGCCCTTTAGTTCCTTTGGCTGTTGTCTGTTTAAAGCTTACACCATATGGCTGGAGACATACTTCTGGAAGTTTGCTGTTAACAATTGTGCTCAGTTGCATATAGAGACTTTCATCAAAGATGGTAGAGTTTTTCTTAACTAGAATCCCAAGGATGTATTACACTCTGGCAGAGAAAGTTTCTAGCAGTTGAGTTGTTATGAATATTGAATGTCCACTCTTCAGGTACACTTCAACTGCCCACCTCTTCTCTGAGCTAATCTTCACAGAAAGATTTACAATCTTTTCTTTCAAAGCTTCTGCCAACTTAGCAGGTTTTCCTTTAGATTCTGTGATTGCTTCATTCACCAGATTGTTGAATTCCTCATCCTTATTATTCAAGGTGCTCTCCATATGACTTACTGTTATAGAATCAGCTTCTTCTTGAGAGTATGTGCTTCCATCAGTCCAAGTGATAAACTCTGAAGAAGTCACATATTCAGGCAACTTGCCTTTGCCTTTACCCATCCTATTTGATTCCTCCTTTTCTCTCCATAGCCTCTCCAGTGTGGATTCTTTCTTCTCAGGAACCGGTTCACTGATTTTGATAGAGGATGCTTGATTTCTTTGTATCTGTCTTAATACCTCCTCAGATACTAACATTTTTTCCCCATCTACTTCAGTTTCAAAAAGCTCCCCAGTTCCAGAGGCTATTACAATTTTTACTTCTTGCTCTTGCTCCCCCTTACTCCTTTGCTCCCCCTTACTCCTTTGCTCCCCCTATCTTTCAGCTTCCCCTTGTAACTCCATTTTTCTTTCTGGTTGCTCAGCCTTTTTCTGATCTATTACTTTCTCCCCCTTAGTTAAGTTTGCAGCTTGAATCAAGGAAGAAAGTGACAGTAGTGTGGCTTGAATTTCAGCAAAACCAGTCTTCACAGTAGATGACAGGGTGTCCAGCTTGCTTTCCATTGTAGCACATCGATCTTCAAGAGCTTGGAGCCTGTCATTTGTTGATGCAGAAGGACCACCAGACCTAAGCCTTTTAGGAGGTAAGGGATAAGTCTGGGGCATGAAGGCTGTTGGGGTTCTCACACTCTCAGTGTTTTTATAGATGATCTCATCATCTCTCACAAAAATTCCCTCAAGGCCTAATGCCTTTTGTTGACTGGCTCCCTCAAGATCACTCTGGACATGCTCAAGTCCCTCACCTTTTGCCAGCACATTTAGCTGCCTCTCATTTTTAGACTCACTTCTCTTTTCTTTTATCTCTCTTTTCTTTTGCTCTCCCTCACTCATCCTAGATGCATGAGTATGAGCAGTACTAGCATGCAATGAAGAAAAGAATGACTTAGATTTTACCTTAAAAGCCCTGGAGAGTGGTATGTCATCATCAGAGATGTCTTCAATTAGTCCTTCCTGGAGTTGTGATTGAGCAGTGATGACAGCATCTTTTGGAAGACTTTTGACAGTATCTTTTGTCAGAATGGTACTGTCACTTGATTGTTTGACAACACCTTCTGTTTTGTCATTGACAGCATCTTTGGCTGTGACAGCAACTTCCCTTGGGTAAGATGCTTTGAGAGATTCAATCAAGATGCTGGCTGTTTCAATTTCTGACTGATTTGCACCTTGATCTATCCCAGTGTTTGATGGAGTGGTGTCCATTTCACTTTGAGAAATGGGTTCTTGTGGACCACTAGATGGGGGCTCATCCATGATTTGAGATGGATGATCAAAACCTGAGGGGTTGGTGCTGTCCCCCTCTCTAGGTTGTTTAGAAGAAACAACAGATGTAGGAATGAAAGAAGAAGATTGAAGTTCAGATTGAATAGTTGGCTGTTCCACAGAAGAAGATTGTGGAACATCAATAGTATGAATGAATTCCTCACTGTGCTCTATTTATATGTGTGTATCTTCAAATACAGGTTCCTCAAGCGTGAGTTCTTGAGTTTGTGCAGACTCTTTACAAGGTACCTTGGGAGACATGCCAATTTCAATAGATGTCCCTTGTTGAGAAGAGACACCTAGAGGTGAGTTTATTCCCCTATCATCCTCTACAGTCTTTTGGGAAACTGTAGGGTGGCTGACAGTAACCTTGGCCCTTCTAGTTCTCTTCTTCTTAGGCTCAGAAGGGGCTACTGTGGGTTCTATTTCACTACCAACCTTATTTGCTGCACTAGGTGCAGTGACTCCCTCTTGACTCTCAACTTGTTCACCAGTTGCACTCTCTAGGGTCCTTTTCTTGGATTCCTGTTTGGCCATTTTAAGGGCTTTTGGTAGTCTAGAGTCCCTAGGTGGAATGTATGGTGTAGAATGTGGGTTAACTGAATTTGGGTCCAATTCAGTCTCATTCTCAAGTGTGAAGATAGTATATCCTGTAGGTAATGGAAAACCAAGGTTGGACACTTGATTAACCATGTGTTGTGTGATACATAGTGGAATATGTGTATTTAAATTTTGTGTGTTGAGAGAAGTGTGTGTGTTTTTCTTTAAAACAGGACATTCTTCAAAATCAGAATTGTCCTCAACATTTCCATAAATATTATTAATACACATAGTTAAAAAGCGAGGATAGATGGATACCTTTTTGCCTATTGCGCTTTTCAACTGTGCCATGATTAGTTTTCCAATGTTCACCTTGTATCCATGGACTAATGAATGAGTGAGCTTCTTGATATATGATGGTATTCCATTCCAGCCTGTAGACTTGGTAGAGAACACCTTCACCATAACATCAAAAATCATACTCCACTCTTTTCTCAGAAATTTCCTGTCCATTTCTCCTGTTTGATACCACTTATCAGAAGTTTCTTCAAGTTTAGAGCCAGGGTACCCAATCTTCAGAAAGAACCTTTTTAGAGTATCATCAGTGGCTAATTCCTTAAATTTTTCTCCACTGGCTAGTACAATACCCAATGCCTCATTGATAATCTTTACTGAAAGAGAGTGACTTGCATCATCTATTTTGAACTTAATTTCTTCATCCTCTCTAGTTCCTTGAATACTTGCAGATTTCCAGAATTTTTCAATTCTAACAGTATCAATTTTGGGGGTAGAGGTTACTGCATGACCTAGGTAGGATTTATTTATGAACGAAATAAGTCCTTTGATTTATTTATTTATTTATGAATGAAAGATACCGGCAAAGTTGGTTTGAACAACACTTTGTTTAGGTGCCATTGTTGAATGCTTTGAAAAATGAGAGAGAAAATGCGGTTTTTGGATGCAGAAGATTGAAAGGTTTTTGCAAATGAAAGTGATAGTAGATTAAACGGTAGATTCGGTTTATAATAAGAATCGATTTAACCTCTCTTAATTGAACGTGTGATAATGATATTTCCCATTAACTCCACTTGCTATATTACGTGGCAGATGCTATTAGATCGTGGATTGGAGGATTAAAAAAAATATATGTGTATATATATATAAATTAATGTATATATATATATATATCTTTCCACTATCTTTGACAGCAACTTCCCGTGACAGCAACTTTCATTGACAGTAACCTGTGCGCTTTTCTTTCTCTACCGTTTTTTACAGCAATTTCTTGTGACAACAACTTTCATTGACAGCAACCTGTGCGCTAACAATATTTCTGTCAATCAGCTTCATGAGTGACAATAAGTTTTATCTGACAGTAAACTTATCATAAAATCATGATGTCACTGTTCACACATAACTTAAGTTAAGGACACATGATTTCTTAAAATCGTATTAAGACAGACATGAAAAACTATTTTAGCATAGTCATAGCAAGCATGATATCTAAAAATCCTTTTAGCATAGTCATAGCAAACATGATATCTAAAAATCCTTTTAGCATAGTCATAGCAAACATGTTGTCTGAACAAGTAGCACATAGTACCTTAACTTCTCATGACAGTACCTTCTAGTGACAGTACCTTGAAAGTTTCTGTCATGAGCTGCGAACGAGAATTGATAAACCAGTTAGATAATCATACCTGATTTAGCATTCCTAATTCACTCACCAACCTGATAAATGTTGCTTCATCCAATGGCTTGGTGAATATGTCTGCAAGTTGCTTGTCTGTTGGAACATAAACCAATTTTACATTTCCCTTTTCAACATGCTCCCTGATAAAATGATGTCTTATATCAATGTGCTTTGTTCTGGAGTGTTGAACTGGATTGTCTGATATGGCTATGGCACTAGTGTTGTCACAGTAGATAGGAATATTTGATAGCTCTAGTCCATAATCCATTAACTGATTCTTCATCCAAAGTATCTGTGCACAGCAACTTCCAGCTGCAATATATTCAGCTTCTGCAGTAGATGTAGAAACTGAATGTTGCTTTTTACTAAACCATGACACCAATCTCCCTCCAAGAAATTGACAGCTTCCTGTGGTGCTTTTTCTGTCAATCTTGCAGCCAGCATAGTCTAAATCAGAGTATCCAATTAAGTCAAATCCAGTTTCTTTAGGATACCAAAGACCTAGATTTGGAGTGCCTTTGAGATACCTAAAGATTCTTTTGATTGCAACTAAGTGTGATTCTTTTGGATCAGCCTGAAATCTTACACACAAACATGTAGCAAACATTATGTCTGGTCTGCTAGCTGTTAAGTAAAGTAGTGATCCAACCATGCCTCTGTAAGTGCTTGAATCCACTTTCTTGCCTTTAGGATCTAACTCTAATTTGGTGGCTGTTGAGATAGGTGTCTTTGCAGGTGATGAATCTTCTAAGTTAAACTTTTTGAGAAGTTCTTTGACATACTTAGTTTGATAGATAAAGATTCCATCCCTCTTCTGATAGATTTGGAGACCAAGAAAGAATGCCAATTCTCCCATCATGCTCATTTCATACTTGTTTCTCATTAGAGATGAGAATTTTTCACATAATTTTTCATTTGTAGAACCAAAAATTATGTCATCAACATATATCTGCACAAGTATGATGTCTTTGCCATGGTATTTGTAGAATAAAGTTTTATCCACCTTACCTCTTACAAATTGATTTTCCAGGAGAAAAGTGGAGAGTGTGTCATACCAGGCTCTTGGTGCTTGCTTCAAGCCATATAAGGCCTTGAATAGTTTGTAGACAAAATCATGCAATTTGTCATTCTCAAAGCCAGGAGGTTGTTCAACATACACTTCTTCTTCTAATTCTCCATTTAGAAAGGCACTTTTGACATCCATTTGAAATACCTTGAAATTACAGTGTGCAGCAAAGGCTAAGAAAATTCTTATGGCTTCAAGTCTGGCAACAGGAGCAAATGTTTCATCATAATCTATCCCTTCCTGTTGACAGTAACCTTTGGCCACTAGCCTTGCTTTATTCCTTGTAACATTTCCACTTTCATCTATCTTATTTCTGAAGACCCATTTTGTCTCAATAACTGATTTTCCTTTTGGCCTTGGAACCAGTTTCCAAACATTGTTTCTTTCAAATTGATTGAGCTCCCCCTGCATGGCCATCACCCAATCAGAATCCAACAATGCTTCTTCAACTATTTTTGGTTCCATTTGAGATAAGAAACACGAAAACATGCTGTCAGCAGAAATATTCCTTCTTGTCCTTACACCAGTTGTAGGATCTCCAATAATTAGATTACTGGTATGATCCCTGTTCCACTTGGTTGATTGAGGCAAGCTTCTATTAGATTGGCTTTCATTAGAATTATGATTTGACTCTCCACCACCTTCATTAGTCTGCTCATTTAGCTCAGTCTCTTCAGTTTCACAGTTTTGTTGATTGATGCCTGATATTGTCTGTGATTGAGCTGAGATTTGATTTGGATCATGAACATTGCCATTTTCTTTCTCATATCCCATTAATTGAGTGAGACTAGGTTCTTCATTGACAATTTCTTCTACTTCCAAGTATCCTTGATTCTCAAACCTAAAAGGTTGCATTTGACCGTCCTCATGTAACCCTAGAAACTTGGTTTCATCAAATGTGACATTTACACTTTCTTCAATTGTCTTGTGCTCCAATATATAGACTCTGTAGGCAGTCCTTTCTATCCCATATCCCATGAAAATGCCTTCATATGCTTTGGTATCAAACTTGCCTTTTCTTTCATGGCTATCCTTCATTAAGTAGCATTTGCTTCCAAAAACATGAAAGTACTTGATAGTAGGTTTCTTTTCTGTTAAGAGATAGTAAGGTGTATTACCATGAGTCTTGTTGATAAGAGTTCTGTTCTGTGTATAACAAGCAGTGTTGATGGCTTCTGCCCAGAAATATGTTGGAAGTTTGGCATTGCTCAACATAGTCCTAGCAGCTTCAATGAGTGTCCTATTCTTTCTTTCCACAACTCCATTTTGCTGTGGAGTTCTTGCAGCAGAGAATTGTTGAACAATCCCTTGATCTTTGCAGAAGTTTCCAAGTGTAGCATTTCTGAACTCAGTTCCATTGTCACTTCTTAGAATTTGAACTTTTGCTCCAGGCAAGGTTGTAAAAATCGGAAATCGGAACAACTCAGTTTTGATCCAGAAAAATGAGTAATCGGAAACTCGGCGAGTACTCGGAATGAGTACTCGGACTACTAATCGTATATTGTTTTTTAACTTTTTTTTTCTCATAATTTATATGTATTAATTTATTCTAATTTTATTGTATATGTGTTAAACTTAAAACTTAACAATAATATTAATATTACTAATAATATTATTACAACCTTGCTAACAAGTAATAATATTAATATTACTAATAATATTTATTCTAATTTTAGTGTACATGTGTCCAAGTAATAATATTAATATTACTAGTAATATTAAAACGTGATATAAGTGTATGTATAGAATCTTTGAGAGAGAGGACTTTTAATTGGGCCGAATCTAGATTATAACTATATTCTATAAGTTGAGCAATAAAAATTATATTTTAGTACTTGGGAAAAAAAAAAATTTAGTCAAACCCGAGTTTGACCCCGATTACTCGGAGTCAACGAGTCTTGACCGAGTTATAGCAAAAATCGGTTTTTGGTCCGATTAATCACTACTCGGCTCGGTTTAGGGGTCCAAAACGAGTACTCGGCCGAGTACTCGGCCCGAGTTACCGATTTTTACAACCCTGGCTCCAGGGGTCCTGTCAAGTACCCTTATATGATCAATGATTTCTTGGGCAGCTTCATCTTTTGATTCTAAGAATTTCACCCAAGTGTACCTAGAATAGTCATCAATCATGACTAGTGCATATCTTTTTCTGGATAGTGATTGAACATTTACTGGTCCAAAAAGATCCATGTGTATCAACTTGAGTGCTTCAGTGTTGGTGTTAACTTGTTTTGATTTATGTATTGCTTTTCTTAGTTTTCCCATTTGACAATCTTCACACAGTCCTTCTTGACAGAATTCCTGTTGAGGCAATCCTCTCACCAATTCCTTCTTCATGAGCATGTTCATAGTTTTGAAGTTGAGATGGGAAAGCTTTTTGTGCCAAAGCATGCTATCACCAACACTAGCTTTGCTATAAAAGCAAAATATTCTTTCCTCATTTGTTGAATTTAGATCTGCAACAAATAGGCTTCCTTTCCTAACTCCTTTCAGAGATAGGCTTCTATCCTTCTTGTGGTAAATTGTGCATTCCATCATGCCAAAGTTGACTTTGAATCCTTTGTCAGTGAATTGACTAACACTGAGTAGATTATGCTTTAAACCTTCCACAAGAGAGATTTCTTCAATGACAACATTTCCAGCTTTTAAGCAGCCATATCCCACAGTGTAACCTTTGCTGTTGTCTCCAAAGGTTATTGTTGGGCCAGCCTTCTCGACATATTGTGATAGCAGGGATATATCACCAGTCATGTGTTTGGAGCATCCACTGTCGATGATCCACATGACCTTTTTGCTTTTCTTTCCCTGCAAGACAGATGGAGTTTAATTTGCATTTGGTACCCAAGCCTTGTTGGGTCCTGCAGACTCAGTATCGATAGAGATTTCATCAGAATTTGAGACAGCATTATCAGAAGATGGTTGGTTGACTTCCTTTATTACCCACTTAGTTTTAGAAGAAGGCTTAGTCTTTTTCTTGGGTAGAAAAACCTTATCATTATTTTTAGTGGATTCAGAAATCTTTGCAGTTTGCATATAAGAACATTTCTCAGTAGATAAAATTTGCAGATTAAAGCAGGTACTCATGGCAGTGATTTTGCATGGCATACAGTCAATGTTATTACAGACCACCATTGCTCTTTGCGAAAGGGGAGTTCTATGTAAGTTTCCTCTCAACTCTGTTGCATTAGATATGCTACTAGTTGATTTCTTACAAGAATAAGTTAAGTGATGTGAGGAGCCACAGTTATTGCAAAGTTTCCTAGGTGCCTGCTTAACATATGCATAATTATTCCTTTTATCAATGCCTAGCTTGCCATTTCTGTTCTTTGGTTTGGAGGCTATAGCCTTGAAAGTATGTTCAGAAAGTAATGTTGAGCCATTTTTGACAGTACCTTTTGTACTTGCTGTCTTGACAGTAGTTTTGAAAGTTACTGTCTTGGGCGCCTTCTTGACAGTATCTTTGAGAGTTACTGTCTCATCCTTTGAGACAGTACCTTTTGAGCACTTGGTTGGGCTGTTTGGTAAAGTTGCTGTTATGGGAAATTTGACAGAATCTTTTTCTTTCTTAGATGTTCTGTCAGCCCTCTCATCTTCATCACAGAGTTCTTGATTAATAATTAGAGAAGTTTCATCAACCTCAAACTCTGTACTTTTGAAAATTGGATTGCTTACTTTATTGAGGATGTGAGGTTTGACAGTATTAATTTCATTATCATTTCGTATAACAGCCTCTTTACCAGGTCTCCTCCCATAATCATACCTATACTTACCTTCTTACTTTCGGTATGTTTCTCATGATACTCTTGAACTAACTTAGAGGAATTTCTAAATGCTTTTAGCTTAAATTCATTTTCAGAAATTTCTTTTCTTAGATATTCCTCTATCTCTTTAGCACAGATTAAATCATTTTTTAATCTTTCATTTTCCTGAGTTAAAGAATCAATAGAACTGGTTTTAAGCAACAACATATCATTGTTAGATCTGAGAACTTCATTTTCTTTAGTTAATCTAGCAATTTCTTCATTTGCAGCAGATAAACTAGTGTGAATATTAAACATTTTAGTACTCATTTCCTCAATGGTTTGCTTATAGTCATTTAAAGACATATCTAGTAAAACTAGGGATGGTACCTGACTTGTCGAGGTTGATGCTTCTTCATCCTCTCTAGCCATCAAAGCTAGATTCACAAATTCCTCTTCTTCTTCATCATCAGATTCATCCCAGCATTTTCCTTCAGCCACATAGGCTTTTCCTTGTCCCTTCTTGAATTGACTTCCAGTTCCTTTCTCCATTCTTTGTATTTGTTTTGGTCTTTTGCATTCAGTAGCAAAGTGACCAAGTTCATTGCAGTTGTAGCATCTAAACTTTGATCTGTCCACCATTCCTGTTTTGTATCCTCCCTTGGTGCCAGTAACAGGTTTTGATGAGCTTTCTTGGTTATATTTTGGAAATTGACCTTGAGGTTTATATGGCTTGTTCCTCCTGAACCTTATATTTTTGAATTTTCTTGCCATAAAAGCCATGGTTGGATTATCCATTTTCTCCATTTCTTCTAGAGTGAAGAATTCTTCATCTTCAACATCTTCTAGTTGAAGTACAACCTTTTCTTCATCTTCAACTACCTCTTCAATTTTCACAGATGAAAATTGAGGTTGTTGATCATTTTGAATTTGCTCATTTGCTTGAAAATATGATGGTCCTTGAGCAACTAGAGCACCAGCCATGTTTGCCATCAATCCTTTGGATCCACTTTGTATGGCTTTTTTTTGATAATATTCAAGTTCATAAGATTTTAGAACTCCATACAATGTTTCAAGAGAGACAGAGTTTAGATCTCTTCCTTCTCTTATGGCTGTTACTCTATGCTCGAGATGTTCTGGAAGAGTTAGCAGAAACTTGATATTTACTTCCTTCTTTTCATAAAACTTTCCATGAATCTGGAGCTCAGCTATCAGTTTGCTAAATCTTTCAAACATGTGAGTTAAGTCTTCTCCATGCTTTCCCATAAATGCTTCATATTGTGACACCAATATTTGTTTTTGATTTTCTCTGACCTCTTCACTTCCTTCACATAATAGTTCTATCTTTTTCCACATATCCCTGGCAGAGTTGCATGCTATTATATTTCCACTCATAGCTTTGTCCAGGGTAAGTGCATCTAGCAGAATGAGTTGCAGATGATCATCCAGTGCTACCTTTTCTTTTTCTGAGTCATTAAACTCAGTAGGCTTCTTAGCAACCCAATGAGCTGGGACTACTACATCATTAACTGTAGAGGATGGAATTTCCTTTTTAGGAATGAAGGGGCCATTTTCTAGAATACCTAGGAATAGTGGATTTTGAGCTTTGATAAATAACATGATCTTCTTTTTCCATATATTGTAGTTTTCTTTATCAAAAGCTGGAATCTTGATATTACTTGACCTTTGAGTACTTGCCATTTGGATCTCAGAAATGTGTATTAATCTGAAGGCTCTGATACCAGTTGTTGGTCCAGGAAAGTATTGCAGAAGGGGGGTTGAATGCAATACTAATAAATTTCAAAAACTATTTCAACAACTTAAATAGAATTTGTAATTTACTAGTAGAAGAAATGCAAACACAAGTAAAATCAAACACGAGGATTTCACAAAATAAATGTTTTATTTATTTTGCAAAGTTTTGCTACAACCTTGAGAACAAAATATTTCTCAAGCTTCGATTTCTCTAGAGATTACAGTCGTAGTCCTTCTCTGTTGTGTGATAGAATGTTCTCTTTTATAGAGTGATAGTTGGATCTTAATCTACTATTCTATCACTATCAACATGGGTTGTTGAGCTGCTGTCATATTCTTTTTGCAACTCATTACATGATTTTCTCCCATGTGATACACACAAAGTAACTTTAGATCCTTTCCACATTTGAGCCACCCAGATCTAGCAGTTGTTAAATTTATCTTGCTCTATACTTTACAGGTTGCTCCATGTGATCTCTCGAGCTTCTGTTATAGACTTTCAGGCTTGCTGTAAAGTTTGAATGTTGCAGCACGCCTGCTTCTTTTGAACATGTATTCTGTCGCTGAATTTGACTTAGAAAATTCCTAAATCAAATTTATTCTATATGATAGTATGTTTGCCGCAAAGTTTGATGTCAAAGAATTGTTCTTTGGTTGACAGTATGAATTCTCGCAGAAGTTACTGTCAAGAATTGTACTTTGATTGACAGTATGAATTCCCGTAGAAATTGCTGTCAAGAATTGTACTTTGATTGACAGTATGAATTCCCGCAGAGATTGCTGTCAAGAATTCCAAACTTGCTGTCACAAACTATATGTAGAAGTTGCTGTCATCAGAATCTCCGCCAATGTTGCTGTCAAATGTAAACTTGCTGTCGACTTTGCAACATGCTGTTTTCTTGTAACCTTACTGTCAATACTTGACAGTAATTTTATTCTTACTGTCGAACTTCTGTATTCCTTGAGGCTTGAACATAATCGAACTTCTTCCAAGAATTACAATTATTACATGACAGTATTTATTTAATTACAAGAATACACTTCTGGCTATGACAGTATGTTCTACTTAGTAAAACTAAGTATACCAATAAAACTAGTTAAGTTGTCTATTCCATCACCCATAAATCCCAACAGTTTCTTAGAGTAATGATACATATTCCCCACTTTTGTGCAACGGACAGAAATGTGGGACACTTCATTCCACCTTTTCCATCTCCCAATGATTCACAACCACACTATAAATAAGAGAGGAAGCTATTCGAGGCAGGGGGGATGACAACTCAAGTATTCTCTAAACACAAACACTCTACGTTTACCTATATCTTTCTAAAAGAACTGGAATACTCATTCTTACGCCGGAGGTGAATCGGGGGTTAACACCCTCGCATTCTTCTTCTTTTGCAGGTCCAAACAAAGGATCCACTTGGCAGAAATCTGGTTCCAATATATATATATATATATATACACATATATATGTTATATTTTTTGTGCATTTACGTATTAAAGATGTGATTGATGAGTTTTACGATAGTTAATGTTAATACAAGTTTGTATTATACTTATACACGCATGAAGGTTCTTTTTTTGTATTGGGATATTTTTTATAATATTTAATTCGTAAATAATTACAGTAGATCTAAAATGATTAATAAGATATGGTATATGTTAGTGAATATTATAGTACATTATAACATATCCACATAAATTTATATATGTATTTATGTTTGTACAAGTTTATGTATGTATAAATATGCATATTAATTATACAGTAATTAATATATTACAAATAATGAAATATTAATAGATTATACAACATAAATGTATGTATGTATGTATGTATGTACGTATGTATGTATGTATGCTATATAGTATGTACGTATATATGTACATAATATTATAGTATATTATTATATATGCACAGAAATTTATATATGTATGTATTTATGTACATGTGTATGTATGTATAAATATGCATATTAATTATACAACAATTAATAGATTACAAATAATGAAATATTAATAGATTATACAACATAAATGTATGCATATATTATATGTATGTATGTATGTATGTAAGTATGTATGCATGTATGTATGTAGATATGCATGTATAATTAATAGTTTTGTTGTATGTATGTATGTATGTATGTATGTATGTATGTACGTATGTATGTATGTATGTATATATATATGTATGTATGTATATATATAATATTATAGTATATTATTATATTTATGTTTGTACATGTGTATGTATGTATAAATATGCATATTAAATATACAACAATTAATAGAATACAAATAATGAAATATTAATAGATTATACAATATTAATGTATGTATGTATGTATGTATGCATGCATGCATGCATGTATGCACGTATGTTATATAGTATGTATGTATATAATATTATAGTATATTATTATATATACAAATAAATTTATATATGTATGTATTTATGTTTGTACATGTGTACGTATATATAAATGTGCATATTAATTATACAACAATTAATATATTACAAATAATGAAATATTAATAGATTATACAACATAAATGTATGTATGTATGTATGTATGTATGTATGTATTTATATATGTATGTATATGTATGTATATAATACGTATGCATGTATAATTAATAATTATGTATGTATGGATGTATGTATGTGTATGTATGTATGGATGGATGTATGTATGTATGTATGCATGTATGTGTGTATGTACATATTCATGTATACTTATTTAGGTATGTGTATGTATAATTAATAATTATGTATGTATTATATGTATGTATGTGTGTACGTATGCATGTATAATTATTTATGTATCTGTATGTATAATTAATAATATGTATGTATGTATGTATGTGTTTATGTATGTAGATAATGATTTTTAATATATGCTCAAATGCTCACATAGCTCAATTGGTTATGTTGTTGAATTTAGCCTGTGAATAAATTTGCTCAGGGAAACCCCTTGTTGGTGTATTAGATATATAATAGAATATTTTTACAAATATTTAGAGTTAGGTTTGGAGTGAGGTTCGGAGAGTCCGAGCCTGTGAATAAATTTGCTCAGGGAAACCCCTTGTTGGTGTATTAGGTATATAATAGATAGATTTTGTGTTTTGCCCTTAATATTTTCAGCTTACCAACACATATACGAACGAATACAACTGAGAGCGGGATAGCTGAGAGAGACAAAGAGAAATAGAGAGATCGAGCGAGTGAGAAGAGATAGCGAGATTCAGACTCCGCGAGAGAGAGAGATATATACGCTGTGGGAGATACCGACTGCGCGGAATTGGGGTTTTGCGATGAATTAGGGTTTTGCCAATTAGACTGTTCAATTCATCTATATCTGCAAAATCATGGAAATTAATGTATGTTTTCTTCTTCTCTTGCATTTACAATTTCTTTTACTTACTTAATTTTCAGTTTTCACCTGTTATTTTCAGTAAAGACGTATATCATTGTGTGCATGTATGAGATTCTGGTTTTTTGTGTGTGTGAATTTGTTCATGTGTAAATAAATAAATACATCTCCTTGAATACATTATACACCAGCTTTTATTACCTCTCCCACACAAAGTGTGCAGAGGTCTCAGTTGGAGCAAGAAATGGAGAGGGAAGAGTTAGAGACACTGGTTTTCCAGAGCATTACTCTAAATGGCATCTTAGATCAAGTTTCGATGCTCTGGAACTTGATAAAACTACTGTTTATCGTGCCCTTATTAAGACTGATGATGAACATTTGTTTGGTAATGTCAGTTATGTTGTTTGTGGAGAGAGTGTATATGGCAATTGTCAAGCTCTTCATCAAATTGTTAAGACGAAAACCCGAAAAGAATTACAAATGGGAAGCCATGAAGGATGATATCCTTCATGAATTTTACATGAATTTC
This sequence comes from Kitagawia praeruptora, assembly GCA_037693485.1. Taxonomy (NCBI): domain Eukaryota; kingdom Viridiplantae; phylum Streptophyta; class Magnoliopsida; order Apiales; family Apiaceae; genus Kitagawia; species Kitagawia praeruptora. The sequence goes on from CM075349.1 coordinate 1,626,623, forward strand.
ACATGTACCCCGTGCCCAAACAAACAAGGGGACACATACTTTCCATTTGCCTATGGGAGAGTGTACAGTGACACTTCAGGATGTCGGGGTTCTTCTTGGCCTTCCTATTGATGGTCAGCCTGTTATGTGTGATCCCAGCTCTAGCCCTGATATGACTTGTGCTGATACTGTTGGTTCTATATTTGGTGTCGTGCCTCCAACGACTCGTTTTAATGGATCTAGACTGCAGTTGAGTTGGTTCAGTTCCACTACTCGTCATGTTTTATCTGAGGATGCATTTGATGATGAGGTGAGGCACCACACTACATGTTATTTGATGCAGTTGCTTGGGGGATGTCTACACATAAAATTTTATAATTTGATTAAAATTTCTTTTTATTTCGTAATATATACGTGATTATTGATTAGTGATTACCCATACGGCCATACCCAAAATTTGGATTTGAAAAGAGAAATAAATTGTCACATCAAAACAGTAGCGGACCAAAATCTTTCTGGGCCAGTGATTTTAGGTTTGGTAGAGCCTAAAACTAACGCAACACCCAAAATATCTTGAACAAAGGGCTGAGGGCAAAGCCCCCCCCCCACGTGGCCCAAAAGGTCCCCAGTGACACGTCAACCTCTCCCCCTGTCAAAAGATATTATCAGTTTTTCACATGCACCACGCCCTAGCAGCCTAGCTTCACTAGTTGCAAGGGGAGAGTGAGTTGAAGGAGTGGGTTACGGCTGTTGTCCATCCCGGTTTTGAGGGTAGTTTAGAGGAGCAATCGCCAAGAACCCAAACTTGAAAGATGGCTTATTTTTTTTAGATTTTATAATAATAGTATTGAAAAAAATTGATACAATAAAAATGTAAAAATTAGAAGAAATTTTTTCACTTCAACAATGACATACTTTTTACCCCTATATAAAGTTTAAATTCTTCATGAATAAAGGCCTCCAATATCATAATTTGAAAGAAAATGGTCTTAAATACCACAACTCAAAAATTTGGCCCCAAATATCACTCCAAACACTACATCGTGTAGCATTATTTTTTTGTTTTACTAAAACGCTAATGCGTCTTGTGTTTGCTTCTTTCCTTTTTTTTTTTAAAACAGTAGCAACGCTACTTTAGAAACTGTTTTCAGGTGTTAACACTACTTCATTTAGCGTTTAGGTTATTTAACGCCACTTCATATGGTGTTTTGCGATGTTTTTTTTAATTTCTCATAAATATATATTTGCAAATAGTATTAAAAAATTAATAACTAAATGGCAAACTAAAATTTTGTTTTTGTATTAAGTCCGACGGCCTGATTTTTGTATTTCCTTAGGGGTTCAATAATTAACCTTTGGGATTCAACGTTTTCATTTTTGGTTTTAGAAATATTCCGAACGACGAATAAATCGTATACAAACTTAGGGTTTAGGGTTGTTTATAACCCTAAACCCTAATTTATCATGATTTTTAAATGCGTTAGCGTTTAAAAATCAGGCCGTTGGATTTAATTTTTTAGTTAAATTTTTATAAATTTATAGAATGCAATTTTAATTAAATTTAGGGATTCAACAATTAATTGTTGGGGTTCAACGTTTCCATTTTGGGTTTTAGAAATATTTAGAACGACGAATAAACGAACTTTAAAAAACATAAATTTATATTTTAATTGACTATTTGTAAATAAGTTTTTTAATATTTGTTTACAAATATATATTTAAAAAAAACAAAAAATTAGGAAAAAATATAATACGATTTAAAAGGTGACTCAAATATATAAAAATTGATATGAGGAAAAAAAATAAGTTGAAGAAAAGTACCTCAAAGCTACTTAAATTTTTTGAACTAAAACTAACTTTAAGTTAAAAATTTTAAGGTTAGACAAACACGTTAAAATCACTTTTAAGTAGATAAAAAAAATTGAAGGAGGGCCAAACGGGCTCAATACCTCGAATTTTGAATGTTAAGCTTCCAAGAGAAGCTTGATATGTAGTGGCATTTTTGAAATAAAGCTGAACAGTAGGGGTAAAGATTTTAAATTGCAAATTCAAACTTCTCACGGAAGCTTCACGTGCAGGTGCAGTAGCAGCAGTACTTTGACAAAACAGATTATAATATATAAAGATTGTAATAACATAACAAAACCACAAATTATAATATCAAAAATTCAAACCCTAAACATCCCGTCCGCTGCTACCTCTCAAAACCCTAAACATCCCGCCCGCTGCTACCTCTCCGGTCGATATTCTCCAGTCCACTCAGGTAAAGTTCTTGAACTATGTTGAATTCTTTAAATATGTTTGAAGCTTGAATTATGTTGAGTTTGATGGTCCATTTCGATTACCAGTTCTTGAATTATGTTGAAAGCTTGTAATATTTAATTATTTTTGGACAAATTTGTGATTTATGAGTTTGTTTTGTATGATGAAATATATAGGGTTTGTTTTTATGTTACTCATATATTAATTACTTGTTTGTAACATGTATCCATTGTTGTTGATGTTAACTGTATATAAGGAGAACTTGAGTTATGTTTGAATCAATTCTATATTTGATTTATGTCTACGGCTTGTAATCTTTAATTATTTTTGGGTCAATTTGTGATTTGATGAGTTTGTTTTGTGTGATGAAATATATAGGGTTTGTTTTTATGTTGCTCCCATATTAATTACTGGTTTGTGACATGTTTCCATTGATGTTATGTTGCAGGGAGAGAACTTGTGATCCAAAAATAAATGACCAATAAACAGGAACCGGAGGATACATCAGGTATGGTGTATTATACGATTACTGTTTTCAAAAGATATTAGTTGTTTCGTTTTCAGGATATATGACTATCGTTTATAAAACAGGGGAGGAGCGCCAAACGAGGAGTTGGCGTGCATATCTTAAGATGTTGCAGGGAGAGAACTTGTGATCCAAAAATAAATGACCAATAAACAGGAACCGGAGGATACATCAGGTATGGTATATTATACGATTACTGTTTTCAAAAGATATTAGTTGTTTCGTTTTCAGGATATATGACTATCGTTTATAATATAGGGGAGGAGCGCCAAACGAGGAGTTGGCGTGCATATCTTAAGAAACACCCCATAGCCAAAAGGCCAAGGGTTGCTGTTGAATGGCAATCAGATAGAAGAATGTCTCGTTCAATTCCAGAAATTCCAGAAAACATTTTAAAGCTTTCATTTCTTGTAAATCCTCCTGAATGGGAATATTACTTGTTGGTCTTCACATTTAAAGCCACGTTTCCACTAAACTTTCTCAAAGACGAAAGAACAATTTCGGGGCAACCCACGATGTGTATTCATGGGCCGTTTCCACTCCATGTTCAGGTCCTCGCAGATTCGTTAATGGAAGATAACATGAAGATTAATCATTTTATCCTTTGGAATGATATGATTTCGAGGCTTCCAATCATCGTCCTTGAATAAAATTGCAATGTCTTTCAAGCTGAAAAAACCTGGTCTATGCGTAAGTTTTGAAAACTTGACTTTAACTGTGAAGTTTAAAGAATCTGTTAAAACTTGATTAAAATCCAAACATTTATAGATGCCTCCGACTACATAGCCACGATCAACCATAACTCTCTCAATTTCTTGTATATAGCGCATTCCAAGAAATAGAGCATTCATCATGTATTGGACCTTTGTATAACGGCTGTTGAAATTGTGTTTATGGGCTTCATAGTCCAGATATTTTGCATTGCTACTGAGGTTTTTTCCAAGATTGGTCCACCAGATATCAAACAAAGGTTCATACCTGACAAGTTCCCCAAGAGGTTCAGGAGGGCTGTTCTCATCAAAATATTATTTACCGTTTCATTGACAAAATTTAACTGAAAGTTACTATAGTCAAACATCTATTAAAATTTACATTATTATTGTTATGCTCTGTTCTAAAAATCGGTGATTAATCACGATTAATCACCGATTAATCCATGTTCCATGGGTTACCGAACTGATTAATAATCCGATTATTCGATTAATCAATCCGATTAATCCCCAAATACCCGATTAATACCCGATTAATCCCTGGACAGTGCCTCTACCGATTAAGTCCGATTCCCGCTTTTTACAACACTGTTGTTATGTTGATACTAAAAGTTTGTTTTCAAAATATTAATTTATTATGAATTTAAAATTTATTGATTATTAATATAACGAGATTTTACTATACTACTTAATATTAATTTATCGTGGATTATAAATTTATTATTTATTAATTTAACAATATTTTGCTGTACTAAAATTTAGCTTCCAATTAAAAGAGAAGTGAGTTTTAATTAGTAAAAACCAAGTTATACTTTGGATAAAGAAGATTACGAATATCAAAAATATTTATTGCTAGCTTATGTCCACATTTTTTGCACTTGATATTAGGTCTCCACTAAAACTTGATTTGTGGGTATGATTTGTTTTTTTTTGCAGTATGAACATGTTGGATATACATTACTGTATCAAATCTTCATTTTTATCATCCTTCTTCGATCTTATTTTTGCAATGAATTAACCATTTGTCAATGAAAATTTTGACAGATCTTTGGTACTTTTAAACATAAATTTTCTAAAATTAAAAATTTAATATTTTATTTTCGATATGGAATTCGATTAAAAAATGGAGAGAAAACTCGTTTTAGGGATAGTTAAAATTCCAACCATTTTTATTGATTAAAAATGTTCAAAAAATTCACTTTTTAAACAATTATTACGAATAGACATAATGTTCAAAATGTAATTTAATCAGGTCATAATTAAAACTTGATAGACATAAAAATATTGAGTGACTAGAGGATGCAATTAGTCATTTTATTGTGATAGCTTTTACGGTTGACTTGGGCTCTGTAACTCTGTTTATAATTTTCCTTTATCTCTCTGGCTAATATAAAACTGGTACCATATCTATGAATTACATCTCTTATTTATTATTATTATTATTATTATTATTATTATTATTATTATTATTATATGGGTAAAGAGTTTCTACCTGACACTGTAGAAAACTTTTTTACAGTGTCGCCTTAAAATCACGATTTTGCTGCACATATGATATGCAAACTGATCGTTGAGAGATGGAGAAAAATACAGTGAAGTCAGATTTCAAAAAAAATTCACTAATTAACGGGAAAAATCAAATTAAAAATGGAGGAAATTAGGTGGGATTGTGTGTGTGAGGGTGTATTCGATTTGTGTGTGATGCCCTAGCGGGGCCATTGGATTAGATTAATTTATGGTCCAGATTTAATTTAAGTCGATACTATAGAAAAGTTTCCTACCGTGTCAGGTAGAAACTCTTTTTCCTTATTTTTATTATATTTGCTTGTAATGACACTGACTAAGAGCAAGTGTGTTAAAATAGGTGGAATTATTGTTATAATTTAGCACAAAAAAGTGATTTTTGATGCTGAAATAGCACCATATCTTCAATGATTTGTGCTAAATCTTGTTCTAAATTTTATAACTCTCCAAGTATCCCACTATTTTGAATATAGGTAGAAAATTGATGTACCTCATCTACCATTTCCCTCCATTTCTTCACTTTTTGATGATGTGGCAAATATAGCTCCATTTATATTACCATTGTGCTATCTTAGCACAAAATTTATCACTCCATTAAATAAATAATTTTTACTTTTTATGTTATAATATAACTATAATACAAGATATAGCACACCCTTGGACGAGCTCTAAGTTGTCGAAAATAAAGAAGGATGTGGTTGTTGGGGTTAAAGATACTAAGGAAATTGATAATGATTTCTTCTTGGTGGTTGTCAAGATTTCCGATCATCAGGTTCATTTTGTTTTTTTTTTTTAAAGTTCTTTTACTCTCTATAAGTTTTATATTTTGTGCAAGTGTGTTGCTAATTTGTCATTTGGCTGTTGTAACTCTTACTTGGTTGTGTATGGCTGTTTCAACTCTTACTTGGTTGTGTGCTCTGCTAGTTGAAAACAGAATCCGAAGGATTAGTTAATATGAAAGACGTAATATTTGGCAAAAGCTCAAGTAGAATGTCATATACAGACTATAGATAAGAAAGCTTCGAATGAGAGATGCACTTATGTTGAGTTTTATTAGTCTTAGTTTTAATGATACTGGGTGATTTAGTATGTTTTGGCTCTATATAAGAAGTAGCTACATTTGGACACCCCTACCCTTGTTCTTATTATCTCTGGATCTTTTACCTCATCCGTCTATGCAGTTCTTGTTTGAACTTTTCTCATTGATTAACTTTAGTCCTACACACCTTCATTTTTGCTTTTGCACCAATCCACATCATCAGGGATGCACTTCCATTACACCTCACCCTTTATCATAAAAAAATTGGTATTTACATTCGTGTATTATACAAACTTTGGATGGAGCGCCTTAAGAGATGTTACATGAACTTACTTAAATGTATGTGTTGTATTAAAGGAAAATATTTAATATAAATTTGCACAATGATAATCCCTGTTCTTTGTCACTTGTGTTACTTATCAATAAATCTTCTTTTTATTTTTAATGTGGGTAGTATTGTTTTATACTTATCCATCTCATTTGAACTATGAGCTTTTGATGTTGGAGTAATAGATTGGTAGAGCGGGAGTATCAAGTAGCTTTATTTATATATTATCTCTAGTTTGTTCAAGTCCTTTCCTTTCTATGCTCATGTTGGTGCTCTACCCTAATGCTTTCCCTTGTTATCAGTTTTGATTCTTTGATCTCAACTTGTAGAGTACTTTTATCTTTACGAATTTTTTGTGTCTTCTTTCTGTTCTTCTCTCGTTTATTAATCCTGTACCCACCCATATTTTTGGGGTTCGCATTTCCTTTGCATCGCAATTTAATCTTTATTGTGGAGTATGATAGTGTTTTGCATCTGTGTATTTAAACTTTGAGGCCTATATAAGATTTTGCATTTAAGAATAACTGAATAAGTATAGAAACTTGCAAATGAGAAGTATAAAATATTATGCATTACTGGATGTTGTTAGCATGGTTAAACAAAAATGCTAAATCACTCGCTGCCTTTGCAAGTAGGAGAGGTCCTTACGTAGCCAAAAAAAGAGAGAGAAACTAGGAGAGGTCCTTACTTAGCCAAAAAAAGAGAGAGAAACTAGGAGAGGTCCTTTATATAAAAAGAGAGAAACTAGGAGAGGTCCTTTATATATGTACTAGTAGGTATTTTAATTTGCACTAATTTTTTAAGAATTGATCTTCTTGGTGATAATACCCATATTCTTTTACACGTACATAGATGTGCCCTGTACACTAACTTAATTCAATAGTTTTTGTCTTTTCATTTTATAAGCAGTGGAGTATTAGTTTAAACTTTTTCTTGTAAGCCAGTCCTGACTGTTTCCGTAAATAAATGTGAAGTTGCCCCAGAGTTGCTATGCTGATACATGAATTAAAAGCAGCCAGATATTTGACGGTTTGACATGTATGGTAGATAGTATATCTAGAATCGCTAGTATGCCCACTCAAGTAAATGTGCATTACATTTACTTTTTTTCGTATTATTAATCAATCTTAAAGGCATCAATTCAAGTGTAGACTTATGATTTTGAGCACAAAAGGAACATGAATAGGATCCACATTTCCTATCGAAAACAGGAATGCACCCGTGACAATGAGGGCACTAAAGAGCCATTTGGATCGAACAACAAATCTACCAGCGAATTTCTGATTTTCATCTGCATGCTTCTCTTGGTGGCTAGGTATCTAGACGTGAGTGCTGATGTTCCAGCGCTGGCTCAGTGCATGCAACCACAGGCTCCTGTACCAGAAGCTTACCAACTCCTGATCGAGTCCATGGCCAGTGCCTCCTGATCATATTACTGACTGTTCACCCAGTAAGCCATTGTGATCACACTCAGAAAATGCCTTTACCCAAGTATGAAGCAGCCCTGCACGCCTGTTTTAATTACATTTGGACTTAATTTCTGGTCTCTCGACTTATACAAACAGTTATGTAACCTCGGGTAGGAATATTTCGGTTTTTCGCACGTGAGGGGTTATTTCTTGGAAGTTGCCTAGTACTCCCTCCGTCCATTAATGTTTTTCCAGTTTTGACTGGACACGTTTGCCAACGCACACTTTTAAATGTTTATATCTTGAATTTCGTATTAGTACTCCCTCCATCCCGACCAATTCTTTACATGGGGGCTGGGCACTGAGACCAAGGATAGTGGATGTAATATTGTTAAAATAAATGAAGTAGTGGGTGTAATAGTGTAAAGTGTTGAAAAAGTGAAGTGAAGTAGTGGATGTAGTAATTATTTTATTGTTAAAAGTTACTCCCTTCGTCCCTTAATACTTTTCCCACTTTCCTTTTAAGGTAATTCACAATACTTTTCTCCTTACTATTTTTGGCCATAAAAAATACTCCCTCCGGTCCATTATATAAGGCATTTGACTTTTATGCACGTAACTTTAGGTGCTTTGACTATATAGTTAAAATTATTATTTTTTAATTTTTCCTTTTCTGAATAAAAATATGATACTTTAATTTTTATTTAGAAAAAGAAATTTTAAAAAATAATAATTTTAACTATGTAGTCAAAACACCTAAAGTTACGTGCATACAAGTCAAATGCCTTATATAATGGACCGGAGGGAATAATATTCAATACCCACTACTCCTTAAAAATAATATTCAATATCCACTATTCCACCCACTAATCATTACAAATAATATTCAACACCCACTATTCTACCCACTACTCCAAAAAAATAATATTCAATACCCACTATTCCACCCACTACTCCTTAAAAATAATATTCAATACCCACTACTCCACACACTACTCCAAAAAAATAATATTCAATACCCACTATCCCTTAAAAATAATATTTAATACTCACTACTTCATACAAAAACAATATTCATTCCCCACTATCTTAAAACCCGTGAAATTCAGCAAACGGGCAAAGTAATATGGGACGGAGGGAGTACTATTTTTGGTAATGTAAAGAATTGGTGGGACTAGTGCTCCTGATTTTATCTATACTTTTCGATAACTTCCAAGCAATGCAAGTACAATTAATTTTAATGTATGATAGTGATAATGATACACATTTTAAGTGCAACAAATACAAAACGTATAGTTTCTCTCGGTTATGAAAATATTACTCCCTCTGTCCAGTGAGAACTACCCACTGGGTTTCGACATGGAGACCAAGAAATTGTATGAAAAATGAGTAAAATTTGATGAAAAGTGGATAAAGTGGTGGGACCTATCAATATTTAATAATATATTTGATATAGTGGAGGAAGTTAGTGGGTGTAATAGTGTTTTATATTATAGATTTTGAGATAGTGGAGGAAGTTAGTGGGTGTAATAGTGTTTTTTATTATTAAAACTTTACTATTTTTGGAATGGGTAAAAATGATGGGATACCCCAAAATAGTAAGTGGGTAGAAATGAATGGGACAGAGGGAGTAACAAACACATAACTCTGATATGTGTGATTCAGTGTTATGTATTGTATGATAAGCGAAAATTAACTTCACTAGAAACCTTTTAAGATATACACACAGAAGCCTAAATTCATGCGGATTTTATTCAAACGAACAATATCACATTATTGTGAAGTTAAGATGCATTGACGATCGAACAAGTGTGCTATCAAAATCTGTTGCAATGATTTCCAGTTCAACTTCAGAATGTGTCTAGGAAGTCAGGTAGGATTCTGACTTCTTGGAAACCAGAGCACATGAGCCCTTTTGATGTTCCAAAGTGTCACTATGTTTAAAGGAGTACTTGAGATATATTCGTACCTCCTAGATTTCCTCTTTTTTTTTTGTATCATGTGATTGCAGAGTCTCTGTGCTGGCTCGAAAATTCATGTGGAGCAGCTTTAGGGATGATTTGTGACTACAATGAAAAGAATTTCACCAACTCATCAAGTATTTACACAAAAAGATATAGTATTGATTTCAGTCGAGTACTATGTCATATAAAAATGGAGCCTAATATGTGATTTTTAATGCAGAGATAGAAAACTGTACAAGATTTTGTCAAACAGACACTAGTAGTAAGCTCTTGATAAACCATCCAACAAAGAACAATCGTCCGAGACAAGTGCAGCCAGTGACGGAGCCAGAGCCAAATTCCAGGGGGGTCCAAAAAATTCTGAGAATTTAAACCGCGCGAAGCGCGGATTTTTTTTCCACTAAATCATGCAAAAAAATGAAAAATTTTCACTAAATCATGCAAAAAATGGATATTTTCCACTAAATCATACAAACATGGATATAAAAGAAGACAAATAGACCATCTAGGAGGGGTCAAGAACAAGTAAATGATAGAATATATATAATTTTTTCAAAAAAAAAATTTTTTTTTAAAAAAAATCCCACAACCTAGGAGGGGCCAGGGACCCCCCTGGACCCCCCCGACCCCCCCCCCCCAGCTCCGTCACTGAGTGCAGCCACAAACATTAACCAAGAGGACACACGTTTATGTCTTGAATACAAATAACCCAGTTCGAACATTCAAATAATCAATTAATAAATCTAATAATACAAATACTATTCAAAAAAACTGCCAAAGCCTGAGGAAACCCACAAGGGGAAAAATGAAGATCTTTCGGTTGAACCAACAAACCAGTTTTCGAATTTAAAAAAATATGCAATGTACAGACAAATTACTAAATCAATAAAAAAACTTTAGGCAAAGGAGGAAACCCTGTAGCTTGAAAATTATGGTCAGAGCCACCAGAAGAAATCAAATCATCAAGACTAACAACAATAGGAGTTCTCCACTTCCACTGCATGTTTCGTTTTTACACACACCTTCTTGAAGCAGCGTCTTAAAAAAAGAAAAAAAAAAGCATGAAACGCCACATAAAGTGGCGTTTACTTTCAAAAACATAGTCTAACCTTGCGTTTTCAAACAAGATAAAAAAATAGATCCCTTCTAACGCTAATCTATTTCTTTCAAATATTCTCTTTATTTCCATCTCAAGCTCGGTCATTGGCAACGCATTAGTGTTAAGAAAAAAAAAAAGAAAAAAAAATCAAAACACAGTTTAATACTATGTCTTGGACTCTTAGGAGTGATATTTGGGATCAAGTTTTTGAATTATAATATTTGGGGTCATTTCTTTTCAAATTGTGATACATATGGTCAACACCCTTGAACAAAAATTTAAGGATAATTCAATATTTTCAAAACATAAAATTTTGTAATTTGATTAATTTTTTTTTATTTCGTAATATATACGTGATTACTGATTAGTGATTACCCATACGGCCATACCCGAAAAAAGGCTCCCAATATCACAATTTGAAACTTAATGACCCCAAATTAGGCCTGTCAATGGATCAAGAATCCGATTCGATCCGATCTAATCCGAAATTAGCGGATATGGATCCTTCAAAAAAATATCCGATCCAATAAAGATCTGATCCGATAAGGATCCGATCCGATAAGGAGCGGGTATGGATTTAGCATGATCCGACCCGTTAACGATCCGATCCGAATATATTTATATATTAAATATTTTTTATATATTATATATAATATATTTATATATAATATATAATATAAAAAATATATCTACATATCTATACTATATATATAACATATGCTATATTTATTATTTATATATATTATATAATATACTATATTTATTATTTAGTAAATATTATATATACTAGCTTATAACCCATGTGATGTACAGATTTATTTTGATACATAATGAATGTTATTGTTACAAATATATTTTTATATAATCATTATTTACAATATTTTATTTAAATTTTAATTTACATAATTTAATATAAATTTAATTAATGATATGCATGTTTTAAAACTTATAGTATAAAATTTTAAAATAAATATGTCGCCGGTGGAATTCGAACTTTAAGATTTTAGTAAATTAATTTAATCATATAATATATCTGATCATTAGATCTAAAGGTTCTGATTTTTTACTAAAAATCTAATCGTCATTATTCTTCGGAAATAATTTTGAAAAAAATCGAAACACGAATCAAGGACGAAACCATGTTAGGGATACTAGTCAAAGTACTAGTTGATCGTTAAATTACCAAATCAAATGAATTTATTTTTTTCTGAATTTTTGTAATAACATTAAAAATGATGGATTTTGACATGTTGGATCGTCGAGAAATATTTTGAAAAATTTCCAATAAAAAATATTTTAAAATAGATACCAAAAAACTTTTGTCAAAAAATATATATTTTTTTAATTAAACGGATCGGATCTCCGATCCGAAAACCCGAAACCCGAACGGATCGGGTATGGATCGGACTAAAAAATATTTGTCCCTGATTCGATCCGATCCGAAAATTTTTAATGGATTTGGATATGGATTTAGGACAATCCGATCTGAATCCGACCCGTTGACTGGCCTACCCCAAATATCACAGCTCAAAAAATTGGCCCTAAATATCTCTCCATAACAACATATGGTGTAGCGTTTTCTTTTCCTACCTAAATGCTATTTCGTTTAGCGTTTCTGTTGGTCCAGGAAAGTATTGCAGAAGGGGGGTTGAATGCAATACTAATAAATTTCAAAAACTATTTCAACAACTTAAATAGAATTTGTAATTTACTAGTAGAAGAAATGCAAACACAAGTAAAATCAAACACGAGGATTTCACAAAATAAATGTTTTATTTATTTTGCAAAGTTTTGCTACAACCTTGAGAACAAAATATTTCTCAAGCTTCGATTTCTCTAGAGATTACAGTCGTAGTCCTTCTCTGTTGTGTGATAGAATGTTCTCTTTTATAGAGTGATAGTTGGATCTTAATCTACTATTCTATCACTATCAACATGGGTTGTTGAGCTGCTGTCATATTCTTTTTGCAACTCATTACATGATTTTCTCCCATGTGATACACACAAAGTAACTTTAGATCCTTTCCACATTTGAGCCACCCAGATCTAGCAGTTGTTAAATTTATCTTGCTCTATACTTTACAGGTTGCTCCATGTGATCTCTCGAGCTTCTGTTATAGACTTTCAGGCTTGCTGTAAAGTTTGAATGTTGCAGCACGCCTGCTTCTTTTGAACATGTATTCTGTCGCTGAATTTGACTTAGAAAATTCCTAAATCAAATTTATTCTATATGACAGTATGTTTGCCGCAAAGTTTGCTGTCAAAGAATTGTTCTTTGGTTGACAGTATGAATTCCCGCAGAAGTTACTGTCAAGAATTGTACTTTGATTGACAGTATGAATTCCCGCAGAGATTGCTGTCAAGAATTGTACTTTGATTGACAGTATGAATTCCCGCAGAGATTGCTGTCAAGAATTCCAAACTTGCTGTCACAAACTATATGTAGAAGTTGCTGTCATCAGAATCTCCGCCAATGTTGCTGTCAAATGTAAACTTGCTGTCGACTTTGCAACATGCTGTTTTCTTGTAACCTTACTGTCAATACTTGACAGTAATTTTATTCTTACTGTCGAACTTCTGTATTCCTTGAGGCTTGAACATAATCGAACTTCTTCCAAGAATTACAATTATTACATGACAGTGTTTATTTAATTACAAGAATACACTTCTGGCTATGACAGTATGTTCTACTTAGTAAAACTAAGTATACCAATAAAACTAGTTAAGTTGTCTATTCCATCACCCATAAATCCCAACAATCTCCCCCAATTTGTTTTTATGGACAATAAGGACAAATTTACAAATATCATGCTGCCAACTTAACTAATATAGATCAGAAAGAATAAACTCTTCATCAATGATTAAACTGAATTTTTTTTCAAACAATGTATCACAAAAGTTCACAAAAAAAATCTTTACTTATCTTGATTTGAACTTTTCACCTTGCTCCTTTTCCCTTAGAGCTCTTCTGAGATTTTCAATTAACTCCTTTTCTTCAGGGAACTGTGCATCATCTTCATTTTCCACAATGTATTTTCTGATCATTGAGGAAGTAGTGTTTAATACATCTCTGAGTTCCATCCAGTAAACATTTTGCTTTACAATTGATCTGAATTTTAGCACATCTCCCTCCATCTTGAATCTCCTGCCAGGAAGCTGATTTAGAGTTTCCCTTCTTTGTTTGTCCAGGCTGGGATCCTCTCCTCTCCTCTGATCAAAAATCATATCAAGCTCCCAAGAACACAGTGTTTCAAGACTGTTAGTTGATCCTACCACTTGCCAGAACAATTCTTTTAGCACCCTGGTCTTCAACTTAGAAAAACTATCTATGTAGATTTCTTCTATGCCATACTTGATTCTCAGAGGATTATCTAGTACAATTGGCTGATAGTCTAATCCACTGCTGTTGATCTTGTTGAGTTGACTCCAGTTTTCCTTTAGTTGAGCTTTAATCTCATCTTCTATCTGCTGACGAGATTTTTGCCTTGATGCTAATTCTTCTCTGAATAACTGCTCTGCTTCATACATCTTCATTTCATGTTCTGAATAAGGTTTCTCCATTTCTTTCCAGTTATACTCAGGAATAGGATTGTCTTCTTCATACTCCAAACCAAGGATTTGATAGACATCATCATCATTGTGAAGTGTCCAATCACCAAACTTCTCAATAAATTCAGCATGCCTGGCTTCATAGTACTTGAGAACTTGGTCCATGATCTTCTTTGAAACATTATCATAGGTTTGCAGTAGCTCAACCATCCTTTCCAGATTGAAGAAATCAATTCTTCGTTTTACAGTTCCAGAAGTTTGAATGAATTTCTTGGAGATCACCTTTGATTTTGTTATCTGAGTGAAGTCAGGTTCCACTGTATTCAACCTTTCATTGTTTTCCCATAGAATGTATCTTGCAACTTCTTCTTTTGACTCATCAAATTCTATGGATACTGAGGTGATTGTATCTTTGACCTTCAGCTGCATCATTTCAAAGCTATTCATTCTTCTTCTCATGAGGGGTTTCTTGAGTCCTAACCCTGTAGCTTTTCCTTCTCCTTTGTAGACAGTCTTTCCCTTTATTGGTCTTTTTGACTTTCTTTTGATTCTTACTGTCTTGGATGTTTTGACAATAGGATCGTTGACAGTAACTTTTATAGGGCTTCTGACAGTGTCTTCTGTGACAGCATCTTTAATGACTGTGTCTTCATCCTGTCTGACAGCATCTTTGTTGACATCCTTGACAGCATCTTTGTTGACAGTATCTTTTTCAAGTTGTATACTGTCAATTTCCATTTCCTCTTGATTACCTTTCAATGCTTCAAGTACCTCTTCCTCTTTCTTTTCATCAACTTTCTTGCTTGTGCTAGAATTTTCAGAGGTTTCCTTTGATTCTGCTTCTTTGACTTGAGTTTGCTCTTTTGAAGAGTCTCCCAGTTCTGTTTTCTTAGATCCTCCAGCTTCACCTCCATCTTGATTGTCATCACCATCTTTTTCCAAGGTGTCATCAAAAATACAGTTTCCACCTTGAGCATTTCTGCTTGAATTTGCTTTGGCAATGAGCTTCTTAATTTTGGCACTGTATTCCATATCTCTCTTTGCCATTATCTTGTGGATATCTTTAACTGCCTGAATCCTTTCCTTGGTGATGGGTGCTTTCAGCAATAACTTAAGTACATCCATGATGACTTTGCTTTGTAGAGATGTTTTGCCTTCAAGAGTTAAGAACCCAAGTCCTTTAGTTCCTTTGGCTGTTGTCTGTTTAAAGCTTACACCATATGGCTGGAGACATACTTCTGGAAGTTTGCTGTTAACCATTGTGCTCAGTTGCATATAGAGACTTTCATCAAAGATGGTAGAGTTTTTCTTAACTAGAATCCCAAGGATGTATTACACTCTGGCAGAGAAAGTTTCTAGCAGTTGAGTTGTTATGAATATTGAATGTCCACTCTTCAGGTACACTTCAACTGCCCACCTCTTCTCTGAGCTAATCTTCACAGAAAGATTTACAATCTTTTCTTTCAAAGCTTCTGCCAACTTAGTAGGTTTTCCTTTAGATTCTGTGATTGCTTCATTCACCAGATTGTTGAATTCCTCATCCTTATTATTCAAGGTGCTCTCCATATGACTTACTGTTATAGAATCAGCTTCTTCTTGAGAGTATGTGCTTCCATCAGTCCAAGTGATAAACTCTGAAGAAGTCACATATTCAGGCAACTTGCCTTTGCCTTTACCCATCCTATTTGATTCCTCCTTTTCTCTCCATAGCCTCTCCAGTGTGGATTCTTTCTTCTCAGGAACCGGTTCACTGATTTTGATAGAGGATGCTTGATTTCTTTGTATCTGTCTTAATACCTCCTCAGATACTAACATTTTTTCCCCATCTACTTCAGTTTCAAAAAGCTCCCCAGTTCCAGAGGCTATTGCAGTTTTTACTTCTTGCTCTTGCTCCCCCTTACTCCTTTGCTCCCCCTTACTCCTTTGCTCCCCCTATCTTTCAGCTTCCCCTTGTAACTCCATTTTTCTTTCTGGTTGCTCAGCCTTTTTCTGATCTATTAATTTCTCCCCCTTAGTTAAGTTTGCAGCTTGAATCAAGGAAGAAAGTGACAGTAGTGTGGCTTGAATTTCACCAAAACCAGTCTTCACAGTAGATGACAGGGTGTCCAGCTTGCTTTCCATTGTAGCACATCGATCTTCAAGAGCTTGGAGCCTGTCATTTGTTGATGCAGAAGGACCACCAGACCTAAGCCTTTTAGGAGGAAAGGGATAAGTCTGGGGCATGAAGGCTGTTGGGGTTCTCACACTCTCAGTGTTTTTATAGATGATCTCATCATCTCTCACAAAAATTCCCTCAAGGCCTAATGCCTTTTGTTGACTGGCTCCCTCAAGATCACTCTGGACATGCTCAAGTCCCTCACCTTTTGCCAGCACATTTGGCTGCCTCTCATTTTTAGACTCACTTCTCTTTTCTTTTATCTCTCTTTTCTTTTGCTCTCCCTCACTCATCCTAGATGCATGAGTATGAGCAGTACTAGCATGCAATGAAGAAAAGAATGACTTAGATTTTACCTTAAAAGCCCTGGAGAGTGGTATGTCATCATCAGAGATGTCTTCAATTAGTCCTTCCTGGAGTTGTGATTGAGCAGTGATGACAGCATCTTTTGGAAGACTTTTGACAGTATCTTTTGTCAGAATGGTACTGTCACTTGATTGTTTGACAACACCTTCTGTTTTGTCATTGACAGCATCTTTGGCTGTGACAGCAACTTCCCTTGGGTAAGATGCTTTGAGATATTCAATCAAGATGCTGGCTGTTTCAATTTCTGACTGATTTGCACCTTGATCTATCCCAGTGTTTGATGGAGTGGTGTCCATTTCACTTTGAGAAATGGGTTCTTGTGGACCACTAGATGGGGGCTCATCCATGATTTGAGATGGATGATCAAAACCTGAGGGGTTGGTGCTGTCCCCCTCTCTAGGTTGTTTAGAAGAAACAACAGATGTAGGAATGAAAAAAGAAGATTGAAGTTCAGATTGAATAGTTGGCTGTTCCACAGAAGAAGATTGTGGAACATCAATAGTATGAATGAATTCCTCACTGTGCTCTATTTATATGTGTGTATCTTCAAATACAGGTTCCTCAAGCGTGAGTTCTTGAGTTTGTGCAGACTCTTTACAAGGTACCTTGGGAGACATGCCAATTTCAATAGATGTCCCTTGTTGAGAAGAGACACCTAGAGGTGAGTTTATTCCCCTATCATCCTCTACAGTCTTTTGGGAAACTGTAGGGTGGCTGACAGTAACCTTGGCCCTTCTAGTTCTCTTCTTCTTAGGCTCAGAAGGGGCTACTGTGGGTTCTATTTCACTACCAACCTTATTTGCTGCACTAGGTGCAGTGACTCCCTCTTGACTCTCAACTTGTTCACCAGTTGCACTCTCTAGGGTCCTTTTCTTGGATTCCTGTTTGGCCATTTTAAGGGCTTTTGGTAGTCTAGAGTCCCTAGGTGGAATGTATGGTGTAGAATGTGGGTTAACTGAATTTGGGTCCAATTCAGTCTCATTCTCAAGTGTGAAGATAGTATATCCTGTAGGTAATGGAAAACCAAGGTTGGACACTTGATTAACCATGTGTTGTGTGAAACATAGTGGAATATGTGTATTTAAATTTTGTGTGTTGAGAGAAGTGTGTGTGTTTTTCTTTAAAACAGGACATTCTTCAAAATCAGAATTATCCTCAACATTTCCATAAATATTATTAATACACATAGTTAAAAAGCGAGGATAGATGGATACCTTTTTGCCTATTGCGCTTTTCAACTGTGCCATGATTAGTTTTCCAATGTTCACCTTGTATCCATGGACTAATGAATGAGTGAGCTTCTTGATATATGATGGTATTCCATTCCAGCCTGTAGACTTGGTAGAGAACACCTTCACCATAACATAAAAAATCATACTCCACTCTTTTCTCAGAAATTTCCTGTCCATTTCTCCTGTTTGATACCACTTATCAGAAGTTTCTTCAAGTTTAGAGCCAGAGTACCCAATCTTCAGAAAGAACCTTTTTAGAGTATCATCAGTGGCCAATTCCTTAATTTTTTCTCCACTGGCTAGTACAATACCCAATGCCTCATTGATAATCTTTACTGAAAGAGAGTGACTTGCATCATCTATTTTGAACTTAATTTCTTCATCCTCTCTAGTTCCTTGAATACTTGCAGATTTCCAGAATTTTTCAATTCTAACAGTATCAATTTTGGGGGTAGAGGTTACTGCATGACCTAGGTAGGATTTATTTATGAACGAAATAAGTCCTTTGATGTTTTCACCAGCATCACTAGGAGAAAAGATACCGGCAAAGTTGGTTTGAACAACACTTTGTTTAGGTGCCATTGTTGAATGCTTTGAAAAATGAGAGAGAAAATGCGGTTTTTGGATGCAGAAGATTGAAAGGTTTTTGCAAATGAAAGTGATAGTAGATTAAACGGTAGATTCGGTTTATAATAAGAATCGATTTAACCTCTCTTAATTGAACGTGTGATAATGATATTTCCCATTAACTCCACTTGCTATATTACGTGGCAGATGCTATTAGATCGTGGATTGGAGGATTAAAAAAAATATATGTGTATATATATATAAATTAATGTATATATATATATATATCTTTCCACTATCTTTGACAGCAACTTCCCGTGACAGCAACTTTCATTGACAGTAACCTGTGCGCTTTTCTTTCTCTACCGTTTTTGACAGCAATTTCTTGTGACAACAACTTTCATTGACAGCAACCTGTGCGCTAACAATATTTCTGTCAATCAGCTTCATGAGTGACAATAAGTTTTATCTGACAGTAAACTTATCATAAAATCATGATGTCACTGTTCACACATAACTTAAGTTAAGGACACATGATTTCTTAAAATCGTATTAAGACAGACATGAAAAACTATTTTAGCATAGTCATAGCAAGCATGATATCTAAAAATCCTTTTAGCATAGTCATAGCAAACATGATATCTAAAAATCCTTTTAGCATAGTCATAGCAAACATGTTGTCTGAACAAGTAGCACATAGTACCTTAACTTCTCATGACAGTACCTTCTAGTGACAGTACCTTGAAAGTTTCTGTCATGAGCTGCGAACGAGAATTGATAAACCAGTTAGATAATCATACCTGATTTAGCATTCCTAATTCACTCACCAACCTGATAAATGTTGCTTCATCCAATGGCTTGGTGAATATGTCTGCAAGTTGCTTGTCTGTTGGAACATAAACCAATTTTACATTTCCCTTTTCAACATGCTCCCTGATAAAATGATGTCTTATATCAATGTGCTTTGTTCTGGAGTGTTGAACTGGATTGTCTGATATGGCTATGGCACTAGTGTTGTCACAGTAGATAGGAATATTTGATAGCTCTAGTCCATAATCCATTAACTGATTCTTCATCCAAAGTATCTGTTCACAGCAACTTCCAGCTGCAATATATTCAGCTTCTGCAGTAGATGTAGAAACTGAATGTTGCTTTTTACTAAACCATGACACCAATCTCCCTCCAAGAAATTGACAGCTTCCTGTGGTGCTTTTTCTGTCAATCTTGCAGCCAGCATAGTCTAAATCAGAGTATCCAATTAAGTCAAATCCAGTTTCTTTAGGATACCAAAGACCTAGATTTGGAGTGCCTTTGAGATACCTAAAGATTCTTTTGATTGCAACTAAGTGTGATTCTTTTGGATCAGCCTGAAATCTTGCACACAAACATGTAGCAAACATTATGTCTGGTCTGCTAGCTGTTAAGTAAAGTAGTGATCCAACCATGCCTCTGTAAGTGCTTGAATCCACTTTCTTGCCTTTAGGATCTAACTCTAATTTGGTGGCTGTTGAGATAGGTGTCTTTGCAGGTGATGAATCTTCTAAGTTAAACTTTTTGAGAAGTTCTTTGACATACTTAGTTTGATAGATAAAGATTCCATCCCTCTTCTGATAGATTTGGAGACCAAGAAAGAATGCCAATTCTCCCATCATGCTCATTTCATACTTGTTTCTCATTAGAGATGAGAATTTTTCACATAATTTTTCATTTGTAGAACCAAAAATTATGTCATCAACATATATCTGCACAAGTATGATGTCTTTGCCATGGTATTTGTAGAATAAAGTTTTATCCACCTTACCTCTTACAAATTGATTTTCCAGGAGAAAAGTGGAGAGTGTGTCATACCAGGCTCTTGGTGCTTGCTTCAAGCCATATAAGGCCTTGAATAGTTTGTAGACAAAATCATGCAATTTGTCATTCTCAAAGCCAGGAGGTTGTTCAACATACACTTCTTCTTCTAATTCTCCATTTAGAAAGGCACTTTTGACATCCATTTGAAATACCTTGAAATTACAGTGTGCAGCAAAGGCTAAGAAAATTCTTATGGCTTCAAGTCTGGCAACAGGAGCAAATGTTTCATCATAATCTATCCCTTCCTGTTGACAGTAACCTTTGGCCACTAGCCTTGCTTTATTCCTTGTAACATTTCCACTTTCATCTATCTTATTTCTGAAGACCCATTTTGTCTCAATAACTGATTTTCCTTTTGGCCTTGGAACCAGTTTCCAAACATTGTTTCTTTCAAATTGATTGAGCTCCTCCTGCATGGCCATCACCCAATCAGAATCCAACAATGCTTCTTCAACTATTTTTGGTTCCATTTGAGATAAGAAACACGAAAACATGCTGTCAGCAGAAATATTCCTTCTTGTCCTTACACCAGTTGTAGGATCTCCAATAATTAGATTACTGGTATGATCCCTGTTCCACTTGGTTGATTGAGGCAAGCTTCTATTAGATTGGCTTTCATTAGAATTATGATTTGACTCTCCACCACCTTCATTAGTCTGCTCATTTAGCTCAGTCTCTTCAGTTTCACAGTTTTGTTGATTGATGCCTGATATTGTCTGTGATTGAGCTGAGATTTGATTTGGATCATGAACATTGCCATTTTCTTTTTCATATCCCATTGATTGAGTGAGACTAGGTTCTTCATTGACAATTTCTTCTACTTCCAAGTATCCTTGATTCTCAAACCTAAAAGGTTGCATTTGACCGTCCTCATGTAACCCTGGAAACTTGGTTTCATCAAATGTGACATTTACACTTTCTTCAATTGTCTTGTGCTCCAATATATAGACTCTGTAGGCAGTCCTTTCTATCCCATATCCCATGAAAATGCCTTCATATGCTTTGGTATCAAACTTGCCTTTTCTTTCATGGCTATCCTTCATTAAGTAGCACTTGCTTCCAAAAACATGAAAGTACTTGACAGTAGGTTTCTTTTCTGTTAAGAGATAGTAAGGTGTATTACCATGAGTCTTGTTGATAAGAGTTCTGTTCTGTGTATAACAAGCAGTGTTGATGGCTTCTGCCCAGAAATATGTTGGAAGTTTGGCATTGCTCAACATAGTCCTAGCAGCTTCAATGAGTGTCCTATTCTTTCTTTCCACAACTCCATTTTGCTGTGGAGTTCTTGCAGCAGAGAATTGTTGAACAATCCCTTGATCTTTGCAGAAGTTTCCAAGTGTAGCATTTCTGAACTCAGTTCCATTGTCACTTCTTAGAATTTGAACTTTTGCTCCAGGGGTCTTGTCAAGTACCCTTATATGATCAATGATTTCTTGGACAGCTTCATCTTTTGATTCTAAGAATTTCACCCAAGTGTACCTAGAATAGTCATCAATCATGACTAGTGCATATCTTTTTCTGGATAGTGATTGAACATTTACTGGTCCAAAAAGATCCATGTGTATCAACTTGAGTGCTTCAGTGTTGGTGTTAACTTGTTTTGATTTATGTATTGATTTTCTTAGTTTTCCCATTTGACAATCTTCACACAGTCCTTCTTGACAGAATTCCTGTTGAGGCAATCCTCTCACCAATTCCTTCTTCATGAGCATGTTCATAGTTTTGAAGTTGAGATGGGAAAGCTTTTTGTGCCAAAGCATGCTATCACCAACACTAGCTTTGCTATAAAAGCAAAATATTCTTTCCTCATTTGTTGAATTTAGATCTGCAACAAATAGGCTTCCTTTCCTAACTCCTTTCAGAGATAGGCTTCTATCCTTCTTGTGGTAAATTGTGCATTCCATCATGCCAAAGTTGACTTTGAATCCTTTGTCAGTGAATTGACTAACACTGAGTAGATTATGCTTTAAACCTTCCACAAGAGAGATTTCTTCAATGACAACATTTCCAGCTTTTAAGCAGCCATATCCCACAGTGTAACCTTTGCTGTTGTCTCCAAAGGTTATTGTTGGGCCAGCCTTCTCGACATATTGTGATAGCAGGGATATATCACCAGTCATGTGTTTGGAGCATCCACTGTCGATGATCCACATGACCTTTTTGCTTTTCTTTCCCTGCAAGACAGATGGAGTTTAATTTGCATTTGGTACCCAAGCCTTGTTGGGTCCTGCAGACTCAGTATCGATAGAGATTTCATCAGAATTTGAGATAGCATTATCAGAAGATGGTTGCTTGACTTCCTTTATTACCCACTTAGTTTTAGAAGAAGGCTTAGTCTTTTTCTTGGGTAGAAAAACCTTATCATTATTTTTAGTGGATTCAGAAATCTTTGCAGTTTGCATATAAGAACATTTCTCAGTAGATAAAATTTGCAGATTAAAGCAGGTACTCATGGCAGTGATTTTGCATGGCATACAGTCAATGTTATTACAGACCACCATTGCTCTTTGCGAAAGGGGAGTTCTATGTAAGTTTCCTCTCAACTCTGTTGCATTAGATATGCTACTAGTTGATTTCTTACAAGAATAAGTTAAGTGATGTGAGGAGCCACAGTTATTGCAAAGTTTCCTAGGTGCCTGCTTAACATATGCATAATTATTCCTTTTATCAATGCCTAGCTTGCCATTTCTGTTCTTTGGTTTGGAGGCTATAGCCTTGAAAGTATGTTCAGAAAGTAATGTTGAGCCATTTTTGACAGTACCTTTTGTATTTGCTGTCTTGACAGTAGTTTTGAAAGTTACTGTCTTGGGCGCCTTCTTGACAGTATCTTTGAGAGTTACTGTCTCATCCTTTGAGACAGTACCTTTTGAGCACTTGGTTGGGCTGTTTGGTAAAGTTACTGTTATGGGAAATTTGACAGAATCTTTTTCTTTCTTAGATGTTCTGTCAGCCCTCTCATCTTCATCACAGAGTTCTTGATTAATAATTAGAGAAGTTTCATCAACCTCAAACTCTGTACTTTTGAAAATTGGATTGCTTACTTTATTGAGGATGTGAGGTTTGACAGTATTATTTTCATTATCATTTCTTATAACAGCCTCTTTACCAGGTCTCCTCCCATAATCATAGCCTATACCTACCTTCTTACTTTCGGTATGTTTCTCATGATACTCTTGAACTAACTTAGAGGAATTTCTAAATGCTTTTAGCTTAAATTCATTTTCAGAAATTTCTTTTCTTAGATATTCCTCTATCTCTTTAGCACAGATTAAATCATTTTTTAATCTTTCATTTTCCTGAGCTAAAGAATCAATAGAACTGGTTTTAAGCAACAACATATCATTGTTAGATCTGAGAACTTCATTTTCTTTAGTTAATCTAGCAATTTCTTCATTTGCAGCAGATAAACTAGTGTGAATATTAAACATTTCAGTACTCATTTCCTCAATGGTTTGCTTATAGTCATTTAAAGACATATCTAGTAAAACTAGGGATGGTACCTGACTTGTCGAGGTTGATGCTTCTTCATCCTCTCTAGCCATCAAAGCTAGATTCACAAATTCCTCTTCTTCTTCATCATCAGATTCATCCCAGCATTTTCCTTCAGCCACATAGGCTTTTCCTTGTCCCTTCTTGAATTGACTTCCAGTTCCTTTCTCCATTCTTTGTATTTGTTTTGGTCTTTTGCATTCAGTAGCAAAGTGACCAAGTTCATTGCAGTTGTAGCATCTAAACTTTGATCTGTCCACCATTCCTGTTTTGTATCCTCCCTTGGTGCCAGTAACAGGTTTTGATGAGCTTTCTTGGTTATATTTTGGAAATTGACCTTGAGGTTTATATGGCTTGTTCCTCCTGAACCTTATATTTTTGAATTTTCTTGCCATAAAAGCCATGGTTGGATTATCCATTTTCTCCATTTCTTCTAGAGTGAAGAATTCTTCATCTTCAACATCTTCTAGTTGAAGTACAACCTTTTCTTCATCTTCAACTACATCTTCAATTTTCACAGATGAAAATTGAGGTTGTTGATCATTTTGAATTTGCTCATTTGCTTGAAAATATGATGGTCCTTGAGCAACTAGAGCACCAGCCATGTTTGCCATCAATCCTTTGGATCCACTTTGTATGGCTTTCTTTTGATAATATTCAAGTTCATAAGATTTTAGAACTCCATACAATGTTTCAAGAGAGACAGAGTTTAGATCTCTTCCTTCTCTTATGGCTGTTACTCTATGCTCGAGATGTTCTGGAAGAGTTAGCAGAAACTTGATATTTACTTCCTTCTTTTCATAAAACTTTCAATGAATCTGGAGCTCAGCTATCAGTTTGCTAAATCTTTCAAACATGTGAGTTAAGTCTTCTCCATGCTTTCCCATAAATGCTTCATATTGTGACACCAGTATTTGTTTTTGATTTTCTCTGACCTCTTCACTTCCTTCACATAATAGTTCTATCTTTTTCCACATATCCCTGGCAGAGTTGCATGCTATTATATTTCCACTCATAGCTTTGTCCAGGGTAAGTGCATCTAGCAGAATGAGTTGCAGATGATCATCCAGTGCTACCTTTTCTTTTTCTGAGTCATTAAACTCAGTAGGCTTCTTAGCAACCCAATGAGCTGGGACTACTACATCATTAACTGTAGAGGATGGAATTTCCTTTTGAGGAATGAAGGGGCCATTTTCTAGAATACCTAGGAATAGTGGATTTTGAGCTTTGATAAATAACATGATCTTCTTTTCCATATATTGTAGTTTTCTTTATCAAAAGCTGGAATCTTGATATTACTTGACCTTTGAGTACTTGCCATTTGGATCTCAGAAATGTGTATTAATCTGAAGGCTCTGATACCAGTTGTTGGTCCAGGAAAGTATTGCAGAAGGGGGGTTGAATGCAATACTAATAAATTTCAAAAACTATTTCAACAACTTAAATAGAATTTGTAATTTACTAGTAGAAGAAATGCAAACACAAGTAAAATCAAACACGAGGATTTCACAAAATAAATGTTTTATTTATTTTGCAAAGTTTTGCTACAACCTTGAGAACAAAATATTTCTCAAGCTTCGATTTCTCTAGAGATTACAGTCGTAGTCCTTCTCTGTTGTGTGATAGAATGTTCTCTTTTATAGAGTGATAGTTGGATCTTAATCTACTATTCTATCACTATCAACATGGGTTGTTGAGCTGCTGTCATATTCTTTTTGCAACTCATTACATGATTTTCTCCCATGTGATACACACAAAGTAACTTTAGATCCTTTCCACATTTGAGCCACCCAGATCTAGCAGTTGTTAAATTTATCTTGCTCTATACTTTACAGGTTGCTCCATGTGATCTCTCGAGCTTCTGTTATAGACTTTCAGGCTTGCTGTAAAGTTTGAATGTTGCAGCACGCCTGCTTCTTTTGAACATGTATTCTGTCGCTGAATTTGACTTAGAAAATTCCTAAATCAAATTTATTCTATATGACAGTATGTTTGCCGCAAAGTTTGCTGTCAAAGAATTGTTCTTTTGTTGACAGTATGAATTCCCGCAGAAGTTACTGTCAAGAATTGTACTTTGATTGACAGTATGAATTCCCGCAGAGATTGCTGTCAAGAATTGTACTTTGATTGACAGTATGAATTCCCGCAGAGATTGCTGTCAAGAATTCCAAACTTGCTGTCACAAACTATATGTAGAAGTTGCTGTCATCAGAATCTCCGCCAATGTTGCTGTCAAATGTAAACTTGCTGTCGACTTTGCAACATGCTGTTTTCTTGTAACCTTACTGTCAATACTTGACAGTAATTTTATTCTTACTGTCGAACTTCTGTATTCCTTGAGGCTTGAACATAATCGAACTTCTTCCAAGAATTACAATTATTACATGACAGTATTTATTTAATTACAAGAATACACTTCTGGATATGACAGTATGTTCTACTTAGTAAAACTAAGTATACCAATAAAACTAGTTAAGTTGTCTATTCCATCACCCATAAATCCCAACAGTTTCTTAGAGTAATGATACATATTCCCCACTTTTGTGCAACGGACAGAAATGTGGGACACTTCATTCCACCTTTTCCATCTCCCAATGATTCACAACCACACTATAAATAAGAGAGGAAGCTATTCGAGGCAGGGGGGATGACAACTCAAGTATTATCTAAACACAAACACTCTACGTTTACCTATATCTTTCTAAAAGAACTGGAATACTCATTCTTACGCCGGAGGTGAATCGGGGGTTAACACCCTCGCATTCTTCTTCTTTTGCAGGTCCAAACAAAGGATCCACTTGGCAGAAATCTGGTTCCAATATATATATATATATACATATATATGTTATATTTTTTGTGCATTTACGTATTAAAGATGTGATTGATGAGTTTTACGATAGTTAATGTTAATACAAGTTTGTATTATACTTATACACGCATGAAGGTTTTTTTTTTGTATTGGGATATTTTTTATAATATTTAATTCGTAAATAATTACAGTAGATCTAAAATGATTAATAAGATATGGTATATGTTAGTGAATATTATAGTACATTATAACATATCCACATAAATTTATATATGTATTTATGTTTGTACAAGTTTATGTATGTATAAATATGCATATTAATTATACAGTAATTAATATATTACAAATAATGAAATATTAATAGATTATACAACATAAATGTATGTATGTATGTATGTATGTAGGTACGTATGTATGTATGTATGCTATATAGTATGTACGTATATATGTACATAATATTATAGTATATTATTATATATGCACAGAAATTTATATATGTATGTATTTATGTACATGTGTATGTATGTATAAATATGCATATTAATTATACAACAATTAATAGATTACAAATAATGAAATATTAATAGATTATACAACATAAATGTATGTATATATTATATGTATGTATGTATGTATGTAAGTATGTATGCATGTATGTATGTAGATATGCATGTATAATTAATAGTTTTGTTGTATGTATGTATGTATGTATGTATGTACGTATGTATGTATATATATAATATTATAGTATATTATTATATTTATGTTTGTACATGTGTATGTATGTATAAATATGCATATTAAATATACAACAATTAATAGAATACAAATAATGAAATATTAATAGATTATACAATATTAATGTATGTATGTATGTATGCATGCATGCATGCATGTATGCACGTATGTTATATAGTATGTATGTATATAATATTATAGTATATTATTATATATACAAATAAATTTATATATGTATGTATTTATGTTTGTACATGTGTACGTATATATAAATGTGCATATTAATTATACAACAATTAATATATTACAAATAATGAAATATTAATAGATTATACAACATAAATGTATGTATGTATGTATGTATGTATGTATTTATATATGTATGTATATGTATGTATATAATACGTATGCATGTATAATTAATAATTATGTATGTATGGATGTATGTATGTATGTATGTATGGATGGATGTATGTATGTATGTATGTATGCATGTATGTGTGTATGTACATATTCATGTATACTTATTTAGGTATGTGTATGTATAATTAATAATTATGTATGTATTGTATGTATGTATGTGTGTACGTATGCATGTATAATTATTTATGTGTCTGTATGTATAATTAATAATATGTATGTATGTATGTATGTATGTATGTGTTTATGTATGTAGATAATGATTTTTAATATATGCTCAAATGCTCACATAGCTTAATTGGTTATGTTGTTGAATTTAGCCTGTGAATAAATTTGCTCAGGGAAACCCCTTGTTGGTGTATTAGATATATAATAGAATATTTTTACAAATATTTAGAGTTAGGTTTGGAGTGAGGTTCGGAGAGTCCGAGCCTGTGAATAAATTTGCTCAGGGAAACCCCTTGTTGGTGTATTAGGTATATAATAGATAGATTTTGTGTTTTGCCCTTAATATTTTCAGCTTACCAACACATATACGAACGAATACAACTGAGAGCGGGATAGCTGAGAGAGACAAAGAGAAATATAGAGATCGAGCGAGTGAGAAGAGATAGCGAGATTCAGACTCCGCGAGAGAGAGATATATATACGCTGTGGGAGATACCGACTGCGCGGAATTGGGGTTTTGCGATGAATTAGGGTTTTGCCAATTAGACTGTTCAATTCATCTATATCTGCAAAATCATGGAAATTAATGTATGTTTTCTTCTTCTCTTGCATTTACAATTTCTTTTACTTACTTAATTTTCAGTTTTCACCTGTTAT
Organism: Kitagawia praeruptora; assembly: GCA_037693485.1. NCBI lineage: Eukaryota > Viridiplantae > Streptophyta > Magnoliopsida > Apiales > Apiaceae > Kitagawia > Kitagawia praeruptora. The sequence goes on from CM075349.1 coordinate 1,655,467, forward strand.
TTTCAGTAAAGACGTATATCATTGTGTGCATGTATGAGATTCTGGTTTTTTGTGTGTGTGAATTTGTTCCTGTGTAAATAAATAAATACATCTCCTTGAATACATTATACACCAGCTTTTATTACCTCTCCCACACAAAGTGTGCAGAGGTCTCAGTTGGAGCAAGAAATGGAGAGGGAAGAGTTAGAGACACTGGTTTTCCAGAGCATTACTCTAAATGGCATCTTAGATCAAGTTTCGATGCTCTGGAACTTGATAAAACTACTGTTTATCGTGCCCTTATTAAGACTGATGATGAACATTTGTTTGGTAATGTCAGTTATGTTGTTTGTGGAGAGAGTGTATATGGCAATTGTCAAGCTCTTCATCAAATTGTTAAGACGAAAACCCGAAAAGAATTACAAATGGGAAGCCATGAAGGATGATATCCTTCATGAATTTTACATGAATTTCACATGTACCCCGTGCCCAAACAAACAAGGGGACACATACTTTCCATTTGCCTATGGGAGAGTGTACAGTGACACTTCAGGATGTCGGGGTTCTTCTTGGCCTTCCTATTGATGGTCAGCCTGTTATGTGTGATCCCAGCTCTAGCCCTGATATGACTTGTGCTGATACTGTTGGTTCTATATTTGGTGTCGTGCCTCCAACGACTCGTTTTAATGGATCTAGACTGCAGTTGAGTTGGTTCAGTTCCACTACTCGTCATGTTTTATCTGAGGATGCATTTGATGATGAGGTGAGGCACCACACTACATGTTATTTGATGCAGTTGCTTGGGGGATGTCTACACATAAAATTTTATAATTTGATTAAAATTTCTTTTTATTTCGTAATATATACGTGATTATTGATTAGTGATTACCCATACGGCCATACCCAAAATTTGGATTTGAAAAGAGAAATAAATTGTCACATCAAAACAGTAGCGGACCAAAATCTTTCTGGGCCAGTGATTTTAGGTTTGGTAGAGCCTAAAACTAACGCAACACCCAAAATATCTTGAACAAAGGGCTGAGGGCAAAGCCCCCCCCCCCCCACGTGGCCCAAAAGGTCCCCAGTGACACGTCTACCTCTCCCCCTGTCAAAAGATATTATCAGTTTTTCACATGCACCACGCCCTAGCAGCCTAGCTTCACTAGTTGCAAGGGGAGAGTGAGTTGAAGGAGTGGGTTACGGCTGTTGTCTATCCCGGTTTTGAGGGTAGTTTAGAGGAGCAATCGCCAAGAACCCAAACTTGAAAGATGGCTTATTTTTTTTAGATTTTATAATAATAGTATTGAAAAAAATTGATACAATAAAAATGTAAAAATTAGAAGAAATTTTTTCACTTCAACAATGACATACTTTTTACCCCTATATAAAGTTTAAATTCTTCATGAATAAAGGCCTCCAATATCATAATTTGAAAGAAAATGGTCTTAAATACCACAACTCAAAAATTTGGCCCCAAATATCACTCCAAACACTACATCGTGTAGCATTATTTTTTTGTTTTACTAAAACGCTAATGCGTCTTGTGTTTGCTTCTTTCCTTTTTTTTTTTAAAACAGTAGCAACGCTACTTTAGAAACTGTTTTCAGGTGTTAACACTACTTCATTTAGCGTTTAGGTTATTTAACGCCACTTCATATGGTGTTTTGCGATGTTTTTTTTTAATTTCTCATAAATATATATTTGCAAATAGTATTAAAAAATTAATAACTAAATGGCAAACTAAAATTTTGTTTTTGTATTAAGTCCGACGGCCTGATTTTTGTATTTCCTTAGGGGTTCAATAATTAACCTTTGGGATTCAACGTTTTCATTTTTGGTTTTAGAAATATTCCGAACGACGAATAAATCGTATACAAACTTAGGGTTTAGGGTTGTTTATAACCCTAAACCCTAATTTATCATGATTTTTAAATGCGTTAGCGTTTAAAAATCAGGCCGTTGGATTTAATTTTTTAGTTAAATTTTTATAAATTTATAGAATGCAATTTTAATTAAATTTAGGGATTCAACAATTAATTGTTGGGGTTCAACGTTTCCATTTTGGGTTTTAAAAATATTTAGAACGACGAATAAACGAACTTTAAAAAACATAAATTTATATTTTAATTGACTATTTGTAAATAAGTTTTTTAATATTTGTTTACAAATATATATTTAAAAAAACAAAAAATTAGGAAAAAATATAATACGATTTAAAAGGTGACTCAAATATATAAAAATTGATATGAGGAAAAAAAATAAGTTGAAGAAAAGTACCTCAAAGCTACTTAAATTTTTTGAACTAAAACTAACTTTAAGTTAAAAATTTTAAGGTTAGACAAACACGTTAAAATCACTTTTAAGTAGATAAAAAAAATTGAAGGAGGGCCAAACGGGCTCAATACCTCGAATTTTGAATGTTAAGCTTCCAAGAGAAGCTTGATATGTAGTGGCATTTTTGAAATAAAGCTGAACAGTAGGGGTAAAGATTTTAAATTGCAAATTCAAACTTCTCACGGAAGCTTCACGTGCAGGTGCAGTAGCAGCAGTACTTTGACAAAACAGATTATAATATATAAAGATTGTAATAACATAACAAAACCACAAATTATAATATCAAAAATTCAAACCCTAAACATCCCGTCCGCTGCTACCTCTCAAAACCCTAAACATCCCGCCCGCTGCTACCTCTCCGGTCGATATTCTCCAGTCCACTCAGGTAAAGTTCTTGAACTATGTTGAATTCTTTAAATATGTTTGAAGCTTGAATTATGTTGAGTTTGATGGTCCATTTCGATTACCAGTTCTTGAATTATGTTGAAAGCTTGTAATATTTAATTATTTTTTGACAAATTTGTGATTTATGAGTTTGTTTTGTATGATGAAATATATAGGGTTTGTTTTTATGTTACTCATATATTAATTACTTGTTTGTAACATGTATCCATTGTTGTTGATGTTAACTGTATATAAGGAGAACTTGAGTTATGTTTGAATCAATTCTATATTTGATTTATGTCTACGGCTTGTAATCTTGAATTATTTTTGGGTCAATTTGTGATTTGATGAGTTTGTTTTGTGTGATGAAATATATAGGGTTTGTTTTTATGTTGCTCCCATATTAATTACTGGTTTGTGACATGTTTCCATTGATGTTATGTTGCAGGGAGAGAACTTGTGATCCAAAAATAAATGACCAATAAACAGGAACCGGAGGATACATCAGGTATGGTGTATTATACGATTACTGTTTTCAAAAGATATTAGTTGTTTCGTTTTCAGGATATATGACTATCGTTTATAAAACAGGGGAGGAGCGCCAAACGAGGAGTTGGCGTGCATATCTTAAGATGTTGCAGGGAGAGAACTTGTGATCCAAAAATAAATGACCAATAAACAGGAACCGGAGGATACATCAGGTATGGTATATTATACGATTACTGTTTTCAAAAGATATTAGTTGTTTCGTTTTCAGGATATATGACTATCGTTTATAATATAGGGGAGGAGCGCCAAACGAGGAGTTGGCGTGCATATCTTAAGAAACACCCCATAGCCAAAAGGCCAAGGGTTGCTGTTGAATGGCAATCAGATAGAAGAATGTCTCGTTCAATTCCAGAAATTCCAGAAAACATTTTAAAGCTTTCATTTCTTGTAAATCCTCCTGAATGGGAATATTACTTGTTGGTCTTCACATTTAAAGCCACGTTTCCACTAAACTTTCTCAAAGACGAAAGAACAATTTCGGGGCAACCCACGATGTGTATTCATGGGCCGTTTCCACTCCATGTTCAGGTCCTCGCAGATTCGTTAATGGAAGATAACATGAAGATTAATCATTTTATCCTTTGGAATGATATGATTTCGAGGCTTCCAATCATCGTCCTTGAATAAAATTGCAATGTCTTTCAAGCTGAAAAAACCTGGTCTATGCGTAAGTTTTGAAAACTTGACTTTAACTGTGAAGTTTAAAGAATCTGTTAAAACTTGATTAAAATCCAAACATTTATAGATGCCTCCGACTACATAGCCACGATCAACCATAACTCTCTCAATTTCTTGTATATAGCGCATTCCAAGAAATAGAGCATTCTGTATTGGACCTTTGTATAACGGCTGTTGAAATTGTGTTTATGGGCTTCATAGTCCAGATATTTTGCATTGCTACTGAGGTTTTTTCCAAGATTGGTCCACCAGATATCAAACAAAGGTTCATACCTGACAAGTTCCCCAAGAGGTTCAGGAGGGCTGTTCTCATCAAAATATTATTTACCGTTTCATTGACAAAATTTAACTGAAAGTTACTATAGTCAAACATCTATTAAAATTTACATTATTATTGTTATGTTGATACTAAAAGTTTGTTTTCAAAATATTAATTTATTATGAATTTAAAATTTATTGATTATTAATATAACGAGATTTTACTATACTACTTAATATTAATTTATCGTGGATTATAAATTTATTATTTATTAATTTAACAATATTTTGCTGTACTAAAATTTAGCTTCCAATTAAAAGAGAAGTGAGTTTTAATTAGTAAAAACCAAGTTATACTTTGGATAAAGAAGATTACGAATATCAAAAATATTTATTGCTAGCTTATGTCCACATTTTTTGCACTTGATATTAGGTCTCCACTAAAACTTGATTTGTGGGTATGATTTGTTTTTTTTTTGCAGTATGAACATGTTGGATATACATTACTGTATCAAATCTTCATTTTTATCATCCTTCTTCGATCTTATTTTTGCAATGAATTAACCATTTGTCAATGAAAATTTTGACAGATCTTTGGTACTTTTAAACATAAATTTTCTAAAATTAAAAATTTAATATTTTATTTTCGATATGGAATTCGATTAAAAAATGGAGAGAAAATTCGTTTTAGGGATAGTTAAAATTCCAACCATTTTTATTGATTAAAAATGTTCAAAAAATTCACTTTTTAAACAATTATTACGAATAGACATAATGTTCAAAATGTAATTTAATCAGGTCATAATTAAAACTTGATAGACATAAAAATATTGAGTGACTAGAGGATGCAATTAGTCATTTTGAGGGTGTTTGGGATTGCTTAAAATAAGTTACTTTTGACTTAATGGAGGTGTTTTTAACTTAAAGGAGAAAGTAAAGTTGTTTGCTTTAAGTTGAATGAAAGTGTTTGGGTAATTTTGCTTAAAGTTAAATGGAGGTTTAATAATTTTGACTTAAAGTGAAATTTGACTTAAAAAAATTTTAAATTCATAATATTTGAACTTTACAAGAATTGTAAAAAAAAAAAGAAAAAAAAAACACCATAAGTCATAAGTCATAAGTTAAAAGTACCTAAATGGAACTTCTGACTTAAAGCAGTTTTTTAACTTAAAGCGGGCTTAAAGCCATGGTAGACAAACACACTAAAAATGACTTAAAGCCATAAGGACTTCTTAGAAGTCGTTGCCAAACAGGCTGTTTATTGTGATAGCTTTTACGGTTGACTTGGGCTCTGTAACTCTGTTTATAATTTTCCTTTATCTCTCTGGCTAATATAAAACTGGTACCATATCTATGAATTACATCTCTTATTTATTATTATTATTATTATTATTATTATTATTATTATTATTATTATTATTATTATTATTATATGGGTAAAGAGTTTCTACCTGACACTGTAGGAAACTTTTTTACAGTGTCGCCTTAAAATCACGATTTTGCTGCACATAAGATATGCAAACTGATCGTTGAGAGATGGAGAAAAATACAGTGAAGTCAGATTTCAAAAAAAATTCACTAATTAACGGGAAAAATCAAATTAAAAATGGAGGAAATTAGGTGGGATTGTGTGTGTGAGGGTGTATTCGATTTGTGTGTGATGCCCTAGCGGGGCCATTGGATTAGATTAATTTATGGCCCAGATTTAATTTAAGGCGATACTATAGAAAAGTTTCCTACCGTGTCAGGTAGAAACTCTTTTTCCTTATTTTTATTATATTTGCTTGTAATGACACTGACTAAGAGCAAGTGTGTTAAAATAGGTGGAATTATTGTTATAATTTAGCACAAAAAAAGTGATTTTTTATGCTGAAATAGCACCATATCTCCAATGATTTGTGCTAAATCTTGTTCTAAATTTTATAACTCTCCAAGTATCCCACTATTTTGAATATAGGTAGAAAATTGATGTACCTCATCTACCATTTCCCTCCATTTCTTCACTTTTTGATGATGTGGCAAATATAGCTCCATTTATATTACCATTGTGCTATCTTAGCACAAAATTTATCACTCCATTAAATAAATAATTTTTACTTTTTATGTTATAATATAACTATAATACAAGATATAGCACACCTTGGACGAGCTCTAAGTTGTCGAAAATAAAGAAGGATGTGGTTGTTGGGGTTAAAGATACTAAGGAAATTGATAATGATTTCTTCTTGGTGGTTGTCAAGATTTCCGATCATCAGGTTCATTTTGTTTTTTTTTTTAAATTCTTTTACTCTCTATAAGTTTTATATTTTGTGCAAGTGTGTTTATGTTTGCTAATTTGTCATTTGGCTGTTGTAACTCTTACTTGGTTGTGTATGGCTGTTTCAACTCTTACTTGGTTGTGTGCTCTACTAGTTGAAAACAGAATCCGAAGGATTAGTTAATATGAAAGACGTAATATTTGGCAAAAGCTCAAGTAGAATGTCATATACAGACTATAGATAAGAAAGCTTCGAATGAGAGATGCACTTATGTTGAGTCTTATTAGTCTTAGTTTTAATGATACTGGGTGACTTAGTATGTTTTGGCTCTATATAAGAAGTATAAGGCTGTAATTCGAGTCGGGTGGCTCGCGAGCCTACCCGGCTCGAACTCGTTTAACTGAACCCGGCTCGACTCGAGCTCGTAAACGAGTCGAGCTCGGCAGCGATTTTAGGCTCGTTTATATAAACGAGCCGGTCCGGGTATGTGCCGAGCTCGAATGAAACCCGGCTCGAAAACTCGAACTCGACCCGGCTCGACTCGAACTCGACCCGGCTCGAGCTCGTTTAATTTTTTTTTTGTTGTTTTTCAAAATATTGTTTCTATTTTTTAAAAAAATATTTTTGGACGATCCAACCGTACGGATGTCAAGATATATCTAATTAAATGATATTCCTAAATTTTCAAAAAATAAAAGATTAATTTGGTTGGAGATCTTAATAGAACACTTCTATATTGTCTTGTATTCGTAACTAGTGCTTCGTCCCAGATTATTGTTTCTATTCTTTTAAAAATATTTTTCGACGATCCAACCGTACGGATGTCAAGATATATCTAATTAAATGATATTCCCAAATTTTGAAAAAATAAAAAATTAATTTGGTTGAAGATCTTAATAGAACACTACTATATTGTCTTGTACTCGTAACTAGTGCTTCGTCCCAGATTATTGTTTCTATTCTTTTAAAAATATTTTCGATGATCCAACCGTACGGATATCAAGATATATCTAATTAAATGATATTCCCAAATTTTCAAAAAATAAAAGATTAATTTGGTTGGAGATCTTAATAGAACACTTCTATATTGTCTTGTACTCGTAACTAGTGCTTCGTCCCAGATTATTGTTTCTATTCTTTTAAAAATATTTTTCGACGATCCAACCGTACGGATGTCAAGATATATCTAATTAAATGATATTCCCAAATTTTGAAAAAATAAAAAATTAATTTGGTTGGAGATTTTAATAGAACACGACTATATTGTCTTGTACTTGTAACTAGTGCTTCGTCCCATATTATTATTTCTGTTTTTTTAAAAATATTTTTCGACGATCCAACCGTACGGATGTCAAGATATATCTAATTAAATGATATTCCCAAATTTTGAAAAAATAAAAAATTAATTTGGTTGGAGATCTTAATAGAACACTACTATATTGTCTAGTACTCGTAACTAGTGCTTTGTCCCAGATTATTGTTTCTATTTTTTTAAAAATATTTTTCGATGATCCAACCATACGGATGTCAAGATATATCTAATTAAATGATATTCCCAAATTTTGAAAAAATAAAAAATTAATTTGGTTGGAGATCTTAATAGAACACTACTATATTGTCTAGTACTCATAACTAGTGTTTTGTCCCATATTATTGTTTCTATTTTTTTAAAAATAATTTTCGACGATCCAACCGTACGGATGTCAAAATATATCTAATTAAATGATATTCCCAAATTTTTAAAAAATAAAAAATTAATTTCGTTGGAGATCTTAATAGAAACTCGTTAGGCTCGTTTAACAGCTCGTTAGGCTCGGCTCGTTTAACAGCTTGTTAGGCTCGGCTCGTTTAATAGAACTCGACCCGACTCGTATAACAGTAACTCGCCTCGACTCGTGAGGGCTCGCGAGTAGCTCGACCCGACTCGTGTAACAAACGAGCCGAGTTCGGCGGGGATTTTCGGCTCGTTTAATAAACGAGCTCGGCTCGACTCGTCAGAAAAAGCTCGGCTCGATTTAAAGCTCGGCTCGAACTCGCCCGGCTCGACTCGAATTACAGCCCTAAAGAAGTAGCTACATTTGGACACCCCTACCCTTGTTCTTATTATCTCTGGATCTTTTACCTCATCCGTCTATGCAGTTCTTGTTTGAACTTTTCTCATTGATTAACTTTAGTCCTACACACCTTCATTTTTGCTTTTGCACCAATCCACATCATCAGGGATGCACTTCCATTACACCTCACCCTTTATCATAAAAAAATTGGTATTTACATTCGTGTATTATACAAACTTTGGATGGAGCGCCTTAAGAGATGTTACATGAACTTACTTAAATGTATGTGTTGTATTAAAGGAAAATATTTAGGAAAATACTAGAGGCCCCAAATTGGGTACAAAAAAAATTACAAAATGCCATGTGTCTTAAGTTAATTGGTTATAATTAATTGAGCCCCCTGTATACACATTAACTCCACCAATTAAATCTTTCCAAACTGCCAAATCACTCCTGCCATGTCATTTTGTAACTTTTTTTGGTACCCAATTTGGTGTACCTAGCACTACTCAAATATTTAATATAAATTTGCACAATGATGTCAATCTTATCTATTTTAATGCCTCTATTAGAAGTTGTTAATATGATTAAGTAAGACTAATGTTCTGGCCTCTGGGTGTGATAACAATAACATACCCATTTTCACTTTTTTTTTTTTTTTAATCTTTAAAGCTAATTTTAATTTGATGTTTTTTATACTCATTTATTAAGTGAAAATTTTAATTTCATGACTCGTTTGGTGAAATTAATGTGATAATGCAAGTCGTGGTTATTTTTGTAACCAACTTATGCGTCCTCCAAAGTTGTTATTTCTGCTGATACATGGATTGATGGTAGATAGTATTTAACTTGGATCAAGGTTTGACATGTACAGAACTGTAAATGTTTTAATTACAGACAATAGTATGCCCACTTCAGCAAATGTGATTTACATATTCCTTTTATATTAGTTTAATGCTTTGAGAAATTTTATTCCGTCGTGTAAATTATTTAGTCTTAATGAGTTCCTGACAGCTTTATTTGCAAACAGAACTAGTTAGTGAGACAAAGAACCCTGGAATGCACGACCTTTCTTGTTAGAAAAGCTTTCGTCTATGATATACTTCATAGGGTGTATTCATTTGAGATTTTGATGGATTTTAATGGATTATCAAAATCAGCGGGTATTCATTTGAGATTTTAAACAATCCTTTAAAATATGCAGGTATTCAATTCAGATTTCAAATAATCTTTCTAAATCTGTGGATATTCCATTGAGATTTTAAAAAATCTTCTAAAATCCGTAGGTATTCAATCAAGATTTAAAACAATCCTTTAAAATCTCAAGGTATTCAAAAAGTCATGGATTTTTTTGGATTATATAAAATGATAGATTTTGATGAATTTGCTAGTGTATTTTTTATTTTTTGAAATCCAGCCAAATTCTGCAAGATTTTGAAGGATTTTACTAAAATCAACGAGACTTTACATAGACTCTATAGGATTTCACATAAAATCAGTCAAACTCTACGTAAAATTAAAATCAACAAAAATCTTTCAAAATCCATCGATTATTATCAATCCGTTAAAATCTCAATTGAATACACCCCCTAAGCTTTTGCAAAAGCGGTGACTGGTATCAGACTTGTCAGAATATGCAATCATTTTCTTCACTGCTAATTTGTTGAAAGCCACTTTAGTTGTTATACCGCTTAGTGTGTTGTTAAGAAAGTGCTTTATTAGCATTTAAGAATTGATCATAATTGCAACCAATCTGTATTTCAAGGCTTTGGTTTTTGTGTTCATCAGGGACTGATGCAGGATAAATTTTGGAATTAAATACTTCTATTTTTATAAGGAAATCATATAAAAAGATAAATTTAGGCGATCCACCTCTGGAAGTACAGATAAAATGGGCCGTGTCAGACCCGATACAACCCAATGGGAAAGTCCCCAAAACTATTGGAAACACAAATTTAATCAATATCAATATCAACAAAGCCATTGTTGTTACCAGAACAGACACAAAATCGAAGAAAATTTAATCAATACTATAGTTATGCAAGTAAACACAAATAACATACAAGTAAAATTATGTAAATATACAGTATATTAAAAAATTATATATATATAATGAGAGTCCCACTCTATGGAGAACCATCTTACGTGGAGAACCGTGGAGAACCACTTAAAATGCATTAAAATTGTCCTTTATATAAGGCCCATGGCGGGGCCCCTTTACAAAAAAGTCTTATAATTCACTTTCACTGTTCACTATCACTGTTCACTTTCTCTATCCATTTGTCAAAGAAAAAAAAAAGAAAAAAAAAATTCACTGTTCACGTGATGACGTGGCAGTGGATTTCACTGGTTAACGGTGCTTCGCACCTTCTTGTACGGCGCTTCGCGCCTTTATCATTCTAAAGTTGTAAGGAATGGCAATCAATGGTAAAAGGCAATAGACGATTGACGGGTGTGTCGAGAGCCTTCGGCCCTCATGACTAACTAACTCATCCGTTTACTGTCTTAAATGCTTCGCATTTCCACGACAAGTTTTTTTTTTTTTTTTTTTTTTTTTTTTTTTTTTTTTTATGGATAGAGCCAATTATTTTAAACATTTTTTGTGAAGGTACCCTTGGCGGGGTCCTTATATATAAAGCAATTTTAATGCATTTTAAATGGTTCTCCACGGTTCTCCACGTAACATGGTTCTCCATGGAACAATGGCCTATATAATGATAACCTTGCGAGATGATATCTGAATTAGGGTTATTGAAAAATGATATGTCTCACACATATATATAATTGTGTAATGTAAATGTATATATTATATGTTAAAAATTTTGGGACCACCAGAAACTAACCCAAATTTTTCGGGTAAGTTTTCACTCATATAGAACCCGATCAGAACTATGTAGCAGTATTTATTGGTTGTGCCTTGTTTCTATCATTTTAAAGTGAAGGTGCTTTTGTTACGGAAATTATTAGTACTCAGTTTGGTGAGAAAGAATGATAATCCCTGTTCTTTGTCACTTGTGTTACTTATTGTTATGTCATATTTTGGCATGTCTAATAATCTCCCAAAATTTCAGATAATTATTAATTATTAATTCAGATTAATAATTATTACTTAACCGCTAAGTTTTATCCTCTCTCTGAAATGAGCAAAGAATCAATCTTAATCAATTAATAACGGAAAATATCTTCAAACGATATTCTTCAAATCAGGAAGATATCACAACGATAAGATTAAATCAGATAAAATCAATTATTATCCACATTAACGTAACTTATCCCTTAAGTCTCTCGGGATAAGCCCAATTAATTCACAGAACTGCGTGGGGCTTGATCCTATATAAACATATAGGTACGCAGACATCTTGGGACGATATGGGATCCGATACACGAGACAAATCGAGACACCTGCCAAGTCGAGCCCCCTCTTTTTTCATAAACCCTAATCCCCTAAAACGGTCACATAAACATACAAATCGCTCTATTATTCCAGCAACCCTCCGATTTCGTGTTGTTACGAAATTCCTCCCACAACATTTGGCGCTAGAAGGAGGGGCTAATTTATTATTCGAGGAGGACGAATAATTACAAAAAAATCACGGGGGTTTTGGGTTTGATCCGTACAGACACAAAGAACCGAGGTGCTTCAACAGTAAAAAAAACATTTTCCAATAGACACACGGCGGCTGTGATTTTAAAGCGGGGCAAGGCAGTGGTTAATGTATGACCAGAGAAGGAAAAAAAACAATCAAGTTATCTTGAAACACAGTTACACAGGACGTCAAGACGTGAAGCAGGGATCAAAACTTAAAAAAAAAAAAGTGCAACAAAAACAATGGGTGCAATTTGCAAGTGCAAAGGCAGCAAAGGAACATGACGGGTGGCTTGTTCGTGGGACCAACTCTGAAAAAAAAAAAATTAAAGAAAAAAACGGAGCACTAGAAAGGCAGCAGTGAGGGAAGCAGCGAAAGACAACACCGGTCTCTTAAAAAAATAAAGATACGTTTTATTATCTCTCCTCGATTTAATTTTCTGTAAATTAGAAATATTATGTCATGCATGCATGATATTATGTTTTTTTAATATTTTTCAGGAAAAAAATATTTAGTTATTCAAAAATTCGTGCGAGCAATAGATATTTTTATGCTTGTAAAATTATTGCGATTTAGAAAATATCGTACGAGATATTTATGTTGATGAATTGCGGATATTTATGCTGATTGATTGTGGATTTATTTTACAATCCCGTACGAGCTGCATGTTTAAAAGAAAAATTATATATGCGAGACACATAATTTTGTAAAAGATTTTCTACAAAAAGGAGCATTATTTTCGAAGAAAATAAATATCGCGACATTCCTAAAAGAGCATATTTATTATTGCATTTGGATTTGCAAAAGATTTTTCATATATCATCGTGATAGTACATATATGACAAAAATATTTTCAAACTTGCAAATTAAGTTGTCAAGTAGGGTAGCCTGGACAAGCTATAGATTCTCGCAATTCTACACGCTTGAGTAAAGTGCAGCACCCTCTGGATTATTATTGAAGGCCCATGAACAGATCTTGAGCTCAAGGTCGCATGGGTGGGAAGGCATCCCTATGCAAAATATCTTTCAGACATGCACAGCCAACGCGCGTGCAAATTTCACCAGAAAGTTCACCAGAATTACATCTACAGCTCTTAGTGAAGACCTCGCCAGACACATCCTTATGTGGTTGCATCAGACACTTGAAAAGCATGTATGCCAATTCGGGATATATACAAATGTCAAGGTCCTAACTAGACAACAAGGATCGCAAAGGATTTCAAAAATATTATATATGCTCACACATTTGAAAACCTTGGCAAATATATATCTTATAGTGATCATCGCATGCTATCATACTTGCATCTGCATACGCCTAACGAGCACAGTGGTGCTCCGAATGTTTTTTCTAATCATCTCTTTTCAGTTTTTCAGCGACTCTAAGAAATTTGGAAGCTAGTTCTCCATTGCAACAAGCTACACTGAAGAACTGGGGGCTAGTTGTTATGCCATATTTTGGCATGTCTAATAATCTCCCAAAATTCTAGATAATTATTAATTATTAATTCAGATTAATAATTATTACTTAACCGCTAAGTTTTATCCTCTCTCTGAAATGAGCAAAGAATCAATCTTAATCAATTAATAACGGAAAATATCTCCAAACGATATTCTTCAAATCAGGAAGATATCACAACGATAAGATTAAATCAGATAAAATCAATTATTACCCACATTAACGTAACTTATCCCTTAAGTCTCTCGGGATAAGCCCAATTAATTCACAGAACTGCGTGGGGCTTGATCCTATATAAACATATAGGTACGCAGGCATCTTGAGACGATATGGGATCCGATACACGAGACAAATCGAGACACCTGCCAAGTCGAGCCCCCTCTTTTTTCATAAACCCTAATCCCCTAAAACGGTCACATAAACATACAAATCGCTCTATTATTCCAGCAACCCTCCGATTTCGTGTTGTTACGAAATTCCTCCCACAACACTTATCAATAAATCTTCTTTTTATTTTTAATTTGAAAAATAGGTTATGGAACTATCCTTAAAATGTACCTTAAAATGCGTGTCAAATCCCCTGTCCCCCAATGTATACAAACTGTTGGGACAGAGGGAGTAATAGATTGGTAGAGCGGGAGTATCAAGTAGCTTTATTTTATATATTATCTCTAGTTTGTTCAAGTCCTTTCCTTTCTATGCTCATATTGGTGCTCTACCCTAATGCTTTCCCTTGTTATCAGTTTTGATTCTTTGATCTCAACTTGTAGAGTACTTTTATCTTTACGAATTTTTTGTGTCTTCTTTCTGTTCTCTCGTTTATTAGTCCTGTACCCACCCATATTTTTGGGGTTCGCATTTCCTTTGCATCGCAATTTAATCTTTATTGTGGAGTATGATAGTGTTTTGCATCTGTGTATTTAAACTTTGAGGCCTATATAAGATTTTGCATGTAAGAATAACTGAATAAGTATAGAAACTTGCAAATGAGAAGTATAAAATATTATGCATTACTGGATGTTGTTAGCATGGTTAAACAAAAATGCTAAATCACTCGCTGCCTTTGCAAGTAGGAGAGGTCCTTACGTAGCCAAAAAAAGAGAGAGAAACTAGGAGAGGTCCTTACTTAGCCAAAAAAAGAGAGAGAAACTAGGAGAGGTCCTTTATATAAAAAGAGAGAAACTAGGAGAGGTCCTTTATGTATGTACTAACTAGTAGGTATTTTAATTTGCGCTAATTTTTTAAGAATTGATATATGTTCTTGGTGATAATACCCATATTCTTTTACACGTACATAGATGTGCCCTGTACACTAACTTAATTCAATAGTTTTTGTCTTTTCATTTTATAAGCAGTGGAGTATTAGTTTAAACTTTTTCTTGTAAGCCAGTCCTGACTGTTTCCGTAAATAAATGTGAAGTTGCCCCAGAGTTGCTATGCTGATACATGAATTAAAAGCAGCCAGATATTTGACGGTTTGACATGTATGGTAGATAGTATATCTAGAATCGCTAGTATGCCCACTCAAGTAAATGTGCATTACATTTACTTTTTTTCGTATTATTAATCAATCTTAAAGGCATCAATTCAAGTGTAGACTTATGATTTTGAGCACAAAAGGAACATGAATAGGATCCACATTTCCTATCGAAAACAGGAATGCACCCGTGACAATGAGGGCACTAAAGAGCCATTTGGATCGAACAACAAATCTACCAGCGAATTTCTGATTTTCATCTGCATGCTTCTCTTGGTGGCTAGGTATCTAGACGTGAGTGCTGATGTTCCAGCGCTGGCTCAGTGCGTGCAAGCACAGGCTCCAGTACCAGAAGGTTACCAACTCCTGATCGAGTCCATGGCCAGTGCCTCCTGATCATATTACTGACTGTTCACCCAGTAAGCCATTGTGATCACACTCAGAAAATGCCTTTACCCAAGTATGAAGCAGCCCTGCACGCCTGTTTTAATTACATTTGGACTTAATTTCTGGTCTCTCGACTTATACAAACAGTTATGTAATCTATATATTAAAGCCTTTCAATTACTGATATTTGGATTTGATCCTTTTTGCATACCATTTTTGTGTTCCAAGTCAGATGTAGGAGCGGACTAGTGCTCCTGATTTTATCTATACTTTTCGATAACTTCCAAGCAATGCAAGTACAATTAATTTTAATGTATGATAGTGATAATGATACACATTATAAGTGCAACAAATACAAAACGTATAGTTTCTCTCGGTTATGAAAATATTAACAAACACATAACTCTGATATGTGTGATTTACTGTTATGTATTGTATGATAAGCGAAAATTAACTTCACTAGAGAGACCTTTTAAGATATACACAGAAGCCTAAATTCATGCGGATTTTATTCAAACGAACAATATCACATTATTGTGAAGTTAAGATGCATTGACGATCAAACAAGTGTGCTATCAAAATCTGTTGCAATGATTTCCAGTTCAACTTCAGAATGTGTCTAGGAGCTAGTCAGGTAGGATTCTGACTTCTTGGAAACCAGAGCACATGAGCCCTTTTGATGTTCCAAAGTGTCACTATGTTTAAAGGAGTACTTGAGATATATTCGTACCTCCTAGATTTCCTCTTTTTTTTTTTGTATCATGTGATTGCAGAGTCCCTGTGCTGGCTCGAAAATTCATGTGGAGCAGCTTTAGGGATGATTTGTGACTACAATGAAAAGAATTTCACCAACTCATCAAGTATTTACACAAAAAGATATAGTATTGATTTCAGTCGAGTACTATGTCATATAAAAATGGAGCCTTATATGTGATTTTTAATGCAGAGATAGAAAACTGTACAAGATTTTGTCAAACAGACACTAGTAAGCTCTTGATAAACCATCCAACAAAGAACAATCGTCCGAGACAAGTGCAGCCATAAACATTAACCATAAGAACAGTTATCCAAGACAAACGCAGCCACAAACATTAACCAAGAGGACACACGATTATGTCTTGAACACAAATAACCTCAGTTCGAAAATTCAAATAATCAATTAATAAATCTAATAATACAAATACTATTCAAAAAAACTGCCAAAGCCTGAGGAAACCCACAAGGGGAAAAATGAAGATCTTTCAGTTGAACCAACAAACCAGTTTTCGAATCTAAAAAAATATGCAATGTACAGACAAATTACTAAATCAATAAAAAAACTTTAGGCAAAGGAGGAAACCCTGTAGCTTGAAAATTATGGTCAGAGCCACCAGAAGAAATCAAATCATCAAGACTAACAACAATAGGAGTTCTCCACTTCCACTGCATGTTTCGTTTTTACACACACCTTCTTGAAGCAGCGTCTTAAAAAAAGAAAAAAAAAAAGCATGAAACGCCACATAAAGTGGCGTTTACTTTCAAAAACATAGTCTAACCTTGCGTTTTCAAACAAGATAAAAAAATAGATCCCTTCTAACGCTAATCTATTTCTTTCGAATATTCTCTTTATTTCCATCTCAAGCTCGGTCATTGGCAACGCATTAGTGTTAAGAAAAAAAAAAGAAAAAAAAATCAAAACATAGTTTAATACTATGTCTTGGACTCTTAGGAGTGATATTTGGGATCAAGTTTTTGAACTATAATATTTGGGGTCATTTCTTTTCAAATTGTGATACATATGGTCAACACCCTTGAACAAAAATTTAAGGATAATTCAATATTTTGAAAACATAAAATTTTGTAATTTGATTAATTTTTTTTTTTATTTCGTAATATATACGTGATTACTGATTAGTGATTACCCATACGGCCATACCCGAAAAAAGGCTCCCAATATCACAATTTGAAACTTAATGACCCCAAATTAGGCCTGTCAATGGATCAAGAATCCGATTCGATCCGATCTAATCCGAAATTAGCGGATATGGATCCTTCAAAAAAATATCCGATCCAATAAAGATCTGATCCGATAAGGATCCGATCCGATAAGGAGCGGGTATGGATTTAGCATGATCCGACCCGTTAACGATCCGATCCGAATATATTTATATATTAAATATTTTTTATATATTATATATAATATATTTATATATAATATATAATATAAAAAATATATCTACATATCTATACTATATATATAACATATGCTATATTTATTATTTATATATATATATTATATAATATATAATATAATATATTTATTATTTAGTAAATATTATATATACTAGCTTATAACCCATGTGATGTACAGATTTATTTTGATACATAATGAATGTTATTGTTACAAATATATTTTTATATAATCATTATTTACAATATTTTATTTAAATTTTAATTTACATAATTTAATATAAATTTAATTAATGATATGCATGTTTTAAAACTTATAGTATAAAATTTTAAAATAAATATGTCGCCGGTGGAATTCGAACTTTAAGATTTTAGTAAATTAATTTAATCATATAATATATCTGATCATTAGATCTAAAGGTTCTGATTTTTTACTAAAAATCTAATCGTCATTATTCTTCGGAAATAATTTTGAAAAAAATCGAAACACGAATCAAGGACGAAACCATGTTAGGGATACTAGTCAAAGTACTAGTTGATCGTTAAATTACCAAATCAAATGAATTTATTTTTTTCTGAATTTTTGTAATAACATTAAAAATGATGGATTTTGACATGTTGGATCGTCGAGAAATATTTTGAAAAATTTCCAATAAAAAATATTTTAAAATAGATACCAAAAAACTTTTGTCAAAAAATATATATTTTTTTAATTAAACGGATCGGATCTCCGATCCGAAAACCCGAAACCCGAACGGATCGGGTATGGATCGGACTAAAAAATATTTGTCCCTGATTCGATCCGATCCGAAAATTTTTAATGGATTTGGATATGGATTTAGGACAATCCGATCTGAATCCGACCCGTTGACTGGCCTACCCCAAATATCACAGCTCAAAAAATTGGCCCTAAATATCTCTCCATAACAACATATGGTGTAGCGTTTTCTTTTCCTACCTAAATGCTATTTCGTTTAGCGTTTCTGTTGGTCCAGGAAAGTATTGCAGAAGGGGGGTTGAATGCAATACTAATAAATTTCAAAAACTATTTCAACAACTTAAATAGAATTTGTAATTTACTAGTAGAAGAAATGCAAACACAAGTAAAATCAAACACGAGGATTTCACAAAATAAATGTTTTATTTATTTTGCAAAGTTTTGCTACAACCTTGAGAACAAAATATTTCTCAAGCTTCGATTTCTCTAGAGATTACAGTCGTAGTCCTTCTCTGTTGTGTGATAGAATGTTCTCTTTTATAGAGTGATAGTTGGATCTTAATCTACTATTCTATCACTATCAACATGGGTTGTTGAGCTGCTGTCATATTCTTTTTGCAACTCATTACATGATTTTCTCCCATGTGATACACACAAAGTAACTTTAGATCCTTTCCACATTTGAGCCACCCAGATCTAGCAGTTGTTAAATTTATCTTGCTCTATACTTTACAGGTTGCTCCATGTGATCTCTCGAGCTTCTGTTATAGACTTTCAGGCTTGCTGTAAAGTTTGAATGTTGCAGCACGTCTGCTTCTTTTGAACATGTATTCTGTCGCTGAATTTGACTTAGAAAATTCCTAAATCAAATTTATTCTATATGACAGTATGTTTGCCGCAAAGTTTGCTGTCAAAGAATTGTTCTTTGGTTGACAGTATGAATTCCCGCAGAAGTTACTGTCAAGAATTGTACTTTGATTGACAGTATGAATTCCCGCAGAGATTGCTGTCAAGAATTGTACTTTGATTGACAGTATGAATTCCCGCAGAGATTGCTGTCAAGAATTCCAAACTTGCTGTCACAAACTATATGTAGAAGTTGCTGTCATCAGAATCTCCGCCAATGTTGCTGTCAAATGTAAACTTGCTGTCGACTTTGCAACATGCTGTTTTCTTGTAACCTTACTGTCAATACTTGACAGTAATTTTATTCTTACTGTCGAACTTCTGTATTCCTTGAGGCTTGAACATAATCGAACTTCTTCCAAGAATTACAATTATTACATGACAGTGTTTATTTAATTACAAGAATACACTTCTGGCTATGACAGTATGTTCTACTTAGTAAAACTAAGTATACCAATAAAACTAGTTAAGTTGTCTATTCCATCACCCATAAATCCCAACAATCTCCCCCAATTTGTTTTTATGGACAATAAGGACAAATTTACAAATATCATGCTGCCAACTTAACTAATATAGATCAGAAAGAATAAACTCTTCATCAATGATTAAACTGAATTTTTTTTCAAACAATGTATCACAAAAGTTCACAAAAAAAAATCTTTACTTATCTTGATTTGAACTTTTCACCTTGCTCCTTTTCCCTTAGAGCTCTTCTGAGATTTTCAATTAACTCCTTTTCTTCAGGGAACTGTGCATCATCTTCATTTTCCACAATGTATTTTCTGATCATTGAGGAAGTAGTGTTTAATACATCTCTGAGTTCCATCCAGTAAACATTTTGCTTTACAATTGATCTGAATTTTAGCACATCTCCCTCCATCTTGAATCTCCTGCCAGGAAGCTGATTTAGAGTTTCCCTTCTTTGTTTGTCCAGGCTGGGATCCTCTCCTCTCCTCTGATCAAAAATCATATCAAGCTCCCAAGAACACAGTGTTTCAAGACTGTTAGTTGATCCTACCACTTGCCAGAACAATTCTTTTAGCACCCTGGTCTTCAACTTAGAAAAACTATCTATGTAGATTTCTTCTATGCCATACTTGATTCTCAGAGGATTATCTAGTACAATTGGCTGATAGTCTAATCCACTGCTGTTGATCTTGTTGAGTTGACTCCAGTTTTCCTTTAGTTGAGCTTTAATCTCATCTTCTATCTGCTGACGAGATTTTTGCCTTGATGCTAATTCTTCTCTGAATAACTGCTCTGCTTCATACATCTTCATTTCATGTTCTGAATAAGGTTTCTCCATTTCTTTCCAGTTATACTCAGGAATAGGATTGTCTTCTTCATACTCCAAACCAAGGATTTGATAGACATCATCATCATTGTGAAGTGTCCAATCACCAAACTTCTCAATAAATTCAGCATGCCTGGCTTCATAGTACTTGAGAACTTGGTCCATGATCTTCTTTGAAACATTATCATAGGTTTGCAGTAGCTCAACCATCCTTTCCAGATTGAAGAAATCAATTCTTCGTTTTACTGTTCCAGAAGTTTGAATGAATTTCTTGGAGATCACCTTTGATTTTGTTATCTGAGTGAAGTCAGGTTCCACTGTATTCAACCTTTCATTGTTTTCCCATAGAATGTATCTTGCAACTTCTTCTTTTGACTCATCAAATTCTATGGATACTGAGGTGATTGTATCTTTGACCTTCAGCTGCATCATTTCAAAGCTATTCATTCTTCTTCTCATGAGGGGTTTCTTGAGTCCTAACCCTGTAGCTTTTCCTTCTCCTTTGTAGACAGTCTTTCCCTTTATTGGTCTTTTTAACTTTCTTTTGATTCTTACTGTCTTGGATGTTTTGACAATAGGATCGTTGACAGTAACTTTTATAGGGCTTCTGACAGTGTCTTCTGTGACAGCATCTTTAATGACTGTGTCTTCATCCTGTCTGACAGCATCTTTGTTGACATCCTTGACAGCATCTTTGTTGACAGTATCTTTTTTAAGTTGTATACTGTCAATTTCCATTTCCTCTTGATTACCTTTCAATGCTTCAAGTACCTCTTCCTCTTTCTTTTCATCAACTTTCTTGCTTGTGCTAGAATTTTCAGAGGTTTCCTTTGATTCTGCTTCTTTGACTTGAGTTTGCTCTTTTGAAGAGTCTCCCAGTTCTGTTTTCTTAGATCCTCCAGCTTCACCTCCATCTTGATTGTCATCACCATCTTTTTCCAAGGTGTCATCAAAAATACAGTTTCCACCTTGAGCATTTCTGCTTGAATTTGCTTTGGCAATGAGCTTCTTAATTTTGGCACTGTATTCCATATCTCTCTTTGCCATTATCTTGTGGATATCTTTAACTGCCTGAATCCTTTCCTTGGTGATGGGTGCTTTCAGCAATAACTTAAGTACATCCATGATGACTTTGCTTTGTAGAGATGTTTTGCCTTCAAGAGTTAAGAACCCAAGTCCTTTAGTTCCTTTGGCTGTTGTCTGTTTAAAGCTTACACCATATGGCTGGAGACATACTTCTGGAAGTTTGCTGTTAACAATTGTGCTCAGTTGCATATAGAGACTTTCATCAAAGATGGTAGAGTTTTTCTTAACTAGAATCCCAAGGATGTATTACACTCTGGCAGAGAAAGTTTCTAGCAGTTGAGTTGTTATGAATATTGAATGTCCACTCTTCAGGTACACTTCAACTGCCCACCTCTTCTCTGAGCTAATCTTCACAGAAAGATTTACAATCTTTTCTTTCAAAGCTTCTGCCAACTTAGCAGGTTTTCCTTTAGATTCTGTGATTGCTTCATTCACCAGATTGTTGAATTCCTCATCCTTATTATTCAAGGTGCTCTCCATATGACTTACTGTTATAGAATCAGCTTCTTCTTGAGAGTATGTGCTTCCATCAGTCCAAGTGATAAACTCTGAAGAAGTCACATATTCAGGCAACTTGCCTTTGCCTTTACCCATCCTATTTGATTCCTCCTTTTCTCTCCATAGCCTCTCCAGTGTGGATTCTTTCTTCTCAGGAACCGGTTCACTGATTTTGATAGAGGATGCTTGATTTCTTTGTATCTGTCTTAATACCTCCTCAGATACTAACATTTTTTCCCCATCTACTTCAGTTTCAAAAAGCTCCCCAGTTCCAGAGGCTATTACAATTTTTACTTCTTGCTCTTGCTCCCCCTTACTCCTTTGCTCCCCCTTACTCCTTTGCTCCCCCTATCTTTCAGCTTCCCCTTGTAACTCCATTTTTCTTTCTGGTTGCTCAGCCTTTTTCTGATCTATTACTTTCTCCCCCTTAGTTAAGTTTGCAGCTTGAATCAAGGAAGAAAGTGACAGTAGTGTGGCTTGAATTTCAGCAAAACCAGTCTTCACAGTAGATGACAGGGTGTCCAGCTTGCTTTCCATTGTAGCACATCGATCTTCAAGAGCTTGGAGCCTGTCATTTGTTGATGCAGAAGGACCACCAGACCTAAGCCTTTTAGGAGGTAAGGGATAAGTCTGGGGCATGAAGGCTGTTGGGGTTCTCACACTCTCAGTGTTTTTATAGATGATCTCATCATCTCTCACAAAAATTCCCTCAAGGCCTAATGCCTTTTGTTGACTGGCTCCCTCAAGATCACTCTGGACATGCTCAAGTCCCTCACCTTTTGCCAGCACATTTGGCTGCCTCTCATTTTTAGACTCACTTCTCTTTTCTTTTATCTCTCTTTTCTTTTGCTCTCCCTCACTCATCCTAGATGCATGAGTATGAGCAGTACTAGCATGCAATGAAGAAAAGAATGACTTAGATTTTACCTTAAAAGCCCTGGAGAGTGGTATGTCATCATCAGAGATGTCTTCAATTAGTCCTTCCTGGAGTTGTGATTGAGCAGTGATGACAGCATCTTTTGGAAGACTTTTGACAGTATCTTTTGTCAGAATGGTACTGTCACTTGATTGTTTGACAACACCTTCTGTTTTGTCATTGACAGCATCTTTGGCTGTGACAGCAACTTCCCTTGGGTAAGATGCTTTGAGAGATTCAATCAAGATGCTGGCTGTTTCAATTTCTGACTGATTTGCACCTTGATCTATCCCAGTGTTTGATGGAGTGGTGTCCATTTCACTTTGAGAAATGGGTTCTTGTGGACCACTAGATGGGGGCTCATCCATGATTTGAGATGGATGATCAAAACCTGAGGGGTTGGTGCTGTCCCCCTCTCTAGGTTGTTTAGAAGAAACAACAGATGTAGGAATGAAAGAAGAAGATTGAAGTTCAGATTGAATAGTTGGCTGTTCCACAGAAGAAGATTGTGGAACATCAATAGTATGAATGAATTCCTCACTGTGCTCTATTTATATGTGTGTATCTTCAAATACAGGTTCCTCAAGCGTGAGTTCTTGAGTTTGTGCAGACTCTTTACAAGGTACCTTGGGAGACAGGCCAATTTCAATAGATGTCCCTTGTTGAGAAGAGACACCTAGAGGTGAGTTTATTCCCCTATCATCCTCTACAGTCTTTTGGGAAACTGTAGGGTGGCTGACAGTAACCTTGGCCCTTCTAGTTCTCTTCTTCTTAGGCTCAGAAGGGGCTACTGTGGGTTCTATTTCACTACCAACCTTATTTGCTGCACTAGGTGCAGTGACTCCCTCTTGACTCTCAACTTGTTCACCAGTTGCACTCTCTAGGGTCCTTTTCTTGGATTCCTGTTTGGCCATTTTAAGGGCTTTTGGTAGTCTAGAGTCCCTAGGTGGAATGTATGGTGTAGAATGTGGGTTAACTGAATTTGGGTCCAATTCAGTCTCATTCTCAAGTGTGAAGATAGTATATCCTGTAGGTAATGGAAAACCAAGGTTGGACACTTGATTAACCATGTGTTGTGTGATACATAGTGGAATATGTGTATTTAAATTTTGTGTGTTGAGAGAAGTGTGTGTGTTTTTCTTTAAAACAGGACATTCTTCAAAATCAGAATTGTCCTCAACATTTCCATAAATATTATTAATACACATAGTTAAAAAGCGAGGATAGATGGATACCTTTTTGCCTATTGCGCTTTTCAACTGTGCCATGATTAGTTTTCCAATGTTCACCTTGTATCCATGGACTAATGAATGAGTGAGCTTCTTGATATATGATGGTATTCCATTCCAGCCTGTAGACTTGGTAGAGAACACCTTCACCATAACATCAAAAATCATACTCCACTCTTTTCTCAGAAATTTCCTGTCCATTTCTCCTGTTTGATACCACTTATCAGAAGTTTCTTCAAGTTTAGAGCCAGAGTACCCAATCTTCAGAAAGAACCTTTTTAGAGTATCATCAGTGGCTAATTCCTTAAATTTTTCTCCACTGGCTAGTACAATACCCAATGCCTCATTGATAATCTTTACTGAAAGAGAGTGACTTGCATCATCTATTTTGAACTTAATTTCTTCATCCTCTCTAGTTCCTTGAATACTTGCAGATTTCCAGAATTTTTCAATTCTAACAGTATCAATTTTGGGGGTAGAGGTTACTGCATGACCTAGGTAGGATTTATTTATGAACGAAATAAGTCCTTTGATTTATTTATTTATTTATGAACGAAAGATACCGGCAAAGTTGGTTTGAACAACACTTTGTTTAGGTGCCATTGTTGAATGCTTTGAAAAATGAGAGAGAAAATGCGGTTTTTGGATGCAGAAGATTGAAAGGTTTTTGCAAATGAAAGTGATAGTAGATTAAACGGTAGATTCGGTTTATAATAAGAATCGATTTAACCTCTCTTAATTGAACGTGTGATAATGATATTTCCCATTAACTCCACTTGCTATATTACGTGGCAGATGCTATTAGATCGTGGATTGGAGGATTAAAAAAAATATATGTGTATATATATATAAATTAATGTATATATATATATATATCTTTCCACTATCTTTGACAGCAACTTCCCGTGACAGTAACCTGTGCGCTTTTCTTTCTCTACCGTTTTTTACAGCAATTTCTTGTGACAACAACTTTCATTGACAGCAACCTGTGCGCTAACAATATTTCTGTCAATCAGCTTCATGAGTGACAATAAGTTTTATCTGACAGTAAACTTATCATAAAATCATGATGTCACTGTTCACACATAACTTAAGTTAAGGACACATGATTTCTTAAAATCGTATTAAGACAGACATGAAAAACTATTTTAGCATAGTCATAGCAAGCATGATATCTAAAAATCCTTTTAGCATAGTCATAGCAAACATGATATCTAAAAATCCTTTTAGCATAGTCATAGCAAACATGTTGTCTGAACAAGTAGCACATAGTACCTTAACTTCTCATGACAGTACCTTCTAGTGACAATACCTTGAAAGTTTCTGTCATGAGCTGCGAACGAGAATTGATAAACCAGTTAGATAATCATACCTGATTTAGCATTCCTAATTCACTCACCAACCTGATAAATGTTGCTTCATCCAATGGCTTGGTGAATATGTCTGCAAGTTGCTTGTCTGTTGGAACATAAACCAATTTTACATTTCCCTTTTCAACATGCTCCCTGATAAAATGATGTCTTATATCAATGTGCTTTGTTCTGGAGTGTTGAACTGGATTGTCTGATATGGCTATGGCACTAGTGTTGTCACAGTAGATAGGAATATTTGATAGCTCTAGTCCATAATCCATTAACTGATTCTTCATCCAAAGTATCTGTGCACAGCAACTTCCAGCTGCAATATATTCAGCTTCTGCAGTAGATGTAGAAACTGAATGTTGCTTTTTACTAAACCATGACACCAATCTCCCTCCAAGAAATTGACAGCTTCCTGTGGTGCTTTTTCTGTCAATCTTGCAGCCAGCATAGTCTAAATCAGAGTATCCAATTAAGTCAAATCCAGTTTCTTTAGGATACCAAAGACCTAGATTTGGAGTGCCTTTGAGATACCTAAAGATTCTTTTGATTGCAACTAAGTGTGATTCTTTTGGATCAGCCTGAAATCTTACACACAAACATGTAGCAAACATTATGTCTGGTCTGCTAGCTGTTAAGTAAAGTAGTGATCCAACCATGCCTCTGTAAGTGCTTGAATCCACTTTCTTGCCTTTAGGATCTAACTCTAATTTGGTGGCTGTTGAGATAGGTGTCTTTGCAGGTGATGAATCTTCTAAGTTAAACTTTTTGAGAAGTTCTTTGACATACTTAGTTTGATAGATAAAGATTCCATCCCTCTTCTGATAGATTTGGAGACCAAGAAAGAATGCCAATTCTCCCATCATGCTCATTTCATACTTGTTTCTCATTAGAGATGAGAATTTTTCACATAATTTTTCATTTGTAGAACCAAAAATTATGTCATCAACATATATCTGCACAAGTATGATGTCTTTGCCATGGTATTTGTAGAATAAAGTTTTATCCACCTTACCTCTTACAAATTGATTTTCCAGGAGAAAAGTGGAGAGTGTGTCATACCAGGCTCTTGGTGCTTGCTTCAAGCCATATAAGGCCTTGAATAGTTTGTAGACAAAATCATGCAATTTGTCATTCTCAAAGCCAGGAGGTTGTTCAACATACACTTCTTCTTCTAATTCTCCATTTAGAAAGGCACTTTTGACATCCATTTGAAATACCTTGAAATTACAGTGTGCAGCAAAGGCTAAGAAAATTCTTATGGCTTCAAGTCTGGCAACAGGAGCAAATGTTTCATCATAATCTATCCCTTCCTGTTGACAGTAACCTTTGGCCACTAGCCTTGCTTTATTCCTTGTAACATTTCCACTTTCATCTATCTTATTTCTGAAGACCCATTTTGTCTCAATAACTGATTTTCCTTTTGGCCTTGGAACCAGTTTCCAAACATTGTTTCTTTCAAATTGATTGAGCTCCCCCTGCATGGCCATCACCCAATCAGAATCCAACAATGCTTCTTCAACTATTTTTGGTTCCATTTGAGATAAGAAACACGAAAACATGCTGTCAGCAGAAATATTCCTTCTTGTCCTTACACCAGTTGTAGGATCTCCAATAATTAGATTACTGGTATGATCCCTGTTCCACTTGGTTGATTGAGGCAAGCTTCTATTAGATTGGCTTTCATTAGAATTATGATTTGACTCTCCACCACCTTCATTAGTCTGCTCATTTAGCTCAGTCTCTTCAGTTTCACAGTTTTGTTGATTGATGCCTGATATTGTCTGTGATTGAGCTGAGATTTGATTTGGATCATGAACATTGCCATTTTCTTTCTCATATCCCATTGATTGAGTGAGACTAGGTTCTTCATTGACAATTTCTTCTACTTCCAAGTATCCTTGATTCTCAAACCTAAAAGGTTGCATTTGACCGTCCTCATGTAACCCTAGAAACTTGGTTTCAACAAATGTGACATTTACACTTTCTTCAATTGTCTTGTGCTCCAATATATAGACTCTGTAGGCAGTCCTTTCTATCCCATATCCCATGAAAATGCCTTCATATGCTTTGGTATCAAACTTGCCTTTTCTTTCATGGCTATCCTTCATTAAGTAGCATTTGCTTCCAAAAACATGAAAGTACTTGACAGTAGGTTTCTTTTCTGTTAAGAGATAGTAAGGTGTATTACCATGAGTCTTGTTGATAAGAGTTCTGTTCTGTGTATAACAAGCAGTGTTGATGGCTTCTGCCCAGAAATATGTTGGAAGTTTGGCATTGCTCAACATAGTCCTAGCAGCTTCAATGAGTGTCCTATTCTTTCTTTCCACAACTCCATTTTGCTGTGGAGTTCTTGCAGCAGAGAATTGTTGAACAATCCCTTGATCTTTGCAGAAGTTTCCAAGTGTAGCATTTCTGAACTCAGTTCCATTGTCACTTCTTAGAATTTGAACTTTTGCTCCAGCCGGCAAGGTTGTAAAAATCGGAAATCGGAACAACTCAGTTTTGATCCAGAAAAATGAGTAATCGGAAACTCGGCGAGTACTCGGAATGAGTACTCGGACTACTAATCGTATATTGTTTTTTAACTTTTTTTTTCTCATAATTTATATGTATTAATTTATTCTAATTTTATTGTATATGTGTTAAACTTAAAACTTAACAATAATATTAATATTACTAATAATATTATTACAACCTTGCTAACAAGTAATAATATTAATATTACTAATAATATTTATTCTAATTTTAGTGTACATGTGTCCAAGTAATAATATTAATATTACTAGTAATATTAAAACGTGATATAAGTGTATGTATAGAATCTTTGAGAGAGAGGACTTTTAATTGGGCCGAATCTAGATTATAACTATATTCTATAAGTTGAGCAATAAAAATTATATTTTAGTACTTGGGAAAAAAAAAAATTTAGTCAAACCCGAGTTTGACCCCGATTACTCGGAGTCAACGAGTCTTGACCGAGTTATAGCAAAAATCGGTTTTTGGTCCGATTAATCACTACTCGGCTCGGTTTAGGGGTCCAAAACGAGTACTCGGCCGAGTACTCGGCCCGAGTTACCGATTTTTACAACCCTGGCTCCAGGGGTCCTGTCAAGTACCCTTATATGATCAATGATTTCTTGGGCAGCTTCATCTTTTGATTCTAAGAATTTCACCCAAGTGTACCTAGAATAGTCATCAATCATGACTAGTGCATATCTTTTTCTGGATAGTGATTGAACATTTACTGGTCCAAAAAGATCCATGTGTATCAACTTGAGTGCTTCAGTGTTGGTGTTAACTTGTTTTGATTTATGTATTGCTTTTCTTAGTTTTCCCATTTGACAATCTTCACACAGTCCTTCTTGACAGAATTCCTGTTGAGGCAATCCTCTCACCAATTGCTTCTTCATGAGCATGTTCATAGTTTTGAAGTTGAGATGGGAAAGCTTTTTGTGCCAAAGCATGCTATCACCAACACTAGCTTTGCTATAAAAGCAAAATATTCTTTCCTCATTTGTTGAATTTAGATCTGCAACAAATAGGCTTCCTTTCCTAACTACTTTCAGAGATAGGCTTCTATCCTTCTTGTGGTAAATTGTGCATTCCATCATGCCAAAGTTGACTTTGAATCCTTTGTCAGTGAATTGACTAACACTGAGTAGATTATGCTTTAAACCTTCCACAAGAGAGATTTCTTCAATGACAACATTTCCAGCTTTTAAGCAGCCATATCCCACAGTGTAACCTTTGCTGTTGTCTCCAAAGGTTATTGTTGGGCCAGCCTTCTCGACATATTGTGATAGCAGGGATATATCACCAGTCATGTGTTTGGAGCATCCACTGTCGATGATCCACATGACCTTTTTGCTTTTCTTTCCCTGCAAGACAGATGGAGTTTAATTTGCATTTGGTACCCAAGCCTTGTTGGGTCCTGCAGACTCAGTATCGATAGAGATTTCATCAGAATTTGAGACAGCATTATCAGAAGATGGTTGGTTGACTTCCTTTATTACCCACTTAGTTTTAGAAGAAGGCTTAGTCTTTTTCTTGGGTAGAAAAACCTTATCATTATTTTTAGTGGATTCAGAAATCTTTGCAGTTTGCATATAAGAACATTTCTCAGTAGATAAAATTTGCAGATTAAAGCAGGTACTCATGGCAGTGATTTTGCATGGCATACAGTCAATGTTATTACAGACCACCATTGCTCTTTGCGAAAGGGGAGTTCTATGTAAGTTTCCTCTCAACTCTGTTGCATTAGATATGCTACTAGTTGATTTCTTACAAGAATAAGTTAAGTGATGTGAGGAGCCACAGTTATTGCAAAGTTTCCTAGGTGCCTGCTTAACATATGCATAATTATTCCTTTTATCAATGCCTAGCTTGCCATTTCTGTTCTTTGGTTTGGAGGCTATAGCCTTGAAAGTATGTTCAGAAAGTAATGTTGAGCCATTTTTGACAGTACCTTTTGTACTTGCTGTCTTGACAGTAGTTTTGAAAGTTACTGTCTTGGGCGCCTTCTTGACAGTATCTTTGAGAGTTACTGTCTCATCCTTTGAGACAGTACCTTTTGAGCACTTGGTTGGGCTGTTTGGTAAAGTTGCTGTTATGGGAAATTTGACAGAATCTTTTTCTTTCTTAGATGTTCTGTCAGCCCTCTCATCTTCATCACAGAGTTCTTGATTAATAATTAGAGAAGTTTCATCAACCTCAAACTCTGTACTTTTGAAAATTGGATTGCTTACTTTATTGAGGATGTGAGGTTTGACAGTATTAATTTCATTATCATTTCGTATAACAGCCTCTTTACCAGGTCTCCTCCCATAATCATAGCCTATACTTACCTTCTTACTTTCGGTATGTTTCTCATGATACTCTTGAACTAACTTAGAGGAATTTCTAAATGCTTTTAGCTTAAATTCATTTTCAGAAATTTCTTTTCTTAGATATTCCTCTATCTCTTTAGCACAGATTAAATCATTTTTTAATCTTTCATTTTCCTGAGTTAAAGAATCAATAGAACTGGTTTTAAGCAACAACATATCATTGTTAGATCTGAGAACTTCATTTTCTTTAGTTAATCTAGCAATTTCTTCATTTGCAGCAGATAAACTAGTGTGAATATTAAACATTTCAGTACTCATTTCCTCAATGGTTTGCTTATAGTCATTTAAAGACATATCTAGTAAAACTAGGGATGGTACCTGACTTGTCGAGGTTGATGCTTCTTCATCCTCTCTAGCCATCAAAGCTAGATTCACAAATTCCTCTTCTTCTTCATCATCAGATTCATCCCAGCATTTTCCTTCAGCCACATAGGCTTTTCCTTGTCCCTTCTTGAATTGACTTCCAGTTCCTTTCTCCATTCTTTGTATTTGTTTTGGTCTTTTGCATTCAGTAGCAAAGTGACCAAGTTCATTGCAGTTGTAGCATCTAAACTTTGATCTGTCCACCATTCCTGTTTTGTATCCTCCCTTGGTGCCAGTAACAGGTTTTGATGAGCTTTCTTGGTTATATTTTGGAAATTGACCTTGAGGTTTATATGGCTTGTTCCTCCTGAACCTTATATTTTTGAATTTTCTTGCCATAAAAGCCATGGTTGGATTATCCATTTTCTCCATTTCTTCTAGAGTGAAGAATTCTTCATCTTCAACATCTTCTAGTTGAAGTACAACCTTTTCTTCATCTTCAACTACCTCTTCAATTTTCACAGATGAAAATTGAGGTTGTTGATCATTTTGAATTTGCTCATTTGCTTGAAAATATGATGGTCCTTGAGCAACTAGAGCACCAGCCATGTTTGCCATCAATCCTTTGGATCCACTTTGTATGGCTTTCTTTTGATAATATTCAAGTTCATAAGATTTTAGAACTCCATACAATGTTTCAAGAGAGACAGAGTTTAGATCTCTTCCTTCTCTTATGGCTGTTACTCTATGCTCGAGATGTTCTGGAAGAGTTAGCAGAAACTTGATATTTACTTCCTTCTTTTCATAAAACTTTCCATGAATCTGGAGCTCAGCTATCAGTTTGCTAAATCTTTCAAACATGTGAGTTAAGTCTTCTCCATGCTTTCCCATAAATGCTTCATATTGTGACACCAGTATTTGTTTTTGATTTTCTCTGACCTCTTCACTTCCTTCACATAATAGTTCTATCTTTTTCCACATATCCCTGGCAGAGTTGCATGCTATTATATTTCCACTCATAGCTTTGTCCAGGGTAAGTGCATCTAGCAGAATGAGTTGCAGATGATCATCCAGTGCTACCTTTTCTTTTTCTGAGTCATTAAACTCAGTAGGCTTCTTAGCAACCCAATGAGCTGGGACTACTACATCATTAACTGTAGAGGATGGAATTTCCTTTTGAGGAATGAAGGGGCCATTTTCTAGAATACCTAGGAATAGTGGATTTTGAGCTTTGATAAATAACATGATCTTCTTTTTCCATATATTGTAGTTTTCTTTATCAAAAGCTGGAATCTTGATATTACTTGACCTTTGAGTACTTGCCATTTGGATCTCAGAAATGTGTATTAATCTGAAGGCTCTGATACCAGTTGTTGGTCCAGGAAAGTATTGCAGAAGGGGGGTTGAATGCAATACTAATAAATTTCAAAAACTATTTCAACAACTTAAATAGAATTTGTAATTTACTAGTAGAAGAAATGCAAACACAAGTAAAATCAAACACGAGGATTTCACAAAATAAATGTTTTATTTATTTTGCAAAGTTTTGCTACAACCTTGAGAACAAAATATTTCTCAAGCTTCGATTTCTCTAGAGATTACAGTCGTAGTCCTTCTCTGTTGTGTGATAGAATGTTCTCTTTTATAGAGTGATAGTTGGATCTTAATCTACTATTCTATCACTATCAACATGGGTTGTTGAGCTGCTGTCATATTCTTTTTGCAACTCATTACATGATTTTCTCCCATGTGATACACACAAAGTAACTTTAGATCCTTTCCACATTTGAGCCACCCAGATCTAGCAGTTGTTAAATTTATCTTGCTCTATACTTTACAGGTTGCTCCATGTGATCTCTCGAGCTTCTGTTATAGACTTTCAGGCTTGCTGTAAAGTTTGAATGTTGCAGCACGCCTGCTTCTTTTGAACATGTATTCTGTCGCTGAATTTGACTTAGAAAATTCCTAAATCAAATTTATTCTATATGACAGTATGTTTGCCGCAAAGTTTGATGTCAAAGAATTGTTCTTTGGTTGACAGTATGAATTCTCGCAGAAGTTACTGTCAAGAATTGTACTTTGATTGACAGTATGAATTCCCGTAGAAATTGCTGTCAAGAATTGTACTTTGATTGACAGTATGAATTCCCGCAGAGATTGCTGTCAAGAATTCCAAACTTGCTGTCACAAACTATATGTAGAAGTTGCTGTCATCAGAATCTCCGCCAATGTTGCTGTCAAATGTAAACTTGCTGTCGACTTTGCAACATGCTGTTTTCTTGTAACCTTACTGTCAATACTTGACAGTAATTTTATTCTTACTGTCGAACTTCTGTATTCCTTGAGGCTTGAACATAATCGAACTTCTTCCAAGAATTACAATTATTACATGACAGTAT
Organism: Kitagawia praeruptora; assembly: GCA_037693485.1. Taxonomy (NCBI): domain Eukaryota; kingdom Viridiplantae; phylum Streptophyta; class Magnoliopsida; order Apiales; family Apiaceae; genus Kitagawia; species Kitagawia praeruptora. Next base: position 1,688,633 of record CM075349.1, read on the forward strand.
TTATTTAATTACAAGAATACACTTCTGGCTATGACAGTATGTTCTACTTAGTAAAACTAAGTATACCAATAAAACTAGTTAAGTTGTCTATTCCATCACCCATAAATCCCAACAGTTTCTTAGAGTAATGATACATATTCCCCACTTTTGTGCAACGGACAGAAATGTGGGACACTTCATTCCACCTTTTCCATCTCCCAATGATTCACAACCACACTATAAATAAGAGAGGAAGCTATTCGAGGCAGGGGGGATGACAACTCAAGTATTCTCTAAACACAAACACTCTACGTTTACCTATATCTTTCTAAAAGAACTGGAATACTCATTCTTACGCCGGAGGTGAATCGGGGGTTAACACCCTCGCATTCTTCTTCTTTTGCAGGTCCAAACAAAGGATCCACTTGGCAGAAATCTGGTTCCAATATATATATATATATATATACATATATATGTTATATTTTTTGTGCATTTACGTATTAAAGATGTGATTGATGAGTTTTACGATAGTTAATGTTAATACAAGTTTGTATTATACTTATACACGCATGAAGGTTCTTTTTTTGTATTGGGATATTTTTTATAATATTTAATTCGTAAATAATTACAGTAGATCTAAAATGATTAATAAGATATGGTATATGTTAGTGAATATTATAGTACATTATAACATATCCACATAAATTTATATATGTATTTATGTTTGTACAAGTTTATGTATGTATAAATATGCATATTAATTATACAGTAATTAATATATTACAAATAATGAAATATTAATAGATTATACAACATAAATGTATGTATGTATGTATGTATGTATGTACGTATGTATGTATGTATGCTATATAGTATGTACGTATATATGTACATAATATTATAGTATATTATTATATATGCACAGAAATTTATATATGTATGTATTTATGTACATGTGTATGTATGTATAAATATGCATATTAATTATACAACAATTAATAGATTACAAATAATGAAATATTAATAGATTATACAACATAAATGTATGCATATATTATATGTATGTATGTATGTATGTAAGTATGTATGCATGTATGTATGTAAATATGCATGTATAATTAATAGTTTTGTTGTATGTATGTATGTATGTATGTATGTATGTATGTATGTATGTATGTATGTACGTATGTATGTATGTATGTATATATATATGTATGTATGTATATATATAATATTATAGTATATTATTATATTTATGTTTGTACATGTGTATGTATGTATAAATATGCATATTAAATATACAACAATTAATAGAATACAAATAATGAAATATTAATAGATTATACAATATTAATGTATGTATGTATGTATGCATGCATGCATGCATGTATGCACGTATGTTATATAGTATGTATGTATATAATATTATAGTATATTATTATATATACAAATACATTTATATATGTATGTATTTATGTTTGTACATGTGTACGTATATATAAATGTGCATATTAATTATACAACAATTAATATATTACAAATAATGAAATATTAATAGATTATACAACATAAATGTATGTATGTATGTATGTATGTATGTATTTATATATGTATGTATATGTATGTATATAATACGTATGCATGTATAATTAATAATTATGTATGTATGGATGTATGTATGTGTATGTATGTATGTATGGATGGATGTATGTATGTATGTATGCATGTATGTGTGTATGTACATATTCATGTATACTTATTTAGGTATGTGTATGTATAATTAATAATTATGTATGTATTATATGTATGTATGTGTGTACGTATGCATGTATAATTATTTATGTATCTGTATGTATAATTAATAATATGTATGTATGTATGTATGTATGTGTTTATGTATGTAGATAATGATTTTTAATATATGCTCAAATGCTCACATAGCTCAATTGGTTATGTTGTTGAATTTAGCATGTGAATAAATTTGCTCAGGGAAACCCCTTGTTGGTGTATTAGATATATAATAGAATATTTTTACAAATATTTAGAGTTAGGTTTGGAGTGAGGTTCGGAGAGTCCGAGCCTGTGAATAAATTTGCTCAGGGAAACCCCTTGTTGGTGTATTAGGTATATAATAGATAGATTTTGTGTTTTGCCCTTAATATTTTCAGCTTACCAACACATATACGAACGAATACAACTGAGAGCGGGATAGCTGAGAGAGACAAAGAGAAATAGAGAGATCGAGCGAGTGAGAAGAGATAGCGAGATTCAGACTCCGCGAGAGAGAGAGATATATACGCTGTGGGAGATACCGACTGCGCGGAATTGGGGTTTTGCGATGAATTAGGGTTTTGCCAATTAGACTGTTCAATTCATCTATATCTGCAAAATCATGGAAATTAATGTATGTTTTCTTCTTCTCTTGCATTTACAATTTCTTTTACTTACTTAATTTTCAGTTTTCACCTGTTATTTTCAGTAAAGACGTATATCATTGTGTGCATGTATGAGATTCTGGTTTTTTGTGTGTGTGAATTTGTTCCTGTGTAAATAAATAAATACATCTCCTTGAATACATTATACACCAGCTTTTATTACCTCTCCCACACAAAGTGTGCAGAGGTCTCAGTTGGAGCAAGAAATGGAGAGGGAAGAGTTAGAGACACTGGTTTTCCAGAGCATTACTCTAAATGGCATCTTAGATCAAGTTTCGATGCTCTGGAACTTGATAAAACTACTGTTTATCGTGCCCTTATTAAGACTGATGATGAACATTTGTTTGGTAATGTCAGTTATGTTGTTTGTGGAGAGAGTGTATATGGCAATTGTCAAGCTCTTCATCAAATTGTTAAGACGAAAACCCGAAAAGAATTACAAATGGGAAGCCATGAAGGATGATATCCTTCATGAATTTTACATGAATTTCACATGTACCCCGTGCCCAAACAAACAAGGGGACACATACTTTCCATTTGCCTATGGGAGAGTGTACAGTGACACTTCAGGATGTCGGGGTTCTTCTTGGCCTTCCTATTGATGGTCAGCCTGTTATGTGTGATCCCAGCTCTAGCCCTGATATGACTTGTGCTGATACTATTGGTTCTATATTTGGTGTCGTGCCTCCAACGACTCGTTTTAATGGATCTAGACTGCAGTTGAGTTGGTTCAGTTCCACTACTCGTCATGTTTTATCTGAGGATGCATTTGATGATGAGGTGAGGCACCACACTACATGTTATTTGATGCAGTTGCTTGGGGGATGTCTACACATAAAATTTTATAATTTGATTAAAATTTCTTTTTATTTCGTAATATATACGTGATTATTGATTAGTGATTACCCATACGGCCATACCCAAAATTTGGATTTGAAAAGAGAAATAAATTGTCACATCAAAACAGTAGCGGACCAAAATCTTTCTGGGCCAGTGATTTTAGGTTTGGTAGAGCCTAAAACTAACGCAACACCCAAAATATCTTGAACAAAGGGCTGAGGGCAAAGCCCCCCCCCCCCACGTGGCCCAAAAGGTCCCCAGTGACACGTCAACCTCTCCCCCTGTCAAAAGATATTATCAGTTTTTCACATGCACCACGCCCTAGCAGCCTAGCTTCACTAGTTGCAAGGGGAGAGTGAGTTGAAGGAGTGGGTTACGGCTGTTGTCCATCCCGGTTTTGAGGGTAGTTTAGAGGAGCAATCGCCAAGAACCCAAACTTGAAAGATGGCTTATTTTTTTTAGATTTTATAATAATAGTATTGAAAAAAATTGATACAATAAAAATGTAAAAATTAGAAGAAATTTTTTCACTTCAACAATGACATACTTTTTACCCCTATATAAAGTTTAAATTCTTCATGAATAAAGGCCTCCAATATCATAATTTGAAAGAAAATGGTCTTAAATACCACAACTCAAAAATTTGGCCCCAAATATCACTCCAAACACTACATCGTGTAGCATTATTTTTTTGTTTTACTAAAACGCTAATGCGTCTTGTGTTTGCTTCTTTCCTTTTTTTTTTTTAAAACAGTAGCAACGCTACTTTAGAAACTGTTTTCAGGTGTTAACACTACTTCATTTAGCGTTTAGGTTATTTAACGCCACTTCATATGGTGTTTTGCGATGTTTTTTTTAATTTCTCATAAATATATATTTGCAAATAGTATTAAAAAATTAATAACTAAATGGCAAACTAAAATTTTGTTTTTGTATTAAGTCCGACGGCCTGATTTTTGTATTTCCTTAGGGGTTCAATAATTAACCTTTGGGATTCAACGTTTTCATTTTTGGTTTTAGAAATATTCCGAACGACGAATAAATCGTATACAAACTTAGGGTTTAGGGTTGTTTATAACCCTAAACCCTAATTTATCATGATTTTTAAATGCGTTAGCGTTTAAAAATCAGGCCGTTGGATTTAATTTTTTAGTTAAATTTTTATAAATTTATAGAATGCAATTTTAATTAAATTTAGGGATTCAACAATTAATTGTTGGGGTTCAACGTTTCCATTTTGGGTTTTAGAAATATTTAGAACGACGAATAAACGAACTTTAAAAAACATAAATTTATATTTTAATTGACTATTTGTAAATAAGTTTTTTAATATTTGTTTACAAATATATATTTAAAAAAAACAAAAAATTAGGAAAAAATATAATACGATTTAAAAGGTGACTCAAATATATAAAAATTGATATGAGGAAAAAAAATAAGTTGAAGAAAAGTACCTCAAAGCTACTTAAATTTTTTGAACTAAAACTAACTTTAAGTTAAAAATTTTAAGGTTAGACAAACACGTTAAAATCACTTTTAAGTAGATAAAAAAAATTGAAGGAGGGCCAAACGGGCTCAATACCTCGAATTTTGAATGTTAAGCTTCCAAGAGAAGCTTGATATGTAGTGGCATTTTTGAAATAAAGCTGAACAGTAGGGGTAAAGATTTTAAATTGCAAATTCAAACTTCTCACGGAAGCTTCACGTGCAGGTGCAGTAGCAGCAGTACTTTGACAAAACAGATTATAATATATAAAGATTGTAATAACATAACAAAACCACAAATTATAATATCAAAAATTCAAACCCTAAACATCCCGTCCGCTGCTACCTCTCAAAACCCTAAACATCCCGCCCGCTGCTACCTCTCCGGTCGATATTCTCCAGTCCACTCAGGTAAAGTTCTTGAACTATGTTGAATTCTTTAAATATGTTTGAAGCTTGAATTATGTTGAGTTTGATGGTCCATTTCGATTACCAGTTCTTGAATTATGTTGAAAGCTTGTAATATTTAATTATTTTTTGACAAATTTGTGATTTATGAGTTTGTTTTGTATGATGAAATATATAGGGTTTGTTTTTATGTTACTCATATATTAATTACTTGTTTGTAACATGTATCCATTGTTGTTGATGTTAACTGTATATAAGGAGAACTTGAGTTATGTTTGAATCAATTCTATATTTGATTTATGTCTACGGCTTGTAATCTTTAATTATTTTTTGGTCAATTTGTGATTTGATGAGTTTGTTTTGTGTGATGAAATATATAGGGTTTGTTTTTATGTTGCTCCCATATTAATTACTGGTTTGTGACATGTTTCCATTGATGTTATGTTGCAGGGAGAGAACTTGTGATCCAAAAATAAATGACCAATAAACAGGAACCGGAGGATACATCAGGTATGGTGTATTATACGATTACTGTTTTCAAAAGATATTAGTTGTTTCGTTTTCAGGATATATGACTATCGTTTATAAAACAGGGGAGGAGCGCCAAACGAGGAGTTGGCGTGCATATCTTAAGATGTTGCAGGGAGAGAACTTGTGATCCAAAAATAAATGACCAATAAACAGGAACCGGAGGATACATCAGGTATGGTATATTATACGATTACTGTTTTCAAAAGATATTAGTTGTTTCGTTTTCAGGATATATGACTATCGTTTATAATATAGGGGAGGAGCGCCAAACGAGGAGTTGGCGTGCATATCTTAAGAAACACCCCATAGCCAAAAGGCCAAGGGTTGCTGTTGAATGGCAATCAGATAGAAGAATGTCTCGTTCAATTCCAGAAATTCCAGAAAACATTTTAAAGCTTTCATTTCTTGTAAATCCTCCTGAATGGGAATATTACTTGTTGGTCTTCACATTTAAAGCCACGTTTCCACTAAACTTTCTCAAAGACGAAAGAACAATTTCGGGGCAACCCACGATGTGTATTCATGGGCCGTTTCCACTCCATGTTCAGGTCCTCGCAGATTCGTTAATGGAAGATAACATGAAGATTAATCATTTTATCCTTTGGAATGATATGATTTCGAGGCTTCCAATCATCGTCCTTGAATAAAATTGCAATGTCTTTCAAGCTGAAAAAACCTGGTCTATGCGTAAGTTTTGAAAACTTGACTTTAACTGTGAAGTTTAAAGAATCTGTTAAAACTTGATTAAAATCCAAACATTTATAGATGCCTCCGATTACATAGCCACGATCAACCATAACTCTCTCAATTTCTTGTATATAGCGCATTCCAAGAAATAGAGCATTCATCATGTATTGGACCTTTGTATAACGGCTGTTGAAATTGTGTTTATGGGCTTCATAGTCCAGATATTTTGCATTGCTACTGAGGTTTTTTCCAAGATTGGTCCACCAGATATCAAACAAAGGTTCATACCTGACAAGTTCCCCAAGAGGTTCAGGAGGGCTGTTCTCATCAAAATATTATTTACCGTTTCATTGACAAAATTTAACTGAAAGTTACTATAGTCAAACATCTATTAAAATTTACATTATTATTGTTATGCTCTGTTCTAAAAATCGGTGATTAATCACGATTAATCACCGATTAATCCATGTTCCATGGGTTACCGAACTGATTAATAATCCGATTATTCGATTAATCAATCCGATTAATCCCCAAATACCCGATTAATACCCGATTAATCCCTGGACAGTGCCTCTACCGATTAAGTCCGATTCCCGCTTTTTACAACACTGTTGTTATGTTGATACTAAAAGTTTGTTTTCAAAATATTAATTTATTATGAATTTAAAATTTATTGATTATTAATATAACGAGATTTTACTATACTACTTAATATTAATTTATCGTGGATTATAAATTTATTATTTATTAATTTAACAATATTTTGCTGTACTAAAATTTAGCTTCCAATTAAAAGAGAAGTGAGTTTTAATTAGTAAAAACCAAGTTATACTTTGGATAAAGAAGATTACGAATATCAAAAATATTTATTGCTAGCTTATGTCCACATTTTTTGCACTTGATATTAGGTCTCCACTAAAACTTGATTTGTGGGTATGATTTGTTTTTTTTTTGCAGTATGAACATGTTGGATATACATTACTGTATCAAATCTTCATTTTTATCATCCTTCTTCGATCTTATTTTTGCAATGAATTAACCATTTGTCAATGAAAATTTTGACAGATCTTTGGTACTTTTAAACATAAATTTTCTAAAATTAAAAATTTAATATTTTATTTTCGATATGGAATTCGATTAAAAAATGGAGAGAAAACTCGTTTTAGGGATAGTTAAAATTCCAACCATTTTTATTGATTAAAAATGTTCAAAAAATTCACTTTTTAAACAATTATTACGAATAGACATAATGTTCAAAATGTAATTTAATCAGGTCATAATTAAAACTTGATAGACATAAAAATATTGAGTGACTAGAGGATGCAATTAGTCATTTTATTGTGATAGCTTTTACGGTTGACTTGGGCTCTGTAACTCTGTTTATAATTTTCCTTTATCTCTCTGGCTAATATAAAACTGGTACCATATCTATGAATTACATCTCTTATTTATTATTATTATTATTATTATTATTATTATTATTATTATTATATGGGTAAAGAGTTTCTACCTGACACTGTAGGAAACTTTTTTACAGTGTCGCCTTAAAATCACGATTTTGCTGCACATATGATATGCAAACTGATCGTTGAGAGATGGAGAAAAATACAGTGAAGTCAGATTTCAAAAAAAATTCACTAATTAACGGGATTTTTAAAAATGGAGGAAATTAGGTGGGATTGTGTGTGTGAGGGTGTATTCGATTTGTGTGTGATGCCCTAGCGGGGCCATTGGATTAGATTAATTTATGGTCCAGATTTAATTTAAGTCGATACTATAGAAAAGTTTCCTACCGTGTCAGGTAGAAACTCTTTTTCCTTATTTTTATTATATTTGCTTGTAATGACACTGACTAAGAGCAAGTGTGTTAAAATAGGTGGAATTATTGTTATAATTTAGCACAAAAAAGTGATTTTTGATGCTGAAATAGCACCATATCTCCAATGATTTGTGCTAAATCTTGTTCTAAATTTTATAACTCTCCAAGTATCCCACTATTTTGAATATAGGTAGAAAATTGATGTACCTCATCTACCATTTCCCTCCATTTCTTCACTTTTTGATGATGTGGCAAATATAGCTCCATTTATATTACCATTGTGCTATCTTAGCACAAAATTTATCACTCCATTAAATAAATAATTTTTACTTTTTATGTTATAATATAACTATAATACAAGATATAGCACACCCTTGGACGAGCTCTAAGTTGTCGAAAATAAAGAAGGATGTGGTTGTTGGGGTTAAAGATACTAAGGAAATTGATAATGATTTCTTCTTGGTGGTTGTCAAGATTTCCGATCATCAGGTTCATTTTGTTTTTTTTTTTTAAAGTTCTTTTACTCTCTATAAGTTTTATATTTTGTGCAAGTGTGTTTATGTTTGCTAATTTGTCATTTGGCTGTTGTAACTCTTACTTGGTTGTGTATGGCTGTTTCAACTCTTACTTGGTTGTGTGCTCTGCTAGTTGAAAACAGAATCCGAAGGATTAGTTAATATGAAAGACGTAATATTTGGCAAAAGCTCAAGTAGAATGTCATATACAGACTATAGATAAGAAAGCTTCGAATGAGAGATGCACTTATGTTGAGTCTTATTAGTCTTAGTTTTAATGATACTGGGTGACTTAGTATGTTTTGGCTCTATATAAGAAGTAGCTACATTTGGACACCCCTACCCTTGTTCTTATTATCTCTGGATCTTTTACCTCATCCGTCTATGCAGTTCTTGTTTGAACTTTTCTCATTGATTAACTTTAGTCCTACACACCTTCATTTTTGCTTTTGCACCAATCCACATCATCAGGGATGCACTTCCATTACACCTCACCCTTTATCATAAAAAAATTGGTATTTACATTCGTGTATTATACAAACTTTGGATGGAGCGCCTTAAGAGATGTTACATGAACTTACTTAAATGTATGTGTTGTATTAAAGGAAAATATTTAGGAAAATACTAGAGGCCCCAAATTGGGTACAAAAAAAATTACAAAATGCCATGTGTCTTAAGTTAATTGGTTATAATTAATTGAGCCCCCTGTATACACATTAACTCCACCAATTAAATCTTTCCAAACTGCCAAATCACTCATGCCATGTCATTTTGTAACTTTTTTTGGTACCCAATTTGGTGTACCTAGCACTACTCAAATATTTAATATACATTTGCACAATGATGTCAATCTTATCTATTTTAATGCCTCTATTAGAAGTTGTTAATATGATTAAGAGGGTGTTTGGGATTGCTTAAAATAAGTTACTTTTGACTTAATGGAGGTATTTTTAACTTAAAGGAGAAAGTAAAGTTGTTTACTTTAAGTTAAATGAAAGTGTTTGGGTAATTTTACTTAAAGTTAAATGAGGGTTTAATAATTTTGACTTAAAGTGAAATTTGACTTAAATTTTTTTAAAATTAATGATATTTAAGTTTTACAAGAATTGTTAAAAAAAAAAAATCAAAAAAAAAATCCACAAGTCATAAGTCATAAGTCAAAAGTACCTAAATGGAACTTTTGGCTTAAAACAGTTTTTTAACTTAAAGCCAGCTTAAAGCTGGAGTAGCCAAACGGGTCGTTTTTAACTTAAAGCCAAATGGGGTTGGCTTTAAGCCCAGCCAAACAGACTCTAAGTAGGATGCTTAACCACTGCCTTCAGAATCAGGACTATTATTGAGAGATCCTTTAGTTTTTCCTTTCTTGAAAGACTAATGTTCTGGCCTCTGGGTGTGATAACAATAACATACCCATTTTCACTTTTTTTTTTTTTAATCTTTAAAGCTAATTTTAATTTGATGTTTTTTATACTCATTTATTAAGTGAAAATTTTAGTGCCTGTTTGTCAAATCTTAAAGTTAACTTATAAGTTACTTATTTCGGAAAAAAATTTGTATTTACATACTTTTTTTTAGAGAAAGATGTGTATGGGGAGTTTAATATTCGTTATCTTGCAAAAATAAGTTACTTATTTCAGAAAAAAGTACATATTTTCTAACTTTTTTCCAGAATAAGTAACTTATTTCTGAAAAATAAGATTTCCCAAACGGGCCCTTAATTTCATGACTCGTTTGGTGAAATTAATGTGATAATGCAAGTCGTGGTTATTTTTGTAACCAACTTATGCGTCCTCCAAAGTTGTTATTTCTGCTGATACATGGATTGATGGTAGATAGTATTTAACTTGGATCAAGGTTTGACATGTACAGAACTGTAAATGTTTTAATTACAGACAATAGTATGCCCACTTCAGCAAATGTGATTTACATATTCCTTTTATATTAATTTAATGCTTTGAGAAATTTTATTCCGTCGTGTAAATTATTTAGTCTTAATGAGTTCCTGACAGCTTTATTTGCAAACAGAACTAGTTAGTGAGACAAAGAACCCTGGAATGCACGACCTTTCTTGTTAGAAAAGCTTTCGTCTATGATATACTTCATAGGGTGTATTCATTTGAGATTTTGATGGATTTTAATGGATTATCAAAATCAGCGGGTATTCATTTGAGATTTTAAACAATCCTTTAAAATATGCAGGTATTCAATTCAGATTTCAAATAATCTTTCTAAATCTGTGGATATTCCATTGAGATTTTAAAAAATCTTCTAAAATCCGTAGGTATTCAATCAAGATTTAAAACAATCCTTTAAAATCTCAAGGTATTCAAAAAGTCATGGATTTTTTTGGATTATATAAAATGATAGATTTTGATGGATTTGCTAGTGTATTTTTTATTTTTTGAAATCCAGCCAAATTCTGCAAGATTTTGAAGGATTTTACTAAAATCAACGAGACTCTACATAGACTCTATAGGATTTGAGAAATGGACCAAAATATCACATCCTGGCATAAGATGGCCCAAAACATCACACTTAAAAATACTGGCCTTTCCTATCACAGCAAAACGAATGTGAATGTTGCGTTTCCTTTATTTTTTTTTTTTAAGGGAAAAAAATGGTGAGAAGCATCAGTAATTAGTGCAGCAACGCAAGAAACTATTGCGTTTTTAACCAAACTACGCAATCAAATATTGCGTTTTTATACCACGCCAGAAAAATATACGTTCTTAATATCACGATTTTTTTTTATTTTTTCGATTAGAATTTTAAATTTTAATCGGTATTTCCTTTGTGGTTAAATAGTTTCCATTTGAAAACTATTACAATCCGTATTTTAAATTTAAAATTTTAAATGTTATCTGTATTTCCTTGGGATTCCAATAGTTAACCTTTGGGATTCAATAATTCCATTTTGGGTTTAGAAATATTCAGAACAACGAATGAACCGTATACGAACTTAGGGTTTAGGGTTCCCAGGGTTTAGGGTTCCCAAAACCCTAGATCCAAAACCCTAACTTATCCTGATTTTTAAAAAATCAGGGCTGACCTTCGATTTTTTAAAAATCAGGACGCCGGATTCAATTTTTTTATTTAAATTTTTAAATGTTATCTATATTTCCTTGGAATTTCAACAGTTAACCTTTGGGGTTTAGTAATTCCATTTTGGGTTTAGAAATATTCAGAACGACAAATGAAGGGTATACGAACTTAGGATTTATTATTTTTAAAATAAACAAAATTGTGAGTAACGCATCAACACAATGCGTTTCATATCACGCAAGGAAACAATGCGTTTTTCTTTTTTATTTTTAAAAGAAAATAAATTGTTAGCATCATCCATGATTATCACCTTCCAGGTAAAGGGAAGCAATGCAAAAAAAATATGCGTTAGTCAGTAAACGTGAAAAAAATATGCGTGTCCTTGTGATACAAAGGGCCATTTCCAGGAATTGTGATATTTTGGGCATTTTTACTTAAAATTGTGAGAGAAAGGGCCAAAACCCATAGGATTTCACATAAAATCAATCAAACTCTACGTAAAATTAAAATCAACAAAAATCTTTCAAAATCCATCGATTATTATCAATCCGTTAAAATCTCAATTGAATACACCCCCTAAGCTTTTGCAAAAGCGGTGACTGGTATCAGACTTGTCAGAATATGCAATCATTTTCTTCACTGCTAATTTGTTGAAAGCCACTTTAGTTGTTATACCGCTTAGTGTGTTGTTAAGAAAGTGCTTTATTAGCATTTAAGAATTGATCATAATTGCAACCAATCTGTATTTCAAGGCTTTGGTTTTTGTGTTCATCAGGGACTGATGCAGGATAAATTTTGGAATTAAATACTTCTATTTTTATAAGGAAATCATATAAAAAGATAAATTTAGGCGATCCACCTCTGGAAGTACAGATAAAATGGGCCGTGTCAGACCGGATACAACCCAATGCGAAAGTCCCCAAAACTATTGGAAACACAAATTTAATCAATATCAATATCAACAAAGCCATTGTTGTTACCAGAACAGACACAAAATCGAAGAAAATTTAATCAATACTATAGTTATGCAAGTAAACACAAATAACATACAAGTAAAATTATGTAAATATACAGTATATTAAAAAATTATATATATATAATGAGAGTCCCACTCTATGGAGAACCATCTTACGTGGAGAACCGTGGAGAACCACTTAAAATGCATTAAAATTATCCTTTATATAAGGCCCATGGCGGGGCCCCTTTACAAAAAAGTCTTATAATTCTACCCTCTATCCATTTGTCAAAGAAAAAAAAAGAAAAAAAAAATTCACTGTTCACGTGATGACGTGGCAGTGGATTTCACTGGTTAACGGTGCTTCGCACCTTCTTGTACGGCGCTTCGCGCCTTTATCATTCTAAAGTTGTAAGGAATGGCAATCAATGGTAAAGGCAATAGACGATTGACGGGTGTGTCGAGAGCCTTCGGCCCTCATGACTAACTAACTCATCCGTTTACTGTCTTAAATGCTTCGCATTTCCACGACAAGTTTTTTTTTTTTTTTTTTTTTTTTTTTTTTTTTTTTTTATGGATAGAGCCAATTATTTTAAGCATTTTTTGTGAAGGTACCCTTGGCGGGGTCCTTATATATAAAGCAATTTTAATGCATTTTAAATGGTTCTCCACGTAACTTGGTTCTCCATGGAACAATGGCCTATATAATGATAACCTTGTGAGATGATATCTGAATTAGGGTTATTGAAAAATGATATGTCTCACACATATATATAATGGCTCCCGGTCCCTGGCAAACGTATGCCAGGGACCTCTTATTTAACATACACCTTTTCAGCCGTTGGATCCTTTTCAGCCGTTGGATGGTTGATCCAACGGCTGTTATTTAAAAAAAAACTGTACCGTACCGCATAAACTTTATGCGGTACGGAGTAATTACCAAACTGCCCCCTGTTTTCATATAAAAAATCTACTGTTCACCGTACCGCAGAAACTTTCTGCGGTACGTGAACAGTAAGGATATTTTGGTAATTTGCCCGTACCGCATAAAGTTTATGCGGTACGGTGCGAATTTTTTTTTTAAATCAGAGCCGTTATCCAACGGCTTAAAAGCCGTATGCCAACTAATCCGTCCCTGGCATGCGTTTGCCAGGGACCGGATCCCATATATAATTGTGTAATGTAAATGTATATATTATATGTTAAAAATTTTGGGACCACCAGAAACTAACCCAAATTTTTCGGGTAAGTTTTCACTCATATAGAACCCGATCAGAACTATGTAGCAGTATTTATTGGTTGTGCCTTGTTTCTATCATTTTAAAGTGAAGGTGCTTTTGTTATGGAAATTATTAGTACTCAGTTTGGTGAGAAAGAATGATAATCCCTGTTCTTTGTCACTTGTGTTACTTATTGTTATGTCATATTTTGGCATGTCTAATAATCTCCCAAAATTTCAGATAATTATTAATTATTAATTCAGAATTAATAATTATTACTTAACCGCTAAGTTTTATCCTCTCTCTGAAATGAGCAAAGAATCAATCTTAATCAATTAATAACGGAAAATATCTTCAAACGATATTCTTCAAATCAGGAAGATATCACAACGATAAGATTAAATCAGATAAAATCAATTATTATCCACATTAACGTAACTTATCCCTTAAGTCTCTCGGGATAAGCCCAATTAATTCACAGAACTGCGTGGGGCTTGATCCTATATAAACATATAGGTACGCAGACATCTTGGGACGATATGGGATCCGATACACGAGACAAATCGAGACACCTGCCAAGTCCAGTCCCTTCTTTTTTCATAAACCCTAATCCCTTAAAACGGTCACATAAACATACAAATCGCTCTATTATTCCAGCAACCCTCCGATTTCGTATTGTTACGAAATTTCTCCAACAACATTTGGCGCTAGAAGGAGGGGCTAATTTATTATTCGAGGAGGACGAATAATTACAAAAAAATCACGGGGGTTTTGGGTTTGATCCGTACAGACACAAAGAACCGAGGTGCTTCAACAGTAAAAAAAAACATTTTCCAATAGACACACGGCGGCTGTGATTTTAAAGCGGGGCAAGGCAGTGGTTAATGTATGACCAGAGAAGGAAAAAAAACAATCAAGTTATCTTGAAACACAGTTACACAGGACGTCAAGACGTGAAGCAGGGATCAAAACTTAAAAAAAAAAAAGTGCAACAAAAACAATGGGTGCAACTTGCAAGTGCAAAGGCAGCAAAGGAACATGACGGGTGGCTTGTTCGTGGGACCAACTCTGAAAAAAAAAAATTAAAGAAAAAAACGGAGCACTAGAAAGGCAGCAGTGAGGGAAGCAGCGAAAGACAACACCGGTCTCTTAAAAAAATAAAGATACGTTTTATTATCTCTCCTCGATTTAATTTTCTGTAAATTAGAAATATTATGTCATGCATGCATGATATTATGTTTTTTTAATATTTTTCAGGAAAAAAATATTTAGTTATTCAAAAATTCGTGCGAGCAATAGATATTTTTATGCTTGTAAAATTATTGCGATTTAGAAAATATCGTACGAGATATTTATGTTGATGAATTGCGGATATTTATGCTGATTGATTGTGGATTTATTTTACAATCCCGTACGAGCTGCATGTTTTAAAGAAAAATTATATATGCGAGACACATAATTTTGTAAAAGATTTTCTACAAAAAGGAGCATTATTTTCGAAGAAAATAAATATCGCGACATTCCTAAAAGAGCATATTTATTATTGCATTTGGATTTGCAAAAGATTTTTCATATATCATCGTGATAGTACATATATGTCAAAAATATTTTCAAACTTGCAAATTAAGTTGTCAAGTAGGGTAGCCTGGACAAGCTATAGATTCTCGCAATTCTACACGCTTGAGTAAAGTGCAGCACCCTCTGGATTATTATTGAAGGCCCATGAACAGATCTTGAGCTCAAGGTCGCATGGGTGGGAAGGCATCCCTATGCAAAATATCTTTCAGACATGCACAGCCAGCGCGCGTGCAAAGTTCACCAGAAAGTTCACCAGAATTACATCTACAGCTCTTAGTGAAGACCTCGCCAGACACATCCTTATGTGGTTGCATCAGACACTTGAAAAGCATGTATGCCAATTCGGGATATATACAAATGTCAAGGTCCTAACTAGACAACAAGGATCGCAAAGGATTTCAAAAATATTATATATGCTCACACATTTGAAAACCTTGGCAAATATATATCTTATAGTGATCATCGCATGCTATCATACTTGCATCTGCATACGCCTAACGAGCACAGTGGTGCTCCGAATGTTTTTTCTAATCATCTCTTTTCAGTTTTTCAGCAACTCTAAGAAATTTGGAAGCTAGTTCTCCATTGCAACAAGCTACACTGAAGAACTGGGGGCTAGTTGTTATGCCATATTT
The DNA here is from genome assembly GCA_037693485.1 of Kitagawia praeruptora. Taxonomy (NCBI): domain Eukaryota; kingdom Viridiplantae; phylum Streptophyta; class Magnoliopsida; order Apiales; family Apiaceae; genus Kitagawia; species Kitagawia praeruptora. The sequence continues at coordinate 1,704,762 of CM075349.1, forward strand.
TGGCATGTCTAATAATCTCCCAAAATTCTAGATAATTATTAATTATTAATTCAGATTAATAATTATTACTTAACCGCTAAGTTTTATCCTCTCTCTGAAATGAGCAAAGAATCAATCTTAATCAATTAATAACGGAAAATATCTCCAAACGATATTCTTCAAATCAGGAAGATATCACAACGATAAGATTAAATCAGATAAAATCAATTATTACCCACATTAACGTAACTTATCCCTTAAGTCTCTCGGGATAAGCCCAATTAATTCACAGAACTGCGTGGGGCTTGATCCTATATAAATATATAGGTACGCAGGCATCTTGAGACGATATGGGATCCGATACACGAGACAAATCGAGACACCTGCCAAGTCGAGCCCCCTCTTTTTTCATAAACCCTAATCCCCTAAAACGGTCACATAAACATACAAATCGCTCTATTATTCCAGCAACCCTCCGATTTCGTGTTGTTACGAAATTCCTCCCACAACACTTATCAATAAATCTTCTTTTTATTTTTAATGTGGGTAGTTTTGTTTTATACTTATCCATCTCATTTGAACTATGAGCTTTTGATGTGAGGAGTAATAGATTGGTAGAGCGGGAGTATCAAGTAGCTTTATTTTATATATTATCTCTAGTTTGTTCAAGTCCTTTCCTTTCTATGCTCATATTGGTGCTCTACCCTAATGCTTTCCCTTGTTATCAGTTTTGATTCTTTGATCTCAACTTGTAGAGTACTTTTATCTTTACGAATTTTTTGTGTCTTCTTTCTGTTCTCTCGTTTATTAGTCCTGTACCCACCCATATTTTTGGGGTTCGCATTTCCTTTGCATCGCAATTTAATCTTTATTGTGGAGTATGATAGTGTTTTGCATCTGTGTATTTAAACTTTGAGGCCAATATAAGATTTTGCATGTAAGAATAACTGAATAAGTATAGAAACTTGCAAATGAGAAGTATAAAATATTATGCATTACTGGATGTTGTTAGCATGGTTAAACAAAAATGCTAAATCACTCGCTGCCTTTGCAAGTAGGAGAGGTCCTTACGTAGCCAAAAAAAGAGAGAGAAACTAGGAGAGGTCCTTACTTAGCCAAAAAAAGAGAGAGAAACTAGGAGAGGTCCTTTATATAAAAAGAGAGAAACTAGGAGAGGTCCTTTATGTATGTACTAACTAGTAGGTATTTTAATTTGCGCTAATTTTTTAAGAATTGATATATGTTCTTGGTGATAATACCCATATTCTTTTACACGTACATAGATGTGCCCTGTACACTAACTTAATTCAATAGTTTTTGTCTTTTCATTTTATAAGCAGTGGAGTATTAGTTTAAACTTTTTCTTGTAAGCCAGTCCTGACTGTTTCCGTAAATAAATGTGAAGTTGCCCCAGAGTTGCTATGCTGATACATGAATTAAAAGCAGCCAGATATTTGACGGTTTGACATGTATGGTAGATAGTATATCTAGAATCGCTAGTATGCCCACTCAAGTAAATGTGCATTACATTTACTTTTTTTCGTATTATTAATCAATCTTAAAGGCATCAATTCAAGTGTAGACTTATGATTTTGAGCACAAAAGGAACATGAATAGGATCCACATTTCCTATCGAAAACAGGAATGCACCCGTGACAATGAGGGCACTAAAGAGCCATTTGGATCGAACAACAAATCTACCAGCGAATTTCTGATTTTCATCTGCATGCTTCTCTTGGTGGCTAGGTATCTAGACGTGAGTGCTGATGTTCCAGCGCTGGCTCAGTGCGTGCAAGCACAGGCTCCAGTACCAGAAGGTTACCAACTCCTGATCGAGTCCATGGCCAGTGCCTCCTGATCATATTACTGACTGTTCACCCAGTAAGCCATTGTGATCACACTCAGAAAATGCCTTTACCCAAGTATGAAGCAGCCCTGCACGCCTGTTTTAATTACATTTGGACTTAATTTCTGGTCTCTCGACTTATACAAACAGTTATGTAATCTATATATTAAAGCCTTTCAATTACTGATATTTGGATTTGATCCTTTTTGCATACCATTTTTGTGTTCCAAGTCAGATGTAGGAGCGGACTAGTGCTCCTGATTTTATCTATACTTTTCGATAACTTCCAAGCAATGCAAGTACAATTAATTTTAATGTATGATAGTGATAATGATACACATTATAAGTGCAACAAATACAAAACGTATAGTTTCTCTCGGTTATGAAAATATTAACAAACACATAACTCTGATATGTGTGATTTACTGTTATGTATTGTATGATAAGCGAAAATTAACTTCACTAGAGAGACCTTTTAAGATATACACAGAAGCCTAAATTCATGCGGATTTTATTCAAACGAACAATATCACATTATTGTGAAGTTAAGATGCATTGACGATCAAACAAGTGTGCTATCAAAATCTGTTGCAATGATTTCCAGTTCAACTTCAGAATGTGTCTAGGAGCTAGTCAGGTAGGATTCTGACTTCTTGGAAACCAGAGCACATGAGCCCTTTTGATGTTCCAAAAGAACAAACATTACTTCTTGCACATTACTTCTTTTATTGTTCACTATCTAAATTCTAAACATGCTTAATCAAACAGAACAAAGAGAAAGCACTACAATGAAAAGAATTTCACCAACTCATCAAGTATTTACACAAAAAGCAATGGGTGACTAACAAAAGTTAAAAAGATATAGTATTAATCATAAGAACAATCGTCCGAGACAAGTGCAGCCATAAACATTAACCATAAGAACAGTTATCCAAGACAAACGCAGCCACAAACATTAACCAAGAGGACACACGTTTATGTCTTGAATACAAATAACCTCAGTTTGAAAATTCAAATAATCAATTAATAAATCTAATAATACAAATACTAATAAAAAAAACTGCCAAAGCCTGAGGAAACCCACAAGGGGAAAATTGAAGATCTTTCAGTTGAACCAACAAACCAGTTTTCGAATCTAAAAAAATATGCAAAGTACAGACAAATTATTAAATCAATAAAAAAAAATTTAGTCAAAGGAGGAAACCCCGTAGCTTGAAAATTATGGTCAGAGCCACCAGAAGAAATTAAATCATCAAGACTAACAACAAAAGGAGTTCTCCACTTCCACTGCATGTTTCGTTTTTACACACAGCTTCTTGAACTCTTTGACAACTTGATCAATTTCTTCATCCTTTTTCATCTTAATCCGATAACTCAACTCAGTTACTTTCTCCCTCACAAACTCATCCTTTACCACTCCTCGAATCACACTTGCAACCTGCTTCGGATGAAGCTTCAAATCATGGCTTCTCAAGACTTCACGACCCACACCAACTTCCTCAACAAGTCTTGCGTTGATGGGCTGATCAATATGCATGGGCATGGCAATGATTGGGACACCAAATTTCATGCTTTCAATCACAGAGTTCCACCCACAATGACTAACAAAGCCACCAATGTTCGGGTGTCCTAAGATCTTCGCCTGTGGAACCCAACCCTCCACAACCATTCCCCGGTCCCCTACCTTATCATAAAACCCAATTTGTTGCAGTTTATCTTCAAGACTGATCTTCTCTCCAAGAGGAAACCTCACGACCCATATGAAGTTGACGTTACTCTGCAACAAGCCCTCCGTAATTGCTTCAAAATCCTCATTCGAGAGAAAGTATTCACTCCCGAATGAAACAAACACAGTGGACGCCTTCTCCTTCTTCTCAAGCCATTTAATAGTCTCCAAATTCTCAACTTCAACATTATTTGTAGGTTCTTGAACCAAAGGCCCAACAGGAACTATTTTTTTCCCACACAAACTAGACAGATACTTTATGTACTTTTCATCTATCTCATTAAACCCCTTGATCAAAACCACCTCAGTAGATTTCTCAATGGAATTAATAATCAGATTCGAGCCATCTCTCTTGTGATCATCGACAGTTTTTCTCAATTCCGCAACATTAGCAGTCTCATAATCTCGATAATAAATCTGCTGCGAGTATGGGAACTCAACATCCGGATTCTTGTATTCATGAAACAAAACCGCGGTTTGTGTAGTGCTGCTGGTTATGAATTGAACAGCAGGAATATCAAGCTTCAAAGCAGTCTCCGGAGCCCATGGCTGAAGAAAGTCATAAACAAGCAAATCAGGTTTATATTTTGTTAGAATGTCGAAAAAGGCATGTTTCGACATGTCAAATGCCTTTTTCAGAGTAGGCATAAGGTGTGAAGGAAGTCCATTAGTGGTATGGTAACAAGGAGGGAGATCAGGTAAATTTGGGAGATGGAGTTCAATAAGTTGAATCAAACTATCCTCAAAACCAACCTTTTTCTCGATGGATTTGAGGTTAACAAGGGTAGAACAAAGATAAACAGTAAAATTTCTCTGGCTAAGCTTTTTTCCCAACTCTAAGAATGGTGATATGTGTCCATGGCCTAACCATGGGAACATCAAAACACTCAACTTATTTTGCATGCAATCCATGAAAGTATAACAAATTTTTTTCAGAGCTAATGGATTATGGTTTTACTTAAGCAAGATGGCAGAGTTTATTTATTTATAAGGAAAAACGAACAAGAATCATGGAAACTATAAAAGTATCTCAAATTATCGAGTGCAAGTGTACAAAATAATTCTTTTGTAAAGTGCAAGTGCATAATATGATTTTATATCAATTATTCTGTTTGTTTTTAGTATGAAATTTATGGAAGGAATTTTTAAAAAATATTGGCACCTGTTCCCTCCAGTTCTCACCAAATTTCATATTTGTTATTATCCAAAATAGATTAACGTGTATGCTGATATGCTCACATGTTAGTTACGATATTAAGCCAATTTTCTTTTTCTTGTTTTACATATTAATTATATCGTTTTCTATGTATCCATTTTTCAACTCTCATCTTTCTTTTGTCTAAACATAAGAGATAAAGCATTTTTTTTTATCAAAAATTGAAATTTAGTCGATACACAATTGTTTTTAATATAAGTTTGAAATTATTGTATCTTCTTGAAAGTTTTGATTTGAGTTAATTTATTTTAACTTTAACTTTAGAAACTTAATAACATAAAAAAAATATTCAAACTGTTAAAGTCAAAATCTATACTAATCTAAACTATTATATAAAAGCCAAAACATTGAAAGTTTTGATACCTGTTTTTTGGTACACTTACTTTTAGTTGAAGATATTACCTTTTATAAACACCTCTATATTTTTATACCTATTTTTTGGTAATTCGTGAATTTACTTATTTACCCTTCATTTCAAAGAAAAATAAATACACCTAAAATAAATAATAACATGATATAATTAATACTAATTAGTCGATTGCCTTTTTAACGCTTATTTTTAGTTGAAAATATTACCTTTTATAAACACCTAAAAATATATATGATATAATTAATGCTAATTAGTCGATTGCCTTTTTCACACTAACCTTTAGTTGAAGATATTACCTTTATAAACACACACACACACACACACACACATATATATATATATAACAAGATAGATAATATAACAAGTAAAATAGATTATATAACAAGATATATATATTTTTCAAGAAAAATATAACAAGTAAAATAGATAATAACATAACATAATTAATAGTAATTAGTCGATTGTCTTTTTCACATTAACATAATAAAATTAAAGGTAATTAGTCCATTGCTTTTTTACATTTAATTTTAGTTGAAAATATTACCTTTTATAAATACCAAAAGATAGATCATTAATATTTCCTTTTGAATTAAAACACATTACCTTTTTAATTTAAAACAAATCTTACAATCTTTAATATATACCCAAAAAATATCACACCATATTTTTCAATTTTTAATAAAATATATTAAAAATCATATACGTTGTTTATAATTAGGAAACATTAGTATATTCCGTAAATATGAGTATATTAAATTATATCAAATTAAAATTATTAAAAATAATGATAATATAAAAACATAATTGTAATATTAAATAAAATTTATAACATAATACAAGAAACCCGTCATTGCACGGGTTATAAAGTAGTACTCCCTCTGTCCCATCCATTTCTTTACAATTTCCTTTTTGGGTCGTCCCACCATTTCTTTACATTACCCAAAATAGTAAGTTTTAACACTATTACACCCACTACTTCACTTATTTTAACAATACTTTACACTATTTCACCCACTACTTAACTTATTTTAACAATAAAATCACTATTACACCCACTACTTCACTTATTTTAACAATAAAATCACTATTACACTCACTACCTCATTTATTTTAACAATATTACACCCACTTTACACCCACTATTCTTGACCTCCGTGCCCAGCCGCCATGTAAAGAACTGGCTGGGACGGAGGGAGTATTATATTAAAGTTGAAACATTGAAAATTTTATCGATTTGGTTTAGATACAGTAATCTTAATTAATAAATAAAAAATAATGTAATCAATGTTAAGTAGCCGATTGCCTTTTTTAATTAAAATATGTATCTATACTACTATATTAAAGTCGAAAGATTGAAAGTTTGGTTATCCTAATGATTAAAATAAATACAATAAAATCATATAATTAATGGTAATTAGCTAATTGCCTTTTTCACATTTACTTTTAGTTGAAAATATTACCTTTAATAAACACCTAAAAACATCAATTGTATCTTATCTTTCGATAATTAATATTTCATTTCGAATTAAAACACGTTACCTTTTTAACTTAAAACAAATCTTACTATCATTAATATATACCCAAAAATATCACACCATAATTTTTAAGAAAAATATAGCACATAAAATAAATAATAACATAATATTAATGGTAATTAATCGATTGCCTTTTGAAAAAATTACCAAAATACTCATATTTGAGCATGTCTGGCCCAAAATACTGATCCAACACGTTATATCGTGTACCGTGATATGAGGGGTAATACGGTACTTCGTCTTCCGTAACATAGCATGATACGGAACACGGTCTTCCGTGTTATGCATGATACGGAAGACCGTGTTCCATGTTAGGTGGGTGGGCAGCACTAACACGGAAGACCGTGTTTTGTATCATGCTAATACGGAAGACCGTGTTCCGTATCATGCATAACACGGAAGACCGTGTTCCGTATCATGCTAATACAGAGTATCCCGTCAGTATTTTGGGCTAGTTTTTTCAGAATCAGTATTTTGGGCCACTAGATCCCAAAAATGATTATTTTGGGCCATCACCCTTGCCTTTTTCACATTTACTTTTAGTTGAAGATATTACATTTTATAAACACCTAAAAAGATCAATCATACTATATCTTTCAATCATTAATATTTCTTTTCTAATTAAAACACGTTACCTTTTTAATTTACAACAAATCTTACAATATATACCCGAAAATATCACACCATATTTTTCAATTATTAATAAAATATATTAAAAATCGTATACATCTATACTATTATTATATAAAAGCCGAAACATTAAAAGTTTGGTTGATTGGTTGGTACCTATTGATTTTACTTATTTACCCTTACTTAATTATAGATAAAATTGATCCTAGTAACCAATCAATTTATATCTTTTATATTTTATCTAACAAAAATTATCCCTTACTAATCAATTTCTATTTTCAGTTAAATATATTACCTTTTCAAATTTTCAATAACTAAATAATTTCCTTTATTTGTATCTTTTATATTTTATCTAACTAAAATTTCTCAACTACATAATTTCCTTTATTTATATCTTTTATATTTTATCTAACTAGAATTTCTCCTTTACTAATCAATTTTCTTTTTTAGATTAAACATATTACTTTTTTAATTTATGAATAACTAAATAATTTCCTTTTTCGGTAAAATATATAAAAGTCAAAATATTAAAAGTTTGGTAGGTGAGTATGGTACCTGTTGATTTTAAATATTACCTTTGCTTAATTACAGATAAAATCCATCTTATTAACTAATCAATTTATATCTTTTATCTAACTAAAATTTCTCCTTTATTAATTAATTTACTTTTTAAGTTAAACATTGGGATAGTTTCAAAACTACCCATGTCAACTATTAGATTTTTAAATATATATTACCAACCTTTCTAAAATTCTAAAAATACCGACCTTGTTTTCAAAATTCCAAAAATACTACCTTCCTCAATTGCAACTTTTGCAACTTCATTTGCAACTTTGATGCTACAAATTTCTGATTGCAAGTTCTGGGGTTCTGGTGGATTTGGGTTTCAAGGCCCCGCCAGGGGCACTCATAATTGGTGAATTTCTGATTTGCAACTTTCAGTTTTCAGTTGCAAAAGTTGAAACTGAGGTTGCAAAAGTTGCAACTGAAAACTGAAAGTTGCAAATCAGAAATCCACCAATTATGAGTGCCCCTGGCGGGGCCTTGCAACCTCATTTACAACTCAGATACTACGAATTTCTGATTGCAAGTTCCAGTTTTCAGATGTCATTTTCGACAAGTTTTTTGAAATATATATATATATATATATATATATTCCAAAAAAGTGGTCGAAAATGACATCTGAACCCAAAACTTGCAATCATAAATTTGTAGCATCAAAGTTGCAAATGAGGTTGCAAAAGTTGCAATTGAGGAAGGTAGTATTTTTGGAATATTCAAAATATAAAATTATAATGAGGTAGTATTTTTGAAAAAAAATGATTTTACAGAAGTGAAATGATAGTTGGATGGTAGTAAAATTGGAATGAATTGTTAAAATCTTATGTATTTCTGTAAATATCCCTTAAACATATTACCTTTTCTATTTTTCAATAACTAAGTAATTTCATTTTCAGATTAAATATAATATCTTTTATATTTTATCTAATTAGAAAGTATATTATAATTACTATTAACTAATCAGTTAACTTTTTCAGTCAAAACACATTACTTTTTTTGTTTTTCTAACTAAAACCTCTTTTTTTCAATTATATGATTGTCGATTCTATTTAATAAAAATAACATAATAATATCATAATGTTAATAATTAACCTATTACCTTTTCAGCTAAAATGTATCATCTTTTTATTTTTTTAACTAAATCTAGAAATATCACGGTCATCATTAATTTCTAATTTTCTAAAAACATTACGAACAATCTTATTTAGTAAAATAACAGTTAAATTATAATTACTCTAAACTAATCAATTACCTTTTTAATTTTCACTTTACCTTTTCTATTTTCTCTAACTAAAATATTTCTTTTTCAAATTATATCACGGACAGTTCTATTTAATAAAATAAAATTATAATATTATAATAGTAATAATTAATCGATTACATTTTTTAGCTAAAACGTATCATCTTTTCTAATTGAAATCCCTCTTTTTCTAGAAATATAACGGGAAACATTAATTTCTCCTTTTCTAAAAACATTACGAGCAATTTTATTTAGTAAAATAATATAATTAAATTATAATTACTATAGATTAAGCAAATGACATTTTCACCTAAAACATGTTACATTTTCAATTTTCTCTAACTAATCTTCTTTTTTTCCAATTATATCACGTGTATTCTATTTAATAAAATAAAATAATAATTTTATAATTACTATTAATTAACCAATTAACCTTTTCAATTAAAACCTATCCCCTTTTCTATATTTCTTATTAAAATTTCTCATTTTTTAGAAATATCACGAATAACATTTATATAATTACGATCATTATTTCATTAAAAAATCTAAATCTCCTAAATTCATGTTTTAAAAAAAATCATTTCATAATGAAAAAATTCATAAAATATTTTAAAAAAACCGTGCATCGCGCGGGTTTTAAGCTAGTATATTAAAACCCAAAGATTGAAATTTTAATCGGTTTGATTTTCGGTTTGGTTATCCTAATTTTTAAAATAAATAATGACATAATATAATTAATGGTAATTAGTTATTATCATTTTCAAATTTACTTTTAATTCAAGATATTACCTTTTATAAGAACGTACCATATTTTCAAATCATTAATATTTCCTTTCTAATTAAAATACATTACCTTTTTTATTTAAAATTAATCTTACAGTCATTAATATATACTCAAAAATATCACACCATATATTCAATTATTAATCAAATATATTAAAAACCTTGTACATTGTTTATAATAAGAAAATATTAGTATAATACGTAAATATGAGTATATTAAATTATATTAAATCAAAATTTAAAATTATTAAATTGATCTTTCAATCAATTTAAAATACATTTACTTTTAATTGAACATATTACCCTTTATGTGTACCTAAAATATCGTAACTTCCAATCATTAGTATTTCTTTTCTAATTAAAACACGTTACCTTTTAATTTAAAATATAATTTTACGATCATAATCTTCCAATCATTAATATTTCTTTTATAATTAAATACACTACCTTCGAATTTAAAAAATAAATTTACAATCATTAATGTATACCCAAAAATATGACACCATATTATTTTTAGATTTTTAGTAATTAATAATAGAGCCGTTAGATACAATTATAAGATATATTTAATGATTAAATTAATTTACTAAATATTCAAGGTTCGAATTCTGTTAACGACATATTTAACTTAAAATTTTATTTTATAAATTTTAAATCAACCAAATCATTTATTAAGTTTACTTTAAATTTTATTAAATTAATATTAAAATAATTTTTAAAAATAATATTATATAAAAACATAATTATAGAATAAAATAAAATTTACAACATATCAAAGAAAACCCGTGCATCGCACTGGTTATAAGCCAATAATTTTAATCACTGAACGTTTTTAGTAGTAATTTTTGTAAATAAAACACTTTACTTTTTAATTAAAATTAATCTTGCGATCAGTAGTATACACCCAAAAATATCTCACCATCAAATCATTATTTTTAATAATGAATTAGAATCGTTAGATCTAATAATATTATATGATTAAATTAATTTATTAAAAATTCAAAGTTCCAACCCGTCAACGACATTTTTAATTTAGAATTTTACAAAATAAATTTTAAACCATGCATATCATTCTATAAATTTATATTAAATTAAAATTAAAAAATTAATAAAAAATAAGGATTATATAAAAATATAATTATAATGTTAAATAAATTTATAACCAATATATTATTTTTCATATTTTTATTTATTAAATATTTTTGTCAATTTTTGAATTTTTCAACGTATTTTGCTGATTTTTTCCGATTTTTGACCTCCTAGGCCATTATTTTGCCAATTTTTGACCAATTTACACAAAAAAACGTTTTTTAACCGCCTAGGCTGAGTCCGGGCATTTTTATGGCGCCTAGCGTCTAGGTGCCGCCTAGATCGATTTTTACAACACTGGTAATGAATAATGATAATTAACCCGTGCGATGCATGGTTTTTCTTGATATGTAACAAATTTTATTTTATGTTACAATTATATTTTTATATAATAATTATTTACAATTTTTTATTTTTATTTTTGTAATTTAATATAAATTTAATTAATGATATGCGTGGTTTAAAACTTATATTATAAAATTTTAAAATAAATTTGTCGTTGATATAATTTGAACCTTGAATATAATATATTTAGTTAGTATATCTAACTATTTTGATTTTTTACTAAAATTCTAATGGTTATGTTTTGTTAGTGATTAGAAGGTATGATGTGATATTTTTAGGTATATATTTCTGAATATGATATGATTGGAAGATATGATATGATATGATTGATGTTTTTATGTGTTTATAAAAAGTAATATCTTCAACTAAAAAATGTGAAAAAGACAATCGATTAATTACTGTTAATTATTTATTTAAGCGTTTTAATAGTATACATATTGTATATATTTTTCTTTATAATAAAGGTTAAATAAGTAAATTTACGGAATACTAAAAAACATATACCGAAAATTAGGTACCAAAATTTTTAATGTTTAGGCTATTATATAATTAATTAATTTTAATTTAATATAATTTAATATACTCATATTTATGGATTATACTAATGTTTTCTTATTATAAACAATGTATATATATTTTAAATATATTTTTAATACAACGTATACATATTTTTAAAGTATACAATTGTATTGAAAATGGAGGGTGCGTTTTTACTTTTTTTTTTTATAATTTACTGATAGCCATATTATGTTAAGAAATTTATGTATTAGGTTTATTTGGGCATACTTTGTTGTTAGATATTGCTAAAGGTTCTTTATGTCTTATCTTTTATTATAATACCTGAGTCTACCACACGTCAGTTAACCAATAAGAATCGAACCTAAAATTTAGACATTTTCTTATTTACAATCTCACCCTACCTCTTTAACTATGGTTAGTTAACACTTCTAATTTAAATACAATAATGATTTTATTAAACATATCCATAAATACCTATTTTTTAATTCAAAAAATATTTACTAGAAAATCACAATTTTAATTTGAAAACAATCACGATAAACCACTATAAATTTTAAATTAAATTTGATAAATAATCATTCATTAATCAACCATTTTTAATATAAAGTCAGTCACAATCATATTATCATATATTAAAAATTGATTTTTATAATATATATTGTACAATTATAATCGATATTAAATAATTATAATCTAACTTAACTAAAAATCTGAAAAAATTGGATTTGAAATTGTTAACGGAGGAATTTGGTGATAACAAATTTCGGAGGTTGCTGGAATAACGAAATCATGAAAATAGGGGGATTTGGGATTTTGGATGTTTGGGGCTGGACTTGAGAGGTGTCTCGACTTGTTAGATGTGTCGGATCCTTTTTTCAAGATGCCTGCGTACCTTATATTTATAAGGATCAAGCCAACGCAGTTCTGTGAAAAGGATTTGTGTCTATCCCTTAGAGACTTTAGGGACAAACTTCGTTAATCTGGGTAATTACTGATTTATCTGATTTAATCTTATCGTTGTGATATCTTCCTGATTTGAAGAATATCGTTTGAAGATATTTTCCGTTATTGATTGATTGAGATTGATTCTTTCCTCGTTTCAGGGAGAGGATAAAACTTAGCGATTAAGTTATAATTATTAATCTGAATTAATAATTAATAATTATAAGAAATTTGGGAGATATTAGAGGCAACCGAAAATATGGCGTAACAACTACCCCCCAGTTCTTCAGTGTAGCTTGCTGCAGTTGAGAACTAAGCATGTTTCGATCTTCCAAATTTCTTGAGTCACTGAAACAACTAGGAGAGGAAGATTAGTAAATAATATAGAGCACCTAGGTGCCCGCAATACGCATGTAGATGTAAACAAGACAATATGTGAGATGTAAAAAAGAATAAGTTTTATAGGTGTGAGAGAATTTATCTTGGAGAGCCATCCAAGCATTATTCCACAAAGTCATCCAAAGCATTTTGAGAAATATTATCATCCAGTCGAAGGTCATATCTACCATGTCCTCTAGAGGGTATCCCCCTCAAAGGGGGTCATTTTCCTCAGAATTTTATAAATTTAGGATATCCTCCTCAAAGGAGGTCGTTTCTTAGTTCAGAAATACCCTCCTCACATGAGGTGGATTTTCCGAAGCTCGAACCTTGATGAGGCGCCGGAAGTACGGACATCCCCCCCGGAAGTACGGTTTTTGCAAGGATTTAATAATTTGAGATACCCTCCTCAAAGGAGGTCGTTCTCCATTCCAGAAATACCCTCCTCACATGAGGTGGATTTTCCGAAGCTCGTGCCTTGATGAGGCGCCGGAAGTACGGACATCCCCCCCGGAAGTACGGTTTTTGCAAGGACTTTGATAATTTGAGATACCCTCCTCAAAGGAGGTCGTTCTCCATTCCAGAAATACCCTCCTCACAAGAGGTGGATTTTCCGAAGCTCGTGCCTTGATGAGGCGCCGGAAGTACGGACATCCCCCCCGGAAGTACGGTTTTTGCAAGGACTTTGATAATTTGAGATACCCTCCTCAAAGGAGGTCGTTCTCCATTCCAGAAATACCCTCCTCACAGGAGGTGGATTTTCCGAAGTTCTCTTCATTTTTCTTAAGACTCTCCTTAGAGGAGATCATCTTTTAAATAAATCACGAAGACCCTCCTTAGAGGAGGTCGTCTAACATATAAAATAAGGGAGGTAATCTTTCCAAAACCATATCAATATTCTAAGATTCTACCAAAAAAGATATCAGCGACACTTGAAGGTTCTTCTAGAAAATATCAGCAACACCCAAATGGTCTTCTAAAATAATCAACTCTTCGAATAAGAGTCTTCCAAAATATTACCCATGCAAAGGAGTTCCAAAATAATAAACTCTTCGAATAAGAGCCTTCTAAAATATTACCCATGCAAAGGAGTTCCAAAATAATAAACTCTTCGAATAAGAGCCTTATAAAATATTACACATGCAAAGGAGTTCCAAAATAATAAACTCTTCGAATAAGAGTCTTCTGAAATTTATCCCTAGAAAAGAGGGTCTTCCAAAATATTACCCCCACAAAGGAGGACCTTCCAAAATATTACCCTCACAAAGGAGGACCTTCCAAAATAATAAACTCTTCGAATAAGAGCCTTATAAAATATTACACATGCAAAGGAGTTCCAAAATAATAAACTCTTCGAATAAGAGTCTTCTAAAATTTATCCCTAGAAAAGAGGGTCTTCCAAAATATTACCCCCACAAAGGAGGACCTTCCAAAATATTACCCTCACAAAGGAGGATCTTCCAAAATATTAACCACATAAAAGAGGGCCTTCTAAAATAATAAACTATTCAATTAAGAGTCTTCCAAAATATTACCCCCACAAAAGAGGACCTTCCAAAATATTAAACTCTTCGAATAAGAGACAAGAGTCCTTCAAAATCATGTAACACGAAGATAACACCTAAAATCTTGAAAATCTTCACAATTCAAATTCTGCCCAGATCTGTTTTTGGCGTTTTTGACCTTTTAAACGATTTTTACTGGAAAATTACAAAACACGAAAGTTGTAGATAACGAAAATATATTTCCGATGATATATGGCTCATAAAAAATGGACTTATAAGAAATCAGGAATCAAATAAAACGTCTGCTGATCTGCTTCTCGATGCTGAAAAAACGAGATCTGATTGTATTTTGTGATTTCGAGAATAGATCGAGATATAATCTGAGAAAACTCAAAGCACGAAAGTTATAGGCAATTTAACAAGCTTTCCGAATCATTAAAAATCATCGAAATATGACATGTATTGAATTTACTACGAATTTTATAAGATAACAGATTTGTATGGAAAAAATCATAAGAAAACTTATCTTAATTCGGGATAGAGCCGCCGCCTCCACCGCTTAGCTCCTCCATTAAAGCAGCTCCAGATCCATGAGAACCCCCCATGCATATGAATTGATTGTCCTCCACAATCAAAAAATATATCCCCTCCTTCTAGCGCCAATTGTTAACGGAGGAATTTGGTGATAACAAATTTCGGAGGTTGCTGGAATAACGAAATCATGAAAATAGGGGGATTTGGGATTTTGGATGTTAGGGGCTGGACTTGAGAGGTGTCTCGACTTGTTAGATGTGTCGGATCCTTTTTTCAAGATGCCTGCGTACCTTATATTTATAAGGATCAAGCCAACGCAGTTCTGTGAAAAGGATTTGTGTCTATCCCTTAGAGACTTTAGGGACAAACTCCGTTAATCTGGGTAATTACTGATTTTATCTGATTTAATCTTATCGTTGTGATATCTTCCTGATTTGAAGAATATCGTTTGAAGATATTTTCCGTTATTGATTGATTGAGATTGATTCTTTCCTCGTTTCAGGGAGAGGATAAAATTTAGCGATTAAGTTATAATTATTAATCTGAATTAATAATTAATAATTATAAGAAATTTGGGAGATATTAGAGGCAACCGAAAATATGGCGTAACAGAAATCGAATTTTAAATAACTTGGATAAAATCCATACATTCAAAATTTTAATTTTTTTTATAAGCTCAAAAATATATTTATCCATAATTTGTTAATAAAATTAATTAATAAATGCATATAAGTCAACAATACAAAATTGGATTTTAACAAATTTTAAATAGTTTGGATAAAATCCATATCTTCAAAAACTTGATTTTTTAAAAGGTTCAAAAATATATTTATTCTAAATTTGTTAATAAAATAATTAATAAATTCATTTAAACGAATTTAAATACAAGATTGATTTTATTAAACACATTCATAAATATATATTTTTTAAATCAAAAAATATTTACTAGAAAATCACGATTTTAATTTGAAATCAACCACGATATACTATTATATATTTTAAATTAAATTTCATAATTAATCATTCATTAATCAACCACTCTTTTAATATAAAGTCAATCACAATCATATTATCATATGATTTTTATAATATATATTGTACAATTATAATCGATATTACATAATTATAATCTAACTTAACTAAAAATGGAAAAAAAATCGAATTTGAAATCAGATTTTAAATAACTTGGATAAAATCCATACCATAAAAAATTTGATTTTTTTATAAGCTCAAAAATATATTTATTCATAATTTGTTACCAAAATTAATAAATAAATACATATAAGCCATCACTACAAAATCGGATTTGAACAAATTTTAAATAGTTTGGATAAAATTCATATCTTCAAAAACTCGATTTTTGAAAAGGTTCAAAAATACGTATATTCACAATTTGTTAATTAAATAATTTAAACATTACATGAAATCTAATCTGCTTATTCCCTATTCCCCATCATACTTAGCCAACTTTGATAAACTAAGTGTATGCAGCAATTCTTCGCATGACTAAATCATATCAATTTCGGCTAAGGTACTACTTTATATCTTTTTATTATATGACATTTTATACTTGGACAAATTATCTGTTTATTTCGATTGTATATATGTATTATATGTGTCGTATTTTAATTGTCCACTAAATTCAACAGAAAAAAGTTTCTGACAAAAAAAAAAAGTTATCATCATCCCCTGTCTAGATTCTCTGAGAGTTGCTTCCCATTAGAAATATTAAGTAGCAAAATTCAATAATTCAGCGACTTACTAAATTGTAGGCATCAATCCATATCACATTACACTGATTTGTTATATTATTAGGTGTGCCTATAGATTTTTTTTACAGTGTTGGGTAACAATTTTATTCTAAATATAATAATTATTTAATTTAAAAATTTATACATTAATACATGAATCTATTATATTTATAATAGATATTTTGATATCTCAAACTTTCAATTCAAAATCATAAGGTACAACTAAAATCATGAATTAAAAATTATTAACAATATAAAACTATTTACCACACTATTCTAAATACACATTCAAATTTTATGTTATGAAAAGTATTAAATAATTCAGTCATAAAAAAAGGTAATCAACCAATTAAAATGTTAAAAATGAATTTTAAACCAATAATTTTTTAACATTTTAAATACGAATTTTTTTAACTATGCAATAATTAATGGGGAAAAAAATTGACCGGACAATATATTTGAATTATTCAAAATATTAAATATACTCTTAAATAGTACTTTACATTATTTGGTGTATAAATTATCAATCAAAAAATAAAAAATATTACAGAGTCAATGAAAATATTGTTAGTGAATATTTCCATAATAAATTGGTCAATTTAGTACAAATTTTCTTATAAATCACTATTTATTTGTTGATAATTAATTCATCAATAAAAGGACATATGTCATACACAAAAATAATGAAACCTGCAAAAATCATCACTAAAAGGGCATACAACATCTATAAAAACAATTAAAATTGAACAAAATACATAGTAAATTAGATCACTAATTTTTTTTATCCAATCATTGAACAGGTCTTCAATTATGATACATCTCTATCTTATGTCTCAAAATTATTCAGTCTTTTTGGCGAGATAATCTAACAATTTGTTATAAACTTGAGCAATATGTATATTTAATTTGTCATAACGTATTCAAACAACCGACCAGAACTGTGATTCTATACTATCCAAATCAATGAACTAATATAACAAAATCTAATATATTGGTAGACAATATCCACGAACAGGATATTAGGTCCTCAATAAAGAGAGATATTTAGTGAAAGTGAAAGGAAAATCAAGGAAAAGAAAATAAGGCTTATCATTTAGAAGAAGTTAGTACAAGATCTAATATTTTGGTACTAGACTCTCAATAATATTTTTATTGAAAAATAAAGAAAAATCAATTTAAAGATTTAAAAAACTGATATCATCTCCCAAACTTTAGTTTAGCATCTTTCGGGAAAGGTGGAGAGAAAGAGAGAGCAGCGGCTAGGGGTGATCATAAACCGCACCAAACCGCATAAACCGCCCGCACCGCACCAACCCGCATCACACCGCGCGATTTTTTATTGTATGTGGTGCGGTTGCGGTTTTAAATTTTAACAAACCGCGCGGTGCGGTGCGGGTTGCGGTTTCAAATTTCTGAAACGCGGTTCAAACCGCACCGCACCGCAATATTTATTATATTTTATAATTTTATATATATAAGTATGTATCAATTTATATGTATAGGTCCATTAGTGGTCAGCCCATTAAAATTTAATCCATAAGTGTTGAGCCCAATACTCTAACTAGGTTAAAGGTTAATACAGTACGAGAGCACGGCTTTTCTTCCTGCCCGCCTATTTTTATGTTAAACTTTCCATTGTTATTGAATTATATTTGTGCTTTGAAGTTTGTAATTTGTATTATGTTCCACTCTTCCAAAAGACCGATTCAATTTAACCATCCATTTTAATTTCTCGTGATAATTTGGATTTTGGAATTATGTATAAGTTTAGATATAGTAATTTTTATTGAAGTTGTAAACCGCAGTGAACTGCACCACACCGCATTTTCGTGGTGCGGTTTATGCGGTTTGAAAATTTCGTGGTGCGGGTACGGTTTGAGAATTTTACCAAACCGCACGTGCGGTTTGGTCCGTGGTTTTTGGAAAAAACCGCACCGCCGGCACCGCGATCACCCCTAGCAGTGGCTACGATTTTTGTTATAAAAATTATTAATAATGATAAATAAAAAGGTTGATACACACTTAAAATTATATATTATTTTTATTAAAAGGTTGTCTTTTTGAATTTTGTAGTCGTGAATTAAAGTAATAGTATCAATTCTCATATCTTAACCTAAGAGTATATATTGAATTTGCATGGTTGGTTGACTATATTTTTTTTATATCAACAAAGCATAAAAAATGACTAAGAAAATTAAATAACTTGGAAAGATTCTACACAAAAAGAGATATTTGTTAAAGAAAAATAAGAAAAATAAAATAAAAAGGAGGCTTTACTTTTGTTTGGGAGACTTTACACATTGCATTTGTTAACCAGAAATAAGAAAAAATAAAAATGAGGGTTTCATTTTGTTTGGGAGACTTTACACCATGCATGCTACTCTTAGTTTTGTTTTGTAACATCTCAATGTTGTTCAAAGACATATAATTATATATTTACATAA
This sequence comes from Kitagawia praeruptora, assembly GCA_037693485.1. Classification (NCBI taxonomy): domain Eukaryota; kingdom Viridiplantae; phylum Streptophyta; class Magnoliopsida; order Apiales; family Apiaceae; genus Kitagawia; species Kitagawia praeruptora. The sequence continues at coordinate 1,724,155 of CM075349.1, forward strand.
CTTGGATACATAGTAATATTTCATATAATTGTTATATTTTTTCTATTCGCGTATTTCATTTCATTTCGTGTACACGAATTTTTTTCAATTTTATGGATAGTAGCTTATTTTCACAAGTTAGTCAAATTAAAAAAAAGATAGGTGATACTCATTTTCATATGTCTTATTGTTAAGTAACCAACTCATCTAAAACCTTAAGGTGTTAGATGGAGGCCTTACACTCTTCCTCACTCGAAAGCCCATTTTTAGGTCAAATAGTAGATCACGGGCGCTCATCTTTGGAGCATAATTTGCCTTTCGTGTCCATAATAAATTGTGAGAATATTGGGTGTGGCATGGAGTCGAACCTGAGTCCTCTGCCAGCCTGAGCTCTGATACCATGTTAAGTAACCAATTCATTTAAAACCTTAAGGTGTTAGAGGGAGGCCTTATGGATCTTATATTATATTCTAACACTCCCCCCTCACTCGAAAGCCCATGTTTAACCTTAAGGTGTTAGATGGAGGCCTTAAGGATCTTATATTATATTCCAACACTTATTTTATTTTAAGAATAAATGAAAACTCAAATTTATTATTCCATGTTTTACTAGGAAAGAATAAAAAAAAAACCAAAATACAAACTTCCAAACTGAAAATGCACATTTTAATTTGTCTTTACAAATAAGCTAAGGGCAATAACCATAAAATCTAACAATTACAGTATATGTTACTCCAAGAGCGCGATATATTGAATTTGTTTGGTTAGTTGATAATTATTTTTTTATAATAAAACAATTCATTAATAAATGGACATATAATTTGTAAAAATGATATCAGACAATCACATAGCAAACTAAATTAGATGAAAGTTTCTATTTTTATAATTACATTCGTTTCATATATCTTGCACAGTAGATATTCTTTCTCATATTCTGAAACATGCAATTTTTTTTTGATAGACAGTCTAATGATTTATTGGAATCGTGAGTATTAAGTTTCTACACATTTTTAATATGTAATCGAAAAATTAACCATGATCATATAAATATTTTCAATAAATTAATATAATAAATATTTTAAGGATTCAATATTTAATAAATATACAGAATTCTTAGAATATGGGTGAAAATTTTGTTAACATGATACGTAGAAATATTTTCTAACAAAGAGAGAAATAAAATGAAAGCTAAATTTCATAAAAAACAATAAAGAGGGATTTTGGATTTTTCAACGGGGGTTGTATTTGTTTTGATGATTGGTACATAATATTAATATTAATTCAATTGGTCTGAATTCAGGGATAAGTAATTTTATACTTACGTTAATTAACATTCCAATAAAATTATATATTTTACTAAATAAAAATTAAAATAATATATTTATATTAATTTATTAATACAATTTATCGATCGGTGCATAGCACGGATAGAACATTAGGATAAACTAGCGTAAAAGCCCGTGCAAGGCACGGGCACTAAAATAAATTCTCGTCTGAAAATGTATACATATATTGAGATAATTTTGTAATTAAAAATATGATAAAATCTAAAATTTCGATTTTATCTCATATGTTTATAATTACATGGTAATATTGCATACCAATTTCTTGAACCATGTATTTTAAAATTTCATTAGATTTCTTAGATTTTGGATAAATATCAATACGATAATATTCGCATGAATACTTATAATTGTTAAATTATTAATTTAGTTTTCAATGACGTGAAATGAACTTTTTTAAATTGAACATTTGGTTATAACATAAATAATGATTTTAGTAAAATTGTCCGTGTATAACATAGGCGTCTATTAACTCATTTGATTTTGTTATAAATAATTGATCGTATATGTAAGACTATACCTTAAGACATATTATAAAATTTCTTAATATTGAGTAAAAGTCATCATTGTGGTTCTCTCAATCAATTTTTTGTAACATATATATTTATACATTATAAACTCAAATATTTAGTTTTTGTCTAATGTTTATTATACAATTCCGAAGTTGAATTAAAAATTGGGTGAATTGAAACATGTTTTATATTATAATTTCAAATAATTTTTTTAAACTCAACTTTATATTTTTCCAAATTTTTTAATCGATGTAAAATATGATTAGACGACTTTAATGACCCGTGCATCTATATGAAATCTAAAATTAATTTCTTGATTTCATTGTATAATAATCTAAGTATATGTTATAATTTAACCATTATATATTATATTGATCAATTTACTATATTATATAAAAATTCATATGTATCATATTTTATACTTTATAGTCGAGTTATCATATTTTTAGAGTTCTCATCTTTTTAACAAAATTTCAATTATTTTTCTTATATGTTTAAATTCTTATGTTTTTAGACCAATCATACATTTAATCGTTGAAAGCCTAAATAGTTGGTCGACAAAAATCGTCTAATATAACTCAGATGTTTAAAATTTTATGTATCTAAAAGTTATTTGATGCAATTATTCATTATGTACGATTTGATAACTAAAATTTACATATTTCTTAAAACCAAATCTTTTTTTAAATAATTTAATATCGACATGGAATTGAATGTAAATAAATCCCCTTTTTTTTACTCGGTTACATTTATATATAATCTAAAATTTCATTTGTTTACATCAATCATTTAGAATGACAAAATAGAATTGTCAAGTATGCTCAATCGATTAGAATATTTTTTTTATAAGTTTATATCATCCAGTTTTCTAGAAATAATATAAATCAACATTTCATTTACTCAAAAATAAAAAATAGAAAAGGATGTGACACGAAGAGAAAATGTGGTTTATCTTATAGGATTTTTAAACAAAACTCAAAACTAAGTGTAGCATAGTTGGTTATGTCATAAGTTTGATGAGAGAAGGTCAGTGCTTCAATTCCCAACACTAACTTAATTTCACTATTTTTACATAATTATTAAAGGATGACATTTTTGTAATTTTTAAAACTATAGGGATAAAATAGTAACTTCACAACTTTAATTTAATGTGATTGTTAATTATATTATTTTTTATATATAACATAGATCATATTTTTAGAGTTTTCACCTTTTTTTTACAACATAATTTCAATTATTTTTTGTATATATTTAAATATTTATGTATTTAGACCAATCATATATTTAAATCGTTGAAAGAATAGTTGGTCGACCAAAACTCTCTAATATGAGTCACATATTTAAAATTTTATATACGTAAAAGTTATGTGATGCAATTATTAATTATGTATGATGGAACGTATGTAAATAAATCTTTTTTCTTTTTGGACTCGGTTACATTATGTATAATCTAGTTTTTTTCTATATCAATTATTTAAAATGATAAAAGAGAATTATAGAGTATTCTCAGTCGATTAAAGTATTTTTTATAATTTTATCTATCCAATATTTTAGAATTAATATGAACAACATTTCATTTACTAAAATAAGGATGAGATAAAAAGAGAAGAGAGGTGGTTTATGTTATATGATTTTTAAACAAAGCTCAAAATTATTCGTAGCACAATTGGTTAAGGCACGAGTTTGAGATTGAATAGGTTAGTGGTTTGAATCCCAACAAAAGCATAATTTTTTTAGTTTTTACATAATTATTAAAGGATGGCATGTGGTTTATGTTATAGAATTTTTAAACAAAACTCAAAATCAATCATAGCACAATTGGTTAATGCATGAGTTTGAGAGTGAATAGGTTAGTGGTTCGAATCTCAACACAAGCATAATTTCATTAGTTTTTACATAATTATTAAAGGATGACATTTTTGTAATTTTAAAAAAAATAAGGGTAAAATTGTAATTTCACACCCATTAAAATGGCAAATTTTGCCCTTGTGTTGTCCTATTATATATAGTAATAGATAGATGAAACATAGGTGATTTACAATTTTGGTTTTACGAACCGAACCAAAAGTACGGTTTACATCTTCGTTGTGTAAAAATTTCAACGCTAGCATAATTATACTAAAATCAGTCCAAAAAATGAAAACAGTACAGGTGATTACTAGAAAAATATTGGATGTTGCACTCGGCCCATTCTACTATCTTGCTGGCCCAGAAGTAGAAACCAGGTACCTCTAATTAAAGTCCCAAAAAAGAGAAGGGTTAATGGACAGGTGCTAAGTCAAAATGTTGGAATTAGTAGTAATGCAGATGATAATGATGATTATAAAGATGATGAAATTAACCATGATCATGGCGAGTACCAAGTGATCGCTTCTACTTTGTTGTCAATCTTATAACTCATTTCCTCTTATTTGTTTTTCTGTTTTCTTTTTATCAAAGGAGATTCATCTTAACATTTTTGTGGAACATTATTTATATTTTGCAACGGTGGCTTCTTTCTGGTGGTGAAGGAAGTTTCTTCGCTTGATCAAGGTGTGTGGTACCAAATTGAATTATGAATTCTTTTCCTAAAAACATGCTTATTTATTATTTGTTTCAGCTTATGAACCTATTTATTAGTATCTCTTTTTAACTAAAAACCTGTTGTTCTAAATCACGGAACAGTTCTTTCATTATTTCCAGAGATATCAAATGTGCAAATACTTTGGTCGATACCAATGGAACTGTCAAACTTGCAGATTTTGGATTGGCAAAGGTTTTGATCCGCTCTTCATACATATTTCAGATATTTTATTTTATTAATTATTTTTTAGTTTATGGCTTTCTTCTATATCTTTCTGAGTATTATTGTCTAAGTTGAATTTACATTTCTCTATGCAGTCAATCCACATGAACGATATGAAATCTTGCAAGGGTACTGCTTTCTGGATGGCTCCTGAGGTTTTTATTTACCCCTGTCTTTGTTATTTGAGATAAAATGTGGTTGTATGAGTGTTTGTTTTTAACAATAATCTTTTGGTATGATCCTGTGCTATATCTAGTATGGGTAATGGGTTGAGTTATGTTAGTGTGTGATCAGATGTATAAAGCCTTTTCCTTTTTTTATATGACTTGATGAATTTATAATCATGTGGGTCATGTTATATTGCTGACTGATCCAGTGAGAGGTTCTCAGCATCTGATTTGAACTGGAGTTCCAGATCAGCTAAGGTGATGCCGCGTGTGAGTAAATCAAATCAAATACCTAGAAACGTCTTAACTCATATGCATAACAAGGATACCCAGTTTTGGAATATGTATCGTAGTTGTTACAGTTGGTTGCCTATCAGAAAGTTGTTATTTCTGTTAAGGCTCTATGTTAAAATTGGTTTAATTGTCCTTCAGCCTCCTTTCTGATATAATCTTGGAAATTTTTAGAAATGTTTAAAGTCATGGAAATATTTGAAAAGTTATAAAATATTTTTTGAGAAACATGTGTGTGTGATTATAACTGTCTACTAATATCGAGTAAATTATCTTGATTTCTATCGGAGAGTGTTTGGGTGAATGCATGTGTTCAGTGACCAAGAATAATTAAATTACGTAGGTTATCTTGTTAACGAAATTACTCTTCAATAGTTGCATGTCAGTTTTATGTCTGGTTGTTGTTTTCTAACTTATAGTTAAGTTTGGTTACAATATTTCCTTTTATCATTTTATCCAATATGTTTTGTTTTGGAAAACCTTAATTTGAGGTTTTTAACATGACATGTTTCAATTCTGAATAATGGGTTGGGATTTATACAAATCAAAATCCTATGTATTAATGACAATTTGTTGATCTAAACTGACGAAATGGGTTTCTGGGTTTCTATCTTTCTCCGATAGAGGGTGGGTAAGCCAGACGGTTTTGTACCTGATGTTTTATGTAAACTTTATGTGTGCCATGGATAAACGAGAACTAATTTAAGTAAGGAGATTTATTTTTGCAGGTCATTAAAAAAAGAGGTTATGGACTTGCGGCTAGGGATGGCAAAAAAAACCGATCCGACGGATACCCGATCCAATTCGACCCGATTGGATCTTACCGAACCCGATTTTTTGGATTTGGATTTGGATTTGGATTTGATTTTTAAACCCGAAAGAGTTTGGATTTGGATTTGGATATTAGCTATATCCAACCCGATCCAAACCCGAAACCCGAAAACCCGATCCAAACCCGAAACCCGAAAAAAACCCGATATATATATACATATATAAATTATAATATATATATTATAATTTATTCCTTAAAAATAAATACCCGTTACTTAGTTACACTAGGTAATTTTGTTCAGGCAATTTTGATACACATGTTGTGCTACTATGAAATTTCTTAGTTCAGGCAATTTTGATACACATGTTGTGCTCCTGCTAGTCTTCTAGTCTACACTCTGTCTTTGAATATTTATGTGGATATTTTTTTGCAATTGTATTTTAATTTTTATGTCTTTAGATATTAATAGTGGTGTAACTTGGACTTATTTATTTTCATGTCTCTGAAATCTAGATATTTATTTGCTATTATAATTTTAATTTTTATGAAATTTAGCTTAAAAAAATATTACTACTTTTTTACAAAGAATTAAAAATTTCGGATTTGGATAAAACCCGAACCCGATCCAAACCCGGTGGATCGGATTTGGATTTTGAATTTCCAAATCCATTTGGATTTGGATCGGGTTTGGATTTGGATTAAGGATTCGGGTTTGGATTTGGATATCACAGATATCCAACCCGATCCAACCCGTTGCCATCCCTACTTGCGGCAGATATCTGGAGCCTTGGGTGTACAGTTCTGGAGATGTTGACGAGTGAACTTCCTTACCATCCTTTAGAATGTGTATGTGAAGAGTACTGCAAATGTTGATAACCTGAAAGAATTTTTCACAAAGTAAGCAAGTGAATCTGCTTCACAACGTAAAGGATTAATTGGAGATATAAAAGATGACAAATATATAAAAATGAAGATGATTAGGAGGGCTGGAACGTATGATGTGGGCAGGCACTTTGGTCGTTAGCAACTAACTTAATCTCGGGCCTAAATTGGGAAACTTAGTGGCTGCTAATTAACAATAACCTTACTCTGGTTCTTGCGGAAAATTTACAACTCTGCCAATAACTAGAAGTCTGACCATATTTTCTTTCAATGACATGACAGATGCAGGCAGTATATAGGACTGGGAATTCTATTCCACCGGATGTTCCTAGCTCTATCTCCTAGGTTGCGCGAGATTTCATAAATCAGTGCGTACAAGTTGACCCAAGTTCTCGTCCCACGGCTGCTCAGCTCCTAGACCATCCCTTTGTTAAGGGGCGACATCTTTATTCATCAAAACTAGAATCACCTCACAATCCTCGCAGACAGGCTTAATGTTGGTATTAGGGAAAAAAAGGTAGTTTCTCGCAAACAAGTTCTTGAATTGCCATGCATCTTGTTTTTTAATGGGAGAATTTAGTGTTATTTTTGAATCTCCTGAACATGGCAAGGTCTTAAAAAATTAGTTGATACAAAATTCTCTTATAATCTCTTTTTGCTAATTAAATTCTCCTATGTTTTAAGTGTTCGGCGCACATTCTAGATCAAATTTTTTATTTCTTAGTTTGATCCAACACAACCAAGTATTAAGTTTGTTCCGTCAATATAAAAAAGAAAATGTAACAATTTACGTAACTAATTTGAAAATTTGTATTTTGAACACTGATTTGAAAGCATTGCAGATGTGCAATGCAAGAAAAAATATCCATGTTTTCAAATTTTTTTTACAAAAATATGGTAAAAGTTGCATAGATTCTTCTGACTGGAAAATCTGTAACTTAAGACAGACAACCCTGACATGCATGTAAACAAGAGATTTCTTCTTTCCTATGAGACACTCAGGCGTGTGGATTTTTATAACGCCTAACATAACGTCTATCCAAGCCTATGTTTTTCTTTTTTCTTTAAATTCAGGCTGTACATCTCTAAGTATTCATAGAAGAAAGATAATCAGTAATGTGATATGAAACTGAACAGAACAACAAGATTTAAGACTTGAAAACAGTGTTAAAGCGCAAGATAACGAAACATCAAAATAGCTAACCTTAATTGCTCCCATCCTTTCCTCTGAGAAGTTTGCTTTGATTCCAGAGCATCTCCAGCTTCAGTTCCCTTACTTTGTTAGTGTATACTTTGGCAAGTCTCTCACGAGTGAGCAGGTATGCTGAAAGACCATATTTGCCAATGATGCCATGAGGCCCAACAATTACAAGTCGAGGAGCTTCTTTTGGCCGAGAATGCTCGTAAGGATAAGCAAAAAAGCGCTTCAATTTTTTAAGTACTGGATCTTTTAAAGGAAGTGCGAACCAAGGCACAGTCTTGAACTTCTTGTAAAACGATTTTTCACTCACATGCCCAAAAGTCATTTCTGTGTCATGAATATAAATGAGCACAACTTCAAAAGAAGCGTTTTGTAGTGCAAACTCTTTGTAAACCATCTTCGTTTTATATGTGACACAACATCCGTAAAATCCTCTTCGTTTTATATGTGACACAACATCCGTAAAATCCTTCAAGGTCGTCCATAAGTACTTGCCAGTAGAAGCAGGAAAAGACTATGATCCATATTTAGATGTTCATGTAAAACCAGTAGAATCAATAAATACTGTGGAACATCAAACCCAGATGTTTCATTCATACCTTATTCCCTTTATTTGAGATGCGAACAGGGGCGTAGCCAGCGTATGGCGAGCGGGGTCATCTGACCCCACTGAAATTTTAAAAAACAAAATTTTTATGTATATATTTTTTTAGAAAAAATATTTATAGTAGTAAATTTGAATTTTGACCCCACTGAAAAAAATAATTATTGTAACTAGTTTCATTTTTGACCCCACTAACTTTTAATTTTGACAGGGAAATCCTGTAATTGCCGCCCCAAGATGTATAACTGATGCATATTTATATGTATTAAATTAGGAGGGACCATCGAAAAAGATGACTGGTCGCCGGAGAACACGACCGAAGATTTTGACCCCAGTGAATCCAAATCCTGGCTACGCCCCTGGATGCGAACCCAGGAGTGCTCTTATAGAAAGCCCCTTTGCAGTTGCATAAGCTTCAGATTTTAGAAATTCTAACCTTTCATCGCTAAAGCCTAAAAGGATAGCCCACACCTCCATATTTACGGAATAAATCACAGCTGTAACTTTGGAATTATAATAATCTCTTGTAGCAACATATTTAGCATGATTATAATTATTTTTATAATAATCATACCATGAGTGGTATGATTTGTTTGTAGCATTGTACAATTTAATACTACTACTGCTTCTTCTGCATAAAAAACTGCACCGAATCATCAATTTTACTAAACCCCTCATTTTCTTCAGTAAAACCCTAAATATATATCTCTCAATGTATTAGCCACAGCCTAGAACTAAGGTATCGTTTGTTTCGCCAACTTTAGAATTACAGAATAACTTGTACAAAATGCATGAAACTAAGTTGCATGAAACTACAAGCCATGGTTCCGGGACTAAGAAGCAAGGATACGGGTGCGGGAATGTGGGTACGTAGCACGGGGATACATGAATTCGGTAAAAAAATAAGAGGGGTGTATTCATTTGAGAATCTGTTGGATTTTAATGGATTCTCAAAATCAGTAGGTATTCATTTGGGATTTTAAACAATCTTTTAAAATCTGTAGGTATTCAATTCGGATTTCAAATAATCTTTCTAAATCTGTGGGTATTCAATTGAGATTTTAAAAAATCTTCTGAAATCTGTAGGTATTCAATTCAGATTTTAAACAATCAATCAAAATCTCAAGGTATTCAAATTTCAACAGATTTGCTAAATCCATGGATTTTAATTTATTTGTGGAAGATTTTATATGAAAAACTAACAACGTAAAATCTGTTCTTGCCATACAATATTTTGATGGAATTGTCAATTACAACATTTGTAATAAAAAAAATCAAAAACAAATCAAAAACAAATCAAAAAAATTAAAGTAAAAGATATGTAAAGATACATTATGCAAGAATTGGTTGAATTTGTAGTCTTCCCACTTTAACTCCCTGTAGGTACCATGAACTTTAACTCCCTGTAGGTACAATGAAACTTTGCAAGTAAGCTTAATTAACTCCCTGTTTATCGAAGTTGACTTGAGTTTGCTACAACATCTTTTGTTCTCTGCAGATTAATTTGTGTTTAAGATAATGGATGCAATAGCTGTCATGAAATTATTACTATACTAATATCCATACTAATATATACGTACTCCATTTGGTTTTTATTTGATTGCAGGTTTTAATACAATGGATAGTGAAAGAATACTGGAGAACAAAATAGATGAAGAAGAAATTGAAGAAGAAACTGAAAATGAATTTTATGATACAGTGCGGATTTTATTGATGATAATTGATGCGATAATGAATGTGTTAAAAGAAAACTTAACTGTGATGCATCAACCTATTAGTCATTCTCTAACACGACGACCAATATCGAGAAGGGGGTACTCTTTTATAAATAAGACGATGAAAGAAGATCCTGAAAATTTTCGTGAATTACATAGAATGTATCCAAATGTGTTTCTCAAGTTGTGTGGTATTTTAAGAGAGGGAACTTATTTGGAAGATACAAGATATGTGTCTATTGAAGAAATGGTAGCTATGTTTCTACTAATTGTGGGACACAATGATCGTTACTGTAATGTTCGGGAGAGGTTTGGTCGTTCACACTTCACTGCTAGTAGAAATTTTAATAAAGTTCTTAAAGCTTTGAATACTATAGCACCACGAATGATGGTAAAGCCTGGGGGGCTTTCCCCTGAAATTTCTGAAAGTACAAGATTTATCCTTACTTTAAGGTAATTTTCCGAATTTAAAATATAATAATTTGACTAGAGTCTAGTTTAATTCTTTAATTCTAATGTTAAAAGAAAACTTAACTGTGATGCATCAACCTATTAGTCATTCTCTAACACGACGACCAATATCGAGAAGGGGGTACTCTTTTATAAATAAGACGATGAAAGAAGATCCTGAAAATTTTCGTGAATTACATAGAATGTATCCAAATGTGTTTCTCAAGTTGTGTGGTATTTTAAGAGAGGGAACTTATTTGGAAGATACAAGATATGTGTCTATTGAAGAAATGGTAGCTATGTTTCTACTAATTGTGGGACACAATGATCGTTACTGTAATGTTCGGGAGAGGTTTGGTCGTTCACACTTCACTGCTAGTAGAAATTTTAATAAAGTTCTTAAAGCTTTGAATACTATAGCACCACGAATGATGGTAAAGCCTGGGGGGCTTTCCCCTGAAATTTCTGAAAGTACAAGATTTATCCTTACTTTAAGGTAATTTTCCGAATTTAAAATATAATAATTTGACTAGAGTCTAGTTTAATTCTTTAATTCTAATGTTATCTTTCTATGAATCAACAGGATTGTGTTGGTGCTATCGATGGAACTCATATTCCAGCTACGGTAAAAGGTCGAGATGTAAGCAGCTACCGTAATCGTCATGGAATTAATTCTCAAAATGTTTTGGCTGCTTGCAACTTTGATTTGGAATTCATTTATGTGCTTAGTGGGTGGGAAGGTTCAGCACACGACTCAAAACTGTTAAATGATGCATTATCAAGGAGAAATGGGCTGGAAGTTCCTCAAGGTAATATTTTTTTTATACTTATATTTATTTTTTCGTTTAATGTATAATCTTGTAAATTTTCATTTTATTACTCAAAAAATATTTTAAGATGTTTTTATTTTCAGGAAAATATTATCTTGTAGATTGTGGATTTGCTAATCGTCGCCAATTTGTAGCTCCTATTCGCAAGGTTCGATACCATCTAAAAGATTTTAATGATCAAGGTCGTCACCCAAGAAATGCAAATGACTAAATGAGTTGTTTAATCTCCGTCATTCGTCTTTGAGAAATGTGGTCGAGAGAATTTTTGGTATCTTCAAATCTCGATTTACAATATTTAAAGTTGCACCTCCATTTTCACTTCAAACACAAGCAGAGTTGGTACTAGCTTGTGCTGGCCTCCACAATTTTCTTCGAAAAGAGTGTCGTTCTGATGAATTTCCAATCGAAGTAGAAGATAACCAACCTACCGACACGGAGGATGGTGATAATGATGGATCAAATTTTTCAAGTCAACAACAACAAAGGGCCGAAGCTAATACTTGGAGAGCTAACATTGCTAATGCCATGTGGAATGATAGGCCTCGTACCGCAACAAATGAAGAAGATGGTGATGATCAATATGAAGAGAACGAGGACTAGATGAATAAGCAAATTTTTTTTATTTTGTTCTCGAATCTTTTTTTTTTTTTTGAAATACTATCATTCAATTTTTTAAAATTTTCGGGCTATATTCATTTTGGACTATTTATTTATATATAGTTATCTTTAATTGATATATAGATGTTATAAAATAAAAAAAATGAAAGAAATAATCTCGTAGAATCTGTGGGATTTTGTAATTCTACAAAAATCCATCAAAATCAATCCATCAAAATCTATCAAAATCTGTAGGGAATTAAAATAATCTGTGTTGAGATTTTAAACAATCCATGGATTTACACATTCCATTAAAATCAATGGATTATTAACAATCCAACAAAATCTCAATTGAATACACCCCTCTAATATAGGGATTCGGGTGCTGGGGATGTGGGACATATATAATATTATAAATATATATTTGATGTTATGAATTATGAAATCCACTAACAAACCTAATGTTTTATGCAAATTGAATCAAATAAATGGTATAAACTTAAATACAAGAATTTAAATCAAAATCACTTATGTTTGAGTACAATTTGTAAAAAATGAAAAGATGAATTTTAATTGAGAATTTTGAGCATCCGAGTATTCCCAAGAATCCGAGCATCGGATACGGTGGGGACACAGGGATTCGTTGGATGATCGAAGGATCCCTGCTTTCTAGTTCCTGGAAAATTGAAGTGTTCGTGTTTGATGAACTAGAAGTTACAATGTTAATTTTGATGAATTTAAAATATATTTGATTATAATATGTTATACAATTTGTAGTACCACAAGTTACTTAATCCAATTTTGAATTCATCAAATTAAACACCGTAACCCATTTAAGTTGAAATAAATTATCAGTTATATAGTAGAGCTACACTGAAACAAATGAGACCTAAATGTTTTGTCGTTGATAAAATAGTGTTGATGCAATCTTTGCCAGCTTCTAGTAGTAAGAACCCATTCATCTCAGGCCCCAGTTGCCTCTTCTGCTAGTCCTGATGAACTTTTAAGGGAAAAAGCGCCACTGTGGATTACTGTTGGAAAGTGAAACAGAGTGGGTACTGTCCCAGGACCCCTCTAGGATTCCAAGATCATAAATTGTTGTCCCGCGAATTAGCTAGGCAATGTGCTCTCTCCTCGAAACAAGAATCAAAAGATTCCACAACAGCAGTAGCATAACATCAATTAGTGTTATACTTACTGAATCAACAATGAAGTTATCAGACAACAATGAAATAGAGAGAGATCCAGAGAGATGGTGAAGAGAGAGATGAAAATAAAACTTCTTTCATTGATATTGTGTAAATGTGTTCCTATTATTTCTGCTATCTGAGACATTATGATGAAAACAGTACTTATTAAACATGCATCTGCAAATTAGAACAATAATATCATTATATAACAAACAAAATTAAGTGCATACGCATTCACATAGTAAAGGCAGTGAAATGAATAACCAGAACCTAATGTAGAATTATTACAGTTCATTTCTAAAACTACGATTTACTTCAACAAGCAGTCCTGTTGCAATGAATTAATAGAACAAATGGCCTGACTTAATCAGAATTCGGAAGTGAGCATCTCTGTTTATACTTGTTCCTAAGGGTGAAAATGCAATACAGCCCCTAAATATGCAATGACCACATTTATTTCCCACCAGTTACAAACTGTCTGAAACTACCTAAACAGAATGAGAAAGGGCAAGTAAAGCTCCTAACTTTATGAGCAAAGAATCTACAAATCAAGAACATTAATGTATAAATGGCTCCTGGACTCTGGAGTGAGCCAACTTACAGAATGGCCACTGGTTTCAATGGAAGTAGAGAATTTATTCTCATATCAAGTGGACAAAGGAAAGACCTTCAATGACATGAATACCCATATTTATTAAAACACCATTCTTCAAAACCAAATTGATATGTGTGTGTCTGTGTCTGTTTGTGTGTAATATTTCAAAGCACATTCATTATGTATAAATCTAGAAGCTCAAATAAATGTTAATATATACTAGCATTGCATTTTAAGTATGAACATGCAGGTGCAGTAAAGATCAACTAAGAAAGAAATTAGATCGAGGTTTGAACAACATATTTAAAGTGGGGCACATACTTGAAATAGGGGGTAAAAATCTGCTACTAATCTGCAGCTGATGGCAATAATTCTGCTACTAACAAATAGCCTAAAAATCTTGGCACTCGCCCATATATACAGGCTCTCTTGTATGATATTTCACAACTTAAACAAGAAGCACGTTTTAAACAAAAATTGAACCATATTAGAACATCCTACTTATGACATATAGCATAAAGCCCTGATCACTAAAAGTGGTACCTTGATCCCTATTCACCAAAACCATGAAGCCAGACTATAGTTGCTTGATGGTTTCCTTTAGGTCTGACAACATAAGTCCTTCCGCATTCAAATGTGTTCCTCTTTTAGAAATCCAAAAATTCTGAATCTTTGCACACAACATGCGCATGTGTGTGTGTAATATGTATAAAAATAGTGATACGATTTTACCGACTTTTATGTCCCTTTTATGTGTTGCCCAGCTCTTCTGGTAGGAGAATTTACCTGCTAAAACTCGGCAATTTAATATCCCCAAATTCATATTTATTCAGGCCTGGAAGTGAAATTGTCTTGACATCAAATTATATATTTCAGTGATAATATCAATCAAAAGTATCTGTAACTCAATCATACTCCGACAGTACACATTTGATTTTTAAAATTTGAATGAGGATTTAGAGAAGAGCAAAGTTGAAGACCCATATACTGACAAGCCATAACATACATAATAATATTCATAAAGAAAAGGAACATCTTACATAAAGTATTACTATCAAGTTAATTAGGAACCGAAACAGAACACTACAAGTGCATCAAGACAAATCTGAAATTAGGAGGTTCAATAGATTGTTGCAGCCACTGCAGCAGTTGTCCAGCTTAGTGGTCCAGGAGGTCTTCCCAAGTACCACTGCATTCCATCAAGTTGGTTATCATTGATATCCTCTCTCAGGATAGGTTCCATGCCATGAAGAGAAACCAGGGTCTCGACATGGTGATAGGTTTCATCCCACCGTGGCCGGAAAGCATCAATTCCAATACTGTGGCAAAGACAATCCGTTTGGAGGTCATATAAGAAAGATCTATGATCCGGGTATTTCCACCCAACAACTATAATCTTACCGGCATCCTGGAAACATCGAAGTATGTACATATTGGGGTTTTTCAGAATAGTTGGAGAACAAGTATACAAATGAATCCAATCAGCACCGCGGATGTTATCATCCAGTGCATATACATGAAACGTTATGAGATTCGAATTCTGGGCGGGAGAATAAATTAGGACAGCAAGTGAATCCATGAAATTGAAAGGATGCACAGTAGTGTTGTCATTGGTGACAATGTGTGGGTACGGAATCTGCTTGTACAAGCCAGTTTGAGGATCAACTGCGGCAATAAAATTACTTTGAAACTGATCACAGCGCGTATCAATCTCATTGTAAGTCTTTGACCAGTATGGGACACCCTTGACAATAACACTACAATTAGGTTGGGTAGTAAAAAAGGGAATTACAGAAGAAGAAGAGTCTTGTTGTAACCAGGAATCCTGGGCAGCGGAGTAGATCTCAATGCGGGACGAGAGGGGTGGATCATCATGGGGGGTGACCACAGAAACAAGCCTGATGATCCTGTAATCATTAGTGAGCGAATCAAAAGCCAAAGCAACGGACCAATACCAATCATCGTGTGTTTTGCGGGGGAGAAGGGGAATGGGTTTCCAGTGATTGATGGTAGGATTCCATAAAGCGAGAAAGCGACTGATGGATCGACAGAAGGAGGAAACACAGACAATGCCATTAATGGAACCCGCAACCACCAATTCTTTGAAACAGTCAGGAAAGGTGGGATTTGTAAGGAAATCAGGTTTGCGAGTGGCATTGATATCGATGTGAGCGAGGGTGCGGGGGTGGTGATTCAGGCGAAACAAAGATGCAGACTTACGAATTAGCTTCTGGCAGAAACCAATCAGGAGGAGGCTGAGGCTGCTTTGTGTTGATTCAGTGTTGTTGCGCTCAGAGTGTTTTCTTGCGAATTGGGGATCAACGATGAGAGCATTCCACGACTTGCAAACGCGCCTTATATCCCACACGTCTCCCGCTGGAATTCTCACTAGTATCTCCTCCAACATCTCCTCCGGCAGATGGAGATTTCCGCCTACCGCTACAACACCCATCGTCGTGATTTCGAAAATAATATTATAATAATTGTATTTTACAGTCTCTTTATATAATTATTGGGTTTTATATCAAATAGCCCACTCGATCGTCAAAAACTATCAATTAGACCACCGTTCTCATCGGGGTCTCATTTAAACCACTAAACTGCATAAATATATCAAGCCGTTATCTGATATTTTAAAAAGTAACGGAAGTGCTGACTTGGCGCTGATGTGTCCTGGGTCGTGGTTGGGTGTGACATAACGGCTCTTTTCTTGGTGAGTCACAATGTAACCAATTGACCATGTATATATATACACCGACATACACAAGTACATATCATCTCTATAAATCAAGATTAAATTGTGTATATCTAAATAATTCCTCTCATAGTTATCAATTCCTCTCGTAGTTATCAAGGAATTCGCTTCTAATCTCGAAACCCCATGTCTGCTGTGTCCAATAGTTCATCTGTGAATTGGGAGAATAACTCGGTGAATTGTTATTGTGGTAACAATGCTCAACTACGGACGTCACGAACTTTGAAGAATCCTGGTAGACGTTTCTGGAGTTGTCGTAAGTTAAAGGTACATATTTTTTGCAATTTTTGGTAATTTCTGAGTTATACTCAATTTTTCAAAACTTAATTTTTGGTTTGTTTATTTTTTCCCAATCTTAGGAAGATGGAGGTTGCAATTTTTTCTTGTGGTTGGATAGTGAGGTTGGTGGCAGGACAAGGGACATGATTCAAGATCTTAAACAGAAGAATGATTTACTGGAGGAAAAAGTGATGAAGTTAGAGCAAAATTTGGATAAAAAAAGAAAGAAAATAAAGATGTTGAAGAAGAAAATTCAAGTTCAATTCAGTATCTTGTGCACCTTGATCTTCTTGGTACTTGCTGTTAATGTAATGATTTCTATGAATGGGGTAGCAATAAATAGCAAGATAAAATATCTCCATTGATTATTTGTACTCAACTATTATGTTTAATGCTAACAATTATTTTAGATCAGTTGAAGTTCATTCCATTCCATTTCAAGATCAACAAAAACATAGTACACGTCCCAAAAGCAGTAGGTAGCATACATACATTAAATAAGTTCACCAAAAGGGCTACCATGAAAGTAAATACCAGCAAATTAAGTTCAACAAACTAAAGTACCATAGCATTTAAGTTAAGCCAACTAAACAAACTAAAGTGCAGTGGAGTTAGATGAAGGTGGTTCAATTGTTGTAGATTGAGGTGATGGAGGTGGGTGACATGAACTTGGATGTGGAACCACCTGAGAAGCTTGTGTAGGAATGATCGGAGGTTCTTGTATCACTATGCCTGAACTAGCCTTCTTTCTAATGGGCAATTTTGGCCTTCCTACACCAAACTTTGTTCTTTTACTGACATTAGTCTGAGCTTGCTTTTGACCTGCAGATTGACCACCCTCTTCCTGGCCTTCATTCTGTGGTTGCAAATCAGGGCAGTTGGGTCTTCTGTGACCAGTTTTACCACATTTGCTACAATGTTGCACCCTTTTCCCACTCCATCTCTGCACCTTCTCAACAGTGTTGTCTCCTTTTCCATGGCTTCTCCCCTCCCATTCTTCTCTCCTTCTTAATCTCTTAGGCCTTCCCCTTAACTTTTTAGGTATTTCTGGTGGAAGCAAGACCTCATCAGAGTGATAATCCCAGTAGTCAATGCCTTTCAATGCAGTTAAAGGGTACGAATAGCTGGCCAGGTATTTTTCCCTTTTGTAGTATTCTGATACATAGTCAATAGGCTGATGCCTTCTATCGTATATAGCAGCTAAGGCATGAGGACATGGAATTCCAGTAAGGTCATAGTTTCTACAGTCACATGACCTTTTATCCAAATCAACTGTTACAAACCTTGTATTACACTTCACTTGATACTTGCTCTGTCCATCCCAAACTGCCCTCCACTTCCTTGATTGAGTGATTCTGTCATCAAGTAGTCTCCTAATCTTGGGACATAGTTGCAAATTACTGTCTCTCATTTCATCTCCCTTCTGTCTAACTCTTGACAATAGTTTGAAATGGATTTCTTGAAGCATATCCAACACTGGCATGAACCTGCAATTATTTTGAAATAATTAGTATAAATTAATACTTGGTAGGAGTTAAACAACTAGCTGTTTCTTTTACCTCTCATTTATTATCTAGGAGTTAAAGCACTCAGACATATTATTTTCAATGTTAACAGCTTTTGGTACAATGGATATGATAGCTCTTCCAACTGCACTAAGTAGGCCTGGAAAAAAAATCCGGAAAATCCGATATCCGTCCGAAATATCCGTGTTCGTATCCGGAAAAAAGCGGATATTATCCGTATCCGGAGTTAACCGGATATTATCCGTATCTGAATCCGGGAGTTTAGGATGCGGATATGGATATAGGCGCATCCGTATCCGAAAATATCAGTATCCGAAATTAATTATATATAATATATATTTTTAATTTATTTTTAATATATAATATATACTAACCAAGTATTTTTTTTGTATTCTGCAGAGGTTGGCATCCTTTTCAAATGAGTTTTTTTAATCTTGAATACTATATTATAAAAATAGCACCCCAACAATTATTGTACTTGCTCTTTTACACGCTTTTAACTTGTAGGCCCAAAGCAGGGCTGTCAAACACACCTTTTGCTAAACAAACACACCTTCTTCAATACCAGACTTCACATTTTTCCTCCTTATTATGATACCTTAGATTAATAGTTACTATAATCAAACTTCCCCTTTCTTCTTCATCATTTATATCATTTCCTGTATTCTGCAAATTTCAAATTTCTGATTAATTTGAACCTCAATTTAGATATGGAAACACATGTTTTTGTTATAATTGCTTTAAAGGACATCCAAAATCAGTTAGCAATTCATCTTCTTTGTTCCTCTCTACTTTAATTTTCTTTAATCATCGTGTAAGTAAATTTTCGCTCATGTTCTTTATCGTGGTAACAAAAAACAAAACGATTTACAGATTAGAAGCAGGCGGCTGGAGATCGGAGTTGCGGGGTCGCGGTGGTGTCGGACGACAGCGATGCCGGAGAGGGATGAGATCTCGACAGAGGTGAAGAAGATGGTGGTGGGTTGGGAGAGAGAGATGCAGAGAGAGATGATTTTTGTGATGATTTTTGTGAATTTTCTGAGTTGTGTATGTATACGGATTCGGATATTATCCGTATCCGGATAATATCCGCCGGATTCGGATACGGATAAGATTTTTTCGGATATTCCCGGATCCGGATACGGATTCGGATACGGTTTTGAATTCCCGGATTCGGATTCGGATATGGCTATATCCGGATCCGTTTTATCCGAATTCCACCCCTAGCACTAAGTAACTGGCCTCCACAAACAGTCTTGAGGAAACACCCATCCAACCCTAATATTGGTCTGCACCCAGCTTTCCACCCAGTTTTTAGTGCTGCATAACAGATGTAGATCCTTTTGAACCTATTGACATCACCATCATTTAACCTTGTTCCACATATTTTAACAGTGTTCTGTGGATTGTTCTTCAACACTTCATAGCCATAATCCCTAATTCTAGAGTAATGGACCTTCAACTGATCAGCCACTCCATCAAGTGCTGCTTTTCTCACCCTCAATATCTTGATCCAAGGTACCTCTATTTCCATTTCATTCCTAATGGTTTCAATCATCTCCTTTACTTTCCATTGAGGATTTTTCCTAATCCTGTCACCATACCTCTCTGTTAAATATTTTACACTTGCAAACTTGTTCTTATATGGTTTAGTACATAGGTGCTCATTCACTAAGGTTCTTATTTCCACTATTTCAGTTTGATTCTGTCTTCTAACCCAAATCCTGAAGGGACATCCAGTTTCACATTTGACCTGACATCTATCAGGTTCATTAGTTACAAAATGGACAGCTCTCCTATCCTCTAATCCATACCTTCTCACAGAACTCCTGAATTCTTCCATGTTGATAAAAGCCATTCCAATACTCCATTCCACCTTGTCACTCCTTCTATTTGACATTCCAACAACCTTTCTTCTCTGTTTTTTTGACACATCAGGTGGTCCAATATATCCAATTCGACAGTTTTCATCCTCACTTGAGGATGAAATAGACCTCAACTCATCAGAGTCAAAATCTGACTCATCAAAAGGTGCAGTGGCCATTGCTTTCTTCATTTCCTCCCTGAACTCCATACTTCTTTTTTTGTTCTCCCTCAGCTCTTCATCACTCTCAATATAGAAAGATCCTTCACTTGAACTATCATCAGTCTCAGATTCTTTGTCTGCATAGTCCTCATCATCCCATTCATCCCCATCATCCCCCAATCCATCATTAACAGGCCCCTTACCTTTTTCCTTAGTAGTATTATCATCAGTGAATGTGTGATCCACATAGAGTTTAATTGTACCAAAAGGCTTATAAACTGCAATACAATCTCTAATCGCGACATCATCATACAGTAGTGTCATTCCATTTGCCATATTTAACCCATCAGTCATAAAATGAACCAAACATTCAGCATTATTATAACCATATTTCTTAGCAAACAAATCTAAATCTCTGAATGACAGCAAATCAGTATCATAGTTCTTAATAACATCTACATATCCTCCAATATATCTAGGGTTTCTTGCATCCGAGTTGAAATAACCATGGTGGTTAATCTCTATATTCATTCGCATACTGTCACATGCATTCAACATATGAGTAATTATGTTCGTCTAAGTACTTATTATTAACAAATAACAAAGAAGTAAACAACTATCCACATAAAACGATCGAATGGAATATAAGGCAAGTGAACACAATACAATACGAGGAAAATAAATAGTAGGGAGTAAAAGTTACCTTGTTCAATGATGATAGAGAGTAACGATCGAGCCTTCAGAATCCCTTAGCAAGATGGTATCGATTGAGCTTCCAGAATCCCTTAGCAAGATTGAGCCGCTACATAAGATTAGGGGTTTTTTGTTTCCCCCAAATTACACTTACGCGCTCCATATAAAGGGTAATCTGTTTAATTTCCTTTTTTTAAAGTCGATATTATGTCAGCTGCCAAATCATTACAACGTGTATGATACGTGGACAACCAACTCAGCAATCTCGAATGTTTGACTTTGAACTAACGAAAAATTCAAATATTTAACGTTTTCCGTTACTTTTTAAAATATCAGATAACGGCATGATATATTTATGCAGTTTAGTGGTTTAAATGAGACCCCGATGAGAACGGTGGTCTAATTGATAGTTTTTGACGATCCGAGTGGGCTATTTGATATAAAACCCTATAATTATTACTGTAGTATTTATAGAACTATATCATCATGTTATTATCCTCTACTAATCCTATTAAAATTTTAATCTTTTTTTATTTGATGTATGTATCCTTAGAAATATATAAAAATTAGGTTTTGGAAAATAAAGATGCAATAATTGAATTTGGCAAGAAAATAGGTATCCAAAAAAATTATTTTTAATTTTTCCTTTTCAAAAATAGAGGATAAGTAAGATATCTAAAATTTCTCAAAAAAAAGTAAGATATCTAAAATGTAGATGGTTGTTGATCTGTTTAGCTACGATTTATTTATTTTCGGATAAAAATTTCATATTTTGATAATTTTTTTATACAAATATTTGATATATGTTTGAGATTTCATAATTTTCAAAAAAAAAAAAGGTTAACTTTTTTTTAAAAAAATAAAATGCAAGATTTTCATTAAATCGGTAAATCATACAAGAGGGTCTCCAATATTAGAGCATCTCCCATGGGAGCGATCCTTTAGCAAAATTTTAAAATTAATTACCATAAATAAGAATTATAAAGAATGTGTAAAAAAATTACACTCCAATGGGACAAAACTGTTATCTATAATTATAGATAATCTCTTGATGTTGGCTATATTTGTCGAACCTCTAGAGACCTTTAGTGAATTGCCACATCACTTATTTCTATATTAAAATTATATATTCTATTAATAACAACTTGAAATATTAATAACATACCATTTTTAAAACATACCCTCGGAACACAATGTCTTACAGGTTCGACAAATTTTACATAATCAATATTTTATGTAATTTAGCCAATTATTTTTAGCTAACGACGTTGGAGATGCTCTTATGGGTTGACTTGCTTCCTTGTCTTCTAACAAAAGAGATAGATAAACTCGCTTTAGATGCCATAAGCTCCCTGCACATATCAATAACATGCCCTTCTTCAAATTGATTATCACAAGTACGTCCAATACCCTGAACTGAAAGAAACAATCGGATTCAACAACCACCCTTTGATATGGCATATACTCTAGCCATTTCAAACCTTCAAAAATTGCATGAACTTCTACTGCTAACACTGAACCAGGAAGAAAAAATTAAGAATCTTTAATTTTATCTTATTTAAATAAGTTGACTGAAAAATAAATTCCCTAAACACCATCTATATTATGAATGAAAATTTAGTAAATTAAAAGTTTATTAAATGTTTCATTCTAATTTAATATAACATTAAAATTTATCAAATATTACATATCCATTTAAATTAAAAAGGCATCAAAGTTAGTCGGAAAAAAGAATAAATTATGTAATTTTCATTTCTATTTATCTTTCCGATTTATTTTTTTTAATTAAGTGAAAATGAAGGGAAAAAGCAAAAAAGGAGAGAGAGCCTGAAAAGGGAAAAATAAAGGGATCGATGACTCAAATATCATACATCTGTATTCACTAATTTTCTGATTCAACGGTAGAATCAAAATTTTAATTTTTGATTCTATAAAGAAAGAGTCTTTTTTTGTTTATTATAAAAAAGGAATAATTTCTAATTCGGTGGTAGACCAAATGCTTTTTTTTTTTCAAAAAAAGTAATTTAAAGTTTTTAATTTTTTTTAAAAAAATTGTTCGCTTACGCGACAGCACCACGTCACTGATGATGTGGCACTATCACGCACCATTTTTGTTCAATAAAATACTGCCACATCATCAGCGATGACGTCGCTATTACGTGGCAATGATATGTTATAGTGCAACATCATCAGTGTTGGTGTTACTGTTTGCGTGGTAATAACACGTCATCATTGTTGACGTGGTAGCGAACAACTTTTTTAGTAGTAATTTTTTTTTAAAAAAAATTGATTCTAGAATCTAAAATAATTAAATAGTTTCCTCCGATTCTCTATATAAGATGACTCTCTCTCAAAAATGCTACTCAATAAATATTTTCATAAAAGAGTTAAAAATGGTACATTTTTTCGTGAAAATAAATTACTTATTCTTTTCACATGCACCACGCCCTAGCTATTGTGTTGTGCAAATTGCTAGGATCCAACTTCCAAGTATTCAAGCATCCAATCCTTGTTTTTCTGAGATTAAGTTTATATTTTCATAAAAAAGTTTATATTTTCATAAAAAATACTCCTTTTGTGCCATAAAACCTTTTCCGTTTTTGGATTTTGATATTATTTTTATATATGCGGTTGACTACTAATTTACGCATAATTTATAAGACAAAATATAATCATGAGTAATTTTGTTTGATTCGTATTTATTAATACTTTAATTCAGTAAATTTTTTATATTTTTAATACTAATACGAAATTAAAGATATTAAAGATCAAAAATGTAAGTTGACAAACATGTTCAATTCAAAGAGAAAAAGTTTTTTGGGATGGAGGAAATATATTTTTCTGAAAGTGATTGTTGGGATAAACAACGGTCTTTTTTTAGTATTGTTCATTTGTTCTTAATAAACTAGCATAATAACTCGTGCGAGGCACGGGTCATCCTCTAGCCATTGCTATAAATTCTGTATAGTTTTACGATTTAAGGATATTTTTTAATATAATTGCACCTTTTATGTTCATACATATTATAATATCAGTATTTTAATTTATGTATTATTTTATTTATGTATAGATCATATGAGTACTAAGAAAAGGATGTTTTGTAGCATATAAATATATTGTATAGGTTATAACACAATTTCTTTTAAAACAATGATAAAAAGACATATGATCGATGTGAATAATACTCATCATACAATACTTTCCAAATAAAATTGGTACGCTCCTTAATATTTATTTCTTTAAAAATCTCATCAAGATATATAAGTCGCATAGAATTATAATCCGAAATTACGAGAGGGTTGATTCCCAACACTAACATAATTTCATATATTGTTTGCATATATATTAAAGGGATGATGCTTTTGTAATTTTTAAGCATATAAAGATATTATCGTAAGTTCACAACCATTAAAATGACACATTTTGCATTTGTGTTGTGGTTTAATATATAGTAATAGATAGATTGTGTACCATATTGTGAAACCTAAATTATAATATTTTTAAAATAATATGAATCACCATTATTTTTACTAAAAAATTAAAATAATAGTAAAAATAAGATAATGGAGAGGTCGGGTTTGTGTAAAAGGTTTATTAACTCAAAATAATAAAGTTCATGCAGCACAAACACAAAGGTTAGTAGGATAAATTGTGTAGAGGATGTTCTAGGTACGATTCACCATAAAAATAAAATTTACTCATTTTTTTCATTTAAATAAGAGAGTGACATTTCATGTAATTTTATAACTTATAAGGGTATAACTGTAATTTCATAGAGGATTTATTGGCTCAAAAAACCCCTAAAAATCCCCATGTTCTCTTATTATATATAGAAAGAATGGATGGATGTGTACCATATTGTGAAACCTAAAATATAATATTTTAAAAGTAATAGTAAAAATAAGATAATGAAGAGGTCGGGTTTATGTAAAAGATTTTTTAAATCAAAACAAAAAAATCCATGTAGCACAGTGGTTGGTAGGATAACTTGTGAAGAGGAGGTTCTAGGTTCGATTCACCACAAAAACTCATTTTTTCCTCTATTATATATAGAAAGAGATTATTCCAGAAGTGATAAGTTCAAACTTTTTTGGTATTTATTGTTCTTAATAAATTATTCCAGATTATTAATTTAGAGAAAAAATGTACCAGAGCAAAGAAAAAATGTACTTAAGTAGATACACTTAAGTAGATACACTTATTTTTATGTTTATATCAATAACACAATTTCAAATGTATCTGTGTAGTCACGGTATTGGCCCCATTTATCACAATTTGAAAAGAAATGATTTCAAATATCACAATTTAAAATATTGGTCCTAAATATCACTTCATAACACAATTTAAAGTAGCATTTTTTATTTTTACAAAAAACGCTATATCATCTCGTGTTTTAGGTTGAAAACGCTACCTTAAGTTTTGTTTTACATTTTTTTTTATTTTTTATGATTGAAGACGCTAGTTCAGACTGGGTTTTCAGAAATAAAACGCTAATCTATCTAGCGTGTATGCATAGAAAAAAAATAAAATTAACAGGTAACGCTAAACGTACTAACGTTTTGTGAAAAAAAAATAAAAAACTCAAAACGCTAGAGGCAACTTGGTTTTTAAGTGATATTTGGGATCACAAGGCATTTTTTCGTGTAATCACTGTGTAAGCAGAGATTACAACTGAGATTACAACATTTTGTGCCAACAACATGTTGGTGCAGTGGGTTGAACCCTTGTCTCCTTTGTAGGAGGTCAAGGGTTCGATCCCTGGGTGTGTGTGAGTTTAATTTGTATTAGTTTCCTTTCTTTGTATTTGTATTTGTATTTGTATTTGGCCGGGTTTCCTTCGGAAACAGCCTCCCTAAGCTACCTCCTCAGACACCTTAAGTGGTATTATAACTTACTGTGTAAGCAGAGAGATTGACTGGGAGACAGAGAAAGATTGAGAGAGAGATTGAGAGATTTGCATCTACCCAATCAAGGTACACAACTATTCATACATACATACACACAGATGCATACACTGTCTTTATTGATTTCTGTAATTAGGGTTTGTCCCATTTCATTTAGCTGTTTTTTGCTCTCTGTGCGTTCTATTCTGATTCTGATTTATTTATTATTTCTTTACAATCTCTATAATGTAGATTAATTCGTTATTTTATCTTAATTTAAATTAATCTTACTTATCAAATAAATGAATTAAGAGAGTGTTGGCAAAGTAGTGTTGGAGATGATATCTGATAACTAGTTTTTTAATGTATTATGAATCGAGTTTTAAGTGAATTGAATATTAGTCGAGTAAATTGAAGTTGGAAGAAATGATTGAAAGAGAAAGGACTCAAAATATGGTACAATGCGATTTTACGATAATACGATTTGTGAAAATTGAAGAGGAATGAATGTGCATTACTTTATCGTATTATATTGTGGGGTAAGCGATGGTTTTCATTTGTGGGAATCAGATTAGTTAATAACGATATTCGTGTATAAATTCTCATGTTGTGCAATTTTCATTTCTTTCTATATTAAAATGGAGCAGTAGCAGTAACATTTTTACTCATGTTCACCAATTTTGTATACCGAACTGATAACCTTTAATAAATGAAATCACTTAAGCAACTTGTTTTGTTTGGAATAGAGTAAAAATGTAGGATAATTTAATTAATTTTCATAAAAAAAAATGTGCATATTTTAGGATGATAATCTCACTTTCTTAGTTTCTTGTCACTTGCACATTCTTCTGTGATATATTTTGATATATTGTGTTGATGTCGACAATGGCTCAGCTTCACCGGTCACTTGTACCCAGTCACTGTCACCATTTCAAGTCCAATGGATCTGTGGATAATAAATTGATATCTCATTAATAAGTAATAAGTTATACCAGAACTGTTTAAAGTAAGATGGTTCCACAGCACTTAAATGATAAGGGCATGAAAATTGCAGCTTATAGATTGATATTATTAGAAGGGATAATGCTACAATCTGCTTGACGCACTATACATACATAAGTAAAAACATGCATACATATGCTATCTAGCTATCTGTTCCTGCTACAATTCACGCCCTGTAAGTATAATAAGTATGTTGGTGTTTGTGTTTATAGTAATTGTTACTATACCTGCTCTGCTGCCATAATCTATTTTATATCCTGTTCTGTCTAGAGTTGTAGTTTTTAGGGTTTGGTAATTATGTTTGAAATTTATGATTCTCAGTTTCTCCTTGTAATGCCCTTCCCTTGCCTTTTCTTTCTACTTTGATTCATATATATGAGTTCCTTTGTTAGGTCTTCGTTTGTGTTGTATTACAAATTTACAATTGATTTACCAAAATTACAATTGAATTATGAATACATACCATTCAACAAATCGTACAGCTTTGAGCATTCCATACTCCCCCTTCATTTTCAAGTTTACAATTTGATTATCTTTGCATCTCAGGTACTAATTGTCAATCACTTCAAACTTAAAGTCGCAATCTCATTATCTCACTCAAACTAAATCATCTCATGCTGTTGGAGGTTTTCAGCAGCGAGTGATTCACGTTTATATTCAAAGCTCTGGCAATTTACTCTCAGTTTTTAACTTGAGTAAAAAGTTATACTTGTCTAAATAGCAAGCCAATAGTGTGACTTCACATCCACACAAGAAGAATACTAGAACATATCAAACAAGAATTTTGATGGGCTTGTTCTCTTTAAGACCCTTCTCTAGTCCTGTTATGTGCACAGCCACCAATGGATCCCACACTCTCGATGCTTCCTTCATAAAGCGTGCTGCCGTGTTGGCTGATAAGTCTGCCGGCTTTACTGCACCACACCCAAATTTTGGGTGTGTAATTGCTGTGAATTCTGGTACCAGGGTGCTCGGAGAAGGTTACCTTCATGCACAGGGGACAAAGCCAGCAGAATTGCAGGCTGTAGAAGCTGCTGGCGAGTACTGCAAGGGTGCCACAGCATACGTCAACATGGAACCTGGTGACTGCCATGGTGATTCTACCGCCGTGTCATCTTTCATTAAGGTGTTTTTAACGTTATAACTATAGATGGAAGATATATCGGTACTATTTGTTCAGTCTCTCATATTACTTTGTTTCCAACTCAATTTGTCACTCTCTTATAATTAAGTACTCCACTATATTATTCTTTATGTTCTTGCAACATTATTAGATTTAGAAGTAGTTAGTTTTATAAAATTCCCAGTAATTGAGTTCAGGTGAAATTGCATTAAATATATCTTATAAATTTGTTGTAAAGATTTAGATGAGCTTTAATTAGTCAAGAGTAAAATCTTGTTGCGCTCCACCTCTCCACAACGTTTACTAGGTTGTCTCTCTAAAAAGATACAGATGTCTTTATCGGTGTAGCTACAGTTAAAATTGTTACGTGTATTGTCCTTTTGTTTTTTGTAAACTGTACAAGGTACACGTTTCACAGTGACTTCTACGCTCTATATGAGTATGACTCGAGGCCTGACATTTCCCTCAATTTATTTGAAGTCTGAACCTTACAAAAAAAATTATAAGCTAATGTAAAAGTTGATTAGTTTATTAAATTTATTTACTGATATCTGTTTAGTAGGGAGGAATTACTAGAGTTGTTGTTGGGATAAGGCATCCATTACAGCATCTCCGGGGAAGTGCTATTCGAACGCTAAGAAGCGAAGGATTGCAGGTTGATGTCCTCGGAGAAGATCTGCAAAGTAAAACCATTGAGGTAGGGATTTATTCATTTGCATGATAGTAACTTTTTGGCAATATCTTTGAATGCTAGTGAATAAAAGTTCTGATTTGGCATCATTCTTCCCTTGTATAGTTTTTGAGATCTTGTTGGTGATATCCTCATATGCTATGATAGAGATCTTGTCACAGTGTTCATCATAAGCTGAAGCTGTTATTTTGTCGTGGCCATATTTTTCTGGCTATTTGCTTTCTTGTTGACAGTGTATTGAAGTGTATTGTAGTTGGATCTCTTAGCTCGTTCTTAACAACTCATGTGCTCGTCTTCGTGTATGTAAATATCGTTTGCCTTACTGGTTCACATTTGTTGTGGTCTGTACATCAGGTAGGTCTTCTAAACAGTCTTTTAACGCATAATGGAGGCTTTAAACGCTGGAACGATTGTCGTTTATACAACACAACACTGAACTTTCTGTTTCCTTTTGCACCACCATAATTTTTGTCCCCTTTTGCACTCAACTCCTACCAATTTCTTTCATTTTGATTTGTAAATATACACAATCGCAATGCGAGCTTTGTTATGCTTTTGATGTGCATCAAGTTTCTGGAAACACATTACTACAGCACCTTGCACATATATCTCGGAAGATACGTCTGCTGCAAGAAGTATTTGTTTGTTGACTTTGATCACATCCACCACCTCTTCCTTGGTACTTGAAAGCAACATGTTTTTGCTTTAATAATCCTTCTACATGTTTTCTGGTGCAAATGCAATCATCACCTCCCCATCTTTTTTTATTTATATATTCTAAATTTAAATTTTGAAATGTCAATATAACTGGCAATGTACCATTTAAGGAGACAAACTTAATTTTCCCAACAATGCCAACCAAATTCCTTGTGATGTGTCAGGAATTAGTGAGTTCCTGATTAGTTTTTTAGTATATTTTTGGTATTTTCTGTTTATAGATGCGAAGTAGCAGCTAGATATAGAAAGATAACAGAAAATTAGAAGAGAATTAGATGAGAAACAGAAGAAATAGATGAGAAATCAGAACAGAGATGAGATGAGGGAGAGAAACCCTAGAGAGAGAGAGAGAGAGAAGCAGTTATAGAGAGAGAGAGAGATTTGGAGGCAAATGCCAATTTCATATATTCCAACATATGAGAAGTACAAGACTCTAACAAGTATTTTTAAACCTTGTAACTAACTCCTTGAAGTGTAAAGACAGAACTACCCTTCCACTAATTACTACTAACATTAATACTAACACAGCAACGGTACTACTAACACGTAATACTAATACAGTTCAGATCCTGACATGATGTTATGGTGCTTACAATTAGTTTAAGATAAATTCAGTAGGCCAATTGTTTAGTTTTCCCAACTCCATCTCATGCCCTTCGAATTTTTTTTTTGGATTCTAATATCCTGTTTCATTTTGCAGGAAGCTCTAAAACATTGCCTCCTAGTCAATGCTCCTTTGCTTTATAGAGCTGCTTGTCGCGTGCCATATTCTGTTTTGAAGTATGCAATGACCCTCGACGGTGAGCAATAATATGCAGATAATTTAACAAAATTAATTAACTCCTTGATTTTTCTATGATAAGTTTTGTGATAAGAGTGATTAATTTGTTGCTCATCATCTTCCTTGTATGTGCTGTCAGGAAAGATTGCCGCTTCTAGTGGGCATGCTTCATGGATAAGCAGCAGACAGTCAAGAGGACTAGTTCTTGCATTGCGGGGTAGAAGTGATGCTATAATCGTAGGAGGAAATACTGTACGCAAAGATAGTATGGAACTCTAGCTGCTACTTTAAATTGATGGAATACTCAAAATATAAACTAAGCAGGTCTAATCCACATTTCCATATAGATCCACGACTAACTGCAAGACATGGAGGTGGCCACATGCCTTTGCGGCTTGTAATGTCACAATCTCTTGATCTTCCTGAGGTAGCAAATCTTTGGGATGTTTCTGAAGTACCCACTATAGTCGCAACACAAAGAGGGGCTAGAAAGAGTTTCCAAAAGCTTCTTGCTTCCAAAGGTGTTGAGGTGGTGGAATTTGACATCCTAAATCCACGGGATGTCACAGATTATTTGTATGATCGTGGTTATCTTTCACTTTTTTGGGAGTGTGGAGGGTCATTAGCTGCATCTGCTATTTCATCCAGTGTCATTCACAAGGTGTCTGACAATTTAATATTTAGGTTTACTTTTAGCCCTAATTATTAGGTCCATGTTCCTCTTTTACGTCATGGGAAGCAATCACTTATTGTATCCCTAAGGCCTAAAGAACATCAGCCAATGCCTTCAGTCATCTCTATATGAACTGTAAATATAAATACCCTCATGCTCCCCTTTGAAGTTTACTGTTATTGTTTTCTCTATGTGAATGTGCATCTGATGACTTAACATTACGAGCGAATGCACAATTACTGAAAATATATGGCAAGTATGTTTTTAATTTATCTCTATTACAAAAGTCTGTTCTAGACTCCAATCGTTCAGATTTTATGTGGGTCAACCAATGTAATAAGCATACGTTGAAGAGCATATAGATTCAATGAAAGATCTTGTATTGTTGTTGACTTTATGCTTTTTGTGTGGTTATGCAGGTCTATGCATTTGTTGCTCCTAAAATTATTGGTGGAAAGAATGCACCATCTCCGGTAGGTGAACTTGGAATGGTTGAAATGACACAAGCTCTGGAGTTAAGTGATGTTTGCTATGAGCAGGTTGGTGGGCATTGTTTTCTTTTTGCTGAGATAATGTTATAGTTCTTAGTTTCTGTCTTCTTCTAGTTATTTTTCTTGATGGATCTTTGTCTAGTTATTGAATGTTGAGCAAAAAAAGTTCGAGTTTTTTTTAGTAAAATTTAAAATCTTAAAGACATTTCAATTAAGCTCATGGAATTAGTCCTTTTGCATAAAACCACTAGTAAGCTATACAAGAGATTACCTTGAAAGGTTTTTTTTTATTCAAATAAAAAAAAACCTTGCAAACAATGAATCAGCTCAGCCCCGCAGCCTAAGAATAGAGATTAGGTACCAATATATAATGAGAGAAACAGCCTAAACAAACTCATATGGCAAAGAAATAGGTGAGTCCAGTTTTAGTGGATATGACCATGTGAAAGGCAGCTGGTTTGTCACTTTGTCGAGCGTGTTTCCAGAAATACGGAACAATTAGTATGTCCATGGCTTGTGCATAAAAGCCCATAAGTAGTTCAAGACCTCAAGCACTTAGAAGTTAGAATATCAGGAACCTGTTAAGTTCTGGAAGCTCAAGTTGAATATGCACGGGTTCTAGCAGAATTTGTGAATAACATCATTGGAAATAATAGTGGAAATATAGCCGAATTCCACATTTACTGATGCATCAGGGAACATTAAATGAATTCTTAAGAATAAAATACCACATGTGCACAGGCAGACATGAGTATATTCGCAAGTATAGTTCACAGAGAACACAAACTTAAGTTTAGATTTATTTGTTAAAGAAAACAACACTATAACTAATTTAAGCGACTTATATCAAGCAAATGATAAACAAACAGATACTAAGTGATGGTGTCGTACGCTATTTCAGTGTTTAACAGTTCAGCAAACATTTAGTGCATACACAACTTAATTTTTACAGTAGTTGAAAACACATAAGCATCTGGTATAAAGACAACCAATAGCTCCACAAAAAATATTAACTCAAACAATTTAACTATTAAAACAAATTCTCAAAAAAAAAAAAATTATGATCCCAACTACACGAACTCCCAACTTTACTTGTGTGGCTCATGCTAAATTTCTTCATTAAAATATGATATTTACAAGTGATTGATTATGATATATATGTAACAATAAATACTAGTCCCTCCGTCTCATCTTATCTGTCTTGTTTGACTTTTGCACACATATTTAAGATAATTTTAACTTTCTAGCTTTAGTTGGCTATAAAAAAATTAATCAAATTTACTAGTAAAAAATTCAAATTTACAAGCATTTATTTATGACTTTTAACCTTACTTAAGTTGGCTCTAAAAATTTCAAATTTTCAAGTATTTTAAATATGTGTTTCAATAAGAGGTCAAATAGATATTTGAAGGAGTAAGGAATGTAACTCAAGTATAAAAACTCTCGGTTTGTTTATTTTAAATGAGGACATAGAAAGAAGATAAAGCCCATAAAAGCAAATGCAGACATAATGTTGGGACAAACTAAAATGGTAACAAAGACAGATAATAGGACTGATCGACTGAGGGTACCATTCAGAAGAACTTTTCTTGTTTTTCTAATATGAGATGGGGAAATGAGGATCTGAACCCATGACCTACTCATGAAAAGGGCTACACTTTTACGACTTGGCTGTCCCTTGATCCTCTGCACTTTTGTTTGCAACAAGCTGGGAGTACTCGATATATGCTCCAGTTTGAATCGAGTGTTAAATAATCCACCAGGCTAACCTTTCATACTGATTTTGTTTCGTAGTTTCTAAGTTCTATTAATGGCTGATTTTTAAGTATTATACATGATACAGATTGGTCCTGATATGCTTATCAGTGGATTTCTTCACCCTGTTCCTGACCTGACTCCTTCAGTTCCATCGATGGATGAATCTTCTGCAATTGATCCATCCATTTCCCCTTACGATCCGAGCGTTATATTCTTTTATAAAGCATGGGATCCTTATGGTGCCTTTTCTAACTTCTCTCACCATCCGATTCATGTTCCTGACGATAATGGTGATTACATTACTTGGTCAAGTGTAGAACACTATTATCAGGTTATGTTCTGCATTGGGAAAATAATTTTTCATGTCAAATCCATCCTGGTAATTTATTTAATATGTTAAATTTATTTAATATGTTAATTTTCAAATACAGGCTCACAAGTTTATGGGGATGAATGATCCTGAAGTAGGAAAATATATTGCAGACATAGTTCATGCAAAAAGTCCAGAGGAAGCGGCACGAAAAGGAAGAAAATTACAAAGGCAGCGGCCTGATCTGGTACGTCTTTTAGCTCGGCCTTCCTTGTTTAACAAGTCTAATATTAAAGCAGCAGTCCTATATCATCCTTTCTGGAACCTGGACATGATAACCTGCCTGTTGATGTTCCGTTCTTTCTACTTTAAGTTAAACTAGTGAGAATTTCATTAATGGAACTTTAATTCAATACAATCTGAATCTCGTTGAGTGATTGAGCAATACATATATTCTTTTACAATTGGTTACAACAGAAGACAGAAATTAGTAGTCATTCTGGCCACTATCTCTCTTTGTAGAGTTTTGCTAACCTTAATGGTTTCATGGAGATGAACTGAATATTAGATTATGATAATCTGAAATCTGTTGTTCTGGCTTTTGTTACAATGCACGCTCATCGCTCTTTTGTTTCAAATCCTTTTTACCACTGTACTGCAAAGAAGTTGTATCGATTCTCTTGTACTTGAGGCGCTTAATCATCAAACGGCATATTATATGTATTAAACTATTCCTGAAAAGCTTATCTTTTAAAATATTTAAAAACTTTGATTATCTCTTATTGCATGTCCTATTAAAAATACCCTAGTGTCATATGTTTCAGCTAGCTTATTGTGTATCTATTTTAAGTTTGGTTGGTTTGTTTAGTGAAAACTTCTTGAATATGGTTCTCTCAGCCATATATTTTGATCTAGATATTTAGTGTGTCCAAAACAAATGCAATAAGTATATAAGTATGTTGTTGCATAAAAATGTAGGATTACATATCCTGTATATATGATACCATAGCTTAGAGGCCTTCTAGTACAAGTTGTACATAATGAAGGCAGACTGTTATCTTTGAAGAGGAATTTGCCTTCTTATCCTTTTGCAATTAGTGTTCGGTTAATGACCTATTTTTATTTCATCCACATAACAGCCTCATGTTGCACTGATATGATATTGGTGCTTCTGATGCACTTGTGACCAAGAAATTAGATACTCTGCTGTTTGTTTCTTGAAAAAGTTAGTGCAGCTTTTACATAGTCATCCTTTAGCCGTCTAACTAATGCTAACATATCAATATATAGTGCTGCAACTTCTGTTATATGTTCCACTTATCTGTCATATAATCTAGTCATTGATTTATGTAGACAGTTTGGCCTATTATCTGTCATATAATCTAGTCATTGATTTATGTAGACAGTTTGGCCTATTTTTGTCATAGCTTGTGTTTTAGGGCTGTCATTGTTTTTGTTACATAATGATGCCTTCAAAATAATTGAGAATACATGAGGTGCTGTTGTTTTTTTGTTGCTAAATATGAGGTGCTGTTGTTGAATATACTTTAATTTACTATATCACTATCTTTATTATGTTTGCAATGCAGGTGAGACCGGACTGGGAGAATGTGAAGGTTGATATAATGTACAAGGCCTTGAAATATAAATTCTCGATTTACCCGCACTTAAATTCTATACTGCTATCAACATCGGGTTCTGTTCTAGTAGAAGCTTCACCTCATGATCTCTTCTGGGGTGGAGGCCGAGAAGGCGAAGGCATGAATTATCTAGGCAGGCTCCTGATGCAGTTGAGATCAGAGTTTCTTGGTGAGATTCCATCAAGTGGTAGCTCTACAGTTTAAACTGAAAGAGAAATCAAAGCAAGAACTTTAGCCCGTAGGCTGTGTAATTTGATTAAAATCATTGTTGTGATAATGGTCACCAGCTTTTGTAATATTGCCAGTAAAATAAAGATGTGGTATTTACAGTTCATGGATATAAATCCCCTGAATAAAATGTATACCTTCAGTAGCTGATCTCTTAAGATTCAAAAAGGGGCAATAATTAGAAACATAGACTACTAGTTCAGTACTTTAGGGTTCTTCAAGCTTTACAGATAGAGGTTCATTTTTCAAGTTTTAGGCATTTTGCCTTTTAATAGCTTGGGAGCCTGTTCCTATTACTCGTCTAATCTTATATGGTTATTCCCTAATTTGTATTCCCTCTGTCCCAACCAATTGTTTACAATTTCCTTTTTGGGACGTCCCAACCAATTCTTTACGTTTCCTAAAATAGTAAGTTTTAACACTATTACACCCACTACTTCACTTATTTTAACAATACTTTATACTATTACATCCACTACTTCACTTATTTTAACAATAAAATCACTATTACACCCACTACTTCACTTATTTTAACCATAAAATCACTATTACACCCACTGCTTCACTTATTTTAATTGGATATCTTGGTCTCCGTGCTAAAAGCAAACGTAAACAAATACTTGGGACGGAGGGAGTATCATTTTCTTGTTGGTTTAATACAACTATTAGTTACTATTTAGTAAAAAAAATATTTACATTCTTGCCTTGGACATTTGGCAATTCCACACACGATCCTTTTTTGTATTTTTCTTGCCTAAATTCGTTTCTCTTAAAACTATTTAGTATACGATGACAACCGGATCAAGTGTACAAATTGGTATAGACGATCAAAATTCAAAACTATTTTGCACGCATAGTTAGAATTATTATTTTTTATTTTTTCTTTTTTGAAAAAAATTAAAAATTGTATTTAAGTTTAATAAAAGAAAATTTAATAAATATATAATTTTTTACTATATGATCAAAACACCTAAAATACATGCAAAGTCAAATGTAGGAGGAAGTATAATTCTTTTGAACAAATTAATAAGAATACAATGAAGTGAAGGAATTTCATTCTTTTGAACAAATTAATAAGAGTACGGATTTTAATTTTTTGGCCTGCATTTCTTATATAGGTATTTCAAAATTATTGATTTCTTACTTTTGGGGGGAAATATATGTTATGTATCACGTATGATTTTTATTTTTTTAGAAAGTAAACACCTATAGGCTATAAGCATATACTCCCTCTGTCTCATATTACTCTTCTCCTTTCCAATGTCGGTCCTGTTCATAACATGAGACAAATTACTAATTTACGCATAATCTATAAGACCAAATATAGTCATGAGTGATCTTGTTGGATTCGTATTTATGAGTACTTTAATACAGTGAAGTTTTTATATTTAAAACTAATACGAAATTGAAGATATTAACGATCAAAAGTGTGCGTTGGCAAACGTGTCCGGCCGAAATGGGAAGAGTTTTTTGAGACGGAGGGAGTAACGTTTTGCCATCTAATACTCATTTATCTTTTGCCATCATTTCTACGAATACTTGCACGAGCGTTTTGCTTAATTTCTGCGGTCAGACATGTGCAAAAAATCTCAACTATTAAATCTCAAAGTACAAAAATAAAATCTACAAAAACCCGTAAATCTACAAAAAAAAAAAAAAATGAATGCAGAAGTTTTTTAAAAAGGCAAATCTAGTCTAAGATGTTAAAATATTTGTAACCATATTTCGGGCTTGTCAGTTGTCATTCCTTCTTCCCAGTCACCCATGCTGCTACCACCAAAAACTAAAACTTGAAACATCGTTTTTAGTATTTAATGAATACTGCAGTCCAAGCAAAAGTAGAAAGAGGTTTTACCCTGGTAAGAGTATAATGAAACTAACTTTTTTTCTAAATTTCAATAAATTTTAGTAAGTGTTGTCCATGTTATTACAATGACTATCTATTAGAGCAATTCCAATAACTCACCAATATGATGTCCTAAGTTTTTTTTTTTTGTCAGAAATAACTTACTCGTTCATAAATTGTATCAAAATATCAGGATACTTAGACAATAAAACTTTTAAGTCTGAAAGGAAGAACCCCACAGAACGAAGGCCTCGTTAAAACCCTCCAAGAGCAAAACCCTGCGTGAAAGAAAAAAGCTCAAGGGGAAAAAAGAGTACCCTCCAAAAAATAAAAAATACATCATTTTACAACTTGCTACTACACAAACTACTTGTT
This sequence comes from Kitagawia praeruptora, assembly GCA_037693485.1. NCBI lineage: Eukaryota > Viridiplantae > Streptophyta > Magnoliopsida > Apiales > Apiaceae > Kitagawia > Kitagawia praeruptora. The sequence goes on from CM075349.1 coordinate 1,761,865, forward strand.
GTTTATGTGAGTCTCCAATGCCAGTCTCCACTGCCCTCATTTATTCCCACATACTAGCTTTACTAGCTTTCTTTTTTCATGTCTCTTGGCTGCTCCATAACCGCTTAGACAATAAAGTTTTAAATAATGAGCAGGGGAGACCTTATACTTCACACCTGAAAATGAAATGACACAACAAATTAAAACTGAAACACATTAGTAATAATAGTAATAATAAAATAATAATAATAATAATAATAATAATAATAATAATAATAATAATAAAATATCATAAAAAATATAATATTTAAACAAAAAATAAATATCTAATCAAAGGGGATCCTTTGATTAGATACAAATTTAAATAACCCACAATAGATCAAATAAAATATTATAATTAATTTTCATAAAATTTACATTTAAAACTTAAAATACAAATAAAGTGTATATATGAATACTAGAATCCTTCCCATCCAACATAATATACATTAGTTAAAATAAATATAAATCATAAGTGAAAAATATTGAAGGCCAATAATTTTCGTCTTAAACTAAAAAAAAATTAAAAAAAATTAAAAGTAATCAATACTTTTAGTTAAATAAATAATAAATATGCACCTATATAACTTATACTCAATAAAATTCCTAACACAAGAAAGTATTATTACATAAATTAATAATAACCAAAACTTAGCTAATAAATATGTCAACTCTAAAAATACCAATAATAGCACATATTAAATATTAATATCATAACTGAATAATTAAATTTTAAAATAAATCATGGAATAAACAAGCCATCAAAATGGCACATAATTACCTCTTAAAGGTCCAAAATCTACGCCATCAATCATGGCCACCCATAAATGGTATAAAACTTAAAATACTTTTAAAAATCAAAAGTTATCAATCATTAACCATAACACCACATTCATATACTATCAATCATCAATTAATAATATAAATGAAAAATAATTATCAAATCAATTATAATTAATTATTCAAAAACTAAATTTTTTGAATAACATTTTTCAAATTTCAAATTATAATTAAAGAAAGAGTAAATTAAGGAATTTAAAATTTAACACTTAAATATATTTAAAATGATTTAGGTGAAAAACATTAAATTTGACGTTACAAATTTAATACCACAAAATTTGATGAACATTAATGTAGCAAAACGTGGTAACAACAACTATACTCTCTTAAAAATAGTCTAACCATGATCCACATTAAATGTAATAGAAAATTGTATCAATAAGAGCACTTAACTTCCTAACAAACTTCCTTATAACAAAGAGGTTATAGAAATGGCATGAATATATATAATAGATATTAAAACGGACGTATAAATATGGGAACAAAATACATATATGGAAAAAATAATAAATTAACAATTACAAATCCATAGACTTTACCAAAACATATTACTATGTCAATTGTCAAAGTAGCCAAAACAAGTTAGATATGAAATCAAAACCAAAAACCAATTATCATGAACCAAACTTCAAAACATGTGTACAAATATCATAAGACGATAAAAGGATCAGAAGAATACCTATGCTCCACCTACATGTACAAATATCATTAGTAACTCTACTACTCAAGAGAAAAGACAATGGAAAGAAAATTATTGAAAGAGAAAAGTTCTACATGCCTAAGGACATTTTTACAACATACAGCAAGTCTCGATACTTCTAAAAAAGAAGACCTTAATTGATAGCAACAAAATGGTAATATGTAAAGAGTAGCAGGAACTAATCCATGACAAATATATATATAGATTATTGAGAGAACTGTTTATGCTAAAGATAAACTACTACATTAGCCATCATGAGGAAAAAGCCGATTGAAAAAGGCAGGCTAATTTGTAAACAGCCTAGCGCATAACATTACCACAAAAAACAGGTATGTCTCAGTATATAAGTATCAAAACCTTCAGAAGAAAATATGATATTCAGTAAAAAGAAGAATAAAATGACAAATTCCTTGCTAAACTGAGACGTACCGGTAAATTGGAAGAAGAGAATTCTTTCTCTAAGTTTGATCTAAATAAATAGTTCATGATGAATACCTGTGATTTAGATAGAATCAGCACGTCACGATAAATACCAGGTAACCACCAGTGGTCTTGATCTTCAAGATAGATCCGTGAGGGAGAACACCCTTTAGATTTATATTTAAGGATTAATGGAGCATTATTACAGGCGCACACATATTCAAATTCAATCCGGTTCGAACTGAATCTTTTACCCATAACGACATGATATTTCTTTTAACTTAAAGCAGAGATTGGCTTTAGTTGACGAACTTAGAGCATCTTCAAATGTCTCCTGACTTACTCCTCTTACACGTCAAATAAAGCAATGATATTTAAAACAATACAATATTATCAAAAGAAAAAAAGTTAAAACACCTGATCCCGGTAGTTGATCCAAGTTTCGGAACCCGCTACTAAAACAACCCATTTCTTGCTACTCACAGCCACCGGCCAACGTAAATTATTCACAAACGTACCCAAATAACCCAAGAAAAGCATGAGAACGACACAGAAACAGAGACATATTTTTTTTACTCGTTGTGAGCCATTTGCCCGTCGCCGCAAGTTTGAAGAGTGAGAAAGACGCATTTTTGTCTGAAGGCTTAGAGAGAGAAAGAGGTTTAATAACTTGGATGATACGAAATATTTAACAAACAAAAATTTGTTTCCCGCAAGCCACTTGTGCTACATGTTAAAAAACGAAAATGAATAGTTTTCGATTACATTTGCGTTGGGTAAGAGCAAAAAAATAGTGCTCCAACAATGTCCCAGTTGTTGAGTTGTTACTTAAAACACTAGGACATTGCTCTCATTACCTATTTTAGGTAACCTCTAACCAATACTTATTTCACTCTTCCTCTTCACCACTTTTCCCTCTTTTTTTCACTTCTTTATCCTCTCTTTACAAACTTGTTATTATCATAACAATAATAAGGAATGGATTTTGGGATTGTTGTTGGAGTTGATATACAAAAGATAACAACATCGAGTCAAGCTTGATGGAGCAATATCTAGTTCAAGCTTATCTAATGCAACGGTAAGTGATTTTTTTATGCCCTACTTTTTACTTTTGTGAGTCTTAAATTATTTTATTTTTTGTGCTCTTTTAAAATAAATTTTAAAAAGTGTACCCCTATTTTTTTGTGCTTCTATTTTTAAATTTTTTTTTGCTCTTATATATACATAAATAAAAAAATGTGCTCCTAAAAATTTAAATTTTTTGGTGCCCATATTCAAGTGCATAATCGGCTTTACCACATGACTAACTCTGAACTTAAGAAGATGGTTTAGGAGAATAAGCTAGAAGCGAAAAGAGGATTGTTTAAGCTTCGTGTGCCAATTGCTGAAAATACTGCTAATGAGAATGTTGGTCATGGACTCATTCGAAGACAAGGAAGCGGTCCAAGAAGAAGGTTGTTGATGCTACTCCCTGGGTCACAATGAAACGGACTAGGGAATAACAATAAGAAGTACACAACGCTTAAAAGGTTGGTGCCAATTAAATTTTATACGCATTGTTTAATTTTTATTCATTAAAGAAATTCTAGTTGGTTGAGTTTAGGCTTAAATTTGATTAAGCTTGGTCATATATAGTTAATTCAGGGGTTGAATTTAAACTCATCCAGCTAAATCTGATTTGAAATTAGTACATTTGACTAATACTGGTTGAATATGCCGGTGTTTTGTGTTAGACCTGGTCTAGTTTAGTTGAAATTATTATATACTAGGATATATATATTTTGCCTTGATACCTTAGAATTCATAGTTTGTTTCTAAGTTTATGGTATCCAGTATTTTAAGTTATGACTACACTAGGTGTTTTTGGTATTTGTAATAAGAAATCATAGGGCAGATCAACCGGCCAATCACAACCACAGAATCAACATAACCACAAAACAATACCAGTTACGAATATAGTAATTTATCTTTGTTAAGAACTATGATTATAAACAATATCAGTTACTAGCAGAGTACGAATATAGTAATTTATCTTTGCTAAGAACTATGATTACCAGTTACTCATTCATGCCTAATGTGCATGACAAAAGAAATTCTTCAAAGCGATACCATTATTTCTCTAACTTACTTCTTTATTTCTTTAACTTACTTCTTTATTTCTCCCATAGTTCCTTACAGAAAATGTAGCATTATAATCCTTCCTATGATTCTCATTCCCTTAATCAATGTATTACAATTGCACAATTCAAGTCCTAAATATGATTCTTTAATTTTAACAAGTACATTAGAAGTTTATTATAAACTCTTTAACTCTCTAGATGCTACTGAATGCAAGTTTATTTTTGAGTACTCTATTCTTTGCTTTCTGCTAGGTTTTATAAGTTCTTAAAATTGCAAATATTGTTTCTCCTAACATATATATTCAAACTTCAAAGTGTATTATGTGAATTTTATTTTTACGAAAAGTTAGGTCAAATGAAGTACGGTAATCAAATTTGATGTGAGATTTTTTTAAAAAAAAAAAATTCATTTAATGAAAAAATTACACAATCCGAAAGGGACAACAAATGAGACATTCTTTCATCCATAAAAGCTAATCATCTAACCGAAAGGTATGCTTAACCAATCCACGGGTCGTAACCTGAATTACGACAACCATGAGAAAGAGATTCCTCCGGAAGTTTAGACAATATCACCTCTATCTCAGGATATATATATAGCATAAAGTGGTAAATTTGCTACCTACACCTTTTCTCAGGGACGGAGCTAGAAAATCGAGTTCGCGTGTAACACCCCCTCATAAAATGAGAGGAGATATTACTTAAAATTAGGCCCGACAATTTGACACGTGACACGTGAACGCGACACGTAACGACACAAAAAATACGGTTTTGGGTTTTGATTTTTGGTACACGAAACACGAAAGTACACGAATACGAAATTACACGAAATATTTAGTGTCGAATATGGGTTTTCATTTCAGATATACGAAGCTACACGAAAGTACACGAAATAAATATGTTTATAATTTACTAGTTATAGATTTTATGTACATATTAATATAATTTTTAAAAAGATATATTTTTTACCCAAAAATATACATATTTACAAGTTTTTATAGAGTTGTATTTTAATTTATATATGGAAATGTAAAATATTTTATGTATATTTCATATGAATATAATATTAACTAATAAATTTTAACTAAATTTTATTTTTAATTTTATATAATATATACACGAAACACGACACGAAAGTACACGAATTTATTTCGGGTGGATACGGGTTTCACATTCAAGTACACGAATTCATTTCGGGTGGATACAGGTTTCACCTTCAAGTACACGAAACACGAAAATAGACGAAACGAATGACACGATTGCCGGGTCTACTTAAAATCCATAAACCTACAATAGAGCACTAAAATAATCTCTAAATAAATGATTAAACAGTCTAATAACCTCCAAATTACAGTTCAAGCCAATAAATATGAAAAACCAAAATATCTAAATAAGTATTTAAATCTAAGTAAAGCTAGAAGTCCATAAGTTCTAATCAATGAAATAAGGGTAGCTCTCCATCACACAATCCCAAATCCCCCTAAGTACCTGCCAGAAAAAGAATACGGCATGAGCCAATCGTCTAGTACGAATTTGGAGTACAGTTTATATAACAAAAAAACAGTTATGTATATTTGATAACTGATAATAAAACATTTATTTCAAAAATAAACATGGTTGAAGCAACGAGGGGTTAGGATATTTCATACCGAGATTAGAACAGAACATATACAAATACACACATCATAGGGTACCTAATATGTGCAATAAATCGGATAACGTGTACGGCATATACAACGTCATCGCCAAATTAAATCACAAATCAAATCAAACTCTGGGTACACCCACGTATCCTGAAATAAATATCAAAATGCGCAAAAGCTCACCATCTGAGCTATCAGAAGGATACGCTGTGACCAATCACACTGTCATGGAAGTGTCATGTCATTGGTGCCGCAATGACATGGCTGTAGTACCCCTATAGCTGATTAACTCGGTATACCCTATATCAGTAAGGGTTCAACTAAAATATTTTCGCAAAACTTTGTAAATCACATAAAAAAAATATTCCAAATATTTCAACCGATATTTAAATTCACAATTTTAGTAAACACAGAAACAGATATTTGAATATGTTTCAAAACAAATAAATGCATAATTTTTGAAAATCCCAAAATAGATATTTGAATATTTCGGAAGAGATTTAAAGATACCTTTAGAAGTCAAAACAGCAAACCAGGGTAAAACAAAAAAAAAAACAGATTTGAGAGCAAAACGAATCAACTATAAAATTTTCTAATTAAGAGTAGCGCTGAATAAAAACGAGAGGGAATCCGTAACTCGAAATATAACGATCAAGAACACTAACAATATTCATAAGCAAATCACTAAACTTTCAGCTCCCGATCTAATTAAAAAATAACATCTATTAGTTCTCAAATCCTAGATCACGATACAACATATTTCTCATTACGCAAAATGCTTTAAATTGCTAATCTTGATCAGTTCTATAATTTACTATTTTGACCCTCTAGATGATGTTTTCTGGAAAAATGCAAAACATGAAAGTTGTAGAGGATGAAAAACAGTTCCAGAGAGTTAAGATTCATAAAAAATAGATTTATAACGAATTGGGAATCAAATAAAACGTGTACTGATTCAGATTTCAATTCTAAAAACGAGATCTGATTATGTTTTAGACTTTTGATAATAGTTGAGACATAATCTCATAAAACACAAAGAATAGAAATTTTAGACAATTGAAAGAGCTTTTCGGATCATTAAAGATCATCCAAAATGGAAATAAATTGAATTTTTTAGAAATTTTCAAAGTTGTGACATATTGCATTTAATAACACTGAAAACAAGACAATTAAATAATCCGAAATAGATATTTCATAATCCGAAAAACCGGATATCCGATCTGAATTTTAAAACCGGACCGGATATCCGGTTTTGCTCACCCCTAGTTATGCGTTGAGGAGACCTTGGCGCTTTAGTGCACATATTGCATTTAATAACTGTTGGATAATTTTCAAATTTCAGTTCTAAGTTAGTTATTTAACTACATGATTTAGAGACCAGTAGAGTATTGGAGCAACTGCTAATCAATAGATAGCAGTTGAGATGTGACTAATCTGATTAGATGGCTGTGAGATGTGACTAATCTGATTAGATGGCAGTTATGGTCAGTTACATGTAAATGGTCACAACTAATCAGTTATATATATATGACATCCTGGAACATGAAAAGAATTCATTGAATTCTCTCCATTCTCTCTTTATCCTAAAGATCTTATATCTAATGAAATACACAGAATCATTCGAGGATATTCGGCAATAGTGCAAATTGCAGAATATTGCAGACTTCATTGTATCTTAGAGGAAATTCGCCTAAACCTTGTTGTACCAGTTAGAGGGGCGAATTAAGCCTTAAGATTGTTAGAAAATCTGCATGAGTAGATGTGTAGAATTAGACAACAAATGACTTTAAGACACGACCAGGCACTTCTATCGGCATGTTTTGAGATGAAGGATTTAGGTGTTGCTGATGTTATTTTAGGAATAAAAATTATAAGAGATGATGAAGGTCTAATTTTGACACAATCACATTACATAGAGAAAGTGTTGAAAAAATTTGGACATTTGGAAAGTACACCTGTGAGCACACCATTTGATAATAGCATTAAGTTGCATGAAAATAAAGGACGATCCATTGCTCAGTTAGAGTATTCTAGAGTGATTCGATGTTTAATGTATGCCATGACGAGTACAAGGCCTGATATTGCATTTGCAGTTAGCAAGCTTAGCAGATATACTAGTTGTCCTAGTAATGAACATTGGAATGCAGTTCATCATGTCTTGAAATACTTGAAAAAGACTAAAAATATGGGCATATGTTATAAAGGATATCCTGGTGTTTTAGAAGGATTCACCGATGTTAGTTGGGTAAGTAACCAAGATGAAGATCATTCATCTACCAGTGGATTTATATTCACTCTTGGTCGGGGTGCTATATCTTGGGCATCCAGAAAACAAACATGTATATCAGATTCTACTATGGAATCTGAATTTATAGCTCTGGCTGCTGCATGTAAGGAAGCGGAGTGGCTTAGAAATGTTTTATTCGATATACCTCTATGGTCTAAGCCTATGGTGTAATATCCCATATTATTGGACATTGTTTTATTATTTTTAGTTTTATTAATTAAAACATATTATAAGAGTTAAATATTTGATTTAAATATGCATAACCGCATAGGAAGCAGAGTGAGATTGAGAAGAGAGGATTGTTCAGAATAAAGGTTTTGCATGTATAATTAAATAGTTTCTAATCTGTATTATTAATTATCTATACATCTAAAGGATGCATGCGTTTGACCGTTTTGTGACTTCTTTTTATGATCCTGGTTGTTGTTATGTTTAAAGATTAATGGTCTATATTGAACTGTCCATGTTTGCCTGTATAATTGTTTTCCTTGCTTGATTAAACTCACTAGATGGCCATACTAATTTGCTCGCATGTAGCCACCTAGTATAGTACATGTACATGTTTTTTTTTAAATAGCTGTTTTATTGATTCATCTGCATAATTTAATTATTCCTTAACTTTGATGAATATTCTCTATCATAAATCTTACCCTTAATTATTTTTGTACTAATTAGAGTAGATGTATATGCCAAGATTAATTTTTAGGTGAATTTATAAATTATTTTGGTTAAGTTAGCAGGCAGAATTGAATTTATTGATTTAGATTATTAATGCTATTGTTAGTGTCCAGGCACTCATAAATGTATGTACAAATTATACATGAGCAACTACTGAACTTGTGTGTTAATTAAATGTTGAGTATACAACAACGAAAGCAAAACCCAAAGCGAATAAACAAGAACAAGAAAATAAACGACAATCACACAAGACAAAGATTTAACGTGGTTCGGAAATTCCTACTCCACAAGCCGCACTAATTTTGTATTGATCTCTCACAATTGTGTTGTGTTGTTATGTTATGTTACAATTACATGAGTATTTATAAGAGAAGAAACTGGGTCTAAGAATCAAAGTCTAATTCTGAAATCCTAACTCTAATTAGAGTCCAATTCATGATTCCTAACTCAAGTCAGAATCCAATTCCAATTCTGAAACCTGATAGACTCCACAAACCCAACAATCTCCCACTTAGAGTCTGACCACATCTTCGCTTCACTCTTGTAAATCTAGTAACAAATAATCCTTCGATCAATAACTCTAACTAGTGCAGCGCCTTCTCAACAATCAGTTCTGAAGGCCAGTTGAAGCTATGCAAAGCTTCAACTTTTCATTAGTAACCACCTTAGTCAACATATCTGCAGGATTTTTTGAACCAAGGATTTTCTTCAAGGACAAAGTACCATTGCTAATCAACTCTCTTGTAAAGTGATATCTTAGCTGAATATGCTTCGTCCTAGCATGAAACACAGGATTCTTCGTAAGATGAATAGCACTCTGACTGTCGCTATACAAAGCACTGTCCGCCTGTTTCTTGCCCAACTCCTCAAGAAAATTCTTCAACCAAATCATCTCCTTGCTAGCTTCAGAGATAGCCATATATTCTGCTTCTGTGGTTGAAAGAGCAACACTATTTTAAAGTCGAGACATCCAACTAACTGTTGTGCCACCCAACGTGAAAATATATCCTGTAGTACTTTTTCTTGTATCCAAACATCCACCCAAATCTGCATCAGAGAACCCTTCCAAGATAACATCTTTCTTGCTGAAACATAACGCAACCTTGGATGTGCCTTTCAAGTAGCGCAACAACCACTTGACTGCTTCCCAATGCTCTCTTCCTGGATTAGACATGAACCTGCTAACAACTCCCACTGCTTGAGCAATATCTGGCCTTGTACACACCATATCATACATCAAACTGCCAACTGCAGATGCATATGGAACTTTAGCCATATCTTTCTTGCCTTGATCCGTTTTAGGTGACTGCTTTTTCGTGAGATTAAAGTGAGTCGCCAACGGTGTACTTGTGGTCTTCGCATCCTGGACACTGAATTTTTGCAACAATTTCTCAATATACTTCTCTTGAGATAATTTCAAAGTACCTTCAGATCTATCCCTTATGATGCTCATACCAAGTATCTGTTTTGCTGCACCCATATCTTTCATCTCAAACTCCTCAGACATCTGTCTCTTTAACCTATTGATTTCCCTCATGTTTGATCCTGCTATCAACATGTCATCAACATACAACAACAATATGATATAAGATGAATCAAATTGTTTAAAATAACAATAATGATCCATATCACTCCTAGTGTATCCATTCTTCATCATAAAGCTATCAAACTTCAAGTACCATTGTCTTGGCGCTTGCTTCAAACCATACAAGCTTTTTATAAGCTTGCAAACAAGGTTTTATTTCCCAGCTACCTGAAATCCCTCTGGCTATACCATGTAGATGTCTTCCTCAAGATCACCATGTAAGAACGCGGTCTTAACATCTAGTTGCTCTAGATGTAACTCCTCTTTTTTCTGTTGATAACCCTTGACTACTAACCTCGCCTTGTATCTCTTGCTGCCATCAGGTTCTTCTTTGATCCGGAACACCCACTTATTCTGTAAAGCCTTCTTTCCTGCTGGTCATTCTGTTAAAGACCAAGTTTCATTCTTCTTAAGAGAACTCATCTCTTCTTCTATGGCTGATTTCCACTGAACTGAATCATCCACCTGAACTGCCTCTGAATAACACTGAGGCTCTCCATCCTCGGTCAATAACATATAATATGCTGAAGGAGAAAATCTTTGTGGTGGCCTCACAATTCTGCTAGATCTTCTTACCTCAGCCTGTGGAGTAACTGGAACTATGTCATCACCATTCCCCAAACTCCCACTATTTCCTGCAAGATCTTTTTCTGTAATATCTTCAAGCACTGCTTTCTCTTTCTCAGGTTTTTCTTTTGCAAACTAAGAATCGACTGCAAGCTTATCCTTGTACACTGCACTTTCATTAAAAGTAACATCTCTACTTCTAACGACCTTCTTCGTCAGTTCATCCCAGAAACGGTAACCCATATCATCTGAGCCACAACCAATGAAGATACACTTCTTTGCTTTCGGATCAAGCTTGTCCCTGTCAGAATCTTTAACACGCACATAAGAAACACAACCAAAAACTCACAAGTGTGAAAGATTTACCTCCTTTTTCTGCCACTCTTCTTCAGGAATCTTGAACCCCAAAGGAACTGAAGGTCCTCTATTTATGAGATACGCTGCTGTACTAACTGCATCTGCCCAAAAAGTCTTTGGCAACCCTGCATGCAACCTCATACTCTTGGCCCTCTCATTCAAGGTTCTATTCATGCGCTCTGCAACACCATTCTACTGCGGTGTCTCTGGAATTGTTTTGATCATTCTAATCCCATATTCTGCGCAATAGCTTTTAAACTCATCACTACTGTACTCACCACCATTATCTGACATCAGACTCTTAACCTTTAAACCGGTCTGATTTTCAACTTCAGTCTTCTACTTCTTGAAAGTAGCAAATACATCTGATTTTTTCTTCAAGAAATAAACCCATACCTTTCTAGTGGAATCGTCAATGAAAGTGACATAGTAGCGAGATCCTCCCAACGACGCAACTGCTGTTGGACCATAAACATCTGTATGAACTAGCTCTAACCTCTCAGCCTTGGGTGTCTTTCCCTTCGAAGTTAACAGCTTCATACCCTTTTCACTCATATGACCAAGTCTTTGGTGCCACAAAGTTGAAGACCCAATCTCATAAGCAACTGCATTTGCTTCATAGCTAGATTGTTCAACTATGTACAACGTCCCTTTTTTCTCTCCACGAGCAACAACTAGATTCCCCTTTATAACCTTCCACTGTCCGTCTCCGAAAGTAACTCGATACCCTTCCTTATCTAACTGGCCCACAGATATCAACATCTTCTTCAGTCCAGGAATGTATTTCACATCTTTCAACGTCCAGCTAGTCCCCAAAGAGGTCTTGAGATTAATATCTCCCATGCCCGCAATATCCAAAGTCTCATCATCAGCAAGACGGACTTTACCAAAATTTCCAAGTCTGAAATTTAACATCAAATCCTTGCAAGGGGTAGCATGGAATGATGCACCAGAATCCATAACCCATGATTCAACCGAACATTCAACACAACACAATAAATCAAAGCATCGTCATCCACCACTTCTTCAACTACATTAGCTGAATTATCCTCTTTCTTCTTTCCTTTAGGAGCTGCGGGAGCCGTACACTGATTTCTGAAGTGACCTTTCTTCTGACAATTCCAACAAACAATCTCCTTGCGATCTTTGGATTGTCCTCTCTTCTGTGACTTCGATCTGCTACGCCCCTGATTCTGCCCCCTATCGGACTTTCTGCCTCTAATCTCAGTACTCAACAAGGAACCTGACGACTCTCCTGAGTTTCTCCTACGAATATCTTCTCCAAGAATCGCATCTCGAACTCCATCAAAAGTCATCTTACTGCTCCCAGATGAATTACAAATAGCAGTGACAAATCCTGACCAACTATCAGGTAACGAGGATACCAACAATAAGACTTGTACTTCATCATCGAATTTAATATCCACTGATGTCAATCTTGATAGGATAGAGTTAAATTCGTTCACATGATCAGAAACACAATCACCTTCATTCAATTTTGTGGCAAACAACAAGCGACACAAATAAACATTATTCGAAGCAGACGGCTTCTCATACGTATTTGATAACGCCTTGATCAATCCATAAGTTGTCGTTTCCTTGACGATATTGTAAGCAACGTTCTTCGCCAAAGTCAATCTGACAACACCCAGAGCCTGCCTATCCAATAGATTCCAATCTTTGTCATCCATCTTTTCTGGCTTCTTCTCCTCCAGCGGTTCGTGTAGTTTTTTCTGATACAAATAATCTTCAATTTGCATCTTCCAAAACCCAAAATCTTTGCCATCAAATTTGTCGATCTTTACTTTCCCTTCTTCTGCCATCGCTCCCACTCGCCTGAAAACCTAGGCTCTGATACCAGTTGTTGAGTATACAACAACGAAAGCAAAACCCAAAGCGAATAAACAAGAACAAGAAAATAAACGACAATCACACAAGACAAAGATTTAACGTGGTTCGGAAATTCCTACTCCACAAGCCACACTAATTTTGTATTGATCTCTCACAATTGTGTTGTGTTGTTATGTTATGTTACAATTACATGAGTATTTATAAGAGAAGAAACTGGGTCTAAGAATCAGAGTCGAATTCTGAAATCCTAACTCTAATCCTAACTCTAATTAGAGTCCAATTCATGATTCCTAACTCAAGTCAGAATCCAATTCCAATTCTGAAACCTGATAGACTCCACAAACCCAACATTAAAAACATGAGTAATACTCCGTAGCTAATATACATTTCAATAATAAAGTCAAGTACTAAAAGTAATATTTAATTTTGTAGCTAGAGTGAGTTTTCAAACAAAGAGCCAACTCCTTGTTTAATTAGTTGACAATATTGCATGCATGGGCGGTTTGATGAGTTTTCTAGGTAAATGTGATATTTTATGTGTACCTGGTTATTATATTTGATATGCATGTTTTGGGTACACATGAAGATTTTGTACATATTGTGTCGTTTGTTATGTTATGTGCTTCTTACTGGAGTAGTTAATTATATTTTATATTAAAATATATATTCATTAATTGGATTGAAAATCACTTGCTGAAGAATTTAGATTAGATGCGTGGTACTTGCTTGGTCGTATATGAACATGCTACTACATAGATTAGTTATATATCCATGTGTGTGAGATTTAATAAATCACATGTAAGCCTGCCTTCATATATTTAATTACACACTTGGTGTAGTTTAATATTATAAAATTAAAGGTGATTGAATTTATTTTAAATTTCATGATTTAGAGTGGGCTCAAGCTTGCAGCAGTTTGCGAGATTTAATTTATTTATTATCCATTTCAGGTACGAATTCTTCATTCTTTTCTCTCTCCATTTAAATTATAAATATTCATTAAATATATTGTTGAGTCAAATTTATAAATTGTCACCTTTTTTGTATTCTCCTTGATACAAGTTATTTGCTCTCTTTCTCATTATAAAATTTTATTCTTTACTCGTTATATTTATTGTCGATTCAATTTTATAAAATTGTGACCCTTGTATTCTGTGTGTACTTTTTATTTCACCTTCTTATTTTCGTTTTGTCTCCCTTATTGTTTGAATTTTTATTGCCAGCTCATATATATTTGATTTGTTTCATTAATTTTGCTATTTTATTGCGACATTCCTTTGTTTATTTTGTTCTGTGCAATGAGTCTGGCAATATTTTTGTAACCTATTTGTTGGGCTCTTAAACCTATCTATGTGATTGAATCATAGACGGGTTCATGGAGTTCGGAGTGTCTGGTGAACTCGGCACTTACTCGTATCAGTGCTGTGAGTATACGAGCACATCTCTGGGGTATGAGATTGTGTAAAGATCATGATCGTTAATGTGTGTTTTCTTCTTCTGGATAACCGAAGAAGGATTCTCTGTTTTGTAGAAATGCTTTGTGCATTTCATGTGTTTTCTTCTCGTGGATTACCGGGGAAGAATTCTCTGTTTTGCACTTCGCTTTGTGCGAATACATATTTGTATAAGAGACCTTTATGGATACATACCTTACTTGATTCAACCTTATATTTGTTCTGCTTCAACAATATTTTATTCTTGTTGGCTATCTTGCTTATTTTACATTTAGACTTGTTTTGAAAACTCTGTGTTGGTAAGACACAATTCATTTGGACATTTGAAACCATATTTTATTTTTATATTATATTCGTGCTGGTCATTTGGCTCATTCGTATTGTTTTCATTCCAAGTAATCAGGGGTAAACGGGGTTGAGATGAGTGATGCCAACCAGACTTTAGTTGCAGTCTATATAGTAGTATGAATAAATTCGAGGACTTGTTAGATTTGTTTTCAGACTTTTCAGTATTTTTATTTTGAAGATTAAAACATTGATATTTATCAGGATTTACGATTCTTTTCCATATCGATTAAAAAATAATTTAGATTTTATTTTGATATTTGTCTATTAGTTAACGATCCGAAAAATCGGGTTGTTACATATGGCACTAATTTCTATTAGGTATGATAGCCAGGCGGCGCTTGAGAGAGCTTATAGCAGATCCTACAATGGAAAATCAAGACATATAGGATTGAGACATAGCTCTGTGAGACAATTAATTTGTAATGGTGTAGTTACCATAGAGTTTGTAAAATCAATTGGAAATCTTGCTGATCTTTTAACTAAAGGACTATCTAGAGAATTAATTGTTAAAACATCACAAGGGATGGGTCTAAAGCCTGCTATTAAAAAATCACCAATGGTGGAACCTCAACTCGACTCTTACTAATCATAAGTCTCGAGTTCAATGAGTTAAAGTACATCATTAGTATGTGATTGCAAGCATCAAATATTATTATCCCAGGAATTGTAGATGCTTGGTAACCGTATAGTTTCTCAGGAGGATAAGCATTAATGTTCTTAACTGACTTATAAAAGGAATAACTTTGGTATGTTTTATGGTGCATACTTGATAAGTCAGCCTAATGAGTGTGAAGTGAGGCCGCTCCTGTTGAGTTTATGGCTTGACTCTAAAGCACTCATGAAATAAGATACAAGACACAAGGCCTATTAATGTGCCATCAAAAAAATTGAATGGTTATGTTAAGAGAAGTTCAGTGTGTGTAACAAGTCCAGATATGCATATAGGATATATGGTTCAAAGTTTTTACTACCATTTATTCTGTTATCTTTGACGTGTTTCACTAAGAGAAGATTCAAGTCAGATATGACTCTTCATCAATGCATTGAACTCACTGGAATTTGGAATGATATAAGATCTAATATTATTATTATTGATATTTATTTTACTATATATATTTTTTTATTTTGTCAAATAATTTTGAAAATGGTGGGGGATTGTTGGATATTTTCAAATTTCAGTTCTAAGTTGGTTATTTAACTACATGATTTAGAGACCAGTAGAGTATTGGAGCAACTGTTAATCAATAGATAGCAGTTGAGATGTGACTAATCTGATTAGATAGCTGTGAGATGTGACTAATCTGATTAGATGACAGTTATGGTCGGTTACATGTAAATGGTCACAACTAATCAGTTCTATATATATGACATCCTGGAACATGAAAAGGATTCATTGAATTCTCTCCATTCTCTCTTTCTCCTAAAGATCTTATATCTACTGAAATACACAGAATCATTCGAGGATATTCTGCAATAGTGCAAATTGCAGAATATTGAAGACTTCGTTGTATCTTAGAGGAAATTCACCTAAACCTTGTTGCACCAGTTAGAGGGGCGAATTAAGCCTTAAGAAAAGTGACCTGGTCGTGCCTTGAAGTCATTTATTGTCTAATTCTACACATCTACTCATACAGATTTTCTAACAATAACACTGACAACAAGACAATTAAATAAGGTTTCCTTGTTATGTTCCATACCAATAAGAAATAGTGGAAAATGAAAATTTTCAAACCTATATACGGTTACCATGGCAATCGTAAACATCCCAATTGAAAATTTTAGTATGTCATGCAAGTTAAAGTGATAAACATTTTAGTTTTTTGTTTTATGCTAATACAATAAACATCGTATAATCCCAGGTAAGAGCTTTCTGTCATGGTATTGGGGCATTGTATGTTATGCTTTTTGTCCCATGATATATGTATCGAGTTTAATATTCATTATCGATGTAATAACCCTAACTTCAGTAATGCTACAGTGGTCAAATGAATAGTAAATTTTGAGGATTTAGAGAAATGGTATATAGGTACTCTATAATGGAAATGGAAAGTGAATAAACAGAAATCATATTAGTAGTGTACATTGAAAATAAGTGACTCGAAATGACGTTAGATTTCAGAAATTCCTGAAGCATGAAATTTTGAGGATTTTGATTTCGAATAAGTTTCTATTGGACACTAAGGAGCATGGAAACATTATAAGAATTATATATTGAGGGATTAGTGAATTTAGAATTGAGCCAGGGGATTTTTAAGTTAAGAGAATACCAATGGAATTTGGATTGTTAAACGATCTCAAAACCACTGAGATAATGAGGTACATTCGTAACGAACCACAATTAGACGAATATGGAAACCAAGCAACCAAGAGTATTAACATAACAAGGATACATACCACATTTTTACTTACCAAGATCATTAACATTATACTTAGAAATCAAAATGGGATTATTAGGTCATCAAGATGATGTCACACTCCACTAACACCATTTTTGAGGGTAAATTAGTCTTTTAACCTTGGAAAAATCTACCAAGCTTCCAACACAATCTAGATTAGTAGTAAGTAAGATGAGATCAAGGAAATAAACACAAAATATCCTCTCCCCCATTCATATTATCCATTCGGCAAACATAGAAAAAAAGAAGGAAAATAAAAATCAAAACCCTAGTTAGCATCAAGATCAAATCCAAGGAAAAATCATGGAGGTTCTTGGAGACTAGAAAGAGATATCCACCAAGTTTCATAGCCATCTAACATCATTTGCCAAGGTAATAAAATCCTTCAAGTGCAAGATGAATAGTAGTGAATAGTAGTTTTCAAGTTCTAACCTTTGTTTTTATGACTCCTTTAGTTAATCCAAGTTAAATCAAGGTTGTTTAAGGTGTGTACAAGGAATATTAAGGATCATTAAGTGTTCTTCAAGCTTCAAGGAGGTATAATAACCCTTACCCTTTTGTATTTATAGTAGATAATGAAGTGATTAGTAGTTAAGTGTTGTTAATGTTAAGTTTATGATGAATATGTGTTATGAATGGTTGGATTTGATATGAAATTTGTGTTGTGAACTTGGAACCATGGCTGGAATGTAGTCCACATGGTGTGGGGTTGATTATGGTGTTTGATGATGGTTTTGGAGTGGTGAAATTTTGGAAAGTATGAAATTACAGCAGTTATAATGTCCGATTTTCGTTAGAACTACAAACTGCCCTGTTTTTGGACACCAATGCAGTACGGTACCTTACTGTCTAGCACACTTAGTGACCATGAAATGATAGAGCCTAGTTCATAGATCGTTTTGATATAAGGTGCGTTAAAATCTGACGTACGGTTTAGGAGAAAAGTCAGTTTTAGTGAAAGACGTTCGAAAGTCGAGAAATCGTAATTGTACCAAATTTGAGGTCATAGTTACCATACTTTAACATGTTTAAAAGTCACGAAATTTTGGGAGATGGTAGTAGTGTGGTCAAAGAACTAATACCAGTTGACCTTGCATTAAAATTCGAATTCTAAAATTTATAAGAAATTTTACAGTCGAGTGTGGTTGTTAGGGGAAATGGTAAAAACCCCTGAAACTTCGATTGAGCTTATAAATGGTTAAGTTCTTGAACCTTTGGGATAATAATAACACATTAAACGTATGTTGAAGTGTAAAGGGTTTTGTTATACAAGAGGATGGTGAGTAAGAGATGTAGTATGCTAATGATGGACCTTTTGTGTTTATAGTAATTCCGGAGGAGGAACCAGCCCCACTGTCAGGATACAGAAATCGAGGCAAGATCCTTCTATCCCTACTTTAAAAATTATTTATCTTCAGAATAATAATGATATCATGGCATACATTTATGCATATGTGATGCTTTTGTTGCTATATTGCAAAGAGTATATTTTCTTGATTTTGGGAAGTTAAAGAGAGATGGATATGTTTTCTGAAATATGAATATAGAGATGATTACGAATGGAGCGAATATGCTCGAAGGTAAAAGAGATATGAAAGAGAATGGTATCAGTTGTTATCTAGGGTTATATGGTTTATAATGCTATATTATAAACATTCTTTTGGTGTATGATATATACATATATTTTATAGAAATAATGTGCGAGAATGGAAATGTGAAATGGTGTTGATAAATTGAATAATGATCTTGTAATAAGGGGGATTAGCAACAAATTTGCATAAGAGGCTATGTCAGGGCTGTGTGCGACATAGTCTAGTATTCATGATTCGGCACGAAGATGCCAAGGGAGGATGTTATGCAGGTGGCCTTCCTCCAGGGATGATGTTATGCAGGTGGCCTTCATTCCTTCTACTAGTAGTAAACAGAGAGCGGATACGGTCAGGCGACTGATCATCGTCCTACGTATCTGGCGCCAGTATATATCCCCAAAACTTGAAAGAAAGAAATGAAAAAAAAATGGTTTTCAGATTTCTATAACTGAAAACAGAAAAGTGATATGAGACGATGAAATTATTAATATAGATGAAGAGAAACTGATTTTATATTAATTTATAAAATTACTGTATAGAAAGGAAATGAGAAGATGATAGTGAGAGATTTATTTAATTATTTATATTATTTGAAATATTACACTGAAAGGGTATATTGATTATTACATTGTTTAAGAAGAGAAACTGATACTGTATTATCTTAGAATTCTTTCTTATAATAGTAAGTGGATGATGTATTATTAAATAAGAGTTTTATTCTTCCTTAAAGTTTATAAATTGGTTACTGCTTACATATGTATATACATGTATACTTGGTTACATTTTAAATACTAATTTTCAATATTATCTTGCTGAGCTATTATAGCTCACTCTTGCTACTTATCTATATACAGCTAGGTATGCCAATACTACGCAGAACGCCCCGCAAGAGGGTAAGGGAAAGGCGACCTACTGAGAGTTCGTTAGCATCAGTCCCCGAGGTAGACGACCAGCGCAAGGGGTTTAGTAGTTTTATGTATATTAAGTGTGTAAGTTTGAAAGATTGTAATAAATTTGGTTGTTGAAATGCTTCTTGTAGAAGCATCACTCAACAATGTACTGAAGTATGATTCTGGGTTGTAATAACTTTTTAAATTCTAAACTCTTATTATGGTGAATGTTGTTCTCTGAGCATATGACTGGTGTGTGTGTGTATATTACTGTGGGGTCAATTGTATAAGTATTTATAAAAAAAAAAAAAAAACCAAGAGATATTGTATTTGAATGGAAGTTGGTTCATGATGGCCCAAATTCATGACCCCGGATTTGGGGCTGTCACAGTTGGTATCAGAGCTAAGAGTCATAATGCTCAGGAACAAGAGTGATAATAATATTGTATCATTTATAATATTAAATTTTGAACTTCCATCAAGTTCAAGGGTGGTATATCGCAGGTAGTTTTATTTTTAAGCATTGATTATAATTTTATAAATTATTACTAATATAGTTTATGTTTACCTTATAGGGAGAGGAGATGGGAGAGCCCAGTCATGTTCGTGAGATGGGTGAGCCGAGCCGAGACCCCCAGTGGCTAGGACTACCTGAGCAGGAGATTAGAGATTTGTTGCTGGTAGGTGTAGAGGTTCCAGAGTATGCTATTGATGACCTCAGGGAGAGACGACGGGCGAGTGCTAGAGAGAGATATGAGCAGAGACTGAGGGAGGAGGCTGAGGAGCGCAGGCAGAGGGATGCTGTGGCCATAGTGCCATATTCTGGTAGACCATATGTAGGACCTGATGGGGCCGGTCCTTCCCGAGTGCGGACGGATATTCCTGAGGAGGAGATGCCTTTACGTAAGAGGCCTAGGTTATCTGTTATACCTGAGGAGCCGATTGAGTGGAGGGACATTCACGTGACTCCTACTCCTGTCCCACCTGTCCCAGTTCCATCTCCTTTACCTAGTCCCGACCCTTTTGAGGATCCAGCTGAGCAGTTCACTCCACCGGGACACTTTATCATGTCAGAGGATGAGTTGGAGGATGATCCTTCCGAGGATGCGGACACAGAGCCAGTTCCTCCATCCCCACCATTTGCACCACCACCACCTCCACCAGTGGATGCACCCCCACTTGTAGATGTACCTCCCCCAGATGCTATGCCACCTCAGGAGGCACCTATGTTTCCAGCTGGCCAGTTGCCAGCTATTTTCTTGTCAGAGTACTTTGCCCTTCAGGGACAGCTGGATGAGTCCCGTCGGACTATAGATACGCTTATACAGAGGTTAGACAGGGCGAGAGGAGGAGGAGGTGTGATACCAGATGGGTTGAATTTGAGCATAGTCAGTATCGAGCTACGGGCACTCGGTGACATTAGGACGATGTTGGGAGACAGAGGGGATCCAGTATGGAGGGCTCATATAGTTGATACAGTCACCACTATGGTAGCGCAGATCAGGGACGTTATCAGGGCGTCGTTACCATGATTAGGAGTAGTAGTTTCGGATACTAATCAGACTAGTCATCTTGTGGATGTCATTTTGGGGATTAGGTTAGTTGTTTACTGTCTTAATCCCAGTCTGATTAGAGGACAGCTAGTAGTGCTTTTGTTATAGCGAGTTAGTATGTACAGTTATGTACAGTTATGCTTTTGGGGTTTCGAACCTTGTACTCTATGATGTATGATATTAGTAGTAAAAGACGTTGTACCCAAGTTGTAAAATATTATGTAAATTAATGAAGTTTATGTACTTTGCCTAATTTATTCGTATTTTGATATTAAATGTTGAGATTCGAAAATATTGATATATATGAGGTGATTGACTTAAATGAAAAGGTTATTGTGCTAAAGGTACTAAGCTTATTTGTCAAAGTTGTATTATGATTAAATATTACTTGTGTGAAATTAAGAATACTGGGATGCATAAATAAGATTAACTAATGATATAGTTGTGCATATATGGAAATGATGTATATTGTACCCTAAATTTGGGTGATTAATGAAGAATATTATTATATACAGAATCATGCCGCCTAAGCGTAATAATAGGATGAATGCAAGGGAAAATGAGAGAGAGGAAGCAAGTCAGAATAGGCAGGGTGAAAACGCTCATAATGAACAAGATCATGAGGAAGAAGAAGATGAATCAACTGGCCAACAGGGAAGTCAGGGTGGTAACCTTTTTAACCAATTTATGGAACTAATGAGGCAGAATTTAGCTAATCCACAGAATCAGCCACAGCCGCCTGTTCTTCCCAACCAGGCAGCTAACTCTTTTCGTGCTTTTAAGTCACTAAAACCCCCAGAATTTGAGGGAACCACTAACCCAGTAGCAGCCAGGGCATGGCTGAAAGAGATGGAGAAGGCTTTTGAGATACTGAGGGTAGAGGAAGATCAGAAGACAGTTTTTGCAGCCTATCTCCTAAAGGGAGAGGCGAATTACTGGTGGGAAGCTAAAAAGAATCTGGAAGGAGCGGGAGTGATAACCTGGGAGCGTTTCACTAGGGTGTTTCTAGATAAATATTCCCCTAGGTACTTGGAGAACCAGATGGAAATAAAATTTTTGGAGCTTAAGCAGGAAAACCTATCAGTGGCAGAATATGAAACTAAGTTTACAGAACTGTCTAGGTTTGTTCCAGAATTCGTGCGTACTGAAGAGCAACGAGCAAAAAGGTTCCAACAAGGATTGAAACCATGGCTACGTACTAGAGTGGCACCATTTGAGTTGACCGAGTATGCTGCGGTAGTTCATAAGGCATCTATTATCGAAGCTGAGAGTGAACAAACTCAAATAGGACGAGAGAGTAAGAAAAGGAAATTTGAGGGTCAGAAGGGAGGTTCAAGTGAGGGAAGCTATTTTAACAAATTTGGTAAAGGACAAAAACCCCAGTTTGGAGGAAAGTCAGGGAATAATAAGACTACCAGTGAGACTGTGAATCAGGGTGGTAGATCCACAGGAACTTTTCAATCTAGTCAATCTCGAACACCACTTCCAGACTGTAACACGTGTGGCAAGAAGCATTCAGGAGTGTGTAGAGTGTTAGAAATAAACTGCTTTAACTGTGGACAAAAAGGACACTATTTTAATCAGTGCCCAGCGGCTAATACCAATCCTAAGAGGGACATCAAGTGTTACCAGTGTGGGAAACTAGGACACATTGCTAGAGACTGTCGTTCCGGGGGATCATCCGTGCCAGAACAGAGTGTGACTGCTTCAAATAAACCTACTGCCAGGGTGTACAATATGACTTTAGGAGAGGCATTGAGAAAGCCGGATACAGATGCAGGTGAACATTTTTCTAGTATTTAAATTTTTAGTGTAAACGTTTGGTTAGGAATCAATGTGGTCAATGAATGGTATAGGTAGGTTGATAATCTAGATAAGGAAAATCAGTATCTGTTAGGGGTTAAAAATTCTATGAAAAGGAGAATAATAGTATTTTGGGGGTAAACCACAGGCTTGTTTATACACGAACAGGAAATATATATTATAGGAAGTATTTTCTTACAATTGTTTCAAGGAATTCTATTCCAGTCGGATTTCTGGAAGATTTTACAGAGACGAGATATAATAAGATCGAAGTGTGTATATTTTATGTCATGATAGAGATCGAAATAGGGATAAACCATAAGTGAGATACACTACCAGTCAGGAGAGGCCAATGTGGTGGCCGGTACCCATAATTAAAAGAGGAATGTTGATGAAGGACAAGCAAGTTTATGTTGGAGAAATTCTGCGCGAACAAGATAGGGATATTATGAAGGAAAGAGGATGGAGAAAGTGATATAGAAGTTATAAGGTGTAAATGAAAAGGTATCTATGGACATTTTGACGTGATTCCGGGACGGAATCCTTTTAAGGGGGGAAGGATGTAATAACCCTAACTTCAGTAATGCTACAGTGGTCAAATGAATAGTAAATTTTGAGGATTTAGAGAAATGGTATATAGGTACTCTATAATGGAAATGGAAAGTGAATAAACAGAAATCATATTAGTAGTGTACATTGAAAATAAGTGACTCGAAATGACGTTAGATTTCAGAAATTCCTGAAGCATGAAATTTTGAGGATTTTGATTTCGAATAAGTTTCTATTGGACACTAAGGAGCATGGAAACATTATAAGAATTATATATTGAGGGATTAGTGAATTTAGAATTGAGCCAGGGGATTTTTAAGTTAAGAGAATACCAATGGAATTTGGATTGTTAAACGATCTCAAAACCACTGAGATAATGAGGTACATTCGTAACGAACCACAATTAGACGAATATGGAAACCAAGCAACCAAGAGTATTAACATAACAAGGATACATACCACATTTTTACTTACCAAGATCATTAACATTATACTTAGAAATCAAAATGGGATTATTAGGTCATCAAGATGATGTCACACTCCACTAACACCATTTTTGAGGGTAAATTAGTCTTTTAACCTTGGAAAAATCTACCAAGCTTCCAACACAATCTAGATTAGTAGTAAGTAAGATGAGATCAAGGAAATAAACACAAAATATCCTCTCCCCCATTCATATTATCCATTCGGCAAACATAGAAAAAAAGAAGGAAAATAAAAATCAAAACCCTAGTTAGCATCAAGATCAAATCCAAGGAAAAATCATGGAGGTTCTTGGAGACTAGAAAGAGATATCCACCAAGTTTCATAGCCATCTAACATCATTTGCCAAGGTAATAAAATCCTTCAAGTGCAAGATGAATAGTAGTGAATAGTAGTTTTCAAGTTCTAACCTTTGTTTTTATGACTCCTTTAGTTAATCCAAGTTAAATCAAGGTTGTTTAAGGTGTGTACAAGGAATATTAAGGATCATTAAGTGTTCTTCAAGCTTCAAGGAGGTATAATAACCCTTACCCTTTTGTATTTATAGTAGATAATGAAGTGATTAGTAGTTAAGTGTTGTTAATGTTAAGTTTATGATGAATATGTGTTATGAATGGTTGGATTTGATATGAAATTTGTGTTGTGAACTTGGAACCATGGCTGGAATGTAGTCCACATGGTGTGGGGTTGATTATGGTGTTTGATGATGGTTTTGGAGTGGTGAAATTTTGGAAAGTATGAAATTACAGCAGTTATAATGTCCGATTTTCGTTAGAACTACAAACTGCCCTGTTTTTGGACACCAATGCAGTACGGTACCTTACTGTCTAGCACACTTAGTGACCATGAAATGATAGAGCCTAGTTCATAGATCGTTTTGATATAAGGTGCGTTAAAATCTGACGTACGGTTTAGGAGAAAAGTCAGTTTTAGTGAAAGACGTTCGAAAGTCGAGAAATCGTAATTGTACCAAATTTGAGGTCATAGTTACCATACTTTAACATGTTTAAAAGTCACGAAATTTTGGGAGATGGTAGTAGTGTGGTCAAAGAACTAATACCAGTTGACCTTGCATTAAAATTCGAATTCTAAAATTTATAAGAAATTTTACAGTCGAGTGTGGTTGTTAGGGGAAATGGTAAAAACCCCTGAAACTTCGATTGAGCTTATAAATGGTTAAGTTCTTGAACCTTTGGGATAATAATAACACATTAAACGTATGTTGAAGTGTAAAGGGTTTTGTTATACAAGAGGATGGTGAGTAAGAGATGTAGTATGCTAATGATGGACCTTTTGTGTTTATAGTAATTCCGGAGGAGGAACCAGCCCCACTGTCAGGATACAGAAATCGAGGCAAGATCCTTCTATCCCTACTTTAAAAATTATTTATCTTCAGAATAATAATGATATCATGGCATACATTTATGCATATGTGATGCTTTTGTTGCTATATTGCAAAGAGTATATTTTCTTGATTTTGGGAAGTTAAAGAGAGATGGATATGTTTTCTGAAATATGAATATAGAGATGATTACGAATGGAGCGAATATGCTCGAAGGTAAAAGAGATATGAAAGAGAATGGTATCAGTTGTTATCTAGGGTTATATGGTTTATAATGCTATATTATAAACATTCTTTTGGTGTATGATATATACATATATTTTATAGAAATAATGTGCGAGAATGGAAATGTGAAATGGTGTTGATAAATTGAATAATGATCTTGTAATAAGGGGGATTAGCAACAAATTTGCATAAGAGGCTATGTCAGGGCTGTGTGCGACATAGTCTAGTATTCATGATTCGGCACGAAGATGCCAAGGGAGGATGTTATGCAGGTGGCCTTCCTCCAGGGATGATGTTATGCAGGTGGCCTTCATTCCTTCTACTAGTAGTAAACAGAGAGCGGATACGGTCAGGCGACTGATCATCGTCCTACGTATCTGGCGCCAGTATATATCCCCAAAACTTGAAAGAAAGAAATGAAAAAAAAATGGTTTTCAGATTTCTATAACTGAAAACAGAAAAGTGATATGAGACGATGAAATTATTAATATAGATGAAGAGAAACTGATTTTATATTAATTTATAAAATTACTGTATAGAAAGGAAATGAGAAGATGATAGTGAGAGATTTATTTAATTATTTATATTATTTGAAATATTACACTGAAAGGGTATATTGATTATTACATTGTTTAAGAAGAGAAACTGATACTGTATTATCTTAGAATTCTTTCTTATAATAGTAAGTGGATGATGTATTATTAAATAAGAGTTTTATTCTTCCTTAAAGTTTATAAATTGGTTACTGCTTACATATGTATATACATGTATACTTGGTTACATTTTAAATACTAATTTTCAATATTATCTTGCTGAGCTATTATAGCTCACTCTTGCTACTTATCTATATACAGCTAGGTATGCCAATACTACGCAGAACGCCCCGCAAGAGGGTAAGGGAAAGGCGACCTACTGAGAGTTCGTTAGCATCAGTCCCCGAGGTAGACGACCAGCGCAAGGGGTTTAGTAGTTTTATGTATATTAAGTGTGTAAGTTTGAAAGATTGTAATAAATTTGGTTGTTGAAATGCTTCTTGTAGAAGCATCACTCAACAATGTACTGAAGTATGATTCTGGGTTGTAATAACTTTTTAAATTCTAAACTCTTATTATGGTGAATGTTGTTCTCTGAGCATATGACTGGTGTGTGTGTGTATATTACTGTGGGGTCAATTGTATAAGTATTTATAAAAAAAAAAAAAAAACCAAGAGATATTGTATTTGAATGGAAGTTGGTTCATGATGGCCCAAATTCATGACCCCGGATTTGGGGCTGTCACAATCGATGTATGGAGAAAAACTTACAAGTGTTGGGAAATTAATTAATGATCTCACTTTGCTTTCATAATTGGTCCAATTGGATCATTTTAGTGTACGTTCTCAAAAGAATTTTGAATTTTTAGGAACCACAAACGGGCTCCAAATCGATCTTTACTGCTAACATAGGCCCTTCCAGCATGCTTCTTGTTGGAGTAAAATCCTTGTGCTTGAATTAATTTTTTAGTACGCTGATAAGGGTTTAGTAAAGTCAAGGGTCAAAGTCAACCTAGTCAAATAAGTCAACAGAATCAAACAAGTCAAATTAGGCGGGAAATTCTGTTAGGAATTCTGTTAGACAATTTATATTCATTTCAGTATTTTGAAGTTGTATAAATACAAGATGTAGATGCTGAGAGATGTATGTTGAAAATTAATACAATTTCCTTCTTTCTTCATCTCTCTCTCTTTCTCGATCTCTCGATCTCTTTCTCTAGCTATATCTCTGTTAGTTCATATCTTTGACATTAGAATTTGTATAAGAGCTTATTCAGTAGAGCTTCCCTACATCAATGGTATCAGAGCGAATCATCTTCTTCATCATTTCTTGAATTGTTACAATTCTGGCTCGTATAACTCGAAAAACACAAGCTTCTGTAGTATCAATGGAGGAACAACTGAAAGAACACTCGCGATCAATCGATAGTAGAATTGAGGAACAATCGCAAGCAATTGCAAAGCGATTTGAAGAAAGTGATAAGAAATTTGAGGAATTAATGAAGTTAATGAGGGAGATGACTACTAATCGTTCGACGGAAAGGGTGAGAGAAGATGCTCATCGATCAAATCCTGAAAATGTCACAAATTGACCAGAAACTACTGTTGTAAATGGATGTAATTCTCATCCTAAACCTTTATGTTATACTCCGAAGCTTGAGTTTCCTAAATTTGATGGTAATGGTGCAAGAAATTGGATCAAGAAGTGTGTTAAATACTTTTCTTTGTGTAAAATTGCTGATGATCAAAAGGTTGATTTAGCATCATTATATATGTGTGATAAGGCTAAAGTCTGGGTGTCTAATTACCTTCTTATTAAGCGTAATGTGGATTGGTCTGAATTTGTGATTGATTTAAGTGCTAGATTCAAGGATGAAACAGGATTAAGTGTTGTGGAACAATTTAATAAACTGCAGCAGACTGGTTCAATTGAAGATTATATAGATGAGTTTGATAATTTGAGATCTTTGATGGAGCAGTTTAATCATGTTCTACCTGATACTTACTTGTTAGAGAGTTTTATTGGTAGTCTTAAAGCTGCAGCTAAATCGTTTGTTAAGGCATTTAAACCTAGTAGTGTTGCAGAGGTTATAACATATGCTAGGCTTCAAGAAGAGTCAATCCAAGCCAATGTTCAGAAAGTGACTAAAGCTAGCTATTCAAACCCTGTTTCAAAGTCTTTGCAGCCTTTAACAATTTTTAATTCCAATGTTAACAAAAGTCCATTGTTACCAACTCCTCAAAACCTATATAAACTGGTAATCTCAAAAACAATAGCAGACCTTACAAGTTTATTCCTGCTGATGTAAGAGCAGAGAAAATAGCTAAGGGATTGTGTTATTACTGTGATCAGAAGTATGAGAGAGGACATAAATGTCAATTTCAAGAATCTCAATTGTTTATAGTTTAAATTCCAAGTTGGAGTGTGGATGAAGATGATTGTGAGGATGAGCTAGAGGAGTTGGAGACTGAATTGTCTGATCCCTGTATATCTGTAAGTGCTCTAGCTGGTGGTACAAACTTCTCCACCATGAGAGTTATGGGCATGGTAGCAGATAAGTCATTGCATATTCAGATAGACTCAGGGAGTACTCATAATTTCTTGGACCTTCAGCTAGCAAAGAGCTTGAATTGTAAGATTGAAGGGATTCAAGATCAACAAATAACCGTGGCTGATGGTAATCACATTATATGCCAAAATGTGGTGAAAATTTTTTACATGGAAATTGAATGGTCAGAAATTTTCTACTGAAGTGATGTTGATTGACTTGGGCAGTTGTGACATGGTTTTGGGTATACAATGGCTTAGTACACTAGGAACTGTAAGGTGGGATTTTAAGCATCTAATCATGGATTTTATGTGGATAGGAGACTTGTTCAAATTAAGAGGTATAGCACCTAAGAAAATTAAGGTAGTAAAGGGAGAATGTTCTGAGAAATTGTTCAAAAATGCTGCTCAGTTATGCATATTACAGGTGAAATATATGTCTTGTCAGAAAGAGACTACAGCGGTTTTAAACAGTACTGAAGGCAAAGCTACTGAGGATGAATTGCTGAAACTCAAAGGTCAATATTCAGATGTCTTTATGGAGCCAACTCAGTTACCACCTAAGAGGGGAATCCATGATCACAGAATTCCTCTCCAGGAGGGGACAAATCCTGTTAATATAAGGCCTTACAGGTATCCTCTGAAGCAAAGGGATGTGATTGAACAAATTATTGAGGAGATGTTGAGTAGGGGAATTATACAAAACAGTGCTAGTCCATTTGCATCCCCTGTAGTGTTGGTTGGAAAGAAAGATGGTACTTGGAGGTTATGTGTAGATTACAGGGAGTTGAATAAGAAAACTGTTAAAGATAAGTACCCAATCCCAGTAGTAGATGAACTGATTGATGAGTTGGCAGGGTCACAGGTTTTTAGTAAAATTGATTTGAGGGCTGGCTACCATCAATTGAGGGTTCATGAGGATGATATTTTCAAAACTGCCTTTAAAACTCATAGTGGTCATTATGAGTTTTTGGTAATGCCCTTTGGACTCACTAATGCACCAGCATCTTTTCAAGGGTGGATGAATGCAATCTTTAAGTCTCTTCTTAGAAAATGTGTTTTGGTGTTTTTTGATGATATTCTCATTTACAACAAGTCTGCAGAGGATCATTGGCATCATTTGTCTCTAGTGTTTGACTTAATGAGCAAACATTCTTTGTATGCCAAGGACAGTAAATGTTGTTTTATGATTGAAAAGATTGAGTATCTTGGGCATTTCATCTCAGCTAAAGGGGTGGAAACAGATCCTAGAAAAATAGAGGCAGTTGCTAATTGGCTAGTACCTAAGGGTGTCAAAGATCTTAGGAGTTTTCTTGGCCTGGCAGGATATTACAGGAAGTTTATAAGGAACTATGCTGGCATTAGTAAAGATTTAACTGATTTGTTGAGGAAAGGTTTATTTCACTGGACTGAAAGGGCACAAGCAGCATTTGAAGTATTAAAAACAGCTTTGATTTCTGCTCCTGTACTTGCATTACCTGATTTCTCTAAAGTATTTGTAATTGAGACTGATGCTTCTAAAGAAGGGATAGGGGCTGTGTTGATGCAAGAAAATCATCCATTAGCCTTCCTAAGTAAAGCTTTGGGTCCTAGATAGCAGAAATTATCAATTTATGAGAAAGAGTTGCTAGCTGTTATATGTGTAGTCCAACAGTGGGAACAGTATCTTAGTAGTGGCCATTTTGTGATTAAGACTGATCAAAAGAGTTTAAAGTGGCTATTACAACAAAGAATATCTATTCCTTTTCAAAATTTTTGGCTCTCTAATTAAACTGATGGGATTTGATTATGAGATTCAATATAAAGGGGGACAAGAAAACAAAGTTGCAGATGCCTTATCTAGGGTGCAAGGTTCAGAGATTCTATGTTTGGCTATTTCAGTTATTAATTCTGATTTAGCACAACAAATTATGCATAGTTATTCACTTGATAACACTTTGATGGAAGTTACAGCAGGGGGAAGTACATGCTAAGCTACAGTGGAAACATGATTTTCTGAGAAGGAAGGGTAAGATTGTTATTGGCCCTGATGATACTTTGAAACAGAAGATTATGACTTGGCAACATCAAACACCTGAAGGAGGACATGCTGGGAGGGATATTACTTTGCAGAGACTCAAAAGTATATTTTACTGGAAGGGCATGACTCAGGATGTAAGACAATGGGTGAGGCAATGTCAAGTCTGTCAGGCAGCTAAATATGAAACAAGTGCTTATCCAGGGTTATTGCAACCATTACCTGTTCCATAAGAAGTTTGGATGGACATTTCTATGGACTTTATCACTGGTTTACCTAAATCCAATGGTAAAAAAGTCATATTTGTAGTGGTGGACAGACTAAGTAAGTATTCTCATTTCATGGCTCTTCCTCATTCTTTTACTGCTCCTATGGTAGCTCAGATCTATTTAGATCAAGTGTTTAAACTTCATGGGTGGCCTAGATCTATAGTCAGTGACAGAGATCCAGTGTTTTTGAGCAAGTTTTGGAAGGCTTTATTTTCTTTGCATGGAACTAATTTTCTTTTATCATCTGCCTATCATCCTCAGACTGATGGTCAGATTGAGGTTGTGAATAGATGTTTAGAGACCTATCTAAGATGTATGTGTGCAGAAACACCCAAGGATTGGTCTGTTTGGCTACAACTAGCTGAATGGTGGTTCAATATTCATTTCCATTCTGCTTCTAAGATTACTCCTTATGAGGTAGTATATAATCAGGAACCTCCTTTGAATTTACCTTACTTACCTGGTGAGTGTGCTGTGGAGGCTGTAGATAGAAGTATGCAGAAGAGAAAGAGAATGATTGCTGCTTTGAAGGAGAACTTGGTAAGGGCTCAAGTCAGAATGAAGAACTTAGCTGATAAACACAGAACTGATAGAATTTTTCAAGTGGAAAGTTGGGTTTGGCTGAAATTACAACCTTATAGACAAACTTCTGTGCAAGTTAGAACTAATCACAAGCTGTCTTCCAAGTAATTTGGCCCATTTTAGATCAGAGAATGTGTAGGAAAAGTGGCTTATAGACTTAAGCTACCATCTGATGCTAAGATACATGATGTATTTCATGTTTCTCAATTGAAACAATTCTATGGAACCCTTCCAAATACTGCAAGTTGTCCAGATTGGCTTAGTTATACTTCTGGTGTTTCCACAATGAGTCCTGTTGCTATTCTGGATACTAGGGTTCTTAAGGTTCACAATGCTCCTCAGATTCAGTACGTGGTACAATGGGAAGGGCATCCTGTTCATGAAGCAACCTGGGAAATTGCAAAGGATTTTGTGCTTAGATTTCCTGACTTTGCTCTTGTGCATCAGACTTGAGGACAAGTCTTTTTGGAGGGGGAAGATATGATAAGGGTTTAGTAAAGTCAAGCTAGTCAAATAAGTCAACAGAATCAAACAAGTCAAATTAGGCGGGAAATTCTGTTAGGAATTCTGTTAGACAATTTCTATTCATTTCAGTATTTTGAAGTTGTATAAATACAAGATGTAGATGTTGAGAGATGTATGTTGAAAATTAATACAATTTCCTTCTTTCTTCATCTCTCTCTCTCTTTCTCTCTTTCTCGATCTCTCGATCTCTTTCTCTAGCTATATCTCTGTTAGTTCATATCTTTGACATTAGAATTTGTAAAAGAGCTTATTCAGTAGATCTTCCCTGCATCATACGCTCTAGATATTCTTTTATATATAATAAATTTAGTGCAGGAGCACAAGCTCCTGCACTAAATTAGTTGAGTTAGTGTGTACTGCTTGTTATGTTAAATAATAGGAAGGTGGAGGAAAACAAGTAATGTAGAGTAAGTGCCACCAAAATTAGAGTGGACCGGCCAGAGCAACGACGAAAATCCACCGATATTATGCAGCTGCCATGCGGGCACGTGCTTTGCAACCAGTCAATTGTGAAGATGTCAAGAAAGGGCACACGAACCTTTAAATGTCCATACTGCCCTCAGGAAGCTTCAGTTTCTGAATGCAGGCAACAGTATCTTTGAAAATTTTCAAGTAGCTTTTGCTTATGCTTTAACCAAATTTAATCTAACCAAATTCCTCGGTGCTATTCCAATAATGGCATTGTCTGTTCTGGAGTTCTACACTCTTTCTTATGTAATATATATGTCTTTACGTGATACATGTCTATACGTCTATCTTATCAACTGGAAGTAGTATATACATGTTAAAAACTCCAGCTCCAGTTTCATCCTTGCCTTACATATCGTTTCCCAACTCACTGCCTCTTTAATATATCACTCCAAATATTCAACTGTATATTACTTCATATCTACAGATATTAGCCATAATCTAGTCCTTAGCAGCAAGTATAGAATGGTATTTGAGTTGCTAGTAACCATGATGACTATGTAATTTCACAGGGGTAAAGACAGGAGTTCCGTACGTGTTGCTAACGGCATAATCTTTATCCCTGTATAAGTTCTTTGTCGTTAATTGTCCGGTGGTGAATGTAGTTCCTAACATTAATCGTCACTGGTAAGTTTGATTCATATTAGTCTTGAGATGTTTAACTAAAAGCACCAAGGATGAGACATAGGAGTTTGTCTTTCTGCTATACGCAACAGCTGCAAATAATAGTCACAACTGTAGTTATACACAATTCGCCATTAATTTCAGTTTCAGACCTTATGTACATATGTAAAATCTATGTTGTGTACTAGCAAACTTAGTACACTGGTCAATATTCAAACACTTGCTTACCCTATGTTCACAATTAACAACTTTACACAACTGGATAGGATGAACCCATAGCAATACCGCAGAGGCCTCCTTTGGCAGCAATACCCCTATTCATTAATAAGTATATGATGTTTCCATAGCTCGTACCCTTTGAGTTCTTAACTATCAGTACTTGGTGATGTTATTGGTTTTTCTATAACCAACTCCAGCGACAACATGATTGATGCATGTTCCACATTCTCCGTAGACTGATAGTGTTCATTAACAGGCTAACAGCTGCCTTCAACAGTCATGTCTTACTGTTGGCCGGCACCTTTTCATTACCGCTTATTTGGACTGCTCGTAAAGCTTCATCTTTGGAATTGGAAGTTCCGTCAGCTGCAATGTAGGGAAAAGATGCTTCAAGAGCGATTCCTTTGTTTTTGACAATAAGTACCAGCCTATCTTTCATGTAGCTACCCTTAGAGCCTTGATCTACTAATAATAGCTCCAAGAGTAGCATCAGATTTCCAATAGTACAATGTTCCACTTGAATTGGCTACCAAGATTAGATTCAATCATCACATAATATTATCTCAGAAGAGATAATTGGAAGCTTGCTGTTAAGATACAATCCTGTACAATATTCGCTAACTAAGCACATTGACATAAGATTTCATTTTATCAGAGAGCATGTCATTAACGTAAAGGTGGCATTACACTTTGTACCCACAGTAGATCAAATTGTTGACATCTTCACGAAACCACTTGATAAATCTGTTAGAAAATGGAAAGTTTGAGACATATTTATAATATGTTCTTGATGTAATTTCCGGAAACTAACAAGTGGAGGTTGTTCCTTATCATGAGGACTTAAACTTTCATGTTTGGATCTAAGACATTTTCTTAGTGGAATCCATAAATAAATTGAGTTGAAAGAAGAATTGATTATTGATTTATTTTAACAGGTTTCAGATTTATTTGTTACAACAGTACCGGAAATTTGGATCAGTATTAGGATTAAATCCCGATGGAAATTTGGATCAGTACTGGAATAGATCCTGATGGACTTGGTCAGACATCAAATACTGATGGGATATATCCTGATGGATATTAGTTCCTGATGAGCACTAAATCCTGATCCTGATGGACACTAAATTCTGATATTAGTGATGACCAAATCCTGATGCTACTATAACTGAAAAATAAATCCTGATGTAGTTAATGAAATTAAATCAGAATATTTACTTTCCTTTTATGGAGTATCAATTACGTTTATTTTTGGTATTATATATACAATACAGAAAGAATTAACGTTAAGTGATGAGATACGTCCTAAGGATAGAAACACGATTTGTTTTCTTCTTTCTTTGTTCTCTCTCGATACATACAGAAGAAATACATAATTCTTAGGCGAACTGAGGTGTTGGTCGCTGTTGATCACTGAAGTATTTGTGAACCCATTGATCTGTGCTGTTTTATCCTGGGAGTGATATTGCTGCAACCCAATCACAACGTAAGTGGGGCAATAATCTCTTCAAGAACAGCCAAGTCTTCTCGAAGGGCTTGGTGACTCAGCTGTTCTTCTCTCTCTGATCAGTAGTTGCTAATGCTTCTGTGGGAGATAAGTATTCTTACTTTTATTGTTATATTTCAGTCTCTAATTATACTTTGTTTTGCCTTCATGATTTATTTTGTTAAATTGGTTATTGTCTGTTCTTGTTTTAATATATATATATATATATATATATATGTTGGTCCAGGAAAGTATTGCAGAAGGGGGGTTGAATGCAATACTAATAAATTTCAAAAACTATTTCAACAACTTAAATAGAATTTGTGATTTACTAGTAGAAGAAATGCAAACACAAGTAAAATCAAATACGAGGATTTCACAAAATAAATGTTTTATTTATTTTGCAAAGTTTTTGCTACAACCTTGAGAAAATAATTCTCAAGCTACAAATACTCAAGAGATTACAGTGGTTGAGTTATTTAATGTATAAGTAGAATGCTCTATTTATAGAGTGATAATCTACTGTACTATCACCATCAACATGGGTTGTTGAGTTGCTGTTATATTCCTTTTGCAGCTTATTCCATGATTCATTCCCATGTGATCAACACAAAGTAACTTTAAGATACTTTCCACATTTGAACCACCCAGATCTAGCCGTATTCAATTTTATCTGCTCTAGACTTTACAGGTTGTTCCATGTGATCTCTCGAGCTTCAGTTATAGACTTTCCAAGCTAGCTGTAAAGGTTGAATATTACAACACACATGCTTCTTTTGAACATGTACTCTGTCGTTTTAATTTGACTTAGAAAATTCCTAAATCAGACTGATTCTATATGACAGTATGTTTGCCACAAAGTTTGCTGTCAATGGATTACGCTTTGGTTGACAGTATGAATTTCCCGCAGATATTACTGTCAAGAATTTTGCTTAGGTTGACAGTATGAATTTCCCGCAGAGATTGCTGTCAAGAGTTGTGCTTTGATTGACAGCATGTTTTTCCCGCAGAGATTGCTGTCAGGAATTCCAAACTTACTGTCGCAAACTGTACATCAAAGTTGTTGTCATTAGAATCTCCGCCAATGTTGCTGTCAAGTTGAAACTTGCTG
Source organism: Kitagawia praeruptora (assembly GCA_037693485.1). Taxonomy (NCBI): domain Eukaryota; kingdom Viridiplantae; phylum Streptophyta; class Magnoliopsida; order Apiales; family Apiaceae; genus Kitagawia; species Kitagawia praeruptora. Next base: position 1,797,942 of record CM075349.1, read on the forward strand.
TCGACTCCGTGAAACTTGCTGTCGACCTAGGCAACATGATGTTTCCTTGTAACCTTACTGTCAGGGCTTGACAGTAACTTTTATTCCTTCTGTCGAACTTATGTATTTCTTGAGGCTTGAACATAATCGAACTTCTTCCAAGAATTACACTTATTACATGACAGTATTTATTTAAATTACAAGAATACATTTCAGGCTATGACAGTATGTTCTACTTAGTAAAAACTAAGTATACCAATAAAACTAGTTAAGTTGTCTATTCCATCACCCATAAATCCCAACAATCTCCCCCAATTTGTTTTTATGGACAATAAGGACAAATTTACAAATATCATGCTGACAACTTAACTAACATAGATCAGAAAGAATAAACTCTTCATTTCTGACCAATGATTAAACTGAATTGTTTTCAAACAATATATCACAAAAGTTCACAAAAAAAAAACTTTACTTATCTTGATTTGAACTTTTCACTTTGCTCCTTTTCCCTTAGAGCTCTTCTGAGATTTTCAATTAACTCTTTTTCTTCAGGGGACTGTGCATCATCTTCATTTTCCACAATGTATTTTCTGATCATTGAGGAAGCAGTGTTTAATGTATCTCTGAGTTCCATCCAGTAAACATTTTGCTTTACAATTGATCTGAATTTTAGCACATCTCCCTCCATCTTGAATCTCCTGCCAGGAAACTGATTTAGAGTTTCCCTTCTTTGTTTGTCCAAGCTGGGATCCTCTCCTCTCCTCTGATCAAGAATCATATCAAGCTCCCAAGAACACAGTGTTTCAAGACTGTTAGTTGATCCAACCACTTGCCAGTATAATTCTTTTAACACACTGGTCTTCAATTTAGAGAAACTATCTACATAAATTTCTTCTTTGCCATACTTGATTCTCAAAGGATTGTCCAGTACGCATGGCTGATAGTTGGATTCTTCACTGTTGATCTTATTGATTTTACTGTAATTTTTCTTCATTTCAGCTTCAATCTCATCTTCTATCTGTTGACGAGATTTTTTCTTTGATGCTAATTCTTCTTTGAACCTTTGCTCTGCTTCATACATCTTCATTTCATGTTCTGAATAAGGTTTTCGCATTTCAATCCAGTTATAATCAGGAATAGGATTGTCTTCTTCATACTCCAAACCAAGAATTTGATAGACATTATCATCATTGTGAAGTGTCCAATCACCAAACTTCTCAATAAATTCAACATGCCTGGCTTCATAGTACTTGAGAACTTGATCCATGATCTTCTTTGAAACATTATCATAGGTTTGCAGTAGCTCAACCATCCTTTCCAGATTGAAGAAATCAATTCTTCGTTTTACTGTTTCAGAAGTTTGAATGAGTTTCTTTGAGATCACCTTTGATTTTGATATCTGAGTGAAGTCAGATTCCACTGTAATCAACTTTTCATTGTTTTGCCATAGAATGTATCTTGCAACTTCTTCTTTTGGTCCATCAAATTCTATGGATACAGAGGTGATTGTTTCTTTGGCATTTAGCTGCATCATTTCAAAGCTATTCATTCTTCTCCTCATGATAGGTTTCTTGAGTCCCAACCCTGTAGCTTTTCCTTCTCCTTTGTAGACAGTCTTTCCCTTTGTTGGTCTTTTTGATTTTCTCTTGATTCTTACTGTCTTGAATGATTTGACAGTAGGATCGTTGACAGTTTCTTTTATAGGGCTTCTGACAATGTCTTCTTTGACAGTATCTTCAATGACTGTTACTTCATCCTGACTGACAGCATCTTTATTGACATCCTTGACAGCATCTTTGTTGACAGTATCTTTTTCAAGATGTATACTGTCAATTTCCATTTCTTCTTGATTTCCTTTCAATGCTTCAAGTACTTCTTCCTCTTTCTTCTCATCAACTTTCTTGCTTGAGCTAGAATTTTCAGAAATTTCCTTTGATTCTGCTTCTTTGACTTGAGTTTGCTCTTTTGAAGAGTCTCTCAGTTCTGTTCTCTTAGGTACTCCAGCTTCACCTCCATCTTGACTGTCATCATCATCTTTCTCCAAAGTGTCATCAAAAGTGCAGTTTCCTCCTTGAGCATTTCTGCTTGAGTTTGCTTTGGCAATGAGCTTTTTAATTTTGGCACTGTACTCTATTTCTCTCTTTGCCAATAGCTTGTGAATATCTTTGACTGCCTGAATCCTCTCCTTGGTGATGGGTGCTTTCAGCAATAATTTAAGTACTTCCATGATGACTTTGCTTTTCAGAGATGTTTTGCCTTCAAGTGTTAAGAATCCCAGACCCTTAGTTCCTTTGGCTGTAGTCTGTTTAAAGCTTACACCATATGGCTGAGAACTTACTTCTGGAAGTTTGTTGTTGACCATTGTGCCCAGTTGCATATAGAGACTTTCATCAAAGATGGTAGAGTTTTTCTTCACTAGAATCCCAAGGATGTATTGCACTCTGGCAGAGAAAGTTTCCAACAGTTGAGTTGTTATGAATATTGAATGTCCACTCTTCAGATACACTTCAACTGCCCACCTCTTCTCTGAGCTAATCTTCACAGATAGATTTACAATCTTTTCTTTCAAAGCTTCTGCCAATTTAGCAGGTTTTCCTTTAGTCACTGTGATTGCTTCATTCACCAGATTGTTGAATTCCTCATCCTTATTATTCAAGGTGCTCTCCATATGACTTACTGTTATTGAGTCAGCTTCTTCTTGGGAATATGTACTTCCATCAGTCCAAATGATAGGCTCTGAAGAAAACACATATTCAGGCAACTTGTCTTTGCCTTTACCCATCCTATTTGATTCCTCTTTTTCTCTCCATAGCCTCTCCAATGTGGATTCTTTCTTCTCAGGAACTGGTTCATTGATTTTGATTGAGGATGCTTTAATTCCTTGTATTTGACTTAATACCTCCTTGGATACTAGCATTTGTTCCCCATCTACTTCAGCTTCAAAAAGCTCCTCAGTTCCAGAGGCTATTGCAGTTTTTACTCTCTCTTGCTCCCCCTTACTCCTTTGCTCCCCCTGTCTCCTTTGCTCCCCCTGTCTTTTAGCTTCCCCTTGTAACTCCACCTTTCTACCTGGTTGCTCAGCCTCTTTCTGATCTTTTACTTTCTCCCCCTTAGTTAAGTTTGCAGCATGAATTAATGAAGAGAGTGACAGTAGTGTGGCTTGAATTTCAGCAAAACCAGTCTTCACAGTAGATGACAGGTTGTCCAGTTTGCTTTCCATTGTAGCACATCGATTTTCCAGTGCTTGGAGCCTGTCATTTGAGGATGCAGAAGGACCACCAGACCTAAGCCTTTTAGGAGGTAAGGGATAAGTCTGGGGCATGGAGGCTGTTGGGGTTCTCACACTCTCAGTGTTTTTATAGATGATCTCATCATCTCTCACAAAAGTTCCCTCAAGGCCTAATGCCTTTTGTTTATTGGCTCCCTCAAGTTCACTCTGGACATGCTCAAGTCCCTCTCCTTTTGCCAGCACATTTGGCTGCCTCTCATTTTTAGTCTCACTTCTCTGTTCTTTTATCTCTCTTTGATTTTTCACTCCCTCACTCATCCTAGATGCAGTAGTATGAGCAGTACTAACATGCAAAAGAGTAGATTTTACCTTGAAGGCCTTTGAAAGGGGCAAGTCATCATCAGAGATATCTTCCACTAATCCTTCTTGCAGTTGTGGTTGAACAGTATCTTTTGTCAGAATAGTACTGTCACTTGATTGTTTGACAGCACCTTCTGTTTTGTCTTTGACAGCATCTTTGGCTGTGACAGCAACTTCCCTAGGGTAAGATGCTTTGAGGGAGTCGATCAAGATGCTGGCTGTTTCAATTTCTGGCAAATTTGCATCTTGATCTAATCCAGTGTTTGATGGGGTGGTATCCATTTCACTTTGAGAAATGGGTTCTTGTGGACCACTTGATGGGGGCTCATCCATGATTTGAGATGGATGATCAAAACCTGAGGGGTTGGTACTGTCCCCCTCTCTAGGTTGTTTAGAAGAAACAACAGATGTAGGAATGAAAGAAGAAGATTGAAGTTCAGATTGATTAAATGGCTGTTCCACAGAAAAAGATTGTGGAACATCAATAGTATGAATGAATTCCTCACTGTGTTCTATCTCAATGTGTGTATCTTCAAATACAGGTTCCTCAAGAGTGAGTTCTTGAGTTTGTGCAGACTCTTTACAAGGTGCCTTGGGAGACAGGCCAATTTCAATAGATGTCCCTTGTTGAGAAGAGACACCTAGAGGTGAGTTTATTTCCCTATCATCCTCTACAGTCTTTTGGGAAACTGTAGGGTGGCTGACAGTAACCTTGGCCCTTCTAGCTCTCTTCTTCTTAGGCTCAGAAGGGGCTACTGTGGGTTCTATTCTACTACCATCCTTATTTGCTGCACTAGGTGCAGTAACTCCCTCTTGACTCACCACATTGTCACCAGTTTCACTCTCCAGGGATCTTTTCTTGGATTCCTGTTTGGCAATTTTAAGGGCTTTTGGTAGTCTAGAGTCCCTAGGTGGAATGTATGGTGTAGAATGTGGGTTAACTGAATTTGGGTCTAATTCAGCTTCATTCTCTATTGTGAAAACAGTGTAACCTGTTGGAAATGGAAAATCAAGGTTGGGCACTTGATTTACCATGTGTTGTGTGAAACATAGTGGAATATGTGCATTCAAATTTTGTGTGTTAAGAGATGTGTGAGTGTTTTTCTTTAAAACAAGACATTCTTCAAAATCAGAAGTATCCTCAATATTTCCACAAATATTATTAATACACATAGTTAAAAAGCGAGGATAGATAGATACCTTCTTGCCTATTGCGCTTTTCAACTGTGCCATGATCAGTTTTCCAATGTTCACCTTGTATCCATGGACTAGTGAATGAGTGAGCTTCTTGATATATGATGGTATTCCATTCCAGCCTGTAGTCTTGGTAGAGAACACCTTCACCATTACATCAAAAATCATACTCCACTCTTTTCTCAGAAATTTCCTGTCCATTTCTCCTGTTTGATACCACTTATCCGAAGTTTCATCAATCTTAGATCCTGAATATCCAATCTTCAGAAAGAACTTCTTCAGAGTATCATCAGTTGCTAGCTCCTTAAAGCTTTCTTCACTTGTCAACACAATACCCAAAGCCTCATTGATATTCTTTACTGAAAGAGAATGACTTGCATCATCTATATTGAACTTAATTGATTCATTCTCTCCAGTTCCTTGAGCACTTGCTGATTTCCAGAATTTTTCAATTCTAACAGCATCAATTTTTGGGGAAGAGGTTATTGCATGACCTAGGTAGGATTTATTTAAGAAGGAAATAAGTCCTTTGAAGTTTTCACCAGCATCATTAGGAGAAAAGATACCGGCAAAGTTGGTTTGAGCAACACTTTGTTTAGGTGCCATTGTTGAATGCTTTGAAAAATGAGAGAGAAAATGCGGTTTTTGGATGCAGAAGGTTGAGAGGTTTTTGCAAATGAAAGTGATAGTAGATTAAACGGTAGATTCAGTTTCTAATATGAATCGATTTAACCTCTCTTAAATGAACGTGTGATAATGATATTACCCATTAACTCCACTTGCTATATTACGTGGCAGTTGCTATTAGATCGTGGATTGGTGAAAAGAAATATGCGTATATATATATATAAATTAATATATATATCTTTCCACTATCTTTGACAGCAACTTCTCGTGACAGCATCTTTCATTGACAGTAGCCTGTGCGCTTTTCTTTCTCTACCAATTCTGACAGCAATTTCTTGTGACAGCAACTTTCATTGACAGCAACTTGTGCGCTAACAACATTTCTGTCAATCAGCTTCATGAGTGACAGTAAGTTTTATCTGACAGTAAACTTATCATAAGATCATGCTGTTACTGTTCACACATAACTTAAGTTAAGGACACATGATTTCTTAAAATTAATTTAAGACAGACATGTAAAACTATTTTAGCATAGTCATAGCAAACATGATATCTAAAAATCCTTTTAGCATAGTCATAGCAAACATGATATCTAAAAATCCTTTTAGCATAGTCATAGCAAACATGATATCTAAAAATCCTTTTAGCATAGTCATAGCAAACATGCTGTCTGAACAAGTATCACAATGTACCTTAACTTCTCATGACAGTACCTTCTAGTGACAGTACCTTTAAAAGTTTCTGTCATGAGCTTCGGTTTTATAATTGATAAACCAGTTAGATGATCATACCTGATTTAGCATTCCTAATTCACTCACCAACCTGGTAAATGTTGCTTCATCCAGTGGCTTGGTGAATATATCTGCAAGTTGCTTATCTGTTGGAACATAAACCAATTTTACATCTCCTTTTTCAACATGCTCCCTGATGAAATGATGCCTTATATCAATGTGCTTTGTTCTGGAGTGTTGAACTGGATTGTCTGATATGGCTATGGCACTAGTGTTGTCACAGTAGATAGGAATATTTGACAACTTTAGTCCATAATCCATTAATTGATTCTTCATCCAAAGAATTTGTGCACAGCAACTTCCAGCTGCAATATATTCAGCTTCTGCAGTTGATGTAGAAACTGAGTGTTGCTTCTTACTGAACCATGACACCAATCTCCCCCCAAGAAATTGACAGCTTCCTGTAGTACTTTTTCTGTCAATTTTGCAGCCAGCATAGTCTGAATCAGAATATCCAATTAGATCAAATCCAGTTTCCTTAGGGTACCAAAGACCTAGATTTGGGGTACCTTTGAGATATCTAAAGATTCTTTTAATTGCAACTAAGTGTGATTCTTTTGGATCAGCTTGAAACCTTGCACAGAGACATGTAGCAAACATTATATCTGGCCTGCTTGCTGTTAAGTACAGCAATGATCCTACCATGCCTCTGTAGGTACTAGAATCCACTTTCTTGCCTTTAGGATCTAACTCTAATTTGGTGGCTGTTGAGATAGGTGTCTTGGCAGGTGATGAATCTTCTAAGTTAAACTTCTTGAGAAGTTCTTTGACATACTTAGATTGACAGATGAAGATTCCTTCCTTCTTCTGATAGATTTGAAGACCAAGAAAGAATGCTAATTCTCCCATCATGCTCATTTCATACTTGTTTCTCATTAGAGATGAGAACTTTTCACACAATTTTTCATTTGTTGAGCCAAAGATTATGTCATCAACATATATCTGCACAAGAATGATGTCTTTGCCATGGTATTTATAGAATAAAGTTTTGTCCACCATACCTCTTATAAATTGATTTTCCAGGAGAAAAGTGGATAAAGTGTCATACCAGGCTCTTGGTGCTTGCTTTAAGCCATATAGAGCCTTGAACAGCTTGTAGACAAAATTATGCAGTTTGTCATTTTCAAATCCAGGAGGCTGTTCAACATACACTTCTTCTTCTAATTCTCCATTTAGAAAGGCACTTTTAACATCCATTTGAAATACCTTGAATTTGCAGTGTGCAGCAAAAGCTAAGAAAATTCTTATGGCTTCAAGTCTGGCAACAGGAGCAAATGTTTCATCATAATCTATCCCTTCCTGTTGACAGTAACCTTTGGCCACTAGCCTTGCCTTATTTCTTGTCACATTTCCACTCTCATCTATCTTGTTTCTGAAAACCCATTTTGTCTCAATGACTGATTTTCCTTTTGGCCTTGGAACTAGTTTCCAAACATTGTTTCTCTCAAATTGATTGAGCTCCTCCTGCATGGCCATCACCCAATCAGAATCCAACAATGCTTCTTCAACTATTTTTGGTTCCATTTGAGATAAGAAACATGAAAACATGCTTTCAGCAGAGATATTCCTCCTTGTCCTTACACCAGTAGTGGGATCTCCAATAATTAGATTACTGGTATGATCTCTGTTCCACTTTGTTGATTGAGGCAAGCTACTTGTTTGATGAGAATGTCTTTCATCAATATGAGGATTTGAATCTCCACCATTTTCATTATTCTGCTCATTTTGCTCAAATTCTCCAGTCTCACATTCTTGTTGATTGATGCCTGAAATTGTCTGTGATTGAGCTGAGGTCTGATTTAGATTATGAGAATTGACAGATTCTTTCTCATATCCCATTGATTGAATGAGACTTGGTTCTTCATCAACAAATTCTTCTTTTTCCAAGTATCCTTGATTCTCAAATCTGAAGGGTTGCATTTGACCATCCTCATGTAGCCCTGGAAACTTTGTTTCATCAAACGTGACATTGACACTTTCTTCAATTGTTTTGTGCTCCATGATATAGACTCTGTAGGCAGTCCTTTCTATCCCATATCCCATGAAAATGCCTTCATATGCTTTAGTATCAAACTTGCCTTTTCTTTCATGGTTGTCTTTCATCAAAAAGCACTTGCTTCCAAAAATATGAAAGTACTTGACAGTAGGCTTCTTTCCTGTCAAAAGATAGTAAGGAGTATTGCCATGAGCTTTGTTGATTAGTGTTCTGTTCTGTGTGTAACAAGCAGTGTTGATGGCTTCTGCCCAGAAATATGTTGGTAATTTAGCATTACTCAACATAGTCCTTGCAGCTTCAATAAGAGTCCTATTTTTCCTTTCTACAACTCCATTTTGCTGTGGAGTTCTTGCAGCAGAGAATTGTTGAACAATTCCTTGATCTTTGCAGAAGTTTCCAAGTGTAGCATTTCTGAATTCAGTTCCATTGTCACTTCTTAGAAATTGAACTTTTGCTTCAGGGGTCCTATCAAGTACCCTTATGTGATCAATGATTTCTTGAGCAGCTTCATCCTTTGATTCTAAAAATTTCACCCAAGTGTACCTAGAATAGTCATCTATCATGACCAGTGCATATCTTTTTCTAGATAGTGATTGAACATTCACTGGTCCAAAAAGATCCATGTGAATCAACTTGAGTGCTTCAGTGTTAGTGTTGACTTGTTTTGATTTATGCATTGCTTTCCTCAATTTTCCCATTTGACAGTCTTCACACAGTCCTTCTTGACAGAATTCCTGTTGAGGTAGTCCTCTCACTAATTCCTTCTTCATCAGCATGTTCATTGTTTTGAAATTGAGATGAGAAAATTTCTTGTGCCAAAGCATGCTATCTCCAACACTTGCTTTGCTGTAGAAGCAAAATATTCTTTCCTCATTTGTTGAGTTTAAGTCTGCAACAAATAGGCTTCCTTTCCTTACTCCTTTCAGAGATAGGCTTCTATCCTTCTTGTGGTGAATTGAACATTCCATCATGCCAAAGTTTACTTTGAATCCTTTGTCAGCGAATTGACTGACACTGAGCAGATTATGCTTCAAACCTTCCACAAGAGAGATTTCTTCAATGACAACATTTCCAGCTTTTAAACAGCCATATCCCACAGTGTAACCTTTGCTGTTGTCTCCAAAGGTTATTGTTGGGCCAGCCTTCTCAACATATTGTGATAGCAGGGATATATCACCAGTCATGTGTTTGGAACATCCACTGTCGATTATCCACATGATCTGTTTACCTTTCTTTCCCTGCAAGACAGAATGAGTTTAATTTGCATTTGGTACCCAAGTCTTGTTGGGTCCTGCATACTCAGTATCATCAGAAACTTTATCAATATTTGAAACAATATTATCAGAAGATGGTTCCTTGACTTCTTTTATTATCCACTTAGTTTTTGACTTTGACTTTTTCTTAGTGAGAGCAGACTTCTCACTTTCTTTAGTGGATTCAGAAGTCTTTGCAGTTTGCATATAAGAACATAATTCATTAGATGAAATTTGCAAATTAAAACATGTACTCATGGCAGTAATTTTGCATGGCATACAGTCAATGTTATTACAAACTACCAATTTTCTTTGCATAATGGGGGTTCTGTGTAAGTTCCCTTTCAACTCTGTTGCATTTGATATGCTACTAGTTGATTTCTTACAAACATGAGTTAAATGATGTGAGGAGCCACAATTATTGCAAAGTTTCCTTGGTGCCTGCTTAACATATGCATAATTATTCTTTTTATCAATGCCTAACTTCCCATTTCTGTTTTTGGACTTGGAGACTACTGTCTTACCAATCTGTTCAGAAGATGCTGTCGAACTATTTTTGACAGCATCTTTTGTACTTGCTGTCTTGACAGTAGGTTTGAAAGTTACTGTCTTGGATGACTTTTTGACAGTATCTTTTGAACACTTGGTTGGACTGTTTAAGACTGTTTCTGTCATAGACATTATGACAGAATCTCTTTCTTTCTTAGATTTACTGTCAATCCTCTCATCTTCATCACAGAGTTCTTGATTAATAATTAGGGAATTTTCATTAACCTCAAACTCTGTACTTTTGAAAATTGGGTTACTCACATTTTTGAGGATGTGAGGTCTTACAGTATTATTATCATCATTTTTCTGAATAGCAGCCTCTTTACCAGGTCTCCTGCTATAATCATAGCCTATGCCTATCTTCTTACTTTCAGTATGTTTCTCATGATATTCTTGAACTAATTTAGAGGAATTTCTAAATGCCTTTAGCTTAAATTCATTCTCAGAAATTTCTTTCCTTAGATAATCCTCTATCTCTTTAGCACAGATTAAATCATTTTTTAGTCTTTCGTTTTCCTGAGCTAAAGAATCAATAGAACTGGTCTTAAGCAACAACACATCATTGTTAGATCTGAGTAGTTCATTTTCTTTAGTTAATCTAGCAATTTCTTCATTTGCAGCAGATAAACTAGTATGAATATTAAACATTTCAGTACTCATTTCCTCAATGGTTTGCTTATAGTCATTTAAAGACATATCTAGTAATACTAGAGATGGTACCTGACTTGACGAGGTTGATGCTTCTTCATCCTCTCTAGCCATCAAGGCTAAATTCACAAATTCTTCTTCTTCTTCATTATCAGATTCATCCCAGCATTTTCCTTCAGCCACATAGGCTTTTCCTTGTCCTTTCTTAAATTGACTCCCAGTTCCTCTCTCCATTCTTTGTATTTGTTTTGGTCTTTTGCATTCAGTAGCAAAGTGACCAAGTTCATTGCAATTGTAGCATCTAAACTTTGACCTATCTACCATTCCTGTTTTGTATCCTCCCTTGGTGCCAGTAGCAGGTTTTGATGAGCTTCCTTGGTTATATTTTGGAAATTGACCTTGAGGCTTATATGGCTTGTTCCTCCTGAACCTTATATTTTTGAATTTTCTTGCCATAAAAGCCATGGTTGGATTATCCATTTTCTCCATTTCTTCTAAAGTGAAGAATTCTTCATCTTCAACATCTTCTAGTTGAAGTACAACCTTTTCTTCATCTTCAACCACCTCTTCTATTTTCACAGATGAAAATTGAGGTTGTTGATCATTTTGAATTTGCTCACTTGCTTGAAAATAAGATGGTCCTTGAGCAACTAGAGCACCAGCCATGTTTGCCATCAATCCTTTGGATCCACTTTGTATAGCTTTCTTTTGATAATATTCAAGTTCATAAGATTTTAGAACTCCATACAATGTTTCAAGAGAAACAGAATTTAAGTCTCTCCCTTCTCTTATGGCTGTTACTCTGTGCTCAAGATGTTCTGGAAGAGTTAGCAGAAACTTGATATTGACTTCCTTCTTTTCATAAAACTTTCCATGAATTTGAAGCTCAGCTATCAGTTTGCTAAATCTTTCAAACATGTGGGTTAGCTCTTCTCCATGCTTTCCCATAAACGCTTCATATTGTGACACCAGTATTTGTTTTTGATTTTCTCTGACCTCTTCACTTCCTTCACATAACAGTTCTATCTTTTTCCACATATCCCTGGCAGAGTTGCATGCTATTATATTTCCACTCATAGCTTTGTCCAGGGTAAGTGCATCTAGTAGAATGAGTTGCAGATGATCATCCAGTGCTACTTTTTCTTTTTCTGAGTCATTATACTCAGAAGGCTTCTTAGCAACCCAATGAGCTGGGATTACTACATCATTCACTGTAGCAGCTGGGATTTCCTTTTGAGGAATGAAGGGGCCATTTTCCAGAATCCCTAGGAATAGTGGATTCTGAGCTTTGATAAATAACATAATCTTCTTTTTCCATATGTTGTAGTTTTCTTTATCAAAAGCTGGAATCTTGATATTACTTGACCTTTGAATACTTGCCATTTGGATCTCAGATATGTGTATTAATCTGATTGCTCTGATACCAGTTGTTGGTCCAGGAAAGTATTGCAGAAGGGGGGTTGAATGCAATACTAATAAATTTCAAAAACTATTTCAACAACTTAAATAGAATTTGTGATTTACTAGTAGAAGAAATGCAAACACAAGTAAAATCAAATACGAGGATTTCACAAAATAAATGTTTTATTTATTTTGCAAAGTTTTTGCTACAACCTTGAGAAAATAATTCTCAAGCTACAAATACTCAAGAGATTACAGTGGTTGAGTTATTTAATGTATAAGTAGAATGCTCTATTTATAGAGTGATAATCTACTGTACTATCACCATCAACATGGGTTGTTGAGTTGCTGTTATATTCCTTTTGCAGCTTATTCCATGATTCATTCCCATGTGATCAACACAAAGTAACTTTAAGATACTTTCCACATTTGAACCACCCAGATCTAGCCGTATTCAATTTTATCTGCTCTAGACTTTACAGGTTGTTCCATGTGATCTCTCGAGCTTCAGTTATAGACTTTCCAAGCTAGCTGTAAAGGTTGAATATTACAACACACCTGCTTCTTTTGAACATGTACTCTGTCGTTTTAATTTGACTTAGAAAATTCCTAAATCAGACTGATTCTATATGACAGTATGTTTGCCACAAAGTTTGCTGTCAATGGATTACGCTTTGGTTGACAGTATGAATTTCCCGCAGATATTACTGTCAAGAATTTTGCTTAGGTTGACAGTATGAATTTCCCGCAGAGATTGCTGTCAAGAGTTGTGCTTTGATTGACAGCATGTTTTTCCCGCAGAGATTGCTGTCAGGAATTCCAAACTTACTGTCGCAAACTGTACATCAAAGTTGCTGTCATTAGAATCTCCGCCAATGTTGCTGTCAAGTTGAAAGTTGTTGTCAAGTTGAAACTTGCTGTCGACTCCGTGAAACTTGCTGTCGACCTAGGCAACATGATGTTTCCTTGTAACCTTACTGTCAGGGCTTGACAGTAACTTTTATTCCTTCTGTCGAACTTATGTATTTCTTGAGGCTTGAACATAATCGAACTTCTTCCAAGAATTACACTTATTACATGACAGTATTTATTTAAATTACAAGAATACATTTCAGGCTATGACAGTATGTTCTACTTAGTAAAAACTAAGTATACCAATAAAACTAGTTAAGTTGTCTATTCCATCACCCATAAATCCCAACAATATATATATCACTGTCTCATTATTGCGTTGTTTAGTGTAATATACCCAACAAAATCCACTTTCTCTAAGTTGGTTAGTGGATTATGGATGTTAAATAATGGTTAATTTTGTTTGCTAGGAGTTGATTTGAGTTCATGAATATTAAATTTTAATATTTAGAGAATTTATGAAGTTCGAATCAACATAATCCTAGGGCTTATGAATATTTGGAGAAATTATCTTGAGAATAATTTAATACTCTTAACATATAATTATTTCAAGTATAGCATAAGTATTTTATTATTATTATTATTATTATTATTATTATTATTATTATTATTATTATTATTATTATATTTAATATTTGAATTTTAAGCATTGATATGTAAATTACTGTTTTAATTTTATAATTATTATTGCTTTTAATAATTATTTTGATAGTAATTATTATGTGTTTTTAATAATTAAATGTTGTTATAATTATTATTATTACATATATATTATTTTATTTATTAATCTATAATTTGAATGATGTTATATATAAGTTTTTAAATTAAATTTAATTCAATTTATTGAATTAAAATTAATTCAAATAGCTTTTTATAATTTTATTTCAAATTTTGGAACAATTAATAATATATATATATATATTTTATATTATTAAATAATTCTATTAATATTTATTTACTAAAAAAATTTTTGATTCTAAAAATACTAGTAAGACTTTTAATTAATGTATCAGCATGACTTTTGTTCGGCATGACCTTTTAAACTTAAATAAATGGGTTTTTCTATTTTGTGCCCAAGGGCATACAATAAAAGATGAGTTGTCAAATTTTGATTGACCCCTATATGCACAAAAAATACCACCAATAAAAACAAGTCACCTCATAAAAGTGTCATGAAAATAAATGACTGATGTGCTCTGCTCACTAGAAATAACCTAAATAAATATGACTTTTAATTAATAAAAGAGTAAAATGCAAAACGGTGGCCATAGTTTACACTGAATTTCAAAAAAGTGGCCGATCTTTCAAAATTTTATTTTGGTGACCACACTTTGTTTTTTATTTTTAAAATAGTGGCCAAAATTTTCTTGATTTTTAAAATAAGTGGCCAAAATTGTTTTTGATTTCTAAAATAGTGGCCAAATTATTTTTAATTTTCAAAAAAATACATTAAAAAAGGTCGATAGCCACTAAAATGAAAATCTGAAAGTTCCACCACTTTTTTGCAATGTAGTATAAACTAAGGCCACCGTTTTGCAATTTACTCTTAATAAAATCGTCATGACCCTAAATAAATGTGCACTTGGACAGGTTTGATAAAAGTCATACCGACCACAGATGTTAAAAGTCATACAAGTATTAGATATGGATTTTATTGTAATAAAACTCCTAACAAGTTTATTTTTATTCAGTTATTTTGACGATACAACAAACACAAATGTTGAGACCTTTTTAAGACTTGTCAAATCCCTTGTGCTGAGAATCATTTGAATAAAGCTGCTCATGAATCTATCTGTTAAGGTTAGCATGAAGTTATAGCTGCTTTTGCTGTTTATATGTGATTTTTATGTGTGTATAGGTTGTTTAATTTTGGTTGGAATGGTGGTTATTTAGCTTGCTAGTTTGTTCTTACTAATCGAATTAGGAACAAAACTCTGCCCGTTTTTCATTAGGAATCCAACTGATTGATTGGATATTACAACTGATTTGATACGAATTCTTTTGCTACTTGAACAACTGATCGTTTGTTACTGATATTTGGTGTGGTTTTGTTTCAAGATTCGAGTTTGGGGATTATTATTTGCAATTAGGGTTCTTGGGTTTGATTTTTCGAATTTTGGTTAATTCAAATTATTTGGGTAATTGTTTAGGACTTTGAAAATTCTCAAATTTGATTGTAATTTTTAAGAAATGAAATTAAATTAAATGGCTGGAATTTTTGAGATCGCAAAGACCAATTTTATCGGATATTTTGACCCGTTGAGATGTCCGGTTGAGAGATTCAGGCCATGGATAATATTCATGAATGAACATTCATTAGTCAGGAATGCAATAACATTGAATGCTCCGTTACAAGTTGATGCATTACGGACATTGTATACAACGGCTAGGAATCGTACAGTCGAAGCAAGGGTGCAGTTTTCGTTCAGAATTGGAGAAAATGAGTACATGGTAACTGAAGACGATGTCAACAGAATCTTAGTGTTCCCCACTGAGAACCATGAAGACTTACCCACGACTCCAGAAATGTTTAAATTTTTCCAAGATATACTGTACCAGGCCGAGATAAATCTTGTCAGACTGACTAGAGGGAAGTTGATTGGTGAGTGGGACTATTTCTTTGATACACTGGCTAAAGTGTTTGCACCTACAAAGAAGAACAACTTCAGCTATATCTCATCGCTTCTACAAAATATTGGGTATGCTGTGGCCCACAACAGAAGGATAAATTTTGGGAAGCTCATTCTGACGGAGATAATAGGCAAGATGGGAACACCTGAGAGCAGGGACTTGAACGTAGATCAAAGAGTGTCATGCTATTATCCTAGGTTTTTAATGCTAATTATGAATGATAAGCTTACAGATAAGGATAAGGCACTCTTTAAGAATAGCCGTGCAGAAAAATCTCCAACGTCTCAGAAAAACTTGTTCACCAGGCTCAGGAACCAGAACAAATTCCCAGGTGTGGCAGTTGTGAGAACTCCACACATGGCTCAAATTTTAGATCAAGCTGCAAATCTACCACCAGCTCAACCTGAGCAGCCAGAGCCAGAACCAGAGCAATTACCTTCGGAAGTTGAACAACCTGAACAGCCTGAGCAGCTATTATTGGAAGCTGCCCGTCTTGCAGAAAAAGAGGCACAGGTAAATCAGGCAATTACTCAAACCTTAGTATCTAATTTCTTACCTATAAATATATCTGTGGCAGACTATGATCGTGGTATTGAACTCCAGGAAATCGGCTATGGACCTGAAAACACACAGGTTCAAACCCAAGCTGTAGAGCCTCAAACAGTTTCTTCTTCAACTTCTACAAGTCAACTCAGAAGGAGAAAACCTGTTAGAAAGATTGGAGGAAGAATACAGGAGGGTACAATGAGTGAACCCGCAGCTCTGTCTCCACCTCAGAAAAGATTGCGAATCGAACCTGAGACAACTGCAGCCCCATCCGTATCCTCTCAACAGGATATGGACTTTGAAATGCCAATACAACAGTCTCTGGATTCATTCCCTCCACAGGATGACTCCATTGAAATTCGCCGTCCCGCCACGGTATCCTGTGAAGAGTCAAGCACACTGCTAGCAGGACCTCCAATCATACAAGACACTCAGAGAGAAGAGAGCACAGTTCCTGAACATCGAAATGTTTTTAAAAATATTCCACTTGATTCCACATTTTCAGTGGACAAGGTTGTGCTACAAGCTGTACATAATCCAATGCCTTTACAGGCTTCAGAAGGACAGTTTGTTTCTTCACCCCCCATGACCTCATTTGAAGGGGCCATGGTGATTTTTGATGCGGGTACAGCAAGGAGAGCAGGATATGAGCTAAACACGAGTGTTGTGAGGCAAACACCTAGTGATACACATGCACGTGACGAGAGTGAAACAAACAGGAGTGCAAGTGAGGTGAGTGCACACACACACGATGAACTGTTATTGAAAATGGAAGCTCTCCAGAAAGAAATGCAGATTGTTCAAGCTGAATTAGCTCAAGTCAATGCACAAGCAGAAATAAATTCTACATCTGCCTCTGTAACAGAACAACTGACAATTGTGCGAAATGAAGTTAATGATGTTAAATCCAGCATTCTCCTGAAGACAAAAGATATCCAAGACGTACAAAGTCTAATTGCTGAGGATATGAAGGAGATTAGAGATGTGAACGAGAGAATAGATGAAGTTGAGAAAAGCTTTAATCAGAGAATCATTGAAAATGAAGAAATCTCAACTAAAAGATTCAACAAGCTGGATCAAGAGATGCTACATTTAAATGAAGGCATGAAGCAGGTATATCAGACAATGGAAAAATTTGCAAAATCTTTTCAAGCTTCTAAGGCCGTAGAGGATCCCTCAACTAAGGGGGAGAAAGTAGCAGAGATAAAAGAGATAATGGAGAAAGTAGCAGAGAAGACAGGGATGGTGGAGAAGGAAGCAGGAAGAGATAAGGTAGGAGAAGGAGCTAAAGATCAGTATGTGTCAAAAGAATCAAACATTCCAGATAAACTATTCTATCCTGAAGATCACTTTGTTGAGGATGATGGTGGAGCAGATGACACAATCAATAAAGACTACTGCAGAGCAGAAGAAGAAAGAACTTTTGATGATGAATTCTTATTCCCAAGAGAAGAACAGTCAGATCCTGCCTATGAAGAGGCAATTAGAAAGCTAAGGGAAGACATCAAGGTGAGTGATGCAAAGTTCAATCAGCTGCAGTTACTAGTCAAAGAGAAAGCTATGGCAGAAAGAAAAGTAAGTATGGAGATGCAGAAGATATGGGCGACTGCTGTTAAAGAAAAGAAAAGAGATGTTCAGCTTAAATTAGGTGCAAGTTGGGACGCAGCCAGGAAGATTATGGACAAAGAACAGAAGGGTCCATTTTAAGATAAGAAATTGACTTCAATCATCAATCGTCTAGAAAGTACAAATTATAGCATTGATGACTTCATGAAAGCTATATCTGAAGAAGTTGATTACATCACGGTGCTGGTTGATCCTATTCTCGAGAATTGGCACATAATGGTATACACCCGGAGGGAACGGTTCTTTCAGAATATCTTTGGAGTTCTTTAGAGAAAGATCTCCATCTGTTATGTGGGTGATGCTGAATAAAGTAAAGAGTAGTTCAGAAGTGAATGAGCTACTTAGGGACAAATTCAGGGAATTTGCGAAACATGCTAGTCCTCAAATCATTCATAATCCACATGAGGTAAGATTTCTCACAGATAAATATCATCAGATTCTAAAGCTAGATTAGGAATTTTTACAGAAATATCCAGTCAAATACATGATTGAGGTTGAGACTATGCTGAGATCGAAGGGTTACCAAACTCAAGCTAAAACAGAAGCTGCTGACAAAATCCAGGGATATTGTTTAAAGAAGAATATCAGATCTTATATCCGGAAGATGCCAAAGATAATTTCTAGTCAGCCTTCTGATATCCAAGAAATTCAAGAAGATACTGTTGAGCAAGAGGTGCTATGGCAATTAGAACGTGCTAAACAGAGGAGATTGTTCGATGAGCCCATTCTACCAGAGGCAACTGAGGAGGTTCCTATGACACCTGTGCATAAGAGTTCAACTCTAGAAGGTGAAGTAGATCCAAATCAAGCTGATGAAGATTGATACTAGATAGGACAAATTTAAAATATGTTCAGAATGTTAGGAACATCTATCTTGTATTTATCTATCTTGTAAGGAATCTGGAAAATTGTTAAATATAATACCAGAATTTTTTATTATTAACATTTCTTAATGTTTTATGTTTTTCTTATTTGTTAGTTGAGTTATCCTCTAGGAACAAACTCAGAGTGAACCCAATTTAGCCAAGTCCACAAGACAAACTACTAAAAATAATCACAGAGCTGCAGAAGGTATCAACTAGAGGTACTAATGCAATCTTGACCAATAGACTGTCATGAAAGCATGCGGTAGCTATTGTTTGCAATCACAGATAGGATAAGGCATGCGGCTAAATTGATGTTTTCAGTATTTTAATAACGACCTTTTCTCTGAACCCTTTCTTCAACCTGTAGAAATAGTAACTGCATTATCATATCTGGAAACGCAGAAGTACAGATAAGAATGGTCGGTCTTGAAGGGCAATCTTTTATGACTATATATCCTGTTCTTGCATCCCCAAAATTTTATCAGGCCTAGTTCATGAATTGCATGCTAACAGCTTTTTAACCACGAAAAAAGGAATAGATCGGTGCTGAAGACGATTTTGATCTAAATTTATGACTCGATAAAGCAAAACCCCAATTATCAAAATAATTACAGTAAATCAAATAAATAAAGAAAAGTGTAAAAAATTTCTTCAACCTAGCCACGACACTAACTCTAGGCATATAACTTGGGCAAAAATAGCAGGTATCTACAAAATAATTTCATATGCAGTAGTAACAGCAGCCGCTACATCAAGTTAAAGTTATATAACAAATCACTAGCTCTTCCTACATTATGGTTTATAATTTATCTCCTCTGGGTGCTATTGAATAAATTGATCTTTGTTCTATGTAATACACGACACGTTAGGCTGATAATTGTGCTTTTGAACCAATTTTTCGAAGTATTTCATCTGGATTAAATCACACGAAACAGACACTTCATGAATAATAAACTCTCAAAACTCCCCCATGACAATATGTTTAAAAATCATTACTCTCTAGATAAACACAAAGACCTCCAAAGGAGAACAAGTAACTATCTTTAATTGCCAACATTAGTTTGCTTCTTTCCCACATTTTAATTGCTGATGCGTTTTGTACGCATGGAAGCCAAAGCTAACAAATTTTTATCGCATGCATGCTTGGAAATAAATTTATATATATGTCCGCTGAAGGAATAAGAATCAACTCCGCATACCCTTTTCCTCATCAACTCAGGGTTACCAATTATGCTATCACCAAGAATGGCTCGAAGCTCGGAATCAATTTTGCAAGCATCCTCTAAAACCCTAAACAGAAGCTCGGAACCAAGAATGTTCACGTTTCCTCTTTTCTTCCCGTACTTTGAGCAATCTTCTTCCCCTAGCTGTAGTCCCTGAACCTTTAGCATCATTTACATTCAGAACCTGATTACTGCTGCTGGCGCTAGTGGAGATATCATTTACACCGGTAGATAATGACAAAAATGAAGGTGGTGCCATAGCCATAGGAAGCAGGACATGTGGGGAGTCTGAATGCAATGCGTTATTGTAACCATTCCTCAATCGTTTTCGTGCAAACTGAGTTGTTAACTTCAGAGGACAGGGATATATATGTTGCTTCCACTGTTTCGAGGTTGAATAAGGATAATAATAATATTGCTGGGCAACAGTAAATGCACAGCATGTGTGCATCATCAATTTTTGTCACCATCTGTATCTGAATAGAAATATGTCAAGAAAACATGAGTCTTAAAATCAAATTGTTAAACTACATTACTAGTTGCATGTGATACCCACGGTAGATTAAAGGTTGCATTGCATCATCTACAGTAATAATTTAGAATGACTATCTATATTTTCGTGAATCACAAGTAAAAAAAGTAAAGGGCTTATTTGCAATTCGGCCCTTAAAGTATACTAAAAGATTGCACGCATTACGCATAAACCCTTAAGTTGGAGTCAAAGGTATTTGACTCTTCTTATAATTTTACCCCTAAGACAATCTCCAACCCAAGACACTAAAATAGTATCCTAGGGGCACTATTTTGATGACAAAATTACAACATTCACAAAATACACTTCAACCCATGATCACTATACTTGACATTAAAAAGAATCTTTCACCAATAAAATAGAATATTCTAACTTTGTTCAATTTACATTATTAATATCTATTATATTTTAAATTGTAATGTTATGGTCACATAATATTAAATTTACTAATATAAAAATTATTTATAAAAAAATCAATATCCAAATTTTGTTGAAAATTGTATTTTAGAATTACGACATTTTAGAATTAACAAGAGTTAGGAACAAATAGTAGGACATAAATAAAAAATTAACAAGAGCTAAGAAGAAAAGAAATTTCAATTGATAAAAATTTAAAGTTAAAAATTATGAGAATAAATAAGTTGGAAAAAAATTACAAGAACAAATAGTAGGACATAGATGGAAAAAAGTTGTTTTGTTAACAAATATAGGGGTATTGTTGAAATTTTGAAAGTCACCAAATTTGGTGACCAAGGATCACCAAATGTAGTTTTGTCACCAAATTTGGTGACCCAAAACTCATTTGGTGATCTTGGATCACCATTTTAGTATTGCATTGGAATGAGTTTGATACTATATCCATCACTATTATAGTGATTTAGTGATGGGTTGGAGTTGCTCTAAACAAGGAGGGTTGTACATATTCTTTGAATGAATTGAGCATTAAAAGTTCAATTTGTTTGCTGAAACTTCCTCATTGTCTCTTAACCCCATTTTCAAGATACAATGCATTCAATTTAAAGTTTATTATTAAATTCTAATTCGTCGTTTTTTATCATAATTCGTTCTTTTCTTTTTCAGTTGATACTAGCTTATAACCCATACAAAGCATGTGTTACTTTTTTTTCCTTTTTTAATTTGTTTATAATATAATATAATATTACAACTATTAATTTTAATATGTTGTTGGAGAATTGAACATTAGACTTTGTATAACATTATGGCCCAATTTGCCAAATCTTAGATCGAACTTATAAGTTACTTATTTCGAAAAAAAATCGTATTTACCTAATTTTTTTTAGAAAAAAGTGTGTATGGGGAGTTTAATATTCGTTATCTTGCAAAACTAAGTTATTTATTTCAGAAAAAAGTACGTATTTCCTAACTTTTTTCCAGAATAAGTAACTTATTTCTGAAAAATAAGATTTCCCAAACGGGTCCTATATCTTTATCATAACAACTTTTAGTATTAAATCTAAATTAATATGTTGTTGGCGGGAATCGAACCTTCAACCTTTCTATATAATATCTTTTAGTATTTATTTTAAATTAAAATATTGTTAACGAGATTTGAACAATAGACTTGTGTATATAACAACTTTTAATATTATATCTAACGGCTATTATCTATTTGAATTAAAGATCTAACGGTTGTGAATGAATGGATAACAAAAAATGAGGGATAACATAAATAGGAATCAAACTACAAAATATACTCATTTATACTTATTATATGATAGTATAAATAGTATAAATGTCTATATTTATGTATTACTGTGCTTAATGCTTTAACTCAAAACTTAACATTCAAAACTAATCTATCATCTAAAAGAACAGGGTGAGTAAACACGTATTGTTATGGAATTTGTATATAAACATTCTCGAGGTATTATCCTCCTGCTTTGTCGCATTGATCATACTATTTTTCTTCTTAATTTTGTTCGCGAATATAAGTTTTCTAATAAATTGTACCGTATTTATAAGTTTTAATTTTTAAACTCATAATATAAATATTGTGATAATAATTTTAAGACTTGTAATTTGTATTTTATATTTAGTAGGTTTGTTGATAGGCTCATTCCAATGTTTAGGTGTTATTGGTGTTTTTTTTATATAGTTTCTTGATGGCCTTTTTGTCTCTAAGTGAATTTTTTGTT
This sequence comes from Kitagawia praeruptora, assembly GCA_037693485.1. Taxonomy (NCBI): domain Eukaryota; kingdom Viridiplantae; phylum Streptophyta; class Magnoliopsida; order Apiales; family Apiaceae; genus Kitagawia; species Kitagawia praeruptora. The sequence continues at coordinate 1,820,461 of CM075349.1, forward strand.
TTCGTGGTTCAGTTTGTATATCTACTTTTGATTAACGAAAGATTTTGCTTGTAAAAAAATACTTATTTATTATTTCTTTTATTCTACATATAATAATAGGATGTAATACACAATATTTTATTATATAGTTCGTAAGAGTCGAACCCTTAATCTATTATACTATTCGCTTATTTCTTGTTACTCTTGTTATATAATAGGATATAATATAATTTGGCTAAATTTGTATTATATTATTTCTTGCAAATATCTATTTTAAGGACAATTTCATAATGAAATATACATTTTTTATTTTTTATTTATAACTTAAAATCCATTTGTTGATTATTCTACAAAATAAACCCAGTTTTTTGTATTAGTATATGAGAATGAAATCAGCTAAAGTTAAAACAATTTTATTTCCGGATCATGTTTCACCCAGCTCCCTACTGCACTAAAAAAACTTCAAAATCCAGAAACATGGAACCCAACACCAGCAACATCCATTAATTCTCAGTTCGCAATAATCCTTTTTTCCCCCCACAATAACTGAATAACATATCAAAATCTGCTTTTAAATTAAGAAAATAAATAGGCGAATTTATTTCCAGTAAAATTTTCAACCCTGTTTTAAACTATTATAAATATAATAGTTACAACAATTACGAAAAAATAATATTCAGTAAACAAATTATGTCCCGTCTCCATCTCCAATCCCCATCTCCACAGAGTAGGATCATGGGTTGATAAATATCTAAGAAATGGCTACGGCTACTGGAGGCTCCAAACAACATCAAGGTGTCCAAAGTAACTATAGCCACTAGCTAATGTTGAACCAGAGATACATCTTAAATACATTCCAAACTACGATATCACAAAAATAAATTCAATGATTTAAGTTTTACATGTTCATATACCATACCTAACTCCAATCCCAACTACATTGACACCCATATAAACATCCAAGCCAAAACATACAAATCCAAATATATAAAAAAATATATAAATATAGAATTAAAAAAAATCCCCTTTACTCTTTCCTTTTCATTTGTGATTTTACTATTGTTCACCTAAAATGTATAACGGTAAACCAGAAAAGACAACCAAAAAGATCACCAACCAGAATTCCGAACGTTTTTTCAACTTATCATCTCTGGAATACAAGTGCATCGCATGTGATACTAAGGCATGACTCTTTCAACCAGACCATGAAACATTTTCATCATTTCCTCATCCATTACCGACCAGTTTTTGCGCGTTTCATACCACTCGTATTAAAGGGAGACACACTCCCACTCGGGCCCGGACTATCTTCCCTTAAATTCGAATTCAGCAAAGCCAGCTCACGTAATTGTTGTCTCTTAATGAAATCCTGCGACTCGTCCTGCATAAAAGCAAGTTGACAGGCCAGAAGAAAAAAGGTACAATGTAATTAATTATCTTATAGCTATGATACTACAATTTGCATTGCATCTCTTAAATGAGATCATGACTAAGGACTAGGCTTAGATTAGTACCACAGGCTTGAGCAATTCTTCAATTATCTCTTGAGCTTGTCGTAATCTTATATCAACAACATTGGCAGGTAAGTCAGCCTCAATTAAAATGTGGAGCTGTTCATTTAAGTGCTCATACCCAGGTCGTCCTCTTAGCTTCTCTTCCTTCAAAATGAAATCATGAAAATGTAAGGCACACAAACTCAACAGGACAAACAAGGAAACCTCCGTAAATTATCTTTAAAAAAAGCCCTTATGAACTTAAAGATAACATTTGTCAAATAATTTTTTATATAAAAAGGTGCGACACGAAGAAATACCTTTTAAACCCTTTATACGACCCCTCCACCCACTAAATTGAAAACAAAAGATAATGAAAATTGAGACACTATTTTATTACCTTGTCTGGGTCCTTTATTGAACCTTTTCCTCTAATATACACACGGCATCCTGTAGTAGCTTCAACTCGTTTCAGCGAATTTCCTCTAGGACCCAGAAGTCGCCCAACAAAATTGAACTAAAACACAGAAAATAAATTAACCATTGCTTATTTGTTAGTAAGACAAGGCATGATCACATAAGTTTGCTTCTGTAGTACACTGGTAGCGTATTTGAAGCTCACATTTGGATAAGTATCTACTGGAATATCTAAGCGCAAGATCCTCTTCACAGAGTATGAACTAGGACTTGCTGGTGCTCCTTGCCAGTCCATTGTCATCCCAGGAGGGCCAATTAATCTCTGATACATGATGGAAAATATTAGTTTCTTTTGGAGGAGGGATGCAATATAAAGTGTGTACATAATGATCCTACAAATGCACAAACAGAAGAGAGGTTGAAACAAAAATTTAAATTTCCATGTAGAAACTGAAATGATAACTGACGGGTGATGAGTGACACGATTTTTAAATAAGTATAAATAGAAATTGACTATCACTTGTCAAAAAAATGTGATTATTAATAGTAACAAAAGCCAATGTAAAAACTAAGTTATATGATTGTAGGGAAGTAGGATCGTATGTTACTCAAATTAAATATTTCACTAAACTAGAATTTTCAAGTAATATGATTATATGAAGGTTTTATTATCAATATCAGTAAACCAGTACTTGAGGGGTACAAGTGGAACAAGAAGCCACTAGTATTCTTATTTAGATATATATGATTATAGAAGCATGATAAATTCTTATTTATATTAGAAAAGCGGATGTATAATGTTATTTTTTTTACTGATTACATACAGTCTAGATCTGAACCATATATTGAATATATAATTGGTTCTTCGAATCATTCTAATTTCCTTTTAAAGTGTTGGTTGAGAAGAATTAGTGGCTAGTAGGAAGTTATAGACGGCAACTGTCACTATTCTATTTTTTTATTTAAAGTTATTTCCCAAATATAATTCATTCTTAAATTCCATTAGGTATCAACAACTAACAGAATCAAGCAACATCAAGAAGCAGTATATATCAGGAAAGACATCTGGTATTTGTGATCGTGCCAAGGATAAAAAAGTAGGGAGACATGGCTAAGAAGTTAAATTTGCCTGCCACTTGGCCCACTTCCAAATTACAGTCCAGCATGCATATTATGTGTAGCAAATTAGAAAAATATCTCACTTGATAAAAATATTTTATGCAGAAACAGAATGATCACACAATAAAAGCTAAAAGAAACATATATGTTAGTAATACAAATATAACATCTTTGGGTCACCCCAAGAAACGATAAGCATCTGTAAAAATTATAAAACATTGCAAAAGCCCATGAGCGTACTAGGTACAAAAAACAAGTCAAACCTAATGTGTTTGAGCTTCTATACACGATTAATGACTTCCAGTAGAGTGCAAAGTCTAAATAAGGTGTAATCAGCTTATAATTTACCACACTTAGCTGCTTACTTTATTTAAAGACAAAATCTTTGTATACAAATTATTAGAAATCTTTTACATGCGTCTTTCTAATATATTGATATCTAATTCTCATTAGTAGGAAGTATACAAGTACCACCAACATAGAAGATCGTCCGTCACTCAATTGTGTTATATCTAAGCCTAATCCTATGTAGCAAGAGGTCATATATGTATACAGATTTATTCATCGGATGTAAGTTAATGAATGACAATGGAGATGCATCAAATTGCAAACATTCAGGGATGAGCATGGTGCGGTTTTGACCTAAAACCAAACCATAATCAATAATGTGAGGGAACCAAAACCGGACCAAAGACCATCAGTGCAGTTCGGTTTTATACGATGTGGTTCAGTTTTGAAACCAACATGTGTTAAAGCAATTAAACCATGCATCACATAATCCTAATACTCTGAAACTTTAACGCGACAAAAACATTCAGAAAATTAATTTAGCATAACTGGACAGTAGAAACTAGCAACACTGTCCAGTTACAACTCCCTAACTACCATTTGACTTCTTGAATTTTCCTAAATGTCTTCCCCTCAAAATTATGTATGTTTGTCTCACTATTGTAATTGAACTGCCATTTACGATCCTCTGCCCTTCTATTAAATCCCTCTAAAATTTAAAAGTAACACTAAGAATAATTTAGTTAAATAAACAAAATATATGGCGTGGATTGTGCTAAAAAAATTCACTAGGCAATATGTTGCTATGGCACATGGAAAAGTTTCATTGGACTAAGGATCAGCGTTATCCACAATGATGTAGAAGCTTATGAGGGAGGTCAGGGGAAATTAACAAAATTATCACTCATTGTCCAGATAAGAAGATGGAGCAGATAGATTGTATAGTAACTTGGTCAAATTTAGCAAAAATTGAATTTGAAATAGCACAACTTGTAACATGAATGGTAGTAGAAGTCGCAGGACTGCAACAATTTTGATAAAATATTACATATGGATTTTTCATACATAATATGCTTATATTATCAGGTATAGTATATCATACCCAAAAACTGGTCAAGTAAAAGTACCAATATCTTTGTTAAAGAGGGAACTTGTTGGTATCATAGCAGTTTGTATGATTTAAGAAGTCTACAATAAAACATTTCATAACATATTAACTTCTCAAAAACTAATTACCTCTTGAGGAAGGCCATTCCAGCCACCCATTCCTGTCCGAGGCACGTTTGGCATAAGATTTGAGGACGCCATAGGACTGGGACTTCTATGGCGCATTCTTTCAAGATCATTAAACCCTTGGTTGGGAAGCATCCCGGAAACCCGCAAAATTTCTGAAAATTAAATAAACTTTTCTATTATTAAATAAGTCGGCCAAATATCAGGAAAATTTTAAAAAAAAATTCTCTCTTCAATGTCAAGTAATTTAAACAAAATGACAGATGTGAGCAACAACTACCCAATAATCTAGACATAATGATGAACGCAAAGTTACAAGCAACATATTTAGGGGGAAAAAAAATACAAGCAACATGCATAATCCAAGAGTAGAAAAAATTTACACATGAAACTCGTTTTTGTTTTATCAAAATTTAAACCACTATAATCTAAAACTACAGAATAATATGTACATTGACCGTTTTAATTAAATTAAGAGAAAATGTTTTATTAGTTGACACTTGAACTTAGCAGCAGAGTTTAGCATAAAGTTACCTACTGATAACTGATAAGTGAATCAGAAGACTATACGATAAACATCAAAATTTATCTATATCTTCTGCGCCCATTATGCTATCAATTGAGCTCTGAAAGCATAGATGAAACTAAAGCTTCTAAATATATTAAACACTACAGTAAAATGTTAAGATATAGGTATGTAGCAGTAGTAGTGGTGTATGTGATGTAATTGGTAATTACTAGTATACCCTTAAATTAGGATATTATACCTTGACAGATTAGGGGCAACCAGAGTATAATTTTCTCTCTAAATATAAAGATCCTAGATTTTTGAAGTAAAATGGCAGTGCGCTGATTGACAGTCAGAGCAAGAAAAGATTTAGGTGAGATAAGAATTGTATGAGAAGAATTGCTCAAACTAGGGCAGTTTCTGTTTTTTGCTATTTCACTCATCAACAACTCTGATTTAAGACATGACCATAGACCACATAATTGTTCTCACCCTAAGGCAAGAATAACCCAAAAGATAAAGCATACAGGCCAGCCATATGTCGCCCATGCACTACCAGGCCGCAATTAAACATAATTCAAACCAGGCCACAATCCAACTTAATATATTTTAATGAATGTTTGTGAGAAGAAAAGGTGAAAATATCGCAACTGTATTTGTTTATCTTGATGATACTGTTTTAACCAAGACGATACTTATGAAACTGCAGAGGTCCAAAGACTTGCATCGGAATTCGAGATGACAGGCTTTGCAATAAGATATTTTCTTCAAACTGGTCTCCAAAATTCCCCTTGGCATCTTCCTGTAACAAAGGAAGTGAACTCTTGACCTTTAGACTGAAACAGTCTAAGAGATATGGTGGGGTAGGTATGTCGAAGTGTAAACTTGTGGAATCTCCCATAAAAGCAAAATATAAACTTTATAACAGTGTAAACTTTATAGATGCTCAACGAGTTAACGGTGACGAATATAACAGATTTTCTGGAAAGTTGAAAATTGTATATACTCTCACACACAAGGCCTGAGACAGACGGACAGTATAAAATTGGACATACATGATTTATACCAATCTCACACACATGTAGTTTATATGATATTTAGTATCTAAAGGTTGTTTCTAGAAAGGGATTGATGTTCACCCAAGAAGCAAGGATACAGGTGCGGGGATATGGGGATACATGGATTCGACACATATAAAAATATGGGGATTTGGGTGCGGGGGCCGGGGGGATACGGCATGTGTAATAGTTTATTAAATGTATATTTAATGTTAAGAATGATAGAATCTAATTAACAAAACAAAGAAATTTATGCCAATTAAATCAAAAGCATAATATGATAATTAGCAACAAAAAAAAAAAGCATAATATAAGCATCTAATAAACTAGAATTTAAGTCAACACTTCTATTTTTTGTCAAAGTGAAGATAACATTAGAGCTTTTTATTTAAGTATGATTTATGAATCATAAAAAGAAAAATTATAGTTCAGATTGTAAATAACAGAGTATCCCAAGGATCTGAGTATCCAATACGGGGGTGCAGAGGAATATCGGGATACGTTGGGTAACCCGAGTATCCCTGCTTCCTAGATGTTCACTAAAAACGTTGTCTTAGAGGTTAGAATTGTACAGATGCTGATGATTTAGATACTTAGATCTCTTGATAATTAAGATATAAGCACATAAAAGACCCCACAGATATATAAAAGTTATATTTACAATCACAGATTACAAAATTATTTTTTCCAAGAAGCATTCACAATATAACCATTTACACAATATAAGCCATTGTTTGGAAACTTGTTTATAGCCATAGAGTGAGGTAAGTGATACACTTATTTTCTTTCCCTATGACCATAATACCTCAGATTGCTCCACACAAATTTCTTTATTTAGAAAAGCTATATTGTAATTCATCGATAGAAGAAGGTACATGTGAGTATGCATCAAAAATTAATCTAAATCACCAAAGGCCTCTTGATTCAGAGGTATCACCTTCACTCTCTTTACGGGAGGTTAAGGGGTAAAACTTTGTCAGAGACAAGGTCGGTGGATGCGTTCAATATTCAAATAATACTAATAAAATCTAAATCTTTCTTTAAGCATTGGACATTAACCACAATACTTCGCATTTATCTTAAAAGAATATGCTAAACATTACAGAAGCTACTTAAGTGGAGGAAAGAAACCAATGCAATCATGAGCAATCATCCAAAAGCTGATGAGAGAAGTATTCTACAAATTTAATGCTTTTTGCAAAACAAGAATTGAGCGGAACAATACATCACAACACATCTGTACAATGCAATACACTAATCCAAATTGGAATGAACAGACATCTCTCCATAATATGCTGAACCATGTAGAGAAAAAGACGAAATTGGAATGAACAGACATTTCTTTGTAATATGTTGAACCATGTAGAGAAAAGGAAGAAGTTTCTAAATAAAATGTCAATTTAGTTAAAGGCAGATGTTGCCCTTGTTTCTGGTATCAAATTTCCACATTCAGTTTTCAAGGCTGCTTTGAAATGGGAATTGTACTTCGGCACCTAGTAACTGAATTAGCATAACTTAAGTTTGTATCCAGAATGCAAATCAGCGAAAATCGGCAGCTAGTAACTGAATAAGAATAACTTAAGTTTGTATCCAGTATGCAAATCAGCGAAATCGGCAGCTAGTAAATGAATAAGCATAACTCGAGTTTGTATACAGTATGCGCATCGGCGGAAATCGGCAGCTAGTAACTGACCAACCATAACTTAAGTTTGTATACAGATGCAAGCAAATTCAACAATAACACTCAAATTTACTAAAGTATTTTCTTACATCATCAATAAGTGACGCATGCTCATGAAACAGTAAGCTATTTGCTCAATATAAACATTTTGGTAAACAAAAACTATCAAATATTTGCACTTACAACGAATAGAGGACAAGGGCACATTGACATCAAATGGTATCGGAAATAAAAAATACGAAAGAGGGGAGGGATTGTTTGCCCAATGTTGCGCGACAAACCATTTTAGCAAACACACTCTACCAATTCCGACTCATACAAATAACAAGTGACCGAAACAAACAATCACCGCTTTCACTATCCCAACACTTTGCATTAACAAACACATCAACACATATACAAAAAGCAAACAAGAGATTACTCCTAAGACAGGTCAATTCAATTATCACATACGACAACAACCTCTCGAAAATGCAGCTAAAACACCGAAAACTGGATCTATCAACACAAACCAAACGATCTATAACATAAAAACAAAAGGGCAAACCAAAAAAAACCCAACAAACCTTGATTCAAGAGCTTAGTACATATGGGCAAGACTTGCATAAAAGGCTGAAGCTTCTGATGCTCACCCAACAGCTCTGTCAAATACTGACTAGAAAACAAAAAGAAAAAAACCCACAAACACAAACAACCACTTAGCTCATAAAATTCAAGAAAATCAAGAAAACAAGATCAAGATCATAAAAAAAAACCTGGTTTCAACATCTGGGTTAGTTCGAATCTGAGGAGAAGCAGCTCTGGCAGGTGAGAAGTTGTGATTGTAGAGGCCAGACATGTTGTTTTGCCGACAAAGACTAATCGGCTTCTAGGGAAATGATTGTGTTGTATCTATTTTGTGTGTATATATAGGGTTTAATACTAGTAGTACAAGGGGGAGAAGAGAGGGAGAGAGAGATGGGATATGTTTTGTAAAAATAAAAAAAGCTGCTGTCAAATGTTAAAAAGGTAACTTTTGTGTAAAAAGAGAGGGGAGTCAAGCCAAATCTACGGGGACTTTGTTCCTGCTGTGTTCTGTCATCCAGCTTAGCTGTCTGCGCCCTTCTCATTGCAATGCATTTCATGCGTATGATTATGGGCCCGGTTGGTTACGTTAAAATAAGTTATTTTTACCATTTCTCGGTTATTTATAAATTATAATTAAATTTAAAATTTAATTTATTATTTTTTATTGATTTAGTTGATTTATTAATTTGTAAAGAATGTTGATATGGGCTAAAAGTAAGCCTTAGGGACACATTTAATGTGACATTAATTAGACCTAGAATGGTCCAAACGTGGGGCCCACCAGATGGGCCCAAACCCTAATTATTATATTAATTTCGTAATTAATATTAGGGGTAATAAACAGCTCAGCCAATAAGAGTCAAGCAAGGATACAACCCTTACCTGACTTAGCCTCCAAGATACATATCTCAACATGGAAACTGATTCCTAAAATGAATGGATCCGGAACCTTCCTTGAGGCGGTGGCTTGCCCACCAAGTCTCCTATTCCTACCCTAGTTCTTAGGCTTCTCAGCCTATATAAAGGGTCAAACCCCTCAACCTAGAACTACGTTTTATTAGCTTGATTCTCTTAAAACAGAGATACGTAGGCATTCTGTGAGGACCGTTTAAGTCTCGAACGCAGAAGCAGCCATTAAAGCACGAAGCTCACGTACCCTAGCATTAAATACATCAAACCCTAGCCGCAATCTAATAACCTAGTTTTTATTCCACAACATTTGGCGCCGTCTGTGGGAAGAAGACATCAACCATGGTTCAAACACGAAGAACTGCACCAAGCACTACCGAGCCAATCGCTACCGAGGCTCTACCTCTTAGCTCTGCTCCGCCCCTTACTGAACAAGTACTTCCGACATCTGAGCAAGTACCTCTGACATCCGGGACTATCGTTCCGTATCAAATTTCTCAACCCCTAGGGACGACTACCCATATTGAGAGTACGCTACCTCCGATCGTCCACACAATTCCAGGGACTAACCCCCGCCAGGTGGGGATTTCCTCCTTGAGTGTAGACCCCAACAACCCTACACGAGGGGTTCAGATCCACACTACGGATCTCCCCGTAAGTACCAGTCCAATGTACGGGATGCCTAACTACGGAGCTGGACCAAGTGGTCATGCCCTGTATATTCGAGATCGAGATTATCGCGATTTTTCTGGTCCTTATACGGATGAATCATCTTCTGATGATGATTACGAGCGTGATGAAGCTCCAAGGAGGCGACGTGCAAGTAAAGAACCTATGGGGAGAACTCGAACTACTCATGATGGACTCCCTTCAACAGCTGCTGAGAGGATTAAGGCTTATGAAGCCGAGATCTTAAGATTAAAGGAAGATATGGCCAGGGAGCAAGCCAGATCAAATCAGACTTTGCCACCTCCCACGTCAGGACCGATTCCTTTCATAGATCTGGAAAGGCCTCCAAGAAGGCAAAGAAGGGCTACCGTCCCAACTGGAAGGACTACAAGGGTGGAAACCCCTAAAAGCAACCCCAGGGATCTGATGCCACTTGGGGATCCGGATGATCCCACGCCCCCATTCACCGAGGAGGTGATGAATGCCCACATATCAAGGAAGTTCAAGATGCCGACAATTAAGGCTTACGATGGAACGGGTGATCCCGCAAATCATGTTAGGACGTTCTCGAACGCACTATTACTACAGCCTGCAAGTGACGCCTTGAAGTGTAGGGCGTTCCCTCAAACCTTGTCGGGCATGGCTCAAAGATGGTATAGCCGACTTCCTGCAAACTCAATTGGCTCCTTTAAGGAGTTAAGTGCTGCTTTTGTTAGTCAATTTATCAGCGGGAGAGTTCATGAGAAAAGTTCTGCATCCCTCATGTATGTGGTACAAGGGAAGAATGAGAATCTGAGAGATTATCTTAAGAGATTCACCAAGGAGACATTAAATATTACTGATTTAGAGAACAAGGTGGCCATGGTAGCCCTGGAGCACGGCACTACTGATCTTTACTTTAAAAGGTCATTGGCAAAGCACCCACCCGAGAATATGGCTGAGCTCCAGTTAAGAGCTGATAAGTATATCAAGGCCGAGGACAGCACCATGAAGGATGTCGTGATAAACAATGGCAAGGGTAATAATGAAACGAAGAAGCGAAAGCAAGACCAAGAGTATGATGCTAGGGACAAATATCCCCGTACTAGCAAAGATTCTGAGTCAATATCAAAGAAGAGTATGGGACCAAGATTTTCTGACTATGCAAGGTTGAATGCTCCTAGGAGCCAAATCTTGTTAGAGATCGAGAAGGATAAAGACTTCCGATGGCCGAAGCCACTCAGGGGTGACCCCGCAAAGAGAAACAAGGATCAATACTGTAGGTTCCACCGAGACGTGGGACATGACACGGATGATTGCAGACAGTTGAAGGACGAGATTGAATTCTTGATCCGTAAAGGAAAGCTGAATAATTTCACAAAGGGTGGAGATCATGGAACCCAAAGAGGGGATTATAACAGGAGAAACAATGACAGAAGGGATAATGATCGTGACCGTAACACGCAGCCCCGAGGGCCAGTTATCAACATGATCTGGGGAGGCCCGACAGCGGCCGGTACAACTCGAGACTCTCGAAAGGCATACGCAAGAGAAGTAATGCACATTGTGGGAGAGGCCCCGAAGCGTGCTAAAACTGAGATGGTAATTGGTTTCGATGATTCAGACTTGGAAGGGGTGAAGTTCCCCCATGATGACCCGCTGGTCATAACTCCTGTGATTGGAAATTCAGAAGTAAAACGAATCTTGATAGACAATGGAGCTTCTGTAGATATTTTGTTTCATGATGCGTTTGTGAAGATGGGATACAACGACTCTCAGTTGACCCCTGCAAACATGCCTATATACGGATTTAATGGAGTGGAGTCCAACGTTGAAGGGACTATTCAGTTACCCGTGACTATTGGGCAGGAGCCTAAGGAGGCGATTCAGATGCTGAACTTCTTGGTGATTAAGGCAGCCTCAACATACAACGCAATCCTTGGAAGGACTGGACTTCATGCGTTCAAGGCTGTGGCCTCTTCATATCATATGAAGGTTAAGTTTCTGACACGGAATGGTGTCGGAGAACAGAAGGGTGATCAGAAGATGGCAAGAAGTTGCTATGTAGCCGCGCTGAGGGCCGATGGAGTCGGGGGGCAGGTCCTTCCAATTGAAGACATGGATGTCTGTGATGATGAAGAGCATAGAGGGAAGCCAGCAGAGGATTTGATTCCCATACCCCTAGAGCCGAACGATCCTGAAAAAGTTACCTATGTTGGAGCATCTCTGAAAGAACCCTTGAAGGGCAAGTTGATAGAATTCTTACAAGAGAATAGCGACGTGTTCGCTTGGACAGCAGCTGATATGCCAGGGATTGACCCCCAACTTATAACTCATAAGTTGAATGTTGACCCCAAGAGGAAGACAATAAAGCAGAAGAAGAGAAACTTTGCTCCGGAGAGGCAAGAGGCCATTAAGCAAGAAGTGGATAAGCTCTTGGAAGCTGGTTTTATTGAAGAGATTCAGTTTCCCGAATGGTTAGCAAACCCTGTGATGGTCAAAAAAGCGAATGGGAAGTGGAGGAGGTGTATAGACTTCACTGACCTGAACGATGCATGTCCAAAAGATTGTTTTCCCCTTCCAAGGATAGATATGTTGATAGATGCCACAGCTGGACATGAGATGTTAAGCTTCATGGATGGATTCAGTGGCTATAATCAGATTAAGATGCACAAAGATGACATCCCTAAGGTATCTTTCATAACCGACTTTGGTGTCTTCTGTTATCTTGTTATGGCGTTTGGTCTACAGAATGCAGGAGCTACTTACCAACGCTTGGTGAACAAGATATTTGCCCATCTGATTGGAAAAACCATGGAGGTGTATGTTGATGACATGTTAGTCAAGAGCCTACTCAAGGTTGATCATATTAAGCACCTCGAAGAGGCATTTGAAGTGCTGAGGCACCATAAGATGATGTTGAATCCCGCTAAGTGTGCCTTTGGCGTTGGATCTGGAAAGTTTTTAGGATTGATGGTTTCAAAGAGAGGCATTGAGGCCAATCCTGACAAGATCAAGGCAATTTTAGACATGGAGCCACCACGTTCTATAAGAGATGTACAGAAGTTGACAGGCCGAGTAGCAGCCTTAGGGAGGTTTATCTCCAAGTCCGGTGATAAGTGTTTACCTTTCTTTCAAACATTAAAGAAGGTAAAGAATTTTGAATGGACACCTGAAAGCCAAGAGGCCTTTGAACAATTGAAGAAATACATGGCCGAAGCCCCACTGTTGGCCAAGCCTAACATCGGAGAGACTCTTTATCTATACCTGGCGGTATCTGAGCAAGCATTGAGTGCCGTCCTCATAAAGGAAGAGAATAAGGTTCAGAAACCCATCTACTACGTGAGTAAGGTATTGCACGGAGCTGAGTTGAACTATTCTACCATTGAGAAGTTTGCTTTAGCATTGGTAACAGCTTCAAGGAAACTACGACCTTACTTTCAGTCGCACAAGATTGAAGTCCTGACGGACCAGCAGTTGAGAAGTATCCTGCATAGCCCTAAGGTCAGTGGAAGGCTAATTAAGTGGGCAATCGAACTCGGAGAATTTGACATTGCATATAAGCCTCGGACAGCCATCAAGGCTCAGGCATTAGCTGACTTCGTGGTTGAATGTACCATTGGCAACCAAGAAGTCGGGGGGCAGGAGATAATAACCACCCCTGGGGTTGAGAGTAAGGATGAAGAACTTGTACCTAATCAGAAAGAGTATTGGGTGCTCTATTTTGATGGAGCATCAAAAACAAAATCTAGTGGTGCAGGTTTGGTTTTGCAAAGCCCCGATGGATTCACAGTTGAATACGCTTTGAAGTTGGACTTTCCAACAACCAACAATGAAGCTGAGTATGAGGCATTAATAGCTGGATTGGGATTGGCCAGAGTCATGAGGGTCAAGAACCTCAAAGTGTGTGGAGATTCGAGACTGGTAGTCTCGCAAGTGAATGGTGAGTTTGAGGCCAAGGATGAAACTATGGCAAAATACCTCAGAGTCGTGAAAGCTGTTATGACTCAGTTTGAGGAGTGCTATGTGGAGCACATTCCTAGGGAAGAGAACGTTAAGGCCGATGCCCTCTCTAAGTTCGCTTCTTCTGAGATAGAGAATTATGCAGGAAGTGTTTACTTCCAGGTCTTGAAGGCCCCGACCGTCAACTCTAAGTTGGTAGCACCGATCGATGTTGGAAGCTGTTGGATAGATCCTATTAAAGCTCATCTAGAAAACGGATGGCTCCCTAACAATGCCTTGGAGGCACGGAAATTGTCAGTGAGAGCATTGTGATATGCCTTGATTGAAGGCATCTTATACAAGAGATCGTTTGTCATCCCGTACTTAAAGTGCCTAAGGCCCCAAGAGGCAAGAGAAGCATTGGAAGAAGTTCATGAAGGGATCTGTGGGCAGCACTTGGGGGGCAGAGCCCTAGCTCACAAGATTACCCGCCTGGGATTCTATTGGTCGGAGATGTTAGCGGATGCCCAGGATTATGTCAAAAAGTGTGACAGATGTCAAAAACACGCCCCTGTTGTAAGGCAGCCGCCTGAGAGGTTAACCTCAACCAGCTCTCCCATTCCGTTTGTAATGTGGGGGATGGACATTCTTGGTCATTTCCCTATGGCTTCAGCACAAAGGAAGTTTCTGATTGTCGCCATTGATTACTTCACTAAATGGATTGAGGCTAAGCCTTTAGCCAAGATAACCACCAAGCAAGTTTCCCAGTTCTTTTGGGAGAACATAATTTGTAGGTATGGAATCCCGCGAATTCTTGTGACAGATAATGGGACACAGTTTAACAATGAGGAATTCAAGAAATATTGTGAGGAAAATGCTATTGAGCTTCGTTTTACCTCAGTGGCACATCCGCAAGCGAATGGGCAGGCCGAGGTGGCCAATCGAATCATCCTGGATGGACTTAAGAAGAGGGTCGAACGATCAAGAAATACTTGGGTGGATGAATTACTGCCTATACTTTGGGCATATCGTACTACTTGCAAAGTAACAACTGGGGAAACCCCTTTCCTACTGGCTTATGGAGCCGAGGCAGTTGTACCACTAGAAATCATGCATGCATCACCTCGGATTGAGGCATTTGAACCAGAGACTAATGAAGAAGGCATGAGGCTCGCCCTAGATTTGATTGATGAAGTCAGGGACGAGGCAAATGCCAGAAATGCGGAGCATCAAAAGAAAGTATCCTTTTACTACAACCACAGGGTTAAGGAGAGGTTCTTTCAGCAAGGGGATTTGGTTCTTAGGAAGATCGAGGCTTCTGGAGTTGGTCAGAAGGGAAAGCTAGCCCCGAACTGGGAAGGGCTGTATCGAGTCAAGAAGACGCTAGGACGAGGATCTTACAAACTGGAAACCTTGGACGGGGTTGAGGTGCCCCGGACTTGGCATGCATTGAACCTCAAAGTTTACTATGTTTAAGCTCTCCTGAAAAGGACCTAGCTTTTTGCCTATGTGATAGAAGTAGAAATAAGGTCGATGAAACCATTCCAAGCTTTTAAACTTGAGATATTGGAAATAGAGTATCTATGTAAGGGCTGTGCCCATTTCTTCATATTAATAAGACTATCCTACATTTTCGCATAAGATATGAACCTTACTTATTGATGTATATGCACAAAATGCTAGACTACACATGCGAATATGAATAAGTTGAGAAGCATCAAGGACCATGGATTGCGAATTAAAAAGTTATTCCCGAAGGCAGAATACATAAACGCCTAGTTCAAAATAAGTTAACAAAAGAACAAAGTCATGCCCGAAGGCAGAGTACATAAATAGATATATAAAGAGATCAACTACTAAGCATCTCCAGTATGCTCATCCTCTTCATCTGCCCCAAGATGAGCAGAAGGATCTGGCTCCAGGATCCTCTCATCATCCTCCTGGTCCTCCTCCTGGGCGTCCTGCACTGCCAAAGCCATAGGAGCATGAGGGCTAGGGAAGTCTGAAACACTAAGGGTACCAGGAAATCTCCTAGTAACCTCAGCAAGAGCTCCGTCCCATCCCTGAGTAAACTGGTAAGGGAACAGAGAGTCGTCATGCTTCTCCATGAAGCCCACATACTCCTGGGAGGAAAGGTAGTCATCAATCAGGTCGTCCTTGCCCTTCCTGAGAGTGACATTTTCAGCCTGAGACTCTAGAAGCTCTTTCTCCCTCCTCGCTAAGGTAGCTTTGACAGAGCCCAGTTCATCCTGAGAGTCATCATACTTTGCTTTGTAAGTCTCATAGTTGGAACGCCAAGTCTTAGCCTGGAATATGGCCCCCTGGAAGTTGGCATTAGCCTACAAAAGACAAAGTTAAAACCACGATTCAAATAACAAAACAAGTATATAAGAGAATGGATAGTAAGAAGCTTACAGCAGCAAAGGCCTGAGCTCCAGCACTCTCAGCTCCTTCAAGAGTGGAGCCGGATACATAATCCTTGAAGTCACCAGGGGTTATGGAATGATAGGACCAATCCATAGCATGCCTGCAGTCTCCAACAATGGAGTCCTTCTTCCTAATACCCCAGTTGGGACGCCAAGCGCTCTTGGAAGAGCCATCTACTTCTTCAACATCAGCTACATGGGGCCTCAAGTAGGCATCCGTGGCTGTTGGGGCTCGAGGATCTTTCCCTGAACGAGCCCTTTTCAACCTAGCGGTGTCTCCATCTTCAGGCTCATTAGTCTTGTTGATAAAAGCTACAGCTGCGATTACAAAACAAAAGACAAATAATGGGTATGAGACAATCATATTCAGATAAAGGAATGCAAAAAGAAAGGAAATTACCCTTATTGGTCACTCGGGAAAGTCCCAAAGTTTTAAGCTGGAACTCATTCAGGAGATCCCAAGCCATAGTAGAATGATTATCTTTGGTGAGCTCCTGGTAGGCATGGGTCTCTTCCTCGTTTAGCTCAATATCACTGGCACTGCCATCTACAACCTTACCGAAGGTACTACGAAAAACATTGCCCCAATCTCCACCTTCCCATGTCAAATACATGAACTCCTTCTTCCACTTTGGGTTGGAGTCAGGAATAGATTGGGGGTGAAAAATGGGAGGAGTGGAAGTACGGTGACTAATGTAAACCCAACCCGGGGTAGATTCAGCAGAATTTTTAAATTGAAAAATCTTCCTAAAAAGAGCTACAGAAAGAGGGAATTTGTTTTTAAGGCAGAGGACCATAAAACAATTGATCACCCTCCAGGAGTTGGGAGGAAGTTGGCAAGGGTTAATTCCTACATCTGCTAAGAGCCTAGGAATAAACTCATGGAAAGGGAATCGAACCCCTGCAACAATGGCACCCCTATAAATACAAAGTGCATTGGGGCGCCAATGGCAAGAACGATCCCCAGGCTCAGCTGGGATAAGTCTATAGGGTGATTCTATTTTATACATCCTGTTATAGTCAGTGATTTTTTCTATGTCATGGAAAATGTTACTATGATTAAAGGAATCAAGGTGTGATAAGGATGGAAAATCCTCTTTACGATTTAAAATCATATCCTGTAAACTCATGAGGGGAGAACGAATGATGATACCTCTTTTTGAGGCCCCTTGCAGTTTCTGGAAACGTTGAGTAGCACGATCTTCAGCCATTTCTTCAAATCTTCAAAGAAAATTTTTGATCTTCAAAGGAAATCTGCAAAGAACGAAGAAATTTTTAGAACAATCTTCAAATCTTCAAAGGAATTGAAGAAGAAACCCAGAAAAAGGGTAATCTTCAAACTATAAAACTAGAAATTCTGGAAAGTACCTTGAGTGTTCTTCGAATCTTCAACAGCAACTGGAAAATTTCTGAAAAAATTTCCTGAAATCCTTGAGCAATCTTCAAACCTTCAAAGATTGGAAGAAAAATCGCCAGAAAACTTGAAGGATGCCTTCGAATCCTCAAAGAACGAGGATCAAACTCAGATTCTTCAAAGAAAATTTCTTAAAGAAATTTGGAACTTTTGAGAGAGTTTTTTAGAAACTTTTGTGGTGAAATGAAAATGAAAGCCTTGACCTTTATATAGGCAAAAATCTAAAGCATCCCAACCGGTTAAGAGTGAATATCTACCGGTTAAAGTGAATATCAACCGGTTGTAGCCCATTAGAAACCTTTGTGGGCCATCAACACAAATTGGGCTCTAAAAAGCCCAAACAACACCAGGCCTGTTAAGGCCCAAGTCAAAGTCAATTAGGGCTTCAATAAAGAAGAGCCCAAACATGTGGCTAGGGCCCACGAGGAGAGGCCCCAAATTCTGATGATTCTAAGGCCCAAAAGCAAACGAAAGTCCCAAACAAAGTTGCTTGAGGTCGAGACCAACGACCTCATTTTGTAGTATGTTTTCGAGCTCGATCAAACGACCAGAAAAGTCGATTAAAAACCCATTTTGAGGTCGAAAGTATGTTATGGCTAGATCGTAAATTTGAGATCGAAAAAGAGCGGAAATTCGCGAAAAAGCCATGCGACTTGAAGCCAATTTGAGGTCGATATCTCCTAGAATTGAGATCGTGAGTCTGAGCTCGAAAATGAACTAGAAAAGATGGAAATTTCTCACGACCTCACTCCCAATTTGAGGTCATTTCAACATTATTTGAGCTCGTCCATTTCAGGTCGAAAAAACAATGGATTTCCTGGAAAAAGGCTACGACCTGGGACTGTTTGAGCTCGTTTTTGAGCTCGAAATTGAACTAATTGAGGTTGAAACATCCAGGTCGAAAATGACTTAAGAAATAGGTCAAAAGGCTACGACCTGGGACTGTTTGAGCTCGTTTTTTAGCTCGAAATGCACTAGTTGAGCTCGAAAATGTCCAGGTCGAAAATGAACTAATTGAGCTCGAAAATGGCCACGACCTGGGACAGTTTGAGCTCGAAAATTGAGCTCGAAATTGAGCTGAAAAAAAAAAGAGAAAAAAAAAAGAAAAAAGAGGAAAGCTTAAAAAATTCCAGAAACATGGAAAATTTTTACATTTAAGCACCGTTTAGTGCCGTTAAACGCCGTTTAGTGTCGTTTTATGCCATTTAACATTGTTTAAACATCGTTTAAGGCTGATTAGCGCTGTCTAGTGCCATTTAACATCGTCGTAAATGCGTCGGTCGCTCCACGCTTTGCATTAAGATGATATTGTTGAAAATACTCGCGTACGAGCAATAAACCCTGACCCAAGTCTCGAGAAAGACCGTTAAAAAACTTCAAGGAAAACCTGATCAGTTTTCCTAGAAGTTGGGGGGCAAATGATATGGGCTAAAAGTAAGCCCTAGGGACACATTTAATGTGGCATTAATTAGACCTAGAATGGTCCAAACGTGGGGCCCACCAGATGGGCCCAAACCCTAATTATTATATTAATTTCGTAATTAATGTTAGGGGTAATAAACCGCTCAGCCAATAAGAGTCAAGCAAGGATACAACCCTTTCTTGACTTAGCCTCCAAGATACATATCTCAACATGGAAACTGATTCCTAAAATGAATGGATCCGGAACCTTCCTTGAGTCGGTGGCTTGCCCACCAAGTCTCCTATTCCTACCATAGTTCTTAGGCTTCTCAGCCTATATAAAGGGTCAAACCCCTCAACCTAGAACTACGTTTTATTGGCTTGATTCTCTTAAAACAGAGATACGTAGGCATTCTGTGAGGACCGTTTAAGTCTCGAACGCAGAAGCAGCCATTAAAGCACGAAGCTCACGTACCCTAGCATTAAATACATCAAACCCTAGCCGCAATCTAATAACCTAGTTTTTATTCCACAACAAATGTAGTATACAAAAATTAGTTAAATATTAATGAAATACCAAAAGTTAGTTTCAAAGTTAATAGTTTAGTAATGTGAGATCCATAGTAGTAATGTGATCCAAATGAACACATATTTCTTATATTTTTACCATAACTCATTTTTAATTATCAATATATCATTGAGGGTGTCGGTCCATCATAAACATGACACTAAACATAGGGGTGAGCAAAATCGAATATTCGGTCCGGTTTTAAAATTCGGATCGGATATTCGGTTTTTCGGATCATGAAAAATTTATTCCGGTTTCGGTTCCGGTTTAATCGGATATTCAAAATTCGGATATCCGTTTAAACCGAATATCCGGTTAAACCGAATTAAAAATTGGATAATTCGGATCCGAATTAATTAAGTAAAATTTAGTTAAGTTTATATAAGCAAATGAATTTTATTACACTTTCAATAAGTTATCGTTAACTTTATAAATGAAAAATTAATTAATAAAATTTTAGATATCATCATCTCATTTTGTTCCTAATTTTATTTTGACCTATCATAAACTACCATTCATTTCTTTAAAGAGTTCTTATAAATATTTTTAAGAGATATTAATACTTTCTTCGTTCCATTTATATTGGTCACAAATCCTTTTTTGCATATCCCAAAAGTAGTGGTCACATTTCCTAAATAAACCAAATTAAGTATTAATAATGTTATGTTTTTCAAAGTATGCAAACAACTGAGAGTAAGTTTGTCACTTGATTGCTCAATACGTATTTTTTGATTAAATGTCGATATAAACGGGATAGAAGGAGTAACACGCTAGCTCTTGAATTCATAATTTTAAGTGAAAATTATTATTAAAAGAAATTATTCTTCCATTTGCTTTGTGTTTTATTTTTTAACATCTTAATTTCTTAATCAATCACTGTTAGTCCTGGAGTATTAAAGAAGGGGGGGTTGAATGCAATACTGATAAAATTGAATCTTTAAATCAACAACGAAGATAAAGATTATAGATTATCAGTAGATGTATGCAAGCAATAAGTGAAACAAGATTTCTCACAAAATAAATGTTTTATTTATCTTGTGTGAAGTGTTGCTACAACCTAGAGAAAGAATTTCTCCAGCTTCGATATCTCAAGAGATACAAGATTGCTTCGTGTGCATACATACATAGAAAAGAATCTGAGATGTATCTAAGTAGACTAAGATACTCTGTTGTCTCCATCGCATGGGGTGTTGAGCTGCTGTCGTTTTCAAGTGGCAACTCATTGCAATTTGCACACCCATGTGACTTTTCTAAATTGCTATACATACAGGATAAACCTTACAAGTAAAGCAACCTAGATTCTTTCTATTTCTAGCTAATACAATTCTAGTAGATGTGGATATTACATACACCTCGAATTGACCAAGCTTGTCTTGTGAATCTCTTAAGCTTCTATCGTAGTCTTTGCAGGCTTGCTACAAACGATAGTGTGTTGCAGCAAATCTGTTTCTTGAACATGTAACCTGTCACGGACTTTGACTGAGAAAAATACCCAAAATCAAATAATTTAAGGTGACAGTAACCTTAAGCAGAGTCTGCTATCAAAGGAATATTCAGTAGTTGACAGTACGAGGTCCCACCAATGTTGCTGTCGGAACTCCAGACTTGCTGTGAAGTGTGAGAATGTTACTGTCCCATGATTCAGCCAATGTTGCTGTCAGATTTAGCTTTGTCGTGACTTTGCAACATTTGTCTTCTTGTAACCTTACTGTCAAGAATGTGACAGTAACTTTTATTCTTGCTGTCTTCTGGATGTATTCCTTGAGTCTTGAACAAATGTATGAACTTCTCCCAAATCATACAATTATTACATGACATCAATTATTCGATTACAAAGACATACTCTGGATGTGACAGTATGTTCAACTTAGTAAAAACTAAGTACAGGAAAATATAGTTAAGTTGTCTCTATGCCATCACCCATAAATCCTAATAATCTCCCTCAATTTGTTTTTATGGATAATAACAACAAATTTACAATCAAAACGTGCTGACAACTTAACTAACATAGATCAGAATAGTTGAAATACCATATCTGAAAAATGTTAAGAAAAATCTAGAACATGAAGCTTATGAATTAACTGCAAATCAATTGCTCCTATTGAATGAGCAAATCAGAGATTAACTTAGCTTGATTTTAGCAGTCTCCAGTTGTTCAGATTTTTCCCTCTCTTCTGAGAGCTTCATTTCTTGCCTTCCTGAGGTCTTCAACTAACGCTTTTTCTTCTGGTGATCTGGCATCATCTTCAATGTCTTCAATGTACCCTTGAATCACTCGAGAAAGAAATACTTCAGCATCTTTTAGACCAAACCAAGTTTCAAAATCATAAGTGTAGATTCTGAATTTCAGAATTCCTTGGATGATCTTGAACCTCCTTCCAGGAAAAGCATTTAAGGATTCTCTTCTTTTTCTGTCTAGCTTTGGATCTTCATCTCTCCTTTGATCAAATATAACCTCTAGTTCCCAAGCAACTAGCATTTCGAGCTTATGAACTGATCCAACAACTTTCCAGTAGAGATCCTTCAGTATACTGGTCCTCAGCTTATGAAAACTATCAACATAGATTTCTTGCTTATCATCTTTGATTCTCAGAGGATTATCTAGTACATAGGGCTGATAATTTGCTTTCTCACTGAATGGCCTGTTGATGTTCTTGTAGCTTTCCTTCAGTCGAGCTTCTAGATCTTCAACACTTTGTTTGGCAGATGTGGTAGGTTTGGCAGGTTTGGTAGGTTGGGATGATTTAGCCCTAGCAGCCTGAGAAGCTTGTTCTACTTCATATTCAGCCATGCCAACCTTGTAAAAGGACGATGTGCTTCTGTAAGGTTCACATCAGGCATTGGTTCCCCATCAGAGCTAACTTCCAGGTCTGCATCATCATGTGCTCTCCAATCACCATACTTCTCATAGAATTCAGCATATCTTTTAGCATAGTATTCTTTGACATGCTTTAAGATACTGCTGGAAACATCTTGGTCTGTTTCCATGAGAGTGATCATCCTTTCCAGAACGAAGAAATCAATTCTTCTCCTTACCTTTACCGTTTTGCATGAAAGATCACGAATGCTTACCACATGTGAAATTATCTCCATAGTGAAATCTGATTCTACAGTTATGCATGTAGTTCCACAGTCCTTGAGATCATACTTGCGTACGTTGTTAGTGACTGGGTCTAGTTCCATTGAGATAGATGTAATGCTCCCATCTATTGAGTTTTTCAACAGTTCAAAACTATTTACTTTTCTCTTGTTAATGGGCTTCTCTGTCAAAACTGCTCCATGCTTCTTTTTCCTTGCTGCTGCAACTGTCTTCCCTTTTATCTTGGTTGTACGATAGGCTTGTGCTCTTGTCTTTCTTCTGTTAGATGTGAAATTCTTAGCAAGCTTTCGTACCTTGACAGTTTCTTCAAGTTGACCCTTGACAGCATCTTTCATGACAGAAACTTTGATAGCTTCTTCCGTTTGGCTCTTGACAGCATCTTTCACTTAGGTGTCTTCAACCATTTTGACAGTATCCTTGTTGACAGTATCTTTTTCAGCATTAAAGCATTCAACTACTAATCTCAAGATATTTGCCTCCAAGGCTTCAAGAATTTCTAACTCCCCTTCATCATTGACAGCATCTTTCTTTTCAGTACTGGGAGTTTCATGTTCTTCTTGGGTAGCATCCATCTGAGTTTGTGTAGCAACATTCTCAGAGGCTTCTCTTCTAGAACTCCTGATTTCTCCAGGTCCACCACTTCCTCCAATTTCATCCTCATCATCATCCAAAGTATCATCATAGGTGCAGCTTCCTCCTATCTTGGCATTAGCATCAGAGATCAGCTTCTTTATTATTGAGCTAATTTCCTCATCTCTTTTTGCCAATAGCCTATGAATATCCTTGACAGCTTTAACCTTGTCACTAGTGATACTGGATTTGAGAAGTTTCTTCGGCACTATCATGATTGTTTCAGTGCTTAGTCCTGAAACCTTATCCAATGGTAAGAAATCCAAGCTTCTTGCTTCTGTCTTTGTGATCCTTCTGAAACACACACCATAAGGATTTTGAATCACCTCAGGGAGTTTGTCTTCAACCATCCTTTTAATTTGTGCTATTAGACTATCATTGAAGGTTGTTGAATTTTTGACTACCAATGTTCCAAGGACTTGGAGTACTCTAGCATGCAGACTTTGTAAAAGTTGCATTGTGATGAATATGGTCAAACGGTTCTTCAGATAAACTTGAACATCCCACCTTCTTTCCAAGTTGATTCTCACAGAGATACTTATTACTTTGCTCTTCAGTGTTGATGCCAATTTTTTAAAAGCTCCCCCTGCTTCAATAATTGATTCATCCACCAACTTACTGAAATCTTCATCTTTGTTGTTCAAAGTACTCTCCATGTGGTCAACCATCATCAATTCTGCATCTTCAAGGGCATATTCACTTCCATCTAACCAAGTAGTTCCAGTAGATATGTTCACATACTCAGGCATTTTGCCTTTACCCTTACCTAGAGCATTTTGAATTTCTTTTTCTCTCCATTCCTTCTACAACTTCTAGAATGGAGCTTCGACTTCCTCAGGATTTGGCTCATTGATTTTCAGTGGTGGCAGTACTGCTCTTTCAGACTTTTATCAATCTGGATGCTTTGATACCGGTTATTGGTCCCGGAGTATTGCAGAAGGGGGGTTGAATGCAATACTGATAAAATTGAATCTTTAAATCAACAACGAAGATAAAGATTATAGATTATCAGTAGATGTATGCAAGCAATAAGTGAAACAAGATTTCTCACAAAATAAATATTTTATTTATCTTGTGTGAAGTGTTGCTACAACCTAGAGAAAGAATTTCTCCAGCTTCGATATCTCAAGAGATACAAGATTGCTTCGTGTGCGTGCATACATAGAAAAGAATCTGAGATGTATCTAAGTAAACTAAGATACTCTGTTGTCTCTATCGCATGGGGTGTTGAGCTGCTGTCATTTTCAAGTGGTAGCTCATTACAATTTGCACACCCATGTGACTTTCCTAAATTGCTATACAGACAGGATAAACCTTACAAGTAAAGCAACCTAGATTCTTTCTATTTCTAGCTAATACAATTCTAGTAGATGTGGATATTACATACACCTCGAATTGACCATCCTTGTCTTGTGAATCTCTTAAGCTTCTATCGTAGTCTTTGCAGGTCTGCTACAAACGATAGTGTGTTGCAGCAAATCTGTTCCTTGAACATGTAACCTGTCACGGACTTTGACTGAGAAAAATACCCAAAATCAAATAATTCTTGGTGACATTAACCTTAACTGCAGAGTCTGCTGTCAAAGGAATATTCAGTAGTTGACATTACGAGGTTCCGCCAATGTTGCTATCGGAACTCCAGACTTGCTGTCAAGTGTGAGAATGTTACTGTCCCGTGCTTCAGCCAATGTTGCTATCAGATGTAGCTTTGTCGTGACTTTGCAATATTTGTCTTTTTGTAACCTTACTGTCAAGAATGTAACAGTAACTTTTATTCTTGTTGTCTTCTGGATGTATTCCTTGAGGCTTGAACAAATGTATGAACTTCTCCCAAATCATACAATTATTACATGACAGCAATTATTCGATTACAAAGACATACTCTGCCTGTGACAGTATGTTCAACTTAGTAAAAACTAAGTACAGGAAAATATAGTTAAGTTGTCTCTATGCTATCACCCATAAATCCCAACAAACACTTTAGATAAAATGATTAAGTAAGAGAAAATATTTATCAAGGTTGATTTAAGAAAACTTACATGAGGTTCCGAAATTTTCACATACAAATATATGGAGTTGTATTTATAAATTCACACTTAAGTACATCCCTATTTAAGTTTTTACTCCTAAAATGCTTATAAACTTAGGTGATACATAATAAATTCATTAATTTATTAGTGATACTTCATTACATAATTTAATATGTTCAATGTTGAATTATTTGTCTAACATAAGTTCATTATTTATTAAATAAAAAAAATTAATTTTTAATAAATATTAAAAACCGGATCGGATCCGGATATCCGGATTTACAAAAAGTTGTGATCCGGATCCGTATCCGAATTCATAAAAAAAATCCGGATCAGATATCCGATTTTTTCGGATCGAATATCCTAATTTCCGGATTTTCATAATCGGATACCAGATCGAAAAATCGAATAATCCAATTTTCATATTTTTTTGCTCACCCCTACTAAACATGATAAGCGTAGTTAAAAACTTTAATTTTATAAAAAATATGTGTTAGGAACCGAAATTTTACTAAAATTCATGAGATTTTGTAGAATTTGTAGGAAACTTCGTTTAAATCCACAAGACTTTAAGAGATTTTGTATCAACTCTGTTAGAATTCTCTTAAAACTAAAATTAACAGCAATTTTTTTAAATATATAAACTTTATTAATCCATTAAAATATAAACTTAATATACACCTTTTAAATAGATGAGAAAATGACCAAAATGACACAAAAATATAATCCAGCTGTCCAAAATGACCAATCGCAGGAACAGTGCCCAAAATAACCGCAGATTACGCATTTGCGGTATGCGTGGCCTGGGATACGCATGTTGAACATGCGCATCTGGGGTCACGCATCACCCAAAATGCGTGATGACGTCATGTGACGTCATTTTTGCAATTGCAGTTCCGATAATCTATCTCGCTCAAAATCGCCTCTACGATCGCCTCACTTGGTTCACCACAGCCCGGCAATGTCTACTGCTTCTGAGGGCATCAAAAGGAAACCCACAGCTCCCTCTCCAATTTAATCCATTAATTTGTTGATTTTTGGCCCCGTAGGAACGTGTATGAACCCATCGGAAAGCAAATCGAAAAACGAGGTCATGTTTTGGGTCTTTTTAATCCAACGAAACAAATGAAAAACGAATGGTATAGACATGTAGAAGGTGAAAAAGCGTTCAATTTGATATATAGTATGGTGGTGAAAGATTGTTGGAAAGAAGTGAACGAAGTGGTCAAAAATTTGGACGAAAAACGAGTCTGGCGGCGTCCCAAATGAGACAATGAACAGTGCCTAATACGCATGTTCTACATGTGCATCCCAGCCCATGCATTCGGAACATGCGTATCCCAAGCCATGTTCCACACGCCCCATGCCTCACTTTTATAAACTCCACGCATCTATATAATGCGTATAGGCCCTATACGCATGTCAGACATGCGTATACCCTGCACGGACAACGCAAATGCATAGCCATCTGGTTATTTTGGTCATCATTCCTGCCGGTGGTCATTTTGGGCACTCCACTTTAAATTTTGGTTATTGAGAGATTTCACCCTGAATAGATTGCATCATGTGTTTCATGCGATTTTTTTTCTACGTTCATTAAAATATTTTTTTTTTACTTGGGAAGAAGAAAATATGAATTTCACGAAAATTTATTTATCAAAAAGTTAACGTATTATATATATATACACATTATAGAGTTAAGTTCTATGGAGACCACCATTTGAGTGGAGACCGTGGAGACCATATACATTATGCACTCAAAACATTGCAAAACATATATATTTGCAAAGAATGTTCAATTAACATTGTTATTTCATTCAAAATCTTAAAATCATATATGATTTGCAAGCAGAACATGTTTTGGAGAACAATACGTTCTGCAATATTTTGTTTGCAGAACATACATGATTTTCAAGATTTTTAATGAAATTTGCATGTAAAACATATATGATCTTCAAGATTTTCAATGAAATAGATGGTATAGTGATTTTCATAGAACATGATTTTCAATAAATAAGTTTTTGCAATGTTTTGATTAATATTGGTCTCCGGTCTCCACTAAAAATGTTGGTCTCCATAGAACTTAACCCTTTATATATATATATATATATATATGTGTGTGTGTGTGTGTACATATAAACACACACATATATATACACACATTTTTATGCACATTTTTATGCATGTGACATATTTACCAGCTACTTTCTAATTCTTAAATAAAGGAAAAAAGAAAAATTCAATTTGGTAAAACTTTTTCATAAAACCAAGTAAAGATATTTAAATAAAAAAATTATAATTTTATTATTTAGTCGATTATTTTCGATACAAATTTATGTTTGATTACGATGGTATAAACCCCCTGTGAAAGTACAATTTTATCTTCTTAGATTTTAGAAAATTACATGAAGTTGTCACTACTCTTTTATTCATACAAAAAATTTGAGTAAATTATGTTCTTGTGGGGAATCGAACTCATGTTCTCCTCGAATAAACTCATCCTTATAACCATTGAGCTACATAAGTTTTTGAGTTTTAACTAAAAAACGTATTACTTAAACCCGGTCTCTCCTTTTTCCTATTAATTTAACTTTTGAGTAAATATGTTAATGATGACTCATATTCTTTTATGTCCTTTTATCATTGCTCTAAAATAAATTATGTCATATCCTATACAATATATTTATATGCTACAAAACATCTTCTTTTTAGTGCTCATATGATTTATGCATAAATAAACTCTTTTATTCACACAAAAAATTTGAGTAAATTATGTTCTTACGGGGAATGAACTCATATCCTCCTCGAAAAAACTCGTCCTTATAACCATTGAGCTACATAAGTTTTTGAGTTGAACTAAAAAAACGTATTATTTAGACCCGGTCTCTCCTTTTTCCTATTTTTGCTATTAATTTAACTTTTTAGTAAATATGTTAATGATGACTTACATTGTTTTATGTCCTTTTATCATTGCTCTAAGAGAAATTATGTTATAGTCTATACAATATATTTATATGCTGCAAAACATCCTTTTTTTAGTGCTCATATGATTTATGCATAAATAAAATGATCCATGCATAAATTAAAGTAGTGATATTATAATATGTGTGAACATATTATGTACAATTATACTCAAAAAAAATAATCATAAAAATGTACGAATTTATATCAATGGCTAGAAGATGACCCGTGTCTCGCACGGGTTATTACGCTAGTATTTACTAGAACAATAATTAAATTAATGTTCTTATATTAACTCTTATTTTTCTTCCATCTCTGGATAATTTGAGAAGCAAACATGTGGAAGTATATCCAATCTGTCCGGTGTGTACTAGATCTCTGGAAATTGTCGAGCATGATATTTTTTTCTGCATTTTCGCTCAGACGTGTTGGAATCTAAGCAAACTGAATGTAAACTTCGTTAATGGCTCATAATTCAAGGATATTTTAAAGGTTGTTATGGATCATCATTTGTCCAAGGAACCGGAACTCTTTTGTACGATAGCATGGTAATTACGAATGCACAGGAATAATGTGGTGTGGAACCAAAAAGCTCTGATAAGTGGATTTTATATCCACTTGTAGCATTCTATATCGGCTTAAATTGATTGACTTGGACTCAAGTTTGTTGTCGTTTTGATGTTTTTTGTTTAAGTGTGCATGTTTGCAAGAATGTCGATTATGGTGGATGCTTCTGTCGTTTTTGGAGGTTAATTTTATTAAAATTTGGATTTTCCAGGACGGTTGCGCAGTCTACACTGTTTTGGCCATATCTGGAGTTCTATAAGTCCGTTTTCAGCGATCTTACTTTCCACGTGAAGCTTGGGAGATTTTCTATAACATGGGACTAGTCTTACATGAGCAGGCTGCGCGTGGTGAGAGCAGGTAGCACGACAATCAAACTGATGGGAGCAGGGAAATTACTGTTTTGTCCTTTTTAAGTTCTAATTGTATTTTGGCAGTTTTTAGTACCTTAATTGAATTCTAATTGTAATAGAAGGAAATTTCTTGCTGGGCAAGAAATCTAGAGCCTATTTAAACACATCTTAGCATTGTAATTCGTATCATAGTTTTTATTATTGTATCATAGTTTAGATCTCCAAGGGAGAAAAGGAGAGAAGTATTCAACGCTCGTGACAAGCAACGGATCTAGATCTACTTCATCTTTTGTGTTATTCTGGATTCTAGATTTGTTTTCTCAACTCTTTGTTTTATTAATATTATTACTTCTTTTATTCATATCTTTGCTTTTATCATAGTTTCATCAGATCCCATGATGACGAGAGGTTCGATTATGAACTAATCGTTGTCATGGGATTCTAACGGATTTATTTATGGAGCTTTAGTATCTTGATGCTTTAAAGATCTGTGTGTGATGTATATCTGATATCCTCGTATGGTTCGATTATGAACTAATCGTTGTCATGGGATTCTAACGGATTTATTTATGGAGCTTTATTATCTGATGCTTTAAAGATCTGTGTGTGATGTATGTTTAGTTTGGTATACGTATGCTGACAGGTAGCGTGTACTTGTTTCGTGTTGTCTGATCAGATATCATAACCATTGCATATAGTGATTAAAGGCGTCAGATCTAAGTGAAGTATTTAATGAAATTAGAATCCCATGTTTATTCTCATATAAGTAATTCGATTTCAATTCTCGTTAGTTAGTTAATTCTTAGTTTGTTAATTTACTTCCTTAGTTAATTTTAGTTAATCAAAACCCCCAATTTGTTATTTGTCTTAGCAGTGAATTAAAACCATACATTGTTGCATAGGTACAATACTGAATTAGAAACCAGATCTCTGTGGGAACGAACTTGACTTATATCTATATTACTTGTGACAACGTGCGCTTGCGTGATTTTGTGTTAACAAGCTCAGACTCCATCCTTGTATTAAACAGTGCCAACACTCTTTTGTTCCAGTGGTAAAAAACTCACAATAAGCATTTTGGGCATGTTATCATAAATGACAGGGAAGGGGCACTGGTTTGGAAAGGCCAAAATTGGGGTGGGTATCGTGTAATATAGACGCAACAATGTTTGATAGAAGGAGAATAAGCTCGTTTGGGTGTAAAATCAGGGATGACAAAGGAAGCTTTGTTGCAGGCTATGGTGATAGCATGGTTAGTGTTCTGGACCTTACTATTGCCAAAACTTTGACACTTAGGGAGGTCCTTTCCTGGTTGAAGAAGATGAATATATCTTAGGTTCACATTGAATTGGATTCACTTGCAGTTGTTCAAGCATTTGAAAGCACGAAGAAAGATTCTTCGTATTTGGGGGCTACTATAGCTGATTGTCTTAAGATTGTAAAGGACTTAGAGCATCTCCAAGAGACTCTTACATTCACTTTTCAAAATAATATAAATAAATGGCTCTTAGTAAGTTATTACATTGGTTTATGTGTCAAACTCCAACAATCCTCTTTATATTAGCTCTTTATTTATAATTTATTCATAAATTAATCCCACTATAACCAAAATTTGTGCAAGAATTGGTGGACATGTATATTTTATTATTAAAATACAAGTTAAGAGCTACTAATGGCTCTTAGAAATGAGGAGAGAGAAGAAACTCTTAGTGGTTGTTTGGTATATAGTGGGAATTAACTTCCCATGGGAAGTTCAATTTTATGTGTTTTTAGAATTACTGGGAAGTGTAAAAAAACTGTTTGGTTGTCATGCTGGAAATTAAACTTACTGGATATTCATTTCCCTCATGTTGTTTGGTAAAATATTTTACTTCCCACTGATTGACGGTAAAGACCTCGAATATATTATAATAATATATTATAATATTTGGATTTATTAACAATCTTTCTTTTACCATTAAAAATTACTAACTTGTAATTTGATATTTATATCAAATTTTTTAATGTTTAAATTTTAAAAGATGTATAGATTATCAAATTTATGTGAATTTAGTGTTTACCAACTATTTCTTGATTCAGGTTTTAATTTAAAAAATTATTTATTTATTATATTTCTAATTTTTTAGTCAATAGCAAATGTGCATTCAAAATTTTAAGAATGAATTAGAAGTTGAATTAACATAAAAATATATTTAAACATAAAATTTTTAATTACAAATCCCTATAATAGTAAAATCAAAATTTTGAACGCTAACATTTTAAAGAAATAAAAAATGTGATTTTTTTTAAAATGTCAGAAACTATCAGAAAAAAGGTCAAAGAATATGTTCTAATAATAAAATTTACTAGGAAAATAAATAATTTAAAAATAAAGCAATACTCTAAATTTATTTTAAAACAATTTATTAAAAAATTTATATCTTATGTAGAAAGTTTTTCTAATATTCTTGGTTGATTTTATTAGTTTTGTAATGTTTTGTGTGATACAGGAAGTGTGATTAACCTAGGTGGGGGTGGGTAAGCGACTTCCCACATTATACTGGTATTTGCACTTCCCAGTAACTTACAATACCTATATTTTTATTCAACCAAACAACTACTTAAAATCTCACTTCCTAGGTATTTGAAATACCTACATAAATGCCTATCAACCAAACGACCTCTTAGTGTTTTTAAAAGCCACTGAGAGTCTTTTGGAGCAACATTTTCATTTTCTCTCCTCATTTTTTTGAATTAAGAACTTGAGTAGAGAGCCTCTTAGAAATGCTCTTAGGATCCCATTCATTGTATTTTGTTAGACGTCCAGTGAACTCAACGGCTCATACATTAGCTAGAGAGGCGGGTTCTTTGACTGAGCATAAGGAATGGTTTGAAGCATTATCCTTTTTTATTGATGTTTCAAGTTCTAATTTGTTATAAAAGTTCGAAGCTTGATTTAAAAAAAAAAAAAATGTAAACTCTTAATTTAGAGAAAGACAATAACTGTATAAAAGACATGTTCCTATAACATGTGGCCGCAAAATATAAAAATATTACATTTTATTATACATCTTTCTCGATTACCTCGATTTAAAATATTGAAATTCAAAATTTTCTTCTGTATATTCTAGTTTATAGAAATAATATTTACTATAAATAGTTTAAATTTTTAAATATGATATATCAAAATAACGAAAGGATGACATAAATTAATTATTTTTAAAAATGGATAAATTAAATTTTATAATATATTAGTTGAAGATAAAATTTGTTTAGTGTGCTTGATGTGAGAGCTAAAATATAAGTAATAGGGCAATCATTAAGAATATGGCTTTAAATTGATCCAGATTATCTGCTATCTCAACTTATATTCGGTTTAAAAATATGATATATGTTTCAAATTTGTTTTGTAAATGATCCAAACCTGACGAAAAAATTCTATTTGGATAAAGCATGATCCGGATATGAGCACCCATATGTCCGCTTAAATTAAATCTCATATTTTTTTTATAAAAATAATCGTACTCAAATATGTTTAATGATCCATATTCGGTTCAAACCCGAATTTGATTTGTATTTTTATTTCATTATATTTCTAACTAAATAGTATATTATAATTTTTATTTCATTAGAATAAATAACTATTTATATAATTCAAATAAAAATGATACAGTGGATTATATTTGACTCATCATATTTGATGGATCACAAGCTACCCGATTAGGAAAAAAAAATGATACTAGCTCATATTTCATATTCGGTTTAAATCCAAACTTTAGTATTCAGGATCGATTTAGATCCAAATAAAATGATTCCGGACTCAAATTTGAACATGATAAAAGTAAAATGATTTGAGAATTTAATATTTATTAGTATAATTTTTGTTTACATATATTTTTTAAAACAAGTTGACATTTGAATTAAAAGAAAATAAAAAGTGGAAACTAAAAAGGAGAGACCGTATTTATTTAAGCCAAAGGGGAGTTTGGGGGTTGTGGATGGTCTTGTAGACTACTTGCGAGAGAGAGACGAGAGAGAGAGGAGAGAAATAGTTGAATTTAGGGGGAGAGTGGGGTATTAATAGTGATGGCAGGGTGGGTGTTGTTGGAAGCGGCGCTGCCGTTGGGAATAATAGCTGGTATGCTTTGTATTGCTGGTAACGCCCAGTATTTCATTCACAAAGCCGCTCATGGCCGGGTACGCCTTTAGATCTATCGTTATCCTTATTTATTTCAACCTACAATTTTTTTTATAATTTGTTGTTTGTGATTTGTCAACCCCAGCCCAAGCACATAGGCAATGATATGTGGGATGTTGCCATGGAACGTCGTGACAAGAAACTCCTCTCTGCTTCCACCGATTAGAGGTACTTTTCGAGTTTCTTTCATTTGATTTCCTGTTTATTTCTTTTTAATTCTATGAGTTAAGTTTAATTGGGTAATTAAGGATGCTAGTGTTCTTTCATTTGATTCTAAATGTATTAATTGGATTGAAGTTGGTTTGAGGTGTTAATGCTGCCGGGTGACTTTAGTGATAGACTCGACTCCCTAGTTATGCTCAATGCTTATTCATCTCTTTTCCCGATTAACATGGGGTCTGAGAAACTTTCCAATTATGAATCGAGTTTACAACCAATGGACAATGCTTGGTTACAGTTTCCAATTCGGTTTTATATGTTTGCTCTAGTTTTTTGTTGTTTTTTGATGTTGAAACGTTTTTTTTATCCTGGGGAATGAGTTTCGATGCTTTAATATTCCTGATTATCTTAATTGTTGGTTTAGTTTATGCATGGCGAAAAGGGGCATTGCAATGGTCTTAGCTTCCAGACATTCTGACAATAAAAAGGAAAAATTAATTTTGAGACAATCATGAATTCTATCGAGTTTTCCTTACTTGATCTATGTGGGTATGTAGATTAGGGCTCTAAACAGATTTACAGAGTTGAGACCAATCACACAACTCACAATCTTACACCCAAATCACATCCTGTATTCACTAAGAGCCTGTTTGGCTAAGGTTACTTAAAGCCAAAAGCTCCTTTAAGGAGTTTTTGGTGTGTTTGTGTAACGTGGCTTTAAGCCGGCTTTAAGTTAAAAAACTGCTTTAAGTCAGAAGTTACATTTAGGTACTTTTGACTTATGACTTATGGAGTTCTTTTTTTTTTTTTTTTCAAAATTCTTGTAAAGCTTAAATGTCGTGAATTTTAAATTTTTTAAAGTCAAATATCACTTTAAGTCAAAATTATTAAATTCCCATTTAACTTTAAGTAAAATTACCCAAACACATTCATTCAACTTAAAGTAAACAACTTTACTTTCTCCTTTAAGTTAAAAACACCTCCATTAAGTCAAAAGTAACTTATTTTAAGCAATCCCAAACACCCTCTAAATCACATGCTCTTGTTCTTTTCTTTTATAGCATAAACGGAACCAACCATATCTTAGATTCTTGAGAAATGCACATAGGCCTAGATGTTGAAATTGGATAAGACTAAAAATGATTTCAATTTGATTAATATCGGTGCCAGTTGCCACACGTTGGGTTTTGTAGAAGGGTTGGGTTGTGTGGAAGGAACAAGGCTTATTATGTAAAGAGGGAAAGTAAATGAAAAGATAGAACGAAATGATTTTTTTCTCTGATAAATAATATTACGGCGAGTTTTTTCGTTTTTTGGCGAGTTTTGTTTATCAAAAACGAAGCAACAAAAGCAGCCAAAAAAGCATTCTACGATTTCAGAACTTACAATTTTCTTATGTGGACTCCAAGCTCGTAGAGTGCATTATATCTTAAGTAAATTGTTTGATTTATTCAGTGAAAAATAATACGTAATGGTAAGTTCCTGCATCTGCCGTTTTCTTGTTCTAATTTAGCGAGATTTCTATTTTTCATTTCTTATTTTGCACCTAGCAAATTTCCATCCAGCTGTAAAAAAATATTGCCGTTTGCCCTCCCAACTTTCACCCAGCTTTTGCCCTCCCAACTTTCACCCAGCAGGAGCTGGGCCCGCTCTCTGCTGGGTGCCTGGGTTCCGCCAGTGACTTCCACATATTTTAAAGGTGGCTGAAGTGACTTTCATCAAGTCTTCATTTGTGTATATGCGTTTGGTATTTCCTTGCTGAAGATGTAATTCTCGATTAAGTTATGCACTGTATTAGGTTATAGTTTACCTTTTGACCAATTTATGTTTTGTTCTCCTCAACATCTCACACAGTAAAGTAGGTTATGATGGGGGATGAAAATAAAATGGATGTTTTATTTTTTATTTTTTATTTTAATTAGTGAAAATTTACTTAAATTTAGTAGAAAAATTGATGTATTGACTTATATATGCTTGATGTGTGGGGCCTTGGTTCATTTGGTTATGGTTGAGGGTTTTTATTCCCAATGTAAGTTAGGTAACCTTCACATATCATGGTAGACTTTAATATTGAGATATTATTTATCAAATGTTCCATTGTTTATCATTTTGTCCATTTCATTGCTCATTTCTGTTTATTGTCCTATACCAATTGGTATTAGCAGGGTTTCAAATATTTTCGGGGTGCTGTTCACAGTTCACCCATATTGTCCACTTGCTCATTTACTGTTCAGTGTTCACTAATCATCATATCTTTACCAACATTTATTTCACCACCATCTTCGTTCTATATAACAAAACCCCTATATTGCAAACCCTAGACACTACCAGGTTGACTCACATCCGAGTTAACTCATTGACTTGCCCATTGCAGATACCTAATCACAGTTAATCCTATATCCCCAAATTATAGGAAATAACAATTATTTAGCAAAAAAAAAAACAATCAGTTATCTGTGGACTGTGGACTGTTCTTTTAGATTGGAGTTTTTTGTGGTAAAATAGTTTAAAGGAACTTTTTTAATAAAATGTACAGTTGAAGGGTTTCTCTTTGGAAACAAAATCTTGACTTTACCAACTCAGTGGCCAACTCATGTGATTAAGCCAAAGATGCTGCCTCATCCTATTTTGCTCATGGTTAACTAAAATAGATTTAATAGGAGCCTGCAGGAGGATACATCTATTCCAATTAGAATGCAATATACGTGTGTAATGCTTGTTATGTTGACTTCACTTAGTTGATGCAGGATTTTCAGGTGTGTGTCTAATAAAGTGAACTCAGTTAGCTGCACTGGACTGGAGTCTTCATTTTTTTCTGGCTGTGAGACTATGGAATTGATGTTATCCTGCAACTTGATGAAATTGATGTTTAATATTTGTTTGAATACAAAGGATCTCATGTAATTGTAACATTTCAAGTCATGGTGGACTTAACTGGAGACTGATGCATCAAAATTTTACTATAGAATCTTGGTTCTATTTTTAAAAATATTAATAAGTCTGAGTTTCACCACAACATAACACCCTAAAATAAACAATGCTTAGACTTCACTGTTTCCGTTAGACAGTAGTGACATTACCCAGCATGCCTTCTGCTGGAATTGACAAAAAAGATGAAAATGACAAATTAACAAGTGCTCCATGATCAAACCCTGTATAAAACTGAGAATTGCTATATGATTCTCGTGCACAGCCTATTGATCTAACCAATTATTGTGTTCTTGTCGTACGTCTTTTAGTTTAATTATCAAACGGGTTGTGTTGAAGAATACGACACGATCCGTAATCCGAATCCGAAATCGAAAATTGAAACGGCCATTGCACGAGTCAAAGCATTATTGAGATATTTAGGTAGTACAAGTCTAGATGAGTCGGCCATGTTGTCGAAGTAATTCCTGGCACTGCGAGTACAACTGTACATTCACATTCATGACTCTGAGCAGCAGATGAGATGGCCATAAATTGTTTCTTTCCCTTTATTTCCATGAATTGTTTCTTTCTAGTTATTTCTTTTTCAATTATGTATGAATCTTCGGTGGCACTGGTACATTGCGTCTGTCTCGCTGTTCAATCATACTACTGTATAGGCCTTTAACGCATCTTTAAAACCTGACCAATTCATTCTTTGCTGGTATGGTAGCTCCCTCGTAGGAATTCTTCTTGTTTGTGGCTCTCATTTCACGTGATGTAATAAAGTCCAGCCCTACATCAATTGTTGCTTCTATTATCTCAAACTAGATCTTGGTCATTTTTTCAGATCGCGGAATATTTTAGTCTCCGAAGAATGAACTAGAAACTGACAAACCCATTTCATAAGATTATTCAAGGGGCCGTTTCGATCAAGAGTTTTGAACTCAAATTAACGGGAATGAGAATGAGATTGTACAACAAATATGTATTAGAAATTTAGAATCTCATTTCGATTCCGGATTCCGGTAACCGAGTTTAAATCATGTAGACCAAACGGTCCACGGAGCTTTTGCAAATTTTAAGACATATTTGTTTGGTTTGGATATCTATAAAACACCTTTCAACTAACGAGGCTATAAATAATGCCTTTGGATATCCGCCATTCAACCCAGACAACACTATCATAAATGAACCAACCAGATATGCAGATGGCTACCACTAAATACATGTTTCATTCTGACAAGGGAATTCATTCAGTTTCATTAGATATATGCACTTCACACATTACAGATTGTAGAACAGCTTTCTTCAGAAAATATTATTGCCCTTTTACAACAGGTTACTACTATCAATCAATGATTCTTATAAAGACCATTCTTTTATTTTATTTTTTGTTGCACAACTGTGATTGATCTCATCAAGATGTTAGTGGAGCCTCTTGCACTTTCAATTATTAGCCATTGTCCTCACATTATCACTTTAAAATTAAAAGTAGTGTGTAATGTGTGTACATATATTTTCTGTAAACAAGGGAATACAGAAGGAAAGGAATACAAAGGTTGGTAGGTTCCCTTCTGTCATTCACACACAAACACATGTGGGAGAATCCTTATCGTGCCTTCGACAAAGAAAACCAAACAAGAAAATATTTAATGAATATTCCAGACTAACCAGAAAACATGCCTACTTCTTTATTAACAAGGGGGATTCTCACTAATAAGTGTCTTCTAGTTTAGAGGCTAAGCCAAGAACTAATGTTGAAACATTAAGCGGCTTAAACATATAAAATTGTGGTCGGAAAAAATATTTACAGCATCTTAGAAAACTAATAGGTCTAAGCTATCAGAACACTTCTTCGATGTAGTATATTTACTTTTAGTCCTAAAAGCCTCTAAATTTGACTCTGATGCTTGTTTGAAGTTTTGTTCTGGCAGCTGACTTCCACTAGCATTCCAGAAATGCATTAGGCCTATCTGTACACTAGTAGCCAGTCACGTGCACAACTTCATGGCATGAACTGTGGTAGCAAGCCATGGGCTTTTACTGCTGGTGTAACTGCCATTAAAGTATTTTTGTGGCTAAATAGTTTGCCGTTGTCACATCAGAGTAACAATCAGATTTCAGCATAAGCAGGTTACTGAAGTCTGAAAGCATCAGATACATGTACCCAAGCCCAAGGCCGATGATTACTGGGTTACCCTGATCAATCTCTTGGTGCATGTAATATCTCACTAAATAAAAACTTCAGGTATCCGCTAAAACGCACAAAACATGTAGGCTCATTATCATGTGATTAACACCTTAGGATTTGTCTAAATATTCTACCATGTTTTGCCTATACACCTATAAGTTCTTACCAGTTACCAGTGAGCATACTGTTAGGGTATCGACCATCGATGCATATGCATAATGAGGTTCTGTAGGCACTAGCTGAAGCCCTAATTAATTTTACTGTTGTTCAGTGCATTAGCTTCAATTAGCGTATCGTCCTGAAGCCTATACAATATAAATGAAGAATGCTTGCCTAGTAGATCATATAAAGGAGCCAATTAGCAGGAGTGCATCCACATATCAAAGCTTTATTAGATGGTAACCATCCTACTGTATTAACATAAATAAAAAGGACTCCTTGAGAACTTTATTCCTTGTCAAAGGGACAACAAATTAATCACAGACTGAATTACACTTGCACTACAGCCTAATGCACACCACACTATAAATCATGAAAGAATCGAGTATCTTTTATCATTGAAAATTACAGATTATGTTACCCACACTACCACCACAAAAAGAGGTGAGATCAGAAGAATACCTAATTGCATTAATCGAAGATGAATATGAATGGTAGAAGAGAGGGGTCAGGTTGTACAATACAAACGGAAGAAATTAGGGCATGTATTCAGTCTCAAGGGTAGGTTGTGTCCGTGTCACCATAGCTGCTGGTGCTTTAGTACTTCCAATTGATGCCATATGCAAAGCTTCCCCAACCTCTGCAGCCTTTTCCATTTTTTGCATTCTCTTCTTCCGTCGATACCTCCCCAACCACAATATCAGTACTCCTAACAAAGACAAAAGCACGAATCCACCAACCACTGAGCCAACTATTATCCAAACCTTGGAATCATCCTTCTTCTTCTTCTTATCTCTATGTTTAGGTCCTGGGGGTACGTTAGATGGTCTAGGAGATGCTGGTGCAGGGGGAGGGGAAGTGGCCTTGGCAACAATAGAGAAATGCCCCTGTTGGACTGTAGAACATCTATTTTCCGAAACCACATTGCTAAAGTTAACAACACCATGCAAATCAAATGAAACACACTTAGGAACTGACCCAACGGGTGCTGATTTCACATCCGAAAACTCTACAGATATCGGTTGGCCAGATGCCAAAAAATCCAACTCTGGCAAATGTTTAGCTGATAAGTCCGAAGCGTTGTAAACAAGAAGACCCACAACTGGAGCTAAATAAACATATCCCGGTAAAGGATAATACCTCGCAGACCAATTACCCAAATTTTGATAGACCAAAACAAGCCTCTCAACATAAGGTTGCTCAATTACCCCAGGATAAAGTGTAAACTCTTTAAACCCCTTAAGAACACCTCTAGTCCTTAAACTACCACTTCTAAGCCTCATTGCAGATATATGAACCCCCGACAAGTTCGAGGGAGGGATCCCATCAAATGGCACCCCAGTTCTTGGACGAACAAAAGCCCGAAATGCATAATCTTGAATAAGCACATCTAGAGCCTCCTGAGCAGAAGATTGAGCTCTAAGTCTTGGCAGACTAATAAAAAACCACAGTAATAACAACAGAAGCATCTCGAGACTCGGAACAAGACGCCCCATTGATACTTCAAACTCCTAAACAATCAACAGACCATACACTACAATAAGTAAAAAAAACACAAACTTTACTAACTTGATAATACCCAGATCCAAAGAAAAAAAGAAACAAAATTTAATCCAAGATAGATACAAATCTGTGTCTAAAGTTAAGAGCTTTAGAAACCCAATTCATGTTAGTTTAAAGAGACAAAAATAAGCAACATTATGGATTAAAAGTACTTGAAGAAAAGTTTATGCAACGGACTAAAAAGAATAATTCAAGAAAAGCAAAAAAAAAAGTTTTTTTTTAATACCTGTACTGAAGTATAAGGAGGATGTTACATGAGACCCAGATGAGCTGGAAAGTGTGGGAGATAGTTGAGCATTTTTGCAGCCGACAAATTGTAAAGAAAAGGGCAAGAAGTGGTAGTACTAGTTAGAACAAGGGAGAGTGAAATTAGAAGAATGTATGTGTATTGTGTGTGTATAGTGAAATGAAGAAGGGTAGTTGTTGTGGTTTTTGCGGAGGGGATAAGTGAAAGATGGAGGGAAGGGAGAGAGAGAGAGAAAGAGTCCAGGAAGGAGGCCACAACTAGAGAGGGGGGGAGAGAGAGAGAGAGAGAGAGAGAGGAGAGAGACACAAAAAGAGAGACCAGACCAGAGTGTGACAGAGGTGCAACCTGTGTAATTATTGTCTTGTAGTATCATATTATTCATAAATAATTTTTATACTCATTCAGTCATTTGTGCTAGGCATGTTTTTTTTTTTTTGCTAATTTTTGTGCTAGGCATGTTTTAAAAATCGTAAATTGGAATTAATGCATCCATTTATTGATTGTAAATTATTCGAACAGAAAAATAAGAGGATATTTTTTATATAAGGAATTTATCAATTTAACTAGAAATTAATCGAGCGAATCGTGCATTTTCCTTTTTTAGCCAATCCAGTAATTATTTAGATTTTTTCTAATTTTAATTAGATCATTTATAAGTTATAAGATTTCTAAAATTATCAATTAATCCTGTATTAAAAGCCCTCTGTATTAAAAGACTGATATTTTTTGAAGTTTCTTTAAAATATTTAACATGCAACATTTTATTATTAGATGTATGTTTCGGTTGAGTTGTTATTTTAAATTTGTTCGTATGAAAATTATATTGGAATTTCGGAATTGATTGCATTAGAATGGTACATTTTATTTTTAATTTATGCAAAAAGTTCATTACTAACCTTTGGTTATTCTTTTCTATATTATTTGTTGATGAATTTA
This sequence comes from Kitagawia praeruptora, assembly GCA_037693485.1. Classification (NCBI taxonomy): domain Eukaryota; kingdom Viridiplantae; phylum Streptophyta; class Magnoliopsida; order Apiales; family Apiaceae; genus Kitagawia; species Kitagawia praeruptora. Next base: position 1,862,092 of record CM075349.1, read on the forward strand.
TGAATTTTGATCTAAATGTAGTATGTAAGTTATCGCAGTAGTAACTACTATCAAGTCAAATACGAAACTTATTAAAATTTCTGAAAATGTGAATATCAGAATTTAAGATAAACTAGCTTAAAACCCGTATGATGCACGGATTTTTTTAATATTATATGAATTTTTTTTAATTAAAATTATTTTTTTAAATATGCATTTTGGAGGCTTAAATTTTTATATGAGATGATTTGATAATAATTATATAAATGTTATCCATGATATTTTTAAAAAAAGAGGGATTTTAGTTTGAAAATATAGAAAATATGATAGGATTTAGTTAAAAAATGTAATCAGTTAATTATTAGTAATTATTCAATTATTAATTTATTTTATTAAATAGAATTCCCGTGATATGATTAGAAAAAGAGAGGAATTAGTTAGGGAAAATTAAAAAGGTAACATGTTCTAGGTGAAAAAGGTAACTGATTAATTTATAGTAATTATAATTTAATTACGTTATTTTACTAAATACAATTGCTCGTATTATTTTTAGAAAAGGAGAAATTAATATTATCCATGATATTTCTTTTAAAAGAATGATTTTAGTTAGAAAAAATAGAAAAGATGATACGTTTTAGCTGAAATAGGTAGTCGGTTAATTATTAATATTATAATTTTATTAATTTATTGTATTACTCCATCCGTCCCACCAGAATATTTACATCTTTGGTGGGCACGGAGACCAATATATATATATATATATATATATATATATATATATAGGGTCTTGTTCTAATAGAAACTAACTTAGAATAGAAACTAGAAACTAAAGCTAAATTAAATATTTCAAGCTAATCTAATGACCAAATTAGGGGTACCCCAATACAAAAAACGTTTAAAATTATTGGCTCTATTCAACAAAAAAATTTAAAAAAATAATAAAAATTAAAAAAAGTTACTGTTCACGTGATGACGTGGCACGTGAACAGTAACTTTTTTTTATTTTTTTTTATTTTTTTTAATATTTTTGTTGAATAGAGCCAAGAATTTTATAAGTTTTTTGTGAAGGTGCCCCTAGCGGGGCCATTAAAATAAATGAAATATAATTTATTTAGTGTAGGTTTCTAGTTTCTATTCTAATGTTGGTTTCTATTTGAACGCTAGCCTATATATATATATATATATATAAGCAGATAAAGTAATGAAAAGTGATGAAAAGTGGGTAAAATGGTGGGATCTATCAATGTTTAATAGTAGATTTGAGAAAGTGGAGAAAGTTAGTGGGTGTAATAGTATTTTATATTGTTAAAAGTTTACTCCCTCCGTTCATTAATGTTTTTCCTGTTTTGACTGGACACGTTTGTCAACGCATACTTTTGATCGTTAATATCTTGAATCAGAATTTAAGATAAACTAGCTTAAAACCCGTATGATGCACGGATTTTTTTAATATTATATGAATTTTTTTTAATTAAAATTATTTTTTTAAATATGCATTTTGGAGGCTTAAATTTTTATATGAGATGATTTGATAATAATTATATAAATGTTATCCGTGATATTTTTAAAAAAAGTGGGATTTTAGTTTGAAAATATAGAAAATATGATAGGATTTAGTTAAAAAATGTAATCAGTTAATTATTAGTAATTATTCAATTATTAATTTATTTTATTAAATAGAATTCCCGTGATATGATTAGAAAAAGAGAGGAATTAGTTAGGGAAAATTAAAAAGGTAACATGTTCTGGGTGAAAAAGGTAACTGATTAATTTATAGTAATTATAATTTAATTACGTTATTTTACTAAATACAATTGCTCGTATTATTTTTAGAAAAGGAGAAATTAATATTGTCCATGATATTTCTTTTAAAAGAAGGATTTTAGTTAGAAAAAATAGAAAAGATAATACGTTTTAGCTGAAATAGGTAGTCGATTAATTATTAATATTATAATTTTATTAATTTATTGTATTACTCCATCCGTCCCACCAGAATGTTTACATCTTTGGTGGGCACGGAGACCAATATATATATATATATATATATATATATATATATATATATATATATATATATATATATATATATATAAGCAGATAAAGTAATGAAAAGTGATGAAAAGTGGGTAAAATGGTGGGATCTATCAATATTTAATAGTAGATTTGAGAAAGTGGAGAAAGTTAGTGGGTATAATAGTGATTTATATTGTTAAAAGTTTACTCCCTCCGTCCCTTAATGTTTTTCCTGTTTTGACTGGACACGTTTGTCAACGCATACTTTTGATCGTTAATATCTTGAATTTCGTATTAGTATTAATTATAAAAACTTCACTGTATTAAAGTACTCATAAATACGAATCCAACAAGATCACTCATTACTATATTTGGTCTTATAGATTAGACGTAAACTAGTAATTTATTTTATGTTATGAACAGTCCCGACATATGAAACAAGAGTGATATTAAGGGACGGAGGGAGTACTATTTTTGGAATGTAAAGAAATGGAAGGGACGGCCCAACATAATAACTGTAAAGAAATGGGTGGGACGGAGGGAGTAAATAGAACCATCCGTGATATAACTTGAAAAAAAAGAGATTTTAGTTAGAGAAAATAGAAAGGTAACATGAAAATTAAAAGGATGACATGATTTATGTGAAAAATGTAATATATTAGTTTATAGTAATTATAATTTAATAATGTTATTTTACTAAATAAAATTGCTCATAGTTTTTAGAAAATGAGAAATTAATGTTGTTCGTGATATTTCTAGAAAAAAAGGAAATTTAATTAGATAAAAGAGAAAAGACGATACGTTTTAGCTGAAAAGGTAATCGGTTAATTATTACTATTATAATATTATTATTATTTTATTGTTATTAAATAGAAACGCCCGTGATATAATTGGAAAAAGAGAGGTTCTAGTAAGAGAAAAGAAAAAAGGTAATGTGTGTTGACCGAAAAAGGTAACCATTCATGATATAATTGGAAAAGGAGATATTTTAGTTAGAGAAAAGGTAACGTGTTTTGGATGAAAAAGGTAATTGATTATTTAATGCTCGTACTGTTTTTGAAAAAGGAGAAATTTTAGTTAGATAAAATGTAAAAGATATTGTACTTTACCTAAAAAAAGTAATTATTTAGTTATTAAAAAATAGAAAAAATAATATGTTTAACTTGAAAAAGGAAACTGATTAATAAAGGAGAAATTTTAGTTATATAAAATATAAAAGATATTGTAATTTACCTGAAAAGGGAAATTATTTAGTTATTGAAAAATAGAAAAGATAATATATTTAACCTGAAAAAGGAAATTGATTAGTTAGTAGAATGAATTTTATCTATAATTGAATAAGGTTAAATAAGTAAAATCTACCATACCGACCGACCGACCAAACTTTTAATGTTTCGGCTTTAATATAATAGTATAGATATATTTAAATTTTGAAATTTCCGATCCGATTTAAACAGAAATGGATATCCAAACCTGAAGGAGAGAAGACCAAACTTGCACTTACATTGCATACTTCTTTGATCAAATTTAAACAAAGTAGGGAGCTAGTAATCGAAAAAGGGTACTCTGATTAAACAAGCTTTAGGCTTAACCATCTCAGTCTTATCAGATCATTCTTTTTAGTTATACATTCACAATTTAAGTGTCAGTTTGGTGTCATCTGCAGCAAGAAAAGTAGTAGCACTTGTTCCGTTAACAACTGAAAGTGACTGCGAATCTTTATGGATATGGAAGGATGACTGAGCTGCTGCTGCTGATAAGGAGCTTGGCTGGTCAGCAAAGTGAACAGGAACCTTAATGTAACCACCCTTTGGATCACACAAGTTTCCATGTTTCGGAGCTGCTTCTGCTGATAAGGAGTTTGGTTGCTGGAATAATCCCCGTTGCAGTTCTAATCTGTCTTTCTCCTGACCCTTAACTTTCATCTGATTAAGTTGTGATTTTAGGAAGGGAATGTCAAAAGTAAACGCAGTGGAGGATGATCCTGATGATATCCCCTGAGGACACTGCTTTGCATGTGAAGAGGACATTACGTTGTTGTTACTGCTGCCACTGATCATCATTATTCCTCCGCACCTATCACTTTGATCGTGATTTTTATCTGCTGGATTGACTGTGCCTTGATACTTGGAAGTCAATCTACTACTAAAACTTGAAAACCCCATGCTCCATGGAGATGATGTGGTCCCGATGGTTGTAATTGTCGACTCTTTTGCTTTGGATCTAGAATGCCAGCCCTCTACGTCTTGTAAGGGAGGCACTCGAATACTTGATGTTGATGCATGTTTTCCAATAGTGCATACGCTGTCAATCAACTGCCGATTATTGGAACTGCTACTATTGTTATTTATCATCCCTAAAGATGGACAGCTTTCTAATCTTAGATCCAAATTACAAGGTTTGTTGCTACCATGGTGTTTCTTCTTTCGCCTTTTACTTGCTTTGTCACTTCCGTTTAAATTATCCTTATCATACGATCTCTCATCAAGGCTGGGAGCGCAGATAGTATCACCAGGCACTCCAATTTTATTAAGGTGTCTCTCTGTTCTATCGTGATCAGCATCAGGCCACTTGTCTTTTAAAAGGTCGTTTCTTGGGTTTATGACAGTGTCGTTCTCGTTATGGATCAGGTCAACTACTTTTTGAGCAGAGGATGTATTGGTCATGATCTCGGCTTCCCAACCACTCAGGACAGAGTCTCGTATCTGACCAACTTTGTCTTGAGTGCCATTTAGCTTCTGTCTGGCAACCATTTGTGCTGTTGGTCCTAAATCTTTAACAAACAACATTAAGCTTTTAATGTAGCTAATATCATTCTGATTCACCTAATTAGAGAAAGTAGAAGGCACATGATCAGTCTATGTATGTCAGTAGTATATGTATGTTTACAGAAATGAAACATAAACGATCTTGAAGTCTTACAAGCAGAAATGGTCTCGGATCAGCATACAAGTGCGCAAGTCTCGACTCTCTAGTATTGGCAAAAAGCATCTCAGGAGTACATGTGCTGCGTCTATCTGGTATATCAAGATTAGATCCAGTATCATCTGGAGCACCTAATAAGAAGATCTCAGATGTTGAGAGTCGGGAATTTTGTGCGTGCTAAATAAGATTTTTCAGAATAGAGCTAAATTTTTTTATTTTCAGAATAGGATTCATAAGGTGCTAGTTGATAAGCAGAATCTAATGATATATCCATCAGAGAGCAGCCATGAGGAAAATAGGCAGAACATGATAATAATAATAATAGTAGAAGGCTACATTTCCGATTACTTAATTAGGATTTAGGGTGCTATAAAATTTTTCAAGATATTAAGTTGGAATCCCGTAAGCATTTTCCAACTCAATCATCACCAAAGGTACCATGTAGTGAAGGAGCGCTGTTATGCTACTTTAAAAAGTTCCAGAACCTTACCCGAGAATAAATCATACTGATTGAAACGACCCCCTGTCCTAGCAACTGAAGGGATTCCTCGCAGTTTTCTCCTGGAAGTTGATGAATGGCTACGTTTTTGCTTGGAGATGTCATTGGTCACACTGACAGTTCTGAAATTTGTACTAGTTCTAGTGTTTGAGTTGAAGGCACATTCTTTTGCTTTGCCCTGACACCTCCTTCCAGATCTTCTTCTAGTACCCGAGAATTCCGATTCAAAGTTTTCCGGATCAGTCTTCAGAACATAAAAAACCTTCTGAGCAAGTTCATCCATAGCACGGCCCTGTACATTATCGGACGTTATTTTTTCCACATAGCTGAAGACTGAAGTAAATAATGACTTGTTACACTGGATATGTGTTTCCAAATAGTTTGAGAGAGTTGATCGATAAGAATACCTGTCTGTAATATGTGGTTCCTGGAGAATTATAACTCATTGCATTCCCAGATATCAAAAATACATCGTGCTGCGTAGACATCAACAATAAGATGGTATCTAACAGTTTTATACATGACTGATTAACAAAGTTATAAAAATATTTACAAAATAAACAAAGTGATGAATATATAGTTGAACTTGAACATAATAAGAAATATGTACATAAAACCTTAGCAACATATGTACATTGATTTTTTGAGTAATCAGAAGTGTAAACAGTAAGAAAAGTGAGCAGTTGTGGAAAAATGGAGCAAACCTCAAATTGTTCAAATGTTGCATACATTCCTTCATGTAGTTTAGCCCTCATTGTGCCAAAGTCCATGGGTTCTTTAATGATTTTGTGGTAATCTCCAACCTTAAAGAAACACAACATCTTGTCCTATTTAATACTAGATAAGAGATAATCCATCACATATTATGGTTGATGAGCTTTGTAGCAGAAAAACAAACCTTTTCGGGGTCAACTGGTTCGGCAAATATTTCGTATGTATCTCTCCTAATATCATGTAGAGAATACAATTAAAGGACAGATATTTGCAATGATTATTAAACCATCATTCGGATGTTTCTTTTATCATATAGTGGTTACCTGAACTTTACCGGAGATAATAGTAGGAGAAAACTGACCTTTGCAGCACATCAAGAATCAGTTCTAATGTATGCTTTTCCGGAAAAATTTCAGCACAAAATGGTTGACCTGATATTAGGAGTAAGTTTAACTTTGATATGATCATATATCCCGTTGCTATGGATGTTCAAAGCTCATATTAAATTGTACTTGGCTGGAGTATCAAAATCTTGGCTCGACAAAAATGTAGGACTCACCTCTACTGGCAGATGACTGGTTTTCTTGATTTGGTTTTTCTTTTCCCTGCATACAAGATTTCAGCCTAAATGTAAGTCCAAAACTCGTATAATGAAAGCCTGAATGCTCTGTAAGGAGCTCTAGTAGTATACAAGAAGTAAAGTAAGTAAATAGGGGAGGCAAACCTGTTTAGTTTTAGAGGAATCAGAATCATCAACTGCTGAGTCTAGTTGTTTTCTCTTAGTCTTGGCTCTTGTCCTGGAAGGCGGACCATTCTCCTCTCCGTTACTGCATTCATGTAGCTCCTTGGCATTTAGACTCGGTTGAGAAGCCTCATTCCGCCACACATCCTGCCTGCAGGGTCCTCCTCCTTTTACTTCCATCTTTCGGCCTTTCTGTATCAACCTATGACATCAAAAAATTTGTGTCACATCCTAATTAAGTAGATTAAAGCATATTTATATACCTACAAACACAATTGCAAGAAGCTTAGCTTGTTCAAATTGCTATATGTATGGCCTCTACCACTGGAAACATATATTACGTATTTATTACTATGTACTTTATTGGAGGATTCTTTACTTGGTAAGGGAAATACAACATTATACACTCTATATCTGCATCAAAATGCTATCTTTTAATTTCAATTTCTTCCTTATATGTCAAATTGTTGCGCCACACGCACACTTCTGTATTACCATAATTTCTTTGATTTGAAACAAAGTACTGATTTTCGAAATAATATTTATAGACTATGATAAGCTTTTCTTTTAGGGGTGGATCATGCCATTACTGCAAACTTCACAGCTTGACTATACATTCATCTCCTTAAACAGCCGAACGAATCAATTAGTCACATGTTCAAAACTCCGAAAACCTCTTTTTCTTTTATGTAGTTATATATTTTTTAGAGGGAGTGCGACATTGGAATTCAAACTCATGATCCTGTCATAGCAAAGAATGAATCTTTTTTCTTTATCATAGGAAACCGACCTCTTTGTGGATAGCAATGGTAATATTGCACACATACTCATATTCGACAACCTTACCCAGTTGTTCGTACAGGGAACGTTGTGCACCAGGTAAGACGGAGAAGTAGTTTAAAAGGCGTAATAATTTAACCAGGTTCTGGAGTCTACACTGGAAAATGCAGCAACAATAACACGGCAGCGTTTCGACACCCAATATGGCCAACCCATGTCAAATGCGGTGTCTAAATATTTGATGGTTAACTGGAAGATCATCCAATTTTTTCCCCTTGACTTCTGTCACTTGTAGAAATAAAGATTGGGGTATCAAGATCTGCCAGTATCACTAGAAGAAATCAAACAACATATTTAACATTCATAGAAATTGCAGTAGTAGCTCAACCTAACTAGATCGCGAGCGTAGGACCAGATTCGTTAGAAGTAACTACGATATTCTCTTCTAATTTATGAGATGCAGGAGGAAAACAGACATGTAAACTTTGCATACATACCAAAATATTCAAATCATCTTGCTCCCTTTGTTATTAACATTAATCCATATAGGTAGATCTTTTACAACCAGTTCCGGTTTCAACCATTGAGGCATCGTGAAACGACTGATTTCATTTATGACATGCCTAGTACAGTGAAAATGGCAAGCATAGAACATGTAATAAGTTTAGAAAACCACCATGTATATAAATATTCCTAATTCGACACTACTTTCTCAAATTCATTGCTTTCTCCAAGTCTACAAAACCTGATCAAATTCTTGCAATCTGGTTAAAAGCCTAAATACCCCTGGCAAATTTCCTTTCACCAATGACTTACCTGCAACCCCTTATCAACTCAAATTACGAAAGAAGATCAGGAAATAGTGACAATCCAAGTTATATACGTATTAGATAATGCAATAACTGTATAAAAGCTTTGGACTTGCATTCAGTTAAAAATTAAATATATATCGATCTAACTTTTCTGCATTTCCAAATGTTTAACATTCATACATCCAGATAGATACTGAGTTTACCAAGAGTTATATTTCGTTGCTCTTATTCAAACTGCATTTTACCACAATCGTTGTGGGTGTCTGTACAGTTTTGAATAATTCAAGCTGCAAAATATATGATTCTCATAATCTCATCTATAATAGTTAGGTTTAGCATAAGGCTGACAGTTATGCAATAGGAATTAGAAATAGTTTGTTCTTTTCCATTCTTCATTGCGAGGAATTTCCATAGTAATAGAATCGTACTAATATCAAGATAAAGAACATTCATACGCTAGAAGGAAATGAAGAGTAAACCTAGGTGTTTCGGGCAGCAAATTAAATATTTGTCTCCAACATCATCAATTAATATCTGTAGTCATCTAGTACCTTGGTTCAATGTCAGCATGGTTGTGGTTTATTGTGATGCAAAAAAACTCTGCTACAAGTGTAGAGACAAGATCTATGACTTCCAATTCTATCAATCTTTACTGTCAATACAAAAAATTCCGAAACAAGAAGGTATGATAAAGTAAATAGATCTATCATGGTTTAACTAAAATTAATATCCATCGCCTGACAAAAAAAGAATTAATATCCATAGGGTTCATGGTAACCTTCAAAAATATTTCTTTTAGAACAGTTCCCAAAAGACATGATGTAGCTAGTGCCTAAAGTTTAAAGGTTTTGTTGAATCTAGAAAATGACTAAAACTTAATTTAAAAAATTATAAAATCACCACATCCAGAGGATGTTGCCTCCTTTGAATCCGTTTTGTAAGAAGCTCTGTTCTCCTCACAATTTCCACTCGATCCCTAGAATCAGAGGTAGGGCGTAGGCTTTCTATATACCGAGGTTTACGAGTATAAAAAATAAACCTCTGAAGCATGGGAGCATGCCTAGCAAGACAAATTGCAAGCTCGGCAGCAGATGCACATCCATCATATCCAAGGTACTCTACAACCTTAAGGTGCTGATGGCAACGTATTGCATTTTCTTGAGCATAGTTTGGGGCTGAAATTTCCCTTGTCATATCTAGCTGTTTGTAACAGTCACACATTATCTGAAAACCAGCATAAATTCGTGTCAATACTGCATGCCATGCCAACTTCAAAGAAAAAAGTGCATCATTTGAACTTAAAAATTGATGATTGTTCTCCATGCCAAAAATTACAAATGGTGCAGTAGAATTTATGACAACAAAAGGTGCTTGAGTACAGGAAATCCACAGGATGATCCTAGTAAAGCTCATGGGTTTCTCAATAGTGTTGTTTGTAGAATACTTGTATAGGAGCATAAGATATAAACTTCTTAAATAAAAATAATCTATTTTCTATCATATACGAAGCACTAGTTAAGAGTTGAGAGCATATAATCAGAAAACAAAAAATCAAATTTGAAAAACTATATATAAAAAGGTGCGTTCAACCTTCAACTTGAATGTATGCAACAGAGGACACGCCCCTATCAAGGAGGTCGATCGAATGAGGTCACTGTGGCCAGAGGTGGATACTATCTCCAATTGCTGAACATTAGCAAAATTTGGAAATTGACTATATACAGAGTGTTCCTATAAAATTAAAATTAATCAAAAGCATTAATGCCGGGCACAGGCACAAGTACTCTAGTCTGAGTAACATAAATTACTGTTTAATTGAACAATTAGCAACACATACATAATGACAAGCAGTAAACTAACCCTTTTCCAACCAACAATGTGCCAGCGAATTGACAGCTTTTTAAGCTGGGAAGAGAAGCCAGACAGGGTATCCAGATCCTGAAAAATGTGAAAACAATATACCCCTCCAAAAGTAGCTTCTACCAACGATGGAACACTACGATACTCCACATCTAATTTAGACTCATATATTATAAATGAAGTAAGATTTGGAGCAGTTAAACAGAGCACTTCAATGTTAAGTAACTTTAAGCTGCCAAAAAACTCCAAGTGTTTCAGTTGAAGGGACGAAACAACAAGTTTTCGGTGGTTTTTGGAAGAGGCGGCGCCATCGTTAGCGCTGGCCTGACAGTGGTGAAGCGATAGACGCTGAAGATTAAGACAGTTAGTAAAAACCCATTGTACGAAAGGTCCTTTTATAGTCACTGACCTCAAGTTAAAAGATGTGAGTGTAGTAGTATTGAGAGTCAAGGCAGGATTGCTAGAAAAGATGTTGGAATAATCGATACTTGGAGTAACAGCTACAAAGTCGAGGTCCAAATTGCGAACCTCTTTACCAAAGGCGAATTTGAGCCAATTGTGAATATCAGCAGCATAAGAATTATTAACAGGAAACTGTATTCTGAATGTATCGAGATATGGAGCTTGATTCGCAGTTATAACGCGGTTAACCCTGTCAACAAATTTATCTATTTCAGGTTGGGCAAAACATATACACTTTAGAGTGTTAGAAGTTTCAGGGTCGTCGAAATCAAGATCCTTGAGTTGAGTCCAAACATGTGTCCACCTCTTGGAAAGAAGGGAGGTTCTTGCCGCTGTTTTCATATCAGCAACTAAGAAAAGCACGTAAACGAGCAAGTCATCAGATAAATTGCTTATTAAATCAACACGATCATCATCAACAACCTGATCATCTTCGTCGAGATCAATGTGATGAATGAACCTTCTCTTCTTCTTGTTTACCGTGGTAGCATATTCTTGACACATATCATGGACAAATGCCCAAGCTTTCATGGCACTAGAATGTACTTCACGGCACAACCTGGCAAGTAAATAAGGCGAGATGGTGGCATAAATCCACGAAAGGACAATGGCATCTTGTCGACGCCAGAGAGTGGTGTCATCATCATCAAAACTAGTAATTAGACTGACATCAGGTAATGGGGGAGTAGGAACAGTTGGATCAATGTGATGGAGAAGATTATAAGCCCGAGCCGCGTCACGAAAAACAGTAGACCAAGAAGAATATTGGACACTGTAAAGATCAAGAACAACAGGTATCAGATTCTTGATGTACATGTATTTGGGAGGAACAAAACTCTTATCATTCATATTTTTCATTCTTGGTAACCATAATTCGTCCCCTAAGTTTTCGATGGAGCATTCAACTAAAACATTTGGGGGATTCATGGTGTTTATGAGAATAGTTATTACCCACTGGCCACTATGCATGCATGTAGTAGATACCTCTGTCATTCTGTATGAACTGAACCCTGATTATAAGCCGCTGATGTTTCCGTTGCCTATGGGATTAGGGCTTTATCATGTATATAGTTAAATGTTTGAAAATATAGAGAAATGCGGCAATCCAGAAAATTATTAATGTTTAAAGAATAGTATTTATTAGCTTAAGATATATTCGGGAAAAAAAATGTTCCAAAGAAAATTCAAAATACCATGCGTCTTGCATTTCTACATCAGAATGCAATCTTTCAATTTCAGTTTCTTCCTTCTGTGTCAGATTGTTACTTTACACACACAGTCCTGTATTACCATAATTTCTTTGATTCGAAACAAATTACTGATTTGGAAATAATATTCTTACACTATGAAAAGCTTTCTTTTTTCTTTCAAATAATAAAGCTTTCTTTTAGTAGTAGATCATGCCATTGCAACAAATTTCCACATTCGTCTCCTTAAATCAGTTAGTCACATGTTCAAAACTCCAAAAACCTCATGATCTTTTATATAAAGTTATATATTTTTATAGTGAGCCTGAGAGTGTGAATTCAAACTCATGATCTTGTCACAGCAAAGAATGCATTGTGGATGACAATGGTAATATTGCACACATCCTAATATTCGACAACCTTACCCTGCTGTTAGTCCAAGGAACATTGTGCACCAGGTAAGATTAAGAAGCAGGAAGTAGTTTAGAAGTTGTTAAGCAGTTTCTTAAGTCTACACTGGAAAATGCAGCAACCATAACAAGGGAGAGTTCGGACATCCAATATGGCCCAACCCATGTCAAATGCGGTGTCTAAATATTCTATGGTGAACTGAATTATAATTCATTTTTTTCCCCTTGACTTCTGTCACTCGTAGAAATTAAGATTGTTTTTCTTCAAAAAACCAGAGGTATCTAGATCTGGCAGTATCACTAGAAGAATCAAACATCATGTTCAACCTATATAGAGATTGCAGTATGAGCTCAGCCTTACTAGATCAGGAGCATGGGATCAGATATGTCATAAGTAACTATGATATTCTCTTCTTTATGAGATGCAGGAGGAAAACAGACATGTAAACTTTGAATATATACCCCAATAATCAAATATTCTGGCAGTTGAACTAGTATTGAAAGTGCCCCATACATGCAAATCTAATCATCTTGTTCCCTTTGTTATTAACATTAATCCATATAGATAGATCTTTTACAACCAGTTCTGATTTCAACCACTGAGGCATCATTAAACGACTGATTTCACTTACGATAAAACTACAATTCAACAATTTACAGCTGCTGCATCCATCACACTTCATACAACACCGAGTTAGCTCTAAAAGAGTAAGCTGAGATAGAGAATTATCCATCCAGCCATAGAGAAAACGGCAAATATGTGAACCCAGAACAAGATAGCAGCTGCCTCCCTCCCACAGCCTCTTAGATTGGCCACAGCACCTGCAAAGGAGGAGATGCCATTAGTTTACCATGTCTTCATAATCCCGGGAAGCACTGCTATCAACAGTAACTGGATTTGTAGTTATTAATTTAAATTCTAGTCTATGACTCGAAGCTAGCTAAATTCATGCAAACATATCGTTAACATGTGCACATGAAGGAGAAAAAGAACTGCACTAATTTTAAGGGTTGAACATTATAATTACTAGATACTTAAATAAGGGATAAATTGATATTGTGGTTTAAGTTTTTCTGAAGTCACCTATGCAAACCAAAGATTTTTTCAAGTCATCTATGCAAACTAATAAAAATATGAAGGGCCCTGGTAAAACTTAAAATATAAAGATATTTTACCAATTTTTTTTAATTAAAAATATATAAACATATGTAAAAAACAAAAGCATACATTCATAAAATAAATTAAAAATAATAGCATATTTTGTACAATATATGCTATACTATTATAATATTAAAGCCGAAAGGTTGGTAGTCGACCAGTTAGTCGTTAGTAGTATGTAGGTTGGTCAACGGGAATTAAAATTAACAATTAACAAAAAAAAATATGGCCTTTCAAAAATCAGATCTTAAATAGTAATATTATGAATAGTTTCTTTTTGCGAGCCGGATTCAAATAATAAAAGAATAAGTATTTTTATGATAGGATCTTAGATTTTACAGTATAATTGACATATATGTCAACTGGTATTTATTATATATTCAATCATATAACTCGGGAATGGGATTGATTTTACCAGAAAGCACAGATGTTGGCATTGTGTGCTGGAGGAGAAGGACGAATTTGAACATCTTATCACCAGGTGGGAGGAAGCCAAGCTTATCAGCCAAAGTTACAATGCCAAGTCCGGTTGGGGGAACCAGAACAAGTCGCGCAAATATAATAGCAGCAGTTGTCTTAAGACCGAGTTTTGAACTGCCAGGCCCTGTATGTAAACCAACAAGCACTCTTATAGATTAGACCCAGCTCCCAGAAAAAGAAAAAGTTATTAAACACAAACAAAGAGTTTAAAAAGGAAAGTCGCATTCAAAATCCTGCAGGTGCTAAGGAGCATTTAGATAAGTGCACAATACTGGAGAGCATTTTTCAATGCAAATTATTTTGGACCGCAGTATCAAGTTAAAGACACTTTGAAGAATAATAAGATTACGTACCATCAACAAGGTTTCCTCCTAGGGCCAATAAAATGCATGGTATCATGGCTTCCCTGAAAATTGAACGTAACATTAGATTCTTGAACATAACATTTATATTCTTCTCGTCAAGAATTATATATAATAGTTTTATAAAAATACTCATGCAACACACATGTTCATCTGTCACAACACATAGGTTGTATAAGTAAAAAATTGATTAAAATTAGGCAGCAATCTACTGGATGCTGAAATTAGGCAGCAATGATCAGGAATCTATAAAATCATGTGTATGCACAAAATTGAATGGAATGAAAACACACACAGGGAGGATTTGAATATGTTGCACATTTGACATAATAGTCTACCAATGAAAAACATGTCAAGAAAGAGCAAGCCTACCCAAGTATCAGGCAGCTGTCTGTGAAGAAGTAAAGCGGAGCATCAGGTGTGAAGATCAGTCCCTTTAAAAATGGTACAGTTCCTATTCCCATGGCTAGTACCTGTAGCAAACACAGAGATAACTGGTCAGAAGAAAGAAAAACCAGATTTTGGCTTCCGCTGTAGGTGGTATTCTAGCTGCCGTACGGGTTGAAACATGTCGATTATTAACGCTGTGGACTTGCCTCAATTTGGCAACGAATGTGGTTGTGGAATTTAGCTATACATTGCTGACTTTGGTGCTTGGGTCACTTGGTTTATTGTTGGACAAAGTCTTCTGTTGCAACTAAAGCTGTGTTGTATCTCACATAAAATGAGAATTGTTTTCTTTACCTCCGAATATGTTAATATGGGATCACTGGTGTATGCGAAGGGTTGGGGCCTTGGGGTGTTTAATCGAAAAAAAGTGCTATAGTATTATGTGATGTGACTCACAATCAGGACAATCACTAATTTGTTTTTGGTCGGGTTAGCAGCAAAGACCAATAATTGTTAATGGGGCTGCGAGTTCTTGGTTAACGCACTATATGCGAGTTGTAGACTGTTTGATTGCGGTTTGGGTTAACATGTGAGTTGCAAAGTTGTGTTTAAGGCTTTAGCAACTTTCTTTTGTTGTGTCGTAAATTCGGTTTCCGGATTTAATTAATCTAGTTATCCAAGTTTTAATACTAGAGTTTCCACGTCAGACAGATATGTGAATCGGTGCAACAATTTTGAGTAGTTTTTGGCGATTGTAGGGATATGATAGGGAGTTACGTGACACAGTTTCTGTTTTCTTGGCTCCTACCAGGAACAGTAGTTGTGATTTCTGAGGTGACGTGTTAGTGAGTTTGTGAATAACCTTGGGGACCTGCAGTTCTCATTACACTCTGCCAGTCTATCTCGTCAGATTTCACACTTAAACAGGTAGCCGGTATTGCTAGCTAGGTGCTAATCCTTTTGGGATGAGCTCTGTTTATGATGATGTTTGATTACGGTAAGGTACTCATTTTCATGAGCAGATATTCCACATGTAGCTGATGTGGTTTGATTTTCTAATCGGAAAATACATTTATCAATGTTCTGTGGCTGAAGGACCTGAGAAAGCAAAGGAGTAGAGCTACCACTTCTGGTTTGTAACAGTTTACTTTAAAGTTTGATGAAACTGCCAGCCCCTATTGGAAGAGGTACATGAGAAGGCCAATTGCCACTATGTGCCCAGAGTCTGTGATCAGACTCCTTGTGCTAATAAGAGCTTTTTATAGGGAGAGCAAATGCAAAGCTGCTTATTATTAAGCATATAACGTGCTAATATAGTAGTATTTTTAATCCAAAAAGTTTTATTTAACATCAATATCTATAAATATATGCACATGGGGGGATTGAATAAAAAATATAAAATAAATTGGTTGTCACTTTTGAACTTACAGAAGCAATGATAGGAGGCTGAAGGATTTGCTTGAGCTTTAACTTCTCATAAAGAAAATGTAGTAAGCTTTTAACCTGCACAATGGAGCTTATCATGAGGATATATTACAAACTGACCGATAATTTAAATGATAGAATAAGGTAAAACACAAATAAATAATATAGCTAAGAGTATAGAAAAATCTTTATCTTCATAAGCTGGCGTAATTCATGTTTGCACAAAGTAACGAGGCAATTTTATATAACTAATTAAGGCACTCGTTATTTATTTGACTGGGCAAAATATTTACGAGTGAAAAAGTAGCAATGTTAAACGTCTATCGAACTGGAAACGACACGCTTCAAACACAAAAAACGAAGGAATGCGCAAATTTATGCAAAAAGACTTAACTACTCTTAAGTAAGTAACAGAATCCTTGTTGCATCCATTTCGGTTTATCCCTAAAAAAACTCATGTATATATGTACACTTTCAAATATTTTTCACCATTTCTAATTTTTTTTAGGAAAGAAAAATCATGTGTTTTCTCTCATTTGAAGTTGTGCTTTGAAATCAACACTTGTAGTTTCTGTGGATTTACACCTTCCGCAACACTGAAAGGTATATTGTACCAACATGAATCTCCCAGAGCCAAACTTGTTCACCGTTGTTATACTATCGAGAATGATAATGTCAGTTTATATACATTCTGTTCTCGTGCGAATATTCCCTTTTTTAACGAATAGCTTGTTCACCTCTCTTTCTTTCCCTTCCAGTACGTGTCTATATTTTTATTATATGAAGAAGTGACTTCACGGCAAGGGCTGCATAAATATTTAATTCTAAACAATACTAAGGCAAACGCCCCCCACCTAGACACAAGCACACCTGTTATCACTTTTCTCTTGTTTGTTTTGCTAAATTAAATGTAACATGCATTATTGAAGGAAATATTAATAAATTAAAATATTTGATTCTGACCTTTCCTCTTGCTGAAGCACTTGAATCTGTTAACTCAGATTCTTCTACAAGCAACGGAACCTGCACTGGAGAACTATCCCTGGCAGGGATCTTTAGGGGAAGAGCACGTTCTTCCACGTCAAAGGTCCCCTCCGGAGGAGGTGCTAACATATGGAATACATAGGTATACAGGACAATTGCACCAACCTATATACATAAAACAGAATGTATAGTTGTTAGTTCTCAGATTAGACAAATATAAGCTTTTATAAAGTATACAGAACAATTATCCCTCCTATCGGAAAAAAAACAAAAAAAAACATAATGATGACTCAACATATGCCTTCATCTTGTACAATAATCCCTTTTCCAGATGAAACATTACAAAATAAAACCTCACATCTGCAGTATATACTTGCCTTCTTCTCTGGCCATGATGTACAAGTTAAGCCTTGATAAATGAATACCCTTTGGATTGGAGAATTTTATTCATTTATCGAGATTCGAGGTTATAAATAAAATGTCCTATTATGTTGGTAACGGAAAAAATTATTCATTTGAAGGGGTTTTTCATTCATCGAATATTCACTTATGAGGTTCTGCTGCATATTGTAATCAACTAGTTGCCAATGAGTTACCAATTTGTCAACTTAGACACAAAAGTATATTCGAGATTCTTTTAAAGTGAATATCAAAAGTGAGACAAGTGATGTCGGATCACACACTTAAGATTTTAATAAACATTCCATACAGGCGCAGCTATACTAAAGTAATCACTTTAATACTAAATAAAGTAAAGGGTAACTCAATATTACGACACAAAATTAGAGTGTGCTGCATCATTTCAATCAAGAAGGGAACAAGATGGATCTATTGATGATTGAAAAGGGAGCATAATAGAGTTTTGTAGCCTACCCATTGGCCAAATGATATGTAAGCATTCCCATCTCGAGCACATTGATCTGAGTCACCAAAGGGGTTTGATTTATCCCGACATAGAGCAGCAATCAAAACAAGTGGCACGTTCCCAATGTTCCCTGTATCCGAATCAATTTTAGAATCACGGAACAGATCAAAATCACGTGACGTTTGAGTTGGAGAAATAATAGTAATAGCTTACCATTTTTTAATTTAGAAAACTCAATCTCAAGCTTACAGATAACGACATAGGAAAATATATAGTAAATATCATGATTATATAGGTAGACAAATATATAGAGCATTATAAAGAGTTTGAAAGTGATGTAACATACAGTGAAACCTCTATTAGATAATAATGTTGGGATCACAAAATTTTATCAATTTATAAAGGTATCATTTATTTGAAATATTACTATCTGTTATTTAAGGTGAATTGTACAAAAAATAACAAATACTTCATTTCTTGAAACTAATAAGAAATAAAGCTTCACATGTACACAATAATAACTCATATTGTACAACCTGCTTAGTTTATATAACTATAAAAACACTTGGAGGTACGGTAATAGTACCAAATTGATGCTAGTATAACATTTCCTACTAGGTTTTAGAATCTTACCAATTCCAATCTGTATAATAGTGAACTTGAAAAAAGGGTATGGTGGTTGGATGACGGTAGCAACAAGTAAGCCTATTAGTGACCCTGATATTGTAGCAAGAATTACATTGAAAGGAATAAACCACCTGTAAAATGAAGAGCAAAATATGTAAAAACCAAATATAAAATGTACTCACAGTAACACATCACACATGCATAACTACTTGTAAACGTGCATGGACATAGTGCTGTTTCGAGTTTTATTTGAATGCGCTGATATAAAACTTTAAAATTCCATACAACCGAGCCCATAACAAAGACGCACACAAACACGTACTCTCTCCCTCTCTTCATCTCACGTGTAAATTTGTTCTCCATACTATAAAAGCTAATTTGAATCATTTATTATACAACTATAAACAGTTTAATACACTATAATTATAAATTTAATCTAAGTACTTGGTCAAATAAGGCTCTTTAAGAGTTTTATTTGATAAAATAATCAAATGACACAAAATATTTAGAGTTTTAAGTCTTCCTCTGATCCCTGAACCTCACAGAGGCAAGGTTCACCTATACTGAACCGAAAGGAGTACTTTCTGTAAAATGTAAATTCATCACACAGTTGTTTGTAAAGTAGAAGTATACATATAGGATATGATCACATTCAACAACAGTTGCAAGTGATGATATAATTTAATTGCAAGAAACATACATATATATATATATATATATATATATATATGATTACATTCAAAGCACGTGCATTTTTGTTTAGCAAAAAAAAAAGTATGATTACATTCAAAGCACGTGCATTTTTGTTTAGCAAAAAAAAAAAGCACGTGCTTTTTACGGGAAACTAAACAAATTCTATACTTGAGGTAATGACAGTATATATTTCTTATCTTACCACTGCAGCATTTTCTCCCAAGTGATTGCTTGTCCAAGTTGAGAGAAGATTAAACATGGTAGGAGAAGTGAAAAGACCAACTGCATCATGTAGAAGGTGTCAATCAGCAATTACAAAGCAATGTCGCATTTAACAAGTTATCAACAGAAAAGATATAACTTGTTTAAGAGAGATCATACGCGATTTGTAAGTATCTTAAGAGTAGAGAAAACTTAATTTGCAAAATTTGCAGAATTTATCATCAATCACTTTGACAGGCTTGTAAAACCAAAACATATATATCATACACCACTATTAAACCATTTTCTGACAACAAATGTCTCCCTGATTCACTATCAGTCCAAAGAATTTGTAAAAATAAGAGTATCCTATGATCCGAACATAGAAAGATAGTCTACGATTTACAAATATAAATAGATTTAACTAATTATACAAATTCAAAATAAATTTACCTAAAAATACTTATAGGATAAGTAGTATGTCTAAAGTTTGAAAGCTAAAATGCTTTGCATACAATCAGAAGCATATATGTATACATACAAGTGAAAAAGCTAGTTGTTATCATAGCAAGCAAATACCAATAAAGAACATTAAAGTAATAAATTAGAACAGCATGATTACCCCATTAAGAAGCTTCCTTCCGCTTGCAGGCAAGATATTAACATACTTGGAAGCCATAAGAAATCCCATGAAGCACATAGTAAAGACTTTCGCAATAGGCAAGACTGCAATCTTAATACTCCCAAGCAAAGATTCTCCCCCACGAGTTTCCACCAACACCTCGGAAAGAAATCTCCCCAACATTTTCGGATACAACCAAGAAAACCAATCAAATTTTCGGGAAAATCACCCTTTAGTTAAAACCCTCAAAATTACTAATAAAACTGAGATTCTGAGCAGCTCAAAATCCCAGCTCCAAAATCAAGAATCCCAAAAGCAGTAACCTTTTACCTCAATTTAGAAATTCTTTTAAAGGGGTATCAAATTTCAGATTCTGCAATATAACTCAGAAAACAATATCACTAAAGATCACTAAAAAGCATCAAAGATGCAAACTTTAACAACACAATCACGAGAAAATAAAAATTTGCAGTTAAAAGCAAAAAATAATAAATTGAAAAATAAAAAGAAAAGGGAAGGAGAAGGGTGGCTTACCAGGCAAAGCAAAGCATCAAAATCTCGAAAGGTCTATGCTACGTATGCACTTAAAAAAGAGAAACACATCAAACATATACATACATGTGTTGTATGTATATATGGGTATGTGTCGTTTGTTGTGTTTGATGTGTATGGAGTAGTATATATACTGACAAATATTACACACGGCTCTTCTGTATCTAATGCCTCGCTTTCCGCTTCTTGATCCAACAACTATTTCTAAGTCGGTTCTATTCTATGTTCTGTCTGAATAATTCCTTTTTTTTTCTTAATATTGTTTGAGAACAAATGTTGAGGTGGATCCAAATATTTTTTTTTATAAATATTCTAAATACTAAAATAATATATTATGTAAAGTGTTTTAAATATAATTTTTGAATATATTTGATAATAAATTAGGTAAGATAGAAACTTTAAATTATAAAGAATCTTTAAATTATGTATCGAGAGAAAATTTAGCAGAATATTAAGATAAAAATTTTAGTCTTCTGCAATAATAAATATTTATAAAATAAATATAATTTTTACTGGAAGAAAGTTTAGGAATATATCAAGATGGCACTTTTAGTTTTCTACATTAACAAATAGTTATAAGGTTATTGTAATTTTTAGTGTTTATTAATTCGAGAATTTGTGAAAATTAGAAAAATAAAAAAAAAACGATTTGAGTCTCATCTTCTCCTTATATAATAGAATATTGATATTGATTTAAATTAAATTATAAAAAGAAGAAGAAGTCATACATTATTTTATACCCTTTCTATTCTGTATGTCCAAAATTATTGTGCACATCCAGCTAATATGGTAAATTAAGTGTAAATTATGTTAAATCATATATTAAATAATTCATTTTTTTTAACTAAGAATTTATGTTATTTGATTGTATAAAATTGAATTTATTATTAGTGACAAAATAAATGGGACCAAAAGAGTATTCAATTCGAAAATGAGGGTACCATATATATTAAGTCTATATTTATTTTTGTTATAAATTTAATTATATTTATTTTATTTAAAATGATTGACTCGATATGATAATTGCTCAATCAATTATTTAGTTATTTGTAGTTTTGTACGCAAGTGATAGCAATTGTGAACTGATAATATGAACAAAAAGTTAATTTCCATAATTATATATGTTCGTTCAATAATTAAAATGAATCATTACTTTTCTCCCGGTAGTTAAATACAAGTCCCACGGGACACGACTTAAACTCCATTTGGAAAATCTTATTTTTCATAAATAAGTTACTTATTCTGAAAAAAAAGTATGTAAATATGTACTTTTTTTCTGAAATAAGTAACTTATTTTTGCAAGATAATGAATATTTAAACTCCACATACACATTTTTTTGTAAAAAAATTAAGTAAATAAAAAATTTATTCCGAAATAAGTAACTTATAAGTTCGAGTTAAGATTTGGCAAACGGGACCTTAGTTTGATGAAGAATAGTTGGTATAAAAAAAATTGTTTTATAATTTCAAGAATCTTGTTTGTTTACAATGGAAGATGATCACGAGCTAGGGGTGTACACAAGTCGGGTTGATCGGGTAGCATTAAAATAATCCAACCCATTTTAAATTGGTTTGAAAATTTTAAACCAAATTCATGAAAATTAAATTTATAACTCAACCCAATTTTTTATAGGTCGGGTTGCTTAAGTATAAAAGTTAAATAAACAAGCTAGTTTTGCAAAAGTATAATCAACCCAAAATGCAAGAAAATACAAGAAGAACAAATACATAGTCTGATCTGAATTCTGACGTACCAAATGCAACATAACTGAATCAATAACAAGTTAACAACACAATCTTGATTCAACATGCGCAAAATAATACGGTCATGAGTCATCCATCTCGAATACATTCTAATTAGTAATAACATAAGTTATCACACACATCAAAAGAAATCAAAAGAAATCGATTAAACATAGTCTTAAGAGTACATAAACTAAAATAGAAACACTGATAGTCGATAGATCACACATCAATGATATTGATATCCTTTGTCGCAATCTTCTCACTTGTCATATGGTCCTTCATTTTGTTTTCATTTTCTACAAGATAAACAAATACATACTCATTATTTGGTAGTCGACAAGTAAAGAGTATGACTATTGAGTACGTAATAGATTTAACTTGATCGAGATAATATATAATGTACATTCTTCAACAAATTGATAAGAGTAGGTTTCATCCATAAAATCATATAATTTCACTCCTCATTTGTCCCCCTCACTACTACAGAAATCAGCTTGCATAGCGCTCGTTTTTGAGCTTACATAGCGTTTTTAAGCGCTATGTAAGTCAGCGCTATTGAAGTTCAACGAGCTTCTATAGCGCTTATTTTCGGCGCTCTCTAAGTAGCTACTTCAATAGCGCTTCTATTAGTGCTATGGAAGTAAACGTTCTGTACCTTCTATAGTCCCTAAGAAAATGCTATGCTAGTGGGAAAAATCCATATGTAACTACTACTTCCATAGCCCTTCTAAGAGCGCTATTGAAGCCATTTTTCAGAATAAATTCGATTTAAATTTATTTTGGCCATTTAATTTAATTTTTCAGAATAAATTCTATTTAAATTTATTTTGGCCATTTTATTTAAATTGTAATATTCCAAAAAAGTTACAAATAAAATAATAAAAATAAAAACACCCCAATCAAAAATGAAATTAAATTCCAAAAAAGTACAATTTTCATTAGTCTTAATATCATTGTACAAGAGTCAAATATTCCAAAGTTCTACTTAATTAGATAGCTACCACTGATCACTACAATAAAACTCAAACTAATCTAATAACTTGTCCTTGAGAAACCGATTATACAAGTAGCCTGCCCAATTTTTCTGGAAACGAATCATTTTGTCACGAGAATAGGACTTCGAACCCGGGGAATATGAGAACTGTACACCAACAAAATTGTAATTAAAATTAAGATCATATAAAAAAGTACCCCTATAATTTAAAGACTAGCAGTAATTTCAAAATTCTGGAATATACTTACGTTAACATTCATATTTGTTTCACCGGTAGACAATATGTCCTCAATGAAGCATCCAACATAATATCCAC
Organism: Kitagawia praeruptora; assembly: GCA_037693485.1. Classification (NCBI taxonomy): domain Eukaryota; kingdom Viridiplantae; phylum Streptophyta; class Magnoliopsida; order Apiales; family Apiaceae; genus Kitagawia; species Kitagawia praeruptora. The sequence goes on from CM075349.1 coordinate 1,885,891, forward strand.
AAAAGATGCCATCATTCAACGCTTGCTTGGGGCACTAAAAATTTTAAAACATACAAAATCAGTCTTACACAAAATCAATCTTAAAATAATTCACTAAAATGTGCCTACAGGACACCTGCTATTAAGATGCAGTTCTTCTATTTAGCAAAAAAAAATATGCAGTTCTTCCTAATTAATCAGGTTTGACTCAGCCCTGAAGATCATATAAAAGATGCACTTCCTGTACATAAATGAAAAAAAAAAAAGAAATATGATCACCTGCACATTTGTCCAACTGAAAACAGGAAATGCAGTCATTGTGTAGTACTTCTTATTGTGAGTTCGAAAAGTCTTCATAGCCCTGCAAATCGATAGCAACCCATATGTCAAAGAACACATTATCGGTCAGATGTATCATACATTCAATATATAGAGAGCATGTTAAAAATTCACTAACGTTTCTATAAACGCTTTCACATTCTTGTAATCCACAAGATTGGTCTTTTGAGCTGGATCAATATAATAAATCGTCTCTGTTTTTGCATTAATGGCAACCAAGATCCAATGTTTTCTGCATTTTGTAATATTTTTAGAAGCAATTCCTTAATAGTTTAAGAAACTTAAATGTGCATATACAAAATGTCTTACGAAACATTATAGGGCACAAGAAGTAGGTGGTCCTGGTCAACATGTCCCAGCAAACACTTCGCCAAGTTTGTTTCAGAGCTACTTACGAAGGGAGATACAAGATGAGGTGATACAAAAGAAAACCTCGCTGCCAAATTAGGATTTTTGGATAAATATATCTCACACAAATACCTGCACGTCAGCAAAAATATATTAGAACTAATTTGCGAAGTAGTGAAGTTTGTTGAGTATTTTCATTACCTTATGTAAAAGACGATGATGGATGCACTTAACCATTGGGAATCCATATTAAGATTGTTGAGTAGTGAAGTAGTGAAGTGTATTAAGATTATCATATGTATAAGCCATATTATCAACTGTAATGGATTATCTACCTATCATTTCGGGACCCAAGGTGTTCAAAGAGATATCTAGTTAAACTTATCATTACCAATTAAACCATCAATACCCAGTTATTAATTGTTGATATTAAGCTAAACAGTCAAAAATACGACTCAATTGTATTCAGTAAACACCCATAAAATCGATCGATGAACCAGCAAGTAAAACCCCCAATTAAAAACCCCAATTAAAAACCCTAAAATTAAAAACCCCAATTGAAAAAGATACTCACTAGTAACAGAGAGATGACAATCGAGATGAAAACAGATAGATCGATGTGGATATCCAGATGAAAACAGAGAATCAACACCACCAGATTAATCGATGTGGTCGCAATCGAGAGATGTCGGCGAGAGAGATGTTTGTGTGTTTAGAATACGTATACCATGTTTGTGTGTTTGTTTTGATATCTCACTCGATTAATGAGTACGTTAAAGTACAATTAATATTTTTTAAGAATACATAGCGTTTCTAAAAACGTTTTAGTAGTATTTAAATTATTAAAAAAAACAACTTAATTACTTAAAATATGGTTGCTTCCATAGCGCTTCTATAAACGCTAACCGCCAATTAACTTTGATAGCGTTCGAATAAGAAACGCTATTGTAGTATTTTTTTAGAATTTTAATTTATTTTCCCTTCTATTTTTTATAGCTTGCATAGCGTGTTTTATAAGAACGCTATGGTAGTAGGATCCTTCCATAGCACATGAGAAAAACGCTATCTAAGCAGCGTATTCTAAGATTAAATTTGTAGTAGTGCCTTCAACCAACTTTAAGTGCGAACTAAAATATAATTGCTATTATAATTTAGTACGAAGGATGTGTTTGCTATTGACTATGCAGAATTGCACTACACGTTGCAGTAGCCAATGTAAACAACACTATGCTACAATTGAACAATCTAGTCGCTCAAAGATTGCAGGTTTTAACGCAAATAACCCAACCACGACATGAACTCACAATTGTTCAATGCAATCGTCTGGATATTGACAATTCTTGGCTTTCTAGTCTCAATACCAGAATTGCAAACCTAAGAAGACTCAGAGCCGAACAACTTCAATCTGTTGCAAAGATTGATACTGTTATGCCATATTTTTGGCATGACTAATAGCCTCCCAAATTTCTAATATTTACTAATTATTAATTCAAATTAATAATTATTGCTTAACCGCTAAATTTTATCCTCTCTCTGAAACGAATCAATTCTAATCAATCAATTACAGAAAATATCTCAAAACGATATTCTTCAAATCAGATCAATTACAGAAAATATCTCAAAACGATATTCTTCAAATCAGGAAGATATCATAACGCATAGATTAAATCAGTAATTACCACATTAACGAAGTTTATCCTTAAAGTCTCTCAGGGATAAACACAGAATCACGTGTGCTTGATCCTAGGTACGTAGGCATCTTGATATATGGAATCGGATAAATGAGACAAATCGAGACACCTGCTGAGTTCAGCCCCTCTATTTTACAAACCATAATCCCTAAAACAACTACATACTCATAATTTCGCTCTACTATTCCAACGAAATTTGTTACGAAATTTCTTCAACAACATCTGACGCTAGAAGGAGGGTAATTATTATTATCTGTGGAGAATGGATAATTTATTCAATATAAAGGGTTTTGGGTTCGATCAATACAGACACCATGCGCGAGGGACAATTCATGCACAACAACAAAAAAGGAAGCCAGATGAGGTGCCAGATGAGCTACGTGGACAAGAAAAGAAAAAGGAAAAAACTGGAGAAAGAACTACGGCCTGTAGGGATCCACGCGCGGCAAGCCAGAGAAACAAAGGCCACGGAAAAAAATGAATCGGAGTTTACACACAATAATACAAAACAATGAAAAAAGAAAAGAAAATACGTTGAATTGAGTTGCTTGTACGAGGGAATAGCAGCAAGAAAAAAATAAAGAAGACAAGACACGTGAGTCAGATCATCAGGTAAGTGCGGCGAAAAAGAAAAAAAATTAAAGGACATTAAAATCGTAAAGAAGCATAATGGTAGAAGTACCGGCACAACAAAATCAAAGAAGTAGTAGTCACCGAACAAGCAAGGCGAGGACAACCGCATTTATTAAAAAAAAGATAAGCCTTTTTTCTCTTTTCTGTTATATTTTTCAGTTAATTATTTATTATATTGTGCCATGTCATGCATGCATAAATCATGTTTTTAAATATTTTTTATTTAAAAATTTGTGCAAGCATTATATTTTTATGCTTGTAAAATTATTGCGATTTAGAAAATATCGTACGAGATATTTATGTTGATGAATTGTGAATATTTATGTTGATTAATTGTGTATATTTTACAATCTTGTACGAAATGCATATGCGAGATGCATAATTTTGTAAAAGATTTTCTACAAAAAAAACATTATTTTCGAAGAAAATAAATATTGCGACACTCTTAAAAGAGCATATTCATTATTGCATATGGATTTGTAAAATATTTTTCATATATCATCGCGATAGTATATATTAAAAAATATCTTCAAACTTGCAAACTGAAATTGTAAGTAGAGTAGCCTAGACAAGTTTTAAATCTCGCAATGATACACGCTTGAGTAAAGTGCATCACCATCTGGATTATTGAAGGCCCATGAAGAATGAGTGAATTATTGAAGGCCCATGAAGAATGGGTGAATTATTGAAGGCATCCCTATGCAAAATATCTTTAAGACTTCATAGCACAGTTAACCCAACAAGGGACGCATGCGAGGTTAGCATAGCCAGCCCAAGAAGGGACGCGTGCGATGTCATAATTTTTTTTTATTTTTACGGTTTGATTTTATGGATAAAAATTATTATTATATAAATCTTTATAATATATGTTAAAGTTGGGATTTCGGTTGTAGGAAATTTGGAAAGAGATCGAAGGTGTAGGTAGCAAATTTACCACCTTATGCTATATATTAATCTCAAAGCAAATTTGATTACAGTACTAAATTTGACCTACATTCACCACCTTATGCTATATATTAATTTTCATTATATTTGTATTCTATTTAGTGGGTGGAGGGGTCGTATAAAGGGTTTAAAAGGTATTTTTTCATGTCGCACCTTTTTATATGAAAAATTATTGACAAATGTACGTAATCTTTAAGTTTAGAAGAGCTTTTTTTTTTAAAGATAATTTACGGAGGTTTCCTCGTTTGTCCTGTTGAGTTTGTGTGCCTTACATTTTCCTGATTTCATTTTGAAGGAAGAGAAGCTAAGAGGACGACCCGGGTATGAGCACTTAAATGAATAGCTCCACATTTTAATTGAGGCTGACTTACCTCCTGCCAATGTTGTTGATATAAGATTGATTACGACAAGCTCAAGAGATAATTGAAGAATTGCTCAAGCCTGTGGTACTAATCTAAGCCTAGTCCTTGGTCATGATCTCATTTAAGAGATGCAATGCAAATTGTAGTATCATATCTATAAGATAATTAATTACATTGTATATACCTTTTTTATTCCAGAGATGATTAGTTGAAAAAACGTTCAGAATTCTGGTTGGTGATCTTTTTGGTTGTCTTTTCTGGTTTACTGTTATACATTTTAGTTGAACAAATAGTAAAATCACAAATGAAAAGGAAAGAGTAAAGGGGAATTTTTTTAATTCTATATTTATATATATTTTTATATATTTGGATTTGTATGTTTTGGCTTGGATGTTTATATGGGTGTCAATGTAGTTGGGATTGGAGTTGTTGAAATTAAACAAATAACTGAATCATAATAACAAGAATAACAATGAAAATAAGCAAAAAGAAAACTGATATGTACAAGACCCAAATACTCTAAAGACTACATTGTATTCTCTCCTCTTGATATGAAAATAATACGATTACATTGTTTAAATAGAGTAAAAAACTACCACCACAAACTAAGGATAAGAACGATGATTTGATATCATCTTATCTCTTATCTTATTCTTGCTGCTCAAGCTAATATTATCTCTTAATTATGATTTACCAAATCATGTTGACATATCAACACTTTATTACCATAACTAGAATAACAGAATATATGTTTGAATTAAACAAATATTCCAACAATCTCTCCCTTAATTCAAACATGTATGATGCATCCGTTCAGCCCGTATGGCTTTTAAACTGAGCCCGTATGGCTGATTCGACTGAGCCCGTGTGGCTATTAAACTGAGCCCTTATGGCTAATAATCTGAGCCCGTATGGCTATACTTCTCTGCCCGTCTGGCACTTCAACTTGTTTGCCCGTCTAGCAATCAACTGCAATCAGCTTGTCCGTCTGACACTACTAATTTCGTTTTCTGCTTTCAGTAAGCTTCTCCGGCATCGCCCCATCTTTCTCGCACTACACATGCATCCCATACTACACATGCAGCTTTGCCACCATCCTTCTGCAACGCCTACCTGAAACTACCTCCTTCCAACAATCTACATACCATCTGCTGCAACTACACCCCAAGGAACGTCCGCTCTGATACCATGTTGAAATTAAACAAATAACTGAATCATAATAACAAGAATAATAATGAAAATAAGCAAAAAGAAAACTGATATGTACAAGACCCAAATACTCTAAAGACTACATTGTATTCTCTCCTCTTGATATGAAAATAATACGATTACATTGTTTAAATAGAGTAAAAAACTACCACCACAAACTAAGGATAAGAACGATGATTTGATATCATCTTATCTCTTATCTTATTCTTGCTGCTCAAGCTAATATTATCTCTTAATTATGATTTACCAAATCATGTTGACATATCAACACTTTATTACCATAACTAGAATAACAGAATATATGTTTGAATTAAACAAATATTCCAACAATCTCTCCCTTAATTCAAACATGTATGATGCATCCGTTCAGCCCGTATGGCTTTTAAACTGAGCCCGTATGGCTGATTCGACTGAGCCCGTGTGGCTATTAAACTGAGCCCTTATGGCTAATAATCTGAGCCCGTATGGCTATACTTCTCTGCCCGTCTGGCACTTCAACTTGTTTGCCCGTCTAGCAATCAACTGCAATCAACTTGTCCGTCTGACACTACTAATTTCGTTTTCTGCTTTCAGTAAGCTTCTCCGGCATCGCCCCATCTTTCTCGCACTACACATGCATCCCATACTACACATGCAGCTTTGCCACCATCCTTCTGCAACGCCTACCTGAAACTACCTCCTTCCAACAATCTACATACCATCTGCTGCAACTACACCCCAAGGAACGTCCGCTCTGATACCATGTTGAAATTAAACAAATAACTGAATCATAATAACAAGAATAATAATGAAAATAAGCAAAAAGAAAACTGATATGTACAAGACCCAAATACTCTAAAGACTACATTGTATTCTCTCCTCTTGATATGAAAATAATACGATTACATTGTTTAAATAGAGTAAAAAACTACCACCACAAACTAAGGATAAGAACGATGATTTGATATCATCTTATCTCTTATCTTATTCTTGCTGCTCAAGCTAATATTATCTCTTAATTATGATTTACCAAATCATGTTGACATATCAACACTTTATTACCATAACTAGAATAACAGAATATATGTTTGAATTAAACAAATATTCCAACAGGAGTTAGGTATGGTATATGAACATGTAAAACTTAAATCATTGAATTTATTTTTGTGAGATCGTAGTTTGGAATGTATTTAAGATGTATGTATCTCTGGTTCAACATTAGCTGGTGCCTATAGTTACTACATCATAGCTGGTGTCTTACTAGAAAAGATTATATTAGCTATTAGGATTATTGCGAACTGAGAATTAATGGATGTTGCTGGTGTTGGGTTCCATGTTCCTGGATTTTGAAGTTTTTTTTAGTGCAGTAGGGAGCTGGGTGAAACATGATCCGGAAATAAAATTGTTTTAACTTTAGCTGATTTCATTCTCATATACTAATACAAAAAACTGGGTTTATTTTGTAGAATCAAATTTAATTTGAATAAAATGTTTAATCAACAAATGGATTTTAAGTTATAAATAAAAAATAAAAAATATATATTTCATTATGAAATTGTCCTTAAAATAGATATTTACAAGAAATAATATAATACAAATTTAGCCAAATTATATTATATCCTATTATATAACAAGAGTAACATGAAATAAGCGAATACTACGATAGATTAAGGGTTCGACTCTTACGAGCTACATAATAAAATATTGTGTATTACATCCTATTATTATATGTAGAATAAAAGAAATTATAAATAAGTATTTTTTTACAAGCAAAATCTTTCGTTAATCAAAAGTAGATATACAAAACTGAACCACGAAAACAAAAAATTCACTAAGAGACAAAAAAGCCATCAAGAAACTATATAAAAAAAAAACCAATAACACCTAAACATTGGAATGAGCCTATCAACAAACCTACTAAATATAAAATACAAATTATAAGTCTTAAAATTATTATTACAATATTTATATTATGAGTTTAAAAATTAGAACTTATAACTACGGTACAATTTATTAGAAAACTTATACTCGCGAACAAAATTGAGAAGAAAAATAGTCTGATCAATGCGACAAAGCAGGAGGGTAATAACTAGAGAATGTTTATATACAAATTCTATAACAATATGTGTTTAGTCACCCTGTTCTTTTAGATGATAGATTAGTTTTGAATTTTCATTTATAGAGTCAAAGCATTAAGCACAGTAATACATAAATATAGACATTTATACTATCTATACTATAATATAATAAGTATAAATGGGTATATTTTGTAGTTTGATTAATCCTATTTTTGTTATCCCTCATTTTTTGTTATCCATTCATTCACAACCGTTAGATCTTCAATTCAAATAAATAATAGCCATTAGATACAATATTAAAAATTGTTATATACACAAGTCTATTGTTCAGATCCCGTTAACAATATTTTAATTTAAAATTAATACTAAAAGATATTATATAGAAAGGTTGAAGGTCGATTCCCGCCAACAACATATTAATTTAGATTTAATACTAAAAGTTGTTATGACAAAGATATAGGACCCGTTTGAGAAATCTTATTTTTCAGAAATAAGTTACTTATTCTGGAAAAAAGTTAGGAAATATGTACTTTTTTCTGAAATAAATAACTTGTTTTTGCAAGATAACGAATATTAAACTCCCCATACACATTTTTTTCTAAAAAAAATTAGGTAAATACGAATTTTTTTCCGAAATAAGTAACTTATAAGTTCGATTTAATATTTGGCAAACTGGGCCATAATGTTATACAAAGTCTAATGTTCAAATTCTCCAACAACATATTAAAATTAATAGTTGTAATATTATATTTCTATGCAGATACAGGTAGTGACAAAAATTGATGATGCACACATGCTGTGCATTTTCTGTTGCCCAGCATTACTATTATCCTTATTCAACCTCGAAACAGTGGAAGCAACATATATGTCCCTGTCCTATGTTAACAACTCAGTTTGCACTCGTTACCAGAAAACGATTGAGGAATGGTTACAATATATAACGCATTGCATTCAGACTCCCCACATGTCCTGCTTCCTATGGCACCGGCCATCATCATCGCCACCACCTTCATTTTCGTCATTATCTACCGGTGTAAATGATATCTCCACTAGCTCTAGCAGCAGTATGGTATGAATCAATCGACTATAATGAGTTAAATGGAGCGTAAAAGAAACACACACACAAGAATAATAGATTGAAACACACTGAACGATTAAATCTCTCCGTGATAAACTGATAAATTGGATTACAAACCGCCACACTTCGAGGAGTGGCTAAGCCTCCCAATTTAGACTACCATTTATCCAATCTCAACATAACCCTAATTTCCCCCATCTTATTCTCTTAAATACTCTCTGCAATAAATTACCAAAATACCCTCAGTTGACAATTTCCTGTTTTACCCTCCAGTAGTACTTTGTCTTTTCTTCCTTGAATATGTGAACAATATTGGAGTGTCTCGTTGATTCTTTGCATTACCCGCGGCCTAGACATTGACCTTGTCCTCAAGGTGAAAGTGTGGAAAGAGCAAATCCACTTGATCCCAAGCTTCCCAGGTGGATTCCCACTCATGCAAACCAGTCCATTTGATGAGAACCTCTGTTGGGGGCAGTCCTTTTTTTTGGTACCTGACCCCTAGCACAGCTTCAGGAGTTGATTCCATGACTAACTCAGCAGATAGTTGTGGAGGTATGGATGGAGATACTCTGTTCGAGCCCACTGCACGCTTCAACTGTGATACGTGAAACACCGGGTGGACCTTCGTTGTGTCAGGTAATTGAAGTTTATAGGCCACTTTACCCACTTGTTGCACCACTGGAAATGGACCATAATATCTAGCCGCCAACTTGGCACAGTGTCTTCGGTTCACAGAGTGTTGCCGATATGGTTGTAGTTTCAAGTAAACCAATTCCCCTACTGCAAACTGTACTTCTCGACGGGAGTTATCTGCATACTTCTTCATGCGTTGCTGGCTCTTAAACAAGTTCGCCTGAATGTCATCCAACGTAGCATCACGTTCCAACAACTGATCCTCTAGTGTAGCGACAGCCGTGCTGCCTTGTTCAAAATGAACTAAAGTGGGAGGGTCACGCCCATAAACGACTTTGAAAGGTGAGCAATTGATTGATGTCTGAAATGCCGTATTATACCAAAACTCCAACCAAGGCAACCATTTGGCCCACGTCTTTGGATGACCATTGATAAAACAACGTAAGTAACTTTTCAGGACTCGGTTAATTACCTCTGTTTGGCCATCCGATTGGGGGTGATAAGCTGTGCTTCTCCTTAGATTGGTCCCTTGTAGTTTAAACAACTCGGTCCAAAACAAGCTCACAAAGATCTTATCCCTGTCGGAGATAATTGTGGAGGGAAAACCATGATGTCGTACTACCTCCTGAACAAAAATCTGGGCCACCGATTGAGTTGTGTATGGATGTGAAAGTCCAATAAAGTGGCTGTATTTGGACAAACGATCGACCACCACTAATATACTGTCAACCTTTTGTGATCGAGGCAATCCTTCGACGAAGTCCATGGAGATATCTTCCCACACCCGGGACGGAATAGGCAGTGGTTGTAGAAGGCCGGCTGGATGTAGTGAATCCACCTTTTGCTGTTGACAGACTACACATTCTCGCACATATTTCTGCACAGTTCGCCGCATGCCCGGCCAGTACCATTCTTGAGCCAGACGTTGGTACGTTCTGAAATCTCCGGCATGTCCCCCTAATGGACTGTCATGATACTCTTGCAAAAGCTTTGCACAGAGAGAGGAATTAGCTGGGATTACAATTCGGTCTTTGTAACGGAGAATGTCTTGTACAACTATGTAACCCTTTGGGTAAGATTCCCCTTTGGCAATTGCTGATTTCAGACTTTGCACGAATGGATCGTGTTCGAGATGGAAGTTAATCTCTTCCCACTGCACCCCTCCTATCGAAACCATGTTTGTTAACTCCACTGAATCTGCGAACTCTCTCGATAAGGCGTCTGCCACTCGATTGGTGGGGCCTGGTTTGTACTGTATCTCAAATTGGAACCCCAACAACTTGCTCATCCATCGCTGATAATCTGCCCCAACTTCCCTCTGTTCCAACAAAAATTTCAGACTTTGTTGATCGGTGCGAACTATAAATTTGGTGCCCAATAAGTAGTGCCTCCATTTTTGTACCGCAAGGACGATCGCCATTAGTTCTTTTTCGTATATGGACTTTGTACGAGCTCTTTGACCCAGAACCTTGCTATAGTAAGCAATTGGATGGTTGTCTTGGATTAATACTGCCCCTAAACCAAACCCGGAGGCATCCGTTTCAACCACAAATTGCTTGCTGAAATTGGGCATGGCCAGAATTGGTGCATTCATCATTGCGGTTTTAAGAGTTTCGAACGCCTGTGTAGCCTCCTCGGACCAGCTGAATTTATCTTTCTTGAGTTGCTCGGTGAGAGGGCCTGCAATATTAGCATACCCCTGGATAAATTTGCGGTAATATCCTGTCAACCCAAGGAAGCTTCGGAGACTTTTGAGAGTGGATGGTATTGGCCAGTTCTGCATTGAGCGGACTTTAGACATGTCCACTGCTACCCCAACTTCAGATATAATATGACCTAGATAGGCAACTTGTGATTTCCCGAATTCACACATTTTACGGTTCACATACAGTTGGTGATCTTGTAAGGTTTGCAAGACTTGCTTGAGGTGTTCCACGTGCTCCGCCTTGTCTTTACTGTATACCAAAATGTCGTCAAAGAATACTAGGACGAATTTCCTCAAATATGGACGGAACACATCGTTCATAATAGCCTGAAAAGTAGCCGGTCCGTTTGTCAATCCAAACGGGAGCACTAAGAACTCATAGTGACCCTCGTGCGTCCTGAACACCGTTTTGGAAATGTCATCGGGTTTCATGCGAACCTGGTGGTACCCGGATTTCAAATCCAATTTAGTAAAGATTGCAGCGCCATTTAATTCATCCAACAGTTCGTCAATGACCGGTATTGGATACTTGTCGGGTACAGTGGCTTTGTTTAAGGCCCGGTAGTCAATACAGAAACGCCAGGAACCGTCCTTCTTCTTAACTAGTAACACTGGACTGGAAAAAGGGCTCACTGATGGTTGTATAATTCCCGCCTGGAGCATCTCTCTTACTAGCCTTTCAATCTCTTCTTTCTGTACATGTGGGTATCGATAGGGTCGAACGTTAATTGGATCTGTCCCCTCCTTGAGTACAATGGCGTGCTCCTGATTCCGTTGAGGAGGCAAACCCGGTGGCATGTTGAATATTCCCTCAAACTTGGCCAACAGTGAGGACATAAATTATGGCTCCGTTTCAGACTCTAATTCCCCCTCTTCACTGCCCTCTATTTGATTCAATTCCACTAGAAACCCTTTCTTCTCCTTTTGTAACGTTCGTATCATTGCTTTCAGTGATATGCCACTTCTGCCCAGAGATGGATCGCCCTTTAGAGTGACTGTTTCCTCCCCAAGTTTAAATTTGATAGTCTGAGTCTTCCAATTGGTAGTCATAGTCCCTAATTTCTCTAACCATTGGATCCCCAATATAATATCAGAATTGCCCAACGGAAGCACCAGGAAATTTTCGACTACTACAATTCCTGGTAACTCCAACACAACTGACCTACATTCTCCTTCTCCTTACACCGATTCCCCGGTTCCTAGTGACACCCCGAATGATTTAGATGGATTTACTGGAATACCCAGCCTAGTAGCCATCTCTATCGAAATGAAATTATGCGTGGCTCCTGGGTCCACCATAACCACTACATCATTTCCCCCAACTTGGCCCAGCAATTTTAGTGTTCGTGGATTCGATATCCCCATGACCGAATTTAGTGAAATCTCAGGTTACAAGGTGTCAGATGGTACCTCAATTCGTTCATCATATGTCTGGCTCGAAGGACTAAGTTCACCGTCATCTTCTTCTTCTTCACAAGTCAACAATACGCTCAATTCCTTTCGTTTACATCGATGTCCGATTGACCATTTTTCATCACATCGATAGCATAACCCTTTTTCACGTTTTAATTGCAGCTCTTTGTCACTCAGCCTACGGACCTCCCCTTTTGCCTTGCTAGTCGAATATGAACTATTTCCCCCTGTCGAAGCACTCGACATAACTGAGTTCATCATGGTTCGGGGTGAGATTGACCCTGTCGAGTATGTCGACCCACTGCTCTTAAACGGGGGAGATGAAGGCGCATACGACCCCCAGCTTTTCAAACTCTGACTATACCTTGACTCAGCCTTCTTAACTAACCCAATTCTGAGCTTGTCTTCTACCATTAACGCCAAATCCATGGCCTGATCCAAACTTCCTGGTCCCAACAGTCTAACTTCAGCTCTTACCTCCTCTTTCAATCCCGTCAAGAACTGCCCCTTTGCAATCTCTTCGGGCACACGGTCTAGAGGGGCCAATAACTCAATAAATCTTCGGCGATACTCCCCTACTGACCCAGTTTGGTGATGTGCCAACCATTGTTCATGGAGAGAGCCCGTGGCTGTTGATCGAAATCTCCGCCTAACCAAAGCCTTCATTTCTGCCCAACATTTTATCGGCCGCCATCGACTCTCCCATTGAAACCACAAAAGGGCCTCTCCTTCTAATGCTACTACTGCCGCATCCACCTTATACTCCTTCGATAAACGGTAGAATTGAAAATAACGTTCTACGCGCAGTATCCACCCATCCGGATTATTTCCATCAAAGAGAGGCATGTCAAGCTTCTTGAATCGCCAATTTGCTCCCCCCCTGGGTTACCATTTCCCAAACTCCTCATCTCAGATCCCCATTCACCCTTTGCCGCACTCAACTCCGGGCCGTTTGAACTGCCCGCACCCCCCAGGTTTATGCCTCCCTTCAACTTCTCCATAGTTGGATCTGTAACTGTACTCCCTACTCCTCTCTTCTCTGTCATCACCGTTCTCATCTCCGACTGAAATTTTACTTGTTCGCTTCTCAGAGTACCCAACTTCTCCCCTAATACTTCCAGATCCATTTGTGATTTTCGTGATGACTCCGCCAAACACGCAGCAACTTCGGCTGATAACAAACCTCACATCGTCACCATGGCCCTATCCACCGCCGCCGTAATCCGATCTGTTAACGAGGCCTCTACCCCATCGATCCTCTCCTCCAGAATCTCCATTCGTTGTTGGTTAGTCGGCGGCCCCATAGATCTGAGATGCTCTGATACCAATTTGGTATGAATCAATCGACTATAATGAGTTAAATGGAGCGTAAAAGAAACACATACACAAGAATAATAGATTGAAACACACTGAACGATTAAATCTCTCCGTCACAAACTGATAAATTCGATTACAAACCGCCACACTTCGAGGAGTGGCTAAGCCTCCCAATTTAGACTATGATTAATCCAATCTCAACATAACCCTAATTTCCCCCATCTTATTCTCTTAAATACTCTCTGCAGTAAATGACCAAAATACCCTCAGTTGACAATTTCCTGTTTTACCCTCCAGTAGTACTTTGTCTTTTCTTCCTTGAATATGTGAACAATATTGGAGTGTCTCGTTGATTCTTTGCACAGTAATCAGGTTCTGAATGTAAATGATGCTAAAGGTTCAGGGACTACAGCTAGCTAGGGGAAGAAGATTGCTCAAAGTACGGGAAGAAAAGAGGAACATGACCGTGTTCACAACTATCCTGCTTGGGCAAAGTCAGTTGCTACTCACTTGTCTTGAATAACAATCTAATACTTCTGATGTAAAAATAATGATTTTGGATTTTTGTTGTGTCAAGCAATTTTTAAATTCTTTTTTCTGTGCAATGACTTCTGTTTCTTTTTTCTGTGCAATGACTTCTGCTTAGGGTTTTAGAGGATGTTATATAATTTTGTAGATACCTGCTATTATTGCCCAAGTTATATACCTAGAGTTAGTGTCGTGGCTTGGTTGAAGAAAATTTTTACACTTTTCTTTGTTCATTTGATTTACTGTAATTATTTTGATAATTGGGGTTCTGCTTTATTGAGTCATAAATTTAGATCAAAATCGTCTTCAGCACCCATCTATTCCTTTTTTCGTGGTTAAAAAACTGTTACCATGCAATTCATTGCACTAGGCCTGATAAAATTTTGGGGATGCAAGAACAGGATAGTCATAAAAGATTGCCCTTCAAGACCGACCATTCTTATCTGTACTTCTGCGTTTCCAGATATGATAATGCAGTTACTATTTCTACAGGTTGAAGAAAGGGTTCAGAGAAAAGGTCGTTATTAAAATACTGAAAACATCAATTTAGCCGCATGCCTTATCCTATCTGTGATTGCAAACAATAGCTACCGCATGCTTTCATGACAGTCTATTGGTCAAGATTGCATTAGTACCTCTAGTTGATACCTTCTGCAGCTCTGTGATTATTTTTCGTACTTTGTCTTGTGGACTTGGCTAAATTGGGTTCACTCTGACTACAAGTTCGTTCCTAGAGGATAACTCAACGAACAAATAAGAAAAATATAAAACATTAAGAAATGTAAATAATAAAAAATTCTGGTATTATATTTAACAATTTTCCAGATTCCTTACAAGATAGATTAATACAAGATAGATGTTCCTAACATTCTGAACATATTTTAAATTTGTCCTATCTAGTATCAATCTTCATCAGCTTGATTTGGATCTACTTCACCTTCTACAGTTGAACTCTTATGCACAGGTGTCAAAGGAACCTCCTCAGTTGCTGGTTTCTCTGGTAGAATGGGCTCATCGAACAATCTCCTCTGTTTAGCACGTTCTAATTGCCATAGCACCTCTTGCTCAACAGTATCTTCTTGAATTTCTTGGATATCAGAAGGCTGACTAGAAATTATCTTTGGCATCTTCCGGATATAAGATCTGATATTCTTCTTTAAACAATATCCCCGGATTTTGTCAGCAGCTTCTGTTTTAGCTTGAGTTTGGTAACCCTTCGATCTCAGCATAGTCTCAACCTCAATCATGTATTTGACTGGATATTTCTGTAAAAATTCCTAATCTAGCTTCAGAATCTGATGATATTTATCTGTGAGAAATCTTACCTCAGGTGGATTATGAATGATTTGAGGACTAGCATGTTTCGTAAATTCCCTGAATTTGTCCCTAAGTAGCTCATTCACTTCTGAACTACTCTTTACTTTATTCAGCATCACCCACATAACAGATGGAGATCTTTCTCTGAAGAACTCCAAAGATATTCTGAAAGAACTGTTCCCTCCGGGTGTATACCATTATGTGCCAATTCTCGAGAATAGGATCAACCAGCACCGTGATGTAATCAACTTCTTCAGATATAGCTTTCATGAAGTCATCAATGCTACGATTTGTACTTTCTAGACGATTGATGATTGAAGTCAATTTCTTATCTTAAAATGGACCCTTCTGTTCTTTGTCCATAATCTTCCTGGCTGCATCCCAACTTGCACCTAATTTAAGCTGAACACCTCTTTTCTTTTCTTTAACAGAAGTCGCCCATAGCTTCTGCATCTCCATACTTACTTTTCTTTCTGCCATAGCTTTCTCTTTGACTAGTAACTGCAGCTGATTGAACTTTGCATCACTCACCTTGATGTCTTCCCTTAGCTTTCTAATTGCCTCTTCATAGGCAGGATCTGACTGTTCTTCTCTTGGGAATAAGAATTCATCATCAAAAGTTCTTTCTTCTTCTGCTCTGCAGTAGTCTTTATTGATTTTGTCATCTGCTCCACCATCATCCTCAACAAAGTGATCTTCAGGATAGAATAGTTTATCTGGAATGTTTGATTCCGTTGACACATACTGATCTTTAGCTCCTTCTCCTACCTTATCTCTTCCTGCTTCCTTCTCCACCATCCCTGTCTTCTCTGCTACTTTCTCCATTATCTCTTTTATCTCTGCTACTTTCTCCCCCTTCGTTGAGGGATCCTCTACAGCCTTAGAAGCTTGAAAAGATTTTGCAAATTTTTCCATTGTCTGATATACCTGCTTCATGCCTTCATTTAAATGTAGCATCTCTTGATCCAGCTTGTTGAATCTTTTAGTTGAGATTTCTTCATTTTCAATGATTCTCTGATTAAAGTTTTTCTCAACTTCATCTATTCTCCCGTTCACATCTCTAATCTCCTTCATATCCTCAGCAATTAGACTTTGTACGTCTTGGATATCTTTTGTCTTCAGGAGAATGCTGGATTTAACATCATTAACTTCATTTCGCACAATTGTCAGTTGTTCTGTTACAGAGGCAGATGTAGACTTTATTTCTGCTTGTGCATTGACTTGAGCTAATTCAGCTTGAACAATCTGCATTTCTTTCTGGAGAGCTTCCATTTTCAATAACAGTTCATCGTGTGTGTGTGCACTCACCTCACTTGCACTCCTGTTTGTTTCACTCTCGTCACGTGCATGTGTATCACTAGGTGTTTGCCTCACAACACTCGTGCTTAGCTCATATCCTGCTCTCCTTGCTGTACCCGCATCAAAAATCACCATGGCCCCTTCAAATGAGGTCATGGGGGGTGAAGAAACAAACTGTCCTTCTGAAGCCTGTAAAGGCATTGGATTCTGTACAGCTTGTAGCACAACCTTGTCCACTGAAAATGTGGAATCAAGTGGAATATTTTTAAAAACATTTCGATGTTCAGGAACTGTGCTCTCTTCTCTCTGAGTGTCTTGCATGATTGGAGGTCCTGCTAGCAGTGTGCTTGACTCTTCACAGGATACTGTGGCGGGACGGCAAATTTCAATGGAGTCATCCTGTGGAGAGAATGAATCCAGAGACTGTTGTATTGGCATTTCAAAGTCCATATCCTGTTGAGAGGATACGGATGGGGCTGCAGTTGTCTCAGGTTCGATTCGCAATCTTTTCTGAGGTGGAGACAGAGCTGCGGGTTCACTCATTGTACCCTCCTCCTGTATTCTTCCTCCAATCTTTCTAACAGGTTTTCTCCTTCTTCTGAGTTGACTTGTAGAAGTTGAAGAAGAAACTGTTTGAGGCTCTACAGCTTGGGTTTGAACCTGTGTGTTTTCAGGTCCATAGCCGATTTCCTGGAGTTCAATACCACGATCATAGTCTGCCACAGATATATTTATAGGTAAGAAATTAGATACTAAGGTTTGAGTAATTACCTGATTTACCTGTGCCTCTTTTTCTGCAAGACGAGCAGCTTCCAATAATAGTTGCTCAGGCTGTTCAGGTTGTTCGACTTCCGATGGTAATTGCTCTGGTTCTGGCTCTGGCTGCTCAGGTTGAGCTGGTGGTAGATTTGCAGCTTGATCTAAAATTTGAGCCATGTGTGGAGTTCTCACAACTGCCACACCTGGGAATTTGTTCTGGTTCCTGAGCCTGGTGAACAAGTTTTTCTGAGACGTTGGAGATTTTTCTGCACGGCTATTCTTAAAGAGTGCCTTATCCTTATCTGTAAGCTTATCATTCATAATTAGCATTAAAAACCTAGGATAATAGCATGACACTCTTTGATCTACGTTCAAGTCCCTGCTCTCAGGTGTTCCCATCTTGCTTATTATCTCCGTCAGAATGAGCTTCCCAAAATTTATCCTTCTGTTGTGGGCCACAGCATACCCAATATTTTGTAGAAGCGATGAGATATAGCTGAAGTTGTTCTTCTTTGTAGGTGCAAACACTTTAGCCAGTGTATCGAAGAAATAGTCCCACTCACCAATCAACTTCCCTCTAGTCAGTCTGACAAGATTTATCTCGGCCTGGTACAGTATATCTTGGAAAAATTTAAACATTTCTGTAGTCGTGGGTAAGTCTTCATGGTTCTCAGTGGGGAACACTAAGATTCTGTTGACATCGTCTTCAGTTACCATGTACTCATTTTCTCCAATTCTGAACGAAAACTGCACCCTTGCTTCGACTGTACGATTCCTAGCCGTTGTATACAATGTCCGTAATGAATCAACTTGTAACGGAGCATTCAATGTTATTGCATTCCTGACTAATGAATGTTCATTCATGAATATTATCCATGGCCTGAATCTCTCAACCGGACATCTCAACGGGTCAAAATAACCGATAAAATTGGTCTTTGCGATCTCAAAAATTCCAGCCATTTAATTTAATTTCATTTCTTAAAAATTACAATCAAATTTGAGAATTTTCAAAGTCCTAAACAATTACCCAAATAATTTGAATTAACCAAAATTCGAAAAATCAAACCCAAGAACCCTAATTGCAAATAATAATCCCCAAACTCAAATCTGGAAACAAAACCACACCAAATATCAGTAACAAACGATCAGTTGTTCAAGTAGCGAAAGAATTCGTATCAAATCAGTTGTAATATCCAATCAATCAGTTGGATTCCTAATGAAAACGGGCAGAGTTTTGTTCCTAATTCGATTAGTAAGAACAAACTAGCAAGCTAAATAACCACCATTCCAACCAAAATTAAACAACCTATACACACATAAAAATCACATATAAGCAGCAAAAGCAGCTATAACTTCATGCTAACCTTAACAGATAGATTCATGAGCAGCTTTATTCAAATGATTCTCAACACAAGGGATTTGACAAGTCTTAAAAAGGTCTCAACATTTGTGTTTGTTGTATGTATCGTGAAAATAACTGAATAAAAATAAACTTGTTAGGAGTTTTATTAGAAAGAATAAAATCCATATCTAATACTTGTATGACTTTTAAGTTTTAACATCTGTGGCCGGTATGACTTTTATCAAACCTGTCCAAGGGCACATTTATTTAGGGTCATGCCCATTTTATTAATTAAAAATCATATTTATTTAGGTTATTTCTAGCGAGAACACATTAGTCACTTACTTTCATGACACTTTTATGAGGTGATTTGTTTTTATTGGTGGAATTTTTTGTACATACAAAGGTCAATCAAAATTTGACAACTCATATATGTTCTTGGAACACTACAAAAGCTCATTTATTATATATAAAAGAATATCTAAAGCGTACTAAAAAATTATTTCAAGCACAAAGATTTTACTCCGACAAGAAGCATGCTGGAAGGGCCTATCGATTTGGAGCCCGTTTGTGGTTCCTAAAAATTCAAAATGCTCTTGAGAACGAACACTAAAATGATCCAACTACGAAAAGCAAAGTGAGATCATTCATTAATTTCCCAACACTTATAAGTTCTTCTCCATACACCGATAATGAATATTAAACTCGATACATATATCATGGGACAAAAAGCATAACATGCAATGCCCCAATACCATGACAGAAAGCTCTTACCTGGGATTATACCATGTTTATTGTATTAGCATAAAACAAAAACTAAAATGTTTATCACATTAACTTGCATGACATACTAAAATTTTCAATTGGGATGTTTACGATTGCCGTGGTAACCGTATATAGGTTTGAAAATTTTCACTTCCCACTATTTCTTATTGGTATGGAACATAACAAGGAAACCTTATTTAATTGTCTTGTAATCAGTGTTATTAAATGCAATATGCGTAATGAAGAGCGAAAGTCTCCTGGAACATAAGCGCAACGCATAACACGTGGGATTCATCGAAGACAAATAATTATGTACGTATATACATGATATATAATGTAACACACTTATAGCAAAACTAAATTGACATGACTCAAAAATAATAAAGCAACCAAATTCATCACAAATTTCAAAGTTTAGAATAATAAAAGTCAAAGTAACAAATAAAAACAAGAACTGGAGACTTGACAAAAAAAAAAAAAAAAACAAGAACTGGAGTTAAGCCACAATTTAGTCAAAATCTGTTAAAAATGCGTATCAAAAATCATATACACAGTATGCCTAGGCAATCATACTGATATACTATGTAACTTAGTAAAGAAATCAATGATAATATGTTAGTTTGTCCTATTTTCAAATTTGTTTAATTTTGGGGAAAGAGATGAAGCGTATGGTTCATCGATTTGTCTTGCAAGTGTGTATGTTTTCAAGTTTTACTCTGTGTGCATGTCTATCCATGAAGAGTGTTCAATATTGTCTATTTCCATTTTTTTTAACGTAATTTTGTAAATGATCACAAAAAAATTGAGAAACCCGCTTCTTCTTTTTTTTGCTAATATTTTTGGCCCAAATTTTGTTTACAATTGCAATGGTTTTCAAAATTCATTGCTGTAACATCCAAATTTCACCTTTTTCTATTTTAATTGTAACGCTTTTAAAAATACATTGCAATATGTCCAATTATTCCAACATGTGTAGACCTATCTACAAATATCCATCATAGCAACAATGTTTTTACCATTTTTCTGAAATTTTCCTGCAATATCCAATCTATGGTATAACGCGGAACCGAATATCGAGTTTTAAAAATCCCGGTTCGGTATTAGTTACAAAACCACCTCAATAATAATGACAAATTAAAGATTACTAGAATAGAATTATATTAGTACTTGTCCTTCCAAAATAAGCATACACAATTTATATAATACTAGATCATAAAGTCCAATACAATTAGTGATAAACTAAAATTAAAAACACAATCTGCGGGAGTAGAAGGAGAGCACCGCAGAAGGAGAACATGTTTGCAGACTGCATTAGGAGGGACAACGCCAATGAGAGGGAGCTTGCTAGGGTACCTACTGGCTACTACATTAGCACACCAATTAAAATGTTAGATTTAGGAAAAAATTAAATAGCATTCAGATTGATATCAAGAAAGATTGAGAGAGGTCGCGACACAACATAATCAACTTATCGCTACTGAATCATAATTAGAGCTACAGGTTTTACATTGATACAAGTATACAAATATACAATTATGCGAAGTACTCCACTATCTGTATTATTTTGAATCCATCTATCCATCATTATTCATTTCTAACTAGTTCTGCAATTTCTAAATTCTAAGTCAACCTGAAATTTGCCTGCAGTCCCGGTATATAATGCTAAGCAATTGATTTACCAAAGTAGTGAAACACCCTACAGTTCGATTGCATATTAATCAGAGAAAGAGTTAATGTAATTGATTGCAGATTGTGCAGTTTCTAACATAAAACAGCAGATTAATATACAGGAGCACTACCATTATAAGTTAAAGCACTTTGACATATCATGCCAAAACACTTATACTTTGCAAAAGTAAAGACTTGCTGCACTCCTAAATAAAGCATATATATTTGGTTTCAATTGCCAAATCATATTCATGATTATTTTAGAAGCGGTTTGTGTCACTCACTCTAGGAAGCAATTTAGGTTCAAATTTGAAAATACTTGGTTAAATGAACCCAATTTCAAGAAAGAGGTTATAGAATATTGGAAATCTATTCCAACAATGCATATGCTTCCTAAATTACTGTCTGTTTCTTCGTTCATGGCAAAATGGGGTCGAAACTTCTTTCACAAGTTTAGAGATAAAATTAAGAAACAGAAAGAAATTTTGCATGCAATGTCAAACAGACAAGATGAAATTGGTATTCAACAGTATTTTGCTGAGAAAAGTAAATTGGATGATCTTTTATATCACGAGGAACTTTACTGGCGTCAACGTGCAAAATCTTTTTGGCTTACAGAGGGAGATACAAACTCCAAATTCTTTCACGCAACAGCAACGAGGAGGAAGAAAATAAATACCATCAATTACTTGTTGAACGACGAAGGGAACAAAGTTGACAAATCATGATATGAGTCAGATGGCAGTGAACTACTTTCAAAATATCTTCACAGGTGACAGAAACGTGGAAATACAAGAGGAGGAGGTTGCTACTAGGTTAATCACAGAGGAGCAGAACGAAACATTAGTGTCAGAGATAAAGTTTGAGGAATTCTCTAAGGCAGTGAAAGAGATGCATCCTGATAAATCTGCAGGCCCTGATGGTTTTAGTCCAGCATTCTTTCAACACTTCTGGGACTTGCTTGGTCGAAAAATCTTCAGATGCTGTAATGAGTGGCTTAAGGAACTGACTTTCCCAATTAGTTTCAACAACACAACTCTGGTGCTGATCTCAAAGAAGGAGAATATTGAGAAGCTTACTGATCTAAGGCCCATCGCATTGTGTAATGTATTATACAAGATTTTAGCAAAAGTTTTAGCAAACAGACTGAAGGTGATCCTGCCAGGTGTAATCTCGGAAAATCAATCAGCCTTTGTTCCAGGCAGAAATATATCTGAAAATGTCCTAGTTGCTTTCGAGATTCTTCACTTCATGAAAAAGAAAAATAGAGGTTCGGAGGGTGAAGTGGCTTTGAAGTTAGACATTTCGAAAGCGTATGACAGAGTGGATTGGATTTATCTAAGACACAGAATGAATTCTATGGGGTTTACGGAGAAATGGATCAAGTGGATAATGCTATGTGTGACGACTGTTAGTTATATGATTAACTTCAATGGCAAAACAGTGGGACCTATCATTCCGAGTCGAGGATTGAGGCAAAGAGATCCTCTATCTCCTTACCTTTTCTTGTTTTGGGTGGAAGGCCTATCACATTCGTTATCTAAAGCCGCAATGGAAGGGTGCATTACCGGATGCCAAATTGCCACGGATGCTCCAAGAGTAACACATTTACTCTTTGCCGACGATAGTTTCTTGTTTTTTAAAGCAATAGAGGCTGAGTGTTCTTCAATTAAAAATCTACTGAATAGGTACGAATCAAACTCTGGGCAAGCAGTGAATTATTTTAAATCAGGAATTTTCTTTAGTGCCAATGTTAGATTAGATAAGCAACAGGCAATAAGAAGCATTTTGGAGGTTCATAACGACTTAAAGGACAGTAAGTATCTAGGGTTTCCATCGTTTGTTGGTAGATCGAGAAAATCAGTATTTAAATTTGTGAAGGAGAGAGTTTGGCGTAAAGTGCAAGATTGGAACCATAGAACTTTATCTAAGGCGGGGAAAACAATTATGGTGAAGAATGTAGGCCAAACAATCCCAACCTACAGTATGTCGTGTTTCCTGTTGCCAAAAACAATGTGTTCAGAGTTGGAAAGATTGTTGAATGGCTACTGGTGGAATTCGTCTGGAAACAACTCAAAGGGGATTCGATGGTTTGGTTGGGGGAAGATGGCACGTCCAAAAACTGAAGGTGGCCTTGGGTTTAGGGATTTCTACGATTTTAATCTAGCATTACTAGGAAAGCATGTTTGGAAGTTCGGTAATAACACTTCTTCGTTAGTATCAAGACTGTTTAGAGCTCGATATTTTCCAAGAGACAATGTTCTTAACGCAGCTAAGGGCTCGGGCTCGAGTTTTGTATGGACGGGGATTTGGGAAGCTAAAGAACATCTAAGGAAAGGCTTTCGTTGGATAGTGGGAGATGGGGAGGATATAAGGATTTTTAAAGATCCTTGGCTCAGAGGTAAAAATGATTTTTGTATAGAGAATAATCATGTGAATGGAGAAAGGAATGATAAAATATGTTGTTACTTCCATCCTAATAGCAAGGCTTGGGATGTGCAAAAGGTTCAACAAGTATTTCATCCTAATGATATTCCTCTTATTCTTCAAACAAGAATTCCTCAGGTTACGACAAAGGACAGAATTGCTTGGACAGTTTCAAACACAGGTATGTACACAGTCAAGACGGGGTATCAATATTGGTCCTTACAGAACGCAAATGATGGGAATTATGCAACCAATGCAGAATCAAGAGGCTGGAACAAACTATGGAAACTGAATCTTCCGCACAAAATGAGAACTTTTCTCTGGAGGTTCTGCAACAATAACATTCCAGTTAGGAATTTATTAAGAAGCAAAGGGGTTGACACAACTATCATATGCCCGATGTGTGGTACAGATATAGAACACATAATGCATCTATTCTTTTTCGATTGTAAGTTTGCTTCTGACTGTTGGACAAGAGGGGGTCTATTCTACGATATGCAACAAGTGGAATCCGCATCTCAGTGGCTGCTAGACAGAATAATCTCGGAAAACCCAGACACGATAGAGAAGATTGCAATCGTATTATCGAGCATTTGGTTTGCGAGGAATCAGAAAATATGGGAGAACAAATGTATTTCATCATCAATCACTGTGGACATTTGCAGCAATCAAGTCAAAGCGTGGCAGGAGGCTATGGAACGAAGGGCAAACAGTAACAATCTAGCAAACAGGATAGAAGTGCAGAGCTCTCTAACCTGGCAACCTCCTCCAACAGGTTGTCTCAAACTAAATGTGGATGCTTCAGTTTTTAGAGGTGATTCATCGTTCTCCCTCCGTATGGTGCTTCGTGGTGAATATGGTCATTTTGTGAAAGGGAAAAATATGCGAATCTCAGGAGAGATTGCAGTTATGGAGGCTGAAGCGAGAGGAGTTAAGGAGGCGATCAAATGGATTGAGGATCAGAGATTGGTTGATGTCATCATAGAATGTGATTCTGAATTAGTGGTTAAGGCTATTCACAATGATATAGAGTACTACCTGGAAGTTGGTCATGCATTAGAATTCTGTAAAATGAAAATCAGGCATAGACCTGATATTTCTCTCTGTCATGTAAAGAAGCAAGTAAACCGAGTCGCTCATCTGTTGGCTAGGGTAGAGTGTCAGGTTGATTGCTACAATGTGTTTGAGTCTCCTCCAACTGTTTTGTTGGAGACGTTATATTCTGAATTTTCTTAATGAATTTTCCCTTTGATTTCAAAAAAACTATAATATAGGTTGCACAAAGCAGGTAGGCTCTAGGCATCATGGTTTTTTCCGAATCAATAAGCCTAATCACGACCAGAGATGGCAAGGAAATTTGGAAAGAGAAGGTGTAGGCCAGCAAATTTACCACCTATATATTAATCTCACAGCAAATTTGATTACAGTACTTCATTTGACCTAACTTTTCCTAAAAACAAAATTCACATAATACACTTTGAAGTTTGAATATATATGCTAGGAAAAATAATATTTGCAATTTAAAGAACTTATAAAACCTAGCAGAAAGAAATGAGAAGCTCCTCCTTCTTTCTAAAAAACCCTAATTACTACAGCCGCAAATGCAATAGCTATTATTTCTCAGATCCATCTTCTTACACACATTTAATCCATTACTACTATATATTACTACTATTTAGTGAAAAGAGTGCCACCATAAGCCACTTGCTCTGGAATTAAAATTCAATTATTAAGAAATCATAGCGGACAAATTCTTCAGTTTTCAATAACTACCACCACGTCATAATACTACTGAACATAGTATAAAAACAGCTCCATATTGACATAGATTAGCGAACACAATTCTAAATAGTGGGTGATGTATGTTGCTTAACGAGATAAAGGGATCCTGAGGATTAAATAAGACTAATAAGGAGATGATATACACTGACAGTAGAAGTTGCAATTACATTCTGTCTACTTAGAAGGACTCGAATGAGGTTAAAACCAAATGAAACTTAATTTATTTTGGGGTCTTCTATCAATAAATCCATGCCATTTGACAAGTTTAAAATTCACATAGTTTTTTACCCTACTGATCAATTGTAAAATTTAAATGCTACTACTCTGGTCCGATCGTTTAGCGGCTCTTATCTTTCTAAGAGACGGGAATGTAAATAGAAAACATCCCCTGGGCTATGCCATTCCATTCCATCCAATCAAATAGAATTCGACATTGGGGCTAGAGGGTAAGTGGCCCTCTCGATAAGGCAAAAAATTATCACATAGCTCCCACCATGGCAAAAATAATAGCAGAGCAGAATTAGTTAATAGATTTTTAATTTAGGCCGCGCTTAGCATAACATATTTCTATGGCTGCTACGCCACAAAACAAATGTAAACATTTTTCGACTCGATAATTCTTTCCATGTATATAGACAAATTAAACAAATAAAATTTAAAAATGCGAGAAATTACCTTCTTTTTAGCGTTGCGTGCTTCTTGTTCCTCCCTAGTCCGTTTCCTTGTGACCCGGGGAGGAGGAACTTCAACGACCTTCTTCTGCTTGGACTTGGACCGCTTCTTTGTCCCACGACCAGCATCAGCAAGCTTGAACAAAAGCCCATTCACTTCGAGCTTATTGTCGTCAATCATCTTCGTAAGCTGAGCACTCAATTGGGTCGCTGCATTTTCAGCTTTAGGATCAAATCCAAAGTGCTCACTCAGGTATGAGGTAAGTGAGTGTCTATCCGTTCCATCTGCCTGGTTCAAGCCAGTAATGGCTTGAACTATCATCTATGAAACAAAATTTAAACGTAAAGCAGCAAACACAATATGCATGCATACAAAATATAAAACACACACAAGATACAAATTAGTGTGACGTAGAATCTGTACTGTAATCTAAATATACCTCTTCGAGCGTAGGAGGTGATGCTGATGCCATTGGACAACGAAGAAGGAGAAGTCGGTGGCTCGCGGCTCTTAGAAGTTGTTGGAGGAATTCTTCTTGTACCACTCTTATACTACAGTACTAAAATGAACAGGGATCTATCTAAGGTAAAGGTGGTGAAATTTCACCACAGTAACTGGTGGTTACGGGGACCTTCTCAAACTTGCTGGACACCTGTATGCATGACTCATTTATTTATTTTGTCTCATATTTCTCTTTTCTACCCGGACACACACAATTTTCACCGCCCCCAACCATACTTATTTTACAAAAATAATTTTAAGTCCATGTTTTCCAGTTGGAATGAATCTCAAAGTTATGGATTATATTTTCTTCTAGTTCATGATATTCTTTCATCATTTACACAAAATTTGGCATTTTGATTATTTATTTGAATGTGTAATATTATCTTTTACATTTTACGTCTTTGGTAATTATTTTATATGTTTCACATTTTATATATACTAGCCTATAACCCGTGCGATGCACGGTTGCTTGTAATTTTTTTAATTATATTTTATTATTAAAATTTTAAGTTGTATATATTTTTGTTATTAAAATAATTTTTAAACTTTAGAAATCTCATGTATATAAATATTATCGTATTAATACGTATATAAATATTACTTTAAGATGATATAAATGTTTAATAATAATATGTTATTGATGAGATTCGAACCTTGAACCTATAGGAGTATTTTATATATTATAGAAAGAATATTCTTTTAGCATTACATCTAATGGTTCTCATTAATCTGTCTCAAAAACCAACGGTTGCTATTGAGTGTACAAAAAAAATGTACCAAAAATAGAGTACCAAACTATCAATCAAATATAATCTATTTCGCTTATAATAGTATATAGCCTATAACCCATGCGATGCACGGTTGCTTGTAAATTTTTTAATTATATTTTATTATTAAAATTTTAAGTTGTATATATTTTTGTTATTAAAATAATTTTTAAACTTTAGAAATCACATGTATATAAATATTATCGTATTAATACGTATATAAATATTACTTTAAGATGATATAAATGTTTAATAATAATATGTTATTGATGAGATTCGAACCTTGAATCTATAGGAGTATTTTATATATTATAGAAAGAATATTCTTTTAGATTATAGAATATAATCTATTTCGCTTATAATAGTATAGTATAAAAGTATAGATAGATAAATATATTATAAGCGAAATTAAAATATTATAAATATATTATTTCGCTTAATATATTATAAATATTATAAATATATTATTTCGCTTAATGGCGTGAGCATCAAAGTGATACAGGAGGTTCGATGAGGACTTTTGAAGTGTTTAAAATGGACGTTGGGATGTGATGTGGGTGTTTTTGTAGTGTTTGTGTTCCATGTGTTTTGAGTGTTCTGTTTGCTCTAGGATTTTTGAAGTGTTTAATTAAAGGCGTATGTTTTTTTTAATAATTAATAATAAAGATTTAATGTATTTAAAGAGAGTGCCTACCGTGTTTTTTTTATTTTACTAATAATAGAGATTTAACTAAACCAACAAACTATCAATCAAATATAATCTATTTCGCTTATAATAGTATAGTATAAAAGTATAGATTGATAAATATATTATAAGCGAAATTCAAATATTATAAATATATTATTTCGCTTAATATATTATAAATATATTATTTCGCTTAATTGCGTGAGCATCAAAGTGATACAGGAGGTTCGATGAGGACTTTTGAAGTGTTTAAAATGGACGTTGGGGATGTGATGTGGGTGTTTTTGTAGTGTTTGTGTTCCATGTGTTTTGAGTGTTTGTTTACTCTAGGAATTTTGAAGTGTTTAATTAAAGGCGTATGTTTTTTTTAATAATTAATAATAAAGATTTAATGTATTTAAAGAGAGTGCCTACCGTGTTTTTTTTATTTTACTAATAATAGAGATTTAACTAAACCAAATAGTGACCAAAAAAAGAGTACCAAAAAAGTGTGACAAAAAAAAGAGTACCAAAAAAGTGTGACAAAAAAAAGAGTACCAAACCAAATATACCCTATTTTGCTTAAAATAGTATAGTATAGATATTATTTAGTTAATCTTGTTTGTTACGTATTTTTGTTTGCACGTTACTTTTTATAATTTGGTGTAATATAATTTTGTTTACATTTTATGTCTTTTATAATTATTTTTATGTTTGCCATTTTTCTTTTTCACTTTTTTATTTGTAATCACTACGCCAAAACTGTTAAAAGACATCACCCCTTTAACATCGGTTGCGTTTTTGACCGATGTTAAAGGTGTGTTTTACATCGGTTTTAATAAAACTGATGTTAAAGTATGTTTTTGACATCAGTTGCACTTTAAACCAATGTCTTAACTACTTTTTAAAAAAATTAAAAAAACAAGCGCGATTCCTTTTCAACCCGCTTTCCCTCTAATAATGCAAATATTCAGCCCGCTTAGAAACATTTCCCCTTAGAAACATTTCCCCCCTTCAGACATTTCACTTCCCTCCTCACTACCTCACCCGCTGCTCACACTCTACCTCACTCAAATCCCACTCACAAACCCCCAAATGTGAAGAACCCTAGATTAAAACCCTAGATTACAAACCCCCAAATTAAAACCCTAGATTTCAAAACCCCTCTTTCGAATCCCAATTATGTCGAACCCTACCTTTCGATTTCTGTTAATTGGTGCTCTTGGAGGCTATTAATTAGGTCGAATCTTAATTAGTAAGTAAGTATTTTCGATTTCGATTAGTAAGTATTTTTCGATTTCGATTTTTGTTTGAAAAATATTTTTAATTTAAGTTTTTTTAGCAGATTGATTGATTCTTAAGCTTGGGTCATCTCCAAAGTAAGTGATTTTTCAGATATATTGTTATAGATGTATGCATGTCTATTTTTCTTGTAATTTTTGTAAAGTGATTGATGTTTGCGCTGCTTCTTGTTGTTTGTAGGTCTGTATTTGGGTCATCTCTGTCTAGTTGTTGAGTTCAGTTAAGTTAGTGATACAGGTGAGTTCTTGGTAAAGAACGGAGCACTTCCCGAGGAAAGGATCCTTGCTGTTGAGACAGGAGGATGTCCTCATGCTGCTATACGGAAAGGATACGGTTTTTACGAAAAATGGTTTGGCCATTGAGATAGTGTTAAAGGCCTCGCTTCCCATACAGACCGGTGTAATCATTTTAATATGATACGAAATGAAATATCGACAATTCAATGAATGTTATATATGTATTGATATTATAGGTATTTGGTTTTTATCGTTTTGTTAAAGCCATCTCAATCTCTTTTAATCTGGATGTTGTTAACAGGATTGGTGGCTCTGGCATGGACCTCAGAAGCAAAGCAAGGGTATTGAACTTTATATTTCAAAATATTAATTATAGTAGTGTTTCTTCTGTGATTGTTATTTTGAATTATGTGATTGCCTTAATGGTTGTATTTTATTTTACGTATAGACCTTTTCTGGTCCGGTTGATGATCCCAGCAAGCTGTCTAAATGGAACTATGATGGATCTTTGTTCTGTTTGCGTGTGTGATATGTATGTTAAATTTGAGAATTTCATTCTTGACTTGTAATATGGTTAGTTAATGAGAGATATAATCTTCCAAACTAGGTATGGAATTGAGCAAGAGTACACTTTGTTGAAGAAATATGTTCAGTGGCCTCTAAATTTTTTTTATTGATCAGATATTTCTTCTATGTCTTACAGTGGGAATTTCAAGTTGGACCTGCTGTTGGTATCTCAGCTGGTGATGAACTGTGGGTTGCTCGCTACATTTTAGAGGTACTCTTATGCTCTATATTACTGCAAGAGCATGTTCTGTATGTTCTTTTTCGTAATCCTGTTAACCTTTGTTGATAACAGAGAATCACTGAGATTGATGGGGTGGTTGTCTCATTTGATCCAAAGCCTATCCCGGTCAGTATTTTATTTATTTATTATGTAGATTAAAATAGTTGGGTAATTTGTGATTTTATTATATGTGCGGAAATTGTATTTACAAGTGTAAACTGAAGTACTATTTGTTGCTTGTAAACTGAAGTACTCTCCAGCTTGTCTGTAAATAGTGTAGGTATAAAACTGAAAGATCTTACTCTATATTGGGTGTTCTTGATTTGAAACTTATATATCTTGATTCAGATAAAATATGTAGTTGTCTCTGGTTCAGGAGGTTTAGTAAGTTGGGGAATCAAATGTAGAATTCTGTCTTAATATTAATTTCTATATCACTCTAGATCTTATTGTACAATTCTGTGTACTTACATCAAAAGTAATAATTGCCTTTTTTTTGTACCCGATATCTTGGTTCGTCTACAAAACAGGGCAGTTAAGTAGTTATATAGACTGTCTTCAAATTTGGCTCTGGTGAACTAATTAGTTGTCTCTATTTCAGGAGGTGGACCCGTGTGAGGATTTAACTGATGATGATATCAGAACTGCCATTTAGAATGCAACTGGTCCTAGATCGGCACTATTTGTACCAGAAGTATGTCTATCTCGACTCCTTTTTGGTGTTCTTTCATCTTTTATGTTTGCAGTTTATTTTTAATAGTAATATGTATTTGATTTTTTAGACGTGGCTATGGCATGATTATATATTTAACTATATTAACTTTCTAATGTATAGGTTCCATTTGAAGTTCTCATTCGAAGACAAATTGCACGCTTGCTTGATCCAAGTCTCCAGTGTGCAAGATTCATTTATGATGAGCTAATAAAGGTATCAAGTACTTAGTAATTTGCAAGACTCTAAATCGCTTTGAGATACTGACTTGCATCATTTTATCTTAGATGAGCCATCGTTGTATGGTAAATGAGTTGCAGCGTTTTCCTATTCTGAGAAAGCGCATGGATGAGGTCATTGGCAATTTTTTGCGAGAAGGTCTTGAACCTTCAGAAACCATGATTGGGCACATTGTTGAAATGGAGGTATGCTTCAAACATAGATGATAATTTTTTTCCTTGCTTTGCTTATATATACATCACTGGATATTGAATAATGTTTATTATGACATCTATAGATGAAGATGTGGTTATTTCAGTCTACTGCAAGTTTGTTTTCTTGAATTTTTTTCTATGCATTATCATATGTATATTCTAGAATGAGAAACCAAATCTTGTATCAAGAAGCTTATGACATACACTAGGTCTGCAGTTGAGACATACTTGCAGTCTAAACTAGGGTTATGACATGTAAAAGTACATAGTGAATAGGTTCTTCTCTGTTTGTGTGTCTAGTTTCTTTAGAAGCAAAGAGTAAATAAATATTCGTCATTCTTAATCTTTATTCTCTTGGCAGCTGAAATGATTTGAATTCATTAGGGCTGTTCACCTTGACCCTCTCCCATTTGACATGGATCGCGACCTTATCACTCCTACATATAAGAAGAAAAGGCCACAGATGCTCAGATACTATCAGGTAACTTTATTTATATTTCCCTAATATTTGAAACGTTATGCACTTCTCACTTGCTATTCTGAACAATAATTAAAAATATACAGATGCCCATGTGTTCTCAATTATGGTAGTCGAAGTTGACATAGTAAAAGTTTTATGGCTTTTTCACAAACTTGGTATCTATTAATTTTCTGATTTGATACTCTCCTCTATAGTAATTCTATATAAAATGATCTGCATTATATTTACTTTTGTTGTGGTTTCATTGCGAGAGACCGTAGGGACCGGAGCAACCGATGATTATGCACTTGGAGGGATCATTGCGAGAGACAACTAGTTTTAGTTTGGTTTTTTCGGATAATGTAATGAAAGCTTGTTTTTTGTATATAGGCTCATGTAGAGTAGGCCAATTTAGTTTTACTCAATGATGTAAGAATGTTGTATTTCTTTCGTTAATGAAAAAAAAATCAGTTTTACTTACTTTCTAGTGTGATTCAGTTTTGGTAATTGTAGTGTATTACTTTCTAGTGATTTAAATTTGGTAATTATTAAAGACATGGGTACAGACATCAGTTTTGTATCTAAAACTGATGTAGTACATATAGTTGAGACATTTTTGAAAACGATGTGGTATACCATTTACAACATCGGTTGTCTATATAACCGATGTAGTACAGGGGTTGAGACATCGGTTCTATTTTAAAAACTGATGTTGTTGATAACTATTTACATCGGTTTAGAACTGATGTAATAAGACCTTTTTAACATCGGCCCAGAACCGATGTAAAACACATAGACTTTTAACCTCACACAGCTAGACATCGGTTTTGAAAATTTTTAACATCGGTCCAGAACTGATGTCTATTGACTTATTTGGCGTAGTTAATGCAGTATATTTTGTTCATTTTCTTGTCTCCTAGTATTTTAGTATTTCACGTGTTATGTAGTTTTTGATATGTAATATTATGTGTTATGCAACTTTTAATATATTTTATATTTTTAAATTTATTGTATTATATAATATTTAAAATGTAGTTCTTCTTTATTTTTATATTTTAAGTTTTATTGTGTAATTTTATAACTACTAGGGTTATTTTTATTTTTTATAATATAGTATTATATTATAAATTTTAATTTTAATAAGTTGTTTGAAGGATTCGAACCTTACAATTTTGTATATAATAATTTTCAGTATTAGATATAAATTATTATGTTGTTGGCGAGAATCCATTCTTGGAATTCTGTATATAACAACTTTTAGTATTGTTATATCTAAAAATCATCATTTATGAATGAAAGCGATAACTAAAAATGAGGGAATAACCAAAAATAAAGGATTAATAAATTACAAAATATACCCCTTTTACTTCTATACTATACTATTATAAGCAAAATAGGGTATATTTGGTTTGGTACTCTTTTTTTTGTCACTATTTGGTTTAGTTAAATCTCTATTATTAGTAAAATAAAAAAAACACGGTAGGCACTCTCTTTAAATACATTAAATCTTTATTATTAATTATTAAAAAAAACATACGCCTTTAATTAAACACTTCAAAAGTCCTAGAGTAAACAGAACACTCAAAATACATGGAACACAAACACTACAAAAACACCCACATCACATCCCCAACGTCCATTTTAAACACTTCAAAAGTCCTCATCGAACCTCCTGTATCACTTTGATGCTCACGCCATTAAGCGAAATAATATATTTATAATATTTATAATATATAAAGCGAAATAATATATTTATAATATTTGAATTTCGCTTATAATATATTTATCTATCTATACTGTTGTGGATTAAAATCTGGGTCACAAATTTGTAATTAATGCTAGGGTTCGGGAGCTTCTTGCTTTAATGGCTGTTTCCGTGTTCGAGACTGATCGGTCCTCACAGAGTGCCTACGTATCTCGTATTGAGAATCAAGCCAAAAACGTAGTTCTGAGAATGAGGGGTCAGACCCTTTATATAGGCTGAGAAGCCCTAGAATCGTAGTAGAATTAGGTGACTTGGTGGGCAAGTCACCGCCTTGAGGAAGGTTCTAGACTCCTTCCTTGTAGGAGTTAGTTCCAATATCGTATTCTGTGCCTTGGAGGCTAAGATTAGTAGGAGTAATATCCTTATCTGACTCTTATTGCTGAGCTGGTTATTACCCTTAATATTAATTACGAAATTAATATTATAATTGAGGTTTGGGCCCATCTGGTGGGCCCCACGTTTGGACCATTCTAGGTCTAATTAATGCCACATTAAATGTGTCTTTAGGGCTTACTTTTAGCCCATATCATTTGCCCCCCAACTTCTAGGAAAACTGATCAGGTTTTCCTTGAAGTTAGAACGGCCTTTCTGAGACTTTGGTCAAGGTTTATTGCTCTTACGCAAGTACTTTCAACAATATCATCTTAATGTAAAGCGTGGAGCGACCAACGCATTTACGACGATGTTGAACGACACTAAACAGTGTTAAACGGCACTACACAGCGCTAATCAGCCTTAAACAGTGTGTAAACAGTGTTAAACGATGTTAAACGGCATAAAACGGCATTAACAGCACTAATCGGCGCTAATCTATGCTTAAACGGCACTAATCTGTGCTAAACGGTACTAATCTGTGCTTAAACAGCACTAAACGGTGCTAATCGGCACTAATCTGTGCTTAAACAGCACTAAACTGCGCTAATCGGCACTAATCTGTGCTAATCGGAGGCGATTCGGGACAACTGCAGCCTCTTCCGGGCAGCTAGCCAGCCGACAAGGGTCCTGGTCAGCTGCCAGGTGCTCCTGGTCGGCTGCCAGGTGCTCCTGGTCGGCTGCCAGGTGCTCCTGGTCGGCCAGACCCTTCCCATGGCACCTGGTCGGCTGCCAGGTGCTCCTGGTTGCCTGCCATGTGCTCCTGGTTGCCTGCCATGTGCTCCTGGTTGCTTCCCATGGCACCTGGTCGGCTGCCAGGTGCTCCTGGTTGCCTGCCAGGTGCTCCTGGTTGCCTGCCATGTGCTCCTGGTTGCCTGCCATGTGCTCCTGGTTGCCTGCCATGTGCTCCTTGTTCGTTAGCAAGTTGACGGGAGATCCATGTTGACTTTAATGATGCCACACGGTGTTTAAACGACGTTTCAATGTTTGTTAAACGACGTTAAATGGCATAAAACGGCACTTCATGGTGCTAATAGACTCTATACGGCGCTAAGTTGAAGGTCGATGTTTGTCCCGGAAAGTAAGAAACCTTCAACAGAACCATCAAACGATCCAACCAACTGACAGGAGGTGTCAAGATGGATGCCGGGAAGTCAGCTGATGCCCCTTCGTGGCACCTGGTCGGCTGCCAGGTGCTCCTGGTCGGCTGCCAGGTGCTCCTGGTCGGCCAGACCTCTTCCATGGCACCTGGTCGGCTGCCAGGTGCTCCTGGTTGCCTGCCAGGTGCTCCTGGTCGGCTGCCAGGTGCTCCAGGTTGCCTGGGAGTGCTTGAACGACATTTCAATCTATGTTGAACGACGTTGAATGGCATAAGACGGCACTACGCGGTGCTAATCGATGCTTGGACAACACTTGGTTGGAGGTCGAAGTTTGTTCCGGAAAGTGAGAAACCTTCAACAGAACCATCAAACGATTCCACCAACTGACGGGAGGTGCCAGGAAGTCGGTTGAAGCCCCTCTGAGGCACCTGGTCGGCTGCCAGGTGCTCCTGGTCGGCCAGACCTCCTTCATGGCACCTGGTCGGCTACCAGGTGATCCTGGTCGGCCAGACCTTCTTTATGGCACCTGGTCGGCTACCAGGTGATCCTGGTTGCCTGCCAAGTGCTCCTTGGTTGCTTTGTCGTGCCTCTCGGAGCTTTTCGCAATGCTTGGAATCTCGTTCTTGAATCACGTCCTTGACATTCGTATGTTGCATACTTCCTTTCAAGGCATAATCAGTCTCTTTATTAGCAAAGACTAACTGATAGTGTGTTATCTTCCTTAAACGTAATTAGCTTCTTAAGCTTAGATGAGTGTCCTAGCACAACTAGTTATTATTTCTTCACATAGATCCTTCTTTTCTTTCCCGGAATCATACGAACTGATATAACTTTTGCCAGATATAGCAGATGAATTCCATTTTTTTCATGTATAAACGATAGATGACCTGCAAACACGAACCGAGCTGTGTTTCAACCTGATACAGAAGGTCACCCATCTTCTATAAAAGAGTGGGGGGAGCCTTCATTTTCATTCACTTCACTTCTTCTTACTTCTAAAATTCTCTCTGAAGCTTTCAAGCTCTAAAGCTTTCAAGTTCTAGCTTCAAGTTCGAGCTCAAGATGACAGATGGCAACCGTGCTTCGGCTTCGTCATTCTCTATGTCTGAGGCGATGTCCAAGAGAACCATGGCCAAAACATTGGGAGGTAAACTTAGACTAAATCCCCCTTCATATATTGATCGTAGATTTGATTCTTTATATGACTTGTTGAGTACCATGAGGGATGCATTCCCCAACAACTCTGAATTAGCTGCGTACCATAGCCCGTGCAAGTTTGACAAGGATGATGTTAACAAAATCAAGGAACTATATGGCTTCCCGGACGTGATCAAGGTTCGACTTCCTGGCTTAGCCGACAGGACCTGTAATTGGCACCCAGAGAGGCTATGTGTCTACAAAGGCGCCCCTGAAGCAGGCCTGAGATTCCCTGTCGATCAGTTCATCATAAGGCTCCTAGCAGAGCTTCAGGTTCATCCCTGCCAGTTGTATCCTAATGCATGGCGGGCTATCATCATCTTCATGCTGAGGTGTCGAGATCTAGGTATCGAACCAACTACTACAATGTTCCGGAGTATATTCGCCACCAAGAACTCGTCTGAGATTCAGAAGGGATGGGTAACTATTCAGCACCGAACTAATGTTCCACATATGGTGAACGCCTTTTCGTTCCCAGATTCCCATCACTTTTGGGACAGAGAGTTCGTGATTCTGGTATGGCGTGGTGGCGACTGGGGCCAATTCTTTGTGTCTAAGTTTGGGGAAGTGCATGACGCGACACACTTTATATGTGATCTTGACGAGAAAGAGCTTCTTGATCGTGATAGATTACTTGCTGACGATGGCCGTACTCACTACAAAGTTTTCTTAACCGAGAAGAGACTTGTAGAAGCTGGCTTTAGCTTACTTTCTGCTGAGGGTAAATTTTTTTATTTGCACATTATGAACTCTGTTTGTTCTTATTCCGATATTTTTTCTATTGCCATTTCAGTTGCGGAGGAGATAGACAGCCGGCCCGAGAACCAGCCGAAAGTTACTAGAAGGATGATCAAGAGAGCCGAGGCGGCTGGCGTCCAACCTGGGCCAAAGATCCCGCAGTTCCTGTCGGGGTGTTCTTCAAAGAGATCGCGAAATGCTGATGGGAGAGTCAAGACCCCCTTCATCCCTGGTTGGGGTATATGTGAGCAAGATTCTGTCTTGGGATGCCCAGAGTCGGCCTTGGATTGGTCCAAATTCTGCATCACTCCCCCCGATCTTTTGACAGTAACTGCCGGGGACAAATTTGATGAGGCGGAGAAACTAGGAGCTCAAGCCCTGTACCAGGTTCCCAACTTTTCATCTTAGATGTAGCATTTTCACATAACTTATGATTATAAAGGTCTCATTGATTCTTTGTTTCAGGCCAATGCCCAGTTCCAGGCCAGCACTCGCATTGGCCGTGCATACCGAGATGAAAATACGGCCTTGAAGAAGGAGAAAGCAACTTTTGATGAGAGACGCCAAGACTTGGAGTCTAGGGCTATCCGGGCTGAAGCTGATGCTCATTCTCTCCAGAGACAGTATGACTCCCTGTATAACAAAAGGGCAGCAGACTACAAGCTAGTGGTGAAAGCTTACCAGGAGTCTGAGGATTTTTTTCGTCTTATAGATGAGCATGACGATGAAGTTCGCCCGGGTATTATGTCTGTTGGTTGGGATCGAGCCATTAATGCTGTGAGCAAGAGGCACCCTACTGTGGTTAACCCGAGGGACTTTCCAAGCCCTTATAATCAAGTTGCTTCGGGCTCAGAAGGCAACCCAGTAGCTCAGGCTTCGGGTTCAGGCTCTAGGGGAAGTCGCCGCCGTTCTGGCTCCGGTTCGAGAGGGGGTGTCCGAGCCAATATGGACGATTCAGTTTCCTCGGACCCTTGGGGGAAACGGCCTATGACCGTGTAGAAAGGGAGAGTGGTTCACCAAGCTGTCCCTTTGAACAGAGTGGATCAGATCGAGGATAGCTCATCTTCTGAGGAGGAAGAGGTTGTGCCTCAACCAATGGTGGTGGCCGAACCAGATAATGGCCCTGACGAGGAAAGCTCGGAGGAAGAGAGCGGTGAGGAAGATAACAGTGAAGAAGAGAGTGGTGAAGAGGAGGACGGTGGAGAGGAGAACTCAGGTGAGTAGTTGGGATTGCTTGGTGGCCTAGCTTGGCCGCATGTGGCTTCGTATTTCTAGCTTTCAATCAAGGTCCTTCGGGATCAAACTTTTATTTGCCTAAGTGATGTAACTTAACTGTCGGCCCTTCGGGGTCTTTATTTATGCACTTGTTTCTTTCATTCATATGTTCATTTATTTTTCGGTACTTGATCTTTCTAGATTTGCACTCAGCAGGTGCTAGGTACTTAAATAAAACATAGACTTATAGAATGGAAAACAAACTTGCATTAATAACTCAAATGGGTTCAACCCTTACATAGCTTATTATTGTCCTACTCGGGGCATTAAACCCTGGAATGGTTTCATCGAACCTTATTTCTACTTCTCCTACTAGGTAAATAAAAAGCTACATCCTTGCAGAGGCAGCTTATACATAATAAATCTTGAGGTTCAAGGCATGCCAGGTACGGGGCACCTCAACCACGTCCAAGGTTTCCAACTTGTACGATCCTCGTCCCAGCGTCTTCCTAACTCGGTACGGACCTTCCCAGTTTGGGGCTAGCTTTCCCTTCTGGCCAACTCCAGAAGCCTCGATCTTCCTCAGAACTAAGTCACCTTGCTGAAAGAACCTCTCCTTAACCCTGTGGTTATAATAAAAGGATGCTTTCTTCTGATGCTCCGCATTTCTGGCGTTCGCCTCGTCCCTGACTTCATCAATCAGATCCAGGGCGAGCCTCATGCCTTCTTCATTAGTCTCAGGTTCGAATGCCTCAACTCGAGGCGACGCATGCATGATCTCCAGTGGCACAACTGCCTCGGCTCCATAAGCCAGCAGGAACGGGGTTGCTCCGGTGGTTACCTTACAAGTAGTGCGATAAGCCCAGAGTATAGGCAACAACTCATCCACCCAGGTATTCCTTGAGCGTTCGACCCTTTTCTTTAGTCCATCAAGGATGCTTCGATTGGCTACCTCGGCCTGTCCATTAGCCTGCGGGTGTGTTACTGAAGTAAATCGAAGCTCAATAGCGTTTTCCTCACAGTACTTTTTGAACTCCTCATTGTTGAATTGTGTCCCATTATCCGTCACAAGGATTCGCGGGATCCCATATCTACAAATTATGTTCTCCCAAAAGAACTG
This sequence comes from Kitagawia praeruptora, assembly GCA_037693485.1. Taxonomy (NCBI): domain Eukaryota; kingdom Viridiplantae; phylum Streptophyta; class Magnoliopsida; order Apiales; family Apiaceae; genus Kitagawia; species Kitagawia praeruptora. Next base: position 1,925,532 of record CM075349.1, read on the forward strand.
GGCAACTTGTTTGGTGGTTATCTTGGCTAAAGGCTTAGCCTCAATCCACTTGGTGAAGTAGTCAATGGCGACTATCAAAAACTTCCTCTGTGCTGAAGCCATAGGGAAAGGGCCAAGTATGTCCATCCCCCACATTGCAAACGGAATAGGAGAGTTAATCGAAGTTAACATCTCAGGCGGCTGCCTTACAATTGGAGCGTGTTTTTGGCATCTGTCACACTTCTTAACATAACTTTGCGCATCGGCCAACATCTCTGGCCAATAGAATCCTAGTCGTGTGATCTTGTGAGCTAGGGCTCTGCCCCCCAAGTGTTGCCCACAGATCCCTTCATGAACTTCTTCCAATGCTTCTTTTGCCTCTTGGGGCCTCAAACACTTCAAGTATGGAATAACAAACGATCTCTTGTACAGGAGGCCTTCGATCAAGGCATATCTCAATGCTCTTACTGACAGCTTTCGTGCCTCCAGGGCATTGTCAGGGAGCCATCCAGTTTTGAGGTGAGCTTTGATAGGATCGATCCAGCAACCTCCTACATCAATCGGTGCCACCAATTTAGAGTTGACGGTCGGGGCCTTCAAGACCTGGAAGTAAACACTCCCTGCATAGTTCTCGATTTCAGAAGAAGCAAACTTGGATAGGGCATCGACCTTAACGTTTTCTTCCCTCGGAATATGCTCTACATAGCATTCATCAAACTGAGTCATAACGGCTTTCACAACTCTTAGATACTTTGCCATGGTTTCATCTTTGGCCTCAAATTCGCCATTCACTTGCGAGACTACCAGTCTTGAATCTCCACACACTTTAAGGTTCTTGACTCTCATGACTCTAGCCAAGCCCAATCCAGCTATTAATGCCTTATACTCAGCTTCATTGTTGGTAGTAGGAAAATCCAATTTCAGAGCATACTCAACTGTGAACCCATCGGGGCTTTGCAAAACCAAACCTGCACCACTAGATTTTGTTTTTGATGCTCCATCAAAATAGAGCACCCAATATTCCTTCTGATCAGCTACAAGTTCTTCATCTTTATCTCCAATTTCAGGGGTGGTTACTATCTCCTGCCCCCGACTTCTTGGTTATTAATGGTGCATTCAACCACGAAGTCAGCCAATGCCTGAGCCTTGATGGCCGTCCGAGGCTTATACTTGATGTCAAATTCTCCAATCTCTATCGCCCACTTAATCAGCCTCCCACTAGCCTTCGGGCTGTGCAATATGCTTCTTAACTGCTGGTCCGTCAGGACTTCAATCTTGTGCGCCTGGAAGTATGGTCGTAGCTTCCTCGAGGCTGTTATTAATGCAAGTGCAAACTTCTCAATGGTTTAGTAGTTCAACTCTGCCCCATGCAAAACCTTGCTCACATAATAGATAGGTTTTTGAATCTTTTTCTCTTCTCGAACAAGGACAACACTCAATGCTTGTTCAGATACCGCCAGGTATAGATAAAGAGTCTCTCCGGGACTAGGTTTGGCTAACAACGGGGCCTCAGCCATGTACTTCTTTAGGTGTTCAAAGGCCTCTTGGCTCTCTGTAGTCCACTCAAAATTTTTCACTTTCTTCAAGGCCTGAAAGAAAGGCAAGCACTTATCACCAGACTTGGAGATGAATCTCCCTAGGGCCGCAACTCGACCAGTTAGCTTCTGTACATCTCGTATAGAGCGGGGTGGTTCCATGTCTAAGATTGCTTTGATCTTATCAGGGTTGGCCTCTATGCCTCTCTTCGAAACCATCAATCCCAAAAACTTTCCTGATCCAACACCAAAAGCACACTTGGCTGGATTCAACATCATCTTGTGGTGCCTCAGCACTTCGAATGCCTCTCTGAGGTGCTTAATGTGATCTGACTTGGAAAGGCTCTTGACTAACATATCATCAACATAGACCTCCATGGTTTTTCCAATCAGATGGGCGAATATCTTATTCACCAGTCGTTGATAAGTGGCTCCTGCATTCTTTAGACCAAAAGGCATAACGAGATAACAAAAAACACCAAAGTCAGTTATGAAAGATACCTTAGGGATGTCATCCTTGTGCATCTTGATCTGATTGCAGCCGCTGAACCCATCCATGAAGCTCAACATCTCATGTCCAGCAGTGGCATATATTAACATGTCTATCCTTGGGAGGGGAAAACAATCCTTTGGACATGCATCATTCAAATCAGTGAAATCTATACACATCCTCCACTTCCCATTCGCCTTCTTGACCATCACAGGGTTTGCTAACCATTCGGGAAATTGAATCTCTTCGATGAACCCAGCCTCTAAGAGCTTATCAACCTCTTGTTTAATGGCTTCTTGCCTTTCAGGAGCAAAATTCCTTTTCTTCTGCTTTATCTTCTTTCGTTCAGGATCAGCGTTCAACCTATGAGTTATAAGTTGGGGGTCAATCCCTGGCATGTCCGCTGCTGTCCAAGCAAACACATCGCTATTTTCTTGCAAGAACATTGTTAACTCGCCCTTCAGGGGTTCCTTCAGAGATGCTCCTATATAGGTAACCTTCTCAGGGTCGCCCAGCTCTAGAGGGATGGGGGTTAAATCCTCTGCTAGCTTCCCCCGATGTTCATCATCACCACGAACATCCATATCTTCAATCGGGAGTACCTGCCCCCCGACTCCATCAGCTCTTAATGCGGATACATAACAACTTCTGGCCATCTTCTGATCGCCCTTTTGTTCTCCAACACCATTCCGGGTTGGAAACTTAATCTTCATGTGATATGTTGAGGCAACAGCCTTGAACGCATGAAGTCCAGTCCTTCCCAGGATTGCGTTATAAGTTGAGGCTGCCTTAATTACCAGAAAATTCAACATCTGAGTAGCTTCTTTAGGTTCTTGTCCGATCGTCATGGGTAACTGAATAGTCCCTTCAACTTTGGACTCAACTCCATTAAACCCGTAGATGGGCATGTTAGTCGGGGTCAACTGAGAATCAGTATATCCCATTTTTACGAACACATCATGAAACAAAATATCAACAGAAGCTCCATTGTCTATCAAGACTCGCTTCACCTCTAAGTTTCCAATTACAGGAGTTATGACCAATGGGTCGTCATGGGGGAACTTCACCCCTTCAAGGTCAGAATCATCAAAACCAATTGCGATTTCAGTCCTGGCACGTTTCGGGGCCTCTCCCACTATGTGCATCACCTCTCTGGCATACGCCTTTCGAGAGTTTCGAGTTGTGCCGGCCGCTGTCGGGCCTCCCCAGATCATGTTAATAACTGGCCCTCGGGGCTGCGTGTTACGATCACGATTATTGTCCCTTCTGTCATTATCTCTCCTGTCGTAATCCCTTCTTTGGGTTCCACGATCTTCACCCTTGGTGAAATTATTTAGCTTTCCTTTGCGAATCAGGAACTCAATCTCATCCTTTAACTGCCTACAGTCATCTGTATCATGCCCCACATCTCGGTGGAACCGACAATATTGATCCTTGTTTCTCTTTGCGGGGTCTCCCCTGAGTGGCTTCGGCCATCGGAAGTCCTTATCCTTCTCGATCTCTAACAAGATTTGACTCCTAGGAGCATTCAACCTTGCACAGTCAGAAAATCTTGGTCCCAAATTCTTTTTCGGTGGTGAATCAGAGTCTTTGCTAGTTCGGGGATACTTGTCCCTAGCATCGTACTCCTGCTCTTACTTTCGCTTCTTTGTATCATTGTTGCCTCGACCATTACCTACTGTGACCTCCTTCTTCGTACTATCCTCAGCCTTGATGTACTTATCAGCTCTTAGTTGGAGCTCAGCCATATTCCCAGGAGGATGCTTTGCTAACGATCTTTTAAAGTATAGGTCGGTGGTGCCATGCTCCAAGGCTACCATCGCCACCTTATTCTCCAAATCGGTAATGTTTAAGGTCTCCTTAGTGAACCTCTTAAGGTAGTCTCTCAGATTCTCATTCTTCCCTTGCACCACATACATAAGAGACGCAGAGCTTTTCTCGTGCACCTTTCCGCTGATAAACTGACTAACAAAGGCTGCACTTAACTCCTTGAAAGAGCCAATTGAGTTTGCAGGCAAGCGGCTGTACCATCTTTGAGCCATGCCCGACAGAGTTTGAGGGAACGCCCTGCACTTCAAGGCATCACTTGCAGGCTGCAGCAGCAGTGCGTTTGAGAATGTCCTAACGTGGTTTGCGGGATCACCCGTTCCATCATAAGCTTTAATTGTTGGCATCTTAAACTTCTTTGAGATACGAGTATTCATCACCTCCTCAGTAAACGGGGGTGTGGGATCATCAGGATCCCCAAGTGGCATCAGATCCTTGGGGTTGCTCCTGGGGGTTTCCACCCTTGTTGTTATTCCAGTTGGGGCGTCAGCCCTTCTCTGCCTTCTCGAAGACCTTTCCAAGTCTATGATGGGAATTGGTCCTGAGATCGGAGGAGGTTGAGTTCGGTTCAACCTAGCTTGTTCCCTCGCAATATCTTCCTTCAACCTTAAGATCTCGGCCTCATGAGCCTTGATCCTCTCAGCAGCTGTCAAAGGAGGTCCATCATGGATAGTTTGAGTATTCCTTCGAGGTTCTCTGCTAATACGTCGCCTCCTCGGGGCTTCATCTCTATCATCATCATCAGATGTCGAGTCATCGGTATAGGGACCAGAGTAGTCGTAATAATCTCGATCTCGGATCTGCAAGGCATGGCCACTGGGTCCAGAACCTTGAGTAAACGGAGGGGGTTAGGCAGACCATACATCGGGTTGGTATTCATGGGGAGATCCGTAGTATGGATCTGTACCCCTGGTGGTAACGGGCGATTAGGATCAATCAAAGGAGAAACCAGCGTCTGAAGGGAGTTGGTTCCTTGACCCGGGTGGATGACCATAGGTAACGTCCTCTCAGCATGGGGATCCGTCCCTTGGGGTTGAGAAGCCTGAGTTTGAGTAATCGCCCCTGTTGCTGGGGGTATTTGCTCAGTAGCAGGCGGAGCAGAGCTTAGAGGCAAGGCCTCAGTAGAGGTTGTTGTTCTTCGTGTGTTCACCATGGTTGATGTTGTCTTCCCACAAACGGCGCCAAATGTTGTGGATTAAAATCTGGGTCACGAATTTGTAATTAATGCTAGGGTTCGGGAGCTTCTTGCTTTAATGGCTGTTTCCGTGTTCGAGACTGATCGGTCCTCACAGAGTGCCTACGTATCTTGTATTGAGAATCAAGCCAAAAACGTAGTTCTGAGAATGAGGGGTCAGACCCTTTATATAGGCTGAGAAGCCCTAGAATCGTAGTAGAATTAGGTGACTTGGTGGGCAAGTGATAAGTGGATTTTATATCCATTTGGAGCGTTCCATATCGGCTTAAATTGATTGACTTGGTCTCAAGTTTGTTGTATTTTTGATATGTTTTGTGTAGTTGTGCAGGGTTGTAGCTATCGGTTAGTGTTGGTGTTTCTAATCGATATTAGAGTGGAATTAAGCATTGGAATGAAGATTGGACACTTGTGTTGTGCTATCAAGGAGTTACATGTGTCTTGGTATTGAAGATGTTAGCTAATGCAAAAGAAACGGAGGAGAAAGGAGCAAATTTGTGTAAAATTCGGATTTTCTGGATAGGTTGCGCAGTCTTCACTGTTTTGGCCATATCTGGAGTTCTAGAAGTCCGTTTTCAGTGATCTTACTGTCCACGCGAAGCTTGGGAGATTTTCTACAACCTTGGACAGGTCTTCCACACGCAGGCTGCGCGTGGTGGGCGCAGGCTATGCGACAAACAGACTGATGGGCGCAGGTTGCACAAGCGCGGTGCTGAAAAATTACAGTTTTTACTATTTTGACCATATCTTGAGTTCTACAACTCCGTTTTGGGCGATTTTACAGTCCACGCGAAGCTAACGAGATTCTCTATCATTCTAAAGTGGTCTAGATGTCCAATTACAACTGGAACGGCCCAGAAATACTGAAGAAAAGTTAGCTACGAATTTTCCTTAAAAACTGAATCAATTTAGGAAACGTATTATGTGCCGAACTGCAGAAATTCAACTTTGACAAGGAAATTGCTATAATTCCTACTTCTAATAAGTATGGTAATTGCTTTGGGCGGCTAGAACATTCCAGAATCAGATCTACACATGGAATTTGCAATTCTATTCTCATTCAAGAACGGAAATTGCCAATCTTCTATTCCAACTCTAAAAAGGCAATTATTTGGTGGACAAGAATTCTAGAGCTTATATAAACACATCCAACCCTTGTAATTTGGATCATTAGGAGTAAGAACCATTACATATCAATTACTTAGATTTATTTGTATTTTTTCATTCTTTGTTTTTATCATGGTTTCATCAGATCCCATGATGACGAGAGGTTCGATTATGAACTAATCGTTGTCATGGGATTCTAACGGATTTATTAATGGAGCTTTAGTATCTTGATGCTTTAAAGATCTGTGTGTGGTGTATATCTGATATCCTCGTATGGTTATGCTTAATTGATAGATGCGTCATGAACATCTAATTTGTTAATCTCTTGTGAAGCGAGAGTGGATCTTGAGATTTAGAACTTGCCATGCTAGCATAGGATAGGTTGATGTTTTAACATCATGATTTGTAGCGTAAATAGAGATATTATGCTGCCCTATGTGATCAATATGGATAACTTGTTCTTCAACCGTTATGTTTTCAAATTCTATAGAGATATAGGGTCTAAGCATAATTGGTGTCTATTCATCTTCTATCTCTTTTGTGGATGTATGTTTAGTTTGGTATTCGTATACTGAGAAGTAGCGTATACTTGTTTCGTGTTGTCTGATCAGATATCATATCTATTGCATATAGTGATTAAAGGCGTCAGATCTAAGCAAAGTATTTAATGAAGTTAGGATTCCATGTTTTCTCTTGCAGAAGTAATTCGATTCCAATTCTTGTTAGTTAGTTAATTCTTAGTTTGTTAATTTACTTCTTAGTTAATTTAGTTTATTAATCCCAATTTGTTATTTGTCTTAGCAGTGAATTAAAACCATACATTGTTGCATAGGTATAATACTGAATTAAAAACCAGATCTCTGTGGGAACGAACTTGACTTATATATATATTACTTGTGACCACGTACGCTTGCGTGATTTAGTGCAAACAAGTTTTTGGCGCCGCTGCCGGGGATCATCGGTGTTTTATGTTTGGTTTATGTGCTTGTCAATAGTGGTCGTTAGCGTTCACTGACTCGGATTTCTTACTTAGTTAGTTTGTTCGTAATGTTTCAGGTACTTGTCAGAGAGCATTTCCGTTGAAGATTGATTTTCTAAATTACTATGGAGTTCAGCAGGTGGTTAGTGTTTGTGAGCTATGTGCGGGCGCACATGAGACGTATCAGTGCTGGAGCAACCATGGTGGTATTCAACAAACTCAGCAGCCTTATCAGCAGTATCAAGGTCAACAATATGGAGCACAGCCTTACTATCCTCAGAATATTCTGCAACAGCAGAACTAGAATTTTCTGCAGCAGCATGACCCGTGGCAATCTCAACCTCTGAGTTATGAGGAACAACCATATTTTCAATACCATCCTCAACAGTACCAGCAAGATGTTCCGGATATGTCATATTTCTATGGACGTGAAGAGTTTCAACATCAGCAACCTATTCCTACTTATCAGTTAGATGATGTTCCTACTAGGGAGGAGATTAGGATGCTTGTGAAGATTAATGAGGAGTCTCTCAAATCTTTGGAGATTCTAGTTGCTCAAGCTGTGAGAGCCTTGGAACAAGAGAAACAACAATGCATATTAGAGGCAATTCCAGGAAATAATGATGACTTGGAGCAGGGTACTGCATGCATAATTGAAGAAGACAAATTCCAAGAGGAGGTGAGTATTCACAAGCCATGTGAGGAATTTGATCAAGCTAGTGAGGTGGATGAATTGGAAAGGGCACAATTTGAGACAGACATTGATGAGCTGCACAAATTTCAAGAATTGGTATGTGCGTACCAAGAGGACACTGCTGAGCTACACAAATTTCAAGAATTGGTATGTGCGTACCAAGAGGCTGATGGCCATGGGAAAGATGCAGGTCTTCTACTTGTCTCAGAGTATAAAGATGGAGGTAGCGCATTAGAGCCAATGGAGGAAGTTCTTTTTGAGGAACCAAAGGCTTCAGCAACTTACATTTACCCTCCTCCATTATATTCAAGCGAAGCCCGTGAATGTGTGTTGTTCTACAAATTGTCAGATTTTGGGTCAACGGATGAAGGCATTGGAATAGGACATAGTTGTTACACGAATAGGCCAAGCGAGGAGAAGGGGCAGAAAGTGTGCCGCCGTGATGACGATGAAGTCTCACGAAGAGATGACCAGGCCAACTATTATCATCCTTAATGGAGGCTTGGAAGTAACGTCAAGCTATTGACGTTAAAGGAGCGCTTCGTGGGAGGCAACCCACGCTTTTCGGCAATTTTATTTAGGTATGTTTTCTATTATCCCTTGTATTAATTTCCATTCAATGAGGACATTGAATTTTTCAAGTTTGGGGGTGGTTTGAGGGATAAGTAGTGTATATATATGTGATTGTTAGTCATTTTGTTCATGTAGGATTTCATGCTTTGCATATTAGTAGTAGTAATTTATGCATTTATGTTCGTGTTATCTACGTTTGTTTCATATAGGACATTCTGTTTCTATGTTCGTATATCATGTGAGTTCATAATAGTTGCATTTGCACTCATGCTTGATAGGAATTTTGTGTTGTTGACGCTTTTGTTTGAGAAGTGATATGCTTTGTTCTTGTGCACACATATACACTAGTAAGTTGAAGCTAATAGACTTATTGAATGTTGTAAGTGATTAGAAGGACATGAATATGTGCAAGTTGATTTAGTTTGCATGCTTTGAATACAAGTCGGTGCGTTAGAGAGATTTTTGCTTGGGATTGAGTATGTTTTTCCACCAAGTGAGTTTTTGAGCCATATTGCATATTTGTTGCAATTTATTCGTTTGCTTGAGTGTCCACGGATTGTTTGCATTGCTAGCAGTTGTTTGAGGTCTTTCTTGAAACGCATGACATTATTTGACGATTAAAATGATAAAGGCATTTAGGAATAACCACATATTTTTCCCATATTACCACACCATGTTTACATGATCAATTAGTTAACCCGTTGAGCTTAATCCTATTTTTTCGGTGACATACCACATTACTTGCCTAGACCTTTTTCTTGTATTGGCCTTACATTAATTTGAACCTACATTGTCAAAGGCTAGTAGAGTGCTTAAGGGAGTAATAAGGTGTGCAAAGGAGGGGTTATTGTTGGTCTTACTTTTGGGGAAATATTGAAATTGGGTTTGGTTGTTTACTTGATAGTCGACATATGTAATAAATTGTGTGATCATTGTTATTGTTTGTATTATTGTTTGTGTTATATTTAGCTCTCGAGAAAAAAAAGAAAAAAAGAAAAAAAAAGAAAAAAAAAAGAAAGAAAAAAAAGGAAAAAATATATTATGAGAGCATGTTTGTGTTTGTTGTGATCCTATTTCAGTCGACTAGTCGAGCGTTTTTGTTGGAAGAAGAATAGTAAAATTATGTGGGGGGGAAATAGGGTGTTGTGTATAATTTATTATGGTACTTACTAGCTTTTGACACTTCACCTGTTTGGCTTATTTGACATACCTTGTCCCTAGCCCCGTTACAACCCAAATAAAGACCTTTTGATTATCGTCATTGATGTATGTTGTGTTAAGAGTTAGATTGATACCAAATGTCAAGCATGCTTATGATTTTGTTGGAATTGAGTGATACACTTACCCTTGTTCTTGAGTGAATATTCTTTTGTGAGTGGATTGTGAGTGTTTGCTTGTTTTTGCGTATGAGATCCCGAGTTTTGTCTCAAAGATGTACTCTTGTAGGCTTAGCATGTTTACTAACTTATTCTTACATTTGACATGGGCTTGTGAGAACTTATGCATGTTCATTGAGTAGACTATGTGAATACTTGCACTTTCGACACCAAGACATTGCGTATTTACTTTGATTCTTAAGTTGATATGGCATGAGAGGATTTGAAGGTATGGTAGGATATTAGTACAAGGTTAATAGCATTTTCATTTAGTTGTATTCATGCATTGCATTGCATGGATTTTGTGGGTACATTCGCTATAGGCCCTCACGAGACCTTACTCGTCCACTAGGGCTGCCTAGGGGTTTAAAGGGCTTGTTGCATATGCCAAATGCAACCGTGATCACCTACGGAAGTGGTACTAGTTAGTTAGTTAGTTGTAATTGTTTATGCTTGAGGACAAGCATCGGTTTAAGTTTGGGGGTGTGATAAGTGGATTTTATATCCATTTGGAGCGTTCCATATCGGCTTAAATTGATTGACTTGGTCTCAAGTTTGTTGTATTTTTGATATGTTTTGTGTAGTTGTGCAGGGTTGTAGCTATCGGTTAGTGTTGGTGTTTCTAATCGATATTAGAGTGGAATTAAGCATTGGAATGAAGATTGGACACTTGTGTTGTGCTATCAAGGAGTTACATGTGTCTTGGTATTGAAGATGTTAGCTAATGCAAAAGAAACGGAGGAGAAAGGAGCAAATTTGTGTAAAATTCGGATTTTCTGGATAGGTTGCGCAGTCTTCACTGTTTTGGCCATATCTGGAGTTCTAGAAGTCCGTTTTCAGTGATCTTACTGTCCACGCGAAGCTTGGGAGATTTTCTACAACCTTGGACAGGTCTTCCAGGCGCAGGCTGCGCGTGGTGGGCGCAGGCTGCGCGACAAACAGACTGATGGGCGCAGGTTGCACAAGCGCGGTGCTGAAAAATTACAGTTTTTACTATTTTGACCATATCTTGAGTTCTACAACTCCGTTTTGGGCGATCTTACAGTCCACGCGAAGCTAACGAGATTCTCTATCATTCTAAAGTGGTCCAGATGTCCAATTACAACTGGAACGGCCCAGAAATACTGAAGAAAAGTCAGCTACGAATTTTCCTTAAAAACTGAATCAATTTAGGAAACGTATTATGTGCCGAACTACAGAAATTCAACTTTGACAAGGAAATTGCTATAATTCCTACTTCTAATAAGTATGGTAATTGCTTTGGGCGGCTAGAACATTCCAGAATCAGATCTACACATGGAATTTGCAATTCTATTCTCATTCAAGAACGGAAATTGCCAATCTTCTATTCCAACTCTAAAAAGGCAATTATTTGGTGGACAAGAATTCTAGAGCTTATATAAACACATCCAACCCTTGTAATTTGGATCATTAGGAGTAAGAACCATTACATATCAATTACTTAGATTTATTTGTATTTTTTCATTCTTTGTTTTTATCATGGTTTCATCAGACCCCATGATGACGAGAGGTTCGATTATGAACTAATCGTTGTCATGGGATTCTAACGGATTTATTAATGGAGCTTTAGTATCTTGATGCTTTAAAGATCTGTGTGTGGTGTATATCTGATATCCTCGTATGGTTATGCTTAATTGATAGATGCGTCATGAACATCTAATTTGTTAATCTCTTGTGAAGCGAGAGTGGATCTTGAGATTTAGAACTTGCCATGCTAGCATAGGATAGGTTGATGTTTTAACATCATGATTTGTAGCGTAAATAGAGATATTATGCTGCCCTATGTGATCAATATGGATAACTTGTTCTTCAACCGTTATGTTTTCAAATTCTATAGAGATATAGGGTCTAAGCATAATTGGTGTCTATTCATCTTCTATCTCTTTTGTGGATGCATGTTTAGTTTGGTATTCGTATACTGAGAAGTAGCGTATACTTGTTTCGTGTTGTCTGATCAGATATCATATCTATTGCATATAGTGATTAAAGGCGTCAGATCTAAGCAAAGTATTTAATGAAGTTAGGATTCCATGTTTTCTCTTGCAGAAGTAATTCGATTCCAATTCTTGTTAGTTAGTTAATTCTTAGTTTGTTAATTTACTTCTTAGTTAATTTAGTTTATTAATCCCAATTTGTTATTTGTCTTAGCAGTGAATTAAAACCATACATTGTTGCATAGGTACAATACTGAATTAAAAACCAGATCTCTGTGGGAACGAACTTGACTTATATATATATTACTTGTGACCACGTACGCTTGCGTGATTTAGTGCAAACAGCAAGTCACCGCCTTGAGGAAGGTTCTAGACTCCTTCCTTGTAGGAGTTAGTTCCCATATCGTATTCTGTGCCTTGGAGGCTAAGATTAGTAGGAGTAATATCCTTATCTGACTCTTATTGCTGAGCTGGTTATTACCCTTAATATTAATTACGAAATTAATAGGCTTAATGACCTTTTGGCCCTTCAAGTTTGCGCAGTTATACCCATAAAGTCCTAAGGTTTAAAGTCGTTCCTTTTTGCCCCTCCAACTTCAGAAATATACCTTTTAGCCACTTTACTGTCGTCTTTTTGACACAAAACCGTCGCCTTTTAAAGGCCAAAGACGACGGTTTGTGGCTAAAAGGTACATTTTTGAAGTTGGAGGGGCAAAAAGGAACGACTTTAAACTTTAGGGCTTTATGGGTATAACTGCGTAAACTTGAAGGGTCAAAAGGTCATTAAGCCAAATTAATATTATAATTGAGGTTTGGGCCCATCTGGTGGGCCCCACGTTTGAACCATTCTAGGTCTAATTAATGCCACATTAAATGTGTCTTTAGGGCTTACTTTTAGCCCATATCATATACTTTTATACTATACTATTATAAGCGAAATAGATTATATTTGATTAATAGTTTGGTACTCTATTTTTGGTACACTTTTTTTTGTACACTCAATAGCAACAGTTGGTTTTTGAGAACCATTAGATGTAATGCTAAAAAAATATTCTTTCTATAATATATAAAATACTCCTATAGGTTCAAGGTTCGAATCTCATCAATAACATATTATTATTAAACATTTATATCATCTTAAAGTAATATTATATACGTATTAATACGATAATATTTATATACATGAGATTTCTAAAGTTTAATAATTATTTTAATAACAAAAATATATACAACTTAAAATTTTAATAATAAAATATAATTAAAAAATTTACAAGCAACCGTGCATCGCACGGGTTATAGGCTAGTATTATAATTATATCTGGTTGGTGAGGTTGGATGAGGATGCCTTAGAGGAAAGCCATGCAAATGTTGCTAGGAGAGCAGCATCTACATCGATCACTTTTGCAGGTCTTTCTTTCTCGATCTCTTCAAGACCAACATCCATCTGTAGCCACAAAGTTTCAAGCTATCTTTTCCAGTTGAAGGCATCAAACTCTTCACGAGTATAATTGAAGATATCTCTTTTCTCTAAGAGATGAAGGTTCTTTTCTTTGATGATAAGGTTAGCCATCTCTTTGGTAAAGTATTTTCTGTGAAGGGTTTCTGATTTTTCAGGAGAGAATGAAGGGTTAAAGAGTTAGTGGACAAGGTCTCAATGTGTTAAATAGAAGTGGGAGATGAACGAGAATATGAAACGATTCATATTCTGGTTTTTATTGGTACTAGGTATTTTTAGATTGTGACATATGATTTCTTTAATTAGAATCATTACCATATTTCTTGTTATTATCACAGTCGTATTTTTAATTCAAAATACAGGCGCGTGTCTTTCACTCACAGGAACATATAGATACACATTGTTAAACGTGTCGCGTGCAATTATCACCACTCTCTCACGTCAATTAGTCCACTACTCATGTTTGCACAAATCATATACTCACATCTGTCTTTGAGAAATCATTTGCTCTGTCTAAAATCAATTTAGTTTTCTAAATTGTGCATTATTCTCAAAACTATCAGTATCGCCTTTTCTCTATATCTTTGTGCGACCATAAACCCTAACTACTCATAATCTCATTTTCTCTCAAGATCTCAACGATAATGGAGTTTCCATCATTCATCAACAAAATGGTTGTTATCAATGGTGTTACTTTTGCTTCTAACAATTTTACTGGTGTGCTTGACCATCAGGAATTGACTAATGATTTTCATATCATTCAAGATTTCTTGGCCTCAAGTGTGATGCCCCCAGATCCGGGGTCGGAGATCTAGGCGCTCACGGTCCATTTTCCACTGATAACATACATGTTCTTACACTTGATGAATATAACATGTTGTCGACCCCGCAATAAAACTCACACACTCTTACACACACTTACAGGTTAGAGTCTCAGAAACGTCATACAACTAAATTAAACATGAATGAAAGTTTTAGAGTTATTACAGACCAGATTAAATAGAGTTTACGCTACTAACAATAACTTCTACTTGAAGCTATGTTAGAGGCTTGAATGTTTGATACGGTACACTTCCTTACATAGGTCATGCTTATAGATAAAGCGTACTAACAAAAGTTGCAAACCAATCCGGCTAATGGAGCCTACCGGTAGTGTAAGAACCCGAATTTTTGGTAGAATTAAAACTTTTTCTTATGTAATGATGCAAGAACGAATAGTGGTTACGGCTACGATGTAACGGTTGTTCTAATAAATAAATAGAATGGATGTGGGTTCAAATATTTATATGTCATAAAGAATACCTTTGGTTGACAACATAGATAAGAATGATCTATCTCCTAAGGATATAAGTATATTACTTCAAGTAAGATTATTCTTGTGTCATCCAAATCAATATCTATTATAAGTCCAGCGGTTCCGTAAAAAGGTTAAGGAACACTCGAGGTTAAACCAGGTTCATTTTCCTAATTATAGGAATTAAATAAAAATAAGTGATGAATAGTGATTTTGGTGGAATTTGGAATATTATTATAATAATGCTATACTCGGTATTCGGAACGGATTTCTGAGTTCGTATTAGTGATCCGAGGGGAAAATAAGTGTATGTAAAGACTGTCGGATTCTGAAAAACAGCACTTTCATTTTCTCCGAGATTTTCCCTAGACACTGATAGATTAAGGATTTAATATTTAATATTTGAGGAATATTAATTGGAGGATTATAATGAAAGATGGAAATGGTGATAGAATTATTAAGAAGGTTTTCGGTAAAACCCTAACTAGAAACGAATGAGTTATTCCCTCGAACGATCAACAAATTAAGCAATAAACGGACAAAGAAACAAGCAGGGGAAGCTAGATGCATGCATGTGCTACTAGAAAATATCTAGCAATCAAGTGGTGACTCAAGTAACTAGCACACTTAGAGATTAAACTAGTACTTAGCAATCAAACCAATGCTTAGCCTTAACACCACCAAAGATCAACACATGTCCATGCCAAATACATCATTCCATGCATCATCACTTTATTAAAGTAACCAAGGATGAGATATTATCTAAACCAAGTCACTTTATGCATTATTTTCAATCAACCAAGGCAAAGAATACAAACTCTCTCCAAGAGCTTTCCATTCGGCTTCTTCATTAATTCAAGAACCAAAATCAACCTTCCCACCATTGTTTGATCTCCAAACTTTTATCATAGATCCTATATTTCATAAAAATGATACCCTAGAAATCTTAGCCTCAAAATCCATTGTTTCCATTTTCAATAAAATCATCAAAGTCTAGGGTGAATAGTAACCTCAAGAACAAAACTTTTGGATCTTGATTTTGGTTGATGATCCAAGCTTCATGGAGGCTATACAAGGACTATACAAGGTTCACTAGGTGCATACACACTCCAAGGAAGGTATATTCCTCATGAACCCTTAGTTTGACCTTGAGTTTTGATGATGTTCTTGATGGATTTAGCATAAGTTATGTTATTAGTATGATTATAAGCATGTTAGCATGATCTTATGGTTGATTTTATGCGTGATGATTATTATGATCAAGAGATGTGTTCCTGGACTTTTTGAGATAAGAAACATGTGTATAAGTGTTATGGATGCCCGGTGTGGCTTGGTTTGATTGTAGTAATTTTTGGAACGTTCATTATGTAGCCCTCGTAATGCCGAAATTTCGTTAACCTTAAGAACACAAACTGGACAGATCATGTAACTCACTGTTTGGCTTCGTTTTCTACCATGATAAGATAGATTATGTTATAAGCTTCGTTTTGATATAAAGTTCGTATGAAATGGACTTACGGTTTAGGAGTTATGATTAAATTCGTAAAAGTGGTTCGAAACCGTAAACGAAAGTTCGTAACTGAAATTGGATTCCTTTAAGACCATGAAATCAGTGGCGAATCTTGATAATTAAATATTAGAGGTAAAAAGGAAAGTGTGAGAGAAAACCACATGTCGAATGGATTATTTTCCGATTTTATAAAAATGTTCGAATCAAGGTTTAACGCGAACGAACCCCTTAAAAAGTACGACATTGGTTATAACTTAGAAAACGGGCGATAAAACTCGTGGTATAATATCGATTCGTAACGATCGACCTTAAGAACTTATACGACTTAAGTATATACCAAGTTTAAGCATGATGACCTGTCTTGTTAACGAACGAATGTCGGATCGTATCGGTGATAAAAAGAGTTACACTAAAAGAGGCGTAACGAGATAACTCGAAAACATGTTTCGATTTAAGTGGAGTTTATGCTTAGCCTTTTTAAGAAGCGTTAAGTGATTAATCTTAAATATTCTGATTGTTTATAGATTGTCGAGCTGACCCGGGACACATTACCTTTACCCGTACCCGACTACCAGGCAAGTTTCCAATACCTTGGAACTGTTGTTGTGATAATATATATGATTGTTATACATATGCCATAGCATGCATGTTTGTTTTCAAAGTATATTGGAATACTTGTTCCCTGAATTGATATTGGCTTATAGACTAGATATGGATTATCAGTTATAAGCAGGATTGTTTTGCTAGGACCCTTAGTGAAGGGCGTATGATATTTATTCTTTAAATATGAGACCGGGAGTCGGTATTTTGTGTTATATAGATAGTCGTGGAAACCCGGGGGGATTCCAGCGACAGAGTAGTATTCATTTTGAGAAATGTTATTATTAAACATTATTTATATTTCCATAAAAGTATCAAATACTTGGAAATCTTTCGAGAAATGTTATTTGAGTATTATCTCAGTCGAGAAATATTAAATGAATATTATTTTTGAATATTCATTAGAGTTGATTATTAATGAAGAATTATTTTGATATTCATTGGAATTTTATTCATTAAATGAAAATCACTTTCGGATATTCATTTAAGTTCTATGTAGTTGATAAATATTATTTCAAAAGTATTCTTTGGAAGTTCTAATTACTCAAGGAATATTATTTCGAATGATAAGGTGTTGATTACTAAATGAATATCATTTGGATATTTATTTAGAATATTATTTATTAAATGAATATCATTTGGATATTCATGTAGAATATTAATTGTTTAATGAATATCAATTGAATATTCATTTGGAATTTATTTATTAAAGGAATATTATTTTGAATATTCATTTAAGATTTTATATACTTGATGAATATTATGTTAACATATTCATTTGAAGTTTTATTTACTTAAGGAATATTACTTCGAATATTCCTTTAAAGTTTTGATTACGAAAAGAATATTATTTGGCTATTCATTTAGAATATTATTTATTAAATGAATATGATTTTCAAATACTCGTTTAAGGTTTGATTTATTTAGTGAATATTATCTTAAATATTTATTTGAGTTTATTTAATTAATGAATATTATATTTAATATTCATTTAAAGAATAGAGTTATTTAGTAAATGATTCTATATATTTATTCGCGGATTACTTACGAGCAATATTATGATCTAATCATATCCCTTAATTATTATTGATTTAATAAATATTCTTGGAATATTTATCTAAATTCTTTTAAGTTCTTTTTATAATAATTCATATTACTCAAAGATTATCTTTCACCTTCAGATATGGTGTAAAATATTTCGGAGTATCTTATGACTATTTATATCAAGGGGAGGTTCCCAAACTTTATTTTCATTTAAATCTATCTTAAAGAAGATTTAAATACTCGCTCAACTTCCAAACGTATATAAGGGGACCTCACTTGAGAGATGTTATTTATTGGACTGCCCGGTCCTATACTTGCTAAACTATCTTGTCACTCACATCTTGATTCTTTTCAAGCATCGATATGAGTCTTTTTGGTTACCTCCTCAACACTCGAGGGGTAAGATTGATGGAACAAGTTTATATCCATTAACAAGCATCAGCTTGGGAAATATTGGTGGATTTTCCTTTCCAACTAGATACGACTACTTTGTGGAGTCCTATCAACAAGTAATATACTTGGGGAAAGGGGGAGGAACTTTACGTTTCAGAGTCATGGATGTTAAATGAACTAGGAGATGCGTAAGTGACCCAGTGGCGCCGGTCCAGCAAATGGCCCAACCGTTGGCCGGGGGGTTCCAGAGGGCGGTAGACAAGTAAATCCGTCGGTGCTTCCTTCTACATGTAGTAAACAAGAGGTGGGGAGCATAACATGCGACTGATCATCGTGTAAATGCTATGTCTCCTGGCGCGTCAAACTCCAGTATTAGTTCATCTCTCAACGTTGGAAAATTTCCTGCAACATTATCATTGTTGGCAGGTTTGAAAAGTGTTTGAACTGGAATTGCAATATTCTTCCTGCAAGTTCCTATTTTTATGAAAATGATGCTATCTTGCTTATCTTTGACATAGCAGATATTTCCTCAGATCAATTATATTTTGAGTTGCCTTGTAACTTCATCTCATACCTTATATTGGTACTACGTTCGTTAATGCATGGCATATGGTCTCAAAGATATTCTGGACTGTTATATATTATTACTGTTCAAATTATATTTTTGGTGGGCTATTGCTCACCCTTGCTTTATTTATTTATATCACAACAACAGCTAGATCAGATGGTCGCGCAAGGCGTACCCAGCACAGGCAGGTGTTAGCCGTCAGGGAATTAACCGCTGAGGTCATAGCTACCATTGCTGAGAATACAGCTTCTGGTAGGCTAATTGTTAGCATTTGATCATCAGATGTATTTATAATGTGGCATATACCAATGGATGGCAAAGAGTATGTAATGGTAAAATTGTAATTCTTTGGGTTGTAAGAACTCAAACTTATGATTAATAATATTTATGGTGTCTCTGATTTCATCTCTGGGACTATAACGGGTGTGTTTTATATTGTTGTTTTGGGGTCACATGGTTGTAATTCAAATTATGTCGGTTTGTGGATGGATATTGAGACCGTAACGACCCGATCCCTGACCCCGGATCTGGGGGTGTTACAGAAATGGTATCAGAGAGTACGTTATAAACCCCAGAGATGATGCGACGATAAAATAATAAATTCATTAAGATAATAAGAACTCTTGCCAAGTTCATAGTCGGACTACTTAATGTAGTACCGACATATAAAACCCTTATGGGAACTATTAAGTATCATGATAGTAACTTAAGCTCGTTCTCGTACCGACTAGTAAGGCGACAGACCTTGAGGTGTACGAGCAGCAGCACGATGATGCTTTATTGTATGTTGGCAATCGGATCGTGAATTCGATAGAGTACCCTACTGAGGACCCGGAAGAGGTTCCAACAGAGGAAGGGAATCCAGTTGAGGATGAGGAGTTACCCCTGAGGAAATGAGGGCTGTAGCCCGAAAGACTGTAAGAGTTAAGATATAGTGCTCAGAGGAATGAGCGTAAAGAACTGAGATATTGTTAATGGAATTAAAGAGGCATATTGGAGTCATAGCCGGACTACCGGATGGAGTACCAGCAAGTAAGATGGATTTGAGGAATTACTCAAGATCTTATGTACGGATAGATAAGAATCCTTGGAGACTCTCAGATTAATGAGAAAGGAGTTAGAACGATGTATGATTATCAAAGACATTGATATAGGACGGGGAGCAGAATCCCTAGAAACAGTTAAGACATAGGTGACAAGTGCCATATAATTTGATAAATGGATTAGTGTGAATATTGTTAATGATAATTCGCCATGAGGAGGCAGATTTCATAGGTTATAATTTATAAAGTCAAACTGAGGTTGATGAGGTGGTTTGGTCCAAGGAAATGTCCATTTTATGAATGGATCAACTTAGAAAATAAAGACATTGGAAGGTGATGGCATGATTGGATAAAGTATATAAGGAAGTAGTAAGCGAGACAATGATCTCAGAACCTACAAGAGGAGAAGACCAGTGAGTCTGTGATAAACTAGTAATAAGGTTATCGTCAGGAACCAAGTATAAGTCTAGTTCAATTCAGGGGAATGATGAACCAGAAACATTAGATGCATGTGATTCAAAGGAATATTAAATTCCTTCTTTTCCTTGAATGGATTATGGTAGTTACCTTAAGTTTACTCTGACACTGAATCATAATGGATTGGGTAAGGCAAGCAGTGGTTGAGATGAAATTGAGAATGCTTTTTGGATGAAACCGGAAGGAATAGGTGTAGGCCATGTTCTCGAAGTAAGAGTTTTGGCAAAATAAAGTCCAGACAATAGGACATATGATCAATAGGAAGTAGTGTTGGTCGACCCCACCAAGTTAAGGACAGTTTCAAATGGAGAAAGGCCAACCACACCGGTAAAGGTGAGAAATTTCATAAGATTCACGAGGTATTACCAAAGATTTGCTCAGGACTTCACAAAGAGTGCAGTCCCACAACCCGACTTATTTGTAATAAAATTTTTTAATGTACAAGATAAATGTGAGAAAATCTTCCTAGAGCTAAAAAAAAAAATGAAATTGGTGACGACCCAGCGCTGGCGTCGCCTAAATGAAAGAAGGTGAATTTTGCAATATTTTGTGATACATCTCATACAGAGTTAGGCATTGTGCTTATGCAGCATGGCAGTGTAACTTCGAATGTATTTGAACAACAGGGTTACCAGATTCGGACGGCCTTGGTAGTACAAATTTTGAGGAATGACTAACTCCGAAGGTAGCGTTCCTTCTGAAACTAGTTGTTAGGTAGACCGGTATTCGGTAGTATCGATTATTAGGACGAATATGTCTTGGGAAGATATGGCATGTTTTAGTTTGAAAACTTTTGGTTTCCCTTCTAGGGAAGATATATATTTGGTTTCTTTTCAATGAATAAATTCCCAAGTCAATGTCAAACATTTCATTAATACAACTGTTTATGGTTCCACCCGCTTGGATGCTCCTAGAAATATTCTACGGGTATCGAAATAGATCTTCTTAATGTTACTAGTGGGTGGATAGATTGACTGAAATTTCCCTAATCCTGGAAAGGAATTGGACAAAATTTGGCAAACCTTGTCTTTCTGATTATCTAAATACATCACCGAAGAAAATGGAAACTGGAGCGAACCCTATGGATTGGGTAGGGTAGCCGCTATGCGGGCTGGTAGTCAGACCCCAATTATTATGATTGGTTATAGGGATAAAATTATGAAGTTGAGAACGGACGGAAAAAAGGGGAAATTCCGGGATTGACTTAAATGAAAAGGCTGTTATACCAAGAGTGTGAACTTTTGTGGTACATGGAATTAATAAGAATAGTTGAAAAGATAAAAGTAAAGGAAGGTGACCGGAGACGGTACCGAGAAGTCGATTGAGACTTATATGGATTAAAGTTTTGAAAAGATCAAAAGGTATCAAAGTAGAAGGCACTATGCCAGCAATTGCTAGAAAAGTAATGCTATTAGCCGACCCCTAAACTCACGTATTTTAGCATGGCCAGTTGGGGCCAAGTCACTAAGGATTATCAAGTGACTGAACCAGCAATGCAAGGACAAAGCGGGGTGCTTCTAATCAAGTGCCAACCGCGAGGGCTTTTGATATAAAATGAATTGAAATGCAGGATGATGGATTTTATATATACCATGGACGTATTAGGATTGAGGATAGTGACCAATGAAGAGTTACGAAGATTGTCAAAGATGGTGCAGTATGATGCATAAATGTTATCTGAAGCTTAGTGTCCTCAAAAAGAGCATTAGGCACTAAGAGATTCACGTTGAACACGACCAATATCTTCCAGAACATCCTTGCTACCATTACCAAGTTCTGTAAGAAAGACAGATAGACATATGTTGTCTTTTGGAAGGTTATATAGACCGACATTCATTTGAAAGAAGAGGTTAGCATTAGGCTACCTATAAATTACCAAGATGAGAATGATTGAAAAGAGACCCTTATTAAGGATATATGAGTGAATTTCCAAGTACATGATGTATGTATTCCTTGAAGATAGAATTGAGGATAGAATGTCCATAGATTAAAATGAACCCTGGGGGATGCACAAAGGATAGCATCACCCCTAATAAAGACATTGTGAAATCAGACGATATAAGTTGAATCGACCAAGGTATCAATAACCTATAGGGAATTGTGGAAAGGAGTCTCGAAAAGTACATAGACAGAATTGTTGTAAGACTGATTAGTAATGTTTGATATACCCTGTAATCAGAAGATGCAGGAAGGATGATGAGGATGACCTAAGAAACCTTATAAGGGAAGAAGTAATATTCTGAACTTCAAAAAAAGGGAAGTTTGGTAAGGAATGTATGACATAGTAACAATGAGGCCAGATGAAGCACGTGCAAAACCATGAAGAGGTATGGATTGAACCAATAAGGTTAAGATTATCCTAAAACAAGAAGGGAGTTAAGTAAGGAAATATCATAGGTATTATTGGGAGTACCTGTAGAAATGTTCACGCCAGAAAGGTGGAAGCAATGACTTTCGGAAAAGACTGGAATACGTTTACTCTCATTTAGCAGAGTCAAGGGAGTATGCTTCTATCCTAAGTTGGAATGGGTCCGTAAAACATTGATCTCAAGAAATTATTATAATCAGGAAAGGCCAACGTGGTGGCCGACACTTTAAGTATAGGGGAGTAAGTATAAATGCTCATACCAAAGAAATAGAATGATTATGAAGGGACCTTGATGGTCATAATGTGGTAGAGGAAGTTACATTCCGTCTAATGATTTTGCCAGAATCAACTATAAGAATAGTTTAAGTAAAGATTCGATTCCTGATGTTGCCAGTAGCACCTTTCCGACATTATGAGGCTCTACGACAGGCCAGACCAAATTCCCCAAGAAACTCGCCTTTTCTTTGGAAAGAGAGAGGGGAGGTTAAGTAACAATGAATTGGTAGTAAATGACCAGAAATAGAGAGGGTACAAATACTGATAAGCCAAATGGCACGATGATGAATGACAAGCAAGTTTATGTTGGTGTAATTCTGTGCAAACAAGAAAGAGAATTATGAGATTGGCAAGTGATTAAGCAGACCGCTAAGTTTCTAGTCTTATACTGGAGACATATGATTAATAATCTCACCAGCTTGTTCCAGCTACGATGCTGGAAGCTTTCCTGAAAATTTTATCTGTTTCATGTAATATCTATGTCAAGTTTAGGAAGCGTTCCTTATGGATAAGGGAATAGTGATTATTTTGCTTTCCTAGAGGGTCTTGGATTGACAATTATGAAACCCGTATGTTTAGTTATTAAAGCACTGCGTAAACGATAAACAATGGGGATCCTTCTGAGAAATTAAGTATTAACGACTACGGAAATGTCGAATTGAATCTAAGTTAGAGAAATCGTCCAGGTCAATTTCAGATGGTTTAATTTGGGAGACGACGGGATATTTGTAATAAATGATCCGGCTATGATGGTTCATAGAATGATTATAGTAGAAATGAAGACAAGTGACTGATAGAGATAGAAATAGAGTTGAAAATCAATAAGAGAGTTAGATAGGACTCATGAGAAGCTCCAGTAATGAAGCGAGAAAAGTATGGAATTGACAGGGCAAGGGTATTGGCCAAAACAGAAAGATTGGAATCAGGAGCATAAATGACATACAAATTGACTCCTTTTAAGTTGGAAAAATTCGAGGAAATATGGAATAGATTGATTGAGTAATAAAGAGACTCATGGAATGAAAAAGCGAAATCTAGATGGTTGAGCAAAGGAAAACTTGACCCGAAACGTGTAACACGTATTGAGTAAAGGTGACGAGTGTCTCACCCCTGAGATGACGGTGGAAATAAACAATAGAAGTAAATAAGAATTAGTTAATACGAAGGATGTGATTGATAAAGAAAAGATTGGGAAATAATTATGGAATGTGAAGCAAGGAATGTTATGAATGGGTTTTCCTAACAAGCTCTCGGAATGACAACCTGATGGTGTTAGAATTATGAATATGAAATGGCCAGTGTCGTGGCGTGAAAAGGCCAGTAATAAGAATGTCAAGCGTGAAATCCAAGATTTTAACCTGAGAGGTTGAAGGATTTTCCAAAAGTAAGATATGCTAATATCAAACAAGAGTATAGGTCCACAGAATGATGGACAGAGCAGCCAGGACATGTGATATGTGAGATTACGAAAAAGTAGTATTTGATTCAAATATGATTATTTTCTTCTCTAATAAACCTCTATAGTTCAGAGGTAAATTCTAGGTGTGATATTTTGACAATCATGAAAACTTTCTTATATAATTCTTTGAAATTCGTTCCTTTTCTTCTCCCTTATATATCTTCTTCTAAATTGAGAAGAACAACCCTTTTTGGGAGGGGAGGTAATACTACGTGACTCTCTGTCTGTGTGATAGGAGTCTAAGTGGAATGCCATTAATTGTTTAATTGCTTGTCAAGTACTAAAGGCTGGCCCCCTTCTGTACTAACTATGCAATATGACAAATGTTCATTGATCATAGTGATCTCTCAATAAATTCCTCTAATTCTATATATTGATCGAGATTGCGAAGATTAAAACGATTAGGAAATGCGTAATTATGAGTGAGGTTATCTCCGAATTCGTAGCGCGTTAGTGATACCGAAGTCACTGCACGTACCAATAAGGTTAATAGTATAAGACCGGACAAGAGCGTATACCGGATAATGTGTTGTGCGAAAGTATCAAAGAATTGATAAGAACGGATAAAGGGTGTATTGTAACACCAGTACGATGTGCTTTAGAAAGATTGGAATGTGTAAGGATCGACCAGAAAACTGGAAAGCAAACTAACCACCGAGTACCCAATTGTCTTCCACCTGATTCCGGGACGGAATCCTTTTAAGGAGGGGAGACTGTAAGAACCCGAATTTTTGGTAGAATTAAAACTTTTTCTTATGTAATGATGCAAGAACGAATAGTGGTTACGGCTACGATGTAACGGTTGTTCTAATAAATAAATAGAATGGATGTGGGTTCAAATATTTATATGTCATAAAGAATACCTTTGGTTGACAACATAGATAAGAATGATCTATCTCCTAAGGATATAAGTATATTACTTCAAGTAAGATTATTCTTGTGTCATCCAAATCAATATCTATTATAAGTCCAGCGGTTCCGTAAAAAGGTTAAGGAACACTCGAGGTTAAACCAGGTTCATTTTCCTAATTATAGGAATTAAATAAAAATAAGTGATGAATAGTGATTTTGGTGGAATTTGGAATATTATTATAATAATGCTATACTCGGTATTCGGAACGGATTTCTGAGTTCGTATTAGTGATCCGAGGGGAAAATAAGTGTATGTAAAGACTGTCGGATTCTGAAAAACAGCACTTTCATTTTCTCCGAGATTTTCCCTAGACACTGATAGATTAAGGATTTAATATTTAATATTTGAGGAATATTAATTGGAGGATTATAATGAAAGATGGAAATGGTGATAGAATTATTAAGAAGGTTTTCGGTAAAACCCTAACTAGAAACGAATGAGTTATTCCCTCGAACGATCAACAAATTAAGCAATAAACGGACAAAGAAACAAGCAGGGGAAGCTAGATGCATGCATGTGCTACTAGAAAATATCTAGCAATCAAGTGGTGACTCAAGTAACTAGCACACTTAGAGATTAAACTAGTACTTAGCAATCAAACCAATGCTTAGCCTTAACACCACCAAAGATCAACACATGTCCATGCCAAATACATCATTCCATGCATCATCACTTTATTAAAGTAACCAAGGATGAGATATTATCTAAACCAAGTCACTTTATGCATTATTTTCAATCAACCAAGGCAAAGAATACAAACTCTCTCCAAGAGCTTTCCATTCGGCTTCTTCATTAATTCAAGAACCAAAATCAACCTTCCCACCATTGTTTGATCTCCAAACTTTTATCATAGATCCTATATTTCATAAAAATGATACCCTAGAAATCTTAGCCTCAAAATCCATTGTTTCCATTTTCAATAAAATCATCAAAGTCTAGGGTGAATAGTAACCTCAAGAACAAAACTTTTGGATCTTGATTTTGGTTGATGATCCAAGCTTCATGGAGGCTATACAAGGACTATACAAGGTTCACTAGGTGCATACACACTCCAAGGAAGGTATATTCCTCATGAACCCTTAGTTTGACCTTGAGTTTTGATGATGTTCTTGATGGATTTAGCATAAGTTATGTTATTAGTATGATTATAAGCATGTTAGCATGATCTTATGGTTGATTTTATGCGTGATGATTATTATGATCAAGAGATGTGTTCCTGGACTTTTTGAGATAAGAAACATGTGTATAAGTGTTATGGATGCCCGGTGTGGCTTGGTTTGATTGTAGTAATTTTTGGAACGTTCATTATGTAGCCGTCGTAATGCCGAAATTTCGTTAACCTTAAGAACACAAACTGGACAGATCATGTAACTCACTGTTTGGCTTCGTTTTCTGCCATGATAAGATAGATTATGTTATAAGCTTCGTTTTGATATAAAGTTCGTATGAAATGGACTTACGGTTTAGGAGTTATGATTAAATTCGTAAAAGTGGTTCGAAACCGTAAACGAAAGTTCGTAACTGAAATTGGATTCCTTTAAGACCATGAAATCAGTGGCGAATCTTGATAATTAAATATTAGAGGTAAAAAGGAAAGTGTGAGAGAAAACCACATGTCGAATGGATTATTTTCCGATTTTATAAAAATGTTCGAATCAAGGTTTAACGCGAACGAACCCCTTAAAAAGTACGACATTGGTTATAACTTAGAAAACGGGCGATAAAACTCGTGGTATAATATCGATTCGTAACGATCGACCTTAAGAACTTATACGACTTAAGTATATACCAAGTTTAAGCATGATGACCTGTCTTGTTAACGAACGAATGTCGGATCGTATCGGTGATAAAAAGAGTTACACTAAAAGAGGCGTAACGAGATAACTCGAAAACATGTTTCGATTTAAGTGGAGTTTATGCTTAGCCTTTTTAAGAAGCGTTAAGTGATTAATCTTAAATATTCTGATTGTTTATAGATTGTCGAGCTGACCCGGGACACATTACCTTTACCCGTACCCGACTACCAGGCAAGTTTCCAATACCTTGGAACTGTTGTTGTGATAATATATATGATTGTTGTTATACATATGCCATAGCATGCATGTTTGTTTTCAAAGTATATTGGAATACTTGTTCCCTGAATTGATATTGGCTTATAGACTAGATATGGATTATCAGTTATAAGCAGGATTGTTTTGCTAGGACCCTTAGTGAAGGGCGTATGATATTTATTCTTTAAATATGAGACCGGGAGTCGGTATTTTGTGTTATATAGATAGTCGTGGAAACCCGGGGGGATTCCAGCGACAGAGTAGTATTCATTTTGAGAAATGTTATTATTAAACATTATTTATATTTCCATAAAAGTATCAAATACTTGGAAATCTTTCGAGAAATGTTATTTGAGTATTATCTCAGTCGAGAAATATTAAATGAATATTATTTTTGAATATTCATTAGAGTTGATTATTAATGAAGAATTATTTTGATATTCATTGGAATTTTATTCATTAAATGAAAATCACTTTCGGATATTCATTTAAGTTCTATGTAGTTGATAAATATTATTTCAAAAGTATTCTTTGGAAGTTCTAATTACTCAAGGAATATTATTTCGAATGATAAGGTGTTGATTACTAAATGAATATCATTTGGATATTTATTTAGAATATTATTTATTAAATGAATATCATTTGGATATTCATGTAGAATATTAATTGTTTAATGAATATCAATTGAATATTCATTTGGAATTTATTTATTAAAGGAATATTATTTTGAATATTCATTTAAGATTTTATATACTTGATGAATATTATGTTAACATATTCATTTGAAGTTTTATTTACTTAAGGAATATTACTTCGAATATTCCTTTAAAGTTTTGATTACGAAAAGAATATTATTTGGCTATTCATTTAGAATATTATTTATTAAATGAATATGATTTTCAAATACTCGTTTAAGGTTTGATTTATTTAGTGAATATTATCTTAAATATTTATTTGAGTTTATTTAATTAATGAATATTATATTTAATATTCATTTAAAGAATAGAGTTATTTAGTAAATGATTCTATATATTTATTCGCGGATTACTTACGAGCAATATTATGATCTAATCATATCCCTTAATTATTATTGATTTAATAAATATTCTTGGAATATTTATCTAAATTCTTTTAAGTTCTTTTTATAATAATTCATATTACTCAAAGATTATCTTTCACCTTCAGATATGGTGTAAAATATTTCGGAGTATCTTATGACTATTTATATCAAGGGGAGGTTCCCAAACTTTATTTTCATTTAAATCTATCTTAAAGAAGATTTAAATACTCGCTCAACTTCCAAACGTATATAAGGGGACCTCACTTGAGAGATGTTATTTATTGGACTGCCCGGTCCTATACTTGCTAAACTATCTTGTCACTCACATCTTGATTCTTTTCAAGCATCGATATGAGTCTTTTTGGTTACCTCCTCAACACTCGAGGGGTAAGATTGATGGAACAAGTTTATATCCATTAACAAGCATCAGCTTGGGAAATATTGGTGGATTTTCCTTTCCAACTAGATACGACTACTTTGTGGAGTCCTATCAACAAGTAATATACTTGGGGAAAGGGGGAGGAACTTTACGTTTCAGAGTCATGGATGTTAAATGAACTAGGAGATGCGTAAGTGACCCAGTGGCGCCGGTCCAGCAAATGGCCCAACCGTTGGCCGGGGGGTTCCAGAGGGCGGTAGACAAGTAAATCCGTCGGTGCTTCCTTCTACATGTAGTAAACAAGAGGTGGGGAGCATAACATGCGACTGATCATCGTGTAAATGCTATGTCTCCTGGCGCGTCAAACTCCAGTATTAGTTCATCTCTCAACGTTGGAAAATTTCCTGCAACATTATCATTGTTGGCAGGTTTGAAAAGTGTTTGAACTGGAATTGCAATATTCTTCCTGCAAGTTCCTATTTTTATGAAAATGATGCTATCTTGCTTATCTTTGACATAGCAGATATTTCCTCAGATCAATTATATTTTGAGTTGCCTTGTAACTTCATCTCATACCTTATATTGGTACTACGTTCGTTAATGCATGGCATATGGTCTCAAAGATATTCTGGACTGTTATATATTATTACTGTTCAAATTATATTTTTGGTGGGCTATTGCTCACCCTTGCTTTATTTATTTATATCACAACAACAGCTAGATCAGATGGTCGCGCAAGGCGTACCCAGCACAGGCAGGTGTTAGCCGTCAGGGAATTAACCGCTGAGGTCATAGCTACCATTGCTGAGAATACAGCTTCTGGTAGGCTAATTGTTAGCATTTGATCATCAGATGTATTTATAATGTGGCATATACCAATGGATGGCAAAGAGTATGTAATGGTAAAATTGTAATTCTTTGGGTTGTAAGAACTCAAACTTATGATTAATAATATTTATGGTGTCTCTGATTTCATCTCTGGGACTATAACGGGTGTGTTTTATATTGTTGTTTTGGGGTCACATGGTTGTAATTCAAATTATGTCGGTTTGTGGATGGATATTGAGACCGTAACGACCCGATCCCTGACCCCGGATCTGGGGGTGTTACAGGTAGGGTCACAGCTGCTGCCTGGGCATTGGTCACTTGCGCTTAGGCCTAAGATGCAGTGCCTAAGTATCGATATCTTTCATTAAAAATGACACTATCGGTAACTTTGGCGCTTAGGCCTAAGATGCAGTGCCTAAGTATTTTTCCAAAGTGGAGGAATGGGACTTATAAGAGAACATAAAAACTTGACAAGGATTGACGATGATCAGTCATCACATCCAAGTCCAATAATCCGCAGGTCTTTTCTACTAGTAGAAGGGTAAAAACTCCATCCGTAATTACCCTAGGTGAAAACTCCATCCGTAATCACCTTTGATGAAAACTTCATCCGTAATCATCCTTCGACAACACCTGGGTCGGAATAAATGATGGACCGCCTGGCTAACGGCCGCTTACAAACGTCCCCAGCCCGGACACTCGGTCCGTCTGGACATAAATTGGGTTCCCAATTAGGCAACACATTGGCCTATAAAGGTGCTGGACTGGTCCCACCAGAACTACAGCACAAAAATAAAACATGCTGGACCGGCGTCACCCGGCCTCTTACGCCTCCAATCTGAAGGAATCCGTGGAAAACATTTTAACGGAATTCCCCCACATCAAATCTTTAAAATCATTAAAACATTTCAATTTTTGGTCCTTTATACTCACTGATAACAGATCAGCCCAGTATAAGGAATTTTAAAACATCTTTAAATTAATTAACTCATTTCCATTTGAAATTATAAAAGATTGAGGGCTAGGGAGGCATTCGATATAAGGAATTATAAACAGCAAGGCAATAAGATTTAACTAAACATGGTAGGGTTCAGCAAGATAGAATCGTATATCAACAAGGAAACGTAAATCAATTAAATAACGGAGCAATTATTAAGATACAAGAATTTGAACAACAATTATAAAGAAATCAGATAATACAGAGAATTCGAAGTTCAACAGAAGATTTAAAATATCCTGTGCTGTTCATATGTTCTTTCAAGTTCTTTTCTTGCAAGCAGTTATACTCTTCATATTTAGTTGAAATAATTTAAACCTATTCCGTTAAATATATGATGTTTCCTTTCAAATCATTTTGCTAGTGCCTAAACTCTTCATTTTTTATTGCCGGTGACTTTATTCTTCTATTAATTTACAGGCATTCATTCTCAAATTATTTTATCACTGTTTATTTTCCTCACCTATCGTTCAGGTGTTGATTTCTTTTAAAATTATTTTATTTAAACATTCCTCGTCTATACTAATATTCTTTAAAGTACATTTTTCTTCAAATTGATGTAAATTAATTCGAGATTTATATTGTTGTTGAGGCATGTGTTGCTCAGCGACGGTTAAAATCGAGAATGAGTTGAGATCTTCTTAATTATTCAAACTTATTATTGTCATGCCGGTTCTGGCAGATAAAGCCTACGAGTGCTTAGCCGACAAGAGTGAGACCTTGAGTAATTGAGAATTTCTTAAATCTTTGTTTTAAACTATTCAAATATTCTATGCTAGTTCAAACGTTACAACGTAATTTCATCAATTGATAACCTTTGAAATGAGTGGTTTATAGCCAATGCAGTAACTCAAATCATCTATTGAAATTCAAAATCACCGGGTTGTAGTGATAGTTTTCTAAAATTTAGGACCGTTATCACCGGGTTGTAGTGGTCGTGGTATGAGTTGTGAGTTTCAAGTTATTGTTGTTATGTGCTATCGAATTGTATCGAATAAGAATAAGTGCAGCATAAGTGATTGTTTCGTATATCGTTATTATATCGTATTAAATATTACACTATCTTGTATTATATGTGTTACTTGGCCTTACTAGTTGGATCGATTGGTTACTTGCTGGGCTGTATAGCTCATTATAACTTACAATTTTCAGGTTCATTGTAAGATCGAGTGGGATAGCATTGGAGTTCAAGGATCTTAGGTTCGGAGTAGATTGTTGTAACACCCCCAGATCCGGGGTCAGGGATCTGGTCGTTACGGTCTCAATATCCATCCACAAAACCAACATAATTTGAATTACAACCTTGTGACCCAAAACAACAATATAAAACACACCCGTTATAGTCCCAGAGATGAAATCAGAGTAACCATAAATATTATTAATCATAAGTTTGAGTTCTTACAACCCAAAGAATTACAATTTTACCATTACATACTCTTTGCCATCCATTGGTATATGCCATATTATAAATACATTTCATGATCAAATGCTAACAACTAGCCTACCAGAAGCTGCATCCTCAACAATGGTAGCTATGACCTCAGCGGTTAATACCCTGACGGCTGATACCTGCCTGTGCTGGGTACGCCTTGCGCGACCATCTGATCTAGCTGTTGTTGTGATATAAATAAATAAAGCAAGGGTGAGCAATAGCCCACCAAAAATATAATTGAACAATGATAATATATAACGGTCCAAAATATCTTTGAACCCATATGCCATGCATTAACGAACGTAGTACCAATATAAGGTATGAGATGAAGTTACAAGGTAACTCAAAATATAATTGTTCCGAAGAAATATCTGCTATGTCAAAGGTAAGCAAGATATTATCAAATTTTCATAATAGAGGAACTTGCAGGAAGAATATTGCAATTCCAGTTCAAACACTTTTCAAACCTGCCAACAATGATAATGTTGCAGAAAATTTCCAACATTGAGAGATGAACTAATACTGGAGTTTTGCCGCGCCAGATGCCCTAACGTTTACGATGATCAGTCGTATGTCATGCATCTCATCAGTCGTTCTCTACATGTAGAAGGTAGCTCCGACGGATTTACTTGTCTACCGCCCTCTGGAACTCCTAAGCCAACGGTTGGGCTATTGCTGGGTCGGCGCCACTCGACCACTTACGCGTCTCCTAGTTCAATTGACATCCATAACTCTGAAACATAAAGTTTGTCCCCCTTTCCCCAAGTATAATACTTGTTGATAAGACTCCACAAAGTAGTCGTATCTAGTTGGAAAGGAAAATTCACCAATATTTCCCAAGCTGATGCTTGTTAATGGATATAAACTTGTTCCATCAATCTTACCCCTCGAGCGTTGAGGAGGTAACCAAAAGACTCATATCGACGTTTGAACGAATCAAGATGTGAGTGACAAAATAGTTTAACAAGTATATGACCGGGTAGTCCAATAAATAACATCTCTCAAGTGAGGTCCCCTTATATATGTTTGGAAGTTGAGCGAGTATTTAAATCTTCTTTAAGATAGATTTAAATGGAATTAAAGTTTGGGAACCTCCCCTTGATATAAATAGTCATACGATATTCCGAAATATTTTACACCATATCTGAAGGTGAAAGATAATCTTTGAGTAATATGAATTATTATAAAAAGAACTTAAAAGAATTTAAATAAATATTCCAAGAATATTTATTAAATCAATAATAATTAAGGGATATGATTAAATCATAATATTGCTCGTAAGTAATCCTCGAATAAATATATAGAATCGTTTACTAAATAACCCTCTTCTTTAAATGAATATTCAATATAATATTCATTAATTAAATAAGCTCAAATAAATATTTAAAATAATATTCACTAAATAAATTAAACCTTAAATGAATATTTGAAAATAATATTCATTTAATAAATAATATTCTAAATGAATAGCCAAATAATATTCTTTTCGTAATCAAAACTCTAAAGGAATATTTGAAGCAATATTCCTTAAGTAAATAGAACTTCAAATGAATACTTTAAAATAATATTCATCAAGTACATAAAATCCTAAATGAATATTCAAAATAATATTCATTTAATAAATAAATTCCAAATGAATATTTAATTGATATTCATTAAACAAATAATATTCTAAATGAATATCCAAATAATATTCATTTAATAAATAATATTCTAAATAAATGTCCAAATGATATTCATTTAGTAGTCAAAACCTTAATATTCGAAATAATATTCCTTGAGTAATTAGAGCTTCCAAAGAATACTTTTGAAATAATATTTATCAATTACATAAAACTTAAATGAATATCCGAAAGTGATATTCATTTAATGAATAAAATTCCAATGAATATCAAAGTAATTATTCATTAATAATCAAACTCTAATGAATATTCAAAAATAATATTCATTTAATATTTCTTGACTGAAATAATACTCAAATAACCTTTATCGAAAGATTTCCAAGTATTTGATACTTTTATGGAAATATAAATAATGTTTAGTAATAACATTCCTCAAAATGAATACTACTCTGTCGCTGGAATCCCTCCAGGTTTCCACGACTATCTATATAACACAAAATACCGACTCCCGGTCTCATATATAAAGAATAAATATCATACGCCCTTTACTAAGGGTCCTAGCAAAACAATCCTGCTTATAACTGATAATCCATATCTAGTCTATAAGCCAATATCAATTTAAGGAACAAGTATTCCAATATACTTTGAAAACAAACATGCATGCTATGGCATATGTATAACAACAATTATATATATTATCACAACAACAGTTCCAAGGTATTGGAAACTTGCCTGGTAATCCTGTAGGGGTAGTGTGCCTCGTGTCAATCCAGCGATCTATAAATTGTCACAATAACCGAGGTCAATCACTTAACATTTCGAAAGGCTAAGTATAACTAACTTAAGTCGAAACACGTTTTCGAATTATCTCGTTATACACCTCTTAGTGCAATTCTCTTTATTATCGCTATGACCCGTCATTCGTCCACTACTAAGACACGTCACTATACTTACACTTGGTACAAACTTAAGTCAAGTAAGTTTTAAGGTCGATCCTTTACGAACCAAGATTATATCTCGAGATTTATCGCCCGTTTTCTAAGTCATTTACCAAAGTCATAACCAAGTATGCTTCTAGGGGTTCGTTCGCGTTTAACCTTGATTCGAACATTTTTATAAAATCGGAAAACGATCCGTTCGACATGTGGTTTTCTCTCGCACCTTCCCTTTTTCCTCTAATATTTAATTATCAAGATTCGCCACTGATTTCGTGGCCTTAAAGGAATCCAATTTCAGTTACGAACTTTCGTTTACGGTTTCAAACCACTTTTACGAATTTAATTATAACTCCTAAACCGTAAGTCCATTTCATACGATCTTTATATCAAAACGAAGCTTATAACATAATCTAGCTTATCATGGCAGAAATCGAAGCTTAACAGTAAGTTAAAGCTACTGTGATGCACGGTTTCCAAGATTTTACGAAATTTCGGCATTATGACGGCTATAAATCGAACGTTCCAAAAATCATACAATCAAACCAAGCCACACCGGGCATACCATTCATTATTCATCAAAAACTCATCTCCTAAGTCAAGGCTACTGATTATATATCAAGTCCATCATACCTCTTTAAATCACAAAAATCAATCACTTAATCATGCTTAAAACATCACCAAGATCATACTAAACTAACAATCATCAAGAACAAGCATATACTTAAAATCAAGCCTAGGGTTTCAAGAGTGTTATACCTTCCTTGGGGTGTATGTGAGTCTAACAATCCTTGATCTAGTCCTTAGAACACCTTAATATGGCTTAGATCATCAAAAGAAAACAAGAACTCAAAGTTAGTTTCTTGGATTTACTATTCATCATCAATCTTGTAAAATTCATAATAATTCGAAAAATGAGAGTTTAATGCTCAAATTTTTACCACATCTTGGCCTCTTCATAGGCTTTGTTTTGAGTCCTAGTTCATCAAATTTGAAGCTTCCTAGCTAGGGTTTTGAGCCCTCTTTTTCCGTTGGTCAGAAACTGTCCAGAACATGGCAGTTTGGTTTCTTCAACTTTGAGCAAGGATTTGACTAGGCTATACTACTTTGTTTGCCATGAAATTTTGAACGAACCTTACCCATGGAGGGAAGAGGCTTGGGTTAAAATTTGGTGATTTTATCATGGATAGAAATGGAGATATGAATTTTCTTCTTCTTGATGGTCCTGCTGGACAGTTTGTTCAAAATGGAGAGAATGGAGTGCTAGGCTTGTTCTCTTGCTCTTATCTCCACTAAAATGAATTATTGTGTTTGTATGGATAATATCTTCCATAAAGCTACTTTATTAAAGGTGGTGTGGTCATGGATGATGCAAATTAAAGGGACAAGTGTTGCATTCTTGTGATAAGGTGTGTGTTGTAAGCTAAGTGTTTGGTTGGTTTTCTAATAATGCTAGTTAACTTGTAACTAGCTTGGTTACTTGGCTTTATCCACTAGCACATGTATGTATCTTGGTCCTCTGCTTGTTTCTTTGTCCGTTTATTGCTCAATTCGTTGATCGTTCGGAGGAATAACTCAAGGATTTCTAGTTAGGGCTTTACCGGAAACCTTCTTAATAATAATACTTCCATTCTTGTTCCTCCTTTATAATTCTTGTATTTAAATTCCTTAAATCCTCTTAATCAATCCTTAAGTCTTTCAGTGTCCAAGGAAAATCTCGGAGAAAATAAAAGTGCTGTTTTTCAGAATCCGACAGCTTTTACATACACTTATTTTCCCCTTGGATCATTAATACGAACTCAGAAATTCATTCCGGGTACTTATATATAGTGTCGTCTAATAATATTCTTATTTCCACCAAAAACACTATTCATTATTTATTCCATCTTTATTCCTTATATTTATAAAAATGTCCTTGTTCTCTTTCGGGCATTCCTTAACCCTTTCACGGAACCACTGGACTACTAACAGATATCGATTTGGATGACAAGAGAATATTTCCTCTACTTGGAATTTCCATATCTTATCTTTCTAGGATATAGATTATTCTAATCTAGGTTGTCAACCCATTGCATTCTTCGTGACACCCAGTCACATTCATTGTTAATACCTTGAAGTCAGAGTCACTGATCATTCTTTCATCAATATATAAAAAGTTTTAATTCTACCAAAAATTCGGGTTCTTACAGTCTCCCCTCCTTAAAAGGATTCCGTCCCGGAATCAGATAGAAGACAATTGGGGTACTTGTTGGTTATTTCACTCTCCAGTTTCGTAGTCAATCCTTACTCAATCCCAATCCTTATTCAGCACGTCTTACTAGTGCTACAATACATCTTTTATCCTTTTTCATTAATCTTCGCTAGTTTTCGTACAACACACTATCCGTGTCATGCTCTTACCTAGTCATATACTATTTTCCTTATTGGTATCGGTAGTGACTCTGGTATCACTATCGTGCTGCGAATTCGGAGATAACCTCACTCGTAATTACGCATTTCCTAATCGCTTTAATCTTCGCAATCTCGATCAATATATAGAATTAGAGGAATTTGTTGAGAGATCACTATGATCAATGAACATCTGTCCTATTGCATAGTTAGTACAGAAGGTGGCCAGCCTTTAGTACTTGACAAGCAATTTAGACAAGCTATGGTATTCCACTTAGACTCCTATCACATAGACAGGTAGTCACGTAGCAGTACCTCCCCTCCTTAAAGGGTTGTTCTTCTCAATTTAGAAGAAGATAAATAAGGGAGAAGAAAAGGAAAGAATTTCAAAGAATTATATAAGAAAATTTTCATGATTGTCAAAAATATCATACTTAGAATTTACCTCTGAACTATAGAGGTTTATTAGAGAAGAAA
Source organism: Kitagawia praeruptora (assembly GCA_037693485.1). Classification (NCBI taxonomy): domain Eukaryota; kingdom Viridiplantae; phylum Streptophyta; class Magnoliopsida; order Apiales; family Apiaceae; genus Kitagawia; species Kitagawia praeruptora. The sequence goes on from CM075349.1 coordinate 1,962,809, forward strand.
ATAATCGTATTCGTATCAAATACTACTTTATCGTAATCTCATATATCACATGTCCTTGCTGCTCTGTCCATCATTCTATGGACCTATACTCTTGTTCGATATTAGCATCACTTACTTTTGGAAAATCCTTCAACCTCTCAGGTTAAAATCTTGGATTTCTCGCTTGACATTATTATTACTGGCATTTCACGCCACGACACTGGCCATTTCATATTCATAATTCTAACACCATCAGGTTGTCATTCCAAGAGCTCGTTAGGAAAACCCATTCATCAATCCATTCATAACATTCCTTGCTTCACATTCCATAATTATTTCCCAATCTTTTCTTTATCAATCACATCCTTCGTATGATCTAATTCTTATTTACTCCTGTTGTTTATCTCCACCGTCATCTCAGGGTTGAGACACTCGTCACCTTTACTCAATACGCGTTACACGTTTGGGGCCAAATTTTCCTTTGTTCAACCATCTAGATTTCACTTTTTCATTCCATGAGTCTCTTTATTACTCAATCAATCTATTCCATATTTCCTTGAATTTTCCAAACTTAAAAGGAGTCAATTTGTATGTCATTTATGCTCCTAATTCCAACTTTCTGTTTTGGCCAATACCCTTGCCCTGTCAATTCCATACTTTTCTCACTTCATTACTGGAGCTTCTCATGAGTCCTATCTGACTCTCTTATTGATTTTCAACTCTATTTCCATCTCTATCAGCCACTTGTCTTCATTTCTACTATAATCATTCTATGAACCATCATAGCCGGATCATTTATTACAAATATCCCGTCGTCTCCAAAATTAAACCATCCGAAATTGACCTGGACGATTTCTCTAACTTAGATTCAATTTGACATTTCCGCAGTCGTTAACACTTAATTTCTCAGAAGAATCACCACCACATTAATGTAGTCCATGGTTGAATCACCTGGTTTGTCCTTTACATAGTGCTTTAATAGCTAATCCTACAGGTTTCATAATTGTCAGATTAAGATCCTCTAGGAAGACAAAATCATCACTATTCCTTATCCATAAGGAATACTTCCTGAACTTGATGTAGATATTACATGAAGCAGATAAAATTGCAGAAGAGCTTCAAGCATCGTAGCTATGCCAAGTTGACGAAATTATCAATCATATATCTTTAGTAGAAGACTGGAAGCTAACGGTTTACTTAGTCAATTTCGTACCAGGTCCTGGTTTACCTCAACATAGGACCTCCTAACGCAGGTAATATGCTTAAGACGACATCAGGAATCGAATCTTTACTTAAACTACTCTTATGGTTGATTCTTGTACAATCATTAGAGGGAATGTAAATTCCTCTACCACATTCTGACCTTCAAAGTCCTTCTCAATACCAATCCGTTTCTTTGGTATGAGCATTCATAATTACTCCTCACTACTTAAAGTGTCGGCCACCTCATTGGCCTTTCCTAATAATAATTTCTTAAGATCAATGTTTTCTGGATCTATTCCAACTCAGGGTGGAAGCATCCTCCCTTGAACTCTGCTAAATGAGAGAAAACATATTCCAATCCTTTTCCAAAAGTCATTGCTTCCACCTTTCTGTGTGAACTTTATCACGATTACTCCCAATCATACCTAGGATATTTCTTATCTTAGTCCTTTCTTATTTTAGGATAATCTCAACCTTAATGGTTCAATCCATACTTTCTCATGGTTTCACCCATGCTTCACCTGGCCTTATTGTTACTATGTCATACATTCCTTACCAAACTTCCCTTTTGAAGTTCAGAATATTACCTCTTCCCTTATAAGGTTTCTTAGGTCATCCTCATCATTCCTCCTGTATCTTCTGAGTACAGGGTATATCAAACATCATTAATCAATTCTATAACAATTATGTATATGTACTTTTCGAGACTCCTTTCCACAAATCCCTACGGGTTATTGATACCTTGGTCGATTCAACTTATATAGTCTGAATTCACAATGTCTTTATTAGGGGTGATTCTATCCTTTGTGCATCCCCAGGGTTCGTCTTAATTTATGGATGTTCTACCCTCATTTCTATTTCCAAGGAATACTTACATTATCCTGAAATTGGCAATTAAATCATGTATCCTTAATAAGGGTCTGTCTTCAATCATTCTCATCTTAATAATCTATAGGTAGCTTAATGCTAACCTTTTCTTATGAATGTCGGTCTACATGACCTTCCAAAAGACAAAATATGTCTATCTGCTCTTTCTTACATGACTTGGTAATGGTGGCAAGGATGTTCTGGAAGATATTGGTCGTGTTCAACGTGAATCTCTTAGTGCCTATTGCTCCTTTTGAGGACAATAAGTTTCAGATAACATTTATGCATCATACTGCACCATCTTTGACAATCTTCGTAACTCTTCATTGGTCACTATCCTCAATCCTAATACGTCCATGGTATATATAAAATCCATCATCCTGCATTCCAATTCATTTTATATCAAAAGCCCTCGCGGTTGGCACTTGGTTAGAAGCACCCCGCTTTGTCCTTACATTGCTGGTTCAGTCACTTGATAATCCTTAGGGACTTGGCCCCAACTGGCCATGCTAAAATATGTGAGTTTAGGGGTCGGCTAATAGCATTACTTTTCTAGCAATTGCTGGCATAGTGCCTTCTACTTTGATACCTTTTGATCTTTTCAAAACTTTACTCCATATAAGTCTCAATCGACTTCTCGGTACCGTCTCCGGTCACCTCTCCTTTGCTTTTATTCTTTCAGTTACTCTTATCAATTTCACGTGCCACAAAAACTTAACATTTCTGGCATAACAACCTTTTCATTTAAGTTAATCCCGAAATTTCTTAGTCCGGCTTGTTTCTTAATTACATTTCCCTTTTTTTTTCGTCCAATCTCAACTTCATAATTTTGTCTCTATAATCAATCGTAATAATTGGGGTCTGTCCACCAGCCCGTATAGCGGCTACCTAACCCAATCCATAGGGTTCGCCCCAGTTTCTATTCTCTTCGGTGACGTATTCGGATAATCAGAAAGACAAGGTTTGCCAAATTTTGTCAAATTCCTTTCCAGGATTAAGGAAATTTCAGGCAATCTATCCACCCACTGGTGATACTAAGAAGATCCATTTCGATACCCGAAGAATATTTCTAGGAACATCCAAGCAGGTGGAACCATAAACAGTTATATTAACGAAATGATTGACATTAACTTGGGAGTTTAATCATTGAAAAGAAACCAAATATATATACCTCCCCTAGAAGGGAAATCAAAATCCCCAAACTGATACAGGCCACATTTTCCCGGTACATATTCGTCCTAATAGTCGATGCTTCTAAATGCCAGTCTTCCTAACAACTAGTCTCAGAAGGAACACTACCGTCGAAATTAGTCATTACACAAAATTGGCACTATCAAGGCTATCCGAATCTGGTGAACCGTGCTGTCCGTATACATCCGCAATCACCCTACCGTGTTGCACAAGCACAACACCTAAACCTGCACGAGGTGCATCCTAATAAATTTCCAAAATTTTCCTTCCTCCATTAGGTAACGCCAATGCTGGGTCGTCACCAATTTTATCTTTAGCTCCAGGGAGATTTTCCCCAATTTATCTTGTACATTCAAACTTTTAGTCTTATTAATAAGTCGGGTTACGGGACTGCACTCTTTGTAAAGTCCTGAGCAAATCTTGGGTAATACCTCGTGAATCTTATGAAATTTCTCACCTTTTGCCGGTGTGGTTGGCCTTTCTCCATTTGAAACTGTCTTTAACTTGGTGGGGTCGATCAATCACTACTTCCTATTGATCATATGTCCTATTATCTGGACTTCATTTTGCCAGACTCATATATACTTCGAGAACTTGGCATACCCTCGCTCTTTCAGGTTTCACCTGAAAACACTCTCAATTACCTTTTAACCACTGATTGCTTTACCTAATCCATTTACGATTCAGTGTCAGAATAAACTTAAGGTAACTACCATAATCCATTCAAGGAAAAGAAAGAATTTAACATTCCTTTGAATCACATGCATCTAATGTTTCTGGTTCATCATTCCCCTGAATTGAACTAAACTTATACTTAGTTTCTGACGATAGCCTCATTACTAGTTTATTATAGACTCCCTGGTCTTCTCCTCTTGTAGGTTCTGAGATCATTGTCTCGCTTACTACTTCCTTATATACTTTATCCAATCATACCATCACCTTCCAATATCTTTATTTTCTAAGTTGATCCATTTATAAGATGGGCATTTCCCTGAATAAAATCACCTTAACAATCTCAATTTGGTTTCATAAATTAAAACCTACGAAATCTGTCTTCTCATGGCGAATTACCATTGACAATATTCACACTAATCCATTTATCCGAAGATATGGCACTTGCCACCTATGTCTTAACTGTTTCTAGGGACTCTGCTCCCCGTCCTATATCAATGTCTTTGATAATCATGCATCATTCTAACTCCTTTCTCATTAATCTGAGAGTCTCCAAGGATTCTTATCTATCCGTACATAAGATCTTGAGTAATTCCTCAAATCCATCTTACTTGCTGGTACTTCATCCGGTAGTCCGGCTATGACTCCAATATGCCTCTTTAATTCCATTAACAATATCTCAGTTCTTTACGCTCATTTCTCTGAGCACTATATCTTAACTCTTACAGTCTTTCGGGCTACAGCCCTCATTTCCTCAGGGGTAACTCCTCATCCTCAACAGGATTCCCTTCCTCTGTTGGAACCTCTTCCGGGTCTTCAGTAGGGTACTATATCGAATTCACAATCCGATTGTCAACATACAATAAAGCATCATCGTGCTGCTGCTCGTACACCTCAAGGTCTATCGCTTTACTAGTTGATACGAGAACGAGCTAAATTACTATCATGATACTTAAGAGTTCCCATAAGGGTTTTATATGTCAGTACTACATTAAGTAGTCCGACTATGAACTTGGCAAGAGTTCTTATTATCTTAATGAATTTATTATTTTAACGTCGCAACATCTCTGGGGTTTATAACGTACGCTCTGATACCATTTCTGTAACACCCCCAGATCCGGGGTCAGGGATCTGGTCGTTACGGTCTCAATATCCATCCACAAAACCAACATAATTTGAATTACAACCTTGTGACCCAAAACAACAATATAAAACACACCCGTTATAGTCCCAGAGATGAAATCAGAGTAACCATAAATATTATTAATCATAAGTTTGAGTTCTTACAACCCAAAGAATTACAATTTTACCATTACATACTCTTTGCCATCCATTGGTATATGCCATATTATAAATACATTTCATGATCAAATGCTAACAACTAGCCTACCAGAAGCTGCATCCTCAACAATGGTAGCTATGACCTCAGCGGTTAATACCCTGACGGCTGATACCTGCCTGTGCTGGGTACGCCTTGCGCGGCCATCTGATCTAGCTGTTGTTGTGATATAAATAAATAAAGCAAGGGTGAGCAATAGCCCACCAAAAATATAATTGAACAATGATAATATATAACGGTCCAAAATATCTTTGAACCCATATGCCATGCATTAACGAACGTAGTACCAATATAAGGTATGAGATGAAGTTACAAGGTAACTCAAAATATAATTGTTCCGAAGAAATATCTGCTATGTCAAAGGTAAGCAAGATATTATCAAATTTTCATAATAGAGGAACTTGCAGGAAGAATATTGCAATTCCAGTTCAAACACTTTTCAAACCTGCCAACAATGATAATGTTGCAGAAAATTTCCAACATTGAGAGATGAACTAATACTGGAGTTTTGCCGCGCCAGATGCCCTAACGTTTACGATGATCAGTCGTATGTCATGCATCTCATCAGTCGTTCTCTACATGTAGAAGGTAGCTCCGACGGATTTACTTGTCTACCGCCCTCTGGAACTCCTAAGCCAACGGTTGGGCTATTGCTGGGTCGGCGCCACTCGACCACTTACGCGTCTCCTAGTTCAATTGACATCCATAACTCTGAAACATAAAGTTTGTCCCCCTTTCCCCAAGTATAATACTTGTTGATAAGACTCCACAAAGTAGTCGTATCTAGTTGGAAAGGAAAATTCACCAATATTTCCCAAGCTGATGCTTGTTAATGGATATAAACTTGTTCCATCAATCTTACCCCTCGAGCGTTGAGGAGGTAACCAAAAGACTCATATCGACGTTTGAACGAATCAAGATGTGAGTGACAAAATAGTTTAACAAGTATATGACCGGGTAGTCCAATAAATAACATCTCTCAAGTGAGGTCCCCTTATATATGTTTGGAAGTTGAGCGAGTATTTAAATCTTCTTTAAGATAGATTTAAATGGAATTAAAGTTTGGGAACCTCCCCTTGATATAAATAGTCATACGATATTCCGAAATATTTTACACCATATCTGAAGGTGAAAGATAATCTTTGAGTAATATGAATTATTATAAAAAGAACTTAAAAGAATTTAAATAAATATTCCAAGAATATTTATTAAATCAATAATAATTAAGGGATATGATTAAATCATAATATTGCTCGTAAGTAATCCTCGAATAAATATATAGAATCGTTTACTAAATAACCCTCTTCTTTAAATGAATATTCAATATAATATTCATTAATTAAATAAGCTCAAATAAATATTTAAAATAATATTCACTAAATAAATTAAACCTTAAATGAATATTTGAAAATAATATTCATTTAATAAATAATATTCTAAATGAATAGCCAAATAATATTCTTTTCGTAATCAAAACTCTAAAGGAATATTTGAAGCAATATTCCTTAAGTAAATAGAACTTCAAATGAATACTTTAAAATAATATTCATCAAGTACATAAAATCCTAAATGAATATTCAAAATAATATTCATTTAATAAATAAATTCCAAATGAATATTTAATTGATATTCATTAAACAAATAATATTCTAAATGAATATCCAAATAATATTCATTTAATAAATAATATTCTAAATAAATGTCCAAATGATATTCATTTAGTAGTCAAAACCTTAATATTCGAAATAATATTCCTTGAGTAATTAGAGCTTCCAAAGAATACTTTTGAAATAATATTTATCAATTACATAAAACTTAAATGAATATCCGAAAGTGATATTCATTTAATGAATAAAATTCCAATGAATATCAAAGTAATTATTAATTAATAATCAAACTCTAATGAATATTCAAAAATAATATTCATTTAATATTTCTTGACTGAAATAATACTCAAATAACCTTTATCGAAAGATTTCCAAGTATTTGATACTTTTATGGAAATATAAATAATGTTTAGTAATAACATTCCTCAAAATGAATACTACTCTGTCGCTGGAATCCCTCCAGGTTTCCACGACTATCTATATAACACAAAATACCGACTCCCGGTCTCATATATAAAGAATAAATATCATACGTGTTGAGTATTGAATACAGTAAAAGAATACAGAGGGGGGGGGGGGTGAATGGATTCTTGAACTTTTCTCGTTCGAGTCTATGTAGCAGATAAGTGTTTGTGTGTGCAAGAGTGAAGGTGCGGATAAAGAACAACACAAGACACAATATCACTTTAATCTAATGTATTATTAGATAAAGGTTGCTACAATCTGTGAATACAAATGGTAGTATTCTCAGCTTCGTTTTTCTCAGAGAGATATAGCTTACAATGTATGAAAAACTTGACTCACAAAGTTGAAAGTTAATTACTAAGGAAGTGAGGCTGTATCCTTATAGAACATGGATACAACCTACTTACAGCAAATAAGGTAGCTAAACAAATTACTTTCTAGTCTGTCTATCCTTTTTGAGTAAGTGTCCAAACGGCTACAGATTTGACTTTGCAAAGCCTGTTTAGATCCACTTCTTTAGCTCCTTGTCTCTTCTATATCTCTCCAAGCTTCCTTGTAGGATTTCCAGAGCACGTTACAGATTGTGGTCCATAAAGTGCATTGGCTTGTTGCAGGTTTCTGACTTGTACAATTTCTTCAGTATTTTGTCTCCAAGAATGTATTCGAGAAGTGACTAAGTAAGTGATTCGAGAACTAGAATTGACTTGATCGATAACTCTGAGTTCTCGAATACTGTTATATGACATATCGAATCACTTCTCGAATAGTACAATTCTCCAGGGTTCCTTGAGTTGTCGAATAGTACACTTGACTTGTCGAATCCCTGAGATATCGAATAGTACATTCAGAGTCCTTGAGATATCGAATGGAACTTTGACTTGTTGACTCTTTGAGAACTCGAATACTGCTTTGACTTGTTGACTTCCTGAGTTCTCGAATAGAGTATTAGACATATCGAATCCCTGAGATATCGAATGAGATATCGAACAGTGTATTCAGAGATATCGAATAGTGTCTTGAGATATCGAATCCCTGACTTCTCGAATGCTGGACTTCTCGAATAGACAAATATACTTCTCGAATTGGTACTTAGGCAAATTCTTCATTTCTTCAAATCCCAACTGTGATTATTTGACAGTCTTTATCTTCTTGCTTGAGGCATGAACCTTGGAACTTCTTTCAAGCATTATTCTTGACTATATAAGTACAGTTACACAACTAGGATTTGATGCCTACTACAAGTACAGAACAAGTAGAAACTCTACAACTAGAGGTTCCCTCAGTTAAGAGGTCATGTAAGTAATGCAAAGCATTACAAACAATTAGGCTTGTTATTAGATGTGTACAGGCATGCCTATGTAACTAACAATCTCCCCCAAATTGTGAGTGAGACCCTTAGTCACAATTTCATGTCTGATAACAAGCCTAACATACATAAGGATAAAACTTTAAAAGTACAGGTATGTAGATTGATAGAACACATAAATGGAATTACAAGATAAACATTCTTACAGTATGATGAAGTACTAGCCATTTTCATTTGATTGCATCTTCATTGCTTTGGCTTGTAGATCATCATATGCTTTTTGTTTCCTTTCTTTCTCCTTTCTTGCATTCTCATCTATTGCTCTTATGATTTCTGCCATAGCATCCAATTCTTCAATCATGATAGAGTTTTTGAAATCTTCAAGTACTGGCTTCAGAATGTTGGCAGGATAGTGACTGAGTAGGTTCATTCTTATATTGACATTGTCTCCATTTCTTCTCCTATACTTCACCACATAGGGATTAAACTGAACTCTACACAATCCCTTTGCCCTTAGCTTTTCTGCTTCAATCTCCAGTCTGTCAATTTCTTTCTCCCTTTCTAACCATTTCTCATAGCAGCCCTTCCTCATCTTTTCAGCATAATCTCTCTTCATTTTCACAAAGTCAATCAATTCCAGCTTCCATACTTTCTCCACCTTGTCTTTAGAATCCAGCAATGCAATGATTCTTTCTATCTCATACAATTTACCCCAATTTTGACAACCCCCTTGTTTGAATTTCATTCCTCTCCCATCAGTGTACTTGATTTCAAGGTGGTCATCCACAATTGCAGCATAGCATATCTTTTGAGCTCTTAGAAATTGCAGTTGCTCTTCATCAAAGTCTTCATCAAGTGGTTGGAGTTTCAATCCTGGAATGATTGTTAGTGCCTTAGATTTGGATAGCTTCACCTTTCTTGCAACATGTTTAAATTTCATTCTCTTGACATGGTTGCTTGGCAGATATTTTTGACCTTTGTTGGCTGACCATAGTAGTGTTCCATTAGCAGTTTGCTTTTTGAAACACACATATGGTTTCTTGACTTGAATCTCCTTCTCTTCTTGAGGTAGTGAAACATTTGCAGAGGCCAGAGATGTGGATTTTGGTGAATCATTACTAGTGACATCCACCCTAGACATTGAGCCTTGTGTTGTGGTAGGAGTGTCATTAGTACTGTTCATGGCTTGCTGTTTTCCAATCTTCCTCTCATAGACTTTGCCTTGGTCAGCATCATTCTTCTTATCTTTGTCATCCTTCTTCTTCTTTTTCTTATCTTCATCACCCTTATCACTCCTGTGATGTCTTCTCCTTCCATCACTCTTGTCATCATCTTTATCATCATCCTTATTTCTCCTAGGCTTGGCCAATTCTGGAATTGAACCAGTTGAAATGAATTCTCTAAGAATGTGTAGTATCTCAACCTCCTCAGCCGACCTTATCCCCTTCTTCTTTTGCATTTGATCAACTATGGCAATGATCAGTCTGTGGTTCTTAGGGGTGAGATCATTGGGAATAACCAATTGATTCACATCTTGAATTTTGGTACCAGACTGATAGATGATGGTTCTTGGTTTGGTGCACACTTCAGGGAGTCTGGCTTGTTGACCATTTCTTAGCTCAGTATACAGACTCTGATTGTTCTCCCCTTTCTGCTCAATTAGTTCCAAGATGACATCAATCTCAGTGAATTTTAGTGCTGTCAAGGTATCAATAGATATGTGCCATATCTTGCCTTTTGTCACCATCATGATTTCCTTGAGGTAGATTTGACTGAGCTTTCTTGGAATAACTGTCAGATACTGGATTTGATCTTTCAGGCTCCTTCTGTATAGCAGGGTATCTCCTCCAACCTTTGCTTTGGAGGCTTGCAGAAACTTCAAGAATGCAGCATCATGATAGACTTCTGAGTTTGCTACTTCTATCAGCTTGGCCTCTGTAACCACATCCACTTCCACTGGATCAGCTTCATGTCTAGAAGGTTGGACTAGGACACTTGGCATGGATCCTGCCACCACTGTAGTGGTGACAGTTTGCTTTTGGCCACTTGGAGTAGTGATGTGCACAGGTGGTAAAGTGACCACTGGCAGAGAAGATGGAGGCTCATCAACCTTTGATTTGCCTTTGCCTGGCACATGAGTTGGAGATTTAATTCTTTGGTGACTACCCTCCCTTATCTTTATCCCTTCTTCCTTAGGTCTCTCCCCCTTTGTATTTGAGTTCCTTGATCTTTTCTCCCCCTTAGGCTTGTTGTCAGGCACAGAGGCTGTGGAAGTCACCTTTGGGTTTGAAGATTCATCAGGTAGAGGGAGGCCCATGTGCTTCATCATGGCAGTCAGCATTTGCTGTTGAGTGAGAAGAGCATCAGCATGAACAGTTGCTTGAGTGTTCAATTTTTCATTCAGCAGATGGATAGATTCCTTGAGCTCAGCATTGAATGCTTTTTGATCGAACACTTCCTTTTCCAATTTCTCCATTGTGTGTTTGAGATGTTCAGCTCTGAAAGAGGAGAGTGATTGTTTCTGGAGCCTTTCCACTTCATACTTGCTCAGGTTGTGCACAGGTACCTCAGAAATGACCTTATCTCCATATTGATTCTGCCACATAACCTTGATAAGAGCATTGGCATCCTGAGTTTGAGAAGAGAGAGTAGCCATTTCACCTGTGAGCTTGGAGACACTGTCTATCAGAGAGGGTAGCTCAAGGTCCACAGAGGTGCAAGTCTTTTTGCATTCCCTAATCTCTCTGAGTGTGGATGTGAGAGGAGGGAATTCAGAGAGAAATTTACTTTGGAGCTCACTCACTTCTTTGGATGTATCTCTGCAGATAGTGGCTAGTTCAGTTTTCATCCCTTTCCCAAGATAGTGAATGGCCTTTAAGCTTCCCTTGTAGGACTCATTGATGGCTTCATAGACTTCAGCAGGTGAGAGAGTTTGAGCATTTGAGCCAAGAGCAGTCACATATTCTTCTCTCAAGTATTGCAGAGCCTCAGCCAGGGTGCAATCCTTTGTAGTGCTCATCCATGCATCTACATTCCCATCTCTCTCAGCCTCATCTGCTATCTTCTCTTGTTGTTTTTCAACATCTTCTTTGTGACAGAGCAAGATGGCTTCATAGTAAGCATTTGGTAGATTGGCTGTGAGGAGATGTTGAGCTATTTTAGAGATCTCATCAAGCTGTTCCACATTTAAGCAATGAAGTGCTTCATCCGTCAATAGTGGTGGAACAATTGATGATCCCAAGACACTGTCATGGTGCACAGGTCTCAGCCATTCTGACAAGGTGGCCTGAGCCAAGTTAGAGCTAGAGCTAGGCAAGCTAGGCTCCTCAGTTACAGATGCAACTTCTGCAACCGGATGGATTGACTCTACTACTGTTGTCTCCACAGGAGTGGGATGAGTTACAACAGTAGTTGACACTGGCACAGAGTCTCTAGTGAAAACTAGTGGAACCTCTGTGTTTGTGATGGTGTCATTAGGAGATGCCCCAGCATGCATTCCCTCACCATCTAAATGTGGGTCCTGGGTGGTGAGCAAAGTGTCATGCACTAAGTCACTTGAAATTATTGGCTCATCAAGAGAAAAGAATTCTTGATGATCAATGCCTTGCATCTCAGTTGCCTGAGTTGCAGGTTCCAAAGAAATTTCAGAGTGAGATTCTGGAAGAGAAGTGTGTTTAAGAGTAGATTTTGGCAACTCCCCCTGAGAGATAGAGGGAGTTTCAAATGTGATGTGCTCTCCACTCAGTGTTGTGCCAGCCTTATTACTCCCATGTGCTGACTCTATACAAGAAGGTGCATTGGGGAGGATGCTTGATTCTATAGGTGCACCCTGTTGAGAGGATACACCTAGTGAGCTGTGTGCCCCTGATTTTACAACTTCAGTCATTTGTGTGACTGAAGAGGTGGTCTTAGTTTTCTTCTTCTTTGTCCTGTGTAAGGGTGACTCAGGTTCCTCACTTCCTAGACCTAATTCAACAGCTAATGCTGCTTCAGATAAGATATTTAAAGGTGCAGACATTACTTCCTTTCTCTTCTTTTTACTAACATCACCCTTTTGAGAGGATGATGCAGTTGGCTCAGTATGTGGTAGAGTGTTTGGTTGAGAGGGTTGGTTAGCTAGCCCTGGGTTAGCATTTTGCTCTACTTGCTTGGGCTTAGCTAACTTAGATTTTGCATCAAATGTTGGCATGTTGTGGGGATAAGTCCTGAACAAACTCTCCATATGGGGAGTTATGTTCAGTCTTACATCCACATCATTCCTAGTCTCCAAATTACCAAAAATAAGTTTGGTCATGGACTTAGGATAGCCTATTTTATTTTTATCAATCCCAGGCAATTCAATCAATGAAGCATTTTTATAATTAAGTACAGATTGAATAAAGCGAGGGAAGAAAATATCAGTACCTCTCTTGGTTGTGTTCTTACCAAGTCTCCCATATAGTTCTTGGAGGATGATTTGGCCAACATCAATCGTCTTTCCATAGGCCAAAGCATATCCAATTTGCTGCACAGGTGCACTAATTTGATCAAAGCTTGATTTCCTGGCAGTGAAGACTTGGAGAAGAGTTGCAAACACATAGCTCCACTCCTTCCTCAGATTCTTCCTGTTTAGCTTTCCAAGATTGATCCCATCTGAGTAGTTGAGGAACTCAAAGAATTCCTCTAACTCTGCATTAGTGGCCATTCTGTCAAATGATTCTTGTTGTAGGCCCAGTGCTTGGTTCATGTCTGCAGTAGTGATAGTGATTTCCTGATCCTGAATCTTGCAGTAGATGATATAAGAAGTGATTGCGTTTTCGAGGGCTACAACCTCCACAATAGCAGAACCCCAAAACTGTTCCAGGATATCTAGATACAGAGTTGGGTTGGCAGAGAGTGCATCCTTGATATATGACTCCGCCATCCATTTCACAAAGCACTTGAAATTGGCATTGGGTGCTTCAACATCACTAGTAAGAGCGATGAAGTTGGTGTTGAACTTTACTGTTGCCATTTGTGTAGAAGAGAGAAAAGAAATTGAAGGTTGAAGAAGAAATTTGGAGTTTCGTAGTTAGGGTTTCAGAGGTTTAGAGAGTATAGATGCTTGAGAAATCGAATGAAATGAATCGAATAGATGTAGAATTGTATAAGTATGAAGTACTTGAATTGTCGATTAGAAGTATGTTCTGTATCGACAAGTCAGGCATTCGAGAAGTAGAAAACAACTATTCGAGAAGTCAAGAAAGGCTTAATCGATAACTCAAGCAGGTAAAAGCTCACAGCTGGCAGTTATCTAACTTAGAAATAATTCTAAATTAAATAAAATGTGTTTTTATGAGTGAATTAAATTTTTAGACAAAAGTCCAAAATCGGTTAAAATTCAGCGAGAATTCAGCCTTTTTAAATGATTCGAGAACTCAAATATAGTGTTCGAGAACTCAATCATTCGAGAACTCAGTTACTATATTCGAGAAGTCAAGAATAACTCTATTCGATATCTCAGAAAGACTCTATTCGAGAACTCAAGAGTACTCTAATGAGACTTGTTAGAGATGTCGAATAGTGAATCATTCGAAAAGTCTGACTTATCGAACTATACCCATCACTCATAGAAATTTGATTTTCACTATCTTTTAAAATTTACCAGACATATTCATTGAAAAATATCCTAGCAAATTAAATAGTGATTTTCTCAAAATTTCATAGAAATTTTAAGTTAATAGAAATATGATTTTCAACATGTGCAACAGATTTGAAATATTTATAAATCATATTTCAGCCAACACTTACTCCAAAAATATTGAGAATTTAGATAAAGTAAGTGTTTACTGCTGCAACAATCTAGATGGTGTATTCACTTAGCCAGAATCTGAAGAATTCAGCATTCCAATCTCACTTACCAACCTTGTGAAGGTGGCTTCATCTAATGGCTTAGTGAATATATCAGCTAGTTGTTTATCTGTAGAGACATAATGCAACTCAATGGTTCCATTAGTTGCATGTTCTCTAATGAAATGATATCTGATGTCAATGTGCTTTGTTCTAGAATGATTGACAGGATTGGCAACTATAGAGATTGCACTTGTGTTGTCACACATGATTGGAATTCTTTCCAACACAAGTCCATAATCTGTAAGTTGATTTCTAATCCAAAGCACTTGAGCACAGCAACTTCCAGCAGCTATGTATTCAGCCTCAGTTGTAGAAGTTGACACAGATTGTTGTTTCTTGCTATACCAAGAGACTAACCTTTGTCCAAGAAACTGGCAGCTACCTGAGGTGCTTTTCCTATCCACTCTGCATCCAGCATAATCAGCATCAGAATAACCAACCAGATTGAACCCTGTGTCCTTAGGATACCATAGTCCCAAGTTAGGAGTGCCCTTCAGATATCTAAAGATCCTTTTTATTGCAATCAAATGTGATTCCTTTGGATTTGATTGAAACCTTGCACACAAGCATGTAGCAAACATGATGTCTGGCCTACTTGCAGTGAGGTAGAGTAGAGAACCAACCATGCCTCTGTAGACTGAGATGTCTACTTTCTTGCCTTTAGCATCTTCATCCAATTTAGTGGCAGTGGCCATGGGTGTCTTCGCAGGTGAGCAATCTTCCAAGTCAAACTTCTTCAATAAATCCTTGATGTACTTGGTTTGACTGATAAAGATACCATCCTTCCTTTGACTGACTTGCAACCCAAGAAAGAATGTCAATTCTCCCATCATACTCATCTCATATCTGCTCTGCATGAGTTTAGAAAATTTTTCACACAGCTTCTCATTTGTAGAACCAAAAATGATATCATCCACATAGATCTGAACTAGGATAAGATCATCACCATGCTTCTTGTAAAACAGTGTCTTGTCCAAGGTGCCTCTAGTGAATTGATTTTCAAGAAGAAATTGTGATAATGTATCATACCATGCCCTTGGAGCCTGCTTAAGTCCATACAGTGCCTTAAGCAATCTGTAGACAAATTCTGGGAAGTGTGGATCCTCAAAGCCAGGTGGTTGTTGCACATAAACTTCTTCTTCCAACTCTCCATTCAGAAATGCACTCTTGACATCCATTTGATAAACTTTAAAGTTTGAATGAGCAGCAAATGCCAAGAATATTCTGATGGCTTCCAATCTAGCAACAGGAGCAAATGTCTCATCATAATCAATGCCTTCCTGTTGAGAGTATCCTTTTGCAACCAACCTTGCTTTGTTTCTTATTATTACACCATCTTCATCCATCTTATTTTTCAGAACCCATTTTGTTCCAACAATGGTTCTATTCTTTGGTGCAGGCACAAGTTCCCATACTTTGTTCCTTTCAAATTGATTCAGCTCCTCTTGCATGGCAATAATCCAATCTGGATCTAATAGTGCATCATCAAGTTTCTTAGGCTCAACCTGAGATAGAAAATAGCCATAGAGACACTCATTTTGAGTAGCTCTCCTGGTCCTTACTCCTGCATTAGGATCTCCAATGATTTGCTCTGCAGTGTGTGATCTATCCCATTTCCTTGAGTGCTCAGCCTGATTCCTCATCCTTGATGTTGCTTCATTATCCATGACATGATCATCCTCATTTCCTCCCCCTGTGAAGTTGCCACTACTCACAGGTGTGTCTTGGATGCTTGTTTCTTCACTGTAGATTGGCACAGATTCTTCTCTTGTATCATCATTCACTTGAGTTTGTTGAACTTGAGTTTCAACTCCAGTTTCATTCTCTTCATCAGAATCATCTAGATTATCAAACTTTAATGGATCTTTATCTTCATCATTGGCTTCTTCTAGTCCAGGTAGTTTGCTGTCATCAAATGTCACATCTGTGCTTTCCATAATTTTCTTTTGACTGATGACATAAACCTTGTATGCAATTCTTTCCATAGAGTAGCCAAGAAAAATTCCTTCAAATGCCTTTGCATCAAACTTTCCAACATATTTAGAATTGTCCTTCAATACAAAGCATTTGCTTCCAAAAGTATGAACATACTTTAGAGTAGGCTTCTTTCCAGTCATCAAATTGTAAGGTGTCTTTCCAGTGTTTTTATTGATGAGGGTTCTGTTCTGAATATAGCATGCAATGCTCACAGCCTCAGCCCAGAAACATGTAGGCATTTTTGCATCAAGTAACATTGTTCTAGCAGCCTCAATCAGAGTTCTATTCTTTCTCTCAACAACTCCATTTTGTTGTGGAGTCCTTGGAGCTGAGAATTGCTGAGAAATCCATTCTCTTTGCAAAATGCTTCGAGTATGGCATTTCTGAACTCTGTTCCATTATCACTTCTTAATGCAATCACACTTGCATTGTTGGCCTTTGCTTCCTTGTCAACTTTCTTTATGTGCTCAATGATTACTTGTGGAGCCTCATCTTTTGATGCCAGAAATTCCACCCATGTATACCTTGTGAAATCATCAACCATCACCAAGGCATACTTCTTTCTTCCTAGTGACATAATATTGACAGGCCCAAACAGATCCATATGAATGAGTTGCAGGGGCTTGGTTATTGATGTCACTGTCTTTGACTTGTGGCTTGATCTTTTCATCTTTCCTTTTTGACACGCCTCACACACTCCTTCTTGACAGAATTCAAGTGTGGGCATGCCTCTCACTAACTCTCTTTTGACTAGAGAATTAATGGCTTTGAAGTTCAGGTGTGATAATTTCTTGTGCCACAGCCAACAATCTTCATTTGATGCTTTTGAATAAAAACAACAAATTTTGTCCTTGTTTGCAGAATCCATATTGGCTACAAACAGGCTTCCTTTTCTTACTCCTGATATAGCAAAATCACCAGTCTTCTTGTGGGTGATCAAACATTCATCTTTGTCAAAATCCACCTTGAATCCCCTATCAGTAAACTGACCAACACTTAGCAGATTATGCTTGAGCCCCTTGACTAGTGCTACATCTTTAATGATGACATTACCAACTTTCAACTTGCCATATCCCAATGTGTTACCCATGCTGTCATCTCCAAAAGCAACCATTGGGCCAGCCTTTTCCTCATACTGTGATAGCAGGGCCATATCACCAGTCATATGATTTGAGCATCCACTGTCCAAAATCCATATGACCTTCTTTTCACTTTCTTTGCCCTGCAAACACAAATGTATTACTTCTCCTTTGGTACCCAAACAAGTTTGGGTCCATGTGACTTAGAAACAGTTTTATCATAAACAACATGCTTGTCAACTTTCTTAGTGCTAGTCTTCTTGTCACTGTTGGAAGTCTTAGATCCTGAAGTTTCAGACTTAGGTGACAGAGGTACCTTCCTAGCTTTAGGAGGACTTGAAGACTTTGACCTTGTGTAGTGTGTGTGAGAATTGTGACTGATACAACCATCAATGAATTGCCTCCTTAAATTAAAACAACTAGTCATAACATTCATATTGCATGGCATACAGTCAAATTTATCACAGAAAGGAGCATCCCTATGACTTAGAGACACAGAACAATCATAGAAAGGTTTAGACACACTACCAATAGGTTTCTTGCATGCATGAGTTAAATGATTGGTACTGAAACAGTTCTGACAAGTTTTCCTAGGGGCATTAGGCATATAAGCATAGTTGTTATCCTTGTTAATCCCTAACTTGCCATTTCTGTTCTGTTTCTTCTTAGTCACTTTCTTTTCTGATTCACTCATTTCAGCTGAGACAAACTTAACAAACTTCTTAGGTCTTGGCCTATCAACTACTGGTCCCTTGGTCTTTGACTTGACACTCTCACTCTTAGAGGATGCTTGTTGTTCACTAGATTGTGCCTCATCCTCATCATTCAACATTTGCTTGATGAGTAAGGCATCCTCATCAACTTCAAATGTTGATTCCTTAAAAATTGGATTTTCAGTTTTTCTCAAAATGTGAGGCACTTTCTCATGAACAGCTGTGTCCTCTTCAATGACAGCATAGCCTTTCCTTTGTTTGAGAGAGTCATAGTCAAGTCCAATGGCAGCCTTGGGTTTAGCTTGAATTTTCTCACAGTAGGATTGCACTAAACCAGATGATTTCTTGAAAGTTTTTAGTTTGAATTCATTCTCAGCTAATTCATCCCTAAGAGCCTTTTCAACTTGACTAGCACATAAAACCTTATTCTGCAAATATTCAACTTCTTTCTTAAGGTTTTCTACTTGCATAGCAGTTAGCTCAAGTTCCTCATTCTTTTTGGTTAATATTTCATTTCTAGTAGACAGTTTAGCAATTTCTTCATTAGCAGCAGTCATACTAGTATGAATATTAAACATCTCAACAGATAGTTGTTCAATCATACATTTATACTCAGAAACAGACATGTCTATAGTAGTGAGAGATGGTACCTGAGAGTCTGATGAAGATGTGTCATCCTTGGAATTGGCCATCAAGGCATAGTTACAAAATTCTTGCTCTTCTCCATCACTGTCAGAATCATCCCAACACTTCCCTTCAGCTATGTAGGCCTTACCTTGTGTCTGCTTTTTCAGAAGGGCCTCATACTTAGCTTCGAGCTCAAGATACTCTCTATCCTTCTTTTTAGGCTTCTTGCATTCACTGGCAAAATGCCCTAGGTCATTGCATCTATAGCACCTTACAGATGACCTATCCACATGGCTGGTTTTGAACTTATTCTTGTTTGGTTTCACAAGTGCCTTGTTCTTGTTGAATGAATGGTTTTGGGTTTTAGGTTTGAAGGGTTGGTTCCTCTTAAATCTGATGTTTGGAAATTTTCTGGCCATGAAAGCATATGAAGTGTTTTCCATCCCATCCAGTTCTTCAAGAGTATAGAACTCATCTTCCTCCTTTTCTTCAACAGGTTCACTAACCTCAGCTTCAGTTTCTTCCTCTTCTACTACCTCCTCAATCCTTAATTGACTTGTAGATGCTTTTAGGTCTTGAATGGATTTGTTGACAATCAAGGCACATGATGTGTTTATCATTCTGCCTTAGTTGGCCTGGATAGCCCTTTTCTGAAGCAACTCAAGCTCATGAGTTTTTAAAACCCCATAGAGCACATCATATGTTACTTTGTTCAAATCTCTTTCCCTTAGAGAGATGACCCTTTGCTCTAGATGATTTGGTGAGGATAGCAGAAACTTCATATTTAACTCTTTGGTGCTGTAAACCTTGCCATTCATCTGCAACTCAGTGACTAGCTTGTGAAATCTCTCAAACATCTCAGTAATGCTTTCCTTGGGCTGTGCCATGAAAGCTTCATACTGTGTGACCAGTATCTGTTTCCTGTTTTCCTTAACCTCATCAGTCCCTTCACACAACACCTCAATGTGATCCCACATCTCTTTAGCAGACGTACATGATGCAATGTTTGCAAACATTGACATGTCCATGGAATCAATGATGAGCAACATGAGGTGGCTGTCAAGAGCAACCTTCTCCCTTTCTGACTCTGTCCACTTTGATGGATCCTTGGCCTCATAAAATCTTGGGATAGTTGTGGTTCCAACAGTCTTCTCTGGTATCTCTTGTTGTGGAACAAAAGGACCATTCTTGAGAATTTCAGGATACAAAGGATAAGAGGCTTTAATGAACAACATCATCTTTATCTTCCAAAGGTTGTAATTTTCTTTGTCAAACTTAGGGACTTTCACCGTTCCTGTAGTCTTTGGTGTATTCGAACTCATGATCGTTTCTCTGTTTTTGAGTAAACAGCCTTCTCTGATACTACTTGTTGAGTATTGAATACAGTAAAAGAATACAGAGGGGGGGGGGGTGAATGGATTCTTGAACTTTTCTCGTTCGAGTCTATGTAGCAGATAAGTGTTTGTGTGTGCAAGAGTGAAGGTGCGGATAAAGAACAACACAAGACACAATATCACTTTAATCTAATGTATTATTAGATAAAGGTTGCTACAATCTGTGAATACAAATGGTAGTATTCTCAGCTTCGTTTTTCTCAGAGAGATATAGCTTACAATGTATGAAAAACTTGACTCACAAAGTTGAAAGTTAATTACTAAGGAAGTGAGGCTGTATCCTTATAGAACATGGATACAACCTACTTACAGCAAATAAGGTAGCTAAACAAATTACTTTCTAGTCTGTCTATCCTTTTTGAGTAAGTGTCCAAACGGCTACAGATTTGACTTTGCAAAGCCTGTTTAGATCCACTTCTTTAGCTCCTTGTCTCTTCTATATCTCTCCAAGCTTCCTTGTAGGCTTTCCAGAGCACGTTACAGATTGTGGTCCATAAAGTGCATTGGCTTGTTGCAGGTTTCTGACTTGTACAATTTCTTCAGTATTTTGTCTCCAAGAATGTATTCGAGAAGTGACTAAGTAAGTGATTCGAGAACTAGAATTGACTTGATCGATAACTCTGAGTTCTCGAATACTGTTATATGACATATCGAATCACTTCTCGAATAGTACAATTCTCCAGGGTTCCTTGAGTTGTCGAATAGTACACTTGACTTGTCGAATCCCTGAGATATCGAATAGTACATTCAGAGTCCTTGAGATATCGAATGGAACTTTGACTTGTTGACTCTTTGAGAACTCGAATACTGCTTTGACTTGTTGACTTCCTGAGTTCTCGAATAGAGTATTAGACATATCGAATCCCTGAGATATCGAATGAGATATCGAATAGTGTATTCAGAGATATCGAATAGTGTCTTGAGATATCGAATCCCTGACTTCTCGAATGCTGGACTTCTCGAATAGACAAATATACTTCTCGAATTGGTACTTAGGCAAATTCTTCATTTCTTCAAATCCCAACTGTGATTATTTGACAGTCTTTATCTTCTTGCTTGAGGCATGAACCTTGGAACTTCTTTCAAGCATTATTCTTGACTATATAAGTACAGTTACACAACTAGGATTTGATGCCTACTACAAGTACAGAACAAGTAGAAACTCTACAACTAGAGGTTCCCTCAGTTAAGAGGTCATGTAAGTAATGCAAAGCATTACAAACAATTAGGCTTGTTATTAGATGTGTACAGGCATGCCTCTGTAACTAACAATACGCCCTTTACTAAGGGTCCTAGCAAAACAATCCTGCTTATAACTGATAATCCATATCTAGTCTATAAGCCAATATCAATTTAAGGAACAAGTATTCCAATATACTTTGAAAACAAACATGCATGCTATGGCATATGTATAACAACAATTATATATATTATCACAACAACAGTTCCAAGGTATTGGAAACTTGCCTGGTAATCCTGTAGGGGTAGTGTGCCTCGTGTCAATCCAGTGATCTATAAATTGTCACAATAACCGAGGTCAATCACTTAACATTTCGAAAAGCTAAGTATAACTAACTTAAGTCGAAACACGTTTTCGAATTATCTCGTTATAC
Organism: Kitagawia praeruptora; assembly: GCA_037693485.1. Lineage (NCBI taxonomy): Eukaryota > Viridiplantae > Streptophyta > Magnoliopsida > Apiales > Apiaceae > Kitagawia > Kitagawia praeruptora. The sequence continues at coordinate 1,984,712 of CM075349.1, forward strand.
ACCTCTTAGTGCAATTCTCTTTATTATCGCTATGACCCGTCATTCGTCCACTACTAAGACACGTCACTATACTTACACTTGGTACAAACTTAAGTCAAGTAAGTTTTAAGGTCGATCCTTTACGAACCAAGATTATATCTCGAGATTTATCGCCCGTTTTCTAAGTCATTTACCAAAGTCATAACCAAGTATGCTTCTAGGGGTTCGTTCGCGTTTAACCTTGATTCGAACATTTTTATAAAATCGGAAAACGATCCGTTCGACATGTGGTTTTCTCTCGCACCTTCCCTTTTTCCTCTAATATTTAATTATCAAGATTCGCCACTGATTTCGTGGCCTTAAAGGAATCCAATTTCAGTTACGAACTTTCGTTTACGGTTTCAAACCACTTTTACGAATTTAATTATAACTCCTAAACCGTAAGTCCATTTCATACGATCTTTATATCAAAACGAAGCTTATAACATAATCTAGCTTATCATGGCAGAAATCGAAGCTTAACAGTAAGTTAAAGCTACTGTGATGCACGGTTTCCAAGATTTTACGAAATTTCGACATTATGACGGCTATAAATCGAACGTTCCAAAAATCATACAATCAAACCAAGCCACACCGGGCATACCATTCATTATTCATCAAAAACTCATCTCCTAAGTCAAGGTTACTGATTATATATCAAGTCCATCATACCTCTTTAAATCACAAAAATCAATCACTTAATCATGCTTAAAACATCACCAAGATCATACTAAACTAACAATCATCAAGAACAAGCATATACTTAAAATCAAGCCTAGGGTTTCAAGAGTGTTATACCTTCCTTGGGGTGTATGTGAGTCTAACAATCCTTGATCTAGTCCTTAGAACACCTTAATATGGCTTAGATCATCAAAAGAAAACAAGAACTCAAAGTTAGTTTCTTGGATTTACTATTCATCATCAATCTTGTAAAATTCATAATAATTCGAAAAATGAGAGTTTAATGCTCAAATTTTTACCACATCTTGGCCTCTTCATAGGCTTTGTTTTGAGTCCTAGTTCATCAAATTTGAAGCTTCCTAGCTAGGGTTTTGAGCCCTCTTTTTCCGTTGGTCAGAAACTGTCCAGAACATGGCAGTTTGGTTTCTTCAACTTTGAGCAAGGATTTGACTAGGCTATACTACTTTGTTTGCCATGAAATTTTGAACGAACCTTACCCATGGAGGGAAGAGGCTTGGGTTAAAATTTGGTGATTTTATCATGGATAGAAATGGAGATATGAATTTTCTTCTTCTTGATGGTCCTGCTGGACAGTTTGTTCAAAATGGAGAGAATGGAGTGCTAGGCTTGTTCTCTTGCTCTTATCTCCACTAAAATGAATTATTGTGTTTGTATGGATAATATCTTCCATAAAGCTACTTTATTAAAGGTGGTGTGGTCATGGATGATGCAAATTAAAGGGACAAGTGTTGCATTCTTGTGATAAGGTGTGTGTTGTAAGCTAAGTGTTTGGTTGGTTTTCTAATAATGCTAGTTAACTTGTAACTAGCTTGGTTACTTGGCTTTATCCACTAGCACATGTATGTATCTTGGTCCTCTGCTTGTTTCTTTGTCCGTTTATTGCTCAATTCGTTGATCGTTCGGAGGAATAACTCAAGGATTTCTAGTTAGGGCTTTACCGGAAACCTTCTTAATAATAATACTTCCATTCTTGTTCCTCCTTTATAATTCTTGTATTTAAATTCCTTAAATCCTCTTAATCAATCCTTAAGTCTTTCAGTGTCCAAGGAAAATCTCGGAGAAAATAAAAGTGCTGTTTTTCAGAATCCGACAGCTTTTACATACACTTATTTTCCCCTTGGATCACTAATACGAACTCAGAAATTCATTCCGGGTACTTATATATAGTGTCGTCTAATAATATTCTTATTTCCACCAAAAATACTATTCATTATTTATTCCATCTTTATTCCTTATATTTATAAAAATGTCCTTGTTCTCTTTCGGGCATTCCTTAACCCTTTCACGGAACCACTGGACTACTAACAGATATCGATTTGGATGACAAGAGAATATTTCCTCTACTTGGAATTTCCATATCTTATCTTTCTAGGATATAGATTATTCTAATCTAGGTTGTCAACCCATTGCATTCTTCGTGACACCCAGTCACATTCATTGTTAATACCTTGAAGTCAGAGTCACTGATCATTCTTTCATCAATATATAAAAAGTTTTAATTCTACCAAAAATTCGGGTTCTTACAATTGTCATTGTTAGATGCGCTATTGTAATAAGTACTTTTGTAATTGACTTTTGGTTTAATAAAATTTGTTTTATTTTAGTTTTCGATTTAGAATTAATAGTCCGAAAAGTCGGGCTGTAACAGAATGATTGGGGAATTTCTTGATATTCTTTTCCTCAAAGTTTTATCTGAGGCAGTATAGTTGAAGAAAATGGAAAAGTTTTACTCTATGATCAAAATTAAATGATCTCTTGAGTTAAAGTATTCATTGATATTGTTCATCAATGAATTATCATAATATCGTTGTTTCACTATATTATTAACTTGCTGAGCGTTCTTTGGCTCACTCTTGCTTTGTTTTACCTTCCCTTTCAGTTAGGGTTAAGGAGTTGGATACCTGCGTGTTATAAATCAAATGAGAGAGATGGTGTATTTTTCAAAGGTTAGTTACAGAGCCAGCACGGGCATATACTAATTGGATTGCGCTATTGATTAAGCGATATAGAGGTTTGTATTTGGATCAGAGATAGAAGTTGTAATAATTTGTATAGTGTAGATTCTTGTTTCATACCATAACCTGGAATCGATCCTCGGTGAGGAATCGTTGGTGTATTAAGTTTTATTTGTAATTGTTAATTGGAATTTGATTTGGTTTGAAATACAGGTGGATAGTCCGATTTACGAATACTTCATGCCGAAATTTTCTAAAATTCCCCTGTATCAAAGTCTATTTTATTATTAAAAGTACATTTTCAATATTGGGAAGTCGGGCCGTTACAGGCAAAAAAAATGAGATCGTTCGTCAACGATCCCTCACCGCCAGAGTCCCTTTTTCTTTTCGTAAGAAAATCATTTTGAAGGAAAAACGAGTAATGGGAGTCCGACGTCTGTCGACTGATAATTTCGTGAAATCATGCTCGAGTGAATAAAACATGACCGGGGGTTTTCAAAAATATTTTTAGTTCAAAAGAGTTCAAGTTTGAAAACGCTCGAGGTATCTTGGATTAGTTTTATTTTTAAAATAATAACTAATAAATAATAAATAATATTTTGAGATTTAATATTAAATAATTAATAAATAAATAATCAATAAAAAAATAATCTTTTAAGCCAAGATAAATATTTTTGAATATTTTTAATAACATATAATTTAATAATTAATAATAAGCATCTGATACTTCCCGAATAACTATTCAGGTTTTTCACAATTTAATAACGATAAGATAATACACCGCTCCCCGGTCAAAATATACTTGGACCGATACGACCTCTATTGCTAGAGTCGTTGTCCGAAGAAAATACTTTCTATACTAGAGTTCGAGTATACACATGTATATATATATCAATCTCGACATAAGGTTTTGAAACAACATGCATAATATATATTACGCGCAAAGTCCATAAACACAATAATGCAAATCTTTATGTATAAGTTTCGAAAAGTAAACTTGCCTTGGTAAGGTAGGGGTGGTCGGGCTCTCGGAGTGGAACGACGATCTATACCTATACAATATTCTCCCGTTAGTACCTTAGCGACACCACTTTAATCATAACATTTTGAAGAATGCAAGATTATCTAAGCGACTCTACTATCACTACAAGAAAAGGGTCAATAGACATCAGTTTCTGGCCGATGTCTATGTTATTTTGGATGTGATGTCTAGGTGGGAGATGTCTATTCTAGACATCAGTCAGAAACTGATGTCTATGCTAACATAGACATCAGTTTTTCATTCAATACACATCAGTTGTTCTACAAAATAGGTTAGATATAATTAATTTTATAAACAACTTGCATGCCTTATATTCTAGAAAACATATAATAAACTAAGTTATTTTTCACATACACATCACTTTCTTTCTTTGAAAAAGATGTCTATTTCGATATTAGACATCATAATTTTAGCAAATAACGTGATGTCTATAGTTAGCTTAGACATCATCCTAGACTGATGTCTAATGTTCTTATACACATCAGTTTTTATAGAAAAAAAACTGATTCATATTTTGATATTAGACATCAGATTTTATAAATAAAAAGTGATTTCTATTTGTTTCTTAAACATCAGATATTGTAGAAAAAATGTGATGTATATATTTATTTTAGACATCATTTTTGCCATAATAAAATTGATGTATAGTTATGTCTCAGATACTAAAATTGATGTTATTTTTCATCTGGTTACAAATAGATCTTTATTCATAAAAACTTTAACATCTTTATATAGACAATTAATGGAGAAAATCGATTATAGTACATACATGTAAATTATCTGTATAATAAACAGAATCGCTATATCTGAATATCTGGTGTTACATATATAGTACTACAAAAAACATCCCCAATGTAAAACACGAAGACACTGCTGCATCATTGGTTCCGTCTGTCTTCTCTAATTGACAGATACCACACTGCAACTCAATAAGCAACAAAATAAATAAAAATAAAACCCGCAGCTAGGCCAGAAGCAAGAAACTCCAACAATCCTTCTCTCTTCATGCATACACAGCTACCAGTAAATCAAATACTACACCATCATACTCCCATGTAACCTGCACATTAATGCAATGTAATGCACTTACGCTATTCATATGTTCAATGCAAAAGTAAAAAAAAAACAGACATTAAGCAAAGACCACTGCCCAGCAACCCAAAGCTTAGCCTGCTAAATTCAAAGTAGCTGTTACTAAATTATTATTTACTACACTCAATTTTGATGAACCAATATTCTCTTTAATAAGAGTACATCTATAATTTAAGCCATAATAAAACAACTACACATGATTCCAGAGGAAAAAGGGATTAACTTCACATAACAGAACTGGCATAGTAGTATGATCCTATATGCATGTACACATTTCTACAGATCTAATGTACTGTGCACTTTTTACTCATTTTTCTTGGGGTTGGAATGCCAGGATAACAGAACTGGCATAGTAGTATGATCCTATATGCGTTCTTGGAAAAGGATATCTCCCAAAAATACGTAGGAAATAACATGCTGAAACATAAGTTGTCTCAATTAAGCAAACAAACATTTCAAATTTCAACATGTCCAGATGAATTATTTCTTTTAACAGCTCTCTTGTAACCATAGATGCTACTTCCAATCAACTGGTGGAATACAGACATAAATATAATAACTGCATACAGTAATAGCTTCAGCTAGCAGACGCCATATGCCGGATCAAGTCTACCACACGGTTACTACAATATAGAATCATAATATCACAATTAAATTCATTGTCTAAACGTAGTGAAGTTCTGGTAGATGTGCATTGCTCTAAAGAATATTGTATAAGTAAAACAGACTGAGTGATGCTTACTTGATAGCAGCTTTGATTTGATCGTAGGTAGCTGCCTTTTTAAGCCTAGCAGTGAGGTCAACCACTGAGACATCAACAGTGGGAACACGGAACGCCATTCCAGTTAACTTCCCATTTTAGTACCACAACCTTCGGGTTTTAGTGACAACTCAAATTCTGGAAGATCAGGAACACCATGTAGTCCCCTGCATCATACCAGGGGTGAAAAAAAATCGCCATGGACTTGCTTTCACTTTTAAGATAGAAAAAATTGTAGTTGTAAAATGAGTTGACATGGTAAACTTATTTTTTCTTACTTCTCCTGATCTAAAAGGTGACCGTACATCTGAGACTTCTTAAATGCAGTTTCTGGAATTTTCTTGTTTAGATGCTTCATTGCACCCCAAAGTGGAGGAGTCCTATGCAAATAGGTACCAATTCATTAAATATCATAGGAAAAAATAGTAAAATGTTTTTAAAGAATGCCTGTAAGTGGAAAGAAAACTGAAGAGTAAATTATTTTGTAATCTAATCCAACCTGGTTATAGGCATGACTAGGCAAAAGTTTAAGCACGCCTTCTTACTCTCAGTTAAAAGTTCTTCTGCAACAAGAAAGCAGCACACAGCAGTAGTGTGGCAGGATGGATTGGTACCCTTGTCCACAATCAGGCCATTGTAATAGTAAGATGCAGCCTGAAAATGTTTAAGCGAACTTATTAGTAGTTAAACAAAAGGAAAGAAATTACTAGTGAAAGAGTAGTTGTAGATAAAGAGGGATATCTGCACCATGCGCACCTTTGCTTCAAGGTATTTCCATTTGATGAACAACAGATGCTTCTTTCCGTTCCCACTGTTAATACATTTTGACAAGGAAAAATGCGCCTAGCACATAAAGTATAAAAGGTACTTCAGGTAACCGTGCATCAGTCGTATATCACCTGCAATAAAACCTAAGACTGCATTATATCTTAGTATCAAGAGACGGTATCCCTGTTGAATCACTCGATATATTCAGTTCTATCCAACACTCTTGCAAATAAATGACTGTCAAGAATCATAGCTACTAAGCATGTGGATCGCGTCTAGAGCTTGCTGAAATATTTATGTAATAAAAAATATGGCAAAAGCTAGACGACGAAGAGAAAGATGATTTACAACTCAATCATAATAAAAGCAAAGAGAAGGCAAGTCAGTCACATGTTAAGTACGTGGTAGCTTCAGATTCTATTAATTGTACGTAGCACATTATTACAGAAGTTCCTGGCATATTTAGAAAATCACATGTGGCTTATGCGGGGAATATTCTGATTATTTAAGATACCCTTTTCACCACTAGCTTACTAAATTTAAACAAACTATAACCAGAAACTAAATTTTGGATATAGTAATATAGTGCATAATGTATACCTTCCTTGTGGCCTGGTAGACTTGACAACTGCCACATGATTCTCATTAGATGTTTTAGTTTCCTCAGCTTCATCCTTTTCAAACTATTACAACAGATATAAATTAAACACCACAAAATATAAAAATTACAACTCCTACAAAAGAGTAATACCATCAAATAGAAATACAAAACCTTTGTATACCTTATGCATTCTAGACTTCCATTGCTTGCTTACCAAATCATAAACAAAAAGCTATTAGAAAAAAGGAGTGCAGACAACATCTTCAATTCCATGTTAATTCATTAAGTTCAGATGCCTTACCACTTTCAACCTCTGAAGAATACTATCAAATTGTGCGGTATCAAACGCCCAAGGATTAGGCTTTTCCAATCCAACTCCTGTATTCCATTTCCAAATAAATACATATACTAATATCAAGTGACAGAGATAACAAATTAATATATCCAATTTTCCATTAAAAGAAAAATATGAGAGCAAACTTACCATGTTATATTATATTCATATATAAAAGGAAGTACAATCAGTGTCCTGCTTGTTCTTGACCCTAACATGACCTTTGATCCCTTGCTTGTCTTTCCCAAGCCCTTTGCCTTCTTTCCACCCCTGCATAGACATAGAGTACCTCCATAGTCAACCCACAATAACATAGACATACCATTTGTTTCACAAATTCAAAATAATTAGGGTATAACAAATACATTCAACTAAATGACAACACCCAATTTAAGAAATTAGGGTTTTGATTTAAAAAACCCCCATTTAAGAAATTAGGGTTTTAATTTTAAAAAACCCCCAAATTAAAGCTTATCAATTTCAATAGAGAAAACCCTAGAAATAGCATAGGAGACCTTATTCGAGCAGAGAAGACCCAAATTAAAGCTTACCAATTTGCACAAGAGCAAAGGAGAGATGAGTGCAGTGGTGAATAGAGCAGGCCAGACGGAGATGGAGGTGAGTAGATGTAACACCCTCGGATCCGGGGTCAGGGATCGGGTCGTTACGGTCTCAATATCCATCCATAAACCAACATAATTCGAATTACAACCATGTGACCCAAAACAACAATATAAAACACACCCGTTATAGTCCCAGAGATGAAATCAGAGTAACCATAAATATTATTAATCATAAGTTTGAGTTCTTAAACCCAAAGAATTACAATTTTACTGTTACATACTCTTTGCCATCCATGGGTATTTGCCACATTATAAATACATTTGATGATCAAGTGCTAACAACTAGCCTACCAGAAGCTGTATTCTCAGCAATGGTAGCTATGGCCTCAGCGGTTAATTCCCTGACGGCTGACACCTGCCTGTGCTGAGTACGCCTTGCGCGACCATCTGATCTAGCTGTTGTTGTGATATAAATAAATAAAGCAAGGGTGAGCAATAGCCCACCAAAAATATAATTTGAACAGTGATAATATATAACAGTCCAGAATATCTTTGAAACCATATGCCATGCATTAACGATGTAATACCAATATAAGGTATGAGATGAGGTTACAAGGTAACTCAAAAATATATTTGTTTTGAATAAATATCTGCTATGTCAAAGATGAGCCAGATATTATCAACTTTTCATAATAGAGGAACTTGCAGGAAGAATATTGCAATTCCAATTCAAACACTTCTCAAACCTGCCAATAATGATAAGGTTGCAGGAAATTTCCAACATTGAGAGATGAACTAATACTGGAGTTTGACGCGCCAGGAGACATAGCATTTACACGATGATCAGTCGCATGTTATGCTCCCCACCTCTTGTTTACTACATGTAGAAGGAAGCACCGACGGATTTACTTGTCTACCGCCCTCTGGAACCCCCCGGCCAACGGTTGGGCCATTTGCTGGACCGGCGCCACTGGGTCACTTACGCATCTCCTAGTTCATTTCACATCCATAACTTTGAAACGTGAAGTTCCTCCCCCTTTCCCCAAGTATATTACTTGTTGATAGGACTCCACAAAGTAGTCGTATCTAGTTGGAAAGGAAAAATCACCAATATTTCCCAAGCTGATGCTTGTTAATGGATATAAACTTGTTCCATCAATTCTTACCCCTCGAGCGTTGAGGAGGTAACCAAACAGACTCATATCGATGCTTGAAGGAATCAAGAGCTGAGTGACAAGATAGTTTTAGCAAGTATAGGACCGGGCAGTCCAATAACTAACATCCCTCAAGTGAGGTCCCCTTATATACGTTTGGAAGTTGAGCGAGTATTTAAATCTTCTTTAAGATAGATTTAAATGAAAATAAAGTTTGGGAACCTCCCCTTGATAAGATAGTCATAAAATACTCCGAAATATTTTACACCTTATCTGAAGGTGAAAGATAGTCTTTGAATAATATAAATCATTGTAAAACGAATTTAAATAAATATTCCAATAATATTTATTAAATCAATAATAATTAAGGAATATTATTAAATCATAATGTTACTCGTAGGTAATCCTCGAATAAATATATAGAATCGCTTACTAAATAACTCTCTTCTTTAGAAGAATATTCAAAATAATATTCATTAGTTAAATAAACTCAAATAAATATTTAAAATAATATTCACTAAATAAATCAACCCTAAATGAATATTTGAAAATCATATTCATTTAATAAATAATATTCTAAATGAATAGCCAAATAATATTCTTTTCGTAATCACAACTTTAAAGGAATATCCGAAGTAATATTCCTTAAGTAAATAGAACTTCAAATAATATTTTAACATAATATTCATCAAGTACAAAATATCTTAAATGAATATTCAAAACAATATTCCTTTAATAAATAAATTCCAAATGAATATTCAATTGATATTCATTAAACAAATAATATTCTACATGAATATCCAAATGATATTCATTTAATAAATAATATTCTAAATAAATATCCAAATGATATTCATTTAGTAATCAACACCTTGATATTCGAAATAACATTCCTTGAGTAATTAGAACTTCCAAAGAATACTTTTGAAATAATGTTTATCAATTAGATAAAACTTAAATGAATATCCGGAAGTGATATTCATTTAATGAATAAAATTTCAATGAATATTAAAGTAATTATTCATTAATAATCAAACTCTAATGAATATTCAAAGATAATATTCATTTAATATTTCTCGACTGAGGTAATACTCAAATAACATTTCTCGAAAGATTTCCAAGTATTTGATACTTTTATGGAAATATAAATAATGTTTAATAATAACATTTCTCAAAATGAATACTACTCTGTCGCTGGAATCCCTCCGGGTTTCCACGACTATCTAAATAACACAAAATACCGACTCCCGGTCTCATATTTAAAGAATAAATATCATACGCCCTTCACTAAGGGTACTAGCAAAACAATCCTGCTTATAACTGATAATCCATATCTAGTCTATAAGCCAATATCAATTCAGGGAACAAGTATTCCAATATACTTTGAAAACAAACATGCATGCTATGGCATATGTATAACAACAATCATATATATTATCACAACAACAGTTCCAAGGTATTGGAAACTTGCCTGGTAGTCGGGTACGGGTAAAGGTAATGTGTCCTGGGTCAGCTCGACAATCTATAAACAATCAGAATATTTAAGATTAATCACTTAACGCTTCTTAAAAGGCTAAGTATAAACTCCACTTAAATCGAAACATGTTTTCGAGTTATCTCGCTACGTCTCTTTTAGTGTAACTCTTTTTATCACCGATACGATCCGACATTCGTTCATTATCAAGACATGTCATCATGCTTATACTTGGTAAATACTTAAGTCGTACAAGTTCTAAGGTCGGTCGTTTACGAATCAAGATTATACCTCGAGTTCTATCGCCCGTTTTCTAAGTTATAACCAAAGTCATACTTTTAAGGGGTTCGTTCGCGCTAAACCTTGATTCGAACATTTTTATAAAATCGGAAAATAATCCATTCGACATGTGGTTTTCTCTCACACTTTCCTTTTTACCTCTAATATTTAATTATCAAGATTCGCCACTGATTAAACGACATTTAAGGGAATCAATTTCAATTATGAACTTTCGATTACGGTTCCGAACCACTTTTACGAATTTAATCATAACTCCTAAACCGTAAGTCCGTTTCATGCGATCTTTATATCAAAACGAAGCTCATAACATAATCTAGCTAATCATGGCATAAGTCGAAGCTATGCAGTTAGTTAAAGCTACTGTCAATCTTGATTTCTTAAGGTTAACGAAAATCGGGCATTATAACGGCTATGAATCGGACGTTCTAAAAATCGTAACAACACAACCAAGCCACACCGGTCATCAACACAACTCATAAACATATTATCCATCTTACAAGACCAAGAACCACTGACTTTGACATCATAATCATTGAATCTCTTAATCAACAAAACTAACTACATAATCATGCTTTAATCATCACCATAACCATACTAATTCAAAACCATCAAGAACATCATTAAAACTCAAAGTAAGATCTAAGGTTCTTAAGATTTATACCTTCCTTGGAGGGTGTATGCACCTAGTGAACCTTGTATAGTCCTTGTATAGCCTCCATGAAGCTTGGATCATCAACCAAAATCAAGATCCAAAAGTTTTGTTCTTGAGGTTACTATTCACCCTAGACTTTGATGATTTTATTGAAAATGGAAACAATGGATTTTGAGGCTAAGATTTCTAGGGTATCATTTTTATGAAATATAGGATCTATGATAAAAGTTTGGAGATCAAACAATGGTGGGAAGGTTGATTTTGGTTCTTGAATTAATGAAGAAGCCGAATGGAAGGTTTTGTGGAGAGGATGAGTTTACTTGGTTGGTTTTTTGAACAATAATGCATAAAGTGATGCCTTGAATAATATCTCATCTTATGTTCACTTTATTAAAGTGATGATGCATGGAGTGATGCATTTTGCAAGCCATGTGTTGATGTTTAAGTGGTTTTCATGCTAAGTATTGGTTGGATTTCTAAGTACTTGGTTTATGCTTCAATTGTCTAGTTACTCTTGTAACTAAATGGTTACTAGATATTTTCTAGTAGCTTACACAAGACTCTTGCTCCCTCTGCTTGTTTCTTGGTCCGTTTATTGCTTAATTCGTTGATCGTTCGAGGGAATAACTCATTCGTTTCTAGTTAGGGTTTTACCGAAAACCTTCTTAATATTTATATCACCATTTCCATCTTTCATTATAATCCTCCAATTAATATTCCTCAAATATTAAATATTAAATCCTTAATCTATCAGTGTCTAGGGAAAATCTCGGAGAAAATGAAAGTGCTGTTTTTCTGAATCCGACAGCTTTTACATACACTTATTTTCCTCCTGGATCACTAATACGAACTCAGAAATCCGTTCTGAATACCGGATATAGCATTATTATAATAATATTCCAAATTCCACCAAAATCACTATTCATCACTTATTTTTATTTAATTCCTATAATTAGGAAAATGAACCTGGTTCACTCTCGAGTGTTCCTTAACCTTTTTACGGAACCGCTGGACTTATAATAGATATTGATTTGGATGACACAAGAATAATCTTACTTGAAGTAATATACTTATATCCTTAGGAGATAGATCATTCTTATCTATGTTGTCAACCAAAGGTATTCTTCATAACATATAATTATTTGAACCCACATCCATTCTCTTTATTTATTAGAACAACCGTTACATCGTAGCCGTAACCACTATTCGTTCTTACGTCATTACATAAGAAAAGTTTTAATTCTACCAAAAATTCGGGTTCTTACAGTCTCCCCTCCTTAAAAGGATTCCGTCCCGGAATCAGGTGGAAGACAATTGGGTACTTGGTGGTTAGTTTGCTTTCCAGTTTTCTGATCGATCCTTACACATTCCGATCTTTCTAAAGCACATCGTACTGGTGTTACAATACACCCTTTATCCGTTCTATCAATTCTTTGATACTTTCGCACAACACATTATCCGGTATACGCTCTTGCCCGGTCTTATACTATTTTACTTACTGGTATCTGTAGTGACTCTGGTATCACTATCGCGCTGCGAATTCGGAGATAACCTCGCTCGTAATTACGCGTTTCCTAATCGCTTTAATCTTCGCAATCTCGATGTATATATATATAATTAGAGGAATTTGTTGAGAGATCACTATGATCAATGAACATTTGTCCTATTGCATAGTTAGTACAGAAGGTGGCCAGCCTTTAGTACTTGACAAGCAATTAAACAATTAATGGCATTCCACTTAGACTCCTATCACACAGACGGAGAGTCACGTAGTATTACCTCCCCTCCTTAAAGGGTTGTTCTTCTCAATTTAGAAGAAGATAAATAAGGGAGAAGAAAAGGAACGAATTTCAAAGAATCATATAAGAAAGTTTTCATGATTGTCCAAATATCATACTTAGAATTTACCTCTGAACTATAGAGGTTTATTAGAGAAGAAAATAACCATATTCGTATCAAATACTACTTTTTCATAATCTCACATATCACATGTCCTTGCTGCTCTGTCCATCATTCCGTGGACCTATACTCTTGTTTGATATTAGCATCACTTACTTTTGGAAAATCCTTCAACCTCTCAGGTTAAAATCATGGATTTCTCGCTTGACGTTATTATTACTGGCATTTCACGCCACGACACTGGCCATTTCATATTCATAATTTTAACACCATCAGGTTGTCATTCCGATAGCTCATTAGGAAAACCCATTCATCAATCCCTTCTTAACATTCCTTGCTTCACATTCCATAATTATTTCCCAATCTTTTCTTTATCAATCACTTCCTTCGTATTATCTAATTCTCATTTACTTCTGTTGTTTTTCTCCACCGTCATCTCAGGGTTGAGACCTCGTCACCTTTACTCAATACGGGTTACACATTTGGGGCCATATTTTCCTTTGTTCAACCATCTAGATTTCGCTTTTTCATTCCATGAGTCTCTTTATTACTCAATCAATCTATTCCATATTTCCTCGAATTTTTCCAACTTAAAAAGGAGTCAATTTGTATGTCATTTATGCTCTTGATTCCAACTTTCTGTTTTGGCCAATATCCTTGCCCTGTCAATTCCATACTTTTCTCGCTTCATTACTGGAGCTTCTCATGAGTCCTATCTAACTCTCTTATTGATTCCCAATTCTATTTCCATCTCTATCAGTCTCTTGTTTTTATTTCTACCATAATCATTCTATGAACCATCATAGCCTAATCATTTATTTCAAATATCCCGTCGTTCCAGAAATCACACCATCCGAAATAAACCTGGATGATTTTTCTAACTTAGATTCAATTTGACATTTCCACAGTCGTTACCACCTAATTTCTCAGAAGGATCACCATCGCTTATCGTTTACGCAGTGATTGAATAACTAAACGTACGGGTTTCATAATTGTCAATTCAAGATCCTCTAGGAAAACAAAATAATCACTATTCCCTATCCATAGGGAATGCTACCTGAACTTGACGTAGATATTACATGAAGCAGCTAAAATTGCAAAAGAGCTTCCAGCATCGCAGCTGAAACAAGCTGGTGAGATTATTAATCATATATCTCCGGTAGAAGGCTAAAAGCTTAGCGGTTTGCTTAATCGCTTGCCAACCTCATCATTCTCTATCTTGTTTGCACAGAAATACACCAACATAAACTTGCTTGTCATTCATCATCATGCCATTTAGCTTATCAGTATTTGTACCATCTCTGCTTCTGGTCATCTACTACCAATTCCTTGTTACTTAACTTCCCCCCACTCTTTCCAAAGGAAAGGCGAGTCTCTTGGGGAATTTGGTCTGGCCTGTCGTAGGGCCTTATAATGTCGGTAATGTGCTACTGGCAACATCAGGAATCGAATCTTTACTTAAACTATTCTTATAGTTGATTCTGGCAAAATCATTAGACGGAATGTAACTTCCTCTACCACATTATGACCATCAAGGTCCTTACATAATCATTCTATTTCTTTGGTATGAGCATTTAAACTTACTCCCCTATACTTAAAGTGTCGGCCGCCTCGTTGGCCTTTCCTGATTATAATAATTTCTTGGGGTCAATGTTTTCTAGATCTATTCCAACTCAGGGTGGAAGCATCCTCCCTTGAACTCTGCTAAATGAGAGTAAACGTATTCCAGTTTTTTTTTTTTTTTTTTTTTTTTTTCTGAAAGTCATTGCTTCCACCTTTCTGGTGTGGACATTACTACAGGTACTCCCAATAATACCTATGATATTTCCTTACTTAACTCCCTTCTTGTTTTAGGATAATCTTAACCTTATTGGTTCAATCCATACTTCTTCATGGTTTTACACGTGCTTCATCTGGCCTCATTGTTACTATGTCATACATTCCTTACCAAACTTCCCTTTTTGAAGTTCAGAATATTACTTCTTCCCTTATAAGGTTCCTTAGGTCATCCTCATCATTCTTCCTGTATCTTCTGGTTACAGGGTAGATCAAACATTATTAATCAATCTTACAACAATTCTGTCTATGTACTTTTCGAGACTCCTTCCCCCAAATCCTTATAGGTTATTGATACCTTGGTCGATTCAACTTATATCGTCTGATTTCACAATGTCTTTATTAGGGGTGATGCTATCCTTTGTGCATCCCCCAGGGTTCGTTTTAATCTATGGACATTCTATCCTCAATTCTATCTTCAAGGAATACACACATCATGTACTTGGAAATTCACTCATATATCCTTAATAAGGGTCTCTTTTCAATCATTCTCATCTTGATAATCTATAGGTAGCCTAATGCTAACCCCTTCTTTCAAATGAATGTCGGTCTATATAACCTTCCAAAAGACAACATATGTCTATCTGTCTTTCTTACAGAACTTGGTAATGGTAGCAAGGATGTTCTGGAAGACATTGGTCGTGTTCAACGTGAATCTCTTAGTGCCTAATGCTCTTTTTGAGGACACTAAGCTTCAGATAACATTTATGCATCATACTGCACCATCTTTGACAATCTTCGTAAATCTTCATTGGTCACTATCCTCAATCCTAATACGTCCATGGTATATATAAAATCCATCATCCTGCATTTCAATTCATTTTATATCACAAGCCCTCGCGGTTGGCACTTGATTAGAAGCACCCTGCTTTGTCCTTACATTGCTGGTTCAGTCACTCGATAATCTTTAGTGACTTGGCCCCAACTGGCCATGCTAAAATATGTGAGTTTAGGGGTCGGCTAATAGCATTACTTTTCTAGCAATTGCTGGCATAGTGCCTTCTACTTTGATATCTTTTGATCTTTTCAAAACTTTAATCCATATAAGTCTCAATCGACTTCTCGGTACCTTCTCCGGTCACCTTCCTTTACTTTTATCTTTTCAACTTATTCTTATTAATTCCATGTACCACAAAAGTTTACACTCTTGGCATAACAGCCTTTTCATTTATGTCAATCCTGGAATTTCCCCTTTTTCCGTCCGTTCTCAACTTCATAATTTTATCCCTATAACCAGTCATAATAATTGGGGTCTATCTACCAGCCCGCATAGCGGCTACCCTACCCAATCCATAGGGTTCGCTCCAGTTTCCATTTTCTTCGGTGATGTATTTAGATAATCAGAAAGACAAGGTTTGCCAAATTTTGTCCAATTCCTTTCCAGGATTAGGAAAATTTTAGTCAATCTATCCACCCACTAGTAACATTAAGAAGATCTATTTCGATACCCGCAGAATATTTCTAGGAATATCCAAGCGGGTGGAACCATAAACAGTTACAGTAGCGAAATGATTGACATAAAGCTGGGAGTTTAATCATTAAAAGGAAACCAAATATATATCTTCCCTAGAAGGGAAACCAAAAGTTTTCAAACTAAAACATGCCACATCTTCCCAAGACATATTCGTCCTAATAATCGATACTACCGAATACCGGTCTACCTAACAACTAGTTTCAGAAGGAACGCTACCTTCGGAGTTGGTCGCTCCTCAAAATTTGTACTACCGAGGCCGCCCGAATCTGGTAACCCTGTTGTTCAAGTACATTCGAAGTTACACTGCCATGCTGCATAAGCACAACGCCTAACTCTGTATGAGATGTATCATAAAATATTGCAAAATTCACCTTCTTTCATTTAGGCGACGTCAGCGCTGGGTCGTCACCAATTTCATCTTTAGCTCTATGAAGATTTTCTCACATTTATCTCGTACATTAAAAATTTTATTACAAATAAGTCGGGTTGCGGGACTACACTTTCTGTAAAGTCCTGAGCAAATCTTTGGTAATACCTTGTGAATTTTATGAAATTTCTCACCTTTGCCAGTGTGGTTGACCAATCTCCATTTGAAACTGTCCTTAACTTGGTAGGGCCGACCAACACTACTCTTATTGATCATGTGTCCTATTGCTGGACTTTATTTTGCCAAAGCTCTTATTTCGAGAACATGTCCTACACCTGTTCTATCAGGTTGCACCTAGAAGCATTCTCAATTACATCTCGACCACTGCTCGCCTTGCCTAATCCATTTATGATTCAGTGTCAGAATAAACTTAAGGTAACTACCATAATCCATTCAGGGAAAAGAAAGAATTTAATATTCTTCTGAATCACATGCAACTAATGTTTCTGGTTCATCATTTCACTGAATTGAACTGAACTTATACTTGGTTTCTTGATGATAACCTCATTACTAGTTTATCATAGACTCACTGGTCTTTTAGTCTTGTAGGTTCTGAGATCATTGTCTTGCTTACTATTTCCTTATATACTTTATTCAATCATGCCATCACCTTTCAATGTCTTTATTTTCTAAGTCGATCCATTCATAAAATGGACATTTCCTTGAACCCAACCACCTCATCAATCTAAGTTGGACTTTACAAATTATCACTTATGAAATCTGCCTTCTCATGGCGAATTATCCTTAACCACATTCACACTAATTCATTTATCTGAAGATATGGCACTTGCCACCTATGTCTTAACTATTCCTTGGGACTCTGTTCCCCGTCCTATATCAATGTCTTTGATAATCATGCATCCTTCTAATTCCTTTCTCATTAATCTGTAGGTCTCCAAGGATTCTTATCTATCCTTACATAAGATCTTGAGTAATTCCTCAAATCCATCTTACTTGCTGGCACTTCATCCGGTAGTCCGGTTATGAATCCAATATGCCTCTTTAATTCTCTTAATAATACCTCAATTCTTTAAGCTCATTTCTCTGAGCACTATATCTAGATTCTTGCAGTCTCTCTGGCTGCAGCCCTCATCTCCTCAAGGTAAACTTTCCTGTCTCTAACAGGATTCTCCCTCTCTGCTGGAACCTCTTCCGGGTCCTCAGTAGGGTACTCTATCGAATCCACCATCCGATCGTCAACATATAATCAGGCATCATCGTGCTGCTGCTCGTATGCCTCAAGGTCTGTCGCCTTACTTGTCGGTACGAGAACGAGCTTAAGTTACTATCATGATACTTAATAGTTCCCATAAGGGTTTTATATGTCAGTACTACATTAAGTAGTCCGACTATGAACTTGGCAAGAGTTCTTATTATCTTAATGAATTTATTATTTTATCGTCGCATCATCTCTGGGGTTTATAACGTAGTCTCTGATACCATTTCTGTAACACCCTCGGATCCGGGGTCAGGGATCGGGTCGTTACGGTCTCAATATCCATCCATAAACCAACATAATTCGAATTACAACCATGTGACCCAAAACAACAATATAAAACACACCCGTTATAGTCTCAGAGATGAAATCAGAGTAACCATAAATATTATTAATCATAAGTTTGAGTTCTTACAACCCAAAGAATTACAATTTTACTGTTACATACTCTTTGCCATCCATGGGTATTTGCCACATTATAAATACATTTGATGATCAAGTGCTAACAACTAGCCTACCAGAAGCTGTATTCTCAGCAATGGTAGCTATGGCCTCAGCGGTTAATTCCCTGACGGCTGACACCTGCCTGTGCTGAGTACGCCTTGCGCGACCATCTGATCTAGCTGTTGTTGTGATATAAATAAATAAAGCAAGGGTGAGCAATAGCCCACCAAAAATATAATTTGAACAGTGATAATATATAACAGTCCAGAATATCTTTGAAACCATATGCCATGCATTAACGATGTAATACCAATATAAGGTATGAGATGAGGTTACAAGGTAACTCAAAAATATATTTGTTTTGAATAAATATCTGCTATGTCAAAGATGAGCCAGATATTATCAACTTTTCATAATAGAGGAACTTGCAGGAAGAATATTGCAATTCCAATTCAAACACTTCTCAAACCTGCCAATAATGATAAGGTTGCAGGAAATTTCCAACATTGAGAGATGAACTAATACTGGAGTTTGACGCGCCAGGAGACATAGCATTTACACGATGATCAGTCGCATGTTATGCTCCCCACCTCTTGTTTACTACATGTAGAAGGAAGCACCGACGGATTTACTTGTCTACCGCCCTCTGGAACCCCCCGGCCAACGGTTGGGCCATTTGCTGGACCGGCGCCACTGGGTCACTTACGCATCTCCTAGTTCATTTCACATCCATAACTTTGAAACGTGAAGTTCCTCCCCCTTTCCCCAAGTATATTACTTGTTGATAGGACTCCACAAAGTAGTCGTATCTAGTTGGAAAGGAAAAATCACCAATATTTCCCAAGCTGATGCTTGTTAATGGATATAAACTTGTTCCATCAATTCTTACCCCTCGAGCGTTGAGGAGGTAACCAAACAGACTCATATCGATGCTTGAAGGAATCAAGAGCTGAGTGACAAGATAGTTTTAGCAAGTATAGGACCGGGCAGTCCAATAAATAACATCCCTCAAGTGAGGTCCCCTTATATACGTTTGGAAGTTGAGCGAGTATTTAAATCTTCTTTAAGATAGATTTAAATGAAAATAAAGTTTGGGAACCTCCCCTTGATAAGATAGTCATAAAATACTCCGAAATATTTTACACCTTATCTGAAGGTGAAAGATAGTCTTTGAATAATATAAATCATTGTAAAACGAATTTAAATAAATATTCCAATAATATTTATTAAATCAATAATAATTAAGGAATATTATTAAATCATAATGTTACTCGTAGGTAATCCTCGAATAAATATATAGAATCGCTTACTAAATAACTCTCTTCTTTAGAAGAATATTCAAAATAATATTCATTAGTTAAATAAACTCAAATAAATATTTAAAATAATATTCACTAAATAAATCAACCCTAAATGAATATTTGAAAATCATATTCATTTAATAAATAATATTCTAAATGAATAGCCAAATAATATTCTTTTCGTAATCACAACTTTAAAGGAATATCCGAAGTAATATTCCTTAAGTAAATAGAACTTCAAATAATATTTTAACATAATATTCATCAAGTACAAAATATCTTAAATGAATATTCAAAACAATATTCCTTTAATAAATAAATTCCAAATGAATATTCAATTGATATTCATTAAACAAATAATATTCTACATGAATATCCAAATGATATTCATTTAATAAATAATATTCTAAATAAATATCCAAATGATATTCATTTAGTAATCAACACCTTGATATTCGAAATAACATTCCTTGAGTAATTAGAACTTCCAAAGAATACTTTTGAAATAATGTTTATCAATTAGATAAAACTTAAATGAATATCCGGAAGTGATATTCATTTAATGAATAAAATTTCAATGAATATTAAAGTAATTATTCATTAATAATCAAACTCTAATGAATATTCAAAGATAATATTCATTTAATATTTCTCGACTGAGGTAATACTCAAATAACATTTCTCGAAAGATTTCCAAGTATTTGATACTTTTATGGAAATATAAATAATGTTTAATAATAACATTTCTCAAAATGAATACTACTCTGTCGCTGGAATCCCTCCGGGTTTCCACGACTATCTAAATAACACAAAATACCGACTCCCGGTCTCATATTTAAAGAATAAATATCATACGCCCTTCACTAAGGGTACTAGCAAAACAATCCTGCTTATAACTGATAATCCATATCTAGTCTATAAGCCAATATCAATTCAGGGAACAAGTATTCCAATATACTTTGAAAACAAACATGCATGCTATGGCATATGTATAACAACAATCATATATATTATTACAACAACAGTTCCAAGGTATTGGAAACTTGCCTGGTAGTCGGGTACGGGTAAAGGTAATGTGTCCCGGGTCAGCTCGACAATCTATAAACAATCAGAATATTTAAGATTAATCACTTAACGCTTCTTAAAAGGCTAAGTATAAACTCCACTTAAATCGAAACATGTTTTCGAGTTATCTCGCTACGTCTCTTTTAGTGTAACTCTTTTTATCACCGATACGATCCGACATTCGTTCATTATCAAGACATGTCATCATGCTTATACTTGGTAAATACTTAAGTCGTACAAGTTCTAAGGTCGGTCGTTTACGAATCAAGATTATACCTCGAGTTCTATCGCCCGTTTTCTAAGTTATAACCAAAGTCATACTTTTAAGGGGTTCGTTCGCGCTAAACCTTGATTCGAACATTTTTATAAAATCGGAAAATAATCCATTCGACATGTGGTTTTCTCTCACACTTTCCTTTTTACCTCTAATATTTAATTATCAAGATTCGCCACTGATTAAACGACATTTAAGGGAATCAATTTCAATTATGAACTTTCGATTACGGTTCCGAACCACTTTTACGAATTTAATCATAACTCCTAAACCGTAAGTCCGTTTCATGCGATCTTTATATCAAAACGAAGCTCATAACATAATCTAGCTAATCATGGCATAAGTCGAAGCTATGCAGTTAGTTAAAGCTACTGTCAATCTTGATTTCTTAAGGTTAACGAAAATCGGGCATTATAATGGCTATGAATCGGACGTTCTAAAAATCGTAACAACACAACCAAGCCACACCGGTCATCAACACAACTCATAAACATATTATCCATCTTACAAGACCAAGAACCACTGACTTTGACATCATAATCATTGAATCTCTTAATCAACAAAACTAACTACATAATCATGCTTTAATCATCACCATAACCATACTAATTCAAAACCATCAAGAACATCATTAAAACTCAAAGTAAGATCTAAGGTTCTTAAGATTTATACCTTCCTTGGAGGGTGTATGCACCTAGTGAACCTTGTATAGTCCTTGTATAGCCTCCATGAAGCTTGGATCATCAACCAAAATCAAGATCCAAAAGTTTTGTTCTTGAGGTTACTATTCACCCTAGACTTTGATGATTTTATTGAAAATGGAAACAATGGATTTTGAGGCTAAGATTTCTAGGGTATCATTTTTATGAAATATAGGATCTATGATAAAAGTTTGGAGATCAAACAATGGTGGGAAGGTTGATTTTGGTTCTTGAATTAATGAAGAAGCCGAATGGAAGGTTTTGTGGAGAGGATGAGTTTACTTGGTTGGTTTTTTGAACAATAATGCATAAAGTGATGCCTTGAATAATATCTCATCTTATGTTCACTTTATTAAAGTGATGATGCATGGAGTGATGCATTTTGCAAGCCATGTGTTGATGTTTAAGTGGTTTTCATGCTAAGTATTGGTTGGATTTCTAAGTACTTGGTTTATGCTTCAATTGTCTAGTTACTCTTGTAACTAAATGGTTACTAGATATTTTCTAGTAGCTTACACAAGACTCTTGCTCCCTCTGCTTGTTTCTTGGTCCGTTTTTTGCTTAATTCGTTGATCGTTCGAGGGAATAACTCATTCGTTTCTAGTTAGGGTTTTACCGAAAACCTTCTTAATATTTATATCACCATTTCCATCTTTCATTATAATCCTCCAATTAATATTCCTCAAATATTAAATATTAAATCCTTAATCTATCAGTGTCTAGGGAAAATCTCGGAGAAAATGAAAGTGCTGTTTTTCTGAATCCGACAGCTTTTACATACACTTATTTTCCTCCTGGATCACTAATACGAACTCAGAAATCCGTTCTGAATACCGGATATAGCATTATTATAATAATATTCCAAATTCCACCAAAATCACTATTCATCACTTATTTTTATTTAATTCCTATAATTAGGAAAATGAACCTGGTTCACTCTCGAGTGTTCCTTAACCTTTTTACGGAACCGCTGGACTTATAATAGATATTGATTTGGATGACACAAGAATAATCTTACTTGAAGTAATATACTTATATCCTTAGGAGATAGATCATTCTTATCTATGTTGTCAACCAAAGGTATTCTTCATAACATATAATTATTTGAACCCACATCCATTCTCTTTATTTATTAGAACAACCGTTACATCGTAGCCGTAACCACTATTCGTTCTTACGTCATTACATAAGAAAAGTTTTAATTCTACCAAAAATTCGGGTTCTTACAGTAGAGCAGAGGTGAGTGGTGGTGGTGGTGGTGGTGGTGGTGGCGGTGGCGAGTAGAGCAGAGGTGAGTGGTGGTGGAGATGAGTTAGTGGTGGTGAGAGATGGGAGTGAGATTTTCAGCGAGAGAGAGTTTAGACGAGAGAGAGAGATGAGAGTTTTGTGTGTTAGTTTTTTAGTTTTTTGTTTTAGTTTAATTAGTTTTGTCTGAAAGGGGGAAGAATTGTGTATAGGCGGGGTAAATATTTGGGGGGGGGGGAATTTTGAGTTAGAGGCTAAAATTTTGGTTAAGGGGGGAAACAAAAAGAAGGGCGCGTGTTTTAGTTTTTTAAAGGCGGACTTTAGACATCGGTTTTAAAAAAAGTGATGTTTATAAAAAGCAAAGACATCAGTTTAATTCGGGGTGATGTTATTACATCTTTTAACATCAGTGGCATTTACAACCGATGTCTAAAGTGTGATGTCTATTAAACTTTTTCTTGTAGTGTATTTAACCTATTAACTCTCCCACGTGGCCATATTATCACACAATTATACTTGTTAATTAATCGGCCCGAAATAATTACTAAACTCGAACTATAGTGGCGCATTTTTCAAAATTTACCAAACTAGTTCTTTAAGTGATTATTCGCTTGCGCATGCTAAGTTAATATATTTTTATAAAATTGAAAATTCACCTTTTTAATCCAATTCTTTTTCCCTTGTCTTCTTTACTGTCCTAGCTACTTGTCACAATTTTTCCAGAATTCTTAACATTATCTAAGTGCCTCTTTGGTTGTCTACAAGTGTGCTTCATCCTGCGGTTGGTTTCTCATGCGCGCCTCTGACTTAAACTTTTTTATCAAATCGAAAATTCAATCTTTTTACTTCAAATGTTTACAGAGTCTTAACCACTATATAAGTTACCTCCTGTAAAAATTTCATAATTTTTGACCGTGTTTAATGGGTTCGTTTAGCCTCTCAAAGTCAGTTCAGTGCACCAGTTTCTGCTCAGGACCACTCTTTACTAATTTGACCATAACTCATAAACCATAAATCATCTCATAATGAACTTTATATTTCTAGAAACTATAAAATAAAACCTTTCCATAAATGTATAGTGGGTTTCCAGGAGATAACATGTGATGGTCCGAATTTCAGTTTCAAACAGAGGTAGTTGTAGAATTGCCAACATTTCACTTTCTACAACTCAATCTTTTTATAAAATTCCACCAACTCCAATATTATCCATAAATCCATCAAATTCATATCTTACACCATCATATAATTTTCCACATCAAGAATATAATTATCATCTCAACAACAAATATCAATATCCAAGATTTTCATCAACTAAACTTAAAACTAGCACTTTTAGTACTAACATTTGCAGATCTCAACATACTAACTATAATCTTGCTATGACTACCAAGTGTGAAAAATTATACCTTCCTTGAAGCTCTAAGTATCTTAATGAAGTTTGATATCCTTCACAAACACCTTGGTTGATCTATATATAGCTTGATCTTTAAGATCAAAAACAAAAGTTTATGTAAGATACTATTCATCTAGCATTTCAAGAATTTTTCTACCCAACCTAGACTTGGAATAAAATTATGAAAACAATATCATACCTTAGTAATATCAAGAGGAAGCTTTGTCTAAAATATGGGGATTTAAGGATGAGTGGAAGTGGGTGAGAAATTTTCTCTTCTTCTTGTTCTTTTGTTGAAGCCGTATGTTGTCTTAAGAGGGGGGGGGGGGTGTTTTGGCTTTTGTTTTGTTTTGTGGTACATCATAAAATGATGTAATACGTGATATATTAGTGTGGTATGGTGCAAGTCTCCACCTTTCATCCAATGTGTGGTAATAAGCTAGCCAAGTTATAAAGTTTTTTTCTATGGTAACCCCTAATTTAGGGAACTATGTTTCCTAAACTACTAACTAGATTCTACTAACTTGGTTACTACTACTAACTAACTTACTAACTACTAGTTACTAGCGTAACTTGGTTAGTGCATGGATTTTGCATGGCTTGCATGTAATCTTGTCACCTTTGCATGGCTAGTATTTATTTTCCAATTTCCATAATATTCTTGATAAATCCTTAAACATTTTTGGTGGGGTTTTTCCTTCAAATATTCTTTCCAAAATCCAACCTCCTAATTCAAGTATGTTTGGTTCCTTGGGTTTTAAAATTTATAAATCCTTAACCTTGTCATAGTGTTCGCGTTTATCGACATCTTGGAAAATTTATGAAATAAGTAAAATAGGATTTTGCGAAATCCGTCGATATTTGCATACACTCATTTTTCTTAAGGAAGCATAATATAAATTCAAATCTTCATTTTCCCTTCATACACAAGTGGTGGTTGAAATCACCTTCTTTACATAACGGGATTACTATTCATCTGAGTCTTTTACAATAGTACAAAAATTAGGGTTATTACATCAAGTCTGATTAATTATGCCTTAACACAACCTACAAAGGTTTCTTTCAAGTGTGTTATGCAGGTGTGGTCAACAGCAGTCTTTAGTGACGGTATGACAACAGGAAATCCATATATGACCTTTGAGTACAATGGCACTACATATACTGTGACTCCAGAAGTAGTAGTGAAGGCTCTACAACTTCCATCTCTCAATGGCAAACCTGCAGAAAATGTTTCTGAGGCTACACTTCTTGATTTTGCAAAGAGTCTCGGAATCAAAGGACAACCAATGAAGTTTGGGGAGTTATACAGAACAAAGCTTAAGAAAGAGTGGAATTTCTTCTTTGATTCCATCAGTAGATGCTTTCTGAATAAAGTGTCCAACTTTGATGCATTGCCTTCAGCTTCAGTTCAAATTGGGTACTCTCTAATCAATGAAACTCTTTTTGATTATGGATCATTTATCTTGAAAGCTTTTCATGCTAGAAAAATAGAAAAATGTGGATATGTCTGTTTCATAAGATTCTTTCAATTGATATTCTCATACTTTTGTCCCAATGTTGAATTTGAAAATGATAACAAATTGCCTATCTTTAAGATTTCTGAAAACAATATTAAATCTTTGGAGAAATCTGATAAGGTCAATAACTTGGAAGGAAATGCTTTCATTCCTAATAAAGTATGGCTTCTCTTAACAAAGAGGTTACCTGCTTACTATGGAACTATTACTGATGGTCTTGGACCTATCTCTGGTGCTAAGAGACAAGATCCTTGACATCCTGTTTCTGACCAAAGCACACAACCCAAACACTCATCCAAACAGTCAACCACCTCTGGTGTCTCACAAAAGGCATCAGTTGTAAAATCTAAGAAATCAGCTAGATCTGATGTGTCTGGAAGGCAATCAGGGTCAAAGGATTTCTCCACTCCAACCCACATAAAGATGAAGTCAAAAGGGGGTGAAAAAGGGGTCCTGGTTTTGGGGAAATCTGTTGATATGGTTGATGAATCTGGAGGGAAAAGGAAATTAAGTCAAAGGATGAATTCCGAATCTGATTATGATTCTGATGATGACAAAGTACCTTTGTCAGTTTCTTTGAAGAAAAAGGAATCAGTTCCAGCTGTTATTAAGGAGACAGAAAAACCAAAGAAAAGGAGGAGGTTGATAAAGAAAAGCAAATTTTATATTACACAAACAGTAGATGACATTACTGATGACACAGGGATTTCTGCTAATCCTGTGACCTCATCAGTTCCTGATGCATCCATCAATCCTGATGTCTCTTGTTAGGCCGAATACACAATTATAATCAAGTTTGTATGAGAGAATAACAAGTAATACTCGTTCGAACAATTAAAAACTGTTTGGAATTAAAAACTCCTCTCTCAGTGATGTAAAATATCACAGAGAGCTGCTTAGGTTATAATGAATGATAATTCGTTACACGATACCCTTCTAGGGTTAACCTAACTGTATTTATAAGATATACAACTACAATACAATCGATAATTGACACTCCCAATCGTTATAACATTAACACACGCAACAGTTTCTTGTAAAATGTGTGAGTGGGACACGTGGCACACATGCTCTGGAACAACCTTTGCACGCTCAGTATTTATAGCAATAATTACTGCTACTCTCTCTCTCCCATTACCAATACACGTTAATACCCTATTTACTCATTAACAGTTGGCAGTTAACACTTTTTACCCCAAGTATAGAAATTGTCTGAAAGAAAATATTACCTTAAGGTACTAGACAAAAATTCATCAGTGTTTGTCAATTCTCCAACTTTATTTCTGTAACCCTTTCAAAAACTGCACAGTTGTGAATTTGTGTGTGTGTATAGCAGAGTTTACTAATTCAATTTTTAGAGCATCTAATATTTTATAAAATCCATAAAATAAATCAGTAAACACTGTTTGCACAAACTCTCATAGTAAACACTGAATGTATGATAAATGCTAAACTCTGTAGAAAATTTATATACAGTAACTCTGAACTAACTCATACCCCCCTTCTAATTTTTTTATATTTTTTTTAAATCAGAGGTTGGAACTAGTCACCAAAAATCCTATAATTTTAGCCCTTATCAGTTTGATAAGTTCCTGGATCTTCCTAATTTTTGACTAGTCACCAAAAATCGTATAATTTTAGCCCTTATCTTTTGATAAGTTCCTGGGTCTTCCTAGTCTTTGACTAGTCACCAAAAATCAGAGAATTTTAGTCCTTATCTTTTGATAAGTTCCTGGTTCTTCCTAGTCTTTGATTAGTCACCAAAAATTAGAGAATTTTAGCCCTTACTTTTTACCAGCAAGTTCCTGGGTCGTCCTAGACACAATATAATCTGAAGGAAATTCTAACATCCTATATGCAATTTCTTTGGGGGTTGACTAATTACAGCATCTAACTAAACAGAGTTTAACTAGCAGAGTTTAGAAGTCATCAACATCAGAAGTTATTCATGAGAGGCAATGCACACAGTATTTACAGACTCAGAGTTTAGGATAGATAAACTAAGAGATGCTATAAATATGAAATAGTATCATGCTTGTGTTAATTTCCTGCACAGTCTAAGATTAGATCACAAGTAACTTAGAAAGAGTCATGATTAATTACTGAAAATCATGCTTCATACAGATTTCTTCATTGGTGTTCATATCAGACAATAACATTATCAGAGTTTATCAGCGTTTATCCAATATGTCAACAGTAGATGTCCTACAGAGTATGCTAACAGATGTATGACCACATCAAGACATAATAACAGAGTTTAATAGCAGAGTTTGCATAGCATTTAACATAATCATAGGAACATGAGCTACATATTATATAAGTAATTTTTTAGTCTAACCACTATCTCTAGTCGAAACCAGAGATCATTCCTAGTTCATTTACCAGTCTTGTAAATGTAGCTTCACCTAATGGCTTGGTGAAGATATCTGCAAGCTGTTGTTCTGTAGACACAAAATGAAGCTCAATGTTTCCTTCCTCTACATGTTCTCTAATAAAGTGGTACCTTATGCTGATGTGCTTGGTCATTGAATGTTGTACTGGATTACCTGTCATAGCAATAGCACTTTGATTATCACGGTAAATAGGAATCTTACTGTACCTCAATTCATAATCCAGCAATTGATTCTTCATCCACAGAATCTGTGCACAACAGCTACCAGCTGCAATATACTCTGCTTCAGCTGTAGATGTAGAAATTGATTTCTGTTTCTTGCTGTACCAAGAAACAAGTCTGTCACCCAGAAATTGACAACTTCCACTAGTGCTTTTTCTGTCTATCTTACAGCCTGCAAAGTCTGCATCAGAGTAACCAAGTAGCTTGAAATCTGATTCTCTGGGATACCACAGACCTAAAGTAATGGTGTCCTTGAGATATTTAAAAATTCTTTTCACAGCTGTGAGATGTGGTTCTCTGTGGTCTGCCTGAAACCTTACACAGAGACAGGTTTCATACATGATATCAGGTCTACTTGCTGTCAGATAAAGAAGAGACCCTATCATGCCTCTGTAGCTTGTCATATCTACTGAAGCTCCTGTGTCTTTGTCCAACTTAGTTGTTGATGCCATGGGAGTTGTTGCAGATGAACAGTCAAGCATACCAAATTTCTTGAGAAGATTTCTTGTATATTTTGCTTGATTTATAAAAATCACATCATCTGTTTGTTTCACTTGTAGGCCTAGAAAATAACTAAGCTCTCCCATCATACTCATTTGATACCTGGACTGCATGAGCTTGGCAAACTTCGTACAGTGTTTATCATTAGTAGACCCAAAAATTATGTCATCAACATATATTTGAACTAAAAGCAAGTCACTACCAGATTTAAAATAGAACAGGGTTTTATCAATTGTACCTCTGTAGAACCCACTTTCTAGAAGAAATTAAGCCAGAGTTTCATACCATGCTCTTGGTGCCTGCTTAAGTCCATAGAGTGCCTTATCTAGCCTGTAGACATAATCTGGATATTTGGGGTCCACAAATCCTGGTGGTTGTTCAACAAACACTTCTTCTTCAAGCTTCCCATTCAGAAAAGCACTTTTCAAATCCATCTGAAATACCTTGAATTGCTTGTGAGAGGCATATGCTAGAAAAATTCTTATTGCCTCCAATCTTGCAACTGGAGCAAAAGTTTCATCATAGTCTATTCCTTCTTGCTGTGAATAGTCTTTTGCCACAAGTCTAGCCTTGTTCCTTGTAACAACTCCACCACTGGCAGTTTTATTTCTGAAAACCCATTTAGTACCAACAACAGATCTATTCTTTGGTCTTGGTACAAGGGTCCAAACTTCATTTCTTTCAAATTCATTTAACTCCTCCTGCATTGCTGTTATCCAGTCAGCATCTTGAAGAGCTTCTTGTACCTTCTTTGGTTCAGATTGAGACAAGAATGCATGAAACAGACATTCATTTGTTGTAGCACTCCTTGTCCTTACTTTTGCATCTGGATCACCAATAATCAAATCAGGTGTGTGAGATTTTGTCCATTTCCTAGCTGAAGGCAAATGGCTTCTCTCAGTATTTGATCCTCCCCCTCGATCCATGTTCTCCTGATTTTCTTGTTGCCTTTCTTCATCCTCTGAGGCTCCCCCTGAATTTGATTGCTCAGAGTTTGAACTGTCAGATTTTGGACTTTCAGAGTTTGAGTTATTAGAGTTTGATCCAGATTTTTCAGTTGACTCATTATCAGTATTTGAGTCATCACTTTGAAGTGATTCTTCATGCTCCCCCTCAACTGGTTCTCCTCTTTGTTCTGGCTGAAAAGTTTCTTCAGTGTTTACCAGTAGAGGTTCAGAGTATCCTTCAACAGAGTTTGTAAGTTCAGCCTCATCAGAGATTAAATCTTCATTTTCAAAGCGCAGTTGATCATGTTCATCTACATCTTCAAGTCCAGTTATTTTCTTGTCATCAAATGACACATGAATTGACTCCATAATCACCTTGGTTCTCAGATTATAAACTCTAAATGCCTTAGTTGACAGTGGATAGCCAACAAAAATTCCTTCATCAGCTTTTAACTCAAATTTTGTCAACTGTTCAGGATGAGTTTTCAGCACAAAGCATTTGCACCCAAAAATATGAAAATATTTCAGGTTTGGCTTCTTTTCCTTCACCATCTCATATGGTGTTTTTTCATGCTTGTTGATCAGAGTGGCATTTTGAGTAAAACAAGCAGTTTGAACAGCTTCTGCCCAGAAATAGGTTGGCAATTTTGCTTCATCAAACATAGTTCTGGTAGCTTCTATCAAGGTTCTGTTTTTCCTCTCAACTACACCATTTTGTTGTGGTGTACCAGGTGCAGAAAACTCTTGCTTCACTCCTCTGTTCTTGCAAAATTCTTCCATTGTTGCATTCCTGAATTCAATTCCATTATCACTCCTGATTATTTTGACTTTGTGTTTTGATCCTTTGTCCAGCAGCTTTACATGCTCAATCAGAGTTAATGTAGTTTCATCCTTCTTTGCTAGAAAATACACCTAAGTATATCTGGTGTGTTCATCAACAATGACTAAAGCATATTTCTTTCTTCCAATAGACATTCCATTTACTGGTCCAAAAAGATCAACATGTAGAAGATGATAAGGATCAACAATTGAAGATTCAGACTTGCTCTTGAAAGATGACTTCCTTTGTTTGGCCTTTTGACATGAATCACACAGACCATCAATATTTAATAAAGACTTTGGGAGTCCTATTACAAGATCCTTTCTTATCAGCTCTTTGATATTGTTCAGATTCAAATGAGAGAGTTTCTTATGCCACTTCCAACTCTCTTCACTGGACATTCTTGTTGACAGGCACACAGCTTTTCCATCAGAGTTTGTCAACAAACTTGCTTCATAGATATTATTGCGCATGTGTCCAACTAGAACAACTTTCCCTGTAGATTTACTGATAACTTCACAGTATTCAGGTTGAAAATCTACATGATAACCTCTGTCAGTGATTTGACTCACAGATAACAAATCATGCTTGAGTCCTGGAACTAGAGCTACATTCGTGATGATGACATTTCCAAGATTGATATTGCCATATCCCAGAGTACGTCCTATGTTGCCATCTCCATAGGAAACTTTTGGGCCAGCCTTCTCCACATACTCTGATAGTAGGGCTTTATTTCCAGTCATGTGTCCTGAACATCCACTGTCCACGACTAGGGTACTCTCCCTGATGCCCTGCAATCACAAACATTCATTGAAGGTCAGATTTAAGGATCCAGACTTGCTTGGATCCTTTGGCTTTCTTGATTTTGTTAGCTTTAGTAGCGGAATTCTTACTATCAGAGTTTAAGTAACATTTTCAGAGTTTACACCTGCAGAATTAACCCTAACCCATTTCAAATTAGGCTTCAGTTCATAATAATTATGATAAATAGCATGATAATCCTTGTAAGTATAAATAGAATGCCAAGTACTTCCACAATGTTTGCATAAAGTCTGTGGTCTAGTTCTAACATAATCTTTCTTTACTCCAGACTTGGAGGGTAAAGAATTAATGTTTTTATTCTTCCTGAAAAAACTAGCAAGATGATTAGTACTACCACAGTTATGACATGTCTTTCTTGGAGCAAAAGTAGCAAGCATTGGATAATTACTTTTAGTAATACCTTCTTTACCATTTCTATTCTTCCTAGACACTTTCTGTTTCTTAACAGATTTTAACTCCTTAAGCTTATGCATGAGTTGTTTATCTGTCATTGAACTAATATTAATCTGTTTAACACAAGTTTTTACCGGTTCTTCCTTAACAGCTTCTTTTTCAATTTCAGACTTAGGTTCACTTGTTCCAATTACAAATTTTCTAGATGGAAGATGTGTTCTAATTTTGACTTGATTTTGAAACCTAAGTTCATCTTTCTCACAGTAACCTAAACCAACTGTGTCTGACTGACAAACCTCTTGAGTGTCTTTTCCAGAATGAGTCCAAGTCTTAATTATGTGATTTGCCTTCTCCAATTCAGATTCTAGTTGCTTATATCTTCCTAGCAACTCTTGTTCTAGATAAACAGCATCATCTCTTTCTTTCTGAACTTGTTGCATGTTAAGAAGTTTCTCTTCAACAACTTTATTTCTTTCTTTAAGTTCAGAATTCTCAGATTTGATTCTTTCATTCTCTAAGGTCTTATCCCTATAACTGATATGCAATGCCTTAAGATAAATTCTCAATTCAGATATATTATCAGTATTATAAGCATAGGTAGTTAAGGGTACCTTGTTTTCAGAATCTTCAGATTCATTCTCAATAGAAGCCATGAGAGCATAGTTGACATCCTCATCTGAGTCTGAAGTGTCTGCCCAATCTCTGCCTGTTGTGATGAGTGCTTTTTCAGTTTTACCCTTCTTGCACTCAGGAGCATAGTGACCCATCCCCTTACACTTGTAGCATTGAATCTCAGACTTGTCTTTCTTCCCAGATTTGGTATCCTTTCTCTCAGACTTTATGAAATTCTTCCTGTCTGAATTTGAATCTTTAGAGAACCTATTTCCCTTCTTAAAGTTCTTGAAACCCATCTTCTTGAAAGTCTTTACCATCAAGACAACCATTTTTCTCATTTCTTCATCATCCTCAGAGTCAGATGATTCATCAGTGTTTGAGTCATCATCAGAATCTGATGACTCACTTTCAGAATGTATAACTAAAGCTTTTCCCTTAGCTTTCTTCCTTGATGCTTCCTTCTTCAAGGGTTTCTCTTCAAC
Organism: Kitagawia praeruptora; assembly: GCA_037693485.1. Lineage (NCBI taxonomy): Eukaryota > Viridiplantae > Streptophyta > Magnoliopsida > Apiales > Apiaceae > Kitagawia > Kitagawia praeruptora. The sequence continues at coordinate 2,018,113 of CM075349.1, forward strand.
CTTAAGAGCAACAGACTTTGCATTCTTGCTTGATCTCCTGTTTCTCTGTTCCATTTCCAGTTCATGAGTTTTGAGCAACCCATAGATTTCATCAATCTCAGTATCAGCAAGATCATAATTGTCTCTAATAGTTGTTGTTTTTACATCCCACTTTTCAGGTAGAGCAAGAAGAAATTTGAGATTTGATTCTTCTAGATCATACTCTTTATTTACCAATGACAAATCATTGAGCAGCTTACAGAATCTGTTAAATGTTTCTGTCATGGTTTCTTCAGATTTAGCCTCAAAATGTTCATACTCCTGTGTGAGTATGTTCCTTCTATTCTTCTTGATAGCAGCAGTTCCTTGACATCTAACTTCAAGAGCATCCTAGATTTTTTTTGTAGTTGTGCAATTAATCACTTTGTTAGACATAACATTATCTAAGGCACTATGAAGTAGATGTCTAACCTTTGCATCCTTAGCAATACAGTAGATGAAATATCCTCAGGAGTCAGATCTTTCTTCTCCTTTGGAACTGTTTTAGCTTCTTGACCAGCAGTAGCAGCAGATAACTTTGTAGGCTTATGAGGACCTTCATAAATTTTGTCAAGATATTCTGGATCTGTAGCCTCCAGAAACATAGTCATCTTCACCTTCCAGATTGCATAATCTGCTGGCCTGAGAATAGGAACCCTAATTGTCTCATAACGACTCACAGTAATAGGAGCCTTCTCAGAACCTAAACCTGTTGGAGGAGGAATCTCTGCCATTGATTATAGTTGTGTGTGGATCTTTAACTATATTAAAGTAATAGATAAGCTCTCATACCACTTGTTAGGTCGAATACACAATTATAATCAAGTTTGTATGAGAGAATTACAAGTAATACTCGTTCGAACAATTAAAAACTGTTTGGAATTAAAAACTCCTCTCTCAGTGATGTAAAATATCACATAGAGCTGCTTAGGTTACAATGAATGATAATTCGTTACACGATACCCTTCTAGGGTTAACCTAACTGTATTTATAAGATATACAGCTACAATACAATCGATAATTGATACTCCTATAAATCAGCTATACAATTGTTATCAATTACGATTGCTACACGTCTCCTTAGTCAACTCAATATCTTTGACAGCTATCCAATCTTCAAAGATATTGCTTCCATAATTATCTTCAATAACTCTTCAAAGTCTGATGACCAGTAGACGCTTCCTCCAGACAGAGTTTTAGCAAACTCTGTTAAGCTCCCATCTGTTAGAGTTTAAGTAAACTCTGACTGTTTCCAGCTAAACTCTGATGTATCACTGTAACACTTAAACACTGACATTATTCACATCAATTATATTTAACATCTCCACTCCAAGAACCTCACCTGTGAAGACTGTTAACATTTCTGATTCTCCAGCCACTGCTTCACCAAAGAAGAGAACTTTTGATATTTCTCTTGAACAGGTCGTTGTTACTGCTGTCAAGCTTGGACAAAAACCACCACCTCTTTATGTGCAACAACAAGCTGCAGCAAAAGTTTTTGAAAGACAGAAGAAACATAGGACTTCATCACCTCTGAAAGGATCTAGCCCACAAGATCCTGAACTTCAAAGTAGTTCAGCAGCTCCTATGGATCCAGTCACACAAGAACCACCTACTCAAAGTGTAGGTGCAGACATCTCTCAAGGAATAGTCCCACAAGAACCACTTTCTCAAAGGGAAGGTGAAGACAAGAACATTCCTGCCCCACAACAACCATCTTCTCAAAGTGAAGATGTAGGCAACATCACATCAGCACAGGAGTTTCCTGACATTGCTCAAGGGATTTTTGAAATTGAAGTTGACTTAGCTCAAAGTCTGGCAGATTGATAAGTGGATTTTATATCCACTTGGAGCATTCTAAATCGGCTTAAATTGATTGTCTTGGACTCAAGTTTCTTGTAGTTTTGATGTGTTTTGCTTAGTTGTGCAGATTTACAAGAATGTTGATTAAGGTTGATGCTTCTATCGTTTTTGGAGGATTAATTGATTAAAATTCGGATTTTCTGGGACGGTTGCGCAGTCTACACTGTTTTGGCCATATCTGGAGTTCTATAAGTCCGTTTTCAGCGATCTTACTGCCCACGCGAAGCTTGGGAGATTTTCTACAACATGGGATAGGTCTTGCACGAGCAAGTTGCGCGGGGTAGGAGCAGGAAGCACGACAAACAGAATGTTAGAAGCAGTGAAATTACTGTTTTGCCCTTTTTAAGTTCTAATTGTATTTTGGGCAGTTTTTAGAACCTTAATTGAATTCTAATTGTATTAGAAGGTAATTTCTTGCTGGGCAAGAAATCTAGAGCCTATTTAAACACATCTTAGCTTTGTAATTTAGAGGATCGCTTTATTATTGTAACCAGCTTAGATCTGCAAGGGAGAAAAGGAGAGAAGGATTCAACGCTCGTGACAAGCAACGGATCTAGATCTACTTCATCCTTTGTGTTATTCTGGATTATAGATTTGTTTTCTCAACTCTTCGTTTTAATAATATTATTGTTTCTTTCTTTCATATCTTGTTTAATATCATGTTTTCATCAAATCCCATGACGATGAACGGTTCAATTATGGGCTAATCGTTGTCATGGGATTCTAACGGAGTTATTTACGGAACTTAGTATCTTGATGTTCAAAGATCTGTGTGTGATGTATAATTGATATCCTCGTATGGTTATGCCAAATAGATAGATGCGTCGCGAACATCTAATTTGTTAATCTCTTGTGAAGTGAAAGTGGATCTTGAGATTTAGAACTTACCATGCTAGCATAGGTTCATAATTGTTTATCAATATGATTCGTGGTGTGAGATGAAAATACTTATACTGCCCTGTGTGATCTTAATGGATAGCTTGTTCTTCAACCGTTATGTTTTCAAATTCTATAGACATATAGAGTCTAAGCATAATTGGTGTCTATTCATCTTCTATCTCTTTTGTGGATGTATGTTTAGTTTGGTATGCGTATGCTGACAGGTAGCGTATACTTGTTTCGTGTTATCCGATCAAATATCAAAACCATTGCACATAGTGATTAAAGGCGTCAGATCTAAGAGAAGTATTTAATGAAGTTAGGATCCCATGTTTATTCTCATATAAGTAATTCGATTACAATTCTCATTAGCTAATAATTCTTAGTTTAATATTTTGCATATTAGTTTAATTTAGATAATCAAACTCCAATTTGTTATTTTTTCTTAGCAGTGAATTAAAACCATACATTGTTGCATAGGCATATTTACTGAATAGAACCATATCCAGATCTCTGTGGAACGAACTTAATTTATATTACTTGTGACTACGTGCGCTTGCGTAGTTTTGGCATAACACAGATAAAGTTGCTTATGATATGCACATTGCTGAATGTGATGAAGTAATTAAAGACACTTCATTTGAGGGAAGCACATAAGAACCTTTGACTCAAAGTGTTGAAGCAGCTTCACAACCTCAGACTCCACAAGAACCATTGGTAGAGAATACTGATGCAAGTCCTCCTACAAATGCAGCTGTCAATCCTGATGACAAGGTTTCTGATCCAAAAATTCCACGCTCATTGAACCAATTTCTTCAAGACTAATGGAATCTATAACTACTTCATCAGGTAACACCTCTATCTCCACTTCTTTTACTACTGATAGCATGATTACAGATAGACCTGATACAAGGGATACCTCTATTTGTATGATTTCAGTCTACTCCTCTCAGCCACCTCTTATTTCTTCGAATTTGTTAAGCCAGAACCTTTCTTGTGAGACTGAGAGTAAACAATTAGAGAAAAAGAAGAGTGAAGAGAGGCAGTCTCCTGAACTGGCAAAAGGAGAGGTAGAAAAGAGTGAGAAGTTGTCAACTTCTAGTGAGGTAGCAGTTACTATTGAAAGTAACTTAGGTGATATTGTGAGAAGTGATGAGATCACTTTAAAAGAAAAGAGAGATTTAGGAATTGTTTCTATTCCTAATGCATGTTTTCAGGAACCAACAGTCCCATCTACTGTTGATTTAAAAATGAAAGGTGTTATGAATCCTGAAGACAATGAGGATGAGAGAATTCCTGAGGCTAATAATAGCTCAGATGATGATGATGCAGGGGATGGTCATCCTAGTTCTGAAAAAGCACAATTGCAAGCAGCTTTGAATGCAAGTCTGGGATCTGCTCATGGCTCTTCGAGCAAGTTTATGCAATCTGTGGGCAAATCTAAGACTGATCAAGATACAAGAAGAGGATAATACAACAATATTATTCCTGAGAACGCTCAAATTCTGAGAAGACATGAATGGAATCATGAATGGGATAAGCATAATGCTGATATCAACTTTCCTAATGCTCTTTTTCATTCTAGCCATGTAGCTTCGAAGTTGTCAGATTCTGATCTTAAGGCACTTTTGAAAACTACTACAATTTTGGTACAGGGATTGAAGACTGAGATGCAGTCTGTCAATGCACACAGTGATAGAGTACGAGCTGATATTTATTCTGCTTTATCAAAGCATGCTACTTCTTCTCAAATTCATGGTCTTAGCAAGGAAGTTCATGACATTGAACACAAAATCGATTCTAGATTGACTATTTTGGAATCCAAAATGACTAATGTTGAAGAGTGCCTTCGGCTCATTCTATCTTTATTAACTGATCCCTCTGATGTCAAAAAGGGGGAGAAGGTAGTCAAAACAAAATGCACACCTAATCCAGTTGTAAGAAAGGATGATGATACTTCTGGAAATGATGGTGATGCTCAGGCACATGGAACAGAAACCTCTGATGTTGCTTTGGTGACAAGGAAAAGTTCATCTCAAACTTAAACCAAGTGGTCAACTCATGTTTCTACATCTGGCAAAAAGACAGTAAGGACATTGGTCCAATCTCAAATCCTGACAGAATAACAATTTTTGTCACCTGGTCAAAGTCAAAGGCAAGTTCTTCCTACAATTCTTGAAGGTGATGAAGATTTGCTAATTACTGATGTAGAGGATGCTCCACATCTATTCGAAAAGATTACTACTGAATCAGGTGATAGTGAAATTGTATATCACAATAGTGCTAAGCTTCATCAGTATCATGCTGAGAAGGCACTTGCTTTAACTTCTGAAGAAAATCCGAATATGACTACTGATGAGATCTTAGAAGCACAAAACAGGATTTTTGAGGAATTTGCTAGACAAAAAGAAGCTACTGCTGCAAGAAGAGGAAGAGGCAGAGGAGGTAGAAACAGAGGAAGAGGAAGAAAACATGTTCAGGCAAGTACAAGGCAGACAAGATCTAGTGGAATTAGAATAGAAGAAATTACTGAGAACACAAAGAAGAAAGTTCCACTATCTCTTGAGAACACTCCATCATCAAACATATGTGTTGAGCCTGTTACAGTTGAAGAAGAAACTCCTTTGATTAGAAAGAAGAAAGCTGTTGAAGAAGCAAAAAATGAGGTTGCTGAAACAACTCAGGTTGATGTTCCTGACTCTGAATCTAGTGATGCTGGAATTATAAAGGATCTTGAAGTAATGATTCTTATCATTGTGGTTGAATCTCATAATTTTGAGGTTGATGAGTTTAATCAAAGAAGATTCAGAGAATTTGGTAAAGAAAATGAAATCAAGAAAAATGATAGTGATGTTGTTAATTATGCTACAGAGGAGTACTTGAAAATAATTTTTGATTCTGATAAACATTTGTGGTATGATATCAACAAACTACTTGAGGAGGAGATTCCTGATGAACCATAGCTCAAAAAGAAAGGAAGCAAATGGAAAGATGTTGATAAAATGAAGTATACTGGACCAGCTGTTTTTAAGTCTGGAGGAGTAATATTATCACCTCCAGTTACTCCTGGACTTCAGAAATCTAAATCTTCTGAGCCTGACAAACTTCCACCAATGTGGATTAAGATGCAATCTGATCTGATAGGACTGGAACCTAACACTCGAGGAGGTATTGGTTCTAAGGATGTAGAATTTATGTTTTCAGCTCAAACAGATCAACATTTTCTGGTTAAAAGATTTGGTGATGAACTAACTGTTGATGATCTTTGGGAACTAGAATCTGTTGCTATTGTTGCTTGTAATGTGGACTCCAAGAAGATAGAGAAATTGCTGTATTTCATGAAAGACAAAAGTGTTAAGAAGCTGAGTATTCATGAGGTATTGTGCAAGTCAACAAAAGAGCTGAAATATGTTCTTTATCTGCTTGAGAACGGAAGTATTCCTGATAAAGAAGCCAGTGTTTACAATAACTGGTGTACCATGATTTTCAGAACAATCAAGTCCAGATATTTAGAAGGAGGATCAAGGTATGATGGTAATTATACTCCCATGTACATAAATACAGAAGGGCAAGAAATTGAAATGAAAAAGGGTTCAGCTGTGAAAGAAGTGATATTTTATCATGAACAATTATCTCTGAATCCTGGTGGGAAAGATCTTGCATACTTATTGTTGGGAGAGTTAGATTTACCAAGAAGCTCAATTCAAAATCTCAGAGCTGGTATCTATCAGATTGGTAAGGGAGATGAAGAACTTAGAAATCTGAAGAAAAGGCTGATTCAAAATCTCGAAAGTAAAGAAGAAGAGTTACTATAAAGTTTCTTACAGATGAGTAATTTCTTTGTGAGAATTTCTGAGACTGAATCTAAGGATTTCATATAATATTTTGTTTTGAGTTTTTGACATTATTGAATCAAGGAGTTTGTGCTTTATTCCATTAAGTACAAATTGGGGGAGATTGTTAGATATTGATTCAAGTGATATCAGGATCTGGACTGCTACTGATCAGATATTGATGCTGACGTCATCAGTAATGCACCGTCGGTTTTAGGTTGTCATCAGGAATGGAAGTTGGTCAGGATTACGTGAAGATTCTCATCTGTCCAGAGATCAAGGAAGATTGATATGTTGGTTCCTAATTTATAGGAAGGCATCTATTATGCAAGATATGCATTCAGTGTTGTATGTAATTGATTTAGAATATCTTGTAATTGATAGTGTAACTGTGTACGCTATATAAACACAGTTTAGGTTTTACATGATTGTAATCGCTTACACGAAGTTATCTTGTAACCTAGCAGCTCTCAAGAACTTAAGGATTTCTTGAGAGAGTTTGTAACAGTTTTATATCAAAGTTAATAAAGCTCTTATTTATTCATACTTGTGTTACTATTTTTATTTAAGTCGAAAATCTTATACAATTGTATTCAACCCCCCTTCTACAATTGTTATTTACTGGGCAACACTAAGGGATCATGAAATATGCTATGCAATGCAAATGCAACTATATGAATTCACATGGTATAAAAACACAATAACAAAATGTCCTATATGAAACAAACATGCAAAAATACGAACAAATATGAATGAGTTACTACTAAACATGCAATATATATGATTCCTGCATGACAATGACACACTACTAACTACTTACCCTCAAATCACCCCCAAACTTAAGATATTCAATGTCCTCATTGAAGGCAATAAAAAGGATAGTAGAGATACCTAATCATCGGCAGGATCACCCTCCTCGGGTGGTACATCTGGTGGTGGATAAACAGAATGAGCTCAAAAAACTGGCCAATGAAAACTCGCACCTTGAATCCCCCAAACTTGAATTAGAGAGTCCTTTAAAGCTTGAATGGGATGAAAGATTTTAAATAGAGATAGGGCTACTCCTCACTGTTCATCATTTTTTTTAATAACGAAAAACTACTAAAACACGTGGGTTGCCTCCCACGAAGCGTTGTCGTTGACGTCATTTAGCCGGACGTTGCTTCCTCACTTCATGGTGGTTTCAAGAGAATAACCGCACCGTCCTCAACAGAAAGACCATTCATACAAATGTTGACATCTTGTTTGCTTATTCCCAACACAACTTTTCTTTCATTCTTCACATTGACTTTTCCACCAATCGACTTCTTCATTTTCTTTTTCTTCCTCACACCTCTAAGGTGTTTATCCCTCTCAGCCGACTGAACAGAACACTAACTCAAAATGATGGGAATCAAAGTTCGGCCGGTAGCTAGGAATGGCCTTCCCAAGATGATGGGAATCTTCTTATCTTCTTATATGCACATCAATCAAAGTTCGGCAGGTAAGATAAACTCATTCACCTTTACCAAGACATCCTTCACTATACCTCTAGGATATGTGATCGACCGATCAGCCAGCTGTAACGAGATATTTGTAGGTTTCGGATCAAGTAGACCAAGTTGCTTAAAGATAGACAATGGCATCAGATTGATGTTAGCTCCCAAATCACACAAACACTTGTCGAAAGATAAGTTGTCGATGGTGCACGGGATGGTGAAACTTCCCGGATCTTTAAGTTTAGGAGGCAAATTTTGCTGCAGAACAGCACTACACTCTTCCGTCAAAGCAACGGTCTCTAATTCATCGAGCTTCAACTTCCTTGATAAAATCCCCTTCATGAACTTAGCATAGCTCGACATCTTTTCTAAAGCTTCCGCACAAGGTATGTTAATGGACAATTTCTTGAAGACGTCCAAAAATTTCTGAAATTGCTTTTCTTGACTTCTCTGCAAGCGTCGAGGATATGGAGGAGGCGGATAGACATGCTTTTCTGGAGTCGGTGCTTTAGCTGATTCATCTTTTCTGAATTCTTCATGTACCAACTCTTGAGGCTCTTCATAAGACTCATATTCCTTTTTAACCTCTTCATCAGCTTCCTTTGAGTTCCCCTCAGTCTCCTTACCACTTCTTAACATTAATGCATTGCAAGTCTCCTTTTGCTCACTCTTTGGATTTGGCTCAGTGTCACTAGGAAGAGTTCATTGCGGCCTATTTAACAAAGCAGTAGCAATTTGCCCAATCTGATTTTCCAAGGTCTTGAGTGAGACAACTTGACTTTTGCACATCAATCTCAACTCCTCTAGTTCTGATATTTCAGAAGTGGAATGCACAGAACCTGCATGTGAATGTTGTTGCTAAAAACCCGGAGGTTGAGATTGCCTAGGGGAATACTGTTGCTGAAAATTCTGCCCTTGCTGCTGTTGAAAAATCTGGTTCTGTTGCTGCTGAAAATTCTGAGGATTGTAAGGCTTTGCTCCATATTGTTGACCTTGAAACTGCTGATTTTGTTGCTGGAATGGTAGCATGTCACCCTGATAATTGCTCCAACTGTAATTCGGAGGATTTCTGTTGCTCGGATAATAGGTGACTAGAGCTGGTTGTCGCGGTCTCTGAAAATTGCTCACAAACTGTGCCGACTCACTAGATATGGCACATTGATTCGTCTCATGTGCACCCGCACAAAGCTCACAAACACTAGCCACCTATTGAACTACATAGTTAGTCAGAGACTCCACCTTCATAGTCAAAGCCTTCAACTGAGCTGCTATGGCTGTAGCTATATCAACTTCCAGAGTTCCTGCTACCTTGCCTTGAGATAGTCTCTGAGTTGGATTCTGATATTCATTAGCAGCCATCATCTCAATTAGGTCATAAGCGTCCTCGTAGCTCTTTGCCCATAAAGCTCCACCTGATGCTGCATCTAGCAAAGGTCTTGATCATGCTCCCAACCCATTATAGAAACCATTGATCACCATCCAGTCAGGCATTCCATGATGAGGACACTTTCTAAGCATCTCCTTGTAGCGTTCCCAAGCTTCACATAAAGATTCTCCAGATTGCTGTGCAAATTGAGTAAGAGTGTTCCTTATTGCTGCAGTTTTAGCCATGGGGAAGAATTTAGTGAGAAATTTCTGAGCAAGATCCTCCCATGTCGTAATCGAACCGGCTGGTAAAGAGTGTAACCAGCCCTTAGCCTTATCCCTAAGAGAAAATGGGAAAAGTCTCAATTTCACAGCATCATCCGATACACCATTGAATCGGAAAGTCTCACAGATCTCGATAAAATCTCGGATGTGCATATTAGGATCTTCCGTTGGAGCACCCCCAAACTGAACTGAATTCTGAACCATTTGAATTGTGCCAGGCTTGATTTCGAAAGTGTTAGCTGCAATGGTTGGCCTGACAATGCTAGATTGAATATCATTGATCTTCGGCTGAGAATAATCCTTCAAAGCCTTAGCTACTGCTGCTCCTGCTGGTTCTCCCATCTTTTTAGCTGTTTCAAGTTCTTCTTCCAGTTTACGAGTTTGAGAACGTGTTCGCATACACGCTCAAGTACCTGAAACACCAAGAAATAAACAACTATGTAAGAAACAATCCGAGTCAGTGAACTCTAACGACCACTGATGACAAGCACATAAACTAAAAATAAAACACTGATGATCCCCGGCAGCGGCGCCAAAAACTTGTTTGCACTAAATCACGCAAGCGTGCGCGGTCACAAGTAATATATGAATAAGTCAAGTTCGTTCCCACAGAGATCTGGTTTAGGTTCCAATTCAGTTAATGTACCTATGCAACAATGTATGGTTTTTACTCACTGCTAAGACAATTAACAAATTTGGGTTTTGATTAACTAAAATTAACTAAGAAGCAAATGAACAAACTAAGAATTAATTAACTAACGTGAATTTAAATCGAATTACTTATGCAAGAGAAAACATGGGATCCTAACTTCATTAAATACTTCGCTTAGAGTTGATGCCTTTAATCAAAGTATTTGATGGTTATGATATCTGATCAGACAACACGAAACAAGTATAGACTACCTCTCAGCATACGAATACCAAACTACTCATACATCCACAAAAGAGATAGAAGATGAATAGACACCAATTATGCTTAGACCCTATATCTCTATAAGATTTGAAAACATAACGGTTGAAGAGCAAGTTATCCATTAAGATCACATAGGGCAGCATAAGATAGTTCAAATTACGCTACAAATCATGATGTCAAACATACATAATCCTATGCTAGCATGGTAAGTTCTAAATCTCAAGATCCACTCTCGCTTCACAAGAGATTAACAAAACAACTTAGATGTTAGCTACGCATCCAAGAAGAATAAGCACAACCATACAAGGATATAAAGAATTCATCACACACAAATTTTTAAAGCAAACAAACTACTAAACTACATAGCTAAATCCGTTAGAATCCCATGACAACGATTAGTTCATAATCGAACTGCTCGTCATCATGGGATCTGATGAAACCATGATAATAAACAAGGTCTGAATAAAAACAATAGTGTTAGAGTAATAGAGTTAAGGAAACAAATCCAAAATTCAGAGTATCGCCTAATTTAGAAGAAAACAAAAGTAGATCTAGATCTCCGAATGCTGTCACGTCCTTCCGGGAATCCGTCTCCAAGTCTTAATCTCTATCTTCGGCTCTCTCTGTGTTTATTCTAAGTAGTTGTACGTTCAAGGATGGTAACACGTGTTTATATAGGCCCCGGGAGTCTTTTCCAGCAAGAAATTCCCCAAAACAGAATTAAAATAGAATTTCTGCAGTTCAGCACAAAATACGTTTCCTAAACTGATTCTGTTTTGAAGGAAAATTCGTAACTGACTTTTCTTCAATATTTCTGGGTCGTTCCAATTGCATTTGGACATCTGGATCACTTTAGAATGAAAGAGAATTTCGTTACCTTTGCGTGGACTGTAAGATCGTCCAAAACGGACTTGTATAACTCAAGATATGGCCCAAACAGCGAATCAGAAATTCTAACAGCGACCGTGCGCGCCGTGACGCCCAATCTCCGCGCCGCAGCGCCCGTCTGAGCCTTCCTCCGCGCCGTGGCGCCCGTCCACGCGCCGTAGCACCCGTGGCTTCTGCCGGAAGCTGATTTTTGCTATTTTTCTTCGTTTTAACTCCTTTTTACTTCGTTTCTTTTGCAACTTGTCATTCTTTGCTTCTTGAACTCAAATCCACCATAAAATATGCGATTTGTATCTTCCAACCTTAAGTTAGTAACCCTGCACAATCTCACGAAAACGAATCAAAAACACAACATACTTGAGTCCAAGTTAATCAATTTAAGTCGATTCGAAGCGTTCCAAGTGGATATAAAATCCACTTACCAACAACATACTTGAGGCAAAGTTAATCAATTAAGCCGAAACGAAGCGTTCCAAGTGGATATAAAATCCACTTATCACACCCCCAAACTTAAACCGATGCTTGTCCTCAAGCATAAACAAACTCTATACTACCTAATGCAATGCATGAATGCAACTAATATGAAAATGCAACGATCCCCTTAGACTAACCAAAACAATCAACAAGCAAATATCTCAAAGAATGCAACTAAATCCAAACAGAGCTCGACTAAGTCCCCGTATACTAACAATACATGAACAGAAACGTGCGTGTGTACGATGCTCATCAGATATACTCCTAACAATAGATCAAAATCGTACCTATTCTTCTCCAAGACAATCACAGGTTTATAAATTGAATGAACGGTAAACACTTCATAACCTAGGAACACCTCCATCGTCATTCGAGTTAGACAGGAATTCATGCTTTATTACTAAACAACTATGACACATAATACTATACACAATACGCATGCTTATTTAACCGTACAATGGATGAGACCCCTAAAGGCTTATTCAATAATACCCATGTAGCGAGTGTTAGGTTACTGGATCCCAGACTATAAAAGTCTTAGGTCACTAGGCACAAAGTCCCCTAGAACTTAATTGCTCGAGTATTAAAGAGCTCACCCTGGTTAATTCTGCATTTAAAAATTTAAACAATTCACATAACACTTTTTTTTTTCTTCTTTTTTTTGACACTTTTTCTTCTCTTTTTTTTTCACACACAACTAATTTGGAATGAGTGTGTTTCGCTCCATCTCATCCAATCCTAGACTACTCATAATTATGAGCGGCTACTAGCCTTTTGACACAACTAACTTTTATTAACAACTAGCATGAAATCCCTGGTTTCCCCCAAACTTATACTTTAGTGCTCCTACACCATCAAGGGAATAAAGAACATTCTAAATATAAACAAGTGATTAGATCTAAAACAACCAAACAAGTATGACTCAATCTAGCCCAAAAGCAAACGATGAGATTTTGAAAAGAATTTGTTTCTGAAACATGCAAGTCAATTCCTAGGAACTTAAATCAACCCTCTATTCATCATTACCACACTCAAATCAACATCGACCTACCAAACAGAAATAGCCAAGTCCTACGGGATCATGAATATGCTATGCAAATGCAACTAATCATGGACTCACATGGTATATAAACAAATATGCAACAAAATGCTCTATATGAAACAGACATACAATAAATATGAATGAACTACTACTACACATGCAATATGATTTCTATATGAACAAAGACTCTACTACTAACTACTTATCCCCAAATCACCCCCAAACATAAAATATTCAATGTCCCCATTGAAGGCAATAAAAAGGATAGTAGAGAACTTACCTAACTGTCGGCAGGGCCACCCTCCTCGGGTGGTGGATCAGGTGGTGGGTACGGTCGATGAGCTCCAAACACTGTCCAGTCAACCTCCATGCCCTCTATGACATAGCCTAAACCTCTGTGATGGGGAATACCGCCCGGCCATTCCTCCAATCTCTCAAGAGTAACACTATCAAAATCAACAAGAGGTGGCTGCATCTGGTCAGAATCAGCCCACCTCCAATAATCCGGCAATGGTTTGAGCTCGAGTTTTGTAGCTACTTCATAAGATGGTTTAAGCCGCACTTGAGAATCCTAGAGATCGGCCAGGCCAAGCGATTCATGTGGACTATTGAACCTCCCTTGCCAAGGTACTGCATTCAACAGCTGGACATACTCTGCTATTTCCTCATTTTCAGTATCAGATTTTCCTTGTAAAGCATTGTCTAATGGGTCCGACTTCAACAGCTGATCAAACTCTTTGCTCTGTCCAGTATCAACCATTTCCACGCTAAAACACTCTTCATCCTCTACCGTAAATTGCATAGCCACACATTAGAGGTGACATATTGATCTTGCACTCTCATTGTGAGCTCTCCCTTTTGAACATCGATCACATTTCGGCCCGTGGCTAGAAATGGCCTTCCCAAGATAATGGGAATCTTCTTATCCTCCTCGAAGTCTAGAATAACAAAATCAGCAGGGAAGATGAGCTTATCCACTTTAACCAAGACATCATCCACTATACCTCTCGGATATGTGATCGACCGATTAGCCAGCTGTAAGGAGATGTTGGTAGGTTTTGGATTCGGCAGACCAAGTTACATGAAGATAGTCAAGGGCATCAGATTGATACTAGCTCCCAAGTCACACAAACACTTGTCGAACGATAAGTTTCCAATAGTGCATGGGATGGTGAAACTTCCCGGATCTTTAAGTTTAGGAGACAATTTTTGTTGCAGTACAGCACTACATTCTTCTGTCAAAACAATCGTCTCTAAGTCTTCCAGTTTCAACTTCCTTGAGAGAATACCCTTCATGAACCGTGCATAACTAGGCATATTTTCAAGTGCCTCTGCAAAAGGTATATTAATCTATAATTTTCCGAATACCTGAAGAAATTTGCCTAACTGGTTATCAAGCTTCTTCTTCTAGAGTCTCTGAGGATATGGTGGAGGAGGGTAGATATATTCATCGTCCTTCTGCTGCTCTAAAACTGATTTTTTAGAAGACTTCTTGCTTTCTACTGCTCCACTGCTCAAATCTGGTTTTTCCAACTCAGCATCTGATTTCTCTTTCTCCGCGTCTGATTTTTTAGAAGACTTCTTGCTTTCTACAAGGGTGTGCGGGGCCGCGGTCAATGGCATCTGCTCCTTGCTCTGCTGATTCTCTACTTTATTTACCATGCTTTCTGTGACTTTTCCAGACCTCAAAGTGATAGCTTTTGCTTGTTCATGGACAACTTTCTTTCCTGGATTATGCTCCGTGTCACTAGGAAGCACTCCCTGTGGCCTATTTAGCAAAGCAGTAGCAATTTGCCCAATCTGATTTTCCAAGGTCTTGAGCGAGACAGCTTAACTTTTGAACATTAACCTCAATTCTTCCAATTCAGATTTTTCAGTAGAAGATTGCCCCGCACTTGCATGAGGCTGTTGTTGAAATCCCGGAGGTTGGAATTGTTGTCTTGGAGCATACTGTTGTTGATAACCTTGATTGAATGGCTTAGCTCCATATTGTTGACCCTGAAACTGCTGATAAGGTTACTGCATACCACCTTGATTGTTGCTCCAGCTGAAATTAGGATGATAGGTGGCTGGAGCTGGTTGTGAAGGTCGCTGAAAGTTGCTCACAAACTGTGCCGATTCACTAGATATGGCACATTGATTCGTCTCATGTGCACCCGCACAAAGCTCACAAACACTAGCCACATGTTGAACTCCATAGTTGGTCAGAGAATCCACCTTCATAGTCAATGCCTTCAACTGGGCTGCTATAGCTATAGCTGCATCCACATCCAGAATTTCTGCTACTTTGCCTTGTGATAATCTCTGAGTTGGATTTTGATATTCATTAGCAGCCATCGTCTCAATTAGCTCATAAGCTTCCTCGTAGCTCTTCGCCCACAAAGCTCCACCTGAAGCTGCGTCTAGCAATGGTCTAGATTGTGCTCCCAACCCATTATAGAAACCATTGATCACCATCCAGTCTGGCATACCATGATGAGGACACTTCCTAAGCATCTCCTTGTAGCGCTCCCAAGATTCACATAAAGATTCTCCTGACTGCTGTGTAAATTAAGTAAGAGCGTTCCTGATCGCTGCTGTTTTAGCCATGGGGAAGAATTTAGTGAGAAATTTCTGAGCAAGATCCTCCCATGTCGTAATCGAACCGGTTGGTAAAGAGTGTAGCCACCCCTTAGCCTTATCCCTCAGAGAGAATGGGAAAAGTCTCCATTTCACAGCATCTTCCGACACACCATTGAACTTGAAAGTGTCGCAGATCTCGATGAAGTCCCGGATGTGCATATTAGGATCTTCCATTGGAGCACCCCCAAACGGAACTGAATTTTGTACCATCTGAATCGTTCCAGGCTTGATTTCAATGTTGTTAGCTGCAATGGCTGGTCTGACAATACTAGATTGGATGTCATTGATTTTCGGCTGAGAATAGTCCTTCAAAGCCTTAGTTGTTGTTGCTGCTGGTTCTCCCATCTCTTTAGTTGCTGCAAGTTCTTCTTCTGCCAATTTACGAGATTGAGAACGTGTTCGCATACACGTTCAAGTACCTGAAAACACAGAACAAAACAAACTAAGTAAGAAAATAACCTAAGTCAGTGAAATTTAATGACCAGTGATGAGAAGCACATAAACAATAAATAACACCGTGTCCCTGGCAGCGGCGCCAAAAACTTGTTCACACAAAATCACGCAAGCGTACGTGGTCACAAGTAATATAAGATTAAGTTGAGTTCGTTCCCACAGAGACTAGTATATTTCAGATTATGTAACTTATGCAACAATGTATGATTATTATTCACTGCTAAGACAAATATCAAAGATGGGTTTGATTATCTAAATTAACTAACAAGAACAATTTAAGTAACTAAGAATTAATTAAACTAACGAGATTAAAACTGAGTTACTTATAAGAGATAAAACATGGGATCCTAACTTCATTAAATACTTCGTCTAGAGTTGATGCCTATCAATGCATGTGATGGTTATGATAATTGATCGGACAACACGAAACAAGTATACGAATACCAAACTACTCATTCATCCACAAAAGAGATAGAAGATGGGTAGACACCAATTATGTTTAGACCCTATATGTCTATAAGATTTGAAAACATAACGGTTTAAGCACAAGTTATCCATTGAGATCACATAGGGCAGCATAAGATGGTTAAAATTACGCTACAAATCATGATGTCAAAACATACATAATCCTATGCTAGCATGGCAAGTTCTAATCTTTAGATCCACTATCGCTTCAATAAAGATAAACAATTTAGATGTTAGCTACGCATCTAAAAACATTAAGCACAACCATACGAGGATATCAAGAATTCATCACACATAAATCTTTAAAGCAAACAAACTACTAAACTACATAGATAAATCCGTTAGAATCCCATGACAACGATTAGTTCATAATCGAACCACTCGTCACCATGGGATCTGATGAAAACATGGTAATAAACAAAGTCTGAATGAATACAATAATACTAGAGTAAAGAGTTAAGAAAACAAATCCTAAATACAGAGTATCGCCTAATTTAGAAGAATGCAAAGTAGATCTAGATCTCTGATAAGTGGATTTTATATCCACTTGAAGCATTCCATATCGGCTTAAATTGATTGTCTTGGACTCAAGTTTCTTGTAGTTTTGATGTGTTTTGCTTAATTGTGCAGGGTTGAAGAAATGTCGATTAAGGGTGAAGTTTCCGTCGTTTTGGAGTTGATTTATGATATGGAATGAAGAATGGAGGCTAATGTCAGCTACCAAGAAGTATACAAGTCAAGAAGGATTAAAGACGGAAGCTCATGCAAAAGGAACGGGAAGAAAAAGCTGAAAAACGAAGAAAAAATATTTCCAGCAGATTGCAGCCGAGCAGGGTGCGCCAACCTTGAGCAGTCTGCGCCAGAATGGAAGATTTTATGCAGAATGGAGCCGTGCAGACTGCTCCAATCTCGTGCAGGGTGCCCCAGAAGTCGCTGAAAAATTACAGTTTTGCCCTTTTTACGATTTTGGCCATATCTTGAGTTCTAGAAGTCCGTTTTGGACGATCTTACTGTCCACGCGAAGCTAACGAGATTCTCTATCATTTTAAAGTGATCCAGAGGTCCAATTACAGCTGGAACGGTCCAGAATTACTGAAGAAAAGGCAGCTACGAATTTTCCTTTAAAACAGAATCAGTTTAGGAAACGTAATTCCATTATAATTCTGTTTTGGTAGTCTTGTTGGACAAGACTTCTAGAGCCTATATAAACACATCAAACCCTTGTAAATTGTATCATCATATCTTGTACATAATATAGCTTAGAATTGCAAGGGAGAACAGGGGAGCAAGATTCAACGCTCGTGACAAGCAACGGATCTAGATCTACTTCATCTTTTGTATCATAGATTTGTTTTCTCAACTCTTTGTTTTATTAATATTATTACTTTCTTTCATATCTTGTCTTCTATCATGGTTTCACTTGATCCCATGATGACGTGAGGTTCAATTTCGAACTAATCGTTGTCATGGGATTCTAACGGATTTATTTATGGAGTTTAGTATCTTGATGCTTTAAAGATCTGTGTGTGGTGTATATCTGATATCCTCGTATGGTTGTGCTTTATGTGTTTAGATGCGTCATGAACATCTAATTTGTTAATCTCTTGTGAAGCGAGAGTGGATCTTGAGATTTAGAACTTGCCATGCTAGCATAGGATAGGTTGATGTTTTAACATCATGATTTGTGGCGTAAATAGAGATATTATGCTGCCCTATGTGATCTTAATAGACAACTTGTTCTTCAACCGTTATGTTTTCAAATCTTATAGAGATATAGGGTCTAAGCATAATTGGTGTCTATTCATCTTCTATCTCTTTTGTGGATGTATGTTTAGTTTGGTATTCGTATACTGAGAAGTAGCTTGTACTTGTTTCGTGTTGTCTGATCAGATATCATAACCATTGCATATAGAGATTAAAGGAGTCAGATCTAAGCAAAGTATTTAATGAAGTTAGGATCCCATGTGTAAGAACCCAGATTTTGGGTAGAATTAAAACTTTTTATTATGTAATAATATGGGAATGAATAGTGGTTATGACTGCGATGTAACGACTGTCTATTTAATGAATGGAATGGATTTGGATTCAATTATTATATGTCATGCAGAATACCCTTGGTTGACAACATAGATAAGAATGATCTATCTCCTAAGAATATGAGAAGATTACTCCAAGAAAGATTATTCTTGTGTCATCCAAATCAATATCTATTATAAGCCCAGCAGTTCCGTAGAAAGGTTAAGGAACACTCGAGGGCGAACCAGGTTCATTTTCCTAACTATAGGAATTAAATAAAAATAAGTGATGAATAGTGATTTTGGTGGAATTTGGAATATTATTATAATAATGTTATACCCGGTATTCGGAACGGATTTTCTGAGTTCGTATTAGTGATCCAGGAGGAAAATAAGTGTATGTAAAAGCTGTCGGATTCAGAAAAAGAGCACTTTTATTTTCTCCGAGATTTCCCTGGACACTGCCAGACTTAAGGATTTATTAAAAGGGATTTAAGGAAATTAAATTCAAGAGGTATTAAGTAAGATGAAGAATAGTATTAGAATTATTAAGAAGGTTTTCGGTAAAACCCTAACTAGAAACGAATGAGTTATTCCATCGAACGATCAATGAATTGAGCAATAAACGGACAAAGAGCAAGCAATGAGCTAAGATGCATGCATGTGCAAGTGGATATGACCAAGTGACCAAGTAGTTACAAGGTAACTAGCATACTTAGAAAACAAACCAAGTATTTAGCTTAATTACATCACCAACACCATAAACAACCAACACTTGTTCAATTGATGACTTAAGCTTAGTGATGCCATCACTTTTGGAAGATAAGATGCATCCATCAAAATATCTAGCATTATTGTTATTTCACTTTATGCAAGAGTAATCAAGAAGCCAAGCTAGTTCTCTCCCCCATTTTCTTTTTTTCCAGCAGTTCAGATTTCTAGAGCAGGGGGTCTTTCCGATTTTTTTTCACCCAGTTATACTCATCTAAAAATCATGAAAAAAATCATGAAGCTTCTACACATCAAGATAAAGTTGTGGATTTAATTTCATAATTTTTGAAGATCGTTTGAATGGTCAAATAAATTCGAGAAATCGCTCTGTTTTTCCTCTTCAAGATAGTCCCTTCGAATTTTTGAACTTTTGAGATTTCAAAATCCAACTTCCACTCTTTGTTTGATCTCCAAATTTTTATCCTAGATCCTATATTTCATAAAAATGATACCCTAAAAATCTTAGCCTCAAACACCACTTTTTCCATTTTCAATAAAATCATCAAAGTGGAGGGTGAATAGTAACCTCAAGAACAAAATTCTTAGATCTTGTTTTTTTTGATGATCCAAGCATGGTTAAGGATAGGCACGGACTATACAAGGCTTAGCAAGGGCTTTAACACTCTCCAAGGAAGGTATAAACCTCATGAACCCTAGATCTTACTTTGAGTATATGCTTGTTCTTGATGGATTTACACTTAGTTATGTTATTAGTAAGTTATAAGCACGATTATAAGCATGATTAAGATTGGGTTTTGATAAATGTTAAAAATAGCTTAGATGAACGGAAAGGCATTGCTTGGCCTCAGTTCATGGTTATAAATCATGTATATGTTGTTCGGAGTAGATATCATGATTATTGGGAGTTTTGGAATTTGGTAAATATCCGATTTATAGCCGTCGTAATGCCGAAATTTCGTTAACCTTAAGAACACGAGTTTGACAGTAGGTATAAGTCACTGATTAGCTTCGATTTCTTCCATGACAAGCTAGATTATGTTATAGGCTTCGTTTTGATATAAAGATCGTATGAAATGGACTTACGGTTTAGGAGTTATGATTAAATTCGTAAAAGAGGTTCGAAACCGTAAACGAAAGTTCGTAACTGAAATTGGATTCCTTTAAGACTATGAAATCAGTGACGAATCTTGATAATTAAATATTAGAGGTAAAAAGGAAAGTGTGAGAGAAAACCACATGTCGAATGGATTATTTTCCGATTTTATAAAAATGTTCGAATCAAGGTTTAACGCGAACGAACCCCTTAAAAGTACGACATTGGTTATAACTTAGAAAACGGACGATAGAACTCGAGGTATAATCTTGATTCGTGAACGACCGACCTTAGAACTTATACGACTTAAGTATATACCAAGTATAAGCATGATGACATGTCTTGATAACGAGCGAATGTCGGATCGTATCGGTGATAAAAAGAGTTACACTAAAAGAGACGTAACGAGATGACTCGAAAACATGTTTCGATTTAAGTGGAGTTTATACTTAGCCTTTTAATAAGCGTTAAGTGGTTAATCTTAATTATTCTGATTGTTTATAGATTGTCGAGCTGACCCGGGACACAGTACCTTTACCCGTACCCGACTACCAGGCAAGTTTCCAATACCTTGGAACTGTTGTTGTGATAATATATATGATTGTTGTTATACATATGCCATAGCATGCATGTTTGTTTTCAAAGTATATTGGAATACTTGTTCCCTGAATTGATATTGGCTTATAGACTGGATACGAATTATCAGTTATAAGCAGGATTGTTTTGTTAAGACCCTTAGTGAAGGGCGTATGATATCCATTCTTTAATCATGAGACCGGGAGTCGGTATTTTGTGTTATATAGATAGTCGTGGAAACCCGGAGGGATTCCAGCGACAGAATAGTATTCATTTTGAGAAATGTTATTATTAAACATTATTTATATTTCCATAAAAGTATCAAATACTTGGAAATCTTTCGAGAAATGTTATTTGAGTATTATCTCAGTCGAGAAATATTAAATGAATATTATTTTTGAATATTCATTAGAGTTTGATTATTAATGAATAATTACTTTGATATTCATTGGAAATTTATTCATTAAATGAATATCACTTTCGGATATTCATTTAAGTTTTATCTAATTGATAAATATTATTTCAAAAGTATCCTTTGGAAGTTCTAATTACTCAAGGAATATTATTTCGAATATTAAGGTTTTGATTATTAAATGAATATCATTTGGATATTTACTTAGAATATTATTTATTAAATGAATATTATTTGGATATTCATTTAGAATATTATTTGTTTAATGAATATCGATTGAATATTCATTTGGAATTTATTTATTAAATGAATATTATTTTGAATATTCATTTAAGGTTTTATGTACTTGATGAATATTATGTTAAAATATTTATTTGAGGTTCTATTTACTTAAGGAATATTGCTTCGAATATTCCTTTAAAGTTTTGATTACGAAAAGAATATTATTTAATAAATGGATATTATTTTCAAATATTCATTTAAGGTTTGATTTATTTAGTGAATATTATTTTAAAATATTTATTTGAGTTTATTTAATTAATGAATATTATATTGAATATTCATTTAAAGAAGAGAGTTATTTAGTAAATGATTCTATATATTTATTCGAGGATTACTGACGAGCAATATTATGATTTAATCATATTTCTTAATTATTATTGATTTAATAAATATTCTTGGAATATTTATTTAAATTCGTTTTACAATGATTTATATTATTCAAAGATTATCTTTCACCTTCAGATATGGTGTAAAAATATTTCGGAGTCTGTTATGACTATTTTATCAAGGGGAGGTTTCCAAAAACTCTATTTTCATTTAAATCTATCTTATAAGAAGATTTAAATACTCGCTCAACTTCCAAAAATATATGAGGGGACCTCACTTGAGAGATGTTATTTATTGGGCTGCCCGGTCCTATACTTGCTAAACTATCTTGTCACTCATATCTTGATTCTTTCAAACATCGATATGAATCTGTTTGGTTACCTCCTCAACGCTCGAGGGGTAAGAATTGATGGAACAAGTTTATATCCATTAACAAGCATCAGCTTGGGAAGTATTGGTGAATTTTCCTTTCCAACTAGATACGACTACTTTGTGGAGTCCTGTCAACAAGTAAAATACTTGGGGAAAGGGGGAGGAACTTTACGTTCAAAGTTATGGATGTGAAATGAACTAGGAGATGCGTAAGTGACCCAGTGGCGCCGGTCCAGCAAATGGCCCAACCGTTGGCCGGGGGGTTCCAGAGGGCGGTAGACAAGTAAATCCGTCGGTGCTTCCTTCTACATGTAGTAAACAAGAGGTGGGGAGCATAACATGCGACTGATCATCGTGTAAATGCTATGTCTCCTGGCGCGTCAAACTCCAGTATTAGTTCATCTCTCAATGTTGGAAAATTCCCTGCAACCTTATCATTATTGGCAGGTTTGAAAAGTGTTTGAACTGGAATTGCAATATTCTTCCTGCAAGTTCCTCTATTATAAAAGTTGATAATATCTGGCTCATCTTTGACATAGCAGATATTTATTAAAAACAAATATATTTTGAGTTACAATGTAACTTCATCTCATACCTTATATTGGTACTACATCGTTAATGCATGGCATATGGTTTCAAAGATATTTGGACTGCTATATATTATCACTGTTCAATTATATTTTTGGTGGGCTATTGCTCACCCTTGCTTTATTTATTTATATCACAACAACAGCTAGATCAGATGGCCACGCAAGGCATGCCCAACATAAGCAGGTGTCAGCCGTCAGAGGATTAACCGATGAGGTCATAGCTACCATTGCTGAGGATGCAGCTTCTGGTAGGCTAGTTGTTAGCATTTGATCCTCTAATGTTTTTATATATATGGCATATATCAATGGATGGCAAAGAGCATGTAATTGTAAAATTGTAATTTCCTTGGGTTGTAAGAACTCAAGCTTGTGATTAATAATATTGACGATTACTCTGATTTCATCTCTGGGACTATAACGGGTGTGTTTTATGTTGTTGTTTTGGGTCACAAGGTTGTAATTTAGATTATGTTGGTTTTGTGGTTGGATATCGAGACCGTAACGACCAGATCCCTGACCCCGGATCTGGGGGTGTTACAGAAATGGTATCAGAGAGAGCGTTATATATCCCAGAGATGATGCGACGTTAAAACAATAAATTCACTAAGATAATAAGAACTCTTGCCAAGTTCATAGTCAGACTACTTAATGTAGTATTGACATATAAAACCCTTATGGGAACTATTAAGTATCATGATAGTAACTTAGCTCGTCCTCGTGCCGACTAAGTAAGGCGATAGACCTTGAGGTGTATGAGCAGTAACACAATGATGCTTGGTTTGATGCTGAAGGTCAGATGGTGGATTCGATAGAGTACCCTACTGAGGACCCGGAAGAGGTCCCATCAGAGGAGGAAAATATTGATAAGTATAAGGACTTTACCCTTAAGGAAATGAGGGCTACAGCCAAAGAACTTGTAGGAGTTAAGGTATAGTGCTCAGAAAAGTGAGCATAAAGAGCTGAGATATTATTAAGAGAATTAAAGAGGCATATTGGATTCATAGCCGGACTACCGAATGAAGTGCCAGCAAGTAAGATGGATTTGAGGAATTACTCAAGATCTTAAGTAAGGATAGATAAGAATCCTTAGAGACTTTCAGATCAGAGGGAAAAGAGTGAGAATGATGCATGATTATCAAAGGCATCAATATATGTCAGGGAGCAGAGTCTCCAGGAGTAGTTGAGATAGAGGTAACAAGTGCCACATTATTTGATAAATGGATCAGTGTGAATCTTATTAATGATAATTCGCCATGAGAAGGCAGATTTCATAGGTTATAATTTATAAAGTCAAACTGAGATTGAGGAGGTGGTTTGGTCCAAGGAAATGTCCATTTTATGAATGGATCAACTTAGAAAATAAAGACATTGGAAAGTGATGGCCTGAATGGATAAAGAATATAAGGAAGTAGTAAGTGAGACAATGATCTCAGAACCTACAAGAGGAGAAGGCCAGTGAGTCTGTGATAAATTAGTAATAAGACTATCAGTAGGAACCAATTATAAGTTCAGATCAATCCAGTGAAATGATGAACCAGAAACAGTAGATGCATGTGATTCAGAAGAATATTAAATTCTTTCTTTTCCTTGAATGGATTATGGTAGTTACCTTAAGTTTATTCTGACACTGAATCATAAATGGATTAGGCAAGGCGATCAATGGTTGAGATGTAATTGAGAATGCTTTTAGATGCAACCTGAAAGAACAGGTGTAGGACATGTTCTCGAAATAAGAGTTTTGGCAAAATGAAGTCCAGCAATAGGACACATGATCATTAAGAGTAGTGTTGGTCGGCCCTACCAAGTTAAAGACAGTTTCAAATGGAGATTGGCCAACCACACTGGCTAAGGTGAGAAATTTCATAAAATTCACAAGGTATTACCAAAGATTTGCTCAGGACTTTACAGAAAGTGTAGTCCCGTAACCCGACTTATTGTAAGGATAAAAGTTTGAATGGACAAGATAAATGGGGGAAAATCTTCCTAGAGCTAAAAGATGAAATTGGTGACGACCCAGCGCTGGCGTCGCCTAAATGAAAGAAGGTGAATTTTGTAATATGTTATGATACATCTCATATAGAGTTAGGCATTGTGCTTATGTAGCATGGCAGTGTAACTTTGAATGCATTTGAACAACAGGGTTACCAGATTCGGACGGCCTTGGTAGTACAAATTTTGGGGAACGACTAACTCCGAAGGTAGCGTTCCTTCTGAAACTAGTTGTTAGGTAGACCGGTATTCGGTAGTATCGACTATTAGGACGAACATGTACCGGGAAGATGTTGTATGTTTCAGTTTGGAAACTTTGATTTCCCTTATAGGGGAGGGATATATATTTGGTTTCTTTCCAACAGTTAAACTCCCAACTTTATGTCAATCATTTCGTTATTATAACTGTTTATGGTTCCACCCGCTTGGATGTTCCTAGAAATATTCTTCGGTTATCGAAATGGATCTTCTTAATGTTACCAGTAGGTGGATAGATTGACTGAAATTTCCCTAATCCTGGAAAGGAATTCGACGAATTTTGGCAAACCTTGTCTTTCTGATTATCAAAAGACGTCATTGAAGAGAATGGAAATTGGAGCGAACCCTGTGGATTGGTTAAAGTAGCCGCTATACAGGTGGGTAGACATACCCCGATTATTACAGTTGAATGTAGGGATAAAATTACGAAGTTGAATGTAATTAAGAAACAAGCCGGACTGGGAAATTCTGGGATTGACTTAAATGAAAAGGTTGTTATGCCAGAAGTGTTAAGCTTTGGTGGTACGTGAAATTGATAAGAGAAGTTGAAATGATAAAAATAAAGGAAAGGTGACCGGAGACGGTACCGAGAAGTCAAGTGAGACTTATATGGAGTAAAATTTTGAAAAGATCAAAAGGTATCAAAGAAGAAGACACTATGTCGGTAATTGCTAGAAAAGTAATGATAGTAACTAAACTCACATATTTTAGCGTGGCCAGTTGGGGCCAAGTCACTAAGGATTGTCAAGTGACTAATCCAGCAATGTAAGGACAAAGCGGGGTGCTTCTAACAAAATGCCAACCGCAAGAACTTTTGATGAAGAATGAATTGAGATACATAATGATGGATTTTATAAATACCATGGATGTGTTGGGAATGAGGATGGTGACCAGTAAAGGTTATGAGGATTGTCAGAGATGGTGCAGTATGATGCATAAATGTTATCTGAAGCTTAGTGCCCTCAAAGAGAGCATTAGGCACTAAGAGATTCACGTTGAACACGACCAATATCTTCCAGAACATCCTTGCTACCATTACCAAGTTCTGTAAGAAAGACAGATAGACATACGTTGTCTTTTGGGAAAGTCATATAGACTGACATTCGTTTGAAAGGAGAGGTAACATTAAGCTACCTATAGATTATCAAGATTGGAATAATTGAAAAGAGACCCTTATTATGGGTATATGATTGCCAAGTACAGGATGTAAGTATTCCTTGAAAATGGAATTGAGGATAGAATGCCCATAAATTAATACGAACCCTGGGGGATGCACAAAGGATAGCACCACCCCTAACAATAGGCACTGTGAAATCAGACGATATAATTTGAATCGACCAAGGTATCAATAACCTATAAGGATTTGTGAAAAGGAGTCTCGAAAAGTACATAAACAGAATTGTTGTAAGATTGATTAATAATGTTTGATATACCCTGTAACCAGAAGATACAGGAAGAATGATGAGGATGACCTAAGGAACCCTATAAGGGAAGAGGTAATGTTCCGAACTTCAGAAAGGGAAGTTTGGTAGGGAATGTATGACATAGTAACAATAAGACCAGAGGAAGTATGTGTGAAATCATGAGAAAGTATGGATTGAACCAATAAGGTTGAGATTATCCTAAAACAAGAAGGGATTTAAGTAAGGAAATATCCTAGGTATGATTGGGAATACTGGTAGTAGAGTTCACACTAGAAAGGTGGAAGCAATGACTTTTGGAAAAGACTGATAGATGCTTTCTCTCATTCAGCAGAATTTAAGGGAGAATGCTTCCACCCTGAGTTGGAATAGATCCAGAAAACATTGATCCCAAGAAATTATTATAATCAGGAAAGGCCAACGAGGTGGCCGACACCTTAAGTATAGGGGGGTAAGTATAAATGCTCATACCAAAGAAATAGAATGATTATGTAAGGACCTTGATGGTCATAATGTGGTAGAGGAAGTTACATTCCGTCTAATGATTTTGCCAGAGTCAACTATAAGAATAGTTTAAGTAAAGATTCGATTCCTGATGTTGCCAGTAGCACATTACCAACATTATGAGGCTCTACGACAGGCCAGACCAAATTCCCCAAGAGACTCGCCTTTCCTTTGGAAAGAGTGGGGAGAAGTTAAGTAACAAGGAATTGGTAGTAGATGACCAGAAACAGAGATAGTACAAATACTGATAAACTAAATGGCATGATGATGAATGACAAGCAAGTTTATGTTGGTGTAATTCTATGCAAACAAGCAAGAGAATTATGAGGTTGGCAAACGATTAAGCAAACCGATAAGCTTTTAGTCTTCTACCGAAGATGTATGATTAATAATCTCACCAGCCTATTCCAGCTGCGATGCTGGAAGCTTTCCTACAATTTTATCTGCTTCATGTAATATCTACATCAAGTTCAGGAAGCGTTCCTTATGGATAGGAAATAGTGATTATTTTGTTTTCCTAGAGGATCTTGAATTGATAATTATGATGCTTAGTTATTAAAGCACTACGTAAACGATAAGCGATGGTGATCCTTCTGAGAAATTAGGTGGTAACGACTGTGGAAATGTCGAAGTGAATCTAAGTTAGAGAAATCATCCAGGTTTATTTCGGATGGTGTAATTTCTGGATCGACGGGATATTTGAAATGAAGGATTAGGTTATGATGGTTCATAAAATGATTATAGTAGAAATAAAGACAAGAGACTGATAGAATTGGGAATTAATAAGAGAGTCAGGTAGGCAGACTCACGTGAAGCTCCAGTAATGAAGCGAGAAGAGTATGGAATTGGCAAGGTAAGGGTATTGGCCAAAACAGAAAGTTGGAATTAGGAGCATGAATGACATACAAATTGACTCCTTTTAAGTTTGGAAAATCCGAGGAAATATGGAATAGTTTGATTGAGTAATAAAAGAGACTCATGGAATGAGAAAGTGAAATCTAGATGGTTGAACAAAGGAAAGTTTGACCACAAACGTGCCACGTATATTGAATAAAGGTAACACGCGTTTCCCTAATAAGGTGACGGTGGAGTTCAATAACAGAAGTGAATGAGAACTAGATGATAAGATGGATGTGATTGATAAAGAAAATAATGGGAAATAATTATGGAATGTGAAGCAAGAAATGTTATGAATGGATTGACGAATGGGTTTTTCCTAACGAGCACTCGGAATGACAACCTGATGGTGTTAGAATTATGAATATGAAATGGCCAGTGTCGTGGCGTGAAATGCCAGTAATAATAATGTCAAGCGAGAAATCCAAGATTTTAACCTGAGAGGTTGAAGGATTTTCCAAAAGTAAGAGATGCTAATATCAAACAAGAGTATAGGTCCATAGAATGATGGGCAGAACAGCAAGGACATGTGATATCTGAGATTACGAAAAAGTGGAATTTGATACGAATATGATTATTTCTCTTCTCTAATAACCCTCTATAGTTCAGAGGTAAATTCTAAGTATGATATTTTGACAATCATGAAAACTTTCTTATATGATTCCTTGGAATTCGTTCTTTTCTTCTCCCTTATTTATCTTCTTCTAAATTGAGAAGAACAACCCTTTAAGGAGGGGAGGTAATACTACGTGACTCTCTGTCTGTGTGATAGGAGTCTAAGTGGAATGCCATTAATTGTTTAATTGCTTGTCAAGTACTAAAGGCTGGCCCCCTTCTGTACTAGCTATGCAATATAACAAATGTTCATTGATCACAGTGATCTCTCGATAAATTCTT
The DNA here is from genome assembly GCA_037693485.1 of Kitagawia praeruptora. Classification (NCBI taxonomy): domain Eukaryota; kingdom Viridiplantae; phylum Streptophyta; class Magnoliopsida; order Apiales; family Apiaceae; genus Kitagawia; species Kitagawia praeruptora. The sequence goes on from CM075349.1 coordinate 2,047,056, forward strand.
TTTCACCTAAATATATATACATCGAGATTGCGAAGATTAAAGCGATCAGGAAATTGCAAAAAATTACGAGTGAGGTTATCTCCCAAATTCATAGCACGTTAGTGATACCGAAGTCACTGCACGTACCAATAAGGTTAATAGTATAAGAACGGACAAGAGCGTATGCCGGATGATGTGTTATGCGAAGGTATCAAAGAATTGGTAGAACGGATAAAGGGTGTATTGTAACACCAGTACGATGCGCTTTAGAAAGATTGGAATGTGTAAGGATCGACCAGAAAACTGGAAAGCAAACTAACCACCAAGTACCCAATTGTCTTCTACCTGATTCCGGGACGGAATCCTTTTAAGGAGGGGAGACTGTAAGAACCCAGATTTTGGGTAGAATTAAAACTTTTTATTATGTAATAATATGGGAATGAATAGTGGTTATGACTGCGATGTAACGACTGTCTATTTAATGAATGGAATGGATTTGGATTCAATTATTATATGTCATGCAGAATACCCTTGGTTGACAACATAGATAAGAATGATCTATCTCCTAAGAATATGAGAAGATTACTCCAAGAAAGATTATTCTTGTGTCATCCAAATCAATATCTATTATAAGCCCAGCAGTTCCGTAGAAAGGTTAAGGAACACTCGAGGGCGAACCAGGTTCATTTTCCTAACTATAGGAATTAAATAAAAATAAGTGATGAATAGTGATTTTGGTGGAATTTGGAATATTATTATAATAATGTTATACCCGGTATTCGGAACGGATTTTCTGAGTTCGTATTAGTGATCCAGGAGGAAAATAAGTGTATGTAAAAGCTGTCGGATTCAGAAAAAGAGCACTTTTATTTTCTCCGAGATTTCCCTGGACACTGCCAGACTTAAGGATTTATTAAAAGGGATTTAAGGAAATTAAATTCAAGAGGTATTAAGTAAGATGAAGAATAGTATTAGAATTATTAAGAAGGTTTTCGGTAAAACCCTAACTAGAAACGAATGAGTTATTCCATCGAACGATCAATGAATTGAGCAATAAACGGACAAAGAGCAAGCAATGAGCTAAGATGCATGCATGTGCAAGTGGATATGACCAAGTGACCAAGTAGTTACAAGGTAACTAGCATACTTAGAAAACAAACCAAGTATTTAGCTTAATTACATCACCAACACCATAAACAACCAACACTTGTTCAATTGATGACTTAAGCTTAGTGATGCCATCACTTTTGGAAGATAAGATGCATCCATCAAAATATCTAGCATTATTGTTATTTCACTTTATGCAAGAGTAATCAAGAAGCCAAGCTAGTTCTCTCCCCCATTTTCTTTTTTTCCAGCAGTTCAGATTTCTAGAGCAGGGGGTCTTTCCGATTTTTTTTCACCCAGTTATACTCATCTAAAAATCATGAAAAAAATCATGAAGCTTCTACACATCAAGATAAAGTTGTGGATTTAATTTCATAATTTTTGAAGATCGTTTGAATGGTCAAATAAATTCGAGAAATCGCTCTGTTTTTCCTCTTCAAGATAGTCCCTTCGAATTTTTGAACTTTTGAGATTTCAAAATCCAACTTCCACTCTTTGTTTGATCTCCAAATTTTTATCCTAGATCCTATATTTCATAAAAATGATACCCTAAAAATCTTAGCCTCAAACACCACTTTTTCCATTTTCAATAAAATCATCAAAGTGGAGGGTGAATAGTAACCTCAAGAACAAAATTCTTAGATCTTGTTTTTTTTGATGATCCAAGCATGGTTAAGGATAGGCACGGACTATACAAGGCTTAGCAAGGGCTTTAACACTCTCCAAGGAAGGTATAAACCTCATGAACCCTAGATCTTACTTTGAGTATATGCTTGTTCTTGATGGATTTACACTTAGTTATGTTATTAGTAAGTTATAAGCACGATTATAAGCATGATTAAGATTGGGTTTTGATAAATGTTAAAAATAGCTTAGATGAACGGAAAGGCATTGCTTGGCCTCAGTTCATGGTTATAAATCATGTATATGTTGTTCGGAGTAGATATCATGATTATTGGGAGTTTTGGAATTTGGTAAATATCCGATTTATAGCCGTCGTAATGCCGAAATTTCGTTAACCTTAAGAACACGAGTTTGACAGTAGGTATAAGTCACTGATTAGCTTCGATTTCTTCCATGACAAGCTAGATTATGTTATAGGCTTCGTTTTGATATAAAGATCGTATGAAATGGACTTACGGTTTAGGAGTTATGATTAAATTCGTAAAAGAGGTTCGAAACCGTAAACGAAAGTTCGTAACTGAAATTGGATTCCTTTAAGACTATGAAATCAGTGACGAATCTTGATAATTAAATATTAGAGGTAAAAAGGAAAGTGTGAGAGAAAACCACATGTCGAATGGATTATTTTCCGATTTTATAAAAATGTTCGAATCAAGGTTTAACGCGAACGAACCCCTTAAAAGTACGACATTGGCTATAACTTAGAAAACGGACGATAGAACTCGAGGTATAATCTTGATTCGTGAACGACCGACCTTAGAACTTATACGACTTAAGTATATACCAAGTATAAGCATGATGACATGTCTTGATAACGAGCGAATGTCGGATCGTATCGGTGATAAAAAGAGTTACACTAAAAGAGACGTAACGAGATGACTCGAAAACATGTTTCGATTTAAGTGGAGTTTATACTTAGCCTTTTAATAAGCGTTAAGTGGTTAATCTTAATTATTCTGATTGTTTATAGATTGTCGAGCTGACCCGGGACACAGTACCTTTACCCGTACCCGACTACCAGGCAAGTTTCCAATACCTTGGAACTGTTGTTGTGATAATATATATGATTGTTGTTATACATATGCCATAGCATGCATGTTTGTTTTCAAAGTATATTGGAATACTTGTTCCCTGAATTGATATTGGCTTATAGACTGGATACGAATTATCAGTTATAAGCAGGATTGTTTTGTTAAGACCCTTAGTGAAGGGCGTATGATATCCATTCTTTAATCATGAGACCGGGAGTCGGTATTTTGTGTTATATAGATAGTCGTGGAAACCCGGAGGGATTCCAGCGACAGAATAGTATTCATTTTGAGAAATGTTATTATTAAACATTATTTATATTTCCATAAAAGTATCAAATACTTGGAAATCTTTCGAGAAATGTTATTTGAGTATTATCTCAGTCGAGAAATATTAAATGAATATTATTTTTGAATATTCATTAGAGTTTGATTATTAATGAATAATTACTTTGATATTCATTGGAAATTTATTCATTAAATGAATATCACTTTCGGATATTCATTTAAGTTTTATCTAATTGATAAATATTATTTCAAAAGTATCCTTTGGAAGTTCTAATTACTCAAGGAATATTATTTCGAATATTAAGGTTTTGATTATTAAATGAATATCATTTGGATATTTACTTAGAATATTATTTATTAAATGAATATTATTTGGATATTCATTTAGAATATTATTTGTTTAATGAATATCGATTGAATATTCATTTGGAATTTATTTATTAAATGAATATTATTTTGAATATTCATTTAAGGTTTTATGTACTTGATGAATATTATGTTAAAATATTTATTTGAGGTTCTATTTACTTAAGGAATATTGCTTCGAATATTCCTTTAAAGTTTTGATTACGAAAAGAATATTATTTAATAAATGGATATTATTTTCAAATATTCATTTAAGGTTTGATTTATTTAGTGAATATTATTTTAAAATATTTATTTGAGTTTATTTAATTAATGAATATTATATTGAATATTCATTTAAAGAAGAGAGTTATTTAGTAAATGATTCTATATATTTATTCGAGGATTACTGACGAGCAATATTATGATTTAATCATATTTCTTAATTATTATTGATTTAATAAATATTCTTGGAATATTTATTTAAATTCGTTTTACAATGATTTATATTATTCAAAGATTATCTTTCACCTTCAGATATGGTGTAAAAATATTTCGGAGTCTGTTATGACTATTTTATCAAGGGGAGGTTTCCAAAAACTCTATTTTCATTTAAATCTATCTTATAAGAAGATTTAAATACTCGCTCAACTTCCAAAAATATATGAGGGGACCTCACTTGAGAGATGTTATTTATTGGGCTGCCCGGTCCTATACTTGCTAAACTATCTTGTCACTCATATCTTGATTCTTTCAAACATCGATATGAATCTGTTTGGTTACCTCCTCAACGCTCGAGGGGTAAGAATTGATGGAACAAGTTTATATCCATTAACAAGCATCAGCTTGGGAAGTATTGGTGAATTTTCCTTTCCAACTAGATACGACTACTTTGTGGAGTCCTGTCAACAAGTAAAATACTTGGGGAAAGGGGGAGGAACTTTACGTTCAAAGTTATGGATGTGAAATGAACTAGGAGATGCGTAAGTGACCCAGTGGCGCCGGTCCAGCAAATGGCCCAACCGTTGGCCGGGGGGTTCCAGAGGGCGGTAGACAAGTAAATCCGTCGGTGCTTCCTTCTACATGTAGTAAACAAGAGGTGGGGAGCATAACATGCGACTGATCATCGTGTAAATGCTATGTCTCCTGGCGCGTCAAACTCCAGTATTAGTTCATCTCTCAATGTTGGAAAATTCCCTGCAACCTTATCATTATTGGCAGGTTTGAAAAGTGTTTGAACTGGAATTGCAATATTCTTCCTGCAAGTTCCTCTATTATAAAAGTTGATAATATCTGGCTCATCTTTGACATAGCAGATATTTATTAAAAACAAATATATTTTGAGTTACAATGTAACTTCATCTCATACCTTATATTGGTACTACATCGTTAATGCATGGCATATGGTTTCAAAGATATTTGGACTGCTATATATTATCACTGTTCAATTATATTTTTGGTGGGCTATTGCTCACCCTTGCTTTATTTATTTATATCACAACAACAGCTAGATCAGATGGCCACGCAAGGCATGCCCAACATAAGCAGGTGTCAGCCGTCAGAGGATTAACCGATGAGGTCATAGCTACCATTGCTGAGGATGCAGCTTCTGGTAGGCTAGTTGTTAGCATTTGATCCTCTAATGTTTTTATATATATGGCATATATCAATGGATGGCAAAGAGCATGTAATTGTAAAATTGTAATTTCCTTGGGTTGTAAGAACTCAAGCTTGTGATTAATAATATTGACGATTACTCTGATTTCATCTCTGGGACTATAACGGGTGTGTTTTATGTTGTTGTTTTGGGTCACAAGGTTGTAATTTAGATTATGTTGGTTTTGTGGTTGGATATCGAGACCGTAACGACCAGATCCCTGACCCCGGATCTGGGGGTGTTACACCATGGTTTATCTTGCATAAGTAATTAGATTTTAATTATCATTAGTTAAGTAAATCTTAGTTTAATAGTTTGCATCTTAGTTTAATTTAGATAATCAAAAACCCATTATTGTTAATTGTCTTAGCAGTGCATAATAACCATACATTGTTGCATAGGTACAAAACTGAATTGAAACCATAACCAGATCTCTGTGGGAACGAACTCGACTTATATCTGTATTACTTGTGACCACGTACGCTTGCGTGATTTAGTCTAAACAAGTTTTTGGCGCCGCTGCCGGGGATCATCGGTGTTTTATTTTTGGTTTATGTGCTTGTCAATAGTGGTCGTTAGAGTTCACTGACTCGGATTTCTTTTTCTCATCTATTCTTGTAGTTCGTTGGTGTTTCAGGTACTTGCTAGAGAGCGTTGATGTTGAAGATGGATTTTCTAACTTACTATGGAGTTCAGCAGGTGGCTAGTGTTTGTGAGCTATGTGCGGGCGCACATGAGACGTATCAGTGCTGGAGCAACCAAGGTGGTCTTCAACAGCCTCAGCAATGTGAGCGGTGTTTGGGCGTTCGTGATCCCTCACAATATTGTTATTACGAAGGAGTTGATCCATATGTCACTTATGAGGAGCATCCATATTTTCAATATCATCCTCAACAGTATCAGCAAGATGTTCCAGATATGTCATATGTCACTTATGAGGAGCAACCATGTTTTCAATACCAGCCTCAACAGTACCAGCAAGATGTTCCAAACATGTCATATTACTTTGGTAGTGAAGAGTTTCAACATCAGCAACCTACTCCTACTTTTCAGTCAGATGAGGTTGTAACTATGGAGGAGCTTAGGATGTTTGAAAAGAGTAATGAGGAGTCTCTCAAATCTTTGGAGATACTAGTTGCTCGAGCTGTGAATGCCTTGGAACAAGAGAAACAGCAATTCATACTAGAGGCAATTCCAGAAAATAACGGTGACTTGGAGCAAGGTACTGCATGCATAATTGAGGAAGACAAATTCCAAGGTGAGGTGAGTGATCACAAGCCATGTGAGGAATTTGATCATGATAGTATGGTGGATGATTTGGAAGGGGCATTATTTGAGACAGACACTGATGAGCTACACAAATTTCAAGAATTGGTATGTGCGTACCAAAAGGACACTGATGAGCTACACAAATTTCAAGAATTGGTATGTGCGTACCAAGATGCTGATGAACATGGGAAAGATGCAGATCTTCTACTTGTCTCAGAGTATAAAGATGGAGGTAGCGCATCAGAGCCAATGGAGGAAGTTCTCTTTGAGGAACCAAAGGCTTCAGCAACTTACATTTACCCTCCTCCATTATATTCAAGCGTAGCCCGCGAATGTGTGTTGTTCTACAAATTGACAGATTTTGGGTCAACAGATGAAGGCATTGGAATAGGACATAGTTGTTACACGAATAGGCCAAGCGAGGAGAAGTGGCGGAAAGTGTGTCGCCGTGATGACGATGAAGTTTCGCGAAGAGATGACCAGGCAAACTATTATCATCCTTAATGAAGGCTTGGAAGTAACGTCAAGCTATTGACGTTAAAGAAGCGCTTCGTGGGAGGCAACCCACGCTTTTCGGCAATTTTATTTAGGTATGTTTTCTACTATCCCTTGTATTACTTTCCATTCAATGCGGACATTGAATATTTTAAGTTTGGGGGTGGTTTGGCGGATTAGTAGTTGTTGTATTATTTGTTCATGTAGGATTTCATGCTTTGCATATTAGTAGTAGTAAATTATGCATATATGTTTGTGTTATCTACGTTGTTTCATATAGGACATTCTGTTTTTATGTTCGTATATAATGTGAGTTCATAATAGTTGCATTTGCACCCATGCTTGATAGGAATTTTGTGTTGTTGACGCTTTTGATTGAGAAGTGATATGCTTTGTTCTTGTGCACACACATACACTAGTAAGTTGAAGCTAGTAGACTTATTGAATGTTGTAAGTGATTAGAAGGACATGAATATGTGCAAGATGATTTAGTTTGCATGCTCTGAATACAAGTCGGTGCATTAGAGAGATTTTTTGTTTGGGATTGAGTATGTTTTTCCACCAAGTGAGCTTTTGAGCCTTATTGCATATTTGCAATTTATTCGTTTGCTTGAGTGTCCACGGATTGTTTGCATTGCTAGCAGTTGTTTGAGGTCTTTCTTGAAACACATGACATTATTTGAGGATTAAAATGATAAAGGCATTTAGGAATAACCACATATTTTCCCATATTACCACACCATATTTACATGATCAATTAGTAACCCGTTGAGCTTAATCCTATTTTTCGATGACATACCACATTACTTGCCTAGACCTTTTCTTGTATTGGCCTTACATTAATTTGAACCCACATTGTCAAAGGCTAGTAGAGTGCTTAAGGGAGTAATAAGGTGTGCAAGGAGGGGTTATTGTTGGTCTTACTTTTGGGGGAAATATTGAAAATTGGGTTTGTTTACTTGATAGTCGGCATATGTAATAAATTCATGGGATCATTGTTATTGTTTATATTATTGTTTGTGTTATATTTAGCTCTCGAGAGAAAAAAAGAGAAAAAAAAAAAGAGAAAAAAAAAAGAAAAAAAATATATATTATGAGAGCATATTTGTGTTTGTTGTGATCCTACTTTAGTCGACTAGTCGAGTGTTTGTTTTAGTAAAAATTATGTGGGGGAAAATAGGGTGTTGTGTATGATTTATTATAGTTCCTACTAGCTTTTGACACTTCACCAGATTTGGCTTATTTGACATACCTTGTCCCTAGCCCCGTTACAACCCAAATAAAGACCTTTTGATTATCGTCATTGATGTATGTTGTGTTAAGAGTTAGATTGATACCAAATGTCAAGCATGTTTATGATTTTGTTGGAATTGAGTGATACACTTACCCTTGTTCTTGAGTGAATATTCTTTTGTGAGTGGATTGTGAGTGTTTGCTTGTTTTTGCGTATGAGATCCCGAGTTTTGTCTCAAAGATGTACTCTTGTAGGCTTAGCATGATTACTAACTTATTCTTACACTTGACATGGACTTGTGAGAACTTATGCATGTTTATTGAGTAGACTATGTGAATACTTGCACTTTCGACACCAAGACATTGCGTATTTACTTTGATTCTTAAGTTGATATGGCATGAGAGGATTTGAAGGTATGGTAGGATATTAGTACTAGATTAGTTGCATTCATGCATTGAATTGCATTAGGTTACATGGATTTTGTGGGTACATTCGCTATAGGCCCTCACGAGACCTTACTCGTCCACTAGGGCTGCCTAGGGGTTTAAAGGGCTTGTTGCATATGCCAAATGCAACCGTGATCACCTACGGAAGTGGTACTAATTAGTTAGTTGTAATTGTTAATGCTTGAGGACAAGCATCGGTTTAAGTTTGGGGGTGTGATAAGTGGATTTTATATCCACTTGAAGCATTCCATATCGGCTTAAATTGATTGTCTTGGACTCAAGTTTCTTGTAGTTTTGATGTGTTTTGCTTAATTGTGCAGGGTTGAAGAAATGTCGATTAAGGGTGAAGTTTCCATCATTTTGGAGTTGATTTATGATATGGAATGAAGAATGGAGGCTAATGTCAGCTACCAAGAAGTATACAAGTCAAGAAGGATTAAAGACGGAAGCTCATGCAAAAGGAACGGGAAGAAAAAGCTGAAAAACGAAGAAAAAATATTTCCAGCAGATTGCAGCCGAGCAGGGTGCGCCAACCTTGAGCAGTCTGCGCCAGAATGGAAGATTTTATGCAGAATGGAGCCGTGCAGACTGCTCCAATCTCGTGCAGGGTGCCCCAGAAGTCGCTGAAAAATTACAGTTTTGCCCTTTTTACGATTTTGGCCATATCTTGAGTTCTAGAAGTCCGTTTTGGACGATCTTACTGTCCACGCGAAGCTAACGAGATTCTCTATCATTCTAAAGTGATCCAGAGGTCCAATTACAGCTGGAACGGTCCAGAATTACTGAAGAAAAGGCAGCTACGAATTTTCCTTTAAAATAGAATCAGCTTAGGAAACGTAATTCCATTATAATTCTGTTTTGGTAGTCTTGTTGGACAAGACTTCTAGAGCCTATATAAACACATCAAACCCTTGTAAATTGTATCATCATATCTTGTACATAATATAGCTTAGAATTGCAAGGGAGAACAGGGGAGCAAGATTCAACGCTCGTGACAAGCAACGGATCTAGATCTACTTCATCTTTTGTATCATAGATTTGTTTTCTCAACTCTTTGTTTTATTAATATTATTACTTTCTTTCATATCTTGTCTTCTATCATGGTTTCACTTGATCCCATCATGACGAGAGGTTCAATTTCGAACTAATCGTTGTCATGGGATTCTAACGGATTTATATATGGAGTTTAGTATCTTGATGCTTTAAAGATCTGTGTGTGGTGTATATCTGATATCCTCGTATGGTTGTGCTTTATGTGTTTAGATGCGTCATGAACATCTAATTTGTTAATCTCTTGTGAAGCGAGAGTGGATCTTGAGATTTAGAACTTGCCATGCTAGCATAGGATAGGTTGATGTTTTAACATCATGATTTGTGGCGTAAATAGAGATATTATGCTGCCCTATGTGATCTTAATAGACAACTTGTTCTTCAACCGTTATGTTTTCAAATCTTATAGAGATATAGGGTCTAAGCATAATTGGTGTCTATTCATCTTCTATCTCTTTTGTGGATGTATGTTTAGTTTGGTATTCGTATACTGAGAAGTAGCGTGTACTTGTTTCGTGTTGTCTGATCAGATATCATAACCATTGCATATAGAGATTAAAGGAGTCAGATCTAAGCAAAGTATTTAATGAAGTTAGGATCCCATGGTTTATCTTGCATAAGTAATTAGATTTTAATTATCATTAGTTAAGTAAATCTTAGTTTAATAGTTTGCATCTTAGTTTAATTTAGATAATCAAAAACCCATTATTGTTAATTGTCTTAGCAGTGCATAATAACCATACATTGTTGCATAGGTACAAAACTGAATTGAAACCATAACCAGATCTCTGTGGGAACGAACTCGACTTATATCTGTATTACTTGTGACCACGTACGCTTGCGTGATTTAGTCTAAACAATCTCCGAATGCTGTCACGATCTTCCGGGAAATCGTCTCTAAGTCTGAATCTCTATCTATGGCTCTCTCTGTGTTATTTTGAATGTCCCTCTTCTTTTCTGATGATAGGGCGTGTTTTTATAGGCCACCGAAGTCTTGTCCTTCAAGAAACGTCCCAAAAATACAATTTAAATTGAAATCAGGAAAGTTCCACCGACAGACCGCGCAGCTGCTCTCTCCTGGCGCGCGTCTGCGCTTCCCGCATGCCTCCCCCGTGCAGCTGCGCCCTCTATACGCGCAGCTGCCCTCCTTGCTTCTGCCGGTTGCTGATTTTTTCTGATTTTCTTCGTTTTTCCTCCGTTAGTCTTCGTTTATCTTGCGAGTTGTAAATCTTTGCTTCTTGAACTCAAATCCACCATAAAATATGTAATTAATATCTTCCAATCTCAATATAGTAACCCTGCACAATCTCACTAAAATGAATCAAAAACACGACATACTTGAGGCCAAGTTAATCAATTTAAGCCGAAACGAAGCGTTCCAAGTGGATATAAAATCCACTTATCAATAATTAATTAAATACAGAAACTAAATTAACATAGCAAGTGGGCATATAACAAGATATGCAATTAAAACAAGAAACATAATATAAACATAAATTAGAAAATTGGGGGATTAGGGTTTCAAGAGCACTTACAGGCAAGGGATGTCTGAGACGTTGATGGTCCACTTCTCTCTCTCTCTTGTAAAAGATTAGGCCATAACCTAAAGCCATAAACAAATTGCCAAATCAACATTCAAGTTTACATACAAATAAACTAAAGCTATACAACTTTACAAATCTCCAATTGAAAACATTCAAGCATTCAACCTAAACATGGAAGCTATACAAACAACTAAACATTCAATTTAAGAACAAATTAAAAAATTAGGGTTTCGAGCTCAAAAATCCCCAATTGAAAACTAAATCGAACTAATTGAAATCAAACACAAGCTTAGTCACTTACCAATTTGAGCTTCAAACAAATCGAATTGAGTTCACAGTTTTGTATCATCAAATGGAACAATCTCCGGTCGAACCTGAGCTTCGAGAAAGAGAAGGGCGAGAGTATAGAGAGGAGAGACAACTGGTGAGAGTGGAGAGAGAGGTGATAGTCGAAAGAGAGAGGTGAGAGTGGAGAAAGGTGAGAGTGGAGAAAGAGAGAGAGAGAGAGAGAGAGGTGAGGTCTGTCGAGAGAGGGAGAGAGGTTGGTTTGTTTTTAGTTTTAATTAATTATTTTGATTTAATTTGTCTGAATGTGGTATTAGAATTGAGTGGGGGAACTACAAAAAATTTTGGCTAAGGGGGGAACATATTTGGCAAAATAGCGGGCAAATGAAACTTAAAGGGGGAAAATAAAATTAAGGGGGGAATATTTTAGAGGGGGCGAGCGTTTAATTTTTTAAGGAGAGATTTAGACATCGGTTGATAAATGAAGTGATGTCTAAATGTTTTTAAGGAAAGGTTTAGACATTGGTTGATAAATGAAGTGATGTCTGAATGTTTAAAAGACATCCGTTTTAAAATGATCGATGTTAATTTGATTTTTTACATCGGTTGCCAATGCAACCGATGTTAAAGGTGTGATGTCTATTGCAGTTTTTTTAGTAATGAAATCTAGTTAAGTTGTCTCTAAGCTATCACTCATAAATCCCAACAATAATCATAGCATGCTTGCATATCATTACAATTAAATAAGTCGAATAGATATAGGTACAGGGGATTTTTAGAAAATTTCGGCATGAAGTATTCGTAAATAGGACTATCCACCTGTTTTTCAATTCCACAATTCAACTGTATATACACTACTAAAATAAAGTTGCCTCAACTTGCAGCAAACATAAAAGAAAGTAAACAATTAAGGAAATGAACTGACCAGACTTGCAGCACCTAAACAATTAAGAAAGTATCTGTCCAGACATGCAACACCCATACAATTTAAGAAAATAACTGCCCTGACTTGCAGCACATAAGAATATAATACACATAGCTCGTGGATTATATCATGAAAATATTTTATCCGGTGTTTTCAAAACAGAAAACGGATCAAAACCTTAATCACCGGATATAACCGACTTATTAAAAAGGTTCGATAAAAAGTCGACCCAAATTTAAAAGTTGAATTTTAACTTAAAATCATTTTTATAATAACCGGGTCAATTAATTTTCTGATTCCAAAAATATTTATCTCGTTTAAAACAGACAAACGGTCAATTAATACGCAATTAATGAGAATAATTCAATTAATGATTAAATTAGTTGAATATTCAAATTAATTTTTTATTAACCAACTTTTAAAAATAATAAATATTTTATCATAAAAAGATTTAAATTCAATTAAATCAATTATATATTTAAATAATAATTAATTAATATATTTAATCAATTAAAACGAATTAATCAATTAATTAAATCAATTAAATTATTAGTAAAAAATAATTAACTAATTAAATTTAATTTTTAGAAATTAAAATAATAATTCATAAAAGAATTGTGAATTTTAGCAAATTTTTATAAAAATTTGACCCAAAAACAGTTTTCTGAAAAGTTTTACAGAAAAAAACGGATCAAACAACACTATTCATCAAGTTCTTCACATATTCAAGGCTTGAATGCTTCAAGCTAACTCTAATGGAGGTTCGCCGGAATCCGGGAATGTTCCGGCAACCATAAACACTCCGTTGACCCCGTTTCCGACACCAAAACAACACAAAATCGATGCCCATCAATTGGGCAATAACCACACAGCAATAACATCACAAAAGTCCGATCAAAACAAACCACAAATCACAAATTCCGGCGAGCTCAAGGAATTATCCGGCCAATATTCGTTTTTTGCTTATTCCTAAACCAAATCATGTGTTCTATATCTTAAAACGAAGCCCATAACTCGTACAATATAACCCCTAACACCTTACATACAAACAATCAACACAAGCTATGAACGAATGATTCTTATTTTCGATCAAAACTAATAAACTTGAATATCACAATCCGGCATTAGAACAATCAAATTAAACACATAGATATGATCCTTAGCACCTCTAGAAGCTTTACAAACAATCAAATCAATCGAAAAATTACTCAATCAAAAAGCCCTAATTTGACTCAAGAACCCTAGAATTCGAATTGACAAAACTAGCAATAGAACGATGAAATTGAACATGGAATTGAACTCCTGGCATCAATACGAAGCTATATAAACAATCCATGCAACCGGAAAATCAAAGAATTAAAAAGCCCCAACTTTTATGAAGAACCCTAATATTGAAGAATTGAAGAAACAAATAATCAAATCAGAAAAGTACCCTCTGTTGAAATTGATTGAAGATTTAGAAACTAGGGATCAAGAGATTTGATTCGAGTATAAGAACAACAAAATCCGATATTAATAACACCTTCAACTTCAGCTTTGATCCTAAAGAACAGGAGAGTGAAAATATATTTTCATATATATTTATATATATAAAGTCTGATTTTTATGAATTATTAATAAATAAAAAAATCTGATTCCCATTTATATTAATCGAAAATTAATATCCAAAAATATTTTTAACCCCTAGTTAAAATCTTTAAACCTTAAAAATAATTTTTATGGGATAAAAATGTAAAATTGTTATTTTTAAACAAATATAATATAAATGTCAAAATTTTCCAAAATTTATGAATATTACATAAATTACAAAATAATACATTTTTAAATATCCTATTATTATATAAAATTAATCTTATCGAAAACAGGGTCTCGAATTTAGTACAGGGGCGGATAGCCCAACTATGAGGTACATCAGCAGGTGTTACAATAATACGTAGATGAGTTTTGGCTGGTACAACCACTCTATTGTCCACTTCTAATAAACGTGATTGCCCCAATTCTGGATCATCTTCTGGAATCGTATAACTGTCAAAAGCAAGTGAAAGTTACTCCACGAGGAAGTAAAGTGAAGGTGCCAATCGGGTTGCCTTCCCAGGTCTCGCCGGTGTTGCCTGTAGGTCGTGATGTGCCTTGAGATGGCCGTCTCCTGTCCCCCTGCCGGTGGGGAATCCGCTCCCGGGTCGTCGCTCTGCTGCGTCTGGCCCGTCCTCTAGGCACCTTTGGAAGGCAGAGAGTGTGACAACGTACACGCTTCCCTTTACTCCATAGGGCCTTATCCTCAGTTGCAGGGTTTGGTGGCGCTTGGCGGTATTCTCACGTGGTCAGTTGCTCGAGATTTGGGTGGATGAATTCGCTTCATTTGTCCATGAGTAAGAAGATGTCATCGGTACGGGAGTTGTGTTCGTTTAGTCATAAGGATGTAATAAAAAGTGTTTTAGATGTGAATTACTATAAAAACTTGGTAGAGGTGATAACCCTATTTAATGGTACCTTTGGTCGTTTTTTAATACTAACCTGTACAGGTCTTGGTTGGGTCCAGAAATTATAATGCAAAATAATCATATTCTAAAAATATAAAAATATAGAAAAATAGAATAAAATATTCTATTCTAGACAAAAGTCACATAAAACGTATGAGATAATTTTCCTATTTAATAAAAATCATAATGCTAATAAATGCATTAAAAATAAACTGAAACACAATAAAATTAACTAAAATTATATTTTAATATAATAAATTACACATAATTTTCCCGGTCGTTACACACGAAGTAATTAAGAGCCGTTAAATTTTAAAATAAATTGATGATAATTGTTCGATCCAATATAAAGAAATATTTTATATTCTAATGATAAGTCAATTTCTTCTTCCAAAGTCATAGAGGGTGTTTGGCAACGAAGGCTTAAAGCTAAAAATAGCTTTAAGTCGTTTTTGAGGTGTTTGGCAATGATGGCTTTAAACCGGCTTTAAGTTAAAAAACTGCTTTAAGTCATAAGTTTCATTTAGGTACTTTTGACTTATGACTTATAGAGTTTTTTTTTTTCACGATTCTTGTAAAGTTTAAATATTATGAATTTAAAATTTTTTAAGTCAAATTTCACTTTAAGTCAAAATTATTAAACCCCCATTTAACTTTAACTAAAATTACCCAAACATATTCATTCAACTTAAAGTAAACAACTTTACTTTCTCCTTTAAGTTAAAAACACCTCCATTAAGTCAAAAGTAACTTATTTTAAGCAATCCCAAACGGCCGTCTCAAACCCATTAATAAAATTATAAACATACATATATTGTTAGAATAAAAATATTAATAAATTTTTAAATTTTCAAAAAAGTTCAAATATTAAAAATTATTGTAAATTTGTGTAATTTTAAGTATTAAAAAAGAAGGACACATACATGTATATATATTTTTAACAATAAAAAATATGGAATTCTATTTTCCAATCATTAAAATTTTTTATTTACTTTAAATTTGCCAATCAATCAACCCTCTATCTATATAAAAAGAAACCCTCTCTGCGTAACGTTTAATTCAATCGATCGATCAAAAAGTTAGGGCATTATGGAAGATGATTTTGATTATCAAACGCGTGGTATGCGTTTGTTAGTTGCAATGCAGCATAATCTTGCTCTGGCAAACGCTAACGCTGACAATACATTGAATAGGTTAAACCAGCTCCTTGGGGAAAGACTGCACGTCATGAATGAAGTTATTGAAGAGCGACAAGAACTCACGGCCGCCCAGTGCCGCCGATTGGATCTTGATAACTCACTGCTGTGCAGTCTGAACGCAAGGATTGCACAGTTGCGGAAGTTGAGAGAGCAGCAGCTTCAGATCGTTTCGAAAATCGAAACCATGTTCCGTGATAATATCGTTAGCGCGCCCTTCATTGAAGTTAATAACGCTGCAGGCGCAGCACTAGTAGCAACTTATTATGATTGGAACTTGTGGGATGGCGTTGTTTGCATTGAGAATGACTTGCATCCTGATACCAGAGCGGAGATTCTCGCCAACATTCCCGGTATTCCCCGCAGGTTCTTTACCAGAGATCTTCAAGGGGTTGTTCAGTTTGTGCAACCGTAATCCAGTTTTTTGTGATAAACTTGCTGATGTAAAGATAGATTGTGATAGGATTATGTCCGGTTTCTAGAGGCAGCACTTAGTTTCTTTTTGATGTAAAGAAGTCTTAAATTCTTGTTCTTTATGCTTCTAATAAAAATAAACCCCACAATGGTGATTCTTTTATTAGGTACCCTTTACATTATCTTCTGTCTTTTGGTTGTAATTCTTGAATTGGGTTTTTGTTAATTTTCTTGTTAGTGTTTGTTCTTGAGAGATGGGTTGTGTTTATTTTGTTATAATATTGTCTTGATAGTTTGTGTTTTTGAAATGGGTACTGTATTGGTTGAAATAAATAGTACCGGGATGTACTATCTTTATTTATGTTGAAATAAATGGGTACTGTATTTTATGTTTTATCTCCGAGATTGTTACCTCAGCCTGAAGGCCTGGAATGTACAGAATGCTGGAGCATCAGCAATTCTTGTTGCAGATGATATCGCTGAGCCTATGACCTTGCTGGCTTCCTCTGTGCAAGTAGGTCCAGATGGACATGCAGATTATCTGCAGAACATCACTGTTCCGTCAGCATTAATTAGCAAATCTTTAGGAGATTGCATCAAGAAAGCTCTATCCAATGGTGACACCGTTACCATAAATCTTGACTGGAGGAAAGCTTTGCCACAGCCTGATGAAGATGTCAAGTATGAGTTATGGACGACTAGCAATGATGAGTATGGCCCCAAGTGTAAAAGCCAAATACAGTTTTTGATTCAATTCAAGGCAGTGGCCCAGATACTTGAATGGAAAGGTTACACCAAGTTCACGCCACACTACATGACCTGGTATTGCCCGGAGGAATTTGTTTTGAGTAGACAGTGCAAGTCTCAGTGCATCAATCATGGGAGGTACTGCGCTCCAGATCCAGACCAGGACTTCTATAAAGGATATGAGGGCAAAGATGTAGTTGTTCAGAATTTACTTCAGGCCTGTGTTTATAAAGTGGCTAATGAAAGCAGAAGACCGTGGCTTTGGTGGGACTATGTGGCAGAATTCGCTATTCGCTGCCCAATGAAAAATAAAAAGTACACAAGAGAATGTGCAAACAAAGTTTTGCAATAACTTGGTTAGTCCCTGATTCATCTTAAGATATCTTCCATGTCTGCTTGCCCTTTAAGGCTGATATGCTGTTACAAAAACTCTCTTCTTTCTGTTTGCTTGTTATATCTCGAAAATGCCCTTTGTACTTGTGATTGATCATGAAATCCTTTAAGCATAAATCATATCCACAAATAATTTTGTAGCTAGCTAACTTCTTTTAGACATCAAGGGAAATTTTGTCAGCATAAATTGAGTTGTGATATTTACGGATTTGGGTGTAGATATCTTACTGAGTTTTTAGGCCTTATACAATTATGATTGATCCGTTTAAAATATATAGGCATAGATGTAAAGCGGATAGACAAATGTATAGGAGATCCTACGTCTGACAGGGACAACCCCATTCTGGAGGCTGAACCAAGCAGCACAGGTTTGTTTAGTATGAAGGATAGACTCTCTCTCATTCGACTTTTACAACTTCATTAGCTAATTGATAGTATTCTGCAATTATTGGCTCCAGAATGGAAAAGGCTCCGGTGGTAATATAACGATCTTGCCAACTCTTGTGATAACCAACAGGCAGTACACAGGTATATATAGGATTAGAGCGTAATGTCATCTGTTTGAAATATGTTTGTGAAGCTAATAGTCCGTTGTCACAGGTAAGCTGGAGAAAGAAGCGGTACTCAGAGCCATTTGTTCAAATTTCAGTGAGACCACAAAAACAAACGTTTGTTTAAGGTGATCAGTTAAATTTTGACTATTCACTGCAACTTTATTTCTGACAGACATCATGTACTCAGCTAATACTTGTACTTGTAATATGGCGCTTTCAGGTTGACCATACAAAAGGTTGCAAGTGCACATAAAGTCACCAGGATTGATGGGTCACGGTACTAACAGGCTAACCGCTGTGAAACTACATGATGGTCGATTTTCTGTTAATGATGATGAGTTAACAAATCAAGTCCGGCTGTCTGTGTTTCGAATTTTACAGTCACACTCTCAAATTTCTTCTTGAATTCTACCCTGGTTCATATAAAAGAGTAAACTGAAGATAGCTGTGTATAGGCCTGTCAACGGGGTCGGATTCGGATCGAATTATCCTAAATCCATATCCAAATCCATTAAGATTTTTCGGGTTCGGATCGGATCGGATCAGGGCGGATATTTTTTAGTCCGATCCATACCCGATCCGTTCGGGTTTCGGATTTTCGGATCGGAGGTCCGACCCGCTTAATCAAAAAAAAAGGAAAAAAATGCAAAATTACAAAACTGACATATCCAAATTTAAAATCCCATAAAACAGGTCAGAATAAGTTCAAAGTACATTGTAAATTAACACTGAATTACATCAATTATAGCAGAAAATTAAAAAAACAAAGTCTGAAGCACTTGAATCTTTAAAATTCATAATTAAAATCAAATTTTATTCAAAAGCAAATTGCAACACTGGAAATATTTTAAAATATTTTTTATTGGAAATTTTTTATCTATTTTAAACCCTAAACCCAACCCTAAAGGGTTTCGATATTTTTCAAAATATTTTTCGACGATCCAACCGTACCGATGTCAAATTCCATCATTTTTAATGTTATTGAAAAAATTTCAGAAAAAAATAATTTCATTTGATTTAGTAATTTAATGATCAACTAGTACTTTAACTAGTACCCCTAAACATGGTTTCGTCCTTGATTCGTGTTTCGATTTTTTTCAAAATATTTCTCGACGATCCAACCGTACGGATGTCAACATCTATCATTTTAAATATTATTGTCAAAATTTTAGAAAAAAAAAATTCATTTGATTTAGTAATTTAACGGTCAACTAGTATTTTGTCTAGTACCCTAAACATGGTTTCGTCCTTGATTCATGTTTCGATTTTTTTCAAAACATTTCTCGACGATCCAACTGTACGGATGTCAACATCTATCATTTTAAATGTTATTGCCCAAATTTTAGAAAAAATAAATTCATTTGATTTAGTAATTTAACGGTCAACTAGTACTTTGACTAGTACCACTAAACATGGTTTCGTCCTTCATTCGTGTTTCGATTTTTTTCAAAATATTTCTCCCAACCGTACGGATGTCAACATCTATCATTTTAAATTTTATTGCGAAAATTTTAGAAAAAAATAAATTTATTTGATTTAGTAATTTAACGGTCAACTAGTATTTTGACTAGTAACCCTAAACATGGTTTCGTCCTTGATTCGTGTTTTGATTTTTTTCAAAATATTTCTCGACGATCCAACCGTACGGATGTCAACATCTATCATTTTAAATGTTATTGCCAAAATTTTAGAAAAAAAATAAATTCATTTGATTTAGTAATTTAACGGCCAACTAGTACTTTGACTAGTACCCTAATTCCTAAACATGGTTTCGTCCTTGATTCGTGTTTCGATTTTTTCCAAAATATTTTTCGACGATCCAACCATACGGATGTCAAGATCCATCATTTTTAATGTTATTGCCAAAATTTTAGAAAAAAATAAATTCATTTGATTTGGTAATTTAACGGCCAACTATTATTTTGATTAGTACTTTGACTTGTATTCAAATTTTTAGATGTTAATCGAAAAGTCTATATATTTTTTTTATAAATTTTATATTATATATGATAAATAAAAAATATATAATATATACTAAAAAATAAATATAGTATATTACATATTATATAATACATATAAATAATAAATATAACATATATTATATATAATATAGTATAGATTTGTAGATATATTTTTTATATTATATATTATATATAAAAAATATATTATATATAATATATAAAAAATAAAAAAAATATTTAGTATATAAATATATTCGGATCGGATCGTTGACGGATCGGATCGTTGACGGATCGGATCATGCTAAATCCATACCCGTTCCTTATCGGATCGGATCCTTATCGGATCGGATCCTTATCGGATCGGATCCTTATTGGATCGGATATTTTTTTGAAGTATCTATATCCGCTAATTTCGGATTGGATCAGATCAGATCGGATCGGATTCTTGATCCATTGACAGGCCTAGCTGTGTAAGGCTGCATCAATTTTATCCTTTTGCTAAATTGTCTATGCTTTTTTATTCCAAATGAACGGTGCAAGCCTACGAACATTGTCCGAATAATTTTATTTCGTAGATCATTGCTTCCCAACTGCTATCATAACCGGGTATTTGAGGATTAATCGGATATTTGGATTATTAATAAGTGCGGTAACCCATGAAACATGAATGAAAGGATGATTAATAATGATAAATCACCGATTTTTGGAACAATTAATGATAACTTACAATATGTTGACGACTAGTTTTCTGAGACATTTCACCATATATACCTTTTTGTAATGGAGTATATGTACTATTTACACTCAGTGTCTATTTATTAACCGTGTGTATATATTTTATATATAATGATCAAAATTTCAATAGTATCTTACTAAAGGCAATTGGAAATTATCCATCATTCGTTGTATTCGGGCCAAACAAACCTAATATATCATTATATTATATATCATTCACCACAAATTTGATAAAATAGTGACAGCTACACATTCAGACGATTCAACTTTGGAACAAATTCTGATTATCATGCGGTTGGGTTGAGTGGGTGTACAATTGTACATACATGACACTACACAAATAAGGAATATGTACTAGATAAGCATACCACCAAAACCTCATAACAGAACTCATATTAATTAGACAATCTACACAATACATGCAATTTGTAGAAAATATACAAGCTATGTGCGGAAGATAATAAAACCGAAATATAGTAGAGAGGATTTAAACTCCATAGGACTACATTGTTGAATTGGCTCTAGATTACATGAATAGACAAGTCTATATATAGAGGAAAACTAGTACATAAAGTCTAAGATTGGTTTCTGAGCATGGTTGGTGAGCTTGGTTGGTGAACATGGTGAGCTTGGTTGTATGTTCATACTCTAACACCCTCCCTCAAGTTGGATGTGGGAGAGAAAACGGCAATCATGCAACTTGGAGATTTAACAAAAAAAAAAACATGCAAAACGGAGCAACATCAATCAAGGACTGGAATGATCATCAGTCGAAACAAATTTTCAGTGACTCGAGCGGCCAAAACAAATCAAGGACTGGAATGATCATCCGTTGAAACAAATTTTCAGTGACTCGAACGGCCAAAACAAATCAAGGACTGGAATGATCATCAGTCGAAACAAATTTTCAAGGAAACTTTAATTTGGTGGAAACTTTAATTTGGCGGAAACATCAATCTTCCCTGATTTTTTTTTTGAATAGTACCTCGCTGAGATAAACATGCGGAAGAAAGGCCTCAAAGATCAGAGGCTCTGATACCATGTAGAAAATATATAAGCTAGGTGCGGAAGATAATAAAACCGAAATATAGTAGGAGGATTTAAACTCCATAGGACTACATTGTTGAATTGGCTCTAGATTACATGAGTAGACAAGTCTATATATGGAGGAAAACTAGTACATAAAGTCTAATATTGGTTGGTGAGCATGGTTGGTGAGCTTGGTTGGTGAACATGGTGAGCTTGACTTTAACATGGTGAGCTTGGTTGTATGTTCATACTCTAACACTTCCCCTCAAACTCGAACACGCTCAGGATGGAAATTTTCCATTTATTTGATGGAACATTGAAGAGGATGCTGAATTTGCCTGATCTGAAATAGGCAGGCTACTTCCATATATATTATCATCCTTCTCCACTCTAGGCTCGATGAATTTCAAATCTGTTGATACCGGATATATTTAAACAATTTTTAGGTTACTTGAAATATATATTCAAGTAGAGGCTTGAAAATTGTTAAAGGTTATTGGGCTAAAAAGTATTGGTTTGGACCGACGAAATAATATTCATCACACAAACTGATTTACAAGCTAACGATCCATTTGTAAATGAGTTAAATGGTTCGTACGCTAGCCTAAAATCTGTATGCAGCTACAAAATATGTTCCACCGCCATAGCTATAACTATGAAAGGAAACTTGTCAATTAGAGCGTGACTTGCGTACGAAGAATAGTTCATTACTTGTTCGTGAAGAATAAAGGCGGTGAACGAACGAACCCTAGAACTACGTGGGCTTGATTTCCTATATAAAGGATATGTAGGCACCTTGAGAGGACATTCGAAATTCTACACTCGGATAGTACCTCTCAAGCTCAGCCCCAAATTCTTAAAACCCTATTCAATACGTTCAACCCTAATTACAAATTCAATATATGGCTTACGAAAATTAGCCTTAACATTTGGCGCCGTCTGTGGGAAGGCGTATAGAAATCTTAAACTTTCTCAGTAAACACAATCTTTAATTATGGCTCAACTAACCAAAACTCCAATCGCCTTGCCTTTCTCCATAAACTTCACCGAATGAGTATCATGAAGATGAAGATCAACTCCAGGAACGAATGAGGGCATTGGATGAGCAACAACGGGAAATTACTCGAGAGCGTGAACGCTTGGAACGAAGGTTAGTTCGAAGAGGCTCACCACCCAGGAGATCTCCTCCGAGAGGTTCGCCGCCGCGAAGATCTCCATCCCCTAGGAGAAGGTCCAGAGACAGATCGCCTAGAAGGGGCACTAAAGTTTACATGTAGAGAGGGATTAACTACCCTTAAAACAAAAGAAAGATTATAATGATGTCAAACTTCAGTACGATCATGTTGTTGCTTAAATCGAACTCCTTAACCCTAGCACGTATTTGAACTAATATGAAGTGACACGGTACAAAATGGTGGACTCTTGGTCTTGGTCCTGGCGTTGCTTGAATCACGGTACATGTTTTTGTAATGATCATGTAGGACGTTGGTTGAAGGGTGTGTAACAATCAAACAACTAAACAAATATTCGTGTATAAACAGAGCGATTCTGCGTTTGTGTAAATGCCTAAATATGTAAGAATATACTCAAATGGACGTATGGCTGATGACTATGACTAGTTAATATAATACACTAAATCACCTTTATCCTAGGAAATTTTTCCTGAAAATTTATCCTAGGATCCTTATTTTCAATGTTTAATGATTTGAATCATTTTGCAAAATATTATATACTAGCCTATAACCCGTGCGATGCACGGTTGCTTGTAAACTTTTTAATTACATTTTATTATTAAAGTTTTAAGTTGTATATATATTTTTATTATTAAAATATTTTTTTAATTTTATAATCTCATGTATATAAATATTATTAAAATTATTTATTTTGAATTATTACTTTAAAATACATATGTATAGATATAAATATTACACAAAAATTGTTTTTTTAACTTTTATTTAATAGAAAAGTGAAATTTATCTAATCATGTAGATCTTTTTTCGATTTTTATACAAAATTTTCTATATTGTAAGTGTTTTCCAGATTTTTGTGTAATTTTTTACTATATAGCTTATTACTTGTGTAATGCACGGATGTTTTTTTTTAATATTATATGTTTTATTATCCATACTATATATATTAATTAGTTGGAAAATAAATTATAGAAGATAATAAAATATTATAATATATGTTTGACAGTATTTTTAACGATAGTGTTTTAATTAATAATATGTTGTTGACGGGTCTTGAATTTGTGAGAGTGGTTTATAAAATAATATATATGTTTAATAGAGGTATGGGATTCGAACTTGGAACCTATAAGAGTATTTAAAATATTAAAAAAGGAATATTCTTTTAGCATGAGATTCGACGGTTCTCATTTATTTATCTTAAAATCTAACGGTGGTTGTGTAATTTTTTACTATATAGCTTATAACTCGTGTGATGCACGGATGTTTTTTTAATATTTTTTGTTTTATTATCCATATTTTCATATATATATATATATATATATATATAGGGTGCCCTTCCATAACCACCGTTGGTTGAAAAAAAGCCCACAACCACCAACTCGTACACTGCCGCAAGTGTTCATTGCGGCAGGAAAACTTAAAAAAAAAAGAAAAAAAAAGAAGGGTGCCGCAATGAATAGTTGCGGCAGCGTTTTGAACTTAAAAAAAACTTTATTTTATGTAGAGTCGATCTCAGGTCATTCACCAGAGATAACACCAACATAACCACTACACCAAGCAAACTTATTTGTAATTTACTTCAAAACAAAACAGTATTAAATATTATTTTACTTTTTTATACTTTTATTTTTATTATTTATTAAAATTAAAAAAAAATTGGTAAATTAATACATTATAAAATATAAAAATGTTTATAAAATTTGAATTATTACATAAAATTTTAAATAAATTATTATAGTTTTATATTTAATAAAAGTAATAAAAAATAATAAATCAATAAAAGCTGTTAATTTGAAATATAGAAACAAGTAAAAAATATGAAATTACGTTTTCACCCTCCAAATTGCTGCCGCAATGATACATAGCGGAGGAACGAAAATCTGAAATTACCTTTTTACCCTTACTACTGCCGCAATGAAACATAGCGGAGGAAAGAAAACATGCAATTACTTTTTTACCCTTAATTCTTCTGCCGCAATGATACAATGTAGATACCAGCAATATACAACCACCCATTGCGGTTTCCGCGACCCGAACTAAACCCTAATTAACCACAGAGCTCGATTTCCAGGCGATTTCCAGCCGATTCCGGGCGATTTACACACAGAGTTGAGAATGTCAGGCGATCTTCCTCCTCAAGGTATCTTCTAATTGACACTTACACACACACGCACGTAGTTATACATACACACACGCACTACTATATACATTGCTACTCACGATTATATGTACATGGTTTGATTCGTTTTTAACTGTGGGTGGTGTTTATTTGCTTCATTTTAGTTAAAATCATGAATTAAATCGAATTATTATGGTTCATAGTTCGAATTTTACCCATTTTTGGTTTGAATTAGTTTGAAATTAGGGCTTTTACCCTCAATTGAGTTGAAATTAGGGTTTCTCATCTTTAATTAGGTTGAATTAGCTCGAAATGCCCAATTTAGAATTAGGTTTCGAATTATTATTCGAATTTTTATTAAAACTATGAATTAATTCGAATTATTAGGGTTTATAATTATGAAATTATAATTATAAATTTTTTTATGAGTTGTGGAAATTTTAATTCGAATTTTTGAATTATAAATTTGATTTTTTGAGTTTAAAATTCGAATTTATGAATTAATATGATTTATTAATTCGAATTTTGATTAATTAATGTTATTAGTACTGCATTTTATTTGATAAATGATATTCATTGTTAATTTATTCTTGTTTTAAATATGTCTTCATGGAATGATAATTTTAGCCAATTTTGGTACATGTTTATGAAATGTGCCTTATTTCTTTGATTTTGCACATTGCAGATGCTATGGATATGCAGTGCGGGCCTCTCGATAGGTCCCTCTTGACCATGCAGGATGATCATATTAGCAGTCACATATGGCAAGGGGGTGAGCGGGAGAAGTTGGATGTCCGCCAGTTGACAGCCAACCTCGACGATTGGGTATTTGATGACACCCAGGTTAGTTTGCTGTCAGACTGGGGTTTTCGAGCGTTTACTAACCCACGCTCGATTCCCCAGAATGACATCCGATTGATCACGGCGTTGGTGGAGAGGTTTAGGCCAGAGACCAACACCTTTCATTTCCCATTTGGTGAGATCACCATGACTCTAGAGGATGTTTACATGATATTTGGATTGCCTGTTCGTGGTCGTGCTGTTACTCATACGGAGCTTTCCGCACCGCTTCCATATTGGCTAAGACGGTGGCATGATTTGAGGTTGACTGAGACCGAACGCAAAGATATGTATAAAAAAGGTTTGCATTTTAGTCCATAAATTCTAATTTCTTGCATTTTAGTCCTTAACATGTTTAATTCTTGCATGTTATACATTAAATTTTCATTTCTTTGGAATTTAGGAAGATAATTATCTAGTTATTGCATTTTAGTCCATAAATTCTAATTTCTTGCATTTTAGTCCTTAACATGTTTAATTCTTGCATGTTATACATTAAATTTTCATTTCTTTGGAATTTAGGAAGATAATTATCTAGTTATTGCATTTTAGTCCATAAATTCTAATTTCTTGCATTTTAGTCCTTAATTTGTTTAATTCTTGCATGTTATACATTAATTATCATTTCTTTGCAATTTAGGAAGATAATTATCTAGTTATTGCATTCTAGCCAATAAATTCTAATTTCTTGCATTTTAGTCCTTAATTTGTTTAATTCTTGCATGTTATACATTAAATTTTTATTTCTTTGCAATTTAGAAAGATAATTATCTAGTTATTGCATTTTAGCCCATAAATTCTAATTTCTTGCATTTTAGTCCTTAATTTGTTTAATTCTTGCATGTTATACCTTAAATTTTCATTTCTTTGCAATTTAGGAAGATAATTATCTAGTTATTGCATTTTAGCCCATAAATTCTAATTTCTTGCATTTTAATCCATTATTTGTTTAATTCTTGCATGTTATACCGTAAACTTTTATTTCTTTGCAATTTAGGTGGGGTGAAGCTTATACAGGTTAGCCACACTGTTTTCATCACATTGTGGTTGCAGGTTAGCCCTCCTCTTTCACAGCTTATACAGGTTGAGACTACAGTTGAGACTACAGAAGTACTGAATGTAATATCAAGTTCAAGTTTCTTATCTCTCACAATTTAGAAGTGTAGAAGAATGTTTGGTTTGTTTATAAACTAAATTAAACTAATTATCAATTGAGAATAAAATATATGAGGAAAACAATCTAAGAACTGGGGTTCTTCACTTGGTTTCAATACATGCTCAATATTAAAGTGATATCTGTGTTCCTACCTTGCTGAAAACAATTCTTCTAAAGTTATACTGTACCCTCCCAGGCTACAATATAGTGCCTACAGCTACACCCTAATTGTCACTCCCGTGATACAATCAAAGTATATCTATAAACTGTTAAGTGCCAAGAATTATATGTCTCACAATTCTCTTATTAATCTCCCGATCTAATATTCAAATTATGTCTGTTAAATCATGTACTAAGATTGCAACTTCTCTCCCAAGCTTATTACAATCCCTAGAATACAATCAAAGGTTCATGACTCCCCTAATTGTGTTAAGATCTCATTAACAGATCAGCAAAGCAGAAAATCACATAATCAAGCATGCATGAATACCAAGGAATACTACCCAATCCTCAGATTAGAGAATTAGTTACGCATATTTAATAAAGAAAACATAATAATAATGATAATGAATGAAAACATAATATTGAAGAAAGAATTTAAGATCGAAAGTACCTTGATACGATTAAAAGCTATGAATTATTATCTATGAATTGTTTTTATTTACAATGGTAGGATGTGTTTATATAGGCTCTACATATCTTGCCTAGCAAGAAATTGCCTTCTATTACAATTAGGATTTAAAGAAGGTACCCAAAACTACCCAGAATACAATTAGAATTAGAAAAAGGGCAAAACAGTAAATTCCCAGCCTTCTTTAACAAGATCACGTGCGCGACTTTATTCAGCTTATTTCTTGCACTTGTTTCCTTTCCCAGGTTGTAGAAAATCTCTCAAGCTTCGCGTGGGCAGTAAGATCGCTGAAAACGGACTTCTAGAACTCCAGATATGGCCAAAACAGTATAAGCTGCGCAACCTTCCCGGAAAATCCGAATTTTAATCAATTAAATCTCCAAAAACGACAAAAGCTTAGATATTCTTGCGAACCTGCACAACTACACAAAACACATCAAAACTACACAAACTTGAGTCCAAAACAATCAATTTAAGCCGATTTAGAATGCTCCAAGTGGATATAAAATCCACTTATCAAACACCCCCAAACTTAAACCGATGCTTGTCCTCAAGCATAAACAATTATAACTACCTAATTAGTACCACTTCCGTAGGTGATCACGGTTGCATTTGGCATATGCAACAAGCCCTTTAAACCCCTAGGCAGCCCTAGTGGACGAGTAAGGTCTCGTGAGGGCCTATAGCGAATGTACCCACAAAATCCATTTAACCTAATGCAATGCAATGCATGAATGCAACTAATATGCAAATGCAATTAATCTAGCCTACCATACCTTCAAATCCTCTCATGCCATATCAACTTAAGAATCAAAGTAAATACGCAATGTCTTGGTGTCGAAAGTGCAAGTATTCACATAGTCTACTCAATGAACATGCATAAGTTCTCACAAGCCCATGTCAAGTGTAAGAATAAGTTAGTAAACATGCTAAACCTACAAGAGTACATCTTTGAGACAAAACTCGGGATCTCATACGCAAAAACAAGCAAACACTCACAATCCACTCACAAAAGAATATTCACTCAAGAACAAGGGTAAGTGTATCACTCAATTCCAACAAAATCATAAACATGCTTGACATTTGGTATCAATCTAACTCTTAACACAACATACATCAATGACAATAATCAAAAGGTCTTTAATTGGGTTGTAACGGGGCTAGGGACAAGGTATGTCAAATAAGCCAAAACAGGTGAAGTGTCAAAAGCTAGTAAGTACCATACTGAACCATTCACAACACCCTATTTCCCCCCACATAATTTCTACTCTTCTTCTTCCAACAAAAATGCTCGACTAGTCGACTAAAGTAGGATCACAACAAACACAAACATGCTCTCATAATATTTTTTTCTTTTTTTTTTAATATTTTTTTTTCTTTTTTTTCTCTTTTTTTTTTCTTTTTTTTTTCGAGAGCTAAATAAAACAATAATATAAACAATAACAATGATCCCACCATTTATTACATATGCCGACTATCAAGTAAACAACCAAACCCAATCTCAATATTTTCCCCAAAAGTATGACCAACAATAAACCCCTCCTTGCACACCTTATTACTCCCTTAAGCACTTTACTAGCCTTTGACAATGTGGGTTCAAATTAATGTAAGGCCAGTACAAGAAAAAGGTCTAGGCAAGTAATGTGGTATGTCACCGAAAAATAGGATTAAGCTCAATGGGTTAACTAATTGATCATGTAAACATGGTGTGGTAATATGGGAAAATATGCGGTTATTCCTAAATGCCTTTATCATTTTAATCGTCAAATAATGTCATGCGTTTCAAGAAAGACCTCAAACAACTGCTAGCAATGCAAACAATCCGTGGACACTCAACCAAACGAATAAATTGCAAAAGATATGCAATATGGCTCAAAATCTCACTTGGTGGAAAAACATACTCAATCCCAAGCAAACATCTCTCTAACGCACCGACTTGTATTCAAAGCATGCAAACTAAATCATCTTGCACATATTCATGTCCTTCTAATCACTTACAACATTCAATAAGTCTACTAGCTTCAACTTACTAGTGTATGTGTGTGCACAAGAACAAAGCATATCACTTCTCAATCAAAAGCGTCAACAACACAAAATTCCTATCAAGCATGGGTGCAAATGCAATCTATTATGAACTCACATGAAATACGAAAATAAAAACAGAATGTCCTATATGAAACAAACGTAGATAACACGAACAAATATGCATAATTTACTACTACTAATATGCAAAGCATGAAATCCTACATGAACAAATAATACAACAACTTACTAATCCCTCAAACCACCCCCAAACTTAAAATATTCAATGCCCTCATTGAATGGAAGTAATACAAGGGATAGCAGAAAACATACATACTCGTCCTCCTCCTCGGATGAATCTGGCGATGGATACTGCGTACGAGCTCCATAGTCTGGCCACCTTGCCTGAACACTACAAAATCCCCAATTGACAAGAACACAAATTCGTAATAAAAATAAGATTAGAGAAAAAGATTTACCCAATACGAATCAAAGAGGTGAACTTGCAATTAATTCCTCTTTAGAATTGAATTTTTAGATATTTAAATAAAAAGAAGAGGAATTGGATTTGTATGTATAGGTGGGTATATAAAAAATAATAATAATAATAATAATAATAATAATAATAATAATAATAATAATAATTAGAATAGAAATAGGTTTAGAATTTTGGAGGAAAAGATGGGGGTTTTTAGAATTGAAATAGAAAAAGAATTAGGAATTAGAGATTGGGGTTATAAAAATAAGAAGAGAGGTGCGAGAAATTTGTGTTATTATAACACAAATAATCGTATAAAATATTGTTCGGACCAGATACCATCTCGCGCCGCAGCCTCACTATTCAGCGCCACAGCCTCAACATTCTTCTGCTGATCAACAATTTTACTCAAAAACTTGTTAATTTGTGGCCACAAAATAAAACACGTACCTGGCCTGTTGATTACACTACACGCGCGCATATCAACACATTACAACAACAACTCTCTTGCTTGCACATCTCAATTTCCTGTCGACAGGTTTTGTTGCCTTGTGTATTTACTTTTTTTTTTTTTTTTTTTTTACAAAATCACACCCGCACAAAATAAAAGCTGGACAGTCTTGACATGGCGCTGCAGCCTGGAATTTCGACGCTGCGGCCTCAACTGGTTTCTGTTGACTGTTGCAAATTTCGTACTACCTTTTTTTTTTTTTTTTTTTTGAAAGAAAGAACAAAAAAATAATCCTACTAAAGTGTACAATCAAATTTTGGGTTGCCTCCCAAAAAGCGCTTCTTTAACGTCAATAGCTTGACGCCAATTATACCTGGAAACTTTAATGAGGATAAAAAGCAAACAGATGCACATATCTACGAATTTCTAATATAAGCATATTGTGCAAATAAACCTTAGATTCATTGAAAGGTACGAAAACTTTCAAAAACCTATCATGCTCAAGAGACTTGGAAACATCAAAACAGCTAGAAAAGTCATCAGAATAATCATTATAAGTGCGACTCATATACTCCTCCCAAATCGGATCCTTATACTCTACAGCAAGATTTTCAACTTCCTCAATCTTAACTTCCTTCTCTTTTATAATTGGACACTCATCAATTTTAATCTCGTCTACCAATGTATTAAGCTCAAAATTTTCTAGATTTGGTAGAATTTCAATTGCATCCAAATTATCATTAATGCGCATGGGACAATTATCAACTACACAAGTAGACTCATCCGACACAACATTATCATCAATTGCTAAACAAGAATCATGGCATAGAGGAAAATTGACACAAGGGGGAGTTCTATAACATCCTTCATACCACACTGCTCGAACTTCCCAAATAAAATTATTTAGTTTAGCATTCTCCTCGTACCAAGCTATTGAATCACATGGAATATCATTATCACTAGCAATTTCTAAAGTTGGTTCATCAAAAACTCCCAAAGAAAGTAAAGGAGGATTAGACTGAGTTCCTTGAATCATTTTATTGAGCGCAATCTCCCAATCAGCAAGTAAAGAAGGATTAGACTGAGTTAAACTCGTATCAACATCATTACACATATATGGATTAAGATCATCATGATATTGATTTTCAAACGAATATGAATAATCATTGCTAGGGGCATATGGAGCATAAAATGAGTTCTCAGAATAGAACGAATTCACCTGATATGCATTACAATCCTCATAAGCATTGAATTGTGGGTAAGGATTGAAGTCTTGATATTGTTCCTGACTGTTGTAGAAATTCTGAGCATTGTTCCAACCAAAGTTGTACTCCATCTAGTCTCTCTCCTCAAAACCTGTTTAAGTTGTCTACCTCAAAGAACCTGTAGACACACCAAAGAAAGAAATACAAAAGAAAGAAAAGAAAAATATATACAAAGATAAAATCTAAACAATAAGAAACAATTAACCTAAACTCAACATTGCTGCCTTCCCCGGCAGCGGCGCCAATTTGTTAGTAGTATTTTTATGTGTTCGTTCACAGGGAAGGACTGAATGTAATATCAAGTTCAAGTTTCTTATCTCTCACAATTTAGAAGTGTAGAAGAATGTTTGGTTTGTTTATAAACTAAATTAAACTAATTATCAATTGAGAATAAAATATATGAGGAAAACAATCTAAGAACTGGGGTTCTTCACTTGGTTTCAATACATGCTCAATATTAAAGTGATATCTGTGTTCCTACCTTGCTGAAAACAATTCTTCTAAAGTTATACTGTACCCTCCCAGGCTACAATATAGTGCCTACAGCTACACCCTAATTGTCACTCCCGTGATACAATCAAAGTATATCTATAAACTGTTAAGTGCCAAGAATTATATGTCTCACAATTCTCTTATTAATCTCCCGATCTAATATTCAAATTATGTCTGTTAAATCATGTACTAAGATTGCAACTTCTCTCCCAAGCTTATTACAATCCCTAGAATACAATCAAAGGTTCATGACTCCCCTAATTGTGTTAAGATCTCATTAACAGATCAGCAAAGCAGAAAATCACATAATCAAGCATGCATGAATACCAAGGAATACTACCCAATCCTCAGATTAGAGAATTAGTTACGCATATTTAATAAAGAAAACATAATAATAATGATAATGAATGAAAACATAATATTGAAGAAAGAATTTAAGATCGAAAGTACCTTGATACGATTAAAAGCTATGAATTATTATCTATGAATTGTTTTTATTTACAATGGTAGGATGTGTTTATATAGGCTCTACATATCTTGCCTAGCAAGAAATTGCCTTCTATTACAATTAGTGTAACGCCCCCAAATCCGGGGTCAGTAGATTTGGGCGTCACGCTAACAAACTCAAAAATTCTAACAAAAATCGGCCATGATGTATTCGTAAATACAACATAAACCTGCTGAATACTAAACTAAAAACTCTGAGATCAAAATAAACTGGAAATAAAAATAAAAACTCAATCACAAGCTCTTTGACCCCAACTCCCAACTCAGGATCTTAGGTTATAGTTCTAGAAACAAGAAAACCCAAAACCAACTTAAATACAACTCTATATACAAAACTTTATACAGACTTAAATCACTGGTATAACTTCGAATAGAAGTATACCAGACCACTAATCAAATACATACTATAACTACTAAAACTATATTTACATACAACAAATCAAACTATAAATCTAAATACCCTGATCCTCGTCAGCTTCATAACAGCATCCAGCTTCTTCTTTCCACTTTCTGAACTGCGCAGGTACTTCTCGCCAACTAGTTTACTGAAAAGATAGATTTTAAAAACAACAAGCGTGAGCCAAAGAATGCTCAGCAAGTTATATATATAGCACTGGATAATTAAATGCAATAACTGCAATTCAAGAAATATGAACTCAAATGGAAAATGAATAATAAATTTGAGCGAAGGAATGCTCACCAATTTATAATCAATACTATACTTGAAATCTGGGTTCTTAACTTTAACAGAAGATTAATATCATTTAAAACATTTATAACTCGAAATCAAAATTTTAATAGCTGAGAAAGTTTGTAATACTATATCCAATACTTTTAACACTTGCAAAACACTTTAAATATCGCTTTAACGAAATCTCCAAGAAATTCTCAGTTACTCAAATTTCATTCATGTCGCTAAGCGTTTGCATACCTAGCTGCCTAACCGGCCTAACAATCATGAGTTTGAATAAATGAGAAGATCTCAAATCATTCTCGGTTCTCACTATCACTGCGCAACACATGCCACAGTGACCGTAATAGTCGTGAATTAGTTTTACTATTCAAAATACTAATAATAACAACTTTCCACTTTTATACTAGTAGTACTTATCAACTCAAATCATACTTGATATCCAACATAAATGGGAAATACGAATGTACTTTAACTTAAACATTCTATCATGATAATATACTTGCATAAAACAACGTTCAATAGAATTGGAGTTTTTCATCATACTCTGGACATTACGGGTGATCAGCCACGTAAAGTCCAGCCAAAAACAATACTCTGGGATCCCCTCACTAGGCACTTATTGACATTGGCCTTTACTACTCCGACCATGAAGCTGGGTCCACATTTTATAAAAATTCTTCCAATTCCATTAAACTACTTTACTATTAAATAATCTCAGTGAAACTATATTCATAAAGAACATTGTACTAATCAATAAATAAGAATGCAATACCTGCAAAAGCTTTAACAGAACATTACTGACAATACTTAAGAAAGAATAATACTGGTAGATAAACTGAAATTCTACTTTCCACAAGATATATGAATAAAATATATTCTTATCCATAATTCGAAGAAATGGCACTAGCAATAAGAATTTGAAAAGATTACTTATATTGAATAGAAACATAATAAACTCGCTTGAACGATAAGCGAGGGTTAGTACACTTGCCTCGTTCCACGCGTCGATTTGTTACTTACTTAACCTCGGTCCTTATTCGATCACGCATGCATCTTCTTCAATAGTCCGTCAACATGTTCGCTGAGTCCATATCGAATCCTTAATTATACTTGAAATAATAATAAAGTACTATTTAGTACATAAACAACCATTTAATAATCAATTACTTATAACTCGCAAACAATACATACATCAATATATATATATATATATCCATACTTCATTTATCATCACATATATACTTAAACACTCATACACATACATGCCTTTAAATCTTTTAAATCAATTAATTTAAATAACTTAAAAATGCAGGGGATTTTTGGAAAATTTCGGCATGTAGTATTCGTTTATCGGACTATGGGCACAGCCCCTCAAACACAATTTTAACCCCTGTTTTTCAATTCAACAACCCAAGGATAATATCAAGCTGCTTCTATGGCAGCAACATAAAATAAACAAATAATAAAAAGTACCCGCCCAAACATGCGGCAACTAGCACATAAAGAAAAGTATCCGCCCAGACATGCGGCACCTCAACATTTAAGGAAAGTAAACTAAGTTTATCCACATTTAAGCCAACACCACGTAGTTGGCACTTATACTTTCAACATATACTATAACTTGATTTATACCACTTAGCACATAGCCAATTAGCCATTCATATACTTACACCTCCTATAACAATAACAATTCAACTTTTCATTTACTACGACCCAACACTGCCTCAGATAAAACTTTGAGAAAAAGAATATCAAGAAATTCCCCAATCATTCTTACTCCACTTTCACGTACAATGTTACTCGCGAAGAGAATAACTAGGAAACCTCTATCCAACCTTAATCCCAATATTTTACTGAGTTCCCACTTATATCAGTTACACATTTAGCACATAGACACTTACGAGTTATCCAACTCTTATGACTATACATTATATGGCTATAACAATTAGCACTTAGCATATACTATTATTCGACCTATATCACTTAGCACATAGACAATTAAACATTTATAGCTAGCAAGATAGTATAACCTCTACATATTATAATTAACAACCAACAATTAGCAATATCCATACTTTACAACAATTAACACCAACTCGCAATTAATACCACTAATTGCAATTAACAAACATATACTCTCCGAATAATCACGGACATTAAAACAATAAACTCACAATTCACAACTAATTAAATTGCAACAATACTAATTGAATAATTAATCTACTACAATTAAGCTATATACTCACAATTTCACTCCAATTAAATCACCACAATTTTAAATAGCAATTATACTCCTACGAATTAAATACGGAAATTAATCTCTAACTCGCAATTAAATCAAATTAAATAACAACAATTAATTAATACTCGCAAATTCACAACTAATTAAAATTACAATCAACTAATTAAATACGAAAAATTAAATAGGTAAAGTGCGAGGTTATACCTTCCGAGTTCATCAATTCCCCGCAACCATCTCTCCCTCTCTCTCTCTCTCTCGCTCTCTCTCTCTCTCTCTACACGCTGCATAGCAGCTCCACCGTGCGCCCTCACTGCTGCTGCTGTTGCTCCGGCCACCGAGCTCGCCGGACTCCGATGTCATCCTCCACTGCTACCCAGCTGCACACCCTCACGTACACAGAATACATACGCACACACACACCATCGCACATACGTACGTATATATACACATATATATACACACACATATATAATCAAACCCCCAATTTCAATCTCTCTTTAATCTCTCTTAATCCTCTCTCAATCTCCCTTTTCTTTCTTCTCTCTTCTCTTTTCTCTCTTTTCTCTTCTCTTTCTCTTCCCCCCGGTTTTTTTTTTTTTTTCTGGATGCTTCTACTGCATTCTTTTCTTTCCTTTTAATGGGCTTGGCCCAATACTCCTTTTATTCCACTTTACTCTCTTTTCGGCCCACTTACAATCTAATAACGACTTAATAAATCCAATTAAATAAAACCTTCGGAAAAATTACACTTTTCATTTTTAAAATAAAGAATATAAAATTACGAACACCCACATATTTTCGAAATATTTTTCGGATCAAAAATGAATTAAATATGAATTTTCAAAGTTTTGATCCTTTAAATACAATAAAACTCTTAAAATCGTTTTAAAATACCAAAACATCCAACTTACTCCACCCAAAAATTTTAAAAACTCAATAAATAATTAAAGATGATTTTACAAAAGATTTCATGATTTTATCCAACTCCGATAATTGAACAAAGATTTTTGAAGATCAATAATACTTGATTTAAATACTTTTAAAATCACTAAAATACCAATAAAATACTGGGGCACACATTGGCACACATAACTCAATATATACTCATATAAACTCAATACTAAATATCGTTGAACTCCACAACGATATTCTCAAATCCAATTTCATCCTTTAAATACTAATTAACATAATTAAATAATAATAATAAATCCTAAAATAATCTGGGATCTTACATTCTACCCACCTTAAAAGGATTCCGTCCTCGGAATCAGGTAAAGAAGGGTTACTGGGGTTTACTCTACCAACTCGGGTTGCATCCGCAACTCTACTAAGCTGTACTATGGATACTTATTTACTATACTGGGATTTCTACTGATCACTCTATATAGAACAACTCTAATCGCAGTACTATACGTCACGCGTTACTAGCATTCCAAACTCCATTGGCATACTTCAAGACTACTCGAGGCATTATGATCCATGATATTTGAAGAGAACGATTTCACATCGTAGCAAAGGTTTCACAATTGTAGAAGTAATTTATGAGTTTTCAAACAAATATTCTTTGAAATGAAAGATTACTGAGTGATCAATATGATCAAATGAACCTTGTTGCGTGCCTTATTCAAGACATGACTAAAGGTAATTAACCTTCTTGTACTTCACAACACACAAGTGATGGCGTCCCATCAGACTGCTATCACACAGACAAACAGTCCTTGTGTCCCCTATAAATAGGGTTGTTCACCTCAGTTGGAGTAAAGAAACATAAAAAAAATTCGAACATCGAATTAACAATCAATTGATGAGAAATTCTCAGATATACCCCTGGATTACAACTAAACGGATTCCATGGGTACTACTTCAGAAGAAAAGGATAATCAGGAAAGAAATGACTTGCAGAATACTAAGAAATAATGATTTATCAACAATAGGATTTATTGACTGATGAAGAAATTTCGAAACTCATATATTAAACTTGACAGGGTTTAGAAATAAAGGAAATAGGCATCAAAACAACCTCTGTCATAACTGGAATCCCAAATTCGGGGAAAGACAATTGTCAAAATAACTCAACAAAGGAATATTGATTAAAAGAAAAGGAAGGTATGCCAGGGTTTCCACGTACATCTTCTTTGTCGACTCCTTCGCTGACTCGTCATTCGATCTAGACTCTGAAGGTTCCACTACCTACAGCCTCAAGGGTTTCTACCCAACTCTGCTCAACTATCTGCCACCACTCACATCTTAACTCACTAACTGGTACTATATCCAATAGTCCAACACGAGTCCTATATGAACTCTGACGTTCCTTACTTAACTATACACACTCCTACACACTCTCGTTTCTAGTTTACTATAACCTACGCTCTGATACCAACCTGTAACGCCCCCAAATCCGGGGTCAGTAGATTTGGGCGTCACGCTAACAAACTCAAAAATTCTAACAAAAATCGGCCATGATGTATTCGTAAATACAACATAAACCTGCTGAATACTAAACTAAAAACTCTGAGATCAAAATAAACTGGAAATAAAAATAAAAACTCAATCACAAGCTCTTTGACCCCAACTCCCAACTCAGGATCTTAGGTTACAGTTCTAGAAACAAGAAAACCCAAAACCAACTTAAATACAACTCTATATACAAAACTTTATACAGACTTAAATCACTGGTATAACTTCGAATAGAAGTATACCAGACCACTAATCAAATACATACTATAACTACTAAAACTATATTTACATACAACAAATCAAACTATAAATCTAAATACCCTGATCCTCGTCAGCTTCATAACAGCATCCAGCTTCTTCTTTCCACTTTCTGAACTGCGCAGGTACTTCTCGCCAACTAGTTTACTGAAAAGATAGATTTTAAAAACAACAAGCGTGAGCCAAAGAATGCTCAGCAAGTTATATATATAGCACTGGATAATTAAATGCAATAACTGCAATTCAAGAAATATGAACTCAAATGGAAAATGAATAATAAATTTGAGCGAAGGAATGCTCACCAATTTATAATCAATACTATACTTGAAATCTGGGTTCTTAACTTTAACAGAAGATTAATATCATTTAAAACATTTATAACTCGAAATCAAAATTTTAATAGCTGAGAAAGTTTGTAATACTATATCCAATACTTTTAACACTTGCAAAACACTTTAAATATCGCTTTAACGAAATCTCCAAGAAATTCTCAGTTACTCAAATTTCATTCATGTCGCTAAGCGTTTGCATACCTAGCTGCCTAACCGGCCTAACAATCATGAGTTTGAATAAATGAGAAGATCTCAAATCATTCTCGGTTCTCACTATCACTGCGCAACACATGCCACAGTGACCGTAATAGCCGTGAATTAGTTTTACTATTCAAAATACTAATAATAACAACTTTCCACTTTTATACTAGTAGTACTTATCAACTCAAATCATACTTGATATCCAACATAAATGGGAAATACGAATGTACTTTAACTTAAACATTCTATCATGATAATATACTTGCATAAAACAACGTTCAATAGAATTGGAGTTTTTCATCATACTCTGGACATTACGGGTGATCAGCCACGTAAAGTCCAGCCAAAAACAATACTCTGGGATCCCCTCACTAGGCACTTATTGACATTGGCCTTTACTACTCCGACCATGAAGCTGGGTCCACATTTTATAAAAATTCTTCCAATTCCATTAAACTACTTTACTATTAAATAATCTCAGTGAAACTATATTCATAAAGAACATTGTACTAATCAATAAATAAGAATGCAATACCTGCAAAAGCTTTAACAGAACATTACTGACAATACTTAAGAAAGAATAATACTGGTAGATAAACTGAAATTCTACTTTCCACAAGATATATGAATAAAATATATTCTTATCCATAATTCGAAGAAATGGCACTAGCAATAAGAATTTGAAAAGATTACTTATATTGAATAGAAACATAATAAACTCGCTTGAACGATAAGCGAGGGTTAGTACACTTGCCTCGTTCCACGCGTCGATTTGTTACTTACTTAACCTCGGTCCTTATTCGATCACGCATGCATCTTCTTCAATAGTCCGTCAACATGTTCGCTGAGTCCATATCGAATCCTTAATTATACTTGAAATAATAATAAAGTACTATTTAGTACATAAACAACCATTTAATAATCAATTACTTATAACTCGCAAACAATACATACATCAATATATATATATATATCCATACTTCATTTATCATCACATATATACTTAAACACTCATACACATACATGCCTTTAAATCTTTTAAATCAATTAATTTAAATAACTTAAAAATGCAGGGGATTTTTGGAAAATTTCGGCATGTAGTATTCGTTTATCGGACTATGGGCACAGCCCCTCAAACACAATTTTAACCCCTGTTTTTCAATTCAACAACCCAAGGATAATATCAAGCTGCTTCTATGGCAGCAACATAAAATAAACAAATAATAAAAAGTACCCGCCCAAACATGCGGCAACTAGCACATAAAGAAAAGTATCCGCCCAGACATGCGGCACCTCAACATTTAAGGAAAGTAAACTAAGTTTATCCACATTTAAGCCAACACCACGTAGTTGGCACTTATACTTTCAACATATACTATAACTTGATTTATACCACTTAGCACATAGCCAATTAGCCATTCATATACTTACACCTCCTATAACAATAACAATT
Organism: Kitagawia praeruptora; assembly: GCA_037693485.1. NCBI lineage: Eukaryota > Viridiplantae > Streptophyta > Magnoliopsida > Apiales > Apiaceae > Kitagawia > Kitagawia praeruptora. The sequence goes on from CM075349.1 coordinate 2,087,689, forward strand.
CAACTTTTCATTTACTACGACCCAACACTGCCTCAGATAAAACTTTGAGAAAAAGAATATCAAGAAATTCCCCAATCATTCTTACTCCACTTTCACGTACAATGTTACTCGCGAAGAGAATAACTAGGAAACCTCTATCCAACCTTAATCCCAATATTTTACTGAGTTCCCACTTATATCAGTTACACATTTAGCACATAGACACTTACGAGTTATCCAACTCTTATGACTATACATTATATGGCTATAACAATTAGCACTTAGCATATACTATTATTCGACCTATATCACTTAGCACATAGACAATTAAACATTTATAGCTAGCAAGATAGTATAACCTCTACATATTATAATTAACAACCAACAATTAGCAATATCCATACTTTACAACAATTAACACCAACTCGCAATTAATACCACTAATTGCAATTAACAAACATATACTCTCCGAATAATCACGGACATTAAAACAATAAACTCACAATTCACAACTAATTAAATTGCAACAATACTAATTGAATAATTAATCTACTACAATTAAGCTATATACTCACAATTTCACTCCAATTAAATCACCACAATTTTAAATAGCAATTATACTCCTACGAATTAAATACGGAAATTAATCTCTAACTCGCAATTAAATCAAATTAAATAACAACAATTAATTAATACTCGCAAATTCACAACTAATTAAAATTACAATCAACTAATTAAATACGAAAAATTAAATAGGTAAAGTGCGAGGTTATACCTTCCGAGTTCATCAATTCCCCGCAACCATCTCTCCCTCTCTCTCTCTCTCTCGCTCTCTCTCTCTCTCTCTACACGCTGCATAGCAGCTCCACCGTGCGCCCTCACTGCTGCTGCTGTTGCTCCGGCCACCGAGCTCGCCGGACTCCGATGTCATCCTCCACTGCTACCCAGCTGCACACCCTCACGTACACAGAATACATACGCACACACACACCATCGCACATACGTACGTATATATACACATATATATACACACACATATATAATCAAACCCCCAATTTCAATCTCTCTTTAATCTCTCTTAATCCTCTCTCAATCTCCCTTTTCTTTCTTCTCTCTTCTCTTTTCTCTCTTTTCTCTTCTCTTTCTCTTCCCCCCGGTTTTTTTTTTTTTTTCTGGATGCTTCTACTGCATTCTTTTCTTTCCTTTTAATGGGCTTGGCCCAATACTCCTTTTATTCCACTTTACTCTCTTTTCGGCCCACTTACAATCTAATAACGACTTAATAAATCCAATTAAATAAAACCTTCGGAAAAATTACACTTTTCATTTTTAAAATAAAGAATATAAAATTACGAACACCCACATATTTTCGAAATATTTTTCGGATCAAAAATGAATTAAATATGAATTTTCAAAGTTTTGATCCTTTAAATACAATAAAACTCTTAAAATCGTTTTAAAATACCAAAACATCCAACTTACTCCACCCAAAAATTTTAAAAACTCAATAAATAATTAAAGATGATTTTACAAAAGATTTCATGATTTTATCCAACTCCGATAATTGAACAAAGATTTTTGAAGATCAATAATACTTGATTTAAATACTTTTAAAATCACTAAAATACCAATAAAATACTGGGGCACACATTGGCACACATAACTCAATATATACTCATATAAACTCAATACTAAATATCGTTGAACTCCACAACGATATTCTCAAATCCAATTTCATCCTTTAAATACTAATTAACATAATTAAATAATAATAATAAATCCTAAAATAATCTGGGATCTTACAATTAGGATTTAAAGAAGGTACCCAAAACAACCCAGAATACAATTAGAATTAGAAAAAGGGCAAAACAGTAAATTCCCAGCCTTCTTTAACAAGATCACGTGCGCGACTTTATTCAGCTTATTTCTTGCACTTGTTTCCTTTCCCAGGTTGTAGAAAATCTCTCAAGCTTCGCGTGGGCAGTAAGATCGCTGAAAACGGACTTCTAGAACTCCAGATATGGCCAAAACAGTATAAGCTGCGCAACCTTCCCGGAAAATCCGAATTTTAATCAATTAAATCTCCAAAAACGACAAAAGCTTAGATATTCTTGCGAACCTGCACAACTACACAAAACACATCAAAACTACACAAACTTGAGTCCAAAACAATCAATTTAAGCCGATTTAGAATGCTCCAAGTGGATATAAAATCCACTTATCAACAGCAGCTGCTCCTCCTGTTACACAGCCGACCCTGGGATCTAGCCCTCCTCCTTCACAGTCTGTCCCCCCTGATGCTCATATTGAGGTACTAATCTCTCCTATTTCTGATTTCCTTTCTTATATACCAACTTTGAATATGTTATTCATGTTTTTATCACATTGTGGTTGCAGGTTAGCCCTCCTCCTTCACAGCCGATACAGGTTCAGACTACAGTTGCTCCTTCTCCTTCTACACCCATGGTAACACCTTTATCAGACCGCCCCATCCCTCCTGGTGTCAACCTTGACGTAATAATCTTTAACTTTGAAATAACCTTGACGTATTGTATTTGAAATGTGTATATGATTTTTGTATCTTCATCGAATGGCAGGTTGAAACCACTACTCCTGGTTCAGAGTTTACCCCAGTGGCGGGTGGACTTGTGAAGTTTGGTAGTATCAGTGGTGTTATTCCTGATAAGTTAAGAGAAATGCTTGGGGTATGTATCTTGAATCATACATTCGTTTTGGCTTGCTATTTTTCCCATATGCCATGAATATCCATCATGATTAGGGGTATTGACATGTATTTTCAGTTGGACACAAATGAGGATAAATACAAGGATGTGCAGAGGTGGGCTGCTTATGTATCAGGTGATATGAAGAGGCCACTGAAAAATCGGAAAATCAACTGGCTGTTTAAGCATTGGTGGGGTGAAAAGCATAATTTCATTAGGAGTATTAGTGGGATGGTTACGGAGCTTGCTTGGCAAAATGTCCAATGCCTAAGACGCGATCATGAAATAGAGTCGTCAGTTCTGGATGCATATGTTGAGCTGCTGAAGCTTAGGGAGAGCACATATTTTCAGAATAAAGTGCTAGGCCGTCCATGCAAGAGGTTCTTCCTTGGCATGAGTTATTTCACGACCATTGCAGTTGGGCATTGCACCGACTTGGAGGTAAATCAATTCAAATTTCTTGCATTTTAGTCCTTAATTTGGTTAATTATTACATTTCATAACTTATTATTTGGTTAATTAGTTAATTATTGCATTTCATAACTTATTGCCTTATTATAGAATTATAAAATGCAAAATTATAGAAATAAGGTTATAAAATGCAAGAAATATAGAAATAAAGGTCTAAAATGCAAGAAATAGAGAAATAAAGGTCTAAAATGCAAAATTATAGAAATAAGGTTATAAAATGCAAGAAATAGAGAAATAAAGGTCTAAAATGCAAGAAATAGAGAAATAAAGGTCTAAAATGCAAAATTATAGAAATAAAGGTCTAAAATGCAAGAAATAGAGAAATAAAGGTCTAAAATGCAAAATTATAGAAATAAGGTTATAAAATGCAAGAAATATAGAAATAAAGGTCTAAAATGCAAGAAATAGAGAAATAAAGGTCTAAAATGCAAAATTATAGAAATAACTAAATAAGGTTATAAAATGCAAGAAATAGAGAAATAAAGGTCTAAATGCAAGAAATAGAGAAATAAAGGTCTAAAATGCAAAATTATAGAAATAAAGGTCTAAAATGCAAGAAATAGAGAAATAAAGATCTAAAATGCAAAATTATAGAAATAAGGTTATAAAATGCAAGAAAAATAGAAATAAAGGTCTAAAATGCAAGAAATAGAGAAATAAAGGTCTAAACTGCAAAATTATAGAAATAAGGTTATAAAATGCAAGAAATATAGAAATAAAGGTCTAAAATGCAAGAAATAAAGAAATAAAGTTCTAAAATGCAAAATTATAGAAATAAGGTTATAAAATGCAAGAAATAGAGAAATAAAGGTCTAAAATGCAATAAATAGAGAAATAAAGGTCTAAAATGCAAAATTATAGAAATAAAGGTCTAAAATGCAAGAAATAGAGAAATGAAGGTCTAAAATGCAAAATTATTGAAATAAGGTTATAAAATGCAAGAAATATAGAATAATAGAAATTGCAAGAATTCTTGCATTTCATAACTTATTTTCTCTTTTTTGCAGATGCATCCAAATTGTAAAACTCCGGAGAGGTTGAAAGAGCAGGAAAATTTCTATACTACCTACCAAGACCAGTACTTTGGGTCACCAATACACTTGTGTGATGTTGCTTTGTTCCCCGTATGCACAGGTGGTCATTGGTTTTTGTTTGTTATGGACCTTGAACGAATGAAATTGCTTTTAATTGATCCTCTCCGGGACCATGGATCTTATTGTGACTTACAAAAGGTGTACGCCAAGGAGATTTATGTCATGGTAATCTTATGCAATGTTTTTTTAAATATGTCTTCTTTCTTGAATATGTTTTTAATTTTTTGTGGTAAATTTGTAGGAAAAATTATTGTCGTGCATGCTTCATTTCTTGGAACCTTTGAGATTTGCTGAAGACGGTTTCATGGATGTGAAGTTCATTAAGGATCGACCGAAGCAAGAAGGTGGCGCTGATTGTGGCGTGTACGTTTGCAAGTATATGGATGCTATACTTGGCGGCATATCATTGAAAGATGCAATGTGACACCCTGTACATGATGTTTTGACTTTCCGGTATCGCATAGCTTGGGAGCTTTTTAAAGGGGAAGCACGGAAAATGACTAATGCCGGGTTGCAACAGAGGCAACTGGGACTTTAGTTAATTTTGATCTTGTTTATTTGATTGTATTATTATTTTGTTAATTTTGCTTTGAAAGTAGGTAGTTGTATTGTTGTATTTATATTGGTTGGGATTGTATTGATATGGTATTTCGTGTTTATGTGGTTAAAACAGGTTTTATAAAATGTAGATGGAAAGCAGTAAAAACAGACTCCTTATTGCAGTTTTTTTTGCTGTCAGTTTTTACTTGGTAGAAGAAAAATCAAGCAGACCTTTTAAAAAAAAAAAACAAAACCTAGCCGCAATGACTCCTTGCGGCTATTTTTTGTTTTTTTAGATTTTTTCCCAGTTTTTCGAATATTAGGAAAAACATATTTAAATTTGGGAAAAAAATAATTTTTAATGATAAAATTACAATTTATTTCAAATGTTAAATGTAAAATTCGAGAAAAATGAAAGAATTATTTTTTTTCCCAAAATTTATTTTAAAATTTAAAAAAATTGATAAAATAAAATTCTATTCCAAAATTTACGAAAAAATTCTTTTTAATTTGAATTCACCCAAAAATATTTATTTAATCGAATAAATGTTGAAAATATATATTTTTTTAATTGAATTGGAGAAATATTTAGAATAAACATGAAAAGAAGATTTTAATTCATTAATAATAATTTTGGAGGGGGGAAAACATCAAAATACAATTTTTATTTCCAATACTTTCTTCGGAGATTCGGTACCCTCCTTCTTCTTCCGTTTACGGATATTCATCTCCATGCCCGTACAATTTCCTCAAATATGCATTCTCCATGTTAGCCTCTTTCAAGGCGTCTTCGAGATCTTCCACTTTCACCTCCAAATCAACAACTTTGTCTTCAAAAAGCTTGATTTCTCTCTTGGCTTCTTCCAACTTTGCTTTTAAAATAGCATTCTTATCATTTTTAGAATCCATGATTTACTCTTTGTTGCTAGAGAGAAAAATGATAAGATTAGAATATGAAATTTTAGGTTGAGGGTGTGAGTATTTATAGAGAAAAATTTTCAAAGTAAAATTTTTTCAACATTCAAATTCAAAATAAAATTTAATGTAACTTGAAAATAACATTTGAAATTTTGGGAATGTAAGTTGAACACATCGAAGACTGTGTAAAACTGGTGGTTGTACACTGCCGCAATGACTCATCGCGGCAGTAAAATTCAAAAAAAATACTGCCGCAATGACTCATCGCGGCATACTACAACAGCATGACATCAGCCTGTCGTCAGTTAGAGTTGCGCACCTCTACTAAAGAAGTGCGCACCTCTACTCTCCCTTGCCGCAATGAGGCGTTGCGGATAGCCACAATTTTTTTATATTTTATTTCTTGATATTAAAAATTGGAAAAATTATAAAATTACAATTTATTTCAAATGTTAAATAAAAAATTCGAGAAAATTAAAAATTATTTTTTTCCCAAATTTTATTTTAAAATTTGAACAAATTTGCCTTTAAAAATCGAAAAAAGCATAAATTATATTTTATTCCTAATAATTAATTTAAAATTCGTGAAAAATGGAAAAAATAATTTTTCCCAGTTTTTTAAACTATAATTCGAAAGAAAGGATTAATTTAAAATATAATTTTATGTTTTTTTTTCGAATTTTAAAGCAATAATTATAAATAAATAATTTAAAATATTATTACTTAAAAAAATATTGAAATATTAGCGGAATTCATTTCGCATTCATATATGAACGGTTGCTAGAACTAACAAATGTGGCATTCCTGGTCAAGTGGGTTACTGCGAATCGAAACTACGAGGTTAAGCGTGCTTGGGTTAGAGCAATCTAGGATGGGTGACCCCCTGGGAAGTTCCTTTTTTCCAATTTTTTTTTTAAGTTTGCTCAAAAAAATTAGATAATAATTTTATTGAATTACTAAATTATTTTTTCCTGGGACATTTGGATTAAAAAATAATTTAAGCATTCATATATGATTTTTAAATTGAATATTTGGGAAAAGAGAGGATTTTTTTAAGCAAACTTTTAAAAAAAATTACCCATCCTAGATTGCTCTAGCCCAAGCACGCTTAACCTTGTAGTTTCGATTCGCAGTAACCCACTCGGCCAGGAATGCCACATCTGTTAGTTCTAGCAACCGTTCATATATGAATGCGAAATGAATTCCGCTCATATTTCAATATTTTTTTAAGTAATAATATTTTAAATTATTTATTTATAATTATTGCTTTAAAATTCAAAAAAAAAACATAAAATTATATTTTAAATTAATCATTTCTTTCGAATTTTAGTTTAAAAAATTGGGAAAAATAATTTTTTCCATTTATCTCGAATTTTAAATTAATTATTAGGAATAAAATATAATTTATGCTTTTTTCGATTTTTAAATGCAAATTTTTTCAACTTTTAAAATAAAATTTGGGAAAAAAAATAATTTTTTCATTTTTCCAATTTTTAATATCAAGAAATAAATAATAATAAAAATTGTGGTTAAAATCATTAGAAAACAGGGGAAAACAGGGGAGGAAAGAGAATTGCTACTGGACTCTGGGCTGCCGCAATGAGGCAGCCCAGAGTCCAGTAGCAATTCTCTCTCCTCCCCTATTTTCCCCTGTTCTGGTATGTTCTCATTTTTTTCACAATTTTTTTTGTCATATTTTTTATCATATCATATAATTCATTTTTAATGAAATTATGGATTCAATATTTTAATAAATAGTACGCCCTCCGTCCCACCAGATTCTATACAGTTTTTTTCCCCTGCTTGGCACGCATTTTAAGGCTCCTATAAAGTATAGTTCCATAACTTATTTTTAAAATTTTCTTTTTTTTGTATAAAAATTTAACATACCTATTTTTATACAAAAAAAGAAAATTTGAAAAATAAGTTATGGAACTATCCTTAAAATGCACCTTAAAATGCGTGCCACGCCCCCGTCCCCCAATGTATATTATCTGGCGGGACAGAGGGAGTAATAACTTATTCATTTTTTTAATTATTATTACTAGTACAAATGCATGGATTGCATATTAATACCTTACATTGAAAATTAAGATTATAATTAATAAAAATAGTTTCAAATACTACATAATACAATTGAAACTAATTGTCAGGACAATTTCTTCTATCATGGTTTGCTCCTACCAACCCACATTTTCCGCACTTTCGTTGCTTGGTTGTTGAAGTTGACGTTTCAATACCACTTTTATATCTTGCCGCTTTCTTTCGTCCCTTAGTTTGTGACATTGGAGGATCGAATATCGGATCATGATCCCAATCTTCTTGAGGAAACGACTCGTTCATTTTTTCGGTCTTATCTTCTTGTGGAAAAGCAATTTCCACGTGACACCTCTCTCGCTCAATCAAGTTCATCACGTAGTTGAAACGTGGGACGGAACAACTACCAACAGCGCCTAAATTTTGAAATGATTTGCACAATGCACTATACCCTGATGCTTGTGATTCACCAACATTACCAAGAACGGGAGGGGTATAAGGTAGAGGTCCGGCAATTTTGTTGCCATTTTTTGTCCACCTAGACATGATGTAATCATTCGGTATACGTATTTTTTGTTTCATGTCTAGGTAACGGATCATGTGTTTACAAATCAACCCGGAATGTTCAAATTGCCTACAAACACATTCAATCTTTCCATCAATATGGGTCGTCAACCGATAGCTTCTTCTACGATCCTCCGGCACTGTAGACTTCTCAACCACGAACATTTTAAATAAATGACATCCACATTTAGTTTTCGTCACGACATAAGATGTACTTTTTAGAAGCTCCTTTTGAAAACGCCTAAACACCTCTTTCGTGTAAATTTCGGATGCATGAATTTCCAAGGATGATTGCAATACTAGTCTTCTTTCCCTTTCTTCGCTCTCGTAGTCACTTTTAACCTCCCTAAGATATTGTGCCTCCAAAGCCTTTTGGGAATTCTCAATGAATTTTTTCAAACCGGTAGATGTTTGCACATATTCATCAAAAAATGCATTCATTGATTCGCTTCTAGAGGTAGTGGTCATACCGGCGGCAAAATACGACTTTGTGTAAGCACCAATCCATTGATGTCTAATGCGATACATTTCATTTAACCAAACATGATCCTCAAGTTTGTACTTCTCGACCAATTCCTCCCATCTACCTTCAAATTCCGTGGGTGACAACGACTTGTACACACATGCATTAAAATCCGTTTTGAATTCCAGATATTTGGTGTACAAACTAGATAACTTCTCGGGAAATTTACTACTTATATGCCATGTACAATATAAGTGATTTGTTTCGGGCATAACCGTGGCAATAGCATTTCCCAAAGCAATGTCTTGATCGGTAATTATTGTAGTGGGAGGTTTGTTGTCAACGGCTTCCAACCAAGTTTCTAAAACCCATTGATAAGAAGTCTCGGTCTCATATCTCATGAGTGCAAATCCAAACAAAATATTTTGGTAATGGTGGTTCACCCCGTAATAGGTATGAAAGGCATACAATACCTATTCGTTCGATAAGTTGAGTCGAACGTCACCACATCACCAAAATTCTTGTAAGCGTTCATGCATCGAGGATCAACCCACACCAAACCTTTAACACGATTCTCGTTATCCACATCCACTCGATAGAAGAAATGACCAAGCGCATTCTCTTATTGTAACTTTTGTAACAAGACCAAGCCACACTCCGCATCACCGGAATCAAACACTCGGTGCCGAATATCCCGTATGACATTGCGTACATCTTGATTAGAAAACCCTAAATTTTCAATGCCTCCACATGTCTCACCAAGATATTTCATCACTTTACTCGTCTCGATCCCCGATTTGTTAAACAACTCAATCAATGATCGGTTGATCGGATCGATGTTGCGCGATGTTTGAAAAAATTGTCGCTTATCCGGTGTTACCATGGCATGATTGTGTTTCAAATCAACCAAAGTTACCTTCCATTTGTTTACATTCACTAGGTGATATACGTACATTCGAGCACGACAATTCGTTCGTGGATCTACATCCCTAATGCATCGTTTTCCTTTATCACGATAATCCGATTCCGGTGCTACTCTTCCACCCTTCTTACAAATAAACAAACGGGATGATGGATCATGACTCCGTTGATGTTTATGAGTATTCCTAATTATTATCTCGAATCCGACATTTCGACCATAATTTCTATAAAAACTTTCCGCCTCATCTAATGTATCGAAAATCATTCCAACACAAGGCACAACCTTATTAACATCCGCAAATGTAAAATCACAATTTTCGTTTCCAATATCCTCATCATCATCATTTTTTCCCATCCTAACATCCTCATCATCAACATTTTTTCCCATCCTAACATCCTCCTCATCATCAATTTTTTCCATCCTAATATCCTCATCTCCTTCATCATCATTTTTTCCCACCCCAAATTTCTCATCTTTTTCATCATCACCATCACTAATAATTATCTTGTTTTTACCTTTTCCACCATCATTTTTTTCCCCACCAACATCATCAACATTCATTTTATCTTTATGAACATTGTAATTCACTCTACGTTTATGGACACTACTATAATAATTATCAATATCTACATCATCAACGAATAATTTACGAGAAACATGATTTTTTTTAATGGGCGGCGTAACATAATCATCACCATTACGTTCACTAGATGAACTAGAAGAGCTAAATAAAAATGAAGCCATTGAATAGAGGACTAACCTTAATTTTGGATGAATTTTTGAGCTCCAAACCCTTGAAATTCGTTGGTGTTTTCTGTTGTTTGAAAAAAAGGAAATTGAAAAAGAAGACAAATTATGTAACCATTCGTTTGGATTTCGAATCCAAACTAATGCTATGTTTTTTTAATTAAACAACTAATAAATACTGCCGCAATGAAGGGTTGCGGCAGTTCTATTTTTTACTACTGCCGCATTGAAGGGTTGCGACTATACTGCCGCGTTGAAGGGTTGCGGCTATCCTGGTGGCTGGTCCAACCAACGGTGGTTGTGGACCAAACCTCATATATATATATATATATATATATATATATATATATATATATATATATATATATATATATATATATATGAATTAGTAGGAAAATAAATTATAGAAGATAATAAAATATTGTAATACATGTTTGATTGTATTTTTAACGATAGTGTTTTAATTAATATTATGTTGTTGACGGGTCTTAAATTTGTGAGAGTGGTTTATAAAATAATATATATGTTTAATAGAGGTACGTTGTTGGTGGGATTCGAACTTGAAACCTATAAGAGTATTTTAAATATTAAAAAAGGAATATTCTTTTAGCATTAAATCTGACAGTTCTCATTTATTTATCTTAAAATCTAACGGTTTTATTGATTGTACCAAAAAAAGTGTACCAACCCGACAACCAAATATACACTGTTTCGCTTCGCTTATAATAATATAGTATAGATGTAACATAATACGTAAACAAATTTCAAGAAAAAATATCATTATATAAATTATTTAAAAAAAAAACAACCAACGTAAGTTTTCGGATCCTAATCATGCAATGTTTACAATTTCTCTATCAAATTCTTAACTTGAATAATGTGTTTGGAGTTGTATGTAACAAAACTCAACATCATCATTGAGCGCCTATAACACAACAATCCCAAAGAAAAATGAGGAAACAACAAATTATTACATAATTAATTCCAGGCGACAGACGAGCTAAATACAAGGCCAAAACAGAAGCTTTTAACCTGAACGAACCATGACATTGCGCATCATATCTTTAAACTCGAAGAAATCGACACGCCCGTCCTGGTTACGATCCACAGAAGATATCATCAGCTCAACACGATCAATCTCGCGACCTTCGGGAAACCCAAGTTTGCCTAGAACCACTTGTAACTCCTTAGCAGAAATAAATCCATCGCCATCCTCATCGAAAACCTTAAATGCCTCTGTCAGATCTGATTCTTGACTCTCCTCCTCATCAGCAGGAGCGTCATCCTTGTCAGCAGCAAAGAAAGCGTTGTTAAGAGACTGGTGAAGGGCTTCGAAATCTTCGAAAGTCAGGCCCTGGTTGCCTGGTTTTATATAAGAACTGATCATAGAATCAATCTCAGAAGGATCAGCTTCTAGACCTAAAATGCTGAGAGCCTGACTGAGCTCATCAGCTGTCAGCATGCCATCGTTGCTCTTGTCGAACATGTCAAAAATTCGACGTAAACGTACTGAATTCAGGCTCGGGCTTCGAAGCTTAAAGCTGTTTGATTTACTTGAGCCGGAGAGACTCCTTTTCCATACTTTGTTCTGATCACCACCACCCTCCATTATTAACAAATAAAAAACCTCTAAATTGTATAATTTTCTAAATCTTACTTACAACTCTGTGTAAATATTTATAATGATGGGATCTAGTTCTGGCTAGCTAGCTGTTCATGAATGAGGAAGAATCAATCTCAAGATATGAGATATGGCTTAGCCAGCAGATTCAAATCCAGCGATGAAGAAATAAATTAATATAATTATGAAGAAATAATTTATTAGCCAGCTAGATGTGTGTCCTACCAAGTAGAAGAATTAATTGAGAAAAGGATAAATAAATGAATGGATTAGTTTCCACTGCGATTTGCAAGGACAAGGAGAGAACGAAGATGTATGTATATAATTCGTATTATTGCAAGTGAGACAACCCGCACTTCACGCTTTCCCCATCTCTAGATGTCTCGTGGTCTGCCTCTCCTTTCACGTTCCTAATTTTCTTTAAAATTCATTAACATTAATTTCTACCACCTAAGTAAATTAGCAAGGCAAAATAACATGTGCAATTTTGGACATTTTTGGCAGGGCAACCGGTCCCTGGCAAGTGCCAAACGCATGCCAGGGACGTCTTATTTAACAAACGGTTTCTGAACCGTTGGATCGACCATCCAACGGTTGTAATTTAAAAAAAACAACACTATACCGCATAAATTTTCTCCGATACGAAGTAATTACCAAAATGCCCCTTGTTTTCACTTCAAAAATATACTGTTCACCACCGTACCACAGAAAGTTTCTGCGATACGTGAACAGTAGGGATATTTTTGTAATTTGCCTTTACCGCAAAAAGTTTATGCGATACAGTGCGAATTTTTTTTAAAATCAGAGATCCAACGGTTCTGAAACAATATGTTGGTTAAACAGTCTCTGGCAACCGTTTGCCACAGACCATTCCCCTTTTGGCAGACGTTCAGAAGAATTTGCCAAAATTGTTTCCGAAATTCGTGGACGTCTAGCATTTCTCATTTAAAGATTGACGTATATATGAAAACGGATAGAACGAAAGATTCAAGGAAAGACTAGTCCTGATTGAAACAGCTATCCGGGTCGGATGGGCTTCTTTGAACTTAACTAACACGGCACAGTAAACCACTGTATATGAAAACCAACTTATTTTTAAATTTATATTGAAAAATCTACACAAAACATTATATGTGAATATAGAACTGGTTCATCCCAGCTAAACTTGCTCACATTACAGTACTGAGAAACTTGACGCATACAGTCATACAGAGGAGTTTGTCGAAGATAAATGACATTCCAAATCACCAAGATGATGATGACATCAAGCTCTAGAACTGAGACTTGTCCAAGCTGTCAAAATAGGAATGATCCATAGCTGCTTTGGCTGATATCCGGTCAGCTGGATCATATTTGAGCATGTTCTGTAATAGCATGAAATAGCATAACAGTATTAGCTTCGCATTAAAAAACAAAAAGACTATTCTATGAATGTTTAGACAAATAGATTACTGGCAATAGAATCATGAAGTACACAACTCATCAGAAACAACAGCTACCTATTTGTGTATGTAACACGAACAGTAGTCAGTGCAGGTCTATTTGGGGCATTTCTTACTTGCGGGTCTATATGAATCAGTTATCTTGACAAAAACATATATTGTCTGCTGGCAAGATAAGCATGACAGGAACAATGATCATTTCAAGTTTATTTAGGGAAATTTTCCTTGCTGATGATATCATTCTTTCATGGTGTTTTCAGCTATGTATATAGTTTCATTTGTCCCATGTATATAGTTTCATTTGTCCAAACACGGAACCTATTTAAACACAATTACAAGTCTTGATATTATTTTTTATCATATGCTGTCTGCATCAGTAAATTCCAATACATCAGACTCCATCCACAATATTGGGTCTGTAATCCAGTTCCAAGTGCTTAATAATTCATGCAAGCATGATGCTATTTGGATATGCAAGTAATTATCAATGCCACTTCTAGCTATTTGATAATTTGCATCCTTTTCAGGCAGCTGATCTTCAATTTCAGGCTTGTTACCAATTCATAAAGCATAGAATTGGACCGGAATTACATACAAATTTGAATTTGTAGGATCATATTTGCGACAACTTAGTTTACTAATGGTAATTGCAAATTAAGATGGTGAGAATTATGCAGTTGAAGAATCTACAGGCTTTCTAAGAATTTGTAGTCTAATAACATGGTCAATACGTTAGGAATAAGGCTCAGTTATAGCCACTGATGCTAATGTATACTTGAAATCTTGAAGTGAATAAATTATTCCTAGATCTCAAGTACATTAATGGAAGGATTAGTTAAATCGAAACTTCGAAACCTATGTAGAAAATTTAAGTTCAAACATGTGGAGCTACTGTATATGTCACAGGGTAGGATATAAAGCAAAAACCTTGATGACAGCCAGGTCCACATCCTTAGATGGGATAGTAATTTTTATGTTTTCATTTTAAAAAAAAAAAAAAGCAAGACAGAAAAAGAATAGCCTCAAGTAGTTACCGATAGGAGATCAACACCATCAGCATCCAATGATGGAACAGCACGGGCCAAGTTCTGAGGTTCCCATCGAGGATAAACATGCCAGTCACGCAGAGAACTAACTCCTGGCCACTGCTTATCACTTGGTGTTCCTAACAACCTTCCACACCAAACAAAACACATTAAATTTAATACTGAAATGAGAACAGTAACCAAAAGAGTAACATTTGCAGCTGTAGAGCTGCTAGCTAGATATGTCAATAGGACACTTAGAAACATGACCCAGTCCCTCACATACAATCACATATTCATTGATGTCATCTTCTCATAATGATTATATCGTGCACTTCTAATCTTCTGGACGTATTTCCCTCTATTTCATATGTATAAATCAGTTAGTACAATTACTATAAATTTGAAAAAGAAATTCACAATTTACAACATCCAGAACATAGCATTTCCATATTAACAGGTAAAGTAGCAACTAAGCTGTATATCTCGTAATCAAGTTCATTGTTGCAAAAAATATGATATTCTAAGTTGTAGCTAGGCTCTCATCTCATGCAGCCTTATATTGCCCAATTTATTGTGACTAAATTATGAATAAAGAACTTGCGTTCACTAAAAGGATTTGTTAATTCCATGAAAAGAATCACTATTTAACTACTTGTTATATTTCCTCTCTTATTCAGACATAGTGCATAGAGTACAGAGCATGAATACAGCATACAGCTTAAGGTCAGTTTATCAGCAACCCATATCTTTGGAATCCAACATGCCATAGAACACCAAACATTAGTAGTAATCCATCTATAAGAAATGGTAAAGATAGCATTAGGAGTCAGAAACTGTTAAAGATATATGATCACGTGAGCCCCTCTACAAACAACCCCAAATTAGAGGGATTTTATGATCCACTTTGTTTTTTTACCCCTATCAGAGCTCCGGTTTACCCCAAATTTATGAGCTCCCAGGGATCCACTAAAATATGTGCTAAAAATATATTATTCATTTAAGCCTTCTATTTACATATTAAGGTGTTGGGACTCAGGACATATGGTAAATTAACATGGCATCGAAGCTCACATTTCCTCAATAATCTCATAAACCATTAATAATTTAAATTGCGGTGTTGTGTGAAAGGTTGAAGGTTTGGTGACAGTTGGTAACTTAACACAAACAACATCATATTCTCCATAGATGTTCCATTCAAGCAACACCCTGGCTTAGGAAAATAGCTAATGAAAATACATTATAATGCAAAGAAAATTAACACTTTCGATTATTAGCAGAATTAACATGATCCAAGGGCAAGTGTTGATACCAAGAAATGTGATTATCCTAAACTGAATACAAATATTCATTGTTTAAAAAAAAGGCTAGAGCTTCCTTATATATTGTTGACAGTATGTCAAGTAAAGGTATCAAACAAAATAGTAAGAACCTGTGAGCAACAACAATGGTGTACCTGAATATGTGAAGCAGTTGCTGAAACTCAGAATCACCTGGGAAAAGAGCTTGTCTTCTTGACATTTCAGCTGCAGAAGTAATAAAAATTGTTAATTCTTTTGATGTTGGTATGGTTAGGGAGCACATACTCTGAAGTAATGGGGGGTCATGCATATGTATGCCAATGATCAGAAGTAATACACAGACTACACAGCATGATTAAAAGGACCACACAGATTTGTGGAGAAGAAAAGGGAGAACATACCGAAAATACAACCTACAGACCACATGTCAACAGCCGTTGAATAATGGGTTGTTCCCAAAAGCACCTCTGGAGCTCTATACCAGAGAGTAACAATCTGCAAATTTCGGAAACCAAAATAATTGGAATTGCCAGCACTCAGAGAAAGACTACATGAAAGTGTATATGACAACTATATTAAAACCATCTCAGCACAGAAATCCTATAAACAATATACAATTAACTGCTTAAAGAAATAAAATTCATTTTATACAGTACCAGAATTCACTATTTACATTACTAAAAATGACTTACACAAATGATTTATTAGTAAATACTATGTAGCAGCACACCGTGCTGATGATTCCGAGTTCTCATTTCAATTTTAAACTCAATTACAGCATAAACATACACATACATATGAAATTAAACGCGATAATAGCTTGAAAGTACATACCTCATGAGTGTAACTCTTAAGAGGCACAGTAAAAGCCCTTCCGAGACCTAAATCCGCAATCTTAAGAATCCCCTTTTCCTTGTCCACCAGAAGATTCTGAGGCTTCAGATCCCTAAAACACATAAATCACATTTATCACTACAATTCATCATCATAACCATAACATTCGATAAAAACTCGAAAGAAAAACAACAAACTAACCGGTGAAGAACACCGTGAGAGTGACAATGAGCAACGCCTTTACACAACTGAAACAGAAAGCTCTGAATAATCGAATTAGGCAAAGGCCTAGGGTTAGCCCCTTTACGATGCGAATCAATGTACTTCTTCAAATCAGTATCCAGATACTCGAAAACCAGGTAAAGACTCGGCTTCTTCTTTTTCTGATCCTTAATATCGCAATTAGCATCAACAGGAGCAGAATTAGGATGACCTACGTGTTCGACGGAGAGGAGACGAACAATGTAGAGAGAATGAGAAAGCATTTGGAGTAACGAAATCTCGCGAAGAGCGGTAGGAGGAACACCTTCTTCATCCATTTCTAATCTAGTTTTCTTTAAGGCGACTAATTGACCTGTCGCCTTGTCTTTCGCCTTGTACACCTTTCCGTAAGTTCCTTCTCCCACCTTTTCGAGTTTCTCGTACTTATCTTCCATCTCTATACCTCCTCTCTCACAATCACCAACACTCTCTCAATCTCTCTCTCTCTCTCTCTCTCAATCTCTCTGAATCTCTCTGGGGGAGGCACTCTTTGTCTAGGTTTATAAATAGATGTGTAAATGTAATTGGGGGTTTTGGTTGGGCTACAACGGCCAGCACCAAAGTGAAGTCACGTGCTTCCCTCCGCTCTCTCATTTCAAATTTTGAATTATCCGTAACCGGCTTTTTGTTGAAACTGGACCCAAACTCCATGGTTAAGTTTTGTAGTGCGATTCGTGGGCTTCAAGCCCATGAGACCTATGTCTCTCACACGGTATGTCCTTAGATATTTTGGTCTTTTCCGGGTCAAAAACACAGAAGAAAAATCTGAAAAAGATAAAAGTAGAAATCTATAATCTATGCCCCTGTTTGGCTCACCTTTTTTCTATGACTTATGTACTTATTTTCGGGTAAAAAATTTATATTTTGATAATTTTTTTTATACAAGTATTTAATGTATGTTTGAGATTCAATAAGTTGCAAAAATAAGTTGGAAAGTTAGGAATCTCTAACTTTGTCTTAAAATAAGTTGACTTATTCTGGAAAAAAGTTCCCCCAAACACCCCATATACATCTATATATCTATCTATACTATATTATTATAAGCAAATTAGAGATATTTTGTAGTTTGCAGTTTGGTTAACCAAACTATTCACAATCGTTAGATTTTCAATTCAAATAGATCATGACCGTTAGATACAAAATACTAAAAGTTATTATATATAGAGATCTAAAGTTCGATTCCCGCATTATAAAAAAAAAATTTGATTCCCGCCAATAAAATATTATTTTATATTTAATACTAAAAATTATTATATACAAATATTTAAGGTTCAAATTCCTCCAATAACAAATTAAAATTAATATTTATAATATCATATTACACTAAAAATAAATTATAAAAAATTGAAAGTAATATGTGCTTTGCACGGGATATAAGCTAGTACTATATATAAGCAAATTAAAGATCTTTTGTAGTTTGTAGTTTGATTAACAAATTATTCACAGTCGTTAGATTTTATACTATATTATTATAAGCAAATTAAAGGATTAACAAATTATTCACAACCGTTAGATTTTATACTATATTATTATCAGCAAATTAGAGATCTTTTGTAGTTTGTAGTTTGATTAACCAAACTATTCACAACAGTTAGATTTTCAATTCAAATAGATCATGATCGTTAAATACAAACTTCTAAAAGTTGTTATATAAAGAGATTTTGATGAGGAATGGAAGTGGGAGTAAAATAGAGTTTTTATACACTTTATTTTTTTTTGCTAAATAGTTTTTATACACTTTATTCATATCTAATATTCAGAAATTATATTATAGATGTTAGTTAAATGAGTTCTAAATATTTAATTTATTAATAATAGTCCAATTGTTTATGGACATTACTGAGAAAGTAGATATTTGGCTTACAAGTTTTTACCTTTCACTTGAAAGGATTTTTCTTGTTTTAAGCACTTAGGATTTTATTTTTCAAGTTGGATGAGGATTTTGATGGGTTTCCTAGTTGGGTTCAGGTATTAGCTAAATTCCTAACTGATATTGAACTTCTTTTAAATTTCTATCTGAATACGGGTTGAATAAGGTTATTTATGTTGCCTATAAATACTCTTATCTTGTAATCTTGTAGCACACGATATTGATAATAAAATTTTGGTTATTCAATAGCGTTGAGAATCGAATTCAGGAGTGAATTTAGAGTTTGAGTTTTGTTTCCCCATTCGGGGATTCAGAGTTTGAGATTTGTTTCTCCACCTTTGGAGATTCAGAGTTTACTTTATATTTTTCTTTACTATATTATTACGAGAACATCACGTTCCGTATCAGATTTAAAGTTTGATTCCCGCCAACAACATATTAATTTATATTTAATATTAAAATTATTATATACAAAGATTTAAGATTCGAATTCTTCCAATAACATATTAAAATTAATATTTTTAATATCATATTACACTATAAACAAATTATAAAAAATTTAAAAGTAATTCGTGCTTTGCACGAGCTATAAGAATAGTGGCCATTAGATTTTTAGTAAATAGACGATAGCCGTTAGATCTAATAATAAGTAATATTCTATATTTAAATCATTTTTCTAACGATCCAAGGTTCAAATCCCGTCAACAACAAATTTACATTAAGGTTTTATATTATTAGTTCTAATCGATACATATCATTTATTAAATAACCATTATTATTACTAATAATTTTATTAATTAATATTACAAAGTTAAATTATATCCATATTAATTATTATACTCAATTTTATTAAATTATATAATTTTAAAAGTATTTAAAAGTAACTCGTGCTTTGCACGGACTATAAGCTAGTATGGAAAAAAACAAAAAAAAACTTAAACACGGTATGTAAGTCTAGTTAAATATAGAATATAAAATAAAAGTTTAATTATTAGCAAAATGTCACAATTTTAAATAAAATAGATCCCGATATTATAATTCATAAAAATGGTCTCAACTTTCACATTAAGGTGCTACTTTAACTTATGTTATACTATCTTATAGCCCGTGCAAAGCACGGGTACTTTTAATTTTTTTTTATTTACTTATAATTTAGTATATATAATATTATAAATATTACTTTTAATATGTTGATAAAATTTAAATTTTATACATTTGTTTATAAATCTATACTATACTATTAATACCTTATATATAATAAGCATAAATTTGTTTATAAATCTATACTATACTATTAATACCTTATATATAATAAGCATAAGGAAGATCTTATCCAAATTTTTGGTCGTCGTCACTGTACTATCAAAATCATATGATCCATTAGATTAAAAATAGACGATCAAGATTAGATCACATTAAAAAGAAAATTATAATCTAAAAAGGAATCAAGATTAGATCGCATTAAAAAGAAAATTATAATCTAAAAAGGATATAATTAGAAAATGTTGCATTTGAAGTGAATTTTAAAAAGAAAAATTATATTCTAAAAAGGATATAATTAAAAATGGTTGCATTAAAATTGAATTTTTAAAAGAAAATTATAATCTGAAAAGGATATAATTAAAAAATGTTAAATTAGAATTATATTATATTCATTTTTTATTAGTATTTTAAAAAAATCATATCTACTACTCTTTGGGCTTTATCTTGAGATATAGAAATTAGATTTGGGTGATTTTACAATCCATGCGAAACTCATAAAATTATTTTTAATTTAGTAATGATAAAATAATTATTATTCAAATGGAAAAACTTAGAATCTCAAGAAAAAATATGATTACGAGTTTTTACATTAATCCTATTTAACGTAGAATTCCTACATTGATAATGCTATTCAATGTAGAAAACCTAATTATATATGATTTAAATCATTGACATATATATTTTCGTATTACAATATAAATACACTTTTTAGTTTATAACATATTAAAATTTAAATATTCTTTACGCTAGATCCAACGGTTTTTATCTATTTATTTTAAGATATTTGTCGTATAGAGGTCCAGACTGCCGATTATCAAAGTTTTGGACAAAATCCCTCTTACACTTATTATTAAAATTGTATTTGGTTGTTAGTATAACCATCT
This sequence comes from Kitagawia praeruptora, assembly GCA_037693485.1. NCBI lineage: Eukaryota > Viridiplantae > Streptophyta > Magnoliopsida > Apiales > Apiaceae > Kitagawia > Kitagawia praeruptora. The sequence goes on from CM075349.1 coordinate 2,108,648, forward strand.
TCAAATAATTATAAGGGTATTTTGATAATCAAAACGAATTATAAGTAGAATTCATAAATCAAATAAAATTTTCAGCGTAAAAAATCGTCAATTTTTTCTCTTTTTTCCTTTAGATTTAATTAGAAATTTTTTATTAAACCATCACCAAATTAAAGATTATTTTGTTAATTTCACATGGGCCGTAATCGTCCAAATTAAATTTTAAGAATTCAAGATAGAGTACAAATATTAAATCGAGCGTGTAAAATTTATATATATCAATTTTTAATAAAAATTTGTTATGTAAATTAATAACTTATAAAATTAAAATATATATAATGTAATTAAAGATATTAAAAAAGGAGTCGTGCGTTGCACGGGTTATAAACTATTTATATACTCCGTATAATAAGCATAATAGAGATCTTATCCATAATTTTCGTCACTATACTACCAAAATAATCTCAACTGTAGAATTTATTTTTTAGAAAATAGACGATCAAGATTATATCATATTAAAAGAGAAAATTAAAATGTAAAAAGGATATGATTTGAAAATGTTGCCTTATAAGTGAATTTCAAAAATAAAATTATAATTTAAAAATGATATAATTAGAAAAGGTTGCATTGGAAATGAATTTTAAAAAATTTATAATTTGAAAAAAGATATAATTAAAAAAAGTTGCATTAGAATTAAATTTTACTTATTTTTTATTATTAAAAAATATTCATATTTACTATTTGGGCTCTATCTTGAGATCTATAAATCAGATTTGGATGATTTTACAATTCACGCGAAACTTATAAAATTATCTTTAATTTATTGATGATTTAATAATTATTATTTAAATGAAAACACCAACGGTTTTCATCTATTTATTTTAAGATTCAACGGTTCTTATTTATTTTGACCACACTACCAATTATCAAAGTTTTTGAAAAAATCTCTTATACACTTATTATTAAAATTATATTTTATTATTAGTAGAACTATCTTCAAATAATAACAAGGGTATTTTTAAAATCAAAATGAATTATAAGTATAATTCATAAATCGAATAGAATTTTCAATGTAAAAAGCGCCAATTTCTTTTCTTATTTGTTTCTTAGTAGGTTTAATCGGAAAATAATTGTTAAACTATCACTAAATTAAAGAGTTTTTTTGTTAGTTTCACGTGGGCTGTAAAATCTTTCATATCAAATTTTAATAATTCAAGGTAGAGTACAATATTAAATGGAAAGTGTAAAATCTTATGTATTATCAACTGTTTAACAATAATTTTATATGTAAATTGATAACATATAAAATTAAAAAAGTAAAATTATTTTAAAATTTTAAAAAGGAACCGTGCATTGCACGGGATTATAAGCTAGTAATAAACAAAAAGGATATAATTTGTAGTCTGGTTCTAAATTAATATGTTGTTTGATGGAAATCGAATCTTCAATTTATCTATATAACATAATCTAGTATTAATTTTATATTAAATTGTTGTTGGCGGGATTCGAACCTTAGATCTCCAAACGGTCATGATCTATTTGAGTTAAAGATCTAACAATTGTAAATGTGGATAACCAAAAATGAGGAACCACTAAGCATTTTATGAAAACATTAATTAGATAATACATTTTCTTTTATACCCATTATAAATGCATTGATCTTTAAGAATATGAGTTATTTTATATTCTTGATCATTCCTCATTAATTATTATACAATTTTTAAAAAGGCTAATTTATAGAAAATGATCGCAATTTTACATTGCTTTCACTAATTTGGGGAAGCAAATTGATTATATTAAAAATTAATAATTCTTTTAAAATTGTAATACTCAATAAATATAGAAGATATGGGTCGAAATATACCCCCTAAATTATTGGTTAGTTATTAGGAATTATAATATCATATAAATAAAATTATATGTAGTTTTTTTTAAAAGAAGAGTTTTAAGTTTGGAAAATAGAAATTAAAGCTTACATATTTTAAAAGTAATTAATTTTTTTAAAATTAAAGATAAAATAATGGTTAATTACTAAAAATTATAATATTATATTTAAGAAAAAAGTAGAGAAAAAAATGGGATTTTAATGTTTTGGTCGTTATTTTTAGGGTTTTTTTTATAAATAAATTGCTAAAAATAATTTTTTACAATTTTACTTTTATTAAAAAAAGTTGTTTACTAATTTATCTTTTTAATTACAATTATACCAATTATTTTTTTAAAATTGCAAAAATACGGAAATTGTGAGAGTATCTTTGTGATTCACTTTTCACGCGTTTAACATTTTTCAGTGTTGCTTCGTTGTTTTTTTTTTGCTAAATATTGCTTCGTTGTTACATGCGCTCTTCTGGAGCTCCAAATAGTCCGGAAAGTTACGTTTTTTATATAAAATGTTATTTAAATTTATTTTTAATTCAAGTAATATTATGGCCAAAATTATGGCTAAAATATAGGGTTGAACCAAACAACCAAACTACCAATTATCCCCTAGTTTGCTTATTATATATTAGTATAGATAAAACGTGAAATCGTATAGCATTTTTACAAGTTCTTTTTCAAAAAAAAAAATGAAAACGCAAATGAAAGTGTTGTTTTTGTAATTAAAACGTTACTTTAACTCGTGTTTTCGGATTAAAACACAATTTCCAGTTGTGTTTTCAGTGCAAAACGCTATTTTAAGACTTTAAGTTGTATTTCCAATTACTTAAACGCAACTTCATTTTGTGTTAAGCAAAACGTTACACGAATTGGGCGGTGTTTGGCTCACCTTTTTTTTGGGTGATGGCCCTTTCTGCCTAAATTTCAGAATGCAAGGCCCGAAATGCCTACAAGCGCCGAGCATGGCCCTAAATACCGACCGGATACGCATTTGAAGAAGGCGTATCCGGGCACGCATTTTCTATCGACGCATTCTTCACAAAATTGAATTCAGTACACGGGAACAGTACTTAAGTTACGCATTTAGTGAATGCGTCTATAAGGATACGCATTGTAGATATGCGTATATGACAGTACTGTTCATCGTCCTCGACATCCAGGCGGCTACGTTTTTCCGATCAAAACTTTGAGCAAACATACCGTCATCTACAAGCATCTTCCAGTCACGTTCCACATACCAAAATGCTCGGTATTTAACCCTCTTCAAGTCTATATGTTTGGATTTTCGTTTTATTTGCCGGATTCGAAAGACCCAAATCGAGCTCCAACTCCGGTCGTCATTTTCCGATATGTTGGTGTACACCCCTGCGGGGCCAGAAACTAACAAATGGATATAGTAAAATGAAGAGGAAATTGTAAGGATTATTTTTATGTTCTCAGTGTTTATGGAATTTGCCGGATTGTGAACAATGGAGGTGGCGATGTTTTTGGCGATTTTTCGTCGCCTTTGGTCGCCGGAGTTGAATGTTGTTTTCTGAGGTGATGACGTCAGCACGCAACTTGCAGTTGCGTGATCAGTGATGCGCAACACTCAGATGCGTATCTGAGGATACGTTGCTGAAAGATGCGTGAACCGTGGGTATATCGGGCCATGTTTTTGAATATGAGTATATCGGGCCTTAGATTGTGGGAGGTTGGCATTTTGGGCAATTTTCCATTTTTTTAGGGTTTATGGACTTATTTTCGGGTAAAAAATTTATATTTTGATAATTTTTTTTTATAAAACTATTTAATGTATGTTTGAGATTCAATAAGTTGCAAAAATAAGTTGGAAAATAAGTTGAAAAGTTAGGAATTTCTAACTTTGTCTTAAAATAAGTTGACTTATTCTGAAAATAAGTTCCTCCAAACACCCCCTTGGTGTTATAAAATAATACTTTGCACCATTTTTCTTGATTGTGCATTTGGGACATTTTACTTCAAAATTATGATATACGGAATCTTTTCTCAAAAATATTTAAGGGAAATTCTTAATGGTACCCTCTTAAAATTGGCTTTGTAAATGGTACACAAAATTGTTTTGGCTTCCGAATGATACCATTATACTATTATGTCATTCTCTATATTACCCCTACCGTTAACTTCCGTTAGTCAAACATTATATTTTGGTTACCATTTGTAAAAGACAATTCTAGGAGGGTACCATTGATAATTTCTCTTAAATATATTATTCAGATTTTTTATCCTATTATTCTAAAAATTGTCTCTTCGTATTTATGTGATGATCGAAGATAAATAGAGTAATGAGGAAATGGAAGATAAATACTGTAATGAGAAGATGCACTCGGATTGAACCAAATGAGATTCTTCATTGTTTAGTTAGAGATGATACTCGATTTTTAAATCCCGATTCTATTAAATTTGATTATCCCCAATTTTACTCAATCAAATTTCCCACATTTTAATCTAACCCGGCTAAGAACTGATATTTAGTCTAATACGTATATATGTTTAATTGTGAATTTGTATGTCCGTAATATTTTATTAAATGTGTTTTTCTTTCGAAATTTTACCAAGTTCTCTACTTCTATCTATCGGTTGTATAACTTGAAGAAGATACAGTGAAATTTCCTAGGCAAATAGCCAAATATATACTTTTTTTTTTTGACCTCAAAATGAAAATTTTCATTAAATACGAACATCATCCAACAAGATAGAAAGGAATTCAGTAGGAACATTACTCCCCCTGAAAACAAGATCTGGATATGAATAGGCTGCCCTCGCTAGGGAGTGTGCAACTCTATTAGCAGATCTATAAACAAACAAAAGCGTTATATCGCTTAGACTAGAAAACAAACACTTGCATTCTTCAATTATCATCCCAAAAGGAGACAAGAGGAGAGAAAAACCCGACAGGTTAGCAAACCTATCGGACAAGTGATACTAGTGTTTTACTTGAAAGTATTTACAAGTACAAACTCAAACCTATCGGAAGAAATAATTAAGCCAAACAATTTAAACTAACCTATAGGATAAGTCAACAAAAGGATTTGACTAGAAGTTATCGAAAGCGGAAATCAGACTTAATCAGTTGAGGCATCGAATAACGATTAATAGGCGATTGATACCGATTAATCCCGATTCGAAGATGCACCAAACAACGATTAATCGGGATTAATCGCCGCTTTTTAGAACAGAGGTCGGAACTAATTAGCAAATTTCAAAAACTATTACATTAGAGCAACTCCAACCATATATGTTCCTTACCTATAATGTGTGTAGGTGGACAAATATAGAGATTTTAGTTTAAAAAATAAAGTTTCAACCCTACTCCTCATCCCCTTTATTTGGGAGAGAAAATATAACCCCTTATTTGAGGGATCAAAATTAGATCCCCTATATCCTCCACCTCATTGGTTAATTTATAAAAATGTTCAAAATTTAAATTTCAAAAAACTACACTAAAAATTAAAATATAGGATATGAATATAGGATATATGATTGGAATGAAACATAATTTTCATTATCTATATATATATATATATTTTTTTTAAATAAACTTCTCTTTCATTAAATCAAAGACTCACTGAAAATGGTCTCCACCAAATGTGTAGGAGGAGATGAAAACACAATAAAGCAGTACAAAGAACAGAGTATCCTAACCATGTTATGAGCCACCCTATTTGCTTGCTTTCTAATATGACTAACACGGACTGTAGGTAGACTTTGAATCAACCTCTTACATACATACATATGCTAGGCCAAAATATTACTTCGTCAGTAAAAACCATATTTTCACGGTTAAAACACGTTGAAACTTTAGATTTGTGAATCTTTTTCAAAGCATACACCACATTCATAAGAAACTTAAAACATTGTGAATCTAACTTAAAACAGTGTGAATCTAAACTCAAACTTTAGATTTTGATGACAAATAATAGATATTTAGTTTTCATTTGATTTATGTTTTTTACCCAATTAACAAACTTAAAATTTAGTTTTTAATTCAAAATTAAATATGGAACATACGATATTTAACAAAAAGCTAACCACAATGGAACATATGATATTTAACAAAAAGCTAACCACAAAAATAAAATAAAAGCAAAATAAGAAATTTTAAGAAACAGAATCTAATAAGAGAATCATTTAGACAGCAGTAGCAACATCGGATTGTAACAAAAACAAGTGTAAAACATATGAAAAGAGAATCATTTAGACAGCACTAGCAATATGGGATTGTATCAAACACAAGTCTAAAACATATGAAATGAAATGATAAAATGGAACCTAATTAAGAAATTAGGATGCTTTATACATCGCCCATGTGTGAACCTACATATATTGTCCACAAATTTAAAAAAAAATATTTTTTTTGTTTTTCTATGCCCAGACCCAAAACTGATTAAATAACATAATTACTGTTATACACTTAAAAAAATACATCCAAAATGTTCACAAATTCTCAATCTAATGGGTCAAGCATATCATGCATGAGATAATGTATACGGTAAGAGAAAACCATAGACTCCCTATTCTGTAGTTCTAGCAACCATCAAAACAATTACAAATATAAAGCTACAATCTATGGTGAAATGGTGTTATCATGGCAAATGGATAGTTGAGCGAACTGATATTCCACTAATGAGAACAAAAACAGCAACTGATATTCCAACTATGTATTTCCACTTATCTCCAGAATGTCCACCTGCATCCTCATTGGTAATTTCAGGTTGAGCAACAGCATGGTGAGGTTTAGAAGGTGCAGACGAGGGCAAAGGTTCTTTCTTTTCCTTTGGTACAGAAGGAAATGAACCACTACTCCTAGTACTAGGAAGAGCAATAATAATGGGCTCTGTTGTAGAAACACTGCTGGCAGAGCAGCAGCTAGATTACTGGACTATTCAGCTAGCCTACGACGTACAATGTCGTCTAGGTTCTTCATATGTGATTCCGAAGAATCTGCAGAGTTTTAAAAACCTACTTTAGTAAACTGAGAAGCGTAAAACTTTTACTTAATGCTCTTCATCTACTAGTAGTTTGTGCATACTTGGTGGATTGTTGCAGAAAACCCCTGAATCATCAGTAAAAGGGCCTTCTTCAAACTTGAGCCTTCAAAAATAATAAGAGATTAACATAAACAAAACGCTATAACAAGCCAGTAAGTAGGAGAAAAATAGGGGAGGGGAGTAGTAATAAATTCTCTATGGCGAATAGAAAACCCTCTTCCAAAAAGATAAAACAAAACAAAATAAAACATGTGAAAGGAAATTGGGGATTCTTACGAAGGCAAAATATGGAGATAACGATTCAGTGTCTCTTTAATCCCTGTGCTGTAGAGTTCCGCTTTCAACATGGTTTCTGCTTTGATGAAGGCTTCTGTTTTCTTCAGTGATAAAATATCACAATGCAAGATGCTACACAACGTATAAAATAGATCACAGACAATTCAACAATACCTAGTTTGTTGGGCACATCATGAAAATTGCACTATGCATATCAGGCAACTTACACGAAATATGGTCCATAACATACAAAAATTGTTAAGAAAAGCATACAATTCAGATGTACTGAATTTACATATTACACAAGGCTCAATGGATATACTGAACTCCTGTAGCATTATCATATTATTGACAAAATATGTATGTAATGGAAGATAATTTGTTTGTGCACGAGTTATAATAGGGTTTCCATTTGAATTTAATTGTTTTCATGTGGAACATAAATCAAGATGCAATAAGAAACATTATCCATTCTATATTACAGGACTGGAATAATTCGATAAAGGAAAAAAAAATGCTCTACAGGCAATAGCATACAGATAACAATTAAACTTTTTCACTTGTTCACTGTCCTAAGCAGGCTAAAAGAAATACCAAATAAAAATTAAATTTGTAATCTTTAATTGAAGCAAAAAAAGTAAAAGATTTGGTTACACAAATAGTATATATTAATAAATCTAATCTAAATTTCTCATATAATAAATAAAATTATGGCTTGCTCTGTACCTTGACAATAACACTACAGTGCATTACCAGATTTTATAGACAGAGGGTGTAACTAGAGCAGAGTGGAAATATGGCAAACAAGGGTCAACAGACCAGGTTAAAATCAATGGTTGATGAGGTAAAGCTCTTTTTAAAAAATCTATGAATTTCTAATGTTATTGAATCATCTTGCTTAGTTCGATGTGTTAAGACGTGAGATTTCATTTTGAAAGTTGAGACACACCCAGGTGGTCAGGTGGCACTGGTGGGGGTTGATTTGAAGACCTGTTGCTATGTTCATCGGTTTTATAATTTTCCTTGCAATCCGGAGTATCAAAAGTTAAGTTGGGGCTTTATGCTCATTGACTTTAATCTTTCAGGGAAAGTATGAGCAAGAATATCTGAAGTCAGAGGAGTTCCAGAATCAACTGAAATTGAAGGTTCACGAACTTTTAACAGACCAGGAATGGAGACGCAGGAAAACGCAGATGAGGGTATGCTGAATATATTATTTTGTGACTTTTATTTTCTATTACACTTGGCAACTTTCTAATCACTGTATCACTCATCTGCATAGATACTGCATATGGTATAAGCACTGTATCATAGATAACATAGGATACGCACGACAAGTAGCACATGTAAATTTGATTCACTGAATATTACTCCATCTAACTTCTAAAATTTTTCATGTGAAAACTACTTTAATGATTTTTGAATCATATGAATTCACTTGTTCATCATAAGAATTCTTAATTATAAACTGTTACTACTTTATGTAATGTGGCAAACCAGATTTTAGAAATGCCTTCAATTCATGTGGTCTCCTCTTTGTTCTTATTGCAAACTAGGGTTAACAAAATAAATGGAAACAATATAAGTTCAGAAACAAACCTTCAATGGACTTCGAAGAGTTTGGCTCGCAAGATCAGAAGAACAGAGAGTGCAATGCTTCAAATCTGAAAGATCATAGCAGTGACAACTAACAAAACACAGAATAGAAACAGACACTTAATATTATGTTAATTCAACTTGCAAGGAACTGTAAATACTAGATACAATTATAATAGCTGATCATAAAGTAATCATCGATAACCAATTATTAGCTCTATGAAATCAGTACCATCAATTACAGTAATATCACAGAATCGAAATCAATTGAACATGATGAGAAACAGCCAACAACCAAAATATTCAGAAGACAACTGATTAACATTAATCCAGAATCATACCATAATCAACAATGTTCAAACCACCCCAATCAGAATTTTGTTACAAAAAATACACAAATCAAAAAATTCAATTCAATTTGCAAATTAGTGGAAGAGAGAGAGAGGGGGGAGGGGGAGAGAGAGAGAGAGATATTTAACTTACCAGATTAAGAAACTGGAATCGAGAGATTGAGTAGTATGAGAGTGAGTCAACTCGCATTTCAGATCGAACTCATGCGTCGAACAAAATTGAGATTCCATAAATTAAATAAATTAACATAAATAATTATGACTACTGGATGCACAGAATAAATTGCATAAATAATTATGACTACTGGCAGGTTTGACTTTCAAACCTGTCGGATGTATTAACTTTTATCGTATAAAATCACTAAATAAAACAAGTTGTTCAAAATAATACTTTTAATGTTTTAAGCGATTTTTTCTAACCTTTAAATTACTTTGTGACTTCTTACGCAAATAAACATTTTTTAACGTAAAATCAAAAATGATTTTAAGCCCCTACCTTAATTTAAAACAAACTACGCGCCTATGTGTACGGCGCGACCCTAAAATGATATAACTTTCAAAGTTAAATCAGAGTTTTTTTTAATATAATTTTCGATTTGTGTTAGAACTTTAATTAGAAATGATCTAACTTACGATTTAAAAGATCAAAAAATGTGACCCCAAAATGTTTTTATATTTATTTAAATGGAAAACGATTTTTTAGTTATAAAACCAACCACGCCCTAAAAAAAATTTAGAGTAAAAGAGGATGATTGCAAATGATGTCAAAATGAGTGCGGGCTCAGAGTAACACACGATGAACATCGTAGCTGAGAACAATACCTATAGGTGGCAGTATGTAAGTTTATGCATGTTTGTTTTATTAAGCGACGCCGTGTTTTGATGCTTTACTGATATTATTTTGTTTTGACTACAGTTTGCTCATCACCTTCAAACCATACTAGTTACTCGATATGATCAATTTTCAATGTTCATGGCGACGCAATATAACCTCCGGCGCAGACAGATCGGATCTCCGCCTCTGTGAGTACTATTTCGTGTGTGTTTATTGATCTAGTCTCATACATGACTTTGTATTTTTTTTGTTTATGCTTTTTGTTTGTTTTTAGTTTATGGAGCACCACACAATCACATATGTATTTTGTTAGATTGTTGATTTGGTTTATGATCTAGTCTCTCGTATATGTGCGTTTTTAGTTTATGGAGCACCACACAATCTCTGATTCTGTCAAGTACACTCTCTATAAATCTTGATTTTTCATGCCTGAGACGACTAACTTCAAATTCTTTAGTCTTCTTGTCTCGACAAGTGCAAATGACTCTTAATGGATCAGTGAGTACAAATGATTCTGAAACTTCAAGTGAATCAAAAACTGGTTCTGGATCATATTCTCTCAATAAGGCTTCTGGTATTTGGAAACCCGTTATTGATTGTAAATGCTCACATAGCACAACATCTCTTGGATCCACTTCCCTAGATCCTGTTGCCTTAGGTTGTGAACTTTTAGATGGATCAACTCTTCTGACCCTAGATAAGTTTCTTCCAAGAAATGTTGCAATGTTCAATCGACCTGCAAAAATCCTTTCAGCTGCTTTCCATTTGGATGCGGTCCTGAACCCTTTACTCTTTAACATACCCTCCACATATTCAAGTCTTCTTAATGGATAAAGAACAATTAAATCATGATCAAGATTCACTATTTGGAGAATCTTGTCTTTGTAGTACCTGACTTGATATGGGTTAACATGAATTTCTGGTTCAGCCTTTTCCATCAGATCATCAATCTTGTCCACTAACAGCGCATTTTTAACAGAGTCAGACGATCTCACTTTCTGCTTCAATACAAATAATTCAGTCAACGTTCTTCTTGTTAGAGAGTTCATCGATATCGTCTTCGTCCCATTTTTATGAAAGGATAATGTCAATTTCCATCCAGATGTTCCACCAACGAAGCCAAGAGTCAGATAAGCAATTTGTTGACGTAAAGCATGGAAATAATTGCTAATCTTGGGATTTTGTTTCCTGAAGTTCTCTAACAGACTTTCCACATCTATATCATCATTCTTTTCAGCACCAACTTCTGGAGTCTGAAGACGCTTCCTTGCTTCATCCCATTCCTTGTCTTCCTTAAGAGCTACCACAGACATCTTGCCTTTCTTCAAATGTTCCCAGTTTCTGTTCCTGAAGACTGTTTGTTTTTCTAGGTTCTGCTGATATTCTTTGTAATTCTTCTCATCAGCCCTCATTAAGTCATAGTATTCCACATATTCGACAAAAGTTATTGGGTAAGCACCCTCGTTAATGTACCCATCCATGTCAATGTAGGGATCATCGGGATCATATGGTAGTTCACCTTCTTCTATTTTATCACCATCTACAAATTCCTCCCCCTCAGTTGATTCACCACCTTTATATATCACCAACTCCTTGCCTTTGCCAGATTAATCTTTTTCTTGTTCAGTCTGCTGACCATCTTTCTCCCCCTAAGTTGGGTTATCCTCTTGAGCTGGGGTTGATTGAATAGTCACACAAGGTGTTTGTTTGGCCTGTAACAATTGCTTCAGTAAATCTTTCATTTCTTTTAACTCTTGCTATTGTTGTTCCTGCATATTTTGCATCTCAGTAGCTGTTGATTTTAATTCTTGAACCTAAGTCTCCAGATTTAGAATCCTTTGACTATGTGAGAGTGTGTGCTCAATGTGGGGTGTATATATGGTTAAAGTGGTTTCCTCACTAACACGTTCTGGTAGTGTTTGTCTCTCAACACTCAATTCACTCGGTCTAGAGGGTAAAGGAGATTGATGATCACTCAGACGTTCTGTGCGTGTTTCACTCAATCACTCATTGTGCTGAGTTCCGCTGTACCTGCAAATAAGATCCTACTTGGCTCATCCGAAGAGCTATTACCAAGTAATTGCCTCTCATCACCACTAAAAGTGGGTGAGACCTCCACTTTTGGAGCCGGAAATGTTCCTCCCGGAAGGGTTAACACATTGGATCCTGTAATGATTGGTAATTGAGGACCCGTGTTTCCCTAAAAGCCTGTAAAGGCATCACTGTATGAAATACCCTTACTACCTCATCCGAAGAGCTATTGCTAGGAAGTTGCCTCTCTATCACACTAAGAGTGGAAGAGATCTCCTTTTCAGGATCCATGGATGTTGCTCCTGGTAGAGTAGACATATTGGACAATGTAGTGAGTGACAAATTCTAGTCCATGTCTCTCTGTTCCTGAGTTGTTTCCATCAATTCTTCCTCCCTAACAGAATCCTTTTCTGGGTTTAGATATTCAATGATCTGAAGGTCGGAAATATGTGAAGTTCCCGGTGTTAGGCTGACAGATACCTCAGTTTGAATTTTCCTATACTTCGCTAGAGGTAAATTTGTAGGGAAACAACTACATCCTTGTTTGGTGCACTAGAGGCACTAACTCCCTCGCTCTCAATTTCTGTATGTTTTCTTTTAGTTTGAGAAGGAGTTAAATTGATTGTGTTTCGGGTTCTGAGGCGGTCTGTTGGTTTTCAGATTCGTTGCATGTTCCTATAGCCACTGGGGGCATTTGTGTGTGCAAATGGATATTCAAGATAATAGACCAAGACTAATTTGCTACAGAAAAAAAACAATTACTGGAATTAACCTAGAATCTATGAACCCTAAAATATCAAGAACCGTGAGTTATTGATTTGAAAAAGGGCGAATTTTAAATACACTCTGAAGTGATTTGATTTATAGTATGTGATAGTGTTTGAAAAATGGGTCACAGATCTATTTCCAAATCGAGATTTGGCCGGTTAAATCGTGATTAACGATGGTAAAAGCTTGAAAAAGGGGTTAACAGTGGTGTTTATACGTGTAGATGTATGTATCGACTTGAAAATGGAAGATGAGATGAAGCCGAGTATTTATATTCAACAGGTGAGTAAAACTCGATAGATAGGTAATCATACCTCTCGACTTTTTATTTCTTGAAGAGTACAAATGACTTGAAACAATTTTACAACTCCAAAACTACCTCTCGACACACCACAAAACCAATAAATAGTTAAGGTAGGGGCTTAAAATCATTTTTGACCTGGTGTGTTTATTTGTTTCAATTATTTATTGGTTTTGTGGTGTGTCGAGAGGTAGTTTTGGAGTTGTAAAATTGTTTCAAGTCATTTGTACTCTTCAAGTAATAAAAAGTCGAGAGGTATGACTACCTATCTATCGAGTTTTACTCACCTGCTCGGCTTCATCTCATCTTCCATTTTCAAGTCGATACATACATCTACACGTATAAACACCACTGTTAACCCCTTTTTCAAGCTTTTACCATCGTTAATCACGATTTAACCGGCCAAATCTCGATTTGGAAATAGATCTGTGACCCATTTTTCAAACACTATAACATACTATAAATCAAATCACTTCAGAGTGTATTTAAAATTCGCCCTTTTTCAAATCAATAACTCACGGTTCTTGATATTTTAGGGTTCATAGATTCTAGGTTAATTCCAGTAATTGTTTTTTTTCTGTAGCAAATTAGTCTTGGTCTATTATCTTGAATATCCATTTGCACACACAAATGCCCCAAGTGGCTATAGGAACATGCAACGAATCTGAAAACCAACAGACCGCCCCAGAACCCCAAACACAATCAATCCAACATCAAACTCCTTCTCAAACTAAAAGAAAACATACATAAATTGAGAGCGAGGGAGTTAGTGCCACTAGTGCACCAAACAAGGATGTAGGATTCTGTTAGGGAGGAAGAATTGATGGAAACAACTCAGGAACAGAGAGAATGGACTAGAATTTGCCACTCACTACATTGTTCAATATGTCTACTCTACCAGGAGCAACATCCCTGGATCCTGAAAAGGAGATCTCTTCCACTCTTAGTGTGATAGAGAGGCAACTTCCTAGCAATAGCTCTTCGGATGAGGTAGTAAGGGTATTTCATACAGTGATGCCTTTACAGGCTTTAGGGAAACACGGGTCCTCAATTGCCAATCATTACAGGATCCAATGTGTTAACCCTTCCGGGAGGAACATTTCCGGCTCCAGAAGTGGAGGTCTCACCCACTTTTAGTGGTGTTGAGAGGCAACTACTTGGTAATAGCTCTTCGGATGAGCCAAGTAGGATCTTATTTGCAGGTACATCGGAACACAGCACAATGAGGGATTGAGTGAAACACGCACAGAACGTCTGAGTGATCATCAATCACCTTTACCCTCTATACCGAGTGAATTGAGTGCTGAGAGACAAACACTACCAGAACGTGTTAGTGAGGAAACCACTTTAACCATATATACACCCCACACTGAGCACACACTCTCACATAGTCAAAGGATTTTAAATATGGAGACTGAGGTTCAAGAATTAAAATCAAAAGCTACTGAGATGAAAAATGTGCAGCAACAACATCAAGAGTTAAAAGAAATGAAAGATTTACTGAAGCAGTTGTTACAGGCCAAACAAACACCTGGTGTGACTATTCAATCAACCCCAGCTCAAGAGGATAACCCAACTTAGGGGGAGAAAGATGGTCAGCAGGCTGAACAAGAAAAAGATCAATCTGGCAAAGGCAAGGAGTTGGTGATATATAAAGGTGGTGAATTAACTGAGGGGGAGGAATTTGTAGATGGTGATAAAATAGAAGGTGAACTACCATATGATCCCGATGATCCCTACATTGACATGGATGAGCACATTAACGAGGGTGCTTACCCAATAACTTTTGTCGAATATGTGGAATACTATGACTTAATGAGGGCTGATGAGAAGAATTACAAAGAATATCAGCAGAACCTAGAAAAACAAACAATCTTCAGGAACAGAAACTGGGAACATTTGAAGAAAGGCAAGATGTCTGTGGTAGCTCTGTGGTAGCTCTTAAGGAAGACAAGGAATGGGATGAAGCAAGGAAGCGTCTTCAGACTCCAGAAGTTGGTGCTGAAAAGAATGATGATATAGATGTGGAAAGTCTGTTAGAGAACTTCAGGAAACAAAATCCCAAGATTAGCAATTATTTCCATGCTTTACGTCAACAAATTGCTTATCTGACTCTTGGCTTCGTTGGTGGAACATCTGGATGGAAATTGACATTATCCTTTCATAAAAATGGGACGAAGACGATATCGATGAACTCTCTGACAAGAAGAACGTTGACTGAATTATTTGTATTGAAGCAGAAAGTGAGATCGTCTGACTGTTAAAAATGCGCTGTTAGTGGACAAGATTGATGATCTGATGGAAAAGGCTGAACCAGAAATTCATGTTAACCCATATCAAGTCAGGTACTACAAAGACAAGATTCTCCAAATAGTGAATCTTGATCATGATTTTTTTTTTGACAAACAAGAAATTGTATTAACTTGCATCAAACCAATTACACCCAGGACAAAACCCCGAACTGACAGTACAATCTGACAGGAAACAAATAAACGAACTAACCAAGTAGCCTCTTATGTTTACAGACTGTTTTACATCATGAATAATAATATTCTTTGAATTAAAAAAGATTAAAGTAGCTTTCCGATCAATCCAATTTGCACCATTCCTGAAGCCAGTAATATCGCAAATGACCTTCACATACGCACCACCTGTAGCCCATTGTTCAGAAACACCCCAGCTATCTACATGCCGAAGACCAGCTATAGACATGCCGAAAGTGAAACCCCAGCTATCTACATGTCGAAACCCAGCTATAGACATGCCGCGAACGAAATATCTCCTTATATGAACAAATTCTAGTTGTGAAAAGTAAGCTCTTGCAATATCCAACAGCAGCCCAAAATCAACCAAGCCACAAAAATCCTTTCCAAATTAGCCCGGAACCTAACCCATAACAACATACAAACAAACAAACAAAACTCGCCAACAGACGAGACGAAAAACACGCCAAAAGACGAGACGAAGATTCAAAATCAAAGTCCTCGGAATAACACCAAATTTTGGTATGATGTTGAGGAGGAGAAATGGAATCTCAAGATATTTTTTATTTTCAGAACTAGCTCAAGATCGGAAACAGATCTGAGAAAATTCTAAGGAATTTTCGGAGCTTTATTGAATTAAAAGCTGTGATAATTGGAAGGTGAAAAAAGAGAGGGGGAGGGGGACGAAGATGGAAGAAGGCAGAGGAGGAGAGGTGGAGTCGAAGGGGTGGGGGAGGGGGGGAGGGGGCTGAGGGATGGAGGGCCGGCGGCTATGGTTTAAACGACTCTCATTACTTAGCGCCAAGATGAAAAGTCATGTAAGTGTTGTTATTAATCTTGATCATGATTTAATTGTTCTTTATCCATTAAGAAGACTTGAATATGTGGAGGGTATGTTAAGGAGTAAAGGGTTCAGGACCGCATCCAAATGGAAAGCAGTTGAAAGGATTTTTGCAGGTCGATTGAACATTGCAACATTTCTTGGAAGAAACTTATCTAGGGTCAGAAGAGTTGATCCATCTAAAGGTTCACAACCTAAGGCAACAGGATATAGGGAAGTGGATCCAAGAGATGTTGTGCTATTTGAGCATTTAGAATCAATAACGGGTTTCCAAATACCAGAAACCTTATTGAGAGAAGATGATCCAGAACCAGTTTTTGATTCACTTGAAGTTTCAGAATCATTTGTACTCACTAATCCATTAAGAGTCATTTGCACTTCTCGAGACAAGAAGACTAAAGAATTTGAAGTTAGTCGTCTTAGGCATGAAAAATCAAGATTTATAGAGAGTGTACTTGACAGAGACTCTACGAACTACAAAGATAAAGCAACACTTTTGGAGGTGACAGAAGAGTTAAAAGTGGTTTCAGCTCAGGAAAGACAGTTTGATACTGAATACTGATAGAGTGAAGCCCAACCAAAGAGGGTGATTGTTCAAGGACTGTCAAAGATGTTAGAATTCACATTCAACAAGATTAAAACCTTCAAAAGAATTGCAGTCTTGACAACCATCTTAGACGGGCTCAAAGATCCAAAGAATTTGCTGGAATATGAAGCGCATGATATAGTTCGTGAGAGAATTGCAAAACTACGGGAATGAAAATGGCATTGAAGATCTGTTCAGGCTAGAGGAACAAAATATATTCTTGTAGTATTTCATTGAAATCTGGAATTGTACGGAGTAATAATTTATCCAGAATGTTGTTAATATTACTTCCCGTCTTTTCACACTTACTTTTTCTTGTAATTGTTAGTTAAGTTATCCTCTTAAAGGATTTGCTTGTCGAACTCTATACAATCAAATAGGGGGAGATTGTAAAGCATGATGTAACTTAAAATGTAACCGAGGATCTGTAACTCAACTAAAGAACTAAAGGACCGGTAAATACTATTAACATGTGCTACGAAATCTAAATCATGAAGAACAGGTACTATAGTGAACCTTGATGATGTCAGAGATTCAGAAGATCACTGAGAGAAGTTCAGAGGATGTTCAGGCCTCAGTAAAGAATAAAAGTCTACGTCTTTGACAGCATTGAAGTTTCAAGTATAAAGGACCAAGAAAGATTTCAGTGCATACTACATTGATTGTTCTAATCAATGTTTTTGAAACAACTAGAACCACAACTCGGAATGTCAATTGTAATGGAAGCAGAGTATGAAGATCTGTATCTCAGTTAGTCGTTTGTGAACCAGACTAGACCAGTGCACTAAGCGTCAACAAACAAGAAATGGATCAACATACAGGGTATATGAATAATTGATAGAAGGTTACTTAACTTTGTGCAAGTGTGAAATTATTCTAAGCCAAAAAGGGATGTGCTACATGGTGAAGAATTCGAGACCAACACCTAGGCTTGAAGAATTCGAGACATACACCCTTTGAAATGGAAAAATGGCTAAGGAAGTTTCCGAGACCTATACCTACACCTATTGGTAGGAATTCGAGAGGTACAAGAAATGAAGTAATCGAGACATACACTTTGCTTTAGTTAAAGTAGAAATTGACAAGACATGTACACTAGTAAGTATCCGAGACCTACACCTACATAAAGACATTTGATTAATTAATTAATCAAATAGTAAGACGAGAACTACACCTACATGAAGACATTTGATTAATTAATTAATCAAATAGTAAAGCCGAGACATACAAGTTGGGTTTTCTTCAAATAGTCAAGTCAAGTGTACTAAGGATAATTCAAGACATACAGGTAACACACAGGCACATGTGTTCGAGACCTACAGGTTGTGGTGGTTGCAAAAGTCTACATATGACAAATACTGTTATCCCTTTTCAGATTCATTCATCGTCTTCAACAAACCAACAAATACTCTTAGAGCGATAAAGCGATTTGTACTATCATAACGGCTTGTAGTTTATTGTTGTTTGTTGTTGTATTGTTCTGAATCATTGTAGCTAACAGTACATCTGTTCGAGTGTAGCAACCTCTTGGTTTTATAATACAATTATATTACCCAGAATCGTTTGTGTGTTTGTGTATTGCTTTTCCTGTTCTATTCTCCAGACACAACCAAAACACTGAACTCATTAGTCGCAAAAGTTTTTAATTACCAACATCGGATTCAACCCTCCTCCTTCTACGATGTATCGGACCTAACACCCTCCAAACCTACAAGAACATGTTCGTTTATACTGAGCAAATTTATTTAGGAAAAATGAAACTGCACATCAAACCCTTAGCCCATGTTTGTTTCATGGGATTAAGTAGTGGATATGATTATAATCTTGTAAAATATTTAATCCCATGTTTGTTTGGTAAAAATATATCTAGGATTATAATCCCCACTAATACTCACTAACAAGTGGATTATAATCCCTTTACTAAAATACTTTGTCAAACAAACATGAGATTAACAATTTTAAAGGATAATAGTCCAATCCCATGAACTATACTCCAAAACAAACATATGATTAGATTGGTTGTGTAATATTTTTTTTCTCAAGAAAGAGCGTTTTAACTTGGTAATCTCCCTTATGTAAGCAGGTTGAATATGTGTGAATAGGAATTGAAGAACTCAAAGTTGTAGAAATGGACTTAATCCAGGTTCAGGCCTCAAAAACTTCAAGTATTGCATTTGTATTTGCTATAAAGCATGACATATAAGCTATGAAATACACAAGGCAATGTCTGAGATTGTTTAATTCTGTCTCAGTTGGTTGATATTTGCACAGTTGTGCCAACTTATGATATTTTTTTAAGAAAAGAAAAATATAATTATTGTTGTTTCTTTAAAAGCAAATGAATGTGTTGTTAAACCTTATCTATTTATAAGTATAATTGTTAAAAGAGGATAGAAAAAAAAATCAGTTAAAATTACGCTCTTCTATCCTTCCACATAAAACTTAGTAGATAAATATAGGAAAATGCGGCAATCCAGAAAATTATTTAAATAGATAAAGAATAGGATTTGCAATGTAGGTGTTGCGGCGTGCAGCAAATGTAAAAAAGTGTCATCAAATAGTCTTGTGGTAAACTATTTAAAATGTAGGTGTTTGCGGGGTGGCATAATATGGATATAGGTCGGATTTGGTTCGATAAATTTGGGTTTGGGTTGGGTCTTAACCCAAACCCATATTTAATATATATATTTTTATAAAATTTGGTTTGGGTCATAATGGTTTCGGGTTAAAATATGGGTAAACCATTTTTTTCAATTATTTTTTTAAAATGGATACCTCATATTTTAATGGATGTTTTACAGTGTTATTCGAATACGAGAGTATTATTTAGCTGCCATAGAAGGTTATATAACTGAATATACATATAACTTCTTTCTCATGGCACATCATTCACTAATCTGACTACAGCATTCACTAATTCCAGCTCGACAATTTGAAGCAGTGAATGAAGAACTGATCAGATGAAGCTACACCAATCTCCATACAGTTCTAAAGCAACTATCAACGAAACTAAATGGTGGATTATGTTTTACAATTGCTTTTCCCATTAAGTCGCGATAAATTTTTTGATCAAAGGGAGCATTTTCAAGTTCATCACCAACTACATTTTGGTCATATTTTGACAACATGTGTCTCCGCATATTACTAGTACCATGCTCGCAAGCATAAATCTAACCACAAATTTTACACTTTGCTCTAGTTACTCCATCTTCTACAAATCTATCAAACACATCCCAAATCTTTGACGTAGGCTTTTTATATCTTTTCGCACTTCTACTTGTATTAGCATTAGAACTATGTTCTTCTTCCATAAGATGCACACAAACAAAGAAATGCGATAAAGAACCTGTTTGGAAGTCAAAAGATGCACAAGAGTAAAGAAGCTTGATGCTAGTAGTGCTTTGCAAGATCCTCCGCTTAAACCCCACAAGTTTAAAAAACCATCACTGTGAAAAACCAACAAATATGAAACCTGCATTATTAAGATAATAGTTAAAGAATAAAATCGATTGTGACATTTAATCAAACACTTGTCCTGCGCTATTTTCATCAAGCATATCATTTTCTTACATTTCATTGACATACATACATAATTAAGAACTTATTTTTCTGAAATGAAGAAGAATGAAATCGAAACAAAATCAAAGCACAATCCCCAAATCACAATCGAAACTTTTGATTTTTAACAAAAAAACACAAATAAATTCGAAGTGTTAATTAATACATATATATTTCTGAATATATGTATGTGATTGTGCATATCAGTGTATGTATAACATACCTTTGTTCAAAAGCTTTGAAACCTGGTCGGCATGGATTCAAAGTGTATTGAATTTTTAAGTTTGTATTATGTTTATGAGTACTGAGTAGAGCGCCAACCGAACCGTTAACCTCGGTTTGACTACATATATATCGGTTCGATAAGTTTGATGCTTCGGTTTGTTAAAAGTTAGTGTGGTTAAAAGTTCGTTTGAGTTTGTTCGAGTTCGCATTCGTTCGATAAAAAATAATAATATTTATAATATTATATATATATAATATATAGTATCCATATATTATGTCTTTTTTAATTTTATAATTATAAAATTGTCTAAAATAGATATTGTATGGGTTAAAAATATTTGAATAATAGTTGAGCTGTTTTTTTAATATTAAATTAAGTTAAAAATAGGTTTAAAAATTTTGAAAATATAAATATTAATGAACTATTCGTTTTCGGCTCGTTTTTAGTTCGGTTCGATATGTTCGCGAACAATTCGGTGTTCGTTCGACTGCTTAACGAACACGGACAAGAAAATCTGTTCGATAAGCTTATAAAACATTATTTGGTTCATTAAAATTTTATTCGTGTTCGTTAAAAGTTCGTCCGAGTTCGATTAACTAGTGTTAATGGGAATCGAGCTAAGTACGAAAAGGAGGTCAAACAAACATGTGCTTAATTTAGACAAATGTGCCAGAACTGTACTCCCTTTGTCCCATCCATTTCTTTACATAAAAAATTTTTAAGGTGCATTTTAAGGATAGTTCTATAACTTATTTTTGATATTTTCTTTTTTTGTATAAAAATAGGATTGTTCTATTTTTATACAAAAAAAGAAAATATCAAAAATAAATTATACAACTATGTTTAAAATGCACCATAAAATTCGTGCCGAATGATACTTAACTTTTACATGGGACAGAGGGAATATATAATATGTGACTATATATGGACTTATATATGGACTGGTTTGGGTTGGGTAAATGGATATGGACCCTTTGCCACCCCTATAAAACTCTGTCCTATTGTGGGTTTACATTTTGTGTGGCCTGTAAAAGCTTGGACTTATCACTACTTTTTTTTATAATTTTCGGGCGTATACAAACTCTTGTATTGATTTGTTACATGGGCCGTGGAGGCCAACTGTACCAACTGATGTCAAACTAGTTCGTTATAGACAGGTTGGCAAGGCTCCAAGATTAGTTAGTTTGTTAGTCTGTTAAGTCAGATATAAATAGCATCTCTCTCTCTGTATTTTGTACTTGAGCATTATTGATAAACTCTGTAAACTTGAGCTTAATGGAAATATGCATCTTGTCTTCTTCTTCATTAAGCTTTACTGTTTGTTAATGGAGTTTGCATCTAATTACTGTAATATTCAGTGTTGTGACATGGTATCAGAGCGGGATCTCGATCTCTCCCGCCGTTTCAACTAAGGGTTGATCTCTGTTCGTCATTTCACCGTCGTTTCATCGTTAATCTCATAGTTTCGGTGTTTTTCGACGACATTCAGTGTTGATCTCACTTCGTTGTTCTTCATTTTTGCTTATTTCATCATCATTAGTGTTGCTTGTACTTTGATTGCTTGTTGTTTGTGCGTATCTGTGCGTATCTCTCTGATTCATTTCTGCAATTCGTTATTGTTTTGCGATTATTGTGTTGTTAATGCCTCGACAAACATATTCCGTTGCTGTATCTTCTCCAAATCATCAATCTATGGCTAATCTTTCTACAAGCAACACAACAAACACTAATCCAAATAGTGTTATTGATAATTTTCATCCTTTCTCCCTTCAAAGTTAAGATAATCCTGGTATAGCATTAGTTACCCAAACCCTAATTGCTCAGAACTATCAACAATGAAGTCGATCTGTCAAATTGGCTCTATATGCTAAGAATAAGTTAGGACTAATTGATGGAACCATTGCTCAACCTGTTGATTCTTCACCTCTGTATGCATTTTGGCATCGTTGTAACGACATGGTGCTGTCATGGTTACTTAACTCTATCTCTCCTGAAATTAGAGATAGTGTTGTTTACTTTAGCACAACTAAAGAAATTTGGGAATATCTAGCTGTTCGATTCTCTCAGAGCAATGTGCCACGAATTTTTCAGTTGAAAAAGGATCTTACAGCTCTTTGTCAAGGTTCTATGTCTATTACTGCCTATTTTACCAATATGAGGTCTCTAACTGATGAACTCAATGCTCTAGCACCTATTCCTAAATGTGTGTGTGTTTAAAACTCTTGTACTTGTGGAGTAAGTGCTAAATTGGAGGCTTATGAACAAATTAACAGTCTCAGTCAGTTTCTAATGGGACTTAATGATGCTTTTACTAGCATTGGAGGACAGATGCTCATGATGAATCCTCTACCTACACTCAATCAAGCATACTCTCTTCTTCTTCAGGAGGAAGGCCAGAGAGGAAGGCCAGAGGTCTACACCTATTGTTTCTGTAAAAGAGAATGTAGCTATGAATGTATTTTGTACTTTAGCATTATTGATAAACTCTGTAAACTTGAGCTTAATGGAAATATACATCTTGTCTTCTTCTTCATTAAGCTTTACTGTTTGTTAATGGAGTTTGCATCTAGTTACTGTAATATTCAGTGTTGTGACATGATTCTACCAGGCAAAACAACAGCACGAGGAAATTAGCGGTATGGCTGCAATCTCGTCGTTTAGTTATAGTATCATGTTTTATCACTAAACTTGAATAATTTCTAGCTCTATTTGTGATTTTAATTTACTTTACCATTTAAGCTTCTGCCTCAACTATACTATATACATAAACAATTGACATGGTTTTGTTGGTTAGACTAAATTTGTTGATATATATATTCTGCTCTAATGGTAAATTCATTTCTTTTGGTCACTTCATTATGTTCTGATAATTTATAAATGTAGCTCTTTCCATTTTTATAAAATAAATAAATATTTATACAAGACTCTTGAAATGTGGAATTCGATCATATTTAGTGCAATTAATATATAAAGACTTTTAGAACTAGAGCATAGATAACAGTGAGAAAATATAGTGAGACAATGTGAGCAACTATTGCATAACAAGAACTGCAAAACTACACATTGAGGACCACAGTCTACATCCCTGTGGTCTTTTATCCTGCAACCCTGAGCTACCAACTTAACAACTTGAGGAAATACTAAAGTGCCCTTGCTGTGCGAGAATGCCTAGCAACCAGACAAGTACTACAACTGCCAACATGGCCAGTGCATTTATTTGAACAGGACAAGTAAACTAAAAGGATTACAAAGCATGATTAACCAATACATGATCAACCATAATCAACATTAATTATAATCAACTTCATCACTCCCCCTCAAGATGAGTGCAGGTGGAAACCGAAGCTCCAATCTTGCGAAGAAGATGATTGTGTTGCTTGACTGGAAGTGGCTTTGTGAGGACGTCCGCCAACTGTGCATGAGATGGAACATGAGTTGTAACCACTGCTCCCTCCGCTATTTTATCCCTTATGAAATGGCAATCGATTTCTATATGTTTGGTTCTTTCATGTAGAACCGGATTAGCTGCTATCGAAAGAGCTGCTTGATTGTCACTTTTGATGATTGTGGGAGGCAAGCCCTGTAGACCCATGTCCTTTAGAAGTGCTGAAATCCAAGTTACTTCACAACATGTAAGTGCCATGGCACGATACTCCGCCTCTGCTGTGGATCGAGCCACCACTGATTGCTTTTTGGTCTTCCATGATATAGGAGAAGAACCCAGAAGGATGCAGTAGCCTGATGTCGACCTCCTTGTTGTCAGGCAGCTCGCCCAGTCGCTATCGCAATAAGCAGTGAGTTGGGCTGCTGAGGATGAAGCCAGTAGTATCCCTTGTGCTGGGTTTGTCAAGAGGTATCTCAGAATTCTTTTCGCAGCCTGCATATGAACATTCGTAGGCCTCTGCATGTACTGTGCCAATGTGTGCACTGGAAATCCCAGGTTTGGTCTTGTGATCGTTAGGTAGATCAATTTCCCAAGCAAACGCTGGTAAGGTTGGGGATCACTCAGCAATTCACCTTTGTCTGGAGTTAAGTGCAGGTGTGTGTCCATTGGGAGTTTCAACGGAGTGGCCTTCATCATTCCAAACTCCCTTATGAGGTCCAAAGTGTACTTTCTCTGCGACACAAAGAAACCTGCATTGCTTCTATCAATTTCGAGTCCAAGGAAATAGCTAACTGGACCGAGATCCTTCATGTGGAAACATTTAGACAATTCAACCTTGATTTCACTGATTGACTTCATACAGTTCCCAGAAATTAGTATATCGTCCACATAGATCAACACCAACATGATGACTCCATCAACCACCTTGGAATATAAGCTGTAATCTGCCTTGGAGTGACTGAATCCAATGGACACCAACGTGACAGATAGTTTGTGGTGCCATTGTCGAGATGCTTGGCGAAGCCCATACAATGCTTTCTTTAGTCTGCATACTAGTTGTGGCATGTTTTTCAGTCCAACCATGGCCATACACTCTGAAATTCTGCTTCCATGTCCCTTGTAGCCTTGTGGCATAGTCATGTAAACTGTCTCCTCCAACTCGCCATTTAAGAACGCATTTGATACATCCAACTGATGTACATGCCATTCTTTCATCGCTGCCACTGCAAGCAATGCCCTCACTGTAGTCATTTTCGCAACCGGAGCGAATGTCTCTACATAGTCGATCCCATAGGTTTGTTTATAGCCCAAAATCACCAGTCGAGCCTTGTGTTTGTCAATTGATCCATCTGCTTTAAACTTAGTCTTATAAATCCATTTGCATCCAATTGCTTTCCGATTTTCTGGCAACGTCGTGACTACCCACGTTTCATTGTCTTCCAGTGCTTGCAGCTCCACATTCATTGCATCCACCCAGTGTGGGGATTTTACTGCTTGATCGAAGAGAATTGGGTCCGTTTGTGTTTCAATCGTTGCCAGGAAGCAGTTAAAACTCGAACTCACCAGCTGTGGGGCTACTGCAGTGACATTCATTGCAGCCTTAGGAGTGGGTGTAACATAGTCCTTGAACCACATTGGTTGTTTCACATTTCTTCCAGATTTCCTATGCTGGTCAGTTTCTTCACTTGGATTGTCATCAAGTGGTTCTTGGCTTGCATCGGTGTCACTTGCATTCTCTTCAGTCACATTTTCCTCAACATTTGCATCTACTTCCAATTCTTCTTCATAAGTCAGGTCTCCCGATGGTGGCATTGAAACAGGTAGTGGTTGAGCATACGACTTCGCATTGTGTTCATTGAATGAGAATATTTCCTCATGGAATGTCACATGCCTCGAATTGAAAACCTGCTTGCTTTCCAGGTTCATCAATCTATATCCCTTGGTACCAGCTGGGTATCCTAGGAATACACATGGAACACTTCTTGGTGCAAACTTGTCACCACCACGCGCTGTGTTGTATGCCATCACCATACAACCAAAAACCTTCAGGCCATCATAATCCACCGGTTTGCCTGTTAGCTTTTCATAAGGAACTTCAAAATTCAGAGCAGCACTAGGGAGTCTATTGATGGTGCAACCATCTGGTTGAAACATTACATTACACTTGCAATCCTTGGCTAGTTTGTGAATTGAAAGCAGATTGTGATTGAACTGAGGGACGTGTAGCACATTTTTGAGTTGTAAACCATTTGGAAGTGTCACATCTCCAACATGTGTGATGATTGCAGTTGCACCCGTGGGAAGTGTTATCGTGAGCATTGAGGGAGCCTTTTTCACATTCACCAGATTCTTCAGTGAGGAGGTCATGTGGTCAGACGCACCCGAATCTATTATCCATTCCATTGTTTTTTCCACATGCCCTTTGTTGCTGTACACCATCCCAGAAAAGTTGAGGTCTATTTCTTCGTCCGTCTCTGATAGAGTATATTTTTATATATATTTTAGATGATTTTATTCTCATATTTATTGTGTTTTGCATTGATTTGGATTTTTATTTAATAGATTTTATTGTTTTATTGTAGGAAATAAAGAATTCATAACTTGGAAGGATTTGGAGCAAAAAGAGCTATTTTGGAGATAAAATAGGAGAAAATTCGTAATATTGGGCTATACGGGTTGCCTGCACTGTTTGGGCCATATCTTGAGTTCCAGAAGTCAGAATTTGACGATCTTACTGTCCACGCGAAGCTTGTGGAATTATCTTTAATTTAGAGGTGGTCCAGTAAGCAAAATCCAACTGGAAGAGCCCAGAAATAGAGGATAAAAAGAAGTGACGAATTTTACAAGAAAATCGTATTCAATTATGGATATCTTTTTGTAAATTGATTAGGATATTAAAAATACTTTTATTAGGAGATAGATATCAGATTTTATTAAGGGGTTTTATTATAAAAGGAAGAGAAAACGTGAGAGAGAGACATATACAGACGTTATTTTTACATAAGCTAGGGTTTTGGTTTTTCTCTCTTCATCTCTTCCTTTGTAAGCACTTGGTTTAATTTGGATCTTTATTGTTCTTCGTTAATACAAAGTTTAAGGTACTCTTTATCTCATCTTGTTTATTAGTATATGTTTTATATGGCTTTCTTCATTATTATTATTATTAGTTTTTATTCTACCATGAGTGAGTAGTTTAATTCTAGGGTATTAAGGGGAGCCATGTTTGCACCATGATTTGGGCTTAATTTGATTAGTAGATTGATGGGTAGAGAGTAATTCTGATTGATATGTTATAATTCTTAATTTGTGTAATTGCGCAATATCATGGATTAATTGATTGCAATAGGAGTAATAGATCGAGAGATTTTACTACTAGAGGCTTACATACAATTAGCAGAATTGAAGGTGAGTGTGAGAACATCATTAGATATTCTGAGAGTGTTAATGCTTGAGAAAGATTAACCGTTAATGCTTGAGAAAGATTAACCATTGCTTTAATTACTTAATCCCATTGAAAAGCTATACTTTTGTGATTTGTTTGGTGTAAACATGGTGAACCTGAATTGCCCTAGATCCCTTAATTAATTGATATAAAACTTTGTCAAATTTGTTTTAGTAGTTAATAAAATTCCAAAACAATCGTTGTGACTAGAAACACACTACACCACAAATGGTCTTTGCCAACACTGAAAACCGATGTTGCCACGTTAAATGTTGCCTTAGATGCTAAA
This sequence comes from Kitagawia praeruptora, assembly GCA_037693485.1. Taxonomy (NCBI): domain Eukaryota; kingdom Viridiplantae; phylum Streptophyta; class Magnoliopsida; order Apiales; family Apiaceae; genus Kitagawia; species Kitagawia praeruptora. Next base: position 2,136,481 of record CM075349.1, read on the forward strand.
AATTGAATAAATTAGATATAAGCCAACATCATAACCGGATGTTGCCCTTCATGTTGCCTTAGATATACTTTTAGTCCTCAATGCCAACACATAACTGGTGACGAAAAATTGAAAAGCCCGCTGTTAGTCCAAAAAAAACCCGCTCTCATCTCTCACTCAATAAAACAAAATAAAAAATCAGAACAAAAAAATAACAAATCTCACTCACTCTCATCTCGTCTCTCACTCATCTCTCTCCGCTGAAACATCTCTGTCCATCTCTCTCCGCTGAAACATCATAGACGCTCAGCTCTCTCCGTTGTACGTCCATCTCCGGTGCTCATCTCTCTCCGTTGTACATCTCCGCCATCTTTCTCAGTTGATTCGTAAGGTATGTTTCATAAATCCTAATTTTAATTTTGGGGTTTCATGAACCCTAATTTTTGGGGGGTTTTTTAATTAGGGTTTTTTAATGTATGTGTATAGTATATGAATTATAAGTTTGGGGGTTTTTAATTTAGGGTTTTTTTGGGGGGTTTCTTATGCATGTGTAATTGGGGGTTTCTTATGCATGTCTTAATTTGGGGTTTCCTGCTTTTCATATGTTAAGATTTCATAGTTTTGCTGTGTGAAATCTTTATTTAGTTACTTAGTTTCGAATTAGATCTGTTCCACTTTTGCAGCTGCTGGTACCATTGGAGCAATGGCAAATGCGGGTGTAGTTTATAGCTTATATAGAAGGTCGAGGTAAATTAACATCAACTCTGTTCGATTTTACGTAGATTATTTTTGTCAGTTTGGTGTGCAATTGATTAAGGAGAGAGATATAGATTAAGGCTGATTTGTATGATTATATGCAACTTAGAACTACTTTTCTCTTTCAGTAAATGACTATATAGATGGTTTATTACTGGACCAAGTTTTTTGATATTATTGACAATAGAGCCAATACTTTTGCTTTTTCTTGACTTAAATCTTTATTCTTGTAAACAGGTACATTTTTGTTCACTGTTCGAGGTTGTCTACAGAAAAATAAAAGTGCTTTTATGAAGAGTGGAGAGGAGAGTTTGGAGATTGAGGAGTCGATTAGGAGGTTACCTGTTGTGGTGTTTTTGATTGGAGTGTATGCTAGGTTGAAGAGTGGTTTCGAGAAGCTTGGGTTGTCGAAATGGTTTGATTGGTGGCCTTTTTGGCGACACGAGAAGAGGTTAGAACGGTTGATTGCGGAAGCGGATGCTAATCCTATGGATGCTGTGTTGCAGAGTGCTTTGCTTGCGGAACTCAATAAACATAAGTAATAAAGTTTCATCCTTTATGTATATATCAATGTTCGTGTAAATAAAAAACTGTTAATTTAGCTGACATTACTTAAAATTCTCGATTTTTAGTACTGTGAATGATGATTAGTAGCTGGTTTGTAGAGCTTGTTCGTGATAATGGTTGCGATAATGGTTGTAGTAATATGTCATCCTATTTTTTTAGTACAAATTTAAGGTGATCAAATTGACTTGCAGAACTGAATGACAATGCTATATGTAAACAATACATTATTTAATAGTGTTAATGGCATGACGGATAATATGTAGCTGATAGGTAAAGTTTTTAGGCTAAAATGGTTTGTGGTGGAATATGATTTTATGTGCATAGTACAATTTATCGAACTTACTTGAGATAATTTTGGTGTTCAGGAGTGTTTGATGATCTAATTTTATGTTTTACGTTTTATTCCAGTCCAGAGGCTGTAATTAAACGTTTTGAGGGAAGAGATCATGCTGTTGACAGTAGAGGAGTGGCGGAATATATTATTTTAGTTAATATAGGTAGCAGCCTACTGAATATATGTAATGGATGTGAGATTCTACTGTTATATATTTGCAGGTGCTTTGCAAATCTTACCCATCGGAGTTCATATCATACTTCCATTATTGTCGTTCCCTGCGGTTTGATGGCAAACCAGATTATTCATATATGAAGAGGCTTTTCTGTGATCTTTTCATTAGAGAGGGTTATTGTCTTTTTTTTTTGTTTTGTTCAGTTTTTGTTGTTATCATCAATCTTTTCCCCTCTATTCTCATCCTAAGGAAATACATCAACCAAAATTCCTTCAGTTGATGTCATCAGTCCAATCCTTAAAGTTGATCCCAGCTTCATTCAGATTTTCTTTATTTTGTAAATATCATTTATTAACTCATCAACACCGGTGCAGGGTATCAGTTTGACTATGTATTTGATTGGACCATATAAAAGTATCCACAGATTGGTTCCAGTTCAAAATCACAGGTATGCAGTACTGATAAATTGCTGTCTAGTATTTTTAGTCCTATATTCAAACTGGGTTGTCATGATTATCTATGGATTCTGAGATAGATATGATGTGTAACCTTTTTCAGGTGGACCTTGAGTTCAAGGCGCAATTGCATCTATAAAGCTCCTCCTCTAGTTGTTGAAACAGTGTTGACATCAGAGGAATCAAAGGGAACAATGAGAAATGGAAGAGGAGAGAGGCTAAATTTAGAAGGAAGGTGCAGACTGGTAGGGGTGGCCACAGTTGAGCCGATCAATGACTTCCTCTTGGATTCTTTCCTTGGACTTCCCACTGAATGTCTTGTCGATTTGAATGCTTTGATCTCGTTTACAGCCACTCCGTAAGCTTGTCTCAAGCACATACGTAGCAGGAAGAAGGAAAAAAGAAAGCTTCAACTGCTTCAAAAGACTAGATGACAGAGATCAATTATTATTTTATACTGAAACTAGGATAGTAAACTTCTGTACCTTTTAGTGGATAGTAAACTACTGTACAATTTTTGCCAACAAATTGTGATGATCTTTCTCAGGGTTATTTTACTAGGATAGTAAACTACCTTTTGGTGCAAGGTTATTTTACTTTATAATGTGATTTATTTAATTATATTTTATTTTACCTTGACTTGCGTTAATTTTTTATTGTATTTTTTGAAAATTTTAAGAATATCACAAATAAAACAAAATCCAAAAAAATAATTAAAATAAAAATTTTCAGAAAATTTATATCAACTGGTGTTGCCGTAGAGGGACAAAGATGTTGGAATAGGCTATATGGCAACATCGTAAGGGTGTTGGTGTTGAGTAGACAGTGTTGTTATAGATTTTATGCTAACACCCAAAACAGTGTTGCTATATTGCACGAAATGTTGGCATAAGTGCCTAAGGCAACATCATGTTGATGTTGCCATAGTTTTGACAAAATATGTTGGCTTAACCTCTAAGCCCACATGCAAATTCCCAACACCTGCAAAATTGACAAAAGTGTTGCCTTAAATCCTATGGTAACATTTTTCAGCATTTTTAACACTTTTTTTTGGTGTTGCCATAGACCATTTGTGGTGTAGTGACAATTGATAGCAATTGAATTGAAACTGAAACTGTCTCCTTGAGGATTCGACCCGTATTTGCTAGTATCTACTACAATTGATACCGTGCGCTTGTGGTTAGACATAATTTAATATATCAGTCTCCGACCCTTGTGTGTTTGAGGCTTCTGCTTGTGGAATTAACCTTAGCAGCTGGTTCAGCTGTTGGGTGGTCATTGTTACTTCTTGATGACCTTTAACACCTCCTTGAACATTGTTGGCCATTTTGGGCGAAACAGCCCTTTTGTTTCCACTCCATTTATTTGGTGCCTATCTTTGTCCAGGTTTATATTTATAATGCCATTGTGGATACCTCCCAGTAGTCTCCCAACACCTTTCGTTTGTGTGCCCTGTTCTTCCACAGGTTGTGCAAGTGAGGGTTTTGTTCACACCTCCCCTACTGTACATAGCCATTACATCTGTGTCAACCAGTGGGTTGTGAGATAGTACCTCTTTTTGTGATTCTTCTTGCTGCACTGCTGAGCAAGCTCCCTCCACAGATGGCAATGGGCTCATCATCAACAGCTGACTCCTCTGTGCTCTGTACATATCATCCAACCCATTTAAAAACTGGAAAAGTTTGGCCTCCTCCTTCATGGTTTCTATGGCCTTTAACAGATCTGTTACCTCTGTGGTTATCGTTGTGATTGTGGGGAGGATGTTCATGGAATCTATTTCTTCCCACAAACTGCTCAACCGAGTGTAGTATTCACTAACCTTCATCCCACCTTGTTTCAGGTTGAACAAATCTCTGTTTAATTTATATTTCCTCGACCCATTAGTCAAAGAAAGTCTTTTTTCGAGTTGTTTCCAGATCTCGCTTGCAGTGTTTACGAAAAGCACCGATGATTTAATGTTGTCTGAAATATTGTTATGGATCCAAGAAATCACCATGTTGTTGCACGTATCCCACTGTGTGGCCTCTGTCGTGTCTGTGGTGCTTCTTGATACTGACCCATCGACGAAACCTAGCTTTCGTTTTGCTGACAACTGAATCTCGAATGACCTCTTCCATGCTCTATAGTCTCCTGCTCCTTGTAGCTTCGACACGACTATCGAGTTTGGTCCATCCGAGGGATGTAAAAACAGAGGGTTTTGTAGGTCCGTGAAAGACAACTTTCCAGTAGTCATTAATAGATCTAGAACTATAACTCAGTGTATGACTCAACCAACACACACCTGTCTAGACACAAACAACACACTTGACCACTGTATAAAACACTCGACTACTCACTACAACAATAAAACTTTTCTCACAACTCAGTTACCCATGCTAGCTCTGATACCATAAAGACTTTTAGAACTAAAGCATAGATAACAGTGAGAAAATATAGTGAGACAATGTGAGCAACTATTGCATAACAAGAACTGCAAAACTACACATTGAGGACCACAGTCTACATCCCTGTGGTCTTTTATCCTGCAACCCTGAGCTACCAACTTAACAACTTGAGGAAATACTAAAGTGCCCTTGCTGTGCCAGAATGCCTAGCAACCAGACAAGTACTACAACTGCCAACATGGCCAGTGCATTTATTTGAACATGACAAGTAAACTAAAAAGATTACAAAGCATGATTAACCAATACATGATCAACCATAATCAACATTAATTATAATCAACTTCATCAATATATGATCGATATAATGCAATTAGTTTAGCATTTTTATGTGTGATATTTTGTACAATGACACTGTTTTTTAAATTCAAACCAAGGGTAAGCGAGCAGTAATGTTGTCAACTTGTGTTATGTATGTTTTTAATAAAACTAAGTGAGACTTGCATTGCTTGTGTTTGCAATGCACATTATCCACATTGTTTTTACTGTTGTCTTTCTTCACAGCTGCCTGCGTTTATTTGGGAATGAAAAAAATGGGTCATTTTATACTTGTATGATGATATATGTTTTTATTATCCACGTGTTTTGAATATCGAATGTGTTATGTGGAAGATGGGTGTGATGTGGTAGATGTGTTTTTGGGTTGGTTGAATGCAGATTGAGGGAATTTGAAGTACATCTGAAATTGGTAAATTAGTAGTGGCCGGTGAGGGGGTGGTGAGGTTAGACAAGAGGTTCTACAGTGTACTTTTAAGTGTTTAGAGCAAGTCCAATAGATCCCTTATATGAGCTCCTAACTCAAATTATAAGGGATTATGTCAAAATTGTGCTCCAACAGCCTCCTAACTTTTCCTTAAAATGTTAAGAGTCTCATGTCATCCCTTATCTTTAAGGGGCTTCCTTATTTCTTTCTTGCCAATAAAATATTATTTCCCTCCCTTTTTCCAATTATTTCCCTCTTTTTAGTTTTGCGTCCCTCCTTTTATTTATTATTTAATAATTATAAGGACCAACTATAAGGAAGCTTGTTGGAGTTGTCATACCTTATACTATCCTAAATCACGAAGAGCCTATTATTTTATAATATTTTTAAAGAAAACACAAGGAGACTGTTGGACTTGCTCTTCGAGTGTGCAACTATTATCATGTTGAGCAGCAGTTCAAGTACACAAAGGTTTGTTTTTAGTTGGTGAATTTTTTACCTACTTGATAATTTTGTGTGATTGCTTCACTTGTGATCTTAATATTTTCTTTTTTAACAGTCTGCCAAGTGCTCGAAAGGTAAAAGCTTTGCGCTTCTTCGTCAAGTCAGTAAATTTGCATACTCGCAGAGGGCTCGAATGCAGGAAATGTCGAAAGAAATACATGCTGCAGGCTCCCTTCCCAGAACGTTGGTTGTCATCCTCCGGCATGATATTGTTGAACAGGACAGGTCCGGTGACACGTAAGATATTCTTCCCGTAATAATATTTAGTCTACAAGGGGTTCTTTTTGCATTTTTTTTGTAGTATAATAAAGCATCATTTTTGTTGAAATTATGCTACTTTTTCAATCACAAGGTCATATTTACTGGAACTGTAGTTGTGATACCAGACATAATGGCATTGGCCTCTCCTAGGGAACGAGCTGAGACGCCGAGGAGCTTCTCAAAGAAAGAATTGTGGAGGGCAAGAAGGTGTCAAAGGCCTCATTTTAGATGGTAATTAATTAATTATAGAAGAAATAGTTAACGTCTTTTTGCTAATTCCTAATTAACCATTGAGTAACTAAAATATAATTATATAAATAGAGTCGCGCTCTAATGAGAACCTTATAAATTGTGAGATATGAGATCTCATCTGAGCCATCCATCTTAAAAAGCAACAGTGATTGATTTAAAAATGAGACGGTGGCTTTTTTGTAATAACATCGAACTTTGGGGGTGATTTTACAATCTAATCAACCGCCTATATACTAAAATTACAAATATAATCCATTATTCAAAAACAGTTCAGACCTATTACTCCTTCTCTAACACAGCTTCCAACAAAACTCATGTCTCTCTTTCTCTCTCTATCTCCTTTCTCTCTCTCTCTATATCTCTCTCAATTTTGAATCATCGCCGATTTAACGACTATTGCCATTTCAATTGCTTATCTGTCGAGCTTTAGTAAGTCAATAATCTTTTCCATTTTTCAATTTTTGTCAAATTTCAATTTCCTAATCATTATTTCATTTCTAATTAAAAATTTAGGTGATTCGAAGCTTTTTTGGTAGTATTGATGGCTGAAATACCTCAAGGTATGTTTATTATGTGTTTATTGATGATATTATAGTGATTTGATCTTCTATTGGTTATTATTATGATTATTATGTGCTTATTTCATGTTATTGTGGTGATTAAATGTTTTTTTTGTGGTAATTAGGATGATTAGATGCTTATCAAGTCAAAAATAGCTTAAAATGATAGTGATATTCTAGGTTTTGTGGTGATTATGTATTTGAACTTGTGGATACAATGTAGATATGTCTTAAAGTGTAGTGATATTTCTTTTTTTGTAGTGATTATGCTTATTGAGTTTTTAACTTGCGTAAACAGTGTTGCTTTCTCTTAAAATGTAGTGATATTCTATTTTTTGTAGTGATTACGCTTGTTGAGCTCTTAAAATGTAGTAATATTCTATTTTTTGTAGTGATTACGCTTATTGAGTTTTTAAGTAGCTTCAACAGTGTAGTTTCCTCTTAAATTGTAGTGATTTTCTAAATTTTTTTGGTTGTGATTCTTTTGTGTTTGTTTAGAGAAATATAAAACACTATTGTTGGTTATGTTTTATTTTTATTTTCTACTGTTGTTTTTAATTTTGTGACTTGTGATAATTTACTAGTTTGTGTTCATTCTCGTAGTTTACTTATTGTTTTGTTATTGTAAATTTCGTTGTATAGTGTTCTTCTTGGTTTAATTGTAGTGATTAATTATATTCTTTATTATTTTTCCTATTTTATACTCCCGCTAAAGTAGTTTACTGCACCTATTGAATGCTAGATTAGTTTAGTGCTCATTGTTCTAATAAATGGAAGTGTATAATATTGTGTAATCTACAGCTAGTGCAAGATGCCAGAGCTCGTGTATCAAACTATTAAAATGGTTAGAAAATCCGATTACCGAGCCCGTGCATATCGATTTGGACGGTGGTGATGATGAAATAGAAAATGCTGAGCAGGAAATCATGGGCACACAAAATGTTCTTGTACAAATTGCAAGAGTAGATAATGAAAATATTGTTGTAGAAGGTAATCAATTCCTCTGTTTTTACAAAATAATATAGTAATCACTGCATATTAGGGACTATCTTTTTGTATGTGGAGATCAAATTTGCACAAGAGAACTAATTAAGACACTAAAGCCTACGCAGAAACTCTTATGTATTATAATAGATATATGGTCTTTTCTGATGAATGAGATAGAAAATTACAAGTCACCAGAAACACCACTGTGTCTCTACTTCAATGTATCTCTTTCGGTACTCAATAACTTAGTTTTTTATTTTCTTGTTTAGTACGTGTGAAATATTGGTAATGTTATGCACCATTAATTACTAACTAGCTGGTAATCTTGAAATTGTATAGCTTGCACCATTGAATGAAACAAAGACTCCTCAAGAACGGTACGATTCGTCTAAAGAAAACATGAAGCACTTTTTTGATACGCACCCAAATAGAAGAATTCAAGACACTAATATGGTACTTCTTAACGACGAACATAGTTAATATATGAATAATATACCATGTGTATTACATCTGCAGGTTTTTTTCCCGATCTTAGCATAAGAACATTTTTACTTGATTTGTTATAACCTAAAGATGTTGTGCTTCGAGCAATGTTGTTAAAGGCGAGAGGCGCCAGACCCTCCTGGAGCCTAGGCGACGAGGCGCGAGGCGAGGCGCGCGCCTCATCGAAGTGAGGCACTTGGTCAAACTCGGTGGAAAATCGGTCAAACTCGGTCAAACTCGGTCAAAATTGGTCAAACTCGGTCAAAATTGGTCAAAATAAGTAGACAATTGGTCAAAATCAGTGGAATATCAGTCAAGAACAGTTAAAATCAGTCAAAAGCAGTGGAAAATCAGTCAAAATCACTCACAAACAGTCCAAATCAGTCAAAAATAGGCTAAAAGTGCGCCTCTTGCGCCTCACTGCGCCTCGTGCCTCGCTGCGCCTCGCGCCTCGGGTGTAGAGGCGCGCGCCTCATTGAAGTCGATGCGCCTCGGTCAAGTCGAGGCACTAAATGTGCGCCTCGCTGCGCCTCGCTGCGCCTCGTGCGCCTAGGCGCGCCTTTAACAACACTGGCTTCGAGGTAATTGACAACATCAGAAGAGGGAGGAATGGTTGGCAAAATTATGGGTCCAAAATTGGACTATTGGTAAGAATTATCTAAATCACAAATACAAACATTAAAAAACGGGTAAAATGGCTAATACATCACCAAGTTGACCCAAAACTTGCAACTGGGTCACCAAGTTAAAAAAACTTTCAGTCAACTCATGAAGTACTTAAAAACTTGCAAATTGGTCATTGCCGTCAATTCCGTTAAAAACCCTAACGAAAGTATTAACTTGGTAGAACGAAACTTGCAAGTAGGTCACTGAACTTGATAACAATTTTCAATTAGGTAACTAACCAAAATTAATTTTAACTAATTAAATTTTAAAAAATTTTCCGAATGATTTTTCTTGAATAAAATTTTAAATTATGCATGCCAATTCAATACTTATGCTTATGAATAAATATAAGTGAACAAAAAGATAATGATAATGATATACGTATGCCAATTAAAATGTTTACATTTTTTCCAAAAAAATACACTTTAATTAAATGTAATTTGTATATACCGCTTTAACTAATTGAAATTTTTGAAATTTTTGAAATTTTCGAATTTTTTTGAAATTTTGAATTTAAAGTTGATAAAATTTTGAAATTTTCGAAATTTTTGAAATTTTGAATTTAAAGTTGATAAAGTTTTAAGATATGCGTATAAATTTGCACGAATTAAAAAATTTAAATTTTTTTTACAATTTTTTTCTGAAAATATCATATAATTTTAATTTCAGAATTTTATACTTAAATTCATATAATTTTTTTGATTTTTTTTTAACGTTCAGTGACCTAATTGAAAGTTTATTTTTCAGTCAGTGACCTAACTGAAAATGTGTTGTCTTTTAACGGAAACCGTTAAAAGTCAACATAATTTAACGGTTGTGCAAATTTCTTTCAGCTTAGTATTGTGATTGCAAGCTAATTGTAACTTTATGATGCGATTGAAAGTTTTTTTAACTTGGTGACCCAGTTGCAAGTTTTAGGTCAACTTGGTGATGTATTAGCCATTTTACCCTAATGTTAAAAAAGCGCAAAAAATCGCTAAAAATCGCAAACTGTACAGAAAGACAAAAATACCCTAATGTTAAAATAAACCCTACTTATCTTTATAACCCTTTACCGCCTCACAATTTTCACATCAGCCGTCACTTGTCTCTATAAAGTGGTATGTCTTATATTCTTAAAAAGCTTAGCACAAGACGCTTGACAAGAAATATGACCACCTCAAAAGCAAGTGAAAGAGCTTCTTCTTCAAATCTCATAGACGAAAATGATGACGAGGAAGAGAGAGAATTGAGGAAACTGAGATCGAGCTAAACGATTTGGAAGCCTTTGACTTACTAAATGTTATCGATTGATAGTTTGATACTTTTGTGTGTTATTCATTGTGTTTAAGACTTTTATTTATTTTTGAAACTATTTCAAGTACTATTCTATTGTTTAATATTAGAACAAACATCCTCAAAAGTATATAAGTATAAATATAGATAATTATGTAAATATTTTCATTTTTACTAAAAATCGCGCGATTAATCGCGCTTCGCGAGTCGCGCTTTAAAATTAGAGCTTGCGCTTTTTATGATTTTGCGTGTTTCACAACACTGATCACTACTATACACGAAACATTTTAATGGCACCACAAGTACTGTATTAAGGGAAGGAATTAAAATCACCAAGTATTAATGTAAATCACTACTATAATTTGATAATATAATTTGTAAATTGCAGCATGAGAATTACTTTGTCAAATACATAGACGATAACAACTTCAGCTTGTTAGAAAGTACAGTTAGAAGTCTAAAAGCTTCGTATCTGACAATACCATCATTAACCAATTTCACGAATTGTGGAATCTTCTTGATAAGACACATGGAGACCTGTAAAGGTGATAAAAAGAATTGGGATGCTGATTAAGAGTGGTACAGGTAACTTCGGTAGAATAACTATCAAGTCATAGTCAAGTATTAATACAGATTTCATTAAATAAAAATAGATCCTAATATTTTTACTTTGTTGAAACAGCGGCAAATTGGGCAGTTAGATTACGTGCAAAGTACTGTAATGCTATATTGACATCTCCACTGAATGAGAAAAGGAAAGAGATTATCACTACAGCAGATATTTTATACAACAAGATGGCAGCTGATAAATTGATGAACATTGTTATGAATGCAAATACTAGTAAAACTGTAGATGTTCAAGGCAGAAAGAAGAAAATTAAAGGAATTGTTTTGTTTCCAGATGATGCAACGCAGGGAACCCAAGAAGCCTGATGAAAAAATCAAAGTACTAGCTAGTTTCGTAGACAAGAACGCAATGAACAATTTTGTCATGAATTTGAAGGATGTAAAAGTACTATTTTGCCAGTATGATTGGTTGATACTAGTACCATGGGATTGCTATAAAGTTTAATGGTATCAATGATACGGTTGTTTGTCGGTTAATCTTTGTTAGCACCATGTGTGTGCTTCTAGAATCTTTTTTCATGCTAGTACACTTCAAACTTTTTGAATGTAGGATGATACTTATAGGTGACAAATTGGATTAGTTAGAATATCTCATGAGGAAACAGTTTAGAAAATCACAACAATTTACTAATGGTTGTTTGTCAGTTGGATGTGGATCTTTTTAACCACACAGGGTTTGCCTCTAGTATTTATTTTCATGCTAGTATATTTTAAAATTTGTGAATGTAGGGTGATACTTTTTGGTGACAAATTGGATAGTTTAAATATCTCACAAGGACCTAGTTCGAAAAATCATCACAATTTACCGAAAATAAACAACATTCTTGTATAAAAAATGAAAAATCACCAACCTATGTAGCTGAAAATCACTAGTAATTTACACATGCTTGCAAAAAATACTAATAAACCTATATTGAATTTATAAAGTTAAAAAAGTTGTTATTAACATAAAGCACCAAAAAATCATCAAGCTATGAAAAATAAATCATGTAAAATAAATTACATCCTGTCCAAACAAAAAGAAAAGTACATGGTATCAAAGAATGTAGCTACTCTACAAAATCGAAAAATGTATCTATTCTTAGTAGCACTTTTTACATGTCTTCAAATACTTCAAGCCGCTTCTGTCTCCTGTTCTTCTCCCATAGCCATGGTTTCGGTCTCATGTTCTGCTCCCACAGCCACAACTCCGATCGCATGTCCAGCTCCCACAACCACAACCTGATTCTTATTCGGACAAGTTCTTTGATCATGCACAACCAGAATGACATAATTTGCATTGTCTTTTTTTTTTCTTGGCTTTGGTTGTGGCTTTCTTCCTTTCACTAACAAGCATCTTCAAGCCAAAACCTTTGTTCTAACATTGCACAGGTGGATGAATGGTAATTCCTCTAGCTGGTTGCTTACCGATCATACTTCCCATGAAATCTTTCTTACTAAAAACATCACCATCATCACCAAGAGCAGAATGTAAATCTTTAACTGTTTGATTGACAAACTTCAATTTTGTAAGATCACTTCCTGCTTTAGTCACACATTTATGAAAATTAAACCATAAATTTGTCAATTCTGCAGATACTAACATCAGAATTATTATTGACATAACTAACATTTGCAAATAATGATATAAAAACAAATAAAAATCGTATAAACTTAATCAAAAACAATAGATAAACATAATAACACAGTACGATATAAACAATATGAGTGTACGTACGATATAAAAAATCAATGAGATAACAGACAAAATCACCACTTTAACATAGAAATCAACAAAACTGAATAATCTCAAATTTTCAGAAAAACCTAATAAGCACATAACTACTTATAAAACAAGGTCCAAAAAAGTAATGCAAATTACAACAAAAACCTTTAAAAAAAATAAGTAGTTACAGAACAACTCTCAACATAATAACATCAAAAATTTACGAATAAATGTAAGATACAGATAATCACCGAAGTAAAGGACAAAATCACCACGTGATATTTTATACTGAAATCACAAAATTGATACAAAGTAAGTGTGAAATGCAGAAAATCAATTGTACACATGACAAAATCACCACAAAAAATACAAAATCTTACGAAAATTTAAACGAAATCTAAAATACAACTAAAAACTTAATTATCATCAGTATCAATGTTCAGATCACCACAGATAACACATAAAAGATGAAAATAAATGTAAGATATAGAAAATCACCATCAAATCACCACATAACAAAATAAATCATATTTGTAACTATTTAGCTCAGTGAACAAAATCGAATTTCCAAAAATTGGAAAAAAAAAATAAACATATGTTTACAGTGAACAAGCAATCGAATCTCCAGAATTGAGAAAAATAAACACATGTTTATAGTGAATAATCAATAAAAATGAATATCGAAGTATTGTTTTACCTTGATTTGAGCTAATCTTTTATAAATCCTCAGTGATTTTCGATATGAATTGAATTTGTAAAACTGATGACTTGTAACAAATCCGTGAAAATTGTAGTTGAGAACTTCAGTGATATCCCCGGTGAAATCAAGCTCAGAGATGAAGAGAGAGATCGAAAAGCGAGAGAGAGAATTAGAGAGAGAAAGAGAGATTGTGAGAAAAGAGAGGAGGTCGTTAGAGTTAGTGCGCATAATTTTTGTCTTAATAATTATAATTATAAAATAATCAATTTCACGGTTGAGATTAGAAGTTGGTAATAAAATTTGGAGGGATGAGATTAGATCTCATATCTCACAAAAAATGAGGGTTCTCATTTGAGCAAAAACCTATATAAATATATGTAGTTTCTTCTATTTCTTCCTTGATGAACTGAAACACATAAAACGAGATTTCAAGCACATATACATCAATAATTATAATTTAATTCTCTTTCTTTTCTTTTTCTTTTTGATCTAAAAAATTATAAATTGTTGTGGCAAAAAAAATTATAAATTGAGATTTCAAATGAGTCCCCGGCTCTAATGCTAGTTATTATAATACATAGACACATAGTTGGTACTCCCTCCGTGCCAAAATGTGTTTCTCATTTGGAGAAAAACACGGATTTTAAGAAAAAGTGGGTATTGAATATTGTTTTTAAGGAGTAGTGGGTATTGAATATTATTTTTTATGGAGTAGTGGGTATTGAATATTGTTTTTAAGGAGTAGTGGGTGGAGTAGTGGGTATTAAATATTGTTTTTAATGAGTAGTGGGTGGAGTAGTGGGTATTGAATATTGTTTTTAAGGAGTAGTGAGAGGAGTAGTGAGTATTGAATATTATTGTTTATGGCTTAAAATAGAAACAGGAAGGATATTTTGATTTTCCCGATTTAGTAAACAGGAAACATATTAATAGACAGAGGGAGTACAATTAAGCAATAAAACCTGGAAAACAAGGAAACCTTTAAGCTTTTATATCATGACAAGAACAAACGGTCAGTAGGTAATTAACAACTTGCAGTTCAATTTCTATAAAGCAGGACTAAATCTTCTAATTGCTTCACTACTTCTCTCATCGAGAGCCGTCCGTTTGCTTTGCTCCTTTTCTGAGCATCTCAAAGCCACTAAAAAAACACGAGTCACTTGCTCCTTTTCTTTGCTCCTTTATTCTAAGGTTGCTGGTGGACTTCTACAGTGAAGAACGTCATGAAGACTTCCGTTTTGCATGTAATTATATAAAATAAAGCTGACAGGATTGTGAGACCACACCACTGGAGTCCTTTCTCAACCAAGATTGTTCCAATTTGACTAGATTCCGGTGCTTGACTTTCCCAATAGTCTGAATTTCTCTCACCATGCTCGTGTATCCCTCATTCATACCGGTGAATGTCAATTTTTTTTATAGCATAAACTTTTTCTTGGTCCAATGAAACCTTGTAAACAGTGCCATGTGCTCCATTCCCAATAATATACTTCTCATTCAGATTCTCAGTAGCTTCCATTACCTTTTGAAGAAGAGATGAAGCACCATTTTCAGCAGAGATTCCCGCTTCCTGCTCCAAGATCCTTCGTTGTACAAACAAATAACCCAGTACAAGGAAGGCAAAAACAACAAATAATTATGTTGCAAGAGCTATCATTGCAATTTGCAGTTTTCCAATGCCTTTCCGACCACTCAATTTCTTGTCACAGGGCCTAAAGTTTCTGTTAATATTACAAGTCAAGCCATCACTTGGAAGACAGTTGGCACAAAGTCCCAATTTCCCATAAATGAGGACGGAGACGAGCTTAACAACTTCATTAATGTTGTCGGTATTGCACCAGTAAACAAGTTATTTGAGACATTGGCATTGATTAATGATCGGAGGCTTGTAAGAGCGTCCAAAGTCCCAGTTAGATTGTTGTTAGATACGTCTAGAATCTCCAACGTCAAAAAGTTGCCCACTTCCAAAGGAAGGTGACCTAATAACCCATTATTACTGAGATTTATTGCATTCCCGTACTACTGCAGCCGATCTAATCAATGCAGGAAATTCTCCACCTAACAGATTTTCACCAAGTTGTGCAAATCCAAAAGACTTTCAAGATTAAATAGAAAAGGTGGCAATCCATCAGTAAAATAATTCCCAATGAGAGATGCCAGCCTTGCCATGTTTATGAAACTAGAAGAAATTGAGCTGTTCAAATGATTATAGCTCACATCAAAATGTAACAACCTTCTGCAATTTGATAGTTGAGAATGCAAAGGACCTTCGAAATTATTGTGAGAAAGATTAACAATCCTGGTCCTGGGGTATAAACCCTGTAAGCTTGTTTAATGAGAAGTTAATTGAGGTAATATTGGTCAGATTCCTTAGGCTTGCAGGAATTTTACCACTGATTCTATTATTGTTCAAGTCCATGTACTCGATGCCTGCATTTTTTACAAACTGCGGAAGAATACCAGAAAGGTTATTTTGCTCTAGGATTAGTCTTTCTAAAGAAATGCAGCTTCCTATATCAGAAGGAATACTACCTTCAAAGTAATTAGAACCCATAATCAACCTCCGTATTTTTTTCTTAGAGCAAAGATTTGGTGGGATATGGCCAGTGAATGTGTTATTTGTCAAGTCCACCACTTCCAGACTGCTATTGATACCCAGACCCTGAGGTACAATTCCAGAAAACCGATTATTGTGAACAGTGAAGTCCCTTAATTGCTTAAGCTCGGTAATGAGAAGAGGAATTTCCCCTGTAAAATGGTTAGAGTACAAATGAAGTTCAATAAGGGTTTTAATCATCCAAATTCCCAAAGGAATTTCACCTGTTAGCTGGTTTTCAAATAGGTAAAGATTCTCCAATTCACTTAGCATCCATAATTGAGCCGGGATCCTCTGTCCCCTTCCTCCGTGTCCCCTGTTATTTTTAATACAAAAAAAATGTTCTTGTGGAGCCCATTTTTATTATTTATTAAAATGGGCCCCCGCAGGGGCACTTTTTTTGTACTAAAAAGAGCAAGGGACACAAGGGGAACACGGAGGAAGGGGACAGAGGATCCGGACCCTCCATAATTCACTTGGCAGTTCAACCTCGAGTTTATTGGTATTTAGTTCCAAGTCTATTAAGGACCTACATTTCTGGCAAAAAAAAGGACCTACATTGACCAAGCTCAGGTGGTATTTTCCTGGACAAAAGATTTTGAGAAAGAAAAATATACATTGATGTGTATATGGTTTATAGGGTAGTCAGAAGGTGTTTTGTGTGGTTAAGTACTTAGATTTTATTTTGGCGAAGTAGTGTATAAAAGGTATTTTGGTACTTGCATTTTAATTTGGCGAACAAGGGATTTCGTTTTGGCTGTTGGTACTTGTATTTTGGTGAATTTGTGGATGGGAATCTTTTGCTTTGACTAGTTTTGTTGGCTGATTTTGTAAAGGAATTGATATATATATATATATATATATATATATATATATATATATATATATATATATATATATATATAAAAAATCGGATCTTGCAAAATTTTCAATTTTAGTGTTGCAATAGATAATTACAGTGTTACATTAGATAATTATGTAGTGTTGCATTAGGTAATTATGTAGTGTTGCATTAGAAAGTGGGCCCCGCACCTGTCACGTGTCAATGGGGGCCCCAAAATATGCCACGTGTCATGTGGGCCCCACAATATGCCACGTGGCAAAGGATTGCCACGTGTCACCTAATGCTTATGGCTAAGCTAAGGTAACACCTGCTAGTGTTGCATTTGCTTGATTTTGTGTTACTTTATGGTCCTGATGTAACGCTTTCCCTTATGTTACCATTGAGAAGTTGAGCGTTACATTTGAGGTCAAAGGTGACATTAGCGCATGAAATGGTAAAAGTGTGTTACCTTAGGCCTAATGTAACAAAAAACGTGTCTAATGCAACAGTATGAGTGCGTTACATGCGCCATCTATGGCGTCGTGACTTCCCCCTCTCTGAAAGTAAGTGGTGCCATATTTCCTAAAAAGGCTGGTTGTTTTTGAGAACTTTTCACTGGGGTCTTTGCTAAGCCCAAAGTAGGATAGCATTTTGTAAACTCCAAGTAAAATTCTTCCTATAATCTGATTAAGACCATTAGTAGATGCAATTATAGTTGTAATTCTTGCATTACCAGGAAGACTGCTGAGGTGTAATGCTTTTGCTCATTTCCTACTTCTTCACTTAATCGCTTAAGATTAAGGATTTTTCCTTTCTTGTAAATGCGAGGATTTACAGTTAAAGAATTAGACATTTAACTAATATGTTCAAGCTTTTGACTTAAACTGTCTATTCTTGTATAGACATTCCTTAAAAGATTGTATGTTGAGGATTCTCCTATTACTAGGTTTTTCCCCTTAAAACTCATTCTGGGTTTTTCTCTTAGATGAGGTTTATTCCTAGCAATGTCTATTGCCCAAGAATTTTCTAAAGGACTAATTTCTGAGAATTTCTTCTCTTCAACAAATCCTATGTCTGAGAATATATCCTTTAATTCGATATATTCAGATTTCTTGTAATCTATACTGTGATGACTATTAGTCAAGGCATAGGCTACAACATATGATATGCTAAAGACTTTATCTCCGGCATCCATAAGGTTTTCTCGTTCAAACTGATGAACGAATGATAGAACCGTATCTAGATTCTTAGTGTCTAGGCTAAGGCCAAATTTAGGATAGACTGAGAACATGAATTTTTGGTATGCTAAATTTCCTCTAGTAGCACCTAAAATACATTCTCTACGGTCTTTGATTCTGTTATCTATTAAAGCCATTTTAATAGGTGAATCAATACTTTCTTGAAACTCAGATTTTAACAAAATCTTTACAGCTCCTAAATGAACCATACTAATTGTTGATCTAATCTTAGAGTCAATCTTTAAAAGGTTTTTCCTAATTTCTTCTCTGTTAATGAGTGAAAGGAAAATCGAACCTTTTGTATCTTTTATGTCTATGTGCATCTCTTTATAGCTAACAAAATAAAAGATATTATTTTTTCTTCTAAGAATATTTAGATTAAAAGGAATTCTAAATATCTTTTCTTTCTTAAGATCAAACTCTAAATTCTTAATCTTTGAAAGCATTTCTTATTTTACCAAGAAGCTGTCTTAAAATTCTTTTTCGTTTTCTGAAAACTCGATTTCAAAATTTTGATTCTCGTCAGAGTTATGAGGATCATCAATCTCTTTGCCTTTGTCTTGTTAAGAGGATACCATTAAGAATTTTTCAATATTTAAATACTGAATAAAGAGCTTGGGTTTGTAGTATTCTTTCAGAGCATGTCCATGCATGAAAAATCTTTAGCAATATTCCAATTAGCATCTTTATTCAATTAACTCATTTAAAATTTTTAAATTATTCTACTTAGTACCTCCGATCAGAGGCAGACTTACACTATAATGAGTGGGTGTCCAGGTCCAGGAACCCATTGGGTTCTGGGCTAAGAGCAATTTCTATGTTAAAATTTGTCATGATATCTGTTAAAATAATTCACAACCCCACTAATTTACTAGCCTACTTAAATATTCGATATAAAAGAAGCCCAACAACTACTAAACAAAAAATAAGGATAAAATGATGAGCCCAATACAATACTTACAACAATGAATGGCCCAAGTATGTTAACACTTTAATTAAATGAAAAAAGAAGCAGAAAAGATGATTGAATGTCTTAGTTGAGGCACGTTTGAGAAATCTTATTTTTTAGAAATAAGTTACTTATTCTGGAAAAAAGTTAGGAAATATGTACTTGTTTTTGAAATAATTAACTTATTTTTGTATGATAACAAATATTATACTTCCCATACACATGTTTCTCTAAAAAAAAGTATGTAAATACGAATTTTTTTTCGAAATAAGTAACTTATAAGTTCTTCTAACGAATCGCCAAACGTGCACTTGATCTAACACCTAGTAAAACGTAATTGAAAGTCATATTTGATCTAACACCCATTTATCAACCACATCTTTAAAATCTCTCATCTCACTCTATGACTCTCACCTCACTGTCTTTTACTGTGAATAAAAACCGCAACAACAAGCTAATTAGTTATTGTTATAGGGAGAATATTGTATAACAATATTTTGGAGGTTGCTGGATTTATGGAGCAAAATACGGATATTCTGTTATGAACACGAAGAACACGGAGGAGATTTGTAACTGTTTATGGCTGATCTTGTCTATTGAAATTCAGTGGTGAACTGTTTCTCTGCCTTTACAAGATGCCTACGTACCCTATTTATAGGGATCAAGCCATACGTAGTTCTCTTAGAGAAGAAGTTACCTAGACGGGCTAGGGTTTCTATGGGCTCGGCTTGGCCCAAATCCACTAGTCGTCTCCTTGGGTTATGTTTTACCCATTTATACTGATCATGACCCATGACCCATTAAAGGGAACCCACGACTAGCCATGATGCTATAAGTATCATTATTGGCGAAACTGACTACATGGCCTCGCATGCGACCTCGCTGGGTCTGACCATGCGAGGCGATCCTCACTGTATGGAGATAACCTACTTATGTGACCTCGCTGGGCCTGGCCATAAGCCTTTGTAGTAAACATGCTCTAGGCCACACTGGACCCCTAGGCCTCACTAGACCTCATGAACTACGACCCGTACCCTAGGGCTCGCTGGCGACCCTGCTGTAAAATAATGTGATGAATCTTCATGTGATGGCGGACTTTAATGACCCATTCCTCATTCTTAGGCCCATTATGTGAGATGTACTGATATTCTAGCCCATTAGGCCTGTTTAGGACTTATGCCAAATTCAGGCATAACAACTACCCCCGAGTCCATATTGCCATTGGAAATGCGATGTGGACTCAAAGTGTCTTTCCATAAATTAAAATGCGAGGCCAAGGCCCATTATCAATTACTCCTATGGGCTCTCATCGCAGGCCCAATGAACTCGAATAGTTGCTAACAGCTGTCACGTCTCGAGATCCGTTCAGGGCTGCTGAGATGATGACACGTGCCCCACATCCTTCTCTCTCATGTCCACTATATAAACTCCAAATTTCAAATCATTTGTCACTTTCCTTATTAACAACATACCGAAGTGCTGCCAATTTGCTCCCGGATCAAACAAAGACTGAGCTCGCTTTCCATCAAGAACGACCCCAAATTTTCTCAAGATCTTCAACTTTTCTTCATCAAAAAGTAAGCTTCTCTCTCTTGTTCTTCATTTGTATATATGTGTAGCTTATAATTTTGTATATATTTGCTGAAAATTACATGCGATGCGAGCCTTACTAACTGCGACCTCACACACTTAATTTCACGCTGCGAGCCTTGCCTCGCTAGACTAGAGAACATGACCCCTTTAGTAAGTAAACATACGATCTCAAAATAGAGTAGTTGCACGACCCCCCTATTCTTCGTGTGCGGAGTGAGAACACTTAGAACCTTCTATTGAATCTTTTTTCCTTCTTTTTTCTCCTTTGATATTCTGTAAGTGCACACACTAATACTTCACAATCTTTTCAGATGTCTAACAGCGATAGCTCGAGGACTCCTTCACCTCTTCCCCACATATCCATCAGTGAGCGAGTTGCTGCTAATATCGCTAAAGCTGCCAGCACAAGTGACAACTCATTCAAATTATATATGGATCCTCAATGGTCGCAAGAGGAATTCACCCGAGAGACCCCCTAACAACATAGAGAACACGGCGACCTTCCACCTCGCAAAGTCAATCCATTGATATCCCTTCAAGCTCAATAAATCCAGCATCCACAACTGTTCCCCCCTCTTCAGTTCAAGGCGAGGTCGATAAACTACTGAAGAAAGGGCAGGAATTCTTTGCTAACGTTCCCAAACTTCTTTCTCCTCTCAACAAGAATCTTCTCAACATAAGCCCCATAGTACTAACCAGCACCTCCTCAACCAACTCACTCGGCCACACATACTACGAGGCCAAAGGTGGAGCTGACAACGAGGCAGACTCTGACGACTCCGATTATGAAGAAGCTTCTTCTGATGATGGTGGCCTCGATGAAGTGACCAGGGTCATCAATTTTGAAGATTATAATTATGTACCCGAAGCCTCCCCCCAACCTTACATACCAACTCCTCAACCTGAGCTAGAGGGAGTGATATATATTGGAGGACCTCGCCCCGAAGACATTGAACCGGGCTCCAAAGTAAAACTAGGCCAGCCTCGCACCCTAGCCTGTAAAGATCTGTCAACGACCCTAAATCTTGAATCTTTGTCAAAGGCTGTTGATACATTCAAACCTGAAGGCAAAATCATTCTCCCCAAACGAGCAATGCGATGCTATCGCTTCAATCATGAGGAAAATGGTGGCAGAGTACCTCGAATGGTTTTGACCTCTGCTATGATGAAAATAGGCGTCTCTTCACCTCTTCACCCTTTCATTAGGGATGTTTGCGAGACGTATCACCTAGCTCCCATCCAAATCAATCCTAATGGCTATAGAGCCATGATTTCTTTGTATATTCTTTACCACAAGCTTGGATACCCCAAATTGGATGCGAGGACAATGGGTTATTTCTTGCAACTGAAGCGATGTGGGGCTTCAGACTTTGGTTATGTTTATTTCTCAGTGTGGCCGGAGTTCAACAAGAAAGACCTATACCATAATGCACCGAGCAATGCGGGCTCGTGGAAGGGACCTTACCTCTATATCCACGAGGTGCCCAGAGTCAAAACATCCTTTAACTATCTTTCAGTAGGTCAGGTACGAACCGTCCTGAAGGGCGAAGAGAAACAACGTGCCGATGACGTGCTGAAGACATCCCGCGAAGACAGGAATATACGAACCCTCCTCACTCTAGAAAACTTAGTTGAATGTGGATTCTTGAAAGAAGGGATCGAGCTTCCTTCTGAGGCTGGACCTTCAAATGCGAGGAAGGCCTCGCAAAAGAGAAAAGTGCGAGAGGAAGCCTCGTCCTCTAAAGTAGTGGTCGCAGAGAGTAAGAATATTTTTGTTGTAGCCCAATAACTCCTTCATATTAACTGTCTATATTGTCTTCGCATTTTCACAATATTTTTATTAACTGCTTTCTACTTCCATTTTGCAGGCATGTCAGGCAAAGGTGGTCGCAAACCCCCATTCCTAAACAAAAAGGAAAATCCTACTGCGAAGCCAGATGCCACTCCTTCCAAGAAGAACGAACTTCCGCCTCCTCCACCACCATCAACCAATGCTGCAATCCTACATCAGCTGTCGCAGGAGAATCCCGAACAGCACATATCCAAGAAACAAAAGAAGGACGGCCCCTTGCCTCAGGTAACGAAGCCTGCTGTAACAACTCCTGTGCATCATCTGTATGCGAAACATGGGTACACCCACGCCACTGAAGAAGAATGCACTAAGTGGGTGGGTGCAGAACTGATTGAAAACTTTGAATCAGTTTCCAAATACCTGGCTGAAGCATTCATCCGCCAAGCCTCGCATCTGAGAGAATTGAAATGTGTTGTCTCTGCAAATGATAAGCTTGAAAAGGAGGTGAAGTCCCTCAAACTCAGGGCCGAGGAAGAAAGGAGGACATTGATGGACACCTAAAAGCGATCCCTGGAAACTGAAATAGCTAGCCTTCACTCTGAGCTCAAAAAGGTTAATGACAAAAAGACTGCGCTCCACAAATCCTTGACAGAGGCGGAGCAGCATGAGGCGGAGCTCAGGAAGAAGCACGATGAGGAGCTGAGCAAACTGAAAATGGAACTTGCTGCTGCTGGATTTGATCGCGAAGCTGTGGAGGAGGCTGCTCAGACTGAGTTTATGAAGGGGTTTATAAGAAAAGTTCCAGATTTTGACTGGTCACAGCTGGGTCCTGGCAATGCAGAGTTCGCAGCCGATCTCCGCAAGGAAATCGAGGAAGAGGAGGCTGCCAAGATCACTAGCGAGGCTGCAAAGACGACCATTGCTAACCAGGACAAACCCACTGAACCGACTGCATGATTTGTTACCTTTGATGTTTTGAACTAGGGATGCGGACACCATTTGAATGTCTCGCAAATTTGTAATATTATTTTAATAACTCTGTTGGGCTCACGTAGCGACCCAGTAACTGTTGACTTTTAACAATTTTATATAATTGTCTTCGTTTCTTCATATAATATCTTGTGTTTGCTTTAGCTTCATAAAATGCTTGCCTTCTTTATGCTTCTGAAATATTAGCAAGTAGATTGACCTCGCAACCGCAAAGCTTTCCTTTTTGAACTTGTAGCTTTTTATTTTAAATTTGCTTAACTTCAAGGTGTACCTCATCTCTTTGGAATCGAGATATGCGATGCCTTCCTTGCGAGGTCGCAGACGCGATCCGGAGATGACGGTCGCACCTTGACTTCTTTTTACATTAAACTTTAAGGAGATACTTTTGAACTAAACTTTGAAGACATTCCCTCAGGTCGCAGAAAGTGCACGCTCGCGACCCCATTGACCTGAGGGGTATTCGGCCCCGCATACGCTATGCTGGCCTAGTCCTGAAAATTTTAAAACACTAACAAAAGAACAAAATTTCACAACTTGTTGGAGAACAAACTTCATATATATAAGTACTAGGGACGAAGCCCAACTTTCAATACATCATAACGAGGAGGTGTCTATACGATCACTACCCCCCGAGTACTTTGTATGAATTTATTCATGGTAAGTAGTAGTAGATAAAGACCACCAGGAGCGAAGCTTCTACTGGTAGTATTTCCTCAAATGTTCTGCATTCCAAGCTCGTGGCATGACCTTATCATCCATATCAGTTAGATAATAAGTCCCTTCATTGATGACACCATAAACTTTATAGGGCCCTTCCCAATTGGCTCCAAAGACCCCATGAGACGATACCTTAGTGTTAGGCATCACTCTCCTAAGCACCAAGTCCCCCACCCGAAGATGTGGCACACGAACCTTTCCATTATAATACCTTGTAGCTCGCCTTTGATAAGCTGCGAGCCTTAACAGAGCCTCCTCCCTTGACTCCTGTATCATGTCCAAATATAACATGTGATTGACCTCGTTTGCCTCAGGGTTGTAATGTTCCCTTCTGAACGAACCCGAGCCTACCTCAACGGGCACCATGGCCCCGCACCCATATGTCAAAGAAAAGGCAGTCTCGCCTGTAGTAGATCTCAGGGTCGTGTTGTATGACCACAAGACCATTGGCAACTCTTCGGGCCAACTACCCTTACTCTCCTCCAACTTAGCTTTAAGGGTGTGTTTGATTATTTTGTTGATGGCCTCAGTTTGCCCATTTGTCTGAGGGTGACTCACAGCAGAGAAACTTTTCTTGATTCCCAAACTCTCAAAGAATTCTTTCATCTCCTTGCTATCAAATTGCTTTCCATTATCTGAAATGAGCTGATATGGGATTCCATAGCGACACACAATTGCCCTATTCACGAAGTCCTTCAATTTCTTGGCCGTGATAGCAGCTAGAGCCTCAGCCTCGGCCCACTTTGTGAAATAATCCACGGCCACAACTGCATACTTGACTCCTCCCTTAGCTCTGGGTAGCTCGCCAATAAGATCAATCCCCCACATAGCAAAGGGCCATGGACTCATTAGTGAAGTGAGGTGGGCAACTGGAGCATTACTGAAGTTGGCGTTTCTCTGACACTTGTCACATCGCCTAGCGAATTCAAAGGCATCCCTCTTCAAAGTAGGCCAAAAATACCCTTGTCGTAGAATTTTCTGAGCTAGGGAGCTACCTCCCGAATGATTGCCACATATTCCTTCATGGACCTCCCTAAGGATGTAATTGCATTCTTCACCATCTACACACCTCAAAAGTGGTGTGTTAAATCCTCTTCTGTATAGTACCTCGTCATAAATCACATAACGAGCTGCTTGATACTTGACCTTCCTCGCTTCTTTCTTTTCTCGAGGTAGAATCCCATTCTTGACATACTCCCATATAGGTGTCACCCACGTTGACTCCTGGCTCGCTATTTCCATAACAAATTCTTCTGGTACACTGGGCTTACTTTGAATCTCCAAAGGAATAATCCCAAGCAAGGTCGCTTCGCGGCGCGAACCCAACTTGGCGAGGGCATCGACACCTTGATTCTTTTCTCTTCTTATGTGAACCACTTTAACCTCGTTAAACTTCTTAATTAACCTCTGTGCACATTGCAGGTACAACTCAATCTGTTCACCTCTAGCTTGCCAACCACAAGAAAGTTGATATGTCACCAACATAGAATCACTGTATGCTATAAGATTTTCCACTTTCATCTCAACTGCGAGCTTGAGACCAATAATGAGGGCCTCGTATTCAGCTGCATTATTAGAGGCCTCGAAAGTGAAATGCACAGCACTCCTCAATTTGCGACCTTCAGGTGTAACAAGCTCAATCCCAGCTCCTGCTCCTTCCTTGTTAGACGCCCCATCAACATATAATTCCCACCACGAGGCCGAATTTTCATTTTTGACTTTGAAGTCAACGGCTGATAGAGTATATTTTTATATATATTTTAGATGATTTTATTCTCATATTTATTGTGTTTTGCATTGATTTGGATTTTTATTTAATAGATTTTATTGTTTTATTGTAGGAAATAAAGAATTCATGACTTGGAAGGATTTGGAGCAAAAAGAGCTATTTTGGAGATAAAATAGGAGAAAATTCGTATTATTGGGCTACACGGGCTGCCTGCACTGTTTGGGCCATATCTTGAGTTCCAGAAGTCAGAATTTGACGATCTTACTGTCCACGCGAAGCTTAGGGAATTATCTTTAATTCAGAGGTGGTCCAGTAAGAAAAATCCAACTGGAAGAGCCCAGAAATAGAGGAGAAAAATAAGTGACGAATTTTACAAGAAAATCCTATTTAATTATGGATATCTTTTTGTAAATTGATTAGGATATTAAAAATATTTTTATTAGAAGATAGAGATCAGATTTTATTAATGAGTTTTATTATAAAAGAGGAGGGACGTGAAAATAGAGGGGAGAGATAGACAAAGATACGTGTTTTTTAAAGCTAGGGTTTTGGGTTTTCTTTGCTCTCCTCATCTCTTCCTTTGTAAGCACTTGGTTAATTAAGCTTGGATTCATTGTTCTTCATTAATACAAAGTTTAAGGTACTCTTTATCTCATCTTGTTTATTAGTACATGTTTATTATGGCTTTCTTGATTATTATTGTTAGTTTTAATCCTAGAATGAGTGAGCAGTTTAATTCTAGGGTATTAAGGGGAGCCATGTTTGCACCATGATTTGGGCTTAATTTGATTAGTAGATTGATGGGTAAAGAGTAATTCTGATTGATATGTTATAATTCTTAATTTGTGTAATTGCGCAATATCATGGATTAATTGATTGCAATAGGAGTAATAGATCGAAATATTTTACTACTAGAGGCTTACATACAATTAGCGGAATTGAAGGTGAGTGTGAAAACATCATTAGATATTCTGAGAGTGTTAATGCTTGAAAAAGATTAACCATTGCTTTAATTACTTTATCCCATTGAAAAGATATACTTTTGTGATTTGTTTGGTGTGAACATGGTGAACCTGAATTGCCCTAGATCCTTTAATTAATTGATTTAAAACCTTTGTTAAATTTGTTTTAGTAGTTAATACAATTCTCCAACAATCGTTTGTGACTAGAAGCAATTGATAATAGTTGAATTGAAATTGAAACTGTCTCCTTGAGGAATCGACCCGTATTTGCTAGTATCTACTACAATTGATACCGTGCGCTTGCGGTTAGACATAATTTAACATATCAAGTTTTTGGTGCCGCTGCCGGGGAGACGCCTAGTTTCTATAATTTTAGTTTGATTGTTTTAGATTGTTTCTCTTGTCTCTTTGGAACTCTTGTTCCAACTGAGACCGATCTTACTGCTTTTCCTTGTTTAGTTGTTGATGCCCAAGACCAGGTCTCAAACGAAAGAAGATCAAGCGAAAGAGGATACAACTCCTCTTAGTCCAGATTCTGGAATTACTTGTCAACAATATATAGATCAACAAAGGAAAGAGAAGTAGCAAAGGATATCTGAACCAAAGATTGAGATGGCGGACACTCCCAAATCTTTGAAGAATTACTCACAGCCCTCTCCGAGTGGGGTACCTACTGGCCTTGCTATGCCAGCGATTCAAGCAGCAAATTTCGAGATCAAGCCTGCTTTGCTCACTATGATCCAACAGAATCAATTTGCTGGGCTTGCCTCTGAAGACCCTACACTTCATCTGCAACATTTTCAACAGCTCTGTTCTACAATTAAACATCAGGGAGTCACTCCAGACCAGTTGAAAGTCATGTTGTTCGATTTCTCTCTTCGTGATAAAGCTAAAAAATGGTTGAATGATATTGACTTGACCGAGTGGGATAAGATTGCTCAAGCTTTCTTAACTGAGTTCTTCCCTCCTAACAGAACCGACAATTTGATCGACAAGATGATGGGTTTTAAGCAAGATTATGGTGAATCTCTTCGGGATGCCTGGGACAGATTCAAGGATTATCAACGTGCATGCCCTCACCATGGTCTTGAGAAGTGGTTTCTGCTTAAACGCTTCTACAATGGTCTTGATCCTGAAACAAAAGGTATGGTTGATAATGCTGCAGGTGGTGTATTTCTGGATAAAGGAGTTGATGATGCACATGCTTTTATTTCAAATTTGGCTGCCAATCACTTCAGTAATCTGAGAGCAACCAAGAAAGGGGGTAAACTTGAAGTAGATGCATATTCTCTATTATCATCTCAACTAGCTGCATTGACTCAAGAGATCCACTCATTGAAGACATCTCAGCCTTCTACTCAACCTATGAGTATCAATGCATTGTCATCCATGGCTCCTATGAATAATCCTGTTTGTGAAGTATGTGGCATCCAAGGCCACTATGGTAACGATTGCCAATACAATGCCCAAAATTCACAACATTTTCAGATGGAGCAAGCAAATGTTTTCCAACAGAGGCAGCAGTACAATCCGTACTCCAACACTTACAATCCTAGTTGGAAAGATCATCCGAACTTCTCATATAGGAACAATAACACTCAGAATTCAAATGTTCCTAATTAGCAGCAATATCAACAGTCGTACCAGCCTCCTCCACAGCAGCAGTATAGGCCCCCGCAAGGACCTATGAATCCCCCTGGATTCTAAAGGCCTCCTCAGAATTATGCTCCTCAAGCAAATCAAGCTGCACAGGCTGATAATCAAGGTGATATGATGAAGATATTGTAACAAATGCAAAAAAAGATGAACCAGATGGAGATTCATAATAAGATGCTGGAAACTCAGATTGCTCAAATGGCTAGTTCTTCATCTACAAGGCAACAAGGCTCTCTACCAGCACAATCAACTCAGCCAAAGGAAAATGTGAATGCCATTGCTCTTAGGAGTGGTCGTACATATGATGCTCCTCCAATGCCTACTGACGATGTTCCTACTGAGAAAGAAGAAGAGAATTCTGAGGAAGACAAGGTAGAGAAAGTTGTTGAAGATACAAACGAAGATGAAACTGAGGAAAGCAAGGAAAAGGACAAAGAGAAGACTGCAGTTACTCCTCCACCATTTGTGCCAAAGCTCCCATTCCCTAGCAGGATGAACAGAACTAAGGTGGACCAGCAGTTTGGTAAGTTCATGACACTTGTCAAGAATCTTGAGGTAACAGTTCCTTTCACTGATTTAATTTCTCAAGTTCCATCATATGCAAAGTTTCTTAAGGATATTCTCACTAAGAAAAGATCTTTTGGTGAGGTAGAGACAGTAGCTTTTACTGAAGAGTGTAGTGCTGTTTTACAAAATAAGTCTCCACCTAAGCTTAAAGATCCTGGTAGTTTTTCGATCCCGTGTCATTTAGGTGCATTGTTCATTGATAAAGCTTTATGTGATTTAGGCGCTAGTGTCTCAGTCATGCCTCTCTCGGTTTTTCAAAAACTAAATATGGGAGAATTAAAATGTACACAGATGACTTTGCAAATGGCAGACCGTTCGATAAAATATCCCCTTGGAATTTTAGAGGATGTGCCTGTTAGGGTTGGAAAATTCTATATTCCTGTAGACTTTGTAGTTCTAGATATGGAAGAGGACAGCCAAATACCTATTATTTTAGGTAGACCATTTCTCTGTACTGCAGGTGCTGTTATTGATGTTAAAAGTGGGACTCTCACATTGAGCGTTGGTGATGATAAAATTACTTTTACTCTAACCTCTGCTCTTAAATCCCCTTTGTTTGAGAATACTTGCTGCAGGATTGATATTATAGATGGAATTGTCCGAGATGAGACGCCTCAGATTCTATTGAATGATGCATTGGAAGCAGTGCTCATGCTTGAAGCTTCAGAAGGAGAAGGACATGCTGAAGTCGATTCATTGATTCTTGAGTTGGATGGTACGGCTGATCCGAATTGTGAGGTAACCAACACTGTCACTTCTTGTGGTGAACCTCAGGTAAAAAAGTTAGAGCTAAAATCTTTGCCATCTAATCTTAAATATGTGTTTCTTGATGATGAAAAGACTTGTCCTGTGATTGTTAGCTCTAGTCTTGATGATAGCCAAGTTTTTAAACTTCTTACTGTTTTGCGTGCTCATAGAAAAGCTATTGGGTATAGTATTGATGATCATACTTTTGGGGAATATTGATTTTGGGTTGATGCTTGTTAGTCGAAATTCATAAAAATATCTATGGATCATTGTGTTTATTCCTTAGCTCTCAAAAAAAAAAAAGAAATAAATAAATTTGAGAGCATTTTTATGATTGTATGATCCTTCTTCATTCGACTAGTCAAGTTATTATGTAAGGGTTATTGAAAAATCCAAGTGTGGGGAAGTATTTGTTTTAATCGAAAGGGAATTGAATAATGATTATTTTTGGGTACTAGCTTTTGACATTTAACCTGTTTTAGCTTTACTTGACATACCTGATCCCTAGCCCATGCTACAACCCGAATAAGGAATAACGAGCCTTTGGTACGTAGCCCCAGCGTTAAGGAGTCCAAAGGGCATCCCTATGTAGCAAAAAAGGCCTCTATCTGTGATGAACGAAGTATGCTCTTGATCAGGACCATACATGGGTATTTGGTTGTACCCAGAATAAGCATCCATGAAGGAAAGAAGTGCATGCCCTGCTGTTGAATCCACTAACTGGTCGATCCTTGGTAGTGGAAAACTGTCCTTGGGACAATGTTTGTTGAGATCGGTGAAGTCTACACATGTTCTCCACTTTCCATTTGGCTTTTTCACGAGGACAGGATTAGCGAGCCAGTTAGGATAGAAGGATTCCCTGATGAGCCCGACCTCGAGCAACCTATCCACCTCCTCCTTGAGAGCCTCGGCTCGCTCCCCACTTATCGGCCTTCTTTTCTGCCTTACTCCCTTTTTGTTAGGATCAAGATTGAGTCTATGACACATCACCTTGGGATCAATCCCTACCATGTCTTCGTGAGACCACGCAAATACATCCAAATTAGCTTTAAGAAACTCAACGAACTTCCCCCTAAGATCAGGGCTCAACTGCGACCCGATCTTCAACACCTTGGTTGGGTCTTTAGCATCAACAAGAACGGAGATCGTATCTTCTGCGGCTCCAGCTCGTTCCACATGTTCAGGAATGCGAGGATCCAGATCAATTTCAACATCACGAGCCCTGCTAGACTCTGCTTCAGCCTGCCTAGCGGCTTCTGCCCTCGAGGTCGGGGTCACTCCCGCATTTCCATACTCGGTTACAACTGTCGTTTCTCGTGTGATCCCATTAGGCAAATCTACCAATGTTGATGTCTCCTTGCGAACCCATTTACCTTTTCGGGCTCGCACCGCGGCCTGTTCTGGACTTTCTTCCTCATCACTAGCTTCTTCGACAATTCCTTCCTGTAGAACCAACACGGGTTGCGAGGCCTCCATCCTAATAGCCCATGGAACCGGCTCTACTTGTAAACCCAGGTTATCAAAATAATCATTTGGCAACTCCTCGATAGATATCATATTGCAACCAACTGAGAATTGCGAGGCTGATTTGCGAGCCCTCTCCTCCTCTTCAATTTCCATATGACTTCTCCACTTTTCTGCTGACTTTAGGGCCTGATTATAACATTCTCGAGACTCATGCTGAATTCCTCTAACACATCCTACACCTTGCGGGGTAGGGAACTTCATCGAGAGGTGGTAAATAGAAGTCACCACCCTCATTTCTTTCAAGATGGGTCTCCCCACAATAGCATTATAAGCAGATGGTTGATCCACGACCATGAAATCAGCGACCGGAGTGGTAATGCAGGGCTCGTCCCCCAAAGTAATGGAGAGCCTGATGAGGCCTTTCACACTAACAGAAGCTCCCGTGAACCCATAGAGGTGGCCTACTGTAGGAATGAGGTCTTTGTCTACATATCCCATTTTCTTGTAGACATCATACATCAAAACATTCACAGCACTTCCATTGTCCACCAGTACTCTGTAGATATTCTGTGAGCCAATGCGAACTCGAACTACTAGAGCATCAGAATGAGGATGATGAACCCACTTCGCATCCTCCTCGGTGAACATTATATTTGTATATTCCCCTTTGAAAAGCATTGGGGGCCGTTCCTGCAAATGATGCACATTGGTGAGGGGTCACTCCCTTGCTTCACGAGCATATCTTTCTCTTGCCTTGTTGCTATCTCCTCCAATATGTGGTCCACCAATGATCACATGGATACTATTGCCTCGTTCTTCTCTCTCCTTGCGAGGCTCTGTATTCTATCCTGTATGAGGTACAACATGATATCCCACACCTGATTTTCCTGAGTTCTCTTGATGCTTTTTCACTTCGCGGACCGCCCACTCTGTTAACTTCCCTTCTCGAATCAAACGATCAATTTGTTCTTTAAGTTGCCAACAGTCTGCTGTATCGTGCCCCTTCTGTTCATGAAAATCACAATACTTTGTAGTGTTCCAAGTTCCTTGTGGACCCATAGCACGAGGTTTTGTGAACATTCCTTTATTAGCGTTGACAGCATAGATATGATCAACTGACGCCACTAAGGGAACAAATTTGTCTTCGTCTCTAGCCGGTCGAGCACGAGGCGGGGATCGTCTTGAGGAATCGCGATCCCTTCTTTTCGGGCTCGGGCTACGATCCTGTCTTCGCCTGGGGCTTCTAGAATCCCTTCTCTTTACCCCTTTGCCTTTACTTCCATTGCTACCAGTCCCAGCATTCTTTTTGAGATCTGCCAGTGATTTCTCAACGCGCTTAAAGGGCTCAGCGACCCGGTGCAACTCTGAAAGTGTACCAGGTGTTTGCTCCTGTAGTTTCTCCCAAAATTTAGTCCCTTCTCTTACTCCTGCGATAAGGAAATTTTTCACGGCCTTGTCATTTGTACCTCGAACGCGAGGTACCTCAGCATTGAACCTCTTAAAATAATCATGTAAAGTCTCTCCTTCCTTCTGTTTTATGTTCGCCAATGTGGACACATGGGGTGCATAGAGCATTGAAGATTGGAACCGTTTGATGAAGATATCCACGAGCTGTTCCCATGAATCTATGACCACCAGGGACCCTAGCTTCGAGAACCATTGTTGGGCACTCCCCCTTAGCGAGGCTGCGAACAACCTACACCTCGCTAATAATGATACTTGATACACATCCATCTCATTGTTGAATCGAATGACAAACTCAGCTGGATCAGTCTCCCCATTATAGGTCATGTTAGAGTGATGACCACGGAACACTGCGGGCAGTGGAGCAGTGCGAATCTCATGAGTAAAGGGTGATGAAGAGCCCATGTTACTAAAAATCCCTTTCTCATTATTCATCGCATCCAGTGCCTTCTTCAATTCCTCCAGCTTATAATCTCCAATTCTAGCCTCTTTGTCTCCATTCTTTCCTCCATTGCTGGCATGATGAGATTGAGTCCTTTTTGGGGCACTAGATTCCTCTTGGTCATTCCTGCGATCCTTATTTTTAAGGTCTTCCTCGCGATGTGGGGATCGTTCACGCTCTCGATTGAAAGGGGGTTTGTCCTCGCGATTATAGGACCGCTCACGCTCTCTGCGAGGAGAGAGGGGTCTGTCTTCGCGACGATGTGACCGCTCACGATCTTTTCGAGGAGACAAGGGTCGATGAGAACCTTTGCTCTTATTTTTAGATCTTCCATCCTTATTGGCTTTAAGTTTCTCCAGTTTGAGACGAAGATCGTGCTCGCTGAGTTTCTTTCCAACCCGGTCAAAGACACTGACAGACCTCCCCTCAGATGAGGTGGGCTTCGCCTTCGACCCTTCCTTATTCAAAGTAGCCTCCTCGTCCTCCCAGTCAGGGTTTGTTTGGTCTGTTGCTACATCTTCAAAGTTCCCTATTAATTGCTTGGTGGGACCTTTGCTACCTTCTACTTGATGAGCTCGCTCCCCTGTCCTTGCATTCCTCCTGAAGCCCCTAGAGCTGTGTCGCTTCTCCATCTTGGCCATCTTCTCCTTTACCTCGATCATTTGATCACCGAGGCCCTTAAAAAATGTCATGACTTCGCCAGTTAAAGCTACCTGTTGGACAGGGGGTGTTTGCTCCATCTCAAAATCATCCTCGAACCCTTCCACGATTCCTTCTTTATGTGATTCGCTCTCTGGTCGATCCTTTCGCTGGGGGTCGTCCCTATCTTTCTTATGCGACCCCGGGGTCTCCCGCTCTCCGTTTCTCTTCTTGTGTGATTTAGTCATCGTTCTCCCAATCAATGACTCAAAGACACCCTCCTTCTAGCGCCAAATGTTATAGGGAGAATATTGTATAACAATATTTTAGAGGTTGCTGGATTTATGGAGCAAAATACGGATATTCTGTTAAGAACACGAAGAACACGGAGGAGATTTGTAACTGTTTATGGCTGATCTTGTCTATTGAAATTCAGTGGTGAACTGTTTCTCTGCCTTTACAAGATGCCTACGTACCCTATTTATAGGGATCAAGCCATACGTAGTTCTCTTAGAGAAGAAGTTACCTAGATGGGCTAGGGTTTCTATGGGCTCGGCTTGGCCCAAATCCACTAGTCGTCTCCTTGGGTTATGTTTTACCCATTTATACTGTGTTGGTCCAGGAAAGTATTGCAGAAGGGGGGTTGAATGCAATACTAATAAATTTCAAAAACTATTTCAACAACTTAAATAGAATTTGTGATTTACTAGTAGAAGAAATGCAAACACAAGTAAAATCAAATAAGAGGATTTCACAAAATAAATGTTTTATTTATTTTGCAAAGTTTTGCTACAACCTTAAGAACAAAATAGTTCTCAAGCTACAAAGACTCAAGAGATTACAGTTGTTGAGCTATTTAATGTATAAGTAGAATGCTCTATTTATAGAGTGATAATCTACTGTACTATCACTATCAACATGGGTTGTCGAGTTGCTGTTATATTCCTTTTGCAGCTCATTCCATGATTTATTCCCATGTGATCAGCACAAAGTAACTTAAAGATGCTTTCCACATTTGAGCCACCCAGATCTAGCCGTATTCAATTTTATCTGTTCTAGACTTTACAGGTTGTTCCATGTGATCTCTTGAGCTTCTGTTATAGACTTTCCAAGCTTGCTGTAAAGGTTGAATATTACAGCATGCCTGCTTCTTTTGAACATGTAGTCTGTCGTCTAATTTTGACTTAGAAAAATTCCTAAATCAAGCTGATTCTATATGACAGTATGTTTGCCACAAAGTTTGCTGTCAATGGATTACGCTTTGTTTTGACAGTATGAATTTCCCGCAGATATTACTGTCAAGAATTTTGCTTTGGTTGACAGTATGAATTCCCGCAGAGATTGCTGTCAAGAATTGTGCTTTGATTGACAGCATGTTTTTCCCGCAGAGATTGCTGTCAAGAATTCCAAACTCACTGTCGCAAACTGTATATCAAAGTTGCTGTCATTAGAATCTCCGCCAATGTTGCTGTCAAGTTGAAACTTGCTGTCGACTCCGTGAAACTTGCTGTCGACCTAGGCAACATTATGTTTCCTTGTAACCTTACTGTCAGGGCTTGACAGTAACTTTTATTCCTTCTGTCGAACTTATGTATTTCTTGAGGCTTGAACATAATCGAACTTCTTCCAAGAATTACACTTATTACATGACAGTATTTATTTAAATTACAAGAATACATTTCAGGCTATGACAGTATGTTCTACTTAGTAAAAACTAAGTATACCAATAAAACTAGTTAAGTTGTCTATTCCATCACCCATAAATCCCAACAATCTCCCCCAATTTGTTTTTATGGACAATAAGGACAAATTTACAAATATCATGCTGACAACTTAACTAACATAGATCAGAAAGAATAAACTCTTCATTTCTGACCAATGATTAAACTGAATTGTTTTCAAACAATATTTCACAAAAGTTCACAAAAAAAACTTTACTTATCTTGATTTGAACTTTTCACTTTGCTCCTTTTCCCTTAGAGCTCTTCTGAGATTTTCAATTAACTCTTTTTCTTCAGGAGACTGTGCATCATCTTCATTTTCCACAATGTATTTTCTGATCATTGAGGAAGCAGTGTTCAATGTATCTCTGAGTTCCATCCAGTAAACATTTTGCTTTACAATTGATCTGAATTTTAGCACATTTCCCTCCATTTTGAATCTCCTGCCAGGAAACTGATTTAGAGTTTCCCTTCTTTGTTTGTCCAGGCTGGGATCCTCTCCTCTCCTCTGATCAAGAATCATATCAAGCTCCCAAGAACACAGTGTTTCAAGACTTTTAGTTGATCCAACCACTTGCCAGTATAATTCTTTTAACACACTGGTCTTCAATTTAGAGAAACTATCTACATAAATTTCTTCTTTGCCATACTTGATTCTCAAAGGATTGTCCAGTACACATGGCTGATAGTTGGATTCTTCACTGTTGATCTTATTGATTTTGCTGTAATTTTTCTTCATTTCAGCTTCAATCTCATCTTCTATCTGTTGACGAGATTTTTTTCTTGATGCTAATTCTTCTTTGAACCTTTGCTCTGCTTCATACATCTTCATTTCATGTTCTGAATAAGGTTTCTCCATTTCTTTCCAGTCATACTCAGGAATAGGATTGTCTTCTTCATACTCCAAACCAAGGATTTGATAGACATCATCATCATTGTGAAGTGTCCAATCACCAAACTTCTCAATAAATTCAACATGCCTGGCTTCATAGTACTTGAGAACTTGATCCATGATCTTCTTTGAAACATTATCATAGGTTTGCAGTAGCTCAACCATCCTTTCCAGATTGAAGAAATCAATTCTTCGTTTTACTGTTTCAGTAGTTTGAATGAGTTTCTTGGAGATCACCTTTGATTTTGATATCTGAGTGAAGTCAGATTCCACTGTAATCAACTTTTCATTGTTTTGCCATAGAATGTACCTTGCAACTTCTTCTTTTGGTCCATCAAATTCTATGGATACAGAGGTGATTGTTTCTTTGGCATTCAGCTGCATCATTTCAAAGCTATTCATTCTTCTCCTCATGATAGGTTTCTTGAGTCCCAACCCTGTAGCTTTTCCTTCTCCTTTGTAGACAGTCTTTCCCTTTGTTGGTCTTTTTGATTTTCTCTTGATTCTTACTGTCTTGAATGATTTGACAGTAGGATCGTTGACAGTTTCTTTTAAAGGGCTTCTGACAATGTCTTCTTTGACAGTATCTTCAATGACTGTTACTTCATCCTGACTGACAGCATCTTTGTTGATATCCTTGACAGCATCTTTGTTGACAGTATCTTTTTCAAGATGTATACTGTCAATTTCCATTTCTTCTTGATTTCCTTTAAATGCTTCAAGTACTTCTTCCTCTTTCTTTTCATCAACTTTCTTGCTTGAGCTAGAATTTTCAGAAATTTCCTTTGATTCTGCTTCTTTGACTTGAGTTTGCTCTTTTGAAGAGTCTCTCAGTTCTATTCTCTTAGGTCCTCCAGCTTCACCTCCATCCTGATTGTCATCATCATCTTTTTCCAAGGTGTCATCAAAAATGCAGTTTCCACCTTGAGCATTTCTTCTTGAATTTGCTTTGGCAATGAGCTTTTTGATTTTGGCACTGTACTCCATGTTTCTCTTTGCCAAAATCTTGTGAATATCTTTAACTGCCTTAATCCTTTCCTTGGTGATGGATGCATTCAGTAATACCTTAAGTACATCCATGATGACTTTGCTTTGTAAAGATGTTTTGCCTTCAAGAGTTAAGAATCCAAGACCTTTAGCTCCTTTGGCTGTTGTCTGTTTAAAGCTTACACCATATGGCTGGAGACTTACTTCTGGAAGTTTGTTGTTGACCATTGTGCCCAGTTGCATAAAGAGACTTTCATCAAAGATGGTAGAGTTTTTCTTCACTAGAATCCCAAGGATATATTGCACTCTGGCAGAGAAAGTTTCCAACAGTTGAGTTGTTATGAATATTGAATGCCCACTTTTCAGGTACACATCAACTGCCCACCTCTTCTCTGAGCTAATCTTTACTGACAGATTTACAATCTTTTCTCTCAAAGCTTCTGCCAACTTAGCAGGTTTTCCTTTAGACACTGTGATTGCTTCATTCACCAGATTTTTGAATTCCTCATCCTTATTATTCAAGGTGCTCTCCATGTGGCTTACTGTTATTAAGTCAGCTTCTTCTTGGGAATATGTACTTCCATCAGTCCAAAAGATAGGCTCTGAAGAAAACACATATTCAGGCAACTTGTCTTTGCCTTTACCCATCCTATTTGATTCCTCTTTTTCTCTCCATAGCCTCTCCAATGTGGATTCTTTCTTCTCAGGAACTGGTTCATTGATTTTGATTGAGGATGCTCTATTTCCTTGTATTTGACTTAATACCTCCTTGGATACTAGCATTTGTTCCCCATCTACTTCAGCTTCAAAAAGCTCCTCAGTTCCAGAGACTATTCCTACTCTCTCTTGCTCCCCCTTACTCCTTTGCTCCCCCTGTCTTTTAGCTTCCCCTTGTAACTCCTCCTTTCTTTCTGGTTGCTCAGCCTCTTTCTGATCTTTTCCTTTCTCCCCCTTAGTTAAGTTTGCAGCATGAAGTAATGAAGAGAGTGACAGTAGTGTGGCTTGAATTTCAGCAAAACCAGTCTTCACAGTAGATGACAGGTTGTCCAGTTTGCTTTCCATTGTAGCACATCGATTCTCCAGTGCTTGGAGCCTGTCATTTGAGGATGCAGAAGGACCACCAGACCTAAGCCTTTTAGGAGGTAAGGGATAAGTCTGGGGCATGGAGGCTGTTGGGGTTCTCACACTCTCAGTGTTTTTATAGATGATCTCATCATCTCTCACAAAAATTTCCTCAAGGCCTAATGCCTTTTCTGTATTGGCTCCCTCAAATTCACTCTGGACATGCTCAAGTCCCTCTCCTTTTGCCAGCACATTTGGCTGCCTCTCATTTTTAGTCTCACCTCTCTGTTCTTTTATCTCTCTTTGATGTTTCACTCCCTCACTCATCCTAGATGCAGTAGTATGAGCAGTACTAACATGCAAAAGAGTAGATTTTACCTTGAAGGCCTTTGAAAGGGGCAAGTCATCATCAGAGATATCTTCCACTAATCCTTCTTGTAGTTGTGGTTGAACAGGGATGACAGCATCTTTTGAAGGACTTTTGACAGTATCTTTAGTTGGAATGGTACTGTCACTTGAATGTTTGACAGCACCTTCTGATTTGTCATTGACAGCATCTTTGGCTGTGACAGCAACTTCCCTAGGGTAAGATGCTTTGAGGGAATCGATCAAGATGCTGGCTGTTTCAATTTCTGACAAGTTTGCATCTTGATCTAATCCAGTGTTTGATGGAGTGGTATCCATTTCACTTTGAGAAATGGGTTCTTGTGGACCACTAGATGGGGGCTCATCCATGATTTGAGATGGATGATCAAAACCTGAGGGGTTGGTACTGTCCCCCTCTCTAGGTTGATTAGAAGAAACAACAGATGTGGGAATGAAAGAAGAAGATTGAATTTTAGATTGATTAATTGGCTGTTCCACAGAAAATGATTGTGGAACATCAATAGTATGAGTGAATTCCTCACTGTGCTCTATCTCAATGTGTGTATCTTCAAATACAGGTTCCTCAAGAGTGAATTCTTGAGTTTGTGCAGACTCTTTACAAGATGCCTTGGGAGACAGGCCAATTTCAATAGATGTCCCTTGTTGAGAAGAAACACCTAGAGGTGAGTTCATTTCCCTATCATCCTCTACAGTCTTTTGGGAAACTGTAGGGTGGCTGACAGTAACCTTGGCCCTTCTAGCTCTCTTCTTCTTAGGCTCAGAAGGGGCTACTGTGGGTTCTTTTTCACTACCAAACTTATTTGCTGCACTAGGTGCAGTGACTCCCTCTTGACTCTCAACTTGTTCACCAGTTGCACTCTCTAGGGTTCTTTTCTTTGATTCCTGTTTGGCCATTTTAAGGGCTTTTGGTAGTCTAGAGTCCCTAGGTGGAATGTATGGTGTGGAATGTGGGTTAACTGAATTTGGGTCTAATTCAGCTTCATTCTCTATTGTGAAAACAGTGTAACCTGTTGGAAATGGAAAATCAAGGTTGGGCACTTGATTTACCATGTGTTGTGTGAAACATAGTGGAATATGTACATTTAAATTCTGTGTGTTAAGAGATGTGTGTGTGTTTTTCTTTAAAACAGGACATTCTTCAAAATCAGAATTGTCCTCAATATTTCCACAAATACTATTAATACACATAGTTAAAAAGCGAGGATAGATGGATACCTTCTTGCCTATTGCGCCTTTCAACTGTGTCATTATCAGTTTTCCAATGTTCACCTTGTATCCATGAACTAATGAATGAGTGAGCTTCTTGATATATGATGGTATGCCATTCCATCCTGTAGTCTTGGTAGAGAATACCTTCACCATTACATCAAAAATCATACTCCACTCTTTTCTTAGAAATTTCCTGTCCATTTCTCCTGTTTGATACCACTTATCAGAAGTTTCTTCAAGTTTAGAACCAGAGTACCCAATCTTCAGAAAGAACTTCTTCAGGGTATCATCAGTTGCTAGTTCCATAAAGCTTTCTTCACTGGTCAACACAATGCCCAAAGCCTCATTGATGTTCTTTACTGTAAGAGAATAACTTGCATCATCTATATTGAACTTGATTGATTCATTCTCTCCAGTTCCTTGAGCACTTGCTGATTTCCAGAACTTTTCAATTCTAACAGTATCAATTTTGGGGGAAGAGGTTATTGCATGACCTAGGTAGGATTTATTCAAGAACGAAATAAGTCCTTTGAAGTTTTCACCAGCATCACTAGGAGAAAAGATACCAGCAAAATTGGTTTGAGCAATGCTTTGTTTAGGTGCCATTGTTGAATGCTTTGAAAAATGAGAGAGAAAAATGCGGTTTTTGGATGCAGAAGGTTGAGAGGTTTTTGCAAATGAAAGTGATAGTAGATTAAACGGTAGATTCAGTTTCTAATATGAATCGATTTAACCTCTCTTAATTGAACGTGTGATAATGATATTACCCATTAACTCCACTTGCTATATTACGTGGCAGTTGCTATTAGATCGTGGATTGGTGAAAAGAAATATACGTATGTATATATATATAAAAATTAATATATATATATCTTTCCACTATCTTTGACAGCAACTTCTCGTGACAGCAACTTTCATTGACAGTAACCTGTGCGCTTTTTCTTTCTCTACCAATTCTGACAGCAATTTCTTGTGACAGCAACTTTCATTGACAGCAACTTGTGCGCTAACAATTTTTCTGTCAATCAGCTTCATGAGTGACAGTAAGTTTTATCTGACAGTAAACTTATCATAAGATTATGCTGTCAGTCACTGTTCACACGTAACTTAAGTTAAGGACACATGATTTCTTAAAATCATTTTAAGACAGACATGTAAAACTATTTTAGCATAGTCATAGCAAGCATGATATCTAAAAATCCTTTTAGCATAGTCATAGCAAACATGATATCTAAAAATCCTTTTAGCATAGTCATAGCAAACATGATATCTAAAAATCCTTTTAGCATAGTCATAGCAAACATGTTGTCTAAACAAGTATCACAATGTACCTTAACTTCTCATGACAGTACCTTCTTGTAACAGTACCTTTAAAAGTTTCTGTCATGAGCTTCAACTACTTAGAATTGATAAACCAGTTAGATTATCATACCTGATTTAGCATTCCCAATTCACTCACCAACCTGATAAATGTTGCTTCATCCAGTGGCTTGGTGAATATATCTGCAAGTTGCTTATCTGTTGGAACATAAACCAATTTTACATCTCCTTTTTCAACATGCTCCCTGATGAAATGATGCCTTATATCAATGTGCTTTGTTCTGGAGTGTTGAACTGGATTGTCTGATATGGCTATGGCACTAGTGTTGTCACAGTAGATAGGAATATTTGACAACTTTAGTCCATAATCCATTAATTGATTCTTCATCCAAAGAATTTGTGCACAGCAACTTCCAGCTGCAATATATTCAGCTTCTGCAGTTGATGTAGAAACTGAATGTTGCTTCTTACTGAACCATGACACCAATCTCCCCCCAAGAAATTGACAGCTTCCTGTAGTACTTTTTCTGTCAATTTTGCAGCCAGCATAGTCTGAATCAGAATATCCAATTAGATCAAATCCAGTTTCCTTAGGGTACCAAAGACCTAGATTTGGGGTGCCTTTGAGATATCTAAAGATTCTTTTAATTGCAACTAAGTGTGATTCTTTTGGATCAGCTTGAAATCTTGCACAGAGACATGTAGCAAACATTATATCTGGCCTGCTTGCTGTTAAGTACAGCAATGATCCTACCATGCCTCTGTAGGTACTAGAATCCACTTTCTTGCCTTTAGGATCTAACTCTAATTTGGTGGCTGTTGAGATAGGTGTCTTGGCAGGTGATGAATCTTCTAAGTTAAACTTCTTGAGAAGTTCTTTGACATACTTAGATTGACAGATGAAGATTCCTTCCTTCTTCTGATAGATTTGAAGACCAAGAAAGAATGCTAATTCTCCCATCATGCTCATTTCATACTTGTTTCTCATTAGAGATGAGAACTTTTCACACAATTGTTCATTTGTTGAGCCAAAGATTATGTCATCAACATATATCTGCACAAGAATGATGTCTTTGCCATGGTATTTATAGAATAAAGTTTTATCCACCATACCTCTTATAAATTGATTTTCCAGGAGAAAAGTGGATAAAGTGTCATACCAGGCTCTTGGTGCTTGCTTTAAGCCATATAGAGCCTTGAACAGCTTGTAGACAAAATTATGCAGTTTGTCATTTTCAAATCCAGGAGGCTGTTCAACATACACTTCTTCTTCTAATTCTCCATTTAGAAAGGCACTTTTAACATCCATTTGAAATACCTTGAATTTGCAGTGTGCAGCAAAAGCTAAGAAAATTCTTATGGCTTCAAGTCTGGCAACAGGAGCAAATGTTTCATCATAATCTATCCCTTCCTGTTGACAGTAACCTTTGGCCACTAGCCTTGCCTTATTTCTTGTCACATTTCCACTTTCATCTATCTTGTTTCTGAACACCCATTTTGTCTCAATGACTGATTTTCCTTTTGGCCTTGGAACTAGTTTCCAAACATTGTTTCTCTCAAATTGATTGAGCTCCTCTTGCATGGCCATCACCCAATCAGAATCCAACAATGCTTCTTCAACTATTTTTGGTTCCATTTGAGATAAGAAACATGAAAACATGCTTTCAGCAGAGATATTCCTCCTTGTCCTTACACCAGTAGTGGGATCTCCAATAATTAGATTACTGGTATGATCTCTGTTCCACTTTGTTGATGGAGGCAAGCTACTTGTTTGATGAGAATGTCTTTCATCAATATGAGGATTTGATTCTCCACCATTTTCATTATTCTGCTCATTTTGCTCAAATTCTCCAGTCTCACATTCTTGTTGATTGATGCCTGAAATTGTCTGTGATTGAGCTGAGGTCTGATTTAGATTATGAGAATTGACAGATTCTTTCTCATATCCCATTGATTGAATGAGACTTGGTTCTTCATCAACAAATTCTTCTTTTTCCAAGTATCCTTGATTCTCAAATCTGAAGGGTTGCATTTGACCATCCTCATGTAGCCCTGGAAACTTTGTTTCATCAAACGTGACATTGACACTTTCTTCAATTGTTTTGTGCTCCATGATATAGACTCTGTAGGCAGTCCTTTCTATCCCATATCCCATGAAAATGCCTTCATATGCTTTAGTATCAAACTTGCCTTTTCTTTCATGGTTGTCTTTCATCAAAAAGCACTTGCTTCCAAAAATATGAAAGTACTTGACAGTTGGCTTCTTTCCTGTCAAAAGATAGTAAGGAGTATTGCCATGAGCTTTGTTGATTAGTGTTCTGTTCTGTGTGTAACAAGCAGTGTTGATGGCTTCTGCCCAGAAATATGTTGGTAATTTAGCATTACTCAACATAGTCCTTGCAGCTTCAATAAGAGTCCTATTTTTCCTTTCTACAACTCCATTTTGCTGTGGAGTTCTTGCAGCAGAGAATTGTTGAACAATTCCTTGATCTTTGCAGAAGTTTCCAAGTGTAGCATTTCTGAATTCAGTTCCATTGTCACTTCTTAGAAATTGAACTTTTGCTTCAGGGGTCCTATCAAGTACCCTTATGTGATCAATGATTTCTTGAGCAGCTTCATCCTTTGATTCTAAAAATTTCACCCAAGTGTACCTAGAATAGTCATCTATCATGACCAGTGCATATCTTTTTCTAGATAGTGATTGAACATTCACTGGTCCAAAAAGATCCATGTGAATCAACTTGAGTGCTTCAGTGTTAGTGTTGACTTGCTTTGATTTATGCATTGCTTTCCTCAATTTTCCCATTTGACAGTCTTCACACAGTCCTTCTTGACAGAATTCCTGTTGAGGTAGTCCTCTCACTAATTCCTTCTTCATCAGCATGTTCATTGTTTTGAAATTGAGATGAGAAAATTTCTTGTGCCAAAGCATGCTATCTCCAACACTTGCTTTGCTGTAGAAGCAAAATATTCTTTCCTCATTTGTTGAGTTTAAGTCTGCAACAAATAGGCTTCCTTTCCTTACTCCTTTCAGAGTTAGGCTTCTATCCTTCTTGTGGTGAATTGAACATTCCATCATGCCAAAGTTTACTTTGAATCCTTTGTCAGTGAATTGACTGACACTGAGCAGATTATGCTTCAAACCTTCCACAAGAGAGATTTCTTCAATGACAACATTTCCAGCTTTTAAACAGCCATATCCCACAGTGTAACCTTTGCTGTTGTCTCCAAAGGTT
Organism: Kitagawia praeruptora; assembly: GCA_037693485.1. Taxonomy (NCBI): domain Eukaryota; kingdom Viridiplantae; phylum Streptophyta; class Magnoliopsida; order Apiales; family Apiaceae; genus Kitagawia; species Kitagawia praeruptora. The sequence continues at coordinate 2,181,096 of CM075349.1, forward strand.
ATTGTTGGGCCAGCCTTCTCAACATATTGTGATAGCAGGGATATATCACCAGTCATGTGTTTGGAGCATCCACTGTCGATTATCCACATGACCTGTTTACCTTTCTTTCCCTGCAAGTCAGAAAGATTTTAATTTGCATTTGGTACCCAAGTCTTGTTGGGTCCTGCATACTCAGTATCATCAGAAACTTTATCAATATTTGACACAATATTATCAGAAGATAATTCCTTGACTTCTTTTATTACCCACTTAGTTTTTGTCTTTGACTTTTTCTTAGTGAGAGCAGACTTTTCACTTTCTTTAGTGGATTCAAAAGTCTTTGCAGTTTGCATATAAGAACATGATTCATTAGATGAAATTTGCAAATTAAAACATGTACTCATAGCAGTAATTTTGCATGGCATACAGTCAATGTTATTACAAACTACCAATTCTCTTTGCATAATGGGGGTTTTGTGTAAGTTCCCTTTCAACTCTGTTGCATTAGATATGCTACTAGTTGATTTCTTACAAACATGAGTTAAATGATGTGAGGAGCCACAATTATTGCAAAGTTTCCTTGGTGCCTGCTTAACATATGCATAATTATTCTTTTTATCAATGCCTAGCTTCCCATTTCTATTTTTGGACTTGGAGACTACTGTCTTGACAGTCTGTTCAGAAGATGCTGTCGAACTATTTTTGACAGTATCTTTTGTAATTGCTGTCTTGACAGTAGGTTTGAAAGTTACTGTCTTGAATGATTTCTTGACAGTATCTTTTGAACACTTGGTTGGGCTGTTTAAGACTGTTTCTGTCATAGACATTATGATAGAATCTTTTTCTTTACTATCAATCCTCTCATCTTCATCACAGAGTTCTTGATTAATAATTAGGGAGTTTTCATTAACCTCAAACTCTGTACTTTTGAAAATTGGGTTACTCACATTTTTGAGGATGTGAGGTTTTACAGTATTATTATCATCAATTTTCTGTATAACAGTCTCTTTACCAGGTCTCCTGCTATAATCATAGCCTATGCCTATCTTCTTACCTTCAGTATGTTTCTCATGATACTCTTGAACTAATTTAGAGGAATTTCTAAATGCCTTTAGCTTAAATTCATTCTCAGAAATTTCTTTTCTTAGATAATCCTCTATCTCCTTAGCACAGGTTAAATCATTTTTTAATCTTTCGTTTTCCTGAGCTAAAGAATCAATAGAACTGGTCTTAAGCAACAACACATCATTATTAGATCTGAGTACTTCATTTTCTTTAGTTAATCTAGCAATTTCTTCATTTGCAGCAGATAAACTAGTATGAATATTAAACATTTCAGTACTCATTTCCTCAATGGTTTGCTTATAGTCATTTAAAGACATATCTAGTAATACTAGAGATGGTACCTGATTTGACGAGGTTGATGCTTCTTCATCCTCTCTAGCCATCAAGGCTAAATTCACAAATTCCTCTTCTTCTTCATTATCAGATTCATCCCAGCATTTTCCTTCAGCCACATAGGCTTTTCCTTGTCCTTTCTTAAATTGACTCCCAGTTCCTCTCTCCATTCTTTGTATTTGTTTTGGTCTTTTGCATTCAGTAGCAAAGTGACCAAGTTCATTGCAATTGTAGCATCTAAACTTTGACCTATCTACCATTCCTGTTTTGTATCCTCCCTTGGTGCCAGTAGCAGATTTTGATGAGCTTCCTTGGTTATACTTTGGAAATAGACCTTGAGGCTTATATGGCTTGTTCCTCCTGAACCTTATATTTTTGAATTTTCTTGCCATAAAAGCCATGGTTGGATTATCCATTTTCTCCATTTCTTCTAGAGTGAAGAATTCTTCATCTTCAACATCTTCTAGTTGAAGGACAACTTTTTCTTCATCTTCAACCACCTCTTCAATTTTCACAGATGAAAATTGAGATTGTTGATCATTTTGAATTTGCTCACTTGCTTGAAAATATGAGGGTCCTTGAGCAACTAGAGCACCAGCCATGTTCGCCATCAATCCTTTGGATCCACTTTGTATAGCTTTCTTTTGATAATATTCAAGTTCATAAGATTTTAGAACTCCATACAATGTTTCAAGAGAAACAGAATTTAAGTCTCTCCCTTCTCTTATGGCTGTTACTCTGTGCTCAAGATGTTCTGGAAGAGTTAGCAGAAACTTGATATTGACTTCCTTCTTTTCATAAAACTTTCCATGAATTTGAAGTTCAGCTATCAGTTTGCTAAATCTTTCAAACATGTGAGTTAGATCTTCTCCATGCTTGCCCATAAACGCTTCATATTGTGACACCAATATTTGTTTTTGATTTTCTCTGACCTCTTCACTTCCTTCACATAACAGTTCTATCTTTTTCCACATATCCCTGGCAGAGTTGCATGCTATTATATTTCCACTCATAGCTTTATCCAGGGTAAGTGCATCTAGTAGAATGAGTTGCAGATGATCATCCAGTGCTACCTTTTCTTTTTCTGAGTCATTATACTCAGACGGCTTCTTAGCAACCCAATGAGCTGGGATTACTACATCATTCACTGTAGCAGCTGGAATTTCCTTTTGAGGAATGAAAGGGCCATTTTCCAGAATACCTAGGAATAGTGGGTTCTGACCTTTGATAAATAACATAATCTTCTTTTTCCATATGTTGTAGTTTTCCTTATCAAAAGCTGGAATCTTGATATTACTTGACCTTTGAATACTTGCCATTTGGATCTCAGATATGTGTATTAATCTGTTAGCTCTGATACCAGTTGTTGGTCCAGGAAAGTATTGCAGAAGGGGGGTTGAATGCAATACTAATAAATTTCAAAAACTATTTCAACAACTTAAATAGAATTTGTGATTTACTAGTAGAAGAAATGCAAACACAAGTAAAATCAAATAAGAGGATTTCACAAAATAAATGTTTTATTTATTTTGCAAAGTTTTGCTACAACCTTAAGAACAAAATAGTTCTCAAGCTACAAAGACTCAAGAGATTACAGTTGTTGAGCTATTTAATGTATAAGTAGAATGCTCTATTTATAGAGTGATAATCTACTGTACTATCACTATCAACATGGGTTGTCGAGTTGCTGTTATATTCCTTTTGCAGCTCATTCCATGATTTATTCCCATGTGATCAGCACAAAGTAACTTAAAGATGCTTTCCACATTTGAGCCACCCAGATCTAGCCGTATTCAATTTTATCTGTTCTAGACTTTACAGGTTGTTCCATGTGATCTCTTGAGCTTCTGTTATAGACTTTCCAAGCTTGCTGTAAAGGTTGAATATTACAGCATGCCTGCTTCTTTTGAACATGTAGTCTGTCGTCTAATTTTGACTTAGAAAAATTCCTAAATCAAGCTGATTCTATATGACAGTATGTTTGCCACAAAGTTTGCTGTCAATGGATTACGCTTTGTTTTGACAGTATGAATTTCCCGCAGATATTACTGTCAAGAATTTTGCTTTGGTTGACAGTATGAATTCCCGCAGAGATTGCTGTCAAGAATTGTGCTTTGATTGACAGCATGTTTTTCCCGCAGAGATTGCTGTCAAGAATTCCAAACTCACTGTCGCAAACTGTATATCAAAGTTGCTGTCATTAGAATCTCCGCCAATGTCGCTGTCAAGTTGAAACTTGCTGTCGACTCCGTGAAACTTGCTGTCGACCTAGGCAACATTATGTTTCCTTGTAACCTTACTGTCAGGGCTTGACAGTAACTTTTATTCCTTCTGTCGAACTTATGTATTTCTTGAGGCTTGAACATAATCGAACTTCTTCCAAGAATTACACTTATTACATGACAGTATTTATTTAAATTACAAGAATACATTTCAGGCTATGACAGTATGTTCTACTTAGTAAAAACTAAGTATACCAATAAAACTAGTTAAGTTGTCTATTCCATCACCCATAAATCCCAACATACTGCTCATGACCCATGACCCATTAAAGGGAACCCACGGCTAGCCATGATGCTATAAGTATCATTATTGGCGAAACTGACTAGATGGCCTCGCATGCGACCTCGCTGGGTCTGACCATGCGAGGCGATCCTCACTGTATGGAGATAACCTACTTATGCGACCTCGCTGGGCCTGGCCATAAGCCTTCGTAGTAAACATGCTCTAGGCCACACTGGACTCCTAGGCCTCACTAGACCTCGTGAACTGCGACCCGTACCCTAGGGCTCGCTGGCGACCCTGCTGTAAAATAATGTGATGAATCTTCATGTGATGACGGACTTTAATGACTCATTCCTCATTTTTAGGCCCATTATGTGAGATGTACTGATATTCTAGCCCATTAGACCTGTTTAGGATTTATGCCAAATTCAGGCATAACAGTTATCTTTGTTTCGAACTCGGCCAATCTCTCTGGTCTTTACTCGGTTGCAATTTACACATTTGTTATTTGCTAATGTTACTAATAATGATGTATTGGATTGTTTTCAAATGATGAAAACACGTAGGAAACAACTTTATAATGTAAAAATATTTTGTATTTGTATTAATATCAATTTTTTCGTCATTATCATCTTTTTTAATATTTATACAAAGCATTCACTCAAAAAATTTCCTAGCTCGGTCACGGAGTACTTCCATATAAAAGTTTAACATACCCATTTTTTTTGTTTATATTCGTAAAATCATTACAATTCTCCAAATTTATCTATCGTATCTCCCTTTTTTTATTGTATTCGAAATGTTCCACCTCGTGTAACTTTAAAATATGTTGTTGCTTTTGAACGTTTTAGTTTAATAAAAAAATCTCATTTAAAATTGGAGAAAAAATTAACTAAAAAGAATCTTATTTTCCTTACTTGATCAGATAGTTCATTTTCCTTACTAGGATTGGATTCTTCTATGTCTGAACTTACAAGTGTAGCTTCAGCCTTCAGCAATTGGCAACTCTGGTTAGGGCATAAATTGAACTACAACTCAGATAACAACTAAGAACTGTCTTAATTTTCTATATAGTACATACATGCATATCTCGTAGACTCGTATCTCTATATATTTGCCTAGTTTAAGTAAGTTTCATTTTACTAAACCATAGTATTTCGGTACAATGGCTCTTCCATTTGAATTAATATTTGATGAAATACTCTGTCGTGTTCCGGTTGAGTATCTTCTTCGTTATCGTCAAGGGCGGAGCCAGGATTTTTTTCCCCACTGGGCTAAGGGGAAAAAAATGCAGTTGTAGGAAGAAAAAAAAATGCAGAGCTGTAGGAAGAAATGATGGTGTTCGATTATCATAGTCATGCATTTGTTAAAAATCATCTAAAGAAATCTATTGATGAGTGTAATCCTAAGGTATAACACATCCAAGCCCACAACCGAATGCATACCGGACCCAACAACCCACCACAGGTCAGTCAAAAAATGCTAGCAAATTGGTACACATTAGTTGTTGACTTGTATCTATAAAGGTCCCAAATACTGCTATTCTAATCGATGTGGGATGTTACATAAAGGTGATGGGTGCTTGACTGATTTCGAGTCTTTGTATGTGTCTGATGATGATGTTATGATGATGTTAGTGTTATTGAATTAGATGATCGTGATCCACTTAAGACTATTTTGTCGGGTACTTATAATTTTGTGGGTTCTACGAGTTGTTTAGTATATGTTTTTGTAAGAATGGTGTGAATGAGTTTATAGTAGTGAATCCTTTAACTAGGAGTACAGGAATGTACCTAGTTTGCCACGTTGAAGTGAGGTTGTGACTTTGTTTGAGATGATCGAGGTTTCCCCGTGTGGGTTTGGTTATGATCATGTTAATGTTAATGATGATTATAAGGTTGTCACAGTTGCTCAGTTTAAACAGAAAGATCCACTTGAGTTTCTTGGCATTATAGTCATGGTCTACAGCCTGAAATCTAATAGTTGGACAGAGATTCGTAATGTTCCCAATAACATTGGTCTCGGTATGTGAAATGTTAGAAAACACCAAGTTCTAAATGCAGTGCCGTATTGCAAAAATTTTAGCGGGTTGAACCGCTTTCTAATCATTGATCTAATGCGATACGAGCTCATAAACATTTCTACCTTTTTTTTTATCAACTTGTTATTGGATAAATATAAAAAAAATATAAGTGGATTTTGAAATACTACCGAAAATTAATGTTTGTTTTTCTCTTATAAATGAAACACTTCAAACATGTGAATAAATTTGATAATTTTTATGTAGGTGGTATAAGGAGGGGATTATCGATGAATCGAATTAAACCATCAATTCCAGGCTGGCATTTGTAAAAACGGGCTTAAAATATCATATTCTAAACAGACATTTAACATAATACTACCAGAGAAAACTCAAAATAACACAATATATATATCTGGTACAAAAATTAGTGTTACCAGCTTGCTAAGATGTAAAACTCCAACGAAAACACTACTTAGCATGCAACAAATAATGTCTGCGTAGAAACCTACTCCAATCATTCATTAGTTGGAATACCTGATAGAAAACAGTTCAAAATGTTCAAAGCACCGTGGGTGATTCAAATATAAACAAAAATGGCATTATAATGCCAACAAACACACCAAATGTGATACCAACTGACGAGTACTTTAAAAAGCTTCAACACCGTACCTAAACAGAATAAGCGTAAGAAGCTTGGAATGATATACAGAGATCAGTTGCCTTTCTCAACCTTGATGCCGTAGCAAATAGACTGCAGTTCCCTCTTCCTGGACTCGTACTCATCAGCTTTAGCGCTCCTGTGTGTTTCGACCCATTGAATAGCCTCTGTGATAGCTTTCTCCTCCTTCCGTTTACCTCTTATGGCGTTCCTCACGTCATATGCATAATCTTCAAATGCATTCATTGCCCTGATCGCCCTTTCAAACTCCTCATCTTCAACCCTGTACATCTCTGCTTCTCGTATCATCGTCTCAATTGCATTCTTTGTCAGTCCTGTCATTAGTTATTGTTAAGTTTTTCTTCAACCCAGCAGTTTTACACGCTGCAGTAACATGTAACACCCCATTCACATCAATATCAAAAGTAATCATAATTTTAACATCCCCCCTTGGGGCCAGGGGGAGGTCATTGAGTGATATCTGACCAAGTAAGTTGTTATCAGTTGAACACGATCTCTCACCCTCGTAAACTGGAAAGCCTATGGAATTCTGATTATCGTAGGTGGTAAAGTATGTCATTTGTTTTCTGGTGGGAATTGTTGTGTTCCTCGGAATAATAATACTCATTTCCTCACCCAACAACTCAACCCCGAGTGAGAGCGGGGTAACATCAAGCAGTACCAAATCCTTAATGTTAGGATTTCCAGCACCATTCAGAACAGCAGCTTGGACAGCTGCACCATAAGCGACAGCCTCATCAGGATTAATACTTTTGCACAGCTCCTTACCATCAAAAAATTCTTGCAAGAGCTGCTGCACTTTGGGAATTCTAGAAGATCCACCCACAAGTACTACATCATGGATCCAACTCTTCTCCATATCCACATCTTTCAAACACTTTTTTACAGTGTCCATGCAACTTCTAAATAGATCCATGTTCAAATCTTCGAATTTGGCTCGAGTGATATTTGCACAGTAATCAAATCCCTCGTACAAAGAATCTACATCAACAGTTGTCATGGCATTATGAGAAAGAACCCTCTTTGCCTTTTCACATGCATTTTTCAATCTTCTTAAAGATTTAGTATTTCCACTGATGTCTTTTCTGTGCTTTCTTTTGAAGTCCTCAACAAAATGCTTTAGCAAACGATTGTCGAAGTCCTCACCTCCAAGGTGAGTATCGCCTGCTGTAGCCAGAACTTTAATATTATCCTTTTTCATTTTAAGAAGAGAAACATCAAAAGTACCACCACCAAGATAAAAAATAAGCACAGTTTTCTCCCCAGCCAAACTACTTGTAAGTTTTTTGTCAAGACCATAAGCGACTGCAGCTGCTGTCGGCTCAACAAGGATACGCAAGATGTTGAGGCCAGCTATTGTTGCTGCGTCTTTTGTGGCTTGGCGCTGTGAGTCATTGAAGTGAGCAGGGATAGTTACAACAGCACTCTTTATTTTCTTTCCCAGGTATTCTTCAGCAATATTCTTCATCTTAATGAGAACCATTGAAGATAACTCCTCAGGTGAGAATTGTTTCTCCACACCTTTGTAAGTAACAACTATTTTTGGCATGTCAGCAGAACCACTTACTACCTTAAATGGCCAAAGCTTCATGTCACTTTGTACAGTAGAATCCGTGAATCTCCTTCCAATCAACCTCTTAACATCTGTGTACAAGAAATATTGTTAATTTTAAAATTGAGGATGATTAGGTGTTTACATTTGTGATTTCACTAGCAAAGATTCTATTGCATATATCATATAAATATCATGCAAATGTTTCCATTAGAGTACGTACAGGTTGTGTAATTATCATTAAGATCTTATCGCAATCTATATGGCCCGAAACATAAAATTTCAATTTTACTATATAAAGGTGCAAGAAAATTCAACTACAAAATGGAGAGTTCAGTCATAATTGAGTATATTGATAGCACTTAAGTAATCAAGAGTTTTTTTGTTAAAATGTGAGCAAGAAGAGCCTTATCCTTAAATAAGTATGCAGACAAAACGTATTATAGCACTAGTAATTTGGTCAGTAGCGCTTTTACCTTGGAAAATCAAATGATTACCTCATGGCTTCATATATAATCATCTATGTAAAAAACTAAACCAGATATATAGATAAATAACATAACATATATGAGTACCAAAAATTGTGTTGACAGGATTTGTAGCAACCTGATTTCTAGCAGCATCGCCAACAAAACGTTCTGTTTCAGTGAAAGCAACACATGACGGTGTAGTTCTGTTACCCTGATCATTAGAAATGATTTCAACTCGATCATGTAGCCAGACTCCAACGCACGAGTATGTTGTGCCTAAATCAATCCCAACTGCTACTCCATCATTATTGCCCATCTTTGCACTTTACTATTTTTGACAAGAATTAACAGAGATTATCAGTAAGTTATTAAAGAGTGTGCAGAAAGCTGCTTTACGTGAAGGGATTTTAAGTAACTGCGCTATACAGTGCCATATAGACATTGACCCATGCTAGTTTTTCTTTTTGGCCAATTCAAACAGATGTAACTATTTAAAGTGGGAATGAACTGACTTCCATCAACTTGCTCAAAAAACCAAACAGGGATGGAAAATATTTGTTTTCCTTGATAGAAGCCACACTACAACTAACAAAGAATTTAGAAATCGCCATGCGAAATAGCCATTAAAGAAAAGACTCCAATATTAGAAGGCCTTTAAATACACATGTTACTTATGCTATTATGAAAATTTGAAAGTAAATGTCAATACGAAGCCAAAGAAAAACAGGCCAGAATCTAGATCCAACTAACTGACTTAAGCGAGTGATGAAGATTACGCATTAATCAGCCTAACCAAATGCATAGCTCATGGAATGTCAATATTACTACAGAATGTACTTCATGGTCCTAAACCTAAACCAATAAATTTTGTTGAAGAAATTTTGGGGGAGCAGGTTCTTTTCCTACCTTTCCTTCTGTCTTTAAATTTGTATGACCAACATTTAGGGCGCTGTTTAACAAAACGTAATGCCAATAAAAAACAAAACCATAAAATCATTCAATAAATTATGTAGCACACATCCTACAACTTGCTTAGTAACTTGCTTTTGTCTGCAAATACATCCTACAACTGCCGCAATTTATACTCTCGAAAGCAACATAATCGATCCGAAAATATAAAAACCCGAAAACGGAGAAAGTAACAACAATTTTCATCAAACCCCAGCAAACATAACTAGAAAATCTAAAGACCCAATAATCCCACTCAAAAACCAACATAAAATCATTCAATAAATTATGTAGCACACAAAGAATCTCTAAAATGCAGAAGCTAATCAAGAATGAAAACTAAGCAAATATTAGCGACAAAACTTCTCATAAATGTAACAATCATATCATACAATTAATGTGTAATCTAAGAAGATTAATCCAAACAAGACTTCGAACCCAAACATATAATATATGTACAATGTATAAATTAAGACCTGTTCCAAGAACGTGGAAAAGAAGCAGCGGGAGAGATCAACGGAAGCAGTAAAAACAATGACCTAACGTCGATGGAGTTAAGTTGCTACTTTTACTAGGGCTGTCTCTTAAAATTCTTTACACTTCTATTGGACTGTTTGGCAAAAATTAAAAAGAAATTATAAGTTATTTATTTCGGAAAAAATTTCGTATTTACATACTTTCTTTTAGCAAAAAATGTGTATGGGAAGTTTAATATTCGTTATCTTACTTTTTTCCAGAATAAGTAACTTATTTCTAAAAGATAAGATTTTCCAAACGGTCCCTATATATCTGCCTGAAAAATTATTAAATTAACCAATAGAAGTTGATGAGACTTGACTCTAAATTTAATCAGATTCACTATTTGTTAAATATTTTAGGGTTTGTATTCAATTAAGAATTTAACCAATTAGGGACATAGATGAGGAATTGCAGGATAAACCAGCGGGAGATGACATGGTGTAATATCTCATAATTTTTAGAATAATAATAATAATAAAAGGATTTTCTCCCTTCTTCTATTCTAATGGATGAGCTGTCTTGGCATCTGCCATGGTTAGAGTCTGTCTACAAGTTTTTTGATTTCGTATTGGAAAGTATTGATAGTTTCTAGAATTATTATTCTCGTTATGAATCCAATGGAGAACATTACACAAGCAATGTACGACATAAGTTTGGAGGAGGAAGATGAAGGAGGTATAGCGTTGGGGGGAATTGGAGAAGATGCATTCACAGAACAACAATCTGTAGGGGATCCAAAGTTATGTCTGGTGGGGAAATTTTTAACAGAAGGGATTTTTGATTTTACAGCGATGCAACATACACTTGCAGCGTTGTGGAAGCCAGGGAAAGGAGTATATATATAAAAGCATTAGAAGCAAATCTGTTCTTATTTCAGTTCTACCATGTAATCGACCTAAACAGGGTGATAGAGGGGAGTCCTTGGTCGTTTAACAAGAAGGTGTTATTAATAGGACGCATGACTGAAAATATGAATCCTCGATGTGTTCCTTTGGATACAATTGATTTGTGGGTTCAAGTATATGATATGCAGCTAGGGTTTATGTCGGAGAAAGTAATGCAGGAAATTGGAAATAAGGTAGGAAGCTTTATTTGTTCATGTCCAAGCAATTATAAAGGCATTTGGAGAGAATATATGCGTATGAGGGTTACTATCGATATTAAGAAACCGTTAAGGAGAAGGATGAAAGTACGCAAAACTGGTAATGATTGGAGCTGGATCACGTTCAGATATGAAAACGTTCCGGTATTCTGTTTTATATGTGAGATAGTTGGACATGTAGATAAGTTTTGCAGCAAGTTGTTTGATACGCCAGAGAATGAAATAACCAGACCGTATGAGGTATGGATGAGAGCATAGCCAAGAAGACATAACAACTTAGTAGGTTCGAAATGGCTGAGAAATGGTGAGGATTTCATGTCAGAATCATCAAGTTATACAGTTGAGAAGCAACGTCCGGTACCAGAGAAGGATGCTCGACCAGAGTTATCAATTACTGAAATCCCGGGGAGAGATAAGGATGGCAAAATATCAGGAGTTGAACTGCAACAGAATGATATAATGGGCAACAAATCAGGGAATTCAAAAAGAGGGGGAATTCAAATTGTGGGGATAACGCAAATGGAGGGAAAAATAATACAGCTGTCAAAAGTATTATTTTGGAAAATAAGAAACGGAGAACAGGTTGTGATGGAACAGAAATAATGGGGACAAGCACAGAAATTGAGCAAGTTTCGGAAAATGACAGTATGGATCAGGATGGAATTGTTACTGGGCCAAAAAACGGATTTGGGGCGGGTTCTGAAAATCGGGCCCACCTAGGATTATGACAACTTTTAGTTGGAATTGCCATGGGCTTGGCACCCCGTGAGCTTTACAATTTCTAAAGGATCAAATGATCCAAAAGAGGTCAAGTAGTATTTTCCTTAGCGAAACTTTGTGCAAAAAAGAAAAGGTGGAAAAAGTTAGAAAATAGATAGGGTTCGAGGAAGTATTTGCTGTTGATTGTTAAGGTCAGGGAGGAGGGTTAGCAATGTTCTGGAGAAACAAAGAAGAGATTACCCTTCAATCATATAGTAACAATAATATTGATGTGGTTGTTAACATACAGGGGTGGTATCCCTTTAGATTAACTGGGATGTATGGTGAGCCTAAAAGGACGAATAGAAGGTATACATGGGATCTTATTAGACACCTGTATACGTAAATGCAGCTTTTTTGGGTAATAATAGGCGACATGAACAATGTGTTGGGTCAAGCTGATAAAAGAGGAGGTCCTTTATATCCGTCATGGTTAATTAATGGGTTTCAAGAAGTGTTAAATGAACGCGATCTGCACGATATGGAGTTACAAGGCTATCCATTCACGTGGGAAAGGGGTCACGGCACAGACAAATGGGTTGAAATTAGATTGGATAGAGCTGTAGTATCAAGTTCTTGGTTGAGTTTGTTTAAAGATGCAAAGTTAGTCAATCTTGAGGTATCAACTTCAGACCATAGTCCTATCTTGCTGGAACCAGTGGTTGCAACCTCAGCGCCGAGAATTTGAAGACAAAAATTTGAAAATGCTTGGTTAAGGGAACCAGTGTGTAAGCTTATAGTGGAGGATTCATGGCAGAAAAATCAATCTGAAGAGTTGCAAGTCAAATTAAGCAGATGTTTGGAAGACGTGGTTGTGTGGGGACAAGATTTTACTGGAAATTTTAAGAAGAGGATTGATAAGTGTAAGATGACCATAAGAAGTACGAAAGGGTGTAGGGATAGGGAAGCAATCCAACGAAATCAACGTGCCAACAAAGAGCTGTCAGAAATTCTTACCCAGCAAGAAATCTTTTGGAAACAAAGATAAAAACAATTATGGTTAAGGGAGGGGGATAAAAATAGCAAATTTTTTCATGCTACAGCTCCAGCTAGGAGAAAGAATAATCAGATTCAATTCTTGTTAAATGAAGGTGAGTAGAAGGTGGATTGGGAAGGGGGTTTACAAGTAATGATGGAAGATTATTTCAAGAATTTATTCGTGAAAATGCACCCTAGAAGGGGGTGAATAGGTGTCAATGGCTAACTATGTTTAACTAAAACCGATTTTAAAAATTACCAGAAACAGCTTACTGATTTCGTTTTATGCAGAGAAAAATGGTATGCTGAATGCACAGATAACCAGTACAGTAAAGTGCAGAAACAGTAAGCTAAATGCAAGCAGTAAGTAAAGAACACAAAATAAAGAACATGGAGACTTTTAGCCAGGTTCGACCCCTAATCCCTATGGTCTACGTCCTGGTCCCTTACCAACTTGGTAAGAGAATATATTATTGATCACTGAAATAAAACCAATTACAAGATACAATAATATATCTCCCTTTTATCCCAGCTGCTGACAAATGGCTTGCTGAACACCTGTTTCTGAACTTGCTCTCTAAGCTATACTTCCCAAGTATACTTCTCTAGCAACGTTCACCAAACCCTTGTTCCCTAGCCAATATGCCCAGCAACTAATCCTTACCAATCCTGCTGACAAATGGCTTGATGTTCGCTGTGCTGAACCAACTCTCTAAGCAATACTTCCAAAGTATCATTCTCTAGTCTAGTTCGACCCACCCAAAACTTTAAGCCAAACTTGTACAGCAAATATTCAATACAAATCGAACAATATAATGTTTGAATCAATACAACTCAACCTAATGAACTCTCTAAGATATAGCACGTATATGATATATTAAGAGCTCGAGAGAATCGAATGGATATAGCAATGAAAAACTGAGTTGTGTATTCTTTGTGTGCTTCTCTGATTCATTAAAAACGAATTGAGCACAAGAGCAACCTTATAAAGCTTCACAACCAACGTTCTAAAATCAATCAATCAATTTCAAACATTTAGAAATCAATTTCTAACGTTCAATTGGTTAGAGAGATTTTGCAACGTTCTTGTGACCGTTTGACAGAAGGTTTGGAAGAGATGAATCGTAGAAAACATAACCCTTCTGTTTGTATAGATAGAAAACGTGTATAGGAGATTTTGTAGAAAGAAATCTTTTAAATAAGGAAACTCCCATAAGTTTTATAAAATGTTTTAAAGAAAGATATTTGAAAAGATTTGAGCTCTAGAATATATTGTGTACGTATTATATAATAAAGAGTCCTCACAATATATTTCCTGAATTACATCCATGAGGATTTGTCTTGATATATATCTTCAGGATTTCTGGCAGTTTGCAAATGGCTTGCTGTTTGTGCTGTCAGTGTGCAACTGGCTTGCCAAACTGTCTCTGTTGTAGCACCAAATGGCTTGTTGTTTATATATTCTCTGTAAACAATCAGTAGGCTTAATATACCCTGCAAAACCAAGTTAGTACAAACATAAAACGATGTTTTATATCAAACTACAAACAAATAGCTTGCTGAATGTGATCATCAAAACCATAGGAGTATCAATCTCCCCCTTTTGATGATTACATAATATTTAGGAGAATAAGAAAGCTCCCCCTAAATCCCTGCATATTAGTACATTTTGATATAAAACAAATTCAAGATAAACAAGCATAATTAATCATATCCAAATCGAATATCTTGACCAAACAAGCAAATAAGTTCTCCTAAATTTCTCCCCCTTAATCCATCAAAAAGAACATTAGTTCAGGTCTGGAATAAGCATAGAGAACAAATCATGATAGTAGCATATAAACAGTTCAGATACAAATGGTAAGCCAACGTTACCCATTCTGTGCTGTCAGCTTGCTGTTTTGGTTCTGGCGAGTTCATGTCAGCTTGCTGTTTTGGTTCTGGAGAGCTGAACAGATAGATAGCTTTTAAATCTTTGAATTTTCATAACATCAACCAAGTTACCTTTGTATTCAACATCAAAACATCACGCTAACATTCTCCCCCTTTTTGATGATGGCATACTAGAATACATCGGAGAGATTATGTTACTCCCCCTAAAACAATGCTCCCCCTGATTAACATAATATCTCATCATATAATCAGGTTAGCACAATTCATCATATGCAATAAGATATAAATACGACTCATCCCTGCATGAAACATTAGTGATAAATCCAACATATAACATTATAGCCATTTTTATCCTCATGTATTCATGTTCTTCTCCCCCTATATCAAAAAGAGCTATTTCAGCGTTATAAGTGTCAATTGTAATCTGCCTTGACTCGCCGTAAATAGTAAATAAATATATCTTTAAAGAAATGTCAATTGTTACCACTTCAACGCTCCTACTCATAATTCAGATTTCCCCAGATAAAACTATGAGAAAAAAATATCAAGAAATTCCCCAATCATTCTTACTCCCCTTTCAACGTACAATGTTACTCGAGGAGGGAATAACTGAGAAACTTTTATCCACCCTTAATCCCATTGCTTTACTGAGTAACCTTTCGAAACCAATAATCATTTACCTTAAAACATATATATCTTATTCGCGATACAAACTACCCGGGGTCACGACCTTTCAATACCATTCACAAATCAAACTTCTAATCCAATTAAGCTCTAGAACTTCTAACATCGGATAAAATCAACACTTAACTTAACATATGTAAAGCAAAGTATACATCACCCATAATTAACTTACTATCCGCAAAACTCATTTAAACTTTACTATATCCAATTCCCGAGAAATCGACTTCCAAAACAGTGCTCCACATACTCTACAAATCCTGAATTCAACTCTGTACATTATAACTCCAACATTTATTAATAACCGAATAAACAAAATGAGATATGCGTCCACCACTCATTTCCTTGAACGATTCCATTCTTCTACAGTCCACTCCTTCACATTCTACGTTAGTCAACTCATCTTGGTACTTCTCAATTTCCTCTAATAATTCATTTGCAATAAACTAGACCTTTGGATCTTCTATTTATAACTTTCCAAATTCTTTAAACATTTCCTTGAGCATTGTATGCCTATTTAATCTCTCCTGATTCATCCGGTTGCACCGACACTTGAGCGGTTTTCAATCTCTTCTTTGACTCCTAAAAGCTTTCTCCACTTTTATCCATTCGTCTCTTGATTTATAGTCTGTCCACTGCTATAACTATCTTGGTAAAATTTTTGATAATCTAAGGAAACTCATAGCTGATCCTTCAAAAATTTTGATCTCTGCTGGCATCTTCGGCCTTTCCCGATTTATTACTACTTCCTCTTCTCGTAGTTCACATTGATCCTTTCGTCATATCCTGGAAATTATAATTCTTTCAATTCCAAAGCTCGTACTTAAAAAATGTTATGCACGTTCTTCTCATATCCTCAATTATCTTGCTATGTCTTCCGAATCTTGAATCCCCGAAACTGATTACATTTCTGGTTGTAATTAATTAATTAACTTTATATCTCTATCTGGTGATAATATTGGTAATTCATCAAGTCACATATCTGAGAAATCTTGACCACTGAAATCTACTTCACTTTAATTATCTCCTTATCGATATCTCCCACATATATAAAATAACCTTAAAATCTTATTATGCTAACATATTAGTCTGCGTAACCATTAAAACTCATTTATCCCCTTTCTGACTTGAAAGACAACTTACATATCTCTTGAAAATCATAATTTCACCTTCTTATAATTAATTATACAATCCAATCCTAACTCACACTCAGCTCGTTTAACTGCCATCCCATTCATATTCTTCATATCGTCATTTATAATCATCTTGAACATCTAGCTTCTAATTCTGTCACTTCTCACCACAATATTTCTTCTACTCACACTTATACCTTTTCATATTAGTCTTAGTACAATTAAAGTAGGCTTCCTCTTGAAATCTTACCTTCCAATGATGGTTGTCCTGCTAGTCTCAGTAATTCATATCATGTAGATAGTTATCTTGCCTCCTTATCCTTGTTTTCAAAATTTCCTAGATCTTACATTCCTTTCCAGCCAAATTTCACAACCTCTGTTAACACCATTCTTGAAAATTTCCTAGTTCCCTGTCTTACTGTCTCGTTCCATCTGCATAAACTCATTCTTACTCTTAATATTAGTGATCCTCTTACTATATTCGCACAAGTTATTAACTTCACCCAATCACTTTACTTTCTTTTCCAAAGCTTCAATTCTTGCTAAAATTCCTTAAAAATGAACCGTCTCACTCTACCTTGTCTTACTCAAGTTATCCAGTTCCGTCTCTTAAACTTTTATATCTGACAATTTATCTCAACATCCAAATTCTTGTAATATTTTATCTACCGTATCCACAGTGAAAACATATAATAAGCAAGTGTTCTTCAACAATCTTTCCTTCACGATATCTATCACATACCAATCATACCAATCATCACTCTGTTTCCGACTTTAACAAAATTATCCTTTTATATCCTTATCATCTGTTCCTTGTCCATACTTGCTTTAACCTCAATTCTCAAACCTGCTCATCCAATTTTTTCATTTGACGTAAATGTAGCTTACACCACTCAAAATTTCATCATCTCCATCTTTACTGCTCTCAATCATTGATAGCTTTTAGAAATCACAAGGGTTTATAACAAAAGGGATCAATAGCATAGACAAGTATTAACATGTATGAATATAAGATGAGTCTTATTTGATATGAATTTTATAAAAAAATTAACTGAGAGATCAATATGATCATTGAACTAACTTCAGGTTGCATTTGTCACTTAATTAGGTCAACCGCCATAGTACAAAAAGGTGGCCAGCCTTTAGTACTTTCATGATAAACACAATCAGTGGCATCCCACCAGACTTCTATCACATAGATAGTATGTCTCTGAATCCCCTATATACATAGGGTTGTTTATCCCAGTCAGAATAAATAAGGTTAAGTATTCAGGGAAAAATGGAAGAATTTCAAGAGTTTCAAAAGCTTATGAGTATAATATTGAATTAAATAACCCCTGGAAAATAGAGGTGTCTCTGAAAGAATAGAAATGTGTGTAATCAAGTCCGATATGCGAAGTTTATCATCAATGAAGTAAAATCGATTATCAATAAGATCTGGTACCAATAAAACAAGAAAGAACAGGAAGAGAAGGTTGAATCTCCTCAAATGAAATCAGTGTCTTCTAATAATCAACCACGCCTTTACTCCCAGCTCATGCTATTAATCACATTTCCCATCTTATTTACAATCCTTTGGCACTTTATGTGTTGCTCGCGTGGTAACTAAAGTCGCAAAAGAAACTGTAGAAGGGACACGAAGGTCTGCACGTAGCATCTTCCAAGCTGATAGGATCCGTCCTGGGAAAGTTGCGGGGTGCAACATATCGAACTAGAATTCAAATACAATCGCTTCGATTACACCAGTCCGACTTTGCATCGAATTCTGTTTCTCAGCAGACTCGACTGTCCTCTGAAACAACACAGTTTCAAACCTGCACATAAACCAACAAAAACTTGCACATCTGTGATCTACCTACAACTATAAATTCCACAAGCCCCAAAAATTTCCAAAATTGTATCATAAACCCTATACCAATAAAAAGTCTCTACCTTTACTTAGCTAACACAAGAACATACAGTAACCAAAAGATACAAATCATAAAAAAGAATAAAAAAGTCTCTACCTTTACTTAGGATTACACTTATAACATCAATAATTGTTCAAAATCATCTTCCATGATGCCCTAACTTTTTGATCGATCGATTGAATTAAACGTTACGCAGGGAGGGTTTCTTTTTATATAGAGGGTTGATTGATTGGCAAATTTAACGTAAATAAAAAATTTTAATGATTGGAAAATAGAATTCCACATTTTTTATTGTTAAAAATATATATATATATAGAGGATAGGGAACCTGAGATGTATCTCAGGTATGAGATATATGGGATTTACATGTAAAAATAAGATGGGCAATTTTGTAAAATCAAATATTTTTAATTAGCCCTGCGGGTCCATTCATATTTAGGGTATATTTTGTACATATCTTAGGAAAAGTTTCCTGAGATCAATCTCAGGATCCTTTTTCTCATACATGTATGTGTCCTTCTTTTTTAATACTTAAAATTACACAAATTTACAATATTTTTTAATATTTGAACTTTTTTGAAAATTTAAGAATTTATAATTTTTAATTCTTTGATTTTCCGGTTGCATGGATTGTTTATATAGCTTCATATTGATGCCAAGAGTTCAATTCCATGTTCAATTTCATCGTTCTATTGCTAGTTTTGTCAATTCGAATTCTAGGGTTCTTGAGTCAAATTAGGGCTTTTTGATTGAGTATTTTTTCGATTGATTTGATTGTTTGTAAAGCTTCTAGAGGTCCTAAGGATCATATCTATGTGTTTAATTTGATTGTTCTAATGCAGGATTGTGATATTCAAGTTTATTAGTTTTGACCGAAAATAAGAATCATTCGTTCATAGCTTGTGTTGATTGTTTGTATGTAAGGTGTTAGGGGTTATATTGTACGAGTTATGGGTTTCGTTTTAAGATATAGAACACATGATTTGGTTTAGGAATAAGCAAAAAACGAATATTGGCCGGATAATTCCATGAGCTCGCCGGAATTTGTGATTTGTGGTTTGTTTCAATACACCATAAAACGGATACAGCAACTTCTGAAATACGTTGCAATATGCCTTAAATTCGTTGCAATAGGGTTTATGGCAACGATTATTGAAAAATTAGGCGTAAGGTTTGCTCTGGTTGCCATAGGTACCTTATTGCAACGAATTTAGTACCATATTGCAACGTTGAATTATCGTTGCAATTAAGGTATATGGCAACGATTTAATGGCTATAGCAACATGTTTAACACTATTGCAATATCTTGGAGGAGCTATGGATTACTTTTTGTAACGATTTCTTTTGTGTTAATTATTGCAATACATGGACTATTGCAACATTTATGGACATATATGGCAACATTTATGTAACTATTGCAACGCTGAATAAAAATTCGGCATGACCTTTAGATTTTATAAACATCCGTCAATCTTAATTGGTATATCATAACAACAAACCAACCAAGCAGTATCTGTTACAACATCAATACACAAATCACTCGAACTAAGTTTAGGAAAATGACCAAATCCAAGAAAAATAACTAAGTTCAAGTGATACAATCTAACTTAGTAATACATAGACCAAATTCTAGTTAAATATTATAGAAACTTGAGTCATGGCGCTGCTTCCTCCTTCTCTTGCTCTTCATCTGCATTTGACACATCTCCGTCCTCGACAGAAGTAGTAGCATGCATGATCCAACTAGTTGATTGTACACTTGTAACTCAGGTGGTTTCTCCTCTCTTTTCCCTCCATGAACATAAAACCTTTGCTAAATAATGGTTGTATGTCCATGAACATAATAATGGTTGTATGTCCATGAACATAATAATGGTTGTATGTCCAGCATAGGCCATCAAAAGCGGAAGAGCAGTAATTGATGGCAAGACCAGTTTCCTGGATTTGCAATTTCATTATACTTATTAGTATGAAACCATAGTTGTACATATCTAATTAGGAGGAAAAAAAAAGATCAGCACATAGTTCAGGAACTCACACCCTCCAAGGGATGTCAAGAACATCATCCACAAACCCAAGCAAAATCATGAAGCAGATAGATGCCAGTGTTGCATTGTACTTAACATATTTCTAAGAATTTTTTGTTCCACGCTAATAAAATTAAAATAACCCTTGTACAGTATAGACAAGGATCAATTAAAAGATAAAAATAGTTTACCTTGTCAAAAGATAAAACTTTTTTTGGCCGAACTACTAGGAATCTGTCCTTCAAGACAAACCTGCAGATCATATATAAATTCTTTATATGTTTTTTTATCATTCTTGTGCTTACTTTAAAAAAAGAACAGGAATAATTCTATTTCTTCCTAACATAACCCATTTATTTTGATTAATCTTTGCTTGTTATCCAATCTTAAAAGCAATACATTTCATTTAAGGAATTTTGGGCTTCACTGCAATAGAACCAAAGATCATTCCACAACAGTATACTATAACAAAAAGTTAAAAAACACGACTAGC
Source organism: Kitagawia praeruptora (assembly GCA_037693485.1). Lineage (NCBI taxonomy): Eukaryota > Viridiplantae > Streptophyta > Magnoliopsida > Apiales > Apiaceae > Kitagawia > Kitagawia praeruptora. The sequence goes on from CM075349.1 coordinate 2,202,145, forward strand.
TAAAGCAGGCATTGTCATTTGAATTCAATATCAAATAAAATTTTGACAGCCACAAAAGGTATACCTGTAAAATGCAGAGAATATCAGGAAGATGGTTCCTTGATTCATTAACAGGACCTACAATAGATGTTACCAAATAAGAATATCTTGTTGAATGATGATAGTTGGAGATTGTAAGATCAATAGACGCAGTAAATACCAAGCAACACAAATAAGTGGTGAGCAGGGGCATCAACCATTAATTGTAAATCATTTGGAGAGTTTTTTTAGTGAGAATCAACATATAGAGCCATCATCCGCTGAAATAATTAAAATACATAGGCAAAAAGGTTTAATCATAGAAAAATAGATGACAATAACATAAGAGCAAACATGCTAGAAGAGTGTCTTTACCTGTAAAAATAACTCGCTATCTTTGTGACAGGAAAAAAGTGTATCTCGATTAACATAGTAAAGGTCAAATTCACCGGGTGAAGGCAACCTATTATTTGCACCAGGAAGTGAGGTTGTCAATAAAAAGAAATAAGCAGGTACCCTATGCTTCTAGTCATAAATAACAGATTTCAAACCTGCTGATATTGGGTCATAGCTGGTTACATCCAAACAAAGTAATGTGTGAAGCCAAGACTCAATGGGATCACCAGATGCATATCTAATAGATTCAGCCAATTCTATCTTCTTAAAAAGCCGGCCTACATTAACAGTCAACAAGTCATGAAGAAACTCTAATACAACAGAATCCAAAATTTATGTACTCAATGTTTACAGCATACAGTCTCTACAATTAATTAATTAGTGACAAACCAAAAGTCTCAGAAAAGCATTTCTCTAAAGCTTCAGAGAATGACCCACAAACATTATTTTTTCAATAAGCAGGTCTTATTTACAATAATCAAAATTATCCCATTATATGTGATTGGGAATGGAAATGAAAACTTGAGGGGAAAAGGTATCAATATACAGAGATTGGAAGTTGAAAGCTAGAGTAAAATGAAGTCTCGTCTACTTTTATCAAATTCCATTAAAACTATTGGTGCTTGTGCATTGCTGTTTCAGGACATAAAATGACGCATAGTACCCGTACATTCCATCATCTGATGTATGTTTCGCTCATCCATTTCCGTACCATGTCCTATGTAATATATGTTCACTAATGTCACTTAGGCTTTTTAAGAAGATATTGCTCAAGAAATATATTGCTGATGTATACAATTCTGGATATTTACCTGTCTCATCCTGTACTCTTTGCTAGGAAACTGAGGTCCGGCAGAGCTCATATTATCACTGCTGTTACAAATTTTTATTTTGGGAGAAAAAAAGAGAAATGTTTTCATCATTAATTTTTATGAACTTGATACTGATAAATCTTCGCTTCCACCTAGTATACACTTGTACAAGCACTATTACAATTCGAAATGCAACAAGGTTTTTATCAAGAAGCTCATTTCTATGCTTAAATTCAATGCCTACGAAAGTAAGAATATGAACAAATACCTCAGGATCTGATCAAGCTTGTCAAGTACTTGAGGTAATGTTAGTGTCAATATAATTGAAAGGGCCAAACCATACGTCTTCCTCTGAATCGACGTTACATTATCAATCTACAGTTGGAAAAAAGAACAAACAAGCAACTTTAGTTAAATTTAATATTATCATGACAACATAGTGTGAACAGCTTTGGACACAAACACGAGCAATTTTATAGATATGATGAAACAAGATTGTAGTTAATCCCCAAAGAGGGATTAGAAAAATGCAACATATAAATTCACATAAACACATAAACTCACACAAAACTCAAGCCAAATAAGCAACATACATAAACATACCCAAATAAGCAACAGACACAAACACATAAACTTTAATTGAAAAATATAAAACATACCCAAATAAGCACAATGAACACAAACTCAATTACGAAAATCCCAAATTAACCCTAATTAATAGATATTGCATATATAATCAATTTGGAGAAGAATATACCTTGAGTGTTCGAGTTTGATTCGTCATAGAGCTGAATTTGGGGAAGAACCCTAATTCGCCTATTTCCCCTATTCTTCGAACTTGAGTGTGTTTGTTTATTTTTTATTCATTATGTTCGTGTGTTTTTGCTCAAGTATCTTTTTATTAAGTGTATTTTTTATTTTTGTTCATTTGTTTTAAGTTATCCAGCTGTTTTATTAAAGCCCGGGCAAAAAATTCACAAATCCCGCTTCTTTTTCCTTTAGCCCGCCAATAATTTGGCCCCAAATTCTGATTCTACAGCAACGGTTTCTAATATCGTTGCGATTGATATCAAGTTTTGTCTAACGCAACAATTTCTTAATTCAATTGCAACGCATTTAAAAATCGTTACAATATCTTTGAAATTGTAAATTTTTTTGAGGAAATAGCAACGATTTTTGAGTTTTTTTTTCAGAGTTGGTTGCAAAAGCCCTTTTATGGTGTAGTGTTTTGATCGGACTTTTGTGATGTTATTGCTGTGTGGTTATTGCCCAGTTGATGGGCATCGATTTTGTGTTGTTTTGGTGTCGGAAACGGGATCAACGGAGTGTTTATGGTTGCCGGAACATTCCCGGATTCCGGTGAACCTCCATTAGAGTTAGCTTGAAGCATTCAAACCTTGAATATGTGAAGAACATGATAAATAATGCTGTTTGATCCGTTTTTTTCTCTAAAACTTTTCATAAAACTGTTTTTGGGTCAAATTTTTATAAAAATTTGCTAAAATTCACAATTCTTTTATGAATTATTATTTTAATTTCTAAAAATTAAATTTAATTAGTTAATTATTTTTTACTAATAATTTAATTGATTTAATTAATTGATTAATTCGTTTTAATTGATTAAATATATTAATTAATTATTATTTAAATATATAATTGATTTAATTGAATTTAAATCTTTTTATGATAAAATATTTATTATTTTTAAAAGTTGATTAATAAATAATTAATTTGAATATTCAATTAATTTAATCATTAATTGAATCATTCTCATTAATTGCGTATTAATTGACCGTTTGTCTGTTTTAAACGAGATAAATATTTCTGGAATCAGATTATTGACCCGGTTATTATAAAAATGATTTTAAGTTAAAATTCAACTTTTAAATTTGGGTCAACTTTTTATCGAACCTTTTTAATAAGTTGGTTATATCTGGTGATTAAGGTTTTGATCCGTTTTCTGTTTTAAAAACACCGGATAAAATCTTTTCATGATATAATCCACGAACTATGTGTATTATATTCTTATGTGCTGCAAGTCAGGGCAGTTATTTTCTTAAATTGTTTGGGTGTTGCAAGTCTGGGCAGATACTTTCTTAATTGTTTAGGTGCTGCAATTCTGGGCAGTTCATTTCCTTAATTGTTTACTTTCTTTTATGTTTGCTGCAAGTTGAGACAACTTTATTTTAGTAGTGTATATACAGTTGAATTGTGGAATTGAAAAACAGGTGGATAGTCCTATTTAGTCATTGAAAATTAATTATTATATATTCGGGTGGAACGGGCTATATTGGTCGGGTTGACAAGGCAAACCAAACCCAACCATTATTTTTTGATTTTTAAAAATTCGAAACTGTTACCAACCCGAACCGTTACAAAACCGTAAATTCTGGTTTGGGCGGTTTGGATTGGGCGGTGTGGATGGGTTTGGAAAATTTTGCTCACCCCTACTATTTACGAATACTTCATGCCGAAATTTTCTAAAAATCCTCTGTACCTATATCTATTCGACTTATTTAATTGTAATGATATGCAAGCATGCTATGATTATTGTTGGGATTTATGAGTGATAGCTTAGAGACAACTTAACTAGATTTCACTACTAAAAAAACTGCAATAGACATCACACCTTTAACATCGGTTGCATTGGCAACCGATGTAAAAAATCAAATTAACATCGATCATTTTAAAACCGATGTCTTTTAAACATTCAGACATCACTTCATTTATCAACCAATGTCTAAACCTTTCCTTAAAAACATTTAGACATCACTTCATTTATCAACTGATGTCTAAATCTCTCCTTAAAAAATTAAACGCCTGCCCCCTCTAAAATATTCCCCCCTTAATTTTATTTTTCCCCCTTTAAGTTTCATTTGCCCGCTATTTTGCCAAATATGTTCCCCCCCTTAGCCAAAATTTTTTGTAGTTCCCCCACTCAATTCTAATACTACATTCAGACAAATTAAATCAAAATAATTAAATAAAACTAAAAACAAACCCACCTCTTCCCCCCCCCTCTCTCTCTCTCGACAGATCTCACCTCTCTCTCTCTCTCTCTCTCTCTCGACTCTCACCTTTCTCTACTCTCACCTCTCTCTTTCGACTATCACCTCTCTCTCCACTCTCACCAGTTGTCTTTCCTCTCTATACTCTCGCCCTTCTCTTTCTCGAAGCTCAGGTTCGACCGGAGATTGTTCCATTTGATGATACAAAACTGTGAACTCAATTCGATTTGTTTGAAGCTCAAATTGGTAAGTGACTAAGCTTGTGTTTGATTTCAATTAGTTCGATTTAGTTTTCAATTGGGGATTTTTGAGCTCAAAACCTTAATTTTTTAATTTGTTCTTAAATTGAATGTTTAGTTGTTTGTGTAGCTTCCATGTTTAGGTTGAATGCTTGAATGTTTTCAATTGAAGATTTGTAAAGTTGTATAACTTTAGTTTGTTTGTATGTAAACTTGAATGTTGATTTGGGAATTTGTTTATGGCTTTAGGTTATGGCCTAATCTTTTACAAGAGAGAGAGAAGTGGACCATCAACGTCTCAGACATCCCTTGTCTGTAAGTGCTCTTGAAACCCTAATCCCTCAATTTCCTAATTTATGTTTATACTATGTTTCTTGTTTTAATTGCATATCTTGTTATATGCCCACTTGCTATGTTAATTTAGTTTCTGTATTTAATTAATTATTGATAAGTGGATTTTATATCCACTTGGAACGTTTCGTTTCGGCTTAAATTGATTAACTTGGCCTCAAATATGTCATGTTTTTGATTCATTTTAGTGAGATTGTGCAGGGTTAATATATTGAGATTGGAAGATATTAATTGCATATTTTATGGTGGATTTGAGTTCAAGAAGCAAAGATTTACAACTCGCAAGATAAACGAAGACTAACGGAGGAAAAATGAAGAAAATCAGAAAAAATCAGCAACCGGCAGAAGCAAGGAGGGCAGCTGCGCGTGTAGAGGGCGCAGCTGTACGGGGGAGGCATGCGGGAAGCGCAGGCGCGCGCCAGGAGAGAGCAGTTGCGCGGTATGTCGGTGGAACTTTCCTGATTTCAATTTAAATTGTATTTTTGGGACGTTTCTTAAAGGACAAGACTTCTGTGGCCTATAAAAACACGCCCTATCATCAGAAAAGAAGAAGGACATTCAGAATAACACAGAGAGAGCCATAGATAGAGATTCATACTTAGAGATGGTTTCCCGGAAGATCGTGACAGCATTCGGAGATCTAGATTACTTTTGCATTCTTCTAAATTAGGCGATACTCTGGATTTCGGATTTGTTTTCTTAACTCTTTACTCTAGTATTATTGTATTCATTCAGACTTTGTTTATTACCATGTTTTCATCAGATCCCATGGTGACGAGCGGTTCGATTATGAACTAATCGTTGTCATGGGATTCTAACGGATTTATCTATGTAGTTTAGTAGTTTGTTTGCTTTAAAGATTTGTGTGTGATGAATTCTTGATATCCTCGTATGGCTATGCTTAATGTTTTTAGATGCGTAGGTAACATCTAAATTGTTTATCTTTATTTAAGCGATAGTGGATATAAAGATTAGAACTTGCCATGCTAGCATAGGATTATGTATGTTTTGACATCATGATTTGTAGCGTAATTTTAACCTTCTTATGCTGCCCTATGTGATCTCAATGGATAACTTGTGCTTAAACCGTTATGTTTTCAAATCTTATAGACATATAGGGTCTAAACATAATTGGTGTCTACCCATCTTCTATCTCTTTTGTGGATGAATGAGTAGTTTGGTATTCGTATACTTGTTTGGTGTTGTCCGATCAATTATCATAACCATCACATGCATTGATTAAAGGCATCAACTCTAGACGAAGTATTTAATGAAGTTAGGATCCCATGTTTTATCTCTTATAAGTAACTCAGTTTTAATCTCGTTAGTTTAATTAATTCTTAGTTACTTAAATTGTTCTTGTTAGTTAATTTAGATAATCAAACCCATCTTTGATATTTGTCTTAGCAGTGAATAATAATCATACATTGTTGCATAAGTTACATAATCTGAAATATACCAGTCTCTGTGGGAACGAACTCAACTTAATCTTATATTACTTGTGACCGCGTATGCTTGCGTGATTTTGTGTGAACAAGTTTTTGGCGAGGACACGGTGTTATATATTTATAGTTTATGTGCTTATCATCAATGATCATTAAATTTCACTGACTTGGATTATTTTCTTACTTAGTTTATTTTGTTCTGTGTTTTTAGGTACTTGAACGTGTATGCGAACACGTTTTTTAATATTTATAAAAAGCATTCACTCAAAAAATTTCCTAGATCCGTCACTTAGTACCTCCATATAAAAGTTTAACATAACCTATTTTGTTTGTTTATATTCGTAAAATCTTTTACAATTCTGTAAATTTATCTATCTCATCTCCCTCTAATTTTTTATTGTATTCAAAATGTTCCACCTCGTTTAACTTTAAAATATGTTGTTGCTTTTGAACGCTTTAGTTTAATAAAAAAAATCTCATTTAAAATTGGAGAAAAAATTAACTAAAAAGAATCTTATTTGAAAAAAATGGACCTGCGGACCTGCCCAAGACTACCAACCCATCAGAAATCTCTTATTGGCTTGGGCCCAAAGAATATATCTAGATATATCAGACAGTTCATGGGGTTAGGGCATAAATTGCAGTGCAACTCAAGCATAAGATAACAAGTAAGAACTGTCTAAATTTTCTATTTAGTACCTACATACATATCTCGTATCTCTATACATTTTTTGCCTAGTTAAGTAAGTGTTTTTGTACAATGGCTCTTCCATATGAATTAATATTTGATGAAATTCTCTATCGTGTTCCGGTTAAGTATCTTCTTCGTTGTCGTTGTGTGTCGAAAGGATGGTGTTCGATTATCGATAGTCCTGCGTTTGTTAAAAATCAGCTTAAGAAATCCATTGAGTGTAATCCTGAGGGTGATGGGGTAATTATTACTGGAGCTAATAAGTATTGCTTAATCGATTTCGAGATTTTGTGTGCGTCTTATGATGATGTTAGTGCTGTTTTGTCGGGTACTTATTTTGTGGGTTCTGCGAGTTGTTTAGCATGTTTTTGTAAGAATGGTGTGAATGAGTTTATAGTAGTGAATCCGTTAACTAGGAAGTATAGGAATGTACCTAGGTTGCCACGTGAGGTTGCGACTTTGTTTGAGGTGGATTCCCCGCGTGGGTTTGTTTATGATCATGTCAATGATGATTATAAGGTTGTCACAATTGCTAAGATTAAACTGAAAGATCCACTTGAGATTCTTCGCATTATAGTCATGGTCTACAGCCTGAATTCTAGTAGTTGGACAGAGATTCGTAATTCTGACATGAAAGAAAAGAGGTGGCCAACAAAGACTGGTGTGGTATGACCCTGAAAGAAAGGTAGGAAAGAATGTTAGGATTCATGGAATTCCGAACGGGTTTAGGTTTCAGCTCTACAGAGAGAGTCTCTTTCAACTGACTGAAAATGACCAGATGCAGAAGCAGCAGAAGCCAGCAGAAGGCAGCAAAAGAAAAGGTACAAAATGTTCTGCCATTTGTGTGGTCTAAAACTGTGTGTTTCTTTGGCAGTCATCATCTTGTTATCTTTCGTTACAATTTAATGATTTTGAAATCATGTTAGCTGGGACATTAATCGTGTGTGCTGAACATATTCGAATAGAGCAGTAGGGATTATGAAACATATATATCATTAGCACCATAAAGAAATATATATATACGGAGTATTATTTAGTTGGTAAGTGTTGTCTTCTCTATCTTACAAGTTACAAGTTAGGTAATCAGATGATAATGTTGTTGGTACCTAAGAAATTCCCAATCTTACTTTACCCTTCCTCCAATTTTTTTGATATATGCATAAATTTGTCTATCAAAGTCCACACAGCATATACAGAAAAATTAATTCTGAAAATTTCTTGCAAGAAGCTTCATGTATCCCATTCGAGATATACTATACTTATGAGACAAATGCGCATATACTGCTGTTCAGGCACACAAAACTAGCAAGACAGAAATTATGCCCAAAACTTTTATAGGTTCCCCTAATTTCCAATCTCTAGTATACCACTATACAAACTCATAAAAAAATTGCTGCTAATAGACAGCACATTAAGCACGGGCTATAAGCAATAAGCAATATATAACAACTACAGCTAATATCTTTATGATGCTAATGTTAGTCAAGCAAGAAGAGAAGTTAAGAGTTAACCTTTCTCTATACTTATGGAGGTCTCTATTGTTATTGTCTGCTTTCTCTGAGAATTCATATATGTTGACTGTGGTAGAAAGGGCATTTGGTATTATGGAGAGAAGTATTGAGTATTGAGTATCAATTTAGTCTCGTCAAACTAGTATCATATAATATTTGGTGCACATCTGTTATTATAAAGTGAGTAATCAGTGTGTAGAACTTACTAATCACATGGCAGGCCCTGTTTATTCATTGTCAACAGCTTACTTAGTCGAGATATCTTTTGCTTGATTGCATTAAATGGATTATTCATTATCCGCGGATGTTCCTTACTGATATTTTTGTCAATTATGACCATATCTGGTGTAGGGACGATTTCCTTTCCAAAGGATTCAAACTGAAGCTATAAGATACTTGGTTGATGAAAAGATAGATAAGTCGGATGACAAGGCAGATTAATAATTGTAATTTATAGGAACTATTATGAACTTGCACACGTGAGCTTGTTTGAGCTATAAATATTTTTGTGAAATAGAAGTAATTTGTATCATAAATTTGAACTTGTTACCTGACAAGATAATTTGCCGATAACGTTGTGTTGCAGGATTGCACCAAAGATGGGAGACAACTGACAAGTACGTAGAGATCTCGGTCTTTTGGAACAGAAAGAAGATGCTAGAGCGATAAACATATTGTTGTTCTTGTCGTTGTTTATGGCCAACATTCCTTTTGTTCTAGTGAAATAACTACACTGCTAGTTGAGATTTGGGATGCAACATATGCTATGTTTTAGATGCTGCTACTGTTTATTACTTCTGGCTGTCTTCTCTGGTTTATGCGATTACTCTTAGTTTTAAATTTTTATTCTATATTTCAATTTGGACAGTAAGCTTTATGTGTCTCTATGTGGAGTTATATTTGTGTGGTTTATATTCGAGGTATATGGTTGGGGCTTGTGATTGTTACTTATAACCGCAAACCAACCCACAGTTTGGTTATTTCTTCAAGCTCCAAACACCTTAAACCACAAAAGTGTGATGCATTGCGTGGGGTTATTGCAATAATTTAAAGTATCATCATGCAAGTGTAGCAAACAGTTACTTGTACCTTTATTATCGGCTTGCTAAGAAGTAAAACTCCAAAGAAGAAAATTACTTAAACATATAACGGATTGTTTTGCATAAAAGCTACTCCAATCATCCATTAAGTTCGGTAGCAGATGGACTTCAGTTCCCTCTTCTTGGACTCGTACTCATCAGCTTTAGCGCTCCTGTGTGTTTCGACCCATTGAATAGCCTCCATGATAGCTTTCTCCTCCTTCATCAGTTTACCTCGTATGGCATTCCTCATGTCATAGGCATAATCTTCAAATGCATTCATTGCCTTGATCCTCCTTCTGAACTCCTCATCTTCAGCCCTATACATCTCTGCTTCTCGTATCATCGTCTCAATTGCATTCTTTGTTAGTCTTCCCTTGTCATTGGTTATTTTTGAGATTTTCTTCAACCCAGCAATTTTACAATTTGCAGAAACATATAAACGCCATTCGCGTCAATGTCAAATGTAACCTTGACTTTAACTTCATGCCTTGGGGCCAGGGGCAGGTCATGGAATGTTATCTGACCCAGTAAGTTGTTATATGTTGAACACGATCTCTTCCCCTCGTAAACTGAAATTTTCATGGCTTTCTGATTATCTTGGCAGGTACCATAACTCATTTGTTTTCTGGTGGGAATTGTTGTGTTCCTTGGAATAATAATACTCGTTGCTCCACCTGACAACTCAACCCCGAGGGACAGCGGGGTAACTAAATACTTAATGTTAGGATTTCCAACACCATTCAGTACAAGCTACAGCCTCATCAGGATTAAAACTCTTGCACAGGTCCTTTTCGTTAAAAACTTCCTGCAATAGCTGCTGCCCTTAGGGAATCCATATCTGCATCTTTCAAACACTTTTTACAGTCTCCACAACTTTTAAATAGATTCATGTTCAAATCTTCAAATTTCGCTCGAGTAATATCTGCGCAGTTATCAATTCCCTCAAACAAAGAATCTACATCAATAGTTGTCATGGCATTATGAGAAAGAACCCTCTTTGCCTTTTCACATGCATTTCTCAATCTTCTTAAAGATTTAGCATTTCCACTGATGTCTTTTCTGTGCTTTCTTTTGGAATCCTCAACAAAATGCTTTAGCAAACGATTGTCGGAGTCCTCACCTCTGAGATGAGTATCGCCTGCTCTAGCCAGAACTTTGATATTATCCTTTTTCATTTTAAGAAGAGAGACACCAAAATTTTCTGCTATCCTGTGCAATATAGACTGTTACCCATGGTACCGAATTTTCTGTTTTTGCTAATTATACTGAGCAAGTTTGTGAAGGAAAAACAGATGAAACAAAATAAAGTGGCAATGAAATGACTTCCAGCCACTTGCTCAAAAAACCAAACAGGATACAGAATATTGTTTTACTTGGTAGAAGCCACTAGCCAGGCTACAACTAGCAATGAATTTGGAAATCGCCATGCAAAATAGCCAAAAAAGAAAAGACTCCAACTCCTGATGGCCTTAAATTCATATGTTGCTTTTGCTACAATGAAAATTAGAAAGTAACGTTGTGTTTGGTTGGGATGAATGAATGAGGGAATGAAATGAAATTTGATCTATAATATTGTTTAATATTTTCTCTCCTTCCTCCATTCCGTTTATAACAATTCCAACTAGAGCTCAAACCCCCTATTTAGAAATAATGCTCCATTCTCCCTCATAACAATTTTCTACCCAAATCGCATCAAAATTAAAAAAAAAATACCCACTCAATTTTTTCAAGTCTTCCCTACTACCTTACCATTGTTTCCCTTCGATTTCACTCCTATTCCATTCAATTCCATTCGCCTCAACCAAGCACAACATAAATATCACATAAGAAGCCAAAAGAACAAACAGGCAAGAATCTAGTGATCGAAGTAACCTTAAGCGAGTGGTAATTAGACATCAATCAGCCTAATCAAATGCATCACTCAAGGAACTGTCACTACTTCATAGTCCTAAACCAGTAAATTTTGTTAAAGGAATTGCGGGGTAGCAGGTTCTTTTCCTGCCTTTCCTTTTGTCTTTAAATTTGTATGACCATCAAATTGGGCACTGTTTAACAATGCCAATAAAAAAAACCATGACTATCGCTTATTAACTTGCTTTAATATGCAAATAGACCCTATAATTGCAGCAATTTATACTCTTGAAAGCAACCTAATGGATCCGAAATATATAAACCAGAAACAGAGAAGAAAGTAACCACGGTTCTCATCAAACCCCAGCAAATTTAACTAATAGGCAGAGCACCTAGTAATCCCACTTGAAAATTTACATAAAATCATTTAACAAATTATGTGCTTACACAAAGAATCTTCAAAATGCAGAAGCAAATAAAGAATGGAAACTGAGAATATATTACCAACAGAAGTTCACATAAATGCAACAATCATATAATACATACAGTTAATTTGTAATCTTATTCACCCGTACAAAATCTGAAACGGACACCATAATCATTTCGAAAATGATCTGAAATGACTCTTACTTAAATTTCATTTCTCTACTTTTAAATATTCAATTCCAAGTGATTTTAACTTAACTCGATATTAACCCGTTTACAAATACGAAATACAAACACGAGATCATGACTTGAAACCTAAACATTAGATAAATATATACAAGTACATGTAACAATAGAATTATGTGCATGTACACAGTGTGACCTATTTCAAGAAGCAGCGGAAGAGATCAACGGAAGCAGTAAAAACAAATGACCTTACGTCATTCCAAGGACTAGAAATATTCTACATCTTACCATCCCTGTCCATTGGTTTTTTCATCTCTATGCCTAAGATTATAAGTGAAGATTTAGTCTGTGTACGTAACAGCATGACCACATGTTACCATTCCCTACCCTTTCTTAAGGAGGCAACGACCAGAGGTAAGAACTGCTTTAACTCCATAGAGCTAGGTTCATAAATAAACAAGACCACAAAATATCCTCCACCCACATCACACATGACAAATATGTATGGTGGATTACTACCCTGATAGTCAACAGAGAAAGCAAAATAAAATTGCAAAATTTGAATTAAGTCCCAAAAACCAACTCCTCCACTATGAAATTCATAGAAATCACAGGAATGGCTAACATCAAATTTTACACCTAGCTATGCCAATGACAGACTTGGATCCAAGCCCATCATAATCATGGTTGGCATGGTATCACAGAAATGTTTAAAAACATTCTTACATTTACAAAAAAAACAGCACGTTTTGTGTCCACTGTTAGATGGAATTGTAAAATCGTCATTTCATCTGACAAGCAAGCTCAAAAGTACTTGCCCACTCCTGGGCAGTTGTTTCGGGCACCTGGTCTTCACCAATTGATGGTTTCCACAAGCCCTGATCTTCATCCACGAGGGACCAGGTAACTTCCCTAGGTTTATTTTCAAAATCAAACCTGAATGCAGCTTCCTTCTTCTTCTTTACCCCCGTCTTTTTGGAAGGCTGCAAATTGTAAAGGCAATCAACTGTATAAGATTAAAATATACAATTATTTTGAACAAAAGTTCTTTCCACAGCATACAGAATTAATTATACAACAGACTGAAAAAATCATTGCCTCACCGTTGCACTGGCATTAGATTTTTTCCTGCTTCCTGTTTCCATGTATCGCTTCACTTCCATCTTCGAACGGAATCTTTGGCCTTTAACTGGCTCTACATAGTACTGCAAAAAACATCGTTTATGATCAATAGACCACTTATCAGTTCTGCAGGAACCTTTCAATTCTTGATCATATTGTATTTTAATATGATAAGAGTAGAGCTAGATTTGGCATAGCCCCTTGAACTATGAATCACGATCCTTGCTTATAGATTTATCAGAAAGAAAATTCTTATAATAGAGTATACTAGCATATTCAAAAAGAAGAATTGACGTTCTTCCACTGTAGGCTAAAAGACTACATCATTAATAAGTGAAATGGTATCATGAGGAATAGGTATGAGATAGTTAGTCAGCATTAGGAGTCCATAGTATATATGGCTATGTTCCTTCAACCTGGAAACTTTCTCTACCCTTATTTGCCTTTAGAGGATGGATAAATCCTGATCCCAGGATTGGGCATCCAATAGGCATTAAGAGTACCCTATATGGAATGGCTTTTTCCCCCTCCAAGAGCTATTTTACTCCAACTCCTGTTGCTCTACCACCATAGGGAAAGTGATTTAGTGTCCCTCTACATAAGAAATGCGAAGAAGATAAAACTTTATTCGATAATGTTCTCTGTAGAGACAGACCTTTTTTACTCTATTAGGCGTAACAACTCTCTTATTTACCCTACTGAAAGATAAACCTCAATAGATTGATATTTCATCAAAATGTAAACAATCGAATTTCATTGTAAAAATAACTATTAACTTCCAAATCACCAACAAAAAAAGGCACATAAATCAACCAATTTTACCCTATCTGTAATTCACTAATTCCAGCATCAGCAGTAGCACCGGAATTCTGAGTCTTGCAAGTCATTGTCCAATTATCTGGCAACCAACTCGGGCGTTGCTCCACATATTCAACTCATTTTCTCGAACTCCTTATCTGCTTCGCTTCTGAGATTTCACCAACCTTAGTTTGATAACGTCGCCTTCCACTCCAGTGGTCCTCATGGTGATAAAAGTGGCGGAACTTAAAAACGCATCGGTTTCAAATACCGGCTTTCAGGTAGGAATGTCCACTCACCGGAGTATGAAAGCCTCCACCAACTTTGACTCCGGTGTCGGCATTGATTAATGCATCGGATTTAAAAGCGGTTAGGTACGGAAATCAGAGCAGATAAAAGAGGCTGTTCGTTTTCCTGAACAACTTTAACACGCATCAGATCGGGGGGTTCTGATGAAGAAATCGGATTCAATGGCAGTGGTTTTTCCTCAGTTTGCTTCGATAGTTGAATTGGTAAGCCGGTTTGATTGGAGTCGGTGGAGATGAAAGAGTCAGAGCCTAAAAGAGAGTCGATTTGGAAGGTGTCGTCTTGAACTGCATCAAATGGATTTGCCATTTGAAAATGAAAGCTCAGTAACTGCAAATCGAAGAGGTGGTCTGTGAATTTGTTTGAGTGGCTTTATGGATGTACGTGCAAATGTAGGTGTCAGGGAGTAGGGCTATTGAGACGGATTTTTAATTGGATTTGGTTCTTGGAGGGTGTTGGTCCATATTGGCACAATTTGATTTACATCAATTTTCAAAAAAAAAAAAAAATCTAATGAAAGTATATGTTTATTACATCTGAAATTAAAGCATATATAGATTGCACTAATCCTACAAAATGCCAAATTTATTCACGTTCTGAATGCTTGTTTTTCTTCATCTTACTTGACATCAGTGTTGAGGAGCAAGTGAGGATCAGCACAAGCAATTTAAAAGAGTCTACGAGTCCCCAAATTAACACCTCCCAACAAGTGCATGCTCTTTCCGAGTCACAAATCCCTTTATTTTAATCTTGTACCAATTCAACAAACTACCAAATTTAACTATGTTGAACATATTTTTTTTTATACTCTTCATCCACTCTAACTTATCTTTTTTAATTTTACAACGCATCCAAGTTTTTGTACACAAACACCCTCTAACCTCAAGAAATTAATACTTCACCGAATGAAACAACAATTAAACATTACCAATAACATTATTAAACTAAACATCAATAAATAAATCCAATTAAACAAGTTCAAATAACATTTGACAATGCAATCAAATCGACAAATCTTACCTTATCAACATATCCAGCAGTAGCTCCTTTAGCCCGGGTCTTGGTACTGATCGTCCATCCCGCGGGCAACTCCAGTTTTTCCCCTCCATCTTCACTTCCTTTTTTGGCCCGCTTTGCCCGCTTGGTCTCAGGGCCTCTAGAACCGCCTTCAGCAGCAACAAACTCGTCAGATCCCAGAAGCGGGTCGGACCCGGGTATAGCGTTCAGGTCAAAGCTTCTTCCAACCGGACCATGAGAAGCATGGGCAACAAACTCGTCAGATCCCAGAAGCGGGTCGGACCCGGGTATAGCGTTCAGGTCAAAGCTTCTTCCAACCGGACCATGAGAAGCATGGCCGGCAGCGACGAAACCGGGAGGTGGGGTCGGGTCAGACTTTGCGATGCGAATCGGGTCGGGTTGAGTTTGTTGATATGGGTCATCGGAAATGAATGAGCCGGAGCTTAGCAGCGGGTCGGGTGTGAATGATTGTTCTGACATTTTATCAACTGGGTTTGCCATTTGAATACAAAAGAGAGTCTGTGATTTGTAAATTGTATTTCGGACGTGATTAATATCAGCTCGATTAAACTTCAATCTGTTTTGTAGAGAGATATATAGAGATTTATGTAGGCCAAGTTATACTACACACAAGTGTTGTAAGCAGAGGTGTAGGTGGATTTATTTTGGAGTATACAAAGTTGGTAGTAGTTATCCTATGGCCAAAACTGTGGTGTGGGCCGAACTTTTTACGAGCCGCGATGAAAATGAGGATATTAAACCTCGTTGGAGAAATTGGGCCGGGCCTGACATGAGATTTGTTAAAAGATAATTTCTGTTTACATTCTTTTTAATAATTCATATTTTTTTTCTTGCTAAATTTAATAATTTGTGTTTATTAGTGATATAATAATATCTAATGGTATATTTACTCACAAATCGAATTTAAACATACACATCTGAAAATGTATCATATAAAATTAAATTTAACGAACAATTTTATAGGAATACAATCAAATAATAAAGTGGTAAGATTTGATTTGACATAAGTTAAGATAATAAAATAAAATTCAAATTTGTTAGTTTTTACATATATATAATTTTTTACTCGTTCTTATGACTCTGGTGTCGGCATTTAATAATGCTTTGGATCCTAAAAGCGTACGGAAATCAGAGCAGATCAAAGAGGCTGTTCGTATGCCTGAACTTCACCACACATCAGATCGGGGGGTTCTGATGAAGAAATCGGATTCAATGGCAGTGGTTTTTTCTCAGTTTTCTCCGATGGTTGAAATGGTAAGCCGGTTTGATTGGAGTCGGTGGAGATAAAAGAGTCAGAGCCTAAAAGAGAGTCGATCTGGAAGCTGTCGTCTTGGAGTGCATCAACTGGATTCTCCATTTGAAAATGAAAGCTCAGTAAAACAATTGCAATCGAAGAGGTGGTCTCTGAATTTGCTTGAGTGTATATATGAATATACAGAAGTAAGGATGCATATGCAAATATAGGTGTCAGTGACGTAGTGCTATTGAGACGGATTTTATAATAGGATTTGGTCTTAGAGAGTGTTGGTCCATATTGGCATAATTTGATATACTTCACTTTTCAATAATAAAAAAAAATCTAATAAAAGCATCTGTTTATTGCATCTGAAATTAAGGCATATATAGAATGCGTTAATCCTAAAAACGCCAAATTTATTTAAGTAAGACTGCTTGGTTTTTTTATTCATCTTACTCGATCTCAGTGTTGACGAGCAAGTGAGAATCAGCACGAGAAATTAAAAAAGAGTCTACACGTCCCCAAATTAACACATCCCCAACAAGTGTATGCTTTTTCAGAATTACAAATCCCATTATTTTAACTTCGTACCAATTCCTAAAACAAGATTCATCCAAATACATATATATAAATGTAATAAACTCGTGTTCCATGTAAAAGACCCAGAATTAAACTTTGACACAGCCCCCACTCTTGGGTATTCGACCAGGTATAGGTATACTATTTGGCAAACACTATACAATTTTGAAAGATTGCACCACTGGCATCAGATTTTGTTCTAATTCTCTTTCACTAACTTGTAAATAACGCAAAGCATTAGGTATATGTGCCTGTGAGGGCTAATTCGTATAAGAGTACTATTTTGGGACACTGATCTTGAACCGCTAATTACATGTCATAGCGTATTTAAAAACACTTTGAACACGCAATGCGCGAACCACAAAAGGAAAAGGGAAAAAAAGACGTTCAGTCCAATTCCTTGGTCGGCACCACCAAATCCACCCTTCTCCTATTAACTAACTATCACTTTCAATAATGTTAAAGCCATATTTTTATTACTCTTCATCCACTCTCAAATTTATGTTTCATAGTTCTACAAATCAACCTAAATTTTGTCCACATACACACTCTAACCCCGACAAATTAATACTTGACTGAACGAAACAACAACTAAACATTACCAATAACATAATTACTAAACATCAATAAATGAATCAATATCAATTAAAACAAGTCAAAATAACATTCCATTTGACAAATCGAAAAATCTTACCCTATCGACAGTGCCAGCAGTAGCTCCATTAGCCCGGGTCTTGGTAGTGATCGTCCACCCCGCGGGCAACCAACCTGGAGTTCCCTCTCCATCTTCACTTCCAAAAGCGGGTCGGACCCGGTACGGATTTCGGGTCGGATCTTCCTCCAACCGGAGCATGAGAAGAATTTCCAGCAGCGGCAAAACCGGGAGGTGGGGTGGCCACAGATTCTGTGGTGTTAGTCGGGTCGGGTAGATTTGGGTCGTTGGAGATGAAAGAGTCGGAGCTTAGCAACGGGTCGGGTGTGAGTGTGAATGATTGTTCTGACATATTATCAAATGGGGTTTGCCACTTAGAGAGTCCGTGAGTTGTAAATTGTACTTCTAATTGAGAGACTTCAATTGTAAATTTTGTAAGTAATATGTAAGTCAATGTATACTACACACAAGTGTTGTAAGCAGGACAAGTGTTCTAAGCAGGAGTGTAGGTTGAATCCACTTTAACCATCAAGTTTTATATCAAAATACACATTAATCATTGAAGTTTGAAAACATTTGATTCAACCATTAACGTTTTTCGAACCGGACACATTGATCACTCATGTTAAAAAATCGTTCTCTCGAAAGGGTTTACAAATTCATTACCATGATTTGATCACTACAAGGGAAAATAATGATTATGGAGTAGCCTAGTGCAAGTATGTCCCTTTACCTATATTTTTATTTATTTTTATTTTACCATGCTTATTTGTGCTTCTAGTAATTAGTATTACACAGTAAAACCTATACGGATTAATAGTATAGGGATCCGTAAATTTTATTAATTTAATAAAATTACTTAAGTTTACACTATCGCTATTATGTAAGGACCAAAAAATTATTTTGAAAATATTAATTTATAGTGGGTTACTAATTTATTAATTATTAATTTGTCGAAGTTTTAATGTACATAGATCGGGATTCAAGATAGAACCCTCTTAAAAATAGGATGAGAAAGTCACTCTCAAAAATTAATTTTAAAAATTTAAAAAAATTACAAATATTTTTTTTATCTTTACGGTGCTTCCAAAAAGTCAGTCATAAAGAACAATTTGTTTGTAAATATTAAACAAAATATGATAAAATTTAAGAATCTAATTTGAAATCTCATAAATTTTAAAAATTTGTCTTGAATTTTATAAATTTTATGAATATTCTTTTGAATCTCAATTAAAATGTTTGAAAAATATGCTTAAATTTCCTTCAATATTTAATTAATGATTCAAATTTTGATTTTAAAAATCATATAATAACAACTAAAATGTAAATATTTGATTATTTTGTAAAAATAAGTAAAAAATTATTTGAAATCTCTTTTTGAATCTGAGCTCTGGTTCTCATTTTGAGATTTTTGTCCTTGGAACCTTGGATGAGTTTCGATAAAAAAAAAAAAAATTAATACGAATTTACAAACTTTTTTTTATTCAAAACATATATAATTTGAATTCAACATCGTTTATTAAATAATAAATTAAATTAAATACACATAATTTAAAGAATTTTTTTTTATAACATCTTATATTTTATTAAAAACATATTTGCAACATCTTTTACAAAAAATTGATTTCCTTTTATAATGGATGTTCAACAAATGCAAAATTTGAGTTCAACATCATTTGTTGAACAATTATTATTGTAACACCCCGACTTCTCAATACTCAAAATATACTTTTTATAATAAAATAGACTTTAATACAGGGGAATTTTAGAAAATTTCGGCATGAAGTATTCGTAAATCGGACTATCTACCTGTATTTTCAACCCAAACCAAATTCCAATTAACAACTATAAATAAAACTTAATACTTCAACGATTCCTCCCCGAGGATCGATTCCAGGTTATGGTATGAAACAAGAATCTAACTAATAAAAATTATTACAACTTCTATCTCAGCTCTAAAAACAAATCGTTATACCGTCTAATATGTAGCTTAATCCAAAACTGTGCTCGCCTGCGTTAGCTCTGAAATCTATTCCGAATAGGATCCTCCTCGCTCTCATTCGCATTTGAAAATATAAGTAGATCATCCTTAAACCTAACTGCAAAGGGTTAGGTAAAACAAAGCAAGAGTGAGTCAACAACGCTCAGCAAGTTAATAATATAGTGAAACAATAATATTTCAATGATTCATTGATGAACAATATCAATGACCAATTAATCTCAAGGAAAGAATGCAATTTCCATTATAGGATAACTTTCCATTTTTTTTATCAAATCATAAATTTCATTAAAATATTCCTTTTCTTAAAACCATTCCATTTTTAAAACATACTTTCCATAAACCCTTTTTAAAATCATTTCAGTTGATTGGAGTTTTTTTCACGACTACGGACAATACGGGTGATCAGCCACGTAAAGTCCCCAGCCCGGACACTCGGTCCGTCTGGACATAAATTGGGTTCCCAATTAGGCAACACATTGGCCTTTAATGGTGGACTGGGCACTCCCCCAGCCTCTTACGCTAAAAAAAATGCTGGACCGGCGTCACCCGGCCTCTTACGCCTCCAATCTGAAGGAATCCGTGGAAAACATTTTAACGGAATTCCCCCAATCAAATCTTTACAAACTTTAAAACATTTCACTATTAAGTCCTTTATACTCACTGATAACAGATCAGCCCAGTATAAGGAATTTTAAAAACATCTTTAATTAATTAATCCATTTTCATTTACCATTATAAAGACTAAGGGTCAGGGAAGCAATAGATATAAGGAATCATGAGCAGCAAAGCAACAAGATTAAAATAAACATGGCATGGTTCCACAAGATTGAATCATATATCATCAAGGAAACATAAATCAATTAAAGAACAAAGCAATTATTATGATTCTAGAAATTGGACAATATAAGGATTTTAAGGAATAAAGTGATCTGAAGTTCAATAATAGTTTTGAGTGCTGCACAAGCTATAACCACTTATTTCCAGAATTATCAATTTATGAAATTACGCTGTAAAGTTTGAACATACAAAATAGATTTGAATAGATTAAAATGAAGATTTAAGAAATTCTCAATTACCCAAGGTCTCACTCATATCGGCTAAGCACGCATAGGCTTTAGCTGCCAGAACCGGCATGACAATAATGAGTTTGAATAATTAAGAAGATCTCAGTTCATTCTCGGTTTTAGCCGTCACTGAGCAACACATGCCTCAACAACAGTATAAACCTCGAATTAGTTTACAATAATTTGAAGAAAAATGCTCTCTAAAAAAATATTAATAAAGACGAGGAAAATTGAAATAAATTAATTGTAAAAGAATTCAACACCTGAACAATAGGTGATGAAAATAAACAATGACAAAATAATTTGAGAATGAGTGTTTGTAAATTAATAGAAGAAAAATGTCACTGGAATAAAATGAAAGATATAGGCACTAGCAAAATGATTTGAAAGGAACATTGTATAATTAAATAAACAGGTTAACATTATTTAAAAATGAAAATGTAGGGTACAGATGCTTACAAGAAAAGATTTGAAAGAACGCATATATAAATAACAGAAACAGTTTCACATCACTTGAACGATAAGTGTGGGATAGTATACTTGCCTCAATATACAGGGTTTCCATTTCCAATATCTCAATCCTTTACTCTCTTTACATTCGTCTCTCTTTCCTTATACATTGCCCTCTACTGGGTCATACATCTGTCTTTCTTTTATCATTTGTCTGATTCCACACGAACATACTCGTCCACCCCGATACTTATCTTTCTTCTCCAAAATTCTCTTTCTTCTTGTACGGCTCTTAATCGGCCTCTAACTCGTACCTATATCAAGGCAAGGTACTATTTCAGTACACTCATGTCCTTAATCATTTAATTCTACTCTATCCAAACGAGACCTATTTCGCTTTACAAATATAACACATATAGCACATAGGGTTACACTTATAAAATACTTTTAGTATAATCCAGATAGATCAAGTGAGCACGTAGCACGTATTGTCACATAACAATCATGACTTATTGTACACAAGTAGATCTAGTAGAATATAAGAGATCGTGTTACTAAAATACTTTAAGAACCACATATAGTTTCTACAAGAATTTGACATCACCTCCTTTGTAATATTACACTACCTGGCAGAATACAACCAACCCCACCAACCAACATAATCATATATACTCGATTTCCACTTTCAACAATCAGCTTACTAATAAACTTCAAAGTTACCAAACATGTATTACAACTTTACATAAGGACTACCATTACTACCAATTACACTGACTTTAGCAATTAGAACTTAAATTACCACTAATGCACTTAACGCTAATTACGTCAATATGCATTACCGTATAATCGATTGAATAAACCAAGTTCACCGTACACAATCATCCCAACCATTTATCTACTACATTACGACATCATTCACTCATTCCCGAACCAATTCACACAATTAATATCAATGTATAATACACCCGCCAGCGAATTGAAAAACCCATATGCCACCTCTTCTAAAATCTTTCACCATTTCATTGCCAAATAATAAAATTCCACGACCACACCATCACTTCATTTTCCTCACTTCCTCCATAACTCGCACCCTCTCAAGTTCACACCACGCTTTTATTCCAATTCACCCTTCCACCTCTCACTAGCTCTATACTAAGAACAGCCTCAAACGTTCACCCTCGCACACCATAGACACCCAACAGACGTTGCTCTCAAACAACACACCTCCCATTCGAACCCACCTGTCTTCACTTCCTATTTCTTTTCTGGCTTCACAGCATTACAACACCACCTGCTGCACTTACAAACCAACACACCCACCTCGTTGCTTCTTTTCTTCTTCCCTGTTCCCCTGCATATCACCACCGAAACCAAATCAATTACCAGCAAGACCCACGACATCAACACCTCCACGACCCTGACTACAACAATAATCATATACTCCCAGACCCAAAACACACAGCTTACAAATACAACACTCGGCAACCACACAGAATACTCACCACCCATACTTCACACCCACAGTAAAAAACACAGCAGTTCGTACACACACACACAGCAGCTTCACACACCACCACACGCACGCACACTTGATATATACACACACACACACCATCGCAGTAGCACAGTAAGTACAAACAAACACAGCCACACTGATAACGATACCACAACAGTAAAAACCAACTCGAAAACCGAACTCAAAGGTGAAGGAGATTGCAGTGATGTTAGATAGAAATCGGACAAAGCCCACACCCCCAAACACGCACACTGCAGCGTATATATATATTTACACAGCAGTCAATCGAACCATAGCAGTACTACCCAAGTACCAATTCGAACTCACACATATATATACAGCCACACGCACATATGGGATATTCACAGTACATACCCAGGCCGCAGTTACAACTGTAAGAGAGAGAGAGAGATATGATTGATTGTGAGAAAGAGAGGGATGTGAGAGAAATGGAGTAGAGGGAGAGAGACCGGAAATATTGAAAAGAAAAGGGAAGAGAACTCGAGATTGTTCCAGAATTGTTGAGGAAGTAAGCCCGAGAGATGAGATTGGGGAGAACTGGGTTTTGGTTAAAAAGATTTAAGAGCATTTCTATATTTCATACCTCAAAATCAATATATAAAAAAAACTGTTTAAACCCTTTTAAATCGTTTTTAAATAGAAAGTTTTACAGAAAATTTAACTTTAAAATTTAAAATGTAGAGTACAAAATTAGAAACACCCCTATATTTTTAAAATATTTTTAGGATAAAAAAAATGAATTAAATATGAATTTTTAAAATTTTGATCCTTTAAAAACCATAAAACTCTTGAAATCATTCTAAAATGCTTAAACACTCAAAATAATTCACCCAATAATTTTAAAAACTAAATAATATACAAATATGATATTGCAAATGATTTCGGAATTTTTAAAGACTCCATTAATTTTATAAAAAAATTCAAAGATCAATAATGCATAATTTAAAAAGTTTTTAATCACCAAAAATACCAATAAAAATACACGATCAATTCTGGCACACCTAAATCATCATATAAGCATGTAAACACAATGTCACATATATTTATCTAAATAAAAAAAATTACACCATATAATCCACATTTAATATTAAATAATAATATTTATAAATACGAAAATTTTAAGGCGTTATATCCTTCCCCCTTAATAGGATTCTGTCCTCAGAATCGACCGTAATAAAACATATCACGGTATTCTCAAACCATTTTTTTTTCAATTGCCAAGTCATTTCTTTCATTCTAAAATTCCTTTATATCATTTCCTATCTCGCTAGGCTCGTCCTGTAAGCCCGCAGATTCCAACATAAATTAAAACCTTTGTTTTACTTGTCTCGTTACTTCTAGGTACTTATCACTCGTACGTGACGATCCTGGTCTACCGATAATCGGACATGACCTATTCGTATAATGGACTATGTCCTGTACACAACGCCTCTAGGACTAACTCAATCATCTATAAATAATTCATTCATATATATATAATAATAAAACAAAATCTGCCTTCACCTGTAGCAAACATATAAGCGAAGAAATCTCCCTTGACTCGCCGTAAATAGCAAATAAATATATCTTTAAAGAAATGTCAATTGTTACCACTTCAACGCTCCTACTCATAATTTAGATTTCCCCAAATAAAACTATGAGAAAAAAATATCAAGAAATTCCCCAATCATTCTTACTCCCCTTTCAACGTACAATGTTACTCGAGGAGGGAATAATTGAGAAACTTTTATCCACCCTTAATCCCATTGCTTTACTGAGTAACCTTTCGAAACCAATAATCATTTACCTTAAAACATATATATCTTATTCGCGATACAAACTACCCGGGGTCACGACCTTTCAATACCATTCACAAATCAAACTTCTAATCCAATTAAGCTCTAGAACTTCTAACATCGGATAAAATCAACACTTAACTTAACATATGTAAAGCAAAGTATACATCACCCATAATTAACTTACTATCCGCAAAACTCATTTAAACTTTACTATATCCAATTCCCGAGAAATCGACTTCCAAAACAGTGCTCCACATACTCTACAAATCCTGAATTCAACTCTGTACATTATAACTCCAACATTTATTAATAACCGAATAAGCAAAATGAGATATGCGTCCACCACTCATTTCCTTGAACGATTCCATTCTTCTGCAGTCCACTCCTTCACATTCTACGTTAGTCAACTCATCTTGGTACTTCTCAATTTCCTCTAATAATTCATTTGCAATAAACTAGACCTTTGGATCTTCTATTTATAACTTCCCAAATTCTTTAAACATTTCCTTGAGCATTGTATGCCTATTTAATCTCTCCTGATTCATCCGGTTGCACCGACACTTGAGCGGTTTTCAATCTCTTCTTTGACTCCTAAAAGCTTTCTCCACTTTTATCCATTCGTCTCTTGATTTATAGTCTGGTCCACTGCTATAACTATCTTGGTAAAATTTTTGATAATCTAAGGAAACTCATAGCTGATCCTTCAAAACTTTTGATCTCTGCTGGCATCTTCGGCCTTTCCCAATTTATTACTACTTCCTCTTCTCGTAGTTCACATTGATCCTTTCGTCATATACTGGAAATTATAATTCTTTCAATTCCAAAGCTCGTACTTAAAAAATGTTATGCACGTTCTTCTCATATCCTCAATTATCTTGCTATGTCTTCCAAATCTTGAATCCCTGAAACTGATTACATTTCTGGTCGTAATTAATTAATTAACTTTATATCTCTATCTGGTGATAATATTGGTAATTCATCAAGTCACATATCCGAGAAATCTTGACCACTGAAATCTACTTCACTTTAATTATCTCCTTATCGATATCTCCCACATATATAAAATAACCTTAAAATCTTATTATGCTAACATATTAGTCTGCGTAACCATTAAAACTCATTTATCCCTTTTCAGACTTGAAAGACAACTTACATATATCTTGAAAATCATAATTTCACCTTCTTATAATTAATTATACAATCCAATCCTAACTCACACTCAGCTCGTTTAACTGCCATCCCATTCATATTCTTCATATCGTCATTTATAATCATCTTGAACATCTAGCTTCTAATTCTGTCACTTCTCACCACACTATTTCTTCTACTCACACTTATACCTTTTCATATTAGTCTTAGTACAATTAAAGTAGGCTTCCTCTTGAAATCTTACCTTCAAATGATGGTTGTCCTGCTAGTCTCAGTAATTCATATCATGTAGATAGTTATCTTGCCTCCTTATCCTTGTTTTCAAAATTTCCTAGATCTTACATTCCTTTCCAGCCAAATTTCACAACCTCTGTTAACACCATTCTTGAAAATTTCCTAGTTCTCTGTCTTACTGTCTCGTTCCATCTGCATAAACTCATTCTTACTCTTAATATTAGTGATCCTCTGACTATATTCGCACAAGTTATTAACTTCACCCAATCACTTTACTTTCTTTTCCAAAGCTTCAATTCTTGCTAAAATTCCTTAAAAATGAACCGTCTCACTCTACCTTGTCTTACTCAAGTTATCCAGTTCCGTCTCTTAAACTTTTATATCTGACAATTTATCTCAACATCCAAATTCTTGTAATATTTTATCTACCGTATCCACAGTGAAAACATATAATAAGCAAGTGTTCTTCAACAATCTTTCCTTCACGATATCTATCACATACCAATCATCACTCTGTTTCCGACTTTAACAAAATTATCCTTTTATATCCTTATCATCTGTTCCTTGTCCATACTTGCTTTAACCTCAATTCTCAAACTTGCTCATCCAATTTTTTCATTTGACGTAAATGTAGCTTACACTACTCAAAATTTCATCATCTCCATCTTTACTGCTCTCAATCATTGATAGCTTTTAGAAATCACAAGGGTTTATAACAAAAGGGATCAATAGCATAGACAAGTATTAACATGTATGAATATAAGATGAGTCTTGTTTGATATGAATTTTATAAAAAAATTAACTGAGAGATCAATATGATCATTGAACTAACTTCAGGTTGCATTTGTCACTTAATTAGGTCAACCGCCATAGTACAAAAAGGTGGCCAGCCTTTAGTACTTTCATGACAAACACAATCAGTGGCATCCCACCAGACTTCTATCACATAGATAGTCTCTGAATCCCCTATATACATAGGGTTGTTTATCCCAGTCAGAATAAATAAGGTTAAGTATTCAGGGAAAAATTGAAGAATTTCAAAAGTTTCAAAAGCTTATGAGTATAATATTGAATTAAATAACCCCTGGAAAATAGAGGTGTCTCTGAAAGAATAGAAATGTGTGTAATCAAGTCCGATATGCGAAGTTTATCATCAATGAAGTAAAATCGATTATCAATAAGATCTGGTACCAATAAAACAAGAAAGAACAGGAAGAGAAGGTTGAATCTCCTCAAATGATAAATCAAATGAAATCAGTGTCTTCTAATAATCAACCACGCCTTTACTCCCAGCTCATGCTATTAATCGCATTTCCCATCTTATTTACAATCCTTTAGCACTTTATGTGTTGCTCGCGTGGTAACTAAAGTCGTAAAAGAAACTGTAGAAGGGACACGAAGGTCTGCACGTAGCATCTTCCAAGCTGATAGGATCCGTCCTGGAAAGTTGCAGGGTGCAACATATCGAACTAGAATTCAAATACAATCGCTTCGATTACACCAGTCCGACTTTGCATCGAATTCTATTTCTCAGCAGACTCGGCTGTCCTCTGAAACAACATAGTTTCAAACCTGCACATAAACCAACAAAAACTTGCACATCTGTGATCTACCTACAACTATAAATTCCACATGCCCCAAAAATTTCCAAAATTGTATCATAAACCCTATACCAATAAAAAGCCTCTACCTTTACTTAGCTAACACAAGAACATACAGTAACCAAAAGATACAAATCATAAAAAAGAATAAAAAAGTCTCTACCTTTACTTAGTTGATTCAAAAACACAAACTATCAAGACAATATTATAACAAAATAAACACAACCCATCTCTCAAAACTCAAGAATTAACCAAGAACAAACACTAACAAGAAAATTAACAAAAACCCAATTCAAGAATTACAACCAAAAGACAGAAGATAATGTAAAGGGTACCTAATAAAAGAATCACCATTGTGGGGTTTATTTTTATTAGAAGCATAAAGAACAAGAATTTAAGACTTCTTTACATCAGCAAGTTTATCAAAAAAAACTGGATTACGGTTGCACAAACTGAACAACCCCTTGAAGATCTCTGGTAAAGAACCTGTGGGGAATACCAGGAATCTTGGCGAGAATCTCCGCTCTGGTATCAGCATCCAAGTCATTCTCAATGCAAACAACGCCATCCCACAAGTTCCATTCATAATAAGTTGCTACTAGTTCTGCGCCTGCAGCATTATTAACTTCAATGAAGGGCACGCTAACGATATTATCACGGAACATGGTTTCGATTTTCGAAACGATCTGAAGCTGCTGCTCTCTCAACTTCCGTAACTGTGCAATCCTTGCGTTCAGACTGCACAGCAGTGAGTTATCAAGATCCAATCGGCGGCACTAGGCGGCCGTGAGTTCTTGCCGCTCTTCAATGACTTCATTCATGACGTGCAGTCTTTCCCCAAGGAGCTGGTTTAACCTATTCAATGTATTGTCATCGTTAACGTTTGCCAGAGCAAGATTATGCTGCATTGCAACTAACAAACGCATACCACGCGTTTGATAGTCAAAATCATCTTCCATGATGCCCTAACTTTTTGATCGATCGATTGAATTAAACGTTACGCAGGGAAGGTTTCTTTTTATATAGAGGGTTGATTGATTGGTAAATTTAACGTAAATTAAAAATTTTAATGATTGGAAAATAGAATTCCACATTTTTTATTGTTAAAAATATATATACATATAGAGGATAGGGAACCTGAGATGTATCTCAGGTATGAGATATATGGGATTTACATGTAAAAATAAGATGGGTAATTTTGTAAAATCAAATATTTTTAATTAGCCCTGCGGGTCCATTCATATTTAGGGTATATTTTGTACATATCTTAGGAAAAGTTTCCTGAGATCAATCTCAGGATCCTTTTTCTCATACATGTATGTGTCCTTCTTTTTTAATACTTAAAATTACAAAAATTTACAATAATTTTTAATATTTGAACTTTTTTGAAAATTTAAAAATTTATTAATATTTTAATTCTAATAATATATGTATGTTTATAATTTTATTAATGGGGTTGACTCAGGTGGCCAAACGGCCGTGCTGTGCGGGCCGTGCCGGTTTGGCCACGTGCCGTGCTGAACCAAACAGGGCACGGGGACGCACGCTGGTTTTGGACGTGCCGTGCAATGCCGTGCCTTTGAATTTGAAGCCCGTGAATGGCACGCAAGTTAGATGGGCTGGCGGGCTGATTTTTTTTTTAAATGAAAATTCGAAGGTCTACTCAGAAATTGTACATAAAATTTGAATTTTTTTGTTAATTTAATATTTACTTTTAATATTCTCAAAATATGAAATGTTTCGAATTAAAATGTTTCAAATTTGTAACTTTTTTTTTAATTTTATTTCATATTAAAATGTTTCGAATTTTTAAGAAGATACGATTATAAGAATTATATTGAAATAAAAAAGAGTGAAAGAGGACGGTACCTCTATTAAATTTTATTAATTAAAAAAATATTTTACGTGTGAAAGAGGACGTGCCAAACGTGCCGAATTCCATCTAGTAAAATATAAGCTGTGTTTGAGTGTTATTCCAGCTTTATTTTTCTATTAATTCATTCATAAAATATTTTAATTTGAAAGTTGGAGCATTTCTAAAGGAAAAACTTGATATGTGAGGTTACGTGTGAAATTACAAAATTCAATTCGATCAGATTTTATTTGAATTATACTATATATTTTGAATGTCATTTAGATTCTTGAACGGTGTATTTTTAATGAATTTTAAAAATAAAAAATTTAATTAAACATACATAGATAAAATTTAAGATATTCTTTTTTTTTAAAACATGATATGCTAAATATGTATTAGTTATTTGATAATTAAGTTATAAGATAATAAGAGTAATAATATTAAAAAATATCTAACTAATATTTCAATTAATTTTTCGATTTAATATCTATAAGTAACGTTGTACTATAAACTAACATTAACAACAAGTCAACAAGTAAACAATTTTTTTTTTGTCACAACAAGTAAACAATTTTAAGCAATAAAACATGTAAGAATACAAATCTGTCTAATGCTTTTGACGTGCCGAACGTGCCGGTTTGCCTTTAACATGTCACGGGCTCCCGCGTGCCGGCCCGAACGGGCTACGGTTCACAGATCATGGGTTTGTGCACGGCTCGTTCACTGTAGCGGGCTGAACGGGCTAGGCACGTTTGTGTACTATAGCGGGCTGAATGGTTTTTTTGGCGAATAATTCATGAACGGGCTGGGCCGAACCTCCCGTTTGGCCACCTCTCTTGAAACTATGACTTTGGAAGAAGAAATTGACTTATCATTAGAACATAAAATATTTCTTTATATTGGATCGAACAATTATCATCAATTTATTTTAAAATTTAACGGCTCTTAATTACTTCGTGTGTAACGACCGGGAAAATTATTTGTAATTTATCATATTAAAATTAATTTTAGTTAATTTTATTGTGTTTCAGTTTATTTTTAATGCATTAAATAGAATTATGATTTTTATTAAATAGGAAAATTATCTCATACGTGTTATGTGACTTTTGTGTAGCATAGAATATTTTATTCTATTTTTCTATATTTTTTATATTTTTAGAATACGACTGTTTTGCATTATAATTTCCGGACCCCGCCCCTGTACTAAATTCGAGACCTTGTTTTTGATAAGATTAATTTTATATAATAATAGGATATTTAAAAATGTATTATTTTTTAATTTATGTAATATTCGTAAATTTTGGAAAATTTTGACATTTATATTATATTTGTTTAAAAATAACAATTTTACATTTTTATCCCATAAAAATTATTTTTAAGGTTTAATGATTTTAACTAGGGATTAAAAATATTTTTGGATATTAATTTTCAATTAATATAAATAGCAATCATATTTTTTTATTTATTAATAATTCGTAAAAATCAGATTATATATATATAAATATATATGAAAATATATTTTCACTCTCCTTTAGGATCAAAGCTGAAGTTGAAGGTGTTATTGATATCGGATTTTGTTGTTCTTATACTCAAATCAAATCTCTTGATCCCTAGTTTCTAAATCTTTAATCAATTTCAATAGAGGGTACTTTTCTAATTTGATTATTTGTTTCTTCAATTCTTCAATATTAGGGTTCTTCATAAAAGTTGGGGCTTTTTAATTCTTTGATTTTCCGGTTGCATGGATTGTTTATATAGCTTCATATTGATGCCAAGAGTTCAATTCCATGTTCAATTTCATCGTTCTATTGCTAGTTTTGTCAATTCGAATTCTAGGGTTCTTGAGTCAAATTAGGGCTTTTTGATTGAGTATTTTTTTCGATTGATTTGATTGTTTGTAAAGCTTCTAGAGGTCCTAAGGATCATATCTATGTGTTTAATTTGATTGTTCTAATGCAGGATTGTGATATTCAAGTTTATTAGTTTTGACCGAAAATAAGAATCATTCGTTCATAGCTTGTGTTGATTGTTTGTATGTAAGGTGTTAGGGGTTATATTGTACGAGTTATGGGTTTCGTTTTAAGATATAGAACACATGATTTGGTTTAGGAATAAGCAAAAAATGAATATTGGCCGGATAATTCCATGAGCTCGCCGGAATTTGTGATTTGTGGTTTGTTTCAATACACCATAAAACGGATACAGCAACGTCTGAAATACGTTGCAATATGCCTTAAATTCGTTGCAATAGGGTTTATGGCAACGATTATTGAAAAATTAGGCGTAAGGTTTGCTCTGGTTGCCATAGGTACCTTATGGCAACGAATTTAGTACCATATTGCAACGTTGAATTATTGTTGCAATTAAGGTATATGGCAACGATTTAATGGCTATAGCAACATGTTTAACACTGTTGCAATATCTTGGAGGAGCTATGGCTTACTTTTTGTAACGATTTCTTTTGTGTTAATTATTGCAATACATGGACTATTGCAACATTTATGGACATATATGGCAACATTTATGTAACTATTGCAACGCTGAATAAAAATTCGGCATGACGTTTAGATTTTATAAACATCCGTCAATCTTAATTGGTATATCATAACAACAAACCATCCAAGCAGTATCTATTACAACATCAATACACAAATCACTCGAACTAAGTTTAGGAAAATGACCAAATCCAAGAAAAATAACTAAGTTCAAGTGATACAATCTAACTTAGTAATACATAGACCAAATTCTAGTTAAATATTATAGAAACTTGAGTCATGGCGCTGCTTCCTCCTTCTCTTGCTCTTCATCTGCATTTGTCACATCTCCGTCCTCGACAGAAGTAGTAGCATGCATGATCCAACTAGTTGATTGTACACTTGTAACTCAGGTGGTTTCT
Source organism: Kitagawia praeruptora (assembly GCA_037693485.1). Lineage (NCBI taxonomy): Eukaryota > Viridiplantae > Streptophyta > Magnoliopsida > Apiales > Apiaceae > Kitagawia > Kitagawia praeruptora. The sequence continues at coordinate 2,234,459 of CM075349.1, forward strand.
CCTCTCTTTTCCCTCCATGAACATAAAACCTTTGCTAAATAATGGTTGTATGTCCATGAACATAATAATGGTTGTATGTCCAGCATAGGCCATCAAAAGCGGAAGAGCAATAATTGATGGCAAGACCAGTTTCCTGGATTTGCAATTTCATTATACTTATTAGTATGAAACCATAGTTGTACATATCTAATTAGGAGGAAAAAAAAGATCAGCACATAGTTCAGGAACTCACACCCTCCAAGGGATGTCAAGAACATCATCCACAAACCCAAGCAAAATCATGAAGCAGATAGATGCCAGTGTTGCATTGTACTTAACATATTTCTAAGAATTTTTTGTTCCACGCTAATAAAATTAAAATAACCCTTGTACAGTATAGACAAGGATCAATTAAAAGATAAAAATAGTTTACCTTGTCAAAAGATAAAACTTTTTTTGGCCGAACTACTAGGAATCTGTCCTTCAAGACAAACCTGCAGATCATATATAAATTCTTTATATGTTTTTTTATCATTCTTTTGCTTACTTTAAAAAAAGAACAGGAATAATTCTATTTCTTCCTAACATAACCCATTTATTTTGATTAATCTTTGCTTGTTATCCAATCTTAAAAGCAATACATTTCATTTAAGGAATTTTGGGCTTCACTGCAATAGAACCAAAGATCATTCCACAACAATATACTATAACAAAAAGTTAAAAAACACGACTAGCTAAAGTAGGCATTGTCATTTGAATTCAATATCAAATAAAATTTTGACAGCCACAAAAGGTATACCTGTAAAATGCAGAGAATATCAGGAAGATGGTTCCTTGATTCATTAACAGGACCTACAACAGATGTTACCAAATAAGAATATCTTGTTGAATGATGATAGTTGGAGATTGTAAGATCAATAGACGCAGTAAATACCAAGCAACACAAATAAGTGGTGAGCAGGGGCATCAACCATTAATTGTAAATCATTTGGAGAGTTTTTGTAGTGAGAATCAACATATAGAGCCATCATCCGCTGAAAGAATTAAAATACATAGGCAAAAAGGTTTAATCATAGAAAAATAGATGACAATAACATAAGAGCAAACATGCTAGAAGAGTGTCTTTACCTGTAAAAATAACTCGCTATCTTTGTGACAGGAAAAAAGTGTATCTCGATTAACATAGTAAAGGTCAAATTCACCGGGTGAAGGCAACATATTATTTGCACCAGGAAGTGAGGTTGTCAATAAAAAGAAATAAGCAGGTACCCTATGCTTCTAGTCATAAATAACAGAGTTCAAACCTGCTGATATTGGGTCATAGCTGGTTACATCCAAACAAAGTAATGTGTGAAGCCAAGACTCAATGGGATCACCAGATGCATATCTAATAGATTCAGCCAATTCTATCTTCTTAAAAAGCCGGCCTACATTAACAGTCAACAAGTCATGAAGAAACTCTAATACAACAGAATCCAAAATTTATGTACTCCATGTTTACAGCATACAGTCTCTACAATTAATTAATTAGTGACAAACCAAAAGTCTCAGAAAAGCACTTCTCTAAAGCTTCAGAGAATGACCCACAAACATTATTTTTTCAATAAGCAGGTCTTATTTACAATAATCAAAATTATCCCATTATATGTGATTGGGAATGGAAATGAAAACTTGAGGGGAAAAGGTATCAATATACAGAGATTGGAAGTTGAAAGCTAGAGTAAAATGAAGTCTCGTCTACTTTTATCAAATTCCATTAAAATTATTGGTGCTTGTGCATTGCTGTTTCAGGACATAAAATGACGCATAGTACCCGTACATTCCATCATCTGATGTATGTTTCGCTCATCCATTTCTGTACCATGTCCTATGTAATATATGTTCACTAATGTCACTTAGGCTTTTTAAGAAGATATTGCTCAAGAAATATATTGCTGATGTATACAATTCTGGATATTTACCTGTCTCATCCTGTACTCTTTGCTAGGAAACTGAGGTCCGGCAGAGCTCATATTATCACTGTTGTTACAATTTTTTATTTTGGGAGAAAAAAAGAGAAATATTTTCATCATTAATTTTTATGAACTTGATACTGATAAATCTTCGCTTCCACCTAGTATACACTTGTACAAGCACTATTACAATTCGAAATGCAACAAGGTTTTTATCAGGAAGCTCAGTTCTATGCTTAAATTCAATGCCTACGAAAGTAAGAATATGAACAAATACATCAGGATCTGATCAAGCTTGTCAAGTACTTGAGGTAATGTTAGTGTCAATATAATTGAAAGGGCCAAACCATACGTCTTCCTCTGAATCGACGTTACATTATCAATCTACATTCGGAAAAAAAGAACAAACAAGCAACTTTAGTTAAATTTAATATTATCATGACAACATAGTGTGAACAGCTTTGGACACAAACACGAGCAATTTTATAGATATGATGAAACAAGATTGTAGTTAATCCCCAAAGAGGGATTAGAAAAATGCAACATATAAATTCACATAAACACATAAACTCACACAAAACTCAAGCCAAATAAGCAACATACATAAACATACCCAAATAAGCAACATACACAAACACACAAACTTTAATTGAAAAATATAAAACATACCCAAATAAGCACAATGAACACAAACTCAATTACGAAAATCCCAAATTAACCCTAATTAACAGATATTGCATAATCAATTTGGAGAAGAATATACCTTGAGTGTTCGAGTTTGATTCGTCATAGAGCTGAATTTAGGGAAAAACCCTAATTCGCCTATTTCCCCTATTCTTCGAACTTGAGTGTGTTTGTTTATTTTTTATTCATTATGTTCGTGTGTTTTTGCTCAAGTATCTTTTTATTAAGTGTATTTTTTATTTTTGTTCATTTGTTTTAAGTTATCCAGCTGTTTTATTAAAGCCCGGGCAAAAAAATTCACAAATCCCGCTTCTTTTTCCTTTAGCCCGCCAATAATTTGGGCCCAAATTCTGATTCTACAGCAACGGTTTCTAATATCATTGCGATTGATATCAAGTTTTGTCTAACGCAACAATTTCTTAATTCAATTGCAACGCGTTTAAAAATCGTTACAATATCTTTGAAATTGTAAATTTTTTTGAGGAAATAGCAACGATTTTTGAGTTTTTTTTTCAGAGTTGGTTGCAAAAGCCCTTTTATGGTGTAGTGTTTTGATCGGACTTTTGTGATGTTATTGCTGTGTGGTTATTACCCAGTTGATGGGCATCGATTTTGTGTTGTTTTGGTGTCGGAAACGGGATCAACGGAGTGTTTATGGTTGCCGGAACATTCCCGGATTCCGGTGAACCTCCATTAGAGTTAGCTTGAAGCATTCAAACCTTGAATATGTGAAGAACATGATAAATAATGCTGTTTGATCCGTTTTTTTCTCTAAAACTTTTCAGAAAACTGTTTTTGGGTCAAATTTTTATAAAAATTTGCTAAAATTCACAATTCTTTTATGAATTATTATTTTAATTTCTAAAAATTAAATTTAATTAGTTAATTATTTTTACTAATAATTTAATTGATTTAATTAATTGATTAATTCATTTTAATTGATTAAATATATTAATTAATTATTATTTAAATATATAATTGATTTAATTGAATTTAAATCTTTTTATGATAAAATATTTATTATTTTTAAAAGTTGATTAATAAATAATTAATTTGAATATTCAATTAATTTAATCATTAATTGAATTATTCTCATTAATTGCGTATTAATTGACCGTTTGTCTGTTTTAAACGAGATAAATATTTCTGGAATCAGATTATTGACCCGATTATTATAAAAATGATTTTAAGTTAAAATTCAACTTTTAAATTTGGGTCAACTTTTTATCGAACCTTTTTAATAAGTTGGTTATATCCGGTGATTAAGGTTTTGATCCGTTTTCTGTTTTAAAAACACCGGATAAAATCTTTTCATGATATAATCCACGAGCTATGTGTATTATATTCTTATGTGCTGCAAGTCAGGGCAGTTATTTTCTTAAATTGTTTGGGTGTTGCAAGTCTGGGCAGATACTTTCTTAATTGTTTAGGTGCTGCAATCCTGGGCAGTTCATTTCCTTAATTGTTTACTTTCTTTTATGTTTGCTGCAAGTTGAGGCAACTTTATTTTAGTAGTGTATATACATTTGAATTGTGGAATTGAAAAACAGGTGGATAGTCCTATTTAGTCATTGAAAATTAATTATTATATATTATTATATATTCGGGTGGAACGGGTTATATTGGTCGGGTTGACAAGGCAAACCGAACCCAACCATTATTTTTCGATTTTTAAAAATTCGAAACCGTTACCAACCCGAACCGTTACAAAACCGTAAATTCTGGTTTGGGCGGTTTGGATTGGGCGGTGTGGACGGGTTTGGAAAATTTTGCTCACCCCTACTATTTACGAATACTTCATGCCGAAATTTTCTAAAAATCCTCTGTACCTATATCTATTCGACTTATTTAATTGTAATGATATGCAAGCATGCTATGATTATTGTTGGGATTTATGAGTGATAGCTTAGAGACAACTTAACTAGATTTCACAACTAAAAAAACTGCAATAGACATCACACCTTTAACATCGATTGCATTGGCAACCGATGTAAAAAATCAAATTAACATCGATCATTTTAAAACCGATGTCTTTTAAACATTCAGACATCACTTCATTTATCAACCAATGTCTAAACCTTTCCTTAAAAACATTTAGACATCACTTCATTTATCAACCGATGTCTAAATCTCTCCTTAAAAAATTAAACGCCCGCCCCCTCTAAAATATTCCCCCCTTAATTTTATTTTCCCCCTTTAAGTTTCATTTGCCCGCTATTTTGCCAAATATGTTCCCCCCTTAGCCAAATTTTTTTTAGTTCCCCCACTCAATTCTAATACTACATTCAGACAAATTAAATCAAAATAATTAAATAAAACCAAAAACAAACCCACCTCTTCCCCCCCCCCCCCCCTCTCTCTCTCCTCTCACCTTTCTCTACTCTCACCTCTCTCTTTCGACTATCACCTCTCTCTCCACTCTCACCAGTTGTCTTTCCTCTCTATACTCTCGCCCTTCTCTTTCTCGAAGCTCAGGTTCGACCGGAGATTGTTCCATTTGATGATACAAAACTGTGAACTCAATTCGATTTGTTTGAAGCTCAAATTGGTAAGTGACTAAGCTTGTGTGATTTCAATTAGTTCGATTTAGTTTTCAATTGGGGATTTTTGAGCTCAAAACCTTAATTTTTTAATTTGTTCTTAAATTGAATGTTTAGTTGTTTGTGTAGCTTCCATGTTTAGGTTGAATGCTTGAATGTTTTCAATTGGAGATTTGTAAAGTTGTATAGCTTTAGTTTCTTTGTATGTAAACTTGAATGTTGATTTGGGAATTTGTTTATGGCTTTAGGTTATGGCCTAATCTTTTACAAGAGAGAGAGAAGTGGACCATCAACGTCTCAGACATCCCTTGTCTGTAAGTGCTCTTGAAACCCTAATCCCCCAATTTCCTGATTTATGTTTATACTATGTTTCTTGTTTTAATTGCATATCTTGTTATATGCCCACTTGCTATGTTAATTTAGTTTCTGTATTTAATTAATTATTGATAAGTGGATTTTATATCCACTTGGAACGTTTCGTTTCGGCTTAAATTGATTAACTTGGCCTCAAATATGTCATGTTTTTGATTCATTTTAGTGAGATTGTGCAGGGTTAATATATTGAGATTGGAAGATATTAATTGCATATTTTATGGTGGATTTGAGTTCAAGAAGCAAAGATTTACAACTCGCAAGATAAACGAAGACTAACGGAGGAAAAACGAAGAAAATTAGAAAAAATCAGCAACCAGCACAAGCAAGGAGGGCAGCTGCGCGTGTAGAGGGCGCAGCTGTACGGGGGAGGCATGCGGGAAGCGCAGGCGCGCGCCAGGAGAGAGCAGTTGCGCGGTCTGTCGGTGGAACTTTCCTGATTTCAATTTAAATTGTATTTTTGGGACGTTTCTTAAAGGACAAGACTTCTGTGGCCTATAAAAACACGCCCTATCATCAGAAAAGAAGAAGGACATTCAGAATAACACAAAGAGAGCCATAGATAGAGATTCATACTTAGAGATGGTTTCCCGGAAGATCGTGACAGCATTCGGAGATCTAGATTACTTTTGCATTCTTCTAAATTAGGCGATACTCTGGATTTCGGATTTGTTTTCTTAACTCTTTACTCTAGTATTATTATATTCATTCAGACTTTGTTTATTACCATGTTTTCATTAGATCCCATGGTGACGAGCGGTTCGATTATGAACTAATCGTTGTCATGGGATTCTAACGGATTTATCTATGTAGTTTAGTAGTTTGTTTGCTTTAAAGATTTGTGTGTGATGAATTCTTGATATCCTCGTATGGCTGTGCTTAATGTTTTTAGATGCGTAGGTAACATCTAAATTGTTTATCTTTATTTAAGCGATAGTGGATATAAAGATTAGAACTTGCCATGCTAGCATAGGATTATGTATGTTTTGACATCATGATTTGTAGCATAATTTTAACCTTCTTATGCTGCCCTATGTGATCTCAATGGATAACTTGTGCTTAAACCGTTATGTTTTCAAATCTTATAGACATATAGGGTCTAAACATAATTGGTGTCTACCCATCTTCTATCTCTTTTGTGGATGAATGAGTAGTTTGGTATTCGTATACTTGTTTGGTGTTGTCCGATCAATTATCATAACCATCACATGCATTGATTAAAGGTATCAACTCTAGACGAAGTATTTAATGAAGTTAGGATCCCATGTTTTATCTCTTATAAGTAACTCAGTTTTAATCTCGTTAGTTTAATTAATTCTTAGTTACTTAAATTGTTCTTGTTAGTTAATTTAGATAATCAAACCCATCTTTGATATTTGTCTTAGCAGTGAATAATAATCATACATTGTTGCATAAGTTACATAATCTGAAATATACCAGTCTCTGTGGGAACGAACTCAACTTAATCTTATATTACTTGTGACCGCGTATGCTTGCATGATTTTGTGTGAATAAGTTTTTGGCGCCGCTGTCGAGGACACTGTGTTATATATTTATAGTTTATGTGCTTATCATCAGTGATCATTAAATTTCACCGACTTGGATTATTTTCTTACTTAGTTCATTTTGTTCTGTGTTTTTAGGTACTTGAACGTGTATACGAACACGTTTTTTAATATTTATAAAAAGCATTCACTCAAAAAAATTCCTAGATCCGTCACTTAGTACCTCCATATAAAAGTTTAACTGTTGTTGGAGGAATTTCGTAACAACACGAAATCGGAGGTTTGCTGGAATAATAGAGCGAAATTATGAGTATGGCTATTTTAGGGATTAGGGTTTATGAAAAAATAGAGGGGCTGGACTTGGCAGGTGTCTCGATTTGTCTCGTGTATCGGATTCCATATCGTACCAAGATGCCTGCGTACCTATATGTTTATATAGGATCAAGCCCCACGCAGTTCTGTGAATTAATTGGGCTTATCCCGAGAGAATTAAGGGATAAGTTACGTTAATGTGGGTAATAATTGATTTTATCTGATTTAATCTTATCGTTATGATATCTTCCTGATTTGAAGAATATCGTTTGGAGATATTTTCCGTTATTGATTGATTGAGATTGATTCTTTCCTCATTTCAGGGAGAGGATATTACTTATCGATTAAGCAATAATTATTAATATGAATTAATAATTAATAGATATTAGAAATTTGGAAGATTATTAGACATGCCAAAATTATGGCATAACAACTAGCCCCCAGTTCTTCAGTGTAGCTTACTGCAATGGAGAACTAAACATTCTTCAAGCTTCCAAATTTCTTGAGTAGCTGAAACAACTAAAAACAGAAGATTAGCAACACATTTAGAGCACCACTGTGCTCGTTAGGCGTATGCGGATGCAAGTATGATAGCATGTGATAACCAGTATAAGATATATATTTGCCAAGGTTTCAAATGTGCGAGCATAAATAATATTTTTGAAATCCTTTGCGATCCTTGTTGTCTAGTTAGGACCTTGGCGCTTGTATATATCCCGAACTGGCATACACGCTTTTCAAGTGTATGATGCAACCACATAAGGATGTGTCTATCGGAGTCTTCACTGAGAGATGTCTCAGTGAAGAGATGTAGATGAGATCTTAGCGAAGAGATGTAGATAGTTTGCATAGGGATGCCTCCACCCATGTGATCTTGTGAGATCTGGCCATGGGCCTTCAATAAAGATAGTTTGCATAGGAATGCCTCCACCCATTCGATATAGCGATATCTCATGGGCCTTCAATAATCCAGAGGGTGCTGCACTTTACTAAGCATGTTGCATTGCGAGATTTATAGCTTGTCCAGGCTACCCTACTTGACAATTTAGTTCGCAAGTTTGAAAATATTTTTGACATATATGTACTATCGCGACGATATATGAAAAATCTTTTGCAAATCCAAACGCAATAATAAATATGCTCTTTTAAGAATGTCGCGATATTTATTTTCTTCGAAAATAATGTCCTTTTCTTTGTAGAAAATCTTTTACAAAATAATGTGTCTTGCATATCTAATTTTTCCTTCTTGAAAATAATGCAGCTCGTACGAGATTGTAAAATAAATCCGCAATCAATCAGCATAAATATCCGCAATTCATCAACATTAATATCTCGTACGATATTTTCCAAATTGTAATAATTTTGCAAGCATTAAAATATATTGCTCGCACGAATTTTAAAATCATAAATATTTTTTCTAAAAAATATTTAAAAACATGAATGTAATTATGCATGCATGCGCGACATAATATTAGGCAGGATATTTGCAATTTACAGAAAAATAAAAAGATCGAAAACTTATCTTTGGATATTTGGATTGGACGGTTAAAAGGTCTCCTGCCACTTTCTTTTTTTCTTTTTCTTTTTTTTTTTGATTGCCTGCCTTTGTTTCTTGTGTCTCGTATGTGTGCTATCTCCGTGTTGCTTGGCTCCGTTTTTGTTGCTACTGTGTGCTCCTATGCATTGTTTCACCGTTTGTTTTTGTACTTTGTCACCATGGATCCCACGAGCCTTTTCTGGGGTTGCCATTTTTTTCTTTTTGCCACAGCTCTACTATCTTTTTGTTTTTGTTTTTTTCTTTGAGTCGTGCTTCCAATTCTCTTGTTTCTTTCTATATTTTAATTTGCCACTCTCGCATGTAGATTCATATGCGAGCCATCTTCTTGCAATAAGTAACCCCTGTCGTGTTTTGATAAAGCCGAAACCCCGTATCAAAAAATCCCCTATATGTTTCGAATAAATTATCTATCCTCCACAGATAATAATAATCTCCTCCTTCTAGCGCCAAATGTTGTTGGAGGAATTTCATAACAACACGAAATCGGAGGTTTGCTGGAATAATATAGCGAAATTATGAGTATGGCTGTTTTAGGGATTAGGGTTTATGAAAAAATAGAGGGGGCGGGACTTGGCAGGTGTCTCGATTTGTCTCGTGTATCGGATTCCATATCGTACCAAGATGCCTGCGTACCTATATGTTTATATAGGATCAAGCCCCACGCAGTTCTGTGAATTAATTGGGCTTATCCCGAGAGACTTAAGGGATAATTTACGTTAATGTGGGTAATAATTGATTTTATCTGATTTAATCTTATCGTTGTGATATCTTCCTGATTTGAAGAATATCGTTTGGAGATATTTTCCGTTATTGATTGATTGAGATTGATTCTTTCCTCATTTCAGGGAGAGGATATTACTTAGCGATTAAGCAATAATTATTAATATGAATTAATAATTAATAGATATTAGAAATTTGGAAGATTATTAGACATGCCAAAATTATGGCATAACATTAACATAACCTATTTTGTTTGTTTATATTCGTAAAATCTTCTACAATTCTGTAAATTTATCTATCTCATCTCCCTCTAATTTTTTATTGTATTCAAAATGTTCCACCTCGTTTAACTTTAAAATATGTTGTTGCTTTTGAACGCTTTAGTTTAATAAAAAAAATCTCATTTAAAATTGGAGAAAAAATTAACTAAAAAGAATCTTATTTGAAAAAAATGGACCTGCCGACCTGCCCAAGACTACCAACCCATCAGAAATCTCTTATTGGCTTGGGCCCAAAGAATATAAGTATCTAGATATATCATACAGTGCATGGGGTTAGGGCATAAATTGAAGTGCAACTCAAGCATAAGATAACAAGTAAGAACTGTCTAAATTTTCTATTTAGTACCTACATACATATCTCGTATCTCTATACATTTTTTGCCTAGTTAAGTAAGTGTTTTGTACAATGGCTCTTCCATATGAATTAATATTTGATGAAATTCTCTGTCGTGTTCCGGTTAAGTATCTTCTTCGTTGTCGTTGTGTGTCGAAAGGATGGTGTTCGATTATCGATAGTCCTGCGTTTGTTAAAAATCAGCTTAAGAAATCCATTGAGTGTAATCCTGAGGGTGATGGGGTAATTATTACTGGAGCTAATAAGTATTGCTTAATCGATTTCGAGACTTTGTGTGCGTCTTATGATGATGTTAGTGCTGTTTTGTCGGGTACTTATTTTGTGGGTTCTGCGAGTTGTTTAGTATGTTTTTGTAAGAATGGTGTGAATGAGTTTATAGTAGTGAATCCGTTAACTAGGAAGTATAGGAATGTACCTAGGTTGCCACGTGAGGTTGCGACTTTGTTTGAGGTGGATTCCCCGCGTGGGTTTGTTTATGATCATGTCAATGATGATTATAAGGTTGTCACAATTGCTAAGATTAAACAGAGAGATCCACTTGAGATTCTTCGCATTATAGTCATGGTCTACAGCCTGAAATCTAGTAGTTGGACAGAGATTCGTAATTCTGACATGAAAGAAAAGAGGTGGCCAACAAAGACTGGTGTGGTATGACCCTGAAAGAAAGGTAGGAAAGAATGTTAGGATTCATGGAATTCCGAACGGGTTTAGGTTTCAGCTCTACAGAGAGAGTCTCTTTCAACTGACTGAAAATGACCAGATGCAGAAGCCAGCAGAAGACAGCAAAAGAAAAGGTACAAAATGTTCTGCCATTTGTGTGGTCTAAAGTTGTGTGTTTCTTTGGCAGTCATCATCTTCTTATCTTTCGTTACAATTTAATGATTTTGAAATCATGTTAGCTGGGACATTAATCGTGTGTGCTGAACATATTCGAATAGAGCAGTAGGGATTATGAAACATATATATCATTAGCACCATAAAGAAATATATATATATATTATTTAGTTGGTAAGTGTTGTCTTCTCTATCTTACATGTTACAAGTTAGGTAATCAGATGATAATATTGTTGGTACCTAAGAAATTCCCAATCTTACTTTACCCTTCCTCCAATTTTTTTGATATATGCATAAATTTGTCTATCAAAGTCCACACAGCATATACAGAAAAATTAATTCTGAAAATTTCTTGCAAGAAGCTTCATGTATCCCATTCGAGATATACTATACTTATGAGACAAATGCGCATATACTGCTGTCAGGCACACAAAACTAGCAAGACAGAAATTATGCCCAAAACTTTTATAGGTTCCCCTAATTTCCAATCTCTAGTATACCACTATACAAACTCATAAAAAAATTGCTGCTAATAGACAGCACATTAAGCACGGGCTATAAGCAATAAGCAATATATAACAACTACAGCTAATATCTTTATGATGCTAATGTTAGTCAAGCAAGAAGAGAAGTTAAGAGTTAACCTTTCTCTATACTTATGGAGGTCTCTATTGTTATTGTTTGCTTTCTCTGAGAATTCATATATGTTGACTGTGGTAGAAAGGGCATTTGGTATTATGGAGAGAAATATTGAGTATTGAGTATCAATTTAGTCTCGTCAAACTAGTATCATATAATATTTGGTGCATATCTGTTATTATAAAGTGAGTAATCAGTGTGTAGAACTTACTAATCACATGGCAGGCCCTGTTTATTCATTGTCAACAGCTTACTTAGTCGAGATATCTTTTGCTTGATTGCATTAAATGGATTATTCATTATCCGCGGATGTTCCTTACTGATATTTTTGCCAATTATGACCATATCTGGTGTAGGGACGATTTCCTTTCCAAAGGATTCAAACTGAAGCTATAAGATACTTGGTTGATGAAATGATAGATAAGTCGGATGACAAGGCAGATTAATAATTGTAATTTATAGGAACTATTATGAACTTGCACACGTGAGCTTGTTTGAGCTATAAATATTTTTGTGAAATAGAAGTAATTTGTATCATAAATTTGAACTTGTTACCTGACAAGATAATTTGCCGATAACGTTGTGTTGCAGGATTGCACCAGAGATGGGAGACAACTGACAAGTAGAGATTCCGGTCTTTTGGAACAGAAAGAAGATACTAGAGCGATAAACATATTGTTGTTCTTGTCGTTGTTTATGGCCAACATTCCTTTTGTTCTAGTGAAATAACTACACCGCTAATTGAGATTTGGGATGCAACATATGCTATGTTTTAGATGCTGCTACTGTTTATTACTTCTGGCTGTCTTCTCTGGTTTATGCGATTACTCTTAGTTTAAAATTTTGGTTTATGTGTCTCTATGTGGAGTTATATTTGTGTGGTTTACATTCGAGGTATATGGTTGGGGCTTGTGATGCATTGCGTGGGGTTATTGCAATAATTTAAAGTATCATCATGCAAGTGTAGCAAACAGTTACTTGTACCTTTATTATCGGCTTGCTAAGAAGTAAAACTCCAAAGAAGAAAATTACTTAAACATATAACGGATTGTTTTGCATAAAAGCTACTCCAATCATCCATTAAGTTCGGTAGCAGATGGACTTCAGTTCCCTCTTCTTGGACTCGTACTCATCAGCTTTAGCGCTCCTGTGTGTTTCTACCCATTGAATAGCCTCCATGATAGCTTTCTCCTCCTTCATCTGTTTACCTCGTATGGCATTCCTCATGTCATAGGCATAATCTTCAAATGCATTCATTGCCTTGATCCTTGTTATGTTAAACTTACGCAAGCGCACGTAGTCACAAGTAATATAATTAAAGTTCGTTCCACAGAGATCTTGGTTAAGTTTTACTCAGAAAATATGCCTATGCAATAGTGTATGGTTTTAATTCACTGCTAAGAAAAATAACAAATTTGAGATTGATTATCTAAATTAAACTAAAGTGCAAATTATAAACTAATAATTAAACAATTAACAAGAATAATAATCGAATTACTTATATGAGAATAAACATGGAATCCTAGTTTCATCATCTACTTCACTTAGAGTTGCAGCCTTTAATTAAAACATGCGATGGTTTTGATATCTGATCGGATAACACGAAAAGAGTAAAAGTTACCTCTCGGTATACTAGTACCAATCTACACATACATCCACAAAAGAGATAGAAGATGAATAGGCACCTATTATGTTTAGACCCTATATCTCTATAGAATTTGAAAACATAAAGGTTGAAGCACAAGTTATCCACTTAGATCACATAGGGTAGCATAATATCTCTATTCATGCCACAAATCATGATGCTTAACATCAACCTATCCTATGCTAGCATGGCAAGTTCTAAATCTCAAGATCCACTCTCGTTTAGCAAGAGATTAACAATTCAATTTAGATGTTAGCTACTCATCTAAAAGCATTAAGATTAACCATACGAGGATATCAAGAATTCACCACACATAAATCTCTAAGGCATGCAAACTACTAAGCTACATAGATAAATCCACTAGGATCCCACGATAACGATTAGTTCATAATCGAACCTTTCGTCACCATGGGATTTGACGAAAGCATGATATAAAACAAGATAATGAAGATGAAGATGAATAAATCAATAATAGAATAAGGTTTAGTGAACAAATCCGTGAAAGTAACAAGCATCCAAAAGATACGCCTCCACAAAGGAATACAAGAAAAACTATATCTAGATCTTCTTGTCGTCACGATCCTCGCCTTGGCTTCTCTTCCTTGTGCTATGAACGAATTGTAGTGTGTAGATTCATTAATTTAATGTGCCCCAAGGTGTGTATTTATAGCCCCAAGTGCCTCCTTGACCAAGCAATTACCGTCTTTGAATTAGAATAGAATTCCGGTAATTTTCCATCTTTGATTGGATTAGAATTGCAATTCCCATGTTTAAATTGAATTCCAGAACCTTCTAACCGACCAAAACAATTGCCATCTTGATTAGGAGAAGAAAACGACAATTTCCCACTCTGAATTGAAATTTGACACTTCCTGGAAATTCCTGCCGCCAGCTCCGCGCGGCCGCGCGCTCCATAGGCACATTTACAGCGCGCCCGCGCCCATTTACTTTCCCAGAATCTGCTCGCGCGCCCGCGCGCATATGCAGTATAATATGGCGCGCCCGCGCCCACCTATTGCTGCACATTCTGAATTCTTTTTCCACTTCTGATTTCTCGTCCAATTCCATTGCAACTCTCGACACTTGTTCCTTTGAGTTTAAAAACACCTCATAGCCACTGGAAAGCCTGAAAATGATATCCTACACAACTCTACACAAAAACACGTCAAATCACACAATTACTTGAGATCAAGACACCAATTTAAGCCGAAATAGAATGATCCAAGTGGATATAAATCCACTTATCACACCCCCAAACTTAAACCGATGCTTGTCCTCAAGCATAAACAACAAAAATATATACAACTAACTAGTACCACTTCCGTAGGTGATCACGGTTGCATTTGGCATATGCAACAAGCCCTTTAAACCCCTAGGCAGCCCTAGTGGACGAGTAAGGTCTCGTGAGGGCCTATAGCGAATGTACCCACAAAATCCATTTAACCTAATGCAATGCAATGCAAATGCATGAATGCAACTACTATGAATATGCAAAGATCCCTTTCAAACTCACCAAAACCAACTAACAAGCAAATATCTCAACGAATGCAACAAATCCAAGCAGAGTTCGACTAAGTCCCCGTATACTAACATTACATGAACAGAAACGTGCGTGTGTGCAATGCTCATCAGAAATACTCCAAAAACTAGGTCAAAAATCATACATGATTTCCGTCAAGACAATCACAGGTTTATAACTAGAATAGACTGTAGACACTCCATAACCTAGGAACACCTCCACCCTTATCCAAGGTAGACAGAAACTCATACTTTATACTATGACACATAATACTATATACAATACGCATGCTTATTTAACCGTGCAATGAATGAGACCCCAAAAGGCTTATACAATAATACCCATGTAGCGAGTGTTAGGTCAGCAATCCCAAACCACAAAGGCTTTAGGTTACTAGGACTAAGTCCCCTCAGACTTAATTACTCGAGTATTAAAGAGTTCACTCTGGTTAATTTTGCATATAACAAACAAATAAAAATTGGACTCTTTTTTTCTTTTCTTTTTTCTCTTTTTTTTTGTTTTTTTTTTTGAATAATCTGGAATGAGCCTTTCTCATTTCCAACCCTAGACTACTCATATAAATATGAGCCGGCTACTAGCCATTTAACGCCTAGCCATTACTAACAACTAGCATGAAATTCCTGTTTTCCCCCAAACTTAGATTTTAGTGTTCCTACGCTATAAAGGGAATAACGAAAATTCTAAGAATAAACAAGTGATTAAATCTCAAAACATCCAACAGGCATGACTCCAACCTAGCCCAAAAGCACCCCAAAGAGACTGTGTAATAATTTTGTTCCCGAAACATGCAAGTCAATTTCCTAGGAACTATAAATCAGCCCTCTACTCATCATCATCACACCCAAATCAACATCTACCTATCAATCAGAATCAGCTCATCCTAAGGGATCATGAAATATGCATGCCATGAAAATGCAACTAATATGAACTCAAATGTTAACAAACAAACAATAACAAAATGTCCTATATGAAACAAACGTAGATAATACGAACATAAAATGCATGATTTACTACTACTAATATGCAAAGCATGAAATCCTACATGAACCAATAATAGAACAACAACTACTAATCCCTCAAACCACCCCCAAACTTAAAATATTCAATGTCCGCATTGAATGGAAGTAAATACAAGGGATAGTAGAGAACATACCTGACTACCGAACACATGGGTTACCTCCCAAGAAGCGATGTCGTTAACGTCATTTAGCCGGACAAATATGATTCAAATCATGGTGGCTCGAAGATTGCATTCGACTTGTCTTTAGCAGAAGGACCATTCACCCATTGTCTGACAACCTTCTTCCTATCTTCCCACAGCTTCTCTAAATCAAACTTCACTTTGCCTCTTCCTCCAATCGACTTTTTCTTTTTCTTCTTCACACCTCTAAGGTGTTTATGCTTCACAGTTGATTGATAAGAACACTCCTCTACCTCATCATCCATGATCCACCTTCTTAACACATTATCTGGACACACTTTAAAAATCACCAACTCATCACTCAGAAGGACATATTTCAAATGGGATGGAAGTTTTTCAAGCTTGACATTCGAGAGATCTCGAACTGAAGATCTGTCAATGGAATCACTGATGTGATGTTTGAGCAAGTGTGTGTCCGACTTTTCGCTCAACAATTGATCCAACTTCTTTCTCTGACCCGTATCAACCGTTTCCACACTGAAACACTCTTCATCCTCTATCGAAAATTTCATGGCTTTGAACACATTAAAGGTGACACTCTGATCTTGCACCCTCATTGTAAGCTCTCCTTTCTGCACATCAATCAAAGTCTTTCCTGTAGCCAAGAACGGTCTTCCCAAGATTATGGGAATCTTCTTATCTTCTTCAAAATCCAAGATCACAAAATCAGCTGGGAATATGAGTTTATCAACTTTTACCAAAACATCCTCTACTATACCCCTCGGATAAGTGATCGTCCTATCAGCCAACTGCAAAGAGATGTTAGTCGGCTTCGGCTCCGGTAGACCAAGTTGCTTGAAAACAGACAAGGGCATGAGATTAATACTAGCTCCCAAATCACATAAACATTTGCCGAATGAAAGGTTGCCAATAGTACATAGAATAGTGAAACTTCCCGGATCTTTCAGTTTAGGTGGCAACTTCTGTTGCAGAACAGCACTACACTCCTCCGTCAATGCCACTGTTTCAAAATCTTCCAACCTTCTCTTCCGTGACAAAATATCCTTCATGAACTTTGCATATCTCGGCATCTGCTCCAATGCTTCAACAAAAGGAATGTTAATGGACAGTTTCTTGAAGACATCCATAAATTTCTGAAACTGTTTCTCTTGACTCTTTTGCAAGCGTCCAGGAAATGGAGGAGGTGGATAGATCTGAGTATTCTTTGAAAATTGCTCCGGAGTAAACTTTCCAACAGGTTTCTTGCTCTTCTCACCATCAAGCTGATCAACCACTAAATCAGATTTCTCAATTACTGGCACTGCAGATTTTTCAACCTGCTGATTCTGAACATCTTCATCTTCTTCAGTTACTGATTTAGGATCACTCGTGACTTTTCCAGATCTCAAAGTAACTGCATTGACCTGTTCCTTGCTTTCCCTCTTGCCCGGATTTTCCTCCGTATCACTAGGAAGAGTTCCTTGAGGCCTACTAAACAAGGCACTTGCAATCTGTCCTATCTGAGTTTCCAAGAGCTTCTGACCAGCTTGTAGGTTCTTTAATGCTATCCACATCTCATCAGATTTTTCATTAGAAGATTGCCCTGCATGAACCTGGGGTTGTTGCTGCTGAAATCCCGGAGGTTGATATGGTGCCCTATAAGGTTGTTGATAGCTTTGGTTGTACGGCTTCGCTTGCTGATACGATTGCTGAGTATTCTGATTGTTGCTCCAGCTGAAGTTAGGATGATTCCGATTGTTGGGATGATATGTGGCTGGAACTGGTGCAGCAGGTCTTTGGAAATTACTCACGAACTGTGCTGATTCGGAAGAGATAGCACATTGATTCGTCTCATGTGCGCCCGCACATAACTCACAAACACTAGCCACCTGCTGAACTCCATAATTAGCAAGAGAATTCACTTTCATAGCAAGAGCCTTCAACTGAGCCGTAATCATTGAAGATGTGTCTACTTCCAAAATTCCCGCTACTTTGCCTTGAGAAAGTCTCTGGGTTGGATTCTGGTATTCATTAGCAGCCATCATCTCGATAAGTTCATAAGCTTCATCATAGCTCTTTGCCCACAGAGCTCCACCTGATGCTGCATCTAGCAAAGGCCTAGATTGTGCTCCCAACCCATTATAAAAACCATTAATAACTATCCAATCAGGCATGCCATGATGAGGACACTTCCTTAGCATCTCCTTGTAGCGTTCCCAAGCTTCACACAATGACTCGCCAGATTGCTGTTGAAATTGAGTCAACTGGTTCCTTATTCCTGCAGTTTTCGCCATAGTGAAGAATTTAGTAAGGAACTTCTGAGCAAGATCTTCCCATGTAGTAATGGAACCAGGTGGCAAAGAGTGTAGCCAGCTCTTAGCCTTATCCCTCAGAGAGAATGGGAAAAGCCTCAACCTGATAGCATCATCCGTCACACCATTACACTTGAAAGTGTCGCAGATTTCGATAAAGTCCCGAACATGCATGTTTGGATCCTCCGTAGAAGCTCCCACAAACTGGACTGAATTCTGCACCATCTGAATTGTGCCCGGCTTGATCTCAAAGTTGTTCGCTGCAATAGCTGGCCTAACAATGCTAGACTGGATGTCATTGAGTTTCGGCTGAGAATAGTCCTTCAAAGCCTTGACTGCTGCTGCTGCGTCACCCATCTCTACAGTAGTTTCAGTTCCCTCTTCCTTATTCTCTATATTCTCTACAAGATCGTCTTCCGCCAGTTCTTCCAAACGAGCTTGTAAGCGAGTTCGCATACAAACTTAAGTACCTGAAACACCACGAAACAAACAAACTAAATAAGAATCTGAGTCAGTGAACGCTAACGACCACTATTGACAAACACATAAACTGAAATAAAAACACCGATGATCCCCGGCAGCGGCGCCAAAAACTTGTTATGTTAAACTTACGCAAGCGCACGTAGTCACAAGTAATATAATTAAAGTTCGTTCCACAGAGATCTTGGTTAAGTTTTACTCAGAAAATATGCCTATGCAATAGTGTATGGTTTTAATTCACTGCTAAGAAAAATAACAAATTTGAGATTGATTATCTAAATTAAACTAAAGTGCAAATTATAAACTAATAATTAAACAATTAACAAGAATAATAATCGAATTACTTATATGAGAATAAACATGGAATCCTAGTTTCATCATCTACTTCACTTAGAGTTGCAGCCTTTAATTAAAACATGCGATGGTTTTGATATCTGATCGGATAACACGAAAAGAGTAAAAGTTACCTCTCGGTATACTAGTACCAATCTACACATACATCCACAAAAGAGATAGAAGATGAATAGGCACCTATTATGTTTAGACCCTATATCTCTATAGAATTTGAAAACATAAAGGTTGAAGCACAAGTTATCCACTTAGATCACATAGGGTAGCATAATATCTCTATTCATGCCACAAATCATGATGCTTAACATCAACCTATCCTATGCTAGCATGGCAAGTTCTAAATCTCAAGATCCACTCTCGTTTAGCAAGAGATTAACAATTCAATTTAGATGTTAGCTACTCATCTAAAAGCATTAAGATTAACCATACGAGGATATCAAGAATTCACCACACATAAATCTCTAAGGCATGCAAACTACTAAGCTACATAGATAAATCCACTAGGATCCCACGATAACGATTAGTTCATAATCGAACCTTTCGTCACCATGGGATTTGACGAAAGCATGATATAAAACAAGATAATGAAGATGAAGATGAATAAATCAATAATAGAATAAGGTTTAGTGAACAAATCCGTGAAAGTAACAAGCATCCAAAAGATACGCCTCCACAAAGGAATACAAGAAAAACTATATCTAGATCTTCTTGTCGTCACGATCCTCGCCTTGGCTTCTCTTCCTTGTGCTATGAACGAATTGTAGTGTGTAGATTCATTAATTTAATGTGCCCCAAGGTGTGTATTTATAGCCCCAAGTGCCTCCTTGACCAAGCAATTACCGTCTTTGAATTAGAATAGAATTCCGGTAATTTTCCATCTTTGATTGGATTAGAATTGCAATTCCCATGTTTAAATTGAATTCCAGAACCTTCTAACCGACCAAAACAATTGCCATCTTGATTAGGAGAAGAAAACGACAATTTCCCACTCTGAATTGAAATTTGACACTTCCTGGAAATTCCTGTCGCCAGCTCCGCGCGGCCGCGCGCTCCATAGGCACATTTACAGCGCGCCCGCGCCCATTTACTTTCCCAGAATCTGCCCGCGCGCCCGCGCGCATATGCAGTATAATCTGGCGCGCCCGCGCCCACCTATTGCTGCACAGTCTGAATTCTTTTTCCACTTCTGATTTCTCGTCCAATTCCATTGCAACTCTCGACACTTGTTCCTTTGAGTTTAAAAACACCTCATAGCCACTGGAAAGCCTGAAAATGATATCCTACACAACTCTACACAAAAACACGTCAAATCACACAATTACTTGAGATCAAGACACCAATTTAAGCCGAAATAGAATGATCCAAGTGGATATAAATCCACTTATCAATCCTCCTTCTGAACTCCTCATCTTCAGCCCTATACATCTCTGCTTCTCGTATCATCGTCTCAATTGCATTCTTTGTTAGTCTTCCCTTGTCATTGGTTATTTTTAAGATTTTCTTCAACCCAGCAATTTTACAATCTGCAGAAACATATAAACGCCATTCGCGTCAATGTCAAATGTAACCTTAACTTTAACTTCATGCCTTGGGGCAAGGGGCAGGTCATGGAATGTTATCTGACCCAGTAAGTTGTTATATGTTGAACACGATCTCTTCCCCTCGTAAACTGAAATTTTCATGGCTTTCTGATTATCTTGGCAGGTACCATAACTCATTTGTTTTCTGGTGGGAATTGTTGTGTTCCTTGGAATAATAATACTCGTTGCTCCACCTGACAACTCAACCCCGAGGGACAGCGGGGTAACTAAATACTTAATGTTAGGATTTCCAACACCATTCAGTACAGGCTACAGCCTCATCAGGATTAAAACTCTTGCACAGGTCCTTTTCGTTAAAAACTTCCTGCAATAGCTGCTGCACTTAGGGAATTCTAGTAGATCCACCCACAAGAACAACATCATGGACCCTACTTGTCTCCATATCTGCATCTTTCAAACACTTTTTACAGTCTCCACACAACTTTTAAATACATTCATGTTCAAATCTTCAAATTTCGCTCGAGTAATATCTGCGCAGTTATCAATTCCCTCAAACAAAGAATCTACATCAATAGTTGTCATGGCATTATGAGAAAGAACCCTCTTTGCCTTTTCACATGCATTTCTCAATCTTCTTAAAGATTTAGCATTTCCACTGATGTCTTTTCTGTGCTTTCTTTTGGAATCCTCAACAAAATGCTTTAGCAAACGATTGTCGGAGTCCTCACCTCTGAGATGAGTATCGCCTGCTGTAGCCAGAACTTTAATATTATCCTTTTTCATTTTAAGAAGAGAGACACCAAAATTTTCTGCTATCCTGTGCAATATAGACTGTTACCCATGGTACCGAATTTTCTGAAATTGCTAATTATACTGAGTAAGTTTGTGAAGGAAAAACAGATGAAACAAAATAAAGTGGCAATGAAATGACTTCCAGCCACTTGCTCAAAAAACCAAACAGGATACAGAATATTGTTTTACTTGGTAGAAGCCAGGCTACAACTAGCAATGAATTTGGAAATCGCCATGCAAAATAGCCAAAAAAGAAAAGACTCCAACTCCTGATGGCCTTAAATTCATATGTTGCTTCTGCTTCAACAAAAATTAGAAAGTAATGTTGTGTTTGGTTTGGACGAATGAATGAGGGAATGGAATGAAATTTGATCTATAATATTGTTAAATATTTTCTCTCCTTCCTCCATTCCGTTTATAACAATTCCAACTAGAGCTCAAACCCCCTATTTAGAAATAATGCTCCATTCTCCCTCATAACAATTTTCTACCCAAATCGCATCAAAATTAAAAAAAATTACCCACTCAATTTTTTCAAGTCTTCCCTCCTACCTTACCATTGTTTCCCTTTGATTTCACTCCTATTCCATTCAATTCCATTCGGCTCAACCAAACACAACATAAATATCACATAAGAAGCCAAAAGAACAAACAGGCAAGAATCTAGTGATCGAAGTAACCTTAAGCGAGTGGTAATTAGACATCAATCAGCCTAATCAAATGCATCACTCATGGAACTGTCACTACTTCATAGTCCTAAACCAGTAAATTTTGTTAAAGGAAGTTCTTTTCCTGCCTTTCCTTTTGTCTTTAAATTTGTATGACCATCAAATTGGGCGCTGTTTAACACAATGCCAATAAAAAAAACCATGACTATCGCTTATTAACTTGCTTTAACCTGCAAATAGACCCTATAATTGCAGCAATTTATACTCTTGAAAGCAACCTAATGGATCCGAAATATATAAACCAGAAACAGAGAAGAAAGTAACCACGGTTCTCATCAAACCCCAGCAAATCTTATAATTAAATTCCTGCTAGTGAAGGATCCTGAGGAATTTACTATTTTATCCCTAATTTGAGGGCATTTTGGTATTTTCCCCAGGATAAATGGGCTGACCCGAACCGGTTGTTACCCAGATTAACAAAAAAACATAGTTGGCGCTATTCAAATTTAAGTGTTTCCACTAATTAAGCCTACTTATTTGCTATTCAAATCATGTTATCTAATAATGATCCTAAAAACTGTTTCATGTCAAACCAATGTTTCTTAAAATACTATGGCAAACAGATCACAATCAACAATAGAATCTGAATTATGCAGAAGGTTTCTTCTTAGAATGGCGTAAATGTGTAGATTGTTGCATCCTCCTGTTTAACAGTGCAATTATAATTTGTTGTTTCGTGTTTAGTAATGGATAAGAATCATACAAACTCAGCATCAACATTTGGAAATTCATCTGGTTAGTTTCGAACAAATCCCCTTATGACTCCATAATCTTTTACGTTTTTACGTATAAGTTTCTTCGTTTTTCTCATGTATACAGGTTCCAAACGTCCACCTTTAACTAACCAATTATCTCCTTCTTCGATGAAACCTGGTATACAATTTTGTTGTCATAGTATATTTTGTTGTTGTTACAGAATGTCATATTTAAACAAGATCTAAATGTGTATAGTTTTGAGAAGACGTATGATGAATCCAATCGATAAGTTTGCAAGTCAATCATCAAATTACACAAGACAAGTACATACCAACTCAGAGAATGTTCCTCCAAATCTACAAATAAATGGTACGATTTAATTCTACATGTTATCTTTTCCAATTTTGGATGCAGTTTAAGATTTTTTTTATTTTCTTCATATGATTAGATTCCATGTATCGCCCGTTGTCTGAATTGGACCAGAATATCTCTCCATCTTTTAGTAGAAGTAGTCATGCAGCAAATCACCCACTCTCTGAACTGGACAAGAATATACCTTCCCATGTTATTAGAAGTCATCGTATCGGAGACCAAAATTTGCTTTATTCAAAGCAGCTTACCTCTGTGCAAAACCAGTCTTCTGGTAAACAGAATGGCAATCAAGCAGGTTAATAGTTCTATTACACAATGCTAATATATCCATTCTCATTACATATTAGTTTGCATTTTAATTTTTTTGTACTTTGACAAAGGTATCACGCAGAATAATCCCATTACATCTACGAAGGGATCACCATGGACTTCACGCCAACTGTCAAATACCTCTTCAGGTTTACAACTAACTTACAACGATAAAAAATTTTGTGTTATTATTATTAACATTTGCACATTTCCTATTGTCATATTCAGGAATAATTCATCAAACTCCTATCTTGAATAAACAAAGAGAACCAATCAAAACACAGCTTCCATTTAACAGTTATTCAGGTATAATCATATTGTCATGTTTAATAATTTTCAATTTATTGTGGTTCTTTCACATATGATGTAATCGTTTGTAACTTATTAAATGGTTAGGAAGCATGCAGCATACGCCTACTACAATTAAAAACAATTCTCCATTGACTTCCCACTATTCAAGTGCAATTTTAACAGGTTCAATTTGAGTTGTATATTATTTTATTTTATTTTATTTTTCAATTGTATGGAACATTTCATTCATTATGTTTTTCTGTATATTTCTGTATAGGTCAAATAAGTGGTAATTCTGTTGTAACTCAATCTCATGGAGGCAATGACAGTATCTTGACACGCTTTAATACATCCGGTACAATTTCATTTTAGTTTAATTGATCTATAACCAAATAACATGTATTTTCTAACCATTTTACACAGGTTCATCAAATGCTAAGAAATGTAATAGTATGATGCCTTTGGTTTCTCCATCAGCTCGGAGGTTGTCCACCGTTATTTTATCAGGTATTTTTTATGGTTTCTTTTTAAAAAAGCAATTAGATACATAACGTCAAATTCTAATAGCATACGTACGTTTTATGTAGATATTTCTTATGACAAGTCTGCCATGCGCAAATCAAGTTGTACGAAATCAACTAGCAGACCTGATACAACAAGTGAAAGAACAACTTTTCAGCTGCCAGCATCGACTATATTACCAAAAAGTAAGACTTTACTACTTTGGCTCTCCAATATCTTGATACAATTTGGTTGTGTAAGATGAATTGATAGATGACACAAATTAAGCCATAAAGTTCACTAAAATAATGTGTTTATATTTTGTTATTTGTATTTAAAGATTTTATGTTATCTAATGTAGTTCCTCAAATTTCAGAGAATGTAAATACTTTTGAACACGGTGAATCTTCTATTTCAAAGAGTAAAAATTTGTTGAAATCTTTCAATGACGTTGCAGAAGATAATGACATTAGTGCTTCAGGTGATTCGAAACATAAAACATGATCAATTTCTACGTTTATCATTACATCAATTTTTACATTTACCTTATTATTTCAACCAGATTCAAATCATTCAGATGACGATGATATACATTGTAAGTTTTTAATCTTATATCTCCTAGGCACATATTACATATTGAACTGTAAATTGTTTATTAGTTCTTATTTTATTATTTCCATATCCAGCAATCCATTCTGAATATTTGAGCGATGATAATGAATATGGAGGTGATGTACCACCAGAAGGTATAAACATGTACTATGTATCTTATTATTTATTTAATGTATTTAAGGTCTAATAATTACTTTTCCATTTTCAGATATGTGGGAAGGGTATATGGATATTGGTGGACCAGATAAAATATGTCCTCAATGTAAAGCAGTCATGTGGAATGCAGAGCGGAATAATAAATCCAACAAATATGCTAATCCAACGTTTTCCATTTGTTGTCGAAATGGTCAGGTTAAACTTCCACCAGAAAGGCAACCACCTCCATTTTTAGCAAATCTTCTTTCTGGAGGCCCCAGAACTTCCCACTATAAGAAACTTATCAGGATTTACAATTCATTGTTTGCATTTACATCTCTTGGCGGCAAAGTTGACAACAAGATAAACAGAGGAAGGGCACCTTACACGTTTGAATTGCAAGGTCAGAATTACCATTTAATAGGAAGCATATGTCCTGTTAATGGTGAAACACCTAAATACTGTCAGCTTTATGTATATGATACGGATAATGAAGTGGAAAACAGAAAAAATGCAGTTCCTGGTAGTGATAGCACGGATCCTTATATTGTGAATGGTCTCTTATTAATGCTCAATGAGCATAATTCATTGGTTCATGGTTTTAGAATGGCACGGGATCGCTTCAAGAACAATGAACCTGAAGAACTCACGCTTACTTTATTATCAAGTTCCTCTGCATCTGGTAGACCAAATAATGTTGGACCTTCCAACGAGGTTGGAGCATTGATTGTTGGAGATCTTGAAAATTCTGCTGGTTGGAGAGATATAATTGTCATGAAAAAAAATAAAAAGCTTAAGAGGATTTACGAGACCAACCGACATTTTATGCAGTTGCAGTATCCATTGATCTTTCCATTTGGTGATGATGGCTTTCATCCTGAAATCAAATTACAGCCTAAGCAGGGTGGACGTCCAGTTCAGGTACTTTATCCTGATGATGAATCAGATGAAACAAAACACCGGTTATTTGTCTCGCTACGTGAATATTATGCATATAAGCTAATGATAAGGCCCTCTGAAGGTACAAATAAATTTTAAGCTAATATTAGTTATAATTTATATAGTGCTATGATGGTTATGAACCTAATAAAGGCTACTTATTGGATTCTATTTTCAGCACTAACTCCCCATCTTTGTGGGAGGCTATGGCAACAATACATTGTTGATGCTTTTACCGCAGTTGAGCAGTATAGGCTTGATTGGGTGAAAACTCATCAGACAACAATACGTGCGGACTTATATAGTTCCATACGTGATTCATTGCGTAAGGGTGATACAGATCCATCACATATTGGAAAGAATATTATTCTTCCAGCTACATTTACAGGATCAAAACGGTATATGTCCCAATATTTTAAAGATTCCCTTGCAATATGCCGTTCAATTGGCCATCCTTCATTATTTCTGACAATGACCTGCAATACCAAGTGGCCCGAAATACAACGCATGCTTGAACATCTGCCAGGTGTTGATGTAGCTGATGCTCCTGATGTTGTCGCAAGGGTATTTAAAATGAAAGTAGACCAGTTAGTGGATTTAATAAAAAATAAGAATTACTTTGGTAGATGCATTGGAGGTATGCTTTACAAAAGTGTTTTTTCTTCTTAATATCTTTTGCATACAAAAATGTATTGTATCAATCAATTTGTTTTACTTTTTGGAACAGTCATGTACGTAATTGAATTTCAGAAGCGTGGTTTGCCCCACACACATATGTTGGTTTGGTTGCACCCAGACGATCGTCCAAAAAATATAGAGGACATTGATAAGTTAGTTTCTGCTGAAATTCCTGACAAAGACTCTGATCCAATTTGTTACAATGCTGTCAAAAATTACATGGTTCATGGTCCATGTGGAAAGGACTTTTCCTATTCACCGTGCATGGCAAATGGGAAATGCATCCGTCATTTTCCCAAGAGGTACATAATTAATTTTAGGCATTTTAATTTTTTTTGGCACATATATTCCATTTGTCATTCCAAGATCATATTATGATTTGAACAATAATACATTTAAATGTGCAGGTACAATGGCCACACGTTCTTTGATGATAGTGGATTTCCAGTTTATCGAAGAAGGAAGATGAACAGAAGTGTTGTTAAAAATGGAAATTCTCTTGACAATCAATTTGTTGTTCCGTACAACAGAGATTTATTGGTTAGATTCCAATGTCATATCAATTTGGAGATTTGCAATAATTCACGATCATTGAAATACTTATTCAAGTATTGTCTGAAAGGCCACGACAATGCCACAATGTTGTTACAGCGAAAAAAAGGGAACAATGCATCTAATGTAAACAATGGTAAAGGTAAGACTGTAGACGAGGTTAAACACTATCTTGATGGACGTTATGTTTGTGCTTCTGAGGCTGCATGGAGGATCCTAGGTTATGACATTCATTACCGATATCCATCTGTTGAGCGACTACCCGTTCATGTTCCCGGAGGGAAGAGCGTAAGCTTTAAAGTGAATACCAAAAACTTGGAACAGATTGCAAGTGAAGCAAATTCTAGAAAGAGTAAACTAGAAGCTTGGTTCATTGCCAACAAAACAATTCCAAGTGCTCGAGAGTATACTTATCAGGAATTTCCAAAAGGGTTTACATGGCAGCCACGTTCATGCAAGTGGAAAGAAAGACAGCGTGGTATGGTTGTTGGCAGGTTATCCGAGGTCCATGCATCAAGTGGTGATGCATTTTATCTTCGTATGCTTCTTATGCGAAATAAAGGTGCTACATCTTTTACTGATTTATGTACCATTGATGGTAAAGTTTACCAAACATTCAAAGAATCATGTGATGCCCTTGGGCTGCTTAAAGATGACAAACAGTGGGATGACGCACTACGTGAAAATGCACAAACCGCATTGCCTGGACAACTTAGAGCAATGTTTGTGCATATATTGACCAACTGTCCAGTAGCAGATCCAAGAAAATTGTGGAAACAACATTGGTCAAGTTTGTCCGAAGATATTTTGTATTCAAAGCGGAAAAAAACTGGGAACCAGGCTCTCACTTTAACTGATGATGAATTAGAGAATTATGCTCTTGCAGGTATTTCCAATCATATTTGCATATTTACCATTAATACTTATGTTCATCTATAAAAAAAAATTATTCGTCCTACTACAAAAATAATAGTAATACAAGTGTTATAAAAGTGCAAGTAATATTTCCATCTATTAAGGTATTTTAATTTATCTTTTTTTTACAGAGGTTGAAAAGTTATTGAACGAGGTTGGTAAATCTTTGAGAGACTATGCAACAATGCCATTTCCAGATGAAGCTTTCATGCAGCATTCGTGTAATCGTTTAATTGAGGAAGAAACTTCTTATGATAAGGATGATATGAAATCACAGCATGACAAACTACATTCAAACCTCAACAGTGAACAACTTGAAGTCTATAACTCCATTATTTCTTCGGTTAGCAGCCTATATGGAGGTATGTTTTTTGTTTATGGAAGCGGCGGGTGTGGCAAGACATATCTCTGGAAAACTCTATGTTGTCGTTTGCGGAGTGAAGGTAAAATAGTCTTACCTGTTGCATCTTCCGGTATTGCTGCTGTTCTACTACCTGGTGGTAGGACTGCCCATTCTAGATTCCAGATTCCCATTAAATTGGATCAATATTCTGTAGCCAACATAAAGCATGGTAGTGACATTGCCGAGTTAATCAAGCAGACAAATCTGGTCATTTGGGATGAAGCTCCAATGCAGCATCGTCACGGTTTTGAATCTGTTGACCGTTCTTTTAGAGACATAATGTCAGCCGTTGATCCAAAGAGAAAGAAGCTTCCATTTGGCGGTATCACTATTGTGTTTGGTGGCGATTTCCGTCAGATTCTTCCAGTAATTCCAAAAGCATCAAGGAGTGAAGTTGTCAATGCTTCACTGAACCAGTCCCGTTTGTGGGATTCCTGTAGAGTATTTCTCCTTCGGAAAAACATGCGTTTAGGTTCTGGTAATTCCGATGCTCAGAATAAAAAAATTGCTGAATTTAGTAAGTGGGTTCTGGATGTTGGTGATGGAAAGATAGAAAATATCCATCCTAAAGAATCTCATTCGAACCCTGAGATTCTAATTCCAAGGGAATATCTAATAGAAGATTACATCAGTTCTGTAAAGAGTATCATTGATGTCACTTATCCAGATTTTTCCAAGAACATGAATTCTCAAACGTACTTGAGAGAAAGAGCAATCCTTACTCCTACAAATGCTATTGTTGACGACATCAATTCTCATTTATTGGAGCTTATTCCAGGTACATCACACTCATACTTAAGCCAAGATTCAATAGATGATGTATATGGAGATGTTGAAGATGAGTATGAGTCCTCTTTTCCAATTGAATACTTGAATTCAATTAATATGCCATGTCTTCCAAAACATGAACTGAAGCTCAAAGTTGGAGCTGTGGTCATGTTGATGAGAAATCTCAACCAAATTACCGGGCTTTGTAATGGTACTAGGATGGTCCTCACCAAATGTTTGAAGAATAGTGTTGAGTGTGAAATTTTAACAGGATCTCATGTTGGTACTAGACATCTAATTCCAAGAATTGAGATGCAACCTACGGACACAAAATGGCCATTTGTTTTCAACAGAATACAATTTCCGTTGCAGATATGTTATGCCATGACGATTAACAAAAGCCAAGGTCAGTCATTGGATAGAGTTGGTTTATTTCTGCCACGTCCTGTCTTTTCTCACGGTCAATTTTATGTTGCTGTGTCAAGAGTAACTTCACCAGATGGACTTCACATTCTCATTGAGGGGGATTCTGGAAGATCAAATCATTTTACAGCAAATGTTGTTTTTGACGAGGTCTTCTACAATCTACCAGTTGTTCCTGATTAGGAATTTAACCTTTCTTTTGGTTAAATTTTCACTAATAAAGACATGTAGCAATGAATTTTAAATTTCTCCATGATGAATATTATGGTTTTTACTAATATAAGGCGATTGCTGTACATATTAATTTGTTCTCCAATTTACTTATTAGTTCCTTGCAATATAATTTTCATCTTTTCTTGAAGAATGTAGCCATGCTCAGTCCTCAGAAATATTTAAACTTTACATTTTTCATGGATTCTGATCCAGCATGTCGAAATATTTAGTTGAATCAGATCCCATCTCATCACATTTGGATTTGAGTTATGCAGAAAAACTAATAAGAAAACAAACTGATTACATAGAAACACAACATTAATGGTTAGACTACTACAAATTGAACTACTACAATATACTATCAGTTTATTGTTTAGGGTTGGATGCTATGTTGGGTAATGACATGTAAAAATTGGATAAAAAATTAGTTAATAAGCAAGCGTGATAATCCCACATTTGTTCAAGTTAATCTGTTAGATAGACGATTGTCGAGAACATTGAAGTAGTACTATGAAGACGCTGGCAAAATTATAGAAAATGATAATCTGTTCTACTTAGTACGTTGTTTTTATTCTTTGCCAAAATGATGGAAATTAATCCAGCAATAGAATAAGAAAACTACTGCTATATAACTAAGTAGTTACACATTGCGAAATACCAAATAACATAGATGCATTATCCAAGTATCTGAACTCTTATATGAGTTTTAAACATTATCGCAATAATGTCATAAAAGTTATGAATAGCTTATAATAGTTACTAAGTACTAAATCCTCTTAATACACCCAAAAATATTCCATGAGGAACTTATTTCAACAATTTAAATGTCATTTAACTACGTCCGGGAAACTCAATATCGAATACCAATCCTCCTTCAGCTTCCAACAGATTGAACACCAAAGTTTCATTTTTCTTCACCTTTTTGTCTCTTGCAAACTTATTCCAGCCTCCTGAAAACCTTGCAAGGCCATTGGAGTATACCACTCCAATATCCCAAACTTGATCTGCACTTCTAAGGCTAACATGCTCACCAGCTATCCATTTGCGATTTTCTGGATTGACATATCCTGGGATATACTGCACACAACAAAATAATCTTAATAAGCAGAAATACTACAATACTATCTTGATAACTATCAAAATTGTATTGTAAAAATTAGATTTATTAAGATAGCTGATCATACCGGTCCATGTGATGTGTTATCAACATTACATTTTGTCATGATTGCAGAAAAGCCTATTGCTTGATCATTCATTTCAATGCCAACCACTGCATTTCCATCATTGTTTTCCAATTCTGGTTCGTTCATTTCAGCATCATATATCAAATTTGCAGTAGGCTCTTCCAAGACAGTAACACCATTATTGCTATATTCTACTATTCCTGCTTCTATTTCCCAAAAATGTGAACAATTAAAAAATATGGAAATTTAGATTTACAAGTAAATGTATTAAAAATCACAGAATGTTTCAAATAAAGAAAATATGTACCAATAAGAATATAAATCATATACCTGTCACATTAGGATTTGCATCAACATACTTTTCAACTTTTCCATTATCAAAAATGATAATTTCAAACTTTCCTACACCACAGTAAGTGAACAGCAATAAATCATTCTCTTCAAGAGAATTCAAGCCAAACATATCAGACAGTCCTATAAGTTGCCTTTCTTCATTCAAGTAACGACCATGGAACACTGATCCATTTGACAAACAAATTGAAACACTGTCCGGAATATTTTTTCCAAACATTCTGCAGAATCTTGCCGGGATTACCTATAAAACATTATTATGATTAACAATCTGATTCTTATTTTAAATGATTAGCAATACATTTAAAATTACACTAACAGTATTCAAGATTTGTGCATAAATTGGTAACTTACTATTTCTCCAAAATCAAAAGCAGATTCTTCAGCAGTTAAAACAAATTTCCATCCCACTCCATTGATATTGTCTAAAAAATTATGAGTAAAAAGTAACGAAATAGTTAACCACTTCATTATAAAGCAATATAGCATACCAATATAACATCAACATATACTATTTAATAATCGAATTTGTAACTTACCTTGATCATACACGGTGGCCCGTGGTATAGTTCTGAACTGAAAATAATCCACTTCACAGAAATCTTCTTTTAATACAAATACCAGAAAATTTCCATTACCCTCATAATAGTATATCATAGTGGAACCAAAAAGTCTCATGCATTCTTTAATCATTGCAGAAATAGGATATAATGATTTTTCACTCTTTTTGAAATGTAGATGAAAATCCCGTCCATTGGGCAATCTGAGTCTGATATTATGCGGTAGATCATCTCCATACTCCATAATGAATCTCTCTGGTAATCTCTGATAAAATTATATAGTAATTAATTTTTGTAAACAGGAGCTAAACATATAAAGATTACGTACATGATAAATTTTTTTATTGAAACACATACCAGGTTTTTGCTTTTCGTTGTTTCACGTTCTATAACTATGACAAATAACGGGTATCTTCCATTGAATAAGTTCACCTATAAAACACGTTTATTTATTTTGCAAACACATAAGTAAATCCACATTTATGTAACTTATTTTGAGACAAAATTAAAAATAGGAATATTGATCCAATTTAATGCATTCAAGAAACTAGAATGCCATGATAACATTATCCGAATCAATATGATCTCCTTTAGTTATATTATAATAATATAATAGTTAAACTGGAATTAACTATACACTTACGCTTTTCATGGCATTCTTGGAAACTTTGGTTTCCTCAACAGTTTCTTCTTCTTTACCACTATCTCCATCCATGTCTTCATCCATATCTGAACATTGTTTACACAATATAAAAGATGTTGTAATTACAAACTAGCATCGACAAACCAAGCTACATACTTTCTCAAGTCAACTTTTTACACATTTGACAGCAAGTTTACTAACCTGATTCAGAGTTCCATTTAATGCTCCAAAGCCAATTTGCTTGGCTATAATCTGAATTCTCAACAGAGCGATTTTCATACTCTATCTCTGTACCATCGATTTGGTAAATCCTTGCAAACAAGACATTATTTTCCTTTATTGTGAACACAATAGTCTCTTTTTTTTGCAGATTGAACCTTTGGATCATTTTCTCAAGCTGTGACAAATAGCCACCAGTAGAGTTGTACAAAACAGGACACCTTTCACCAAAGATTTCAAGTTGATTTATACAACCAAGCTTTTCTTTGTATTTATCCTTTATCGTTTTTGGTACAAACTGTTATATATTACATATACATAATTAAATCAGAATAAATAAATTTTGAAGAATGCATAATATACGTTTTTCTTCTAAATACTCATTATTGATGAGAATAGAAGAAAGAATAATAAAACTAGAACAGATCATACCATTACGCTTTCCTCCAAGCAATGCTGAGAGACAACTTTTAGAAATGATCTCTCAAAAACACCAATTTTTTCTGTTTTTTCGAGTTAAAATAAAATTTTAGATTTTAAAATGTATATATACTTGCATAAAAAATGCTTAAAGACTATCGTTTAAAAATTACCTCGACCATCATCAATGATTTGTTCCTTTCCTTTAAACATGCAAACATTTACAGTGTACATTCCTGATGAAGGAATTCTAAACAGAACCAGTGTATCCCCAACTTCCAGCTTAATCTCCTCTACAAAGGCAAACCACTGTTTACCAAGCACACATGTATTTTCGATCCATTGAACATCAATTTCCCATGTTTTTTCTGTAAAACGCAGATAAACCTTTCCACCATCTTCCCAATCTTTGTAAAGTTTATCAAACTCCTTGCTCAGACTCTGTAATTAAATGATATAAGTTCAATTTTTATTCTAAGTAGAAAGCGCTGTTTATAAATTAAAACCAAAGAAACAGAACTTACCAGAAATGGAAGTCTTCCATCGATATGCAAATTGGTTATCTTCATCTCAAAATAGTTCACGAAATTCATAAAAGCATTAAAGGACCATATTGCAGCAGATTTTTGATAGTTCAGTGAAAAACCATCAAAAATATAATCTTTCTTCTTCCATCTTTGACATTTTTTACTATTAAGAAATTTCGATGGAGACATCTTTCTATAGTTGGTCTCAATTGCCGTGTTTTTAAATATTTTAACATGAAATTGATCTTCTCCATAGTAATCAAACTGAACAGCACCATACATTTTGATTTCGTAATACTTCATAAATCTTTGCATCCCATAGATTTTCTTCAGTTTCCTATCATATTTTCCTTTCCACTCGATCAAGTTGCATTTAAACTTTAAACGTGAAGGAATTACACTCCCAAATTCATCGTGAAAGCTTTTTGGAATTCTCTACAACAATGTTATAATAGTGAAAAAATTAATAAAGTCACAAATGAGGAATGCAAGTATATTACCACATCACATCGAAGACTTATATATATTATACATGTTACTTTAAATTTTTTTAAACAATAATTCATACTTACAAAGCTTCCAAAAGATTCAATTTCGTTGTTTGCAGATAGAAAACTGGATAAAACCAATCTTTGTTCTGTGAAAAAAAACATATTATCATGTATTCAACCAGTACCTCTACTATGTTATAAGTAGTAAAAAGCAAATTACCACTATGAGTAACCAACTTTGATCTCCTTTGTGACATTATTTTCCTGCATTCAAATATTTTAAATGTCAATTAGAATTGTTTTACTAAACTTAATACTACTGTTAAAATCTATAAAGAAAAATACTTATACTTCATGCATTCAGTTGTTACCAAGATAATAATATCCTAAAAACAAGAAGATGCATAATCAGTTACCGATTTCCAGATATAAACATTTAACTATGAATATGGTGTATATGAAGAAGCTCATATAGATTTGAATACAAAAAAGGAAAACACATGACATACTTTTAATCAAGTTCAGATATGCTTTGATCATACAAAGATTGATAAATTTGATAGCTAATTTCACTGTAAACTAAGCATCGAAATACCTTTACTGAGGTAACCTGTTAGAAGACGATGATGAATGAATTTCAGATTGAACCAAAACCCTTCAATTTTATCCTTCTCGCCGGCATGCAAAACAAAGTCCTGGTCTGTTTTGCTTTCCCCTTTTAGCTATCCTCTTTTTAGGCAAATTTATGTATATCCTATATTTAAGACTATATTTAAGAGGTCTTTCAATATTGTCTGCACAGTAAATATTTTTAATACAAAACACAAATTCCTAGGCATGTCAATTCTTTTTTGTTAGAATTTTTTTAATCTTACTTTTTTGTAAGAACTGATTTTATTTTATTAGTAGAACCCGTGCAATTAACGAAATTTTTAATAATTTTTTATTTTTATTTAAACGAATAAAGATATGCAAAAATTTAATCATATAAATAGGGAAAAAATTAACCTGGTGGGTAGTCTAAATCATTGATAATTATTTCCTTAATATTTTTAAATGTTATAATATTTTCAGGTAAAACACTACATCTAACCGGTTGTATCTGGTAGCAATATGTTGTAGATGCATTTATTGCAGTTGGTGAATACCTACTATATTCACCAACTATATTCGTTTAATAGAAACAGCAAAAAACTAAATATTGAATTGATACTCCTTAGAAAAATAGGCAATTTTTTATAAATATATTTTTTAATAAACCGTCTAATACCGATTAATATTTCTTATGACCGCATAGGCGTCGCCTATTAATAAAGTGCAAAATGTTCAATTTTTGTATATTTAAAAAAAAAGTTTTTTATTAATTTTCTGAATGAGAATGTATTTTTCCTGCGAAATAGGTTTATAATATTTTTAAATATCTACGGTCACAAAATTTATTGAAATTTTTTTCGTTAAATTTGATCTAAATGTCTTCATTTTTTTTAACCACAACAATTTGTATGTTGGAGAAAAAAGAGTATCAAACTCATATTAATGGTCCATGAAGACTGATTAAGCTAAATGGCCTATTGGTTTCTTGGTCATATTTGAAATTGGTTGTTTGCACTTTAGAATATTTATTTTGAGATAAGCTATTTGATGAAGTATGTATAAAAAAGTTTTGTGTACCTAGATTGGCAAACGATAAAAAGTTTTAGACCAGTTTAGGATCATCATAGTAGCATATATTTTGGATATTTGATTTTTTTTAAAATTTTTTGTTATTTAGATTTTGTGTTTGTTTGCTTTTGATATCTCCGAATTATAAATTTTCATAATTATTCAAAAAAATACCTTATGATTTAGTAGACGTAAATGAAGGCATTCATACATGTTGTAACTTATCTTCACAAATAAATTTTTTAATAATTTATTATTTTTATTTATAATGATTACTTATTAATAAACGAATAAAGATATGCAAAAATTTAATCATATAAATAGGGAAAAAATTAACCTGGTGCGTAGTCTAAATCATTGATAATTATTTCCATAATATTTTTAAATGTTATAATATTTTCAGGTAAAACACTACATCTAACCGGTTGTATCTGGTAGCAATATGTTGTAGATGCATTTATTGCAGCTGGTGAATACCTACTATATTCACCAACTATATTCGTTTAATAGAAACAGCAAAAAACTAAATATTGAATTGATACTCCTTAGAAAAATAGGCAATTTTTTATAAATATATTTTTTTAATAAACCGTCTAATACCGATTAATATTGCTTATGACCGAATAGGCGTCGCCTATTAATAAATTGCAAAATGTTCAATTTTTGTATATTTAAAAAAAAATTATTAATTTTTTGAATGAGAATGTATTTTTCCTGCGAAATAGGTTTATAATATTTTTAAATATCTACGGTCACAAAATTTATTGAAATTTTTTTCGTTAAATTTGATCTAAATGTCTTCATTATTTTTAACCACAACAATTTGTATGTTGGAGAAAAAAGAGTATCAAACTCATATTAATGGTCCATGAAGACTGATTAAGCTAAATGGCCTATTGGTTTCTTGGTCATATTTGAAATTGGTTGTTTGCACTTTAGAATATTTATTTTGAGATAAGCTATTTGATGAAGTATGTATAAAAAAGTTTTATGTACCTAGATTGGCAAACGATAAAAAGTTTTAGACAGTTTAGGATCATCATAGTAGCATATATTTTGGATATTTGATTTTTTTTAAAATTTTTTGTTATTTAGATTTTGTGTTTGTTTGCTTTTGATATCTCCGAATTATAAATTTTCATAATTATTCAAAAAAATACCTTATGATTTAGTAGACGTAAATGAAGGCATTCATACATGTTGTAACTTATCTTCACAAATAAATTTTTTAATAATTTATTATTTTTATTTATAATGATTACTTATTAATAAACGAATAAAGATATGCAAAAATTTAATCATATAAATAGGGAAAAAATTAACCTGGTGCGTAGTCTAAATCATTGATAATTATTTCCATAATATTTTTAAATGTTATAATATTTTCAGGTAAAACACTACATCTAACCGGTTGTATCTGGTAGCAATATGTTGTAGATGCATTTATTGCAGTTGGTGAATACCTACTATATTCACCAACTATATTCCTTTAATAGAAACAGCAAAAAACTAAATATTGAATTGATACTCCTTAGAAAAATAGGCAATTTTTTAAAAAAATAAATTTTTAATAAATCGTATAATACCGATTAATATTGCTTATGACCGCATAGGCGTCGCCTATTAATAAAGTGCAAAATGTTCAATTTTTGTATATTTAAAAAAAAAGTTTTTTTATTAATTTTCTGAATGAGAATGTATTTTTCCTGCGAAATAGGTTTATAATATTTTTAAATATCTACCTCACAAAATTTATTGAAATTTTTTTCGTTAAATTTGATCTAAATGTCTTCATTTTTTTTAACCACAACAATTTGTATGTTGGAGAAAAAAGAGTATCAAACTCATATTAATGGTCCATGAAGACTGATTAAGCTAAATGGCCTATTGGTTTCTTGGTCATATTTGAAATTGGTCGTTTGCACTTTAGAATATTTATTTTGAGATAAGCTATTTGATGAAGTATGTATAAAAAAGTTTTATGTACCTAGATTGGCAAACGATAAAAAGTTTTTGACCAGTTTAGGATCATCATAGTAGCATTTTTTTTGGATATTTGATTTTTTTTTGGATATTTGATTTTTTTTTGAATTTTTTGTTATTTAGATTTTGTGTTTGTTTGCTTTTGATATCTCCGAATTATAAATTTTCATAATTATTGAAAAAAATACCTTATGATTTAGTAGACGTAAATGAAGGAATTCATACATGTTGTAACTTATCTTCACAAATAAATTTTTTAATAATTTATTATTTTTATTTATAATGATTACTTATTAATAAACGAATAAAGATATGCAAAAATTTAATCATATAATTAGGAAAAAAATTATTCTGGTACTTAGTATAAATAGTTAATATTTTCATAATATTTTTAGATGTTATAATATTTTCAGGTAAAACACTACATCTAAGCGGTTGTTTCCGGTAGCAATATGTTGTAGATGCATTTTTTGCAGTTGGTGAATACCTACTATATTCACCAACTATATTCGTTTAATAGAAACAGCAAAAAACTAAATATTGAATTGATACTCCTTAGAAAAATAGGCAATTTTTTATAAAAATATATTTTTAATAAATCGTATGATACCGATTAATATTGCTTATGACCGCATAGGCGTCGCCTATTAATAAAGTGCAAAATGTTCAATTTTTGTATATTTAAAAAAAAGTTTTTTATTAATTTTCTGAATGAGAATGTATTTTTCCTGCGAAATAGGTTTATAATATTTTTAAATATCTACC
This sequence comes from Kitagawia praeruptora, assembly GCA_037693485.1. Classification (NCBI taxonomy): domain Eukaryota; kingdom Viridiplantae; phylum Streptophyta; class Magnoliopsida; order Apiales; family Apiaceae; genus Kitagawia; species Kitagawia praeruptora. The sequence goes on from CM075349.1 coordinate 2,273,332, forward strand.
TCACAAAATTTATTGAAATTTTTTTCGTTAAATTTGATCTAAATGTCTTCATTTTTTTTAACCACAACAATTTGTATGTTGGAGAAAAAAGAGTATCAAATTCATATTAATGGTCCATGAAGACTGATTAAGCTAAATGGCCTATTGGTTTCTTGGTCATATTTGAAATTGGTCGTTTGCACTTTAGAATATTTATTTTGAGAAAAGCTATTTGATGAAGTATGTATAAAAAAGTTTTATGTACCTAGATTGGCAAACGATAAAAAGTTTTTGACCAGTTTAGGATCATCATAGTAGCATTTTTTTTTGGATATTTGATTTTTTTTTGAATTTTTTGTTATTTAGATTTTGTGTTTGTTTGCTTTTGATATCTCCGAATTATAAATTTTCATAATTATTGAAAAAAATACCTTATGATTTAGTAGACGTAAATGAAGGAATTCATACATGTTGTAACTTATCTTCACAAATAAATTTTTTAATAATTTATTATTTTTATTTATAATGATTACTTATTAATAAACGAATAAAGATATGCAAAAATTTAATCATATAATTAGGAAAAAAATTATTCTGGTACTTAGTATAAATCGTTAATATTTTCATAATATTTTTAGATGTTATAATATTTTTAGGTAAAACACTACATCTAAGCGGTTGTTTCCGGTAGCAATATGTTGTAGATGCATTTTTTGTAGTTTTTAATATAGACTATATTGGTTTAATAGAAACAGCAAAAATCTAAATATTGAATTAATATTGCTTAAAAAAATAGGAAATTTTTTGTAAAAATCTATTAATAAAGTGCAAAATATTCCATTTTTGTATATTTTAAAAGAAGTTTTTTACTAATTTTCTGAATGAGAATGTATTTTTCCTGCGAAATAAGTTTATAATATTTTTAAATATCTACAGTCACAAAATTTATTTTAATTTTTTTTTTGGTACATGTAATCTAAATGACTTCATTTTTTTTAACCACAACATTTTTTATGTTGGAGGAAAAAGAGTACCAAGCTCATATCAATGGTCCATGAAGAATGATTAAGATAAATGGCATATTGGTTTTTTGATCATATTTGAAATTGGTGGTTTGCACTTTAGAATACTACATTATCTATGTCCATCTAGAGCCATGATCTAAGTTTGAAGTAGAAGTCAATTTGATGATGCATCATCAGTTTACAGCAGCATTATATTAGCCTTAACCTTAACCTTAACCTTGGTCGAAGTAGCTGTAAGATGATTGTAGCTGCTAGATGACTTGATTGACTAAATTCAATCTGATACCACATCAACAACTTTTATTCCAACTACTCTAATGCTCCTCTTTCCTTGCATTTCGATCTCAAAATCACACCTGATCATCCTGTAATACAGCTATACATAAGGTTTTTACCTGATTATCCTGTGATCTCTTATCAAACTGTATCAAATACATGAACATTGAAATTATTTCACAACATAACAGTGACAACTATAGCCTATTTATAAATGCAAATGTTCTAATCTTCTGTTTAAGAAACAGATTGATAAGATTGTTATCAACTTCAACAATAAAACCAATCTGTGCACCATCTTCTTCTAAAGTAAAAACTAAGACATCAAATTTTTCCAACTTATTAATTCTCATAGATTCATTCCACTTTGCCGAAAACCTTGCCCTGCTAATGCTCAATACCGTGCCAACAATGCAGCTTTATGTTTCTATCTTTTCCAAAAACCTTGCCCTGCTAATGCTCAATACTATGCCGAAAATTGGGGATTTTTTAATGTGTCATACTAATAAAAAGGAGGATTATTTTTATTTAACCATATACATTCCACTTTTCGTCACAGTATACATCTCAGTGATACATTTATTCCTGTCTTCCAGTTTCGTTACCTAGCTTTAATCTATAATGAATGCTAACTTGCTGGGAAGGAAGGACAACACATGTTAATCGTGCAATTTTGTAACGTTTTGGTTTTTTGATCATATTTGAAATTGGTGGTTTGCACTTTAGAATACTACATTATCTATGTCCATCTAAAGCCATGATCTAAGTTTGAAGTAGAAGTCAATTTGATGATGTATCATCAGTTTACAGCAGCAGTATTTTAGCCTTAACCTTAACCTTGGTCGAAGTAGCTGTAAGATGATTGTAGCTGCTAGATGACTTGATTGACTAAATTCAATCAGATACCACATCAACAACTTTTATTCCAACTACTCTAATGCTCCTCTTTCCTTGCATTTCGATCTCAAAATCACACCTGATCATCCTGTAATACAGCTATACATAAGCTTTTTACCTGGTTATCCTGTGATCTCTTATCAAACTGTATCAAATACATGAACATTGAAATTATTTCACAACTTAACAGTGACAACTATAGCCTATTTATAAATTCAAATGTTATAATCTTCTGTTTAAGAAACAGATTGATAAGATTGTTATCAACTGCAACAATAAAAGCAATCTGTGCACCATCTTCTTCTAAAGTAAAAACTAAGACATCAATTTTGTCGAACTTATTAATTCTCATAGATTCATTCCACTTTGCCGAAAACCTTGCCCTGCTAATGCTCAATACCGTGCCAACAATGCAGCTTTATGTTTCTATCTTTTCCAAAAACCTTGCCATGCTAATGCTCAATACTATGCCGAAAATTGGGGATTTTTTAATGTGTCATACTAATAAAAAGGAGGATTATTTTTATTTAACCATATACATTCCACTTTTCGTCACACTATACATCTCAGTGATACATTTTTTCCTGTCTTCCAGTTTCGTTACCTAGCTTTAATCTATAATGAATGCTAACTTGCTGGGAAGGAAGGACAACACATGTTAATCCTGCAATTTTGTAACGTTTTGCTCTGGTCATAGATACCACATTTTATATTTAATTTCAGCTGGAATCACAGGGCAATTGGTATTGGCTTCACTGGAAATGTTGTCCCAGTAAAATGCAAGTGTTCAATGTTTCTTTATGAATCGACTAAGGTGTGCAAAAACACCAGTTTTGACCAGTAAACCAATATGGGAAAAGTAATGCCAGAAAACCCGTTGTGTCATAGAAGATCAACGTAAAATGAAACAGTTAATAACATTAAACCAGCACTAAAAGATCCTCTCTGTTCATCTCTGTTTAGACATACTAATAATCAAGGGCATACTAATAATAACCTTATTCCCATAGCATATCTTAAAGTTTTATATAGCAGCATGCAAATCACCAGAAAAACAAACATGTTTTGACACATTCATATTATAAAAAATAAAGAACTAATCCTCAACAACTTCTACATCAAAAGTCACTCCATCTCCTTGCAAGCTAAATCGAAGTATGTCATTCTCATTTAAGCCATTCTGTCGCACAAATACACTCCATCCAGCAGAAAACCTTTTACGGCCATTTGTGACATTAATCCCAATTTGCCATTGTAGTCCATTTCTTCTGAAGTAAACAATTTGTCCAGAATTCCAATTGCTTATAAATGCCTCAAGTTCCGTTCTAATGTACTGCAATTTTTATTTTTTTCATTACTAATGGTTATAAAAATATACCAGCTTATCTATTGTCAATAATTATATATATTACACTTAATTAAATCTTACCACGCCATGGCAATGGGTATCGACATTAGACTTTGAAAGAGTTGCTTGAAATTCTCCTAAAATGAGATCACCAGCTTCCTCAATACCATCTTCACTTTCAGATTCTTCATTATTATCATTAAATTCACCCATACTCATTATACTTTCTTCACCATCACTAACAATATCATTAGTTCCTTCCAATATCTCAATGGAAATCCGACTTTCAGCATCTTCTCCTTTTTTCACTGTCATCAATACAAAATGTTCCAACATTAATGGTTATATTAGTAAACCGTAAAAGGTATCACTTACATATATAAATACTGTACTTTAGTGGAAATACCAGAATATGACTTATCCCATGTATCATTCATGAACCAATGACCCGGATTGATAATATGTGTTTCACATTCACTTTGATATTCAACTTCGAGTCCATCCCTTCGATAAATTCGCATGTTAACCTCATGATTATCATTCGTTGTCAGAAAAACGGTATCATTCCTTTTGAGATCATATTTCTCTAAAATCATCTCAATATTTTTTAAAGCCTTGGTAATTGTATTGTATGATACTGTAAAAGTGGATTTACCACAATGTATTGTATCAACTTTTGATACAATATCACAATAAAATTTCCGGACAAGAATTGGAGGAACCTGTCACATTATTTTTTATTAACATATGTTAATGACATTTGCATCACTACTATTTTACAAAGTAAAAAACTATATACGGTAAAAAAAAGAAATATAAATTTATAAGTTAACTTACAATCTCTTTATGATGCAATGTATGCAAATTTAGGACATGAAAAAATGAAACAGGACGACTTCGTATTCCTGTTGAAAAAAATTAAAATTAAATAATAATTACAAATATAGCGAATAAATCATGATTTTCATAATATAAAGTTAATATTTTTTTACACAATAAAAAAATATACCTGATCTCAAAGCATGTCTGTTAATCTCATCACTTTTGAACAAGCACACTTGCACCATATCCTCTAATTGTTCGAATACTGCGTTAAAAATAAGAATGTCCTTCTTTTCGATTCCACAATCTTTCACAAAATCAGTCCATCCATTTCCAAGATAATGATCATCGCCAGAAATTTCAATACTTACTTCCCAATATTTTATCAGGAAATGTAACTTTATGATATCACCATTTTTCCACTTGCTATATAAATCGGATAATTGTTTTGGTAACATCTGTTTGATTAAAACAAGTTATTAAAAAATGGAAAATCAGTTCAAACAAAATACATCTTTGAAATAAATGCATTAATCATATACTCACCATCTTATTCATCCCTGCATCAAAATAAAGTTCATCCATGTTTAATTCGTAGTAACGTAAATCTCTTCCATAGGCACTACTAAAGAAAAGCGACCTTGCCTTCTCATCTTCTAATTTATCAAGGCCAAGGATATACTCATTCAAGTTTATTTCAGATTTTGGATTCTGAGTTCTAACCCAAAGACATCTGTATTGATAAACTTCTAACCCGTACGAATTATATATTTGAATATTAAAATCGCCATCCCCGATATAATCCACAAGTAGAGTATACATTTGTTTTACTTTATGAGCCTTCATAAATTCCTCCAATCCCATAAGTTTTCCTCTCTCACTATCGTATAGGCATTTCCACATGATACCTCCCTTGCATATTACCTTAATATCTTGAGGAATGCTCTCTCCAAATTCCTCTACAAATGGTTCAGGTACTCTCTGACAATCAAATGCACTAATTTTCAGGAATTGTATGTTATTTGCACATGCTATACAAAATTTAACTATGTACTTTTAAGACATACCAGTGTACCAAATGAGTTGTAGTCTGAAATTCCTGCAACAAAACTCCTCCTAACTGGTTTGTTTTCTAAATATGCAAATTTATCAAAAGACACATATATGAGAAATTAACAACATTTATACAACTAAATTTTGAATAATAGCATCTACAATAAAAAAGAGATTATACCTATTTCTGACGTTAATAGTTGAACTTGCTGTAGAACAAAAAGAGTCAGGTTATTTAGTTACAAATGTATGTAAATGTATCATAATTGTAAGTAATGTTAATCATCGATTGATTGAAAAGAATGCACGTAACATGCTTACCGGATTCATATTGCTGTGCAAAGAACTACTCTTATGGAACATAAAGAGATGGAAAAGTTTGCAATTTTTTCTGATGTATACTTATACCAGGAAGCATATACTATATATATATATACTATAAAATCCTCAAAACCATACAAAGATTGCTAGATATATATATATATATATGAGTACTTATTATTTTAATAAAATCAAATCATTGAAATTAGTATGCCCTTCACGTTTTTTTTCCCATGATTGATGATTGATGATTGATCAAATTTGTCTCCTTTACATATGAAAAATTTTTAAACTAAAAATTTCAAATCATGTCAAATAATCACATTTAAAATAAATTGATTTTGAAAAACAAAAAAAATCTATCATGTTAATTTATCACGTTAAATTTATTTGGAATCTCGCATTTATCCAGAAAAAAGTTGTCATCTACATAATGTATGTGTCATAGTTATAAATTCCAATATTAATGAGATATGATTTACTATGCTTATAAATTTACATTAATCATCTCCTTAATACACGACAACTGATATATATTATTAAGTCACTCATATACATTACAAAAAATACTTAAATTTTTAACTAATGGATTAGAGCATCTCCAACCATGGAAACCCCTTAAATCAATATCTATATTTATAAATAAAAAATATGTACATTGTAAATTTTATATTTTATTTTTAATAAATTTTTTAATAATAAAAAATTATTTGCCTTATATAAATTTTAATTTTATTTAATAATTTTAAATATTTTGGGCTTTTTTAATTAAGATTCGAAAAAAAATACAAATTTAGAATATTGGTTTTTTATTAAAATAACGGTATAACACTATCACTTCGTGTTTTAACAATGTTATTTATTGGTTCCATTCCATGTAACGTTAGTATTTTATTCATATAATAACATGGCATCCTGCATATATTCATATTCACGGTCAAATTAAAATCAACCCTGTTAATGAATTTTTATTCGGAAATTATTTTCGAAAAATATTTAGGATTTGTACCACTATTTTAAAATAAATAATTTAAAAAGAAAATTGACATTAATAATCATGTAATATAAGTATAGAAATCAATTTAGGTCATGTATATTGATTTGATTTTATTGAGTTGCATAATTACTTAATCACATAAAACCAAGTGAAATATCTTTTATGATTTGTATATCTTAAGGCGTCAATCATGAGTCCAGAATTACTATATATACCGGTTTAGTTGGAACTTAACAAATTTAACATATATATCTCAATATCCAATTATAACAGAATAGTAAATCACGTCCGTGATCATTGTGACTGTGTACATCACCACTAACATTTAGAATCATTTTGATCTTTTCCTAAACTAACGTGATATGATAGATATCATTAGAACAACTTTAATATTTGTAGACTATAAGTACTTGAACAGCAATCAAGATTAATCACAATACCAGTCCATCAAGTGAAAATTCTACCCACCATTGCAATACTTTGTTTCTCATGTAAGTTCATATATATTGTGGTTTGATTGTTTTGTTTTCATTCTTTTTCATAACACCATAACTCTTTCGTAATGTATTCAATGATTTTGATTGTAACTCTACCTGTGTTACCTAAATGTTCATTACTGCTACTATAACTGTATTTCTCTTCATTTACGAAAGACATGGCATAATTGTAACTCTACCTGTGTTACCTAAATGTTCATTACTGCTACTATAACTGTATTTCTCTTCCCTTTGGACAGCCAAAATACTTGAAATGTATGACCAACTGTCTTCTCTGGACACTTCACGTACTAATTGGAGGATTAAGGTACGTGTTACAAGAATGTGGGCGTCGGTATCTGCTGGGTCTGAAGGAAAAGATGGCTTCAAAGGCATCAATCTAATATTGCTAGATGATGATGTAAGTATAATTTGAACCTTTCTCATATTGTGTTATATGTACATTTTTATCGTAGACATTGGCATATATACTGTAAATTTTCAAAATGTATTAGTTATATTCACATAAACTATTATATATATCTACACTCTAATGAAAGATATGTGGTTTGTATAAACAGAATTGCCACGTTCAAGCATTTGTCTATGCTGATAACTGGAAAGCTCATTCCAATGTCATTGTTGAAGGAGGGGTCTACGTCATTTCCAACTTTTACACAAGGCAGGCTACAGGGACTTTGAGGCCAACAACTTCTGGTATTATAATCAACTTTTCAAATTCAACACACGTTCAAAAGGTGGAAGAAGATGACTACATGATACCTATGCACAAGTTCGAGTTTGTTGATCTAAGCGACTTATTTGCAATGGTTAGCAACTATGAAAATCAGGATAGTCCCGAATTTTCAACAGGTACTGTGCTCTTCCTATTTCTTTTCATTTTAGTAATTTAATTACAACTAATCATACAATAAATGTGTATTTGACATATACTACATTATTATAGATATCATTGGAGTGGTTGAGGATTTTGAGAATGTGAAAGAAATTCAAACAGTGTATGGCAAAAGGAATATCGTCAAGTTTAGGATAACTGATGGACGGTAAAAACAATTTATTATTTCAAAGTAATGTATTTTCATACTTCAGTTTGTGACAAATAACTTAAATCTAAATCATTATTCATATTCCTTATAAATATTTAGATATTCACACAAAGTAAGTGTTTGGGGAAAACTTGGTATAACAACTGATGAATCATATGCCAAGGTTGAAGAGAGTCCGATTATTGCTATTGTTACCAGCTGCAAAATGAAGATTTTTAGGAGTAAGCTTTTCATTTTATTTTTATATACAACTACAATAGTTTTTTTTTTATTTATCTGAATTTCTTTTTATTTATTTGTATGCAGATTCGGTTCAAATTAGTACTTTGCCGTCATCTAAGATCTTCCTAAACCTTGACAATGATTACGTCAGTGCAATGAGGATCAGGTAAGAATGACATACATTACTGTTTACTTACAATAGTAGACAACTTTTATTATTTATTTCTTTGTTTCTACTATGTACTTGAATTGTATATAGGCTTGAAGAGGAAGGCTATAAGGTTCCTGAAACTATTGATCAAATTCCTTTGCCTATTACTGCTGCTGTTGTAATCGAAACGATAACTTTGAAGGAATTGGGTGAAAAGACAAGCACTGATGACCTTAAGGTATACAGATAACATTTTGCAAACCTTTGGTTTTGTTTTAGTGTATTATTGTTCACTAATCATTACAAATTTGCATTCAGAAATACTACCTGTGTAATGTCAATATTTCTAATGTCGAACAAAATGAGAACTGGTGGTACAACAGTTGTACACGATGTGAAAGTGATGTTGTTAAGATGGATGGAAAATATAAGTGCACTGATTGTTCAAGGAGTCTACCTGTGTCTGAGAAAAGGTTAAATACACTTTGTTTTGTTTTATTTACACAAATAAACCTTATTCTAATTATTAACCTAATATATGTTAAACAGGTACAAGATTGTTGTTCTAGCTACTGATGCTACGGAGGCATTTAACTTCATTCTCAAGGATCGTGCTGCTAAGAGACTGATTGGTCAAACTGCCACAAAACTAATTTCCGATACTATCAATGTATGTACAAAACATGTCACAAAATTCCTCCATGTTTTTGTTATAATGTTAATTACTGTTTTGTATTGTGTTAATATCTTTAGGAAGGAGAAACCAGTGGCTATCCAAGCAAAATTAATGCAATGACTGGGAAAGATTACACTTTCAAAATCCAGATAAGTCATGACAATGTTTTGCTGAACAGCAAAATCTTCATTGTCACTGATGCTTTTGACATGTTGGCTACAAGTGCATCAACCTCAGATTCTACCATGGTTGGGTGTAATTCAATCAGCTACTCGGCAGTAAGTATAAAACAGATGACTTCATGTCCTCATTGTGAGGAACTACTGGTAGATTGTAAAATTTTTTTATTCTTAATGTTTTTTTTCAGAACATGATTGATGTATCTAACAATGAAGAGACTCCAGGCTCTGCAAAATCCTGTTCAAAGAAGATTAAAATGGTTCATATCTTTATTTCGTATTGACATACTTGACAGAATAACGCATATGTAACAATTATTAATGATCTGTAGTTATGAATCCAATATTTATTAATTTACAAAACCTTGCTACTTTCTTAAATGCAGGATGTGTGAACCTTTGTTTCTAACTGGTAACTGTTTCCTGCTCCAGAGCTTGCAATGGTTCTATTGATTGCCGATGTTTCCTTTTAATTTCAAGAATAATTTGTTTTGCTTTTCAATTTTTACGTACTATGGTTTTGCTCTTCAATTTGGTTTGTTTTGTAATAAAAAATCCTGCTTCATATTTTGAAGTGTTTATTTTGGATTTCGGATTATAAAGTTTACACGTTAGACATCTATCTCTACTTCTTTACGACTATCTATCTTTACGACTATCTCTTCTTGGTTAATATGTATTTCATAAGCAAATGTCTTTCTTTATAAAAAAACAAAATAAATCTTTTAAAAAAATTTGAAAAAAACTATCACCGTGTGCGAAGCACGGGCAAATTGCTAGTTTAACTAATAGGCAGAGCACCTAGTAATCCCACTTGAAAATTAACATAAAATCATTTAACAAATTATGTGCTTACACAAAGAATCTTCAAAATGCAGAAGCAAATAAAGAATGGAAACTGAGAATATATTACCAACAGAAGTTCACATAAATGCAACAATCATATAATACATACAGTTAATTTGTAATCTTATTCACCCGTACAAAATCTGAAACGGACACCATAATCAATTCGAAAATGATCTGAAATGACTCTTACTTAAATTTCATTTCTCTACTTTTAAATATTCAATTCCAAGTGATTTTAACTTAACTCGATATTAACCCGTTTACAAATACGAAATACAAACACGAGATCATGACTTGAAACCTAAACATTAGATAAATATATACAAGTACATGTAACAATAGAATTATGTGCATGTACACAGTGTGACCTATTTCAAGAAGCAGCGGAAGAGATCAACGGAAGCAGTAAAAACAAATGACCTTACGTCATTCCAAGGACTAGAAATATTCTACATCTTACCATCCCTGTCCATTGGTTTTTTCATCTCTATGCCTAAGATTATAAGTGAAGATTTAGTCTGTGTACGTAACAGCATGACCACATGTTACCATTCCCTACCCTTTCTTAAGGAGGCAACGACCAGAGGTAAGAACTGCTTTAACTCCATAGAGCTAGGTTCATAAATAAACAAGACCACAAAATATCCTCCACCCACATCACACATGACAAATATGTATGGTGGATTACTACCCTGATAGTCAACAGAGAAAGCAAAATAAAATTGCAAAATTTGAATTAAGTCCCAAAAACCAACTCCTCCACTATGAAATTCATAGAAATCACAGGAATGGCTAACATCAAATTTTACACCTAGCTATGCCAATGACAGACTTGGATCCAAGCCCATCATAATCATGGTTGGCATGGTATCACAGAAATGTTTAAAAACATTCTTACATTTACAAAAAAAACAGCACGTTTTGTGTCCACTGTTAGATGGAATTGTAAAATCGTCATTTCATCTGACAAGCAAGCTCAAAAGTACTTGCCCACTCCTGGGCAGTTGTTTCGGGCACCTGGTCTTCACCAATTGATGGTTTCCACAAGCCCTGATCTTCATCCACGAGGGACCAGGTAACTTCCCTAGGTTTATTTTCAAAATCAAACCTGAATGCAGCTTCCTTCTTCTTCTTTACCCCCGTCTTTTTGGAAGGCTGCAAATTGTAAAGGCAATCAACTGTATAAGATTAAAATATACAATTATTTTGAACAAAAGTTCTTTCCACAGCATACAGAATTAATTATACAACAGACTGAAAAAATCATTGCCTCACCGTTGCACTGGCATTAGATTTTTTCCTACTTCCTGTTTCCAAGTATCGCTTCACTTCCATCTTCGAACGGAATCTTTGGCCTTTAACTGGCTCTACATAGTACTGCAAAAAACATCGTTTATGATCAATAGACCACTTATCAGTTCTGCAGGAACCTTTCAATTCTTGAACATATTGTATTTTAATATGATAAGAGTAGAGCTAGATTTGGCATAGCCCCTTGAACTATGAATCACGATCCTTGCTTATAGATTTATCAGAAAGAAAATTCTTATAATAGAGTATACTAGCATATTCAAAAAGAAGAATTGACGTTCTTCCACTGTAGGCTAAAAGACTACATCATTAATAAGTGAAATGGTATCATGAGGAATAGGTATGAGATAGTTAGTCAGCATTAGGAGTCCATAGTATATATGGCTATGTTCCTTCAACCTGGACACTTTCTCTACCCTTATTTGCCTTTAGAGGATGGATAAATCCTGATCCCAGGATTGGGCATCCAATAGGCATTAAGAGTACCCTATATGGAATGGCTTTTTCCCCCTCCAAGAGCTATTTTACTCCAACTCCTGTTGCTCTACCACCATAAGGAAAGTGATTTAGTGTCCCTCTACATAAGAAATGCGAAGAAGATAAAACTTTATTCGATAATGTTCTCTGTAGAGACAGACCTTTTTTACTCTATTAGGCGTAACAACTCTCTTATTTACTCTACTGAAAGATAAACCTCAATAGATTGATATTTCATCAAAATGTAAACAATCGAATTTCATTGTAAAAATAACTATTAACTTCCAAATCACCAACAAAAAAAGGCACATAAATCAACCAATTTTACCCTATCTGTAATTCACTAATTCCAGCATCAGCAGTAGCACCGGAATTCTGAGTCTTGCAAGTCATTGTCCAATTATCTGGCAACCAACTCGGGCGTTGCTCCACATATTCAACTCATTTTCTCGAACTCCTTATCTGCTTCGCTTCTGAGATTTCACCAACCTTAGTTTGATAACGTCGCCTTCCACTCCAGTGGTCCTCATGGTGATAAAAGTGGCGGAACTTAAAAACGCATCGGTTTCAAATACCGGCTTTCAGGTAGGAATGTCCACTCACCGGAGTATGAAAGCCTCCACCAACTTTGACTCCGGTGTCGGCATTGATTAATGCATCGGATTTAAAAGCGGTTAGGTACGGAAATCAGAGCAGATAAAAGAGGCTGTTCGTTTTCCTGAACAACTTTAACACGCATCAGATCGGGGGGTTCTGATGAAGAAATCGGATTCAATGGCAGTGGTTTTTCCTCAGTTTGCTTCGATAGTTGAATTGGTAAGCCGGTTTGATTGGAGTCGGTGGAGATGAAAGAGTCAGAGCCTAAAAGAGAGTCGATTTGGAAGGTGTCGTCTTGAACTGCATCAAATGGATTTGCCATTTGAAAATGAAAGCTCAGTAACTGCAAATCGAAGAGGTGGTCTGTGAATTTGTTTGAGTGGCTTTATGGATGTACGTGCAAATGTAGGTGTCAGGGAGTAGGGCTATTGAGACGGATTTTTAATTGGATTTGGTTCTTGGAGGGTGTTGGTCCATATTGGCACAATTTGATTTACATCAATTTTCAAAAAAAAAAAAAAATCTAATGAAAGTATATGTTTATTACATCTGAAATTAAAGCATATATAGATTGCACTAATCCTACAAAATGCCAAATTTATTCACGTTCTGAATGCTTGTTTTTCTTCATCTTACTTGACATCAGTGTTGAGGAGCAAGTGAGGATCAGCACAAGCAATTTAAAAGAGTCTACGAGTCCCCAAATTAACACCTCCCAACAAGTGCATGCTCTTTCCGAGTCACAAATCCCTTTATTTTAATCTTGTACCAATTCAACAAACTACCAAATTTAACTATGTTGAACACATTATTTTTTATACTCTTCATCCACTCTAACTTATCTTTTTTAATTTTACAACGCATCCAAGTTTTTGTACACAAACACCCTCTAACCTCAAGAAATTAATACTTCACCGAATGAAACAACAATTAAACATTACCAATAACATTATTAAACTAAACATCAATAAATAAATCCAATTAAACAAGTTCAAATAACATTTGACAATGCAAGCAAATCGACAAATCTTACCTTATCAACATATCCAGCAGTAGCTCCTTTAGCCCGGGTCTTGGTACTGATCGTCCATCCCGCGGGCAACTCCAGTTTTTCCCCTCCATCTTCACTTCCTTTTTTGGCCCGCTTTGCCCGCTTGGTCTCAGGGCCTCTAGAACCGCCTTCAGCAGCAACAAACTCGTCAGATCCCAGAAGCGGGTCGGACCCGGGTATAGCGTTCAGGTCAAAGCTTCTTCCAACCGGACCATGAGAAGCATGGGCAACAAACTCGTCAGATCCCAGAAGCGGGTCGGACCCGGGTATAGCGTTCAGGTCAAAGCTTCTTCCAACCGGACCATGAGAAGCATGGCCGGCAGCGACGAAACCGGGAGGTGGGGTCGGGTCAGACTTTGCGATGCGAATCGGGTCGGGTTGAGTTTGTTGATATGGGTCATCGGAAATGAATGAGCCGGAGCTTAGCAGCGGGTCGGGTGTGAATGATTGTTCTGACATTTTATCAACTGGGTTTGCCATTTGAATACAAAAGAGAGTCTGTGATTTGTAAATTGTATTTCGGACGTGATTAATATCAGCTCGATTAAACTTCAATCTGTTTTGTAGAGAGATATATAGAGATTTATGTAGGCCAAGTTATACTACACACAAGTGTTGTAAGCAGAGGTGTAGGTGGATTTATTTTGGAGTATACAAAGTTGGTAGTAGTTATCCTATGGCCAAAACTGTGGTGTGGGCCGAACTTTTTACGAGCCGCGATGAAAATGAGGATATTAAACCTCGTTGGAGAAATTGGGCCGGGCCTGACATGAGATTTGTTAAAAGATAATTTCTGTTTACATTCTTTTTAATAATTCATATTTTTTTTCTTGCTAAATTTAATAATTTGTGTTTATTAATAATATAATAATATCTAATGGTATATTTACTCACAAATCGAATTTAAACATACACATCTGAAAATGTATCATATAAAATTAAATTTAACGAACAATTTTATAGGAATACAATCAAATAATAAAGTGGTAAGATTTGATTTGACATAAGTTAAGATAATAAAATAAAATTCAAATTTGTTAGTTTTTACATATATATAATTTTTTACTCGTTCTTATGACTCTGGTGTCGGCATTTAATAATGCTTTGGATCCTAAAAGCGTACGGAAATCAGAGCAGATCAAAGAGGCTGTTCGTATGCCTGAACTTCACCACACATCAGATCGGGGGGTTCTGATAAAGAAATCGGATTCAATGGCAGTGGTTTTTTCTCAGTTTTCTCCGATGGTTGAAATGGTAAGCCGGTTTGATTGGAGTCGGTGGAGATAAAAGAGTCAGAGCCTAAAAGAGAGTCGATCTGGAAGCTGTCGTCTTGGAGTGCATCAACTGGATTCTCCATTTGAAAATGAAAGCTCAGTAAAACAATTGCAATCGAAGAGGTGGTCTCTGAATTTGCTTGAGCGTATATATGAATATACAGAAGTAAGGACTAACTACTAAGGATGCATATGCAAATGTAGGTGTCAGTGACGTAGTGCTATTGAGACGGATTTTATAATAGGATTTGGTCTTAGAGAGTGTTGGTCCATATTGGCATAATTTGATATACTTCACTTTTCAATAATAAAAAAAAATCTAATAAAAGCATCTGTTTATTGCATCTGAAATTAAGGCATATATAGAATGCGTTAATCCTAAAAACGCCAAATTTATTTAAGTAAGACTGCTTGGTTTTTTTTATTCATCTTACTCGATCTCAGTGTTGACGAGCAAGTGAGAATCAGCACAAGAAATTTAAAAAGAGTCTACACGTCCCCAAATTAACACATCCCCAACAAGTGTATGCTTTTTCAGAATTACAAATCCCATTATTTTAACTTCGTACCAATTCCTAAAACTAGATTCATCCAAATACATATATATAAATGTAATAAACTCGTGTTCCATGTAAAAGACCCAAAATTAAACTTTGACACAGCCCCCACTCTTGGGTATTCGACCAGGTATAGGTATACTATTTGGCAAACAGTATACAATTTTGAAAGATTGCACCACTGGCATCAGATTTTGTTCTAATTCTCTTTCACTAACTTGTAAATAACGCAAAGCATTAGGTATATGTGCCTGTGAGGGCTAATTCGTATAAGAGTACTATTTTGGGGCACTGATCTTGAACCGCTAATTACATGCACGCAATGCGCGAACCACAAAAGGAAAAGGGAAAAAAAGACGTTCAGTCCAATTCCTTGGTCGGCACCACCAAATCCACCCTTCTCCTATTAACTAACTATCACTTTCAATAATGTTAAAGCCATATTTTTATTACTCTTCATCCACTCTCAAATTTATGTTTCATAGTTCTACAAATCAACCTAAATTTTGTCCACATACACACTCTAACCCCGACAAATTAATACTTGACTGAACGAAACAACAACTAAACATTACCAATAACATAATTACTAAACATCAATAAATGAATCAATATCAATTAAAACAAGTCAAAATAACATTCCATTTGACAAATCGAAAAATCTTACCCTATCGACAGTGCCAGCAGTAGCTCCATTAGCCCGGCTCTTGGTAGTGATCGTCCACCCCGCGGGCAACCAACCTGGAGTTCCCTCTCCATCTTCACTTCCAAAAGCGGGTCGGACCCGGGTACGGATTTTGGGTCGGATCTTCCTCCAACCGGAGCATGAGAAGAATTTCCAGCAGCGGCAAAACCGGGAGGTGGGGTGGCCACAGATTCTGTGGTGTTAGTCGGGTCGGGTAGATTTGGGTCGTTGGAGATGAAAGAGTCGGAGCTTAGCAACGGGTCGGGTGTGAGTGTGAAAGATTGTTCTGACATATTATCAAATGGGGTTTGCCACTTAGAGAGTCCGTGAGTTGTAAATTGTACTTCGACTTCAATTGTAAATTTTGTAATATGCAAGTCAATGTATACTACACACAAGTGTTGTAAGCAGGACAAGTGTTCTAAGCAGGAGTGTAGGTGGAATCCATTTTAACCATCAAGTTTTACATAAAAATACACATTAATCATTGAAGTTTGAAAACATTTGATTCTGTCACGAACGATCCTACTTGCATTGGGCCTGTGCCAGTCCAAAACAAAGTCCAACCAAAAGGGAAGCCCAATAGCTAGAGCTCAAGAGCGTAATCTACACTATCCACCTTAATCTCAGTATATAAACTGATTTCTGTATCTTTCCTGATTATCAAATGAATGACAATGTTTGTTTAATTTTATCTTTTATTTTCCAGCATTTTCTTTCCTGTTCTTAATTCTTGTTCTTTAGGTTAGTTAATATGTCTGATCATGACAAATGGTATCAGAGCCAACGTTTCTCGGACACGATGAACGCAGATTTTGGTACCGTTAATCCATGGTATTACCCTGTCACTTCTCCTTCGCCATACCCATTGCATAACCCTAATTTTTATCATCCTCCTGAATATACTCCACCTCCAACACCACCTCATGTTTTCACTCTCCGCAACCACCACCATATCATACACCTCCTACGCCATACACATCTCCTTATCTTCCAAAAAGCAGCGGAATACCTTGGTATTCTACTTTCCAGCATGAAATTCAAGCTCGTCCAAACCCATATCACCCACCTTTGACTTGTTTTACGATCCCATTTATCACCACAACATAGTTTCCATTTGGAGTTATCGATGAACAGCAACCTGAATTGGTCGTGTCCCAGGTGTTCGATGAAAGTCCTCACTCACCAGAGATGATTTCCAACTCCAGTAATGATAACTACCACCAGATGGATGAAAAATTCACTGAAATAATTCAAAAACTGGAAGAGATGGGGAAGAACCTTGCAGATTGGTCAAGGATATCAAAGGAGATGTCCTCAAAGAAAATAAGTCAGTCTTCTCATACGCGTACTCATGTTCCGATTGTTAGTAATCTGGATAAAAGTGATATAATTGAGAAAACAGGGAATGTTGATAGTAAGCAACAACTTGATATACTTGCTCCTCACAGGTTTGATGAAAGTCCTGAGGAGGGATATGTTACACTTGATAAACATTCTCACACTACTCTCTGTACCGAACAAATACATTCTGTTGTTGAATCAAAGGTAGTGGAAACTTCAGTGAAAAATTTGAAGTATGCCAATAGAGTGCTTAATGTGAATTCTGGTAGGAATGTAAACGAAGGGAATATAATTATGAAATCGTTTAGTGATGATAATGATGTCCTCAGACATCTACCCTATCGTATAAAAATTTAATGTTTAAATTTTTATACAGAAAAATAAAATTTTAAAAAAAAGTTATTTAACTATCCTTAAAATGCGTGTCAGAAAGTACAGAAAAAGTGAAATGTTAACAACCAAAAGGGACGGAGGGAGTATATGTTTTCAGATAATCTGGTAAAAGATATTTCAATGGAATGAAAAGAGAAACTAATGTTTGGATTCACTTTAATATAGAGGTTGAGAGAACAGGTATTTGTTTGTAGGCCCAAATTAATGATCATACTCCGAGCCTGTAAGCCAAATAATTGGAAGTTGTCGGCTTGAAGGTGTTACAGACGATTGCAATTTATACCTTTGGAACTCATGGTCAACCCATGATATAGACCTTGTTCATGCACTAATATCAGCCATAGCTCAAAACTGGAGTTATTTGTCTTAGTTCTCACTACGAAACTCCCATCTCAAATATTCTGAAAGTTAATATGAAACAAACAGTGGAATGGAAAGTAATCACACGGTTGTAACACAAAGAAGATAATTACTCACCCCACACAAGACCATGACAATCATACATATAAACCAATTCATGATTTAACTAATTTCCTTGCAAAATCCTCCGTCAACAAAGTTCTAAAAAAAAGTGTTCAGCTACTAGTACTACTACAGTTACTACTGCAACTGATACGAATAAAAATCCCAGACTAATTATACTCGAACTCTTTTATGCACTCTGCATAAATGGGCCGACTATGCCAGTACAATCTTTTAAGTGAAGGGGAGGATGTCTAAAGATACACTAAACAATCAATCACACTAACATCCATTATCAAGAAGTAGAGTATTTACATTGCAGAGAAAATAAGATTCTACATTCTTGGAGAAGAAAGAGAATGAATTACAGAAAAAAAATGTTTGTTACAGGAGGTGAAAGACTAATATATACGACTAAATGTGACAGCTCATTGCCAACTATACAAAACCGTTACTATAAGCTCTGTGACTGATCAAGGAATGATAAGTAAGTCTAATGTATATGATAAGTAACACTCCATATCTGCAATAGTCCCCCTTCAGATTGAATGTGGTTGACGAACATTCAATCTGGACAACAAATGCCAGTGAGCTTGACGACCCAAACCCTTAGTAAATATATCTGCAAGTTGAGAAGAACTTGGAAGAAATTGTGGCTTGATAAGTTGAGACTGGACTTGCTGTCTGACAAAATGACAATCGAGAGCAAAGTGCTTGGTTTTAGGATGAAACACTGGATCAGCAGCGATGTCTAATGCAGCTTGATTATCACTGTGAACAATGACTGGAAGAGACTGAGGAATTTGCAGTTCAGAAAGAAGCAAATTGAACCAAGAAATCTCACAGGTTGTGTCAGCAATAGCACGTAATTCTGCTTCTGCAGTAGAACGTGAGATAACCTTTTGTTTAGTTGAATGCCAAACCACAAGAGAACTGCCAAGAGTGAGACACATGCCTGTAATACTTTTGAGCATTCCAGAAGAATCAAAAGTAGAACCCCAATCGCTATCACAGTAAGCTTCGAGTTGCAATGTAGATTGAGCTGAATAAAACAAACCTTGAAAAGGTGTAGATTTAAGATAACGAAGAACACGTTGAACAGCAAGCATATGTGGAACACGAGGATTCTGTAAAAATTGACTTAAGTGATGAACCACGTAGGTAATGTCTGGCCTGGAAACTGTCAAATAAAGCAATTTGCCTACAAACTTTCGATAAACAGAAGGATCATCTAATAAGTCTCCATCATGAGGTGTGAGCTTAACATTAACATCAACTGGAAGAGCTAATGGTTTAGAATCCTGAAGACCAGCTTCAAGAAGCAGATCATGCACAAATTTGTGTTGATGAAGATACAGACCCTCATTTGATCGATGTATCTCAAGGCCCAGATAATACTTGGCTAAACCCAAATCCTTGATTGTAAAAATGGAGTGCAAAACATCTTTAACATGAGTGATAAAGTCTGCACTAGTACCAGTGAGTAAAATGTCGTCCACATAAACTAAAGCAACAATAAAAATGCCATTAGCATTATAGACAAAAAGAGAGTAATCAGCAATAGTCTGAGTGAAGCCTAAATCAAGTAAGACCGAAGCTAACTTCTCAAACCAACACCTGGAGGCTTGCTTTAGTCCATAAATAGACTTAATCAGTTTGCAAACATAATCTGTACCATGAAGAGGATGACCTGGAGGTAATTCCATATAAACTTCTTCTAGGAGATCGCCATGAAGAAAAGCGTTGTTGACATCAAGTTGATGAATGTCCCAATTTTTAACAGTGGCTAAAGCAAGAATGGTTCGAACAGTAGCCATTTTTGCAACTGGAGAGAAAGTATTGTGATAATCCTGTCCTTCTATTTGTGTGTAGCCCTTTGCCACTAAACGAGCTTTGAATTTGTCTATAGAACCATCAGGAAAATATTTGACTTTGTATACCCATTTGCACTTAACAACCTTTTTATTTTTGGGTGTGGGGACAACTATCCAGGTACTATTTGATTCAAGAGCATGTAATTCTTTAGACATAGCCTCAACCCACCTTTCATCAACAATAGCTTGCTTATATGTAAAAGGTTCACAAATTGCAGTCTGAGAACTGACAGCACAAGCAAAAACAGTAGAAGGTGGTGTATAATGAGATAGGCTATACTTATTTGTATCAATCGGGCAATTCAATAAAAGTGCATTAGCTTTGGCTGGACCAGTAGAAGTGACATAGTCTTTGAACCATATTGGCTGGACTTTAGTACGAAGAGAAATTCGTTGTGGAGGTTGAGAAGAAACATCAATAGCATTATCTTCGGTAGTTGGAGAAGAAATAGGTGAAACATTAGTATCATCATTGATACTTGTATCAGTGATAGGTGTAAAATTTGGACTATTATAAGGTGAAACATGTGGTGATAGAGAAGTGTCAACAAAATCAACATTGGACTCTATGGAAAAAGGAACATGTAATGGAGTGGCAGGTATGTCACAATCAGTAATGTCTGGAGGAGTAAAAAGAGGAGCATCAGACTGTGTAGAAATAGTGGAGAAAGGAAACACACTTTCAACAAAAGTGACATGTCGAGAAACATAGAACTGATGAGATATAGGATCATAAAGCCTGTAACCCTTCTGAGTCATTGAATAACCAACAAAAACAGTTTTGATGGCCCTAGGTAAAAATTTGTCTGAATCGTGTACAGACATATGGGCCAGGCACCCAAAAACCTTAAGGTGAGCATAAGAAGGTTCTTTATTAAAAAGCTTTTGGAAAGGTGAGATATAACCCAAAACAGTTGTGGGAATTCTATTAATAAGATAGGTGGAGGTAAGAATGCAGTCTCCCCAAAATGATTTAGGTAAGTGTGATTGAAACATTAAGGCTCGTGACATTTCAAGTAAATTCCGGTGTTTCCGTTCTACCCTGCCGTTTTGTTGGGGGGTATAAGGACAGGAAGTATGATGAATAGTGCCTTTTGACAGAAAGAAAGAACTCAATTCATTATTCAGAAATTCACCACCATTATCAGTACGTATGCATTTAATGGTAGTAGAAAACTGGTTTTGAACATAAACGAAAAAATCCTTCAAAGATTGTGTCACATGTTGTTTAGTAGGCAAGAGAATTGTCCAAAGAGCTCTAGTACAATCATCAACGATAGTCAAGAAGTACTTACAACCTTGATAAGTGGGTGTCCTATAAGGACCCCAAACATCACAATGAACAAGATCAAAAGGAAAAACAGATTGAGATTGACTCAAAGGAAAAGACAGTTTACACTGTTTAGCTAATGGACAAACATTACAAGGTGCAGAAATAGAACCAGATTTACATTGTAAATCAATAGCACTAATCTTTGATAGAATAGTAGAAGGGATATGACCAAGTCTTCTATGCCAAGTAGAAGGATCAGAAGAAAAATGAGCAACAGCAAGAGCCGAAGAATCAGTAGATGTGTTGATAAGCTGATATAAACCACCAAGAAAATTACCAAGAACCAATCCCTTCTTCTGGTATTGGTCCTGAAGATAACAATCATTTGGAGAAAAAACAACAGATAAGATGCGGATTATGCTCTGATACCATCTAAAGATACACTAAACAATCAATCACACTAACATCCATTATCAAGAAGTAGAGTATTTACATTGCAGAGAAAATAAGATTCTACATTCTTGGAGAAGAAAGAGAATGAATTACAGAAAAAAAATGTTTGTTACAGGAGGTGAAAGACTAATATATACAACGACTAAATGTGACAGCTCATTGCCAACTATACAAAACCGTTACTATAAGCTCTGTGACTGATCAAGGAATGATAAGTAAGTCTAATGTATATGATAAGTAACACTCCATATCTGCAATAGGATGCACGCAAATAATTTCTGAAAAGTATCTCAGCTTTTGAATTCTTCGCTGCACCTATTTCCACAGTATGGAGTTGTTCTAGGACCATCTTCTTGTAATCTAGCGATTTAAAATACCGGTCAGCTGCTAACTCCACAGGCTTCGTTCTCTTCACTTTATGCTCCTAAATACAAAAGCAATATTAACACAATATATTACGAAAGAAAAAATCAATTCAGCTGATGGTTCC
The DNA here is from genome assembly GCA_037693485.1 of Kitagawia praeruptora. Classification (NCBI taxonomy): domain Eukaryota; kingdom Viridiplantae; phylum Streptophyta; class Magnoliopsida; order Apiales; family Apiaceae; genus Kitagawia; species Kitagawia praeruptora. Next base: position 2,295,911 of record CM075349.1, read on the forward strand.
CCATCTCCTATGTTAGTACGAAGAAAAGGAAATAGATTTCTAATGAGAGCCAACTCTCACCACTGATATCTTGAGGTTTTGCAAGTTGGGGGAATTTCTGAACAAGCACAGCATTTTCGATATCTGGCGCAAATCATAAAATTCAACATCATATAGTATAAGTGTTTTCATGTTCTTCATGGTCATTGTAAGCCTCGACCGAATAGCTTGCTTTGGATCCAGAAACTGCAAACATGACGCGCGCATAATTAAGTGTGTGTGCGCTATAACTTGAGACAATAAAAGGAAAACTAAACGATAATAGTAGAAATTGTTGAACTTTCACTTTACCCAGAGGCAGAAGCCATTAAGTATAAGAGTAGCCACGTTAGGCGTAGAGCTAAGAAAACTTTGCAGGTTAATGCATTCTTTCATGGTGGAGATTGGATCTTTACCATCAAAAAGGAGGGCATAGAAATACTCTAATGGTTGAGATCTTACGAGCTCAAATTTGATGAGATTTTTATTATGATGTGTAAATTGGCAGGCCAGATGTTGAATACCGTAACAATAAAACAAACTCAATTGATTGAGCTGAGGTCCAAATGACATGTCAGCAACAAATGTGACATATGCAAGGTAAACCAAAGTCAGATTACGAAAACCTTGAAAGTTTGGGGGTGGGTTCAGTCTAAATTTAGCTAGCAACAACCGTTCCAACTCTGAACATGAAAAGAAACAAGAGGGCATAAGAATATGAGAATTTACCCTCATATTAGCAATCGATAAATGCTTAACCCCTTTAGTGGACAATAAGCCCATCCAAGAAGCATGGTAGTTTTGTAAGTTGATATTTTGAGGGATGTATAAAGCGAATTTGATGATGGGGCCTTGGTGAGCTGAAAGAATCTTATCAACAGCTTCTGAAATTACATATTGGTGAGATTGCTTATCTTTTTTTGAGACCAGTTGGGTCATAAATGGATATCTGAGAAGCACATCACTGCGGCTTCGCCAAATATTCCTCCAAGTTTTCGACAGAATACTGGTTCTTGCAGCATCATTTATTGGCATGCGATCTAGAATACAAATTAGTAGGTGAATAGGCAAGTTGGTAATCAGATCATCGGGCATGGCACCGAAACCAATTCGACGGCGTCTTTTAGCAACAGGGGGCATCTTCTGAGATATATATATAAAAAAAGACACACATCATATAACTGGAAAATCAAAGTACAGTAAATCAAGTCCTGCAAGGACAAGATCAAAGCTGCTTGCACAACATACATATAACAGTACCAGTTGGGAAAAGATAATAGATTACTGGCATGTACTACTACTTAATATTATTAATTAATTCACGATTTTTAATACATACATACATACATATTCATCCTCCTACTCCTCAATCTACAGATTAAAATCATCAATTCATCATATATTTCATAAATAAAGAATATTACAACATAAAAAACAAAGGGACGAAGATTACCCGGGATCCAGAATCCAGATACAAAACACAAGCTGCAATTAGAGGCACATCGCGTTTCACATAATATATTATATTTACATACCAGATTTCACTTGTACATTATTAATCAAATTTGATTAGAATTCCACTCATATCAAACTTTCTGGATGGCCTAAAATTAGGGGCGGGAATCGGATATACGGAGCCGGATAGGGTTATATCCGTATCCGGATCCGGTAATCACTAATCAGTAGTGATATCCGAATCTGTAGTATCCGGATCCGGAAATATCCGAAAATATTCGACTCAACCGGATACGGATAATATCCGAACGGATACGGATATACCGGATATATCCGGATCCGCCACTTGCAATCTTGAATTGTCCAAAATTATTGCGTGAGGAGGGAATTGAACCCAAGTGCTACTCCTTTTGCTTTCCTAAATTCTTAATATCACACTAAAACCACTTAAGCTACCTGATTGTTGTGTTAAAATGCTTAATAATTAATCATAACTTAGTATAAACATGCCTATATTTGGATTCTTAATAATTAATGATAACTATATTATTATTTATCTTGATAGAATGATAGGCATACTTATATTTTGTAATTATATATTAAAATATATATTATATATTAAATATATATATATATATATATATATATATATTATATATAATTCATTTCGGATACGGATATTTTCGGATACGGATGCGCCTATATCCATATCCGCATCCTAAACTCCTGGATTCAGATACGGATAATATCCGGTTGACTCCGAATACGGATAATATCCGCTTTTTTCCGGATACGAAAACAGATATTTCGGACGAATATCGGATTTTCCGGATTTTTTTCCCAGCCCTACCTAAAATTAGGGTTTGTAACATATACTGTACACACACGGGCTGATCTTGGGCTGGGCTAGGGTTGGCTCGGGCCAGGTCAAATCTATACTGTATTTATCTATGCTAATACTGGGTTGGGCTAGGGTTGGCTCGGCCCATGTCAAATCTATATTGTATTTATCTTTACTATCTATACTTCTATACTTATATCTATACTTACTATTATATAAAAGCCGAAACATTAAAAATTTAGTCGGTTGATCGGTCGATCGGTACGGTACCTGTTGATTATACTTTTTTAACCTTATTCAATTACAGATAAAATTCATCCTACTAACTAATCAATTTCCTTTTTTCAATTATATCATGTGCATTTCTATTTAATGAAAATAAAATAATAATAGGCTCGGCCCATGTCAAATCTATATTGTATTTATCTATACTATCTATACTTCTATACTTATATCTATACTTACTACTAGCTTATAACCCGTGCATTGCACGGGTTTCTTGTATTATGTTACATATTTTATTTAATATTACAATTATGTTTTTATATAATCATTATTTTTATTAATTTTTTAATATTTTAATTTGAGATTTGTGCTTAATTTCTCTACTTCATCTTAATCTCTATTCTTGGATCTATATAAGATACCAAAAGTCTCTTTATAAAAGAGAACAACAATAAAAACACAAGTTCAACTCATATCTCTATTGCAATATATTTAAGCAAAGAGTTGAACCAAGTACTTGATCTTTGAAAAGAATCGTTATATTACAAGAAAGATCATATCAAAGTACTTAATCTCAAAAGTTGTGAGATTATTCAAAGTTGTAACAATATTCATTTCGTTCGGATTCCCAACTAACATCTTTAGTGTTCTGTGGGATATTCAAATAACGAAATACTTCATACAACTTAAACTTCTTAAAAGAGCACAAGTTTAGCCACTTATTTATCGCACTTACTTTACTTGTCGTGGCCATAAACTTATTTAGTGCAAGAAGTTAAAAGATAAATATACTTTGATATCGCATTTAGTCAAACGGAAGTATACATCTTAAAAGCCTTAAGCCTAGTAGCTTAACGGACTTTATTTATCAACAAACTCCGAGTTATATTTATTCTCGTCTTAACGGAGTATTGTTATTAAAGTATTCTTGGATTAAGGCTAATATCCGGTTGACTCCGAATACGGATAATATCCGCTTTTTTTCCGGATACGAAAACAGATATTTCGGACGAATATCGGATTTTCCGAATTTTTTTCCCAGCCCTACCTAAAATTAGGGTTTGTAACATATACTGTACACACACGGGCTGATCTTGGGCTGGGCTAGGGTTGGCTCGGGCCAGGTCAAATCTATACTGTATTTATCTATGCTGATATTGGGCTGGGCTAGGGTTGGCTCGGCCCATGTCAAATCTATATTGTATTTATCTTTACTATCTATACTTCTATACTTATATCTATACTTACTATTATATAAAAGCCGAAACATTAAAAATTTAGTCGGTTGATCGGTCGATCGGTACGGTACCTGTTGATTATACTTATTTAACCTTATTCAATTACAGATAAAATTCATCCTACTAACTAATCAATTTCCTTTTTCCAATTATATCATGTGCATTTCTATTTAATGAAAATAAAATAATAATAGGCTCGGCCCATGTCAAATCTATATTGTATTTATCTATACTATCTATACTTCTATACTTATATCTATACTTACTACTAGCTTATAACCCGTGCATTGCACGGGTTTCTTGTATTATGTTACATATTTTATTTAATATTACAATTATGTTTTTATATAATCATTATTTTTATTAATTTTTTAATATTTTAATTTGAGATTTGTGCTTAATTTCTCTACTTCATCTTAATCTCTATTCTTGGATCTATATAAGATACCAAAAGTCTCTTTATAAAAGAGAACAACAATAAAAACACAAGTTCAACTCATATCTCTATTGCAATATATTTAAGCAAAGAGTTGAACCAAGTACTTGATCTTTGAAAAGAATCGTTTATTACAAGAAAGATCATATCAAAGTACTTAATCTCAAAAGTTGTGAGATTATTCAAAGTTGTAACAATATTCATTTCGTTCGGATTCCCAACTAACATCTTTAGTGTTCTGTGGGATATTCAAATAACGAAATACTTCATACAACTTAAACTTCTTAAAAGAGCACAAGTTTAGCCACTTATTTATCGCACTTACTTTACTTGTCGTGGCCATAAACTTATTTAGTGCAAGAAGTTAAAAGATAAATATACTTTGATATCGCATTTAGTCAAACGGAAGTATACATCTTAAAAGCCTTAAGCCTAGTAGCTTAACGGACTTTATTTATCAACAAACTCCGAGTTATATTTATTCTCGTCTTAACGGAGTATTGTTATTAAAGTATTCTTGGATTAAGGCTAATATCCGGTTGACTCCGAATACGGATAATATCCGCTTTTTTTCCGGATACGAAAACAGATATTTCGGACGAATATCGGATTTTCCGGATTTTTTTCCCAGCCCTACCTAAAATTAGGGTTTGTAACATATACTGTACACACACGGGCTGATCTTGGGCTGGGCTAGGGTTGGCTCGGGCCAGGTCAAATCTATACTGTATTTATCTATGCTGATATTGGGCTGGGCTAGGGTTGGCTCGGCCCATGTCAAATCTATATTGTATTTATCTTTACTATCTATACTTCTATACTTATATCTATACTTACTATTATATAAAAGCCGAAACATTAAAAATTTAGTCGGTTGATCGGTCGATCGGTACGGTACCTGTTGATTGTACTTATTTAACCTTATTCAATTACAGATAAAATTCATCCTACTAACTAATCAATTTCCTTTTTCCAATTATATCATGTGCATTTCTATTTAATGAAAATAAAATAATAATAGGCTCGGCCCATGTCAAATCTATATTGTATTTATCTATACTATCTATACTTCTATACTTATATCTATACTTACTACTAGCTTATAACCCGTGCATTGCACGGGTTTCTTGTATTATGTTACATATTTTATTTAATATTACAATTATGTTTTTATATAATCATTATTTTTATTAATTTTTTAATATTTTAATTTGAGATTTGTGCTTAACTTCTCTACTTCATCTTAATCTCTATTCTTGGATCTATATAAGATACCAAAAGTCTCTTTATAAAAGAGAACAACAATATAAACACAAGTTCAACTCATATCTTTATTGCAATATATTTAAGCAAAGAGTTGAACCAAGTACTTGATCTTTGAAAAGAATCGTTATATTACAAGAAAGATCATATCAAAGTACTTAATCTCAAAAGTCGTGAGATTATTCAAAGTTGTAACAATATTCATTTCGTTCGGATTCCCAACTAACATCTTTAGTGTTCTGTGGGATATTCAAATAACGAAATACTTCATACAACTTAAACTTCTTAAAAGAGCACAAGTTTAGCCACTTATTTATCGCACTTACTTTACTTGTCATGGCCATAAACTTATTTAGTGCAAGAAGTTAAAAGATAAGTATACTTTGATATCGCATTTAGTCAAACGGAAGTATACATCTTAAAAGCCTTAAGCCTAGTAGCTTAACGGACTTTATTTATCAACAAACTCCGAGTTATATTTATTCTCGTCTTAACGGAGTATTGTTATTAAAGTATTCTTGGATTTAAACGATCTATCAAAAGAAAGAATACTACTTCTAAAAGCACAAGTTAGCCACTTGTTTATCGCACTAATTTAACGCATATTAAGCGGCCCTCGTTTTATCCTATAGATAAGCGAGTTATTTTTATTGTTTCGTGTGGCTAAAAACTTGATTCGTGCTAGAAGTTACAATTATACCTCGACATTGTATTAGTCGAACAAAGGTATACAATTCGAAGCCTTAAAGCATTATAGCTTTTAAACAAGGTCTTCCAATATTACTCCATCAATATATATATCTATCGGGAGTAATTTATAAAAGTATACTTTGATCTTAACTTTATATATCAAAGAAAGTATATTCACAATATAACTTAATATTCATATACGAATATTAAAGTTACATCTTTGGACTTAGTACCGTAACATACTAGTCCATCTTATATATTATTCATCATATTTGTTTCGTAGATATTGTTGTCTAACTTTTGTAGTGAGGTGAAGTTGAAGTGAGGTGATTCTCATTCTAAGACCCAAGTCCTAGGCACTAGCGGGGAGTTAGTGGCCTTTGCACCGTGAAGAAGAGGAAAGACCCAAGATCTATCATCTAAGACCCAAGACCGACAAAAGCCAAGAATTAATAGTCTACACCAAAGGTTCTACATCAACTTTGAAGAAGTAGCGGGGAGTTGCTGTCTAAGATAAGTTGTGTAGGTTTTTACAACGACTTTGAGGTGGTGACGGGGAGTTACGCACCAATACGAGTCTTGTATTTATTTGCATTTATTTTGAGGTGGTAACGGGTAGTTACGCACCAAGACAAATATTTGTACGGTTGTAAAGGCTTCTCCGCCTACTAAAGGAGCGAGTTTATTTTAAGGGAAATCTCGAGTCCGGAGTGGAGCTCGGGGACTGGACGTAGGGGTGAGCGAATCCATTAGGGGTTGCGCCATCGCGAACCAGGATAAAATCTCCTGTGTGGTACTTTCTTTATTTGTCGTTTACTTCCGCACTTATAAACTGCTAACGACTCGGTAAAATTTTTAAAAAGGGATAAATATTTTTAAAACGCCATAATAATTTTTAAATTGGTAATTAAGCTATTCAACCCCCCCCCCTTCTAGCTTAATATAGCCCTCATACGGGACCTAACAATTGGTATCAAAGCGGTGCTTTTTAACGTGTTTGTTGAGTGATTTGCAGATCTACAGGCACAACAAAAAGTGATCCTACATGGCATATCTAAATACCATCGGTTGTGGTGAAGGCCTATCTAGCTCTCGCCCTCCTCTATTTAACGGCACCAACTTTGCAACATGGAGAAGCCCTCATATATATATATATATATATATATATACTATTATATAAATTCCGAAACATTGAAAGTTTTGGTACCTGTTTTTTGGTACCAATTTTTTGGTACCTGTTTTTTGGTACTTCGTCAATTTACTTATGTACCCTTCATTATAAGGAAAAATATATATTAAAACACCTAAAATAAATTTTAACATAATATAATTAATGGTAATTAGTCGATTGCCTTTTTCATATTTACTTTTAGTTGAAGATGTTACCTTTTATCATATCTTCCGATCATTAATATTATTTTTTGGTACCAATTTTTTGGTACCTGTTTTTTGGTACTTCGTGAATTTACTTATGTACCCTTCATTATAAAGAAAAATATATATTAAAACACCTAAAATAAATTTTAACATAATATAATTAATAGTAATTAGTCGATTGCCTTTTTCATATTTACTTTTAGTTGAAGATGTTACCTTTTATCATATCTTCCAATCATTAATATTTCCTTTTGAATTAAAATACGTTTCCTTTTTGATTTAAAACTACCTGTTTTTTGGTACCAATTTTTTGGTACCTGTTTTTTGGTACTTCGTGAATTTACTTATGTACCCTTCATTATAAAGAAAAATATATATTAAAACACCTAAAATAAATATTAACATAATATAATTAATGGTAATTAGTCGATTGCCTTTTTCATATTTACTTTTAGTTGAAGATGTTACCTTTTATCATATCTTCCAATCATTAATATTACCTTTCGAATTAAAATACATTTCCTTTTTGATTTAAAACTAATCTTACAATCATTAATATATACCCGAAAATATCATACAATATTTTTCAATTATTAATAAAATATATTAAAAATATACTTTGTTTATAATAAGGAAATATATAAATTCCGAAACATTGAAAGTTTTGGTACCTGTTTTTTGGTACCAATTTTTTGGTACCTGTTTTTTGGTACTTCGTGAATTTACTTATGTACCCTTCATTATAAAGAAAAATATATATTAAAACACCTAAAATAAATTTTAACATAATATAATTAAAGGTAATTAGTCGATTGCCTTTTTCATATTTACTTTTAGTTGAAGATGTTACCTTTTATCATATCTTCCGATCATTAATATTATCTTTCGAATTAAAATACGTTTCCTTTTTGATTTAAAACTAATCTTACAATCATTAATATACACCCGAAAATATCATACAATATTTTTCAATTATTAATAAAATATATTAAAAATATACTTTGTTTATAATAAGGAAACATTAGTATAATCCGTAAACATGTGTATATTAAATTATATTAATTAAAATTAAAAATTATGTAAAAAATAATGATTATATAAATTGGTACCAGTTTCTTTGTACCTATTTTTTGGTACTTCGTGAATTTACTTATTTACCCTTCATTATAAAGAAAAATATATATTAAAACACCTAAAATTATATAAATTCCGAAACATTGAAAGTTTTGGTACCTGTTTTTTGGTACCAATTTTTTGGTACCTGTTTTTTGGTACTTCGTGAATTTACTTATGTACCCTTCATTATAAAGAAAAATATATATTAAAACACCTAAAATAAATTTTAACATAATATAATTAATGGTAATTAGTCGATTGCCTTTTTCATATTTATTTTTAGTTGAAGATGTTACCTTTTATCATATCTTCCAATCATTAATATTACCTTTCGAATTAAAATACGTTTCCTTTTTGATTTAAAACTAATCTTACAATCATTAATATACACCCGAAAATATCATACAATATTTTTCAATTATTAATAAAATATATTAAAAATATACTTTGTTTATAATAAGGAAACATTAGTATAATCCGTAAACATTTGTATATTAAATTTTATTAATTAAAATTAAAAATTATGTAAAAAATAATGATTATATAAATTGGTACCAGTTTCTTTGTACCTATTTTTTGGTACTTCGTGAATTTACTTATTTACCCTTCATTATAAAGAAAAATATATATTAAAACACCTAAAATAAATATTAACATAATATAATTAATGGTAAGTAGTCGATTGCCTTTTTCATATTTACTTTTAGTTGAAGATGTTACCTTTTATCATATCTTCCAATCATTAATATTTCCCTTCGAATTAAAGTACCATATATTTCAATTATTAATAAAATCTATACTATTATATAAAAACCGAAACATTAAAAGTTTTAGTACCTGTTTTTGGTACCTATTTTTTGGTACTTCGTGAATTTACTTACTTATACCCTTCATTATAAAAAAAAAAATACACCTAAAATAAGTAATAACATAATATAATTAATGGTAATTAGTCAAAATACTACCTTTTATAAACAACTAAAAATATCAATCGTATCACATCTTTCCATCATTAATATTTCCTTTCGAACTAAAAGTCTAAAACACGTTACCTTTTTAATTTAAAACAAATCTTACAATCTAAAATAAGTAATAACATAATATAATTAATGATAATTACTCAAAATATTACCTTTTATAAACACCTAAAAACATACTCCTCTATAACTTATTTTTGATATTTTATTTTTTTGTATAAAAATACGACTTTTTTAATTTAAAATAAATCTTACAATCTAAAATAAGTAATAACATAATATAATTAATGGTAATTAGTCAAGATATTACCTTTTATAAACACCTAAAAACATACTAATATTACCTTTTATAAATACCTAAAAACATACTCCTTTATAACTTATTTTTGATATTTTTTTTATAAAAATAGGATCTTTTTAATTTAAAACAAATCTTACAATCTAAAATAAGTAATAACATAATATAATTAATGTTATTTAGTTAAGATATTAACTTTTATAAACACCTAAAAACATACTCCTCTATAACTTATTTTTTTGATATTTTATTTTTTTGTATAAAACCTTAAAATCCGTGCCAGAAACTGGTCCGCAAACGTAAAGAATTCAAAAAGGGACGGAGGGAGTAAATCGTATTATTTCTTTCCATCATTAATATTTCCTTTCGAAATAAAACACGTTACCTTTTAATTTAAAACAAATCTATACTATTATATAAAAGTTGAAACATTAAAATTTTGGTACCTATTTTTTGGTACTTATTTTTGGTACTTCGTGAATTTAATTATTTACCCTTCATTATAAAAAAAATACACCTAAACTAAGTAATAACATAATATAATTAATGATAATTAGTCAAGATACTACCTTTTATAAACAACTTAAAACATCAATTGTATCATATATTTCCATCATTAATATTTCCTTTCGAACTAAAAGTCTAAAAGACGTTACCTTTTTAATTTAAAACAAATCTTACAATCTAAAATAAGTAATAACATAATATAATTAATGGTAAGTAGTCAAGATATTACCTTTTATAAACACCTAAAAACACCAATCGTATCATATCTTTCCATCATTAATATGTCCTTTCGAACTAAAACACGTTATCTTTCTAATTTAAAACAAATCTTACAATCATTCATATATAACCGAAAATATCACATTAATATAATAAAATTAATGGTAATTAGTCGATTGTCTTTTTCATATTTACTTTTAGTTGAAGATATTACATTTTATAAACACGTAAAAACATGAATCATATCATATCTTTCGATCATTAATATTTCCTTTCGAACTAAAACACATTACTTTTTTAATTTAAAATAAATCTTTCAATCATTAATATATAACCGAAAATATCACACCATAATTTTCAAGTAAAATGTAACACCTAAAATAAATAACAATATAATATAATAAATGGTAATTAGTCGATTGCATTTTTCATATTTACTTTCAGTTGAAGATATTACCTTTTATAAACACCTAAAAGATCAATTGTATCATATTTTTCAATCATTAATATTTCTAATTAAAACACGTTACCTTTTCAATTTACAACAAATCTTACAATCATTAATATATACTCGAAAATATCACACTAAATTTTTCATTTATTAATAAAATATATTAAAAATCATATACGTTGTTTATAATAAGGAAACATTATTATAATCTGTAAACATGAGTATATTAAATTATAACAAATTAAAATTAAAAAATTATTAAAATAATGATTATATAAAAACATAATTTTAATATTAAATAAAATTTATAACATAATACAAGAAACCCGTGCACTGCAATACTAATAATTAATCGATTATCTTTTCAACTAAAACATATCATCTTTCTATTTTTTTCTAATTAATTTCCTTTTTTTCTAGAAATATAATGGACAACGTTAATTTATCATTTTCTAAAAAACACTAGGAGCAATTTTAATTAGTAATTGAACATAATTAAATTATAATTAGTATAAACTAATCAATTACCTTTTTCACTTAAAACATGTCACCTTTTTAATTTTCCCGTTTTCTTTTCTATTTTCTCTAACTAAAATATCTCATTTTTCAAGTATATTAAGGGCATTTCTGTTATATGAAATAAAATAGTAATATGATAATACTAATAATTAATCGATTAACTTTTTCAGTTAAAACATATCATTTTTTCTATATTTTTTAATTAAAATCCCTCTTTTCCTAGAAATATCACGGGCAACAATAATTTCTCTTTTTATAAAAACATTACAAGCAATTTATTTAGTAAAATAACATAATGAACTTATAATTACTATAAACTAATCAATTATCCTTTCACCTAAAACATGTTACCTTTTTAATTTTCTCTAACCAAATCCTCTATTTTCCAATTATATCATGGGCATTCTATCTAATAAAAAATTATTTTATAATTACTTATAATTAACCGATTATCTTTTTCAACTAAAATCCATCATCTTTTCTAAATTTTAACTAAAATTCCCCATTTTCTAGAATTATCACGAATAACATTTATATAATTATTATCATATAATCACATTTAAAAATTTAAGTCCAAAAATCATGTTTAAAAAAAATTAATTTAAATAATTAAAAATTTTAATATAATATTAAAAAAATCTGTGCATCGCACGGGTTTTAAGTAAGTATATATAAAGCTTGAGGATGTCTTTGTTAGAGAGTCGGTAATTTCGTAAACGACACAAAAATTACGGGTTTGAGTTGATCTTTGCGGTACACGAACACGAAATTAAATGGATGAATTAGTGTCGATTTTGGGTTTACCCTTGGTACACGAAACGAAAATACACGAAATAAATAAATATTTAAATAATATATAGTACCCTTGGTACTATATATTTTTTAATGTCAAAACCAATCATATAATATTTAAAGTTTTCTTTGTTTATCATTATCATTCTATTATACTAACTATGGTTAGCTAACAATTCTAATTTAAATATAGTTTTTACTTGATTTAACATATCCTTATATTATATATTTTTTAATGTAAAAAAACAATTACAATAAATTAATATCATAAATTAAAATTAATTAGGATTATACAAAATTATATATTATAAGAGGTGCCCTTTTTAATTTTGCGCTCTCGAATTAAAGTAATAGAATCAATTCTCATATCCTAATCTAAAAACAGACATATCGAATTTGCTTGATTGGTGGATAATATTTATTTTTAATACCAATAAAACCTTAAATATATAAAGGTAAAAAAACTTAATAACTTGATAGATATATTCTAAATAAATAGAAATATTTATTAACAATAAACAAAATAAATAAGAAATAAAAAAGGAGGGTGCCATCTTATATACTCCACTCTTAGTTTTGTTTTGTAGAATCTCATTGTTGTTTTCAGTTATATAGTAACACATTTAGATAATTTGGGTAGAGAGCAAAATTACATGTAATTATCATATTTTTTTCTTTTTGTGTATCATTTTCATTTTATGTACAAAAAAATAATTCGGATAGTTTAGTAGCATTATGTGTTCGAATTTTGGGTGCACAAAATAGTTTCATGTCATTTTCATGCAAGACTCCAAAGACACTCGGCATTAATGTACACAATGCAAACGATTTATCAGGTGTACTTAAGCACTTTCTTCTAATATATGTCGGAAAAGTATATTTACTCTTAAAGGAAAATGAATTAATGTGTTTTTAACCCGATAATTAAATTACAATGACACATATATAATAGTGTGATTACGTATTTATATATTACATATATGATTTTAGTTTCATGTACAGTTTTTTGTTTTAACATATTAGTTAAATAGAAAAAAGATAGGTGATGCTCATTTTTAAAGGTCTTATTTTATGTGTAGGGATGACAACTGGTTCGATTCGGTCCGAATTTTGTAAAATCCAGACTCATATCCAAATATTTTCGGGTTTTAAAAATAAATTCAAATACAAATCCAAAATCAAATTCGTCAGATTTCAGATTAGATCTTGTTTTTTCGGGTATCCAAAATTAGTAACTATTTAATCAAATTTAAAAGAATTGCTACACACAAACAATATTAAATATATTTATACAATAATTAAAAATTAAAATGATTATATTACGTAAGTAATCAAATGTAACATATTGTACGAATTGATATACTAAGTAAAATTTAAAATATGTTTTAAAAATAATTCTTTGTATACAACACTATTGAAAATTTTATGTAAAGCAAAGAAAATTATATCTTAAATATTTCAATGAAACATTAGATTGAGAAATAGAATTTCTAATTACTAAATCAGTAATGACTATTTCTAATGAAATATTTGAATAAAAAAATAAATTACATGTCTTACATCTAAAAAATTACATATAATATTTCAAATTATGATATTATATTATTTATGTGTCAGGTTTCGGATTGGATATCGGTTCTATACAACTAAATCCAAATCCAAATTGAAACTGTTGTGAGTTAAAAATTTAAATCCAATAATAAATCCAAAAATTCGGGTTTCGGATCGGAGATCATCAGATTGAATTAATTTGTCATCCCTATTTATGGGTAAAAGAAAACTAAAATTTAAGAAAATAATTCTTCGTATACAACAAAAATGAAAATTTTATGTAAAGCAAAGAAAATTACATCTTAAATATTTCAATAAAATTTGAAATTGAGAAATAGAAGTTATAATTAATAAATTAGTATTGACTATTTCCAATGAAATATTTGAATGAAAAAAAAAATGAATTATATGTCTTACATCTAAAATATTACATATAATAATTTCAAATTATGATATTATATTATTTATGCATCGGGTCAGATATCGGATTGGATATCGGTTCAGTACAACTAAAATCCAAATCCACATCAAAATTATTTTGGGGTTCAAAATTAAAATCCAAAACTAAATTTGAAAATTCGGGTTCGGTATATCCAAAATTTCGGGTTTTGGAACGGGTATCATCACATCGAATTAATTTGTCATCCCTATTTATGGGTAAAAGAAAATTAATATTTAATATACAATATTCTAATAAAAAAGAATAAAAGATTCAACCTACAAATTCCCAAACTGAAAATACATGTACATATTAGATAAAAAAACAAGCTGAGACAATCACCATAAACTCTAACAGTCATGTCTTACTCTAAGAACATGATGTATTGGATATGTTTGGTTGATTGATAATGTTTATTTTTCTTTAGTAAATCAATTCACTAATAAAAGAACATGCACTTTGTAAAAATGATATTGAATGAACACATAGAAAACTAAATTAGAAGAAAGTTTCCTTTGTCATAACTGCGTTCGTTTAATGGATTGCAAAGTAGAGATCCTTTCTCATGTCATTGAAACATGCAACCTTTTTTCTAGGGATAAGCTAATGTTTTATAATGGTTATGAGAAATAAATGTTTATGAATTTTTAATATGTATTAGAAAAATTGATCGCGACCTATACAAATTTTTTTGACTGAATTAATATGATGAAAATTCTGGAAATCCAAAGTACCACACATTTAAATAAAACCAAATTTTTAAATGAACAAAACTTAAAATATAGATAAAAAAAACTTATGAACTCGATAGAAAGATTCTAAAAAATGAGAAAAACCATATGGAAAACAATAAAAAAGGGGTTTTGAACATTTTAGTCGGGGATGTGAATGTTATGATAATATTATTATTAATGCAATTGGTAGATATTGACGAATAAGTAATTTTATACTTAAATTATTTACATTCTAATGAAGTTATCTTTTTTTTTTTAAAAAAATAATAATTAAAATAATAAATTTATATTAATTAATTAATAAATTTAACGTTCGGTGCGTAGCACGGGTAGAACGCTAGCTGACTTAAGACTCGACTAGTAAAAAATTAATATTTTAATATTTTTATTTTTATTCAAAATTACACGAAACACGACACGAAATGTACACGAAATGAAGGTACACGAAACGAATCCTTAGCGTATCGGTTTTGGATTTAGCATTACGTTGAACGAATTGTCAGGTCTTGTTATTTATGATTAGTATAAATAGAGTTCCATTCATTATTTTCATTTCTTTTACACCAGAATTTCTCCAAAAATAGTTTTAAGTTAAAAAAAAAAAATCATGATAAATTCACACGAAGGCTCTGATCTTGCATGCAATCATATATCCGGAATAAGGGAAACAAGAACTTCGTTTAGATTATAATATCATTGTAATCCGAGATATAGAATTTACAGGTAACAATGTTAGTAGCATATTTGATATATGTTTCTGATCGAGCTTATCATCAATCTCTGATGTTACGGTGGCAGCTGCAGCAGTTGCACCTAAGATCCAGTCCAAAGGCAGAGCTTTAGATTGGCAAAACGTGAATAATCAAATTACATGTGTATCATTTCTAAGTATCTGAAATAAGCCACATTAATAGCTAATGAATCTTTAAAATACTCCACAAAACTATTGACGTGTCAGCATCCTAGTTATACAAATTTCCTATTTTACCAGGTCATTCGGAATGTCTGGTTTTATATAGTGTAATTTGTAAATATTAGAAGCATGCTGAAGAAATTGTCCACACTAAAGTCGAACAAGGATAAGCAGTTTTCAGTCTTCTTTAACATGTTCCTCATCAGGAGCAATCTCATTCTTCATCATGTTCCATATCAGGAGCCGCCTCGTGATTAACAGCCACAGCGTGAACCGGCTGGTATACAGAAAAAACAACAATTTATAATCTTATTCTTTAAAATAATTTTAAAATTTTAAAATTATACCTTATTGAGGTTTCCTAGCACAGTAGCCAGCTGCTCAATGGTTTCCCAGAGGTGATCCCCTCAATTGCTTCTCCAAAATTTTGACTTTTTTCTCTGCTTCGTCAAGAGGACCAATAGCGCCTTGTACAGGATCCTTAATGAGCATATCACATGTCCTGTACATAGTATTGATGCACGTTGGCACCGTTGATGGGTCACAACTTGCCAAAAGCATGGTCATCCCTTTTCGATGGAAAAGAGTTTGAATCAGCCTGGCTTTGGCAGCTGTCACAGCATCTCCGGGGAAGAACTCCCTGCAAATACAATTGATGATGTACGATTATATTTAGTGGCAAGGAGGCACATAGAGTAATTGACTAGCATGTCAGAGTGAGTTGGAACCTCTCCAGAGCGAGAAAGTGGTGACTGAGTCGGTGGTGGCAGAGCATGTCTCTGTTTATAAACAAAGTAGGAAATCAAACACTTGATTAATATAAGATATTAATACAAGTCCTGCTAAGAAATCATCAACGATAACATGGATAATCTTCTTAAATCTTAATGTTAATCGTTGATAAACATCAATCAATCAGAAATAGGAAATAGGAATTACAGTTGCGATTTAGACATCACATGAATAGTTTCTAGGGGTGATCCCCCCGATTTCTTCTCCAAAATTTTGATTTTCTTCTCTGCTTCGTCAAGAGGACCAATAGGGCCTTGTACAGGATCCTCGACTAGGAGATCACATGTCCTGTACATAGTATTGATGCACGTTGACACTGCTGATGGGTCACAACTTGCCAAAAGCAAGGTCATCCCTTTTCTATGGAAAAGTCTCTGGATCTGCCCGGCTTTCATAGCCGTCATAGCATCTCCGGGGAAGAACTCCCTGCAAATACAATTATCTCTACAGGCCTGCTTGTTGCCAATGCAGGCCCCGCAACGATCTTTTCTTACTTTACCTCCTGCAAGCTTCTTCCTTTTCTTCGTTTTAGCAGTCTATAAATAACAAGAAGACCAGGTTGTCACAAACAACTTTTCAAGTGAATAAAACAAAATTATCTGTATGATCTTTTAAGGATTATATGTAAATAAAACAGGGTTATTAAGACATTGGCCCTCGAAGTTTTACCAAATATACACATGAACCCTGAAAGGAAAAAAAGTGCCTTTCTACCCCTTAAGAGTTAAGCATGTCCGATGTACAGTCTGACCCTTGAAGTATGGTTTTTCTCTATATAGAATTATAGATTAACATATTTAGAAAAAAAAGTTCATTTCTAGATGATTTTTTATTTTCAAGACCTCGCAAAATAGGTCGAGAGCCAAAGAATCAAACCGAAATATATGGAATCGAGATCCTATTTTATATCCAAATTACATAATTCGATGATCGTCTGAAAATCAATTTGATCTAATTAAAAAATTTCCCGAATTGAAAATAATTTATTTCGGTTCGGTTGTTCGGTTCTAGATTCATTCTGCCCAGTCTATGAAAATAAAAATTATCTAATTTTTTTAAAATGTGTTCATCCCTTCATGTATAAACAAGATATACATATGAAGTGATGAACACATTTAAATCGCTCGACCAGTCCTTCCCAAACTTATGCCACATAGTACTGTACGCCTAATATTTCTTTAATCTAATAAACATTTAAGAATCAGCAGTGCATGAAATTCTCCTCCCTTTTTTTTATGTACAGTTGTTTTGTTACATAAAATTAACAAATATACTAATTAGTCTCATACTTTTTCTTCATTTTTCCTACAAACTTGGAATTAGAAATCTTAGCAACAGAAGGCATTAGCTGGTGTTTAATTCCTCTGGCACGAACATGAGGAGTCACTTCTAATGCGACTCTGACCCCTAGAGCCTCTCAGGACTCCTCCTAATACTTCGCGGCAACAAACACCTTACAACCTCTTGAGGAGCAGTAATTGCTTTAGTCTTAAGCACAAATTTCCCATCTCTCTCCCAATTTCCTTTCCTAAGCCAAAATGGCAACTAAATTGACTTGGACTCTCCATCTATTGCAGCCTCATAAACAACATTCTCCCACGACCTAACCGTCCAATTCCTTCCTTACACCCTCTCACCTCCCCCATAATAACTCAAACTGAGGCCAACCGCACTAAATCCACCACCCCCGAGTAATTCACTGCTGGAAGTGGACACCTCACAACAAAATAAACCCCACTATACTCCTCGATCAACACATTACTCATCACACTATCCGATTCATTCAACAAACTCCTATCATAAACACATTCCAACTTATATTTTTTTATGTACATTGTTGTTTTGTTACATAAAATTAACAAATATTTATCCCCTACCACCAAGGAAACATAAACATTTGTAAAATGCCAATTTTATTTTTATCAAGCCAACTACAGTGCACACACTTGTTCACCCAAAATCATGCAGCCTCAAATCACAAAGTCCGGTGTCATCCACACACACCGACACGGACCACACACACACCCTACCACCAACAACAACAAAAAAACAGACCACATTTGACAAAACAAGTTTATTTTAAAGCTCAGCTTTTGAAGCCTTCATACTCTCACCAGAACTACAAGTTTCTTCAGCAATATTGATTGCCCTAGTTCTTTCTTTTTTTCCCTTCTAATTGTTAATGAGATCATAAGTTGGATATTGAATTTAATTTTTTTATTGTAGTAGAAGTACCAACTTAATGATTAATTAACAATTAGAAGGGAGTTGGCAGAACATGCAAATAAAAAAGTATGTACCTCAGAGTGAGCAGGTTCCCCATAGTGAGCAGCAGTAGCAAGAATTTTCAGAGTCTCCGACTGTTTATAAGCATTAAACTTAATGTTGATCGTTAATAAACATCAACTGATCAGAAATAGGAAATAGGAAAATAGGAAATACAGTTGCGATTTAAACATCACATGAATTTCTAAACCAAAAAATCGCCCAACCAGTCCTTTCCAAACTGAGGCCACATAAACACATTCCAAATTATTTTTTTATGTACATTGTTGTCTTGTTACATAAAATTAACAAATATTTATCCCCTACCACCAAGGAAACATTAACATTTGTAAAACATTAATTTATTTATATTAAGCCAACTACATTGCACACACTTGTTCACCCAAAATCATGCAGCCTCAAATCACAAAGTCCGGTGTCATCCACACACACCGACCACACACACCCCCCACCACCAAAAACAACAAAAAAAAAGAACACATTTGACAAAATAATTTTATTTTAAAGCTCAACTTTTGAAGCCTTCATACTCTCACCAGTACTACAAGTTTCTTCAGCAATACTGATTACCCTAGTTCTTTCTTTTTATCCCTTCTCTAATTGTTAATGAGATCATTAAGTTGGATATTGAATTTTTTTTATTGTAGTAGAAGTATCAACTTAATGATTTAATAACAATTAGAAGGGAGTTAGCAAAACATCCAAAAAAAAAAAGTATGTACCTCAGAGTGAGCAGGGTCCGCATAGTCCTCAGAGTGAGCAGGGTCAGGAGCATGCATTTTCAGATCTGTTAATAAACATTATGCAGTTCATAGCATCACGCATTATATTCTTTTTAAATCTCAATGTTAATCGTTAATAAACATAAATCAATAAAATAGGAAATACAATTGCGATTTAAACATCACATGAATTTCTAAACCAAGAAATCACTCGACCAGTCCTGTCACATCTCTATCCTAAAAATACACAAAATCATGCATTTCTCAGCATTCTTCATATATAAAGATATTAATTTAATTTTAATCTAATACTTGGTTATTTTATAGTTTATTTTTATAAAGCATTTAAAATATATTAGTTCATATTTTGTAGCATGATAAATATAGGTAAAATAAAAGAAATAGATTTAATTAAATAAGTATGCAATAGAAATTATAAATTAAAAAGGGAACGTGGCAAACTAGAGTGTAGATTAGTGGCATGTCGTTCTTTACAGGTATATAGATGAAGACACAATCAAGTATTAGGTTTTAAAAAAAAATACAGACACCAAACTCAATCAGCTTGTTCCTATAAGTTGCTAGATAAGAAAAGAAAAAAATATGGACTCGCTTCTCATTCTACTCCTTTAATCAGTTGGTGGAATCTACAAAGAAGAAATCGGAGATGAAAAATTAGTAAGCTAGCATTTGCTTCATTCTTATATGTGTAAATTAAATATATGATTAGGGTTTTTGGTTATAACTAGGAGAAAGCATGATTAGATGCCTACTTTCATATTTAGGTTATAACTATATCATAGATGGAGGTGTCATCTTAGGCAATAAGAGGATGGTTTGGCATTATTGTATATTGATTAAGGGGTTTGGTGGATGCACATAATTTATTAGAGAATTATTATTCTAATAATAAAAGCCATTAAAACGATATGATTTTTCTCGTAGGGGCACCATCTTCATCGTCAAATCGCTATGTATTATAAGTTTAGATTTTCTGCTGAACTGGTAATAGTCAGTGATTTCCAGCGTATAAATTAGTGATTTTTGTAGAATAAACGGGTGATTTCTGTAATAGACTTCAGTGATTTATGTATTCTGGACCGGTAAATCGATGATAGATTACAGGAGGTGGGTGGGTGGGGTCGAGTCTGGTGGGGGGAGGGGTAGTGTGGTTGGTAGAAATGTAGAATGGCACGGAGAAGTGTGTCGTGTATTGTGTGTATTATGTGCAATTTAATTTGGTTTAATGGCAGGGAGAAGTGGTTTGTAGGTTTGTAGTTTAATTTGGTTTGTATTGGAGTAGCCCTCTATAGACAGGTACTCAAATGAGAACCCATCTTAAAATGAGAACTGAGATCTAATCTCAACCCTTTATTTATTTTAATCTCCACTCACAATTTAAATATATAGGTAAATTGATGCGGAACAAGGAATCATTAAATTAGTTTGTATATATTTTACATTATTATTTAGATTTAAAGTGATTATAATTGATTCGGTAGTTTAGTTAATTTAGGTATATTTATATGAAGATTCTAGATTATAGGAATAGAATAATAAAAAGGATTTGTTCCTTTATTAGAAGATTTTTACTTGATGGCTAAGTTTTAGGTTTTCTATATAAACAATTGTAATCTCCATTATTGAATAGAGTTGAATTATTATTGAAATTGAGAATTGTTTCTCTTTTGTTATGGGTTGCGATCCTAACTTCTCTTCTGCGGTTGAGAAATCCTAGGGCAACACCTTAGGCGTGGGTTTTCTGCGGATAATCCACACAATTATCTATCCTTTTACTTGTTTTCAACCCCTGTCCTACATCAAGTGGTATCAGAGCCACCGTTCCAGCCAAACACCATCACCAACAGCCGCCAAAGCCACCAGCCACCGTTCCTCCATTCAAACAGCAGGTTCCTACCACCGTCAGCCTCCAACAGCCACCGGAAACCACCACCAGCCTCTGGCAGCCACCAGCAGCCAACATCAGCCACCACCAGAAGCCGCCAGTAGCCACCAGCCAGTGTATCCTACCTCCAGCAGCCTACGAACATCCCCAACCAGCCATTAAATCAGATAAACCATTTATCAAACACCTTCCCTGCAACTTAGCCAAAAAAAAAAAAAAAAGTCTCACTGTTCACGGTTACTTTTCATCAGTCAAACACTATTCACAGCACTGTTCATCAGCCAAAAAAAACTTCCATGGCCAGAATTATAGAGCATCTTGATGAGATGATAGTGACCGCCGCTAGTATTAAGGAGGATCTTAAGTATATTCTTGTTATGGTCGATGACTTAGTAGTAAAATGTGGTGGGAAAAAAGTGTCAAGGGAGCCTCTTTAACACCACGAGGATATTAAATCACATAGGAAACTTGTGATGGTTAAGAAAATCAGATGGTAAAAGAAAATCAGATTGGTAAACTTCTTACAATTCAGTGTAATGACAATGAAAAAGAGGAGGCAAAACAGGCGTCTATTCAATGTTTTAATATTGAAGAGGAAGAGGAAGAGGCAGAGAAAGAGTATAACGTCGAAGAAGTTGTGAAGGAGAACAATATTATATTGCCGAGACATATTGACTTTTTAGGCGTTGGTAACATATTGACAACCGCTATTGCATCAAAATATGTTGTTCTTTCGATGTTGCTTCCAAAGATTTTGCTTATGGAGTTAGAATCGGATGTTGTCAAGTGCTACTTTAAACCATCTCTTTGTTCGTTGATTCTCAAATTTTATAAAACTCGTGGACGAGTTTTCTTCAAAGGCGAGGAGAATGATGCGGAACAAGGAATCATTAAATTAGTTTGTATATATTTTACATTATTATTTAGATTTAAAGTGATTATAATTGATTCGGTAGTTTAGTTAATCTAGGTATATTTATATGAAGATTCTAGATTATAGGAATAGAATAATAAAAAGGATTTGTTCCTTTATTAGAAGATTTTTACTTGATGGCTAAGTTTTAGGTTTTCTATATAAACAGTTGTAATCTCCATTATTGAATAGAGTTGAATTATTATTGAAATTGAGAAATGTTTCTCTTTTGTTATGGGTTGCGATCCTAACAACTTCTCTTCTGCGGTTGAGAAATCCTAGGGCAACACCTTAGGCTGGGTTTTCTGCGGATAATCCACACAATTATCTATCCTTTTACTTGTTTTCAACCCCTGTCCTACATCATAAATATATGTATGTATCACCACTGCTGATCTAAAATTTCTCCACACTACACTTTCAGATAAAGGAAGGTTGGTCCTACATATTCCTTTCAGATAAAGGAATACAAATTAGTAGGTGAATAGGCAAGTTGGTAATCAGATCATCGGGCATGGCACCGAAACCAATTCGACGGCGTCTTTTAGCAACAGGGGGCATCTTCTGAGATATATATATAAAAAAAGACACACATCATATAACTGGAAAATCAAAGTACAGTAAATCAAGTCCTGCAAGGACAAGATCAAAGCTGCTTGCACAACATACATATAACAGTACCAGTTGGGAAAAGATAATAGATTACTGGCATGTACTACTACTTAATATTATTAATTAATTCACGATTTTTAATACATACATACATACATATTCATCCTCCTACTCCTCAATCTACAGATTAAAATCATCAATTCATCATATATTTCATAAATAAAGAATATTACAACATAAAAA
This sequence comes from Kitagawia praeruptora, assembly GCA_037693485.1. Lineage (NCBI taxonomy): Eukaryota > Viridiplantae > Streptophyta > Magnoliopsida > Apiales > Apiaceae > Kitagawia > Kitagawia praeruptora. Next base: position 2,319,444 of record CM075349.1, read on the forward strand.
ACAAAGGGACGAAGATTACCCGGGATCCAGAATCCAGATACAAAACACAAGCTGCAATTAGAGGCACATCGCGTTTCACATAATATATTATATTTACATACCAAATTTCACTTGTACATTATTAATCAAATTTGATTAGAATTCCACTCATATCAAACTTTCTACATCTGGATGGCCTAAAATTAGGGTTTTTAACATATTCTGTACACACACGGGCTGATCTTGGGCTGGGCTAGGGTTGGCTCGGGCCAGGTCAAATCTATACTGTATTTATCTATACTATCTATATCTCTATACTTATATCTATTATATAGGTTGTCCTATATCAGTTTCTTTTAATTGTCACCACTCTATAATTTTTGACCTTATTTGTTTATTCTTATCTTGATTTACTAGTGGAGCATTTTGATTCAACTTAAGGATGGATGAATGTTCAAGCGTGGGAATTTTTTTGTTAAGGTTTGATATTTTGGTGGGAATTATATAATGTGGTTACTTGATCTTCGTTCTTCAAAAAAAAAATGTTAGGAATATGTTGTACTTGATGATAACTTCACATTCTATGCACAAAATTGTATAAGTCATGTTTTGTAACTGTCAACGGATGAGGCATTATAACTCTATCCGTTGACAGGTAGCTCATCAACGGATGAGGTTTTTGTAGCATACTGCAGTACTTCTATTTATCAGTTGATAGTGTTTTTATTCAGAGTCATGTTGACCATCAATGGATAGGCAGAATAGGGTAGCCAATTATAAATAAGCTATGCTATGAAATTCTGTCTAAGTGAAAGTGTATCAACGGATGAGACCAGAACTCTATCAACGGATGCAACTCAATTCTACAACATCAACGGATACAGCTCAATCTATTATCAACGGATGACAGTGTACAGCATCAACGGATAATCATTTGCACTGAATGCCAGCTGGTAATTAGCAGTTGATTAAGACAGGTTGGACTGACAGATCACATGGGTTGATAGAAGGTACAAAAGGCAGTATGGGAGCCATACCTTGGAAACACAGAAGAAAGAAACATTCCATTTACACAGTGAATACAAGAAAGGTGCAGGAGGCATGACTGTTCACAAGGACAACCTTTCGGCTACATGTGGATTTGGAGTGAAGTAGCAAGTCAACTTGAATTAGATTAGTATTATCTTATTCTTGTAGTACTTGTAAACTTGGGATATATAACCAAGTGTAGCAATTCTTTAGAATATTAAGAAAACATATATATTTGCTTAGGGTTTCTTGAATATCCTTAGAAGCAAAGAGTTGTAAAACGGCAGCTGTGTACATTTTTGTATCACGAAGTTTTCTTCAAATAAAAGCTTCAGGTGTTGCATATTAACCACCTGATTTTATATGTGTTTGTGCATTAATCTTTATATAGCAATTATCTCTGTATAGATTTCTGGAGTTCTTATCAGGAATTTATAAATATCAAGAATTGTATTCAACCCTTCCCCCTTCTACAATTATACAAGTGTGTAATCTGGGAATAATAGAAAACAAGAAATAAAATGCGAAGAAGATCAAGTAGAGTTTGTATTCATTGGTTTTTGAAATGTGAAAGTGAGGAAGTACACAATGATGTGCTTATGGGTTTAATGCTTGTGAAAGTTTAATCACTTTTACATGATCTACCATTCATGTTGAGTGCTACAATTAAAAGTGAACATTATGCTCTATTAGTTTATCAAGCTTAGCTTGTTAGCCTGTTTCTTTGATATCCTACCCCGTACCTAAGCCTCATTACAACCTTTAATGAAAACCTTTTGATTTGTGCATGCACATATACGAAGTAGTGGAGATTTGGTGGACAACCAAGCCGATGGTAGCACATGTCTATTTTGATTGAACTTGAGTGAAACACTTACACCTATACACTTTTGTGAATTGAGAGTAATGTGAAATTTTCTGTCCATAGCATGCTTACTTACTGAAGGCGACTTTGATGTTTATTTTATGATATTTTTGTCTATCAAGACAACGTGTGCATACTTGGATTTTTTTTGTGCAAGTGGTGTACTTTCAGATCATCTCAGATTGTTGTGTGATTGAATTAGAAGAAACTTCGAATTTAATGGACTATTCGCGCAAGACACATTGTTTGGGCCGTATCTTGAGTTCTGCAAATCGGGTTTCGGCGATTAAACAGCCCACGCGAAGATAACGAGATTTTCTTTCATTCTAGAGTGGGCCAGATATCAAAGTTGTGACACCCTCCAAATCCGGGGTCTAGATCCGGGGGTCACCAACCAATCTCAACTAATAAAATAAATCAGAATGCGCAACTGACCCCGCCAACCAAAGATCGCAAACAGGTTATTGTATGAAACTAAGCAGTTACAGCCCAAAAGTAACATACTCACTTATTACAAACCATCAAATAAACTCAACCTAAATCCAGTCTAGTATTATTTTATTATTACATCCCATTTTATTTAAAATTCTATCTAGCGCCGACAGAAACCCGCAAATACCTGTAAGGTCTGGGGTGCAGACACACGGCCACTCTGCCCCTCTCTAATATGGTCCGAACGGCTGGTCGGAAACATACTGCTCCTCTGGAAAGGTTTTGTGAAAACAAGAGTGAGCCAAAGAAATGCCCAGCAAGTATATATAAACAATTTTATAATAAAACAGGATAAGTGCTGCATGATATCAACTGAAATGTAAAACAGTTTATAGAGAAACTGAATCAACAACTGGGATATAATTCACATCATAACTGAAATCATTTGGCATGTCATAAAAATGAATCATCTGCCAATTTACAATATATAATAGCCATTCGGGCGATATGGATTGGATATATAAAACTGAAACACAAAACACCATTGCCCCCTGATCAGGTTCATAAGCAATGGGACCCTTTATAATCACCGGTACGTTACGGCACCCGTGTTATAATTCGGATTTCTTGAGGGTACCAAAATAGGCAAGTAATGTTAGCCTATAGGAAGATGGTATGGTTACCATATCCTCCTTAAATATAGCTGGACCAACTACTCGATGTGGCCTCCTACGCTTTACCATTTTCCAATCCAATAGAGCAATTTCCGAATTTAACAGGAAATGCTTAGTTTTAAATACTGGTCACATCCTTATTATTTACTACGATAATAAGGATATGAAGAGTTTATCTTCAACAATTCCCCACATCAAGGGTACCAATGTCAAGCAACTGTGTTCGCATAAAAATATTTAAGAATCACAAATAGCTCTGAACAATAGCTATTCATCATGATATGAATCAATGAACATAAAATAAACAGTGTATAAGATGATCAAGGGGAAAATACTTGCCTGAATATGTGACTGGTAAGCTAAGCTCTCTGGCTAGGGATTCTCTCACTTCTATGTATACAGCTGGTAACTCTGCCCACTAGCTAGGGTTTCTCCCACTTCTACATTAAAACATGCTATTTTAAACATCTAGCTAGGTAGGCATAAGACCATATACAAATCATACCTCGGTTTTAGTGTCTACCCGTACGATGTATCATTATCGAATGAATATTTAATACAATTAATAACATGTACGGAGCATTCACACACATAATCACATAGCACATACGTCTTACAGACAAAAGAGCACTCAAATTATTATTTTCATGCTTAAAAATATTTTTAAAATAATTAAAAGAATTTTAAAAGATTTAAATAACCCTTCCCGAATCAAAAAGGATCATTAATAAACCCTCTGAGTAATTATTGGATCACCAAAATATTTTTATAATTATCTAATCTGGGTTTATAAATAAATTTTAGAATTTTAAAACTATTTTTACCGTTCCCGGATTATTTTTAGGATTTAAAACAATTTTTATTTCATTTTAAATCACTTTTAAACAGAAAATTGGTTAATAATCCTAAATAAATTAATTAGAATCAAGTAATAATTAATTAATAAAATTATCTAATAATTAATTACATTTATCAGATAATTAAATTAATTAAATCATTATTTGAGATTAATTAATATAATTAAAAGAATTTAATTCTTAATTATTCCGAATTAAAAACAAATAAATAAAGAAATAAAGAAATAATTAAAATAAAATTCGGAAATAAATTCTAGATTTATAAAACATTTTCAGAAAATAAAATTTCTGAAATTAATAATTTAATTCAGAATTATAAATTAATTAAAGTAAATAAAAGTAAATAAAATTAAATAAAAGTAAATAAAAGTAATTAAAAGTAAATAAAAGTAAAAAAAAATTGGTAAAAAAGTAAAAATCAATTCCAAAATCACTTTTCAGAAATTGTTAACAGATTTTGAAGATCAAACGACAACTGTTCATCACCACCCTCACTGTTCTTCGTATGAATGCTCGAAGAACAGCTACCACCGTCAATGGCGGTTTCTCCAGTTTCCGGCGACCGGAAGAAAATCCGGCCAAACTCCGACCTCCCTTAAAACGTACCATTTGCTACGTTTTAAGCACCAAACACGCTCCAAATCAAATTCTAAACTCAACCATGCCAACCAAACAAACCCAGAATTACTCAAATCAAAAATCCGGCAAAAATCGAACCAAATCCGGCGACCTTCAAACCAAAACCGATGAACTCTAAATCGGATACCAAATCATACGTTCTATATACCAAATCGAAGCCCAGGAGTTCAATGACTCATATCAATCATCAAAAACACCAAACAATCATCAAGAAATCCGGAAAATTGAAAATTATAACTCACCCCCAAATTTTCGATTTCGAGTTTTAGGCTACTAAAATTCAAACAAAAATTATCATGATGCTCCTGGGATTATATACAATCTATAGATACTAACCATATCAACAACAAATCACTGTATGATTCACAATAAATTCATGAAATTTCGAATTTAAAAACAAAATATCAAATCACGATTAAGGCTTACACACATATCAACACATACATAAACATGTAGTACAGATCATGAGATTCAATTTGACTACTCATATGAAAGATTTGGATAACAAAATCACCTTCAAAAGGTCGATTGATTGTGAAGAACACCAAGAACTATTTTTCCAGATTTTACAGAAAATAAAATCAAAAAATCTGATTTTTTGATTATTTTGATTAATTAAATAAAAATCTGTTAGTATTTATCCTAAATCAAATCAATACCCCAAAAATATTTTTAGCCCCTAATTAAAATTATTAAACCCTAAAAATAATTTTTATGGGATAAAAATGTAAAAATTTTAATTTTAAACAAATACAAAATATATGTCAAAATTTCCCAAAAATTATGAATATTACAAAAATTACTAAATAATGCATCTTTAAATATCCTATCATTATATAAAAATAATTTTATCAAAAACAAGGCTTCAGATTCAGTATAGGGGCTGGATCCGGAAATTAAAATGCGAAATAATTGTATTATAAAAATATAAAAATTACAGAAAAATAGAATAAAATTATCTAAGCTACACAGAAGTCACATAACACGTATGGGATCATTTCCCTATTTAATAAAAATCGTAACACGTTTAAATGCATTAAAAATAAACTGAAACGCAATAAAATCAACTAAAAACATATTTTAACATATTAAAATTCACGAAATTTCCCCGGTCGTTACATCCTTCCCCCCTTATAAGGATTCTGCCCCCAGAATCCCACTTAAGAAAATAAGTGTGGATACTGAGCGCGCATTTCACTCTCTACTTCCCATGTTGATTCCTCAACCAAGGGATTCCTCCATAACACTCTAACTAGAGGTATTGTCTTATTCCTTAATACCTTAACCTTATGGTCTAATATCTCAACTGGTTGCTCAACAAAAGATAAGTCAGGTTGAATATCTACAGGCTCATATTCTATTGCGTGCATTGGATCAGGATTGTACTTTCTCAGCATCGATATATGGAACACATTATGGATATTCTGCATGTGTGGCGGCAAAGCTAATTCGTAAGCAAGCTTCCCTATCTTCTTCAGTATCTCGAACGGTCCAACATATCTTGGTTTGAGTTTACCTCTTTTCCCAAATCTGGTTACAGCTTTCCATGGCGATACTTTCAGCAATACCAATTCTCCGACTTCAAAATTCTGGTCCTTCCTGCTTTGATCTGCATATTTCTTCTGTCGATCTTGAGCGGCGATTAATCTTTTCTGTATTAATCCGATCTTTTCTTTCGTCTGTTGCAGTAATTCTGGACCCAAGATTGTGCGTTCTCCTACTTCTTCCCAATACACCGGAGATCTACATCTTCTCCCGTAAAGAGCTTCATATGGTGGCATTCCAATGCTGGCATGATAACTATTGTTATATGAGAACTCCACCAACGGTAAGTGCTCATCCCAATTACCCTTAAAATCCAGGACACATACCCTTAACATATCTTCTATGGTCTGAATTGTCCTCTCGCTTTGTCCGTCCGTTTGAGGATGATATGCCGTACTCATATTTAGTTTGGTTCCTAAACATTCTTGAAATTGCCTCCAGAATCTTGAATTGAAACGAGGATCTCGATCAGATACTATAGATACAGGAACTCCGTGTCGTACTACGATCTCTTTCAAATATAGTTGAACCAGTTTCTCTAGCGAAAATCTTTCGTTGATTGGTAGGAAATGTGCTGATTTGGTCAACCGATCAATGATTACCCAGATTGCATCATGGTTTGATTGAGTCTTCGGGAGTCCTACTACAAAATCCATTGCAAGATGTTCCCATTTCCATTCTGGAATTTCCAAAGGTTGTAGCAATCCACTTGGCCTTTGATGCTCGGCTTTAACTCTCTGACAGGTATAGCATTTGCTGACGTATTCTGCAATATCTTTCTTCATATCGGGCCACCAAAAGTGTTGCTTCAAGTCTCTATACATCTTTGTACTGCCAGGGTGAATAGAATACCTGGAGTTGTGTGCATCACGCAAGATTTCATCCTTCAGCTCCATAACATTAGGTACCCATATACGTGAAGAGAATCTTAGAATTCCTTTATCATCCTTTTGACTCCTGATTTCTTCTCCGGTTAATTTTGCTTTGTCTTGCTCCATTACCTGTTCTTGACATCTACGGATCTTTTCTAATAATACTGGCTGAAAGGTCATGGCATACAATACTTCACTGACTGCTTCTGATGTATGGACCTCTATCTCCAATTTCTCGAATTCCTTAAGTAACTCCTCGGATGAGGTTAAGAGATTTAACCTTTCCTTCCGGCTTAGTGCATCTGCCACTACGTTGGCCTTGCCTGGATGATAGCTAATGGTACAATCGTAATCCTTGATCAACTCCAACCACCGTCGTTGTCTCATGTTTAGCTCCTTCTGAGTGAAAATATATTTCAAGCTTTTGTGATCCGTGAAGATTTCACACTTCTCTCCGTATAAATAGTGCCTCCAAAGTTTTAGTGCAAAAACAATTGCTGCCAATTCCAGATCATGCGTAGGATACTTTCGTTCGTGAATCTTGAGTTGCCTGGATGCGTAAGCAATTACCTTGCCGTCCTGCATTAACACGCACCCTAATCCCTTCTGTGATGCATCACTGAAAATTACAAAGTTTCCACTTTCGTTGGGTAGAACTAGCACTGGTGCAGTTATCAATCGCTTCTTTAATTCCTGGAAACTTTGCTCGCACTTCTCGTTCCATTCAAATTTCTCATTCTTCCGGGTGAGTTTGGTTAAAGATGCCGCTATTTTAGCAAAATCCTTAACAAACCTCCTGTAATAACCAGCTAATCCCAGAAAACTTCGAACTTCAGTTGGTGTTCTCGGTTGCTCCCAATTCATAATGGCTTCGATCTTGGCTGGATCCACTTTAATTCCTTCGTTGGTGACAACGTGCCCCAAGAATTGCACCTCCCTTAACCAAAACTCGCATTTCGAAAATTTGGCATATAGCTTCTCTTTCCGCAGAATCTCTAAAGCTGTTCTCAAGTGCTCTGCATGTTCCTCCTCTGACTTGGAGTATATCAAGATATCATCTATGAAAACAATCACGAATTTATCCAGATATTTCTTGAAAACCCTGTTCATCATATCCATGAAAGCGGCTGGTGCATTAGTCAGCCCAAAGGGCATAACTAAAAACTCGTAATGCCCATATCTCGTGCGGAATGCTGTCTTAGGAATATCGACTGCCTTGATCTTCAACTGGTGATATCCCGATCGCAAGTCGATTTTAGAAAACCATACTGCGCCCTTTAACTGGTCAAACAAGTCATCAATCCTCGGTAGTGGGTACTTGTTTTTAATCGTCAGCTTGTTTAGCTCCCGGTAGTCAATACAAAGTCGCATGCTTCCGTCCTTTTTCACAAACAATACTGGTGCGCCCCATGGTGATACGCTGGGTCTAATCACCCCTTTGTCTAGTAGTTCCTGCAATTGCTTGGCCAATTCCTTCATTTCCACTGGTGCCATTCTGTACGGAGCTTTCGATATTGGCTCAGTACCTGGTGCCAAATCAATAGCAAACTCAATTTCTCTGTCTGGAGGTAGGCCTGGTAATTCTTCAGGAAATACGTCCAAAAATTCATTCACTACCGGAATATGCTCTATCTTTGGCACTTCCTTATCAGTATCCATTACATAAGCTAAGTATGCCTCACATCCCTGTCTCAACAACCGTTTAGCTCGCATCATGGTCAAGAGTTTCTTTGCTTGTTTCTGCCCATGGAACACCACATCTATATCCCCATCTAGCTTCAACTTTAACTCCTTCTTTTTACAATCAATCTGGGCATTATACTTTGTCAACCAATCCATCCCCAGTATAACCTCAAATTCCCCCAACTTGAAAGGAATCAAGTCGGCATGAAAACGTTGCCCGGATATTTCGATCTCACATGCTGGATATATTTGCTTAACGGGTATACGATCCTGATTAGCTATTTCTATTACTAAAGCTTCGCTTAATAACTGACATTCACATTCTAGCTTACTCGCAAACTCTTCCGAAATAAAAGATTTAGTAGCTCCCGAATCAATAAGTACTTTGGCATTAGTAGAGTTTACGGAAAGTGTACCTGCAATAACATCAGAGTTATGTTCTGCATCGGTCATAGTCATATTGAAAACCCGAGCCCTTGGCGGTCCCGCATTATTTGCTCCTACGGCTTTATTCTGGTTTCCCGGATTAAGGTTGATCCTGCAATCCTTAGTAAGATGCCATTTGCTCCCACATTTTTGACAATTATTCCCATTAGCTGCTGGCTCATTGCACGAGGTGGCATAGTGCCCTTTCTTGTGACACCGAAAACATACTATGCTAGGCAGATTGCATGGACCTTCATGATTCCTTCCACAAATTCCACATGCTGGTGGGGGTGGTCGCATCCCTCGTTGTTGATTGTTGTTCGCAAATCGACCTCCTTGCGGTTGATTGTTGCTTGGAAACCTATTTCCTTGCTGCTGATTGATGTTCGGAAATCGATTTCCTTGCTGCTGATTGATATTCGGAAATCGATTTCCTTGATTACCAAGATTCTGGATTCCGTTTCCGGGTCTCCCGTTGCCTCTCGGCTGGAACGCGGGTCTGTAACTAAAGTTGTTTTGCACCCTGCCCTGGAATGAACTCCCTGATTGATTATTAAATTTCCTCTTTTTGCCTTCCCTTTCTTTGTAGGAGATATCGCTCTCTCCTTCAATAATCAGTGCCTTCTGGACCACCGCCGAATAGGTGGTTAACTCAAAAGCAGCTACTCGGCTACGTAGCCACGGTTTCAAACCCTGCTGAAATCTCCTTGCCCGCTTCTCTTCAGTATCCACCAAGTCTGGAACAAACCTGGCTAACTCTGTAAACTTTGCCTCATACTCAGTGGCATTGCCTTCTTGTTTTAATTCCAAAAATTTAATCTCCATCTGGTTCTGCATAAAGCGGGGATAATACTTTTCCAGAAACAACTCTTTGAATCTCTCCCATGGGGTTACCCCAACGCCTTCCAAAGCCTTCCTTGCTTCCCACCAGTAGTTCGCTTCCCCTTTCAGAAAGTAACTCACGAACTCGGTCTTTTTATTCTCCTCCACATTCACAAGTGCAAGAGCTTTCTCTATTTCTTTTAACCATGCTCGGGCCTCGACTGGGTCTGCTGACCCCTGGAACTCTGGGGGTTTAACTGACTGAAAAGTTTTAAATGTTACTGCTTGGGGTGCTGGTGGCTGCTGCTGCTGGCGAGTGAGATTCTCGGTCTGTTGCCGGAATAGTTCCAACATTTGCTGCATCATATTGATATTGCCCTGCTCCCCAAAGTTCTGATTATTATTCGCGTTTCCCGTGTGATTACCATTTGGTGGCTGATTATCCATGATCTGGTAGAGGAAACACACAAGTTCCTTAGTAATTGAATAAACATGTTTTTGATAGATACTCATTGAAAAGAAACATGAATCAAGAATATTTATCAACTCATGCCACCCAATCACTAATTCACTTAAATGCTGAAAATAATTAAATGCATGCTGGAGGGAGTCGATACTCGCATCACTACAAAAGTACTACTGATATATAATTCCACACTCATAATTATACATGACTACTAGTCGGGTTATCTAACACCATATCACGGTTACCCGACCATACCAACTACACTGTCGGTTATACACAACAAAATTCCCGACTTATTCTACCAACAAACTACTGTTAGTACACACATAATATCTTACAGACAACCGAAACCAAACAAACACATGTAGCATATCCTTCTCCCAGGGCTCTGTCTCATAGTATCTAGTCCCAGCTGGGCCCTACCATCTCCTGAAGATCCGACAACATCCTCTGAAGGATGCGGTATGCCTGACGATAATCAACAGTACCTGATGGCTCACCCAGCAACATCGCCTCCACCTCAAAAGAACCGGCTGCTATCATCTCTCGGAGGTTATGTCGAAGCTCGGAGTCTGTGATACGATGATCTCCCATCCTACGCAGCTCCACATTCTGCCCTCTCACAAAGTCGAATGCCTCCCAAAGCTCACGGTACTCACTCAATGGAACGGTGCGTGGTGCACCAATATGGCCGCTAGACTGGGCCTCCGCTCCACCTGTAACCTCCTCTATCAATGCCTGCACTCGCTCCTCTCCTGGTGGCATCTGGTGCCAAGGTATGACTGGTGGAAGAGGTACATAAGGACCCTGCACAGTAGGATCGGACTGATCCGTGAACTCTGCTGGCATAAGGAATCCTACCATAGCTGCCAGTGCACCAGATCGATGCAACTCAGGCACAACAGGTAGCGCCTCAATCCCCTGCTGCTGATCAGGAATCAACTCCGGGACGGGAACTAGTGGTATAGGATCAAGTAGCCCCATAGGACACTCCCAACCCATCCAGTAGTCTAACCCCATCACTGGTTGGTCTGGATCCATAAGAGCGGTGGTATATGGCAAGTCCACTGGTGGAAATAGTGGTAGCGTAACTGGCTCTAGGCCTGGCATAGGCTGAGGTGCAATCACCGGAGTCGGCGTAGTCACCATAACAGGAACCTGCGTAACCCAGTAACATAATATCACAAATCTTCTCACGACTTAGGCTTAAACTAAAGTCAAACGCAACGTGTAACATAAGAACGTAATCCTATCTCATGTGATCTCCCTAATTATTCCTGGGCTATAACTCTGCTTATTTCAGTGACTATAACCTGTCAGCTCTGATGCCAACTGTGACACCCTCCAAATCCGGGGTCTAGATCCGGGGGTCACCAACCAATCTCAACTAATAAAATAAATCAGAATGCGCAACTGACCCCGCCAACCAAAGATCGCAAACAGGTTATTGTATGAAACTAAGCAGTTACAGCCCAAAAGTAACATACTCACTTATTACAAACCATCAAATAAACTCAACCTAAATCCAGTCTAGTATTATTTTATTATTACATCCCATTTTATTTAAAATTCTATCTAGCGCCGACAGAAACCCGCAAATACCTGTAAGGTCTGGGGTGCAGACACACGGCCACTCTGCCCCTCTCTAATATGGTCCGAACGGCTGGTCGGAAACATACTGCTCCTCTGGAAAGGTTTTGTGAAAACAAGAGTGAGCCAAAGAAATGCCCAGCAAGTATATATAAACAATTTTATAATAAAACAGGATAAGTGCTGCATGATATCAACTGAAATGTAAAACAGTTTATAGAGAAACTGAATCAACAACTGGGATATAATTCACATCATAACTGAAATCATTTGGCATGTCATAAAAATGAATCATCTGCCAATTTACAATATATAATAGCCATTCGGGCGATATGGATTGGATATATAAAACTGAAACACAAAACACCATTGCCCCCTGATCAGGTTCATAAGCAATGGGACCCTTTATAATCACCGGTACGTTACGGCACCCGTGTTATAATTCGGATTTCTTGAGGGTACCAAAATAGGCAAGTAATGTTAGCCTATAGGAAGATGGTATGGTTACCATATCCTCCTTAAATATAGCTGGACCAACTACTCGATGTGGCCTCCTACGCTTTACCATTTTCCAATCCAATAGAGCAATTTCCGAATTTAACAGGAAATGCTTAGTTTTAAATACTGGTCACATCCTTATTATTTACTACGATAATAAGGATATGAAGAGTTTATCTTCAACAATTCCCCACATCAAGGGTACCAATGTCAAGCAACTGTGTTCGCATAAAAATATTTAAGAATCACAAATAGCTCTGAACAATAGCTATTCATCATGATATGAATCAATGAACATAAAATAAACAGTGTATAAGATGATCAAGGGGAAAATACTTGCCTGAATATGTGACTGGTAAGCTAAGCTCTCTGGCTAGGGATTCTCTCACTTCTATGTATACAGCTGGTAACTCTGCCCACTAGCTAGGGTTTCTCCCACTTCTACATTAAAACATGCTATTTTAAACATCTAGCTAGGTAGGCATAAGACCATATACAAATCATACCTCGGTTTTAGTGTCTACCCGTACGATGTATCATTATCGAATGAATATTTAATACAATTAATAACATGTACGGAGCATTCACACACATAATCACATAGCACATACGTCTTACAGACAAAAGAGCACTCAAATTATTATTTTCATGCTTAAAAATATTTTTAAAATAATTAAAAGAATTTTAAAAGATTTAAATAACCCTTCCCGAATCAAAAAGGATCATTAATAAACCCTCTGAGTAATTATTGGATCACCAAAATATTTTTATAATTATCTAATCTGGGTTTATAAATAAATTTTAGAATTTTAAAACTATTTTTACCGTTCCCGGATTATTTTTAGGATTTAAAACAATTTTTATTTCATTTTAAATCACTTTTAAACAGAAAATTGGTTAATAATCCTAAATAAATTAATTAGAATCAAGTAATAATTAATTAATAAAATTATCTAATAATTAATTACATTTATCAGATAATTAAATTAATTAAATCATTATTTGAGATTAATTAATATAATTAAAAGAATTTAATTCTTAATTATTCCGAATTAAAAACAAATAAATAAAGAAATAAAGAAATAATTAAAATAAAATTCGGAAATAAATTCTAGATTTATAAAACATTTTCAGAAAATAAAATTTCTGAAATTAATAATTTAATTCAGAATTATAAATTAATTAAAGTAAATAAAAGTAAATAAAATTAAATAAAAGTAAATAAAAGTAATTAAAAGTAAATAAAAGTAAAAAAAAATTGGTAAAAAAGTAAAAATCAATTCCAAAATCACTTTTCAGAAATTGTTAACAGATTTTGAAGATCAAACGACAACTGTTCATCACCACCCTCACTGTTCTTCGTATGAATGCTCGAAGAACAGCTACCACCGTCAATGGCGGTTTCTCCAGTTTCCGGCGACCGGAAGAAAATCCGGCCAAACTCCGACCTCCCTTAAAACGTACCATTTGCTACGTTTTAAGCACCAAACACGCTCCAAATCAAATTCTAAACTCAACCATGCCAACCAAACAAACCCAGAATTACTCAAATCAAAAATCCGGCAAAAATCGAACCAAATCCGGCGACCTTCAAACCAAAACCGATGAACTCTAAATCGGATACCAAATCATACGTTCTATATACCAAATCGAAGCCCAGGAGTTCAATGACTCATATCAATCATCAAAAACACCAAACAATCATCAAGAAATCCGGAAAATTGAAAATTATAACTCACCCCCAAATTTTCGATTTCGAGTTTTAGGCTACTAAAATTCAAACAAAAATTATCATGATGCTCCTGGGATTATATACAATCTATAGATACTAACCATATCAACAACAAATCACTGTATGATTCACAATAAATTCATGAAATTTCGAATTTAAAAACAAAATATCAAATCACGATTAAGGCTTACACACATATCAACACATACATAAACATGTAGTACAGATCATGAGATTCAATTTGACTACTCATATGAAAGATTTGGATAACAAAATCACCTTCAAAAGGTCGATTGATTGTGAAGAACACCAAGAACTATTTTTCCAGATTTTACAGAAAATAAAATCAAAAAATCTGATTTTTTGATTATTTTGATTAATTAAATAAAAATCTGTTAGTATTTATCCTAAATCAAATCAATACCCCAAAAATATTTTTAGCCCCTAATTAAAATTATTAAACCCTAAAAATAATTTTTATGGGATAAAAATGTAAAAATTTTAATTTTAAACAAATACAAAATATATGTCAAAATTTCCCAAAAATTATGAATATTACAAAAATTACTAAATAATGCATCTTTAAATATCCTATCATTATATAAAAATAATTTTATCAAAAACAAGGCTTCAGATTCAGTATAGGGGCTGGATCCGGAAATTAAAATGCGAAATAATTGTATTATAAAAATATAAAAATTACAGAAAAATAGAATAAAATTATCTAAGCTACACAGAAGTCACATAACACGTATGGGATCATTTCCCTATTTAATAAAAATCGTAACACGTTTAAATGCATTAAAAATAAACTGAAACGCAATAAAATCAACTAAAAACATATTTTAACATATTAAAATTCACGAAATTTCCCCGGTCGTTACAAAAGTCCAATTGAACCGGTCCAAAAACAGCATAGAAAAGTCAATTACGAATTTTGACCATAAAACCTTTTCAATTTTGGAAAGCCATGTATTCCTTGGAACAATAAAAAATAATACTTTTGTAATTAGGTTATTATTTGTGAGAGATATTACTTATGTACCTCATAGAGGAGCCACCAAGGAGAAGAGAAGAAGATTGCAAGGAGAAGAGTGTATGCTTGGGAATTTTCATAGGGATTTCTTTTCTACATCGCTTGGGAATTTTCATAGGGATTTCTTTTCTACATCTCTGATTTGTATTGTATTCTATCTCTTTATGACTTTTATGTATTTTTCCATGACAATGGTAGGCTAGATCTTATTGTTGGAGGGCTGTTTTGAAGCCCTAAACTTTATGGCAATTATGTTTTGATTTTCGGAGATATGTGATTGATTGTGCTTATACATGCTTCAATGCTTATAGATAATCTTGAATTGACCGTGGTATGTGGACATCCAATTAGGTTATATGATAGATTTGTCTGTAAAGTCAATTAATCTTTATATGTGGTCCATGGGATTAATTGTATCAGTGTGTAATTTGTTTTAGTCTTTCTATGTGGTACATGGGGCTATATGAATAGCAGAGCTTGATCCTATGTGGTTCATGGCAAGTTCTCTATAAGTATCTTTCAGAGCATATTACAAGAATTTTATAATTATGTCATGAGTTTAGTGGTGGATTAACATGTTTTCCAATGTGCTTCTTTAATTGTTTACAACAAAGTTTTGCTTGCCTCATACTTAGTTTAATTAATAAAGTAGTTACAAAACAAACACATCTTTAATCTGACAAAATGTAAGTTAAAGTGAACCATTAATCCTTAGCGTTGAACAATACCCATACTTATTCTAAATTACAAACAACACAAAAAGAGTTTAAATTGAGTCACACCATTTATCCACATGTGTCTATAGAAGCTCCTGGGTCGGGAAAAATTATTGTCATCTCTTATTCATTTTATCAGTTAAAAGTCTGGCTTAGACTATAAACCAACTCAAAGAATTAAAGGAACTTCGAAAAATAAATGTGTCTTAATCCCAAATTATGTAATATCAATTTTTGTTTTATTTTATTTTTCTTCCTGTTAATTTAAACTCGTTAAATTGGTACGTACTCCTGTTAGATTGTGGCGTGTGATTATGTCTGTACTCTGTAGCGTCAACACTTACAAGCGTACAAGTTACAACGGTAGAAGATGGATCTGAGTTTAAGAACTTCTTTCCGTACAAGATGGAATAAATCGAGTGCGATCCATTTGGTTGTATATTTGTTTTTATTTCTTTTCCGTGTTTGAACCTGTTATTCTGCAATTCCAGCACTTGTAGTTCTTGAGATGCACATTATATTTTTTTTAAACCTTTCAAATTTTCTCATTAGTATCTTATGCAATACCATATATTTATATTTTACAGAAGTGGAAAGACCAATTCCTCTGCCACAACATTGATACTTTAATATCATGCCTTAGTTAATTTTTTTAAAATTCTATATTATGATATTTATACCACTTAATCTGATATTAGACTGACATTCATGGCAATAATATCTTTCATATCGTCAATAAACTGCCTCGACTCTTGATGCTGCTCTATTATATCCCCTTATTATTCGAAATTGTGTATGATTTTGTAACATCCCGGATTTTTGGGACATTAATTCTAATTACGAAACTTAAATAAATGGAATTCTTTATTCAAATTAACGATAGTCAAAGCAGCGGTTAAACTCTATAATTCAAAATCATTAAATCGGAGACGCAGCTCCATAAACCCAATATTCAACATTTAACAAAGTACTTCAAATTTATTCAAATAACACGATAAGACTCGTCCAATAAATGCATCTAAATCAGCAGGCACAAAATCCACAAGGTTCACATCTTTATTCTTATTAAGCTTCCAAATCGAAACCTGAAATATTAGAAAAGGAATGAGCTACACAGCTCAGCAAGTACAATTGACTAACAGATGCTCTTAAAAATCAATGAGCGTTTTAATAAAACAATTTTCAAAATCAAATATAAGTTTGCAAAACCTTTGCGAAAACAAATCCAACCCAAAGTTTATTCTTTTCAAAAATTAAGAATTTAAAACAGAAGCAGAAAACAGAAACAAAACGAAAATCGAAAATACCACAGTCTTGCTCTACGGCCACACTTTGTCAGTGACCGACATCTTATTCTTATTCTTTTGTCACACTTTGCCAGTGACCGGCATCTAAAGTTCAATAATTACGCGCCCTTAATAGGTATCTAAAGTTGCACACTTGTGCGCCTACTAAGGGTATCTAAGGTTAGTTCCGGAACTATAGCGTAAATTACGAACGGGTTCGAAACGTAGAGACTGGGTTCTAAAATCAAATATTTATATCTTATACAATTCAAAACAGAATTCTTATATCTTATGCGAAAATCGAAAATCACAATATCAAAATATCTTTTCGGAAATTAAAAGTAAGTCAAAAGTACTTACCTCGAAGTTGACCAAATCTGAAATAATTGTACGAGCAAATCCTAAATAACATTATAATTAACAACTAATTAAAATCTAAATAACTGAACAAATTTTATATCTTATTCTGTAAACAAATTTCAATAAGCAATAGGACAGAGACTTTAAATCGAAAAACTTGCATTATACAACAGATTAAACCAAGCATAAGACATTAGCAAGTTAAATGGGCCTTAAAGCCCAATATGATACTCACGGCAACTAGTCCACGTAAAGTACAAATTACAAAAAGGCCACCAATGTTTCTAGCTTTAACATGTAAGTTTTATATTAATTAAACAACTATTTGCACTTACTCCGTAGTATTTAGAAAGCATGCATGGCTACAACTACTGAACCAACTAATCTAGGGTGTACCACAAATAATTCTGATGTCTGACCACTATAAAATAAAGCTAGAAAAATGTAATTAATTAAATCACAAAAATATAATCACACTTCACATAAAATCTATTTGCATATCAAAATTATAAAACATTTTCCAGTTAACAACTAAACAAAACAATGTTTATATTTTATATAAAAACATATTTTTTTTTACATAATTTATCAAGTAATATTTAAATTAAAGAAATGAAACAGATCACCATTAATCATTCTAAACGGGCTATATACACCTCAATTCAAGTTACGAATAGCAAGTGTCAATTAGAAATCTAAATAATTAAAATTAAACTAATAAAACATGAGTACTTGCGCATGCTTGGTAAAAGGACAGACCGATCTAACATATAAGAGAACCTCTGGCCGTTAATTTATTTTAAAAGCATATGAATCCATTAATCCAGTGACCATGTCTTATATGGTTACATGAATGTAATCATAAAACTTTAATCGGACGGCACACCAAAATCTTAAATTATATCCATGTAGCAGTTAAAAGAAAATATTTAAATACTACTAACAATTCATTATGTACGTAATTCATATAAGTGAGTATAGTTTTTAAAGAATTTAATGAAACAAAGCATAATTAATCATTTTAAAACTAAATATCAGCATGCCAATTTAACTATAGCAAAACTATGAACATGTTACTTGTTAACGGAGGAATTTGGGAAAACAAATTCGGGGAGGGTTGCTGGAATTGTGGTGGTGGTTGATGACGGTGAGCGGCGTAGAATGCTTAGGGTTAGGGTTGGTGATTTAGGGATGGCTGAGATTGTATGTGAGAGTTATTGCAATTTAGATCGAATATTGAATTCTCTCTTTTTCGCAAGGGTTGCATCATCACATACAATGTGCCTACGTATCCTATTTATAGGAATCAAGCCAAACGTAGTTCTTGGAGAACAAGTTATCGTAATGGGCTAGGTTTCCGCTTTTAAGAAGCCCATTGGATTAAGACCACCGCCTTTGATGTTATCATTACGGACCTCAAAGCCCAACTACTTTCTCGGAACGTATCGGTTAAGCTATTGACCCGGTATTTTCAGGGTCAATGCTTTCCCTAAGTTACGGAGATAAAATAGATGTAGGGCAGCCCGGATGGAGGGCGAGATCCTTTCGAAATGGACGAGATCCGTCACAAAGGGCGAGATCTAGCTTTTAGTTCGAGGACCTTATTCGTAGTCCATAATCTTCGAATTTAGTAATCGCCACCAAAAAGGGAGAGATATTACAGTATTGGGCCTAGCCATTTTAAAAGGGCGAGCTCCTTTATATACGGGCGAGGTCTTCTGTAAAATAATATTATCCTACCTTGGGTCAGGCCCAATAAATGCCACATTTCCTCATGCTACGACCCATGACATGAATTACTTTCTTTCTCTGGCCCAAACGAGGTTGACACTTCCAAAATAGGGCGAGGATATTTCTAGCCATAACAACTACCCCCCAGTTTCTTGCAATATATTTTTATAAAAGAAACTAATTCCTCGAAGTATCTTTACAAAACATAGACGAGCCTTATTCCAAAAAATAAATTATAAGCGAACCGTTTCTATTAAAATTGCCACGCCTCGATTTCTGTTCCTATTCCAATCAGGACATGCCACGTGTCCCATACCAGCTATTATATAAACCCCAAACTTTCCTTCTTTTCCCATCCCTTTTTCAAAAGCTCACGAAGTGCTGTGTCATTTTTTATCTGGAGGGCGAGGTCTATAATTGCTGTGGGCGAGTTTTTCATTTTCTAGGCGATTTCTTCATTTTCTCAAGGCGACTCTTCTTCAGAAAAAGGTACTCGTCCCTATCTTCTTTCAGTATTTATTGTCAATTCGTAGTTAATTTACCATGTTTGAACATGTATACTAATTGAGAGAGACACTTTTAGATTCTTAACTCGTTAGTGACCCTAGGCGCGTTCCCCAATCAATGGACGAGGACTTACCCTTTTCTAGAATCACACTGAATTTTCCCTTTCATTCCCTAATTTCCGTCCTCGTCCTTTATTTTCAGATGTCTCGCGAAGAAACATCCTCCGAAAGATCGTCTTCTGGAAATCAGGCGACATCTTCTTCATTTCAATCTCGCCCCGAAGAACTTTCAGATAGCCTTCACCTTACAGGAGACATTGAGGACCTGACTAGCACATATCATGCCCAAGACTTGGATCAGGACGAGAATGAGGATGACCTTCGTGACTTTTTTGTTAACATAGATCCCCAGGAACCAGGTCCTTCTAGGCTAGGTAGAGGTCGTGGTAAAGACCTCGTCCAATATAGAAGAATGCTCGATGCCCTTTCAAATTCTTACAGCCATGACAAGGAAAACGTTGTCCAAGACTTGGACGAGGGCGAGAATATAATTGAAGAAGAAGATGATGAAGCAGTCGAAGATGATGATGCCGAAATAGAGGACGGTGATGAGGCGATATCTGTTTCCCCTGTGAGATATGCTATGGAGATCCCTTCTCCCCCAAACAACCCGTACAAACAGCCCGTCCGAAGTCATGACATTGATTTAAACTTTGCAGATGATGTCTCTGAACCACTGAGGGCGAAACACAGATTTACCCAGGGCGTGATATCTTGTGCTGGTCTCGCCTCAAAAATCTCTTCTGAAGAAATCATGTTCCTAATGGAATACTATAATTTAGAAGGAAAATGGTTGAGGCCCCGCTCTTTCATGCGAATGCATGTCTTCGACATCGCCGGACTTCCAACACCGAGAATGGTCCTTACAAACAAACTAGTTGAACTAGGATTCGGATCGCCCATGCATTCTTTTCTTCAGCAAATTATTACCTACTTCAACATCGCCCCTATTCAGTTGTCGCCTAACAGCTATAGGGCGGCAATTGGTTTATACATGATGTATAGAAATAAAGGATATGAAGCCCCAACAATGCATGAGCTCAGCCATTTTCTCTCCTTGAGACGTTGCGGGAAAGACGTCGGTTTTTATTACCTCGCCTTCTGGGCGACTCATAATAGGAAAGGGTTCCTTACTGGGAATCCCAGTAACATGAAAGTTTGGAAAGAAGATTATTTTTATATTTTTGACGTTCCAAGAATAAGAACCCAATTCAATCTTCACCCATGTAAGTATCTCGCCCTTCTCTCTACAAATCTCGCACCTTAAGTATCTCGTCCTTTTCATATGTATATCTTTGCTTTTATTTTTCTAGACACACCATCTCAATCTAAGTTGGTAGGCGACGCTGCAGCAAGAGCTCTTGCTATTTCTAACTTACCCAAGTCGGAGAAAGATCTCGACTTTTTAGTAACTCGTGACAACCTTCGTAATTATGGCTTTTACAACAAAGGGTTCGGTCAAGTCCCATACATAAAATTCAAGAGAGGAACTAAGAGAAGTACTCGTAGAAAGCAAATAGAAGTGCTAACTGATAAAGGTACCTCGCCCCCTCTTAAAATACATCTCGCCCCCTCTTAAAATACATCTCGCCCTTAGATATGGGATTTATTACTTTTTACTTGTATAATTCACGGATTCGTTTATATAACCTGTTTACTTTATGTGCAGGTCAAATGTCGAGACTTCCCTTCGGACGAAACCCTTTTGCTGATACTGCGCCCACACCCTCCATGGTAGCGGAACAAGCCCGCCCATCTCCTTCTGTTCTGGTTAATGCATCTCGCCCTCCTCCTCCTAATCTCGGAGAAAAGCATGATAAGGGTAAAAAGCGAGATGATGCTGGTAAGACTTTACAAAACAAGAGACAAAAGGGGATTACTGTCGAGAAATCGCCATCTGATTCCGTGGCCTCAACATTCGGCTCTGTTGCCGCAGAAAACTTCTCTGATAGCGAGGTTAAGCTTCTAAAGAACCGTACCGACGAGGAGGCTGAATTTAATTTCAAAGCCGGGCTTGGAGATGCCTTTTATCATGGCTTAAGAGTTCTCGCTCTGAAGAACTCGACTATCAAGGATCAAGAAAGATCTCTCAAGAAACTAAAAAGCGAAGCTTCTTCCTATAACTCCAAGATGGGCGAGATCCAAAAGAAACTAGATGACGAAGTGAAGGCGAGAAAAGATGACGTAGACAGGCTCCAGTTGGCTTTAGACAAAGCAAACTTTGATCTGGACAGCATAGGAAAATCTCATGAGAGCGAGATCTCTAAGCTGAAAGGTGAGAACGACATGCTTTCTGCTGGAATGAGGAAAGGCCAGAGCGAAGCTTATAATGCTGGATTTTTGGACTATCTTCGCAATTTCCTGGCGGCTGATCCTGACTATAACTGGTCCACACACTTCGCCCCTTCTACTCCTAGCTTTATGCTTCAGTTTAAGGACGACAATGCTGATCTTATCGCTGCTGCTAAAGAAGAACTACGCCTAAAAATTGAGAGCGAGAAGAAAGCTATTGTTGAGGCAAAGGCGAACAAGACAGGGATAGCAGGACACGAGAAAGCAGATGCAGCCTCGCCCTCTCAAACTGTTGGAACCTGACTGCAGGAACTCTTAATTATTACCAAGACAATAGGAGTGCGGGCCCTCCTATAATGGCCTCGCCCTCTGTAATTTGTTCTTCATTCAAACTAATTTATTCCCAACTAATTGGAGTGCGCGTCCTCCATTTAAAGACGTCGCCCTTGTAATGACTTTAATGCCCTTGAACTGATTTTTTATAATTACGTTTCCCTGCCTGCAGTACAACTTTAATGTATCACGCCTTTCTGTTAAGATCTCGCCTTTTCCTTAGGCACCTCGCCCTTTCTGATTTTTAACTTAATCTGTGAACCTTGATAAATATCTTAATTCAAAAGGTAACTATGATGCTTTCCAAAGGACATCTCATTAACAGAGCACTTTACCTTGGAATAGTTTCATGATATGCGAGATGTAATTATTTCAAAAAAAATCATCCAAAGCATTTTGAGAATTATTATCATCCAGTCGAAGGTTATATCTACCATGTCTTCTAGAGGGTATCCTCCTCAAAGGAGGTCATTTTCCTCAGAATTTTATAAATTTTATGATACTCTCCTCAAAGGAGATCATTCTTGTTCAGAAATTCCCTCCTCACAGGAGGTGGATTTTCCGAATCTCGAACCCTGATGAGGCGCCGGAAGTACGGACATCCCCCCCGGAAGTACGGTTTTTGCAAGGATTTGGTAATTTGAGATACCCTCCTCAAAGGAGGTCGTTCTCCATTCCAGAAATATCCCTCCTCACAGGAGGTGGATTTCCCGAAGTTCGTGCCTTGATGAGGCGCCGGAAGTACGGACATCCCCCCCGGAAGTACGGTTTTTGCAAGGTCTTTGATAATTTGAGATACCCTCCTCAAAGGAGGTCATTCTCCATTCCAGAAATACCCTCCTCACAGGAGGTGGATTTTCCGAAGTAAAAATTTTAAACTCTCCTCAAAGGAGACCATCATTTTGTACATCTATGAAGATCCTCCTTAAAGGAGGTCATCTATCACGGAATTTAAACAAAAACAATCAAAAGACACAAGCATGTTTTATTCATAAATATAAATCCTGGCTAAGGAGTGGTACATACACTACCCCCCTAGACTTTTACGAAAATAAATTAAGAGAAAGTAGAACAAAGGCAGGAAGCACATTACCTCCCTGTGAGAACTATTCTCTTTGGTTTATGACAGATTCTTTTTCGGCACGTTGATTTCCTCAGTGTGTTTGATAGCTCCTCTCCTAGTTATGATGACTCTCCCTTAGATCCTCCCATCGCATCCAGCCTAGCCCCCATACGAGTGTTAGCGTTTCCCATAAAGTGATTTTGTTCCAAATCTCGGCGTTACTTATCAGGACAGGGGAATCTCCCTCAATTTGAGAGGTCGCCGGTCTGTCGGGAATCCTAGGCATAGCATCCATCGGATCTGAGTTCGTCGATTGTTGTAGGGGTAGGTTTTTCGTGGTCCTAACTTCCTTCACACGGCGATCATCAACACGTTCTTGATTTGACTGTGACATCCTTCCTCCTGAGATGTCAAAAGGCCCTCCTTCTAGCGCCAATTGTTAACGGAGGAATTTGGGAAAACAAATTCGGGGAGGGTTGCTGGAATTGTGGTGGTGGTTGATGACGGTGAGCGGCGTAGAATGCTTAGGGTTAGGGTTGGTGATTTAGGGATGGCTGAGATTGTATGTGAGAGTTATTGCAATTTAGATCGAATATTGAATTCTCTCTTTTTCGCAAGGGTTGCATCATCACATACAATGTGCCTACGTATCCTATTTATAGGAATCAAGCCAAACGTAGTTCTTGGAGAACAAGTTATCGTAATGGGCTAGGTTTCCGCTTTTAAGAAGCCCATTGGATTAAGACCACCGCCTTTGATGTTATCATTACGGACCTCAAAGCCCAACTACTTTCTCGGAACGTATCGGTTAAGCTATTGACCCGGTATTTTCAGGGTCAATGCTTTCCCTAAGTTACGGAGATAAAATAGATGTAGGGCAGCCCGGATGGAGGGCGAGATCCTTTCGAAATGGACGAGATCCGTCACAAAGGGCGAGATCTAGCTTTTAGTTCGAGGACCTTATTCGTAGTCCATAATCTTCGAATTTAGTAATCGCCACCAAAAAGGGAGAGATATTACAGTATTGGGCCTAGCCATTTTAAAAGGGCGAGCTCCTTTATATACGGGCGAGGTCTTCTGTAAAATAATATTATCCTACCTTGGGTCAGGCCCAATAAATGCCACATTTCCTCATGCTACGACCCATGACATGAATTACTTTCTTTCTCTGGCCCAAACGAGGTTGACACTTCCAAAATAGGGCGAGGATATTTCTAGCCATAACATTACTTATGGCTGAAAATCAAGAAACAAGTGCAGAAATTATACAAACATGAGGCTAACACCAATAATTATACTAGTATTTATGCCCGCGGTGCTGGGCGTTGTAATATATAGGCAAAAATTGTTAATGTTTACATATTTTGTGTTGAGTACTTGGCAAAATGTTACAACTTTAGCCCATTGTTCAAAATAAAAAACATGTTCTTCGAAATCTGTTTTTCCTTGGCCGTTCTTCGTCCTTGGCGATTGGTTGAATCACTGAACATTTAGGTCGGACACCCCATCTATGTGGTATGTTGAGGTTGATTGTCGTTTAAAAGTCAAGTTAGTTGAAATATTTTATCATGCCATTAGTTCTCAATTTCAGAATGACACTGTTTTTTTTGTTATTGCTAGGTTATTTCAGGCAAGGTTCTAAAAATCGTTAGGCGACGTTATTTGTTTATTAAATTTTTTTTGAAAGATTCAATAGCAAAAAAAAAAATCTACAATTTAATTTTAATTAAAGAAAAAAATACAATAGTCATTCAATGTTTGAAATATATTATTTAAAAATACTCATAGAAGTTTATTCCCTACAAATTTTAATAAAGACATAAATTCATCAAAAAATTAAATATGTTCTTATTATGTTCTTATTTTTAAAAATTATATTTTGGTTTGTTAATATATTATTGATAATAAAATTCTGAAATATTACATTAAATTTTAAATTTTTAAAAAATATATACAAAGGACTAAAAGACATATGTGACACTAAATAATTGCAGGTTATGCCATTCCATTTCATTCCATTTCAATATTGCAATCACCACCAAGCCATTCAACATTAACAAAAATACAGATTCACCACACCATTCAACTTCATAAAAACATAATTAAACATACAAACATAAATGCTACGAATTTAATGTTCACAAACAACATTAATACTCAACTTCGTGAGAAGCATCAAAACTAAGTTTACAAACATTATTAAATTTCGTCAAAACCATCATCGTCTTCATCATCACCAGACAATACGATCTTATTCTTCATTTTCTTCACCTTCTTCTTCTTCTTAAACAGTCATTATCATCAAAATACACCAGAGATATAACCAAATCATGATTTGATGCAAGTAGTTAGGATACCATTGTAGGATTTCCATGCAGTAAAACACAACGATAACAATGATAAGTATAAAAAAATTCGAAATCCAAAACCATTGATCCATGTATAAGGGGGATGATTTGGAGAAAGAGTTTTTTTACTACAAATTTCGAAAATGAAAGTTAAAAGGGAGAGGATTTTTGGTGAAGTGGATGTAGGGATAGAGATGAAATTTGGTGAAGTGGTATGTTTAAATGACTTTTGGCCAAAAATTTGAATTTTTTAGTTTTGGCTCCATTTTTAAATTTGATCAAAAATTTGAATTTTTCATTTGGGCGGTATTTTCGGGAAAAATTTAGTTTGGGCGATTTAAAGCTGTTTTCTTGTACTGAATGTTTCGGTACATTATTTGTATATATAAAAATCTAACAATATAATTTTAAAATATTATAATGCATGATTTTAGTTCATAATTTGAAATAAGATTAATACAATAAAAATTGTGTTTTTTTCATTTTCTGATAAAATTTCTTAGAAATCAAGAATGAATTAATTTTACAATCATAACTTTTGATATGTAGATTCTGTAATTTTAGAAGCACAAATAAAAATTTTAAGTTATGAACAAAACACAATCAAATTTAATAAAAAAACTTCTCGGCCCCGTTATGATTTAATCAAATTTATGCCCGCGGTGCTGGGCGTTGTAATATATAGGCAAAAATTGTTAATGTTTACATATTTTGTGTTGAGTACTTGGCAAAATGTTACAACTTTAGCCCATTGTTCAAAATAAAAAACATGTTCTTCGAAATCTGTTTTTCCTTGGCCGTTCTTCGTCCTTGGCGATTGGTTGAATCACTGAACATTTAGGTCGGACACCCCATCTATGTGGTATGTTGAGGTTGATTGCTGTTTAAAAGTCAAGTTAGTTGAATTTTTTTGACATTTTATTGTCTTTTAAAAGCATAAAAAAATTTATACACTTACGTTTGAAGTTGATTGTTGCAGTGCTTGTGTTGATTGACTTGCTTCATCTTCTGGAATGTAAAAACCTTGGCATATGTTTGTTGCCCAGTACGTTGTTATCTTGTTCACAATGTTCAGGTCCTTGATTAATAATTTCATGGTGACATTAAGGTTTGCCAAATTCTTGAGTTCTTTTGGAAATGAGATATTTGGGTTTTCCTTCATTGTAAAAACAATATATCATCATGTTAGTATTAGGTAATTAATTCAGAGTTATTTGTAATAGAATGAACAATGTAAGACCTGTTTGATGAGTTCTTCAGCCCTTTTCCCAATTAGCGAACGTACTTCTCGGTCCTGTAAAACAATTTCCGCTCCACCGGTTTCGTCTGAAGCAACAATGGTTACTTTCAACCTTTGATATTTGCAAATTTAGTTAATATCCGATTAGTTGTTTTGTTCAAAACCATTGAAATGCATGAAACATACTTCTTTTCCGGGTGTGGTATCCTTCTTGTGCAGTTGTCACAATAGAAAATCCCATTGTCCATTTGTATCTTTTGTTTACATCCAGTGCATATGTTGAAGTACCAACTTTCAGTATCTTCCACATTCCTGATATTTGCATGGACAATTACCTCCGACTTTGAAACAGAAGTAAGATCAGTTTGACTTGACATAAAAAGAATGTGGTTAAATGAATCATTGAGCAAGTACCTCAATATATTCTTTTCCCAAGTTCTTGATATCAATAATTCTGAGCAATTCTGCTTTCTTCTTTTTCTGTTTTGCTAGGAACTTTTGTGAGAAGCTTGGCATGGATAACCTGAAAGAGCGAGGATAAAAAAGAATTAATGTTATAATATTAGAGTTGAAATTTTTGATGCATTACCATACATTTTTCTTATTTCTTTGACACTGTGATGATCAGAGTTGAGGTAAAATGTTGTAGCAGCTACATTTGACAAATCCACATCAGCTGCATAATGTAAAGTAAGAATAAATGTACAGCTATAATAAGTGGATAATGAAAAATCTTCTGGATTAAGTCTTACAATTCCAAATTCCGCATCTGCAGCTACTCAGGATAATAATAACTGGATCTTGCACTTGTTGTAATAGTGAATTGTGAAATATTGTTGCTAGATTATCCCAGAGAGTAACATTTATATTTGAACTTGCATAACAGAATATTGGTAGTATTAGATATTTGTAGATAAGATTGTAGGCAAATGATAAAGAAAAGAACATTAATAACCTTCCATCTGTAATAGAGAATTTAGCGTGTAACTGCTGATGTCCTAGCCTGTTAACGAAATCCCTTGTGACAATGCTTTCTCTGTTCTGTATAATCCCAATGACATCTGCATATGATTGATATTCTATTACATGTATTTGAAAGAAAAAATTTTATCCGATGCGAAGCAAAAAAGTTCTTACCGATTAAGTAAACAGTTTTGTTTCCCAATTTTTGTAGTTCGCTGTGTTCATAGAAATCAAAGATTTCATTAGGAAATAGGTTTCCCTTGTCCTCCACCACTCTAATTTTTGTATCATTCGAGAAGATGAGACTGTTGTCATTTTGAACACATCTGAACTTGTCTTCTAGTTTGTATGGTTGTACTGTGAAATTTGTAATGATGCATAAATTGCCCACTCGTAAGTTTAGTTCGTGTTGATCCGCACATTTCCCTGGTACAAAAGCATGGATCCTACTCTCCTGCATATAACTTAGTGTTGTTAAATAATGTATTAAATTTTCTATGTTTGTAAACATGAGTACATACCTGTTGGTCACACAGAATGACATTGAAAGCCTTGAACTGTTCTCCTTTCAACGTTGCTCCTCTCCAAAACCTGAGAACTTTTACTTGAATTTTCCAGTCCATTCTGTATTGGGTGAGATTTGCTAGTGAAACAATTTTTTTGGTCGTCATTTTCTTGGAACTTAGAGTTGAATATTGAAGAGTTTTGAAAGATATTAGCAATGTAGTTGAGTTATGTGAATTTTTTCTTTATTAGTGTAGCTCTTTTTTTGGAGTTGTATGTGTTTAAAGTAGGGGTGAGTTGAAATTTGTTCTGGACTTGTAAAAAACATATTGCTTATTCGTATTTGAAATTTGAAAAATATTAAAAAGGAGTAGGGACGATTAGATTAAATTAGATTAGATTAGATAGGTGCTTTATTATTTTTTATGTTATGTAGGAGAGTGGGAGATGCATGAGTTGTAAGTTGTTGTCTGTAATACATTGATGACCGTGTAATATTTCAGAATCAAATACTACAAAACTGAAAAGTAAAACATGCCGGGCCTTTGGAGTTGGAATTGTAGTTGACCGGAGTGAGTTGGCATGGAATCTAAAACATTGTTATTAAAAGTACCTAAAGTAGAGGTAAAAAAAAAAGTAGAAAAAGTAGAAAAAGCAAGCATGTCACTTAATGACTATAATAATTCCATTACTTCAAATTAAAGAAATTTATTTGGCATGCATGCTTTCACCGAAAGGTTGTATGATGATTACGTATTTTTTTTATTAATTAATTAATAATGCCAAGAAGTTCCTAAAATAACGTCGGTAAAATAGTAAATTTGTAAAGGTGGGATTAATATAAATCAACATGAATCGATTTCGTTAATTAAAAAAAACCAATTGTAGGGAGACACCAGCATTTTTTGCGAAAATCGACACCGATATTTAACATTAAAATTTACTTAAAAAATGTAAAATATCACGAAAGATTAATTATTAAATTTTAATATTAATTCGGATTTGCAACGGAATTTTTTTATTAATTTAAAGAGTTTATTGTTTTAAAAATAATAATTTAAAGGGGTTCTGCTATGTTAAGATCCGTTTGTGTTATATGATAAAAGATAAAACTTATTTAATAAATTTAACTAAATTATTTTGAAAAGTGCTTTGATGGAATGTTAAGCATTCTTAAAGTTGTTTTAGTACCGGTTTTTTTAGAGTATATTAGAAGTAGGATATTCATGTTTAAACTTTAAAGTTTTGAACTATCCAACTTTAATGTTTATTTCGAATTTTACAGCTGCAACTGTAAAGTTGTTTGACAAAAGTGTTTAAAAAACGTACTAAACATTGCCAAAAGAAATTACTGAATGTTATCCACTGTTACACATCAACACAAATTTGAAAATTTTGAAATTGGAAATTAGCCGCTTGTAGAATCAAAACACAACTGAGGAACTTCGAAATGCCGCAGGTCACTATTTGTTCCCATCTGCAAAAATAGAAGATTTAACTTTGTTAGTGTTATGTTTATGTGTTGCTCAATAACGAATTCTCTTGTTCTGTACCTATAGCCTTTTCAGTTTTTATAATTCTTGTCAACTTTGCGGGGACATTTTCAACTTCCTCGAATGGCACAGCTGTATCTTCTGTACGCGGTCTACGTTTCTGATTAGTTGATTTTCCCGTATCAGGAGTTTGATTAACATGTGTAGTAGAGTGGTTATCCTGAGACATATGAAGCAATGTTACTTACGAACTTTTAGTACAATTGGTTAGACCAAAAGCAGAAAAGGGTTTCTTACAGTGATCACAGACATTTTATCTGCCTGTTCAATTTGTAATTTGGAAGGAGAGAAGTTTGCTGAGCTTTCACTGGCATTATCCAAATCGACTGCATCATATACAGTCCCGCCATTCTTGAGGTTATCTTCCGTAAGCTTTAAAGTCACAGTGTATTCTTTATGCAGTAATTGTTTAAGTTCTTCTGGAAATGGCTCTTCTATTGGCTCCTATAATTTGAATATTTAGTTAACAACCTTATTAGAAAAGATATTTAAAATAATAGTTGTATAAGCATTTCAACCTCAACGTATTCGGCATGAATGTCAAATACGGATTTCTGAATGATTTTGCGTACTTCCGCATCCTTGAAAACTATCCCAACACATCCCGTTTTGTCAGCACAATATGCAAAAACGCTAAATCTGTTTTGAAGTAGCAATTGATAAATATGATGCATCCATTACATACGTTGATTTAGAATGTAAATTTCTATTTCACACCTTTTGTCCGGATGTGGAATAATGCGTTTACATTCTGCACACTTATACCTTCCTCCTTCTTTAAGAACCTCAATATTGCACTTTGTACACCTAGCAAAGTACCAAGGACTTTTTTCATCCATTCTTTTGATGATGATTTGAACTTTAACTTTTCTCTGTTACAACATTTGCATGAAAAATGGTTATTTAAAAAAGAAGGATAGGTAGGGAAAATGTGTTACAGAGAAGATACCTCAATAAAACTTAATCCCAATGATTGAATGTCTACTACTGAAATTTTTTTTATGCTTTCAACTTCCTCCTCCTCTTCATCCTCCTCAGCGATAGTCAACACTGGTATAAGCTTGTAACTATAGTAAAACAAATTCCTTAATAATTTCATGGATTAAGAGGACAAAGTTATGTAATATAGTTACATAATTACATTTTTTATTACCTGTCTTTCACTTGGTCCACACTATAGTGACTTGGATTGACATAAATTCTTGTTGCCGGGAAATTTGTGAGGTTCACTTTTCCTGTTGTAATTGATTTATTGATATAGATAGGTTTTAAAATTTTATATGAACAATTTATGTAATGACCCTTGTCTTACCTTCATATTTATGAATTTTTGCAGCACCAATAATAATTACCAAGTTGTCGTTCCTTTTCTGCAACAACTCTTCTTCGTAAGCTTCTCCGACTTCATTGAACAATGTAACATTTACAAAAGACCTGTAAAAACAATTTATTTTAAATTTATATTATAAATCCTTACATTGTATTTCTATATTAAAGAGATAGAACGAACCTTCCATCTGTAATATCAAACATTAATCGTTTGGTTTCCACATCATTCTTAATTGTACTGACTATGGGTCGAACATTCTGAACTATTCCCACAACATCTAAAGTGAAATAATGTTAGCCAATG
Organism: Kitagawia praeruptora; assembly: GCA_037693485.1. Taxonomy (NCBI): domain Eukaryota; kingdom Viridiplantae; phylum Streptophyta; class Magnoliopsida; order Apiales; family Apiaceae; genus Kitagawia; species Kitagawia praeruptora. The sequence goes on from CM075349.1 coordinate 2,351,177, forward strand.
TAATTTATCATGAACATATATAAAAAGGCTAAGTTCATTACCAATGAGCAAACGATTGTCATCTGCGATTTTTTCGATTTCCTCCAAAGCAAAAAGATCAAAGGCATAAGATTCTATTGGCAATCCCGGTGACGTATCCTTAACACACGTTGTGTGCTCAGTGAAGTATATATGTTTATCAGTTCTCACAACGCGATACGTTTCATGTCCTAAATAATGTTTGACCTTAAAATTGGAAAGAACATATATGTCACCTTCCTTGATCTCTTCCTTCAACTTGTCAGCATATTTGGTGCTCATAAAAGCATGTATTCTATTGTTCTACAATTATATGATTTGTTACAGTAAGAGTTGAACACAGTACAAATTTATAAGTTGTAAAATCAGAAAAGAGTATCATACTGAGTCATCGAGAAAGATGATGTTCGTCCCCCAACACTGTTTTGTTTCCTTGTTAATTCCTTTCCAAATAGTTTGAGTTCGAACTCTACACATCCACTCATAAGTCGTGGTATCTATGTCGCTTAGTATGCTATACTTTTGCAGAGACATCTTGAACGAAACCTGTGTAATGAATATCATTAATGTTATTCCTGAATAAAAAAAAAATAGCATATGTGTTGTTTATCTGGCAGTAATGCTTCTTTACCTACTTTGTTGGTTGGCTATGTTTAAAGCTCGTCTTCAATTTTTCTTGCAGTTCTCAGTTGTGTGGCAACTTTGTTTAGATGTGCAATAATGCTGAAGTAGATAGTAAACCTTTGAGATGCGTTGTTTTTTATGCTTGGGTGGTTGGAGCATTAAGTAGAGTGTGTGAGTACTATTATATTAGACTGCATTAAGTAGACTGCAAAAGTATTTGCTTGATTTAGTGGTAGTCTTTTTATAAAAAATATACAATTTTATTTCATAATTGATTTCACCAAAAAAAATTTATATTCAATTATTATTGAAATTTCTCAAAATTAATAAACGTTATAAATTTGTTAATTGGAATCTCTGTATCTAATTTATTGTATATGTTATATAAAAAATAAAATTCGAGTTGGGTTTAAAATTTATTATAAAAATCTATAACCTTTATTAATTAGCAAAATAACTATATTTTGGTTTTACCCCTAAAATTTGGTTTGCACTATTTTTTCAATTCACCCCTAAAGTCGAGCATTTGCTTGAATTTTATGCTGTTTATAATAAAAATAGAAAAACAATAATGCAATTATAAAATATAATTATTTTGCTTATAATTCTATCGTATGAAAAGAAGGAGTTTATAAAATTGTAACTAATGACTTTATCATTATCTCGTGCATTTCTGAAATATACTTAAATAAATTAAATATGAAAGGACTTTTATTAATAAGAAATCTTCGCAAACAACGTATTTTTTTAAAAAAATTGTTGATCAATTTGATATCTTATATAATATCTTATTATTAAGTGAAATGTGTTAATACAGATACTTATTTTGTAAAGACATATTAAAATGTTGATTTCATATTTTCATTAGAAAAATAAATGATTCGAGTACTATTATATTAGACTGCGTTAAGTAGATTGCAAAAGTATTTGCTTCATTTAGTGGTAGTAGTTTTATTAAAAATATACAATTTTATTTCATAATTGATTTCACCATAAAAATTCTTATATTCAATTATTATTGAAATTTCGAAAAATTAATAAAGGTTATAAATTTGTTAATTGGAATCTCTGTATCTAATTTATTGTATATATTATATAACTAATAAAACTTGTGTTGGGTTTAAATTTTATTATAATAATCTATAACCTTTTTTAATCAGCAAAATATCTACATTTTGATTTTAACCCTAAAATTTGATTTGCACTATTTTTTCAATTCACCCCTCAAAGTCGAGCATTTGCTTAATTTTTATGATGTTTATAATAAAAATAGAAAAACAATAATGCAAATAAAAAATATAATTATTTTGCTTATAATTCTATTGTATGAAAAGAAGGAGTTTATAAAATTTTAACTAATGACTTTATCATTATCACGTGCATTTCCGAAATAAACTTAAATAAATAAAATATAAAAGGCATTTTTTTAATAAGAAATCTTCGTAAACAACTTTTTTTTTAAAAAAAATTATTGATCAATTTGATATCTTATATAATATCTTATTATTAATTGAAATGTGTTAATACAGATACATATTTTGTAAAGAAATATTAAAATGTTGATTTCATATTTTCATTAGAAAAAGAAATGATTCGAAGGTTCATGTAATTATTAATTTTATGTACTCCTAATTTATGTTCGAATAAAAATTTGTGTTCTATGTGGTAGTTTTTTTCTTAATTTTTGTACTCCTAAATTGGATATAAAAATTAACTATATTATTTCAAAAAAAAAAAATAACTATATATATTTTATTTTTAATTATATTTTATCATTGCGTATGTGAGTGAGTGTACAAACGTCAGCTGCGTATAACACATTTTATTGTGCATAATGACTACAGTTATGTTGTAGTTTGTAGGCAAATTAAATTCGTGTACAAAATATTTAAATATGAAAAAATGGAGCAACTACAAAGTATGTACTTGAAAAAATAGCATTGAACATCAGGTAATATTTTTTGGATTATCAATCTTGAGCCAAAAAGTCAAGCTGGGTACTAATAAAATGTTAGTTAGATTGTGTTACATACAGTAGAAAGCAAAACTGAATGCAAATCAATCTAAACTCTTGGTAAAGCATAAAAGACTTCTCTGTAAACCACATTCTGGGTTACATCTGTAGGTAGTCCAGCTTCATCATCAACAAATATCTTTAACCCATGAGGAGAAGTGACACGACTAATTGCAACATAAAATTGTCCATGTGTGAATACAGATTTTGGTAGGAATAGTCCAACTGTTTCAAGTGATTGACCCTGTGCCTTATTTATTGTCATGGCGTAGCATATTTGAAGTGGCATTTGCTTTCTAACCAACTTAAACGGCATTCGAGTTTCACTTGGACATAATTCCATCCTAGGAATAAAATGTCGCGTGCCAACAAAAGAACCACATATAACTTCACATTCCACACAAAATTTCAAGCATTTTGTAAGGATCATCCTAGTGCCATTGCACAATCCAAGAGTTTGATTTAAATTTCTCATCAGCATAACTACAACACCAACTTTCAACTTTAATTCATGAGGCGGCATACCAGGGATATTTATGGAGTTGAGATATTCCACAGGAAATGCATTGTTTAGATCAGCTTCTGTACCACCAAAATCTTCAGCACAATCCACGCTAAAATAGGACACAGATTCTCCAGGAAGCTTTTCCACGATGAGTGAATTAAGATGGCCAACTGTTTGGTTAGTTGGTGTTAGTATAGCTCTCTGACTCAAATAATTCGGATCTTTGCACTTCTTTAAGAAATCAGGATATGTGGCTTTGATCATGTTGTCAACAGAATTTTCATTTTCCAAATCACAGAATTGAGCAGGAATAACTATATCGTCCTCAACACAACGACCAATTTCATGAGGCGCGGGATACACCTTTCCATCCCCAATGTCAAGGACCCATTGTGCAAATTGCTTTAGTTCTTCAATTTCTTCAGCATTACTACCTTTTGTAAGCCGCATGTTATGGGTAAGAAGGAAAATCTTACAAATAGACCATAACCTTGATCGAGTAATACAGGCTGACATAATTTCGCCTCTTTCACCATGACTAATAACAGGAAGTATCTGTCGAAAATCACCTCCAAGCAAAACAGTTATACCTCCGAATGGCATATTACCACGTTCTGGATCAACTGTTTTCATAATATCTTTGAGAGAGCGATCTAAACATTCAAATGCATATCGATGTTGCATAGGAGCTTCATCCCAAATGATTAGTTTTGTTTGCCTGATTAGTGCAGCTATATCAGAATTTTGACCTATTGCGCATATTGAAAAATCATCCAGTAAAATTGGAATTTTAAATCTTGAGTGGGCTGTGCGACCGCCAGGCAAAAGTGTTGCTGCAATTCCAGATGTTGCCACTGGTAAGACTATATGACCCTGAGACCTTAACTTGGATATCAAAGTTCTCCACAAATATGTCTTGCCGCACCCACCACTACCATAAACAAAAAAAAGGCCACCCTCAGATTTGTCAACTGAATCCAAAATATGTTGATAGATAATTTTTTGTTCTGCGGTACAGTTCTGCAACAAATTATTGTACTCAATCTCCATTTCAGCCATATTGTAGTTGGTTTCCTCAATAATGAGATTATTCAAACCATGTTTAAGATAAGATGATGGAGGTTGTGGTAGTTGAGCATAGTTTTTCAAAGATTTTCCAATTGAACGGAGTAAATCATCAATTTTTGCATTAAAATAATTTTATTAGATCCTACTAATAAGACTAAAAAATTAAAACTTTGAATCTTATTGTACTTTAAATACAAATGTTTAGTGTTAACTAACCTGCAAGTGCATAGAATTGTAGTTGCATATCGTTAAGAATGAGTTGCTGGTCATGAGTTAGGTTGCGCTTTTTCAGTAATATGTCATCTATCATCTGTTTCCAATGACAACTCCATAAATAGGCCAAGTCAGTTACCTTGCAATTAACTATAATGTGCACAAAGAGTTGACGTATCTGAGGAGGCAAGCCACCAGCTGCACACTGATCAAGAACGTCATGCCATTCTTTATCATCATCTAGCAACCCGTATTCCTTACACGCATCTTGAAAGGTATTATAACAAACACCATTAACAGTTCTCAAGAACTGAAACGATGTTGGACCACGCACTTTAGTTAGCAACATGCGCAAGTACCACACTTCCCCACTACTATGGTGAGTGTAAGATAAACGTCCAATTTGATATCCTCGTTTTCTTGTATTCCATTTTCGATCAGTATCATTCCAAACATAGTGTTTAGGAATCTCATCATACGTATATTGTCGTGCATGCACATCAGTATGATTCAATAGAAAGAAAGCCTCAAGTTTGCTCATACGGTCTTTTTCTCGATCAGCAACTTTTTGCAATGAAGCATTTGCCCGGAATGTGCAATTCTTAGCACCTGGTAAATGGAATGGTAAACGCTCAACTGACACAGTCCTATGGTGAATCGGATAACCAAAAATCCGATAAGCCGCTTCAGCAGCACAAACGTATCTACCATCAAAGTAAGCATTAATTTCATCAATAGGTTGATCATCACTCTCATGAATTCTTCTCTTTTTTCTACCAATCACCTGAACAGTGGCTGTGTCATGACCTTTTAGGCAGTATTTAAATAGATATTTGATACTACGCGCATGACAACATATTTCAATGTTCATATGACATTGATATTTCACCAATAAATCACGGTTGTAAGGAACAACCCATTGATTATCTAAATCAGCTTTGCCTTTTTGTATGGTGAAATTTTGGCGTCGACGCATGTATACAGGGAACCCACTTTCATCAAAAACAGTGCGCGAGCAGTACCTATACATGTCCTAACATTAAGTACCAATTTAATAACAATGAAGATTGATTTGGAATATTAAATGGGTTATGAAAATAAGTATGAAGAACCTTACTTTTTAGGAAAATGGCGAATACATTTAAATCCTTTCATGCACGGTGATTTGGAATTTTGTAATCCACACGGTCCGTGCATCATATACGCTTTCACAGCAGCATAACCCACGGGATCTTTTTCAGGATCAGGAATTTCGGCTGACACAAATTTATCTACATTTTGTTTTAGATACTTCTTAGAAGCACTGTCAAGCCATATCAACATGTGCACATGCGGAAGTCCTCTTTTCTGAAATTCAACGACATACATGACTGCAAGCAAAATTACAGTTGTTAAAATTAGATTTATAAGGCAATGCATATATTTGTACAATGTGTATACAGTATTAGTAGAGTGACAAAACATACCGCCAACACAAACACCAAAATATGCTTTCTTTTTTATGTCAGCTGTCATTTGATCAAGTTTCAAGCGAAATACTCTTGAAATAATATCGGGGCAATTCTGCGTTTCACAACCGGGCAAGAATTGCATCATCTTTTGAATTTCGTCCCACAATGGATTACATGTCATGGTGAGAAATACATCTGGATGGCCAACATGACGGCAAACGGCTAATGCATCCTGGAAATTTTGCTGCATATAACGCTTAGAGCCAACATATCCAGCAGGAAGAATTACACCTCTACCTACATTAGATGTACTTGTATCCCCACTACGGACAGAGTCACATATATTGTTATACAATTCATTGCGTAAAATTGTTTGGTTTCTACGAAACCACCACAATCGTGTTTGTTCAATAGCAGAGAATGCATCAACCATGTACTGCTGAAAAAGACGACCACCCAAGCGAGCAGTCATACCTAATAATAAGCAATGATTTAGTATATTTTAAAGTATATATATGACCATTTTCACAAAATTTAGCAAAGATAATAATAAGCAAACCTTCATTTTCTCTAACTTGAAAGCTGTAGGAATAATAATCTTTCATTGAGATCATGTCACGTTCTTTCCTAGAGTCAGGATCTGCATTCTGAAAAGGTATCTTATTATGGTATCCATCCTCGCCATAAGGAAAGAGAAGTGGATATTGAAGCGCCATCAACTTTGGATGAATGTAGGACACACGATGTAAAGTATCGGTGTGGCTCATGATAATAATGTCTCGATTAGCAGTTGTATTATCAGTGCCGCCAACCATTATACCAGCTACATCATCCGAAGCAGAAATGTGATTTTCCCTACCACTTTGTGCTCTGCAGACTTTTAGCTCAACTTTTAAATCGACTAAATCATTGTTTTCAAAACGATCACGTGCCATACGGAATTCTTTTCATAATTCGTTTGTTTGATCAAGCATATTAATAAGACCCTGGACAACTTCAACATCCACACTTTGTTGATCTGAGACATTAACCCAACGAAGCCTGTTATTAACTTCATTACCTGTATCATATATGTACAGCTGGCAAAACTTTGGAGTGTTGCCATCATCTGGTATTAAAGACCCAAAAACATGATGGTTTTGTCCATTCAACCTATAAATGTACGGACCTCCACCACTGTTTATGGAATGATCAACATTTCCACCAGAAGATGTGAAGGAAAACATAGCATTATACAAACGTATACTCCTTTGAAAAGCAGCACTTGTCGCTTTGTCATTATACAAAGCTAGCAGATAGGGTGGAGTGGGCAATGTCTCTAGCAGCTTGACTTCCCCTTTTTTGCAGCAAACTGAGAAAAGAGGAGTTCCTCGTGTAACATTCTTATTGACTCTTTCTTCTTTCCAGAGAAGCGCATTGCATTTGTTGCATTTTACAGATGGGGCACCAAGGGATGCATATTCATGTGGGAAGACACATTTCTTGCGTGATGTTTTTGGTTGCACCCGCGAAGCATTGGTTCTGTCTCCTTCTGAATCTGAGTTAAGTGTTTCCTCAAAAGGTTGGTCCATACAGAAATCAGCTGTAGAGATGTTCAAACACAACGAAGTTAAGTATTTTGTAGCTTATATTCCTGAGTATGAGAGGGAGTGAGAGAATATGTAATTGTAATACTAACAAAGTGAATCATCTGAGCTATCATCAATGTAGGAACCGTCTTCAATAACGGACGTCTCTGCAAATTAAAAACATTTCTTTTATCAAAACCTTTGTATAGTTTGTAGTACATACTAACAACTTCATTTAAGGAAGTGAAGAAAAAGTACCTAGTTGATCATGATACTCCTCTGTCATTGTATTTGAGTTTTGAATAAACTCTTCATTATACAAATTCCGATTTGTTTCCTTAAGTTGAAGTGTTGCCTTACCTTTAGTCCCTGCCTTTCGTCGTGGGTCAGTTGTAATGTTAGTGATATTAGACAGGGGTTCCCTGTCGATGGTTGGATGTAAACAGTTGGTCTCTAAGTCGTCGAAAGTCCTGTTGCTGAAACCTTGGAGTAGCTCACATAGAAAAACGTTATAAATGTAACAGAAATTCCTTGAATATGGAATATGTATTGATTTATTTAGTTATCTTTTATATACCTGAGGATGATGAATGAAAAAGAGATGTTTGGGCACTTTGTAGTTGAGCATTAAGTGCAGGACTATTAACTACAAAATTGAAGAAACATTTTAGAACAATTTTTTTGTTGCATATTCAATGCACATTGCTTAACATAACATAGCAAAGTGGTTAGTTCTTACAAATATCTGAAACTGAAGAGTTTATGTTTATGTTCTCCTTGTCCGTATTAATTCTTCTCTGCCTACGTTTCTTCGGTTTATTACCTACAACAACATGGAAATCATTTTCAAATATTGAATATTGCAAAACTGGAAAACTGGAAGTGATCCATGAAATTAGCACGACGATAAAAACCGAAGATCGAAGATAGAAGCACACCTTTTTTCATGTCTTCGGAGGAGAACAGATGCCATTCATTTTGTCTATCTTCGGCCTGAAAATACATAAACCCGGTTGTAAGAGACCATTAAGGGGTCTTATGCTACAAAAAGTTATAAGAGAAAGCAGAGAAATATGAAGAGAAAGATGATTAAAAATACATGTTCCATGTTTTCAAATTTTGGAGTGCAGTATTGGAGAAGAGTAAGAGTATTAAGCAATCCGGTTAGTTGAAGTTGAAATTTGAGCTGGACTTGTAAAACATATATTTGAAAAAAAGGAGTAGGGACGATTATATAGATAGATTAGATAGGTGTAGTGGGGAGTAATGATGCTTTATAATTTTTTAGGTTATGTAGGATAGTGGGAGATGCATGAGTTGTAAGTTGTTGTCTGTGATACATTGATGACCGTGTAAAAATTCAGAATAAAATAGTACAAAACTTAAAAGTAAAACACGCCGGGCCTGGGAGAATCAAATAAAGTAAAGGTGTACAGATTCTTCATGTTGTATATTCAATTACAGGTGTGCTGGTCCAAATCCTTATCCTTTTTTTAATATAATTTTTTTAATGTACTTTGGAGTTGGAATTGTAATTGACAGGAGTGAGTTGTCATGGAATCTAAAACATTGTTATTAAAAGTAGAAAAAGTAGAGGTTTAAAAAAATACAAAGTAGAAAAAGTATAAAAACCAAGCATGTCACTTACTGATTACTGACTATAATTCCTTTACTTCAAATTCAAGAAATTGAATTGGCATGCATGCTTTCACCGAAAGGTTGTATGATGATTACATATTTTGTTTTAATTTTATCTTTATATTAATTAATTAATAATGCAAAAAAATGCCTAAAAAACGTAGGTAAAATATAAAAATTTTAATGGTGGGATTAATAAAAATCCACATGCATCGATGCATCGATTTCGTTAAATAATTAATAATGCAAAAAAGTTTTTAAAATAACGTAGGTAAAATATTAAATTTTTAATGGTGGGATTAAGTTGTAGCAATTTGTGGGAGATGCATGAGTTGTAAGTTGTTGTCTGTGTGTAACATTTCAGAACTGCACGTGGGGAACAAATCAGACATTTAGGCATAGTAATCGTGAATATAGTCAGGTGGTAGAGTTGTAATACTACAGAAGTTTGATGGCAAATAGAAATATCAGAGTTAAACTGTAGCAAAGACGCAACAGGGACTATTATATAGATAGATAAGAGTACTTGTTAGTGCATATATATTGAACACATACTGTAGCCAATGACATAAAAAAATTGAAAACATACCTACTGTTGCTAAGCCGCTAAAGTGAGATCTATACGAATATTAATGTATTCTAAGGGATTTCTTATATAGGTTCCTAAAACCCTAAATTATTAAGGTAATTCTAAAACTTTCGTACCCTTTCTCCAAGTAATACGTAAATTAAGAATATCCTAATTCACACAAATATCTTAAATTAAATGACACTGATTTCCTAAAAATATTTTCACACTTCTTTCCTCTAATAAAAAAAATCATCCTTATTCAAAATATCTTGCACAAAAAGAATTCTAAAAATTACTAATTAAAATAATTATCTAAATAAAAATGACTAAAAAATCTAATATCTAATAATAAATAATAAATAAAATAAAAATTAACGGGGTTTTACATTCTTCCCTCCTTAAAAGAATTTGGTCCCCAAATTCACAATAATAAAATAACATAAATCACGAAGAAAATAAATCATACCTTAATAGTTGGTGCGACTTCCACTAAGCTGAAACACACGTCCAATGCCAATCTTCTTATCAGCTTCCTTCCTTGGTGCAGCTTCATTCCTCGGTGGTGGGTTGTGCGGGCACTCAGAAATCTTGTGTCCTACTTCTCCGCAGTGAAAACAAGCACTCGTGTTCCATCGGCAATCTTTGTCTGGATGATTCTTACCGCACCTTGAACACTTTTCTCGATCACCTTGGCCCCCCATCTGATCGTACACGTGTGGCTTCTTAAAGGATCCCCTTTGAGACGAAAATCCACCAGTTGGAGCGAACCGCTTCTTGTTCCAGTTGCCTGTTGACTTTTCATATTCTGCTAGGCCCCTCTCGATCACCAATGCCTTGTTGAGCACAGCCTCGTATGTCTGAAGTTCAAACGATGCCACAGAATTCTTGATGTCAGCTCGAAGTCCCTCTTCCAATCTTCTTGCTCGGCTGCTTTCATTTGCCACTAAGGTTGGTGCGTACTTCGAAAGCTTTGCGAATTCCGCCTCATATTCGGTAACAGAATTTCCACCTTGCTCAAGCCGAATGAAGTCCCTCTCCTTTTGCAGACGAATGGTTCTAGGAAAGTACTTGTCTTCCAATGCCTTCTTGAACTTTGCCCATGTGTATGGCTCAGGGTCTCCTTCAGTGGTTGCAGTCTCGTTCTTCCTTTGTTCCATGAGCCACCAATCGTAAGCACTTCCTTGCAGTTGATACACAGCTAAAGTGACCTTCTGTTCTTCATTGCTCCCTAGCAATCCGAAAGCTTTCTCCATCTCTTGTATCTACATCTCGACTATGGCCGGATCAGTTGCCCCATCGAAAGTTGGTGGGTTCAAACGCTTAAACTGAGAGATAACATTTTGTTGTCTGGGTTGCTGATTTACGAGCGTAACTAGAGTCTCAGCTAGCAGCTCGACTACATTTCCCCCTCCATTATTGTTTCCATTCTGATTATCGTTGCCCTGATTGCCATTGTTGTTGCCATTCTAATTGTTGTTGCCTTCTCCTTTCATATTTTCTAAAACAATAAAACAATTCCTTTTACACACAAATAACAAACTTACAACAATATATAAAGAGACAAAACACAATATTAAATCACATCAATACTTAATTTATTCTCACAAAATCCAAGTATCAAAACTGAAATCACATCATAGGGTTTCTCATTACTAAACACTTATAATAGCTAAGGTCTTATTTCAAACTATCTCTCACACTCTCATAAATCTTAACATTGTAATCAAATCAATCGTAATCACGTTCTAATGTCTCCTCCACGTCCTTTCGAGTCTTTTGTACCCAGCTTCAGGTCACCACGAATATGCTCTTCATTGCCTTCTCTTGTCCCGGACGACACCACTTTCGCAATCGCATTCCACAGACTTTAGAGATGACCCTTTCCACTGTTTCGGTTCGGATCCTCAACGTCCTGATCGCATCCTCTATCTTTTCATCGTCAAGCGCCATCATTTCCTTATAGATCTCGAGCTCCTCTTTCAAAAGTATGATCTCTCTATCTTTTGGATCTTCTTCCATAGACTCATCAATGGTTTCTTCCGGATGAGGTCGGTTGATAGAGTCGTCGCTATTGTAACCAGGTGCATCGTCCATCGAAAAATGCTCGCTAGGGTCGCTAAAGGACACCTTCTTGCTAAACGAATCATTTCTTGACATATACAAAATTTCGAGATAATAAAATATCATATATAACACCAAAATCGTAAGACCCAAACTCACAAGTTAAACCTAAAAGGTAGTCTACAGGATCGCATCCTAGGGAATGTACTAGTCCCATACCTAATACACTCCGAAAGATAACCTGGCTCTGATACCATTTATAACATCCAAACCCACAACCGAATGCATACCCATCCCACATCGATTAGAATAAGAGTGTTTGGGGCCTTTATAGATACAAGTCAATAACTAATGTGTATCAATTTGCTAGCATTTTTGGACTGACCTGTGGTGGGTTGTTGGGTCCGGTATGCATTCGGTTGTGGGTTTGGATATTATAGATTTAGAATATCTGCGGTGGTTTTCTGTTACTGTATAACATCTTCTTAAGGTTTGTTAATTACTCACTCCGTCCCTTTTGGTTGTTAACATTTCACTTTTTCTGTACTTTCTGGCACGCATTTTAAGGTGCATTTTAAGTATGTTGATAGTAAGCAACAACTTGATATACTTGCTCCTCACAGGTTTGATGAAAGTCCTGAGGAGGGATATGTTACACTTGATAAACATTCTCACACTACTCTCTGTACCGAACAAATACATTCTGTTGTTGAATCAAAGGTAGTGGAAACTTCAGTGAAAAATTTGAAGTATGCCAATAGAGTGCTTAATGTGAATTCTGGTAGGAATGTAAACGAAGGGAATATAATTATGAAATCGTTTAGTGTGCTTAATGTCTCTATTATACGATAGGGTGGTGTCTGAGGAGGGTAGATGTACGCAGACCATGCCCCTATACAATAGGGAGGCTGTTTCCAAAGGACCCCCGGCCAAGTACAGAATTACAAATACAGAAATACAAATACAGAAAGGAAACCTAATACAAACTAGGAAACTCACGCACACGCAGGAGTCGAACCCCTGACCTCCTTCAAAGGAGGCCAGTGGCTCAACCACTGCACCAACATGTTGTTGGCCAAAATTTAAGCACTTATAATATACATAAATAACTTATAATAATTTAATTAATTATATATATATATATATATATATTATAAATAAAAGCGGGGAGCGGAGCGGGGATCCCCTAATCCCCGACCCCGCCCCGATCCCCGAATTATATTTAAATATTCCCCGCTCCCGCCCCGAACCCGAAAAGTTATCTGAATACCCGACCTGAACGGGGTGGGATCGGATCGGGGTCGAGCGGGGTGGGTGAAATGCCCATCCCTATTCATTACGATGATTTGTGCTTTGGAAGTTCATGGATGAGGTTTACAAGGGAAGATAATGATTATGGAGTAGCGTAGTGCAAGTATGTCCCTTTACCTATATTTTTATTTATTTTTATTTTACCATGCTTATTTGTGCTTCTAGTAATTAGTATTATACATTAAAACCTATACAAATTAATAGTATAGGGACAGGTAAATTTTATTAATTTAATAAGATTACTTAAGTTTACACTATCGCTATTATGTAGGGACCAAAAAATTATTTTGAAAATATTAATTTATAGTCGGTTACTAATTTATTGAGTATTAATTTGTCGAAGTTTTACCATATATAGATCGGGATTCAAGATAGAACCCTCCTAAAAATAGGACGAGAAAGTCACTCTCAAAAATTAATTTTAAAAATTAAAAAAATTGCAAATATTTTTTTTTATCTTTACGGTGCTTCCAAAAAGTCAGTCATAAAGAACAATTTGTTTGTAAATATTAAACAAAATATGATAAAATTTAAGAATCTAATTTGAAATCTCATAAATTTTAAAATTTTGTTTTGAATTTTATAAATTTTATGAATATTCTTTTGAATCTCAATTAAAATGTTTGAAAAATATGCATAAATTTCCTTCAATATTTAATTAATGATTCAAATTTTGATTTTAAAAATTACTGTATATAATAACAACTAAAATGTAAATATTTGATTATTTTGTAAAAATAAGTAAAAAAATATTTGAAATCTCTTTTTGAATCTTAGCTCTGGTTTTCATTTTGAGATTTTTGTCCTTGGAACCTTGGATGAGTTTCAATAAAAAAAAATTTAATACGAATTTACAAACTTTTTATATTCAAAATATATATAATTTGAATTCAACATCGTTTATGAAATAATAAATTAAATTAAATACACATAATTTATAAGAAAAATAAATTTATAACATCTTATAATTTATTAAAAACATATTTGCAACATCTTTTACAAAAAATTGATTTACTTCTATAATGGATGTTCAACAAATGTAAAATTTGAATTTAACATCATTTGTTGAACAATTATTATACTTATTATCAATCCAAATATATCAAATAATTTTACATTGGTATGATTAGGAAAAATATAAAAAAAATATTTATTCACATTAATTTGTATCCCTAATTTGGTATTAGTGAATGGATAGTTGATAATTATATAATATCCATTGAATAAAATTTGAATTATGGTTCAACACATTCCTATATTAAACATATAAAAATTTATACTTTTATCCTAATTTGGTATTGGTAAATCTTAGAAGAATTTTGAATAATTAAATTATGTGTATTCAATAAAATTTTAATTATTTTTTATTAATGATTTTGAACCCAAATTATATATGTATACATAAAAAGTTTGTAAATTTATATTTGATTTTGTTCCTATAAAGATATTTTTTACATATTTAAACTCGAATCCACTTGTCAAATTTGAGTTTTTGTTCATATCTCCGTCTCTAAAAATTTTTCTCATTTCACTTGGACACGTTTGCCAACGCACACTTTTAACTCATAATATCTTTAATTTTGTATTAGTTTTATTTATAAAAACTTCACTGTATTAAAGTACTCATAAATACGAATCCAACAAGATCACCCATGACTATATTTGGTCTTATAGATTAATCATAAATTAATAATTTGTCTCATGTTATGAACAGTCCCGACATATCAAACGAAGCATTTAGACACAGAGGGAGTACTAGTCAATTTGAGATTTTAAACTAAACTCGAACATATAAAATTTTATTAAGTCTGTGCTATAACTTTTCAGTTTAAAGTTTAAATAGTCAATTTGAGATTTTAAACTAAACTCGAACATGTAAAGTTTTATTAGATGTTTTAACAATCAAGGGTTACATACCAATGTCACAAAACAGCGTCCATCATATAAGTCTAAAGGTTAAACGAGCCACCAACTTTCGATGAACGAACCCCCATTAACCTCCGATGATCCGGCGACCGATTTCCATTTTTTGCTTCTTCATTTTAAAGATTCTTCGTTTATGCTAAATCATCCATTTAATGTTTTTAAGTTAATTTACAAGTGGGATTATTGGGTATTTAGTGAAAATTCTGTGTTACCAGCTTGCTAAGAAAGTAAGAAGTAAAACTCAAAAGAAGAAAAGTACTTGGCAATTTAGCATGCAACAAATAATGTTTGCGTAGAAGCCTACTCCAGAACTCTGTTCTAAAAATCTCCGATTCAGCCGATTAATCATCTGGAAGGTAACCAACCGATTTGATTTTTGAAATCCGATTAATCCTTTTAATTTATTTAAAATGATATGTTTAATTGTAAATTAGACTAATATATTAAATATTACTATAATATCCGATTAATCCGTCCGATTAATCCCCGCCTACCCGATTAGGCGCTAGGCGGTACCCCAACCGCCCTGGGCCGCCTAGCGATTTCTGGAACACTGCTCCAGAATCCATTGAGTTGAAATACGTAAAAATACCGATCAACAAAAAACTCCGCTGAGTATTAACAAATTTGGCATTGCCAACAATCACACCAGTCACCAAATGCTAAGCCACGGATGGGTATTTCACAGTAAGGCATAAGCGCAGAAGCTAGCAATGAAAATGGAATTAGTTGTAGTAAACAAACTTCGGTTTTCGCTTCTTGGACCCGTACTCATCGGCTTCAGCGCTCCTCAGTGCTTCAACTAATTGAATAGACTCCCTGAAAATTTTCTCCTCCACTTTCTGTTCAGCTCTTTTGGCATCCCTCATGTCATATGCATAATTTTCAAATGCATTCATTGCATTGATCCTCCTTTTGAACTCCTCATCTTCAGCCCTATACATCTCTGCTTCTAGTATCATCTTCTCGATTGCATTCTCCGTGAGTCTTCCCTTGTCGTTGGTTATTGTTATATTTGTCTTCGACCCAGCAATCTTACACTCTGCAGTAACATGTAACACCCCGTTTGCATCAATGTCAAATGTAACCATAACTTTAACTTTACCTCTAGGGGCAGGAGGGAGGCCATACAGTGTTGTCTGGCCCAGTAAGTTGTTATATGTTGAGCATGATCTCTCACCCTCGTAAACTAAAAAGCACATGGCATTCTGATCATCGACACTGGTAATGTATCCCATATGTTTTCTGGTTGGAATTGGTGTGTTTCTTGGAATAATAGTACTCATGACTTTACCCAACACCTCAACCCCAAGTGAGAGAGGGGTAACATCTTGCAGTACTAAATACTTAATATCATGATTTCTAGTACCATTCAGTACAGCAGCTTGGACAGCTGCACCATAAGCAACAGCCTCATCAGGATTAATACTCTTACACATCTCCTTCCCATCGAAAAATTCTTGCAATAGCTGCTGCACTTTGGGAATTCTAGTAGATCCACCCACAAGTACAACATCATGGATCCAACTCTTCTCCATATCTGCATCTTTGAGACACTTTTTTACAGTATCGACACAAGTTATAAATAGATCCATGTTTAAATGCTCGAATTTGGCACGAGTGATATTTGCACAGTAATCAATTCCCTCATACAAAGAATCTACATCAATAGTTGTCATTGCATTATAAGAGAGAACCCTCTTTGCCTTTTCACATGCATTTCTCAATCTTCTTACAGATTTTGCATTTCCACTTATGTCTTTTCTGTGCTTTCTTTTGAAATCCTCAACAAAATGTGCTAGCAAACGATTGTCAAAGTCTTCACCTCCAAGGTGAGTATCGCCTGCTGTAGCCAGAACTTTAATATTATCCATTTCCATTTCAAGAAGAGAAACATCAAAAGTACCACCACCAAGATCAAACACAAGCACTGTTTTCTGCCCAGCTGAACAACTTGTAAGCTTTTTGTCATGACCATAAGCGACTGCAGCCGCTGTCGGCTCAACAAGGATACGCAAGACATTGAGGCCAGCTATTGTTGCTGCGTCTTTTGTAGCCTGGCGCTGTGAGTCATTAA
The DNA here is from genome assembly GCA_037693485.1 of Kitagawia praeruptora. Taxonomy (NCBI): domain Eukaryota; kingdom Viridiplantae; phylum Streptophyta; class Magnoliopsida; order Apiales; family Apiaceae; genus Kitagawia; species Kitagawia praeruptora. Next base: position 2,368,222 of record CM075349.1, read on the forward strand.
AGTGAGCAGGGACAGTGACAACAGCATTCTTTATTTTGTTGCCGAGATATTCTTCAGCAATATTCTTCATTTTAATGAGAATCATTGAAGATAATTCTTCAGGTGAGAACTGTTTCTCCACACCTTTGTAATTTACAACTACGTTTGGTATGTTAGCAGAACCGCTAACTACCTTGAATGGCCAACGCTTCATGTCACTTTGTACGATAGAATCCGTGAATCTCCTTCCAATCAACCTTTTAGCACCTGTGTACAAATAATATTGTTAATTTTAAAATCTGGGATGACTGATCGTTAACCTTGGTGATTTCCACTAGCAAAGTCTCTATTGAATTTATATTTATATATGTTCAAATCATGTAATGTCACCATTAGTGTGTCTGCAGATTGTGAACCAAATTTTAGATCTTGTTGCAGTCAGCAATATGGCCGAAAACATGAAATTTCAGTTTCAACTACAAAATTAAGGAATCAGTCATAAGTGAGTGGATCAATAGCATAAAACTAATCGAGAGTTTATTATTCAGAATGTGCGCAAGGAGATCTGTATCCTTAATTTCTTATGCAGGCAAAACGCATAAAAGCACTGATAAAACTCTAAACAGATATCTATATAAAAAGCATTACCAAAAATAGTGTTGACAGGATTCCTAGCAGCCTGATTGATAGCAGCATCACCAATAAAACGTTCTGTTTCAGTAAAAGCAACACACGACGGTGTAGTTCTGTTACCCTGGTCATTAGCAATGATTTCAACCCGATCATGTAGCCAGACTCCAACGCACGAGTATGTTGTGCCTAAATCAATTCCAACTGCTACTCCATCGTTATAGCCCATCTTTGCACGAAACTATTTATGACAACCAGGAATAAACAAAGATTATCAGTAAGTTAAAAACAAAAAAAAAAAAAATTATCAGTAAGTTATCATAGTGTGTGCAGAAAGTTGCCGATGCCTCTACGTAAAGGGCTTTCAAAATATATATGCTATCCTGCCCCGTGTAGACTGTTACTCATGCTACGGAGGTTTTCGTTTTTGTTAATTAGGAAGAAAAACTAATGAAACAAAATGAAGTGGGAATAATCAATAAAGTGACTTTCATCCAGTTGCTCAAACAAGCAAACAGGGATGGAAACTATTGTGTTTCCTTGATAGAAGCTAGACTACAACTAGCAGAGAAATAGAGAATTTAGAAATCGCCATAGGATAGCCAAAAAAAATGAAAAGACTCTAACATGCATTTGAAGGCCTTGAATACATGTCATTTACGCTACAATGAAATTTAGAAAGTAAGCATCACATACGAAGCGAAAGAAAAACAGGCAAGAATCTGGTGGTCCAAGTAACTGACTTAAGCGAGTAATGAAGATTATGCATCCATTAGCCTGATCAATGCATAGCTCATGGAACTGTCAATACTTAACAGTCTTCGACCAGTCAAATTTTGGTTTAGCAAATTGATTAGAGACTGAAAACCAAAGTTTTCATCAAATTTTAACTAGAAAAGCTACATACCAATAATCCCACTTGAAAATTAACATGAAATCATTTAACAGATCACGTAGGATTAACAAAGAATCTTTAAATTGCAGAAGCAAAATAAGAATGAAAATTTCTCATAAATGTGACAATCATACTATACAATACCCAAGTCCTAAAGATTACCAAATGGTCTTCTTTGGTTACAAAGTTAGATGTTAATGCAAATTCCGAAAGTGCCACTAACATCGATTTGAGAATGACCCCCTTAATAGAATTTCATTTCTCTGTATTTAAATTTTTCGATATGAATTGATTTTAACTTAACTCGAAATTGACCCGTTTACAAATACGTAAGTACAGAAAATTGTAGCATTATGCACTATTTGAACTGCTTAGTGTTTTTTTCCAAATCAAAGAACTATTTAGTGTTAGATTCAGGAGAATAGGTAAATAATTATGAATCGAAACCATAAACTCCAGGCTGACATTTGTAAGAACAGGCTTAATTATCATATTTTAAACAGACTTTTAGCATAATACTACGATGGAAAAAACTCGAAATAACACAATATTTATCTGGTAAAAATTTGTGTTACCAGCTTTGCTAAGAAGTAACAAGTAAAAATCTGATAAAGAAAATTAGTACTTAGTATGCAACAGATAGTGTCTGCATAGAAGCCTACTTCAAATCATTCACCACGTTCGAATACCTAATAGAAAACAGTTCAAAATCTTCACACCAAATGTGACATCAACTAACTAGAACTGTCAACTAACGAGTTCTTCAAAATATTCAGCACCAAAACGAAATAAGCGTTAGAAGCTTGCAATGAAATAAGGAGATTATTAGCCTTTCTCAACCTTGATGCTGTAGCAAATAGACTTCAGTTTCCTCTTCCTGGACTCGTACTCATCAGCTTTAGCGCTCCTGTGTGTTTCGACCCATTGAATAGCCTCGGTGATAGCTTTCTCCTCCTTCATCCGTTTACCTCTTATGGCGTTCCTCACGTCATATGCATAATCTTCAAATGCATTCATTGCACTGATCGCCCTTTTGAACTCCTCATCTTCAGCCCTGTACATCTCTGCTTCTCGTATCATCCTCTCAATTGCATTCTCTGTTAGTCTTCCCTTGTCGTTGGTTATTGTTACGTTGTTCTTCAACCCGGCAGTTTTACACTCCGCAGTAACATGCAACACCCCATTCACATCAATGTCAAAAGTAATCCTAATTTTAACTTCCCCCCTTGGGGCCAGGGGAAGGTCATAGAGTGATATCTGACCCAGTAAGTTGTTATATGTTGAACACGATCTCTCACCCTCGTAAACTGGAAAGTATATGGAATTCTGATTATCGAAGATGGTAAAGTATGTCATTTGTTTTCTGGTAGGAATTGTTGTGTTCCTTGGAATAATAGTACTCATTGCTTCACCCTTTAACTCGACCCCGAGTGAGAGCGGGGTAACATCAAGCAGTACCAAATCCTTAATGTTAGGATTTCCAACACCATTCAGTACAGCAGCTTGGACAGCTGCACCATAAGCGACAGCCTCATCAGGATTAATACTCTTGCACAGCTCCTTGCCATCAAAAACTTCTTGCAATAGCTGCTGCACTTTGGGAATTCTAGTAGATCCACCCACAAGAACAACATCATGGATCCAACTCTTCTCCATATCGGCATCTTTCAAGCACTTTTCTACAGTCTCCACGCAACTTCTAAATAAATCCATGTTCAAATCTTCGAATTTGGCTCGAGTGATATTTGCATTGTAATCAATTCCCTCAAACAAAGAATCTACATCAATAGTTGTCATGGCATTATGAGAAAGAACCCTCTTTGCCTTTTCACATGCATTTCTCAATCTTCTTAAAGACTTAGCGTTTCCACTGATGTCTTTTCTGTGCTTCCTCTTGAAATCCTCAACAAAATGCTTTAGCAAACGATCGTCGAAGTCCTCACCTCCAAGGTGAGTATCGCCCGTTGTAGCCAGAACTTTAATGTTATCCTTTTTCATTGTAAGAAGAGAAACATCAAAAGTACCACCACCAAGATCAAAAACAAGCACAGTTTTCTCTCCAGCCGAACTACTTGTAAGCTTTTTGTCAAGACCATAAGCGACTGCAGCTGCTGTCGGTTCAACAAGGATACGCAAGATGTTGAGGCCGGCTATTGTTGCTGCGTCTTTTGTGGCCTGACGCTGTGAGTCATTGAAGTGAGCAGGGACAGTCACAACGGCATTCTTTATTTCCTTTCCCAGGTATTCTTCACCAATATTCTTCATCTTAATGAGAACCATTGAAGATAACTCCTCAGGAGAGAATTGTTTCTCCACACCTTTGTAAGTAACAACTATTTTTGGCATGTTAGCAGAACCACTTACTACCTTAAATGGCCAAAGCCTCATGTCACTTTGTACAGTAGAATCCGTGAATTTCCTTCCAATCAACCTCTTAGCATCTGTGTAAAAAAGTAATATTGTAGATTTAAAAATTGAGAATGATTAGTTGTTTACCTCTGTGGTTTCACTAGCAAAGATTCTATTGCATATAGTATATCATATAATTATCATTACATGTTAACTAAGTATAGTAAGTTATAAATCGCTCCCGGTTGTTCAATCATTTGATAGCCAGATTCATTCTTTAATATTAAATGATCACTATGAGTCAGACTCAATAATGCCTTGTTTACATATCACTGGAAAGTGCATGCAAATGTCGCCATTAGAGTACATACGAGTTGTGTAATTATTTTTGAGATCTTATTGCAATCTATATGATCCTAAACATGAATTTTCAATTTTAACATATAAAGGTCGTTCAAGAAAATTCAACTACAAAATTGAGAGATCGGTCATAATTAAGTAGATAGATAGCACTAAAGTAATTAAGAGTTTATAATTTAGAATGTGAGCACGGAGAGCCTTATTCTTTTACGCAGACAAAACGTATTATAGCAATAGTAATAACAATTACCTCATGGCTTCATATATAGTAATCTATGTAAAAAACTAAACTACTAAACACAAGACTCCAACCAAAGATAGAGGTAAATAACATATATGAGTACCAAAAATAGAGTTGACAGGATTCACAGCAGCCTGATTTCTAGCAGCATCGCCAACAAAACGTTCTGTTTCAGTGAAAGCAACACATGACGGTGTAGTTCTGTTGCCCTGATCATTTGCAATGATTTCAACTCGATCATGTTGCCAAACTCCAATGCATGAGTATGTTGTGCCTAAATCAATCCCAACTGCTACTCCATCATTATTGCCCATCTTTGCACCCAACTATATTTGTGACAACCAGGAATGAACGGAGATTATCAGTAAGTTATCAAAGAGTGTGCAGAAAGCTGCCCTATACCTGGAAGTGAAGGGCTTTTCATCGAACCCCGGCAAATAGAACTTGAAAATTTAACAAATTATGTAGCATACTAATCACATAACAAAATCTTAAAGCAGAAAGAATGAAAACTGGGCCTCTATTAATTAGCAACAAAAGTCTCATAAATGTAACAATCCTATAATACAATTACGTGTAATCTAATTTACCCAAACAAAATCTGAAAGGGACACCAGAAATAACGTTTATTGTTTCTCCATAACTAAATATTCAATTTTATTTAGCAAAAAAGGAAAAAATATTCAGTTTCGAGTGATTTTAACTTGATTCGAAATCGATCCATTTATTAATACCAACTCAAGAACACAAGTTCGAACCCAAACATTAAATAAATATAAGTTCATGCTGTAGAATCAAGAACATGTATAGAGTGGGACCTGTTCCAAAAAGGTGGAAAACCGATGAGGCTGAACTCTGAAGCGACGGAGTGATCAACGGAAACAGTAAAAACAAATGACCTAACGTCGACGGAGTAGTACTACGTTTACTAGGGCATGTCTCTTGGAATTTATAATTTACACTTTTCTAAAATAAAGGTAAACTTAGGGTTTAGGGTTACTATTGCATTAGGAGATAAAGACTTTTTAATGATACTAGCTTATGACCCGTGTTGCACGGATTTTTGTTGATATGTAATAAATTTTATTTTATGTTATGATTATATTTTTATATAATCATTATTTAAAATATTTTATTTTATTTTAATTTTATTAATTTAATATAAATTTAATTAATGATATGCATGTTTTAAAACTTATATTATAATAAAATAAATATGTCGTTGATAAAATTTGAAACTTGTAATTTTAGTAAATTAATTGAATCATATAATATATTTAATAATTAGATCTAATGATTCTGATTTTTTACTAAAAATTTAATGGTCATTATTCGTAATACAAATTTCTATTATATTTGTTACTGATTATATGATATGGTGTGAAATTTTTGGGTATATATTAATTATTGCTACATATGAATTTATTGGAAAATATGATATGATTGAGGTTTTTAGGTGTTTATGAAAGGTAATATCTTCAACTAAAAGTAAATGTGAAAAAGACAATCGACTAATTACCTTAAATTGTATTATGTTATTATTTATTTTGGGTGTTTTAATAGTATAGATATCATATATTTTTTTTATAATGAAGGGTAAATAAGTAAATTCACGAAATACCAAAAAACATATACCAAAAAATAGGTACCAAAATTTTTAATGTTTTGGGTATTATATAATTACTAGCCTAAAACCCGTGCGATGCACGGATTTTTTTTATATTATATAAAAAATTTCATTAATTAAAATTAATTTTTTTAAAAACATGAATTTTGGAGGCTTACTTTTTATATTAGACGATTTGATAATAATTATATAAATGTTATTGGTGATATTTCTAGAAAAGGAGGGATTTAGTTAGAAAATATAGAAAAGATGATAGGTTTTAGTTAAAAAGAATAATCAATTAATTATTAGTAATTATAAAATTATTACTTCATTTTATTAAATCGAATGTCCGTGGTATGATTAGAAAAATAGAGAATTTAGTTAGTGAAAATTAAAAATATTATATGTTCTAGGTGAAAAAGGTAATTGATTAGTTTATAGTAATTATAATTGAATTACGTTATTTTACTAAATACAATTGCTCGTCATGTTTTTAGAAAATGAGAAAATAATATTGTCCGTGGTATTTCTATTATAAAAGTGATTTTAATTAGAAAATATAGAAAAAATGATATGTTTTAGCTGAAAAAGGTAATCGGTTAATTAAAAATATTATAATATTATTAGTTTATTTTATTAAATAGAACCGTCCGTGATGTAATTTAAAAAAAAATTTGTTAGAGAAAATAGAAAGGTAACGTGCATGATTTATGTGGAAAAAGTAATTGATTAGTTTATAGTAATTATAATTTAATTATGTTATTTTATGAAATAAAATTGTTAATAGTTTTTAGAAAATTAGAAATTAACGCTACCCGTTATATTTCTAGAAAAAAAAAAGCGAATGTAATTAGAAAAAATAGAAAAGATGATATATTTTAGCTGAAAAGGTAATCGGTGATCAGAGTGTTAACATGAGATACAAAAAATTATTTAACAACTTGAAAGTGTTACAGTAAATTTATCAACCCTACTTGTAATTATCGGAAGTGTTACAGTAAATTTATCGACCCTACTTGTAGATGTTCAGTGTTTCCTGGTGCTGTATTAGTGAAATCTGGTGTTGCATTAGTGAAACTACTCGTTCCTATAGACAGTATCTCATTCAGTCTTTTCGATAAATCTAGATTCAAAACTGTTCCAAGAATATATTGTAACATAATATACATTTTATGATATCCAAATAATGAGTTTGAGAATCTTAACAAAATAACCAAAATAATTTCCCAAAGTCAGAGATCCTCAAACATACAGGGTCAGTGCCCCTACCAAAAAGTACTAACGCATATAGAATGTGGTTTATTTTCATATATGACCTACTTATTTAAAATGTGCTTTTACTTTAAGAGGTTCCAATTAGTTAACGTCGGCAGCCAGCCAGTTCATGACATAAGAGATCGACCATTAACAATTTTTTACTTAAATTTACTACTACTTATTTACTTTAATTTTAAACTAAATCTAGTAATTGTGTCATTCCTGGGCTAAACATCAATAACATCTGATATAATTAAGGTTGTTCGTTTCACGTTCGAGTTCCCCCACCCCATTTATAATTAGCTTTCAATTAAAAAAAACACAAAAATTACAAAATTATTTCGAGGTTAAGACATTTTTTCTGTTTTAAGTATAGTTCTTAAGCTAATAGTAATTTGTATACAGTCTATTTGTTTAGAAAAATCTCAGTCTATTGGTTCACTAAAATATCGAGGTTTAGTTAATGATACCAACCAAAGTGTAGTTAGAGGTGTAAATTTTTTCCAACCTCACTTAGCACCCCTAATCTTATTAATTAATATCACTATTTTGTATAATCTGACATACAACTTCTACTTGACACTAATAATTTTGGATTATGTTATCCAACTTCTACAAAGCAGAGCAACCTCGTCTTGCTCTCTTTTACTATTTACCTAAATGATATATACACTTGCAAAAAATATTATAGTATTGTCACAACAAAAAATATAACAGAGAGAATACTTTTTTTATCAAGTAAATAGCAATGAGCACCTAATGCCAAAATAATTTGGTACTGTAATGCAGCTTGATAATGCTAATGCTACAGGAATACTAACATACGGAGAAATCACTACAATTAGGCTAACCTCACCAGAGTTCCTTATCATATTATTGACCAAGTAAACGGAACCTCAATAAATCAACAATATAGGTAGATTAATATTTTTCTCTGTCTAAACATTATAGAGCTGGTGTGTTTTAATAAATCGATAATTACTAATATTGGTCATTACCAAAGCTATTGTTATATAGAATGTTTACACTAAAATGCTTATTGGTGCTTGTGAGCCTAGTAATGTCAATTTTAACTTCTAAAACTATATATATTAAGCAGAATACATATAGCCCTCTACCTCTAATTGCACAGACACGAATATTTTAAACTGGTGGAAATTGTGGTTTTCTTTTTTTAGAAAATAACAATTGATTCAGTGTCCTGGATGCATAAGAAAGTCTGTTATGATGCAATTTAATTTATAAGGCAGAGTATAATGAATTGGGCAAATTAGGAGATTAGATGTAGGAGGGAGCTACACATCTATACTACTATATCAAACACACTGGGTTAGTAAATAAAAAAATCAATACATATATACAATATCCAAATTATGTATGAATCAATTGAATTAGTTGAGAATTGGTTGAAGATAAGAGAAAAATTGGGAGCTACACATCTATACTACTATATCAAACACACTGGGTTAGTAAATTAAAAAATCAATACATATATACAAACACGTATATCCAATATCCAAATTATGTATGAATCAATTGAATTAGTTGAAGATAAGAGAAAAATTGGGATTGCATCAGTTGATAAATTCAGGAGATTACAAACATCACCTTAATTGACAAAGGATAACGAATTGGATGCAGGAGGAGGATGTCGGAGCAGGAGGAGGATGTCGGAGCAGGAGGACGGAACAAAGAGTTTTGTTTAGGTTTTGTTTTGAATGTAATCGATAATAGGAAAATTAATTGAATTGAAGGGTAATTTGTATTAACTTATAAGTTTAATGTGTAAAGGTAAGGGTAATTTAGTAAATTCACAGCGTACCAAAAAACAGGTACCAAAAAACTGGTACCAAAAAACAGGTACTAAAACTTTTAATGTTTCGGAATTTATATAATAGTATAGATTAATTAATTTTAGTTTAATATAATTTTATATACTCATGTTTACGGAATATACTAATGTTTCCTTATTATAAACAACGTATGCAGATTTTTAATATATTTTATTAACAACTGAAAAATATGGTGTGATATTTTCGGGTATATATTAATGATTGTAAAATTAGTTTTAAATTAATAAGGTAACGTGTTTTAATTCGAAAGAAAATATTAATGAAGATTAGTTTTAAATTAAAAAGATAACGTGTTTTAATTCGAAAGGAAATATTAATGATTGGAAGATACATGGATGTTTTTAGGTGTTTATAAAAGGTAATATCTTCAATTAAAAGTAAATGTGAAAAAAAGCAAGCCACTACTTACCATTAATTATATTATGTTATTATTTATTATAGGTGTTTTAAAAGTATAAATATCATAAATTTATTTTTCTTTTTAATAAAGGGTAAATAAGTAAATTCATAAAGTATCAAAAAACTAGTACCAAAAAACAGGTAAAAAAAACTTTTAATGCTCCAGAATTTATATAATAGTACAGATTCGATTTTAATATTTAAAGAGTTTTTAAAAATAAGGTATTATTTCGATTAAAGTTTAAAGAAGTATTTTAAAGTATGGTGCTATTGAATTTATTAGTGTTTTTAATGACTTTTTTGAGGTTAATAACTTTCAAGATTTTATCTATTTTGGGTGGTATTGCATTAAAAGATTTAAAGACTTTTAATGATTTTAATTCTAACATTTAAATAGATTAAAAACATGGTGTTATTCAATTAAGATTTTTAAGAAGTATTTAAAAGTATGGTAGTATTGAATTTAAACATTTAGAGACTCTTTATTATAAATATTGTATATTATTCAAAAAGTCAATTACTTTTAATGATAATGACTTTTAACAAAATTATAATTATATTCCTTGAAAAAAAAATCATGAATTATTCCGTAAAATTTTACATGACTTCTAATAACTCTACAAAAATCACTTTAATTTAAATTTGAATAACTCCGTAAAAAATAAGTTAAAGTTGTCACAATTCTAATTTAATCGTATTTATGAACTCACTTCGTAGAATATTTAATCCAGTTTGACAGTAATCGAGCAAAATTTGAGTGGTTTGTTATTCAAATATTTTGTTACTTTGTTTTTCCATTTGGAAAAAAGAAAGAAAAATATTAGGGTTAAATTAAATTTTGTACACCTACACTAGTTTTACCGTGACCGAGCAAAATTATCGCATTATTGTGTACAAAGAATTCAAATTTTAAGATGACACTAAATAAATTTGCATTGTGTAGGTTTTTGTATATTTTGTATTATGCACATTATCTGAATTAAGATATTATTTTGACAGGATTTTAAACAGTTACACTATAATAATCTCACTTTTAAAAGTTTTAATATCTATTATTTTGATGTTAATAAGATTTTAATTTTACAAAAGCATTGATATTAGACTTCCTTAAATCTATATTATATATACTATTATATAAAAACCGAAACATTAAAAGTTTGGTCGGTCGATCGGTACGGAACCTGTTGATTTTACTTATTTACCCTTACTCAATTACAGATCTACTAGCTAATCGATTTCTTTCTTGAGATTAAACATATTATCTTTTTATTTTTCAATAACTAAATAATTTTTTATGCAAAAAAAAGAACAAAATAATTTCTTTTTTCAGGTAAAATACAATATTTTTATATTTTATCTAACTAAAATTTTTCCTTTATTAATCAATTTCCTTTTTCAGGTTATACGTATTACCTTTTCTATTTTTCAATAACTAAATAATTTCATTTTTCAGGTAAAATAGAATATCTTTTACATTTTTTTTGAATAAAATAGTACGAGCAACTTTGTTTAATAAAATAACATAATTATATTATAATTACTATTAACTAATCAATTACCTTTTTCACCCGAAACACGTTACCTTTTCTCTAATTAACATCTCTCTTTTTCCAATTATATCATGGACGGTAACCTTTTCAGCCAAAACACGGTACCTTTTTTTTTCTCTTACTAAAACCTCTCTTTTTCCAATTATATCATAGGCGATTCTATTTCATAAAATTAAAATAATAATATTATAATACTAATAATTAACTGATTACCTTTTCAGCTAAAACGTATCATCTTTTCTATTTTTCCTATTTAAATTCCCTTTTTTTCTAAAAATATCACGGGTAACATTAATTTCTCATTTTCTAAAAATTATGAGCAATTTATTTAGTAAAATACTAAAATGACAAATTAAATTATAATTATTATAAGCTAATCAATTACTATTTTCACATAAATCATGTCATCTTTTTAATTTTCACGTTATCTTTCTATTTTCTCTAACTAAAATCTCTCTTTTTCCAATTATATCAAGGACGGTTCTATTTAATAAAATGAACTAATAATATTTAATATTAATAATTAACCGATTACCATTTTCAACTAAAACGTATCACCTTTTCTATTTTTTCTAACTAAAATACTTCTTTTAATAGAAATATCACGGACAATATTAATTTCTCCTTTTCTAAAAATATTACGTGCAATTGTATTAGTAAAATAACGTAATTAAATTATAATTACAATAAACTACTCCATCCGTCCCGGTGATTTCTTTACATTTGCGGACCAGTTTCTGGCACAGATTTTAAGGTGTATTCTAATGATAGTTCTATAATTTATTTTTGATATTTTTTTTTATATAAAAATAGAACAATCCTATTTTTATACAAAAAAATATATATAAAAAATAAGTAATAAAACTATCATTAAAATTCGTGTCAGATACGTAATTTTTTATGTAAAGAAATGGGTGGGACAGAGGGAGTAATAAATTACCTTTTTCACCTAGAACATGTTACCTTTTTAATTTTCTCTCACTAAGTCTTATCTTTTCTAATCATATCACGGGCAATCTATTTAATTAATAAAATAAAATAATAATTTTATAATTAACAATAATTAACCGATTACCGTTTTCAACTAAAATCTATCATATTTTCTATATTTTCTAAATAAAATCCCTCCATTAACATTTATGTAATTATTATCAAATCATCTCATATAAAAATTTAAGCCTCCAAAATTCATGTTTTAAAAAATTAATTTAGATAAATGAAAAAAATTCATATAATTTTAAAATAAAAATTTCCGTGCATCACATAGTTTTAAGCTAGTATAACTTCTTTATTTAGTGTACTTCTGTGTTTTGTATCCGAAATGGAACCCAAACACAACACTAAAACTTTATTTATTTTCGTGCTTTATGTACTAAAACTCTAAACCCAAACACTACATTTTTGTGTCATGTAACTTACAAAATTGCAGGGTTTACAACCAGTGCTGTGTAGGATCAGCAATCATGGTTGATTGACCTCGTCCAAGTGTGCATAGTTTTTTAATTTGCTTCTTGGAAAAAAAAAAATCACTAAATTCTGAATATCCACAATTTCAAAGTACAGATTTTGAAACTAGATGTTTTTGATATTTTTTTTTTTTTTTTGAAACCAGATGTTTCGGATACTTAACAAAGCACATATAGTAACAAATTATACAAACCAAGACATATAGATGACCTTTTCAATAAAGAAGACAAAGAGATGCGAGATTTATGATCACCGGACACCATTAAACAGTTGCACAGGATTACCAGGGCGATCAGGGTTACAGGAATATATGATAATAACATTTAGCAACAGGTTACATACAGAAAGTATTTCATCAGTGGACAGTTAAAAACATCCACCCAGAAATCTGGAACAGAGCAACCCAGAATTACATCAATGAGATAACATGCCATGTGTCGATGCAGATAAGTTTGGGTAGCTAAAGTCCGGCATTTTGTTCTTCGTCAGTTACAGATGTCAATGGCTCTACCACCGGTGGTATACAGTCCACCTTATACCGCAGAACCTGATCCAAGAAACGTAATCAAATCACAAACATAAAAATCATGGATTAACTGAAGTGAGAACAATTATAACTTTTATTGCAACCTCTATTTACGTATATATAATATAGTAATAGTAATAGCAGAAGCAATAGTGATCATATTAAATTGATAGTAACAAGAAAAGAAAGAAACTGAAACCAACAAGACTGATAAACCAACAGGTGAAATAGAAAATGGCGTGGACACCTATCATCTCCATATTTCTGACCTAATTTTGATATTATGCTTAAATCTGATAAAGGAAATTAAGTCACTTGCACATGTCACACTACAAGCAGCAAAGGTCAAAAGAGGGAAAAGTTAAGCATAAATAATTATATTAGTACAAACTAGATTTGCAGATGCAGAGAACAAAGAAACCAGAGGTACATCAACTATAAAAATAAAAAAAAACCAGAAGTATATCTGTTGCAGTGTATGACTGCATAGCAAATTATGGGAACAGAATCCTTTGTGGTACATTCCTTTTTCTAAAGCACTGTACAATATCCTAAGTCCTAATTTGATTTCTTAAGGTCAAAAGTTAAAAGTGTGTAGGTCAAGTGACTCTCTAAAGTTTCCAAGGGGAAGCTAGCTTGAAATGAGCTCTTAGTAAGATCTTCCAGCAGCAAATGAAGGACTACAAGGAGCAGCTCCTCCAGAGCATTGAATCCGAAGTTCAAACTGGGTTGTTATGGTCTCAAAAACTTGTTGTCTAGGTTCCAAGGGCCCAATTGTAGAAGTCTTAACTCTTAATGGCCATGGCCTATGCATTTCACTTTGCTTTCTATAGTACAAGACAACAGGTGTGCACTTCCATTTAGTAGCTTAAAAAGCAATAAAATGGCATTAGAAGGGGAGGGCAATTAGTCATAGTCAAGCTGAAGTTGAATTCCAAATTTATGCATCTACCATAAATGTAAGTCAGAGTCAACACTTCCTAATGATCGTGCACCATTATTCATTGTGAAAAATGTGGGGCTAAAAGGAGCATGTCAAATGCTTAACCACACTCCAACAAAACTAAACTAAAAATCATGTCTTGTGGACTTGTAAGCCACTTGCCTACCTTTTTAAAGAATGTTGAATATGAATTATCCCAGACAAGCTTGTATGATCCAACCAAGCATGTAGAGAAATTTCCCTGCAAAGATATATGCAATTGATCATATAAGATATTTACAATTTCAATATAAATCCTGTAACAAATAACAAATTGAGAACTCACTTGGTCACATTCATAGCGCCGGTAAGGAAACATTAACTGCAGAATAGAAAATTTCAAAAACCAGCATTGATACGATAAAACAAGTCAAAATTATAAATGAACTCAAGCAACAAGACTTACAGTTTTATCTCCAGAAGAATTTGTATGTTCCAAGCTGAATCCAATGTCCTGGAGCATATCAATGTAAAGCTAAACAACATAGATGGGAAAAGCATAACCAATATGATGCATTCGTCTAATACCATACTGGGTCTCTGATCCAATCTATCGCCAACAAATGTTACTTGATAAACTCGGACAACTCGGAATAGAGTGCACAAATTTAATATTTTATGAATTTCTCAAAACAGCTCCGCACCATTCTCATTTCCCGGCTTCATGTTGTCGAGCAAGTAGGCCTTTCTGGAAGATAGCAACCTTTGTATGCACCATTGTCAACACAGTACCAAAGTAACTTGCTCCAGTATAGATCCTAGTGCAGATAACAATGATTTATAAGCTAATTACCAAGGAACTATAGAAAGTACAAATATAAAAGGAACTATAGAAGGTACGCGATCACTATCCGGGTGGGTGCTAATTGGTAAAACAAATATTCTAGTTATTAAGGAGAAAACGACTCCTACATTTACTTTTTACCTTGCAAACAATATGCGGATTCCCGATAACAATCAGCAACGATCATGTTGCATTAAACCTTCGACGATTGTACAACAATCCCGGACAGTTGGTTCTGTCAAAGTAATTGTATTTCATAGTAGAACGGGCAATAGATACAACTACTACTTGCTTTTCTCTTGATTGGAGTTGATCAGCACTGCCAACCTGGATATTGGGCATGCCAATACTTCTGAGTGCTTTCTTTATTTTGAGTTTATGTTCTTTGAAAGGTGTTATTACCGCAATTTGATCCTGGCCGCTCACCTCCTTTTTTATCAGGTGTCGGATGAACTCTACTATCTTGTTTGCTTCAAAGCGATTAAACCATGAAGACTTCTTACCTACGGTCTCATCATCTAAACCTATGATGCCAGTAAAAAATACAGTGAAGTTTTTTTTCCCAAGGGGACCCCAAAAACACCAGAAAACCATGCACCTTTACAAGCAAGCAACTTGCCTTGATAGGATGAAGGAGTAAGATGCAAGAAATATGGATGATCGCGGTAGAGTTTAAAGTCATAATGACTATTGGGATTTAAGGATTCTTAAATTTCATCCTCTACGAGGACAAATACCACCCGCTCGATTATTTCATCTACATCTATTTGCACATGCACAGCCGCTGTGTGCATGCCGATGTCCTTAAATTTGCAAGTCAACCAAACCTCCAAAGGTTTTCCAGGTCGTAGAAACCTATCTTCTAATGAAAATACCTCCGGGTACAGCTCATTCTCATGTTTTTTCTCTAAAGGAGGCCTCCCCAGTGAAAGTGTGAAGGACTCTTTAGGTTTTGAATCATAAATAGCAAATTTCCAAAGATCTATTGGTTGGTTGGTGGTATTGGTGATAGTGAATGGATCTGTGATATTCTGGCCCAAACGTCATGAGCGAGGTTGATCATACTCATCAAAACTAAATGGGTATGATACTTAGACCGGACCCTTTTCATTTTCAACACGCATGCAGTATAACATGGCCACTCTTAAATCAATAAACCCTATATCACCCTTGTCTGTGATGGTAGATCGCTCCTCATCGCAGTCTCTTCTACGTATCATGGAAGCCATGGCCAAGAACGCAAACAGAAGCCGAAATAGCAAACTACCACACGCAACTACTCTCTCTGTTCTTTGTTCTCAAAACACTTTCTATCAATACCCTTCAAATACCGAGCTTTATACACGCATGTAATCATCGCAGTCTCTTCTACGTATCATGGAAGAGTATTGAGAACAAAAAACACAGAGAGCAGTTGCGTGTGGTAGTTTGCTATTTCGGCTTCTGTTTGCGTTCTTAGCCATGACTTCCATGATACGTAGAAGAGACTGCGATGAGGAGCGATCTACCATCACAGACAAGGGTGATATATGGTTTATTGATTTAAGAGTAGCCATGTTAGACTGCATGCATGTTGAAAATGAAAAGGGTCCGGTCCAAGTATCATACCCATTTAGTTTTGATGAGTATGATCAATCTCGTTCAGGACGCTTGGGCCAGAATATCATAGATCCATTCACTATCACCAATACCACCAACCAACCAATAGATCTTTGGAAAGTTGTTACTTATGATTCAAAACCTAAAGAGTCATTCACACTTTCACTGGGGAGGCCTCCTTTAGAGCAAAAACATGAGAATGAGCTGTACCCGGAGGTATTTTCATTAGAAGATAGGTTTCTACGATCTGGAAAACCTTTGGAGGTTTGGTTGACTTGCAAACCTAAGGACATCGGCATGCACACAACGACTGTGCATGTGCAAATAGATGTAGATGAAATAATCGAGCGGGTGGTATTTGTCCTTGCGAGGATGAAATTTCAGAATCCTTAAATCCCAATAGTCATTATGACTTTAAACTCTACCGCGATCATCCATATTTCTTGCATCTTCCTCCTTCATCCTATCAAGGCAAGTTGCTTGCTTGTAAAGGTGCAAGGTTTTCTGGTGTTTTGGGGTCCCCCTTTGAAAAAAAAACTTCACTGTATTTTTTACTGGCATCATAGGTTTAGATGATGAGACCGTAGGTAAGAAGTCTTCATGGTTTAATCGCTTTGAAGAAAGCAAGACACTAGAGATCATCCGACACCTGACAAAAAAGGAGGTGAGCGGCCAGGATCAAATTGCGGTAATAACATCTTTCAAAGAACATAAACTCAAAATAAAGAAAGCACTCAGAAGTATTGGCATGCCCAATATCCAGGTTGGCAGTGCTGATCAACTCCAATCAAGAGAAAAGCAAGTAGTAGTTGTATCTATTGCCCGTTCTACTATGAAATACAATT
Source organism: Kitagawia praeruptora (assembly GCA_037693485.1). Taxonomy (NCBI): domain Eukaryota; kingdom Viridiplantae; phylum Streptophyta; class Magnoliopsida; order Apiales; family Apiaceae; genus Kitagawia; species Kitagawia praeruptora. The sequence continues at coordinate 2,385,547 of CM075349.1, forward strand.
ACTTTGACAGTCCGGGATTGTTGTACAATCGTCGAAGGTTTAATGCAGCAATCACCGCAGCAAGATCGTTGCTAATTGTTATCGGGAATCCGCATATTGTTTGCAAGGTAAAAAATAAATGTAGGAGTCGTTTTCTCCTTAATAACTAGAATATTTGTTTTACCAATTATCACCCGGATAGTGATCGCGTACCTTCTATAGTTCCTTTTATATTTGTACTTTCTATAGTTCCTTGGTAATTAGCTTATAAATCATTGTTATCTGCACTAGGATCTATACTGGAGCAAGTTACTTTGGTACTGTGTTGAAAATGGTGCATACGAAGGTTGCTATCTTCCAGAAAGGCCTACTTGCTCGACAACATGAAGCCGGAAATGAGAATGGTGCGGAACTGTTTTGAGAAATTCATAAAATATTAAATTTGTTCACTCTATTCCGAGTTGTCCCAGTTTATCAAGTAACATGTGTTGCCTATATATTTATATTTATTTATATATATATATAGTTGCATTCCATAACAAACACCTTATATAACAAACAATAAAGAACACCTTAGATCTAATAGATCCAATGCCCCTGGCGGGGCCACCCAATACAAAAGGTTCTTATTTTTTTACCCTCTATCCATCCATCATCTCAAAAAAAAAGTTACTGTTCATGACGATGACGCCATCAATGACGTCATCATGAACAGTAAAAAAACTTTTTTTGCTGGCTTGATAGAGGGTAAAAAAACGGGATCAAAGGTTCTAATAGATCTAAGGTGTTCTTTATTGTTTGTTATATAAGAGTGTTCTGTATGGAGCTTTTATAATGAATTTTATAGTGTTCTTTATTGTTCTTTAGGTGTTCTTCTTTGAGCAATGACCTATATATATATATATAGGTCATTGCTCAAAGAACACCTAAAGAACAATAAAGAACACTATAAAATTCATTATAAAAGCTCGTATAAAATTAATTTTAATAACAATTAAGCTTTGATTATGAATAATAATAGAATCTAATATTAATTTAGCAACAATTTGAGATTAAAAACAACTAATTTCATTGTTATAAAAATATATGTAGGATTCTATCATAGTTTCTATGATATTTGATTTTCAAATTTTAGATGAGATTATTTATATTCAATAGGCCCCGCCAGGGACACCTATTTTAAATTTAGTGATTCTAATTTTAACAATCCATTTTTTTTCAAAAAATAATGTGTTTTGATGGTGTTCCTTGTTCTTTATATAAAGTATTCTTTATGGAGTGTAACTATATATATATACATATATATATATATATATATATATATAGAGTAGGGATCTAGAGAAAACCCCTTTAAAAGGAGAACTTAGAAAACTAAATTAAAATATAGCACATATGGTATTCAAACTGATCGTTGGGAGATGGAGAAAAATGTGGTGAAATTAGATTTTAAAAAAATATCACCGATTGACGGGAAAAATCAAATTAAAAACGGAGGGGATTAGTTGGGATTGTGTGTGTGAGGGTGTATTTGATTAGTGTGTGGGTGCCCCTGGCGGGGCCATTGATTATAATACATCCAATGGTTAGGATTAGTACCTTAGCTTTCTTAAAAAAAAGAGTTCTCTTTTGAGCCACACCCTATATATATATATATATATATATATATATATATATATATATATATGAAGTAGACATGAGTTGTGCAAAGCATTGTTATCAAGTTATAGACCGGTAGGTAACTCTCAAAAAACTAAAACAGACACACGCTTAAATCATGTAAAGGTCATGATACCGATTTAAGGTCTGTTCATATGGTGGGTGCCACATATTACACACGAAGCCACGGATGCTTTGGGGCATTTATACTAGCTGCGAGTATCTGAAAGACGACTTGTCTTGCTTAAGTTAGATGCTCTTATTTTACAGAAAACAGACTTGATTACTTCTTGACAGGCCTCATCCTTTATATGTACATATATGTGCATAAAATAGTATTAAGTAACTGGGTAATTTAATATGCACAATGGATTACATTTACCTAGTAAAATGTAATCATTAACATTCTTCTGGTTCAAAGAGTATATGATTTCTGGTTCAATTACAAATGCAGGATACATACCATGTTCATCTTCCCTTGCACTATGGAAAAATCCCAAGCAATATATGAGTTTATAGATTCAACGTCCAATAAAACCTACAAAAAATAGCAATCGGTACGTGTCAGAGACTTAAGATATTGGATTAGCTCATAGCAAGTTAATACAAAATTTAAATCTGAGCATGAAAAAAAAACATTACTCTACACTTACGAAACCCAGAGAAACAAGTTTAAATTTTACTCTATATCTGTTTGTTAAAGCTAAATTTTATCCATTATTTATCTTCTTTTGTTGATTATTCTATGTTTCCCTAACAACTCATTCAATTTTTTCTGTCTAACTATTACATGTCACTCGTTTCCTTTCTTCTTCTTTTTATCTATGTTATCTACATACTTAACTTCATGTCTCAAATATTGGAGGGAATAATGTAGCAAGAGATTTTACTTTGGTATAGGATATGGACTAGATTAGCAAATTATAGCAGAGGACTGAATATTTTCAGGCTTAGTTAGACTTAAATTAGATCCAGAAGAAGAGTTCGAGTATAAAAATATTGATCAAGATTAAGATGGAAGGAGGAAATTCAGCAACGTACGAGAGAGAACTGGGATCCAACATCATGTTTCCACTCATACATTAACAGCTTAAGAACTTAAAAAGTAAACTCAGTACCATGCAAAACATATTTTACAAAATTAAAATAAAAGCACACTTCATACTTTTTTTTCTTCACTCACCTACAACTTGAGCCAACTCAACCTGTCAACAGTACATTTTATTTGAGTACACCTATAGTACCCTTGTCTGACATTTTCCTCGATAAAATTGGAGATGGATAAATCAGCCTCAAAAGTCTTCAGCTTCCCAAAAAGCTTTAGATAATGACTGTACCAAATAGTATCCTTCTAAAAATAAAAAGTGTACCCTTTTATTCATCGCACTAATATTTCCAAAAGGCCTATTTTATCAGTGCCACTTACTGATAACCCTGTACTGAATTTTTTACCAATTTACCACCATTCGCACTCTTACACCTCACTCTGTGCTTTCTATTGCCTCGGATAATTGGTTCTGCCCTACTCATCAACCCAAACTTGGTTTAGTTGTAACCTATCCAGAGAAAATGAAATGTATATATGTATATATAGTGAAGGATTAGTGTTCTTCTGACAGTATAATAAATTCTCTCTCAAGCTAAGGAGTTCCCTTGTAGTTCGTTGTGGCCGACAAAAATGTTATGTCACAGTAAATTACTAACTAGCGGAATTTAATGTTCGAGATGGATCTGGTTGATGTCTTCTAAGTTTCAAAAGAGACACACATAAAGCAAAAAAGGATAATAAGTATTGGCTGATGTTGCATTGTGTTGATAATTCGTATATCTTCTTATCATGTACATCAAGACAACTAAAGTGAAGTCTTTAAGCTTTATTTTTCCATTTGGTTCATGCATACAGGTTGATTTTTTCATCTGTGAACTAAGATTACATGCTACCAGCAAAAAGGTAAACCTCCATAGGGTTAGCATGTAATTTCCATTTCTCAGACAGTTGGTTTGTGCAATGCTAGTGGTGATGTGAGGTGAGATGAGATGAGTTTTACGCAAAATCAAACCTCATAAGTTTTCCCAGATGGAATAATTATTTCTTTGTAGTCGTCATTTTTCCTGTACATAAAAAAAAACATCTTTTAAAAATCTTGGGTACAGAAATTTCTACGCTATCTATTTGTCCAAAAGTTTTGGGTTTTAAGAGAAGTAGAGAACTGAGTAACTTACCCTGCTTCTATTGCACCAGCTTCCTCAGCTGTAATGAAGAAAGGAGAATTCGTGAAGACCACTCTGTAGACAAAGATAAAAAGGTATTACTTGTGTCACATAGTAACATAAAACTTCTGATCTGAAAATTTGATCCTGCACCGGATCAAGCAGCTTATATCTTCTCGGACTCAAATTAATATTCATAAATAGGACTATGAATCGCTTGAAAATATTAGAACTGATATGGTGCTTATAATATATTTTAAGCTTCACCAATATTCATTATTCACGCTTTGAATATTTCTACACATCCAACACCCACATTGCGCTTGGGCTTCAAAATTCAACAGTCGTCCTCAAGGATGAAGGAAACTGATGTTGGACCCACCCTATAAAATCAGTAAATGTGCAACACAGCCTTGCCACGGTGAACAGCCAGTTCAGACAACACTGCTGCAGGGCGATAGCCGATAAGTAACATCTTCATATAACATACGAGTAAGAAGCGGTGAAAATACCACAGGATGGTCACCCACAACATTCTTCAACTATAAAATGTGGAAAAAGGATGAACACCTTAACCCACATCCCGAAGCACCACAAAACAGTCATGAATTGGGAAGAGCTTGCAATGAATGCAGAAAGGGCTATGTTGACCGTGGGTACCAAGTAGGCATGTCAACGGGTCGGATTCGGATCGGATCATCCAAAATCCATATCCGAATCATTAAGATTTTTCGGGTACGGATCGGATCGGATCAGGGGTCGGATATTTTTTAGTCCGATCCATACCCGATCCGTTCGGGTTTCAGATTTTCGGACCCGCTTAATTGAAAAAAAAAAAGGAAAAAACATGCAAAATTACAAAACTGACATATCCAAATTTTAAATTCCATAAAATAGCTCATAACAAGTTCAAAGTACATTGTACATTAACACTGAATTACATCGACTAGCAGAAAACAAAAAAACAAAGTCAGGAGCACTTGAATCTTTAAAATTCATAGTTAAAATCAATATAGTATATTATATATTATATAATACATATAAATAATAAATATAGTATATTATATATTATATAATACATTTAAATAATAAATATATTGCAATATATATGTTTGTCAAAAAAAAATATTACATATATTACATATATAATATAGTATAGATATGGAGATATATTTTATTTAATATATAATAAAGATTATATATAATATATAACAAATATAAAAAAATATTTAATATATAACTATATTCGGATCGGATCATGCTAAATCCATATCCGCTCCTTATCGGATCGGATTCTTATCGGATCGGATATTTTTTTAATGAATCCATACCCGCTAATTTCGGGTCGGATCGGATCGGATTCTTGATCCATTGACAGGCTTAGTACCAAGCTTAATAAACATCTTATTCAGGCAAATAAGGGACAACAGCCCTAGATGATAACTAAGAAAGGAAGCATAAACAACACCAGAAGGATCGGTGATGCAGAGACATGGAAGGAGGAACTGTACACTATTACTCAGCCTACTTATCTACTTCCGCAGTTCCGCAGATACCCATAACAGCCAAGCTGAACACCAAATAAGGCACTATGGAGATGCAGTGCTTCTCTATGATGTCACATAGTCAGACGCGATCTAATGGTAACATGGATGAAAATTCAATTGAGAAACAAGGCTCGCATAACCAACACTAGAAGGAGTGGTGCTGCAGACACATGGGAAGAGGATCTGTACACTAATACTCAGCCTACTTATCTACCTTCCCAGTTATCCATTACAGCCAAGCTGAACGCCAAATAGGCACCATGGATACGTAATGCATCTTTATGATGTCATATAGTCAGACATGATCTTATGCTAAAATGGATGAAAATCCAATTAAGAAACAAGGCTCATTCCTCCCCCCCCCCCCCCCCCAAAAAAAAATATATAAATATAAATATAATATATAGCTATTTTTAAATCAGAGGAGCTGGAAACTTGTTTGGTATAGTGGCACGATGAAGCTCACGGTATTGATAAAAGTTGCAACTAGCATCTTCCTTGCACACCAGTACTAGTATACTGTAAAGTACATATCCTCCCAAATCTATCCGTATTTTGTGGCCCTTGAAGATGTTATTATGTTGGATATCTTGTCTTATTTTGGTACTATTTCTCATAAAATTTAAAGTCGGAACGGCAAGAACCACTGGATTACTGGTATAGTTGAGTTGGCCTTACACCTAAAATAAAAAGAAAAGGTAGGCATTACTGGTATAACGCTCGTTAGAGCAGCGACATCTATTAGAGCAATCACTGCAATTCAGTGTCGGAATCGCAACCATACCTTTTAATCAATCTGGAGCCAGAGTGTCTCTACTAGTGTTAGTGAACTGGACAAGCTTGACACCCAGCTAATACAGAGGAGCGAACTTTTTACCATCATACAAATACGATAGCCATTGAAACCTTATCAGTACATGTTGCAGTTCAAAGGTACTGGCATGGTATGCCCAACCAACCAAAAGGAATACCACGATTGAGGCCGGTAATCCAAAGCACAATAGTGAGGATGTTTCAGTGGTTAAGGATATGAAAGGGTTGCATGCATGTAAGTTGATTGACTTTGCTGGCATGGCTCTTGCCGACTTTCATTCAAATCTTTGGGAGAGTAAACTGAGTGATGCTCGTATGTCTTTACATATTGGGATCTATAAGGTGTGAAATTGTGGCTCAAATTGAGGGCAAGAAACAATAATAATGAGGCAATATTTATTTCTCCATTGCAGCTAACCACTGACCATCGCAACTCTGTGATATTTTTTGATCCACAAATATTCCCTAGAATACATAGCAAAGCCTTCAAATCCTAAATGGGAAAGGACGTACTGAGTTAGCAGGTTGTAAGGAGGGTAAGATGTATGCAGCCTTACCCCTAATCAAGAAAATAGAGAGACTGTTTCCGAAAAATGACCCACGTCATACCGGATAAAAAGTTGAAAAAAGGTCATAAGCGGTCTGGAAACAATACGGCTATTTGTTTAGCTCGTTTTATTGTTTATCAACCTGATTGCATTGTCAGTTGGGGATTTGTCCCGACTTGACTTGTTTTAATTTAATGGATTGAAATTAAAGCTTTGTCAAAAAAAAAAAAAAAAAAAAAAAACTTATTTGCTTTCACATTCAAATGATAATGTCCTCTTACTTCAACTCAAGGTTATCATAAAATTTAATCCAAAAACTACCATCAGCTGAAAAGTATGCAGTGTGCACTGTGCAGCCCTTACCAAATACCAAGTATAATTAGTGTAAATCAGTATTGATGTATTAAACAATACATCATCGGAGGTTATTCATATCTAAAAAAGACAGTGTAGATCAATTATGAAGGGACTGAGAATAAAAAAGTACCCAATAAATTCCAAAAATCTTTCTAATTCGGAGGTATAGATGCCAACTGCTTCTTCCAAGATAGATATCTGATTTCTTTCCCTGCTCCATATGAGATGTCAAAAAAAAAAAAAATAAAGGTACGAGTTAAAAAAAATATTGTGCCAAGTATTAACGTCAGTTCAGCAAATCATAAAAACATGGTATATTAGGACTAAAGTAAATCTCACAATTTTACAGCCTCGTAATGCCGCCATGATAGAGAAAGAAAAAGTCGTATAAAGAGCACCATTTTTGTAAGGCTGTATAAAGGAGGTCCATAACGTTGTCTCTGTTCTTCCATAGGGCTGTAGAAGAATTTCACAAAACACTAATTACAGGTTGTACTAAAGCATGTCCATCCTAGAAACTGTCCAGGTAACAGTTGAAATATAACCTACATAGCAAAATTCATGTAATAGGTAGTGTTGACTATGTCTTTTTTGTCCAAATGAATATAATGTATAAAGAAAGAGACACTGCAGCAAGACAGAGACGCATACCCATGATCATCATTTAATTGCTTGATAAAATCTAGTAAAACCTGCACTATACACAAGTGAACATAAGAGTCTATAATTTTGTAAGGAAACAAAGATTTAATGCACTGCAATGGTAAGTAATATCTCAAAAGCTAACAAAAATATATATCGTTTTAAGAATCTATATTTACTCACAAGTGTGGGCAGACATCCCACATAGCAGATAGTGGAAAACAAAACAAAAAAAGACCAGTTCATCAAAAAGCCAAGAGTATATAGGAATCAGTGTCAGGTGGGATGAGAGATAGTGAAATAGTTTACTCATCTATACAAAAAATACCTGTGGCACTCCAACTAAATACTTCACAAGAGTTCTATAGACACCGGTCGCGCTTCCAAGCTGAGCTAACTGCTTTCTCCTGGATAATTAAACATTTATTAAGAGTTTTGAATAAGAAGTCAAAACTTGTAGCAGGGTAGAAGTCAAAGACGTTTACCGTTCCATTTGTTGATTCCACAGCAAAGCATAACGATCATGTATACTTGCACCAGATTGAACTAAAGCATCAAATGCAGCTTGCTTATTCCTCTCCGAGCGTTCTTTCTGTTGCCTAATTAGGGTACCCCGAAAATCTTGAGGCATGTATGTCATAACTACAGATGTATCACGAGCTTATATACAGTTAGGAAACATCAATGTGCCATGCAGCACTGATCTTAAACATTTAAACATGGACACATTTCGATTTACCTAAAGTATTTGAATAACACAAACTATCACATAGATTTCAATTATATATTTTATTCACGTCTACTAGAAGGCACCAACTAACGATGTGCATTTGTGAAACAAAAGGAAAACAGAGATGCGATTTTTAATCTCTTTGGTGATATTATAGTAAAGTATAAGTTCAGAGGGTCCAAATCATTTATGACAGCAGAACAATAAACGTCAGGGGCAATTTGGTGGGCCATAGGTGACACTGTAAGGTAGTGCATAACCAAGAGAATCGACTGAAAATAATATTCGATCTGTAATTTATGTGGATGTTCCATTAAGATGTAAGAACATCAAATTAGAACTATATTCTTTGGTGTAGATATTCGATGTTTATTAGAACTATGTTGCTGTTTTGTGATTTCGCAAGAGAGCATATAATGATCAATTTGACAGTAGATATAGTTTATAAATATATAATATAATATGAAAAAAATATTAATAATATTAGTGTATGTTTTAAAAAAATTAATAACCAAAACAGTAATGCCACTTCAATAGTATTGATACAATAACAAAAAGTGTTGTGAATTTATAATGTTCATATATCTATGTAATGAGAGGAGGGAAGGAGATACTACAAACATGTAAATAGTGTGTAGTACATAGAAAAATTCAAATTATGGAAGTAGTTACTGCATAGGTACAGGTAAGAAGTTGGAAACAACCTGTGTTAAAAATAGATTCAGAATTCTTAGTTTGAAAAGATTCTAAAATCTTCAAAGTGTTCTCAATTTTATCTTTTAGCTTCCCAAGAACACGGGGAAGTTCAGCATCTTCACTTGTTGATTGTTGTTGGATCTGTCTCACGGAAAGAAAAAACACAAAATATTTAGTATTGTATTATTAAAAATTTTGAAGTGCTAATTAAACCTAAACTGCAGACCGCTCTAAAAGTTTTAGACAACAAGATGCAAGTAAATAACTAAATACAGGAAAAGAGCAGGTCTGCCCTAAAATCTTGCATATACAAACAAAATATATTTCGAAATCTTTTAAACTCACCTCATTTGGCCAATGAGATTTTTCAAGTAAAAAGAGAATTTCTTCCATATGTTCCCGGTTCTTCCACATGTTCTCGTCAATTTTGTGAGGAGGTTGGCTCTCAGCTTCTTGTACTAGGGATATTTCACCTAAAAGATAATTATCCAGAGTAAATTTTCACTTTGATGTCATTGCCCCAAAAAAATATTACGATTATATTGAAGAACGGAAATATGAACTGCTAATAAACTTATTCTTTTTTAGCATATTGATTTAAATTTCTTTCATCACTCCGCATCTATTTGTCATCTTAATTGATTACTACAATCAGTTGTTTAGCTACGATGAACATCTGACCCTGAGATACACTCCAATCATCGATTACTAACATCAGTTAGTTGGCTTGGATGAACATCTGACCCTGATGTATACTCCAATTTCAAGATAAAACCATAATATTTTATTTCTGCACATCAAATAACTACGTTCGTTATAAAAATTAAATCAGAATTCTATTTGAAAACATCGTTAGCCAACCATGACGTGTTTGAAGGCTCTTCTTTATATTCATGAGCAATTAAAAAAAGTCATGCGATAAACCAAACCAATTACAACCAAAATTAGGATAGACATGAATTGCATTACTTTATTCATGCACTAAGAAAACGTACTGCTCATAAGAGATACTATACAGTAATTATCTTTCTCTACCAATTTCTTTTCTCCTCTTATTATATGGGCATACCACATCGACTATCAAACCCATCTCTTCATCTGTATTCAAATCTCAAACACAAACTTCCAATGGCTTCTTCTCAATTCTATATAAACAAAAACCAAAACTTTATCCCAGATTATCCTATAATAGCACCCTTCCAGCAAACATTTATATGTAGCAGCGGAAAAAGAAAACTCTGCAACACCATGAATAAATATACAATCTATTGGGAATTGGGATTCTACTGTCAACGTAGCCTCAGAAACAAACTTTTTAATCAACGTCTTTAGTTAATAATCACCCCTCTTTCTCTCTTTACTCTTTCTACCCTTCTTCTCCAACCAAAATCTAATCCATCTCACTCTATCACAAACACAAGCTACTGATGCACATATTTTCCTTTATCTGAATATGTCTCGCTATGAATAGAATTTTGTAAGATTAAAATGGGGGTTTTACGGATGTAGCTAGGACATGGAAGAGGGTATAGGGGGCAATGCAACTTCTTATTTCAGAGCTTGAAATTGCTCCAGAATAGACTTGGAGTGAAAATTTCTAATATAGATGAGAAGAGACAGTTTACAGAATGGAAGAATTTAAACAAGGCAAAAAACCTTAAATACCTAGATCTTGCACCCAAGAATACAAGAGAAAACTGATATCAAACTTCAAGTCTCCTAACAAAATTCTGGTCCTTTGGAATATAATTAAAAACGAAGATGATGTTTGAAGAATTTATATAAAATTGTATTAAAATCTATTACTTAACCAGGATATATTGATTTACAACCAAGTGTTGCTTTGCTTATCGTTAAAAAATGTGTGTTTCTCTTTGACTTTCTACTTGAACTCTACAAGGAGAACCACCCGTGCTTCATTGCAGAAGGCATTTCACATTTCTTAAACACGTGAACATCATACGTGCCACGGAGCATTTTATATGAATCTAAATTCAAAAACAACGAAAAAAAAAAACCATTCTCGAATAAAACAAACACAGGCAGAGCTAGACTAAACACAATAAGGTCAATTCAAAATTCAAACCAACACGAACATCATAATCATCAAGTAACAAATAACCCTAACACAAACGAATTATAATTGTATTCAATTAAACCTAAAAATTCAGCACAAAACTAATAGTGTAGTATAAAAGCGGCGATTAAATAGATACAAAGAGCGTGTATGTATTTACCTTGAGAAAGAGGAGTTTGATTCTGAAGGTGTTGAGAGAGAGAGTGAAGCTCGTTGGAGAGATGCGATACGGAGTCGGAGAGAGGAGAAAAGATGTATTTGTCGTAGTACGAAGCGAGAAATGCTCTTGTAATCGGCACCAAGCCATCGGTTGAAGCCATAGAGAATAGAGAGAGAGAGAGAGAGAGGGAGAGAGAGAGAGAGATTGTAGGTAGATCCGTCAGTTCAATTAAACTGAAATCAATTTTTTCACGATGACTGCACAGTGCCGTTACCGACTGTGTCAGCTTCTTCTTTTCTTTTGGGAAATGGCCAACAATACCATAAATACGTATATCAATTAACAAGAATAACATAAAATATTAATGGTGGTCATAAATACCAATTTATTACGCATTTGAGATATGGATGATAGATTTTATACATATTACACATTTTATATATGGGTAATAGGTTCTTCTTATAGGGCTATTACGCATTTGTAGAATTGGTAACATATGTTACTCATTCTCCAAATGCATAATAGGAGAATCTTTTTTTATATTACCCACTTGTAACATGCGTAACATGATCTTTTTTTATTACCCAACTGCTTGGTAATTTTGGCCACAAATCCAGCAATTCGTTATTTTGGTTAATAATCATAAAAATTATGGTAAATATGTCATTTTTTCTTTTCTTTTCTTCGGTAATTTTTAATTATTTTTTTTTGCTAATTGTAATTTTTAATATTTATCAAAGTTATTACATATTTCGGAAATCGGAACTATTATGTGAAAAAATGTTAAAAATATTTTTTTTGAAAAAAAACAAAAAAATAACAATTTTGAGGATGTTAAAATTACCGTTTTTGTTACCCAACTGACAAATGCGTTTTCCAGACACGCATATTGCTTATGCGTATTACATTATACGCACATTATTAATATGCGTATTCTTCATATTCGATTGACCTGCTCCTCATGCTTGTACTTGTGACATGACCCATCTGTCAACTTAGTTAAAGTTAATGTACATCATGTTTTGATTTTTTTTGTTTTGGCTAATGTGTACGGTTTAGTCTGTTACCAAAAAAATAAATGTGTATTCGTCATATAAAAATTGTAGAATATTATTTAATTTATTTATATTTTCTCGGGTTTTCAACGGTTAACTTTTGGGATTCAATAATTCCATTTTGGGTTTAGAAATATTCGGAACTACGAATAAATCGTATACGAACTTAGGGTTTAGGGTCTAGGATTTAGGGTTGTTACAACTGTAAGAACCCAGATTTTTGGGTAGAATTAAAACTTTTATTATATATTGATGTAAGAGTGAACAGTGGTTACAACTACAATGTAATACTGGCTTTAAAGAATGAATAATGGAAGGATATATATTCCAAGGTTATATGGCCTGAAGGATGCTATTGGGTGATAACTTAGATTAGAATAATCTATCTCCTAGAAAGTTAAGATAAGATTCCCTAGGGAGAAATAGATATCCTCATGTCATCCAAATCAATATCTATTATAAGCCCAGCGGTTCCGTAAAAAGGTTAAGGAACACTCGAAGGTGAACCAGGTTCATTTTCCTAATTATAGGAATTAAATAAAAATAAGTGATGAATAGTGATTTTGGTGGAATTTGGAATATTATTATAATAATGTTATACCCGGTATTCGGAATGGATTTCTGAGTTCGTATTAGTGATCCAGGAGGAAAATAAGTGTATGTAAAAGCTGTCGGATTCAGAAACAGAGCACTTTCATTTTCTCCGAGAATTCCCTGGACACTGCAAGACTTAAGGATTTATAAAAGGGAATTAAGGAATTTAAATTCGAGAAGTATTAAGAATGATGAAGAATAGTATTAGTAATATTAAGAAGGTTTTCGGTAAAACCCTAGTTAGAAACGAATGAGTTATTCCCTCGAACGATCAACGAATTGAGCAATAACCGGACAAAAGAATCAAGCAGAGGGCCAAGGGGCAACCATGTGCTAGTAGATAAGAGATTTATTATGTCAAGGAATTAAGGATTTTATTTAATTATGATTTGAGAAATTAGAATGAAAATCCTCGAGTTAGAATGTTAAGCGTTTTAGAAATCGCTAGAACTTTATAACGAGATTAAGCGATAAAGCGAACGCGAAACGAATTACGGATTAAATATATAACGAGATGAGAAACACCACATGATCATCTAGGGTTTACTAATATTAGATTGGTGGAAAAGAAATGAGAAAAGAAAAGAAAAAAAAGGAAAGGTTGAGGTGTGTGAATTAGAATGAAACAACAAGGCTTCATGTCACCACTCTTTTCTAACACACCATCAAGTCTTGACACTTGTAATTAGAGTGTATTAGCAGCCATAACACCCCACAAATATCACAAAATCATTCCACCAAGCAAGAAACAAAAGATCAACTCCATTCTCTCAAGAAAAGAGCCATTCGGCTTTTGTGGAAATTCAAAATCCAAAATCCTTCTTCCACTCCTTGTTTGATCTTGAAACTTTTATGGTGAGACTTACATTTCATATAAATGATCTCCTAAAAATCCTAGCTTCAATCTCTTCTTTTTCCATTTTCAAAAAAATCATTAAAGAGGAGGATGAATAGTGTTCTTCAAGAATTAACTTTGATTTTCATGTTTCTTTGGTTGATCTTAGGTTTGTTAAAGCTAGACAAGGACCATACCAAGCTTTGTAAGGCCATATCACACTCTCAAGAAGGTATAATGATCTTGAAACCCTTAGTTTGACTTTGAGTTTTGGTGATGTTCTTGATAGATCTAAGTAGTTATGATTATGGTGATGTTATAAGCATGATTAGTTAGTGGTTTAATGATTTTAGTAAGAGATGATGATCTTGTTGGTTTAACATGATATTCTTGGATTGATAAAGATGATAATCATGTGTATAAGTTGGATTTGTGCCCGGTGTGGCTTGGTATTGTTGTTATGATTTTTAGAACGCTCGATTCGTAGCCGTCGTAATGCCCGATTTTCATTAACACTAAGAACCCGAACTGGACAGTAGCCATAACTCTCTGTTCTTGGCAAGATAATGAACCCTACTGCTAGATTTTTGAACATAGATCACTTTGGCGAAAGAATCGAAGCATTTCAACTTACGGTTTAGGAGTTATGATTAAATTCGTAAAAGTGGTTCGAAATCGTAAACGAAAGTTCGTAATTGAAATTGATTCCCTTAAATGTTGTTTAATCAGTGGCGAATCTTATTAATTAAATATTAGAGGTAAAAAGGAAGGTGTGGGAGAAAACCACATGTCGAATGGATCGTTTTCCGATTTTATAAAAATGTTTGAATCGAGGTTAAACGCGAACGAACCCCTTAAAGGTATGACTTTGGTTATAACTTAGAAAACGGGCGATAACACTCGAGGTATAATCTTGATTCGTAAACGACCAACCTTAGAACTTATACGACTTAAGTATATACCAAGTATAAGCATGATGACATGTCTTGATAACGAACGAATGTCGGATCGTATCGGTGGTAAAAGGGGTTACACTAAAAGAGACGTAACGAGATAACTCGAAAACATGTTTCGATTTAAGTGGAGTTTATACTTAGCCTTTTAAT
The DNA here is from genome assembly GCA_037693485.1 of Kitagawia praeruptora. Taxonomy (NCBI): domain Eukaryota; kingdom Viridiplantae; phylum Streptophyta; class Magnoliopsida; order Apiales; family Apiaceae; genus Kitagawia; species Kitagawia praeruptora. Next base: position 2,400,553 of record CM075349.1, read on the forward strand.
AAGCGTTAAGTGGTTAACCTTAAATATTCTGATTGTTTATAGATTGTCGAGCTGACCCGGGACACATTACCCCTACCCGCACTCGATTCTCAGGCAAGTTTCCAATACTTGGAACTGTTGTTGTGATAATATATATATGATGATTGTTGTATACATATGCCATAGCATGCATGTCTACTTTCAAGTTATATTGCAATACTTGTTCCCTGAATTGATATTGGCTTATAGACTAGATACGATATATCAGTATAAGCCGGATTTTTGGTTAAGACCCTTAGTGAAGGGCATGTGATATTCATTCTTTAAATGTAGACCGGGAGTCGGTATTTTGAGATATAGATGTAGTCTTGGAAACCCGGAGGGATTCCAACGACAGATTAGTATTCCTTTTGAGGAATGTTATTATTAAACATTAATTATATTTCCATAAAGTATTATTTACTTGGAAATCTTTCGAGAAATGTTATTTGAGCATTATCTCAGTCGAGAAATATTAAATGAATATTATTTCGAATATTCATTTAAGGTTTTATCTATTCAATGAATATTACTTTAAGATATTTCTTTGAAATTCTAATTACTTAAGGAACATTATTTCAAATATTCCTTGAGAGTATTGATTACTAAATGAATATTAATTAGATATTCATTTAGAATAGTATTTATTAAATGAATATTATTTGGATATTCATTTAAGGTTTTATTTACTTAATAATCATTATTTTAAATATTTATTTGAGTTTATCTATTTATCGAATATCATCTTGAATATTCATTTGATCTTTATTTATTTAATGAATATTACTTTCGAATATTCATTTAAGGTTTGATTTACTTAATGAATATTATTTTAAAATATTCATTGGAAGTTCTATTTACTCAAGGAATATTACTTCGAATATTCCATTAAAGTTTTGATTACTAAATGAATATTATTTGGATATTCATTTGGAATGTTATTGATTAAATGAATATTATTTTCAAATATTCATTTAAGGTTTGGTTTATTCAGTAAATATTATTTTAAATATTTATTTAAGTTTATCTATTCAAGGAATATTATTTTAAATATTCATTTAAGAAGAGACTTATTTAATAAATAATTCTATATATTCATTCGAGGATTACTTACGAGCAATATTATGATTAATTCATATTCCTTAATTATTATTGATTTAATAAACATTCTTGGAATGTTTAATAAAATTCTTTTGAATTCTTTTTATAATGATTTATATTATTCGAAGGCTATCCTTCACCTTCAGATATTATGTAAGATATTTCGGAGTCTTTTATGACTATTTTATCAAGGGGAGGTTCCCAAAACTTTAATTTCATTTAAATCTATCTTAAAGAAGATTTAAATACTCGCTCAACTTCCAAACGTATATAAGGGGACCTCACTTGAGCGATGTTATTTATTGGACTGCCCGGTCCTATACTTGCTAAAACTATCTTGTCACTCACATCTTGATTCTTTCAAGCATCGATATGAGTCTTTTGGTTACCTCCTCAACGCTCGAGGGGTATGATTGATGTAACAAGTTTATATCCATTAACAAGCATCAGCTTGGGAAATATTGGTGAATTTTCCTTTCCAATTAGATACGACTACTTTGTGGAGTCCTATCAACAAGTCTTACACTTGGGGAAAAGGGGAACGAACTTTACGTTTCAGAGTCATGGATGATATTCGAACTAGGAGACGCGTAAGTGGCCGAGTGGCGCCGGTCCAGCAATAGCCCCACCGTTGGCTGAGGAGTTCCAGAGGGCGGTAGATAAGTAATTCCGTCGGAGCTACCTTCTACATGTAGAGAACGACTGATGAGATGCATGACATACGACTGATCATCGTAAACGTCAGGGCATCTGGCGCGGCAATGCTCCCGTATTAGTTCATCTTCTAAAAGTGAGAAATTTCTACAACACTGTTGGTGTTGGCAAGGTGAAAAAGTGTTGAAACCGGAATTGCAATATTTTTTTCTGCAAGTTCCTCTTTTATGATAATTGAGAATATCTTGCTTATCTTTTGCACAGCAGATATTTATTCAAAACAAATATATTTTTGAGTTACCTTGTAACTTCATCTCATACCTTATATTGGTACTACATCGTTAATGCATGACATATGGTTTCAAAGATATTTTGGACTGTCATATATTATCACTGTTCAATTATATTTCTGGTGGGCTATTGCTCACCCTTGCTTTATTTATTTATATCACAACAACAGCTAGATCAGATGGCCGCGCAAGGCGCACGCAGCGTAAGCAGGTGTCAACCGTCAGAGGTTTACCGCTAAGGTCTTGGCTACCTTTGTTGAGGATGCAACTACTGGTAGGCTAGTTGTTAGCAATTGAGCCTCAAATGTATTTATATTATGGTATCTATTAATGGATGGCAAAGAGTATGTAATTGTACAATTGTAATTCTTTGGGTTGTAAGAACTCAAACTTGTGATTAATAATATTGTTGATTACTCTGATTTCATCTCTGGGACTATAACGGGTGTGTTTTATGTTGTTGTTTTGGTTCACAAGGTTGTAATTTAAGTTATGTTGGTTTTGTGGTTGGATATTGAGACCGTAACGACCAGATCCCTGACCCTGGATCTGGGGGTGTTACAGAAATGGTATCAGAGAGAGCGTTATACATCCCAGAGATGATGCGACGTTAAAACAATAAATTCATTAAGATAATAAGAACTCTTGCCAAGTTCATAGTCGGACTACTTAAGGTAGTATTGACATATAAAACCCTTATGGGAACTATTAAGTATCATGATAGTAACTTAGCTCGTTCTTGTACCAACTAGTAAGGCGACAGACCTTGAGACATACGAGTAGCAGCACGATGATGCCTGATTATATGCTGACAATCGGATGGTGGATGCGATAGAGTACCCTACTGAGGACCCGGAAGAGGTTCCAGCAGAGGGGGAGAATCCTGTTAGAGACATGGAAGTTTACCTTGAGGAGATGAGGGCTGCAGTCAGAGAGACTGTAAGAATCTAGATATAGTGCTCAGAGAAGTGAGCTTAAAGAATTGAGATATTATTAAGAGAATTAAAGAGGCATATTGGATTCATAGCCGGACTACCGAATGAAGTGCCAGCAAGTAAGATGGATTTGAGGAATTACTCAAGATCTTATGTAAGGATAGATAAGAATCCTTGGAGACTTTCAGATTAATGAGAAAGGAATTAGAATGATGCATGATTATCAAAGACATTGATATAGGACGGGGAGCATAGTCCCTAGGAACAGTTAAGACATAGGTGGCAAGTGCCATATCCTCAGATAGATGGATTAGTGTGAATATTGTCAATGGCAATTCGCCGTGAGGAGACAGATTTCATAGGTTTTAATTTATGAAACCAAATTGAGATTGTTAAGGTGATTTTATTCAGGGAAATGCCCATCTTATAAATGGATCAACTTAGAAAGAAAAGACATTGGAAAGTGATGGCCTGAACGGATAAAGTATATAAGGAAATAGTAAGCAAGACAATGATCTCAGAACCTACAAGACTAAAAGACCAGTGAGTCTATGATAAACTAGTAATGAGGCTATCGTCAAGAAACTAAGTATAAGTTCAGTTCAATTCAGTGAAATGATGAACCATAAACATTAGTTGCATGTGATTCAGAAGAATATTAAATTCTTTCTTTTCCTTGAATGGATTATGGTAGTTACCTTAAGTTTATTCTGACACTGAATCATAAATGGATTAGGCAAGGCGAGCAGTGGTTGAGATGTAATTGAGAATGCTTTTAAATGCAACCTGAAAGAACAGGTGTAGGACATGTTCTCGACATAAGAGTTTTGGCAAAATGAAGTCCATCAATAGGACACATGATCAATAAGAGTAGTGTTGGTCAGCCCTACCAAGTTAAAGATAGTTTCAAATAGAGATTGGCCAACCACACTGGCAAAGGTGAGAAATTTCATAAAATTCACAAGGTATTACCAAGGATTTACTCAGGACTTTACAGAAAGTGTAGTCCCGTAACCCGAATTATTATAAGAATAAAAGTTTGAATGGACAAGATAAACGTGAGAAGATCTTCCTGGAGCTAAAGATAAAGTTGGTGATGACCAGGGTTGGCGTTGCCTAATGGAAGAAGGAAACTTTGGGAAATATTATGATGCAACTCATACAGGTATAGGTCTGCGCTTATGCAGCACGACAGCGTAATTTCGAATACATTTAGACAGCGCAGTTCATCGGATTCGGATGGCCTTGGTAGTGCCAATGTTGAGGAACGACTAACCCCGACGGTAGTGTTCCTTCTGAGACTAGTTGTTAAGAAGACTGGTATTTGGTAGTATCAACTAATAGGACGAAAATGTATAGGGAAGATGTGGCATGTTACTAGTGGGTGAATAGATTAACTGAAATTTCTCTAATCCTGGAAAGGAATTCGATGAATTCTGGCAAACCTTGTCCTTCTGAATACGTCACCGAAGAGAACGGAAACTGGAGCGAACCCTATGGATTGGGTAGGATAGCCGCTATGCAGGCTGGTAGACAGACCCCGATTATTATGACTGATTATAGTGATAAAATTATGAAGTTGAGATTTGAAGGAAAAAGGGAAATGTAATTAAGAAACAAGCCGGACTAAGAAAGTTCGGGATTGACATAAATGAAAAGGTTGTTGTGCCAGAAATGTTGAGCTTTAGTGGCACGTGAAATTGATAAGAGTAACTAGAAGAATAAAAGAAAAGTAAGGGTGACCGGAGATGGTACCGAGAAGTCGATTGAAACTTGTATGGAGTGAAGTTTTGAAAAGATCAAAAGGTATCAAGTAGAAGGCACTATGCCAACAATTGCTAGAAAAGTAATGTTATTAGCCAACCCCTAAATTCACATATTTTAGTGTGGCCAGTTGGGGCCAAGTCACTAAGGATTGTCAAGTGACTAATCCAGCAATGTAAGGACAAAGCGGGGTGCTTCTAACAAAGTGCCAACCGCAAGAACTTTTGATGAAGAATGAATCGAGATACATGATGACGGATTTTATAAATACCATGGATGTGTTGGGAATGAGGATGGTGACCAGTAAAGGTTATGAGGATTGTCAGAGATGGTGCAGTATGATGCATAAATGTTATCTGAAACTTAGTGTCCTCAAGAGGAGCATTATGCATTAAGAGATTCACGTTGAACACGACCAATATCTTCCAGAACATCCTTGCTACCATTACCAAGTTCTGTAAGAAAGAGCAGATGGACATGTGTTGTCTTTTGGAAGGTCATATAGACTAACATTCGTTTGAAAGAAGAGGTTAGCATTAGTCTACCTATAGACTATCAAGATGAGAATGATTAAAAGAGACCTTTATTAAGGATATATGATTGAATTGCCAAGTACAGGATATAAGTATTCCTTGAAACTAGAATTGAGCATAGAATGTCCATATATTAAGACGAACCCTGGGGGATGCACAAAGAATAAGCATCACCCCTAATAATAGGCACTGTGAATTCAGACGATATAAGTTGAATCGACCAAAGTATCAATAACCTGTAAGGAATTGTGGAAAGGAGTCTCCAAAAGTACATAGACAGAGATGTTATAGAATTGACTAATGATGTTTGATATACCCTGTAACCAGGAGATGCAGGAGGAATGATGAGGATGGCCTAAGAAACCTTATAAGGGAAGTGCTAATATTCTAAACTTCAAACGGGAAGTTTGGTAAGGAATGTATGACATAGTAACAATAAGGCCAGATGAAACATGTGTGGAACCATGTAAAAGTATGGATTGAACCAATAAGGTTGAGATTATCCTAAAAAAAAAAAGAAAAAAGAAGGGAGTTAAGTAAGGAAATATCCTAGGTATGATTTGGAGTACCTGTAGTCAAGATCGCACTAGAAAGGTGGAAGCAATGACTTTTGGAAAAGACTGATAGATGCTTTCTCTCATTCAGCAGAATTTAAGGGAGAATGCTTCCACCCTGAGTTGGAATAGATCTAGAAAACATTGACCCCAAGAAATTATTATAATCAGGAAAGGCCAACGAGGTGGCCAACACTTTAAGTATGGGGGAGTAAGTATAAATGCTCAGACCAAAGAAATAGAATGATAATGTAAGGACCTTGATGGTCATAATGTGGTAGAAAAAGTTACATTCCGTCTAATGATTTTGCCAGGATCAACTATAAGAATAGTTTAAGTAAAGATTCGATTCCTGATGTTGCTAGTAGCACATTACCGACATTAGGAGGCTCTACGACAGACCAGACCAAATTCCCCAAGAGACTCGCCTTTTCTTTGGAAAGAGAGAGGGGAGGTTAAGTAACAATGAATGGGTAGTAAATGACCAGAAACAGAAAGGGTACAAATACTGATAAGCCAAATGGCACGATGATGAATGACAAGCAAGTTTATGTTGGTGTACTTCTGTGCAAACAAGATAGAGAATTATGAGGTTGGCAAGTGATTAAGCAAACCGATAAGCTTTTAGTCTTCTACCGGAGATATATGATTAATAATCTCACCAGCCTGTTCCAGCTGCGATGCTGGAAGCTTTCCTACAATTTTATCTGCTTCATGTAATATCTACGTCAAGTTCAGGAAGCATTCCCTATGGATAGGGAATAGTGATTATTTTGTTTTCCTAGAGGATCTTGAATCGACAATTATGACGCTTAGTTGTTAAAGCACTAAGTAAACGATAAGCGATGGTGACCCTACTGAGAAATTAGGTGGTAACGACTGTGGAAATGTCGAAGTGAATCTACGTTAGAGAAATCATCCAGGTTTATTTCGGGTGGTGTAATTTCTGGATCGACGAGATATTTGAAATGAAGAATTAGGTTATGATGGTTCATAAAATGATTATAGTAGAAATAAAGACAAGAGACTGATAGAGATGGAAATAGAATTGGGAATTAATAAGAGAGTCAGATAGGCAGACTCATGAGAAGCTCCAGTAATGAAGCGAGAAGAGTATGGAATTGGCAAGGTAAGGGTATTGGCCAAAGCGGAAAGTTGGGATTATGAGCACAAATGACATACAAATTGACTCCTTTTAAGTTTGGAAAATTCGAGGAAATACGGAAAAGATTGGTTGAGAAATAAAGAGACTCATGAAATGAGAAAATGAAATCTAGACGGTTGAACAAAGGAAAATTCGACCCCAAACGTGTAACACGTATTGAATAAAGGTGACGAGTGCCTCAACCCTGAGATGACGGTGGAGATAAACGACAAAAGTAAATAAGAATTAGATAATAAGAAGGATGTGATTGATAAAGAAAAGATTGGGGAATAACTACGGAAGCGAAGCAAGGAATGTTATGAATGGATTGATGAATGGGTTTTCCTAATGAGCTATCGGAATGACAACCTAATGGTGTTAGAATTATGAATATGAAATGGCTAGTGTCGTGGCATGAAATGCCAGTATTAATAATGTCAAGCGAGAAATCCATGATTTTAACCTGAAAGGTTGAAGGATTTTCCAAAAGTAGTTGATACTAATATCGAACAAGAGTATAGGTCCACAGAATGATGGACAGATTAACAAGGACATGTGATGTGTGAGAATATGAAAAAGTGGAATTTGATACGAATATGACTATTTTCTTCTCTAATAAACCTCTATAGTTCAGAGGTAAATTCTAAGTATGATATTTTGACAATCATGAAAACTTTCTTATATGATTCTTTGAAATTCGTTCTTTTCTTCTCCCCTATTTATCTTCTTCTAAATTGAGAAGAACAACCCTTTAAGGAGGGGAGGTAATACTACGTGACTCTCTGTCTGTGTGATAGGAGTCTAAGTGGAATGCCATTAATTGTTTAATTGCTTGTCAAGTACTAAAGGCTGGCCCCCTTTTGTACTAACTATGCAATATAACAAATGTTCATTGATCACAGTGATCTCTCGATAAATTTTTCCACCTAAATATATATACATCGAGATTGCGAAGATTAAAGCGATCAGGAAATTGCAAAAATTACGAGTGAGGTTATCTCCGGAATTCGTAGCGCCTTAGTGATACCGAAGTCACTGCATGTACCAATAAGGTTAATAGTATAAGACCAGACAAGAGCGTATACCGGATGATGTGTTATGCGAAAGTATCAAAGAATTGGTAGAACGGATAAAGGGTGTGTTGTAACACCAGTATGATGTGCTTTAGAAAGACTGGAATGTGTAAGGATCGACCAGAGAATTGGAAAGCGAAATAACCAACAAGTACCCAATTGTCTTCTACCTGATTCCGGGACGGAATCCTTTTAAGGAGGGGAGACTGTAAGAACCCAGATTTTTGGGTAGAATTAAAACTTTTATTATATATTGATGTAAGAGTGAACAGTGGTTACAACTACAATGTAATACTGGCTTTAAAGAATGAATAATGGAAGGATATATATTCCAAGGTTATATGGCCTGAAGGATGCTATTGGGTGATAACTTAGATTAGAATAATCTATCTCCTAGAAAGTTAAGATAAGATTCCCTAGGGAGAAATAGATATCCTCATGTCATCCAAATCAATATCTATTATAAGCCCAACGGTTCCGTAAAAAGGTTAAGGAACACTCGAAGGTGAACCAGGTTCATTTTCCTAATTATAGGAATTAAATAAAAATAAGTGATGAATAGTGATTTTGGTGGAATTTGGAATATTATTATAATAATGTTATACCCGGTATTCGGAATGGATTTCTGAGTTCGTATTAGTGATCCAGGAGGAAAATAAGTGTATGTAAAAGCTATCGGATTCAGAAACAGAGCACTTTCATTTTCTCCGAGAATTCCCTGGACACTGCAAGACTTAAGGATTTATAAAAGGGAATTAAGGAATTTAAATTCGAGAAGTATTAAGAATGATGAAGAATAGTATTAGTAATATTAAGAAGGTTTTCGGTAAAACCCTAGTTAGAAACGAATGAGTTATTCCCTCGAACGATCAACGAATTGAGCAATAACCGGACAAAAGAATCAAGCAGAGGGCCAAGGGGCAACCATGTGCTAGTAGATAAGAGATTTATTATGTCAAGGAATTAAGGATTTTATTTAATTATGATTTGAGAAATTAGAATGAAAATCCTCGAGTTAGAATGTTAAGCGTTTTAGAAATCGCTAGAACTTTATAACGAGATTAAGCGATAAAGCGAACGCGAAACGAATTACGGATTAAATATATAACGAGATGAGAAACACCACATGATCATCTAGGGTTTACTAATATTAGATTGGTGGAAAAGAAATGAGAAAAGAAAAGAAAAAAATGAAAGGTTGAGGTGTGTGAATTAGAATGAAACAACAAGGCTTCATGTCACCACTCTTTTCTAACACACCATCAAGTCTTGACACTTGTAATTAGAGTGTATTAGCAGCCATAACACCCCACAAATATCACAAAATCATTCCACCAAGCAAGAAACAAAAGATCAACTCCATTCTCTCAAGAAAAGAGCCATTCGGCTTTTGTGGAAATTCAAAATCCAAAATCCTTCTTCCACTCCTTGTTTGATCTTGAAACTTTTATGGTGAGACTTACATTTCATATAAATGATCTCCTAAAAATCCTAGCTTCAATCTCTTCTTTTTCCATTTTCAAAAAAATCATTAAAGAGGAGGATGAATAGTGTTCTTCAAGAATTAACTTTGATTTTCATGTTTCTTTGGTTGATCTTAGGTTTGTTAAAGCTAGACAAGGACCATACCAAGCTTTGTAAGGCCATATCACACTCTCAAGAAGGTATAATGATCTTGAAACCCTTAGTTTGACTTTGAGTTTTGGTGATGTTCTTGATAGATCTAAGTAGTTATGATTATGGTGATGTTATAAGCATGATTAGTTAGTGGTTTAATGATTTTAGTAAGAGATGATGATCTTGTTGGTTTAACATGATATTCTTGGACTGATAAAGATGATAATCATGTGTATAAGTTGGATTTGTGCCCGGTGTGGCTTGGTATTGTTGTTATTATTTTTAGAATGCTCGATTCGTAGCCGTCGTAATGCCCGATTTTCATTAACACTAAGAACCCGAACTGGACAGTAGCCATAACTCTCTGTTCTTGGCAAGATAATGAACCCTACTGCTAGATTTTTGAACATAGATCACTTTGGCGAAAGAATCGAAGCATTTCAACTTACGGTTTAGGAGTTATGATTAAATTCGTAAAAGTGGTTCGAAATCGTAAACGAAAGTTCGTAATTGAAATTGATTCCCTTAAATGTTGTTTAATCAGTGGCGAATCTTATTAATTAAATATTAGAGGTAAAAAGGAAGGTGTGGGAGAAAACCACATGTCGAATGGATCGTTTTCCGATTTTATAAAAATGTTTGAATCGAGGTTAAACGCGAACGAACCCCTTAAAGGTATGACTTTGGTTATAACTTAGAAAACGGGCGATAACACTCGAGGTATAATCTTGATTCGTAAACGACCAACCTTAGAACTTATACGACTTAAGTATATACCAAGTATAAGCATGATGACATGTCTTGATAACGAACGAATGTCGGATCGTATCGGTGGTAAAAGGGGTTACACTAAAAGAGACGTAACGAGATAACTCGAAAACATGTTTCGATTTAAGTGGAGTTTATACTTAGCCTTTTAATAAGCGTTAAGTGGTTAACCTTAAATATTCTGATTGTTTATAGATTGTCGAGCTGACCCGGGACACATTACCCCTACCCGCACTCGATTCTCAGGCAAGTTTCCAATACTTGGAACTGTTGTTGTGATAATATATATATGATGATTGTTGTATACATATGCCATAGCATGCATGTCTACTTTCAAGTTATATTGCAATACTTGTTCCCTGAATTGATATTGGCTTATAGACTAGATACGATATATCAGTATAAGCCGGATTTTTGGTTAAGACCCTTAGTGAAGGGCATGTGATATTCATTCTTTAAATGTAGACCGGGAGTCGGTATTTTGAGATATAGATGTAGTCTTGGAAACCCGGAGGGATTCCAACGACAGATTAGTATTCCTTTTGAGGAATGTTATTATTAAACATTAATTATATTTCCATAAAATATTATTTACTTGGAAATCTTTCGAGAAATGTTATTTGAGCATTATCTCAGTCGAGAAATATTAAATGAATATTATTTCGAATATTCATTTAAGGTTTTATCTATTCAATGAATATTACTTTAAGATATTTCTTTGAAATTCTAATTACTTAAGGAACATTATTTCAAATATTCCTTGAGAGTATTGATTACTAAATGAATATTAATTAGATATTCATTTAGAATAGTATTTATTAAATGAATATTATTTGGATATTCATTTAAGGTTTTATTTACTTAATAATCATTATTTTAAATATTTATTTGAGTTTATCTATTTATCGAATATCATCTTGAATATTCATTTGATCTTTATTTATTTAATGAATATTACTTTCGAATATTCATTTAAGGTTTGATTTACTTAATGAATATTATTTTAAAATATTCATTGGAAGTTCTATTTACTCAAGGAATATTACTTCGAATATTCCATTAAAGTTTTGATTACTAAATGAATATTATTTGGATATTCATTTGGAATGTTATTGATTAAATGAATATTATTTTCAAATATTCATTTAAGGTTTGGTTTATTCAGTAAATATTATTTTAAATATTTATTTAAGTTTATCTATTCAAGGAATATTATTTTAAATATTCATTTAAGAAGAGACTTATTTAATAAATAATTCTATATATTCATTCGAGGATTACTTACGAGCAATATTATGATTAATTCATATTCCTTAATTATTATTGATTTAATAAACATTCTTGGAATGTTTAATAAAATTCTTTTGAATTCTTTTTATAATGATTTATATTATTCGAAGGCTATCCTTCACCTTCAGATATTATGTAAGATATTTCGGAGTCTTTTATGAGTATTTTATCAAGGGGAGGTTCCCAAAACTTTAATTTCATTTAAATCTATCTTAAAGAAGATTTAAATACTCGCTCAACTTCCAAACGTATATAAGGGGACCTCACTTGAGCGATGTTATTTATTGGACTGCCCGGTCCTATACTTGCTAAAACTATCTTGTCACTCACATCTTGATTCTTTCAAGCATCGATATGAGTCTTTTGGTTACCTCCTCAACGCTCGAGGGGTATGATTGATGTAACAAGTTTATATCCATTAACAAGCATCAGCTTGGGAAATATTGGTGAATTTTCCTTTCCAAATTAGATACGACTACTTTGTGGAGTCCTATCAACAAGTCTTACACTTGGGGAAAAGGGGAACGAACTTTACGTTTCAGAGTCATGGATGATATTCGAACTAGGAGACGCGTAAGTGGCCGAGTGGCGCCGGTCCAGCAATAGCCCCACCGTTGGCTGAGGAGTTCCAGAGGGCGGTAGATAAGTAATTCCGTCGGAGCTACCTTCTACATGTAGAGAACGACTGATGAGATGCATGACATACGACTGATCATCGTAAACGTTAGGGCATCTGGCGCGGCAATGCTCCCGTATTAGTTCATCTTCTAAAAGTGAGAAATTTCTACAACACTGTTGGTGTTGGCAAGGTGAAAAAGTGTTGAAACCGGAATTGCAATATTTTTTTCTGCAAGTTCCTCTTTTATGATAATTGAGAATATCTTGCTTATCTTTTGCACAGCAGATATTTATTCAAAACAAATATATTTTTGAGTTACCTTGTAACTTCATCTCATACCTTATATTGGTACTACATCGTTAATGCATGGCATATGGTTTCAAAGATATTTTGGACTGTCATATATTATCACTGTTCAATTATATTTCTGGTGGGCTATTGCTCACCCTTGCTTTATTTATTTATATCACAACAACAGCTAGATCAGATGGCCGCGCAAGGCGCACGCAGCGTAAGCAGGTGTCAACCGTCAGAGGTTTACCGCTAAGGTCTTGGCTACCTTTGTTGAGGATGCAACTACTGGTAGGCTAGTTGTTAGCAATTGAGCCTCAAATGTATTTATATTATGGTATCTATTAATGGATGGCAAAGAGTATGTAATTGTACAATTGTAATTCTTTGGGTTGTAAGAACTCAAACTTGTGATTAATAATTTTGTTGGTTACTCTGATTTCATCTCTGGGACTATAACGGGTGTGTTTTATGTTGTTGTTTTGGTTCACAAGGTTGTAATTTAAGTTATTTTGGTTTTGTGGTTGGATATTGAGACCGTAACGACCAGATCCCTGACCCTGGATCTGGGGGTGTTACAACAACCCTAAATCCTAGACCCAAAACCCTAATTTATCCTGATTTTTAAACGCGTCGTTTAAAAATCAGGTCACCGGATTCAATTTTTTAATTAAAATTTTTAAATTTTATCTGTATTCCCTCGGGTTTTCAACAATTAACATTTGGGGTTCAACTTTTTCATTTTGGGTTTTAGAAATATTCGGAATGTACGACATAATTTATTTGTATTTTCTTGGATTTTCAACGGTTAACTTTTGGGGTTTAATGGTTCCATTTTGGGTTTAGAAATATTCGGAACTACGAATAAACCGTTTACGAACTTAGGGTTTAGGGTTTAGGATTTAGGGTTGTTTACAACCCTAAATCCTAGACCCAAAACCCTAATTTATCCTGATTTTTAAACGCGTAGCGTTTAAAAATCAGGTCGCCGGATTCAGTTTTTTAATTAAATTTTTTAAATTTTATCTGTATTCTCTCGGGTTTTCAACAATTAACATTTATTGTTCAACTTTTTCATTTTGGGTTTTAGAAATATTCGGAATGTACGACTTTTTTAAACCTAAATTTTAAACAATATTTTAAATAAAAAAAACAACCCTTACAGACCATATAACCAAAATAATAGAATATTGACATAATACCCCACATGGACTTGCGTATTATGTAATACCCAACCTCAATTTGCGTACTACATATATACATAAGAATTGAATATTTGCTTACCCAAGACTTAAATGCGTATCCATTTTTTTTTTAAATCTCACGATACCCATTACTGACTTGCGTAATGACTGATACCCTATTCTAAGATGCGTAATAGAGTATTACCCCAATCAGATATGCGTAATAAATCCGGTAATTTCCGCACAGTCGCCCGCAAGTTGGTATTTTCATTGCGCCATTCTGAAAAATTGTTATTTGCTGCTTTCACCCCTATTATGTTTGAGGTATCGATTTACGATTTATCGGATGATTCGGTTAAAAATCGGCAATTTTTGTAGAATCGGCCGAATTGGTTCCAAAATTTTGACCGCTTTTTTTAGAAATCGGCCGATTTCAATAACAAAAAAGTTAAATCGTCGATTAAAGCGGTTGACCAACCTAATTATGATTTATCGGAAATTGATGATTTATCAGAATAATAAATTGGATATATTTTAATATTATATTTATACTATATATAAAATTAGATAATTATTCTTATTATACAAAGATTGATTTGTAATTTTAAAATAAATTGAATGATTTTTTATCGCTAAAATTAACAAATTTCTTATGAATTTTACTTATATATTACCTTATAATTCGTGCAATGCACGAATTTTTTAATATAATAAAAAAATTATTCATTTTTATTGATAATTTTAAGATAAGGATTTTGTGGGTTCAAAATTTTTTAAATGATATAATTTAGCTACAAGAATTATAAATATGGTGTCCGTAATATTTTTAAAAAAATGTGGGCTTTTAATTAAAAAATAAATAAAAGATAATATATTATATCTGAAAAATGTAATCGATAAGTTATTAATAATTACAATATTTTATGAAAAAAACATGTAAATTTTAACTAAAAAATTAAATTGATTAGTTATTGAAAAAATATAAAAGGTAACATGCTCTTCATAAAAAAGAAATTAATAAGTTATTTATAATTAAATTGTTTTCATATCTTTCAATATTTTAGTTTTAATATAATAGTACAAATTAGATATAAGTAAGGGTATAGTGCCAAAACTTTTAATGTTGCGGTTATTATAATATAGGATATATATGGGCCAATAAATCATATTACTCATCAATATATTCTTAATGATGCTTAGTGAAGGATTTAATCAAATTACACCAATTACCCTTTGAAATCAATAATATCCAATTTTTTTACATAGGTTTTTTAGTCCTTTTATTTTTAAATTACACCAATTACCCTTTGATATCAATATTATCCAATTTTTTTACATGGCTTTTTAGTCTTTTTATATCCTCGATTTTAGCTGGCTATCTTTGAGGTTTTGAAGTCGCCATAACTCAACCAATTAAACAAATACACACAGATATAATATATACACACAAACAAGTAGTATTATAAATACATATCGTAATTGAATGAATCGAGTCAATTAAAAATTAAATAACCCTAGGGACAACACCGATTGTGCTTGAGTGTTGGCCAACGGCGTCGTATTGGCAGTGAAGCAAGTCATCTTCTTCTTCGGGCAATTGGTAAATATTCAATAATGGACTGCTGTGCAGTTGCTGCAGTATCTTTCTCCCCTTCTTTCTCAATTCGGTTTCAGCATCTCCAACTACAGCCTACAGGTAAACAAACACTTGCTTTTCTTTCTTTATGTAAAAATCCTCTATGTATAGTGCTTTCTCTTTTGGTTGTGTTTGTTGCAAGATTTGGATGTAATGAGAGGGAGTGAAATTATTGTTGAATTTGTGGAGAATAAGCGTCTAGACACCAACTATAATGAAGATTCAAAATGAAAATTCTAATGATTTGATGCACAAATTTAGTTTTATTAGCTTCTTGATATCTTTAGTACAATATAACTTGAACCTGGTTCTTTCTTCTGACTTAAAACTTTAAAATAAAAATATATTTAGATTTAGTTTTATTCGCTTTTGTACAATATCGTTCGTTCTAATCCGATGGAATTCCATTTAAGGGCCATAAAATAAATTGCAAGCAACCTACAAGGTGTGCAAAGATTTAGTAGTTACAACATGAGTTGTGTAAAAACTTATAAATAAAGCAAAAGGGATATATTAGCCTAATATATAAATGTAAAAACACCGTTCAATTTCACACAAGTTGTTGCCTCCTAAACTACATCTAGAGGTTGTGTTGCCATTATTGTCCTTCATAATCAATCTTTTTATTTTCTTTATACTTATTGACCTGTTAGGTTTGCTTATGGACAATCCATGTCCTTCGTAACATGGACTATGATCTTTATATTGTTGAATTGGTCTTTTGTTCTATGATCTACAGGTACTTTTTTCTTCCATAAACTTTAATAGCTAAACTTTTTTTCTCCCCTTAGTTATGTAAAATCATCTTCTTTTCATGTGGTCATGAGCGCATGTGTGTTGCTTAGGATTGATTTGTACTGGCCTAGACTCTGAACTATCGGATGGGAAAAATTCTTGGTTCAAGTTTGGTTTTTCAATTGCCTATTGAACTTATTTTCTCCTTCTAGGTTAAAGTTGACTATTGTACTTTATATCACATTCTATACCATATTTAGTCATGCCTGCATCCCCAAGCTGGTGTTCACTTTTGCCAACAATGTCGACTTTTATAATTTTAAAGCTTGACATGATCAGTTCTTTATATGAGAACATCTTTGAGGTTTACTTAAATCTCTCTTACTGTAAAGACCTCTCACTTAAAAGGGATGTCTCCTAATTTCAAAAGCGTGAGATGCAGAACAATAATGAAAAGTAAAGATAAACAAACTGCTCCGGTGATTGAATTGCAACTCATTTTACTACCCCAAGCCTAACTCCCCAAATTGATAATGAATTAATATTTAGAGATATAATAAATCCTCATCTGATCCCCATCAGTATGTCGTATGATTCTCAATTCCAGTTGATTATTAATTATCATATAGACAGAAGTTACATACAGAGTTTTCATAAAATTGTAGTGATGCACCAGCTTATAGTTAGAGCAGTTAATGACTTCTCTATCTGTACAACATGTCCTGCAAATAAAATTTAATGACATGTTCTCACTTTTTTAAAATATAATCAACTCATACTACAATGTAGCGACACTACCACAACAGATAATTAATCAAACGATGGGCATATTGAAAAGTAGCTGACTGGGTTGCTAGGTCTTGTGTGCACACACTATCGAGCAATTAAACTATTATTAGTCTGCAGCCTTGGGGCTGCTATTTAGGCTGTGAAAGATTTAGGAGTTACATGACTTGCAATGCGAACTATAGGGATGAAATATAATTTAAAACCCTCTGAGTTTATGTTTTTCTAGGAGAAATAGAGTGCTTCCTTTAAATTTATTTTTTTGTTGTTTTAGATGTCTTTGTGATTGTGTTATTATTTCAATAATTAGTGACTTACTCGAGTCAGGTTGAAACGAAGCAGTATTTCTTTCTTATGGGGTTGATTACTAATTGTGTTTATTCTTCAATTCATATGTTATTCTAAGCTCCAATTGATTTATTGGAATGATAGCTTTTGCAGAGTTGGTTTTTTTTCCTTTAAATTTAATTTTTTGTTGTTTTAGATGTCTTTGTGATTGTGTTATTATTTCAATAATCTGTTAAGGCCTAGCATTACAGTCCCATTCCATTGATTAGGTTTATCGCCTAGGGACTTTTCGAACACCGTACTGAATATACAATCCTGGTACTGAATGATATCCATTTACTTATTGGTCTAGCTTAATCGTAAGGTGCCTATAAAGATTCAAGTTTGATTGCGTTTAGTACAACCTAAGAATGTACTGAAAAAGAACTGCTTTTTGCGTGATACGGAAGAGCGTACTCCGTATCTCTCTCACCCTGACTGGCCCCGCAGGGGATGTGAAAATAGACCCTCTGGTAGGCAAATCAGGAGGTGGTAAGGCGAGGTATGTGCTTCTGACAAAGCTAGGGGCATGATTACAGGAAACTTAAATATAAATTGAAATAAAACTCAGTAAGTAATGAATCAAACATGTTAAACTATTATCTGTGATTCAATTAAAAGAGAAAGATTGATTACACATCATTTGAACTGCAAGAAATTGATTATCACTGAAGAAAACGTACACTCATCATCATAAAAGGACCTAAACTTTAAATCGGATGCATTACCAAGTTGATACCAAATAAGTAAATGAATACCATACAGAAGGACAGACAGTACCCAGGATTGTATATTCAGTACAATGTTCTAAAATTCATAAACCTGCCTTCCGTAGATCAATAATGAAACTGTTCTCTTGGTTTCAACAGGTTCTCTGGGCCAAATGTTTGTTCACTTAAACATTTCCAAAATGGACATATCGGAAAATGCTCAACTGGAAAGATTGTAGTCACAACACAACCTATTCATAACAGTTTTAACACTTCATGTTCCATTTATCTCTTAATTATACAATTTTTAGTTTTTCTGCTGTTTACTATTTTGTATTGAAAATTTTGATTTTGCAGGTTCTTCTAATATTTGCCAGTTGACTCCGTCGCAGAGGCGTTTAAACGATATTGACCTATCAGGTTTTTTTGTATTTACGCAATTAAATTTGTGATTTGTTGTTCCTTGTTTAATGTTGTCTTTGCTAATTTGTTTACAAATTTTTTAGCTTCGCATCCAAGTGGTGTCACTCAATATGTTCAACATAAGCCTTATACCCCTTTGTATTCCTCATCTTCTGTGATCATGTTTGCTTTTATTGGTACAATATTTACCCTAATTAGTGCCAAATGTTTCCACGCAGGTCCTTCAAACAATTTCCAAATTACTCCATCTCAGAGGCATTCAAACAATATTAGCTTATCAGGTTTAAATCTTGCAATGGAACCATTCTACTTTCTTTAAATCTTTTTAATTATAGTTTTGTAGAATAGTTATTTATGAAAAGATGAGTATTTTGATTCACATGTAAATACAGGAACCACTTTTCAGACACCTGTTTCGAGGATTTTGAAATCAAAATAGGTAGTCAATAACAAACCGACTAAATTCCAATTACCAAAATCTAAAATAACTCCCTGTAATGCACAAGTTGATGTTATCAACAACATAAATTTTCCGAAGCAAACAATCTTGGTACTGTAATTGAATTTGATTCGATATACGCATTTTAAACAAGTTTAATGTACTATCATCCGCTTATATACTGAATGTGTTGCCTTTATAATCTGCAGATCGACGTCCTATTCTCAATAAGAAACAAAGTAATTTCAGCTTGCCGTCGTCTACAATTACTCCCCGTAATGCACAAAAGGACAATATCAAACAGCATAGACTTTTTGAATCGTTCAATCGTGGTATTATGATTTATATTGATTCCATTTACGCATTGCTATTACTGTGTTGTACACCTATATATTAAATGTTGAATGTGTTGCAGATCGAGGTGTACATGCTCTTCCAATTCCTAATTGCAAACAAAATCAAACTCAAATTGATTCTCGCATTTTAGAAAGTTCTTCTTCAATATTAAGGTAAGAAAACCAGTGTTACATTACTATTCCAAATCGTCCAGGTGAAATTAATTTATAATTTTAAATAAATGGAACATTTTAAATCAATTGGTAACACTTTCCTATATTTGTAATGCAGTTTGGTTTCAGCCTATGTCGAGTAAGTTTTTCCTAATATTTTATTACCAATCATTGTAAAGTTTGAGCCAATTAAAATATTTTACCAAAAAATTGTACAGGAGATCACACTACAAATGCTGGAGAAGCGTCAAGTTCTGGTTTTAAAAATTTGATGTCGGCTTTCAATGAGGCTGAGGAGGATTTGTCTGGAAAGGATCCAATTGATTATGACATTATGAATCCAGATAAGCAAGTTTATGAAGCAATGTTATCTGGTAAAAGAAATTTAGATTTTTCAATCCTTCACTTAAAGATACACTAATAATCTGCATGACATCATATCTTTTGCCAAATTAATTGCAGATGAAGAAATAGATGAATATGGTGGACATCGAGGACAATATGTAAGCTTGAACAACAACGTGTCTCCAATAGAAAGATTGATTCAGTGAAATAGGAGACTTAGAAATCATATAATATAATAACCTTAAACCTGCATTTTATTAATAAAGTCCAGGTACATGATAAAGTAATAAAGATTTAGCAGGTTTGATTTTTAAATCTTTAAGTTTCTTACACAGCTCATTGATGTAACACATGCAGGCAACATTCTCACAAGATAGAGCGTTATATCTTCTTTTGCCAAATGATTAATAGATTCCGTAGGAACTGACAAAATGAGAATACTGGAGTGAAAAGGTTTGTGTTGCTAGCGGCCATAATCTTTTGTCTATGTGTCAAATTAATATCCAGGTATGTTTTTTCGTTCTCTTATTTGCATTTTGAGTTTCGGAGCTAATAAATTTATTGTTATGTCTACTTTCATTTGCGGTGTCCTCTTTTTATCATCATATAAAACTGAATTTAAGAAAAGAAATAGTAAAGTTCAATTTTTTCTTCACCCAAATGGCCTCTGAAAATGAAAATTTAGTTCTTTTGTTATAAAACAATCAGAAACAAACTCAACGTGCTATTGTAATACAAGTCAGGTTATATTATACTCTTTCTGATGTAAAGATTAAAATCGTAATATTTAAAGTATTTATTACATTTTGGATAATTTATGACATTGGAAAAACCTGCAGAAGCGTAGAAATTTTCTTTTCTCTTCTGTCTATATCTTTTCTAAATTCATTATATGATTATATTTTATCCAAATTCAAAAGTTATCGAATTTCACCTTTTTTATTATTATTTTCACCCAATTAACCCTTCATATATGTATATCATCAGCTACAATTGATAAATACACAATTAATTTTTTTTTTTCTTACTATTTTGCTGTTTGTAAGTGTCAATTAAGTTGCTCTATATATCTTTTATGTGAAAGCTATAAAATATGCATTTTAAATTATTTATTATCTTTTATGTTAAAGGACAGGATAGCAATTACGATACTCTATAGCTGGAATTATTTTGAGATTGTTTGAAGCTGAAACCAGTGATAACTTGACCTCTTGAAATGGGCGAGTTTGGAAAGATTCATATTCTATTTGCTATATTTTCTATTTGTCAATTAAGTTGCTCTATATATCTTTTATGTGAAAGCTATAAAATATGCATTTTAAATTATTTATTATCTTTTATGTTAAAGGACAGGATAGCAATTACGATACTCTATAGCTGGAATTATTTTGAGATTGTTTGAAGTTGAAACCAGTGATAACTTGACCTCTTGAAATGGGCGAGTTTGGAAAGATTCATATTCTATTTGCTATGTTTTCTATTTCTATATTTTCGGATGGAAATTAGTGAAACCTTCCACCTAACAATAGGAGTCGGGAGTTGATGGTTGAACCACACTTTACTCTATAATGGCACACTTTTAACAATGTCAATCATATAACATAATAGGCATTTATGTTCTTTTAAGTTTGAGTCTTTTGGTCTTGAAATAAAGTTGCCAAGTATATTTCCTTTGGTTTGCTTAGAGATGGTATGACCAGATTTGTAGCCTTATAAACATCAATTCTTCAAAAAGTATATAGTTAGGTATAGTACAACATATGAATACTTTACCAATGCCAAATAGTATGTATTTCAGTTTTGACCTGTCAATAATAATAGTAAAAAATTTACATACACCTTCAATAGTATAGATTTGTTTTGTTTTAAGCAAAAATTTTTTTATATGAAACTAAGAGTTTTATACTATCTGTGTTTATAGGCTTGGTCAGTGCTTGACTATAGCATGGTGTACCCAGCAACATCTCAGCTTTATTGTTGAAAGCTGCTATAGATAGTGAGAGATATTTCAGCATTCTCAATCACGACCTTTCCTTCCATAACTGAAACACATGACTTGGTGGGTATCCAAGTCTGTTCTAATAAAGTCATTACCAGAAGGGTGTGTGCTGGATTTTTTCAACTTCCAATTATAGATTGAAGAGCATATGAAAGTTGTTTTCAAGAAAATGATTTGAGGAAGGCAGACCTTATTGTAAGCTAGGCTAGGGTAGTCAAAACCAAGTGGATGATTGTTGGAGGAGATTCAGATGGTACAAATGAAAAGTCTGGCAAAATTTTTTAGTTATATGTAAAGTGGCCAAAAGTATTTTGTCAATATTATCCAATTTTTTTATATAGGCTTTTTAGTCCTTTTACTTTTACTTTTAAATTACACAAATTACCCTCTGTAATCACTACTCTATGTATTGTTTGAGAACACTAAGATCTTTTCCTGCATGATTCATGAATAAATGTCAATAGAATCTTCACCACTAGGCCAAGGCATGTTCTGTTACTAAACAAAGTCTTTGAACTTTACATGTAAATGTCGATAGAGTTTACATAATTGCCAAAAAAATTTCTAAGCTAAGGTCTTTTCATGTGTTTACATGTAAATGTCGATAATCTAACAAGTTACATGAACTTTACAAATTTTTTTATGTGTTTTCTTACTTTCTAACTGAACAGTTATACAGTTCATTTAGCTCAACACATTGATATGTAATACATGTAAGCACACATTACACATACATGTAATTGTTCGTTGTATATAAGCGACTTAATATGACTCTGAACAGCAAGCAGAGGGAGTTGAGGGACTGTGTCATCTGGTCTGCTTCGATAAGTTTGATTTCATTTGTTTGGTACTTATGGAAGAAGAATAGCTACAGACGTTCCAACCTCCTTCCTGGTCCTATGGGATGGCCAGTTTTTGGAAATCTTTTCGATCTTGGAAGCTTACCACACAGGAGTCTAGAAGCACTTAGGCAAAAATATGATCCTGTTGTGTGGTTAAATCTTGGTTTTGTCAAGACTATGGTGCTACTTTCTGCTGGGGCAACCGAAGAACTTTTCAAAAACCACGATCTCACCTTTGTTGACCGGTTCATTAATGACTCCATAAGGTCACATGACTACAACACAATATCTATAGCTTTTGTCCCACATGGCACCTACTGGCGCACTTATGTTTTTTGTTATAATTGCTTCAGTACAACATTCAGTCTCTAGCATGTTTTATGACTCCTCATGAAAGTGATGACAATAGAAACAAACATGTTATGTTTATGAGGTAGCCAATGGGATCATGATTTTGCAGGTAGGAATGGTTTTAGTTCACCGAACCTTTGACATGAAGTTTTACTTTGCTACTGCAATGAAGTGATGTGCCAGGCAACTACCTTTGGTACTGATGATGCATCTTGCTTGCCATATAATCACAACTTATTATTTATCATCATGCCCGGTAGTTCCTTTGTTAGGTCCAAATGTGTTGTAGAGGGGGGGTGAATACAACTTTTCGATTATGAGAAGCAATAAATACGATGCAACAAATGAACACGCAGATTCAAGGAATATATTTCTTTATATATAACTTGAAAAGGTTGCTACAACATTCATTACAAAGTATAACATAAGTTCAGAGAGAAGTGAATGATTCTAAGCTCTGTGAATATACTCTCTCTCTTTTTCTTGTGTTTTTCTCAATATTGCTCACTAACTAAAAACATTACACAAGTGCTTCTATTTATACTACATGTAATCTATGTCCTGTAGTCTTCAAAGACTAAGATGTACGTGGCCCAATGTTGTCCACATAAATCTTGCCTTATCTTGAAAGCTTGGAAATCTGCCAATCAGAAGATGTCATGTGTCATGTTGAAGCTGCACTCTAAGTAGAACTTCTACTTGAGAATTTCTACTTAGCCATCTCGAAATTCTAAGTAGAACTTCTACTTGAGAATTTCGACTTAGCCATCTAGAACATTTAGTACTTAGAAAATATTCTGGTCTTCAACTTGAAACTTCAATGCACATCTTGAGCTTGTGATATCTTCATATCTTCTTTATTCTTCTGCAAGCTCTTGAACATGGATCTTTATTACTGACATAAACTTGCTATCAATGTCCTGACACTTGATGCACTGGTCTGGTTCATAAGTGACTAGTCTTGATAGTGTTTCTGCTTCTTGAATAAATTACCATATTCACTTAGTAACTTGGCTTTCTAATATTTGCTTTCCTTCTTGTTCACTTGAAATCAATTGGTCTTGTTGATACTGATAGTTATGATCTTGATTCTCGAATTCTCAAATCACTGAGGCCTGAACAACTTTGACTTGAACTTCTCTCAATGATTTCTTCTTGGCTTGATCATAGTTAACATGTTCAATTGTATCAATTACCTTGTCTTCATTTAGTGTTGATTTCTTGTGACTTCTTGTTCTTGATTGTCTTCTGGTTAAGTATCTTTTCTTTTAATTGAGTTACATTAGTTATAGTGTTACAAGTTTATACACTCTGCCTTTCAATCTCCCCCTATTTGATTGTCTAACAATGACATTCAAATTAATGAAGGATAACTCAACTACACAAGAGACGAGAAAAGATAATTAACATTACATTCTTGAAAAATATTCAATTGAAAAGTACTTGAAAACAATACAAAGAACTTAAACCAGAAACAGAATTCGAACCTCGAATTAAAGATCATTTGAATGATTCCTATCACCTGGATTATTTCATATCTTTTAGTCAAACTTATATCACCTTATTGGATTCACTCAAAGGTGAATTTTCCTCAAGTGAGTTAAAGCAACCGAAAGACATGAAGTTTTTCCAACTTCAAGTTCACACCACTCTGACCTTTAACCCTAATTCCGTTTCCTCTTTCTAGCTTCAGCAGCTTGGTCTTTTTCTACTTTCTGCCTTCTGCGCTTCTCCTCCTGCTGCTTTTGTTTCTTATATACTGGATCATGAAGCTGCGTCCACCTAGCATTCAACAAACTTACTGCTTCCATTTCTAGAGGGTTCCTGGGTCTGGGTAAGGATGTTTGAAAAGCCTTCTGAGTTTGTCCACCTCCTGAGTAGTCCTGATCTTTGGAATGTCCTCAAATATCTTCATTATAAGCCGAGGTTTCCTATGAGTTTTATCAGCTTTAAACTGACAATAGATCATTTTGGGATAGCCCTTCACACGGTTAGTATTGTGGACACTAGCCGCATCTTGCTCCAATCGCTTCTTTTCCACTACTACATCAGATAGGTAACTCACGAGTCTCTGCTTTTCATTCACATACTTAACTTCCACATCTTCCCATTTGAACACTGTTGATGGAGGATTTTCGTAATCAACGTGATTTTCGGAGGCCCACTGGAATTTACAAGTGTAACACATGTAATTGGCTGTTTTTGGTGATGTGGGTATGATTTGATGGTGGGGGTGAGCTGAGCTTGAGAGGTTACGAGAATCATCGCAGGTTCCATTAGCGAGATCTGTGGCCGTCCTCCCAAGGTGCCTACGTACCCTTGTTTATATAGGGATCAAGCTCACGTAGTTCTAATGCGAAGCTGATTCTGCTTGACCAGCTGTATTCGGTTGTCTAATTCGTGTAGGACTCAGGTTCCTTTAGAGCCTTTCACGAACTAGTTGGCTAAGTAGAGTAGAACTCGAGTTCGTACCCTACTATAATTCTCATGTCTATTAGAGGCATTCTAGGATCAACTGCGCCCTAGAATTATACTCCAATAATAATTCGGTCTCTTTCTGATTGGCTACGCTCAGGAACCTGGTGCTCAGGAACCTATGTCTCAGGAACCTGGTGCTCAGGAACCTGTATTTCGGAACCTGGTTCTCAGGAACCTCTGTCTAGGAACCTGTTTCTCAGGAACCTCCTTATTTCGGGACATATTGCTTAGGGACCTCATTATAGGTACTTGTACCTGCACAAATAACAAATATATTAGTTTGGGGAGCCTCTTTGTGGTTCCCATATGCTCTTGCTGTCTTCATTACTGCTGCTAGGCTGTCTTGAACTCTTCTGCAGGGAGGAACCTGGTCCATTCGTAATCTACTCAGCTTCCTGACCCTTGGGAACCTCCTGATATTCATACTTCCTTAGTCATTTCTTCTATCTGACCATCACAACTCATACTGGATCTATCTTCTGGCTCGTATGGATCGAACCCTATAGCTTAATGGGCCTAAATCTAGCCCATGGAGATTTTGGGCACAACAAGTACCCCCCGGTTCCTTGAAGTCATGCAATACGAAAGGAACCTATTCAACTTTCTGATATGGGGTTCAATGCTTTATCACTTCTCTTAAAATGTATTACTTCAACAACACGTATCCAAGCTTACATGAGCTAACTCGGCGTAAGAAACGGGACACATAATGTTTTAGTAAACATAGTATCGATCAGCTTCTTTCTTGGTGAGGAACATGTTCTCTTCTTCTTCTTCTTCGAAACTCTTTCTTCTGACAAATCTTCACTTCTTCAACTGCTAGTCATTCTCTGTACATTCTTCTAATGACTTTGCGAAATCTCTCCAAGAACATTTCTGAGGTTTCGGGATATTATCATACTTCTGCTTACTCTTGTATCTTCTTAGGTGATCTTTGTCTTCAATGTCTTCACATGTCTTTTGTATATCTAGAAGTCTTGAAAAGCGAATGGCACCTCAATAGTTTCCAATCAAGAGGTTCAACCTTTATTTACTCCTTTTGGGAAAATGCATAATTTTCACATCGTGCATCCAAGCTTACATGAGCTAACTCGGTGTAAGAAACAGGATACACTACGCTTCTGTATGCAGATTCCAAATTAAATCCTCAAATCAAAAATCAAAGAATCCTGCTGAAAACTAACCTGGAAACTTTTCTGAAGCCGTCTTCTCATAGATCATTATCATCAGACTGCAAAACTCGTCGTAAATACTCTCTAATTGTTCAAGCAATACTTCTTTCTTCTTCCGAACTGACTTGTCTGAACTGATTTCTCATCCAATGCTTTCATAGAATACATTGGAAGCTTGCTTATAACCTCAGGAATCTCCATTATTCGTAGGATGAAACAACCCTGGAACCTCTTGAACCATCTAAATAGCTTCCCAGAAACCTTGGCTGCTCGCTCTACTTGGAACTTTCAAACCTTTGTAAACTTAGAACCTCTTGTCTTCATACTTCGAGTACTGTTTTCAGAACCATAATCTAAACCATAATCTTTCTTGATAACTTCTTAACTTTTCATTGCTGAATAACTAGACCAGGTTCCTTGTGAATAGCTGTTGATGACTACTAATCCTGCAAAGCAAAGAACATAAAACAGAAACTAGTTAATGTTAGTAAAATTTTTCTTGTTCAATTCGGGTCAACTCTTGGAAAGGTTGCCTGCTTGGCTCCCAATCCTAATCTCTAGGTCCCAACATGCCTCGAGGCATGTTGGTTCCTTTTTTCTCTTGGAAAGGTAACCTGCTTGGTTCCCAATCCTATTCTCTAGGTCCCAACATGCCTCGAGGCATGTTGGTTCCTTTTTGTGCCTCGAGGCGATTCTAGGAACCTGTGTGCCGTTCTGGGAGTCCACACAGATTCCTCTTCTCCATGTGTCAGGCTAGACATCTAATGAAGGTAAATGCTAAGGATTTTATCCCTTCTTCCCATGTGCCAAAGGCGGTTCCACATGAGGGAGAGCTTATTAGGCTTCTCTTTAACGTGCCTTTTGTCAGGACTTTAGATGCCTTTTGTCAGGACTTTAGATGCCTTTTGTCAGGACTTTAGGTGCCTTTTGTCAGGACTTTAGGTGCCTTTTGTCAGGACTTTAATTCACATGCTCAAGAAACTTGAGGCTTTTGGCAACAATGTCGTGCTCAGTCAACTGAGGCTTTTCAATCACATTTGCTCAGGAAGCTACCTGAAGCTTTTCTCGTGCCCAGGAAGCTACCTGGGACTTTGCTCGATGCCCAGGAAGCTACCTGGGACTTTTCTCGATGCCCAGGAAGCTACCTGGGACTTTGCTCGATGCCCAGGAAGCTACCTGGGACTTTTCTCGATGCCCAGGAAGCTACCTGGGACTTTGCTCGATGCCCAGGAAATTACCTGGGACTTTTCTCGATGCCGAGGAAGCTACCTGGGACTTTGCTCGATGCCCAGGAAGCTACCTGGGACTTTTCTCGATGCCCAGGAAGCTACCTGGGACTTAACTCTTGCTCAGGAAGCTGCCTGAGGCTTAATTCAATGCTTGCTCGGGAAGCTGCCCGAGGCTTAATACTTGCTCAGGAAGCTGCCTGAGACTTAACTCTTGCTCAGGAAGCTGCCTGAGGCTTAATTCAATTCTCAACACAATCTGTCTACAAGCTAATTCTGATCAATCAATCGTAGTCTGCACATTCTGTCAATTCATACTCATACTTCGTGAATACTGTCAAAACTACAGGAACCTGTTAGTCAAGGTAACCTGCAACTACTGTCAATGCTACAGGAACCTGTTAGTCAAGGTAACCTGTTCCACAATACAAGTACTAAAACAAGCACTTAAAAATTTCAAATTGGCATATGAAAAAAGCTAATCATATCATGCACAATACTGTCTAAGTAGGAATACTACCCCCCAGTTCTTTTGGGTAATTACTGTTACGTAAAAGAACAATAGGGAAGCTATAATCATCATCGTCATTCTAAGAATAAGGAAGACTAACCTCATCATAATCAAAATAGATCTTCTTCTACTATCATCAATGCTTGCTAAAAGAAATGTCATGCTGTCTAATCAGAATACTAAGCTGGCGAAGACTTACGTGAATCCAATTGGATATTATTTGATCCTTTATGAATAGAAACTCTCACGGTATGTGTACCGGAATCTCTTCATATGAACCTGTTAGCTACAGGTGAATTTGGAAGCTGTTACGATGAGCTTCGGAAAAATACAAATGAACCTGAAAATTACAGGTGAACAACATAAAGTCTGTTATCTACAGATACATAAAATCTTTGCAGCAACACACACTTTCTTCTACTCAAGTATCGACTGGCTAAAAACTTCTAGCAGGAAGCTGCTAATCAAAAGCTGTCTACAACTGGCTTCTAACAAATATCAATGATCCTGAAAGCTGTCACATAAAAGCTTCAGGTATGTATGAATGAACCTGTAACATGTTAGTTACAAGAAAATAGCGAATAATCTACTAGATATTGGTAAAATAGCTATACTTGGAAGCTATTACCAGAATCTCCATATAAGTAACGTAGAACCTGTTAGCTACAGGTAAATATAAATGAACCTGGAAGCTACAGGTATATTTCAAGGAACCCGCGTTCTGCAGGTAAACATTAAGGAACCTGCGAGGTGCAAGTAAATAACAAGGAATCTACTAAATGTAGGTAAATATCAAGGAACCTGCGAGCTGCAGGTAAATGTTCATTCTAACATCTAGAAACATAATCAAGACATAATCATAGCTTTATCTCATGTAAGATCTCAACAGCATAGATGCTTATGCATGCTTTATGTATATTAAGAGTTTGTTACGCGTACCTGGGAGGTTTCTACGAATATGTAAGCGTAAATGGAGAGGTATTACCTGGATCTTTCTCTAGACTGATCTGCTGTGAAGTGAAATCCTCTGTTAAGCTTTGAAAACTCATTGACGTGTTCATGATGCAAGCATGCTGCTCTGATTGTGAGGTTCCTTGATTTGAAATCCTTGATTTCTACAATAGTAATTATATTACCCCCCAGTTCTTCAGGGAAGCTTGTCTTCGATGGAGAACTATATTCTGGAAGCTCCACAATTCTTCATTAATCTTGAGGCAAAGTGCTCAATTTCTCTCATCATAACAAATATCAACTTTTCTGATCTTGCTAATACCAGTTCTAATCATCGATCATGTCAACTGCTCTCTAACAAGTTGCCGAACATTCCTCTGTGAAGTTGAGTAATGCACGCTTTCTTCAATTTGAGCTTCATTTCTTTTGGATTTTCAAGAGGTTCCCTTCTCTATGTTGGGGGACCTGAACTGTTCAACTTTATCAAAGCTACTCTTGTCAGAATCAGATTCTTGCATCTACTCTTCATCAAAATCTTTAACTATATCTAATCTCTTCTTCAAACCATGCTGAATCTTCTTTAATGCTTCGAGACCTCATTTTTCTGGCCTTCTTACTCAAGTATTTACTCATCAGCAAAATTCTTGTGCACGGGGGGAGACCTCTGGTTTTGGGAACCTCCTGTTAGTAGACCTTCTTTATGCTTTCTTATTTATATTCTGAATCATCTTGCTATATCTCTTTTTTTTTTCATTCTCTCAACCCTCTTATGACACACACTGAGAGTGATCCTCTATATCAAATACAAATATCCCAATACAAAACCTCTAAGCTTACGCGAGCTAACTCATTGTAAGAAACAAGAGATGTTGAGAGAGACTATTTGCAAAGTATTTCCAGCAGGTCACTGAATTGACTGAAGCTTCTCACTTTAGTTTTGTAATGTTTAGCGAGCAATCCTGCACGATATCTCAATTTTGCAAGCATATATACAAGGCAACAATATATATATTCATGACATAATTAATGCACACTAATGAATATTATTGACATGATAACTGGGCACATAATATGCACATGCATTCTATTATGTATGTCTCATGCAAATATTTGATTTAAGTCATATATGTAGAATATTAAATCTAATTTCTTTTTAATGACTTGCCTACTTTTTTTTTTATTAGCATGCTAATCAAATGAAGTCTCTTATTATGCCGCTTCAGGGATTTACTGCTAAACTTATTCCGTCACTTCTATTTCTAGCTTCTATCTCTGTAGGATGCATGCTAGTCATTAATATCACAGCATCTTCTGTTTATCTCCATTCTATAAGCTATCTAGTATAGATTTCTTATGTGAATCTTCTAAATAAATTTGTTGTTCCTAAAATCTTTTTATGCATGCATGTATGGCATATATATGATACTTGCATAGAATAAAGAATAGGATAAAATAGGAGGCTTAGCTCTATGTTTTTGTAAAGCGGCTTCCGGATGAATTTGCTCTGTTAATGCATGTGTTGCCCATTCCACTCCACGTGCCATCACGCATTCACCATTGTCTCTTCATCATTCATCATTTATTTGTTGCAAGCTTCTTTTGGGATTCTTTTCTGGTGCTTCCCCTTGTACTCCGTGATTACTTTTCATTTCTCTTGGAAGCTGTTTGCATCTTCTTCACTCGTTCTTTGGCTTACCAACACACCTTAGTACGTATTCATGTCTTGACATTCTTTTCCATGCCTTTGTACGAGTAAATCATCATGTATACATTGTATCTATTTGGTTCATCGCAATCATGCTACACCTTGTGCTTCAATCTCCACATACATTCATCGAAAATCATAGACCGCGATCTTATCAGAACATCCTCCTAAACTTCACATCGTTGTTCATCACCATTCCTGGTAACCTTAATGAATCTGCGTCACTTTTGTTCTTGGTTCCGGTGGCTTCATGCAGATTTGTTATGTCCTGCACTCCTCTATCTATACTTTCCTGTTCCTTCTTCTTTATTTCTTTATTTTGGCTACGCAATCTGCTGTTGTTATAGCTTGTACATGATCATAAGGCTCTTTGCTGGTTAGTCACTACTAAAACATCGACCAGGTATGTAAAACCTATAAGTTTTTATCAGCTTAAACCCATTGTAGCTGCATGGAACAGCTAACATAAACCTACATTGTAAACAACAGCAGATTATATCCCTACATTGTATATCCCAGCTGCTCTTTTCGTTGCTGGTTTTCCCTCATTGGTTTAATCTTCAAGTTGCATATAAGGTATCTCTCCACAAAGGCCCTATAACATCGCTCCAGCTTCGACATCAACCTTCTATTCCATTAATCTTCTCTGGTAATCACATATGACACGGTTTAGGTCTGGGTTTGATCATCGTAACACATGTTATTCGCTCATAATCTTCCTCAGTGAAATATTTCTGCATCTCCTGGTTTCCATATTTCTGCTGGTTGCCGTTTGCCACTAGTAAATCATCACTACAGATGTACCGTTGTTGTCATTATAAAGCACATGGTGCTCATCAAATTGTAGTTTTTTTTTTGCCATAGCTATACACATCCTTCAAACTTTCATACAATGATTTTTGCCGGTCGAGGTTCTATAGATCCGATGTGAACTTCCATTGCTGTGTGAACGGAACGTCTATAATTACTGTTGTCATTGTTTTATCACCATACAAATAAAATAAACCTCATGCTTCTCCATACTGATGCTTGGCGAGACTCGTTGGTATCCCAATATTTTGGTGTATCTCCATTGTTGGTCACTGTACCTTGTTTTTATCCTCACGATCCACTGTCTTTAATAATTAAGATTACTGTGTTGTTTGTCATCCCTGGATATTCGCCATGTGCATACTCCAGCGCATGGTTATAATGCTTCCGTTTGCCTCCAGAATGCATCCGAACTGTAGAAAACTTTACACGATTCTCCACTGCTGCTAGGGCACCAATGGTTCAATAACCAAAACTCATTCTTTACAGTAATACTTGGTTTGATGTTCTCTGCAATCACAGCTGCTGGTTTTCTGCCTTCACCACTTCAAACTATACGTGCATATACATCACTTCTTCGAACAAGAATACGCGCACTATCCTGTCGGTATTGATTCGATAACTGCAGCCTTGGCTAAACACTTTATCCACCCCTCGTACACTCCTGTTCTGCAGTAATGATAAATTGATAATCGTGTCAAATTTACCCATGCGAATTTACCAACAAAACAGCTACGGTCCTTCATATCTAATCGATAACACTTTGCGAGCACGCCGGCACACCATTGCTTCCTCTGTTCACAACTGAGCACCTCATTCACCTCGGGCTCCATTGATCTTCTCTGTTAGTTGTCGTTCAATGCCATGGTGTCAAACACAGGACTTGTTATTCACTCTTGTCAGTGATTGTCGACGGCTCTGTTCTATATCTACCTCTTAGAAATCATAGGTACATCGCTACTGGTTTCCATATCTTTACTTCCAGTTACATCCCAATAATACCCATCCATGTTTGACGCAGTAATGTCATGTCTTCAACCCGTCAATGTTTTCCTAAACCACCATGGATTCACGTCTACTACAATGTCACCACTCCTGGTATATATTAAAATTGTTTACCCTCTTGCCATGTAAGTTAAATTGCCTGACCTTCTACGGGTTCAGTGTATAACAGGTCCATGCCAGTTGATCCTTATGTACATGCCTCGAAGCTTAACCCAACGTTCTTTCTATCTATGACCAAACCTTCGCACATCACCCACGAAACATTTATCAACCTTCATCTTGCCAATACGTGACCATGGCTGGCTATAGTAATATGCAATTGTTGCTTCCTCTATCCAGGCCGGTCAAACCTTCAACAGCTGATTGCCACTAATACACCACTGCAACCATCGATGTTATCACCCCTGGTTTATAACAAAATTGTTTGGCTTCTTCCCTAAATTATATCATACGATCTTGCTACCTTAACTATCAGTGTTTGTACTAATGTTTGCGTATGAACTTCTGAGACAACCGTCGTAACCTGGACGCTGTTTCCAAAATAGGTAAATCTTGTAATCTCGTCTTGGTTGTCTTCAACGCAGAGAGCCTGGCTTATTGTGCAGTATACGAGCCTCTGGTTCGTCATCTTTGATTCGTTACTGTCTTTAACAAAACGAGGAGCCTGCCATGCTTGTTGCAATCTCTCTTCACATATGTCCATGGTCGTCATATTCATGTCAATATTCCTTGCAGCATGCGGTTTTAGCATGTGGTTTCTTGCTCTGTATGGACATATATACCTGGTTCTACTACTGCTTTCGTAACCATGCATCCCCTGCTCCATAAACATCATTGTCCTTATCTCTTTTCCGTTTGTGCAAGCGTATATGACGTTATGTACCGGATTGCAAGTGAAGCTCGAAACTCAACTTGTGGTTGCTTTAGGTCCCAATCATCCTTACGTAGCTTATTGTTCTCTCCGTCTTCACAACCGAACTCACCCAAACAATGACATCTTTCCGTCATATAGTAAACCAATTTATCCTGTTTTGATACCACAGCGGCGACCTATCATCTTACCAATCTGTTTTGTTTCGTATATTCTTTTCCGCACTAATACCTTATTGGTATATCAGTTTGTATGAAAATACGAAGCCAACATCCGCTAGAATTAGTACGTCTACAGTGCTACTATCTCAAGTCTTACTGCTTTTTCTGGGTATCCCATAATTCTATATTAGAGCCCACCATCGTGGACCCCTTTGCTTCTGTTTATTTTCACGTTTGTATAGGCTTTCAATGATGTCCAATCATAACTCCAAATTATGTAACATGTCGTGGCCATGTCCCCACAATCACCACCAGTTGTATAATTTACTCTCCTGTCTCGTTCAATATCTCGTTTGTCCTCCACAAACAAGCAAGGCTCCCCTCCTTCTAGCGCCAATGTTGATGGAGGATTTTCGTAATCAACGTGATTTTCGGAGGCCCACTGGAATTTACAAGTGTAACACATGTAATTGGCTGTTTTTGGTGATGTGGGTGTGATTTGATGGTGGGGGTGAGCTGAGCTTGAGAGGTTACGAGAATCATCGCAGGTTCCATTAGCGAGATCTGTGGCCGTCCTCCCAAGGTGCCTACGTACCCTTGTTTATATAGGGATCAAGCTCACGTAGTTCTAATGCGAAGCTGATTCTGCTTGACCAGCTGTATTCGGTTGTCTAATTCGTGTAGGACTCAGGTTCCTTTAGAGCCTTTCACGAACTAGTTGGCTAAGTAGAGTAGAACTCGAGTTCGTACCCTACTATAATTCTCATGTCTATTAGAGGCATTCTAGGATCAACTGTGCCCTAGAATTATACTCCAATAATAATTCGGTCTCTTTCTGATTGGCTACGCTCAGGAACCTGGTGCTCAGGAACCTATGTCTCAGGAACCTGGTGCTCAGGAACCTGTATTTCGGAACCTGGTTCTCAGGAACCTCTGTCTAGGAACCTGTTTCTCAGGAACCTCCTTATTTCGGGACATATTGCTTAGGGACCTCATTATAGGTACTTGTACCTGCACAAATAACAAATATATTAGTTTGGGGAGCCTCTTTATGGTTCCCATATGCTCTTGCTGTCTTCATTACTGCTGCTAGGCTGTCTTGAACTCTTCTGCAGGGAGGAACCTGGTCCATTCGTAATCTACTCAGCTTCCTGACCCTTGGGAACCTCCTGATATTCATACTTCCTTAGTCATTTCTTCTATCTGACCATCACAACTCATACTGGATCTATCTTCTGGCTCGTATGGATCGAACCCTATAGCTTAATGGGCCTAAATCTAGCCCATGGAGATTTTGGGCACAACAAACACATATAACACTTTCTCCAGAAATGCAGCATCTTGAGTCTGCAGCAGCCATTGTCTACTCATATGCAAGAGTGTTTGTTTCTGGTCTGCATCTATGAATACTAAGGCATCAGCTGTATCATCAGCAAAAGAATGTATCCAGTATACACTGTCTCTTCCTGGAACACCAACTGACTCCCTTATCTCTCCTTGTTCCAGTTCTCCAGTAGGAAGATTCAGAGCTTCATCTACATTCTTTATAGCTTGAAGAATATTCCATTTCTGCTCTATTAGCTCTGGTTCAATCTTCACATTATCAAGAGGGTTTGGAGCAATGACATCACACTTCCACACCTCATTGCTCTTCTTGAGTATGACACTTTCAATGATCTTCACTGATTTATCTTTAAGCTCAGACGCGAATCGCTTACTCATCATTTGCCTACAGACGGCCTTAAGAGATTCCACTGAAAGTTCCATTAAGTCCTTTTCCTCCAAGCTCACCCTCTTCATTTTACTGTCAACCACCATCCGGACAACATTTGGATATGCTGAGAATTCTGGACCCTTGTCCTCTGCTAGCTGCATTAACTGATCCCTATACAGAATGCTTAGATTCTCAGAATGAGAGTATTGAATTTTTGTTGCTAGCAAGAACAACTCTGATGCAGATCTTCTCGTCATGAATTGATCATCCACATACATGAAAGACATTGGGACTCCTTCTGTGAAAGACAAAATAACCTGCCACTCCTTTTGCGTTGAATTGTATCCAACCCTGACTTTAGAAATTAATCTCTTTAAAGCACTTATGTAGTCAGCAGCCATTGGATTCTGCAAATTTAGATTGTAGAACAGATCATCTGCCTCCTTGTTATGATCTCCTTTTGTACAGGGTCCCATCAATATCTTTCTTGCGTCATCCCACTTCTGCCCTAACCTTCTATTGTCCATATCAATTTGAGGATCAGCTAGCCTTGCAAGCTCATAATCGTACTGCTTCCCTTGTAGCTCCGCTTTCTTTTCCTGAAACGCAGGACGATCTTGCATTGCCTTCATTTTAAAGAACTCAGCTTGATCTAAGGATAACTGTTTAGACTTCAGGGTTTCCTCATCAACAGTAATTTCTTCAGGCCTTCCGACAGACATCCCAGCACCTCCACCTTGATCTTTCAATGATCTCTTTATAGCATGTTCCAAAGGTGCGTCTTCCATATCGGAATCTGAGTCAAGTACCACCTGTACTTTTTCTTGATAACTCAGGTCAACGAATGGCTCATCTTGCTCAATCGCTATGGCCTTACCCTTTTTCCTTCTCAGAGCCTCTTCATCAATAGACGGCTCAAATTCTATTTCTTTTACAAGATCAGCTTGTTCTGGAATTTCTTCGATTTGAACTCCCTGCTGTCTCGTCTCCTTTATACTCTCCCCCTTAGGTGAGTTATCCTGAACTCCACCCTGGTCTCCAGATCCACCAGCTGCGTAAGAATCTTCAAAACCAGAACCATAGGGTCCTGCTCCACTAGCACCACCTGTACCAGCATCGGGGGGAGGTTGTTGCGGCGCGAAACACTCCTGGGGCACAAAACTTCTGATTGCGAACATAACTCTGCTGATCTCCATAGCCAGATTATCCATTGTAAGCTCCATTGCTCCCATCCTGTCATTCAGGGTGTTTCCCAAGACACCAGCAGCATGGCCCAAGTCATTTACCTGATTTGTCAAAACATTAAAAGCTGTAGCTTGACTTGCCATTCGTGCTGCGTAGTCGTCAAGAGCCCTTTGATTGTTTCCAACGTTCATCCCTAACTGCCCCATTGACTGCCCAAACTGCTTCATTTGATTTTCCATAGAAGACATACGTGTATCAAGATTTTCAATATTCAGGGACGGTGTTTGGTTTAGGTGACCTCGCTCTAATACTGGTTCTGTTGGTATTTGGCGCTCAGTTTCGGGCCTTAAAAATGAAGGTCCCTCTCTCCCTAACCTCTCACACACACTCCCTGTCTCACGCTCGTGTATGTCTTCAATAATTGATCCAAAATATGAAGCAGTACCTGCAGAAACTGGATAAGCAATATAATTTGCAGTTATGGGATCAATTGCTGTTTGTTCCTGAGTTGGAATCTCAGGCTGAGAGGCTACAAAGTGTTCTTGTACAACATCAGAACCGATCCTCTTTGTAGCATCAGTACGTACCGGTGAAGGTACGGCTGAAGTTTTTAAAGCTTCATGTCCTTTTGAAGTAATAGCATCTTCAAGAGGTACATACTCATCATCAAAATCAAAATCCCTATGTGCAGATTGTTCAAGGGGAGAACCACTCTCGTGAGGTGGAGTGGTTGCGTGTGACACACTAGGGTTTGACTGAGGTTTAGAAGTAGCAGCATGAGAAATTTTGGCTTTCTTTCGAATAAGAGGCTGCTCTTCGGGTTCACTCTCCTCATCATTTCCTACATCTACATGTGCTGGCTGTCTGGATTCCGGTGACGGGGGTGGTAAGGAATTAGAAATATAGCTCTCACCCTGGGATAGATTCTGCGGGCTAGCAGTCTCTTGGGTCTGGGAATCAGAAACATAGGAGGAGGAATGAGTAGAATGTAGAGAGAGATTACCTGATTCATTACCTTGTTCGTCACCGCTTTGCTCATCAGGAATCTCTTCAAATGCCTCAGCATGAGCAGACCGATTCTGAGCATGTGATGAAACTTGTGAGAATTCCATCAAAGTGGTAACTCCCTCACATATGTAAGCCACTGTTGTAAGGTATCAGGAATAGACATCGGTTTTCCATGATGTTTATTCTGATTATAAATTGTTGAAAGTGACTTAGTGCCCATCCCTAGTGGTGCAGATGTTTGGCTTCTGGCAAAACTCTGTCTAACAGCAAGAGCATCCTTCGGTATTAAATCATTAATCAGCATTTGTAGGAACCGAGGAAACTAGCAGACAACATCTGTTTTGTTGAGGTCTCTGCTTGCAGGAGATCCCATCACACCCACTATTTCAGAGAGAACTATACGTCCATAATTTATATCCAGTTCTCTTGCTAGGGCAATTCCAAGGTTTTGCATGGGAATGGAAATTTGATGGTAATCGCTTTCTCGTGCCCGAAAACATCTTGTGATGGCCTCGAAAAAGTAATTCCATTCCACATGAAAGAATTGTTTTTGGATGTTTCCAGTGATCCGGCCAGTCGGAGTATAACATCCTATTTCTTCAAAGAACCTGAGGCGTTCTGTAGCTGTAGGTTCTGGATCATAAGCATCTTTAATGGGGAATCCCAGAACCTTGTTGACAATTTGTTCAGTCACCTCATATTCCTGACCCGCTAAGGTAAACCTGAAACCAAAGGGGGTTGATTTGCTCCCAAAAGAAACCGCACTAGTCCATAATTGCTGTAAAGCATCATGTACTAGTGTAGGTTTAGCAGTAAAAGCATCGCTAGCTTTGGAATACAAATTGAGAAATCGTATCCAAGACTTAAAGCGCGGGAGTTGATCACCAATTTCCGTAGAAATATTATAAAAATTGTTTTTAGCAAGTGAAAATTGGTGAGCCATTTTAATTAAAAGTTTTTCTTTAAAAGATGTGAAAATTAATTTTAATTTCTGAAAAACAATTAATTTTAGAATTAACCGTTATATCCCTTTTAATTTATCAAGAACACAAAAGTCCCTTTTTGAGAAATTAAACTACGGGATCCAATTAACAGTCAATGGAAGGCAAATTTCAAACCAATAATTAAATCTGCTTTAACAGTGAAGTGCGTGTGTGTGAAATCGTGTTTGTATAGATCTGTAAAATTGTGTGTGTATATACGTATGTATATATCTCAAGAAAGATGGACTTTTACACAAACACACAAGAACAGAGATTAATGATAACACACAGATGATAGCAGTCTAAAATTGGGCATTAATTCGTTGTCCGTATGAGATTAGTCACAAAAATCACGAATCAGTGGTTGTAAGTATGAAATCGCCTGTATGTATATGGGGCGGCTGTAAAACTCAATTAGGTAAAAGTGAAAAAAATAGATCGAGTTAGAGATGTATATATATACATTAATGTGAAATGACTAAAGTGTCCCTGTTAAAAAATATGAAAACTCTAA
This sequence comes from Kitagawia praeruptora, assembly GCA_037693485.1. Lineage (NCBI taxonomy): Eukaryota > Viridiplantae > Streptophyta > Magnoliopsida > Apiales > Apiaceae > Kitagawia > Kitagawia praeruptora. The sequence continues at coordinate 2,439,784 of CM075349.1, forward strand.
GTACATACAGGGAACACTCTATCTCGAAGTCTAAGTCGAAGTCTATCTCGAAGTCTATCTCGAACATTTTAAGTCGAACTTCGAGATAGAGTTCGAGATAGATGTTAACTCCAAAAACTTACCATTTGACTATTAAAGACCATGTAAACAGCACAAACCACCAAGAGTACTAGGGAAACCTATCTCGAAATTTAAGTAGAAATTCGAGATAGACTTCGAGTTAGGAGTTAACTCGAAAAATCCCCTAAAGACCAACTGAGAGCTCTATCTCGAACATCAAGTCGAAATTCGAGTTGAGTTTCGAGATAGAGTCTAACTCGAAATTATTAAATAATTCGAAGTTATTCTCTCAGATTATTTCAAAAAATATCCCCTGTAAGATAGACATTATATGGAATATTTTGACTAAGGAAATAGGCACACTGGTAACTCAAATTCGAACCCTAAGTCGAATTTCGAGATAAATTTCGAGATAGAGGCTAACTCGAAATTTTTCCCAGACTTAGAATTTTCAAAACTTCACTCTGGAAGCTCAAATCTAAATTCAACTAGAATTTCAAGATGAGTTTCGAGATAGTGATTAACTCGAAATTTTGAAGATACTTAGAATAATTTGACAATTTTTCTTTGAAAAACTCAACAATTAATTTTGTCAAATTAATATAAATATCAATTCAAGGATTTTAATATATGACATAATTAAAACATTCCTTGATAATTCTAAGGCCTCTAATTACATGAAAAACATAGGTAAATTCATCTAAAAATCATGCAATATTTAGAATATTATGAATTTAACTCCCCCTATGATCATGCAATTTAACAAGCATAAATTCAAAGATTTGTGCTATAAAAGACACTTAAAACACACTGAATTCATGCAAAATCACACTATATGCAACCTATAACAATCATTAATTAGGCATTTTAAAGTCTAAGCACATAATGATTAAATAACTTGCATATACAAACATAACCATGGATTTTACAGATAGAAGGCTTTACTAACTTGTGTTAAGCATTCCCAATTCACCAACCAACCTTTTGAATGTTACTTCATCAAGAGGTTTGGTGAATATATCTGCAATTTGTTGCATTGTGGGCACAAAATGTAGCTCCACAGTCCCCTCCTCGACATGTTCTCTTATGAAGTGATACCTGATGTCAATGTGCTTGGTTCTTGAGTGATCTACAGGATTGTTGGTTATGGCAATGGCACTTGTGTTGTCACACATAATTGGAATTTTCTTGTGCTCCATGCCATAATCCTTCAATTGGTTCCTCATCCACAGTATTTGAGCTACACAGCTTCCAGCAGCAATGTACTCAGCTTCAGCAGTAGAAGTAGATACTGTATGTTGCTTTTTACTTTGCCAGGACACCAATCTTCTGCCAAGAAATTGACAAGCACCAGATGTGCTTTTCCTATCAATCCTGCAACCTGCATAGTCTGAATCCGTATAGCCAATTAGATTAAAACCTGTATCTCTTGGGTACCAAATTCCTAGATTTGGTGTGCCCTTGAGATACCTAAAAATTCTTTTGACGGCTATGAGATGTGATTCTCTAGGATCCGCTTGGAATCTTGCACATAAACAAGTTGCGAACATTATATCGGGTCTACTTGCAGTTAAATAGAGAAGTGAGCCAATCATACCTCGATAGCTTGTGATGTCAACTGATTTACCTGATTTGTCTTCATCAAGCTTCGTGGCTGTTGCCATAGGAGTCTTAGCTGCTGATGCATCTTCTAGATTATACTTCTTGAGTAAATCTCTGACGTACTTGGATTGACAGATAAAGATACCATCTTTTCTCTGACTGATCTGTAATCCAAGGAAGAAAGACAGCTCTCCCATCATGCTCATCTCGTATTTGTCTTGCATTAGCTTAGCAAATTTCTCGCACAAGCGCTCATTAGATGACCCGAAGATAATATCGTCCACATAGACTTGAACAAGTATTAAATCATTCTTCACATTCTTATAGAACAATGTTTTGTCAATTACTCCCCTATTAAAACCACTTTCAATTAAAAATACGGATAGGGTTTCATACCAACATCTTGGGGATTGCCTGAGGCCATAGACAGATTTGAAGAGAAGATACACAAAATCTACAAGTTCTGGATCAATGAAGCCAGGCGGCTGTTCTAGATACACTTCTTCTTCTAACTCTCCGTTCAGGAAGGCACTTTTCACATCCATCTGGAAAACCTTGAAGTTCTTATGTGCTGCAAATGCCAAAAACATCCTGACTGCCTCAAGTCTTGCAACTGGTGCATAGGTCTCATCATAATCAATTTCTTCTCGCTGAGAATAACCTTTTGCAACCAAACGAGCCTTGTTTCGTGTTACAAGTCCGTTTTCATCCATTTTATTTCTGAATACCCACCTTGCTCCAATTACTGATTTGTTCTTTGGTCGGGGTACCAGTTTCCAAACTTTCTGCCTTTCAAACTGATTGAGTTCCTCTTGCATTGCAATCACCCAATCAGCATCACCAAGAGCTTCTTCTATTTCTTTAGGTTCAAGCTTGGATAAGAACCCAGAATATAAGCAAATATTAGCCAGGTCAGCTCTTGCATTTCTTCTAGTAGACACACCAGCATCTGGATCACCAATAATTAATTCAAACGGATGGTCTCTATTCCATACCCGTTCTCTTGGAAGTTGTCTTGATGATTCAGCATGACTTTATGAGTTGTGGTGCTGACTACTTTGATTCCTTTCACTAACTCCCCCTGAGTTAGTACCAGCTCCTACAGAACTAGAGTCAACTCGACTCGAGCCTTGAACAGTAGTCCTTGAGCTGCTATTTACTCCCCCTGAGTTGTTGCCGGTTCGTACTGAAGAAGTCTCTCCTGATCTTGTAGAATTAGCTTGTTCACTAGACTCAGGTTCTTCACGTACACTTGGAACATTTAATGGGACAACCAACTCAGGTTCATCTTCAAGTTCTTCTAAGTCCAGATTCTGAAATTTTAGGGACTCAGGTTCACTAGAATCTCTTGAAATTGATGAGAGTTTGGTATCGTCGAATCTGACGTTGTAGCTTTCAGTCACTTTTCGATCATTTACTAAGAACACCCTATAAGCTGCTACCACATCTGTGGAGTAACCAACAAAGATTCCTTCACGAGCTTTTGCTGCAAACTTGCCTAGATTTTCATCATCTATAAGTACATAGCATTTTGCTCCGAAGACATGAAAGTATTTGATTGTTGGTCTTCTTCCGTTCATTAACTCACATGGTGTCTTTTCTTTATCTTTTATGATCAAGGATCGATTTTGAGTGTAACACACGGTACTCACTGCTTCTGCCCAGAAATACAGAGGAAGTTTCGAATCATACGACAAAGTTCTTGCTGCTTCAACCAATGTTCTATTCTTCCTTTCAACTACTCCATTTTGTTGTGGAGTTCTCGGGGCTGAGTACTGACGACGTATTCCCTTAGATACACAGAAGTCATTCAGCACTGCGTTTTTGAATTCAGTGCCATTGTCTGATCTAATCGTCTTTACAGTAAGTGTTGAAACATTCTCAATTTGAGTGATGTGATCAATGATTAGGAAAGGTACTTCGTCTTTCGTCATTGCGAACAATACCCATGTATACTTTGAAAAATCATCTACGATTACCAATGCATATCTTTTCCTAGACAAAGATAGGACATTTACTGGGCCAAACAAATCCATATGAAGAAGTTGCAGAGGCTCAGTAATACTAGAAATTTCTTTGCTTTTATGCGATGCTCGTTTCGACTTTCCCATTTCACAAGCTTCACAGAGTCCTTTCGGAGCAAACTCCATTTGAGGTAGATCTCTCACCAATTCTCGCCTCGCGAGAGCATTCATCGTTTTGAAGTTTAAGTGAGATAACTTTTTGTGCCATAACCAGCTTTCATCATCCGAAGCTTTGCTGTAGAAACAGGTGACTTCATTCTGATTTGCTGAATCCATGTCTGCAACAAAAAGATCTGCCTTTCGAACTCCTCTCAAAGCCAGTGAACCTTCCTTGATGTGAGTGATTGATACACCTTTCTTGTTGAAGACAATTTCGTAACCTTTGTCACAGAATTGACTGATACTCAACAAATTATGCTTTAATCCCTCAACATAGGAAATATTTTCAATGATGACATTGCCAGTTTTCAGTTTGCCATATCCCTTTGTCACACCTATGCTGTCATCTCCAAAGGTAACATAAGGGCCAGCTTTCATAACCAACTCCGTAAGCAGGGACTTGTTTCCAGTCATATACCTCGATGCTCCACTATCTAGCACCCATATGACTTTATTTCTATTTTGTTTAATGCCCTGCAATGACAGATTGATTAGACTTTCTTCGGAACCCAACTTTGATTGGGCCCGGCTTTTCGATAAGATTTAGAATCAACAGATTTAACAACAGGAGATGCACTTTTCTTAACATTACTAGAGCTTTCGACTTCCTCCTTTCCTTTCTCAGACTTGACATGTTTGTCAGTCCTAGGAGAAGGTTTGTCACTCCTAACTTTAGGAGGACTGACAGTCTTGGATCTCACATGCTTTTTCTTGATGTTTGAACTAGCAGCAGTATTTAAGCATGACTGGCTAGATGCATTCATTAAATTCACAAAAGTTTGCATGACATTAAAAGTGCATGGCATACAATTAGGTTGACCACACTGTGCATGATTCTGATGCAGATTATTCATTGTATGTGTGATAGGCATGGCATGTGCAGCAGGAACATTTATGTTAGCTTTACATGCATAAGAAAGATGTTCAGTAGATTTGCAGTGATAACATGCTTTCTTTATTCGTTCAGCCTTAACCTCTTTTATGCCTTTCTTCCCTTGTTGTTTAACAGCCTTAGCTCCTATTCCTAGTCTAGATTCATCACTAGGGAAATTTATTTTAACTTGTTTAATAGGAGTTATAGGTTGTGCTTTCTGGCGATCTTCCATCTCAATCTCATATCTAGCTATCAATTCAGTCTCTTCTTCTTCTATTCTAGGAACAAGGTGTTTGTAGATGGGTTTTACAGAAGGTTTAAAAATGCTAGGAATATCATTTTTAAGGTCACTGGAAGTAGTGTCGATAGGTCTCTTCCCTTCTTTCTTAGAAAGGTTAGAATAATCAAGTCCTACACCTACTCCAGTTATCTTCTTAAATACGTCATTATCTACATACACTTTACTAGCAGCTAGTTTGTAAGCTTCACATTTAGTTTCTAACTCAGCTAGTTTGTTCCTTAAACATGATTCTATTTCTTCCTTAAGGACGAGCTTGTGTTCCAAAGATTTAATAAAATCTCTTAGGGAAGTATCTACAGTGCAAGCAGCCTCTAACTCTTCCACTTTTGCCTCAAGCATTCTGCTTTTGGCGACAAGTGTTTTCTGTTCCTTTTGTGAAGTGTCTAGGCTTTTGCACAACATGTAGATCTCTTCGCTAAGAGCCCCGTTCTGTTCCTTATAATCATCAATAGACATTTCTACTTTAAGGGTTAGAACTGGTACCTCTGGTTCCTCTGATGTCTCAGCCATGAGCGCAAAGTTTGCTACATGAGTAACATCTTCCTCATCTGAATCATCCCAAGCTCTTCCTTCTGTTACTACTAAAGCTCTTTTACCATGTTTTTCTTTCACCAGCGATTCATACTTGCTTTTGAGGGCTTCAAATGTCTCTTTTGGATAAGTCTGTTTAGGCTTTTTGCAGTCCGAGGCAAAATGTCCAGGTTCACCACAATTATAGCAATTGAACTTCATTTTGAAATCCAACGGAGATTTGTAGCTGGTACTCTTGCCTTTGCTTTTGTAGCCTGACGAACTACCACCACCCTTAGCAGCCCGATAGTAAGATGAAGAATTTCTCTGTGGTCGGTTGCTCTTTCTGAATCTCATGTTGCTGAACTTCCTTGCCATGTATGCCACGACACTATCGTCCATGTTGTCCAGCTCTTCTTGGGTGAAGTAGTCATCATCACTGTTGGATGCGCACTCGTCATCATTATCAACTTGATGTGGTGTAGGTGATGATTTAGGCTTTGCTGCAACCATTGCCTTCTTAGACTCTTCCTCATCAGCAACTAATCCTGATGCAGTTTCTTTTCCTTTTGAATCATTGTCCCATGCTTGATCTTGAAGTGTCTCCAGCTCATAGGTCTTCAGAATTCCATAATATTCTTCCAGAGAAGTTGTATGCAAATCTCTGGTTTCTCTGATTGCGTAGACTCTATGTTCAATGCTCTTTGGCTGGTTCCTCAGATATCTCGTATTGGTCTCAACCATGGGGAGAGTAACACCTCTCAGATTCAAATCTAATACCAACTGACTGAATCGTAGATAGACGTCTGTTATGCCTTCTCCTTTTCTTATTCTGAAGGTGTCATACTCCATCTTGAGTATAAGTGTCTTGTTGCTTCTAACCTCTGCAGATCCTTCCATGACAACTTCTATCTTGTCCCAAATCTTCTTTGCTGTATTCAAACCTTTGACTATGTTGAACATTTCATGATCAAGAGATTCCATCAAGGTTTGTCTTACAGAAGTATCATAAGCTATTTGCTCCTTGTCAGCATCCGTAAAGTCCGCTGCCTTTTTAGGCTCAGACCGAGCAGGTATAACCTCCTCTCCTTCCGTACGCTCAGGAATAGCTTTCATTGGAACGAATTTCCCCTTTTCAAGGACTTCCAGATACTCAGGGTTAATAGTCTCTAAGTAGAGTCTCATTCTGAAAACCCATTCTTCATAGTGATCTCGGTTGAACATTGGGATCTTGAAAGAATTTTTAGGAGCCATTTCAAATCTGGTCACTAAAAGTTTCTATGTACCCAAGACTAGGCTATGTAGAATATCTATGTAGAACTTCTGCCAAGTCGAAATTTCTCTAAGTAGAAATTTTGCTCAAGTCGAAATTTCTCTAAGTAGAAATTGTCCAAGTCGAAATTCACCAAGTAGAAATTGTCAAAGTCGAAATTCTATGTAGAAAATCTCAAGTCGAAATTCTATGTAGAACTTTCTGTCCTTAGAATAATTTTCTGCAGATTACTTTAATATTGAATAAACAATATCACCTTTTTGACTTTTGATACTTTACACACCGAAAGCAACTAACCCACTTGTTAGGCACTGAGTATGTCTTGTTACACTTTCGGCCAAGGAATATTTATCAAATCAAAAGTACAAAAACACCTTTTTGACTATCTTATTTGTTTGAAAAAGGAGATCAAAAAGTTGTTGGGTTATCTTCTTTGATAAGAACAGATGATGAACACTCAAGAACACCAAATATCAATGAACCCAGATTAATTCACAAAAATTAATTAAAATACACCCAAGCTAAATAATCACACCTGGAGTATTTAAAATAATTTTTCCTGATGAGTTTTCACTAGAAACGAATTAAAGCACACTTTTCGAAAAAATGAAAAGTAGATCTAGAAAATGAAAACTCACGATTCTTCTACCAAACACAAGGATCTATGTTTTGTATGTTAAACATCCGCTCTGATACCAATTGTTAGGTCCAAATGTGTTGTAGAGGGGGGGTGAATACAACTTTTCGATTATGAGAAGCAATAAATACGATGCAACAAATGAACACGCAGATTCAAGGAATATATTTCTTTATATATAACTTGAAAAGGTTGCTACAACATTCATTACAAAGTATAACAGAAGTTCAGAGAGAAGTGAATGATTCTAAGCTCTGTGAATATACTCTCTCTCTTTTTCTTGTGTTTTTCTCAATATTGCTCACTAACTAAAAACATTACACAAGTGCTTCTATTTATACTACATGTAATCTATGTCCTGTAGTCTTCAAAGACTAAGATGTACGTGGCCCAATGTTGTCCACATAAATCTTGCCTTATCTTGAAAGCTTGGAAATCTGCCAATCAGAAGATGCCATGTGTCATGTTGAAGCTGCACTCTAAGTAGAACTTCTACTTGAGAATTTCTACTTAGCCATCTCGAAATTCTAAGTAGAACTTCTACTTGAGAATTTCGACTTAGCCATCTAGAACATTTAGTACTTAGAAAATATTCTGGTCTTCAACTTGAAACTTCAATGCACATCTTGAGCTTGTGATATCTTCATATCTTCTTTATTCTTCTGCAAGCTCTTGAACATGGATCTTTATTACTGACATAAACTTGCTATCAATGTCCTGACACTTGATGCACTGGTCTGGTTCATAAGTGACTAGTCTTGATAGTGTTTCTGCTTCTTGAATAAATTACCATATTCACTTAGTAACTTGGCTTTCCAATATTTGCTTTCCTTCTTGTTCACTTGAAATCAATTGGTCTTGTTGATACTGATAGTTATGATCTTGATTCTCGAATTCTCAAATCACTGAGGCCTGAACAACTTTGACTTGAACTTCTCTCAATGATTTCTTCTTGGCTTGATCATAGTTAACATGTTCAATTGTATCAATTACCTTGTCTTCATTTAGTGTTGATTTCTTGTGACTTCTTGTTCTTGATTGTCTTCTGGTTAAGTATCTTTTCTTTTAATTGAGTTACATTAGTTATAGTGTTACAAGTTTATACACTCTGCCTTTCATCCTTCTAATCTATTATAGTGTTACAAACTTTAAACTAAAGTCTCAATTGTCTAGGTAATTCTGATAGTTGAACTACTGCAGTGTATTTGGTTGACATCATTATCCCATTAAGTTTGAAAAGCATATGTAACTAGATTATGTGTTCTATAATAATGAAGAAAGGCTTTGAGAGTCTAAATAATAAAGGATAATGAAAATTAGAAATTGTTCAGTTTTAACACTTCTTAAAACATGAATTTGGTTACCTTTTTAAACTTTTTATTGTGATTTTTGCTATTAATATTCATTACATCTGAGCTGAAGTTTATGAGAAAATCCAGTGAGAACTAGATTATTGACACTTTTCATTTAATTAAAATTTGACACTTAAATGTAGTTGTGATGCGTGATGGTGATGTTGTAGCCTTTATAATCGTGGCCAACTTTAGGTGACAACATCAGTATAATTATATAGAGATCAGGCTAAGAACTTATTGAGCATTAGTGATTACGTTGTTTTTACAAGAGAAATATATTTCAGGCATCTAACGTCGATGGATCCATGTCAACCACAACAATGGACCTGATAAATCACGATGTCATGGATGTTAGAGTGCACAAAGGTAGACCTACAACTACTAAGGCAGCTTGGAGGAAAGAGACACAAGGATTTAATACCGAGAAAAGACAAGCCTGAAAAAGAATGACCAAGTTTGGATATAGTGACCAAGTTTGGATGTAGTATGCCAGAAGTTGCAGAGCTCCAAGTAGTCAAGTACAACGATTTTAAAGTTTACATATATTAATATTTGAATGGAAAATTTATTGCTATTGCTCGGTTATCTTTAGCAGTAGTAGCTTTATTATGTACTTTATTTTTTAGTGTAATCCATGCACATCTTAGGTGTGTTCCTTATTATTTTTTTTCAATGAATCCCCTAACCCAAAAGAATCATTTTTTGTTGTTTTTTTTAGTAATGCTATATACGTGTATGCAAGTATAATTTTTTTATTTAATACAATTAATTTATAAATTGCAATCATGCAAGTTAGGAACCTATCTTTCTAAAAAATCAATCAAATTTGTTAAAATTTTTGGTATTATCATTTTAAATTAAATAAGATGTCGTGTACATAGTACGGGCAAAATGCTAGTATTATATAACAAGAGTAAGAGGAATAATAAATGAGTACTACCATAGGTCAAGTGTTCGACTCCTAACAATAACATATATTTTATAAATTAAACTTAAATTTACTAAGAGGCCGTTTGGGATTACTTAAAATAAGTTACTTTTGACTTAATGGAGGTGTTTTTAATTTAATGGAGAAAGTAAAGTTGTTTACTTTAAGTTGAATGAATGTGTTTGGGTAATTTTACTTAAAGTTAAATGGGTGTTTAATAATTTTGACTTAAAAATAAAATTTGACTTTAAAAAAATTTTAATTCATATTATTTAAACTTTACAAGAGCCCCGGAAGAAAAAGAAACAAAAAAAAATAAAAAAAATAACCTAAATGTCATAAGCCGAAAAGTACCTCAACCTTGCTTTTAACTTATGAGCCTAATTCAACTTTAAGCATGTTGCTTATATGAATAGCCAAACATCTAAATTTTTACTTAAAACCAAATGAACTTTGTTTTTTGCGTTGCCAAACGGGCTGTAAGTCACAATTATAAATTATATCCTATTATATTAAACCTTATTAAATAATAAAATTAAAAGGAATAATAAACAAATACTCCATACATCAAGAGTTCGATGCTAAACGAATACATATTATATGTATTAAATTATATATTCTGTACATACATAAATGTTTTTTATTATATAATAAATGTGACAACAAAACCAATTAACAATGAACAATATGGATAAATTATAACCCACCTAAAAGCAATTAGAAAAAGTCAAAAAAATTAATTAAATCAAGAGAAATTAATAAGAAATATACAATTCTAACCATATGTTTTACTATCCATAGACATCATACAAACACATGTACCCGCTATATAACTTTGTATTGCATTCCTACTATAACAAGGAATCTGAGTATACTATACACCATGATTTTTGTATAGATTAGTGGATCTCATTAGATACTTTTTCTAATTTTAAAATTATAATATCAAATAAAAAATATTTTATTCGAATATTTTATGGTACTATCAAATATAAAAGTAAATTTAATAATTTAACGTATGGTATAATTATAAATACCGATACTGATTTTAACAAAAACAAATTAATATTTATATCCTTATATATAATAAGCGTAAATAAATCTTATCCATAATTTTGGTCATTGTACCGCAAAAATAATTTCAACCGTCGAATCTAATATTTTTAAAAATAGATGATCAAGATTATACCGTATTGAAAAGAAAATTACAATCTAAAAAGGAAATAATTAGAAAAAGTTGTAATAGAAATGAATTTTAAAAAAAATCTGGAGAGGATATAATTAAAAGGAAAATTATAAAAAAACACCCAACTTTTTTATCTTTTTTTTCAAAAATACGACCAAAAGTTGCAGATGATGTTGCAATAGTTGCATTTGGGGTTGTAAACGAGGTTGCAAATGTTGCATCTGGGGTTGCAAACTAGGTTGCATTGTATTTTTGGAAAAAAAAAATCTGCAACTTGGTATTTTTGAAAAAACCCTAATTAAAAAGTTTGTATTAGAATTGAATTTTATTTATTTTTCATTTGTATTAAAAAAAATTCACATTTACTATTTGGGCTCTAACTTGAGATCTAAAAATTAGATTCGGATAATTTATAGTCCACGCAAATCTCATAAAATTATATTTATTTAGTGTTGATTTAATAATTACTATTCAAATGAAAAGACTTGGATTCTCAAGAGAAAATATATTATGAATTTTTCCATTAATCCTATTCAATGTAAAAGTCCTACATTGATAATACCAATGTAGAAAACCTAATTATATATGATTAAATAATTGACATACATGTTTTCATATTTCATTATTAATACACTTTTTTAGTTTATAAAATATTAATATATAGGGACTTGCTCAGGTGAGAACCCTTAATTAAAATGAGAACTGAGATCTAATCTCAGCCCCACAATTTTTAGTCAACTTTAAATCTTATCCACACAAATTAAACTCACACAAATACACACACATGATACAGACCCACCACACAACAGATACACACACTCGACATACACAACAGATCTGTAACTAATGCACTCAGATTCTCCTTCACTGCCTCCACCCACCCCCGACCTGCCTCCACCCATCCCCATCCCCCCCACCGCCCCTCTGCTCTTGCGCCACCAGTAATCATCACCGGAAAATACAAAATCACTACCAAATTCATACTCCTCATTCCCACACATCTGTTTCACTATCACTGAACACGCCATCGAATACACGTCTCTCCACCTTCCTCCACTACCACTGCAACGTTTACCCCTCTTCCTCGTCGGAACACATCGATAGAACTCATACATCGCGAAATTGAAGAAGACCGAGTTCAGGGAGATAAGTAATGGCACGGTGAGCCGAATCGATCGGAATAATTAACTGAACAAAAGTCATCTTCTCCGACCGCATCAGATCCATTTCTGATAAATGAATCTGAAATAATTTTAAAAATTTAATCGTTAAAAATTGCAAGTGGCAGACTCTATGCTTTTTCTTTTGAAATTTGGTGATTGGTAGTAATTTTGGTGGATTTTATGGTGATTTCCGAGCTGTCGATGGTGATTTGTTGGTGGTGGTCGGAGTTGGCAGCGGCGATGGGGTGTTTGTGGTGGTGATTTTTCTTTTTCCGATGGTGATTTTTTGTTTACAGTTGGTCGGAGTGGTGATTTTTGTGTTTCCGATGGTGATTTCTGGTTTGGCGGTGGTGATTTTTGTGTTTCCGGTGGTGATTTCTGATTTGGCGGTGGTGATTTTATGTTTACCGGTGGTGATTTTCTGGTGGTCGCCGGTGGTGGTTGCTGCTGGTGGTGGGTGGTAGAATTAGAAATAAGATGGTGAAATTCCAAATATTAAAATATTAAAATACAAAATGAATGGTAAGAGATAAACATAATGTATTTAAATGGATGGATATGATTAGATATCATATATCACCATAAGTGGTGGTTCTCACCTGAGCAAGACCCTATATATATATACCCATTTGTTCTTGTTCTTGTTCTTGTCCTTGTCGGCAGATATCTTTGAAAGTAGCCAGGTGTTGAGCTTGGTGACCTGAGATAGCAGACACCAAATTTATAGATTATTTAGAAAATTAAAGTGGACTTAAAAAATGTGAGCGTCAAAGCTTGTGTGAAAAATGAACAGCATGACTTACACATGCAAACATATAACTGCGGCTGTGATGATAGCAGGTTCCAATGAATGTCGAAATATGACCAAACTGAGGAGCACCAAAGGGATACTAAAATAAATAAACAAAAAACATACTAAAATAAACAAAAAACATGAAAAATAAATTACTTACAAATGCAGAAATCTGACCACGTCCACGATCATATTGAGCAGCCATAAACGTCGAAACACGAGCAAACTGAGGAAAATGCAGCAAAGTGACGTACATGATGAAAGCTGGAAAAGCAAAAGAGGTGTAATTGTTTTAACAGAAGCATATATGAGATACTTACAAAGTCAGAGACCTGACCACATCGCCTATCATACTGCGTAGCTATGAACATTGAAAAGCGTTAAAACTGAGTCATCAGCTGAGACATGGACAAAACAAAACCAAATATCGATAAAAAAAAGCACCAAAGCCATAAATCATGTTGTAAACATATGGACATACACGAAATATATGAGAGACTAGATCATAAATCAAATCAACAATCTAACAAAATATATATGTGTTGTGTGGTGCTGGATAAACTAAAAACAAACAAAAAGCACAAACAAAAAAAATACAAAGTCATGTATGAGATATACTAGATCTATAAACACAAAACACACAAAAAATAGTACTGTGTAACGACGAATGTTGAAAAGCGTTGAGTCATGCACTATAAGTCACAAAACAAAACGAACGATATATCAATCAAACAAGCACCAGTCATAAGTCACACACATTGTAAACATAATGTATACTGTATACACAACGCACATATATGAGAGCCTAGATCATAAACCAAATCAACAATCTAACAAAATACATATGTGATTGTGTGGTGCTAGATACACTAAAAACAAACAAAAAGCATAAACAAAAAAAAATACAGAGTCATGTATGAGCTAGACTAGATCTATAAACACAAAACACACAGGAAACAGTACTGCTTAAGGACGAATGTTGAAAAGCGTTGAGTCATGAGCTATAAGTCACAAAATAAAACGAAATTAAATATCAATCAAACAAGCACCAGGCACCAGGCATAAGTCACACACAATAAGTTGTAAACATAATGTATACACAACGCACATATATGAGAGACTCCGACATATATTTCAAAATTAAAGACTCTTTTGTAATTATTTATTTTTTTGATATAATTCAAAATTTGAATTTGAATATTATATTTTAATACATCATTCATATTGTTTCAAAAAAAATACATCATTCATTTATTTCGAATCAATTATTCATTATAATTTTTGAAATTATAAATATAAATTTGAAATTATTTTATTGCGAATCGACTCGTAGACTTTTTTTATAAAATTTTGATATTATCTTTTTTACTCATTTTACATATGAAATCTAAATTTATTTTTTATAATATAATCGTTATTTTATCTAAAATCTTATGTGCATAAAAATTATCAGTTTTTTATCAATTATTTATTTAATTTGGTGCTTTCCAATTGCATACATGTTTAAAATTTTTATATAAAAAACTATCAATTATCTTGTTAATTATATTAAATGGAAAAAGTGTTACTTATTTCAATTAGTGACCATTTTTATCAATTTAAACACAAATTTTCTAATTTTAAGTTTATGAGATGCATCTACCATCTAATTATACCGCTCATTCATGTTACGTTACATTAATTACTTGATACTAAAAGAAAATTGATTTCCCGCCGTAAGAAAAAGAGAAAATTGTTTCAAAAATTTTTAGAAAAATGATTCTAGATTATTTATATTCAATATAAAATCTCTATATCATATTTGTAATTTTATAATTCACCTACTTGTTTTGACATAACTACTTTTACAATTGTACATTATTTTTTTAATCTTAAGTTAAGATCCAGAAACAATCCGAGGCACATCAAACTCTCAAGCCAATTAAAAAGTCATCTAATACATAAATGACATTTATACATATATATATATAATAAGTTTTTATAAATGAGTATGCTTTTATTTACATGATTAAATGAAATTTACCATTAAAATTTTATTTGTTCCACATTAATATCACATAGTTAAGTAATTGTTACTTTTTTTTTTATATAAAGTCATATGTAAACACTTCATAATATATGAGCTTGGTGGAAGTTCAAAATTATTGATACACTATAAATACATTAGTTTGGTAGAAGTCCAAAATTATTGATGCTGTAGGAAAAAAAAACCAAATTGAATAAGGTTGTAGATTTGAAAATTTAATATAATATCAGGAGATATACAACATGCCATGTCGAAAAGTGTTCTTGTATCAAAATTTAAAAATAGATTATGTCAAAAAATTCAATTATCGTTTAATATAACATTTTACATAATATGATCAATTATAGTTTTAACAGAAAATGATTATATTGTGAATTTTGAGTGTAAGTAAGTTATTTATTCACATCCAAATAGTTTGTCAACAAATCAATATTTACATAGAGGCATCACAGCAGGAGCGGAAATGATATTCATGGGAGACACTCCGATTGCAGAAGGTGCTTAACCTGGAGGATAAAGAAGTCACTAACCGGAGCATTTTCTATATATATATATATGTGTATATATGTTTAGTAACCTAGTAAACAACAACAACCATGCATGCACTCCTAGTCAGTGTGGAAGGGAGTTTGAGGGGAGTATGTAACCTAGTCAGTAGTTGGAAGCAGTAGTAGTGGTATTGTAACCTAAGTGCGTATGTAGCACATTGACCATCATAGGGGTCTTTTGATTGTACTCAGTTTCACCACGAGGTTTTCATCTCGTTATTTAAATATAAACTTTGCTTACCAAAAAAAATATTTACATATAACGAAATAGAGTTAACAACATCTTATATAATCATGTCACTTTTTTCTAAATGATTAAACTTCTTTGTATACTCCATCCAAAAAGCAAAACATTTTTCTTATTCAATTTTTTTTTTGAAAATTTTACCACCACTATATTTTAAATGATATTCTAAAAAGAAAACGATCATCCATTTTTTATCAATCTTGGGATTCGATCATTTCTCATAATCGTGGCTAACATCTAAATTCTATAATTTTAAAGGGAGAAAATGTCGTAATGCTCCTTATCTCTTTTCACTATTTTCCAGATGTCGGTGATTATCATCATCACAAGCTTTTTTCAGTTTTTAGTGGGAACATTTTTCTTTTGAATTTAAACGCCTTAAAGACGAATTTCCATGGATTTATATTCAGTAATCCATTCTTCTAGATTTTTTTAAATACTTCGACATGTACAGTTCTCTAGTTGTTGTTTGATAGGAAACTTGTTGTTATCGATTAGAACGGCATAACATCCACATAGTTTCTCTGGAATAAACAGAAGTTTAACATTCTCACGATTAGACGTACAGTAAAACCTCTATAAATTAATACTCGATAAAATTAATAATTTGTTCAGTCCCAACTTGGGACCAGTACAAAATTGGACCCCAATCGATAAAATAATAAGATAATAACTTTTTTGAAATCCCATTATATATATATTGGTCCCAGCGAAACTATAAATTAATAATTACTAAAAGATTCCAAATTCTAAGATTGTCTAGTAAAAAATGAATATATAGTCACTTGTTTTTTGTTGAATTTCAAATCTATATTGAGTTCATCTTTAAATCTCCTCATTGCACTTAAGAGTTGGGGCATTATCTTCTCGTATTGCAACAAAAAATTTGTTTTTTGTTGAACTTCAAATCTATATTGAGTTCATCTTTAAATCTTCCGATTGCACTTAAGAATTGGGGTAATGGGCATTGTCTTCTCGTATTGCAACAAAAAGTTGCGAAGAGTTGTTGCTGTTTGCAATGCTTCTTTCCGAGTGATTGGTTTCAAAGCTATTGAATCATCCCCAAATTCAATTAATTTGTTAATGTACATTCATGGAATGTGCCTTGAAACTTATTTTTGTAATTTATTTTTCATCTCTAACTAATATACATTGTAACTAGTACATTGGACTTGGAAATATAAAGGTCCTACGTAAAACCTCTTTAAATTAATAAATTATTAATTTATCGATATAATAATATCTCGCTAAATTAATAAAACATCCCGGTCCCAACATTATTAATTTATAGAGGTTTTACTGTATATGCAATTGTAGTTTTCACCATCAAATTCATCAATCTCGCCCTCACTACCATCATCATCAATCTCCACCATCAAATTCATCAACCTTGCCCTCACTACCATCCTCATCAATCTCCACAATCAAATTCATCCTCACCATCAAATTCATTAACCTCGCCCTCACTACCATCCTCATCCTCACCGCCATCCTTGTTACCTAATTATAATTAGGTTTATAATAATTATAGTCATTATTTCTTATGAAATATGTTCATGTTAATGGACGGTTTACAATTAGATTTATAATTTTATGAAAGATGTTCATGTAAATATAATTCTTGAAAATTTATAATTGGCTATTTTAAATATATACTTAAGTGTTATAATCATAATATAAATGATACATAAATTTTTTAATATATTATGAAATATAATTTTCCCCTCAGAGTTAAACATAAGTCTTTTACAAAAAAAAAATATTGTAAAAATAAATATAAGAAATTCATAACATTTTTTTAATACGTTTACAATTTGAAATTAATATTTACGTATATAGTTTTTCAAAGAAATTTATAACTTTTACATATTTGTTAGTATTAGCTTATAAATCGTGCTATGTACAGCCGTACAGGGTTTTTTTTTATGTGTTATTATAAAAAATCATTGAAAGGCAGAGTGTATAAACTTGTAACACTATAACTAATGTAACTCAATTAAAAGAAAAGATACTTAACCAGAAGACAATCAAGAACAAGAAGTCACAAGAAATCAACACTAAATGAAGACAAGGTAATTGATACAATTGAACATGTTAACTATGATCAAGCCAAGAAGAAATCATTGAGAGAAGTTCAAGTCAAAGTTGTTCAGGCCTCAGTGATTTGAGAAATCGAGAATCAAGATCATAACTATCAACAAGACCAATTGATTTCAAGTGAACAAGAAGGAAAGCGAATATTGGAAAGCCAAGTTACTAAGTGAATATGGTAATTTATTCAAGAAGCAGAAACACTATCAAGACTAGTCACTTATGAACCAGACCAGTGCATCAAGTGTCAGGACATTGATAGCAAGTTTATGTCAGTAATAAAGATCCATGTTCAAGAGCTTGCTGAAGAATAAAGAAGATATGAAGATATCACAAGCTCAAGATGTGCATTGAAGTTTCAAGTTGAAGACCAGAATATTTTCTAAGTACTAAATATTCTAGATGGCCAAGTAGAACATTTCTAAGTAGAAGTTCTACATAGAAATTTCGAGATGGCTAAGTAGAAATTCTCAAGTAGAAGTTCTACTTAGAGTGCAGCTTCAACATGACACATGGCATCTTCTGATTGGCAGATTTCCAAGCTTTCAAGATAAGGCAAGATTTATGTGGACATCATTGGGCCACGTACATCTTAGTCTTTGAAGACTACAGGACATAGATTACATGTAGTATAAATAGAAGCACTTGTGTAATGTTTTAAGTTAGTGAGCAATATTGAGAAAACACAAGAAAAAGAGAGAGAGTAAATTCACAGAGCTTAGAATCATTCACTTCTCTCTGAACTTCTGTTATACTTTGTAATGAATGTTGTAGCAACCTTTTCAAGTTATATATAAAGAAATATATTCCTTGAATCTGCGTGTTCATTTATTGCATCGTATTTATTGCTTCTCATAATCGAAAAGTTGTATTCACCCCCCCCTCTACAACACATTTGGACCTAACAATTGGTATCAGAGAGGATGTTTAACATACAAAACATAGATCCTTGTGTTTGGTAGAAGAATCGTGAGTTTTCATTTTCTAGATCTACTTTTCATTTTTTCGAAAAGTGTGCTTTAATTCGTTTCTAGTGAAAACTCATCCGGAAAAATTATTTAAATACTCAAGGTGTGATTATTTAGCTTGGGTGTATTTTAATTAATTTTTGTGAATTAATCTGGGTTCATTGATATTTGGTGTTCTTGAGTGTTCATCATCTGTTCTTATCAAAGAAGATAACCCAACAACTTTTTGATCTCCTTTTTCAAACAAATAAGATAGTCAAAAAGGTGTTTTTGTACTTTTGATTTGATAAATATTCCTTGGCCGAAAGTGTAACAAGACATACTCAGTGCCTAGCAAGTGGGTTAGTTGCTTTCGGTGTGTAAAGTATCAAAAGTCAAAAAAGTGATATTGTTTATTCAATATTAAAGTAATCTGCAGAAAATTATTCTAAGGACAAAAAGTTCTACATAGAATTTCTACTTGAGATTTTCTACATAGAATTTCGACTTGGACAATTTCTACTTGGTGAATTTCGACTTGGACAATTTCTACTTAGAGAAATTTCGACTTGAGCAAAATTTCTACTTAGAGAAATTTCGACTTGGCAGAAGTTCTACATAGATATTCTACATAGCCTAGTCTTGGGTACTTAGAAACTTTTAGTGACCAGATTTGAAATGGCTCCTAAAAACTCTTTCAAGATCCCAATGTTCAACCGAGATCACTATGAAGAATGGGTTTTCAGAATGAGACTCTACTTAGAGACTATTAACCCTGAGTATCTGGAAGTCCTTGAAAAGGGTAAATTCGTTCCAATGAAAGCTATTCCTGAGCGTACGGAAGGAGAGGAGGTTATACCTGCTCGGTCTGAGCCTAAAAAGGCAGCGGACTTTACGGATGCTGACAAGGAGCAAATAGCTTATGATACTTCTGTAAGACAAACCTTGATGGAATCTCTTGATCATGAAATGTTCAACATAGTCAAAGGTTTGAATACAGCAAAAAAGATTTGGGACAAGATAGAAGTTGTCATGGAAGGATCTGCAGAGGTTAGAAGCAACAAGACACTTATACTCAAGATGGAGTATGACACCTTCAGAATAAGAAAAGGAGAAAGCATAACAGACGTCTATCTAAGATTCAGTCAGTTGGTATTGGATTTGAATCTGAGAGGTGTGACTCTCCCCATGGTTGAGACCAATACGAGATATCTGAGGAACCAGCCAAAGAGCATTGAACATAGGGTCTACGCAATCAGAGAAACCAGAGATTTGCATACAACTTCTCTGGAAGAATATTATGGAATATTAAAGACCTATGAGCTGGAAACACTTCAAAATCAAGCATGGGACAATGATTCAAAAGGAAAAGAAACTGCATCAGGATTAGTTGCTGATGAGGAAGAGTCTAAGAAGGCAATGGTTGCAGCAAAGCCTAAATCATCACCTGCACCACATCAAGTTGATAATGATGACGAGTGTGCATCTAACAGTGATGATGACTACTTCACCCAAGAAGAGCTGGACAACATGGACGATAGTGTCGTGGCATACATGGCAAGGAAGTTCAGCAACATGAGATTCAGAAAGAGCAACCGACCACAGAGAAATTCTTCATCTTATTATCGGGCTGCTAAGGGTGGTGGTAGTTCATCAGGCTACCAAGGTAAAGGCAAGAATACCAGCTACAAATCTTCTTTGGATTTCAAAATGAAGTTCAAATGCTATAACTGTGGTGAACCTGGACATTTTGCCTCGGACTGCAAAAAGCCTAAACAGACTTATCCAAAAGAGACATTTGAAGCTCTCAAAAGCAAGTATGAATCGCTGGTGAAGGAAAGACATGGAAAAAGAGCTTTATTAGTAACAGAAGGAAGAGCTTGGGATGATTCAGATGAGGAAGATGTTACTCATGTAGCAAACTTTGCGCTCATGGCTGAGACATCAGAGGAACCAGAGGTACCAGTTCTAACCCTTAAAGTAGAAATGTCTATTGATGATTATAAGGAACAGAACGGGGCTCTTAGCGAAGAGATCTACATGTTGTGCAAAAGCCTAGACACTTCTCAAAAGGAACAGAAAACACTTGTCGCCAAAAGCAGAATGCTTGAGGCAAAAGTGGAAGAGTTAGAGGCTGCTTGCACTGTAGATACTTCTCTAAGAGATTTCATTAAATCTTTGGAACACAAGCTCGTCCTTAAGGAAGAAATAGAAGCATGTCTTAGGAACAAACTAGCTGAGTTAGAAACTAAATGTGAAGCTTACAAACTAGCTGCTAGTAAAGTGTATGTAGATAATGACGTATTTAAGAAGATAACTGGAGTAGGTGTAGGACTTGATTATTCTAACCTTTCTAAGAAAGAAGGGAAGAGACCTATCGACACTAGTTCCAGTGACCTTAAAAATGAAATTCCTAGCATTTTTAAACCTTCTGTCAAACCCATCTACAAACACCTTGTTCCTAGAATAGAAGAAGAAGAGACTGAATTGATAGCTAGATATGAGATTGAGATGGAAGATCGCCAGAAAGCACAACCTATAACTCCTATTAAACAAGTTAAAATCAATTTCCCTAGTGATGAATCTAGACTAGGAATAGGAGCTAAGGCTGTTAAACAACAAGGGAAGAAAGGCATAAAAGAGGTTAAGGCTGAACGAATAAAGAAAGCATGTTATCACTACAAATCTACTGAACATCTTTCTTATGCATGTAAAGCTAACATAAATGTTCCTGCTGCACATGCCATGCCTGTCACACATACAATGAATAATCTGCATCAGAATCATGCACAGTGTGGTCAACCTAATTGTATGCCATGCACTTTTAATGTCATGCAAACTTTTGTGAATTTAATGAATGCATCTAGCCAGTCATGCTTAAATACTGCTGCTAGTTCAAACATCAAGAAAAAGCATGTGAGAGCCAAGACTGTCAGTCCTCCTAAAGTTAGGAGTGACAAACCTTCTCCTAGGACTGACAAACATGTCAAGTCTGAGAAAGGAAAGGAGGAAGTCGAAAGCTCTAGTAATGTTAAGAAAAGTGCATCTCCTGTTGTTAAATCTGTTGATTATCGATCTTATCGAAAAGCCGGGCCCAATCAAAGTTGGGTTCCGAAGAATGTCTAACCAATCTGTCATTGCATGGCATTAAGCAGAATAGAAATAAAGTTATATGGGTGCTAGACAGTGGAGCATCGAGGCATATGACTGGAAACAAGTCCCTGCTTACAGAGATGGTTATGAAAGCTGGCCCTTATGTTACCTTTGGAGATGACAGCATAGGTGTAACAAAGGGATATGGCAAACTGAAAACTGGCAATGTCATCATTGAAGATATTTCCTATGTTGAGGGATTAAAGCATAATTTGTTGAGTATCAGTCAATTTTGTGACAAAGGTTACGAAATTGTCTTCAACAAGAAAGGTGTATCAATCACTCACATCAAGGAAGGTTCACTGGCTTTGAGAGGAGTTCGAAAGGCAGATCTTTTTGTTGCAGACATGGATTCAGCAAATCAAAATGAAGTCACCTGTTTCTACAGCAAAGCTTCGGATGATGAAAGCTGGTTATGGCACAAAAAGTTATCTCACTTAAACTTCAAAACGATGAATGCTCTCGCGAGGCGAGAATTGGTGAGAGATCTACCTCAAATGGAGTTCGCTCCGAAAGGACTCTGTGAAGCTTGTGAAATGGGAAAGTCGAAACGAGCATCGCATAAAAGCAAAGAAATTTCTAGTATTACTGAGCCTCTGCAACTTCTTCATATGGATTTGTTCGGCCCAGTAAATGTCCTATCTTTGTCTAGGAAAAGATATGCATTGGTAATCGTGGATGACTTTTCAAAGTATACATGGGTATTGTTCGCAATGACGAAAGACGAAGTACCTTTCTTGATCATTGATCACATCACTCAAATTGAGAATGTTTCAACACTTACTGTGAAGACGATTAGATCAGACAATGGCACTGAATTTAAAAACGCAGTGCTAAATGACTTCTGTGTATCTAAGGGAATACGTCGTCAGTATTCAGCCCCGAGAACTCCACAACAAAATGGAGTAGTTGAAAGGAAGAATAGAACTTTGGTTGAAGCAGCAAGAACTTTGTTGTATGATTCGAAACTTCCTCTGTACTTCTGGGCAGAAGCAGTGAGTACCGTGTGTTACACTCAAAATCGATCCTTGATCATAAAAGATAAAGAAAAGACACCATGTGAGTTAATGAACGGAAGAAGACCAACAATCAAATACTTTCATGTCTTCGGAGCAAAATGCTATGTACTTATAGATGATGAAAATCTAGGCAAGTTTGCAGCAAAAGCTCGTGAAGGAATCTTTGTTGGTTACTCCACAGATGTGGTAGCAGCTTATAGGGTGTTCTTAGTAAATGATCGAAAAGTGACTGAAAGCTACAACGTCAGATTCGACGATACCAAACTCTCATCAATTTCAAGAGATTCTAGTGAACCTGAGTCCCTAAAATTTCAGAATCTGGACTTAGAAGAACTTGAAGATGAACCTGAGTTGGTTGTCCCATTAAATGTTCCAAGTGTACGTGAAGAACCTGAGTCTAGTGAACAAGCTAATCCTACAAGATCAGGAGAGACTT
The DNA here is from genome assembly GCA_037693485.1 of Kitagawia praeruptora. Classification (NCBI taxonomy): domain Eukaryota; kingdom Viridiplantae; phylum Streptophyta; class Magnoliopsida; order Apiales; family Apiaceae; genus Kitagawia; species Kitagawia praeruptora. The sequence goes on from CM075349.1 coordinate 2,463,116, forward strand.
CTTCAGTACGAACCGGCAACAACTCAGGGGGAGTAAATAGCAGCTCAAGGACTACTGTTCAAGGCTCGAGTTGAGTTGACTCTAGTTCTGTAGGAGCTGGCACTAACTCAGGGGGAGTTAGTGAAAGTAATCAAAGTAGTCAGCACCACAACTCAGAAAGTCATGCTGAATCATCAAGACAATTTCCAAGAGAACGGGTATGGAATAGAGACCATCCGTTTGAATTAATTATTGGTGATCCAGATGCTGGTGTGTCTACTAGAAGAAATACAAGAGCTGATCTGGCTAATATTTGCTTATATTCTGGGTTCTTATCCAAGCTTGAACCTAAAGAAATAGAAGAAGCTCTTGGTGATTCTGATTGGGTGATTGCAATGCAAGAGGAACTCAATCAGTTTGAAAGGCAGAAAGTTTGGAAGCTGGTACCCCGACCAAAGAACAAATCAGTAATTGGAGCAAGGTGGGTATTCAGAAATAAAATGGATGAAAACGGACTTGTAACACGAAACAAGGCTCGTTTGGTTGCAAAAGGTTATTCTCAGCGAGAAGGAATTGATTATGATGAGACATATGCACCGGTTGCAAGACTTGAGGCAGTCAGGATGTTTTTGGCATTTGCAGCACATAAGAACTTCAAGGTTTTCCAGATGGATGTGAAAAGTGCCTTCCTGAACGGAGAGTTAGAAGAAGAAGTGTATCTGGAACAGCCGCCTGGCTTCATTGATCCAGAACTTGTAGATTTTGTGAATCTTCTCTTCAAATCTGTCTATGGCCTCAGGCAATCCCCAAGATGTTGGTATGAAACCCTATCCGTATTCTTAATTGAAAGTGGTTTTACTAGGGGAGTAATTGACAAAACATTGTTCTATAAGAATGTGAAGAATGATTTAATACTTGTTCAAGTCTACGTGGACGATATTATCTTCGGGTCATTGAATGAGCGCTTGTGCGAGAAATTTGCCAAACTAATGCAAGAGAAATACGAGATGAGCATGATGGGAGAGCTGTCTTTCTTCCTTGGATTACAGATCAGTCAGAGAAAAGATGGTATCTTTATCTGTCAATCCAAGTACGTCAGAGATTTACTCAAGAAGTATAATCTAGAAGATGCATCAGCAGCTAAGACTCCCATGGCAACAGCCACGAAGCTTGATGAAGACAAATCAGGTAAATCAGTTGACATCACAAGCTATCGAGGTATGATTGGCTCACTTCTCTATTTAACTGCAAGTAGACCCGATATAATGTTCGCGACTTGTTTATGTGCAAGATTCCAAGCGGATCCTAGAGAATCACATCTCATAGCCGTCAAAAGAATTTTTAGGTATCTCAAGGGCACACCAAATCTAGGAATTTGGTACCCAAGAGATACAGGTTTTAATCTAATTGGCTATACGGATTCAGACTATGCAGGTTGCAGGATTGATAGGAAAAGCACATCTAGTGCTTGTCAATTTCTTGGCAGAAGATTGGTGTCCTGGCAAAGTAAAAAGCAACATACAGTATCTACTTCTACTGCTGAAGCTGAGTACATTGCTGCTGGAAGCTGTGTAGCTCAAATACTGTGGATGAGGAACCAATTGAAGGATTATGGAATGGAGCACAAGATAATTCCAATTATGTGTGACAACACAAGTGCCATTGCCATAACCAACAATCCTGTAGATCACTCAAGAACCAAGCACATTGACATCAGGTATCACTTCATAAGAGAACATGTTGAGGAGGGAACTGTGGAGCTACATTTCGTGCCCACAATGCAACAAATTGCAGATATATTCACCAAACCTCTTGATGAAGTAACATTCAATAGGTTGGTTGGTGAATTGGGAATGCTTAACACAAGTTAGTAAAGCCTTCTATCTGTAAAATCCATGGTTATGTTTGTATATGCAAGCTATTTAATCATTATGTGCTTAGACTTTAAAATGCCTAATTAATGATTATTATAGGTTGCATATAGTGTCATTTTACATGAATTCATTGTGTTTTAAGTGTCTTTTATAGCACAAATCTTTGAATTTATGGTTGTTAGTTTGCATGATCATAGGGGGAGTTAAATTCATAATATTCTAAATTTTGCATGATTTTTAGATGAATTTACCTGTGTTTTTCATGTAATCAGAGGCCTTAGAATTATCAAGGAATGTTTTAATTATGTCATATATTAAAATCCTAGAATTGATATTTATATTAATTTGGCAAAATTAATTGTTGAGTTTTTCAAAGAAAAATTGTCATATTATTCCAAGTATCTTCAAAATTTCGAGTTAATCACTATCTTGAAACTCATCTTGAAATTCTAGTTGAATTTCGATTTGAGCTTCCAGAGTGAAGTTTTGAAAATTCTAAGTCTGGGAAGAATTTCGAGTTAGCCTCTATCTCGAAATTTATCTCGAAATTCGACTTAGGGTTCGAATTTGAGTTACCAGTGTGCCTATTTCCTTATTCAAAATATTCCATATAATGTCTATCTTACAGGGGATATTTTTTGAAATGATCTGAGAGAATAACTTCGAGTTAGTTAATAATTTCGAGTTAGACTCTATCTCGAAACTCAACTCGAATTTCGACTTGATGTTCGAGATAGAGTTCTCAGTTTGTCCAAGGGGATTTTTCGAGTTAACTCCTAACTCGAAGTCTATCTCGAATTTCTACTTAAATTTCGAGATAGGTTTCCCTAGTACTGTTGGTGGTTTGTGCTGTTTACATGGTCTTTAATAGTTAAATGGTAAGTTTTTCGAGTTAACATCTATCTCGAACTCCATCTCGAAGTTCGACTTAAAATGTTCGAGATAGACTTCGAGATAGACTTCGACTTAGACTGCGAGATAGACTTCGACTTAGACTTCGAGATAGATTTCGACTTGGGTTCTCCCTGTATGTACTTAGAGTTTTCATACTTTTTAACAGGGACACTTTAGTCATTTCACATTACTGTCTATATATACATATCTAACTCGATCTATTCTTTCACTTTTACCTAATTGAGTTTTACAGCCGCCCCATATACATACAGGCGATTTCGACTTACAAACACTGATTCGTGATTTTTGTGACTAATCTCATACGGACAACGAATTAATGCCCAATTTTATACTGTTATCATCTGTGTGTTATCATTAATCTCTGTTCTTGTGTGTTTGTGTAACGATCCATCTTTCTTGAGATATATACACACGTATATACACACACAATTTCATAGATCTATACAAACACGATTTCACACACACGCACTTCACTATTAAAGCAGATTTAGTTATTGGTTCGAAATTTGCCTTCCGTTAACTGTTGATTGGATCCCGTAGTTTAATTTTTCAAAAAGGGACTTTTGTTGTTCTTGATAAATTAAAAGGGATATAACGGTTAATTCTAAAATTAATTGTTTTTCAGAAATTAAAATTAATTTTCACATCTTTTAAAGAAAAACTTTTAATTAAAATGGCTCACCAATTTTCACTTGCCAAAAACAATTTTTATAATATTTCTACGGAAATTGGTGATCAACTCCCGCGCTTTAAGTCTTGGATACGATTTCTCAATTTGTATTCCAAAGCTAGCGATGCTTTTACTGCTAAACCTACACTAGTACATGATGCTTTACAGCAATTATGGACTAGTGCGGTTTCTTTTGGGAGCAAATCAACCCCCTTTGGTTTCAGGTTTACCTTAGCGGGTCAGGAATATGAGGTGTCTGAAGAAATTGTCAACAGGGTTCTGGGATTCCCGGTAAAAGATGTTTATGATCCAGAACCTACAGCTGCAGAACGCCTCAGATTCTTTGAAGAAATAGGATGTTATCCTCCGTCTGGCCGGATCACTGGAAACATCCAAAAACAATTCTTTCATGTGGAATGGAATTACTTTTTCGAGGCCATCACAAGATGTTTTCGGGCACGAGAAAGCGATTTCCATCAAATTTCCATTCCCATGCAAAACCTTGGAATTGCCCTAGCAAGAGAACTGGATATAAATTATGGACGCATAGTTCTCTCTGAGATAGTGGCTGTGATGGGATCTCCTGCAAGAAGAGACCTCAACACAACAGATGTTGTCTGCTGGTTTCCTCGGTTCCTACAGATGCTGATTAATGATTTAATACCGAAGGATGCTCTTGCTATTAGACAGGCATTTGCCAGAAGCCAAACATCTGCACCACTAGGGATGGGCACTAAGTCACTTTCAACATTTGATAATCAGGACAAACATCAAGGTAAACCAATGTCAATTCCTGAAAATATTCAACTGTGGCTTAACTATGATGCAGGAGTTACCACCTTGGCGGAATCATCGCAAGTTTCATCACATGCTCAGAATCGGTCTGCTCATGCTGAGGCATTTGAAGAGATTCCTGATGAGCAAAGCGGTGACGAACAAGGTAATGAATCAGGTAATCTCTCTCTGCATACTACTCATTCCTCTTCCTATGTTTCTGATTCCCAGACCCAAGAGACTGCTAGCCCGCAGAATCTATCCCAGGGTGAGAGCTATATTTCTAATTCTTTACCACTCCTGTCACCGGAATCCAGACAGCCAGCACATGTAGATGTAGGAAATGATGAGGAGAGTGAACCCGAAGAGCAGCCTCTTATTCGAAAGAAAGCCAAAATTTCTCATGCTGCTACTTCTAAACCTCAGTCAAACCCAAGTGTGTCACACGCAACCACTCCACCTCACGAGAGTGGTTCTCCCCTTGAACAATCTGCACATATGGATTTTGATGATGATTATGTACCTCTTGAAGATACTGTTGCTTCAAAAGGACAAGAAGCTTTAAAAACTTCAGCCGTACCTTCACCGGTACGTACTGATGCTGCAAAGAGGATCGGTTCTGATATCGTACAAGAACACTTTGTAGCCTCTCAGCCTGAGATTCCAACTCAGGAACAAACAACAATTGATCCCATAACTGCAAATTATATTGCTTATCCAGTTTCTGCAGGTACTGCTTCATATTTTGGATCAATTATTGAAGACATACACGAGCGTGAGACAGGGAGTGTGTGTGAGAGGTTAGGGAGAGAGGGACCTTCATTTTTAAGGCCCGAAACTGAGCGCCAAATACTAACAGAACGAGTATTAGAGCGAGGTCACCTAAACCAAACACCGTCCCTTAATATTGAAAATCTTGATTCACGTATGTCTTCTATGGAAAATCAGATGAAGCAGTTTGGGCAGTCAATGGGGCAGTTAGGGATGAACGTTGGAAACAATCAAAGGGCTCTTGACGACTACGCAGCACGAATGGCAAGTCAAGCTACAGCTTTTAATGTTTTGACAAACCAGGTAAATGACTTGGGCCATGCTGCTGGTGTCTTGGGAAACACTCTGAATGAGAGGATGGGAGCAATGGAGCTTACAATGGATACTCTGGCTGTGGAGATCAGTAGAGTTATGTTCGCAATCAGAAGTTTTGTGCCCCCAGAGTGTTTCGCGCCGCAACAACCTCCCCCCGATGCTGGTACAGGTGGTGCTAGTGGAGCAGGACCCTATGGTTCTGGTTTTGAAGATTTTTATGCAGTTGGTGGATCTGGAGACCAGGGTGGAGTTCAGGATAACTCACCTAAGGGGGAGAGTATAAAGGAGACGAGACAGCAGGGAGTTCAAATCGAAGAACTTCCAGAACAAGCTGATCTTGTAAAAGAAATAGAAATTGAGCCGTCTATTGATGAAGAGGCTCTGAGAAGGAAAAAGGGTAAGGCCATAGCGATTGAGCAAGATGAGCCATTCGTTGACCTGAGTCATCAAGAAAAAGTACAGGTGGTACTTGACTCAGATTCCGATATGGAAGACGCACCTTTGGAACATGCTATAAAGAGATCATTGAAAGATCAAGGTGGAGGTGCTGGGATGTCTGTCGGAAGGCCTGAAGAAATTACTGTTGATGAGGAAACCCTGAAGTCTCAACAGTTAGCCTTGGATCAAGATGAGTTCTTTAAAATGAAGGCAATGCAAGATCGTGCTGTGTTTCAGGAAAAGAAAGCGGAGCTACAAGGGAAGCAGTACGATTATGAGCTTGCAAGGCTAGCTGATCCTCAAATTGATCTGGACAATAGAAGGTTAGGGCAGAAGTGGGATGACGCAAGAAAGATATTGATGGGACCATGTACAAAAGGAGATCATAACAAGGAGGCAGATGATCTGTTCTACAACCTAAATTTGCAGAATCCAATGGCTGCTGACTACATAAGTGCTTTAAAGAGATTAATTTCTAAAGTCAGGATTGGATACAATGCAACGCTAAAGGAGTGGCAGATTATATTGTCTTTGACAGAAGGAGTCCCAATGTCTTTCATGTATGTGGATGACCAATTCATGACGAGAAGATCTGCATCAGAGTTATTCTTGCTAGCAACAAAAATTCAATACTCTCATTCTGAGAATCTAAGCATTCTGTATAGGGATCAGTTAATGCAGCTAGCAGAGGACAAGGGTCCAGAATTCTCAGCATATCCTAATGTTGTCCGGATGGTAGTTGATAGTAAAATGAAGAGGGTGAGCTTGGAGGAAAAGGACTTAATGGAACTTTCAGTGGAATCTCTTAAGGCCGTCTGTAGGCAAATGATGAGTAAGGGATTCGCTTCTGAGCTTAAAGATAAATCAGTGAAGATCATTGAAAGTGTCATACTCAAGAAGAGCAATGAGGTGTGGAAGTGTGATGTCATTGCTCCAAACCCTCTTGACAATGTGAAGATTGAACCAGAGCTAATAGAGAAGAAATGGAATATTCTTCAAGCAATGAAGAATGTAGATGAAGCTCTGAATCTTCCTACTGGAGAACTGGAACAAGGAGAGATAAGGGAGTCAGTTGGTGTTCCAGGAAGAGACAGCGTATACTGGATACATTCTTTTGCTGATAATACAGCTGATGCCTTAGTATTCATAGATGCAGACCAGAATCAAAAAGTCTTGCATATGAGTAGACAATGGCTGCAACAGACTCAAGATGCTGCATTTCTGGAGAAAGTGTTATATGTGTTCAAATGGGAAGATGTGGAAGTTAAGTATGTGAAAGAAAAGCAGAGACTCGTGAGTTACCTGTCTGATGTAGTAGTGGAAAAGAAGCGAATGGAGCAAGATGCGGCTAGTGTCCACAATACTAACCGTGTCAAGGGCTATCCCAAAATGATCTATTGTCAATTTAAAGCTGATAAAACTCATAGGAAACCTCAGCTTATAATGAAGATATTTGAGGACATTCCAAAGATCAGGACTACTCAGGACTACTCAGGAGGTGGACAAACTCAGAAGGCTTTTCAAACATCCTTACCCAGAACCCAGGAATCCTCTAGAAATGGAAGCAGTAAGTTTGTTGAATGCTAGGTGGACGCAGCTTCATGATCCAGTATATAAGAAACAAAAGCAGCAGGAGGAAAAGCGCAGAAGGCAGAAAGAAGAGAAAGACCAAGCTGCTGAAGCTAGGAAGAGGAAATGGAATTAGGGTTAAAGGTCAGAGTGGTGTGAACTTGAAGTTGGAAAAACTTCATGTCTTTCGGTTGCTTTAACTCACTTGAGGAAAATTCACCTTAGAGTGAATCCAATAAGGTGATATAAGTTTGACTAAAAGATATGAAATAATCCAGGTGATAGGAATCATTCAAATGATCTTTAATTCGAGGTTCGAATTCTGTTTCTAGTTTAAGTTCTTTGTATTGTTTTCAAGTACTTTTCAATTGTATATTTTTCAAGAATGTAATGTTAATTATCTTTTCTCGTCTCTTGTTTAGTTGAGTTATCCTTCATTAATTTGAATGTCATTGTTAGACAATCAAATAGGGGGAGATTGAAAGGCAGAGTGTATAAACTTGTAACACTATAACTAATGTAACTCAATTAAAAGAAAAGATACTTAACCAGAAGACAATCAAGAACAAGAAGTCACAAGAAATCAACACTAAATGAAGACAAGGTAATTGATACAATTGAACATGTTAACTATGATCAAGCCAAGAAGAAATCATTGAGAGAAGTTCAAGTCAAAGTTGTTCAGGCCTCAGTGATTTGAGAAATCGAGAATCAAGATCATAACTATCAACAAGACCAATTGATTTCAAGTGAACAAGAAGGAAAGCGAATATTGGAAAGCCAAGTTACTAAGTGAATATGGTAATTTATTCAAGAAGCAGAAACACTATCAAGACTAGTCACTTATGAACCAGACCAGTGCATCAAGTGTCAGGACATTGATAGCAAGTTTATGTCAGTAATAAAGATCCATGTTCAAGAGCTTGCTGAAGAATAAAGAAGATATGAAGATATCACAAGCTCAAGATGTGCATTGAAGTTTCAAGTTGAAGACCAGAATATTTTCTAAGTACTAAATATTCTAGATGGCCAAGTAGAACATTTCTAAGTAGAAGTTCTACATAGAAATTTCGAGATGGCTAAGTAGAAATTCTCAAGTAGAAGTTCTACTTAGAGTGCAGCTTCAACATGACACATGGCATCTTCTGATTGGCAGATTTCCAAGCTTTCAAGATAAGGCAAGATTTATGTGGACATCATTGGGCCACGTACATCTTAGTCTTTGAAGACTACAGGACATAGATTACATGTAGTATAAATAGAAGCACTTGTGTAATGTTTTAAGTTAGTGAGCAATATTGAGAAAACACAAGAAAAAGAGAGAGAGTAAATTCACAGAGCTTAGAATCATTCACTTCTCTCTGAACTTCTGTTATACTTTGTAATGAATGTTGTAGCAACCTTTTCAAGTTATATATAAAGAAATATATTCCTTGAATCTGTGTGTTCATTTATTGCATCGTATTTATTGCTTCTCATAATCGAAAAGTTGTATTCACCCCCCCTCTACAACACATTTGGACCTAACAATCATGTTATAATTTTGATTTCATTCAATCACTTTTTTCAATAGTTTTTTTAGTTTCAATTGTATATAATTTTAAATAATGATATGCATGTTTTTAAATTATTATTATAATTTTTAATTTAAATATGCTGTTGACGGGATTCAAACCTTGGGTTTATTATAAAACCAAACCAAACCAAACATACCCAGTATATCCCGCTCAAAGCAGGGTCTGGGGAGGGTAAGATGTACGCAGACCATACCCCTACTTTTTACAGTAAGGAGGCTGTTTCCGTGAAGACCCCCGGCTTAGTGCACAACAAAACAGTGTGATTTACGTACTAAGAAGATAAAGAAGAGGGGCGAAAATCAACCAAACCTGAGCCCATGGCCTGGACCTCATGGGACTTACCTGAGCGGGAACACATCTCCTGATTTACCCTCATGACCTGCTCCCTGCATCTGCAAGAACCACAAACAAAGACAGAATGAAAACAAAAGCCAAACTCCTAAGATAATGCTAACCGAGAAAACCCAACTCTGAGGCTCTCCACAACAGAACCGCTCCCTAGAAAAGAATCCACGACTCTGATCTTCCGCCTCCAAGAACTCCTATCGGCGATCAAGGTCTCATTCAAGTTTAAGGCCTTCAAATCCAACCTGAGCTGCTCTTCCCATGACCTCCTCGGTCTTCCTCTCCTTCTCACCCCAACAACCGCAAGACTCTCGACCCTCATCACCGGGGCTTCCGGCATGTTAGGAATAATTCATAAGTTGTGATGTTAAGAATAGAATTTACACATTATACTTCTTGTAATCCTGATCTTATAAAGGATTTAGCACTGTATATAGGTTTTATGTGTAAAACAGTTATCTGTATAGTTTAATCAGGAATGAACAGTGTATCGGAGGCTACATGTCAGGAACAGAGAGCAAATCCTGATGACGTGTCCAATACTGATGGTTGATCAGATACTGATGCAGTGTGCAGATCCTGATATCAGTCATGCTACTGATGATGTCATTATGGATGCTACAGAAACTGGCAAGTGCTATAAAACAGGATCGTTGTTTGAAGAACAAGCAAGAAGATATTATGAAGGAAAGAGTTTTCTATTGAAGGAAACTATCGACTAGAAGGCAGAACATTGTCATGTATAGATTATATCTTTCTGTTATTAGTTGATAGGTAGCATTATAAATACTCTCTCAATATCATTGTAAAGAGTGTGAGGCGTGAGACGAAATTGTGTGTTCGTGTGCGTAGCTCTGTATAAGGTTTGTATTCGAGAAGTTCGAAACAAACAGAGAGATATTTGTATTGTCAGCAGCTGCTAAAGGTATTGTACACCTTTGGTAGAGTTTGTATTTGATCTTATTAATACAAACAAGAGTTTGATTCATTCGTTTATTCTTGTTTTTATAATCAAGTAAAAATCAGACAGGATTATATAACTTGTATTCAACCCCCCCTTCTACAAGTTATTCGAGTTAACAATTGGTATCAGAGCAGGTTGATTTCGAATAATCATAAAGATCTGCAATCATGTCTGGTTACAAGGATGGGTATACTAAGATTCCTATGCTCAAGAGAAACGAATATACTCTATGGGAAGTAAAGATGTTGCATCATCTGGAAGCAACAGATCCTGATTATCTTGACAGAATCAGAGATGGACCTTTTGTTCCAACAAAGGTCGTTGGACAAGCAACTGTTGATGGTAAGGTTGTTCCAGAACATACAGCAGAGAAGCCAAAATCTGAATGGTCAGATAAGGACAAGGAGAGTGTTCTTAAAGATGCTAAAGTGAGAAACATATTATTCAATAGTCTTGATTCTGTTCTCACTAATTATGTTCTCTCTTGTAAAACTGCTAAGGATATATGGGACAATCTTAAGGTTCACTGTGAAGGAACTAAGCCTGTCAGGAAGAATATGAGGACATTACTTATACAACAGTATGAGTACTTTGAATCCAAGGCTGGTGAGTCACTTACTGATACCTTTGATAGGTTTACAAAACTCATCAATGAGATGGCCATTCATGGTAAATATTATGACTTGGAGGACATGAATACAAAGTTCATGAAAGCTTTGCCTGATTTCTACAATGAGAAGATATCTGCGATTGAGGAAGCTAATGATCTGGATGAGATTTCATTAGAGGCAGTCTATGGAAAATTGAGAGCTTATCAACTTGACAAGCAGCAGAAGAAGAGCAGGAGTGAAGGAAAGATGAAGACTATTGCACTTACTGCTCAATCTGAAGTAAAGAAGCTTTCTGAAGAACAGCATGAAGAGATTGCTGTAAAGAATTCGAGGAAGAAGAAAAGCAAAGAAAGTTCTGAGTCAGAGACTACTGATATGGACTCTGACAACAATGATTCTGAATCTGAGATGCAAGAACTCTTTGCTATGTTTGCTAAGGCCTTCAAGAAAGGCAGATTCAACAGGAGAAGATTTAGCAAAGGACCTTTTCAAAAGAAGGAGGAGAAGAAGAGTGACAAGAGCAAAAGTACAATTGTCAAGCTTGATAAGGCCAAGATCAAGTGCTTTAACTGCAGCGAGCTTGGACACTTTGCTAGTGAGTGTAAGAAGCCTAGGAATTCAGGAAAGGGTAATGCACTTATGGTCACACAGAAGGATTGGGCTGATTCCAGTGACTCTGAAGATGAATTGGATTATGACAACATTGCATTGATGGCCAATAGTTCAGACAAACCTGGATCTCCAAAGAAAACTTCTCCATCCTCTGATAAGGTATCACTTCACTCTCTTGATTCATTTGATAGCTTAAATTCTGATGAAATTAGATCTATCCATGCTGAGTTTAAGAATCTTATGACTAATTTTAGAATTCTTACTTGTGAAAGAGATGAACTTAAGGTTAAGAATGATAAATTAGTTGATAGAAATAATTTTCTTGAATCTGAATTAATTCAAATGGAAGAATACAAGTTGAGTTCTGATAAAGCTAAGCATGATTATAGTGTAATTCTTGAGGCTTATGACTATGTCAGAAAAGAACTAGAAGAAGAGAGAGATGTGATTAAGACCATTAACAATTCCAGTAAGAAGACAATAGAAATCTTTGAGAGTGGAATTCGTGGTAAGGTTAATGGTTTAGGTTTTGATAAGGCTAGACAAGAAGAAAAAGTAGCTATTGTCAATAATGATAGTAAGGTAGAAGCTAACACATCTAAATCTGAAGGTAAGAAAATTGTTTCTGAACCTAATCATGTTAAATTTGTTGATTCAAAAGGTACCCCTGTTGTACACAAGAGAATTAACAATAGTTATTCAGATGAGAAAGTGTTAGAGAAACCTAAGAATGTAAACATAGGGTTTCTGTCTAAGTCTCAGTTGAAACAGAGATTAGATGGTCTTTCAGAGTCTAGCAAGATCAAGAGAAATAGGAATGGAAAAGAAGGTATTAACAAAGAGAATAATTACAAGAATGTACCTGATGCACCTAGGAAAAAATGCTATAAGTGTGGAAATCATAATCATTTGGCCCTAGACTGCAATCAAAAACCTTCTTGGAAAACTGAGTCCAGATTCCCCAAGACTCAGAAAATTCAATACCAACCACAAAAAGCTTGTTATCATTGTGGTAGTTTACTTCATTCCATTTACATGTGTAGAGAATATCATGAACTGTATTATGACTATTATTCCTTGAAATCTGAAACTCCTAGTCACAAACAGTTTGTGAGATCAGAGTCTAAAGTTGACTCTGCAACAGGTAAAATAAAGGCAAAATCTTCAAAATCTGTTGTCTCTAAATCTAGTAAGAAAGGATCCAATCAAAGTTGGGTCCTAAAAAATTCTAACTAGTTACTTTTTGTTTGCAGGGCACAGGAAAGAAGCATTCAATTATTTTGGACAGTGGATGCTCTGGACACATGACTGGAAAGAAGTCCCTGCTTACAAAGTTTGAGAGGAAAGCTGGCCCAGTAATATCTTTTGGAGATGGCAACAAAGGAGAAACTCTGGGATATGGCTCAATTATTTTGGGGAATGTCATCATAGAAAATGTAGCACTGGTTGAAGGCTTGAAACATACTCTTTTAAGCATAAGTCAACTGGGTGATAAAGGTTACAAATCAATCTTTGACAGAGAAGGATGCAAAGTCTTGAATATGCAGAATGGAGACATTGTTCTAACTGGTCAAAGGCATGGTAACATATATGAAGCCAGCTTAAGTGATACATCTAAAGGAATTGTTAGATGTCTCTACAGCAAAGCAACAAATGATGAAAGCTGGAATTGGCACAAGAAGCTCTCACATCTTAATTTCAAGAAGCTTAATCAACTTGTTAAATACAATTTGGTGAGAGGCCTACCTCAGGCGAATTTTGTGCAAGATGGACTTTGTGATGCATGTCAGTTTGGAAAGCAAAGAAGAACCACTTTCAAGAGCAAGACTGAAAATTCAATTACTGAACCATTTCACATGCTACATCTTGATCTGTTTGGTCCAGTAAACATTATGTCTATCAGCAAGAAAAGATATGCTCTAGTTATGGTGGATGATTTCACAAGGTTTACATGGGTTTTCTTTCTACACAAGAAGGATGAAGCTCCTCAGCAAATCATTGAACTCATCAAGAATATTCATAATAACTCTGAGTACAAAGTCAAAGTACTTAGGAGTGACAATGGTACAGAATTCAAGAATTCTACAATGGAGGGGTTTTGTGCAGACAATGGAATTACTCAACAGTTTTCTGCACCTGGTACACCTCAACAAAATGGTGTAGTGGAAAGAAAGAACAGGACTCTCATAGAGGCAGCAAGAACCATGCTTGCAGATGCAAAACTTCCAACCTACTTTTGGGCAGAAGCTATTAACACTGCATGTTTCACTCAGAACTGTACCTTGGTAAATAGTCATGGAAAGACTCCCTATGAGATGATCAAAGGAAAGAAACCAAGTGTGAAATATTTTCACATCTTTGGATGTAAATGCTATGTCCTAAAAGTTCATCCAGAACAACTTGGAAAATTTGAAGCCAAATCGGATGAAGCAATTTTTCTAGGATATTCAGCATCTAAGGCCTTCAAAGTTTATAATCTCAGAACTCACATTGTTATGGAATCAATTCATGTTGCATTTGATGATAAGAAATTTGGAATTTTGCAAACTGATGAAAGCCATGACAAATTGGAATTTGAAAATCTGAAGATTTCTGAGATACTCTCAAGTGATGATGAAGGTTCTCCAGAAGGAATGTTTATTGCTTCTCAAAGGAATGCTACTGTTGAGGGGGAGCAAATCAATCAGAGAGAACATAGTGATCATCAGGAGCAGACTAGTCTTTCAGAGTCTATTCCATCAGGAATTGATGTTTCAGAGTCTACTCCATCAGGAACTGACCTTTCAGAGTCTACTGAGGAAAGATCAGTAACTAGCAGCAATATGGAATCTACTGATTCTATTGATCAAAGGAGAGTTTTTGAAGGTAGAGAGAATTCTTCTACAAAAGATACCACTAACTTAGGGGGAGAGACTAGCAGAGTTAATCTACCACCTGTTAGAAAATGGACAAAGGATCATACTAAAGATTTGATAATTGGTGATCCAAATAGTGGTGTTCGAACTAGAAGATCAATTCAAAATGAATGCTTGTATAGTTGCTTTCTCTCAAAGAATGAACCTAAGAAGGTTGAAGAAGCCTTACAGGATCCTGATTGGGTAATTGCAATGCAGGAGGAGTTAAATGAGTTTGAGAGAAACAAAGTTTGGAAACTGGTACCAAGACCTAAAGGTAGATCTATTGTTGGTGCAAGATGGGTTTTCAGAAACAAGCTAGATGAATCTGGTATGATTGTAAGAAACAAAGCAAGACTGGTGGCCAAGGGATATTCTCAGGAAGAAGGCATTGATTATGATGAGACCTTTGCACCTGTAGCAAGATTGGAAGCAATCAGAATGTTTCTTGCATTTGCAGCTCATTCAAAATTCAAGGTATACCAGATGGATGTTAAGAGTGCTTTTCTAAATGGCAAACTTGATGAAGAAGTATATGTAGAACAGCCACCTGGATTTGTTGATCCAAAGTTTCCAAATCATGTCTACAAACTTGACAAGGCACTCTATGGACTAAAGCAGGCACCAAGAGCATGGTATGAGACTTTGTCTAAATTTCTTCTTGAAAATGGCTTCACAAGAGGTACAATTGACAAAACTCTATTCTTTAGAAAGATAAAAGGTGAATTGCTTTTAGTTCAAGTTTATGTTGATGATATTATTTTTGGTTCTACTAATGAGAAGTTATGTGCTAAGTTTAGCAAGCTTATGCAGTCTAAGTATCAGATGAGCATGATGGGTGAACTAAATTATTTCTTAGGCTTGCAGGTCAAACAGACTGAGACTGGTATTTTCATTAATCAGTCAAAGTATATCAAAGATCTTTTAAGAAGGTTTGATTTTCAAGACTGTGCAGTTGCAAAAACACCCATGGCAACAGCCACTAAACTAGACTCTGATCCTAAGGGGAAGAGTGTGGATAATACTAGTTATAGAGGCATGATAGGCTCTTTGTTATATCTAACTGCAAGTAGGCCAGATATAATGTTTTCTACCTGTTTATGTGCTAGATTCCAAGGTGATCCTAAGGAATCTCATTTAATTGCTGTGAAGAGAATTTTTAGATATCTCAAAGGAACTCCAAATCTTGGTTTGTGGTATCCTAGAGAATCTGATTTCTTTCTAATTGGCTATTCAGACTCTGATTATGCAGGGTGTAAAATAGACAGGAAAAGCACTACAGGTACATGTCAATTCTTGGGAAATAGATTGATTTCTTGGGCAAGCAAGAAGCAACAATCTGTTTCAACCTCAACTGCAGAAGCTGAGTACATAGCAGCAGGCAGTTGTTGTGCACAGCTCCTTTGGATAAGAAATCAGTTGATGGATTATGGTATGACACTTAGTAATATTCCTATGTTTTGTGATAATACTAGTGCTATTAAAATTGCAGAAAATCCAGTTCAACATTCAAGGACTAAGCACATTGATGTCAGGTATCATTTTATTAGAGAACATATTGAGAATGGTACTGTGGAACTTCATTTTGTTCCTACTGACAAACAGCTTGCAGATATTCTAACTAAACCACTTGATGAGACTACATTCAGTAGACTAGTAAGTGAGTTAGGAATGTTAAATTTTTAGATCTTTAACATCTGCAAAAGTAGCAAGGTATGTTGTTCTTAGCTTATAGACTTGATATTCTTGTCAGGATCTATATTTGATTGTTAAATGTTTTAGCTATAACACTTTGCCTTGATAAATTTCAGTATGATAGACTTGTTAATAATCATCAGAATTAGATTTGTTATCAGGATGCTGACGTCATCAGTATTGTGTCAGTATCAGGATTATGAAAATTGTTTCAGATCCTGACGTTTACTTTGTGTAGTAATCTGATTCTGTGATGTGTTAAGTCTATGCTAGCAAGTTTTGATATTTGCATACTGATAATTTGTACATCATTCAGAAATCAAAAGACAAGCAGATAACAAGAAATTGTATTTTCATTAATAAAAATCATTACATGGAAATGAAATACAACATCTTTTTGTCTAAATTTCTATTCTATACTTGTCTATTGATATGAACTCTGAGGTACAGGACAAGGAGCATCTCAAGAAATCCATCAGGGGATGAAAGCCTCGTTTGCTCTTGGATTCCTTGTCTGGGCGACTTGAATGAGAGCAGCTAACTTAAATGAATAGCATCTCCATCAAGATCAACCTCAGACTCTCGGCCAAATTCTTCATCCTCAAGTTTTGAGGAGGTTAGGGGAAGATTGTATCCAACAGATGGATGTTCTAGGAGAAACTTCTGGATATTATCGAAAACCAATCCATTCATGATTAGTTCGATGAGAAGAGTCGTTTGTTCAAAGAGATGATCAAGAACAGGATATTCATCGATCAAAAATCTGGAAAATGGGTTTGAAGGGATTTTTGGGTTGAGAAGCATTGTTGAGAAGAAAAGAAATTGAAAGGTTATGGAGAATGGCATAAGGCGTTTGGTTCTTTTAAAGAAAGACGTGAGAAGCTGAGCAGTCACTTGGAAGTCTTAATGAAGTCAAATGCTAATTATTGCATGAGACTGTATTTCTTGTTTCAAGAAATATTGAAAATATCTAACCAATTGATTTTCTGTTCAGATTAATTGTTTATTTTCTTTTTCAGATAAAAGAAAAATGCCACGTGAAAAACTCCATATTAAGTCGCTGATAATATTGGTCAGGATTTCATGTGTGACCATCAGGATTTGAAAATTATGAGAGGTCATCAGGAAAAGGAAGCTGATCAGTATTGCTTATTTATACCCTGATTTATTTCATGAAAATCAATTTTGGATTTTATTTTCCAAAAATCGTGGGTAACCGCATTTTTCAGGGACTGACACCTGTCAATCTACGTGTCAACGTGGGATAGTGGTCTGAAAGATTTGTAAAATATATTTGTTTTGAAACTCTAATCGTGTAATTGCTTTCTCTAATCTTACATTCTCTAAAGCAAAAATCACTCTTGAGTTTTCAAAATCACTAATCCACTTCAAGAATTTTTCGAGTTTCTTTTCAGATCAAGAATGGCAGCTCAGAGAAGATTACCTAAATCAGTAGCCTTCAAGTTTGGTGACTTTGATTTTATGACAAACAATCATGTTGCAGCTATCACCAACAAGGAAGGAGTGTCATCTGATTTTCATCCAATCATGGACTTTCTGGTGTATGGACCATTAAGTTATGCATTGACAGCATCTCCACAGATTAATCAAGTAGCTGTTTCACAAGCTTGGGAGAATGCTAAGGTAATTGATTCTACTCAGAGTCAATCAGGTAAGATTGTTCTACATTTAGGACAAGATTTATTTGACATTACTGAATCTGTTGTTAGTTCAGTACTCTGCTTACCTGTTACTGATAGTTATGAGAATGTACCATCTGATGATAATATAAGAACTATGTTGTCTGAATTAGGTTATAGTGGACCTCTAGATAACATGAGCCAGTTGAATAGAACTTTTCTTAGAAAGGAATGGTCTTTTTACTTTGATCAAATTGCTAAATGTTTTACTGGCAAATGTAGTTCTTTTCAACAAATTACTTCTGTTACATCATATATTGCTTATAGTTTGCTTTATGACAGAGTAATTAACATTGGTCATATTATCTTAAGTCAGATGAGTATTAAACTTGGGTCAAGAGATCAAAACAGGAAAATGGTTTATTATCATAGATTTATGCAATTGTTTATTAACCATTTTATTCCTGATGTTGAAGCTAGATTT
The DNA here is from genome assembly GCA_037693485.1 of Kitagawia praeruptora. Classification (NCBI taxonomy): domain Eukaryota; kingdom Viridiplantae; phylum Streptophyta; class Magnoliopsida; order Apiales; family Apiaceae; genus Kitagawia; species Kitagawia praeruptora. The sequence continues at coordinate 2,481,243 of CM075349.1, forward strand.
GGTAGGGAACATTGTGTTTCTTCTTATGAACAGCAAAAGAGAATTTTCTCTGATATTACAAAGAAGGACAATGAAAAGAATCTAGATGAAATACCTGCAATTCATTATCCACATAATTTTCAGGTAATTCTTAACACTCATCTTCCTACTATCTACAATTCTTCTTTCTTTTGTGGTGAAATGGCTCAGGAATCTCAATTGGAGGAGAACCCACCTGTGTCTACCCAAGTAGCCCAAAACATCATAGTCTCTGAAACAATTCAAGAACCAAATTTTGATCCACAGCCTATTGTTTCAAAGAAACCAACCTCTGGTGTTTCTCAAAAGACATCAGTTGTAAGGAAGAGAAGATTTGTTGTGTCAAGTAGTAGTAGTAATTCTATTGAAGATGATGATGATTTAACTCTTGCAGAGAGAGCAGAATTGAAGGCTGCAATTCAACTTTCTTTGTTAGCACAAAGAGATGAAAAACCTAGTCACAGCCAGGCTGTAGTCTCTCAAAAGGCTGTAGTTCTTAAAAAGGGAAAACAGTTACTGGATACTGTCTCTCAAAAGACTGTGTCTATTGAACAAAGATCTCATCCCAAGATCACTTCTGTGTCTACACCTCTTGAGTCTTCTCAGGATAAATCTTTTGCTCACTATATCAGGAGAACAAGGAGAAAGATTCAATTGTCACCTACACACACAGAGTCTAGTCCAACTAATATCATGCAGGTTTCTACAAATCAAGCTACATCTATGTCAGTATTTGACAAGAGAGATCTGGATATTGTTTCTTCATGGGAAACTACATTATCATACAGACTGGCTATGGGACTAATTTCTCTCAAAGTGAAGTTGTCAAGGCCTGTTCTAGACTTTTTGGTTGAAAAAGTACCAAAACTTTTATTTCCAGATGAATATGGACTTCTACATCAAAGACTTGACTTAATGAAGATGTATTTCTATGTATCTGTCAGAAGACAATTAGTCAAGAAATTTGGACTCTCGAAGCATGTTGCACTTCAATCACTTCATGCATATTTATTTGACAAGGATGTAATTATTGAAGATGCTTCAGCTCAAGGTGAACAACTGGAGGAAGTAGATAGAGGGAAGCAGTCAACAGAAGATACTATTGCACCAGTGGTGAATAGTAGGAAAGATCAGATCACAGTCACTGTAACACAAGAACCATCTAGTCAGAGGAAGGATGACTCAGGAGCTGTGATAACTGATGTTGAAAGGTCTTCTGTGATGACTGAGAATGCAAGTGAGATACCCTATGATATGGGAGGAATGACTTTGGTTGATTTTTCTGAAGATCAAACAAATTTTGTTCAGTCAGAGTCTATCCACCTTGAGGGTGTGTCTCAGCAAACAACACTTAAAGACGGTGATATACTAACTATGGTGTCTAATGAAGTATTACTGAAGACATCAGAGTCTAGTAAACAACCTGAAAGTGGTATACTGGAGCCTGTAGTTTCTGAAAGGAAAGAAGATGATTGTATGGGTTCAGAGACTATAGCAGCTCACTCCTTGGAGAAAACCTCAAGCCACATGCCATATGAGAAACCCTCTCTCCATGTGAGTTCAGGTATAAAAACTCCTTCTAAACTCTATTTTTCTGTAGGTCATGAGAGCACTTATCTAAATTTGAGTGATACAGTTGAAAAGATGGACTTAGATCCACAATTTGAGCGGCTGGCTCCTGACCAGGCAAAAGGTGAGGTAGAAAGAGTGTTGACTTTAGAAAGTCAAAGTGAGAATGAGGGTATGGATGATCAACTCCATAGTGAGGGAGAGAAAATTAGGAAACCATCATTTGATTTCTGGGATCAGGTTTTTCCTGAATCTTGGTCTGAAAATTTGGGTATGGATGCTGGTACTTATTCATTCATCAAAATGTATCAGAAGAATGACCTAGCACATCACAATGCAAAGCCAGAAGTTAAAGCTCAGAAGCAAAAGGAGAGGCTTGCAGGAATCATTAACAGAAGAGGTGCCAGGATAAAGCAATCTCTTGATACATATGTACCAGATGAAGATCCTAATGATCCTAGTGTTCCTTTGTATGTACTTCCAATATCAGCTAGAATTGAGACATCAACAGTCTCTGATCACTCTAAGGAGGAGTCAGGATTTGAAGATGTTAGTACACAGAATACTGGTGAAGGAGATGATGATCATGTTTCAGTTCCAGAACAGAAAGATGAAGACGTTGATACTTCTAATCAGGTTTTATTACTTGAATATCATACAACTCAAGCAACTTCTTCTACAAGACTTGAAGATAAAGTTCTTTCTGATTCTGATACTGAAGATACTAGAAGCACTTCCAACATTGAAGTTCATTCTGATGTTTTGAAAGATATTCAGAATTCTCAAATTGCTATTCAAACAAGACTTCAATCACTTGAAGATAACCAAGTCACAATTATGGAAAATCAAGCAGTTCTTATGAATCTCATTTGTTCTGTTTCTGAATCTCTTGGAATTAATGTTGCTGATGTCAAAAAGGGGGAGATAAAGATAAAGACAATTCAAAGACAACAACAACACTACCAGACTGAAGGAGATAAAGATAAATCTAAGGCTGGGGGAGATAAAGATCAGACAAAGGGTAGTAAAAAGAAGAACCAGGAGTGACAGTGGTGAATCTCAGCTAGGAAGTGGTAAAGGAAGAGCAGCATTAATAGTTAAAATTCTTCTTCTAAGTACTAGATAAACGTCTACATCTGTGAAGGAGGTACTTAACTTCATAATTCTACATTCATAAATTATATTCTGGTTGTATTGTTATATGTTTTGACATCCACAACTTAGATTTATGCTTCAGATTGTAAAGCATAAATAGGGGGAGATTGTTAGGAATAATTCATAAGTTGTGATGTTAAGAATAGAATTTACACATTATACTTCTTGTAATCCTGATCTTATAAAGGATTTAGCACTGTATATAGGTTTTATGTGTAAAACAGTTATCTGTATAGTTTAATCAGGAATGAACAGTGTATCGGAGACTACATGTCAGGAACAGAGAGCAAATTCTGATGACGTGTCCAATACTGATGGTTGATCAGATACTGATGCAGTGTGCAGATCCTGATATCAGTCATGCTACTGATGATGTCATTATGGATGCTACAGAAACTGGCAAGTGCTATAAAACAGGATCGTTGTTTGAAGAACAAGCAAGAAGATATTATGAAGGAAAGAGTTTTCTATTGAAGGAAACTATCGACTAGAAGGCAGAACATTGTCATGTATAGATTATATCTTTCTGTTATTAGTTGATAGGTAGCATTATAAATACTCTCTCAATATCATTGTAAAGAGTGTGAGGCGTGAGACGAAATTGTGAGTTCGTGTGCGTAGCTCTGTATAAGGTTTGTATTCGAGAAGTTCGAAACAAACAGAGAGATATTTGTATTGTCAGCAGCTGCTAAAGGTATTGTACACCTTTGGTAGAGTTTGTATTTGATCTTATTAATACAAACAAGAGTTTGATTCATTCGTTTATTCTTGTTTTTATAATCAAGTAAAAATCAGACAGGATTATATAACTTGTATTCAACCCCCCCTTCTACAAGTTATTCGAGTTAACACGGCACCCTCCTACGAACGTGGCCGAACCATCTCAACCTCCCTTCCCTAACTTTCGTAGAAAGAGGCGCCACCTCCAACTCGCTCCTGAAAACCGCATTAGGGATTCTTTCCAACTTCGTTTGGCCACAGGACCACCGCAGCATCCTCATTTCCGCTGCGTCCAACTTGCCCTCGAGGGCTTTCTTCGCCGCCCAACACTCCGAACCATATAGCATCGCAGGACGGATTGCCGCTCTATAGAACTTCCCTTTCAACTTTAACGGGACTTTCTTGTCACACATCACCCCTGACGCTGCCATCCACCTTAGCCACCCCGCCTTGATACGATGCGTGACATCTTCCTCAATCTCGCCTTCCTTCTGGATAATCGAACCCAAATACTTGAACTTATCCGCACGCGGGACGATATGCTCCTCAATCCTAACCTCCACCCCTTCCTCGTTGGCCTCACCACTGAAGTTACACTAGAGATATTTGGTTTTAGACCTGCTCACACGCAAGCCTTGGGGTTCCAAAGTGGATCTCCATAACTCCAACTTCTCGTTCACCTCCCCCCTCGATTCCGCCACTAGCACGATATCATCGGCGAAGAGCATGCACCACGGGACGTCGTCTTGAATCCCTCGCGACATGACATCTAAGATAAGGGTGAAAAGAAGAGGACTAAGAGCCGACCCTTGATGCAGCCCAGTTTCAACGGGGAAGTAACGAGCGTCTCCAACTGGGGTACGGACGCAGGACCTAGCTTGCGAGTACATGTCTTGAATCGCCCTGACGTACGCTAAAGACACTCTCCTCTCCTCAAGGCTCTTCCAAATAGCTTCATGAGGGATGCTATCATACGCCTTCTCAAGATCAATGAACACCATATGAAGGTCTTTGCGACGCTCTCTGAACTTCTCCATAAGGCGTCGGACGAGATGAATGACCTTGGGTTTATTATAGAATAGTTTAAATATAAAAGATTTCTTAGCGTTTGATCTAACGATTTTTATTTATTTACTAAAACTCTAATTTTAATTATTCGTTGTACCTGTTTGCTTACCATTGAACGTACAATTTTTTGTATATATTTTAAGAATGATTAGGAGATATTGTGTGATATTTTTGGATCTATATTAATGATTGTAAGAATATATTTTAAATTGAAAGGTAACGATGTAACGAGTTTTAATTAGAAAATATATATTAACGATTAAAAGATATATTACAATCGGTGTTTTTAGGTGTTTATTATAGGTCATATCTTTTAATTAATCGTTAACATGTTTTAATTAAATTGAAAAGACAATCGATTAGTTGCTATTAATAATACTATTTTATTATTTATTAATTAATGTAAATGATCGAAAACCAGAAATCAAAACCCTCAATATATCGACTTTAATATAATAGTATAAATTTTTAAAAAAATTAAAATACAACTAAGTAAAAAAACTGCATTACACACGCCATAAACACATTTTTAAAAAATTGTGTATTTAACAACAATGATAGTTAAAATTTATTATTTGGTAATTGATAAGGTAAACTGAAAATATTGAGGATAAGAAAGAAATCATGTTAAATCCTAGAGAATATTTAAAAAATAACTAATCAACATAAGTGCAAGTATATAAAGATAATTAAGAACAAGTATATAAGTGCAAGAAACAAACTATAAATGATAAGAATATGAGCAAATAAGGCCGGTCAATTTAGTTTATTCATACCCATGTATATCACTTGGAAATAATAATGAAAACCATGATAAACACTGTTCAAACTAAGCCAATCTTTTATCAAAACAAGGTAGCCTCTAATATACTCTTAGAGCTTGTTTAAAGTGTTTAAAAACACTACAAAAACGAGCTTTAAGAAATGCTACTATGATCGAAAGTTTTTCAAGTGAATACTTTTGTTTTACATCTTTAAAGCCTTCAAGTAATAAAAATTCGCCATAGCAAGGGCTAATATTTTATGAACATATGGACATTCAAAGATGGCACAAAGTAAGGATTATAGGCAAGAAAATCAGCCTCCAAAACCGAACCTAAAAACGTGTAAAAGATGGGTTTTAAGGCTAAGCGCACTACTTGATTTATTTGGTCATTAATAGGGCTGTAAACCAACCGAGCCGAGCCGAGTTTTGACCGAACCGAGCCAAGATTTATTTTTTCCCTAACAAACCGAATCGAGCTGAGCTTTCTTATCGAACAGACAATGTGTTTGAGCTCGGGTTTGTTAGTGAACCGAGCCGCACTTGAGCTTCTATCAAACCAAAACGAAACGAACCGAAACTAGCCACTATCGAACATCTCGGGAAAAAATTAACAAGGCAAATTTATAAAATATTTAAACAACAAAAGGCTTCCACTAGGCCCAAGTAAGTATAACCCGGCCCAAACACAAATCAAATACCCAATAACTTCTTAAAGCTAGCCGCAATATTACTAATATTATCTTATCAGTAGTATCTAGAAAATATAAAAATTTGCAATTATTTCGAGTTTTAACGAGACGAGCTCGAGCCGAATGATCTCGAGTCGAGCTCGAGCCGCACAAGTAAATAGCTCGGCTCAAGCTAGTTTGCTTAATGAAAACTTTTTGTGTTCGAGTTCGAGCTTGTTCGCGAACAGTTGATGCATGGTTATAATGTAGATATTTTGATTCATATTAATCCTCATTAGCCTTGTTTTATGATGCTTTGGTCCTATATAAATAATGTTAATTATTATCTAACTTATATGGATGCTAAGTGGGTATTTTCTATGTTTGTAGGAGATTCCAAAGGAGCAAGGTGTTGGGGACAAGAAAGCATGCTGAAAGGAGACAAAACGTAGAGAAAATGGGTCCTGAGCTTAAGCTCAGGGGCCCTGAACAGATCATAATTTTTAGTTTTTGGAGTCATGGGCCCTGAGCCTCGCACTCAGGGGCCTTGAGGGAAGCTGCAGCAAGCTCATGGGGCATGAACATCGCATTCAGGGGCCTTGAGCTGGACGAAAATAGATTTAATTATCCAATTTTAATTTGTTTTTGTTGTAAGACTTTTAAAAAACCCATCCAAGTATATAAAAAGATTAGTACGAGGGTTTCAAGTGAAGAAGAGAAGGGAGAGAGAAAAACACTTTTGAGAGAGGATTTGAGAGTAAGGATTGAAGGGATTCCGTCCAAGCTTTAAGAGACTTCATCAAGTTGTATCTTCTTTACTCTTAACTCTTGTAACAATGATTTTGCCCATTAATATATATTCGTTTTCTTTATCTGGTATCCAAGAATTAGGTAGTATTCGTTGGTTATATATGTTTGTTTGATTATGTGTGAATTCTCTACTTTTCTAATCTATCATTGACGGCGTAACCCAATTAAGGGAGTAGCTAACCTTTAATTGTATCTTTAGGAATTGTGATGAATTGGGAGAGGATTCACAATTCTTGTTCATGATTTGGTAGACATAGTTTGATTATTAAATCGGGAGATTAATAAGAGGTCTATGAAACTTATAATTCTTGGGTCTTAATAGTTTATAATTGTATTTCAATTGATCATTAGAGTGACTTTTGAGGTATAGTTGTAGGCACTATCTTGTATCTTGGGAGAGAACATTATAAAATTTAGAAGAATTGTTTTTAGCAAAGTACGAGAAATTTATATTGCATTACATCAATATCATTGAACCAATTGAAGAACCCTAGTTCTCGGGTTGTTTTTCCTCATTGATAAAACTCAGTTTTACTTGCTTATAATTAGTTTACTTTAGTTAACAACAAACCACCATAATACTTCACCACACTTCTAGATTGTAAGAGATAAAAGACTTGAAATTGTTATTGATATCAGTCCTTCCCTGTGAACGAACTTTCTAAAAATACACTTCAACAAATTGGCGCCGCTGCTGGGTAAGGCAGCAATATTGATATTGAGTTAATTGTTTCTTGTAGTTTGGATTTTATCTTTATACATATTTTTTTCCCTTCTTTTGTCCTTTTTTTGGCGTGTCTACAGGTTTCTTTGAGGAACCTAGAGCAAGCTTTTGAGGTAGAGAGATGACATTGATAACAACTATGGTTGGAATAACGCTCAGATTTTCTATAGCAATCAGGAACAATATCAAGACTTCAATCATTTCCAACAATTCAATGCTTATGAGGATTTTAATCCATATTGCTCCATACCCACCTAGCACTGATTTTTCATGTACCTTTGAAAATCAATATCATGATCCTTATCCATACATGTACAATGATGTTGATTCGAGTTTAATTCATTCTAATCTTTTTTTTTATTTCTTTGGGACTTTTTAAACACTTTGATGACCCAACTTTTGAGATTGTTAGTAAGAATGATATTCTATGTGAACCAGAATCAATAGGATGCTAAATTGGGAGATTAATAAGAGGAATATGAAACTTATAATTCTTGGGTCTTAATAGTTTATTATTGTATTTCAATTGATCATGGGAGTGACTTTATTTGAGGTATAGTTGTAGGCACTATCTTGTATCTTGGGAGAGAACATTATAAAATTTAGAAGAATTGTTTTTAGCAAAGTACGAGAAATTTATATCGCATTACATCAATATCATTGAACCAATTGAAGAATCCTAGTTCTCGGGTTGTTTCTCCTCATCGATAAAACTTAGTTTTACTTGCTTATAATTAGTTTACTTTAGTTAACAACAAACCACCATAATACTTCACCACACTTTTAGATTGTAAGAGGTAAAAGATTTGAAATTGGTATTGATATCAGTCCTTCCCTGTGAACGAACTTTCTAAAAATACACTTCAACAAATTGATCTAGAAGTGTGGACGAATTTTCTTTAAAAAAAATGTACAAAGATAAAATCCAAACTATAAGAAACAATTATCTCAATATCAATATTGTTGCCTTCCCCGGTAGCGGTGTCAATTTGTTTAAAATATTTATATATATTATTATTGTTTAAAATTACAATTCATTTCATAGATTCAAAGTTTTTATAGTAAAATTTAAATTTAATTATAATGATTTAATTCAATTTTTTAGCATAAATAAATATTAATTCAAAATTTTTTTTGGAATATGTACTTGAATTTAAAATATATACTATATATTCTGATTTAGCAAATTAATTTTATTGAAAAATTTGTTAGAGAATTTATAAAATTTATTTTTTTAAAAAATTATTAAAATCCCCGATTCTTTGTTCGGGGCGGGGATCGAGGAGCAAAATATTTCCCGTTCGGGGATCGGGGCGGGTTCGGGGGTGGGGATTGCACTCCCCGACCCCTAAGTGACCGGATGCCCATCCCCATCAAGAAGACAGCTGGCACAACTTGTTTGTTTTTGGCATTAACATTCACTTTTAGGGAGATTAATTATAGCCTATCTCTCTTTCTTCAACCACGGCAATCTAGCGGATATTTGAACCATAGAGTGGACTATAACCAAACTCAAAAGCTAGCCAAAAACAAAGGAGTTAATGAAGAAACCAAGCATAGAGTGGACTATAACCAAACTCAAAAGCTAGCCAAAAACAAAGGAGTTAATGAAGAAATCAAGCAAGTCTACACCTCTTCCTTCTAACGGGATGTTTTAACCGTTTTCTCAAATTTAGCTATGAATTATCACTCTTTATTTAACCGGCCATAAAGGCATATTATAAAATCATGGAGTGAAATGTAATTTCGCTCTCGGCGTTCACTCGGAGGGAAACATATGTATGAAAATGCATATTGGGATGTATCCTATTAAATTGTTATAATTTATATTTCGACGTTTGAAACTTTTGATTATTGTTTTCTAGTCAATTCATTGAAACAAAATAATAGGAGAGTAATTACAATGTCACAAAATAGAATTTTTTAAAATAAAAAATAGATAACATAATATAAAAAATAAAATGCTCCAAAATAAGCATTATCTTGCAATAATAATTATTTTCACATTACATTCAATATATATATATATATATATATATATATATATATAAATTTATATTTTTGAAATAATTAATCATGCATATTATCAATGTTAAATATATCTATATAATCCTAATTCCTGAACACAAAGAATTTGGAAAAAGACATTTTCTATCCTTTCCAATTTTAAATTTAAACTATCCCATGCCCTTTTTAGTAAATCTACTTGAAACCCGGATCGCTCCATTTACAAACGGGTAAGATCCACCACTCACATTCACTCACAAAATCAATACAAAATATATTGACCCGGATTAAAATGGGTAATACCCATGCTCAGTAGTTTTAATTTTCAAGCGGTTCATTGGCTCAGTAGTTTTAATTATCCCACAAATCATGGCAACAGTTACGTTACCCACTTTTGTAATCATCATCTAATTTCAAAACATTCAGATTCCTCCAGCGATCTCATCTTTTCTCTTTTCTCTTTCCTTTATGAATTAAGATTCAGATTATGCAATCACAACCAAAAATGGCAAATTTGAATTAGTCAATCGGAGATTCCTCCGACGATCTCATCTTCAAGTTGTTATTAACTCTCCCTCTCAATCTGTAACCTTTTTATTTTTTATTTCGATTGATTACATATTTGTTTATATAGATTACATATAGATATTGATATGTTTTTTTTGTGTTGATTCTATCCTTTTAAATTGAATATTGATTATTAACATGAGAATTAATATTGATTATCATTTAATTGTGTTGAAATTTGAATTTGAAAAAACGTGTATCTCTTCTTCCTGTATTAGCTATGGTGTTTTTATGTTTTATCTCAGTTGATGTTTTGATTATTTTCTTTGTGTGCAAGAAGCGGAACTTGAGAAAAGGGGAAGTAGGAGATTCTCCCCCAATTTTACAACATTTGGTCATATTCGAACATCTCTTTTAAGGTATACACATACGATTTTTGGTATATGCGCACTATTAGTTTGCTTTATTAGTATATGCTCACTTTTTTTAAAGATTACTAATGTGTTTAAAACTTTTTTTTCATTTTTAACTCTGAGTAAAATTGAACATGGGCCTTTTGTTGCGGTTCAGTTTGGTGATGTTCAGACTGTGAGGTTTTTGTTGGAGAAAGATCCGGGTCGGCTTCATCATACTACTGTTTATGATCGCCATTCTCCTCTTCATATTGATGCTGCTAACGGCCACATCCAGGTGGGCTTTCTCTTATAATTCTTGATGGGCCTTTTATGTTTTTGGTCGGGGTTTTGATTAGTGAAAAATGGGCTGTGTTTTCAGATTTTTTCCATGCTTTTGGATAGTGGTGTTAATCCTGATTTGGTGAATCGACACAAGCAGGTTAGATATTTAATTCTTGCTTCTTCTTTTTTCTATTCTAAGTACTTTATTGACAAAGTTGCAATCTTTTTGGTTTAATTGCAAGAATTAAAATGAATGTTGGATGTTTGATCTTTGATGTTTGTTTAGACTTCACTAATGTTGGTTGCTTTTCTACATTTCTTTATATGATTTATGAAATAATCAAAAATGAAATAATGTGTGATACATGGAAAACAATTTTTTTTTTCTTTAATTAGATTTTGAAGTTTGATTCTCTTAATGGGAGAACCTGCTTGCACTACGCTGCTTATTATGGTCATTCCGACTACCTTCAAACCATTCTATCCGTTGCCTGGACCTCTCATGTTGTTTTCTCTTGGTGTGGCTATTTAATTATTTTGGATTTGAAGATTAACTTTTTTTTTTGGGTTGTATTATTTTATTTGAATTGAATTTATTGTAGGGGATTTGCTCGGTTTGTGAATATTAGAGATGGCAAGGGAGCAACCCCTTTGCACTTGGCAGCATGTCAAAAGCATCCTGATTGTGTTTATACATTATTAGATAATGGAACCTTGGTTTGTGCCTCCACAGGTGGATATAGGCAAGTACTTACTGATCTTCTTGATTAGGTTCCCTTTCTTGGGTACATTACACATTTGAATTTTTGAATTATTGTTTATTAGCTTCCCTGGTAGCACTCCACTTCATTTAGCAGCAAGAGGGGGTTCTGTGGATTGCATACGAGAACTTTTAGCTTGGTGCGCAGATAGGCATCAAAGAGATTCATCAGGGTATTGCTTTACTTTCTTTTTCAACTTTGTTTGTTTGATATTTCCAATCATTTTTTAATTTCCATATTGAACTTTTACTTTTTGCAAATATGTTACTCGGGTCATGAAACAAGAAGATACACTTGCTGCATTAAAGTTTTCACTTAGTAGTGTTGCTAAGCAGTGAATTTATTCTCATGTTAACCAATAGGCTTGATCTGATCCTGTATCTGAAGAAGTGACCTTTGATTCCTAATTGGATGCTAAGCTACCATACTTTTTTCTTTTGCCTTATAGAATTGTGTAATAGTGTTTGATTTTTTTAGTTAGGTGTGCTAATAAATAATGAATCATCTTGCATTCCTTTTTCGACAGAAGAATACCGTATACAGTTGCATTAAAGTACAAGCATGGAGCATGTGCTGCCTTGCTGAATCCCTCTTCTGCTGAGCCTCTGGTCTGGCCATCACCTTTAAAATTCATTAGTGGGCTTAATCAAGAGGCTAAGGCTTTATTAGAACAAGCCTTAATAGAGGCTAATAGGGAGAGGGAAAGAAACATTTTAAAGGACACATCATATTCTGTTCCATCACCATCTCATTCTGATGCGGAGATTGACGATAATATGTCGGGGGTAATAAATCTTTTAGGATTTATAAAGTATTATCTTAATGTGATAGAATCTTTAGTAAAACATAGATTTTATAGTACAGTGCGAGCTCATATAACATTGGTTTATTTCATGATACTGATATGAATAAATATGAGTATTGTACAAGGTAATATTTTTGTTTATGCTCATTTTCTAATTCTTTGTTGTTCGGATCATATTTTATACTTTTAATATCGTTAGTATATGTTTCTAATAATTAATTGTTATTGACTCTTAAATTATTTGCTCTCATTTTTTAGCAAATGTGATGAACCATTGTAGATCCATTGTAAATCCAAGCTATAGAAGATATTTATAGTGAATATATTTAATGTAAATCTATTGTAAATCCATTGTATTAAGTTAAGCTTGATTTTCTTACCCGATTTTGTTTAATTTGTATGGTTGACCAATTTATCAACAAATTACACTATTATTGAACCCCGAAATAAAAATGCTAAGCTGAGGTAGAGGTCTGACTCTGTTGTTATTAGACCTCACAATCGTGATGTTTTTTCTGTACTTTTATGTCATAAATGATGCTAAATGAATAGTGTTGTATCACAGACGTTATAAATACGTGCGTAACCGTGGAAGAGAGGCAGTCCTAGGATTGTCATTACAGAGGACGTGATTGGAGCACGGCGGTTAGCTAAACAGCGACACAGCGCTTACTAGAGGTAACTACATACATTAAGACTGCTCCCACTTATAACTTACATGCTGGCCTGATGCCCAAACCTAGGCAGTAACCAAATTTATGTCCTTACATTTGCAGGAAATTTTTGCCTGCTTCCTTGCTGGCACTAACAGACCACGCAACTGCACTACCAATAAAGTGGAGAGGCGGAGGTAGGCTCTCTGCCTTTTGTCATGAGTCAACGTGTACCTTTACCCACACGAACAGGTCTATTATAGTGCTGTTGCAGCCATGTAATACAGTGATGTTGTGGTCGGGCCAATTCTATAGCTTAAAACTTGAATGAAATCAAGCTGCTCTCTTCACCTCACAAACCATTTAAGCCCTATTCCCTGCAATATTAGGAATATATCGACATGTAAGTTAGTGGTGTTGTAGTTGAGCTAATGTTGCAACTTAGTTCTAAAATGAAAGCAAACAACTCTCTTCGCCTCACCTACCATTTTGATCTATTCCCTACAATATTAGGATTTTATTAATAGCATTACTTTAGAAAATAATCGCATACCTTTTATATTAATTCCAATTGTTCACTTCAGCCTAAGTGTTAAACTCAAAAACATTATCTTTGTTGTACTCTACCCAAAAAAAACCCTGCTGAACTCGCGCTACAGCCATGTGATTTGGAATTGTTCTGTCTCCGTATTGCTAGCATTTGTTTCTATTTATAGAAATGGGCAGGCATGGGGGAATATCTATTCCTTCACAAACCATTTAAACCTATTCCCTACAATATTAGGATTTTAAATTGTATGTGATTTGGTGGTGTTGTGATATGACCAATGCTACAGCTTAGATTTAAAATGAAACCGATTTGCTCTCTGGAATATTCATTCCTTTGGCCTCGATTACCCATTTATCCTGAATCCAATATTATGCATGAATTTTATTCAGATAAAAGTTTCCTCATTTTCATCCCCATCATGTAACTAATATGCACTAAATTTGTTCTACCCCCTTAGGTTTTTTGGGCTAGCATATCTGCACTTGCTGCTATATAGATATGTTTTATACCATGTCAAAGTAGAATGCATGCAATTCTACACCATGAACAAAGCAGACTGCATGTAATTCTACACCAGTTGCCTCCAGTCCTAAATCAGGTTGCTGAATCTGAAGCCGCGTGAGCTCCACCAAACTTCCTCTGATGGTGAATCTCAATTTTTGCTTTCGGAACCTCAAATAGATTCTGGACAATGCCCAACTGAGACAGTTCACAATGATTTAAATAACTCAAATAATGAGCTCCATCAAACTACAGTTGTTACTGAGCCCATGGAATCTGAATATGTGGACTCCGGACTCAAGTCAAGTGAACCCGTCCAAGACAAAGTAGCTGACACAAGTTTTAATCTTAACAAAGCCACTGTTATTGTTGAACCTCAAACTGCGATCCAGAATCAAAAACTGAACCCATGGATATGGTAAAGGAGACGCCAATATCACCAACCAAAAATACTCTCCTGATGAAATGCTGGAGCCAACAGAAAAGGATTTTGCTCTTGCTGAAGCCATTCCACCTTTACAATCTCAATGCTTAGCTGGCAATGTTTCTGGACTACGGAGGCCATATGAAATTGAACATACCAAATAAATGGAATAATGATGTTGAGGCAAAGCTAATAAAATCAATTTTACGACTACCAGAGGGATAAAGGTAAGCTTTAGAATCTCATATGCATTTTTGTGTTTTGGTTTCTATGTTATTTGTTTTTTTTAAAAAAAATTTGATCTGGACAATATCCGGATAGTATGGATGGAGATTTACCCCATGCATTTGAATCTTAGTTATAAATTATCGAATTTTAAATTTTCAACCATTTCTTCATAAATCGCTTCCTATCATTAATTTTGTCTCCTTAATTTATATATTATGTTTTAGGAAGATTTTGTTTTAGTACCCAAACAAAGAGATATTAAAGGTGCTAGCAACTTTAAGTTTGCAAATAACTCTGGAAATAGGCCTAAGGTTGATCAACACATGAAAGCTATGTTTGGAAAGAAGCGCTGCAGGCAGACCATGTTTCTTAATCTTGAAGATGTCAAGCAGGCAGGTTCCATAAAAACTCGAGTCACAATTAAGAAAATTATTGTTTAATGCAGGTTAATTATCATACAATTAAGAAAATAGTTTAATTGAATCTAATGATCCCAAGTCTGAATGTGACAGTGACATGGCTTCTGGAGCAGCTCTAACTCCGGCACAGAGGTTTAATAGTAAGTAAACCTTGCAACTAAGGCTTAGATTTTCACCATTTCACGGTAGCTGAGGCTTATATCTCTGTTTCTACTATTGATCAAAAGCAAAAGCTACCATATTTTAATTTTTGCTGCTAATTATGTTGTTGATAAGCTTTGATGTTATGTTTTTGATGATGATGGTTGCAACATTTTTTTTTTGTTGCCAAGTTGCTCTTCAATAATTGACTATTACTGTACTACATATTAGTTACACTGTTCTAGTGCCTTTTTAAAAACTTTAATTAATATGTAGTCGCAAGTAGATGTAGTTATGAGAAGAAAAAAAGATGCAAGTGAAGACATATTACAATCAATCCAGTTACAACTTGCAACTGCTTCAATCATTTTGACTGATACTAATTGTTGAATTACTAATTTAATAATTTATTGAAGCTTTTTCTGTGCTTCAATCAGTAAACGGACTGTCGTACATCGGCTAATTTGTTTAAACCTTTTGATCTACTTTGTTATGTTACTTAATTTATATTGTTAAGTGTATTTTCATCAACAACATATCACTAGAGATCATCTTGGTTGTAGCTTGGTCACTTCTATTCAAGTCCATCTTAGAGAGTCTGTCAATATGCTAATAAAATTTATGTCCTCAAAGCCCGGGATGGCAGCAACATTTGCAGCTACTTTTTCTGCTGGATCAACATTGTCATACGGTTCCAAAGCAAGTCCACTTTCACAATCAAAGGTCTTTAGTGCAAGATGCAATAACAACCTTAAAAGTTTTAGTGGCCTTAAGGCAGCTATATCTATAGGCTATGACTTACAACATGTTTGGCAACATCAACTTAAAGCAAAAATGAGCTTTAAGTTGTTTTTGGACTGTTTGGCAACCATGACTTTAAGCCGACTTTAAGTTAAAAAACTGCTTTAAGTCAGAAGTTCCATTTAGGTACTTTTGACTTATGACTTATGAAAATCGAGTTTTTTTTTTTTTTTTACAATTCTTGTAAAGTTCAAATATTATGAATTTAAAATTTTTTTAAGTCGAATTTCACTTTAAGTCAAAAATTTTAAACCTCCATTTAACTTTAAGCAAAATTACCCAAACACTTTCATTCAACTTAAAGCAAACAACTTTACTTTCTCCTTTAAGTTAAAAACACCTCCATTAAGTCAAAAGTAACTTATTTTAAGCAATCCCAAACACCCTCTTAGACTCATCTTTTTCTGGAAAGGACAGCAGTGCAACTTTTTGAGCATCATTTGCACACAAATCCCAAAGTCCAAGCCAGAAGGCTTCTATTAACCCTCAGATCCAGGCCTCCTTCAAGGTGGAAGTTCTTGGGACTGCAGGTGGTATAGGCCGCCACTGTTACTTCTCATTAAGATGTCCCCATTAGTTTCATCCCTCCATCTTTGTGATATAGCAAATGTCAAGGGAGTTGCAGCTGATCTTAGTCATTGCAACACTCCCTCTCAGGTGTTTGATTTTACTGGACAATCAGAATTCGGCAACACACTGAAAGGCATAGATGTGGTAGTCATATCTGCTGGAGTTCCAAGGAAGCCTGGTATGACCCGTGATGACCTGTTCAACATTAAAAATTTATTTTTTTTATTACATTGCACATTTGAAAAATAAATAGTTCCTAAATATTAAATAGTTGGAAAGTATATTATTTTTCTCTGGATCTTAAACTTGATGAATTAAATTTATTTTTGTGTATTAATATATATAAATATTTTATAAAAATACTAACATCATATTAATTACTATATGGGTATTACCATCCAATTTATGCTTAAATCCAACACATATTCTATAAATTTAATTTTTACAAATTTAATACATTTTTCAGAAGATATTCTTAAACCAGTATTTTAAAATTGTATAAAAAAGTAAATCTTATTTTCGAGATGGTATTTTTCTCATCAACGAAACCTAATATGTAAAAATAGGACATCATAAGAAATTATCACTGAAAAGTTCTCTTTTTTATAAGAAAAATAAAAAAAAAACCAAAATTCTCATTTTTATTTTATATATTGTAATTTCTTACAGTAATCACTTTGGACAAAGTGGGAGAAAAAGAAGATGAGACATCATTCATCAGATATGTTTCCCCCGTAACATTCATGTGTTTTTGTTGCAATTCAGCCTCTACATATTTTATTATTAAAAGATAGTCAACGTGATAACGCTTTTGCAGGTGGGAATAGTTCTGGATCGTCAGTCCTTTGAAATGATGTTTTACTCTTATACTGTACTGAAGTGCCAGGTAACTACTTCTGATATTGATGTTTGTCGCTTTTTTGATTTTTTTCTTAATTCGATTATTAAAGGCTTTGGTAGGCTAAACAATGAAGGATAATGAAAATTAGAAATATTAAGTCTTGCCGTCTTGGCATTTTGTTAAAACATGTTGTAATTAGTTGTAGTTTCTCTACAAATAGAGACTATATGTATATTTAAGATATGTGTGTAGGTGGATCTATAATTTTAAAACAAAGGCATGTATCAATGCTATTGTGTCGCTCTTATGCTTATTTACGGAATTGTAGTGTTGCAAAACATATATTTTTTTAAAAGGTTATATTCCTAAACTTATTTGGTTCTGAAAGCCTAAGGAAAATTCCCACTGAACTTGAACAAGCGGTGAATGGAAGCTTAGACATGTGGGGAAGGCAGGAAACTGTGGAACTGAAAGATGCAAGTGCAGCCAAAGTATAATCTCCTTCTTTAATTTTGATTGAGATTTGACGACCAAATTTTTTTTATACATATATTAACTTATAAACTTTGGTGTTTGCAGATGATATTTGACCTGGTTGCAAAGAAACTAATTAGTTATATTGAGAGTGTATTACCCACAAAGAAGGTTTAACAGCAAAGAAGATATGCAAAGAGAAAAAACAGAGACATGTAATAAGGAATGCTTCTACAAAACAATTTTCTAAAACTTGGAATTCATTGACATGGGAAAGTGTTGTTTGTGGCTGCTTATAGGGAAGCTCGAGTATTTTTTAGGATGTGATTAATAGTTTCGATGTATGCTTCAGATGTCATTTTTAATATCATGTTCTTGCATTATATTGAATACAAGTGCTTTGACTTGATTTTAATCTTATTGGCTTCACAAATAATAAGTTAGTTCTAAAATATCATAAGATAAAATATAAATAAATATAAGCAATTAAAAAAAATAACATTTTTAAATTATGAAGAATGACGATTTAAATATTTTGTAATTGTATGTAATATAATAGTTTAGAAATTTTGTCTCTACGGTGTAAAAAAAAAAACTTTTAAACTAATAGGTTGTAAACCATGCAATTCACGACTGCTTTTTAATACTTATAATTATTTATTATCAAACAAAATATGATATAATTTTGATCGTCTAATTTTTAAAATATTAGATATAACGATTCATAATATAAAAGTTTTAATTTTTGCTTTACTATGAGAAGAAATTTTTAATTTGCTTTTTTGTGTCATTTCAATTTTAATTGATAAGCTATTAAAATATTACAATTTTTTAAAATTATAACAGGAAGATAAATCAAGTAAATGTGTTTTTTTCGTTAATACAAACGCGCCGAGCCGTGAGGCGACGCCGAACAACATTTACCAATATATAATTTAACAATCTTGTTTTTTAAAACTAAGTTTATTAATATGATATTACGTATATGATATTTATTATTCTAATAAAGTTGGGTATATTTATACAAATTTAATTATTTATATTAGCAAAATGTATTGTATAAATAAGTACATTTATTTATATAAATTAACTTTATTTAAATTACGAAGTGTGACGATTATATATTTTGTAATTGTATATAATGTAATAGTTCAAAAATTTGGTCCCTATGGTGTGAAAAAAAAAATAGTTTGGTAATTCAAAAGGTGTATTTCCAGATACTTACATATAATATGAAAATTATATAATACGTTTATTAAAATAAAAATTATTTATAATAAATGTTATTAATTAAAATTTTGAAAAAAAATATTTCAACAATGTTAACAATTATAAATCAATATAAATTAGTCATAAATGGACTATAATGCGACATTTTAACCAAATTCAATGTTATAATTCTAATTTTTAAGAAATGTGAGAGTCATTAAGTAATTTATTTTTCATACGTAACCAAATAAATTATGGATAATAATTGATTTGTTAAATTGCTCATATATCTTTTATTTATACATACAAATAGGTGTTACATACTCTAAGATAATGTATGACTTTCCAACCCACATAAAAAAAATTAAATCCTGTTTTTTAAAACTAAATTTATTACATATGATATTACGTATGTGATATTTATTATTCTAATAAAAGTTGGGTACATTTATACAAATTTAATTATTTATATTAGTAAAAAGTATTGTATAAATAAATACATTCAATTATATAAATTAACCTTTTTTAAATTACTAAGAGTGACGATTATATATTTTGTAATTGTATATAATGTAATAGTTTAGAGATTTGGTCTCTACGGTGTGAAAAAAAACAATTTGGTAATTCAAAAGGTGTATTTCACTATTTCCAGATAATTACATATAATTGAAAATTTATATAATATGATTGTTAAATTAAAATTATTTATAATAAGTGTTATTAATTAAAATTTTGAAAAAAATATTTCAACAATGTTAACAATTATATATCAATATAAATTATTATAAAATATAGTGTAAGGGTTATAAACCTTATGTATAATAAAATTATGAATAATAATTGATTTGAGTAATTGCTCATATATCTTTTATTTATAAATATAAATAGGTGAATGACTTTCCAATCCACACAAAAAATTTAAACCCCATCCCATAAACATCGAAGAATATACGGTTTTTTCCTAGAGATAATTACCAAAATGGACCATCCACAGATCTTTGGCCCTCAACTGCCCATAGATACTGAATTTCGTGTAGCGTATTAGCTGAAAAAATTAACAAAAGATACGGTGTTTCGTGTAGCACATCTGCAAATGATGTGCTACACCAAACAACACATCTCCCCTGTTATGCTACACCAAACAGCACATCTGCAAAGGATGCGGCGTTTCGTGTAGCACGTTTGCCAAAGATGTGCAACACCAAACAACACATCTCCCCTATTTTGCTACACGAAACGCCGTATTATCCTGTTGTGCTACACGAAACGCCGTATCACCCTGTTTTGCTACACGAAATAACGTATCTACGGGGCATTCTGGACCTTCACCCTTTTTCCTATCCAAGTACCCCGATATATGTGTTTTTTTCGATAAAATAAACACGCCGAGGTGTCGCCGTGAGGCGACGCCGAGCAACATTTACCAATAATCCTATTTTTTAAAACTAAATTTATTACATATGATATTACGTATGTGATATTTATTATTCTAATAAAAATTGGGTACATTTATACAAATTTAATTATTTATATTTGCAAAATGTATTATATAAATAAGTATATTCAATTAAATAAATTAATTTTTTTAAATTACGAAGAATGACAATTACATATTTTGTAATTGTATGTAATGTAACAGTTTAGAAATTTTGTCTCTACGGTGTGGAAAAAAGAAGTTTGGTAATTCAAAATGTGTATTTCCAAATGATTATAAATAATATGAAAAATTATATAATGTTATTATTAAAATTAAAATTATTTATAATAAATTATATTAATTTACATTTTTTTAAAATATTTCAACAATGTTAACAATTATATATCAATTAGTGATAATGGACTACAATGCGACATTTTTTCAATGTTATAATTCAAAATTTTAAGAAATATGATGAGAATCATTAAGTAATTTTATTTTTCATATGTAATCAAATAAGTTAATGGAATTTGAAAAGCATTATTGAAAAGCATTAATACACTTTTTATATTATACACATTGTCATGATAAATTAATTTATTGTTATAAAGGAGTTGAAATATTGCCATGAATCGGACACAAAAAAATTATTACAAAATATAGTGTAAAGGCTATAAAACTTATGTTTAATAAAAATTGTGGATAATAATTTATTTGAATAAAAACTTATTTATGATGTACGAAATAGTAAAAAAAATTATGTTCACCTATTCCTTTGATTTATTTTGTAGAAAAAAAACTCCAAAAAATGATGTTTGGTTATTTTGCTATTTTACTATTTTTATTTTTTTAAGACCTAAGTTTAAAAAGAAATTATATTCACCTATTCCTTTTAAAAAATTGCTTTGCTATGAATTTTTTTCCAAGTAACAAGGATGTTTAGTTTAAATGTTAAAATTTTAAATTTGGTTTATTTTTAAATCAAATACGTGCTCAACGTTACTTTAGATAAGATGGAAGTACTAGCTCAACATTATTATCGCACGCACGTAAATATGATATTGTTGGTTAAAATAGTGGAAAGAACAATAAGAGCATCTCCAACCCTATACATCTATTAGCTAAAATTGATTAGGTGGCATAATTTTTAGGTAATAGGTATATTTTTTCTTTTCCAACCAAGCAACCTATTAGGTAAATTTTTAGATAATCATCTTGACATCCTCTATATTTGGAGGACATCTATAATATCTATATAATCTTAATTCCTGAACACAAAGAATTTGGAAAAAGACTTTTTCTATCCTTTCCATTTTTATATTTACACTACTCCCATGCCCTTTTTGGTCAATCTACTTGAAAGGCGGATCGCTCCATTTACAAACGGGTAAGATCCAAATCCAACATTCACTCACAAAATCAATACAAAATATATTGACCCGGATTAAAATGGGTAATACCCACATTACGTTTAAACTAAGTACGATCTAATTCTAAAACTATAATCATCCTTCCATCTTTTTAGCCTTGACACGTTCTATTCTGTTTCTCAATCAGTTTTTCAAATTCAAAAATAATTGATGTAATCTCCATACACAATCTTCAATAATATACCCATCACCGGATCATGGACAAAGCAGGTATGTTAAAATCAAAACCGTTATTGATATTGTTTTGTTGTTCACGTTGTTAGCCGTGATTTACTGTCTACCAGGTCGTAAGCGTGTACCTTTGGGGCCTGTTTCTCCTTCTTCAACACAAAAGGGTATGATGTTTATATGTTCACGATATTATGATGTTAACGACGTTGGGACATATTGCTTTTGTTTTTCTTAATTTTGTTATACGTAGGACAAAGAAGACGGCCTTCAACAACCTCCTTCAATGGCAGTAATGTTCAAGATGGTTCTAATAATGAAAATAAGGATCCCAATACTCAGAGTTCCTGTAATCGACAAAGTGGTATTTTCTCATTGCAGTTTTTAATGTTCTTATATTTGCAATGACTGCCATATGTGGATTGAAATTTATTTTATTGTTTTCCAATCTACCAAACAGGATCACGACCTTTTGCTCATCGGAACAAGTTCTCTAACAATCCAACTCCGGCGAAAAACTTTTCAAACGCTGTCAATATGTCTGGTAAGATATGTCGTGCAATTCATATATGTGTACATGTCTTTCAAATATGTCTGGTAAGATATGTCGTGCAATTCATATATGTGTACATGTCTTTCAAATATGTCTGGTAAGATATATTGTGCAATTCATAATATATTTGTTATTAATGTTTCTTTGGAAATTCCAATGTAGGCGGTAATAGTCAGGGTTATCTTACGCCATCAGAAAGAAGATTACAAAATGTCAATTTGTCTGGTAAGATATTCTGTTAATGTTATAGATAAATAGCAAACTGTTACATTATGTTTTTAAACATGACTATCTTCGCAGATATTGATCCATCCAGCAATGTTCTGCCAACCAATAGGATGTCGACAGATATAGGTTTTAACAAAAATTTAGTTGTTAGTGTTCTCATTTTACTCTAAGAATGTTTTATTTTTTGTAATTAAAATTATTTCTATATAGGTTTTTACTCAAAGAATGTATTTTCTACTCAGAAATTAGGTCAGTTGTACTTTTACTTTATCAAGTATACTAATTTAGATTCATATTCTTACTTTTGTTATGGCATGATCTTACCTTTCTTCTAACAAACAAATGCATAATTTTATGTGTATTAAATTTTGTATAGGGAATTCCACTGTTAGCGGTAATAATGACGGTATTGTTACGCCATCACAAAGGAGGCAGCCTAATGTCAATTTGTCTGGTATTCACTTTCGGTAATCTTTTTGCTTATTGCGATACTGTTAATATGAGTATTTTAAAAGTGTTGTGGTATACAGGTTTAAGTCATCAAACTCCGTTTTCTCGATTTATTAATTTTAAACAAACGAGCAGCAGCAATATAAATCCTTTCCAGTTACCAACATCGAGGATTTCTCCAGTGAAGAATACTAAAGGAAATGTGCCAACAAGACATGTTTTAGGAATGACAAATTCTGGTAAATGTAGTTTTTCATAAATATTGGTAACTGATCAACATTATCAACTGCTTAAGATCATCAAATCTATATAACAATATATTGATCTTTTTTATGCAGGAAGTGTTATTAAGGATACCAGGAAGGTCAATTTGTTGGATCGTTATTCAAATAATCAGAAAGATTATTCGACATCATCAATTAACAGAACAAACTCCATTAGAGAGAATAGTACAAGTTCGGACATTACTGTTCTTACACCAGATTTAGAACAACTTGGTGTTCGTAGGCCAGGTTATGTATTATTTTGAAATAGATCTATGATTCTATATGTTTTATGTTATAAACACTATATGTAAAGTTATTATTTAATTATTTGATATCTATCTAATATTTAAAAATTTGTTGTACAGCTTGGTTCCCATCACAATCTTCTTCTGGAGTTAAGAACTTGATGAATTCCTTTGATGCTGTTGGGAATGAAACACAAAAACAAAATCCAAAATCATTAAGTAAATGCTTTAAAGAACACTAATGCAACATTATCATTTATCTCAAATCTTATTCTGCATATTTTACATTTGTAGGTGATGCATCTACTTCCTCCCATTTGAAAACTGGCCGAAATAATCAACCAAAAAGGAAAGATGTTTCTACCAACAGTCAGCAATTGAGGGATGAAATCCTTTCTGGTATTTAACACTATTGTATAACATCCTTTATTTGAACATAACCAGCTATTTGTATATATAATATTACTTTTCAACAGATGAATTTGTTGAGGAAAAGGATGAGATGCATATAGGTATGTTCATTATTCACAATGTTCATTATTTAGTTAGAAGACATTTTTAAAAAACAAACTATATACGTCTTATATTGTTTATGCGTCTTTTAATATGTGCAGATGATATTGATGATGTTGAGTTAAATGCTGAAGAGCAAGGTACTTTCAACATTTGTTTGTTTGTTTTATTACAATCACGGTTGATTACTATTTATGTTCAAAATTTAAATTTAATATATTCATTTATTATCATTGTCAGATGGTCGTGGACAATATGTCATGGATGATGAAAATGATTCTAAAAACAACAAACCAGGTTTAACATTTATGATAGATTCATATATTATTGTTCTTCCTCATTTATTGATTAGTTCTTGAATTATGATAGATTTTTGGGAAGGGTATATGGATCTTGGTCCGCCAACAAAAGTTTGTCGAAAATGTAAATCAGTGATGTGGAATGAGGAGCGCAATAATAAAGGAGCAAAAAATAGTGAGCCCACATTCTCATTATGTTGTAGGGATGGTCAGGTAGCTATTGAACCAGAGAAACAACCTCCTCCTTATTTGGCTGCGCTATTGTCAGGTGGAGAGAAGACAACACATTTTCTCAAT
Organism: Kitagawia praeruptora; assembly: GCA_037693485.1. Lineage (NCBI taxonomy): Eukaryota > Viridiplantae > Streptophyta > Magnoliopsida > Apiales > Apiaceae > Kitagawia > Kitagawia praeruptora. The sequence continues at coordinate 2,506,175 of CM075349.1, forward strand.
AACATAAGGACGTACAATTCCATGTTCCAGTTTACTTCTATTGGTGGCAAAATAGATAAGAAAATAAACAATGGAAAAGGTCCTTATTGCTTTAAATTAAATGGTCAAAACTATCATCTTATTGGTACCCTCAAGCCAAAGGAAGGAGAATCTCCAAAATTCTGCCAATTATACATATATGATACGGAGAACGAGCTCCAAAATCGTATAAATGCAGTTAATGGTAGTGACCAACTTGATCCAGAAATTATTCAAAGTCTGTTAGAAATGCTTGATGAACACAACAAATGTGCAAGAGGTTTTCGTTTTGCAAGGGATCGTTTAAAACTTGATGTATCAGATGAATTTGATCTACAATTACTCCACTCCAGATCCGCATCAGGAAGGACCAATCATGTCATAGAATCCAATGATGTTGCAGCATTAATTGTTGGTGATGCAGATGATTGCTCTCCTTTTAGAGATATTGTGGTTCAAACCAAACAAATGTATCTTAAACGAGTATTTGAGACCTGTTCTCAATTCATGTCACTCCAGTATCCTTTGCTTTTCCCATATGGTGATGAAGGTTTTCATCCAGAAATTCCTTTAAATGGAAAAGCACGGAAAGTTGCAACACAAGTTTCTGCTGATGAATGTCCGGATGAAAGTAAGGCCAGAACAAATGTTTCCATGAGAGAGTATTATGCCTACAAATTAATGATACGTCCCAATGAAGGTAGTTTCAGGAATTCTATGTCCAAATTTTAAAATAACTATCAACAGATAACAACTTTTTTTTTTGTATTGTTCTGTTTTTATATGTTTCTCAGGTATGACACTTCATCTTGGTGGAAGGCTTTGGCAACAGTTTGTTGTAGATGCTTTTGCTGCTGTTGAACAATACAGGCTTGATTGGATAAAGACGCATCAGCATGTCATACGTTCAGATTTATATAGATCAATTCGTGATCGCATACACAAGGGTGATATAGATTCATCCAATGTTGGTCAAAATGTCATTTTGCCTGCTACTTTTACAGGCTCACAGAGATATATGAATCAGTATTTCAAAGATTCACTTGCTATATGTCGTACAATTGGGCACCCATCTCTTTTTTTGACAATGACTTGCAATACGCAGTGGCCAGAGATTCATGAAATGTTAAAGCACAAACCAGGAGTTGATGTTAGTAATTCTCCAGATGTTATTGCAAGAGTATTCAAGTTGAAGCTGGACCAACTTATTGATTTAATAAAGAAAAAGAATTATTTTGGAAGATGCATTGGGAGTAAGATATATATTTAATTGTTACAGATTTTGAAATTCATTAGAATCCATATCAGTTTTTACTAATTATTACTTTCCGTATTTTAAAACAGTTATGCACGTCATTGAGTTCCAGAAGCGCGGCCTTCCGCATACACACATGCTCATTTGGCTTCATCCGAATGATAGACCTAAGCGCATAGATCAAATTGATGATCTAATATCAGCTGAGATACCGGATGAAAAGGTTGATCCCATTGGTTATCATATTGTAAAGAATTTCATGATACATGGACCATGTGGTAAAGACAATATGCAATCTTCATGTATGGTAAAGGCAAAATGTATTCGACATTTTCCAAAGAGGTATGCGTAATATCTACACTTATTTTACCAAATTTGTGTGTATAATATCCACTGTTTTCATTTTCATGCATCATTTTTTTATATTTAACATATTTCCTCATAAAATTTCTTTTTTATTGTATATTGTCAAAAATGAAGGTTCAATCCAACCACCTTTTTCGACGATTGTGGTTTCCCACAATATCGAAGGCGTAAGCAAAGAAACATTGTCAAAAGGAAAGGTGTGGAATTGGACAATCAGTATGTAGTTTCGTACAACAGAGACTTACTGATACGCTTCCACTGTCACATAAATTTGGAAGTTTGCAATAGTAGCAGGTCCTTAAAATATTTATTCAAATATTGCTTGAAGGGACATGATACTGCCACAATGATCTTGAAGAAGAAAGGGATTAATGTTAATGGTTCTTCCAGTACTGTACAGAATAAGGATAATAATGAGATTAAACAGTATCTGGATGGTCGGTATGTATGTGCTGTTGAAGCGGCATGGAGGCTTTTCGGTTTTGATATTCACTACAGGTTTCCTGCGGTGGACAGGTTACCAGTACATTGCCCCGGTGAAAAAAATGTCACTTTCAACACAAAAGATGATCTGCAAAATATTGCTGCTAAGGCAAGTTCCAAAAACAGCAAATTAGAAGGTTGGTTTTTAGCTAATAAAACACTTCATGGTGCAAAGGACGTGACTTATATGGAATTCCCGCAGCATTTTACGTGGAAAGCTGATCAAGGAAAGTGGAAGCAAAGAGAGAAAGGAAATGTAGTAGGGAGAATAATTGATATCCACACTTCTGGCGGAGAAACGTTTTTCTTACGAATGCTTTTGATGCAGACGAAAGGTGCTACTTGCTATGAAGATCTACGTACGATTAATGGTAAAGTTTATAATACTTTCAAAGAAGCATGTGACGCACTTGGTCTTCTGAAAGATGATAGACAATGGCATGTGGCTTTAGAGGAGAATGCAATTAGTGCAATGCCACGGCAATTAAGAGAATTGTTTGTCCACATTTTGACAAACAATATTGTTGCTGATCCTTTTAGATTATGGACAGAACATTGGAAGATCATGTCTGAAGATATTCTTTACAATAGACGGATACTTACCAACAATCACACTCTGCAACTAAGTGATTCTGAAATACAAAATTGGTGCTTAGCAGGTACATATTTTTAAAAATATTCTCTTTATATTAATATGTTTTATCAAATTTGTCCCAAACAATCTTTGGGATTCTAACTACCAGTTTTTTTTTAAAAATCAATTAATATATTCAATATTTTGCAGAGATTGAGAAACTACTTAACGATGTTGGAAAAAGTTTGAAAGATTACAGCACTTTGCCGTTTCCTGATGGAGAATATTTTAGAAATAATGAAAATAATCTTATCCTTGAGGAAACTGGATATGATAAAGAGGATATGCAAAGACAACATGCACAACTTTTTACAAATCTAAATAAAGATCAACTGGAAGCATACAATGCAATCCTTGACAGTGTTGATAATGGTAAAGGTGGTTTGTTTTTTGTTTATGGTAGCGGTGGTTGTAGAAAAACCTTCTTATGGAAAACACTTTGTTGTCGCCTTCGAAGTCAAGGAAAAATTGTTTTGCCAGTAGCTTCATCCGGAATTGCTGCAACGTTAATTCCTGGAGGTAGAACTGCTCACTCTAGATTTCACATCCCTTTGAAACTTGACCATATCTCTATTGCTGGTATTAAACACGGCACCGACATTGCCGAGTTAATGCAACAGACCAGTTTAATTATTTGGGATGAAGCTCCTATGCAGCATCGGCATGCGTTTGAAAGTGTTGACCGTTGTCTTAGAGACATTATGTCTGCAGTAGATTCATCAAGGTCCAGTCGACCTTTTGGTGGTATCACTGTTGTATTTGGGGGAGATTTTCGTCAAATTTTACCAGTAATTACAAAAGGATCAAGAGCTCAAATTGTTTCAGCTTCTTTGAATCAGTCGAAATTATGGCATCAATGCCAAGTTTTCTTATTAAAACAAAACATGCGCTTATGTGGAGGAAAATCACCTGAGGATTTGAAAGCCATATCTGAGTTTAGCAAATGGGTTCTTGATGTTGGTGATGGTGAAATCCCTACAGTAGAAGATGTTGATTCTAACTCTAATCCTCAAGTCCGTATTCCTGACAAATTCTTGATCAAATCTTCCTCAGGAGCAATCAAGAACATTGTTGACATTGTCTATCCTGATTTTAGCAATAATATGTCTTCTGCTAATTATTTGAGTCAAAGATCCATACTTGCTCCGACAAACGCTGTTGTTGGTGATATCAATGATTATATTCTTGATCTTATACCAGGAGATTCACATACGTATTACAGTCAGGACTCACTTGCTGAAGATGTTTCTTCGGGAAATGACTTTCATTCCGCATTTCCAGTGGAGTATATTAATTCAATAAACATGCCATGTCTTCCAAAACATGATCTCAAAATTAAAGTCGGGTGTGTGGTGATGCTGATGAGGAATCTAAATCAGATAATGGGATTATGTAATGGAACCCGTATGATTGTGAAGAAATGTCTGAAAAATAGCATTATATGTCAAATTCTTTGCGGATCTCAAGTAGGTTCTATTCACATCATTCCAAGAATTGAGATGATGCCCACAGATACAAAATGGCCATTTGACTTTAAAAGAGTGCAATTTCCAGTGCAGTTGTGCTTTGCAATGACGATCAATAAAAGCCAGGGTCAATCCTTGGACACTGTTGGACTCTATCTTCCCAGGCATGTATTCACGCACGGTCAGCTCTATGTTGCTGTCTCAAGAGTAACATCTTCCTCTGGTCTACATATTCTGATCCTTGGTGATGATGGGCGACCAACAAATGTTACAGCCAATGTTGTTTATGAAGAGATCTTTTACAATTTGCCAAGTGCATCTAAAACATAAATTAGTTTACAATAAAATGTATGATATATTTGTTGATCTTATATATAGAAGTAATTACTATTCCATCTCTGAATTGTCAATTAGTTGAGGCAATCTCTCCATTTATCTATATAACATAATAACAGTTTTACCGTATGTCCTTTATCAACAGACTTATCTTGATATCAGTCCTAATCTTAAAGATTAGTTATAAAAAATAGGAATCCTTTTATTATGTTTGTTAATCTCAAAACAGTATAATTAGACCTAATATATAGCAATCTGTTGCAAATTAGTTTATTGTTATTGTTACATGTTGAAGTCTTCCACAAATTTTGCAAACAGTATAAAAAGATTCCAAAAATAATTATGTAATCAGCATTAAAAATTATTTTATGGTTATTGTTACATGTTGAAGTGTTCCATAAATCTTGCAAAGTCATTATAGCAATATTAAATTTGTTATTCTAATTATGTAATCAGAATTAATTAAATTTTAATTAAACCAAATGGAAAATATTGAGGAGTCTATAATAGATACTATATAATATAAACAAAGCCATCAAATTAAGATCAAAATAATATTTTTCTACTCTCTGTTTGTATTGCTGGCGAATGGCTCTTTCAGAATTAGGTTATTGCATTGTGTACCTCTCACTTTTTTCCTTCTGCATAACTGATTATTCATACACATTATTTGTAAAGATTGAGTTCCACTTTAAAGTTACCATTGATTATAAAGTTTTGTACACATCTTTAACAATGTGTTTACAGGTTTAAACTTCCATCATCATTTATCCACAATCGATGAGACAAGATTAGATTGGATTTTAAGGGTTCGTGTCACAAGGATGTGGGATACAGTTTCTAACGCAGGTGTTGTAGTTAGACACAACATCATCATTTTAGACTGTGAGGTAAAATTGATCATTTATCGTTTTTGGATTCTTTAACGAAGGTTTTTCTTTATTATTTTAATGTTTTATTTATCACTACAATTTTACTTTGTACAGAATACACATTTACATGCCACTGTTAGTCCTCAACTTTGGAATTATTTCCAAAACATTTTGAACGAAGGAGGTTTATATGAGATTATGAACATACGTGTTATGCCAGCAACCGGTTATTACAGGCCTGTTCATTCCACAAAGTGCATTAGTTTTATTCGTTTAACAACTATCACACCTATTCTTGACGACGACATTAGCATTCCAATGCACAAGTTTGAGATAGTACCTCTACCAATTCTCAGTGAAACACCTTTCATTTATGATAATATGGATGAACCTATCTATTCCACAGGTAATATTGTCCTCATTGTTGATTTTTTTTAACTTTTTCCTTAAATATGATTAATATTACAACTTTGTAGATCTTATTGGAGCAATGCAAGACTTGCAACCAGTGCAAACATACCAAACAAGTGATGGACCAATACAAGTTGTAAAATTATTATTAACAGATGGAAGGTTGTACATTTGAATTGATGGTCTAAATATGTTTTAAATATATTGTTCAAAAATCAACTGATTCATTTATAATAATATATAAGGTTTCCGTTTTGATTCTGTTTGTTTTTGGAACAGAGCATTGTACAATGTCTCTTTTTTTGGTCCTTTGGATGAAAATACTGAACCACTGTATGCTGCTAATCTTGAGATGCCTACTATTCTTATTCTTGCCAATACAAAGATTTCAATGCACAATGGTACTAATCTCTCTACTTTTTAATAATTATCTTAAATATATCAAATAACCTCTTTCAACAGAATGGCAATATGTAGTATGTTGTATAATATGAAATTTATGTCTTTTTTTTTGCGCAGGCAAAATCTGGATTACGAATTTACCATCTTCTAGAATTTTTGTTAATCTTGAGAATGAGGATGTTTTCATGATGAGGCAGAGGTTGATGAACCAAGATTAACAGCTTCCTTGATTTGGTCCTTGAAAGTTGATCCAGCATTGTTTTGAGTATCATTACACATTTCCGGTTCTTGACATAATATCTTATCTTTTCGGGATGTTCTTCCTAAAAAATATGTAATATCATATGAATTTTCTATTTTTCGCATTTGATAATGTAGCTATTAAATTTTCAATATTTTTTTAAGCTCATATGTCCATTAATAAAAAACTCATTTTGAGTTTTTCCATTATCATAATTTTTTAATTTTTTAATTTTAACAATGTATTTAAATATTTGAATTAATTTAAGATAGTCTAACAAAAATGTTTGTTACATATGAGTTTCTACTCCTTAACAAGACGTACAAAAAATAATACGTATAATTTAATAAAATGTGGGACAATTGAAGTGTATACAATAAATTAACAAATGTATTCGTTAAAAAAAAATTAGATATTATATTCTTAAATTTTGGTACAACTTGCAAGTAATTTGCTTTATATAATCAATTAAGTTTTATGTATTAAGGAATAATCCACATATTTTCAAAAAAAAAAAAGGAATAATCCACATTTTTAATTTATTTTTTGGGTGATGAGCGATTGTCATATAATAGCAAATTTTTTATTCTTGAGCGATTAACAAAAATCTCCTATAAAATTAATATAGATCCCCTAAATTAATATTTGGTTCTTGAGCGAGGGTTTTTTTTTAAAAGATTGAGCGATGGTTCTTGAGCGATAGTCATATATGTAATATCATATGACTTTCTTATTTTTTCACATTTGATAATGTATTTCTTGACCATTAAAATTTCAATAATTTTTTAAAAAAAAAATGTTTGTAACATATGAGTTTATAGTCCTTAACAAATTGTACATAAAATAATACAGATAATTTTAAAAAATGTGGGATAATTGAAGTTTATACAATAAATTAATTAATGCATTTGTTTCTAAAAAAATAGCAAAGTTATATATTATATTCATAATTTTTGGTATGATTGCAAGTTATTTGCTTTATATAATCAATTAAGTTTTATGTATTCATTATTCTATTTATTCCATTATGGTAAGAGTTGTTAAATCGACTTTGTTGTGTTACATAATCTAAATAAAATTTTAAAATTTTAATTATATTACATCCTTATGTTTCATATTTTACATTTAAAGAAAAATTTGTCCATTTTGAAGATAAAGATATTTTTAATTTTAGTAAAAAGTGTATAGTTGAAGTTTATACAATTAATTATGTAATTTACATATAATTTAATATTGTTTTGATTGTGGTACAATAATTTTATCATAGGAAACAGTGCACTCTATCTAAAACCTTTACACTTTGTCCAAGATCCAGATAATCAAGTCATGATTTTGTTTACCTTTTCAAGTAATGTATCTGTAGACATTATTTAATAATATACACTATACATTAGGACATGATTCATTAAGAGAAGAGCATTAGAAAACCAACCGTCTATGGCCAAGTAAAATAAAAAAAAAAAAAGAAGAAAACCAACAGTCACATTACTTTGCATGCGAGCTGTGCAGGGAAAGATAAATACACACATTGGCTCCATCTTCTCCCATTCTCCAAGTTTTAGCTTCTAGACATTTGATCTTTCATTTTTCACTTTTCTATCAAACAATTTCTACCATCACACTTCCCAATCTTTAACAAAATGTTTCAGCAACTTCGTTCGGATATTCTTAGTTTGATCTTTTCATTCATCATTGTTGATGTTGGAGACTTCACAAGGTTTGTAAATGTGCTAATGGCCTGGTTCACTAAGCTGACTACTCCGAGAATCAAAGAAGTTCTCGAGAGGCTTGACTGGGATTCATTATACAAGTTCCATAATAATCCGATGGAGGTTACAAGGGATCAGTTTCATGGTTTCATTGAGTTTGGTGTTAAATATAAGGTCGACCAAGCAATGTATTATCATGCTGTTCGTAGTCTTTTTCTGAATCAGGATGTTAATCATCATCTTAATGTATTATCATCTTTGTCAGGTAATCATTTTCCATCATCCTTTTGCTTTATTTTTTTTAAAGCAATAAATAAAACTTTTCACAGAGATGAAACTGTTGAAGAGATGTTTCAAATGCTTAATCAGACTCATATGAGGTCTAGGTTAGTTGAAGTTATCAATTCTCTGGAAGAAATGTATACTTTCTTATTTGAGAAAGATTATCTGTTGCCGATTTACAAGTTTTGTCCTAATTCAAGAAGCAAGCAACCTATCTACCAGCTTGAAGGTCAACCTTTTGGAGAGGAGTTATGGTACTCACTATGTGATAGGACCGTTCCATAGGTTTATTCATGTGGCAATCGTTTGACAATGGCACATATGTGGAATACTGATTGTGCTCATTGCAAAGTGCAGATTCTCCTCTTCAAGGTTCTGCTGTCTGCCATTATTAATTAAGATTTATGTTTCTTTTGTTTTTCTGTAATTGTTGTCTTAATGCACTTTTGAACTTAACTTTTCTGAAGGCATATTTGTTATACATGATTGAACTGATTTGTAAATATAAGTATTTTGTTGATTTTAATGTTTGATTTGTTTCATTTTATAATTTTCTGAATTTAATTGATGTATCATATGATATTTTTGCTATATTATGTGTTTCATAACGTAACACATATTAGAGCATTCTACACATATCAGAACAGTCTACAAATATCAGATATGTGCAAGCATTTTTTAATGTAGTTGTATCAAATGTTTCTTCATATGTAGTTTCTTAGTATAATGGACATATCATAATGGTCATTGTAACAAACATAAGAAAAAACAGAGAACCAGATTGCAATAGAGTACACAAGTTGTTACTAAAACATAAACAACATAAATACCAAACATACATGTTCTTAATAGATAGATAGATGACAACTAACACATTGGTCTTTAGTAGATAGTAAATTTGCAGAACTATAGCAATGCATAATGAAAATTTTAGATGTTTAAGGTCACTATATATTACGCGTGAAATCCATAAGTTGACCACTCATTGTTGCTCTCTGTTCCTCAACCTCAGCAATTTTGGTTAACCAATCATTTAGTTTTTGTGTCCACTGTGCTTCAAATGTCTCGAATCCTTTTAACATCTCTTCCAATAGTTCCCTAAATTGCTTCACATGGCCAACAAGAGATACCTGGGTATCATCTATAAATCTTCGTTCTCTTCCACAATAAGCATTGTCAATCTGAACTTCTGGCTTTGAAGATTGACCAACTGATCCATCTTGGTTTCCTGTCAACACATCTGTAATGTTCCTACATTTGAAATATCATATGCATATTGTTATATATGAAAACAACCAATGTAGTTTAATAAAAAAAACAAATATATGTACATGTATTTTTCCTCAATTCCAAGTGTTCGCGCGAAAAGTTCTGTCTGCCTATCCTCCATGCTCTTGAAAAACAGATTGAAATCTTCATTTGCTGAACGAATGTCTTCGTTTAAATCTGTAGAAGTAATATTGACGTTATTCAGGTCATTCACCAACAATGACTTGATGTTTGTGTACCTTCTCCTCTTTGCGGATCTTGAACTCATTTTGTTTTAATAGTAATTAATAGTAAGTAATAACCAAGCCTTATGAAAGAATGTTGTGCATCTCCTTTTGATTTATAGGCATTTTGGTAACTGGTAAAGAACTGGTTAGTTTTTTAACTTCTTTTTAACTTCCACATTTAAAGTTAACTGCTTACAGTTTTTTTTATAACACGTAATGGTAATTTGGTAACTGCTTCTCCATGACCACTAAATTATTTATTATTTATTTGAATTAATAGTAAGTAATAACCAAGCCTTATGAAAGAATGTTGTGCATCTCCTTTTGATTTATAGGCATTTTGGTAACTTGTAAAGAACTGGTTAGTTTTTTAACTTCTTTTTAACTTCCACATTTAAAGTTAACTGCTTACAGTTTTTTTTATAACATGTAATGGTAATTTGGTAACTGCTTCTCCATGACCACTAAGTTATTTATTATTTAATTGAAATTTGAAATTATTATTTTTTTATGGTTATAAAATTTTCAAATTATGTAAATATTGTTTACAAAATGAAAAAACTGTAAAATATTTTATAAATGACATAATAAAATATTTCCAATTTTATCTTTTATAATACTTAATTCATTAAGATAATATTATTATGTTTTTAAGAATATATTATTTTAAAATAAAATACATTTTGTAAACAAAATCAGAGATTTTTAAAATATGACATAGAATAGATATACAAAAATAATCAAAATTTAAAAATATATAAAATTCTTTAATTTCCAATTTTATCTTTTATAATACTAATGAGTAAATCACATTCACATTGTATATACTTTATCATTATTTTGTAATTTTGTAATAGAACATATGAAATTTAATAGTATGTTATTTGTTTATATATCTAATTTTATTTGGTGTAAAAATGTTTTTTTTATAAACACGAAAATTAGCTTAAATTGTTTTAAACAAAGTTAGATAAACATGAAAATGTGACGGATGGAGTATATCATTATCCTAATGTTAAGCAATTTATATAAATCAAAAAAATGTGTTTTGATATGTTCCATAATATAATCCGCCCGGCTATCAAGTCATGATATGCTAAACTAAGAAATTATGAAACAAATCAAATCACACAAGATCATTTATAAATTTCAATCAATCAAAAGTCAACCATATTAGTATTATAGCTCTTATTTATATGTACACGATAAAAAAAAATTTAACACCTTAACTAAAAGTTATAAAGGTCGATAAAGTCATGGACAAACCCGATCGAACAAATTGTTCCAAATTGTCATCTTCATATTGTGAATTTTTATCATACATTTTCTGTTGTTTTCTGATTGTGTAGTGAATGTCTTCACAATTCTAAACTTATAATTTGGTTATTTTACTTGCATTCCTTGAATAACTAATGTCATCAAAATGCCATTGTTGTGCAAATGCTTAAAGATGTCAAAATGAAATGTGCTGATAACTAGAGGCAACTTGCTGACAAAATATGTTTAATTTATGGTTATATACACTCCAGAATAAGTTAAAAGCAAAAACTACTTTACATTAAACATAACTAATCAAACCACAATAGAACATTTCATTGTTTTAGAAAGAACATAATAATTCTAAGAGTAGCAAAGTAATACAAAATACATTTTAAAGTTACTCAAAGTGCAATGAAAACCAAATATAATCCTGGTCAAATATACTCCACAATAAGCTGAAAACAAAAAATAATTTTAGTTATATTTCATGGTAGTTGGACATCAAAAGCAATTCCATTAGCATCTTCAACAAAGGCGAAGACTAAATTCTGATTTAGTCGTAGTTTATTGTCTTTTGCAAATAGGTTCCAACCAGCAGAAAATCTTGGAATCCCATGGTTGTATACTATTCCAACTGACCAGGATCCATTAGGAGTCCTCAGCAACACCCTTTCACCAGCTATCCATTGTCTACCATGTGGAATTATAGTCTTAGGAATATGCTACAAAACAGTAAAACAAGTTATTAATATAGCAATCATTCATTACGAATGTGTATTATAACATATCATAGTTAAAGTCTGAGTATGGAACATACCACTCCATGTGATGATTTGTTTACATTTGACCATGTTAGACAGACATTGAAAGTTATATTTGCATTATTCATCTGGTGCTCATCAAGATCATCCTCTTCCCCATCCATTTCTTCAATCTCCATTTCTATATAAATTTCAATGTAATCAGATTTTGCATAGATTTCTCACTTTAGATTTGTAAAGGCATAATAAGGACAAGAGGAAATGACTAAATTTTAGAATTAGTTTACCTTCCTCATCCTCTTCTGGTTCTATAACTAAATTCTCTCTTCTCACCTATCAAGATAACAAATAAATTATTTTGCTGTTAAATTATCTCCAATGTTTAATTATAATCTATTAATTATAAAAACTCCTCCACAACCTGAAAAAAAAATACCTGCTGTGAGCTTTCAGCATTGTCCGATTTGCGTACAATTTGTGTTTGACATCCACTAGGTTCCCCAAAATCTGTACATAACATTCAAAAAGTTTTGCATTTTAGTCATTGTGATAACACAGTTTGTTTAACTTAACAAATTTGCATTAGGGAATATTTACCTGTTTTTGGATGGAAGTTTACATCCCAAACCCAATTGGAGATTGCAGTATTTGATCTTTCAAACTTCCTATTTGCGTAATCTATTTCCATCCCATCCTCTTGATATATCCTTGCATAAATCACCTTACTTCTATTCATTGAGAATATGATAGTATCTTTTGCCCTCAAAGAGAAACTATCGATCATTGTTTTCAAATTTGTCACATATCCTTCTATGTCATTGTAGGAGATGTACCAACTTTCCCCGTTAACTTCTATTTTTCTGGTGTTAATCAACTTCTGTTTGTAGACTTCCTTAATTAGTCTTGGAACAACCTGATTTTCATGAGATTTTACATTGTAATGACATATCTATTACATAAATTAAGACATGTATTGCAAAGCAAAATCCAACTACATAGAAGGAAAAAAAAGACCAAGTATAGTATATACCAGAATTCCTGCATCGATGAATTCTTCCGAAACAACTTTGAAAAAACCTTTTTTCCATTCTTTACAAACTGTTAACAAATTTAAGAAGATAAATTTCAATTTATAATTATAATGAGCGGGTAGATTTAATACTAAAATTGAAATTTCTTCATACCTTTGTTTTCTTCAAATCCTTCCTTAGTGGCTTCAAAAATGCATGCATTTACTCTATTCTTCTCAGATTCTGGCAATCTATACAGCACTAAGGTATTTCCTTCTTTCATATTATTTATATATGAAAAGTCATACCATCCTTTTCCAAGCATACATTTTCCATCTTCCATGTGAACATCAATTACCCATAAGTTCTCAGCATAATTTACAAACAACTTCTCACCATCTCTCCAGTCTTTGTACAGTTCTTCCAAATCTGGATTCAGAATCTGCATTAGTTCAAGAAAATGGTATCAAGAAATGCTCAACATTACTCAGGAAAAAATTTCCATGTTTGACAAAGTAGTCCAACATTACTCAAAAAATGCTCACCAGTTTCTTTTTTTTATCAATATCAGTTTTCCTAATGTTGATATTGAAATAAATAACACAATTCTTACAGCCATTGAATGACCATAGTGCTTGAGATTTGTCGTATTCCATTGAAAACCGGTCAATAACATACTCATCCTTAATCCAAATCGACATGTCTTCATTTTTAAAATATTCTTCTATATTAGTGGTTGGATACTTGGCCTCAATTGCTGTATCCCTGAAAATGCTAACTACAAACAAGTTTTGATCGTAGTAATCAAACTGGACAAGATTGTATATCTTAATTTCATAGAATCGCATAAAACTCTTCAATCCATAAATTCTCTTTTTCCCGTCATCAAATATAGCTTTCCATTCTAATTTTTTGCACCTTAGAATGACATTCGAAGATAGTTGACATCCAAATGTTGTGCAAAATGATTTTGGAATCCTCTGCATCATATTTTAAAATACAATTGTTATACTTAAATTGTAAATTTTAATCATTACTCATGTTAAAGTACAACAATACTAAAAATGTCATACTTACTAGGGATCCAAAACATTCATTGTCCGTGTTAGCAGATAGAAAACTTCCCAAAATTTGTCTATCTCCTGTTCATTCATAACATATTGAACAGTATATAAAATCTGAGAATGTTGCTTAACAAAACTTGCAGTTTCATGTTGACAGAAAGTATCGTTATGTAAAATTGAAATAAGTTTAGGTATACCAGTGTAGTAACATTGATCTTTTGTCCCAAACGTCAGAGTTCTGCTCTGTTATACAAAAATAAGTAATTAATCCAATATTCTCAAATACTGACACAATCATTACCAATTTAGTCATGAAGATTGTTAAGAAAAACCCAAACTTATAAAACCTCATCTATGAACCAATTTATAAGATTATAACCCAGTGATTCACAGTACAAAAAGAACTTAATTAACTTCTGCAAAAGTGTAATCGAATGACAAATACTACATATCAAGCATAACAAGAATGATCTTAACATATATAATCATACAATTAAACATTTATGCTTAGAACTATAATGAGATATGTTTCTATACCTCCATAGTTGTAGATCAGTATAAATAATTCGTTTATTCAATGGGATTCCGAATCTCAGTAAGCAAAACCCCAATTCGCTCTCCCAATTCGCTCTCCTTTGCATGCAAGTTTTTGAACTCAGACAGGAGTCGTATGTCGTGTGTTTGTGTCCATCTATGTAACTGTATTTACAACTTTTTATTTAACACTAGCAATATAGCATTTATTACAATTTTAATTTTTTTCTCTTTTTTCTAAGTTTTTGTCTATATATAGTACTCCGTCCGTCCAAAATCAGTTTAAATTAATATTTTTACAAAATTTTTCATTGTTTAATTTGAAAGTATTCGGAGAATAATTAATAAATTTATTAAGTCTTATAAAATAATTTAAATTATTCAATTATATATTATATTATTCTTTAATTGTAAAATTAAAAAAAAAATACAACATTCACTCCATCCCAAGTATTTACACAAAACAAATTGATTAATATAAACTTATATCGAGATAGTTGTTGTCAAAACAAATTGATTAATATAAACTTATATTGAGATAGCTGTTGTCAATATAAACTTATTTACTTATATATATATATATATATATATATATATTATTAAAATAATAATAATTAAAATACTATTTTTAAAATATAGCTATTCATTATAGCTAACACCATTGGAGTAAAATATCTTACAGTTGAGCAAATTTTTAGATAATCATTATATAGCTAATGATTTTAGCTATTACCATTGGAGATGCTCTAACATGACCGTAATATAGGTTTACAAATAAAAAAATTTTGAGATGAATGACATCATAAATATACGACATTAAAATATTATAAATAAATTATAAAATCAACAAAATAAATATCATACCGTGTGCGAAGCACGGGCAATATTTATGATCAGACATCCATAATCCTAATTCTTCACCTTCAGAACCATCACCATCTCAGCAGACTATGGCTGGTTTCACAAATTCCAGTTTTTCAGGAGTAAGTGCCTAATATCACGAATGGTTATTACTTGGTTGGATACTTCTGCTATATTATATGAGTTATTTTTATTGTCATGTTAATGGTATACTATGTCATCGTTTCAGAATATCATTGATCTGGCTACTTCTGCAAACACTCCGGATACTGCAAAATCCACCACAAAGAAAATGAAAACGGTACAGTAATGCTACCAATTGATTTCAACATATATTCACACATTAAACTTCACTTATTATGTCATATTTAAACTGTTTATGCAAACTTATTTACATCTCTAATCCTTTGATACAGGAGAAGTGAGTGATGTTGTTAGTTACAGAGGCATGCCTGTACACATCTAATAACAAGCCTAATTGTTTGTAATGCTTTGCATTACTTACATGACCTCTTAACTGAGGGAACCTCTAGTTGTAGAGTTTCTGTTTGTATTGTACTTGTAGAAGGCATCAAATCCTAGTTGTGTAATTGTACAAATAGAGTCTAGAATAATGCTTGAAAGAAGTTCCAAGGTTCATGCCTCAAGCAAGGAGTTAAAGACTGTCAAATAATCACAGTTGGGATTTGAAGAAATGAAGAATTTGCCTAAGTACCAATTCGAGAAGTATATTTGTCTATTCGAGAAGTCCAGCATTCGAGAAGTCAGGGATTCGATATCTCAAGACACTATTCGATATCTCTGAATACACTGTTCGATATCTCATTCGATATCTCAGGGATTCGATATGTCTACTACTCTATTCGAGAACTCAAGAAGTCAACAAGTCAAGATGGTATTCGAGTTCTCAAAGAGTCAACAAGTCAAAGTTCCATTCGATATCTCAAGGACTCAGAAAGCTATTCGACAACTCGAGGATTCGATAAGTCAAATGTTCTATTCGACAACTCAAGGAATCCTGATGGAAAAGAGCTATTCGAGAAGTGGTTCGATATGTCATTATAACAGTATTCGAGAACTCAGAGTTATCGATCAAGTCAATTCTAGTTCTCGAATCACTTACTTAGTCACTTCTCGAATACATTCTTGGAGACAAAATACTGAAGAAATTGTACAAGTCAGAAACCTGCAACAAGCCAATGCACTTTATGGACCACAATCTGTAACGTGCTCTGGAAAGCCTACAAGGAAGCTTGGAGAGATATAGAAGAGACAAGGAGCTAAAGAAGTGGATCTAAACAGGCTTTGCAAAGTCAAATCTGTAACCGTTTGGACACTTACTCAAAAAGGATAGACAGACTAGAAAGTAATTTGTTTAGCTACCTTATTTGCAGTAAGTGGGCTGTATCCATGTTCTATAAGGACACAGCCTCACTTCATAACTTAAAAATTTTGGTGAGTCTAGTTTTTTCATACACTGTAAGCTATATCTCTCTGAGAAAAACGAAGCTGAGAATACTACCATTTGTATTCACAGATTGTAGCAACCTTTATCTAATAATACATTAGATTAAAGTGATATTGCGTGCTGTGTTGTTTATTTATCC
The DNA here is from genome assembly GCA_037693485.1 of Kitagawia praeruptora. Lineage (NCBI taxonomy): Eukaryota > Viridiplantae > Streptophyta > Magnoliopsida > Apiales > Apiaceae > Kitagawia > Kitagawia praeruptora. The sequence goes on from CM075349.1 coordinate 2,523,243, forward strand.
GCACCTTCACTTCTACACACACAGGCACTTATCTGCTACATAGACTCAATCAAGAAAAGTTCAAGAATCCATTCACCCCCCCTCTGTATTCTTTTACCGTATTCAATACTCAACAAGTGGTATCAGAGCGGGCTGTTTATTCAAAAACAGAGAAACGATCATGAGTTCGAATACACCAAAGACTACAGGAACGGTGAAGGTCCCTAAGTTTGATAAAGAAAACTTCAACCTCTGGAAGATAAAGATGATGTTGTTCATTAAAGCCTCTCATCCCTTGTATCCTGAGATTCTCAAGAATGGTCCTTTTGTTCCACAACAAGAGATACCAGAGAAGACTGTTGGAACCATAACTATCCCAAGAACTTATGAGGCCAAGGATCCATCAAAGTGGACAGAGTCAGAAAGGGAGAAGGTTGCTCTTGACAGCCACCTCATGTTGCTCATCATTGATTCCATGGACATGTCAATGTTTGCAAACATTGCATCATGCACGTCTGCTAAAGAGATGTGGGATCACATTGAGGTGTTGTGTGAAGGGACTGATGAGGTTAAGGAAAACAGGAAACAGATACTGGTCACACAGTATGAAGCTTTTATGGCACAGCCCAAGGAAAGCATCACTGAAATGTTTGAAAGGTTTCACAAGCTAGTTACTGAGTTGCAGATGAATGGAAAGGTTTACAGCACCAAGGAGTTAAATATGAAATTTCTGTTGTCTTCACCAAATCATCTGGAGCAAAGAGTCATTTCTCTAAGAGAGAGAGATTTGAACAAAGTCACCTATGATGTGCTCTATGGAGTACTAAAGACTCATGAACTTGAGTTGCTTCAGAAAAGGGTTATCCAAGCCAACCAAGGTAGGATGATAAACACATCATGTGCCTTGATTGTCAACAAATCCATTCTGGACCTAGAAGCATCTACAAGCCAACTAAGGATAGAGGAGGTGGCAGATGATGAAGAAACTGAAGCTGGGGTGAGTGAACCTGTTGAGGAAAAGGAGGAAGAAGAAGAAGAAGAGTTTTACACTCTGGAAGAACTTGATGGGATGGAAAATACCTCATATGCCTTCATGGCCAGAAAATTTCCAAACATCAGATTTAAAAGAAATCAACCCTTCAAACCCAAAACTCAAAACCATTCAGCCAACAAGAACAAGGCACCTGTGAAACCAAACAGAAATAAGTTCAAAACCGGTTATGTGGATAGGTCATCTGTAAGGTGTTATAGATGCAATGACCTAGGGCATTTTGCCAGTGAATGCAAGAAGCCTAAAAAGAAGGATAGAGATTATCTTGAGCTAGAAGCTAAGTATGAGGCCCTTCTGAAAAAGCAGACACATGGTAAGGCCTACATAGCTGAAGGGAAGTGTTGGGATGATTCTGAGAGTGATGAAGAGGAACAAGAATTCTGCAACTATGCCTTGATGGCCAACTCCAAGGATGACTCATCTTCATCTGATTCTCAGGTACCATCTCTCACTACTATAGACATGTCTGTTTCTGAATACAAATGCATGATTGAACAATTATCTGTTGAAATGTTTAATATTCATACTAGTATGACTGCTGCTAATGAGGAGATTGCTAAACTGTCTACTAGAAATGAAATATTAACCAAAAAGAATGAGGAACTTGAGCTAACTACTATGCAAGTAGAAAACCTTAAGAAAGAAGTTGAATATTTGAAGAACAAGGTTTTATGTGCTAGTCAAGTAGAGAAGGCTCTTAGGGATGAATTAGCTGAGAATGAATTCAAACTTAAAACTTTCAAGAAATCATCTGGTTTAGTGCAATCCTACTGTGAGAAAATTGAAGCTAAACCCAAAGCAGCTATTGGACTTGACTATGACTCTCTCAAACAAAGGAAAGGCTATGCTGTCATTGAAGAGGACACAGCTGTTCATGAGAAAGTGCCTCACATTTTGAGAAAAACTGAAAATCCAATTTTTAAGGAATCAACATTTGAAATTGATGAGGATGCCTTACTCATCAAGCAAATGTTGAATGATGAGGATGAGGCACAATCTAGTGAACAGCAAGCATCCTCTAAGGGTGAGAGTGTCAAGTCAAAGACCAAGAAGCCAGTAGTTGATAGGCCAAGACCTAAGAAGTTTGTTAAGTTTGTCTCAGCTGGGAAGAGTGAATCAGAAAAGGAAGTGACTAAAAGGAAACAGAACAGAAATGGCAAGTTAGGGATTAACAAGGATAACAACTATGCTTATATGCCTAATGCCCCTAGGAAAACTTGTCAGAACTGTTTCAGTACCAATCATCTAACTCATGCATGCAAGAAACCTGTTGGTAGTGTGTCTAAACCTTTCTATGATTGTTCTGTGCCTCTAAGTCATAGAGATGCACCTTTCTGTGATAAATTTGACTGTATGCCATGCAATATGAATGTTATGACTAGTTGTTTTAATTTAAGAAGGCAGTTCATTGATGGTTGTATCAGTCACAATTCTCACACACACTACACAAGGTCAAAGTCTTCAAGTCCTCCTAAAGCTAGGAAGGTACCTTTGTCACCTAAGTCTGAAACCTCAGGTTCTAAGACTTCCAAGAGTGACAAGAAGACTAACACTAAGAAAGTTGACAAGCATGTTGTTTATGATAAAACTGTCTCTAAGTCACATGGACCCAAACTTGTTTGGGTACCAAAGGAAAAGTAATACCTTTGTGGTTGCAGGGCAAAGAAAGTGAAAAGAAGGTCATGTGGATTTTGGACAGTGGATGCTCAAATCATATGACTGGTGATATGGCCCTGCTATCACAGTATGAGGAAAAGGCTGGCCCAATGGTTGCTTTTGGAGATGACAGCATGGGTAACACATTGGGATATGGCAAGCTGAAAGTTGGAAGTGTCATCATTGAAGATGTAGCACTAGTCAAGGGCCTCAAGCATAATCTGTTAAGTGTTGGTCAGTTTACTGATAGAGGATTCAAAGTGAATTTTGACAAAGATGAATGTTTGATCACCCACAAGAAGACTGGTGATTTTGCTCTATCTGGAGTAAGGAAGGGAAGCCTGTTTGTAGCCAATATGGACTCTGCAAACAAGGACAGAATTTGTTGCTTTTACTCAAAAACATCAAATGAAGATTGTTGGCTGTGGCACAAGAAACTATCACACCTGAACTTCAAGGCCATTAATTCTCTAGTCAAAAGAGAGTTAGTGAGAGGCATGCCCACACTTGAATTCTGCCAAGAAGGAGTGTGTGAGGCTTGTCAAAAAGGAAAAATGAAGAGATCAAGCCACAAGTCAAAGACAGTGACATCTGTAACCAAGCCACTACAACTCATCCATATGGATTTGTTTGGGCCTGTCAACATAATGTCACTTGGAAGAAAGAAGTATGCCCTGGTAATGGTTGATGATTTTTCAAGGTATACATGGGTGGAATTTCTGGCATCAAAAGATGAGGCTCCACAAGTAATTATTGAGCATATAAAGAAAGTTGACAAGGAAGCAAAGGCAAACGATGCAAGTGTGATTTCACTGAGGAGTGATAATGGAACAGAGTTCAGAAATGCCACACTTGAAGCATTCTGCAAAGAGAATGGCATTTCTCAGCAATTCTCAGCTCCAAGGACTCCACAACAAAATGGAGTTGTTGAGAGAAAGAATAGAACTCTAATTGAGGCTGCTAGAACAATGTTACTTGATGCGAGAATGCCTACATGTTTTTGGGCTGAGGCTGTGAGCACTGCATGCTATATTCAGAACAGGACCCTCATCAACAAAAACACTGGAAAGACACCTTACAACTTGATGACTGGAAAGAAGCCTACACTAAAGTATGTTCATACTTTTGGAAGCAAATGCTTTGTACTCAAGGATAATTCTGAATATGTTGGAAAGTTTGATGCAAAAGCATTTGAAGGAATTTTTCTTGGCTATTCTATGGAAAGAATTGCATACAAGGTTTATGTCATCAGTCAAAAGAAAGTTATGGAAAGCACAGATGTAACATTTGATGACAGCAAACTACCTGGACTAGAAGAAGCCAATGATGAAGACAAAGATCCATTGAAGTTTGATAATCTAGATGATTCTGATGAAGAGACTGAAACTGGAGTTGAAACTCGAGTTCAACATTCTCAAGTGAATAATGATACAAGAGAAGAATTTGTGCCAACCAATAGTGGAGAAACAAGCATCCAAGACACACCTGTGAGTAATGGCAACTTCACAGGGGGAGGAAATGAGGATGACCATGATGTGGATGATGAAGCAACATCAAGAATGAGAAATCAGGCTGAACACTCGAGGAAATGGGATAGATCACACACTGCAGAGCAAATCATTGGAGATCCTAATGCAGGAGTAAGGACTAGGAGAGCAACTCAAAATGAGTGCCTCTATGGATGTTTTCTATCACAAGTTGAGCCTAAGAAACTTGATGATGCATTGTTGGATCCAGATTGGATTATTGCCATGCAAGAGGAGCTGAATCAATTTGAAAGGAACAAAGTATGGGAACTTGTGCCTGCACCAAAGAACAGAACCATTGTTGGAACAAAATGGGTTCTGAAGAATAAGATGGATGAAGATGGTGTAATAATAAGAAACAAAGCAAGGCTGGTTGCAAAAGGATACTCTCAACAGGAAGGCATTGATTATGATGAGACATTTGCCCCTGTTGCTAGATTGGAAGCCATTAGAATATTCTTGGCATTTGCTGCTCATTCAAACTTTAAAGTTTATCAAATGGATGTCAAGAGTGCATTTCTAAATGGAGAGTTGGAAGAAGAGGTTTATGTGCAACAACCACCTGGCTTTGAGGATCCACATTTCCCAGAATTTGTCTACAGATTGCTTAAGGCATTGTATGGACTTAAGCAAGCTCCAAGAGCATGGTATGATACTTTATCACAATTCCTTCTTGAAAATCAATTCACTCGAGGCACATTGGACAAGACACTGTTTTACAAGAAGCATGGTGATGATATGATCCTAGTTCAAATCTATGTGGATGATATCATTTTTGGTTCTACAAATGAGAAACTGTGTGAGAAATTCTCTAAACTCATGCAGAGCAGATATGAGATGAGTATGATGGGAGAGTTGACATTCTTTCTAGGGTTGCAAGTCAGTCAAAGGAAGGATGGTATCTTTATCAGTCAAACCAAGTACATCAAGGATTTATTGAAGAAGTTTGACTTGGAAGATTGTTCACCTGCCAAGACACCCATGACCACTGCCACTAAATTGGATGAAGATGCTAAAGGCAAGAGAGTAGATATCTCAGTCTACAGAGGCATGGTTGGTTCTCTACTCTACCTCACTGCAAGTAGGCCAGACATCATGTTTGCTACATGCTTGTGTGCAAGGTTTCAATCAAATCCAAAGGAATCACATTTGATTGCAATAAAAAGGATCTTTAGATATCTGAAGGGCACTCCTAACTTGGGATTATGGTATCCTAAGGACACAGGGTTCAATCTGGTTGGTTATTCTGATGCTGATTATGCTGGATGCAGAGTGGATAGGAAAAGCACCTCAGGAAGCTGCCAGTTTCTTGGACAAAGGTTAGTTTCTTGGTATAGCAAGAAGCAACAATCTGTGTCAACTTCTACAGCTGAGGCTGAATACATAGCTGCTGGAAGTTGCTGTGCTCAAGTGCTTTGGATTAGAAATCAACTTAGAGATTATGGACTTGTGTTGGAAAGAATTCCAATCATGTGTGACAACACAAGTGCAATCTCTATAGTTGCCAATCCTGTCAATCATTCTAGAACAAAGCACATTGACATCAGATATCATTTCATAAGAGAACATGCAACTACTGGAACCATTGAGTTGCATTATGTCTCTACAGATAAACAACTAGCTGATATATTCACTAAGCCATTAGATGAAGCCACCTTCACAAGGTTGGTAAGTGAGATTGGAATGCTGAATTCTTCAGATTCTGGCTAAGTGAATACATCATCTAGATTGTTGCAGCAGTAAACACTTACTTTATCTAAATTCTCAATATTTTTGGAGTAAGTGTTGGCTGAAATATGATTTATAAATATTTCAAATCTGTTGCATATGTTGAAAATCATATTTTTATTAACTTAAAATTTCTATGAAATTTTGAGAAAATCACTATTTGATTTGCTAGGATATTTTTCAATGAATATGTCTGGTAGATTTTAAAAAGATAGTGAAAATCAAATTTTTATGAGTGATGGGTATAGTTCGATAAGTCAGACTTCTCGAATGATTCACTATTCGACATCTCTAATAAGTCTCATTAGAGTACTCTTGAGTTCTCGAATAGAGTCTTTCTGAGATATCGAATAGAGGAATTATTGACTTCTCGAATATAGTAACTGAGTTCTCGAATGACTGAGTTCTCGAACACTATATTTGAGTTCTCGAATCATTTGAAAAGGCTGAATTCTCGCTGAATTTTAATCGATTTTGGACTTTTTGTCTAAAAGTTTAATTCACTCATAAAAACACATATTATTTAATTTAGAATTATTTCTAAGTTAGATAACTGCCAGCTGTGAGTTTCTATCTGCTTGAGTTATCGATTAAGCCATTCTTGACTTCTCGAATAGTTGTTTTCTACTTCTCGAATGCCTGACTTGTCGATACAAAACCTTCTGCTAATCGACAATTCAAGTACTTCATACTTATACAATTTCACATCTATTCGATTCATTTCATTCGATTTCTCAAGCATCTACACTCTCTAAACCCCTGAAACCCTAGCTACGAAAAGCCAAATTTCTTCTTCAACCTTCAATTTCTTTCCCCTCTTCTACACAAATGGCAACAGTAAAGTTTAACACCAACTTCATCGCACTCACTAGTGATGTTGAAGCACCCAATGCCAATTTCAAGTGCTTTGTGAAATGGATGGCTGAGTCGTATATCAAGGATGCACTCTCTGCCAACCCAACTCTATATCTAGATATTCTGGAACAATTCTGGAGTACTGCTATTGTGGAGGTTGTAGCCCTGGAAAACGCAATCACTTCATATGTCATCTACTGTAAGGTTCAAGATAAGGAAATCACTATCACTACTGCAGACATGAACCAAGCACTAGGCCTACAACAAGAGTCATTTGACAGACTGGCCACTAATGCAGAGTTGGAGGAATTCTTTGAGTTCATAAACTACTCAGATGGGATTAACCTTGGAAAGCTAAACAGAAAGAATCTGAGAAAGGAGTGGAGTTATGTGTTTGCAACTCTTCTCCAAGTCTTCACTGCCAGGAAATCAAGCTTTGACCAAATCAGTGCACCTGTGCAGCAAATTGGATATGCTTTGGCCTATGGAAAGAAGATAGATGTTGGCCAAATCATACTTCAAGAATTATATGGGAGACTTGGTAAGAACACAACCAAGAGAGGTACTGATATTTTCTTCCCTCGCTTTATTCAATCTGTACTTAATTATAAAAATGCTTCATTGATTGAATTGCCTGGGATTGATAAAAATAAAATAGGCTATCCTAAGTCCATGACCAAACTCATTTTTGGTAACTTGGAAACTAGGAATGATGTGGATGTAAGACTGAACATAACTCCCCATATGGAGAGTTTGTTTAGGACTTACCCCCACAACATGCCAACATTTGATGCAAAATCTAAGTTAGCACAGCCCAAGCAAGTAGAACAAAATGCTAACCCAGGGCCTGCTAACCAACCCTCTCAACCAAACACTCTACCTCTTACTGAGCCAACTGCATCATCCTCTCAAAAGGGTGATGTTAGTAAAAAGAAGAGAAAGGAAGTAATGTCTGCACCTTTAAATATCTTGTCTGAAGCAGCATTAGCTGTTGAATTAGGTCTAGGAAGTGAGGAACCTGAGTCACCCTTACACAGAACAAAGAAGAAGAAAACTAAGACCACCTCTTCAGTCACACAAATGGCTGAAGTTGTAAAATCAGGGGCACACAGCTCACTAGGTGTATCCTCTCAACAGGGTGCACCTATAGAATCAAGCATTCTCCCCAATGCACCCTCTTGTATAGAGTCAGCACATGGGAGTGATAAGGCTGGCACAACACTGAGTGGAGAGCACATCACTTTTGAAACTTCCTCTATCTCTCAGGGGGAGTTGCCAAAATCTACTCTAAAACACACTTCTCTTCCAGAATCTAACTCTGAAATTTCTTTGGAACCTGCAACTCAGACAACTGAGATGCAAGGTATTGATCATCAAGAATCCTTTTTGCTTGATGAGCCAATAATTTCAAGTGACTTAGTGCATGACACTTTGTTCACCACTCAGAACCCACATTTAGATGGTGAGGGAATGCATGCTGAGGCATATCCTAATGACACCATCACAAACACAGAGGTTCCCCTAGTTTTTACTAGAGACTCTGTGCCTGTGTCAACTGCTGGTGTAATTCATCCCACTTCTGTGGTGACACCAGTAGTAGAGTCAATCCATCCGGTTACAGAAGTTGCATCTGTAACTGAGGAGACTAGCTTGCCTAGCTCTAGCTCTGACTTCATGTCAACGTGGCTGAAGCCTGTGCAACATGACAGTGCTTCAGGATCAGGGTCTGTTCCACAACAATTGACGGTTGAAGCACTTCAAAGCTTAATTGTGGATCAGATTCCTGAGTTCACAAAGATTGCTCAGCACCTTCTCACTGCAGACATGCCCAATCCAGACTATGAGGCTATTCTGTTATGCCATAGGGATGATGTGGAAGTGCAGAAGTCAAAGATCATTGATGATGCTGAGAGAGATGGCAACATAGATGCCTGGTTGCAAGGAAAATATGATATTACTCTCGATGAAGCACTTCAGTATCTCAGGGAGGAATACATCACTTCACTGGGCTCCAATGCAAAATCCCTGTCACCTGGTGAAGTGTATGAAGCTGTAAATGACTCCTACAAGGGTTCCCTCAAGGCTGCACACTATCTTGGCAAGGGAGTCAAAACTGAAGTCAACAGGGTGTGTGATAAGACAGCCACTTCAGTAGCAGAAGTCAAGAGGGCCTTTGATGCTAAATTTCCTCAATTGGACAGTGTGTTCAAGGACATCAAACACTGCAACTCTACCTGCACTCAGGTGGACAATGGGCTGGCTGTGCTAAAAGATGCTGTCACAGGTCTGGGGCATAAATTTCAGAATCTATCTGACCAGACTACAGATGTCAATGCCATGCTGAGGATAATGTTCAAAAATCTTTATGGAGATAGACTAGTGACTGATGTCCCTGTGCATGAATTGTCTAAATATGAAGTGAAGAGGCTTCAGGACCAATCTTTATCTGGCTTCAAGGCCAATGAGTTATTCACTAAGGTCAACACTCTTGCACAGGAGGTAGCTACTCTCACCAAGACCAATGCTCATCTCACAGAAAAGGTTGCATTGCTAAATGATCAGTTGGACACTCAAGCATCCACCACAGCTGATGTCCTTCTGCATCAACAATCCATGTTAGCTGCAATGATGAAGCATATGGGTCTCCCTCTACCTGATGAATCTTCACTCCCAAAGGACATTTCTACAGCCTCTGTGCCTGACAACAAGCCTAAGGGGGAGAAGAAGGCCAGGAACTCAAATTCAAAGGGGGAGACAAAGGGAGAGAAAGGCATAATAATCAAAGAGGGTGGTTAACAAAGGGCTTCTAAGTCTCTAGCAAATGTGCCTGGCAAAGGAAAATCCAAAGTGGATGAGCCTCCATCTATCTTGCCAGTTGTCACTCTACCAACTGTGCACATCACTACTCCAGGAGGACAGAAGCAATCCATAACCACCACAGTGGTTGCAGGGAGCATGCCATCTGACAAACCTCCAACCTCTATATCTGAGAGTGCCAAGCCTGTAGAAGTCAAAGTTGTTACTGAGGCCAAGCTACAAGAAGTTGCTAACTCCAATGTTTATCATGATAAAGCCTTCTTGGAGTTTCTGAAAGCCACAAGGGAACAGGTTGGTGACACTCAGTTCTATCTGAGGGAGTTGAAGAAGCAGATTGATTGCATCACTGTCATTCCTAAGAAAGTCAATAATCTGTGGATCAAGGAGATAGTGATGATATCCAAATTGAAGATATGGCATCTAACATACAAGACTCTACAAGAACTGAAACACTCAGAGATAGATGCCATACTCGAGCTTATAGAAAAGAAGAATGAGAACAACAAAAGTCTGTTTGATGACTTGAGGAATGACCAACCTTCAAGGCTACCAGAAGTGATCAAGAAGCCATGGACAATCATTTATCAGTCTGGCACCAGAATTGAAGATATCAAGCAATTGGTCATTCCCCATGATCTTACCACCAGAAATCACAGACTGATCATTGCTATCATTGATCAATTACAGAAGAAGGTTGGAGCCAGAAATGCTGAAGAAACTGAGGCACTGCACATCCTCAGAACCTATATTGCAACTGGTGAAATTCCAGAGATGGCTCAACCTAGGAGAAATAAGGATGATGATTCTGAAGACAAAGGTGATGGGAGGAGAAGACATCACAGGAGAGATAAGGGTGATGAAGACAAGAAGAAAAAGGGAGACAAGGATAAAAAGGATGATGATGACCAAGGTAAAACATATGAGAGAAAGAGTGGAAGACAGCAAGCCTTAGGCACTGCTAGCAGTAACCTCACCACAACACAAGACTCTAGGTCTAGGGTGAATACTGTTAGTAGTGACCTACCAAAATCTACATCTATGGCTTCTGCAACTGTCTTACCACCTCAAGAAGAGAAGAAGATTCAAGTCAAGAAACCATGTGTATGTTTCAGAAAGCAATCTGCTAATGGAATACTACTATGGTCTACCAACAAAGGTCAAAGATTTCTGCCAAGCAATCATGTCAAGAGGATGAAATTTAAACATGCTGCAAGGAGAGTGAAGCTATCCAAATCTAGAGCCCTAACAATCATTCCAGGATTGAAACTCCAGCCACTTGATGAAGACTTTGATGAAGAGCAACTGCAATTTCTAAGAGCTCAAAAGATATGCTATGCTGCAATTGTGGATGACCACCTTGAAATCAAGTACACTGATGGGAAAGAAATGAAATTCAAACAAGGGGGTTGTCAACATTGGGGTAAATTGTATGAGATAGAAAGAATCATTGCATTGCTGGATTCTAAAGACAAGGTGGAGAAAGTATGGAAGCTGGAATTGATTGACTTTGTGAAAATGAAGAAAGATTATGCTGAGAAGATAAGAAAGGGCTGCTATGAGAAATGGTTAGAAAGGGAGAAAGAAATTGATAGACTGGAGATTGAAGCAGAAAAGCTAAGGGCAAAGGGATTGTGTAGAGTTCAGTTTGATCCCTATGTGGTGAAGTATAGGAGAAGAAATGGAGCCAATGTCAATATAAGAATGGACCTACTCAATCACTATCCTGCCAACATTCTGAAGCCAGTGCTTGAAGATTTCAAAAACTCTATTATGATTGAAGAATTGGATGCTATGACAGAAATCATGAGAGCAGTAGATGAGATTGCAAGAAAGGAGAAAGAAAGGAAACAGAAAGCATATGATGATCTACAAGCCAAAGCAATGGAGATGCAATCAAAAGAAAATGGCTAGTACCTCATCATACTGTAAGAGTATTTATCTTGTAATTTCATTTATGTGTTCAATCAAAATACATACCTGTACTTTTAAAGTTTTATCTTTATGTATGTTAGGCTTGTTATCAGACATGAAATTGTGACTAAGGGTCTCACTCACAATTTGGGGGAGATTGTTAGTTACAGAGGCATGCCTGTACACATCTAATAACAAGCCTAATTGTTTGTAATGCTTTGCATTACTTACATGACCTCTTAACTGAGGGAACCTCTAGTTGTAGAGTTTCTGTTTGTATTGTACTTGTAGAAGGCATCAAATCCTAGTTGTGTAATTGTACAAATAGAGTCTAGAATAATGCTTGAAAGAAGTTCCAAGGTTCATGCCTCAAGCAAGGAGTTAAAGACTGTCAAATAATCACAGTTGGGATTTGAAGAAATGAAGAATTTGCCTAAGTACCAATTCGAGAAGTATATTTGTCTATTCGAGAAGTCCAGCATTCGAGAAGTCAGGGATTCGATATCTCAAGACACTATTCGATATCTCTGAATACACTGTTCGATATCTCATTCGATATCTCAGGGATTCGATATGTCTACTACTCTATTCGAGAACTCAAGAAGTCAACAAGTCAAGATGGTATTCGAGTTCTCAAAGAGTCAACAAGTCAAAGTTCCATTCGATATCTCAAGGACTCAGAAAGCTATTCGACAACTCGAGGATTCGATAAGTCAAATGTTCTATTCGACAACTCAAGGAATCCTGATGGAAAAGAGCTATTCGAGAAGTGGTTCGATATGTCATTATAACAGTATTCGAGAACTCAGAGTTATCGATCAAGTCAATTCTAGTTCTCGAATCACTTACTTAGTCACTTCTCGAATACATTCTTGGAGACAAAATACTGAAGAAATTGTACAAGTTAGAAACCTGCAACAAGCCAATGCACTTTATGGACCACAATCTGTAACGTGCTCTGGAAAGCCTACAAGGAAGCTTGGAGAGATATAGAAGAGACAAGGAGCTAAAGAAGTGGATCTAAACAGGCTTTGCAAAGTCAAATCTGTAACCGTTTGGACACTTACTCAAAAAGGATAGACAGACTAGAAAGTAATTTGTTTAGCTACCTTATTTGCAGTAAGTGGGCTGTATCCATGTTCTATAAGGACACAGCCTCACTTCATAACTTAAAAATTTTGGTGAGTCTAGTTTTTTCATACACTGTAAGCTATATCTCTCTGAGAAAAACGAAGCTGAGAATACTACCATTTGTATTCACAGATTGTAGCAACCTTTATCTAATAATACATTAGATTAAAGTGATATTGCGTGCTGTGTTGTTTATTTATCCGCACCTTCACTTCTACACACACAGGCACTTATCTGCTACATAGACTCAATCAAGAAAAGTTCAAGAATCCATTCACCCCCCCCTCTGTATTCTTTTACCGTATTCAATACTCAACAGATGTGTTTACTGCCTCTTTGTTGAAGCTAGCACATGAGCTTGCACGTGTGGAGGCGATCTTCGACTTATGTCATCATTTCAATTTATTTCAAGTTTTTCAATTACTATGGAATTCGGATTTTGTGTTTCCCTGCTTTATTACTGTTGGTTTTTATGTTTGAATTATTGTTTGGTTTTTCATAGTTTCAATACTATATTAAAATACTTGATTTGTTTTAAGTTTTAAACAATGCTTTACGTTTCTCGATTTAATATCTCAAGTTAGTCTATTTCAAAATATAAATGAAAACAAATCAAGTAAATTTTAGATATGTAATATTGAAATTACATATATATTGAAATTAATTTGATTATACTTAAAATAAGGATTCAATTAATATTTTCCTTATAATCTTTAAATACAATTTTATCGTATTAAGTATTTTTCCTATATTTAAATACAATTTTTTTCTCTATATTAAAAAGTATTTTTAAATCATTTTCCTGTAATATTATAAACATCGATGAATTTATCGTCAAACAAACAAAACATTTAGTACACGAATTTATCTCAACATTCCACTGCACTCCGTTTTGTACCAAGAAAACTATTTAACCAGAATCCCAATTGCTTATAAATTCATCAAGGATATGGAATTCCAGTTCATGCACCGTTAAAAATTGGTGCATAATAATAATTGAAAACGAATATGTGTCCGTTCGACAAACTCAAATAAGGATATTGGTTTTAGTTAAACGGAGGTACGGACACATGCACCGTTAAAATTTAAAGCTGGACTTCATTGGTAACATGTAAGTTAGACAAAATAAAAAACGAATAATATATTTTACTAAATTTAAAGCCGGTGCGTAGCACGGGCAATATTGCTAGTTTTTATTAATATATGGATATGGATATATATGGATAATATATTTTTGTTAATATGCGGATTGATGCAGAGATAGATATTACAGAAAAAAAATAATTTGTTAGTTGGACCCTAAATTGATAGACTTGGCATTCTAAGTCAGTTTTGTAAAAGTCCATTGTTGCCCATTGGGCCTCCTCGTCACCAAAGCCTCATTTTCTCCCCATATATATTCACACACATAACATAAACCCTAGTTTTCAGCAGCGGCGACTCGACACTCAACTCAACTCAACTCAGCCCTAACTCGCTCAACAATGGTAAAAACTCCCTTTCTCTGTCGTTCTCTCTTAATTCCAAGCGTTTTCATTAGATTTGTATTGTATTCATTTTCAATTGTATCAATTTTTTAAAAATTTGCGATTTTCATTTTACATTTGTAATTTAAATTCAGAGTTTTCGTTAGTATTGAAATGTTGTTATGTTAATATTGGTTATTTAGGTGTTTGTGAAAGCTAACAAACCCAGAGCTTACTTCAAGAGGTTCCAGGTTAAGTTTAAGAGAAGGCGAGGTATATTTTTTGATTTTTTTTGTTTTTAATTTAATTGTGTTGGTTTGTAGTTTTTGTTTAAGTCGGTTTTGGTATTTTTTTAAAAAAATGTTTTTATTAATTGTATTTGTGTAGAGGGAAAAACTGATTACCGTGCCAGGATTCGATTGATTAATCAGGACAAGAACAAGTACAACACCCCTAAGTACCGCTTCGTTGTCCGATTCGTATCCATAAGACTGTTTAAATAAATTTGTAGTCCTGTGTTCTAACTAAATTTGTAGTCCTGTGTTCTAACTTTTTTCGTAAGTTGCAATTATACATTCTGCTCATTTTAGTGTCACCAAGTTTTCGTTTATTGGTATCATTTCAATTGTAGACGTGTTTACTACTTGGAAACAACTAGATTGTTTTGCCTTTGCAAACTCGAAATCTATGCATAATTTGTTCAGTGTACAAGTTCAACCTTAATTTAGCTTCTAGACAAACAAGGATATCACGGCACAGATCATCTCTGCTACCATAGCTGGGGATATGGTGCTGGCAGCTGCTTATTCACATGAGCTTCCTCGATACGGGCTTGAAGTAGGTCTCACAAATTATGCTGCAGGTATAAAAGCAAGTCCATTCTGGTTTATTATTTATTGCCTTGATATAATCGTTTGCAATGTAGAAAACAAGCTAGGGAACTTGTTTAAGGCAGAGAAAAAATATCCGAGTATGAGGTACAGTAGAGGTAGAGACTAGAGAGAGATTTACATGTAGGTATGTGTCACAGCAGAACTAGTATCAGGTCAAGAACTTGTTCTATCATCAATGTCAATTTAGACATGATAATAATACATTCACCTACCTGACAAAAGAATACGAGCTGGAAGCAGGGAGGTCAATAGATTGACACTTAGTGAGACAGTTGGTACTTGTAGAGTACTTATCTTAAACTTAATAACAGTATACACATGCCGATAAGATAGAATATTTAACTAGCTAATGAATACAACTATCTGCTAATTTCTACACTCTGTAAGTTAAGATATTAACATGTCTGTATGAAATCTATCAGCTTACTGCACGGGACTTCTTCTAGCCAGGCGTGTTTTGAAAAAGCTTGAAATGGATGAAGAGTACGAAGGCAATGTTGAGGTAACACGGTCACTCTTCATTCCTAGTATCCGAAGAGTACTCACTGCTGTTACTCTGTATATTACAAATTCTGCATTCTTATAAGTCTATCTTATCTTTCAGGCAACTGGTGAGGATTATTCAGTTGAACCTGCAGAAAGCCGAAGACCCTTCCGTGCTCTACTTGATGTTGGCCTTTTGAGGACTACTACAGGAAATCGTGTCTTTGGTGCTCTTAAGGTATGAAACATTAACTTAAATTGTTTTTCATCGCATGATCCATCATAGTTTTGACATTAATATTACAACACATGAAGCAATACATTTTTATCTATGTACTATGTTTATCCGTTTTGGTAGATTGGTACTATCTACAATTTTCGGAAATACTGCTGAAATGCTGCAATTTTTCTTGTTGCTCCCACAAGTAATGTTGTGTATTAAATTGATTTAAATGGTTTCAATATGTGTATCGCTTCTGATAGTACTCCCTTTTTTTTGTGGTGAAATATAATTGTCTTGACTGAAGGATTCCTAGTTACTATATTCTTGTATGTACTAAATGGCGGCATGTATTGTTGTGTGTATGTTAGGTTTCCATCAGAAAGTGTAGGTCTGGTGTATAAGTATATGTTATTGGTTTAGCATGTTAATTGCTATATGTGCATACATACGAGAACTTATTCAGTTGTTAATTGCAGGGTGCTTTGGATGGTGGCCTTGACATTCCTCACAGTGAGAAACGGTTTGCTGGCTTCTCAAAGGATTCTAAACAGCTTGATGCTGAGGTTCATCACAAGTATATCTATGGTGGCCATGTTGCTGCATACATGAGGGTAAGGGTCATATGCATTCTGATCCATTCTAAGCCTACTTGCACTGTAAAGATCGTTGGTGAATATATTTTTGTTTGTTTCTCTTGCAGACTCTGATTGAAGATGAGCCGGAGAAATATCAAACTCACTTCTCACTGTATGCTAAGAAAGGAATTGATGCGGATAATATTGAGGAGCTTTACAAGAAAGTTCATGCAGCTATCCGTGCAGATCCAACAGTTAAGAAGTCGGACAAACCGCAACCCAAGGAGCACAAGAGGTATGCGAGCTAACAAGCAGTTCAAAGCATTATTGATAATTGTTTCTTTTTAGTATTTGCCATGTTCATGTTTACTGTTTTAGTAACTATTCCCTTATTCAGTTTATTTACTGAGTTTTGCGGAGTTTTGCGGTAGTAGGTCCATTCGTTGTGGTTGCAGGTTAAGTTGTAGGAGTAACTGATATTTTTCTTGCCTCAGTAATAATAATGCATGGGCCATACAGAGTTGCAGTTGTGTAGTAGGTTTTGCTACATCTGACTTGATATTTGTTAGTAATTATGGGAATGTATGGTGCAGGTACAACTTGAAGAAACTAACTTACGATGAAAGGAAGAACAAGTTGATTGAGCGCTTGAATGCCCTTAATAACGCTGCTGGAGCTGACGATGATGAAGAAGAGGATGATTAGATAATAGATATATCATTGAAAGCTTGAATGATATATCTTCTCCAGTTACCCCTGTAGTTCAGTACCATTTTGGTTTTTGTTCAGTTCCCTGAATTTTACACAAACTAGTGATTTTGATGTTACAAGGATTTTGGACCTTGATGGGTGGTGTTATGAAATTCATCTTATATGCTGCTACAACCATTTTTTTTTTGGTTCAAGTTTTTTCCAGTGCTTTTATATGCGGGTTTTTTTTAATTGATATGGTCATTGATATTAATCATCTAGTGTTTTTTCATTAGATTTTCTGATAACGGTTCATGTTTTTTCTTCTACTTCAAAAAAGTGATGATTGAAAATCGAAACATTTTATATGCTCTTGTATAACTTTAGTGTATGCAGTTTACTCCTTTTGTTGTGATATGCTCAAATCAGGGCTATTTAGTGACTTTTTCTTTTTCTTTCTTACACCATCTTCAATCCATGATATCAAAATGGTGCAACTTTTATACTATTTTGATGTCAAAATCATATTATACATGAAATAAACTCTAATGCATTAACATTATAATTCACATGTAAAATGAAATATTCTATTGTTTTAAAAACTTTTTTTATAACTGTAATATCTAGTACATTTTAAATTGTAATATTATGAATGCATAATATTAAATCTATCTACATGAGCATGTAACTATAATTAGTTTTTGTAAAAATTTAGAGTCAAAAGATAAACAAATTAAAATTAGAATCAAAATATATAAAAAATATTGTAGAATTAAAAACAAAATTAGAGTTAAAAAAAAAAAGGAAACAAAATTCAAAGTTAATACAATTTCAAGTTAAAAGTTATAAAAGAAATGATTTTAGTAGGATATATAGGAAACAAATTTGTTTTGTTAACAAATAGAAGGGAATTGTAGAAATTATAAAAGGCGACAAAGTTGGTATAAAAATTACACCAAATGTATTTTTGACATAAAATTTGGTGTCATATTATTCATTTACTGTAATATTTATACAATTATAATGTTGCATTGGATTTACTTTTATATCATAAATTACATTATAATAACATTTTAGTATTGAACTAGCGTAACAGCCCGTGCAAGGCACGGGCCTCTATGTGAGTACCTCTAATTTTGTTCTAAAGAAGAAGGTAGCGGTTGGTTTAATAATTTTTGGACTAAAAACTCGTAATTATGAAATTGTAATATGAGTAGTGATATGTGTTAATAATAAATGCCAATAAGGACTGTATATACACGCTGTTATGACGATGGGACCACTTGCGCTCTCGATGAGGAAAGTGGGGTCGTTCGGAACCTTGGCTCCAAGCCTGGGATCGTTTATCCTTCTTGTTAGCTGTGAATTTTCCAAGCTTGAGGTGGAGATCATGCTCAGCTAACTTCTTTCCAAGACGATCAAACACACTAACTGACCTCGCCTTAGATGAGGTAGCCTCATTATGCAACCCCTCCTTTGTCTTAGTAGCCTCTACATCCCCCCCCCCCCCCCCCCCGCTCAAGGTCTTCATAGAAGTAAGGGTGTGTTTGATCCGTAACAACATCATCAAATTCATCCAAGAGTTTCTTGGTGGGGCCCTTACTGTTCTCCTCCTGATAGGTCTTGGCCCCTTCCTGGAATTCCTTTTTTTGCGCCCTTGAGCTATACCACTTCTTCACTCTAGTCATCCTTTCTTGCACTGCTGACACCTTCTTGGACCCATCCTTGTCCTTGCTCATGGTGGGATCGCATTTGGGTATCCTATATGATCCCGGGGTCTCCCCGTTATTGTGCCCGCTGTTCATCTTCTTGTTCGAGTTAGTCATCTTTCTCCCAATATGATGACCGCCCTCCTTCCAGCGCCAATTAATAATATTGTCGAGTATGATGTACAATTTCGAGTTATGAACGGGGATCGTGTAATTATAATTTGAGAGATTAAGATGATAATCTTTGTCTTTCCATACTGATAGACATTTCTTTCCATATATATCAACACGATTACAACCATTCACAATTAGCCGCAAGTAGTAGCATACTCATTAAAAAATGTTAAGTGAAAATGGCGTGATTTATCTTATAAGATTTTGCTTCCCTTAAAATATGTTAATGTCATCTCTAAGTATATAATGCAATGTCATGTTCTCACACCGGTCATGAACATACAAAAACAAAATTCCTATAGGAAATAGACCGAGGTTGCGAAGAAGAATTTGAAAAAAATGGCATGTAAACAAATAATAAAATTATAGTTCATATCATTCTACATCAGAGCAAACTGGAAAAAATATATTATGTTAGTAATATTTTTAATATTATATCCAAAAGGAGATTAATTATTACGTAGTATTTCGCTAAACAATCACATTTTTTCAGGATAAATGTAAACTTGAAGATATATGGTTAACTAAAAAAAACTTTTTCCAACTGAATTTTATTTTATTTCAATACTTTAATATATACATAGAGATAAATGTTTTTGAATTTTTTTAAATCAAGACTTAGTAACATTCATGTATAACCAAGAATTTTATTTTAACATTTTATTTTACATGTTAATCATTTATAATGACAAAGAGAATGTAGATTATTTTAGAAAATAGAAACAACTGATGTGTACATTCTGAAAAGAAAATTATTAAAAAACGAATGTGATGAATATAGAAACATGATTATTGTATAATTTTAAAATATTTTTAAACCTAATTTTCTTAATTTAGAATGATAGAAGTAATGAATAATGAAATACATTGCATATACTATATTAATCAACTAATTTTTACACAAATATTAAAAGGGTGGTACTTTTGTTAATTTTCAACAAATAAGGGCAAAATAGTAATTTCATTGCCATTAAAATGGAAAATTTTACCCTTGTGTTGATGTATATTTTAAAAAGCATAATAACCCGTGCGAGGCACGGGCCATCCTCTAGCAATTGTTATAAATTCTGTATAATTTTACGATTTAAAGATTTTTTTTAATATAATTGCACCTTTTATGTTCATACATATTATAATATCAGTATTTTAATTTATGTATTATTTTATTTATGTATAGATCATATGAGCACTAAAAATAGGATGTTTTGTAGCATATAAATATATTGTATAGGTTATAACACAATTTCTTTTAGAACAATGATAAAAAGACATATCATCGATGTGAATAATACTCGTCATACAATACTTTCCAGATAAAATTAGTACGCTCCTTAATATTTATTTTTTTAAATATCTCATCAAGATATAAGTCGCATAGAATTATACTCCGAAATTACGAGAGGGTTGATTCCCAACACTAACATAATTTCATATATTTTTTGCATAAATATTAAAGGGATGGTGATTTTGTAATTTTTAAACATATAGGGATATTATCGTAAGTTCACAATCATTAAAATGACACTTTTTTGCACTTGTATTGTGGTTTAATATATAGTAATAGATAGATCGTGTACCATATTATGAAATCTAAAATATAATATTTTTAAAATAATGCGAATTACCATTATTTTTACCCAAAAATTAAAATAATAGTAAAAATAAGATAATGGAGAGGTCGGGTTTATGTAAAAGGTTTTTTTAACTTAAAACTAAAAAGTCAATGTAGCACAGTGGTCGGTAGGATGTGTAAGAGCATCTCCAATGGGAGAGACCCCTTAGGTAAATTTTAAAATGAATTACCATAAATAAAAATTATAAAGAATGTGTAAAAAAATTTACACTCCAATGGGACAAAACTGTTATCTATAATTATAGATAATCTCTTGATGTTGGCTATATTTGTCGAACCTCTAAGGACCTGTAGTGAATTGCCACATCACTTATTTCTATATTAAAATTATATATTCCATTAATAACAACTTGAAATATTAATAACATACCATTTTTAAAATATAGCCAATCATTATAGCCGATACCCTCGGAACACAATGTCTTACATGTTCGACAAATTTTACATAATCAATATTTTATGTAATTTAGCCAATCATTTTTAGCTAACATCATTGGAGATGCTCTAAAGGAGGTTCTAGGTTCGATTCACAACAAAAACTCATTTCTTTTTCATTTAAATAAAAGAGTGGCATTTCATGTAATTTTATAACTTGTAAAGGTATAACTGTAATTTCACAAGGGGATTATTGACTCAAATTATGTCCTTGTTGCTCTATTATATATACCATTATTTTTACTCAAAAATTAAAATAATAGTAAAAATAAAATAATGGAGAGGTCGGGTTTATGTAAAAGGTTTTTTTAACTCAAAACTATAAAGTCAATGTAGCACATTGGTTGGTAGGATAACTTGTGTAGAGGATGTTCTAGGTTCCATTCACCACAAAAACTCATTTTTTTCCATTTAAATAAAAGAGTGGTATTTCATGTAATTTTGTAACTTGTAAGGGTATAATTGTGATTTCACAGAGGGTTTATTGGCTCAAATTATGTCCTTGTTGCTCTATTATATATAGAAAGAGAGGTCGGGTTTATGTAAAAGGTTTTTAAACTCAAAACTAAAAAAGTCAATGTAGCATAGTGTTGAAAATATTGACTAAAATAGCAACATAGAGGCAGTTATATATCATATTTAACAAGCCAAGGCCAAGCAAACAATTAACGAAAAAAAACATGAAGGTATAACACATGTGTGTGTGTGTGTGCGTGGAGCACACAGTAACACCATGCATCATCATACACCTTAGTAGTTGTACACTACCCATGTGTGTGATTCTATATAAAGCCAACAACCCCCTTTATTCATTTCAATGTGGGACAAATACACATTCTCATTTTCAAGCTCTTTCAAGCTACCAATTTCAACTCTATTTCTCTATGGATTCCACTAAGAAAATTACTTAGAACCATATATGAAAATTTAAGTCCTCATAACAAGGAACAATTTCCAATCGTTAAAATCCGGAATTAACATCAAGAACATAAAATACTTATGCTCTAAAAACTCCATTTTCTAACAATCCCCCACAAATCCATACAGAAATGCTTCAGGTTTTACATCATGACTTGTTTTTCAGAATCGGTACCCTTCCGGGTTTGAACCCTCCTAAGTCCCCTACTTCAATGATTACCGGATTCAGATGGAATGTTTCACCTTGAATCTTAATCCGTTTGGTGTAACCATGTTCCATAGACGACGACAAGTCAAAGGCTATGGTGCCAATCTACGGCTTTGAGACATTAATGGTCTTGTCTCGATCCTGTTCATCGAATGCTTCAAGGAATAACCCTTTCCTCTAATTGCGACCACACAATTACATTCGCTTAGCTGGGCATCTCCAGAGATGTACTGCTACCATCTCGTCGAATGACTTGACCCCATTCAGAGTTATAATAACTCTTGCTATCTAGCAGTATCAGTACCTTTTAGGTTTACAGGGGATAGACTCAGATACAACAGTATCATCTATGTAGCAAAGGTACTACCAATTCATCCTTACAGCTTGTTATTACCACATTGAATACACTTCAAGGGATCTCCTCTCATGTGTATTGGGTTCCCACTGATGATGAACTATGATGGGTTGACAGCCCCATCCCCAACCTTGACTTAAGGACCACTGCAAGTTCCAGTCCTTTAGTTAAAGGATCAGCTATATTATTCTGAGTTCCTATGAACTCTACAACAATAATCCTATCAGACACTAAACCCCTAATAGACTTTAGTCTAACTTGGATGTGCCTCTTTGTTTTAGCATTATACTTCTTACTGCTAATCTTGTCGATAGTTGTTTTACTATCACAATGAATAGAAAACGCAGGAAGCGGTCTGCTTACTACAGGTATCGTGGACATAAGTCCATGTAACCATTCAGCCTCCGTCCCCGTGGCATCAAGCGCACACAACTCAGCCTCAAAAGTAGACCGAGTTACTATAGTCTGTTTGGTCGACTTCCAGGATATTGCTCCACCTGCTATAGTGAACACGTATCCAGTCACTCCATTGGAACCAGACTTCTTCGCTATCCAACTTGCATCACTGTACCCCTCAAGCACACCAGGAAATCTCCTATAGTGTAAACTTAGGTACATTGTGCCTTTTAGATATCTAAGTACTCTATCAAGAGCATCCCAATGAGTTCTGTTTGGACAGCTTGTATACCTAGCCAACTTAGACACAGAGTATGAAATATCTGGTCTAGTACAGTTAGCAAGATACTGCAAACTCCCTATAATCTGAGAATACCTTAACTGAGACACAGGTACTCCTAAAGTATTCTTAACAAGGGCAACTTTAGGATCATAGGGTGTACTAGCGATTCTACACTGTGAATAACCATATTTCTCAAGTATAGATTTCTCTATATAATGAGACTGCGATAAAGTTATTCCCTCAGCTGACTGAGTCAGCTTGAGACCAAGAATCACACTAGCCTCACCCATATCCTTCATTTCAAAGTGCCTTTTCAAGAAAGCTTTTGTCTCGTTAATAATCTCAATATTGGTTCCAAACAGTAATATGTCATCTACATATAGGCACAAGATGACACACTCACTACCTTTAACTTTGGTGTAGACACACTTGTCACTATCATTAATATCATAACTGAACGGCACTATAGTTTCATCAAACTTTTTATGCCAATCCCTAGGAGCTTGTTTCAAACCATAGATGGATTTGATCAACTTACATACTTTCCTTTCGTTACCAGATGCAACAAATCCCTCAGGCTGATCCATATAAATCTCTTCTTCAAGTTCACCATGAAGAAAAGCTGTCTTTACATCCATTTGATGGATGATAAGACCATGTACGGAAGCCAATGCTACAAGCATTCGGATTGTTGTCATTCTAGCTACTGGAGAGTATGTGTCAAAGTAATCAATGCCCTCTTTTTGCTTAAAACCCTTAGCTACCAGTCTAGCTTTGTACTTATCTATTGAGCCATCAGGGTTCAACTTCCTTTTAAAGATCCATCTGCACCCGATAGTAGAACACCCAGGAGGGAGATCAACTAACTCCCATGTCCCGTTAGAAACAATAGAGTCAATTTCACTCTTTATAGCGCCCTTCCAGTGCCTAGACTCTGAAGAATCCATAGCTTGTCGGAAAGTTAAAGGTTCGTCCTCGACATTGTAAGTGATAAAATCACTTCCAAAATCCTTGACTGCCTTTGCACGCTTACTCCTTCATGGTTCCTCTACCTCCTTAGGAGTAGAGCTACTACTAGGTTCCACCCCCACATTTGTCATCTTTTCCACATGATCAGGAATAGAACTTGACGTGCGAGTAGGATCTTCACTAGAAGTATCTTGAGGCATACCAGTCTTCATAGGGTAAACATCCTCAAAGAATGTAGCATCACGAAACTCAACTATCGTGTTTGCCACTATACCATCTATGTCAGATTTTAATACTAAAAATCTCATAGCTGTAGTGGTCTCAAGATAGCCCAGAAAGATACAATCAACAGTCTTCGGACCTAGTTTCTTTCTCTTGTGTTCAGGGACAAGTACCTTTGCAAGGCACCCCCACACACGAAGATACTTAAGACTAGTCTTCTTGCTCTTCCATAACTCATAGGGTGTCTTATCCATGTGTTTCAGAGGAACTCTATTCAGAATATGGCAAGCCGTATTCAGTGCTTCTCCCCACATGTATTTTGGCAACCCAGAATTAATAATCATACTATTAATCATATCTTTAAATGTTCTGTTCTTTCGCTCAGCAACCCCATTAGACTCAGGTGTGTATGGTGGGGTAACTTCATGAACTATTCCATTGCTTGCACAAAATTCATTAAAGGAGTTACTCGTATACTCACCACCTCTATCAGATCTCAACCTTTTAAGTACCTTATTAGTTTGTTTTTCTACTTCAGTTTTATATATAATGAATTTACTAAGTGCTTCATCCTTATGTCTAAGTAAATAAACATAACAGTATCTACTACTATCATCTATAAAGGTAATGAAGTATCTAAAATGGTCCTTAGTCAACACACCACCAAATTCACAAATATCAGTGTGTACTAAATCTAACAAGTCTGAATCCCTAACAATATTATGAAAAGGTTTCCTTATTTGTTTAGCAGACACACATACTTGACATTTAGAATTCTTTTCTATGGCGTGTTTTGGAATCAACTCTAAGTTCATCATATTTTTAAGAGCACCAAAATTTAAGTGACCAAGTCTAGCATGCCATAAATCTGAAGATACAACATAGTTAACAGAAGGAGTAATCTTATTTAAAGCACCCAAAATGGGCTCAGCATTTATTACAAACAAACCATTTGACAAGTAACCCTTGCCAAAAAATGTACCAGTATGAATAAGAACTACTTTATTTCACTTCAAAGAAACTTCAAAACCATTAGCCACTAAGCGGCTACCACTTATTATATTTCTACGCATGTCAGGAACATGATGCACACTTGTCAGGGATAGAACACGACCCGAAGGAAACTTCAAGTCCACGTTTCCTACTCCATGTACTTGAGCAGCACTTGCGTTCCCCATCGTCACTGTCAAGCTATGACTCTGTTGATAAGATACAAATAAACTAATGTCAGCACAAATATGCACATTAGCTCCAGTATCAATCAACCATTCATTTGACAGATAAGTGGAAAATAGTACAGGGTTGTAGGTAACATACCGGTCTTCGTTGGTTTCAGAAGCCAAAGCTTCACCAACAACCATGTTCGCTACATGCCCACTTGAGGTTCCAAGCACAGCATTCGCTTGAGCTACCCCCTCGGCTTTCTTTGCTTTCTTTGTAGGGCAGTCCTTACTCCAGTGCCCAACCTGCCCACAAGACCAACATGGTTTGTTTGCCTTTGGTTTCTTGGCCTTATCCTTGTCATTCTTAGGTTTATTACTATTACCCTTCTTAGAGACAACCTTCCTTTTCTGTCCTACAGTTGCTACATTTACCTTCGAACTTCCATGCTCAGTTGGCATCACATGTCCCTGTTTGGACTTGTGTTGTTCTTGCACCGAGATGTCCAGCATAAGGTTGGTCCAGGTGATCTCTGTAATAACCCGAATTTTCAGAAAATGATTTTATTATTATTTTAAGAATATTAATGTTTTTCCTAAAATGAGGAGGAAATTTTTATTTTATTTTATTGTTCATTATCCAGTTCAAGGAATTTCAAAAGCGAATTATTTAATTATTGTCTGGTTCAGTGTAATTATGAACTATATTATGTGATTATTGTTGGAAGGTGGAATGTATGTGAAGTTGTGTTTATGTGTTTATATGATGATTTGTGTGAGCTGTGAAGGCTGATGTATTTTATTTATATTTTTGAGGAAATATATTTAAATCATGCATTGGTATTTTAAAATGATTTTAAGAGTTTTATTGTATTTAAAGGATCAAAACTTTGAACATTCATATTTAATTCATTTTTGATCCGAAAAATATTTTAAAAATATGTGTGTGCTCGTAATTTAATATTCTTTATTTTAAAAATGAAAAGTTTAATTTTTCGAATATTTTATTTAAGTATGATTTATAGATTTATCAGTAGTGTTTTAAATCGGGCCAGAATGAATTATAAGTAGTATTTGTTAGTATTGGGCTAAGCCCATTAAGAGGAACACAAACACAACCGAGAGATCAGTCGGGAGAGTTCTAGAGTATGGGGGAAGAGAGAAATAGAAAGAGAGAAGAAAAAGATTTAGAGAGAAAGAGAGAGAGAGAGAGAGAGAGATGAAGAAGAGAAGATGAAGAAAAGAAGAGGAGTCCATGCCTATTACCCATCCTTGCTTGCTTCCATATGTTGCCATTAAAAAGAAAAGAGTTTAGAAGAAGATGAAGAAGAGTGGAGAAGATGATGAATAGTGGCTTGGATTTATTCTTTGGTTGATTAAGAGGTATGACCCATAATCCTTAAGTTCTTGCCATGGTTGTTTATGTTTGATTATAATTGATGTTATGACTAATTATGGGGAGTCTTTGAGAAGGGTAATATAGCTTGATGGATTAGTGAAATGATAGATTAAAGATGAATGTTGTTTAAGAGTAAAAACTGTCCAGGAAATCTGCCCAGCTACTGTCTGTTCTTGCCAGTGCAATTCGAACCTTTTGTGCTCTGTTCTTAAAGACTAAATGTTCATGTAAGAGACCATTGCAGATGTATAAACACAAGAAATTGAGATGAACAAATGTTAAAGAAGAAGATATTTATTCAGCCTGTTTTATCCTCTACTGTCTCATGTCTTATATAGAGAGACTACATGACAAACTAGTGAATAACAACCTTGCCACCTCATACACAAGAGGGAATAAAACGTAACAGAAAGAACATGGAATGGAAATAACAGTCTGTAAACATAGGACAGTAACAAAGACAACAATGACAGTCCTAGTAACTTTATTTAAGATGAAAAAGTAGTTTTCTTCTCATAATACTCCCCCTCAAGCTGGTGAGTGGGAAGGAAATGGAACTCCCAGCTTGTTGACATGAGATTGATGCAGTTTGACAGGCAATATCTTTGTCATAATGTCAGCCACTTGATCCTTAGAAGAAACTTGCTCAGTTACTACCTTGCCTTCTCTTATCTGGTCACGGACATAGTGACAATCTATGTCAATATGCTTAGTTCTTTCGTGTAGGACAGGATTAGCAGCTATTGCCAAGGCTGCTTGATTGTCGCATTTCAGTATAGCAGGAGAGATGTTGGTGAGGCCCAGATCCTTCAAGAGAGTGGAGAGCCAAGTAACTTCACATACTGTGAGAGCCATGGACCTATATTCGGCCTCAGCAGAGGATCTAGCAACCACAGT
This sequence comes from Kitagawia praeruptora, assembly GCA_037693485.1. Classification (NCBI taxonomy): domain Eukaryota; kingdom Viridiplantae; phylum Streptophyta; class Magnoliopsida; order Apiales; family Apiaceae; genus Kitagawia; species Kitagawia praeruptora. The sequence goes on from CM075349.1 coordinate 2,550,985, forward strand.
TTGCTTCTTAGTTTTCCATGAAATAGGTGAGTCTCCTAGGAAAATGCAGTAACCAGACGTTGATCTTCGAGAAGTGACACACCCTGCCCAGTCACTATCACAGTAAGCAGTCAAACGGGCAGCTGTGGCAGAAGCTAGGAGAAGCCCTTGAGTTGTTGTGCCAGATAGATACCTCAGCAGACGTTTGGCATGTTGCATATGCATAGTGGTTGGGTGTTGCATGAATTGAGTTAAAATTTGCACAGAAAAGGAGATATCAGGATGAGTAATTGTAAGGTAAATAAGTTTACCTACAAGTCTTTGATATAGAAAGACATCTGGCAAAGGATCACCCATCTCAGCTGTTAGTTTTAACTTGATGTCCATTGGAGTTTGTAAGGGCTTAGCTTGTGTCATACCAAATTCCAACAAGATGTCTGTTGTATATTTTCGTTGTGACAGAAAAAATCCATCTGTGGATCGATGTATTTCAATGCCCAAGAAATATTTAACAGGTCCTAGATCTTTCATGTTGAATGACTGAGATAGCATCACCTTTATATCATCCATTGTAGACTGATAGTTTCCACAAATGAGCAAATCATCCACGTAGACCAGAATTAGAGTTATAGTGGAGAGATTTCGAAGAATAAAGAGACTGTAATCAGCTTTGGATTGAATGAAGCCCATTTGCTGAATAGTTGAAGAAAATTTAGTAAACCAAAGTCTTGGTGACTGCTTTAGGCCGTAGAGAGACTTCAGAAGTTTGCAAACCATCTTTGGAGTAGTATTTGTGGTGACTTTAGGCAGTTGATTAGTCTGAATACGACAGCCTATGTGTGTGTATCCTTGAGGCAAAGTCATGTACACTGTCTCAGAAAGTTCACCATGTAGAAAGGCGTTGGTTACATCCATTTGGATGGTGTGCCAACCCTGCATCGCAGCAACAACAAGCATTGTACGTACTGTGGTCATTTTCGCCACAGGAGCGAACGTTTCATGGTAATCTATACCATATTGTTGCTTGCAACCAAGTATGACAAGCCTGGCTTTGTATTTCAGTATGGTGCCATCTGGATTAAATTTCGTCCTATAGACCCACTTCGAACCTATAGCATATTGATCAGATGGAAGAGGAGTGATAACCCAAGTCTGATTCTGCTCCAGTGCTTCAAGCTCTAAGTTCATAGCTTGGACCCAATGATCATGTTGCACTGCTTCTTTGAAATAGACTGGATCAGTTGTAGCAGACAGTGTAGAGAGAAAGCAATGAAACTTAGGATTGATGTTTGTCACTGCTACAGAACTGATGTGGGAGGCATTAGGTATGACATATTCTTGATGCCATGGTGGTACTTTATGAGATCGTGAAAGGCATATGACACAGCCTATTTGTAGTACGAGGAATAAACTCAACTTAAATTAGATTGTAATAAGTAAATAATTTAATCTGTCACAGGAATCTCAGAAGATGCTATCTGTCAGAAGAAAAACTTCAAGTCAATCTATAATTTTGATATTTTACACTGGAAGAAGTTCAGTCTCCTGATCAAGCCTCAGTATAAAATCAAAGAAGTGGATTTATTTTACAGTGACAGAGTTTTCTACAGTGACAGGTGATTATCAGACAGAGTACAAGAGATTTCAAGAGATGTGAGACAAGAAAAAGGACCACGTATTTAAAGTCAGAATTGAAGAACAATCATTGGAGTTAGTCGTTCATGAACCAGACAGTACATCGAACGTCAACAGAAAATTCAATGGTATTTCTTTATTAATTTCAGTGGTTTAAGAAAAGATTTGGCTACTTAAAGGATTCATATTTATTCTTCTTTTAATTGGTTAAATTATGTGGTTAATTTATTTAATAAATTAATTCTATAAGAATTAATTTATTCTTTAAATTAATTACTTAATTAATTAAATCAGAATTTTATGTAAAAGAAAATTAATTAAATGATTATCAGAAAATCATTTAATTGATTTAAGCTGAAAATTGTACTGATACTACCTTTTCAGAAAGGTAGTACCGAAGGTAGTACAAGCTTATTCAGAAGGTAGTACCGAAGGTAGTACCGAAGGTAGTACAAGTTCATTTCAGCAAAGGTAGTTCCAAAGGTAGTACCGCCAACTGAAAGGTAGTTCCAAAGGTAGTACCGCCAACTGAAAGGTAGTAGCCTTCTTGAAAAGGTAGTACCGGCCATTTAAAAGGTAGTACCGGCCATTTAAAAGGTAGTAGCCATCTTAAAAAGGTAGTACAGACCTTTGTCAAAGGTAGTTCGAGGCATATTTGACAAACAGAATTGGCAGAAGGTTAAGGACATGTTTCATAAATATCAAAGGAGGCAGCTCAGTTCATACACACGGAAATATCATATCAAAAAAAGAAACCCAGCTGAACTCTCTCTCTCATCTTAAAGACAACATTCAAGAGCAATAAATTCCCAGAAAATCAAAAGCTTTGTATTTGTAATATTTGATCCGTTCAAGCTTGATTACTTGTGACTCTTGTACTATTAGCGAGTTTTTACTCCTAATCTATATCTCGATTTTTATTAACAAATTAAGAAAAGTTCATGTCAAATTTTCTAATTTGTTTTTATTAACTTGATATTACTCTGTACTGATTTTGTAACAACTCTCAAGTTTAATATATTGTTATATTTAACTTGAACTTTGTTTCATTTAATTCCGCACAAAATTTGTCTAAAGTAAATTTAAATCTTAAGGACAAATTTCGATAAAAGGGTAAAGATTGTATTCAACCCCCCCCTTCTACAATCTTATTGGACCTAACAATTGGTATCCGAGCCGTTTGATTGATATACAAATCAAGATCCTATTCTTATTCAATTAAAAATTAAGCTCGAATTGTTAACTCTCTTAAAAATTCATCATGACTTCTAAAGCCATTGTTAAGATACCTATCTTTGACAAAGATAATTATGATATGTGGAAGAATAAGATGGAGTTGTTTCTAGAATGTACAAACGTTAAATATTTGGTTGTTTTGAAAACCGGACCTAAAACTCCTATGGTCTATGAAGATGAAGTTGAAGCTGAGGGTAAAATTGTGATTCCTGCTAAATCTTATGAAAAGGACCCTGCTACCTATACACCTGAGGAAAAAGAGGATGCAGGGCTTGATAAAAACCTCAGACTCATTCTAATAGATTCCCTGGATGCTGTGATGTATAGCCATGTGATGAATTGTAAAACTGCCAAACACATGTGGGAAACTATTGAAACCATTAATGAAGGAACCGATGAAGTCAGGGAGAACAGACTTCAAATCTTAACCTCTGAGTATGAACACTTCAGAGCTGGCCCTAATGAAGGCATTCAAGAAGTGTTTGAAAGGTATAATAAAATAATCAACAACTTGCAAATCCATGGCAAGAACTATACACAGAAGGAGATTAATCTGAAGTTCTTACTGACTATGCCGACTCACCTGGAACACAGGATAACAGCAATAAGAGAATCTCGTGACTTGAATAAAGTTTCTCTTGAAAAACTCTTCGGTATTTTAAAAACCTATGAGTTGGAACAAGTCCAACAGAAAGAGATTCATGGTAAAGGTAGAGTTGCAAGTTCATCTATAGCATTAGTGGTTGAGGCTCCTAAGGAATTGGAAGCTAAGGTTGTTCGACCTTACAGCTCAGACAAGGAGCAGACTGAAGTGGAACATGGTCAGACACCAGCTACTCAGGATGGAAGTGAGTTTTACTCATTAGAAAAATTGGATCAGTTGGAGGATGAATCCATGGCACTCATGGTTAGACAGTTTGGCAACTTTAGATTCAGGAGAAATCCTAAGTTTAAGTTCAAGTCTAATAACAGATTCCAGAGAGGAGGTTCCTCATCCTCCAGTAGCAGAGGTGGCTACAAAACTGGAACTGTTGATAGAAGCAAAATTCGTTGTTATAATTGCAATGAACTTGGACACTTTGCCACTGAGTGTCAGAAACCCAAACAAGCCCAGAAGAGAGATTATGTTCCTGAAAAGAAGAAACCTGGAAAAGCCTATGTGGCTGCTGGTAAAAGCTGGGATGACACAGATAGTGAAGATGAAGAATTTGGAAATCTTGCACTAATGGCAAATGGTGACATGCTCACTGATCCTAAACCACAGGTAAAACTTACTGACTCTGAGTTGGTTCGTCAGTTAGGTGGTTCCTTGGTTAATGCACAAAAACACATTGCTAGATTAAATCTGTTAAACACTGAACTTGAAAATGAAGTGTTAGAACTAAAAAAGGTGCATGTTAATCAAGATCAACAAAAAGAGGAAATAGCACGACTTAATAGAAGAGAGAAATCCATTCTAGAAGTAGTGACTAAACAACTTTCTAAAATTGCTGAACTTGAAACCAAGGTTAGTGCTTGCTTTAATTCTGTTAAACTTTCTAAAGAGCATTTCAATAAACAAGCTATAGAACGAACTGTAGGAATAGGGTTTGGTTATAACGAAGCTGTTGGATTGTTAGGCATAAATACCCCTAACCTTGTTAGTGCTAAAGAGAGGGGTATACCACATGTGCTTAAGAAGGTTGAAGATCCGCTCTTTAAGAAGTCGATTGCAGAACCTCCAAACTTCACTTCTATCATTATTCAAGAAGAGATGCGTAATGAGGACAGTGCAAATGGCATAGTCCTTGATAATGTTAAATCTGTTAAGAAACCAGTTAAGGTTGTTTATCCAACCAGTTCATCTAAAACTGGGTTAAGTGGTGATAAGTTGAAAAAGAACAATAACATGTCTAACATGCATACCATGCCTATCATTGATATTTATCATAAAGCATGTGGTGTTGTCAATTGTATGTCTTGTGCTTTTAATGTAATGTCTGCTTACTTTAATGGTAATCAAGCATGTGCTGGTAAGACTGTTCCTTGACAACATATGAATAATAATAAAAATGTTAGATCAAAGACTGCTAGTCCTCCTCAAGATAGGAGAGAGACATTTGTATCAAAGCCTAAACAGATGTTTGGTAAGGCTGCTTACAAGGTCAAATGTCCAGTCAATGAAACAAATGTCATTGCTGCTAAAGAAACATGGATACCCAAGATAAAACAAAAGATTGTCAAATCTGTCTATAGGGTTAAATGTTTGTTGGTTAGTGGGGAAAATGGTGTCAAAGTTAAAAATGTTGTTTTGCCTGACAAAGGCCAATTCTTTAAGTATTCTTGACCCAATCAGATTTGGGTTCCGAAGAAGGTTTAACCTATTTGTCATTGCAGGGTGTGAAACAGGTTGATCGAGTGACCTGGATCTTGGACAGTGGATGTTCAAGGCATATGACTGGAGACAGAACCCTGCTGACAAATGTGGTTGAGAAAGCCGGCCCAGTTGTTACCTTTGGAGATAACAGCATAGGTACAACTGATGGATATGGCAGATTGGAAGCTGGAAATGTTATCATTGATGAAGTGTCTTTTGTGAAAGGACTTGAGCACAATTTGTTAAGTGTCAGTCAATTTTGTGACAAGGGATTCGAGGCTTACTTCAACAAGAAGAATTGTCTAATCTCACACAAGAGACATGAACAACCATCTCTTACAGGAGTCAGAAAAGGCAATCTGTACGTGGCCAATATGAACACTGGAAGCACTGAAGAAATCAACTGCTTTTATTCTAAAGCATCTACAGATGAAAGTTGGCTATGGCACAAGAAACTCTCCCACCTTAATTTCAAGACAATGAATTCTCTAGTTAAAAGAGAACTGGTGAGAGGTTTACCTTCAATGGAATTCACTCAAGAAGGACTCTGTGATGCCTGTCAAAAAGGGAAATTGAAAACAGCAACTCATAGGAGCACTGACACATCAACAATAACTGAACCTCTATAACTGTTGCACATGGATCTGTTCGGTCCAGTTAATGTGATGTCTATGTCAAAGAAAAGATATGCTCTCGTGATTGTTGATGACTACTCAAAGTACACATGGGTTTTATTTCTGAATTCCAAAGATGAAACTCCACAGTTAGTGATTGATCACATCAAGTTGATTGAAATGGAGTACAAGAAACCAGTAAGAGCAATAAGGTCAGACAATGGAACTGAATTTAAGAATGCAGTTCTAAATGATTTCTGTACTGAAAAGGGAATAACAAGGCAGTACTCAGCCCCAAGAACTCCTCAGCAAAATGGGGTAGTAGAAAGAAAGAATAGAACCTTGATTGAAGCTGCACGTACTATGTTAAGTGAATCAAGGCTTCCCTTGTACTTTTGGGCTGAAGCTGTCAATATTGCATGTTATACCCAGAATCGAACTTTAATCAACAAAGACTTGATGAAGACCCCCTATGAAATAATGTATGAGAAGAGACCAACACTCAAGTACTTTCATGTATTTGGAACAAAATGCTTTGTGCTTAAAGATGGAGATGATCGTGGTGGAAAATTTGAGGCCAAAGCACATGAAGCAATTTTCATTGGTTATTCAAGAAGAGCTTACAGGGTGTATGTGATTGATCATCAGACAATGCTTGAAAGTGTCAATGTATCATTTGATGACACTAAACTTCCTAGTATCCAAACGGAGGATTCATCTGAAAAGTTATCTTTCGATGATATGACAGACTCCGATTCAGATGGTGACAACCAACCTGATGTTGTTGCTAATGATAACAGTAATAATGATGATAATGATCAGGGTGGTGGTGGTGGAAACAATGATCAGACTGGAGATACCACTGAAACTCCTGAACATTCATCTAGTCAAACTGGCAACAACTCAGGGGGAGGTGATGAAGGATCAGCTGGTCATACTCAACATCATAATGAAGAACAAGGCGAATCATCAAGGTCAAATCTTCCCAGACAGACTGTGTAGAATAGAGCTCATCCTTTTGAGTTGATCGTTGGTGATCCAGATGTTGGTGTAAAAACTAGAAGGAGCTATCAAAATCAATGCAATTATTCTGGGTTTCTGTCTGCAATAGAACCTAAGAAAACAGAAGAAGCTCTTTCTGATCCTGATTGGGTGATTGCTATGCAAGATGAACTCAATCAATTCAAGCAACAAGAAGTATGGAAGCTGGTACCCAGACCTAAAGACAGGAAAGTAGTTGATACAAGGTGGGTATTCAGAAACAAACTTGATGAAGATGGCATTGTAACTAGAAACAAAGCAAGACTGGTTGCTAAAGGTTATTCCCAAGCTGAAGGAATAGATTATGATGAAACCTATGCACCAGTGGCTAGACTTGAGGCTATAAGGATATTCTTGGCATTCGCGGCACATTCAAACTTCAAAGTTTATCAAATGGATATCAAGAGTGCCTTCCTTAATGGTAAGCTAGATGAAGAGGTATATGTAGAACAGCCCCCTGGCTTTGAAGATCCAGAATTCATGGACTTTGTCTATTTTCTCTTCAAAGCTATTTATGGTCTTAAGCAAGCTCCAAGGAAATGGTATGACACTCTTTCTGAATTTTTACTTGAAAATGGATTTGTTAGAGGTGTCATAGACAAAACTCTCTTTACTAAGAAACATAAGAATGATACTATATTAGTTCAAGTCTATGTGGACGATATAATATTTGGGTCTACTAATGATCTTCTGTGCAAGAAATTTGCTAAGCTAATGCAGGGTAAATTTGAGATGAGCCTGATGGGTGAGCTGAAGTTCTTTCTTGGATTACAAGTAAGTCAAAGAACAGATGGCATATTTATCTGTCAATCCAAGTATGTCAGAGAGCTCCTCAAGAAATATCAAATGGAGGACTCTTCTTCAGCAAGGACTCCATCATCTACAGCTGTCAAATTTGGGGCATGTGAAAATTCTGCCAAGGTAGATATCACAAGCTACAGAGGTATGATAGGTTCATTACTTTACCTTACTGCAAGTAGACCTAATATTATGTATGCTACATGCTTGTGTGCAAGGTTCCAAGCGGATCCTAGAGATGTGCATCTCATTGCTGTTAAACGAATCTTGAGATATCTTAAGGGTACACCTAACTTAGGTATTTGGTACCCTAAAGAATCTGGTTTTAACCTTGTTGGATATACAGATTCAGATTATGCAGGAAGTGTTGTAGATAGAAAAAGCACCTCTGGGAGTTGTCAATTCCTAGGTGGTAGGTTGGTCTCCTGGTACAGCAAGAAACAACAAACAGTTTCCAACTCAACAGCTGAAGCAGAATATATAGCTGCTGGAAGCTGTTGTGCTCAAATCTTGTGGATTAGGAATCAGCTACGTGACTATGGCCTTGTACTTGACAATATTCCAATTCTGTGTGACAATACAAGTGCCATAGCAATCTCCAACAATCCTGTGCAGCATACGAGGACCAAGCACATCGACATCAGGTATCATTTTATCCGAGAGCATGTCATGAATGGTACCGTGGAGTTACATTTTGTACCCATGGAAGAACAAATAGCAGATATTTTTACAAAGTCTCTTGACGAATCCACGTTCACCAGAATTGTTGGTGAATTGGGTATGTTAAATAGTCCTAGTAATTAAACTAGTTAATATCTGAGGTTTGATCTTTAATAATTTACAAGTGATTATCTTGTTAATATTTGTTGAGTAAAATCACTTGTATAATTATTTTATCAACTTATCTTGTTACTTGTTAATGTTCAAACCATTGCCATTATCATCTTAATATATTTCTACTTACTTCTTTTCAATATTAAAATAATTCATTTTCCTTAAAAATATTTTTCTCAAATTTTACAAGTTGTAATTTATGAGAAACTTATTTTTCTTGAAAATTATATTTATGATGGTTTAATAAGTCATATTTTCTTTTTAAATAATTTTCTATTAGAAAGTTATTTTATTAGAAAATATATAGATTTATTAATTTACCATGAATAAATATGTAAATAGTTAATAGTTTATTAATTGGTTTGTAGTGTTTGTCCTTTTGTTATTAATGTTTGATTTCATAAAAGGGACTACATATGATTGTTTTTATAATTTTTATTCGATTTTATAATTTTAGTGTAAATTATTTTGCTATTTTATAGCTTGTTTTAATAATTAAATTTGCTTCATTGATAGAATTGCTTCATGTAAATAATCTGGTACATATTCTGTTAATACTTGATTTTTAGAATAGTTATATTGGTCCTCATCTCGAACTTCGAGATAAAGTTCGAGATAGATCTTATCTCGAAAATTTTGAAGATAAAAAACTAGGCACTGGTAACTCGAACTCGAATCCTAAGTCGAACTTCGAGATAAAGTTCGAGATAGTCAGTTTCGAGATGTAGTTCGAGATAGTGAGTTTCGAGTTGAAGTTCGAGATAGTCACTAACTCGAAAATCTAAGTCGAGTTTCGAGTTGAAGTTCGAGATAGTCACTAACTCACTAACTCGAAAATCTTCCCAGACTTAGAATTTTCAAAACTTCACTCTGAAAGCTCAAATCGATATCGGACCTAATATTTGTGTGTTGTTGTAAATATTTTTGTAAATTATTTTCTTTTATTTCTAATATTCTGTAAATATTATTTAATATGATTTTTCTGTAAAAGTCATAATAAATGTAGTATTAAATTAATAGGTAGTATCGTATGTAAATATTTATTTAATACGAGTAATCCTGTATAATTACTACCTTCGGAACTACTTTTGTAAAAAGGTAGTACTGATCTATTTTCTATTTCTATTTCTGTTTTGATTTTGTTTTTCTTTCTAAATCGTTTTATTCAGTTTTTGCCTTGTACTACCTTCGGAACTACCTTTTTAAACAAAGGTAGTACCGAGTTTTTAAACAAAGGTAGTACTGAGTCTTTTTAATATTAGTTTTGCCTTGCAATACGTTCGGAACTACCTTTTTAATCAAAGGTAGTACCGAGTTTTGAAAGGTAGTTTCGCTTATATAGTCAAAAAGTAGTTCTCATTAGTTTTTCAGATCTAATCACTCGTGTCTTTACACAGTGCTCTCTAATCGATACATACAGAAACCGAACCCTCTCGAACTGCTGCCCAATTTTTCACTGATTACTCTCTTGAATCTGCACTAAATCAAAAACTGAGACCACACCTGTGTTGATCGTTCGAATCCCAGTAATTTCATCCCTTAATCGCTCACTTTCGTTGAGTTTCTGGAAATCCGAGTTTTTCAACTCCATTCGAATTCTTGACTGGTTCCGGTCTTAGGATTTTAATCTCACAATTCTAAAAATATGTTGTTGTTTGTGGCTGTGTGGAGAACATCATACTAAAATCTGAGAATTTTCTGAGAACCTTGGATTAATTCGAATTTTTAATTAATTGTTAATTCTGATTAATTCAAACTTGATTGATTTGTGTGTTAAAAATCAGTGTGGTCTGTAATCTAAGATGGCTGATAATTTTGAGATTTTCAAACACAATTTAGTCGGATATTTTAATCCGGATAATTGTCCATACGAAAGATTTAAGCCGTGGATAAGGTTTTTAAACGAGCATTCCTTGATTCGTACTGCAATTGCTGCTGATGCTCCTTTAAAAGTCATTCCACTAAGGTTGATGTGTTCCACTGCTGTGGTGTCTAATGACTCGAGTTCTTTTACTTTTGTTGTTAATGACACACAATACACAGTGAATGAATCAACTATTAATACTGTCTTAGATCTTCCGTTGGATAATTTTGCAGCTTCACCTTCTGAAAATGAGTTGATTAATTTCTTTACAAGTATCAATTATCAAGGTAAGGTAGAGCTTGCGAGATTGACTAAAAAGAACCTTGTTCAAGAATGGGATGCTTTCTTTGACACTGTTTGTAAAGTGTTTTCCAACACTGGTAAAGGTAATTATAATGTGCTATCCTCCTTAATCCAGACTATTGGTTTTGCGGTTGCTCATAATCGTAGGATTAATTTTGGTAGCATAATTTTGAGAGCCATTATTATTCGGATGATTAATGCAAGAAGGAATCATAATAATGGTGAAAAGGTTGTTTGTTATTATCCTCGCTTCTTGACCTTGATATTCAATCACCTTGTTCCTTCTGAAATTCAAGAACAGTACCAGAATGATAGAGCACAAGTGTCAGGTAAACAAGCCAAAAATGTATACACTTCACTGGACACTCATAACAAGTTTCCAAACATACCAGTGCTCATAACACCATACTTGGCTGATTTTATAAATCGATCTATCATACCTGCTCCTGTGCAACCTGCACCTCTTCCTGAGCAACCAGAACAAGAAGCAACAACTGCTCCTGAACCTGAACATCAACTTCAAGTGGCTCAACCCACTATTGTTGTGATTTCTGCAACTGCTTCTGAACAGGTATTCTCATCTTTCCCTGAAACTACTTCTATATCTCAAACTACTTCTGGAGCCCAAGTGGCTGATAGGTTAGACCAAGAGGTTGTAGAACCACAACTTCTATCCCAGGTCTTAGAGCCAAACACAGTGTCATCTCAAATCTCAAAACCTAAATCCAGAAGTAAATTACCAGTGAAAAGACCTGATGTAAGAAGTAGTAATATGAGTGATCCCACAGCTCTGCCTCCACTAAAGAAGAGAAGAAACTTACTAATTGAGGCAACTGTCAGCCCATCCATATCCTCCCAAAAGGATATGGACATTGAAATGGCACATGAACAGTTACTGGAACCATTCTCTCAACAGGATGAGTCCATTGAAATTCGCCAGTCGGCCATGGCACCCTGTACAGAGTCAAGCACACCCCTATTACTCACAATGGGGGAAAACATAACCTTAGATTTTGATGTTGCTAGGGACACTGAGCAAGGAGTGCACAATAGGATTACTACTGAAACAGTGCCTACCATTGTCACGGTAGAAGAGTCTTCACAGGCTTCAGAGGGAAATCTTGACTCTTTTCCACCTATAACAGAGTCATCATCTCCCCTCCCAGGAGAAACATTCCTGGCTCCCTTAAGGGATTTTCCACTCGCAATTTCAACTGGAGAAAGTGGAAGGCAACTTAATCAATCTACCACTGAAGCAATTCAGATTTCAATTCCTAATGAACAGGTAGGTTTGATTAAGGATAGGGATTTGCGAACTCCCATTGCACCACCACTGACCTCTCTAGAAGAGGCTAGGGTGATTTCTTCTGCAGGTACATCTAAGGAACAGGAGCTAGTGTTGAGTGATGTGAGGACCACCATAAAATTGAGTGAAACACATGCACGAAAGGAGAGTGAAACATCCTTGAGTGAACCTCAGGTGAGTGCACACACTGACACAAACAGTTCATTAATTATGGCTCAACTTCAAGCGCTACAGGAACAACTTGAGAAAACTGAAGCTGAGAAACAATTACTTCATGCTGCCATTACCAACATAAAGACTACATTCACAAACAAGATCAAGACTCTCGAACTATCTCATGAAAAGGCACTTGATGATTCTGGAGATGTTACTATTGCTCAAGATAAGCTTATTTCTGAAATCTCCGACAAAGTTGAAATTCTCCAAACAGAACTGCATGAGAATTAATTGTCTACTGAACGTCGTCTTGAATTGATTGAAAGGCAGAATGCACAACAAGGTAAAGGGCTGAAACTTTTGTTTAACATGCTTAGCAGAACTCACGCACCCACAGCAGAAGAAAAGGAATTCTTTGAAGGAAAAAGTGGTGATGCTGTTGTGACCGGTGCATTTGATAAATCTGTAGAGGATAATCCAACTAAGGGGGAGAAATCTAGGGCAAGTGGAAGTGAATCTGGAAGTGAATCTGTGGATAAGTATCAACAGCAGCAGTCAGAAAAGGGAAAAGGAGTTGAAGTTGAAGCAGCTGAGAGCATACCTGAACAAGACAACACTGATTACTATGCTGGTGAAACTGATGATTTTGATCCGTTTGCTGGGCCAGATGAAATTATTGGTGTACCTGAATTTGATCAAGAACCAGATCTCAGTGAATGGATAGAGCAACCAGCTGACCCACACTTTGACAAGAAAATGCTAGAGCATGAAGCTAGTATGAAGAAAAGAAAAGAGGAACTAGCAAAGTTATCTCAGATGTTGGACGAAAAGGAAGAGCTTCTAAGACAAGAAAAAGTGGAAAGGCAACGGCAACATCACATACTTGTTGAAAAGAGAAAACTTGATATAAAACTCAAAGTTGGTGAGAAATGGGATGAAGCCAGAAAGATAATAAGTCTTCCACAACTTACGACAAATAATGACAAGCAATTTCTTGGAATCATTTACAAGTATAAAGATGCCAATCCAAATCATTCAGTGTACTTGGAGGCCTTGAAGTGTGAAATCTCTCGAATAAATGCTTGTTTTAATTCTCACAAAAAGGAAATGGTAATTGTTGTTAATTATCGCTCTGAAGGTTCGTTCCATGTATCTCTAAATTGTCTAGAAAGAAGAACCTTGTCTGAGCTTTGGATTTTGAGGCAAAAGGTATCACTTTGTTCCGAACTGAATATCTTATTGTATGAACATCTCATGGAGTTTGCTCGAAATGCCAGTCCTGAAATAACTCATATACCATTTCAAGTATTATTTCTGAAGAAAGATGTATATCAAACCATCATTTGTGATAATAAGAAGCTGCCAGAGTACAATGCCAAGCATTTGGTATGGGTTGAAAAAATGCTGAGAAACACTGGTCTTTATACAACAGAAAAGAAGGATGCTGCAGATTTCATTCAAGCCTACTGTATCAGAAATATGACAAGGTATGAACAGGAGGTGAACAGGTTAAAAGGATATCCAAATCAACCAGTTAGACCTCAAGGTATGCCAAATGAACGTGAACGTACTTTTGATGCTGAGTTGATTGCAAATCTCCCAAATCTGCAGCCTATCATTGAAGAACCAGAAGAAGGAGAAGTTCGAAGTGAAGACCATCCTAACTGAAGAATAGCTCTACTTGTTATATTCTTAGAGCTTAGATAGATCAAGATAGGATAAGTTAAATATGATCAGGCTAGAGGATCATCTATCTTGTATTTATCTTTCATGTTTGAATCTGGAAAATGTTAATATAAACCAGAACTGTTCCTTTATTTACTTGCATTTAAAGTTTTATCTTTTACTAAGTTAAGTTGAGTTAGTTGAATTATCCTCTAGGTATTTGCTTGTTATTTTCTAACAAACAAATAGGGGGAGATTGAAAGGCATATGACACAGCCTATTTGTAGTACGAGGAATAAACTCAACTTAAATTAGATTGTAATAAGTAAATAATTTAATCTGTCACAGGAATCTCAGAAGATGCTATCTGTCAGAAGAAAAACTTCAAGTCAATCTATAGTTTTGATATTTTACACTGGAAGAAGTTCAGTCTCCTGATCAAGCCTTAGTATAAAATCAAAGAAGTGGATTTATTTTACAGTGACAGAGTTTTCTACAGTGACAGGTGATTATCAGACAGAGTACAAGAGATTTCAAGAGATGTGAGACAAGAAAAAGGACCACGTATTTAAAGTCAGAATTGAAGAACAATCATTGGAGTTAGTCGTTCATGAACCAGACAGTACATCGAACGTCAACAGAAAATTCAATGGTATTTCTTTATTAATTTCAGTGGTTTAAGAAAAGATTTGGCTACTTAAAGGATTCATATTTATTCTTCTTTTAATTGGTTAAATTATGTGGTTAATTTATTTAATAAATTAATTCTATAAGAATTAATTTATTCTTTAAATTAATTACTTAATTAATTAAATCAGAATTTTATGTAAAAGAAAATTAATTAAATGATTATCAGAAAATCATTTAATTGATTTAAGTTGAAAATTGTACTGATACTACCTTTTCAGAAAGGTAGTACCGAAGGTAGTACAAGCTTATTCAGAAGGTAGTACCGAAGGTAGTACCGAAGGTAGTACAAGTTCATTTCAGCAAAGGTAGTTCCAAAGGTAGTACCGCCAACTGAAAGGTAGTTCCAAAGGTAGTACCGCCAACTGAAAGGTAGTAGCCTTCTTGAAAAGGTAGTACCGGCCATTTAAAAGGTAGTACCGGCCATTTAAAAGGTAGTAGCCATCTTGAAAAGGTAGTACAGACCTTTGTCAAAGGTAGTTCGAGGCATATTTGACAAACAGAATTGGCAGAAGGTTAAGGACATGTTTCATAAATATCAAAGGAGGCAGCTCAGTTCATACACACGGAAATATCATATCAAAAAAAGAAACCCAGCTGAACTCTCTCTCTCATCTTAAAGACAACATTCAAGAGCAATAAATTCCCAGAAAATCAAAAGCTTTGTATTTGTAATATTTGATCCGTTCAAGCTTGATTACTTGTGACTCTTGTACTATTAGCGAGTTTTTACTCCTAATCTATATCTCGATTTTTATTAACAAATTAAGAAAAGTTCATGTCGAATTTTCTAATTTGTTTTTATTAACTTGATATTACTCTGTACTGATTTTGTAACAACTCTCAAGTTTAATATATTGTTATATTTAACTTGAACTTTGTTTCATTTAATTCCGCACAAAATTTGTCTAAAGTAAATTTAAATCTTAAGGACAAATTTCGATAAAAGGGTAAAGATTGTATTCAACCCCCCCTTCTACAATTTATTGGACCTAACAGATCGAGTAGACCTTCGTGGAGGTGGAGGTTCTAGAACAACAGGGTTTTCAATATGGTGTGTATTCGTTTCTGCATTGTGGTCAGATTCAGAATTGGTGTGTCCATTATCTGTAGTATCTGTATCATTGGTTTCTGAGATAAGAGAATAGTCTTCATAGGCCAAGCTAGCAGGTGAAGGTACAGAAGGGTTGACTTGTGGAATGGGTTGCATAAAAGAAGAGTCAGATTTAAAGGGAAATACCAACTCATTGAATTGAACATCACGAGAGACAAAACTTGTCATAGTGAGGAGGTTTAAAAGCCTGTACCCTTTTTGTAAAGATGGGTATCCTAAGAAAACACAAGGGACCCCTCTAGGAGCAAACTTGTCTGTACTATGAACAGGGTTAGTAGAAAAAGCAAGGCATCCAAAGACTTTCATAACAGCATAATCTGGTAGCTCATGAAACAAACATTCATAGGGTGTTTTATTGTTCAATACTGGGGTTGGCAATCAATTAATAATATAAACAGCAGTCATAACACACTCACCCCAGTACTTTAAAGGTAGAGCAGCCTGAAATCGTAAGCACCGTGCCACCTCCAAAATGTGCCTGTGCTTACGTTCCACCCTTGCATTTTGTTGTGGCCTTCGTACACATGATGTTTGGTGTATGATACCAAAACGCTGAAAAAATAGCTTGCAAGAAGAATCATCAAATTCAAGGGCGTTATCTGAGCGAATAACCTTGATTTTGCCCTGGAACTGAGTTTGTGCATAATTATAGAATGTTTCAAGAGCATAAAGAGCATTAGATTTAGCTTCAAGCAAATAGAGCCAGGTGTGTCTTGTGTGGTCATCAATGACTGTAAGGAAGTACTTAAATTTACCTCTGGTGCATTCTCTGTAGGGGCCCCATATGTCAATGTGAATGAGATCAAATGCGTTTTCAGCATGTGAATCACTTAAAGGAAAAGGCAGCTTCGTAAACTTTGACATTGGACAAGTGACACAGACTTTAGATGGCAAATGAAGAAATGGTTGCACACATGGTATAAGCTTTAACTTTGCTGCAGAGGCGTGGCCAAGTCGATGATGCCATTTATCTAGTTCAGATGGGCTTGAATTAGCAGCTATGTTGACAGTAGACTAAACTGAATTTGGTGAGTTGACAGACATCCAAGCTGCAGGTATTGACTCAGATAGATGATCAACAAGGTAGTATAAACCTTGATAGGCCTTTCCAACCCCCTTTACGTCATTTGTGCAACTGTCAGTTATAACACAGTGTGTGCTAAAGAACTGCACATGACAATTGTTATCTGCAGCAAGACGACGTACAGACAATAACTTATGATTAAACGAGGGAACACACAATACATTCTTTAAACACAAACCTGTGCTTAGCTTGACAGTGCCCATATGTGAGATTTTAACTGTAGCCCATGTAGGCAGATTAATTTCAACAGCTGTGTCAAGAGAGGTTGGTTGTAACAAGTGATGAAAATCTGGAGTCATATGGTCTGTGGCTCCAGAATCAATTATCCAAGAGTCAAGAGGGGCATTACAGTTAACAGACATCATGCCTGAGAATGGGAATTCCAACTCCTCATCAGTATCAGAACCTTTTTGTTGAACAGCAAGCTGAGGCATTAGTTGAGCTAATTGGGCTAGTTGTTGAGGTGTAAACAAGGATGAAGACTCTGCACTTACTTGAACAGTGGCAGCAGTTTTGGTTTCTTTTACTTTAGAGCCAGGGTTCCATCTAGAAGTGTTGTAGGCTGGGGCTGAGGTTCTAGGTTTGGGAGGTGGCTGACCATATCTAGGATGCCATGATGGGTAGCCTGTGATAGTCCAACACTGATCACTTTTGTGACCCCTTCCCTTACAAATTGTACACACAACACCAGGTCTAGCAGCTGTAGGTTTAGACACATTAGCCCTACTATACATAGCTAAGGACTCTGTATCTAATTTATTCAGATGTAAAAGCTCACGTTGTGCTTCTTCTTGCTGTAAGGCAGCAGAAACAATTTCAACAGATGGGAGAGGTGTTGTCAACAGGAAATGACTACGCTGTGTATTATATATTTCATTCAAGCCATTCAGAAATTGAAACAACTTACTTTCTTCCTTCTGTGCAGCAATAGTTTCTAACAAGGTTTTGACTTCAGCAGTGGGATTGGGAACAGTAGGCAAGAAATTAAGAGTATCTAATTCTTCCCACAAAGACTTCATAGAAGTATAGTAATCATTAACAGATGAGTTATTTTGTCTTAACTCATAAATCTCCTTATTCAACTTATATTTACGAGATCCGTTTGTTAATTGAAATCGTGTTTCAAGATTAGACCATATATCAGCAGCAGAGGTCATGAACATTATCGATTTCATAATAGATGGAGACACATTATGAGTGAGCCAAGCGATTACCATATTGTTGCAGGTCTCCCACAGCTCAGCCTGCACAGCATCGTCTGGTTTCTGCACTCCACCAGTTACAAATCCAAGCTTTCGTTTTGAAGCAAGGTTGATTTCCATGGCTCTTCGCCAAGCTCGATAATCAGAAGACCCTTGAAGTTTCTCAACCGTGACTGAGGTTGGTCCATCAGAAGGGTGTAAATATAATGGATTTACTAAATCCACAAGAGAGATTCTGTTTCCTGCCATTTTGATGTTTAAGCAAGAAAAATGAAAGATGAAGATCTGAGGCTGAAATAAACAACGAGTGTTAAATACAACTGGCAATGGTTGGCTCTGATACCATAAAGACTAAATGTTCATGTAAGAGACCATTGCAGATGTATAAACACAAGAAATTGAGATGAACAAATGTTAAAGAAGAAGATATTTATTCAGCCTGTTTTATCCTCTACTGTCTCATGTCTTATATAGAGAGACTACATGACAAACTAGTGAATAACAACCTTGCCACCTCATACACAAGAGGGAATAAAACGTAACAGAAAGAACATGGAATGGAAATAACAATCTGTAAACATAGGACAGTAACAAAGACAACAATGACAGTCCTAGTAACTTTATTTAAGATGAAAAAGTAGTTTTCTTCTCATAATAGTTCTGGGCAGTGGTGTCTTCATGAAAGTTGTTCTATTCGGAGTCTAGTTTGTGTAGGAGAAAACGGTGCGTCATTTGAGTTAACGAGTAAGGAGAAAATGACGTTTTAGTAAAACCCGCGCAGGACACCCGAACCTCTCGGGATTCGTACTTTGGAACTATATTTCACCTAGTTAAATTCTGTAAATTGGATTGAAACTTTTATTGAGGATAAAGGAAGGAATTATAAAGATTTAAGAAAAAGATTTGGGTAAAAATATTGATTTTTCAATTTATTAAAAATGTTTGAATGTCACTGTGTTGGAAGAAACTGCTCTGTTCTTGAGTTGTATTTGGATGGGTAATTGTCCTAGATGAACTATGTTTTTCAAACTAATATTTTTATGGTGTGAAGATATTATCTTCACTTTTAGAATCCCAGAGGTCTTGGAGGCAAAGATTAATTTTTCAATTTATGAGAATTTTTAGAATGCAAGTTGCGCAGATTTAATGAACAGTTTATGTGTTGAGTTTGGATTAATGATTCACCTAGTTAGAAAATGGTATTGAATGGGAAACTTTTATGAGATCGTTATTTGGTATTCAGAAAGAAGCCTATAAAATTTGGTGATTTATAAATAATTTTTGGATTTATTAAAAATGTTGGAGTAAAGTATGCGCGGTAGCATTTTATGTTTTTGAATTGTTTTATGCGTGTCCTGTTTTGAGAAATCATTTTGAATGAGTTAAAGACCTCATTTGATATTGGTCAAAAGAGGAAAGTTGTTAGTTTTTATCTTGTTTAGTTGACTACCAAGTTCGGTATACAATGGATTAATAGTAAATGTTTTATGGTAGAATTACTAAGGTGTTAAAGTTTAAAATGAAAGATGAATTGTGGTTGGAGATTGTGTTGGATATCGATTGATGTTGTTGGATTGTGAATTGAAAAAAAAAAACAGGGTTGAATTGGTTATGATTGATTTTGAGGGGCTGTGCCCATAGTCCGATAAACGAATACCACATGCCGAAATTTTCTAAAAATCCCCTGCATTTTAATTTACTTAACTTATTTGATTTCAATGGTTTAAAGGTATGATTGGGTGTTAACTGTTTATGTGTGTTAAGTGAATTAATTCGAGGGTAATTGTTGTCTCGAGGATTTATGTGCTAAGTGATTTAATACAAGGATTTATGTGTTTCGGGGATTAAATATTTATTCGCGGTGTTCCGTTTGGTGCTAAGGACCAGAGGCAAGTTTATTTATACATACTCTATCGTTCAGAGTATATTTATTTTAAATATATGAAATGTGTGGAATATGACTTCAGTCCATATTTGCAAGATTTTCTTCTATCTTTATCTTGATAAATTGTTTACTTTTAAGTAAAATGGTTTGATTGGAAATATATGTGATATGGAGAGAGTGATATACTATAAGGAGTAAAGTGATATGGGGAGGAATGGTATCAGTTGTTATTATGGTTATTTTTATGATATTATGGTATCAGTTGTTATCTAAAGTTATTTTATAATATTACAGTTATGTGTAAATTGAGGATCTTTGAGTTCTAAACCCTGTCAGACGTTATTAATAAATATTTTGTTATATAAGGGGACAAGGGTTGAGGTTTACAGATTTTCTTAAAAGGGATTTCCATGTAAAGTATTTTAGTTGGTGTAATTTAAATGTATGAATATATGAATGGAAAAATGGAAGGGGTTATCTTGAAATGTATATTTTCGAAAACCCGGACAAAGTTTTTTAGAAAGAATTTCGCAATAATTAACCTAATGGCAACATCACCAACAAACTAGTGTTTATTTAATTAGTAGATACCTCTTGAAGCATCTACTGATTAAATAAACCTTATTCGTCTAATTAAATTTATTTAATTAGATGAATATTATTTTTAAAATGTTTTCTTAAAATCGCTTTGTTCCGGAATAATAATAAAGATATTTCGATGGATATAAATGAGACATTTTTGGTTAAAAATGTCTGGAATGATATTGATAAATGTTATTTTAATGGTTATTTAATTCAATGAATATTAATTATAATATTCATTTAAAAGGGATTATTGAATAGTTATTCTTTAGTTATTCTAAGTGTTCTAAGGGTGATTAAATATTGTTAAAAGATTGTTTAAGGAATTTCATAGTGAAATGAATGTATATCTTGAATTGATACACTGATGATATATCTTTATAAATGTTTTCAAATGGTTATAATGGAAATGTGAAATGTGAAAAGGAAATGTGAAATGGAAATGTGAATGGAAATGGAAATGACATATGTGAATGGAAATGTGAATGGAATATTGATTGACAAAAAGGGGGATAGCAACAAAAAGCATAGGAGGCTGTGTGCTGCACAGTCCAGCAATCAATATTTTAATTCGGCCCAAGAGTTGCTGAAGGAGGATGTAGTGGTGTACCTTCCTCCAGGGGGATGTAGTGGTGTACCTTCCTCCTTCTACCGGTAGTAAAAAGGGACGGGTACGGAGGACGACTGATCATCGTGCCTCACGTATTCGGCAACAGTGAAAATCCCCAAAAGATTAAAAGAAAGAATTGAGAATGGTTTTCAGATTTCTATACTGAAAACAGAAAAATGATATGAAATGATGGAATTATTGTTACAGATGAAGAGAAACTGATTTTTATATTAAATTATATAATTGTTGCATAAGAAGGAAATGAGAAGATGATAGTGAGAGATTTGTTTAAGTATTTATATTATCTTGTTATAGCAGAGAAACTAATATTATATTATTGGAAGAGAAACTGATATTATATTATCAATAAGTGAGTGATTTCATATTGAATAACCAGCAAACTTATGTTGGTGTATTACTGCGCAAACAAGATGTGGCTATTTAATTACCTTGTATCGACATCGTTTATATTATATTGGTATATTGTTCAGTTGATATTAATTTCAAACATTATACTTTCCCTATAGAATTTCGTGGTTATAAATGTTTCAAGAATGATATTAAGTATCGGTTGAATGTTGGAAACCCATGCACCTGATGAGATATTTTGTTAAACTCTAGTAATAACTTGCTGAGCAATTCTTTCGCTCATACTTGTTTGTTTTCAAATATTAACTTTTCAGTGGAAGGTAGCCGGACGAGGTTATCTGCATGGCTTAGATGAAGCGGGCAGCGTGCCCTTACAAAGACGATATGATCTAGAAAGTTTATAGCTGGAGTAAGTTATATGTAAGTATATTGATGTGTAATATATATGTTACTTTGCGCAAAATAGTATTAGTTGCTGGTGTACTTCTCAACGAAGTTATACTAGTAGTAAGGAGTTGATTCTTGTTTCTAGCCCTATAACCTAAAAGATGCTTGGTGGTTGGGGTCTCAAATGTTGTAACTCAATTATTAATAGCTACAGATGATTTAATGTGGTTAAACAAGTGATTTGTTATTAAGGTTTTCCGCGTGACGACCAAATCCCTGACCCCGGATTTGGGGGCGTTATAGTTTGGTATCAGAGCTGAGGTTATAGTAAACTAGAAACGAGAGTGAGTATGAGTGTGTATAATTATGTGAGAACGTCAGAGCTCATGTAGAGTTCATGTTGGACTACCGGGTGTAGTGCCAATGATTAAGTTAAGATTTGAATGCTATGTTGAAGGACATGTTGAGATAGAACTCCCTGCGATTATTATTGTCGATGATTGAATCCTTAGTGACTATTACGAGTCGACGATGACATAAGTTATCAAGCACTTTAGGGTGTGCATGGAAAAGAACAGCTCTGGGATCGAATGATTATCCGTCAGAGGAGCCGACATAAAAGGCATCCGTGGAGACCTTGGCAATACCCCCATTGTTGAATCTTTTTGATTACCTTCTTAATCTATGAATTATTTGACATCTCTCTAAGAGAGAATTGTGATAAAGGATATATTTCCTCTTCGAAGTTATTTTCATATACTTGTGTTAAGTCATATTTGGTTTCAATTGTGCCAAGGGCTTTCATTATACTTACCTTCAGGTTTTCGAAGCCCTATCAAATGATATTATTTCAAACTTCCACTTTTCTTCAATAGTGGATAATTCAATGGTGATATAGCACCACTTGCTTGTTGAATACCAGTATCTTTCTGGTTATCCTTTTCTTTGGAAATCGCGCCTTGGAAATTGTTCGATTTTAATCCAAGGTGTCCCTTTGATAATTAATTCTCAGAAGATGATTATTATTGACTTGACTTTGAATTTCTTTCATAATTCTCAACTTCCACTGAGACGAACAACCCTATACATATAGGGGCCACAAGGACTATCTGTCTGTGTGATAGAAGTCTGATGGGACGCCATCACTTGTGAGTTGTGAAATACAAGAAGGCTAATTACCTTTAGTAATGTCTCAACTGAGACACGCAACGTGAGTTCTTATGATCATATTGATCTCTCAGTAAATTCTCTTATTTCCAATAAGGTCTGTTTCAAAACTCATAATCCTATGGTCACTAGTGGGTGACATTTGTCTTGATATGACAGCTATTTTTTTCAAATCTTCATGATTCTTGTAATCTCTAATGAATTTCGAGGGGATGCCAACCAGGACGGTCAAGTCGAAATTCGCTGATAGAAATTAGATTCGAGCGGAATCGCCAAGAGCAGGAGCGAATCGCAAAACGAATAGAATATCAGTGGCGTATCGATAGAATTAGTTCGCGCTCTCTCTCAAGGATGTTATGATTAATGTAATGAGTGCAATCTCTCTCTCAAGAGTGTTATGTTAAGGGGATCAGTGAACTCTCTCTCAAGGATAGTATGATAATGAAAGTTGGTCAAGATATATATATATATATGAAAGGAATAGTGATGGGTTGTAAGACTCCAGTGATAACTGTGTCAAGTATGGATTCTATGGTTGAGAATTGAGGTTTCGGAGGAGTTGTTTTACGAAGGGACAATATCTCCGGTTTTGCAGAATAAGTGTTGATGGTGAAGGAGTTAAGGAATCCCAGTAGTGGCCTTAGTTGATTCCGTGGACGGAATCCTTTTAAGGGGGTAGACTGTAATAACCCGAATTTTCAGAAAATGATTTTATTATTATTTTAAGAATATTATTGTTTTTCCTAAAATGAGGAGGAAATTTTTATTTTATTTTATTGTTCATTATCCAGTTCAAGGAATTTCAAAAGCGAATTATTTAATTATTGTCTGGTTCAGTGTAATTATGAACTATATTATGTGATTATTGTTGGAAGGTGGAATGTATGTGAAGTTGTGTTTATGTGTTTATATGATGATTTGTGTGAGCTGTGAAGGCTGATGTATTTTATTTATATTTTTGAGGATTTAAATATATTTAAATCATGCATTGGTATTTTAAAATGATTTTAAGAGTTTTATTGTATTTAAAGGATCAAAACTTTGAAAATTCATATTTAATTCATTTTTGATCTGAAAAATATTTTAAAAATATGTGTGTGCTCGTAATTTAATATTCTTTATTTTAAAAATGAAAAGTTTAATTTTTCGAATATTTTATTTAAGTATGATTTATAGATTTATCAGTAGTGTTTTAAATCGGGCCAGAATGAATTATAAGTAGTATTTGTTAGTATTGGGCTAAGCCCATTAAGAGGAACACAAACACAACCGAGAGATCAGTCGGGAGAGTTCTAGAGTATGGGGGAAGAGAGAAATAGAAAGAGAGAAGAAAAAGATTTAGAGAGAAAGAGAGAGAGAGAGAGAGAGAGAGAGAGAGAGAGAGAGATGAAGAAGAGAAGATGAAGAAAAGAAGAGGAGTCCATGCCTATTACCCATCATTGCTTGCTTCCATATGTTGCCATTAAAAAGAAAAGAGTTTAGAAGAAGATGAAGAAGAGTGGAGAAGATGATGAATAGTGGCTTGGATTTATTCTTTGGTTGATTAAGAGGTATGACCCATAATCCTTAAGTTCTTGCCATGGTTGTTTATGTTTGATTATAATTGATGTTATGACTAATTATGGGGAGTCTTTGAGAAGGGTAATATAGCTTGATGGATTAGTGAAATGATAGATTAAAGATGAATGTTGTTTAAGAGTAAAAACTGTCCAGGAAATCTGCCCAGCTACTGTCTGTTCTTGCCAGTGCAATTCGAACCTTTTGTGCTCTGTTCTGGGCAGTGGTGTCTTCATGAAAGTTGTTCTATTCGGAGTCTAGTTTGTGTAGGAGAAAACGGTGCGTCATTTGAGTTAACGAGTAAGGAGAAAACGACGTTTTAGTAAAACCCGCGCAGGACACCCGAACCTCTCGGGATTCGTACTTTGGAACTATATTTCACCTAGTTAAAATCTGTAAATTGGATTGAAACTTTTATTGAGGATAAAGGAAGGAATTATAAAGATTTCAGAAAAAGATTTGGATAAAAATATTGATTTTTCAATTTATTAAAAATGTTTGAATGTCACTGTGTTGGAAGAAACTGCTCTGTTCTTGAGTTGTATTTGGATGGGTAATTGTCCTAGATGAACTATGTTTTTCAGACTAATATTTTTATGGTGTGAAGATATTATCTTCAGTTTTAGAATCCCAGAGGTCTTGGAGGCAAAGATTAATTTTTCAATTTATGAGAAGTTTTAGAATGCAAGTTGCGCAGATTTAATGAACAGTTTATGTGTTGAGTTTGGATTAATGATTCACCTAGTTAGAAAATGGTATTGAATGGGAAACTTTTATGAGATCTTTATTTGGTATTCAGAAAGAAGCCTATAAAATTTGGTGATTTATGAATAATTTTTGGATTTATTAAAAATGTTGGAGTAAAGTATGCGCGGTAGCATTTTATGTTTTTGAATTGTTTTATGCGTGTCCTGTTTTGAGAAATCATTTTGAATGAGTTAAAGACCTCATTTGATATTGGTCAAAAGAGGAAAGTTGTTAGTTTTTATCTTGTTTAGTTGACTACCAAGTTCGGTATACAATGGATTAATAGTAAATGTTTTATGGTAGAATTACTAAGGTGTTATAGTTTAAAATGAAAGATGAATTGTGGTTGGAGATTGTGTTGGATATCGATTGATGTTGTTGGATTGTGAATTGAAAAAAAAAAGGGTTGAATTGGTTATGATTGATTTTGAGGGGCTGTGCCCATAGTCCGATAAACGAATACCACATGCCGAAATTTTCTAAAAATTCCCTGCATTTTAATTTATTTAACTTATTTGATTTCAATGGTTTAAAGGTATGATTGGGTGTTAACTGTTTATGTGTGTTAAGTGAATTAATTCGAGGGTAATTGTTGTCTCGAGGATTTATGTGCTAAGTGATTTAATTCAAGGATTTATGTGTTTCGGGGATTAAATGCGTTTTGAGGATTATTTATAAACTTAGTTTTGTCATAGAATGATACTAGTATTATAATTGTATATGTTAAGTGAAGTTGACTAAATGGGTTGTGTGCATTACGTGGTGTTAGAGTAATCAACCATGGGGAGGACACCGATATATAGTTTGACTTTATGTGACTTAGTGGTAATTCCGAGTGGTGTCTACTCGAGATACGAGGGGGACTGACACGTACTCGTAACAATCACAGTATCATTAGGGCGTGATCAAGTGGAGCAACGTGTATCAAAAAGGAAGGATCGAGGCGTCGTGTAAAGTTCATGGAACTGCTTGGGCGAAACGCCAAGGATTTATTCGCGGTGTTCCGTTTGGTGCTAAGGACCAGAGGCAAGTTTATTTATACATACTCTATCGTTCAGAGTATATTTATTTTAAATATATGAAATGTGTGGAATATGACTTCAGTCCATATTTGCAAGATTTTCTTCTATCTTTATCTTGATAAATTGTTTACTTTTAAGTAAAATGGTTTGATTGGAAATATATATGATATGGAGAGAGTGATATACTATAAGGAGTAAAGTGATATGGGGAGGAATGGTATCAGTTGTTATTATGGTTATTTTTATGATATTATGGTATCAGTTGTTATCTAAAGTTATTTTATAATATTACAGTTATGTGTAAATTGAGGATCTTTGAGTTCTAAACCCTGTCAGACGTTATTAATAAATATTTTGTTATATAAGGGGACAAGGGTTGAGGTTTACAGATTTTCTTAAAAGGGATTTCCATGTAAAGTATTTTAGTTGGTGTAATTTAAATGTATGAATATATGAATGGAAAAATGGAAGGGGTTATCTTGAAATGTATATTTTCGAAAACCCGGACAAAGTTTTTTAGAAAGAATTTCGCAATAATTAACCTAATGGCAACATCACCAACAAACTAGTGTTTATTTAATTAGTAGATACCTCTTGAAGCATCTACTGATTAAATAAACCTTATTCGTCTAATTAAATTTATTTAATTAGATGAATATTATTTTTAAAATGTTTTCTTAAAATCGCTTTGTTCCGGAATAATAATAAAGATATTTCGATGGATATAAATGAGACATTTTTGGTTAAAAATGTCTGGAATGATATTGATAAATGTTATTTTAATGGTTATTTAATTCAATGAATATTAATTATAATATTCATTTAAAAGGGATTATTGAATAGTTATTCTTTAGTTATTCTAAGTGTTCTAAGGGTGATTAAATATTGTTAAAAGATTGTTTAAGGAATTTCATAGTGAAATGAATGTATATCTTGAATTGATACACTGATGATATATCTTTATAAATGTTTTCAAATGGTTATAATGGAAATGTGAAATGTGAAAAGGAAATGTGAAATGGAAATGTGAATGGAAATGATAAATGGAAATGGAAATGACATATGTGAATGGAAATGTGAATGGAATATTGATTGACAAAAAGGGGGATAGCAACAAAAAGTATAGGAGGCTGTGTACTGCACAGTCCAGCAATCAATATTTTAATTCGGCCCAAGAGTTGCCGAAGGAGGATGTAGTGGTGTACCTTCCTCCAGGGGGATGTAGTGGTGTACCTTCCTCCTTCTACCGGTAGTAAAAAGGGACGGGTACGGAGGACGACTGATCATCGTGCCTCACGTATTCGGCAACAGTGAAAATCCCCAAAAGATTAAAAGAAAGAATTGAGAATGGTTTTCAGATTTCTATACTGAAAACAGAAAAATGATATGAAATGATGGAATTATTGTTACAGATGAAGAGAAACTGATTTTTATATTAAATTATATAATTGTTGCATAAGAAGGAAATGAGAAGATGATAGTGAGAGATTTGTTTAAGTATTTATATTATCTTGTTATAGCAGAGAAACTGATATTATATTATTGGAAGAGAAACTGATATTATATTATCAATAAGTGAGTGATTTCATATTGAATAACCAGCAAACTTATGTTGGTGTATTACTGCGCAAACAAGATGTGGCTATTTAATTACCTTGTATCGGCATCGTTTATATTATATTGGTATATTGTTCAGTTGATATTAATTTCAAACATTATACTTTCCCTATAGAATTTCGTGGTTATAAATGTTTCAAGAATGATATTAAGTATCGGTTGAATGTTGGAAACCCATGCACCTGATGGGATATTTTGTTAAACTCTAGTAATAACTTGCTGAGCAATTCTTTCGCTCATACTTGTTTGTTTTCAAATATTAACTTTTCAGTGGAAGGTAGCCGGACGAGGTTATCTGCATGGCTTAGATGAAGCGGGCAGCGTGCCCTTACGAAGACGATATGATCTAGAAAGTTTATAGCTGGAGTAAGTTATATGTAAGTATATTGATGTGTAATATATATGTTACTTTGCGCAAAACAGTATTAGTTGCTGGTGTACTTCTCAACGAAGTTATACTAGTAGTAAGGAGTTGATTCTTGTTTCTAGCCCTATAACCTAAAAGATGCTTGGTGGTTGGGGTCTCAAATGTTGTAACTCAATTATTAATAGCTACAGATGATTTAATGTGGTTAAACAAGTGATTTGTTATTAAGGTTTTCCGCGTGACGACCAAATCCCTGACCCCGGATTTGGGGGTGTTACAATCTCTCCTTTCTGTCTTTTCAGGGAGAGAGAGAACTCTTCCCAAGACTTTGGAAGCTTTTCAATCACACTCATCACCTTAAAATTTTCGGGGAGGTCCATTCCAGACTCCTTCAAAGCATGCACTATCATCTCGAATTCATGCACTTGCTCAGTCATGGACTTATTGTCCACCAGCTTGAAATCAAGGAACCTAGCCACAGAATACTTTTCCAGACCTTGTGAGTCAGTATTATGTGTCTGGTCCAGCTTCTCCCATAAGAGTTTTACGGTGTAGGCATTAAAGGAGTACACATCAAACAATGTGTTGGTTAGAGCAGCCAGAATTGCTGCCCTAGCAACCCCATCCTTTTCAGCCCACTTCGCATAACTCTTAACTGATTCAGCCTTCTCTTGATCCACAACCGGCTTCTCATATTCCACAACAGGCCATAGACCTTTTACAGTCAACCACAACTTCATCCTTTTCTGCCAACGAGAAAAGCCAACGCCCCCATTGAATTTCTCTGGCAAGCCAGTCAACTCAACGGGTTGTGGAAAACTGTAAGTGGTCCAATCAATGACCCCAGCAGATGCAACGGAACTACCACTAGCAGGAATCTCACTCTCGTTAACCATTATGCTAAATACTATATAACCGATTATCTCTTCAAGAATGTTGGAAATATTGACTAAAATAGCAACATAGAGGCAGTTATATATCATATTTAACAAGCCAAGGCCAAGCAAACAATTAACGAAACAAAACATGAAGGTATAACACATGCAAATCAGTAACTGAAAGAACAAAGGAAAGAGAGGAGACATACCAGTAGCCATAGCTATGTCAGTATATCAAACAAGAATGAAAACAGCTGAGTCGTCAGGATTTGCAAGAAGTCCTGACTGTTCTTGAAGAGATAATTGCCCCCACTTACACTGTGTCAGGATGCTGGCAATATTCTTCCAGGATAAAACAGCTCCGAGTTATATGATCACAGCAACCAGATAACTCAACTTCGACTAGCACCTCAGTTCGCCAGAAAAACTCACAAGCAAAACAACTTTGACAGTAAGGGAAAGGGAAAAGAGAGTGTAGAGAAGAGAAGAGAATGTAGGGTGTGGTCTGTATATTCAGTATATACACAATCAGTAGCTTAGCTCTCTATTTATAGGAGAGGCCAAACGTAACTGATGCCACCCAATTAATATTGTAACTGCTGATTTACAATTAATATAGCAAAAAAGCTGATTTAATAATATAAAACGGCTGATTTATATTAAATAAATCGTAACTGTTACACTATATTTGACCCATTCATGATTTCTCATTAATAGAATAAAAGTTCAGACTCTGCTGTCAAAACCACTCAAAACCACGCAGAAGTTACTGTCAACAAGACCCGACAGTACCTTTAAAGTAACTGTCATCAGTTTGAACTTGACAGTATGTTTACTTTCTGACAGCAACCTTGTTCCTGACAGTAAGTTTTACCTTCCCGACAGCAACCTTGTTTTTGACAGCAAGTTTTACCTTCCTGACAGCAACCTTGTTTTTGACAGCAAGTTTTCACCTTCCTGACAGCAACCTTGTTATGACAGCACAGTCTAGCTCTCGAGAGTTTACAGGACTTTCAATCCAACTCTTGACAGCATGTTTATAATATTAAAATAAACCAATAATCCATGCAATAAAATTCCTCGCCCAGGTCGCCTCGCGTACGCGAGACGCCGAGACATTCGCCCAAATCACCCTTCGACCCGAGTCGAGTCGAGACGTGACGTGTCGTGGCGGGCGGCGGCGGCGCGCGCGCGCGTGTGTGTGCGCGTGGAGCATACAGTAACACCATGCATCATCATACACCTTAGTAGTTGTACACTACCCATGTGTGTGATTCTATATAAAGCCAACAACCCCCTTTATTCATTTCAATGTGGGACAAATACACATTCTCATTTTCAAGCCCTTTCAAGCTACCAATTTCAACTCTATTTCTCTATGGATTCCACTAAGAAAATTACTTAGACCCATATATGAAAATTTAAGTCCTCATAACAAGGAACAATTTCCAATCGTTAAAATCCGGAATTAACATCAAGAACATAAAATACTTATGCTCTAAAAACTCCATTTTCTAACACATAGTGGTTGGTAGGATAACTTGTGTAGAGGATGTTCTAGGTTCGATTCACCACAAAAACTCATTTTTTTTCCATTTAAATAAAAGAGTGGTATTTCATGTAATTTTGTAACTTGTAAGGGTATAATTGTAATTTCACAAGAAGTTTATTGACTCAAATTTTGTCCTTGTTGCTCTATTATATATAGAAAGAGATTGGAGTTACTCGTTGCAGAATAATACTAACAACTTTTGATTCATTATCTCGTGCTAGGGATATGATTTTACATGAGGAACTCTAGATTCTGTTTAAACCTTTTCTTATTTGGCTGCGAAATGATGCGGGGCCGTTTGGGAAATCTTATTTTTAAGAAATAAGTTACTTATTTTGGAAAAAAGTTAAGAAATATGTACTTTTTTCTGAAATAAGTAACTTATTTTTGCAAGATAACGAATATTAAACTCTCGATACACATTTTTCTCCAAAAAAAAGTATGTAAATACAAAAATTTTCCCGAAATAAGTAACTTATAAGTTCAATGTTAGATTTTCCAAACACCACCGAAATATGACTACCGTTCTAGTGATTTAAACCGCAGGAGGTGCAAAACTAAGGAAGAGGGACACCCGGGAAGTTTTTCTTATTAAATTTTAGGATATTTATTAGTATATGTTCGATATGATGATGAATAAGAAAATTTAAACCAATACTTAGGACAGAAAAAAAAAACATCTACCTCTGAACCAACAAAAATAACTTGAAAAATTGATAAGAACATTTTTGAAAACTTGTTAAAACTCCAAAAATTCAAGAACTCGAGTAAAAATCGGATTAGCTCAAAAACTCGATAACATCTCAAACTCGATTCGATTCGTAAAAACAAGTCAAGTTTGAACATAAATTTAAGTTCGATAATTTTAGGCTTGACTCCAAAAAAAAGGCTCAAACTCGAATTTGATAAGTACAAACTGAACTTGATTTGAATTACACACATAATTTGTAGTAAATTTATTAAATTTGTACCTTAAATTATATATTGTTTTTACAAATTCCGTGATTCCTGGTACATTTTTTTTTTTTGGCATCTTATGTTGATATTGATGTATACCAAATGCTTGTAAAATTTGTAGGCTAATTTTTTTGTAGTGAAACACTGAAACGTCTCTATATATTTATCAGATATGTAAATCTGGAATATTTTTCAAGTTTGAAATTCAGTTTACAGGTAATCGACTATCTCTACTATGTTATTATAGTTTTCATGACTTTGAAAAATGAAATTCATAACTTTTAATATTTATATATATATTTTTACAAAAAACCACAATTCCGTAAAGTGGGCCTTAAATACTTAGCCGAGAAAAAACTGGACCTAAAATATGATTTAAAAAGACATTCAACATATAATGTAATTGACTTATTTGTAAAGGCCCATTGGGCCTCTCTCATCTACCCCTCATAAAAACACACCTCACTAAGCTTAAAGTCTTAAACCCTATCTTTCAGCGGCCACCTCTATCGCGCAACAATGGTGAAATCTCCCTCTCTCAATTATAATTTCTCATGTTATTTACATATTAATTGATGAATTGATCTGAAATACATACATTTTCAATTGTATGTATATGTGTTTGTCAAAAATTAATCATTTCGAATTTTATCTATTTTTTAGTTGCTAGCACTAAAAATTGTATGTGATTGTTCCATGTAATTGTAAGATTTGTTCATTATTTTATCATATGTCCGTGTATTCATCTTGTGTAGTGGTAAAATTTATAGATACGATCTGTTTTATACATTATTTAGAGTTCAAATGCTGTGTAGATTTTTCGTAATTTGTTTATGTATCCGGTTAGGTTCGACATTGTGTGTAATTTTAATTCAGAGTATTCGTTGATATGTGGTGTTTTTAGTTGGATTCAAGTAATGTAATAATTTGT
Source organism: Kitagawia praeruptora (assembly GCA_037693485.1). Taxonomy (NCBI): domain Eukaryota; kingdom Viridiplantae; phylum Streptophyta; class Magnoliopsida; order Apiales; family Apiaceae; genus Kitagawia; species Kitagawia praeruptora. Next base: position 2,583,487 of record CM075349.1, read on the forward strand.
TTTGTAACTGGTTAGGTTACATTTCTCGAGATTAAATTCTGAGTTTTCGTTAATTTATGGTGTTTTTAGCTGGATTTCAAGTGTGCTCATGTTAATAATTTTAATTCAGGTGTTTGTGAAAGCTAACAAACCGAGGGCTTACTTCAAGAGGTTTCAGGTTAAGTTCAAGCGAAGGAGAGGTAAACATTCAGATGTCATTTTTTACTGTCTTGATTTATAGATTTGGTTCGAGTCTATTTTGGCATATTCTCGGAATGTTTTTACTGACGGATGGTGTTTGTGTAGAGGGAAAAACTGATTACCGTGCCAGGATTCGCTTAATCAATCAGGACAAGAACAAGTACAACACCCCTAAGTACCGCTTCGTTGTCCGATTCGTATCCTTAAGGCTGTTTATATATTTTGCTTGTTTTAGTGAATGTCCAAGTTTTCATTTATTGCTACTATTTTCAATTGGAGACGTGTTTGCAAATTGGAAACAACAAATATGTTTTGCCTTCACAATCTCGAAATATTAGCATTATTTGTTTAAATGTATGAGTTCAACCTTAATTTATCTTTTAGACAAACAAGGATATCACTGCACAAATCATCTCTGCTACCATACCTGGGGATATGGTGCTTGCAGCTGCTTATTCACATGAGCTTCCTCGATACGGGCTTGATGTAGGTCTCACAAATTATGCTGCAGGTATAAAAGCATGTCCCTTCTGGTTTATTATTTATTGCCGTTGATGTCGTCTTTTACACACAGAAGAAAACAAACTAGGGAACTTGTTTTAGGCAGTGAAAAAATGTCCGTGTATGAGGTACGGTATAGGTACAAAGAGATTAGCATGTAGTTACATGTCACAGTAGAACTAGTACAGCTCAGGAGCTTATTATGACATTAATGTTAATATATACTGATAATAATACAGTCCCGTGGATGACAAAAATATACAACAGCTGGAGGCAGGGAGATCATTAGATTGACACTTAGTAATGAGATGCAGTAGTAAAACTGTTGGTACTAATAGTGGGCTTATCTTAAATTTAATGACAGTATAAGCATGCTGATAAGATCTATATTAAACTAGCTAATGAATACAGCACCTGCTAGTTTTATACATGCTTTAAACTAAGACTTTAACATACCATTAAACTATTTATCAGCTTACTGCACGGGACTTCTCTTAGCCCGGCGTGTTTTGAAAAAGCTTGAAATGGATGAGGAGTACGAAGGCAATGTTGAGGTAACATGATTACTCTTCATTTACAGTTTTTGAAGAATATTCACTGCTGCTACTCTTTAAATTTCAAAATCTGAATTCTCTATAAATCTATCTCTCAGGCAACTGGAGAGGATTATTCAGTTGAACCTGCAGAAAGCCGAAGACCCTTCCGAGCTCTACTTGATGTTGGCCTTTTGAGGACTACCACAGGAAATCGTGTCTTTGGTGCTCTTAAGGTATGTAATTGTATAACGCGAAACATTAACTTTGATTGTTTTTCATCACATGCTTCATCATATTTTTTCACAGTAATATTACATCACTTGGTACAATATATTTGTATTTAGGTACCATATTTTTCTGTATTAGAACATTGGTAGTATTCACAGGTTTTGGAAGTATTGCTGAAATACAACAATCTTTCTTGTTGCTCCCGGAAGTAATGTTGTTTTTTGTGGTGAAATATTGTCTTGACTGAAGGAGCCCTAGTTACTATATGCTTGTATGCACTGAATGCCAGTATGTATTATAGTGTGTAACTTAGGTCTCAATTAGAAAGTGTACGTCTGGCGTACAAGTATAATGGTATTGGTTAGCATGTGAATTGCTTGTGTTGTGCATATATGCGAAAACTTATTTAATTGTTAATTGTAGGGTGCCTTGGATGGTGGCCTTGACATTCCTCACAGTGAAAAACGGTTTGCTGGCTTCTCAAAGGATTCTAAACAGCTTGATGCTGAGGTTCACCACAAGTATATCTACGGTGGCCATGTTGCTGCATACATGAGGGTGAGGGTGTTGCATTCTAGTCCATTGTAATCCTACCTGCACGTAAAGACTATTTATTATAGTTGATGAATACATTTTGTTTACTTTCCTTGCAGACACTGATTGAAGATGAGCCAGAGAAATATCAAACTCACTTCTCATTATATGTTAAGAAAGGAATTGATGCGGATAATATTGAGGAGCTTTACAAGAAAGTTCATGCAGCAATTCGTGCAGATCCAACTGTTAAGAAGTCGGAGAAACAGCAACCTAAGGAACACAAGAGGTATGCGAGCTAACAAGCAGCTCAAAGCATTGTTGATACTTGTCAATTTTAGTATTCTTCTGATCTTTCTTGTTGCTAATAATTCTAGTGTTTAAGCAAAATTACATAATTTCTCAGATAGGTTCCTTGAAAAATCCTAGTTTCAATCAGCTAAAAAAAGAAAATCCTAGTTTCTTGTGATCTCCCTTTCCGTATTTTGTGATTTCTGCTCGTGTATCTCTGAGATGCACAATTGTTAGATTCTTATGCATTTTTGAGGGCTCTGATATGTTTTTCTTTGAATTAGTATGTGCCATGTTCATATTATAGTTTTAGTTACTTTGCCTGTATTTTGTTGGTGTTGTAGTTGTGCTGGCATTAGTTTATGTACTTGGTTGTGCCCAAGTCGGTCCATTTGTTTGGCAGTTGGGGTTGTCTGTTAATTTGTTTTCTGTTGACCTTTCTTCCCCTCAAAAATAATACTCGGGGCACAGAGTTGCAGTTGTTTTGTGGGCTTTGCTGCATCTTACTATATATTTGATAGTACTTACGGGAATGTATGGCGCAGGTACAACTTGAAGAAACTCACCTACGATGAAAGGAAGAACAAGTTGATTGAGCGCTTGAATGCCCTTAATAACGCTGCAGGAGTTGACGAGGATTATGAACAGGATGACTAGATAAATTATTGCATGTTCGAATGATATCTTCTATAGTAACCCCTGTAGTTCAGTACCATTTGGTGGTGTTCATTTTCCTGAATTTTAGACATTTAGTAATTTTGATGTTATGAGGATGTTGGACCTTGATGGCTTTATGTAATTCATCTTCTATTCTAAACAAGCAAAAATTATATTTGCGTCTACTTGGCTACGATTGTTTTAGTTGATATGGTCAGTTATATTAGTTGAGTAGTACACAAAAAAAACATCAATCTTCTTGAATCATCGTTTCCAACTCCCGCACATAGATAATCAACAACACAATCGACTCAATCCATATCCAAGTCGACTCAATCCATATCCAATAATACAAGACACGATCATAATTGTATGTATATATACATATATACATACAATACACAGCGAAGAAAGAGAAGAAAGAAAGATGATGTTGTTCGTCTTCAGTTCTCACTTCTCCCGTTCGTCGTTTGTCAATTTGGGGGAAATGTAAGTGCTCCGTTCTTTTATTTTTTTTAAAAAAAAAACACTGCAAAATGACCATTTCTGCTCTTCCCGCACGCCCTATGCGCACCCCCCACACACCCCACGAATTTTTTCACCTGAATGCGTGGATACGCCACCTGGCGCACTCCGTGCGCATGTGATACACGCTTCTTCACCTAAGTGAAGAATCCCTGCTTCATAGCATGCTAGTATTACTATTATCTTTCTTGTGCTAATAATTCTAATGTTTCAGCAAAATTTTATAATTTCCTAGTTTCTTGTCATCTCCCTTCCCTGTTTTTGTAATTTCTGCTCTTGTCATCTTGTGTACTTCTGAGATGCATAATTATTAGATTCTGATGCATTGTTCAGGGCTCTGATACGTATTTCTTTGAATCAGCATGTGCCATATTCTTATTGCTGTTTTAGTAACTTTGCCTGCGTTTATAGCCATGGTTTTTGTGTAGTAGTTGTGCAGGCATCATTTCAGTTGATGTACTGAGTTGGACCCAAGTTGGTCCATGTGTTGGGGGTTATATGTTACATTGTTTTCTGTTAACTTTATTGCTCTCAATAATAATGCTCAGGGCATACAGAGTTGCAGTTGTGTAGTGAGCTTAGCTACATCTGACTTGATATTTGTTAGTAATTATGGGAATGTATGGTGCAGGTACAACTTGAAGAAGCTCACTTATGATGAAAGGAAGAACAAGTTGATTGAGCGCTTGAATGCCCTTAATAACGCTGCTGGGGCTGGCGAGGATGATGAAGAGGATGACGAAGATAAGTGATTGCATGTTTGAATGATTTTTGTTTAGTAACCCTGTAGTTCAGTACCATTTGGTGGTGTTCAGTTCCCTGAATTTTGCACATTTAGTAATTTTGATGTTACAAGGATCTTGGACCTTGATGGCTGTTACGAAATTTATCTTTCACTCTAAACTAGGCAAAAAAAATTAAATGCTGCTATGATCATTTTTAATTTAATTTTAATTTAATTTTAGGTCAGTTTTTGACTTATTATACAAACAAACATTTTTTAAACTTAAGTGAAAAATGGGTTTTAGTCCCACTTAAATTCATTTGCCGAACAGGCTCTGAGTAAGTACAGTTACGAGGTGAGCAATGGAATTATGGCATCATGTAGGTGGTAGTTACAAAATGTTGGTTTCTTTTAGACTTAGATAGATTTTCATTAATTTTTAATTTGTATTGTTAATAATATGATAAATTTATCCATGATGGTATTGTTTCTGAAGATTAGATTCAACATGCAGTAAAATTCAATGAATGAATATTCAATAAATAAATAATTTTGATTAATATGGACAAACATATCCTCCGCAATTGTTTTTTCTTCACGATTTGGAAATATCGTATAATTTTTTAGAGGTAAACTTCTCACAAATATCTCGAAGCTCCTGTACAAGACTAGAACATAAACAATTATAGAACGCATACTCATAGCAAATTTTTCTTCGTATCACATCATCTACGCACGAAGATACTGACCATTACCGTGATTTCTTAAATGACCATGTCCATAGTTGTAGTAACCATAATTACCTTGTCCATGATCATTTACTAAACCAAACCAAACCAAACCAAACATACCCAGTATATCCCGCATGAAGCAGGGTCTGGGGGGGTAAGATGTACGCAGACCATACCCCTACTTTTACAATAGGGAGGCTGTTTCCGTGAAGACCCCCGGCTTAGTGCACCACAAAACAAAGTGAATTTTATACAAGGATGATAAGGATGAGTAAAGTAGTCAACCGAACCTGGGCCCATGGCCTGGATCTCATGGGACTTACCTACTCGAGCAATGGGCACTCCTCTCCTGATCTAAGAAGACCTCTGGCCAAGCCACCTGCGCCTGCAAAACCAGAAACCAGAAGACAATATGAAGATGAAAAGCCGAGCTTCTAAGCTAACGCTAACCGAGAGAACCCAACTTTGAGGCTCTCAACCACAGAACCACTCCCTAGAAGAGAATCCACAACTCTAATCTAGCGCCTCCAACAACTCCTATCAGCGGTCGAGATCTCATCCAAGTTTAAGGCCTTCAAATCCAACCTGAGTTGTTCTTCCCACGTCCTCCTCGGTCTGCCTCTCCTCCTCACCCCAATAACCGAAAGACTCTCAACCCTCCTCACCGGGGCTTCCGGAAGCCTCCTACGAACGTGGCCGAACCATCTCAACCTCCCTTCCCTAACTTTCGCAGGAAGAGGCGCCACCTCCAACTCACTCCTGAAAACCACATTCGGGATTCTGTCTAACATCGTGCGGCCACAGGACGGATAGCCGCTCTATAGAACTTCCCTTTTACTATTTTTGCTATATCTTGAATTTTAAAAATCAGATTTGAACAATTTTATATACCACGCAAAGCAGAAGAAAATATTATTCAATTGAAACTATTCGAAAATTGAAGAGAAAACAAAATTACGAATTTTTACATTAAAAATTCTATTCAGTTAGAAAACCTACTTATATTTGATTTACATTATTAAAATTTAATTTTTTGTATATGAATATAATTATATTCTTATATATAAAAAGCCTAAAGGAGATATCATCCTTTTTTTGTAGTACGGTCGTCAACCAAATGAGTATGGTTCGTTGGATCTTAAAATAGATAGATGTGATTCATTAAATCTAATATTAAAAAGTTTATTTAATTAATAATATAATTATTGAGTAAAGTTCTATGGAGTACTGTTTAATTGGAGTACTGGGAGTACATATACGTTCTGCATTCAAAATTTTGCAAACTTTATTATTTTGCAAAGTTAATTACGTGAATATCACTATTTCATCGAAAATATTGAAAATTTTGTATGTTTTGCTAACAAAATATTGCAAAACGAATTGTCCCGTGAACCACATTTTTGTTGCAAAACATATATGTTTCGATTGCAAAATATAAAGAATTTTCAAGATGAACATATTGCAAAACATACATGATTTTCAAGATTATCAATGAAATTATGATATTCATATAACAAGTTTTGCAAAATAATAAATTTTAAAATACTTTGAATGTAAAACGTATATGTACTCCAAGTATTTCAATTAAAACAATACTCCATAGAACTTTACTCTTATTTTAAAATACCAAAAGTAAATTTAAAAATCTAAGCGTAGGTGTTCTATATTGTAGAATTAGATCTAGTATCGGAAAATAAGTTTTTTCGGTTGATAGTAGCATTATATTCAATTTTAATTTAATTCTAAATTATAACATTTGCAATGCACGTTTTTTTTTAAAAAATATTTACTGTTATACAAATTATATTATCGAATATTTTGTTTTTAATATTTATCGTTATTAAGTTTACTTAATGTTAAATTTGATTGTTATTTTATAAATTTTATTTATTAGATTTTGCATAATTAATTTATTTTTTTCTCTATCTTGAAATCTAAAATTCAGATTTAGGGAAAAAGTAGCTTAACTAGAACATGTTTCCCATTTTTCTTAGATAGAAAACTGTAAAGATTTTGAAACAGGTTTTCTTAATTTTTAGTAATTTTCTTAGGAAAGAAAATTTTAGAAAAATTGGAGAGAGAAAATTAGAAAAACATGTGTCCAAGTAAACAGGCTCTAAGAGCATCTCCAACGGAAATAGCTAAAATTGGTTGGCTAAATTGGACCTGTAGGACATTATGTAAAATTTGTTGAATCTGTAAGACATTTTACTTCAATGTATTAGCTATATTGGTTGGCTATATTTTAAAAATAGTATGTTATTAATAATTTAGGTTGTTATAAATAGAATATATCACTTCAATATGGTAATGAATGATGTGGAATCTTCTTACAGATTTCTTACAGCTATATAGAGGTTCGACAAATATAGCCAACCTGTAGAAATTATCTAAAATTATAGCTAACAGCTTTGACCCATTGGAGTTCAAGTTTTTTTAGATAATCTCTATAATTTTTATTTATGGTATCTTTTATCTAATTTTAGCTAAGGATTTGTTGTGGTTGGAGATGCTCTAAGAGAATATATAACTTTTCTAAGAGGGAATTAGGGTTTGTAAAAGACAGCCCAAATCCATCTATTTTCTACAAAGATAACAAAAATATGGCGATTACAAAAAATGTGGGTAAAATTATTATAATTTTACAATCATTTTATTGGCTGTAATTTATAAAAATAGAAATAGATTGATCATTAAGTTTGACGGAGTAGTATTATTTTGATTAATTTTAATGAAAAAAATTATTATTCATTTTCTTAAAATACTGCTATCTATCGGTGGTAAGTAATTATTTGGGTGAAATTCGTAAATACCCACCTTTTCAAATTAGCTAACTTCCACCCAAAATACCCACCATATACGCATGTCCAACATGCGTAGTTTTTTTTTTAAGAACCAAGCCACGCAAAGCTGACATGCGTATTCTTTTCTTATTTTCTTTTTTAAAAATTGAACACGCATTTAGGTTATGCGTAATCTCCAAATATGCATGTTTAGTTTGCGTGTTCTTTATTATTATTTTTTTAATTGTGAATGGATTACGCATGATAACCATGCGCATGTCCCATTTGAATTTATTTGTTTTTTCCACTTTGAAAGCTATACGCATCTACTATTTGCGTGATCAATTTTTTTATTAAAAAAATAAATATATACGTATGTACTACTTACGTGGCCTTCATAAAAATGGGGTGCGCATGTTGTACATGCGTATTCGACGGATATTTTGGACGGAGCTTCTTGCATATAGGCATTTTGGGCAATTGGTTCTCAAAAGTTGTATAATTTGGTCATTTTTTTCTGATGATTATTTTGACTAATTTTAATGAAAAAATTATTATTCATTTTTCTTAAAATACTGCTATCAGTGTCCCGAGCATGGTTGTAAAAATCGGTAATCGGTATAAATCGGTTGAGGTGCCGATTTAGGATTAATCGAGTAATCGGGGATTAATCGGAAGAATTAATCGGAGTATTAATCGGATATTATAATAATATTTAATATATTAGCCTAATTTATAGTTAAATATATCATTTTAAATAAATTCATAGGATTAATCGGATTTCAAAAATCGAATAGGTTATTTACCTTATAGAGGATTAATCGGGAATTAATCAGCTAAATCGGGGATTTTTAGAACCATGGTCCCGAGTGCCAAATAAATTAGTGAAAATGAAACAAGAGAATATATAAATCCGTTTGCTAGTTGAACCCTCCCTCCCCGTCTGCAAATCTGAATCCCAACTTGTCGCCCTTCCGGTATGTATGTATGTATATCTCAACTTTCAATTTACTTTGTATCTAAATCTGTATGTTTATACTTTTCGATTGGCAAAGATTTTCGATTTTGTTAGGCTTGGGGATTTTTTTACCAGAACTGTGTACAGAATTTTATTCATCGATTATTTATTTATGGAATATTATTATTATGTGTTGATTGGATGAATCTCAAGTGTTTGGAAATCTGGAAATGGCAGAGACAGGTGAATCGGTTTTGGGGAGAATGAAAGAGATTTTGAGTGATAGGTTTTGGTTGGTGGAGAAATATCATAAGTTTATTCATGCTCATCACAAGCCTCTTTCTTGGTCTCACTCTCATGTCGATGCCTTTATCGCTACTGATCCTGTTCATGGCCCTGCTGTATGTGTTTTCTTCCTTCCTCACCCCTCTCTAGGCCTTCTTTTTTTTATACAGTATTTCCGGTGTTTTTGATGTTTGCTTGTTTCTACGCAATTAGTAGTTTGTGATTGTCATGTAGTGTCAAGAGTATTTATGTCAGGAAGAGAATTTGATTTAAGTATATTGATTAACAGGCAGTGGCGTTGGTGTAGCCAAAAATTGAACACGTATCGAGCCAAATACACTCCCTAAAAAAGTATAATATGTAAAATATAGTTTACGGGAGATCAACCAAAAATAGTACATATAAATTATTACTAATGATACTTAAAATAAAAATAAAAATGGCATATCTATCAGAAACATATATAAGCACATGTACAAATGTGTTGGGGCAGTGGCCCCATGACCCTAATGCCGCTCCACCCCTCATTGAACATGTCAAATGTTGGCAAATGAAATTCCTGGGAGCCGATAGTTGTTAAGTTTTGCTGGTGGCAGTAGAATTAAACCAGGATGGGGAATCAGAACAAGGAGAATAGAACAGTCTATCATAAGAAACCTAAATTCACATAATCGTCATTGTCTGGATACAAGTTGAAGTAATTGTAGAAGTTTCTCAATGACATGTTAATGCATGCACTTATCTATCGGATTCAGTGAGGTACATGTCTTTTTTCACTGTATAAATATAACTAAAGAATGAAGATTCGAACACCATGATATTGCTTGGGGATATAATGCTATATTTAGGAAGACTAAAGATTATCCCTCAGTCTCACATACTAATAATATGTTAATGCAGTGTCTGGTATTGGAAGAAATATATTATAAGTCATGAAGAGCTCTTTCTTTCTATTATTTCTCAGAAAAAGGGCATATGAAGTCAAAATACACGGACTAGCATGATCCTTAACTACTTTGCTATTGATAACTTGTTTCTAACACTGATACTCATGGAAGAGTTGTAGTGAGGAAGGAAAGGAGGCTAGAATCATGGTATTAGTAGTGCAATGTGGTGACGGTGAGGATAGGAAGTTGAACTTATGGCTGGAAAAGAGGAAGGGTGTGTATGGAACAACTATGGCATATTTGTTAGTGAAGTTCATATTTTGATAATAAGCGTAAGTTAACTAAGTTCTATTTTCATTTTATTATTACAAGAATCAATACTCCAGTCCTGGTCTTTAGGACTCGAGGTGTATTAAATTTTTGTCATACATGTGAGCAGTAATTTGTCACACTTCATCAATTACTAAATTAGCATTTCGAACTATTGGTCTGGACGTTATGTGGTATTAAACTACCCGAGTTGAGAAAATAGAAAGGAGAAGCAATGAAGTGAAAAAGATTATGATAATTTGAAGTACATGGTATATTTTAACTGAATGCATATGTACTATCTTAAAGAACTAGATAGTGACATTTTTATTTCTAGTTATAGCTCTAAGCCTCTAACTGAATACCATAAACTCATTTCCAATTTGCAGTTAAAGTCCACTCGGGAAGTTACAAAATTTGCTGCAGTAGGAAGTGCCCTTGGAGCAGTTCACCTCGCAGGCATTGCATGGAAATATTCAAAAAGTCCTCATGGTAGGGACATTGTTCATGCTCTCATTATATATTTACTTGGCAACATGCTTTTAATTGTAGGTAATAGTGTCAGGGTAATATTCACAGTAATATATTATCACTGTGGACTCTGAAGTCTGACATATATCAGTTGCTTTTGGTCTTTACATATAGTCGCCATTGTAGTCTACTTGAATTTGACATTACTACTAGTCTTTTTTTCTCCCTTTTTTCTTTTTATTTGATTCTAATGGAAACAATGGACTTTCATTCTGAAGTAGCACATCACTAATTTATTGGGGAGCCATGTAAACGAAACAGGTGGTTGTATTTGGCATGTCTAAATTGGAATACAAGATAAATTTTTATTCAGTTTGTTCTTCGATAGTTTACCAAGTTGGTTTGGTATTGGTTCACATCATCTATACGGATTTCAAGTGCAGCAAAATAGATGCAATTTTCATATAGCTTTATGTTAATTTTTTTTTATTTGTTGGTATTTGTTTTTTCAAAAATATGGTACCAGAAACACATATGAAGTAGAAAATTTAGCAGGAGCTAAGATGTACTAACAAATAAAAAGCTACTAATTTAAGTACAGAAATTGCAATAAGTTTCTCTTTTCTTTGTCAGGTACTGCACTATCCTTGGCAGCTGGAGCGGTGTTCGGTTGGACATTTGGGCATGAAATTGGAAATCACTACCATCAACTTTACAGAATGGATAATATGGGTGCACAGGTTAAGTTTTTGGAGTGGTTGGAGAGCAAAAAAGGAGTGTCTTCGTAGAGGTTCGCATGGATTGTCAGTGCTCGCATAAGAAAATAATAGCCTGAAGCGTCTGGTAATTTTTTAAGTTACTAATAAAGTTTTATGAGACAGTTAGCCATTTGCATCTCCATGTATGAATTCATGGATTCTAGTTATCTCTGTATTGTAGAAATGATGTGCACAAACCTTATCTTCCATTCTCTGTCTAAACATGTATAAGGGAATATCAATCTTGTATGGTACCATAAATTTGGTTTGATTGCCCAATGGTGCAAAGATATTTTCTGATTATCCTACACCTGCACTAAGCCCGTTGTTTTTTGAAATTCCTCAAATTAAATCTTGAGTGAGCGAAGGAATTGACGAGGATGTACTTTTGAGTTTCAGCTATGTGGAGCCAGTAAAGTAAAATTTGCTAATGCTTTCCATTGATGTGTTTTTTTTTTTTTTTTTGACAAACAAGGAAAAGTTTTTATTAAAACGATAATTCGCTTCTTAATACATCATTAACCACGATAGGAATAGAAGACCTATCGAAAACTCGATCTGGAAATGAATATGACAAGCGAGCTAACTCATGTGCCGCCATATTAGCAGACCGTTTAACGAAAAACAGAGAAACTGTGTTTAACCCCTCTAGCAAATCTCGACAGGATTTAATAACCTGTCCAAATGGAGATTGCATCATCACCTTGCTACGAATTGCCTGAATAACTGTCAGACAATCTGACTCCACCACTACCCTGCTCCAACCTTCGCGGTGTATCCAGCTTAGGGCCTCTTTCACGGCCATGGCTTCCGCTAAATTCGCTGAAATCAACCCCAGATTGCACTTCGTCCTTGCTTGTATAAGTTCCCCTTTACTGTCTCGAGCTAGCAAACCGAAACCAGAAGCATTGTACTCTGAGAAAATCGCTGCATCCACCGAGATCTTCATGTTGTCAAACTGTGGCGTTACCCAGATCTCATTCCCATCTCCCTCTACAAAGTAAGGGAATGCAGGCTGTGATTTAGATTTCTGGGCTATATTCCATTGAAGAAGATACTGTTTAGCTTTTGCAATGACGACATTTACTCGAGTAAAATTCCTGTTCCAAACGAGCTCATTCCTTGCTTTCCATAAGGACCAACAGATTGTTGCAACTTCTGCTCTCTTCTCATTATCACAAATCTCCAAAACTCTTCCCCACCAATTATGAAAATTGCTGGAAGTATTGAAAGTAACCTGAGGGAGTACTCGTTGCCAAACTTGTACTGCCAGATCACAGGTACACATAATATGCTCGACTGTTTCCACTCCTGACCTGCAAACTTGACACAGAGGGTCTACTTGTATGTTTTTCTGCACCAGTGAGGTCATCGTAGGTAAACAATTTGATAAAGACCTCCACATAAAGTTCAAAACCTTGGCTGGGGCTTTCAATCTCCAGGTTTTCCTCCATATACTGTCTTGATCTTCTTGTCTCCATAACATCTTCTGGGCTTGCAGCATCCTGTATGCACTACGCACTGTGTACTGTCCTGTCACTTCCTTTCCCCAGTACACCACATCCTCATTATCGTTTTCACACAAAGCAATACTTCTGATACACTGTTGGTCCCGTGTGTTAAACAAATCAGCTAATATCTCCTCATCCCATCCCCTGTGATCCATGGCCATCAACGCATTAACCTTGTGATTTTCCAAACCCTGGGCATTAGAGGTTATATACGGATTCATGTCATCTAGTAACCAAGGCTGACCCACGATATTCACTGAGTTGCCCGATCCTATTTTCCACCTCATTCCTGCCGAAATAACCTGCTTTGCCTCCCAGATGCTACGCCACACAAAACTCGGATTGTTCCCAATTTGTGCCTCCATAAAAGAGTTATTAGGAAAATAACGAGCTTTGTAGACTCTGCTGACTAAGCTATTGGGATTAGTGATGAACCTCCAGGCCTGTTTCCCCAGCATTGCTAAGTTAAAATCTCTGAAATCTCTAAACCCCATTCCCCCATAGGACTTGTGACGACACAGCCTCTCCCAACTCATCCAGTGAATGCTTCTACTATCATTCTTTTTAGAGTTCCACCAAAATCTGGAGATACTCCTTTCCAGGTCCTTAGTGATTTCAACAGGCAACAAGAATACGCTCATTGCATATGTTGGTAAAGCTTGAACAACTGACTTCACCAATACTTCTTTCCCTCCCTGCGTAATGATCTTCCCATCCCAGTTTAAAGTACGCTTTCTCACCTTTTCTTTTAGAAAACCCAGCGTTGCTACTTTACTTCTTTGCATCATGTTAGGAAGGCCCAAATACTTACAATTTGCGTCTGCCTCCTCCATTTGCAGAATAGAACAGAGCTGATTTCTTACCTCTGTACCTGTGTTCGTGCTAAAGAATATCGAAGACTTCGATCTATTCACCATCTGACCCGATGCCATCTCATATTTTGTTAAAATCTCTAACATTCGATGAGCTTCTTCCTCATGAGCCTTGCAATATAGGTAGGAATCATCTGCAAACAACATATGATTAATTCCAGGAGCTTGTTTACAGATTTTAACACCCTTAATTAACTTTTGACTTTCAAAATTTTTGAGCATTGCCGATAACCCCTCTGCACATATAATAAATAAATAAGGAGATAACGGGTCTCCTTGGCGTAAACCACGGGTTGGAATGATTGGCCCTATTTCTCTACGAGCATGAACAATTTGGTACGAAACTGTCGTGACGCACTGCATAATCAGATGAACCACCCATCCATCGAAACCCATCTTTGTGAGGATTGCTTGTAAGTAACTCCATTCGATGCGATCATATGCCTTACTCATGTCGAGTTTTAAGGCCATATAAGCCTCTCTTCCCCTTCTTTTCCTCTTTAATGTATGCATTACTTCGTAAGCAATCATCACATTATCCGATATTAAACGACCTGACATGAAGGCACTCTGATTTTCCGATATAACCTGTTCAAGAACACCTTTCAACCGATTTGCAATGACTTTAGTAATAACTTTTACCAAGACATTACACAACGAGATTGGACGTAGGTCTCCAACCAATACTGGGCACTTCTTCTTCGGTATAAGAACAATATTTGTATTGTTTAGATCGTCCAACATCATTCCTGAAATGAAGAAATTGCTGACCAGCTGAACTATGTCTTGCCCCACTGTTTTCCAATATCTCTGGTAGAAACCTGGTGTCATTCCGTCAGGGCCCGGAGCCTTGTCCGGGTTCATTTGAAATAAGGCTTTTTTAACCTCCTCTATTGTAATCGGTTGCAACAAGCGTTCATTTTGAGCACCTGTCACAGTAGTCGGAATGTTGTTTATAACCTCCTGATAGTCCACCACTGAACCTGTAAACAAGTTTGAGAAATAACTAGACATCAACTCTGAAAGTCCATTTTCCCATTCCACCCAATTACCATCCTCATTTTTAAGCTTATTGATCTGATTATTTCTTCTCCTATTTGAGGCATAATTATGGAAAAATTTACTGTTCTGGTCACCCGCACTTAACCATAGTTGCTTCGATCGTTGCCGCCAAAAAACCTCTCTTTGATTTAACACCTTCGTAAGCTCATTCCTTGCTTCTCTATATCTCTCCCTCGACAACTCATCTCTACCCCCTCTGAACTGCCTCATTTCTGCCTTACAATTCTTTATTCGACCACTGAAATTACCAGTTATCTCTTTCCCCCAAACAGCTAAGTTCTGACTGCATATTTTGATCTTTTGAATGATGTTTGCTTCTATGTCACTATTCCAGACATCCCGAACAATTACCTCACACATTGGCTCCATCATCCATGCGTTTTCAAATTTAAACCGACACGGAGAATGTATATGAGCAATAACTAAAGGAACTAGTAAAATGGGGCTGTGGTCACTCGATGTACCTTCAAGATTATACAGTTTGGCCATAGGGAACTTATGCAGCCACGCTAGATTAGTTAGAGCTCTGTCCAACCTTACTTCCATCCAGTCAGCAGTGTCTCTACCTCTTTCCCAGGTAAATTGATGTCCTACCAGTGCCATGTCTGTCAGCCCTGCATCCCCTAAAGCTTCATTGAAACCATCTATAAGCGACCTAGGATATTGTGATCCCCCAATCTTATCACTAACATGCACCACATTATTGACATCTCCTATAACACACCAAGGGAGGTTCGAATCTCTAGAAAGATTTCGAAGAAGATCCCAAGTTCTTCGTCTTAAAGCTCTATCAGGTTCCCCGTATAGCCCTGTTAGACGCCAAGGTTCACCCTCCTCCATATTGATTTTCAAGTCTATATGATTTTGAGAGAATCCTAGCAACTCCACTTGATCATCCTCTTTCCAAAACATTGCTAAACCCCCACTTCTTCCTACCGGATCGACTACAAACATTCCCGAGTATCCCAACTTTAACTGCACCCATTCCATTCTTGATTTTTTTGCTAACGTTTCACAAAGAAAAATAAACATAGGCTTCTCTTGTCGCACCACATCTGTAAGGAACTGAATATTCCGAGGTCGGCCCACCCCTCGACAGTTCCAACTCAAAATACTCATAACCCTATGAGAGGCTAGCAAAAGTGAAGTAGAAGGACAAAACTCTCACGATTCTGAAATTCCAGGCGGAGAGAACAAACAACTCTCACGATAGACGGAGAGAACAAGACAGATATAACTTGTCACAATGACAAGACAAATAACTTGTCACAAGAACAAGACAAAAACTTGTCACAAAGACAAGACAAATCGAACCACTATTCAGTGAGACATTTACTCAAACAGGTTTAGGCTTAGGAGACAAAGGAGAGAATGAACTGGTGATTGTT
Organism: Kitagawia praeruptora; assembly: GCA_037693485.1. Classification (NCBI taxonomy): domain Eukaryota; kingdom Viridiplantae; phylum Streptophyta; class Magnoliopsida; order Apiales; family Apiaceae; genus Kitagawia; species Kitagawia praeruptora. The sequence continues at coordinate 2,599,678 of CM075349.1, forward strand.
TATATAATTATGATGATGATAAGAGGTATGACGTTTAGGATGGGGAGATTAAGAAATGTTGATGCTAAGCAAACACTCCATTGATGTGTTATTGTATGCAAATATGTGCTAATTTCCAGGGAGAAGTGGAAGAATAAGAAGAAGATAAAGACACAAGGATCCTTCTCGATTGTGCTAAGCTATAGGCATTAATTTGCGACCATGGATGGAGTCCTATGCAGAAAGAACTGCTTTCTAACATCTAGCTCCTAATGTTATGCTCACTGCTGTACTCCCTCTGTCCCATATAATTATTTACATTTGCGGACCAATTTCCGGCACGGATTTTAAGATGCATTTTAAGTATAGTTCTATAACTTATTTTTGATATTTTCTTTTTTTGTATAAAAATAGAACAATCTTATTTTTATACAAAAAAAAGAAAATATCAAAAATAATTTATAGAACTATCCTTAAAATGTACCTTAAAATGCGTGTCAGATACGCAATTTTTTATGTAAAGAAATGGATGGGACGGAAGGAGTATTTGCTAAGCGCCCATTTGCAGTACATCTTGATCTCAAGTCTTTAACACCTGACATTTTGGTTAAATTATAATTCAGCTATTATTTTGGTGTAATAATTTTAATTTAATCGACATCACCTTGAGGAGTTGTCATGAGTCGTAGCAATATTTATCCTCTTCTTGGATAGTTCTTTTTTCAAGTCATTTTAGATGCTACAATCATACCTAATTAATTTTAAAATTCAGTTTGAGTGATAAATGGGCCGTCTGGGTAAGCCCAACTAGTTGCATCAAGTATTCAAGTCTAACATGGCCGTCTTCATTTAATAAAAGAAGCTGCAAAAATATGTTTAGTCAAAGACACCACTAATCATTCCTACTCTCTATTTCATTTCCTCTGTATCTTTTTTTTTTTTTTTTGACAAAGCTTTAATTTCAATCCATTAAATTAAAACAAGACAAGTCGGGACAAATCCCCAACTGACAATGCAATCAGGTTGATAAACAATAAAACGAGCTAAACAAATAGCCGTATTGTTTCCAGACCGCTTAACACACTGAATCCAATGATTCTTACAACCGAAAATGAATACAAAGGCTTCTCGATTAATCCAGCCTACATCAGTCCCGAAAATGGTAGCTTCACAATTGACCTTCACAATAGTTCCATGGTTGTTGCGGTGTTCAGGCGACTCAGTTGCAAAAACTAAGCAATGAGGAACAAGACTCCTCGAATAATGAACAACTATAATTTGTGAAAGGTGAGCACATGCGGTCGCAACCGTTCCAAGAATACCCCAGCTATCTACATGCCGGAAGCCAGCTATAGACATGCCGAAAGTATCAATCATATCCCAGCTATCTACATGCCGAGATTCAGCTATAGACATGCCGAAAATATTAATGATGCGGTAATCCAGATCTCCCAAAACTCCATACGAATCATTTTCATAGATAACACAGAAAGACATAACAACCACGAATAAAACAACGCAGAACAACCCAAACAATTGGGTACTTAAACACACGCCAACAGGCGAGACGGGATACACTTCAAAAAGTCAAAAATCTCGGATTGGCACCAAATTTTGATATGATGTTAGTCAAGAGATTTTGAGTCCAAGAAATGTGTTTATTTGATATTTCGAGAACTAAATCAGGGCAGATCTGAAGAAGAAACTCGAATGGCTTTTCGAAATTTTTGGAAAAATTCCGATTTGTGGAGGAAATGAAATGGATTTGTGAAGGTGGATGAAGGCTTGGTTGGAGAAGGAGGAGGAAGGGAGAAAAGGAGACCTCCGGCCGGTGGATAAACCACCGCCGGAGGGGAATAAACCACCGGACTAACTTGGACGAAGAGAGAGAGAGACTAGGAGACAGAGAGAATTTAATCTTTATAAACTGGAAATTCTGTTTCACCATCATTTTTATTCAGACTTGCCATGTTATGAGATTCCGAGCCAAAACATTGAAGATTATGCATCGACTCAGTCAGTGGCGGAGCCAGTAGGTAAACCTCATGGGGGCACCGTATAAATATTCCGTAATTGTTTCAATTTTTTTTTAATACTGCACCATATTTTAATAATTATAACACCTATTTAGCATAAGAAGTTGTGGTTTTCTCTATACCTAGCTTGGTAGGTGTCACGGAGGCTTGCGGAAGCGTGAACACACGTTGAATTTTTCGCCTCAGTGATGCGCCAACTCCGCTAAACGAAGCCTGGCCAGCAATGCGCAGCTAACCCTGACCTTTGTCTCCTCGACGCCTGGCCTGTAAACTGGGCTAGTCAAAATGTTTCAGGCCCACACGGCACAACCCGCACGCCCTATGGCACCACTCCCCAACATGCCCGCCGGGTGAGTATGCCTTGTCACAGCGCCTCTTTATCTACGCCCGTGACACACTGATTCCCTTCCTTGCTTTCCTGCTTTATTCTCATGGCACTCAAGCTTGACGACTAGTTGAATCAGTTTACAATACCTCCATTAGAAGATATGCCATCCCATGTCCTGGCCTTTCTCCCAACTATGAGGATATGCCTTATCCCTAATCAGATATGATGTGCCATGACTTATGTTCATTCATCAAGCCATGCACATCCATACATGATATGTATAAGCACATGTATACAAGTGAACAGCTCTACACCCTCCACCTTGAACCCTGGTTTGGTCTGACTCATCCTTCAACCCCGACCCCATGTAGACTACATTTCCCTAAGCTGGCTGCACCTTAGAACCGTGATTCTGCTCTATCACACCATAGACCCCTCCCAAAGTCCCATGCTCCATACAGTCTGACTCCCCTAGAACCATGTGAGCTACCAGAAACCATGTCTCAACCCGAAACCCTGTATCTGTTACATCTCACTATGTTTCTCTCCTGAGGATGCCTCCCGCCATGTTGCGTGTTTCTCCCTAGACTATGCTGCCTGACTCTTCAAGAACTATGTGTGTTGCTAGAAACCACATTCCCTGTACCTGTGCTCCATCTGCTTGGTTCTGTTCTCCCTGGTCCCCGTTGCCCTGATTAGTACCACAACCTGTTCAACTTGTGCAAAGGTCTCCCAATGGTCCACTTGTCCACCAAAGCCTAAGTCTGTCACTTAGCTCTTCGACCTTCTCCAAGCTACCCCTGTAACTAAGAGAATCCTCCACTACTAGATGAATGCAAAGACTTACTGATATGCATAGGAACATCCTCCCTTCAAATACTCCCGCCTAGTCTAGCTTACTGCTGTCAATGACTAGAACACTGCACCAATGTCTTTCTGCATGATCCAAGGTGTCTTCCTCTTCAAAGGCCTGACCCCATATATCTCCATTGATCCATAAGACCAATGTTGTTGACTTATCCTACCCAATCGGCCTCGTCGACTCTGATCCCAACTGCCTTTGTCTTGAGCATGCTAGACAGTTGTGCCTATCAGCCTGACCGGTCATCGTCTCCCTCGATGCACCGCCACCCTATGGTTGGAGAGTCCTGCTTAGATGAACCATTCACAAGCGAGAGTTCCCATAGGTGGTCTGCCCGACTCCCAGCACGGGTCAATCAGCACTAATACCACTTTTCACCAATTGGTCTTAACACCAATAGTTCTGACATATCTTTGACATATTCTCTTGCTCCTAGGACTACAATGACTGGTTTCGCCCTGCCTTGGGCTCATCAGGGGAGCGGCTCCAGCTCCCGACCAGTCCTGCGCGTCTGACTGCAACGAGCAGCCCTCGCAGGCACTCGCCTTCCCATCCCCGACCCTCGACAGTAACCACGAACCCAGACAATGTCCCCCTTAACAATCATATGTCTATCCTTTATCCATCACCTACGCCAAGCGCCTATGTCGGGACGCTCGCGCCCAGTGCCACCTACGCCCAGCGCCTATGTCAGGACGCTCACGCCCAGTGTTTCTTGTTGGCACCAACGACTAGTGACCAACGTCCAGCACCTGCCTTCGCAGTCAATGCTCAGTCTCATGGCCTTGGTCTAGCATTTGGCTACTCAAGCCAACCCAACGCCCCAAGCCACTGGTTATGGTCGTAACAAACCACCCCCACTTGAAGAACTCGATGTCCTCATCGAGTTGAGAACAACCTTCTCGAGAAACTACTAATCCTCCAGTGCTGCTACTTGAGCTCGAACATTTGCCCATACACAATCCTTCGATGCCTCAACTCCAGCCTGAACCTTTATCCTAATTCCCCCTTCATGATTAGATGCCCAGGTTATGCCCCTTTTGACTGCTATTTTGATCTCTTCTGAGGTTGTAGTGTCACCACCACACATAAAGATACCAATTTTCCAGTGCTTTTATGCTCTATCTATGTGCCATCAAGTCCTGTGTTGTCCCCGATCTGTACACAACCGGTTGTTCAAACTGAACCACACTCCACCCCTAGCACACTTAGAAACATTATTCTTCACCTTTCCTGGTAATCTCAAAATCTGGAAGCTTGAGCACGGTCACATAGTTCGTCAACCACAACCTGCTCCTCGCCATTCCATCCTAGATATGATTCATCTTAGCAAATCTTTTGGAACGTTCACCCTTTTTGACATCCCTTTCAAATCACTCCAAGCATTTTTGCTTGCAATGAAATCAGGCACTCCAACTGCTTTCAAAAGATACAACACCTTTCCCAAGGGTGCCGTGTTCCTCTGTCAACATTGATGTCGCCTAGCAAGCCACCTCAAGAGTATTTTCTTACTCGCTCTTCCATCATGAGCCCGACATTCAATCGGTTAGGGACCTTGCTCCCTCGAGAATCAGCAATCATTCTCAAGGTATGTGAACATCCAATCCTAACAACCAAATTGTCTCGCCTTTCCCAAGGGCTTAACTCCTTGCTTGCTTCGTATCAATGTCCACCCTCTGTGTCATTTCCTTACACAAAGGTGTGCCTTCACATTTTAAAGACACCTTTGAAGACAATTTCTGGAACGTCACTTCACCAACCTTGTTGACTCGCCCCCACTAGGCTATAGGTCACAACCCACATCGCCAACCCTTTGACTCGCCTCACTAGGCTTTTGGTTGTACCCCCTGTTCGCCAACTTGATTGTCTAAGGTAAGACTTCCACTTAAAGTTGCCTTCTTCACCAAATGAAACAGTCCATGACTCCCCTACCTGGTTCGCGCCATGACTTCCTTTCATTTAAAAGAGCTCATATCACCAAAGCTCCTTTAAGGACTCCATTCAAGGAATAACAAATGACTATCATGATTAGTCATGCACCTTGTGCTTTGCGAACTAATGTCACACCCCGACATCTACGCCATGCATTGTGCACCTTTTCCTTTTTCTGAAGCTACCTTGCCAAATATCTTTTGGACTTCATTTCGGTTGCCTAGACCTTGGCCCTGTCTCATACTTGCCTCTGATCTTTCAACCCATCATTCCACTACAACACTTTGTCAACCCTGTGTCGCTGCCTCCCCTACATAAGGTTCTGCCAACTGCTTACTCCCTTACCCAAGGTTCTGCCTGACAAGAAGTTACCAAGTGCTTGTCGTATTTGCCCTGAATTTCCATAAATTCTTTTTGGGCTCCAGTTTTACCTTGGTCAAGAATTTTCCCCACTCTTGCACTCCGGTACTAGCTTTTAAGCAATCGTCTCATTACTAAGTGCTTGCACTCTTCCCATGAATTCCCTTGAACTCAGTGTAATCTCCTGCTTTACCCCTGCCCAAGAATTCTCTCCACTCTTGCGTTCCGGTACTAGCTTTTGATCAACAGATTCTTTTGCCAAGTATTTGCAGTCTCCCAATTCAGCCCAATCTTCAGCTCTACCCTTGTACCTAGTCCCTACTCGACTTCCTACTCCGACTCTGCCTCTCGATGGCCGAGATCCTGCTACTAGCAAAATCTGCCGGTTAAATGCAATCACCTATGTTGAAACAAGTTGTACTCCTCCAATCCCCAAATTCCCCCTCGCTTCCCACAAAGCGTTATGAGACCCCCAATGACTCCAAAGTATTGATCCTAGCCTTTATACCCTTGCCCCTATCTGTATGGATTCTCCACCACAGCTTCATTGGCATAGTACCTACTCCCAATCATAACACATCATTGGTCCGCCTCAACATGAGACATTTGTAATATAGGAGTTCCTCAAGCGTTGGACTAGCTAACACCGTCCCAACCTTGAGCTTTCAATTTGCCGATATTCAAAACCGACAATGTCACCTCCCTGGCTTCACCAGCCTGGTGCTCTGATACCAATTGTCACGGAGGCTTGCGGAAGCGTGAACACACGTTGAATTTTTCGCCTCAGTGATGCGCCAACTCCGCTAAACGAAGCCTGGCCAGCAATGCGCAGCTAACCCTGACCTTTGTCTCCTCGACGCCTGGCCTGTAAACTGGGCTAGTCAAAATGTTTCAGGCCCACACGGCACAACCCGCATGCCCTATGGCACCACTCCCCAACATGCCCGCCGGGTGAGTATGCCTTGTCATAGCGCCTCTTTATCTACGCCCGTGACACACTGATTCCCTTCCTTGCTTTCCTGCTTTATTCTCATGGCACTCAAGCTTGACGACTAGTTGAATCAGTTTACAATACCTCCATTAGAAGATATGCCATCCCATGTCCTGGCCTTTCTCCCAACTATGAGGATATGCCTTATCCCTAATCAGATATGATGTGCCATGACTTATGTTCATTCATCAAGCCATGCACATCCATACATGATATGTATAAGCACATGTATACAAGTGAACAGCTCTACACCCTCCACCTTGAACCCTGGTTTGGTCTGACTCATCCTTCAACCCCGACCCCATGTAGACTACATTTCCCTAAGCTGGCTGCACCTTAGAACCGTGATTCTGCTCTATCACACCATAGACCCCTCCCAAAGACATCCCTCGCAAAGTCCCATGCTCCATACAGTCTGACTCCCCTAGAACCATGTGAGCTACCAGAAACCATGTCTCAACCCGAAACCCTGTATCTATTACATCTCACCATGTTTTTCTCCTGAGGATGCCTCCCGCCATGTTGCGTGTTTCTCCCTAGACTATGCTGCCTGACTCTTCAAGAACTATGTGTGTTGCTAGAAACCACATTCCCTGTACTTGTGCTCCATCTGCTTGGTTCTGTTCTCCCTGGTCCCCGTTGCCCTGATTAGTACCACAACCTGTTCAACTTGTGCAAAGGTCTCCCAATGTTCCACTTGTCCACCAAAGCCTAAGTCTGTCACTTAGCTCTTCGGCCTTCTCCAAGCTACCCCTGTAACTAAGAGAATCCTCCACTACTAGATGAATGCAAAGACTTACTGATATGCATAGGAACATCCTCCCTTCAAATACTCCCGCCTAGTCTAGCTTACTGCTGTCAATGACTAGAACACTGCACCAATGTCTTTCTGCATGATCCAAGGTGTCTTCCTCTTCAAAGGCCTGACCCCATATATCTCCATTGATCCATAAGACCAATGTTGTTGACTTATCCTACCCAATCGGCCTCGTCGACTCTGATCCCAACTGCCTTTGTCTTGAGCATGCTAGACAGTTATGCCTATCAGCCTGACCGGTCATCGTCTCCCTCGATGCACCGCCACCCTATGGTTGGAGAGTCCTGCTTAGATGAACCATTCACAAGCGAGAGTTCCCATAGGTGGTCTGCCCGACTCCCAGCACGGGTCAATCAGCACTAATACCACTTTTCGCCAATTGGTCTTAACACCAATAGTTCTGACATATCTTTGACATATTCTCTTGCTCCTGGGACTACCACGAACCCAGACAATGTCCCCCTTAACAATCATATGTCTATCCTTTATCCATCACCTACGCCAAGCGCCTATGTCGGGACGCTCGCGCCCAGTGCCACCTACGCCCAGCGCCTATGTCAGGACGCTCATGCCCAGTGTTTCTTGTTGGCACCAACGACTAGTGACCAACGTCCAGCACCTGCCTTCGCAGTCAATGCTCAGTCTCATGGCCTTGGTCTAGCATTTGGCTACTCAAGCCAACCCAACGCCCCAAGCCACTGGTTATGGTCGTAACAGTAGGGTATATTTATAATGCATTATACAAGTAAAAGAGCCCGTTGCAAGGTATGCATCGAATTATACAGTTTTTTTTTGACGAAAGCAATTGTATTAACTTCAAACAACCAAATTACAGCCAGGACAAGTCCCTGAACTGGTATTACAATCTGAAAAGAAACAAATAAACGAGCTAACCAAATAGCCGTTTATGTTTGCAGACTGTTTTACATCTTGAATTTTAAAATTCTTCGAAATAAAAAAGATTATAGTGGCTTCTCGATCAATCCAACCTTCACCAGTCTTGAAACCAATAATATTGCAAATGACCTTCACATACGCACCACCTGTAGCCCAATGTTCAGAAACACCCCAGCTATCTACATGCCGAAAACCAGCTATAGACATGCCGAAAGTGAAAATTCTCATAAAATGAACAAATTTTAGTTGTGAAAAGTAAGCTTTTGCAATATCCGACACCAGCTCAAATCTGATGGACGCATCATAGATCTCACCCAAAACCACATAAATCCTTCTCAAAGGAGCCGGTAACAAAACTCATACAAGCAACAAAACATACATTAACAACCCAAAAGGGAAGACACACGTCAAAAGACGAGACGACACCCGAAATTCAACGACCTCGGAATAACACCAAATTTTGGAATGATGTTAAGGAGGAGAATTTGAATCTCAAGGTAGTTTTTTTTTTTGGAATCGGGCTAAAAAACAATATAGATCTAAGAAATAAATTCTAAGATTTTTGGTTTTGGTTCGATTTTTATTGAAAGAAAAGGAACAAAAGCAAAGTAGAAGGGATTAGATGATTGGGGGAGAATTGGAGAATGGATGGATGGGGAAAGGGATGAAGATAGAGAAAGGGGCGGTGGTAATGGTGGTTAAGGGAGGTCGACTCTCATATATTTGAGAGAGAAAAGAATACAGTAAAGTTCAGTGGATTTAATTATACAGATTTAAAAGACTTGAAAAGTGGAGGCACAAGTATAGGTATTTATATATTATTACCTAAATATATGTGGATCCTACAAAAAAATTGTAACTATTTTTAAAGTGGTGGGGGCACATGACCCCAGAGGCCCCCACCTGCCTCCGCCACTGGACTCAGTAGTATTTTTTGGAACAAGAGTCTGTATATACATAGGGACTTAAAGATTTGATGTGCATGACATTTTTTTTTTAGGATTTTATGTGTAGAGAGGGTAATACTTCTAGGTTTATGCTATAACTAGCGTAAAAACCCGTGCGAAGCACGAACATTGAACTAATTTCTCGTCCAAAATTATATATATTGAAATAATTTTGTAATTAAAAATATGATGAACAATAAGATTTCGATTTATATTATATTATTTTTTATAGTTATTTTGTTATATTACATGTCAATTTCTTGAACCAAATATTTTATAATTTGATTAGATTTCATAAAATTTGAATAAACATCCATACAATAGTAATCATATGAATATTAATAATTGCTAAATATTAATTTCAATTGCGTGAAATGAACTTAATCAAATTGAACATTTTAGTTTAATATAAATAATTATCTTAGTAAAATTGTTCGTATATAATAGAGGTGTATGCAAACTCATTTGATTTTATCGTAAAAAATTGTTCGTATATGCAAAATTATATTTTGAGACATACAAATATGTTAATATTAAGTAAAAGTCATCCTTATTGTTGTCTTCATCATTTTTTTATACATATACATTTATACACTTTTATTTAGTCTAATGTTTATTACACAACAGCGAAATTCAATTTAAAATTGGGGAAATTGAAATATTGTTTATATTATAATTTTAAATTATTTTTTAACTCAATTTAAAATTTTCCTAAATATTTTTATCGATGTAAAATACGATAAAATGTCCTCAATGACTTGTGCATGTTTATGAAATCTAAAATCAAATTTTATAGAGTTTATCGTACATTGATCTAATTATATGTTACAACTCAACCATTATATATTATAGTGATCAATTTATTATATTATATAAAAAATTCATATGCTCCGTATTTTATACTTAAATTATAGTCTAACTGATCATTGTAAATAAGTAGCTTAAAACCCGTGTGATGCACGGATGTTCTTTAATGTAACAGAATTTTTTTAATTTGAATTAAAAAATTTAAGACAAAAATTTTCTTGGCTTAAAATTTTAAAAAATATGATCAAATATAATTATATATATGTTGTCCGTGATATTTTTAGAAAATGATGGATTTTAGTTTGAAAATATTGAAAAGATGAAATATTTTAACTGAAAAATGTAATCGGTTAGTTATTAGTTATTATATTGTTATTATTTTATTGTACTTAAACAAAGCAAACCAAATAGGTTTTTCTGAAAAAAAATAAAAAAATAAAAAAGGTAATGTATTTTAGGTGAAAAGGGTAATTGGTTAATTATCAGTAATTATAATATTTAATTTTATTAAACATAATTGCTCATAGTTTTTTTAGAAAATGAAAAATTTTAGCTAGATAAACTGTATTTTACGTAGAAAGAAAAATTGGCTATTGAAAAATAGAAAATGTAACATATTTTACTTGAAAAAGGAAAGAATTTCTCATATTTTATGTGAAAAAAGGATTAGTTATTGAAAAATAGAAAATGTAACATGTTTTACCTGAAAAAAGAAATTTATTTATTATTAGTAATTATAAATAATTAAGTAAGGATAATTACGTAAAATAACATGTACCATTAAATAAGGGTAAATAAATAAAATTAACTGAAAAAAAATACAAAAATATAAAAGATAATATATTTTAGCTGAAAAAGGTAATTGATTAATTATTAGTAATTATAATATTTTATTTTATTAAACAGAATTGCTAATAGTGTTAAATAGAACTGCCGGTGATATAATTGGAAAAAGAGATATTTTAGTTAGAGAAAATAGAAAGGTAACATGAAGATGACATGATTTATGTGAAAATGACAATTGATTAGTTTATAGTAATTATAATTTAATTATGTTATTTTACTAAATAAAATTGCTCATAGTTTTTAGAAAATGAGAAATTAATATTGCTCGTTATATTTCTAGTAAAAAAAGGGAATTTAATTAGAAAAAATAGAAAAGATGATATATTTCAGTTGAAAAGGTAATCGGTTAATTATTGGAAAAATGTGACACCCCCCAAATCCGGAGTCAGGAGATTTGGTTGTCACGCGAAAATCCTCAAAATAAAACATCTGTTTAATAATAATCATTCACTTGTGATTGACCAACACTGGAAATATAACATCTGTGACCCCAAACATACCAAGATCTTTTAAGGTTATAGGGCTAGAAACAAGAATCCAAATTCCATTAGATAAAAAAACATTCCTTCTTTACAACATTCCCTTTGATCAAATCTTAAACCACTGGTGTAACTTCGATAAGAAGTACGCCAAGCCAACTAGACTAGTACATAATAATAATAAATATTAGAACTCAATTATATAAAATAGATCTTACACTAAATCCATACATCCTGAGCCAAGTCATCTTCGAAATAGCATCACGCTTCTTCTCTTTCTGAGTTGTGCGGATACGTCTCGCCATACTACCTTACTGAAATGTTAGAATTTACAACAGCAAGTATGAGCGAAAGAAATGCTCAGCAAGCGTATAAAAATTTTGATATAAAACCAGGATAAGTGGGGCATCAAAATCAATTGAAATGTAAAACAGTTTATAGAGAAACTGAATCAACAACTGTGATATAATTCAAATCATAACTGAAATCATTTGGCATGTCATAAAAATGAATCATATGCCAATTCACAATATATAATAGCCATTCTGGCGATATGGATTGGATATACTTAACTGAAACATAAAACACCATTGCCCCCTGATCAGGTTCATAAGCAATGGGACCCTTTATAATCACCGGTACGTTACGGTACCCGTGTTATAATTCGGATTTCATGAGGGTACCAAAATAAATAAAGACATAACACCATTGCCCCCTGATCAGGTTCATAAGCAATGGGACCCTTTATAGTCACTGGTACGTTACGATACCCGTGCTATAATTCGGATTTCATGAGGGTACCAAAATAAATAAAGACATAACACCATTGCCCCTTGATCAGGTTCATAAGCAATGGGACCTTTTATAGTCACTGGTACGTTACGATACCCGTGCTATAATTCGGATTTCATGAGGGTACCAAAATAAATAAAGACATAACACCATTGCCCCCTGATCAGGTTCATAAGCAATGGGACCCTTTATAGTCACTGGTACGTTACGATACCCGTGCTATAATTCGGATTTCATGAGGGTACCAAAATAAATAAAGACATAACACCATTGCCCCCTGATCAGGTTCATAAGCAATGAGACCCTTTATAGTCACTGGTACGTTACGATACCCGTGCTATAATTCGGATTTCATGAGGGTACCAAAATAAATAAAGACATAACACCATTGCCCCCTGATCAGGTTCATAAGCAATGAGACCCTTTATAGTCACTGGTACGTTACGATACCCGTGCTATAATTCGGATTTCATGAGGGTACCAAAATAGGCAAGTAATGTTAGCCTATAGGAAGATGGAATGGTTACCATATCCTCCTTAAATATAGCTGGATACTTAATACCTTAATAATTCACATTGCACGTAAAGAGACTCAATAAGTAGATCACATAATCACATAGCACGTAATTCACATAGCAGATACGACTCACAAATAAAAGAGCACTCAAAGTATTTTTAGAATATTTAAAAATATTTTTAAATCACTTAAAAGAATTTTAAAAGATTTAAATACCCTTTTTGAATCAAAAACGATTGCTAATAAACCCTCCGGGTAATTATTGGATCTCCAAAATATTTTAACAAATATTTAATCCGGGTTTATAAATAATTTTATAATTTTAAAACTATTTTTATCGCTCCCGGATTATTTTTAGAATTTTAAAACAATTTCTTTCTATTTTAAATCACTTTTAAATAGAAGCTTGGTTAATTAAAAAATTAAATAATCCTAAATAAATTAATTAGAGTCAAGTAATAATTAATTAATGAAATTATCTAATAAATAATTACATTTATTAGAAAATCAAATTAATTAAATCATTATTTGAGATTAATTAATATAATTAAAAGAATTTAATTCTTAATTATTTTCGAATTAAAAATAAATAAATAAAAAAATAAAGAAATATTTTTTCTGAAATTTATAATTAAATTCAGAATTATAAAGTAATTAAAAGTAAATAAAAGTAAATAAAAGTAAATAAAAGTAAAAATAATTAGTAAAAAGTAAAAATCAATTCTCAAAATCATTTTTCAGAAAAGGGTTAACAGATTTTTAGGATCAAACAGGTACTATTCATCACCATCTACGTTGATCTTCGTATGAATGCTCGAAGAACACTCATCGCCAACAATGGCCGACTGCCCAGAATCCGGTGACCGGAGAAATTTCCGGCGACTTCCGGCCACCCTTAAAAACGTACCATTCGCTACGTTTTTAAGCACCAAATCACTCCAAATCGCCTCCTAAACACAACCACACCATTCATTCCAACCCAGAATCACCCAAACTCAAAATCCGGCCAAAATCGAAGTAAAATCCGGCGACCTCACCGGTGAACTTCGATTTTAGTCATTTCTCAACCAAATCCAACGTTCGATATACCAAATCGAAGCCCAAGAGTTCAATGACTCATAACAATCATCAAAAACACCAAACAATCATCAATCAACCCGGAAAATTGAAAATTAATCTCACCCCCACAAAATTCGATCTCGAGTTTTAGGCTACTAAAAATCAAACAAAAATTATCATGATGCTCCTGGGATTATATACAATCTATAGACACTAACCACATCAACAAAAAATCATCATACAATCCAAAATAAATTCGAGAAAATTCGAATATTAAACTAAAATTATGAATTTTCGAATCAAGCAATTTAGGATGTTAAAACACACATAAACATGTAGTAGAGATCAAGAGCTTTAATTTGGTTACCCATATGATCGATTTGGATGCCGGAAACACTGTGAACGAGTGGTTTGATTCCGATGAACTACAAGAACACAATTTCCAGATTTTACAGAAAATGAAAAATAAAAAATCTGATTTTTGATTATTTTGATTAATTAAATAAAATCAGCTGCTATTTATATTAAATCAAAATTAATACCCCAAAAATATTTTTAACCCCTAATTAAAATTATTAAACCTTAAAAATAATTTTTATGGGATAAAAATGTAAAATTTTTATTTTTAAACAAATATAATATAAATGTCAAAATTTCCCAAAAATTACGAATATTACAAAAATTACACAATAATACATTTTTGAACATCCCATTGTTATATAAAAATAGTTTTATGAAAAACAGAGTCTCGAATTCAATACAGGGGCTGGGTCCGGAATTTAAAATGCAAAATAACTGTATTCTAAAAATATAAAAATTACAGAAAAATAGAATAAAATATTCTATGATACACAGAAGTCACATAACATGTATGGAATAATTTTCCTATTTAATAAAAATCATAACGCGTTTAAATGCATTAAAAATAAACTAACACACATTAAAATCAACTAAAAATATATTTTAATATAATAAATTACACGTAATTTTTCGGGTCGTTACATTCTTCCCCCCTTATAAGGATTCCGTCCTCGGAATCAGCTAAGGCAACTAGTGGGGTTCCTTAACTCCTTCATCATCAACACTTGTTTTGCAAAACTGGGGATAGTGTTCCTTCTTAAACAACTTCTCCAAAATCTCAATTCAATTATGGGGTCTCTATCTGACACAATTATCACTAGAGTCTTACAACACATCATTATTCGTTCCAAATATGGCTCTGCCAACTTTCCATTAACATATATAATATCCTTGAAGGAGAGAGAGTGAACTGATTCCGTTGATATGTCACTGATATTCTAATCATTTTAGGACTCGTTCTTGCTCTTGGCGATTCCGTTGCGAATCTAACTTCTATCTGCGAATTGCGCTTATCCTGACCTGATTGGCATACCCTTGAAATTCAATAGAGATAACAAGAATCATGAAATTTTGAAGAAAACGGATTCCATATCATAGCAAATGTTCCACAATTGTGGTTATGAATAAAGCAACTTGATTTGAAATGAAAGAATAACTGAGAGATCAATATGATCACATGAACCCGATGTTGTGTGTCTTAGCTCCGACATTTACAAATAAAGGTGGCCAGCCTTCTTGTAATACACAACACACCAGTGATGGCGTCCCATCCAACTTCTATCACACAGACAGATATACCTGGTGTCCCCTATAAATAGGGTTGTTCGTCTCAGTAGGATTAGATAAATATGAAAGGAATTCCAAATTTGTTATTTTCCGAAAAGAAGAACCAGGAAGAAAGTACCGAACAAGTGGTACTATATTGAAAATAAGGTTATTAATCATTGGAGAAAACAAAAAGTTGAAAGTCTCATAAATTTAAAAATAGGTTTCATAGTAACCACTGAAACAATTGAGATTCAAAATGGAGATTGAACACAAGTATCAAAATGTCACTGTTTAGAATAGGAGATATATCTTTTAACGAATACCTCTTTAAGAGGGATATCAAAATAATTCATAGAAAGAAAAGGTATTGCCAAGGTCACTACTTATGCCTTCTTTGCCAATTCCTTCGATAGCTCGTCATTCGAATTTAAGCTTCTTCCATTCCACGTTTTAAGAATATCGATATCGTATGTCATCGTCAACTCGTAATAATCTCTGAAGATTCCACAGTAGACATCTCCATTCGCCAGGCGATCTATCCAATTCAGCACAACTATCTCAAACGAGTACTCCAATCTTAACTTACTAATTGGTACTATATCCAATAGTCCGACACGAACTCTACATGAGCTCTGACGTTCCTTACTTAGCTATACACACTCCTACACACTCTCGTTTCTAGTTTACTATAACCTCAGCTCTGATACCAACTGTGACACCCCCCAAATCCGGGGTTAGGAGATTTGGTTGTCACGCGAAAATCCTCAAAATAAAACATCTGTTTAATAATAATCATTCACTTGTGATTGACCAACACTGGAAATATAACATCTATGACCCCAAACATACCAAGATCTTTTAAGGTTATAGGGCTAGAAACAAGAATCCAAATTCCATTAGATAAAAAAACATTCCTTCTTTACAACATTCCCTTTGATCAAATCTTAAACCACTGGTGTAACTTCGATAAGAAGTACGCCAAGCCAACTAGACTAGTACATAATAATAATAAATATTAGAACTCAATTATATAAAATAGATCTTACACTAAATCCATACATCCTGAGCCAAGTCATCTTCGAAATAGCATCACGCTTCTTCTCTTTCTGAGTTGTGCGGATACGTCTCGCCATACTACCTTACTGAAATGTTAGAATTTACAACAGCAAGTATGAGCGAAAGAAATGCTCAGCAAGCGTATAAAAATTTTGATATAAAACCAGGATAAGTGGGGCATCAAAATCAATTGAAATGTAAAACAGTTTATAGAGAAACTGAATCAACAACTGTGATATAATTCAAATCATAACTGAAATCATTTGGCATGTCATAAAAATGAATCATCTGCCAATTCACAATATATAATAGCCATTCTGGCGATATGGATTGGATATACTTAACTGAAACATAAAACACCATTGCCCCCTGATCAGGTTCATAAGCAATGGGACCCTTTATAATCACCGGTACGTTACGGTACCCGTGTTATAATTCGGATTTCATGAGGGTACCAAAATAAATAAAGACATAACACCATTGCCCCCTGATCAGGTTCATAAGCAATGGGACCCTTTATAGTCACTGGTACGTTACGATACCCGTGCTATAATTCAGGTTTCATGAGGGTACCAAAATAAATAAAGACATAACACCATTGCCCCCTGATCAGGTTCATAAGCAATGGGACCCTTTATAGTCACTGGTACGTTACGATACCCGTGCTATAATTCGGATTTCATGAGGGTACCAAAATAAATAAAGACATAACACCATTGCCCCCTGATCAGGTTCATAAGCAATGGGACCCTTTATAGTCACTGGTACGTTACGATACCCGTGCTATAATTCGGATTTCATGAGGGTACCAAAATAAATAAAGACATAACACCATTGCCCCCTGATCAGGTTCATAAGCAATGGGACCCTTTATAGTCACTGGTACGTTACGATACCCGTGCTATAATTCGGATTTCATGAGGGTACCAAAATAGGCAAGTAATGTTAGCCTATAGGAAGATGGAATGGTTACCATATCCTCCTTAAATATAGCTGGACCAACTACTCAACGTGGCCTCCTACGCTTTACCATTTCCAATCCAATAGAGCAATTTCCGAATTCAACAGGAAATGCTTAGTTTCACATACAGTTCACATCCTTATTATTTAATACTATAATAAGGATATGAAGAGTTTATCTTAAACAATTCCCCACATCAAGGGTAATAATATCAAGCAACTGTGTTCGCACAAAAATATTTAAGAATCACAAATAGCTCTGAACAATAGCTGTTCATCATGATATGAATCAATGAAACATAAAATAAAAAGTGTTTAGGATGATAAAGAAAATACTTGCCTCTGGTCCTTAGCTATTGCGCAAAGTCGAGGTAACACATCTACCTTTTTCTTCTATCTTACGGCATCACGATCTTCTATTTCAATCATTCGTTGGTTTGACGCTCTTGCGATTGCCACGAGTCTGATCCGCCGACATCGAGCCCGCGCGTCTACTTCTATAATCAAGCATAAGCTGGTACATCAGTCTTCAAACATCAAGTTCTACTTTTCTAAACACTTATAAACTCCATTCGAACATATTAACCCTGCTTACCAATATCTTTGTCGAAAGAAAATAATTGGAAATGTCCCCTTTAAACATAGGCGCTTTCCCGGTGTTAAAACACCTCACAAGTAAACCAGCAATTCCATAAACAATACTTTCATCTCCAACCTTCTTTATCACAATCCACAAACAATACTGCATCCATCTCCAACCTTTTTTATTAAACATTTACTTATCTCCGCTCACAAACCTAAGTCAATATTCAACAATTAATCCTTGTGAACATAAACGATATTCGACCATCGTTGCCAGTAAATCAAAGAAAATATCGTCTACTCTTAATGACATCTTATAATATAGACCACATAAACAATTAACACACATTAACTATATATATATATATCGATCAAAACTCGATTTACATCATAACCCTCGATACTTAATACCTTAATAATTCACATTGCACGTAAAGAGACTCAATAAGTAGATCACATAATCACATAGCACGTAATTCACATAGCAGATACGACTCACAAATAAAAGAGCACTCAAAGTATTTTTAGAATATTTAAAAATATTTTTAAATCACTTAAAAGAATTTTAAAAGATTTAAATACCCTTTTTGAATCAAAAACGATTGCTAATAAACCCTCCGGGTAATTATTGGATCTCCAAAATATTTTAACAAATATTTAATCCGGGTTTATAAATAATTTTATAATTTTAAAACTATTTTTATCGCTCCCGGATTATTTTTAGAATTTTAAAACAATTTCTTTCTATTTTAAATCACTTTTAAATAGAAGCTTGGTTAATTAAAAAATTAAATAATCCTAAATAAATTAATTAGAGTCAAGTAATAATTAATTAATGAAATTATCTAACAAATAATTACATTTATTAGAAAATCAAATTAATTAAATCATTATTTGAGATTAATTAATATAATTAAAAGAATTTAATTCTTAATTATTTTCGAATTAAAAATAAATAAATAAAAAAATAAAGAAATAATTTTTCTGAAATTTATAATTAAATTCAGAATTATAAAGTAATTAAAATTAATTAAAAGTAAATAAAAGTAAAAATAATTAGTAACAAGTAAAAATCAATTCTCAAAATCATTTTTCAGAAAAGGGTTAATAGATTTTTAGGATCAAACAGGTACTATTCATCACCATCTACGTTGATCTTCGTATGAATCCGGTGATCGGAGAAATTTCCGGCGACTTCCGGCCACCCTTAAAAACGTACCATTCGCTACGTTTTTAAGCACCAAATCACTCCAAATCGCCTCCTAAACACAACCACACCATTCATTCCAACCGAGAATCACCCAAACTCAAAATCCGGCCAAAATCGAAGTAAAATCCGGCGACCTCACCGGTGAACTTCGATTTTAGTCATTTCTCAACCAAATCCAACGTTCGATATACCAAATCGAAGCCCAAGAGTTCAATGACTCATAACAATCATCAAAAACACCAAACAATCATCAATCAACCCGGAAAATTGAAAATTAATCTCACCCCCACAAAATTCGATCTCGAGTTTTAGGCTACTAAAAATCAAACAAAAATTATCATGATGCTCCTGGGATTATATACAATCTATAGACACTAACCACATCAACAAAAAATCATCCTACAATCCAAAATAAATTCGAGAAAATTCGAATATTAAACTAAAATTATGAATTTTCGAATCAAGCAATTTAGGATGTTAAAACACACATAAACATGTAGTAGAGATCAAGAGCTTTAATTTGGTTACCCATATGATCGATTTGGATGCCGGAAACACTGTGAACGAGTGGTTTGATTCCGATGAACTACAAGAACACAATTTCCATATTTTACAGAAAATGAAAAATCAAAAATCTGATTTTTGATTATTTTGATTAATTAAATAAAATCAGCTGCTATTTATATTAAATCAAAATTAATACCCCAAAAATATTTTTAACCCCTAATTAAAATTATTAAACCTTAAAAATAATTTTTATGGGATAAAAATGTAAAATTTTTATTTTTAAACAAATATAATATAAATGTCAAAATTTCCAAAAAATTACGAATATTACAAAAATTACACAATAATACATTTTTGAACATCCCATTGTTATATAAAAATAGTTTTATGAAAAACAGGGTCTCGAATTCAATACAGGGGCTGGGTCCGGAATTTAAAATGCAAAATAACTGTATTCTAAAAATATAAAAATTACAGAAAAATAGAATAAAATATTCTATGATACACAAAAGTCACATAACATGTATGGAATAATTTTCCTATTTAATAAAAATCATAACGCGTTTAAATGCATTAAAAATAAACTAACACACATTAAAATCAACTAAAAATATATTTTAATATAATAAATTACATGTAATTTTTCGGGTCGTTACAAAAAAGGTAACCGCCCATGATATAATTGGAAAAAGAAAGATTTTAGTTAGAGAAAAGAGAAAAGGTAATGTGTTTTGTCTGAAAAAAGGTAATTGATTAGTTAATAGTAATTATAATTTAATTATGTTATTTTATTAAACAAAATTGGTCGTAGTGTTTTTAAAAAAGAGAAATTTTAGTTAGATAAAATGTAAAAGATATTCTAATTTACCTGAAAAACGAAATTATTTTA
Organism: Kitagawia praeruptora; assembly: GCA_037693485.1. Lineage (NCBI taxonomy): Eukaryota > Viridiplantae > Streptophyta > Magnoliopsida > Apiales > Apiaceae > Kitagawia > Kitagawia praeruptora. The sequence goes on from CM075349.1 coordinate 2,620,160, forward strand.
TTATTGAAAAATAGAAAAGGTAATATGTTTAACCTGAAAAAGTAAATTGATTCATAAAGGAGAAATTTTAGTTAGATAAAATATAAAAGATATTGTCTTTTACTTGAAAAAGGAAATTATTTAATTTTTGAAAAGTAGAAAATATTTTATTTTTAGTCCGAAAAAGGAAATTGATTAGTTAGTAATAATTGAGTAAGGGTAAATAAGTAAAATCAACAGGTACCATACCGACCGACCGACCAACCAACCAAACTTTTATTGTTTCGGCTTTTATATAATAATATAGATTGTTGTTGTTTTTTAATATTCTATGATTCAAATTTATTTTTTTTCTGTTTTAATTTAATTTTAATGTTAATTAAGGTTCCAAAAGTTAACTTTAGGAGAATTTCTAAAGTTAACCTTTAAAACTATGTGATTTTAATTATTTACTATTTTTTATTTATAAGGGCCCCGTAGGGACGTTAATGATTGTTAATGATTGTAATGATGTGTGTTCATTTTAATGTTAAATTTTAGGGAATTCTCGTGAAATTAACTTTAGGCTCCCTTCACCCTATATATAATACTAGAAACTATAAATTAAATAAATAAAATTCTAAATCGCGTCGTAATATAGCACATATGGTATGCAAATTAATCGTTAGGAGATGGAGAAAAATATAATGAAGTCAGATTTAAAAAAAACATCAATTGAGGTAAAAAAAAATCAAATTAAAATCGAAGGGAATTAGGTGGAATTGTGTAAATGATGGTGTATTTGATTTGTGTGTGGTGCCCCTAGCGGGGCCATTACATTATATTGATAATTGATTTAAGGGATAACATTAGTTTCTAGTTTCTATTTTAATTTTGGTTTTTATTTGATTACTAACATCTATACTATCTGTTGGTCCCGGAATGTATTGCAGAAGGGGGTTGAATGCAATACTAATAAATTTCAAAAACTATTTCAACAACTTAAATAGAGTTTGTAATTTACTAGTAGAAGAAATGCAATCACAAGTAATATTTAACAAGATGTTTCACAAAATAATTGTTTTATTTATTTTGCAAAGTTTTGCTACAATCTTGAGAACAAAATAATTCTCAAGCTTCAAATACTCAAGAGATTACAGTTGTAGAGTAATAATTCGTTGTATAAATAGAGTGCTCTATTTATAGTGTTATAGTATACTGTACTACCACTATCAGCATGGGTTGTTGAGTTGCTGTTATATTCCTTTTGCAGCTCATTCCATGATTTATTCCCATGTGATCATCACAAAGTAACTTTAAGATACTTTCCACATTTGAGCCACCCAGATCTAGCCGTATTCAATTTTATCTGCTCTAGACTTTATAGGTTGCTCCATGTGATCTCTCAAGCTTCAGTTATAGACTTTCCAAGCTTGCTGTAAAGGTTGAATATTACAACACGCCTGCTTCTGTTGAACATGTACTCTGTCGCTTAATTTGACTTAGAAAATTCCTAAATCAAGTTGATTCTATATGACAGTATGTTTGCCACAAAGTTTACTGTCAATGAATTATGCTTTGGTTGACAGTATAAATTTCCCGCAGAGATTACTGTCAAGGATTGTGCTTTGGTTGACAGTATGAATTCCCGCAGAAGTTACTGTCAAGAATTATACTTTGATTGACAGTATGAATTCCCGCAGAGATTGATGTCAGGAATTCCAAACTTACTGTCGCAAACTATATATCAAAGTTGCTGTCATCAGAATCTCCGCCAATGTTGCTGTCAAGTTGAAACTTGCTGTCGACTCCATGAAACTTGCTGTCGACCTAGGCAACATGTTGTTTCCTTGTAACCTTACTGTCAGGGCTTGACAGTAACTTTTATACCTTCTGTCGAACTTATGTATTTCTTGAGGCTTGAACATAATCGAACTTCTTCCAAGAATTACACTTATTACATGACAGTATTTATTTAACTTACAAGAATACATTTCAGACTATGACAGTATGTTCTACTTAGTAAAACTAAGTATACCAATAAAACTAGTTAAGTTGTCTATTCCATCACCCATAAATCCCAACAATCTCCCCCAATTTGTTTTTATGGACAATAAGAAAGAATAAACTCTTCATTTTTGACCAATGATTAAACTGAATTGTTTTCAAACAATGTATCACAAAAGTTCACAATTAAAAATAAAAAAAATCTTTACTTATCTTGATTTGAACTTTTCACCTTGCTCCTTTTCCCTTAGAGCTCTTATGAGATTTTCAATTAACTCCTTTTCTTCAGGGGACTGTGAATCATCTTCATTTTCCACAATGTATTTTCTGATCATTGAGGAAGCAGTGTTTAATACATCTCTGAGTTCCATCCAGTAAACATTTTGCTTTACAATTGATCTGAATTTTAGCACATCTCCCTCCATCTTGAATCTCCTGCCAGGAAGCTGATTTAGAGTTTCCCTTCTTTGTTTGTCCAGGCTGGGATCCTCTCCTCTCCTCTGATCAAAAATCATATCAAGCTCCCAAGAACACAGTGTTTCAAGACTGTTAGTTGATCCTACCACTTGCCAGAACAATTCTTTTAGCACCCTGGTCTTCAACTTAGAAAAACTATCTATGTAGATTTCTTCTATGCCATACTTGATTCTCAGAGGATTATCTAGTACAATTGGCTGATAGTCTAATCCACTGCTGTTGATCTTGTTGAGTTGACTCCAATTTTCCTTTAGTTGAATTTCAATCTCATCTTCTATCTGCTGACGAGATTTTTGCCTTGATGCTAATTCTTCTCTGAATCTCTGCTCTGCTTCATACATCTTCATTTCATGTTCTGAATAAGGTTTCTCCATTTCTTTCCAGTTATACTTAGGAATAGGATTGTCTTCTTCATACTCCAAACCAAGGATTTGATAGACATCATCATCATTGTGAAGTGTCCAATCACCAAACTTCTCAATAAATTCAACATGCCTGGATTCATAGTACTTGAGAAATTGGTCCATGATCTTCTTTGAAACATTATCATAGGTTTGCAGTAGCTCAACCATCCTTTCCAGATTGAAGTAATCAATTCTTCGTTTTACTGTTCCAGAAGTTTGAATGAATTTCTTGGAGATCACCTTTGATTTTGTTATCTGAGTGAAGTCAGATTCCACTGTAATCAACCTTTCATTGTTTTCCCATAGAATGTATCTTGCAACTTCTTCTTTTGACTCATCAAATTCTATGGATACTGAGGTGATTGTATCTTTGGCCTTTAGCTGCATCATTTCAAAGCTATTCATTCTTCTTCTCATGAGAGGTTTCTTGAGTCCTAACCCTGTAGCTTTTCCTTCTCCTTTGTAGACAGTCTTTCCCTTTGTTGGTCTTTTTGACTTTCTCTTGATTCTTACTGTCTTGGAGGTTTTGACAGTAGGATCGTTGACAGTATCTTTTATAGGGCTTCTGACAGTGTCTTCTGTGAGAGCATCTTTAATGATTGTGACTTCATCCTGTCTGACAGCATCTTTGTTGACATCCTTGACAGCATCTTTTTCAAGTTGTATACTGTCAATTTCCATTTCTTCTTGATTACCTTTCAATGCTTCAAGTACTTCTTCCTCTTTCTTTTCATCAACTTTCTTGCTTGTGCTAGAATTTTCAGAGGTTTCCTTTGATTCTGCTTCTTTGACTTGAGTTTGCTCTTTTGAAGAGTCTCCCAGTTCTGTTTTCTTAGATCCTCCAGCTTCACCTCCATCTTGATTGTCATCACCATCTTTTTCCAAGGTGTCATCAAAAGTGCAGTTTCCACCTTGAGCATTTCTGCTTGAATTTGCTTTGGCAATGAGCTTTTTAATTTTGGCACTGTATTCCATATCTCTCTTTGCCATTATCTTGTGGATATCTTTAACTGCCTGAATCCTTTCCTTGGTGATGGGTGCTTTCAGCAATAACTTAAGTACATCCATGATGACTTTTCTTTGTAGAGATGTTTTGCCTTCAAGAGTTAAGAACCCAAGTCCTTTAGTTCCTTTGGCTGTTGTCTGTTTAAAGCTTACACCATATGGCTGGAGATTTACTTCTGGAAGTTTGCTGTTAACCATTGTGCTCAGTTGCATATAGAGACTTTCATCAAAGATGGTAGAGTTTTTCTTCACTAGAATCCCAAGGATGTATTGCACTCTGGCAGAGAAAGTTTCCAGCAGTTGAGTTGTTATGAATATTGAATGTCCATTCTTCAGGTACACTTCAACTGCCCACCTCTTCTCTGAGCTAATCTTCACAGAAAGATTTACAATCTTTTCTTTCAAAGCTTCTGCCAACTTAGCAGGTTTTCCTTTAGATTCTGTGATTGCTTCATTCACCAGATTGTTGAATTCCTCATCCTTATTATTCAAGGTGCTCTCCATATGACTTACTGTTATAGAATCAGCTTCTTCTTGAGAATATGTGCTTCCATCAGTCCAAGTGATAAACTCTGAAGAAGTCACATATTCAGGCAACTTGCCTTTGCCTTTACCCATCCTATTTGATTCCTCCTTTTCTCTCCATAGCCTCTTCAGTGTGGATTCTTTCTTCTCAGGAACTGGTTCACTTATTTTGATAGAGGATGCTTGATTTCCTTGTATCTGTCTTAATACCTCCTTAGATACTAACATTGGTTCCCCATCTACTTCAGTTTCAAAAAGCTCCCCAGTTCCAGAGGCTATTGCAGTTTTTACTTCTTGCTCTTGCTCCCCCTTATTCCTTTGCTCCCCCTGTCTTTCAGCTTCCCCTTGTAACTCCATCTTTCTTTCTGGTTGCTCAGCCTCTTTCTGATCTATTACTTTCTCCCCCTTAGTTAAGTTTGCAGCATGAATCAAGGAAGAAAGTGACAGTAGTGTGGCTTGAATTTCAGCAAAACCAGTCTTCACAATAGATGACAGGGTGTCCAGCTTGCTTTCCATTGTAGCACATTGATCTTCAAGAGCTTGGAGCCTGTCATTTGTGGATGCAGAAGGACCACCAGACCTAAGCCTTTTAGGAGGTAAGGGATAAGTCTGGGGCATGGAGGCTGTTGGGGTTCTCACACTCTCAGTGTTTTTATAGATGATCTCATCATTTCTCACAAAAATTCCCTCAAGGCCTAATGCCTTTTGTTTACTGGCTCCCTTAAGATCACTCTGGACATGCTCAAGTCCCTCACCTTTTTCCAGCACATTTGGCTGCCTCTCATTTTTAGACTCACTTCTCTTTTCTTTTATCTCTCTTTTCTTTTGCTCTCCCTCACTCATCCGAGATGCATGAGTATGAGCAGTACTAGCATGCAATGAAGAAAAAGATGACTTATATTTTACCTTAAAAGCCCTGAAGAGTGGCATGTCATCATCAGAGATGTCTTCAATTAGTCCTTCCTGGAGTTGTGATTGAGCAGTGATGACAACATCTTTTGGAAGACTTTTGATAGTATCTTTTGTCAGAATGGTACTGTCACTTGATTGTTTGACAGCACCTTCTGTTTTGTCATTGACAGCATCTTTGGCTGTGACAGCAACTTCCATTGGGTAAGATGCTTTGAGAGATTCAATCAAGATGTTGGCTGTTTCAATTTCTGACTGATTTGCACCTTGATCTAGCCCAGCGTTTGATGGAGTGGTGTCCATTTCACTTTGAGAAATGGGTTCTTGTGGACCACTAGATGGGGGCTCATCCATGATTTGAGATGGATGATCAAAACCTGAGGGGTTGGTGCTGTCCCCCTCTCTAGGTTGTTCAGAAGAAACAACAGATATAAGAATGAAAGAATAAGATTGAAGTTCAGATTGAATAGTTGGCTGTTCCACAGAAGAAGATTGTGGAACATCAATAGTATGAATGAATTCCTCATTGTGCTCTATTTCTATGTGTGTATCTTCAAATACAGGTTCCTCAAGCGTGAGTTCTTGAGTTTGTGCAGACTCTTTACAAGATACCTTGGGAGACAGGCCAATTTCAATAGATGTCCCTTGTTGAGAAGAGACACCTAGAGGTGAGTTTATTTCCCTATCATCCTCTACAGTCTTTTGGGAAACTGTAGGGTGGCTGACAGTAACCTTGGCCCTTCTAGTTCTCTTCTTCTTAGGCTCAGAAGGGGCTACTGTGGGTTCTATTTCACTACCAAACTTATTTGATGCACTAGGTGCAGTGACTCCCTCTTGACTCTCAACTTGTTCACCAGTTGCACTCTCTAGGGTCCTTTTCTTGGATTCCTGTTTGGCCATTTTAAGAGCTTTTGGTATTCAAGAGTCCCTAGGTGGAATGTATGGTGTAGAATGTGGGTTAACTGAATTTGGGTCCAATTCAGTCTCATTCTCAAGTGTGAAGACAGTATATCCTGTAGGTAATGGAAAACCAAGGTTGGGCACTTGATTAACCATGTGTTGTGTGAAACATAGTGTAATATATGTATTTAAATTTTGTGTGTTGAGAGAAGTGTGTGTGTTTTTCTTTAAAACAGGACATTCTTCAAAATCAGAATTATCCTCAACATTTCCACAAATATTATTAATACACATAGTTAAAAAGCGAGGATAGATGGATACCTTTTTGCCTATTACGCTTTTCAACTGTGCCATGATCAGTTTTCCAATGTTCACCTTGTATCCATGGACTAATGAATGAGTGAGCTTCTTGATATATGATGGTATTCCATTCCAGCCTGTAGTCTTGGTAGAGAACACCTTCACCATAACATCAAAAATCATACTCCACTCTTTTCTCAGAAATTTCCTGTCCATTTCTCCTGTTTGATACCACTTATCAGAAGTTTCTTCAAGTTTAGAGCCAGAGTACCCAATCTTCAGAAAGAACCTTTTTAGAGTATCATCAGTGGCTAATTCCTTAAAGTTTTCTCCACTGGCTAGCACAATACCCAATGCCTCATTGATAATCTTTACTGAAAGAGAGTGACTTGCATCATCTATTTTGAACTTAATTTCTTCATCCTCTCCAGTTCCTTGAATACTTGCAGATTTCCAGAATTTTTCAATTCTAACAGTATCAATTTTGGGGGTAGAGGTTACTGCATGACCTAGGTAGGATTTATTTATGAACGAAATAAGTCCTTTGAAGTTTTCACCAGCATCACTAGGAGAAAAGATACCGGCAAAGTTGGTTTGAGCAACACTTTGTTTAGGTGCCATTGTTGAATGCTTTGAAAAATGAAAGAGAAAATGCGGTTTTTGGATGCAGAAGGTTGAAAGGTTTTTGCAAATGAAAGTGATAGTAGATTAAACGGTAGATTCAGTTTATAATATGAATCGATTTAACCTCTCTTAATTGAACGTGTGATAATGATATTTCCCATTAACTCCACTTGCTATATTACGTGGCAGTTGCTATTAAATCGTGGATTGGTGGAAAGAAAAAAATATATGTGTATATATATATATATAAATTAATGTATATATATATATATATATATATATATCTTTCCACTATCTTTGACAGCAACTACCCGTGACAACAACTTTCATTGACAGTAACCTGTGTGCTTTTCTTTCTCTACCAATTTTGACAGCAATTTCTTGTGACAGCAACTTTCATTGACAGCAACCTGTGCGCTAATAACATTTCTGTCAATCAGCTTCATGAGTGACAGTAAGTTTTATCTGACAGTAAACTTATCATAAAATCATGCTGTCACTGTTCATACATAACTTAAGTTAAGGACACATGATTTCTTAAAATTGTATTAAAACAGACATGTAAAACTATTTTAGCATAGTTGTGGCATCCCATAATCCGGGGTACAGATTTGGGGCCACTAACCACAATCAACACAACATAAACCTGGACATAAGCCAAATATAAATAATACAACACCCCTGATCCAAGACCGCATACAGGTTATGGTATGAAACAACTATTAAATTACATTTTTACAATCTAACCTCTGAATAAAATTATTATACAATCTTATAACAAATTAAGTCCACTGTCAAACTAGTTAACCAACCTTGACAATTTCCAAGACCACTACCCGACGAAATCAACAACGTCTCGAACGTCACCTCTCGCTGCTAGAGCAGGAAAAATCACTGACCACAATGTCCACTAATCTTCTCTATTAACTGAAGAAAAATAAACATCAAGCAAGAGTGAGCCAACAATGCTCAGCAAGTGTAAACAGTGATAGCAATATCAAGAACAATATAGATTCTGAACATCAAGAATAATCATTATATGGTATGAAAGAAATCAGCTGAAGAAATTAAATATCAAAACTTCAAGATGAAACAACAGGCTTCGCTAGAATAAAATGCATCAACAATGAGAACTGATGAAAGTTCTGATAATTAATGATAATCATAATAGGCTTCAAGGAAATCAGGCTTAGAAGCAACTCAACCTCAATGTATAGATTAGAATTGGATTTTTATATATTTTAAAAACAATAAGGTTAGGCTGCTGATCAGTCACGCACTAACCCCGGACAAACGCACACAGCAATGTCCTTTAATGGATCCATGGCACACATTGGCCTTAACATCTGACCACGAATCTGGTCTCCCCGAAGGGACATCTGCTGACCATTAATATGGTCTCCCCGAAGGGACATCTGTTGACCATAATATGGTCTCCCCGAAGGGACATAAAAAAAAACATTCCAATTCCAAATCCAACGCATTAGGTGTCGGAACAATCGACCACCCTTAACACAACAACTAACTGGAAACTCACAACCACATCCTTAAACTCACTGATAACAGATCAGCCCAGTATAAGGAATTCCAATTATATAACGAACGCACCAGGGGTCGGAACAATCGACAACCCTTGCCATATCAACTAACTTGGAAACTCACGTTCCAGAATAATTCAAATTTCGAGAGTCAATGCAAAATTCATAATCAACAAGTGTCGACGAGTTCGACACGATAAATGGGTAATAAATGAAGAACAACAATTTAAAAAGGTATCGATAAGTTCGATACGAATAATTGGGGTCACATCATTAAATGATTTAGAGAAATAATTTAATGGCAACAAGATTAACAACTGAGAATATACGATAAAAAGAGGATATAGTCAAGTGCTAAACATTTAATAAAAATTTCCAACACATTGTAAAGCTTGGACTAAATCGGGTAAATTAAGTGGTTCAAAATGAACATTTGTAAAATAATACTAAAATAATTAATTGTAAATCAGTTTGAAGAAAACATCCCCTAAAAAGGGTTCATCGATAAAAATATGTTGTAATCAGGAATCATGCTAAAGATTTTTATAAGGATTTAAAATCTTTGATTTCCTCTGTTTAGAAAGTTTCTTAAATAATTTCGAAGAAAATAAAAGAAATGGCACTCTACAGAGGAATCCATTAACATACCACAATTTAAAAAGTCTTTGAGGAAAAGGGGGTATTTATAAGATCGTTTGAAAATTTGCACTTGAGCTATAGGTGGAAAGATAAACATTTGCACATCATTTGAAGAAGGACGTCACATTATAAACATAATTTGAGCAGCACATTTGATATATATAAATAGAACAGAATTGCATCACTTGAACAATAAGTGAGGAGCGATAACACTTGCCTCGATATAAGAAGTTCCACTTCCAACATCTCGATTCAATACTCACTTTACGTCAGTCTCTACTCGACTATACATCCATCTTTCTTCCATGACTTGTCAGTCTTTACACCAGCGCATTCGCCAATTCCGATAATTATTTCACTCTTCAAGATTCCGTCTACACATGCACGGACTCTTAGTCGAGCCTCCTACTCGTACCTATATATAAGGGTAAATTACTATTTTAGTTCTCCTCAGATTGTTTACGTGCAATTCGAATGACTAGCGATCAACTTCTACCCAAACGTTAACTAATTACATATTATGATCAATACTAATACATATTATGATCACCAAGTGTTAACCAACAATCCTTGAAACCAATCACTATTGTGACAATACCTAAGTAACACAATTGTGTCAATTATAATGCATCTAACATTTATACAAATTTAGCACTTAAGCAATCCATAATTAAACCATCCTGTAATCAATCACAATATCATGGCTGATAAGTGGATTTTATATCCACTTGGAGCATTCTAAATTGGCTTAAATTGATTGTCTTGGACTCAAGTTTCTGGTAGTTTTGATGTGTTTTGCTTAGTTGTGCAGGTTTACGAGAATGTTGATTAAGGTGGATGCTTCTATTATTTTTTGGGAATTAATTGATTAAAATCGGATTTTTAAGAAGGGTTGCGCAGTCTACAGTGTTTGGGCCATATCTTGAGTTCTATAAGTCTGTTTTCAGCCCGTAAGCAGTCCACGCGAAGATAACGAGATTTTCTATCATTCTAAGGTGGTCCAGAGGTCCAATTACATTTGGAACGTTCCAGAAAAACTGAAGAAAAGTCAGCCACGAATTTTCCTTAAAAACAGAATCAGTTTAGGAAACGTCTTTTGCAGAAATTCTGTTTTAACTCTATTTTGGGTATTTTCTTGCTGGGCAAGACTTTTAGAGCCTATTTAAACACATCCTACCATTGTAATAGATATACAGATTATCATAGCATTATTATTGTAACCAGCTGAGATCTGCAAGAGAGAAAAGGAGAGAAGGGTTCAACGCTCGTGACAAGCAAGGATCTAGATCTACTTCATCTTTTGTATACGTTGGATTATAGATTTGTTTTCTCAACTCTTTATTTTTATAATATTATTACGTCTTTCTTCCATATCTTGTTTTACATCATGTTTTCATCAAATCCCATGACGATGAACGGTCCAATTATGGGCTAACCGTTGTCGTGGGATCCTAGTGGATTTATCTATGTAGCTTAGTAGTTTGCATGCCTTAAAGATTTGTGTGTGGTGTATAATTGATATCCTCGTATGGTTATGCTTAATAGATAGATGCGTCGCGAACATCTAATTTGTTAATCTCTTGTGAAGTGAAAGTGGATCTTGAGATTTAGAACTTGCCATGCTAGCATAGGTTCATAATTGTTTATCAATATGGTTGTGGTGTGAGATGAAAATACTTATACTGCCCTATGTGATCTTTATGGATAACTTGTTCTTCAACCGTTATGTTTTCAAATTCTATAGACATATAGGGTCTAAGCATAATTGGTGTCTATTCATCTTCTATCTCTTTTGTGGATGTATGTTTAGTTTGGTATGCGTATGCTGACAGGTAGCGTATACTTGTTTCGTGTTGTCCGATCAGATATCAAAACCATTGCACATAGTGATTAAAGGCTGCAACTCTAAGTGAAGTAGATGATGAAACTAGGATTCCATGTTTATTCTCATATAAGTAATTCAATTTTTATTCTCGTTAATTGTTTAATTCTTAGTTTATAATTTGCTCTTAGTATAATTTAGATAATCAATCCCAATTTGTTACTTTTCTTAGCAGTGAGTTAAAACCATACATTGTTGCATAGGCATATTTACTGAATTGAACACCATTCTAGATCTCTGTGGGAACGAACTTGATTTAATCATATATTACTTGTGACAACGTGCGCTTGCGTGAAATTAGCATAACAAGTTTTTGGCGCCGCTGCCGGGGATCATCGGTGTTTTTATTTTAGTTTATGTGCTTGTCATCAGTGGTCGTTAGCGTTCACTGACTTGGATTCTTATTTAGTTTATTTGTTTCGTGGTGTTTCAGGCACTTAAGTTTGTATGCGAACACGCTTACAAGCTCGTTTGGAAGAACTGGCGGAAGACGATCTTATAGTGGATAATAAAGAAGAGAAATCTGAAACTACTGTAGAGATGGCAGATGCAGCAGCAGCTAAGGCTTTGAAGGACTATTCTCAGCCGAAACTCAATGACATTCAGTCTAGCATTGTTAGACCAGCTATTGCGGCGAACAACTTTGAGATCAAGCCGGGCACAATTCAGATGGTGCAGAATTCAGTCCAGTTTGGGGGAGCTTCTACGGAGGATCCTAACATGCATGTTCGGGACTTTATTGAAATCTGCGACACGTTCAAATGTAATGGTGTGACGGATGATGCTATCAGGTTGAGGCTTTTCCCATTCTCTCTGAGGGATAAGGCTAAGAGCTGGCTACACTCTTTGCCACCTGGTTCCATTAATACATGGGAAGATCTTGCTCAGAAGTTCCTTACTAAATTCTTCCCTATGGCGAAAACTGCAGCAATAAGGAACCAGTTGACTCAATTTCAACAGCAATCTGGTGAGTCATTATGTGAGGTTTGGGAACGCTACAAGGAGATGTTAAGGAAGTGTCCTCATCATGGCATGCCTGATTGGATGGTTATTAATGGATTCTACAATGGGTTGGGAGCACAATCAAGGCCTTTGCTAGATGCAGCATCAGGTGGAGCTCTTTGGGCGAAGAGTTATGATGAAGCTTATGATCTTATAGAGATGATGGCTGCCAATGAATATCAGAATCCAACCCAGAGGCTTTCTCAAGGCAAGGTAGCAGGAGTTTTGGAAGTAGATACAGCTTCAATGATTACGGCTCAGTTGAAGGCTCTTGCTATGAAAGTGGATTCTCTTGCTAATTATGGAGTTCAGCAGGTGGCTAGTGTTTGTGAGTTATGTGCGGGCGCACATGAGACGAATCAGTGTGCTATCTCTTCCGAATCAGCACAGTTCGTGAGTAATTTCCAAAGACCTGCTGCACCAGTTCCAGCCACGTATCATCCTAATAACAGAAATCATCCTAACTTCAGCTGGAGCAACAATCAGAGTACTCAGCAATCTTATCAGCAAGCGAAGCCGTACAATCAAGGCTATCAACAACCTTATAGGGCACCATATCAACCCCCGGGATTTCAGCAGCAACAACCTCAGACTCATGCGGGGCAATCATCTAATGATAAATATGATGAGATGTGGATAACATTAAAGAACCTACAAGCTGGTCAGAAGCTCTTGGAAACTCAGATAGGACAGATTGCAAGTGCTTTAGGTAGTAGGCCACAAGGAACTCTTCCCAGTGATACGGAAGCAAATCCAGGTAGGAGGGACTTCAAGGAGCAGGTGAAGGCCGTAACTTTGAGATCGGGAAAGGTTACATCAGATCCTAAATCAGCCACTAAAGAAGATGAAGAAGTGCAGAATCAGCAAGTGGAAAAATCTGCAATGCCTGAATTTGAAAAATCTGACTTAGTAGCGGATGAGCTAGATGGTGATAAAGAGAAGAGCAAGGAACCTGTTCAAGCTTCAGTGGATCAGTCTACTCAGATCTATCCTCCTCCTCCATATCCTAGAAGACTCCAGAAGCAGAATTTGGATAAAAAGTTTGCTAAGTTCCTCGAGGTGTTCAAGAAGTTGCACATTAACATTCCTTTTGCGGAAGCTCTTGAAGAGATGCCAAGTTATGCCAAGTTCATGAAGGGAATTCTCTCTCGTAAGTTGAAGCTCGATGCATTAGAGACTGTTGCCTTAACGGAAGAGTGTAGTGCCGTTCTGCAACAGAAGTTACCTCCAAAGCTAAAGGATCCGGGTAGTTTTACTATTCCATGCACTATTGGTAATCTATTCTTTGAGAAGTGCTTGTGTGACTTGGGAGCTAGCATCAATCTCATGCCCTTGTCAGTTTTCTTGCAACTTGGTCTACCGGATCCAAAGCCAACTAACATCACGTTACAGTTGGCCGATCGTTCAATTACTTATCCTAGAGGCATAGTGGAGGATGTCTTGGTAAAAGTTGATAAACTCATCTTCCCTGCTGATTTTGTTATCTTGGATTTCGAGGAAGATAAGAAGATTCCCATAATCTTGGGAAGGCCATTCCTAGCTACGGGTAGTACCTTGATCGATGTGCAGAAAGGAGAGCTCACCATGAGGATACAAAATCAGATTGTCACCTTTAATGTGTTCAATGCTATGAAGCTTCCATCTGATGAAGAAGAATGTTTCAATGTTGATTTGGTTGATTCTGTGGTAGCCAAGGATCTTGATCATTTGTTGCTAACAGATTCTTTGGAAAAAGCATTGAGTGGGAACTCTGAGGTGAAAGATGAAGATGAAGTGATGCAATTTCAGATGTTGAATGCAAATTCGTGGAAGAGAAAATTTGACATGCCTTTTGAGTCTCTTGGGTTAAAGGAGCTGGAAAAGTCACAAGTCCGTCTTAAACCATCTATTGAGGAGGCTCCTACACTTGAACTCAAACCTTTGCCTAATCACTTGAGGTATGCTTTTCTTGGTGATACCTCTACGCTACCTGTTATTATTTCTTCTAATCTGTCAGATATCGAGGAAGAAAAGCTCTTGCGTATTTTGAGGGAGTTCAAGTCAGCAATTGGTTGGACGATAGCAGATATCAAGGGAATCAGCCCTTCTTATTGCATGCATAAAATTCTGCTAGAAGAAGGAGCTAAGCCTACTGTTGAACATCAAAGAAGACTCAATCCGATTATGAAAGAGGTAGTGAAGAAAGAAATTCTAAAGTGGCTTGATGCGGGTATTATCTATCCTATCTCAGACAGTTCTTGGGTGAGTCCAGTTCAATGTGTGCCAAAGAAAGGAGGCATGACGGTTGTTGCTAATGAGAAGAATGAGCTCATCCCTACTCGGACAGTCACGGGGTGGAGAGTTTGCATGGACTATCGGAAGCTCAACAAGGCCACGAGAAAAGACCACTTTCCTCTTCCTTTCATTGATCAGATGTTAGACAGGTTGGCTGGACACGAGTATTATTGTTTGCTTGATGGTTATTCCGGCTATAATCAAATTTACATTGCTCCGGAAGATCAAGAGAAGACCACATTCACATGTCCTTTTGGCACTTTTGCTTTTCGTCGAGTTTCTTTTGGACTTTGTGGTGCTCCTGCTACTTTTCAAAGGTGTATGATGGCTATTTTCTCAGATATGATTGGCACTAATGTGGAGGTTTTCATGGATGACTTCTCAGTTTTTGGTACTTCATATGACGAGTGCTTGCATAATCTTGGCCTGGTATTAAAACGTTGTGTGGAGACTAATTTGGTTCTTAATTGGGAAAAATGTCACTTTATGGTGCAAGAAGGAATTATTCTTGGGCACAAGGTATCTAGCAAGGGGCTTGAAGTGGATAGGGCTAAGGTGGAGACAATCGAAAATCTTCCTCCACCTATCTCTGTTAAAGGAATTCGCAGTTTTCTTGGTCATGCGGGATTCTATCGGCGATTCATTCAAGACTTTTCGAAAATCTCTAAACCTTTGTGCAACTTGTTGGAGAAGGATGTTCCTTTCAAATTTGATGATGAATGCCTTGCAGCTTTCGAGCTCTTGAAGAAGAAGTTGACCACTACACCAGTCATTACCGCACCCAATTGGGAGGAACCGTTTGAGCTAATGTGTGATGCTATTGACTATGCTGTTGGAGCTGTGCTTGGGCAAAGGAAGGACAAAATTTTTCATGTGGTTTACTATTCTAGTAAAACCCTCAATGATGCTCAGCTTAACTACACCACTACGGAGAAGGAGTTGCTAGCAGTTGTCTATGCTTTCAAGAAATTCAGATCTTATTTGCTTGGTACTAAGGTGATTGTGTATACGGATCATGCTGCTATTCGATATCTCATGTCGAAGAAGGATTCAAAGCCTAGATTGATTCGTTGGGTGCTTCTTTTGCAAGAGTTTGATGTGGAAATCAAGGATAGGAAAGGCACGGAAAATCAAGTGGCGGATCATCTCTCACGCTTGGAGGATCATGGTATAGATTCGCTTAACAAATCTCTTATTAATGAATCTTTTCCAGATGAGCAACTTTTTGTAGTGCAAGATGAAGAGCCATGGTTTGCAGATTATGTGAACTATTTGGTGAGCAATGTTATTCCTCCGGGTTTTTCGAGTGCTCAAAGGAAGAAGTTTCTACATGATGTGAAGTGGTACCGTTGGGATGAACCGTTTTTGTTTAGACAAGGAGTAGATCAGATGATCAGACGATGCATTCCGTATAGTGAGACGGAGAGTGTTTTGAGAGATTGCCACTCAACTGTGTATGGTGGTCATTATGGTGGAGAAAAGACAGCAGCTCGTGTGCTTCAAGCAGGTTTTTATTGGCCTACCTTGTTCAAGGATGCTCATCAGTTTGTAATGAGTTGTGATCGATGTCAGAGGGTTGGCAATATTTCTAGAAGGAACGAGATGCCTCTTAACATACTTCTTGAGGTAGAGATCTTTGATGTTTGGGGAATTGACTTCATGGGACCTTTTATTTCTTCATGCAATAATCAGTACATCTTGCTAGCTGTGGATTACGTGTCTAAATGGGTTGAGGTGAAAGCTTTACCAACCAATGATGCTAAGGTAGTGCTGAATTTTCTTCACAAGCAAATTTTCACGCGTTTCGGGACACCACGTGCTATAATCAGTGATGAGGGGACGCACTTCTGTAATCGTCAGTTTACTACATTGATGGCGAAGTATAATGTGACACATCGTGTTGCCACTGCTTATCACCCTCAAACTAATGGTCAAGCGGAAGTTTCTAACAGAGAGATCAAGAGAATTCTGGAGAAAGTGGTGAATCCGTCTCGTAAGGATTGGTCATTGAAGTTGGATGAAGCTGTGTGGGCGTACAGAACTGCCTACAAAACTCCTTTAGGTATGTCTCCGTTCCAGTTGGTTTATGGTAAAGCATGTCATTTGCCTGCAGAATTAGAACACAAGGCATATTGGGCGTTGAAGAAGTTGAATTTGGATATTAAGGCTGCGGGTGCAAAACGGTTGCTTCAATTGAATGAACTTGAGGAATTTCGTGAGCAAGCTTATGAAAATAATAAAATGTATAAGGAGAAGGTCAAGAGGTGGCATGATAAAAGGTTGAGGCCCAAGGCATTTTTACCGGGACAACTAGTGTTGCTATTTAATTCTCGCCTCAAGCTTTTTCCGGGAAAACTCAAGTCGAGGTGGTCGGGTCCGTTTATTGTTAAGACGGTGTATCCTCATGGAGCTATTGAAATTTATGAAACAACACCGGATCATACTTTCAAGGTTAATGGACAGAGATTGAAGCATTACTATGGAGGTTCGTTTGATCGCGAGAAGGTTTCCGCCATTTTGGCGTCGACGTGAATTATCGGAAGAATGTCAAGCTAATGACATTAAACGAGCGCTTCGTGGGAGGCAACCCGCGCTTTAGTTTAGGAAAAAAAAAAGAAAAAAAAATATATTTTTGAGTGTTGTATGAAAAAAAAAAATCGGATTTTTGAGCAGGTTGCAGCCCTGTAACGCAGGCTGCACCTGCGTTTCTGGAACAGGGGCAGGCTGCAGGCGCATAACGCAGGCTGCGCCTGCGTTTCTGGAAGTGAGGCAGGCTGCGGAGGAGTCACGCAGGCTGCTCCTGCGCAACTGCTTGTGATGCAGGTTGCCTGGACGCGCGGGGCAGCTTGCGTGGAACAGTTTTTCAGAATTTTTTTTTTCTCCTGTGCTGGTACGTGATCAACTGTTGTGTATATATAAAAAAAAAAAAAATTCTTTCACCCCATGTCTTATTTATACTCCCATCTTTTCCCTAAATCTTTTCATATTTCAATTCCAAAACCCCTCATCTCTCCTAAAAAAATTTCAAATTCCTATTTCTTTTCTAATTCTTTTTCTTTTATTCATTAAATATTTTTCTATCCTATATCAAATTCCAATTTCCACCCAAATTTTTTCCTTTTCACATTAAAATTCTTATATTAATCCTATCACTCCATGGCCTATATATACCCATACATACACACCCAATTCATTATCTTCCTCCTCTACATCTCTTAAAAATTCAAGTTTGGGGGAAAATTAGTACAAGTTCACCTCTTTAATTCGTAGTGGGATTTCTTTTCTCTATTTTATTACGAATTTGTGTTCTTGTAAATTGGGATTTTATATTATTCTTGTTACTTGGGTATTTTTGGTGGGATTTTTCTTGGTGGTTTTTAGTGGGATATTTATTGGTGGTTGTTGGTGGTGCTATTGTTGAGTGGGGTTTTGATTATTATGGCGCCTAAGCGAATGAGGGGTGGTTCTATTAGGGTGGAGAGATTTTCTTCTCCGGATGCGGAGGTTGAGTTTAATCGGTTGTTGTCAAGGTCGGTGGCAAAAGAAAGGGGGTTTTTGCCAACTCGTCATTATGGGTTGGTTGATGTGATTAGTGAGTTACGTTGGGGAGAGATTTGTAAGGCGCCTGCTCCGGTTCCGTTGAATATTGTTAGGGAGTTTTATGCGAATGCTAAAGGTGAGCCGGAAGGAGTGTCTGTGGTTCGAGGTAAACAGGTGGATTACAGTCCAGATGCTATTCGTCCGATTTTGGGACAACCACCTAAGCTTGTGGGGGTTGAAGATTGGGCAAGGAAGACTAGTGAGGATGTGGATATGGAGGCGATTATTCATGAGTTATGTGTTCCTGGTACAGTTTGGAAGTATAAATTGGGAACTACTGAGCCAATTAATTTTCCGTCTTCTGCGATGAATAAGTTTGCAAGAGCATGGTATTTATTTATCTGTGCTAATCTTATGCCTACTTCTCATACGGGGGAGGTAACAGCTGATAGAGCGATTCTTCTTTGGGGCATTCTAAAGGGAAAGTACATTGACGTTGGATATATTGTTTATCAGAATATTGTCAGGTTTTTAAAGTCTAATGCATTGTCATCATTGCCCCATGCTTCTGTTATAGCTGGATTATGTAAAGATAGTGGTGTTATATGGGGGGCAGATGAGGATTTGCAGTCACCTTTGGCTCCCATTACTGATGTGTCTATTGATCGAATGCCTGATTGGCAAGGTGGGGTTCCACATCCGAGGGGGCTTGGTTATATTGTTGATGATGTTGATGCTAGTGGTCAGGGAACGGGCGTTCCGCCACATGTTTCGAGGGCACCGAAGGTGGCTAGGGCAGGTTCTTCGCAGAGTCAGGTGGATATGTCCGTTTTTGAATCTTATTTTCGTCGAATGACTAGGCGGATGGATGCTATACATGCTAGTAATCGAGAGTATGCTGAGGATATGGCTGCAGCCTTGAGAGATGTGGGGATTCAGGCAAGGTGGCCAGTCTATGGAGCTCGTACGCAATATCCACCGCCTGACTCATCCGAGGATGAGGACTCCGATGGTTAGGTATGTTTGCTACTATTCCTCGTATTTACTTCCATTCAATGCGGACATTGAATATTTTAAGTTTGGGGGTGGTTTGAGGGATAAGTAGTTGTTGTATTATTTGTTCATGTAGGATTTCATGCTTTGCATATTAGTAGTAGTAAATTATGCATTTATGTTCGTGTTATCTACGTTTGTTTCATATAGGGCATTCTGTTTTTATGTTTGTATATCATGTGAGTTCATAATAGTTGGCATTTGCACCCATGCTTGATAGGAATTTTGTGTTGTTGACGCTTTTGATTGAGAAGAGATATGCTTTGTTCTTGTGCACACACATACACTAGTAAGTTGAAGCTAGTAGACTTAGTGAATGTTATAAGTGATTAGAAGGACATGAATATGTGCAAGATGATTTAGTTTGCATGCTTTGAATACAAGTTGGTGCGTTAGAGAGATGTTGCTTGGGATTGAGTATGTTTTTTTTCCTACCAAGTGAGCTTTTGAGCCTTATTGCATATTGCATATTTGCAATTTATTCGTTTGCTTGAGTGTCCACGGATTGTTGCATTGCTAGCAGTTGTTTGAGGTCTTTCTTGAAACGCATGACATTATTTGACGATTAAAATGATAAAGACATTTAGGAATAACCGCATATTTTCCCATATTACCACACCATATTTACATGATCAATTAGTTAACCCGTTGAGCTTAATCCTATTTTTTCGGTGACATACCACATTACTTGCCTAGACCTTTTTCTTGTATTGGCCTTACATTAATTTGAACCCACATTGTCAAAGGCTAGTAGAGTGCTTAAGGGAGTAATAAGGTGTGCAAGGAAGGGTTTGTTGTTGGTCATACTTTTGGGGAAAAATATTGAATATTGGGTTTGGTTGTTTACTTGATAGTTGACATATGTAATAAATTATGGGATCATTGTTATTGTTTATATTATTGTTTGTGTTCTATTTAGCTCTCGAAAAAAAAAAAAAAAGAAAAGAAAAAAGAAAAAAAAAAAGAGAAAAAAAAATATATATTATGAGAGCATGTTTGTGTTTGTTGTGATCCTATTTCAGTCGACTAGTCGAGTGGTTGTTTAGTACAAAATTATGTGGGGGGAAATATGGTGTTGTGTACGATTTATTCTAGTTCCTACTAGCTTTTGACACTTCACCTGTTTTGGCTTAATTGACATACCTTGTCCCTAGCCCCGTTACAACCCAATTAAAAACCTTTTGATTATCGTCATTGATGTATGTTGTGTTAAGAGTTAGATTGATACCAAATGTCAAGCATGCTTATGATTTTGTTGGAATTGAGTGATACACTTACCCTTGTTCTTGAGTGAATATTCTTTTGTGAGTGGATTGTGAGTGTTGTTTGTTCTGGCGTATGAGATCCCGAGTGTTGTCTCAAATATGTGCTCTTGTAGGCTTAGCATGCTTACTAACTTATTCTTACACTTGACATGGGCTTGTGAGAATTTATGCATGTTCATTGAGTAGACTATGTGAATACTTGCACTTTCGACACCAAGACATTGCGTATTTACTTTGATTCTTAAGTTGATATGGCATGAGAGGATTTGAAGGTATGGTAGACTAGATTAATTGCATTTGCATATTAGTTGCATTCATGCATTGCATTAGGTTAAATGGATTTTGTGGGTACATTCGCTATAGGCCCTCACGAGACCTTACTCGTCCACTAGGGCTGCCTAGGGGTTTAAAGGGCTTGTTGCATATGCCAAATGCAACCGTGATCACCTACGGAAGTGGTACTAGTTAGTTAGATAGTGTAATTGTTTATGCTTGAGGACAAGCATCGGTTTAAGTTTGGGGGTGTGATAAGTGGATTTTATATCCACTTGGAGCATTCTAAATTGGCTTAAATTGATTGTCTTGGACTCAAGTTTCTGGTAGTTTTGATGTGTTTTGCTTAGTTGTGCAGGTTTACGAGAATGTTGATTAAGGTGGATGCTTCTATTATTTTTTGGGAATTAATTGATTAAAATTCGGATTTTTAAGAAGGGTTGCGCAGTCTACAGTGTTTGGGCCATATCTTGAGTTCTATAAGTCTGTTTTCAGCCCGTAAGCAGTCCACGCAAAGATAACGAGATTTTCTATCATTCTAAGGTGGTCCAGAGGTCCAATTACGTTTGGAACGTTCCAGAAAAACTGAAGAAAAGTCAGCCACGAATTTTCCTTAAAAACAGAATCAGTTTAGGAAACGTCTTTTGCAGAAATTCTGTTTTAACTCTATTTTGGGTATTTTCTTGCTGGGCAAGACTTTTAGAGCCTATTTAAACACATCCTACCATTGTAATAGATATACAGATTATCATAGCATTATTATTGTAACCAGCTGAGATCTGCAAGAGAGAAAAGGAGAGAAGGGTTCAACGCTCGTGACAAGCAAGGATCTAGATCTACTT
This sequence comes from Kitagawia praeruptora, assembly GCA_037693485.1. Lineage (NCBI taxonomy): Eukaryota > Viridiplantae > Streptophyta > Magnoliopsida > Apiales > Apiaceae > Kitagawia > Kitagawia praeruptora. The sequence goes on from CM075349.1 coordinate 2,641,577, forward strand.
CATCTTTTGTATACGTTGGATTATAGATTTGTTTTCTCAACTCTTTATTTTTATAATATTATTACGTCTTTCTTCCATATCTTGTTTTACATCATGTTTTCATCAAATCCCATGACGATGAACGGTCCAATTATGGGCTAACCGTTGTCGTGGGATCCTAGTGGATTTATCTATGTAGCTTAGTAGTTTGCATGCCTTAAAGATTTGTGTGTGGTGTATAATTGATATCCTCGTATGGTTATGCTTAATAGATAGATGCGTCGCGAACATCTAATTTGTTAATCTCTTGTGAAGTGAAAGTGGATCTTGAGATTTAGAACTTGCAATGCTAGCATAGGTTCATAATTGTTTATCAATATGGTTGTGGTGTGAGATGAAAATACTTATACTGCCCTATGTGATCTTTATGGATAACTTGTTCTTTAACCGTTATGTTTTCAAATTCTATAGACATATAGGGTCTAAGCATAATTGGTGTCTATTCATCTTCTATCTCTTTTGTGGATGTATGTTTAGTTTGGTATGCGTATGCTGACAGGTAGCGTATACTTGTTTCGTGTTGTCCGATCAGATATCAAAACCATTGCACATAGTGATTAAAGGCTGCAACTCTAAGTGAAGTAGATGATGAAACTAGGATTCCATGTTTATTCTCATATAAGTAATTCGATTTTTATTCTCGTTAATTGTTTAATTCTTAGTTTATAATTTGCTCTTAGTATAATTTAGATAATCAATCCCAATTTGTTACTTTTCTTAGCAGTGAGTTAAAACCATACATTGTTGCATAGGCATATTTACTGAATTGAACACCATTCTAGATCTCTGTGGGAACGAACTTGATTTAATCATATATTACTTGTGACAACGTGCGCTTGCGTGAAATTAGCATAACAAGTTTTTGGCGCCGCTGCCGGGGATCATCGGTGTTTTTATTTTAGTTTATGTGCTTGTCATCAGTGGTCGTTAGCGTTCACTGACTTGGATTCTTATTTAGTTTATTTGTTTCGTGGTGTTTCAGGCACTTAAGTTTGTATGCGAACACGCTTACAAGCTCGTTTGGAAGAACTGGCGGAAGACGATCTTATAGTGGATAATAAAGAAGAGAAATCTGAAACTACTGTAGAGATGGCAGATGCAGCAGCTAACCGGAGACAAACAGATAGGAGGAAGGCTAGCTAGAATCGCCCAGATAGCTTAGAAATACCGCTTAACAACGAAGCCCCCACAAATCCGACCTCAATTCGGCCACACACGCACACGATTGGGCACACACATACACCAAAACCCAAACTCGCACCCACTACTGCACACATACATACGCACTCATATATATATACATACATGGTGACGAAGAAATAAGGAGGGGAATGGATGGGAGAGAGATTGAGCGAGAGAGGAGAAGAGATATTGATATATGAGAGAGAGCTAGAGAAGGATCGAGAGAGATTTTCTTCTTTGAGAAGATTCGAGAGACAACACCACAGAACGACAGAGCTCGACTGATTTGGGGGAAATAGAGATTATAAAGGAAAATGGCAAATTAAACAATAACTTCACATTGCTGACAATCAAATAAAAATCACTTTAAATAATTTCTAAAATCGAATTTAATCAGAAAATCAGTAAAGAAATAAATTTAAAAATTCTAAATATAGTTTATGAATTTACAAACATCCCCATATTTTTAAAATATTTTTAGGATCAAAAACGAATTAAATATGAATTTTACAAGTTTTGATGCTTTAAATGCAATATAACTTGTAAAATCAATTTAAAATACTGAAACATCCAAAATAATTCTCCCGATAATTTTAGAAACTCAATAATATCATAAAGATGATAATACAAAAGATTTCATGATTTTTAACAACTTTGATAATTTTATAAAAAAACCCAAAAGATCAATAATGCATGATTTAAATACATTTTAATCGTCAAAAATACAAATAAAGGTATACGGACTTACACGACACACATAAATCATCATATAAACGCATGAACACAATATCATATATGTTGACCTTCTCCCAAATAATCACATCATATAATCCACATTTAATATTAAATAAAAAAAATTAAATACGCGATTTTCTAGGTCGTTATATCCTTCCCCCCTTAAAAGGATTCTGTCCTCAGAATCAATCCTAAGAACACAAGTAACAGTACTTCAAAAAAATTCGTTATCAATTTCCCAGGTTGTATCTTCAACTTTAGGACTCCTCGTAATAACTCATACATCGATAGGCTTATCCTGTAAGCCCTCAAACTTCAAAATAAACTAGAACCTTACCCTTACAAATTTCGTTAATTCGAAACATTTATTATTCTTAAACGAATACCTGATCTACAGAAAATCGGGCATGACCTTACCGCATAATGGTATGCCCTGCGTAATCATTCCAAATACCAACTCAATCATTCATAACCAATTCATCTCTATACTCCACCCATTCACAATCTCAATTTAATCATACATCATGCTAATCCTGCCTTGACTTGCAGTAAATATGTAAATAAATAAACCTGCCCTGACTTGTTGTAAACAAGTAAGTAAATAAATAAATCCATGATACCTTGATTTCAATCTGTCAACCAAACCTCATATCATCTATTCTCGATCGCGTCCTTGAAATCAAATACTATAATTAAACACATACGCCATTAGATACACGTCAAACATAATTCGATTAATAACTCAATTTCTCACTCTTATAAAAACATTTTGGTTTGTTAAAGCTTCTGAAATTAAATATCTCCGAAAACATTTTATCCTTGAAATTTATAGTTTTGCAAACTAACACGCTCCATAACCTTGACTTCGACATAATCTACCACAAAAACAAAATATTGAAATACTCGGTTTGTAAAACCGACCATCCCGGGATCACAGCCTCCTCGATACCGACCACAAAACAACTCTTCAATCCAAAACTTTTTAACAATTCTGACTTTCATTAACAAGAAAAATTTAACTTGACATACGTCACATTAGTCATATGTCTTCAACAATTAATTCACGATCCTTGAAAATCGTTTAAACTTCCCTATCCCGCGTCCTCTAAGATCAACTTCCAAAACATAGCTCTGCATACTCAACAAGTCCTCAAATTTGACTCTACGCATTACAACTTTAATTTTTTAACACTACTCAAATTAACCGCAAAATCATGACATTTATCCATCGCTTGCGTTTTGAACTATTTCGAACAAATACATGCTCACCATTTGCCCTCTTCACTAATTAATTCTTTTCCGTCAATTCATTCACATTTTGATTCATCATCTCAACTCGGTACCACGTAATCCTCTAATAATCAGGCTAAAATGCCACGGTATCGATCGCCTTCGTGGTAGGCTAGGCGTTCAAACTTCCACATCTGACTTCTCAATTCTTAAGAACTCTCTTCACACTTCACTGTCCATTCAAAACCTTTTTTTGTTCTCTCTCTGGTAAAATTGATTACTACTGTAGCTATCTGAATAAAATCTTTGATAATATTCAGTAGTCCCAGTTACTCTCACAAAACTTCCGACCTCTGCTGGCCTTTTAGGTTCTTCCAATTTCACTACTGCTTCATCTTCACAAAATTCATTTTTTTGATCCTTTTCATTCCCAACTACATGTCTTGGAATTAGGTTCCTCCTCATCTAAAGTTCACATTAAATTCTTGTGCAAAATTTTCTTCCTTTTCTTAGAACTTCTTAAAGTCATTCTCAATTAATTTGCTTATGCTTCACAAGTCTTCGAACATCTTGAAATGTCATCTATAAACAAAATTAAATTCCTCATCCAATTACTTCTTGAAATCTTATTCCTTGAACCTATAAAGTGGTAATTGCTATCGTTCAATCAAACACCATCGCCAACAATTCATCGTGTCCATATCAACTCGGAATGCTTCAAAAATATCTTAGGATTTCTATCTTCAGATGGTCTTAATCTATTCGTCAATCGACTTTAGGCAAAACATACACCTTGGTAAAAGAATTCTCATAACTACTGATCCACTTGGTTCATCTTACAATCAGTGTATAACTTCAAACTACTTTCTTCAATCTTATAAATAGTACTGGTGCATCCTTCCAAGATACGTTGAGTATTACTATTTTTTTTTTTTGCGGAAATTCTATACTTCATTTAACTAGATCCAACATTTCCATTGATGTCATCCGATATTGAACTCCTTGAGACTAAACTCTACAATTTTACCTGGTGACAATCTTGGTAATCCATCAAAATATACTTTCGAAAATTTTAATTATTGAAATCAGCTTCGACTTAACCGTTTCCTTTCTGATATCTCCCTTTTTGTGCAAAACAACTTCATAATCTTGGTATAATCATTTCTTAATTGGTCTGCCTGATCATTAAGACTTCTATGTCTGCTTCCGGCCTCAAAACACCACTTTTACATCTCTTTGAAAATCAAAGTCTTACTTTCTTGTCCTCAAAATTTGCTCGTACTTCGTTGTTAGAAAATTAATCCAATCCTGAATCACGCTTAACTCTTTACTGTCATCGCAATCAAATTCTCGCTAACTTCATTCATAATCATATTGAATTTCTAGCTTGCTAGTAATTATAGAAAACAATCTTGTTACTCTCATCATAGGTTCCATTGAGACTGATATGATACAATTTCTGGCAAAAGTCCTATCTTTCCAAGCTCATGGCACATAACTTTAACTCCTGACTCTGTCACTTGTTACCACAATATTCTTTCTGATTATAGCCACAACTCTCTACCTTTATCTCAACAAAATCTCCATATGCTTCTCTCTCTAAATCTTATCTTCTGACCATGAGGTCTTGTTAATCTCTGCTAATTCTCACCCTGTAGGCAAATATTGTGCCCTCATTCTCCCAGCTCCAAATCTCCTAAATCCTGCATTCTTTCCTTAACTGATTCACACGTCCTCCATTAAAACGCTTCTGAAAACTTTTCTGGTTCACCGTCTTCTCTTCTTATCATCTTGTTCCATCTTGGTCAATTCTTTTCTACTCTTAACATAACAACTCTTTTAACTGGGCTCATACAAGTCATTATTCCAACACAATCATCTTACCTCTTATTCAAGTTTCGCTTCCTTCTGGTAGTTATTACAAACAAATCCATCCCGCTTCATTCTGTTTTACTCAAATTATCCTTCTTCGGTTCTAAATTCTTATCCTCAAAAATGGTTTTCAAAACATTCAAAATATTATAATAATCAATTTACTACCCTTAAAATTAAACAGGTGTCCAAAGCAATCTTTCATCAATAATAAACATCACATACCAAACATCTTCATTATTATTCTCTTTTCAATCTTTAATAAATCCTCAACCTTGTGCCCTTGATACATGTTCCTTTCTTGACTCAATTTTCATTAATCTCGAATCTTTTACATGTATTCTCAATCCATTATTTAATCCAATTTCATACTCAATCTCTATTTTAACATCAACTTCTCAATCTTGCTTACTCAATTCTTCGTCGCATAATCGCAGTTTCAACCACTAAGAATGTCGTCGAATTTATCTTCGCGGCTCTTCATTACTGGTAATCTAAAATCATCAAGGTTTTTCCGACAAGGAAATCAATAGAATGAATAGGTATCAATATGAATGTACACTGGATTTTGTTTGTTAAAACTCTTTGGAAGAAGGATTTAACTGAGAGATCAATATGATCTTTGAACTATTATCAGGTTATATTTGTCACTTAGGTCAACCACCCTAGTACAAAAAGATGGCCAGTCTTCAGTACTTTCATGACAAACACAATCAGTGGCGTCCCACCAGACTTTTATCACAAAGATAAAATGTCCCTGAATCCCCTATATACATAGGTTGTTCATCTCAGTTTGAATAAAGAAGATTAAATATTCAGGGAGAAAATGAAAAGAGTTCAAGATTTTAAAATTTTCATATATAGAGTTGGACCAAGTGTCTTCTGAATAATAAGGATATTTCTGAAGGAATAGGATTGAATTCAAGCGAATCTAATATACGAAACACATCATCAATGGAAGTATTGTCGATTAAACAAACGTTCAAGAAATTCATAATTATTCATAATCTCACTCTTGTCGGCTAAGCACTAATGTACCTAGCTGCCAAAACCGGCCTGACAATACTGAGTTGAATAATTAAGAAAATCTCAACTCATTCTCGATTTTAACCATCACTGCACAACAAATGCTTTAGCGATGATGTAAATCGTGAATTCGATTACAATAATTCAGAGCAAGAACAAAAATAAATTCGACTGACCAAATGGAGAATCAATTAAGAATTCAACCTAGATCAACGACTAGTAGCGTGCAACTATGCCCACACTTCTAACTCATGCCAACAATCGCTTCCCACATCTTATTTCTAGTCTTCTCGTTTTCTCTCTATAACGTTTACATCGTAACTAAAATCGTAGAAACATTCTAGAAGGTACGCGAAAGTCTCGAGAGCGGCTTCGGATTAGCTGTCTCGCTTGTCCACTAGTCTTTAAATGAATCGAAATCCTACTTGCGCAATATGTCGAAGGATCGTACAACGTCGCAATACTCGTCTGAATATCCTAAGGCGAACCTTATCCTAAATCGTTCTATCTAACATCCGTCTCACACACGTATACCCACCCATCCTAACTGTTTCAGTGACCATAACCTGTAGCTCTGATACCAACTGTGGCATCCCATAATCCGGGGTACAGATTTGGGGCCACTAACCACAATCAACACAACATAAACCTGGACATAAGCCAAATATAAATAATACAACACCCCTGATCCAAGACCGCATACAGGTTATGGTATGAAACAACTATTAAATTACATTTTTACAATCCAACCTCTGAATAAAATTATTATACAATCTTATAACAAATTAAGTCCACTGTCAAACTAGTTAACCAACCTTGACAATTTCCAAGACCACTACCCGACGAAATCAACAACGTCTCGAACGTCACCTCTCGCTGCTAGAGCAGGAAAAATCACTGACCACAATGTCCACTAATCTTCTCTATTAACTGAAGAAAAATAAACATCAAGCAAGAGTGAGCCAACAATGCTCAGCAAGTGTAAACAGTGATAGCAATATCAAGAACAATATAGATTCTGAACATCAAGAATAATCATTATATGGTATGAAAGAAATCAGCTGAAGAAATTAAATATCAAAACTTCAAGATGAAACAACAGGCTTCGCTAGAATAAAATGCATCAACAATGAGAACTGATGAAAGTTCTGATAATTAATGATAATCATAATAGGCTTCAAGGAAATCAGGCTTAGAAGCAACTCAACCTCAATGTATAGATTAGAATTGGATTTTTATATATTTTAAAAACAATAAGGTTAGGCTGCTGATCAGTCACGCACTAACCCCGGACAAACGCACACAGCAATGTCCTTTAATGGATCCACGGCACACATTGGCCTTAACATCTGACCACGAATCTGGTCTCCCCGAAGGGACATCTGCTGACCATTAATATGGTCTCCCCGAAGGGACATCTGTTGACCATAATATGGTCTCCCCGAAGGGACATAAAAAAAAACATTCCAATTCCAAATCCAACGCATTAGGTGTCGGAACAATCGACCACCCTTAACACAACAACTAACTGGAAACTCACAACCACATCCTTAAACTCACTGATAACAGATCAGCCCAGTATAAGGAATTCCAATTATATAACGAACGCACCAGGGGTCGGAACAATCGACAACCCTTGCCATATCAACTAACTTGGAAACTCACGTTCCAGAATAATTCAAATTTCGAGAGTCAATGCAAAATTCATAATCAACAAGTGTCGACGAGTTCGACACGATAAATGGGTAATAAATGAAGAACAACAATTTAAAAAGGTATCGACAAGTTCGATACGAATAATTGGGGTCACGTCATTAAATGATTTAGAGAAATAATTTAATGGCAACAAGATTAACAACTGAGAATATACGATAAAAAGAGGATATAGTCAAGTGCTAAACATTTAATAAAAATTTCCAACACATTGTAAAGCTTGGACTAAATCGGGTAAATTAAGTGGTTCAAAATGAACATTTGTAAAATAATACTAAAATAATTAATTGTAAATCAGTTTGAAGAAAACATCCCCTAAAGAGGGTTCATCGATAAAAATATGTTGTAATCAGGAATCATGCTAAAGATTTTTATAAGGATTTAAAATCTTTGATTTCCTCTGTTTAGAAAGTTTCTTAAATAATTTCGAAGAAAATAAAAGAAATGGCACTCTACAGAGGAATCCATTAACATACCACAATTTAAAAAGTCTTTGAGGAAAAGGGGGTATTTATAAGATCGTTTGAAAATTTGCACTTGAGCTATAGGTGGAAAGATAAACATTTGCACATCATTTGAAGAAGGACGTCACATTATAAACATAATTTGAGCAGCACATTTGATATATATAAATAGAACAGAATTGCATCACTTGAACAATAAGTGAGGAGCGATAACACTTGCCTCGATATAAGAAGTTCCACTTCCAACATCTCGATTCAATACTCACTTTACGTCAGTCTCTACTCGACTATACATCCATCTTTCTTCCATGACTTGTCAGTCTTTACACCAGCGCATTCGCCAATTCCGATAATTATTTCACTCTTCAAGATTCCGTCTACACATGCACGGACTCTTAGTCGAGCCTCCTACTCGTACCTATATATAAGGGTAAATTACTATTTTAGTTCCCCTCAGATTGTTTACGTGCAATTCGAATGACTAGCGATCAACTTCTACCCAAACGTTAACTAATTACATATTATGATCAATACTAATACATATTATGATCACCAAGTGTTAACCAACAATCCTTGAAACCAATCACTACTGTGACAATACCTAAGTAACACAATTGTGTCAATTATAACGCATCTAACATTTATACAAATTTAGCACTTAAGCAATCCATAATTAAACCATCCTGTAATCAATCACAATATCATGGCACACACTAACTTACCAATTCCCCACACATACTACATATCGCGATCAACAACCAATTTACATAAACCATCCGAAGAGTTTTCAAAATTCGATAACCAAACCAAACTCGCCCAACTCAAAAATAAACTTAGAAAATCCACTGCACCATCCTACCTTCTTCTTGCAACCCATGGACCTTCACTATCCTTGCATCTTCTTTATTCCCATACAACACACACAGCCACATGCGACAACATAGTCCAACAACACAACGGAAATCCCCTGTCACCATTTAACATCAACTCGAATCGGTACCCCAAAATCCCCCAATTAAACTTCTAATTTCAACACACCCATTAATATTCTCTTCATCACCTCTAAACCTTTCTCAACCCTTTCTCTGCCTTGCCCCGTATACACCTGCGGACTCATTAATACCACATACCACTGCTCCTCTTAATACCACAACTAAACCCATCATCAACACAGCCCTTTAACTCTTCACACCACCTCGAACACACACCCACGGTAAACCACGAGCACACAGCACAGTAGCTATACACGCATGCCCACACCTGCCTCAACTGTACCCACTAGTTCGATAATACATACACACAACACCGTAAGCTCGACACACGCACACCACACGACGCCACCATCAGTACTACTCGAACACCTACAGTATCAACCACAGCATCTGACCACAAACTCAGTATACATACCCATCAAGCACAGCTAACCGGAGACAAACAGATAGGAGGAAGGCTAGCTAGAATCGCCCAGATAGCTTAGAAATACCGCTTAACAACGAAGCCCCCACAAATCCGACCTCAATTCGGCCACACACGCACACGATTGGGCACACACATACACCAAAACCCAAACTCGCACCCACTACTGCACACATACATACGCACTCATATATATATACATACATGGTGACGAAGAAATAAGGAGGGGAATGGATGGGAGAGAGATTGAGCGAGAGAGGAGAAGAGATATTGATATATGAGAGAGAGCTAGAGAAGGATCGAGGGAGATTTTCTTCTTTGAGAAGATTCGAGAGACAACACCACAGAACGACAGAGCTCGACTGATTTGGGGGAAATAGAGATTATAAAGGAAAATGGCAAATTAAACAATAACTTCACATTGCTGACAATCAAATAAAAATCACTTTAAATAATTTCTAAAATCGAATTTAATCAGAAAATCAGTAAAGAAATAAATTTAAAAATTCTAAATATAGTTTATGAATTTACAAACATCCCCATATTTTTAAACAGTGGACTTAATTTGTTATAAGATTGTATAATAATTTTATTCAGAGGTTGGATTGTAAAAATGTAATTTAATAGTTGTTTCATACCATAACCTGTATGCGGTCTTGGATCAGGGGTGTTGTATTATTTATATTTGGCTTATGTCCAGGTTTATGTTGTGTTGATTGTGGTTAGTGGCCCCAAATCTGTACCCCGGATTATGGGATGCCACAATAGTCATAGTAAGCATGATATCTAAAAATCCTTTTAGCATAGTCATAGCAAACATGATATCTAAAAATCTTTTTAGCATAGTCATAGCAAACATGATATCTAAAAATCTTTTTAGCATAGTCATAGCAAACATGCTGTCTGAACAAGTAGCACATAGAACCTTAACTTCTCATGACAGTACCTTCTAGTGACAGTACCTTGAAAGTTTCTGTCATGAGCTGCGATCGAGAATTGATAAACCAGTTAGATAATCATACCTGATTTAGCATTCCTAATTCACTCACCAACCTGATAAATGTTGCTTCATCCAATGGCTTGGTGAATATGTCTGCAAGTTGCTTGTCTGTTGGAACATAAACCAATTTTACATCTCCCTTTTCAACATGCTCCCTAATGAAATGATGCCTTATATCAATGTGCTTTGTTCTGGAGTGTTGAACTGGATTGTCTGATATGGCTATGGCACTAGTGTTGTCACAGTAGATAGGAATATTTGACAACTCTAGTCCATAATCCATTAATTGATTCTTCATCCAAAGTATTTGTGCACAGCAACTTCCAGCTGCAATATATTCAGCTTCTGCAGTTGATGTAGAAACTGAGTGTTGCTTCTTACTGAACCATGACACCAATCTCCCCCCAAGAAATTGACAGCTTCCTGTAGTACTTTTTTTGTCAATCTTGCAGCCAGCATAGTCTGAATCAGAATATCCAATTAGATCAAATCCAGTTTCCTTAGGGTACCAAAGACCTAGATTTGGGGTGCCTTTGAGATATCTAAAGATTCTTTTAATTGCAACTAAGTGTGATTCTTTTGGATCAGCCTGAAACCTTGCACAGAGACATGTAGCAAACATTATGTTTGGCCTGCTTGCTGTTAAGTAAAGCAATGATCCAACCATGCCTCTGTAGGTACTAGAATCCACTTTCTTGCCTTTAGGATCTAACTCTAATTTGGTGGCTGTTGAGATAGGTGTCTTGGCAGGTGATGAATCTTCTAAGTTAAACTTCTTGAGAAGTTCTTTGACATACTTAGATTGACAGATGAAGATTCCTTCCTTCTTCTGATAGATTTGAAGACCAAGAAAGAATGCTAATTCTCCCATCATGCTCATTTCATACTTGTTTCTCATTAGAGATGAGAACTTTTCACACAATTTTTCATTTGTTGAGCCAAAGATTATGTCATCAACATATATCTGCACAAGGATGATGTCTTTGCCATGGTATTTATAGAATAAAGTTTTATCCACCATACCTCTTACAAATTGATTTTCCAGGAGAAAAGTGGATGGTGTGTCATACCAGGCTCTTGGTGCTTGCTTTAAGCCATATAGAGCCTTGAACAGCTTGTAGACAAAATTATGCAGTTTATCATTTTCAAATCCAGGAGGCTGTTCAACATACACTTCTTCTTCTAATTCTCCATTTAGAAAGGCACTTTTGACATCCATTTGAAATACTTTGAATTTGCAGTGTGCAGCAAAGGCTAAGAAAATTCTTATGGCTCTTGTTTCTAAAGACCCATTTTGTCTCAATAACTGATTTTCCTTTTGGCCTTGGAACCAGTTTCCAAACATTGTTTCTTTCAAATTGATTGAGCTCCTCCTGCATGGCCATTACCCAATCAGAATCCAACAATGCTTCTTCAACTATTTTTGGTTCCATTTGAGATAAGAAACATGAAAACATGCTTTCAGCAGAGATATTCCTCCTTGTCCTTACACCAGTAGTGGGATCTCCAATAATTAGATTACTGGTATGATCTCTGTTCCACTTTGTTGATTGAGGCAAGCTACTTGTTTGATGAGATTGTCTTTCATCAATATGAGGATTTGATTCTCCACCATTTTCATTGTTCTGCTCATTTAGCTCAAATTCTCCAGTCTCACAGTCTTGTTGATTGATGCCTGAAATTGTCTGTGATTGAGCTGAGGTTTGATTTAGATTATGAGTATTGATAGAATCTTTCTCATATCCCATTGATTGAGTGAGACTAGGTTCTTCATCAACATATTCTTCTATTTCCAAGTATCCTTGATTCTCAAATCTGAAGGGTTGCATTTGACCATCCTCATGTAACCCTGGAAACTTGGTTTCATCAAACGTGACATTTACACTTTCTTCAATTGTCTTGTGCTCCATGATATAGACTCTGTAGGCAGTCCTTTCTATCCCATATCCCATGAAGATGCCTTCATATGCTTTAGTATCAAACTTGCCTTTTCTTTCATGGTTGTCTTTCATCAAAAAACACTTGCTTCCAAAAATATGAAAGTACTTGACAGTAGGTTTCTTTCCTGTCAAAAGATAGTAAGGAGTATTGCCATGAGCCTTGTTGATTAGTGTCCTGTTCTGTGTGTAACAAGCAGTGTTGATGGCTTCTGTCCAGAAATATGTTGGTAATTTAGCATTGCTCAACATAGTCCTTGCAGCTTCAATAAGTGTCCTATTTTTCCTTTCTACAACTCCATTTTGCTGTGGAGTTCTTGCAGCAGAGAATTGTTGAACAATCCCTTGATCTTTGCAGAAGTTTCCAAGTGTAGCATTTTTTAATTCAGTTCCATTGTCACTTCTTAGAAATTAAACTTTTGCTTCAGGGGTCCTGTCAAGTACCCTTATGTGATCAATGATTTCTTGAGCAGCTTCATCTTTTGATTCTAAAAATTTCACCCAAGTGTACCTAGAATAGTCATCTATCATGACCGGTGCATATCTTTTTCTGGATAGTGATTGAACATTCACTGGTCCAAAAAGATCCATGTGAATCAACTTGAGTGCTTCAGTGTTAGTGTTGACTTGCTTTGATTTATGCATTGCTTTCCTCAGTTTTCCCATTTGACAATCTTCACACAGTCCTTCTTGACAGAATTCCTGTTGAGGTAGTCCTCTCACCAATTCCTTCTTCATTAGCATGTTCATTGTTTTGAAGTTGAGATTGGAAAGTTTCTTGTGCCAAAGCATGCTATCTCCAACACTTGCTTTGCTGTAGAAGCAAAATATTCTTTCCTCATTTGTTGAGTTTAAGTCTGCAACAAATAGGCTTCCTTTCCTTACTCCTTTCAGAGATAGGCTTCTATCCTTCTTGTGGTGGATTGTGCATTCCATCATGCCAAAGTTAACTTTGAATCCTTTGTCAGTGAATTGACTGACACTGAGCAGATTATGCTTCAAACCTTCCACAAGAGAGATTTCTTCAATGACAACATTTCCAGCTTTTAAACAGCCATATCCCACAGTGTAACCTTTGCTGTTGTCTCCAAAGGTTATTGTTGGGCCAGCCTTCTCAACATATTGTGATAGCAGGGATATATCACCAGTCATGTGTTTGGAACATCCACTGTCGATTATCCACATGACCTGTTTACCTTTCTTTCCCTGCAAGACAGAAAGAGTTTAATTTGCATTTGGTACCCAAGTCTTGTTGGGTCCTGCATACTCAGTATCATCAGAAACCTTATCAATATTTGAAACAATATTATCAGAAGATGGTTCCTTGACTTCTTTTATTACCCACTTAGTTTTTGACTTAGACTTTTTCTTAGTGAGAGCAGACTTCTCACTTTCTTTAGTAGATTCAGAAGTCTTTGCAGTTTGCATATAAGAACATAATTCATTAGATGAAATTTTCAAATTAAAACATGTACTCATGGCAGTAATTTTGCATGGCATACAGTCAATGTTATTACAAACTACCAATTCTCTTTGCATAATGGGGGTTCTGTGTAAGTTCCCTTTCAACTCTGTTGCATTAGATATGCTACTAGTTGATTTCTTACAAACATGAGTTAAATGATGTGAGGAGCCACAATTATTGCAAAGTTTCCTGGGTGCCTGCTTAACATACGCATAATTATTCTTTTTATCAATGCCTAGCTTCCCATTTCTGTTTTTGGACTTGGAGACAACTGTCTTGACAATCTGTTCAGAAGATGCTGTCGAGCTATTTTTGACAGCATCTTTTGTACTTGCTGTCTTGACAGTAGGTTTGAAAGTTACTGTCTTGGTTGACTTCTTGACAGTATCTTTTGAACACTTGGTTGGACTGTTTAATACTGTTTTTGTCATAGTCATTTTGACAGAATCTTTTTCTTTCTTAGATACACTGTCAATCCTCTCATCTTCATCACAGAGTTCTTGATTAATAATTAAGGAATTTTCATTAACCTCAAACTCTGTACTTTTGAAGATTGGATTGCTCACATTTTTGAGGATGTGAGGTCTTACAGTATTGTTATCATCATTGTTCTGTATAACAGCCTCTTTACCAGGTCTCCTACTATAATCATAGCCTATACCTATCTTCTTACTTTCAGTATGTTTCTCATGATACTCTTGAACTATTTTAGAGGAATTTCTAAATGCCTTTAGCTTAAATTCATTCTCAGAAATTTCTTTTCTTAGATATTCCTCTATCTCTTTAGCACAGATTAAATCATTTTTTAGTCTTTCGTTTTCCTGAGCTAAAGAATCAATAGAACTGGTCTTAAGCAACAACACATCATTGTTGAATCTGAGTACTTCATTTTCTTTAGTTAATCTAGCAATTTCTTCATTTGCAGCAGATAAACTAGTATGAATATTAAACATTTCAGTACTCATTTCCTCAATGGTTTGCTTATAGTCATTTAAAGACATATCTAGTAATACTAGAGATGGTACCTGACTTGTCGAGGTTGATGCTTCTTCATCCTCTCTAGCCATCAAGGCTAGATTCACAAATTCCTCTTCTTCTTCATTATCAGATTCATCCCAGCATTTTCCTTCAGCCACATAGGCTTTTCCTTGTCCTTTCTTAAATTGACTTCCAGTTCCTCTCTCCATTCTTTGTATTTGTTTTGGTCTTTTGCATTCAGTAGCAAAGTGACCAAGTTCATTGCAATTGTAGCATCTAAACTTTGACCTATCTACCATTCCTGTTTTGTATCCTCCCTTGGTGCCAGTAGCAGGTTTTGATGAGCTTCCTTGGTTATATTTTGGAAATTGACCTTGAGGCTTATATGGCTTGTTCCTCCTGAACCTTATATTTTTGAATTTTCTTGCCATAAAAGCCATGGTTGGATTATCCATTTTCTCCATTTCTTCTAGAGTGAAGAATTCTTCATCTTCAACATCTTCTAGTTGAAGGACAACCTTTTCTTCATCTTCAACTACCTCTTCAATTTTCACAGATGAAAATTGAGGTTGATGATCATTTTGAATTTGCTCACTTGCTTGAAAATATGATGGTCCTTGAGCAACTAGAGCACCAGCCATGTTTGCCATCAATCCTTTGGATCCACTTTGTATGGCTTTCTTTTGATAATATTCAAGTTCATAAGATTTTAGAACTCCATACAATGTTTCAAGAGAGACAGAGTTTAAATCTCTTCCTTCTCTTATGGTTGTTACTCTATGCTCAAGGTGTTCTGGAAGAGTTAGCAGAAACTTGATATTGACTTCCTTCTTTTCATAAAACTTTCCATGAATCTGGAGCTCAGCTATCAGTTTGCTAAATCTTTCAAACATGTGAGTTAACTCTTCTCCATGCTTGCCCATAAACGCTTCATATTGTGACACCAGTATTTGTTTTTGATTTTCTCTAACCTCTTCACTTCCTTCACATAACAGTTCTATCTTTTTCCACATATCCCTGGCAGAGTTGCATGTTATTATATTTCCACTCATAGCTTTGTCCAGGGTAAGTGCATCTAGTAGAATGAGTTGCAGATGATCATCCAGTGCTACCTTTTCTTTTTCTGAGTCATTATACTCAGAAGGCTTCTTAGCAACCCAATGAGCTGGGATTACTACATCATTAACTGTAGTAGATGGAATTTCCTTTTGAGGAACGAAGGGGCCATTTTCCAGAATACCTAGGAATAATGGATTCTGAGCTTTGATAAATAACATAATCTTCTTTTTCCATATGTTGTAGTTTTCTTTATCAAAAGCTGGAATCTTGATATTACTCGACCTTTGAATACTTGCCATTTGGATCTCAGATATGTGTATTAATCTGATCGCTCTGATACCAGTTGTTGGTCCCGGAATGTATTGCAGAAGGGGGGTTGAATGCAATACTAATAAATTTCAAAAACTATTTCAACAACTTAAATAGAGTTTGTAATTTACTAGTAGAAGAAATGCAATCACAAGTAATATTTAACAAGATGTTTCACAAAATAATTGTTTTATTTATTTTGCAAAGTTTTGCTACAACCTTGAGAACAAAATAATTCTCAAGCTTCAAATACTCAAGAGATTACAGTTGTAGAGTAATAATTCGTTGTATAAATAGAGTGCTCTATTTATAGTGTTATAGTCTACTGTACTACCACTATCAGCATGGGTTGTTGAGTTGCTGTTATATTCCTTTTGCAGCTCATTCCATGATTTATTCCCATGTGATCATCACAAAGTAACTTTAAGATACTTTCCACATTTGAGCCACCCAGATCTAGCCGTATTCAATTTTATCTGCTCTAGACTTTACAGGTTGCTCCATGTGATCTCTCAAGCTTCAGTTATAGACTTTCCAAGCTTGCTGTAAAGGTTGAATATTACAACACGCCTGCTTCTGTTGAACATGTACTCTGTCGCTTAATTTGACTTAGAAAATTCCTAAATCAAGTTGATTCTATATGACAGTATGTTTGCCACAAAGTTTGCTGTCAATGAATTATGCTTTGGTTGACAGTATGAATTTCCCGCAGAGATTACTGTCAAGGATTGTGCTTTGGTTGACAGTATGAATTCCCGCAGAAGTTACTGTCAAGAATTATACTTTGATTGACAGTATGAATTCCCGCAGAGATTTCTGTCAGGAATTCCAAACTTACTGTCGCAAACTATATATCAAAGTTGCTGTCATCAGAATCTCCGCCAATGTTGCTGTCAAGTTGAAACTTGCTGTCGACTCCATGAAACTTGTTGTCGACCTAGGCAACATGTTGTTTCCTTGTAACCTTACTGTCAGGGCTTGACAGTAACTTTTATACCTTCTGTCGAACTTATGTATTTCTTGAGACTTGAACATAATCGAACTTCTTCCAAGAATTACACTTATTACATGACAGTATTTATTTAACTTACAAGAATACATTTCAGACTATGACAGTATGTTCTACTTAGTAAAACTAAGTATACCAATAAAACTAGTTAAGTTGTCTATTCCATCACCCATAAATCCCAACACTATCTATACTATACTATAATAAGCAAAATAGGGTATAATTTGTAGTTCGTTATCCCTCTTTTTGGTTATCCTATTTTTTGGTTATCCCACTATTTACAAAAAAAAACATCCCACCGTTTAAAAAACAAAAAAAAATTCACACAGCAAAAACATACCGATAGATACCGAGTAACAAAACATATTTGTTAGTAGCTTTCTATACCAATTCAATCACTGCTCTCTTCTCCATCACTCCCTCTCCTCCATCGTTACCTAGAAATCCCCTTCATCCACACTGACGCAATCCAGGTAAATTATTAGTTTTTAACTTTTAAATAATATTATTAAATTACATTGTATGCTTATCTGTACTTACAGTTAATGTTATTGTTGATTCTGTTACTGGATTTATCATCTGAAAGTGATCTGTTTACAGGTAATTGATTATACATACATGTTTATATGTGTGTGCTGAGTTAAGCTTAATTAGTGTTGATTAATTTGATTAATTTGTGATTAAGACTTTAATTAGATATTTTTTTGTTAGTTTTGACGTCATCACACCATCAAGCTCCACAAGCTCCACTGATGAAATTCAGATTTCCTTGCATATTCAAGCACATATTCAGAAGTTTTGGTATATCCCCTTATCTGTACTTCAAATTGCTTAAATTGGTTGTGTTTTAAAGTTAACCCTCTTTGTGTTATCCTATGCATTCTTTAACAATAGTTGAATTTGTCACATACTGCAACGTGTTTGATTGATTGTCTTAGTGAAAAATAGTATAGTTTAATTTGTCAAATACTGCAACGTGTTTGATTGATTGTCTTAGTGAAAAATAGTATACAATTTTGTTGGGAAAAATTGTATGTCAATCGAAAAATAAATTAACCAAAGTGACCAAATTTGAGGGATGTTAAGTGAAAAGAATTCCTTAATTCAAATCACGGAGGAGAGCAAACAGCTCTTTGCACTTAAGCTCTTTGTATATTACCTGAAATGTAATCAAGTGCTAACAAGTCATAATCCGATACGACCTGCAAACATTTATTGTAAGGTAACTATGTATTAAATCCTTTATACAATGATTAGAAGGCATCTTAATTCATTGCCTATAAGCTAAATAGTTATCTATTGGCATACAAAACCAATTTACAGTGAGCATCCACCAAGTATATAAAAACATGGTGAGAAAGCCGTATGTGTTAAATACAGTTCAACAGCAATAAGAAAAAAAAATTATGTAGACATTATATAGATGCAACATAACAAGTAGTATCCTTAATTTCAATTATTCTACTGCCAATATATGCACTGTCAAAGGACTTCCAATCCTTTTTGTAATCTATAATAGAACTAAAACTATTAACTTTTTATATACTCTAAAATTAATAAAACAAATAATAATCATCAGAAAGCCTCAATTATGTCTAGGTTAATTAGTAGCTGTTACGCCATATTTTCGGCATGTCTAATAATCTCCCAAATTTCTAATAATTATTAATTATTAATTCAGATTAATAATTATTGCTTAACCGCTAAGTTTTATCCTCTCTCCGAAACGAGGAAAGAATCAATCTCAATCAATCAATTACGGAAAATATCTCCAAACGATATTCTTCAAATCAGGAAGATATCACAATGATAAGATTAAATCATATAAAATCAGTAATTACCCAGATTAACGAAGTTTATCCCTAAAGTCTCTAAGGGATAGACACAAATCAATTTCACAGAACTGCGTTGGCTTGATCCTTATAAATATAAGGTACGCAGGCATCTTGAAAAGGATCCGATACACGAGACAAATCGAGACACCTCTCAAGTCCAGCCCCAAACATCCAAAATCTCAAATCCCCCTATTTTCATAATTTCGTTATTCCAGCAACCTCCGAAATCTGTTATCACCAAATTCCTCCGTTAACAATTGGCGCTAGAAGGAGGGGATATATTTTTTGATTGTGGAGGACAATCAATTCATACGTATGGGGGGTTATTATGGATCTGGAGCTGCTTTAATGGAGGAGCAGAACGGTGGAGGCGGTGACTTTTTATTTTAAATTTTATAATATTATTAATGATTGATCGGGAAACAGCAACGGCTCATCAGTAAGATTTGAATCTGGAATTTGTGGCGATTAAAAAACCACAAGTTAGTACTACAAGTTTGCAAGAAGGTAATACACGCGCGAAAAAGAAAAGAAAAAGACGGCAGGCCACACCAGGCGACGAAATCAAGGCAGGAGGAATACAAAGTCAACCAAATTGGTGGGACCAGCGAGTTAAAAAAAAGATTTAAATTGTCATAATTGGAAGCCGCGCATGTACCAGAAACGAAGAGGATTGGTTTGTAACTTTTGCTGGGTCAGGAGTCGAGTGCACGGACGGCAAGCTTGTTTACCGATAAAAAAATACTCGCAAACGAGCAAAGCGACACCAGGCGATTAAGGCAACCAGAAATTGAACTGGTTTTCGAAAAAACAAAGATAAGTTTTTATTTCTTATTTTAATTTTTTAGCAGTTTCATTAATATTTATGCCATGCAAATTATATAATTATTATTTAAATATTCATGAAATATGTTTTATATTTAATATTTTGTGTATGTTAGAAAATTTATATTTTTGATTGCACATAAATTATGTCATAAAATTTTGCATATACTATTTGCATCATGTATATATGTCATAAAATTAATTTCAGATTTGCGGATTTAATTTGTCAAAAAAGAAGACCCTCCGGTATATTATTTTTGAAGGTCCTCCTTTGTGGGGTTAATATTTTGAAAGGTCCTCCTTTGTGGGGGTTATATTTTGGAAGACTTTTAATTGAAGATTTTATTATTTTAGAAGGCCCTCTTGTGTGGGTAGTATTTTAGAAGGCCCTCTTGTGTGGGTAATATTTTGGAAGGTCCTCCTTTTTAGGGGTAATATTTTGGAAGGCTCTTATTCGAAGAGTTTATATTTTGGAAGGCTCTTATTCGAAGAGTTTATAATTTTGGAAGGCTCTTATTCGAAGAGTTTATATTTTGGAAGGCTCTTATTCGAAGAGTTTATATTTTGGAAGGCTCTTAGTCGAAGAGTTGATTATTTTTGAAGACCTTTTCTTATGAGGATATTTTTTATAGAAGACCTTTTGTGTGTTGCTCATATTTTTTAGAAGACCCTTTGTGTGTTGCTCATATTTTCTAGAAGAACCTTCAAGTGTCGCTGATATCTTTTTTGAAAGAATCTTAGAATATTGATAGGACTTTGAAAAGATGACCTCCTCTAAGGAGGATCTTCGTGGAATATATTTATAAAACAAATGGTCTCCTTTGAGGAGAGTTAATAGAATAAATTTCGGGAAGTCCACCTCCTGTGAGGAGGGATATTTCTGGAATGGGGAACGACCTCCTTTGAGGAGGGTATCCCAAATTACCAAAGTCCTTGCAAAAACCGTACTTCCGGGGGGGATGTCGGTACTTCCGGCGCCTCATCAAGGCACGAACTTCGGGAAGTCCACATCCTGTGAGGAGGGATATTTCTGGAATGGGGAACGACCTCCTTTGAGGAGGGTATCCCAAATTACCAAAGTCCTTGCAAAAACAGTACTTCCGGGGGGGATGTCCGTACTTCCGGTGCCTCATCAAGGCACGAACTTCGGGAAGTCCACCTCCTGTGAGGAGGGATATTTCTGGAATGGGGAACGACCTCCTTTGAGGAGGGTATCCCAAATTACCAAATCCTTGCAAAAACCGTACTTCCGGGGGGGATGTCCGTACTTCCGGCGCCTCATCAGGGTTCGAGCTTCGGAAAATCCACCTCCTGTGAGGAGGGTATTTCTGAACTAAAAATGATCTCCTTTGAGGAGAGTATCATAAATTTATAAAATTCTGAGGAAAATGACCCCCTTTGAGGGGGATACCCTCTAGAAGACATGGTAGATATGACCTTCGACTGGATGATAATATTTCTCAAAATGCTTTGGATGACTTTGTGGAATAATGCTTGGATGGCTCTCCAAGATAAATTCTCTCACACCTATAAAACTTATTCTTTTTTACATCTCGCATATTGCCTCGTTTACTTCTATATGCATATTACGGGCACCTAGGTGCTCCATATTTTTTACTAATCTTCCTCTCCTAGCTGTTTCAGTGACTCAGGAAATTTGGAAGATCGAAGCATGCTTAGTTCTCCACTGCAGCAAGCTACACTGAAGAACTGGGGGGTAGTTGTTACGCCATATTTTTGGCATGTCTAATAATCTCCCAAATTTCTAATAATTATTAATTATTAATTATTAATTCAGATTAATAATTATTGCTTAACCGCTAAGTTTTATCCTCTCTCCGAAACGAGGAAAGAATCAATCTCAATCAATCAATTACGGAAAATATCTCCAAACGATATTCTTCAAATCAGGAAGATATCACAACGATAAGATTAAATCAGATAAAATCAGTAATTACCCAGATTAACGAAGTTTATCCCTAAAGTCTCTAAGGGATAGACACAAATCAATTTCACAGAACTGCGTTGGCTTGATCCTTATAAATATAAGGTACGCAGGCATCTTGAAAAAGGATCCGATACACGAGACAAATCGACACACCTCTCGAGTCCAGCCCCAAACATCCAAAATCTTAAATCCCCTTATTTTCATAATTTCGTTATTCCAGCAACCTCCGAAATCTGTTATCACCAAATTCCTCCGTTAACAGTAGCCTTAAAAATCAAATTTAGTTTCCTTCTTTAATATCTATCTTGTGCACTCATAAAACAATATACATTCAGCCTTGAAGTGAATAAGTACTGTCAGTATTATCACCTGAGGTACCAATGTATTGCCAGATATAAATTGCTCAATATTGCGAATGCAGAAGTCCCACGAACAGATCTAGCACATTAAATTGTAAAAGTTCAAGTTTGTTGACTGCAGCAAAATCTTGCCACAATGACTTTCACCTTAGCTTTGCTCTTTGTCAATTTTTTTTTCTTATCGTACAATGTACATCTCATGATCCGTCTGTATTAAGCTCAAAATGAAGTATCGGGCCGTGATAGGGTCAGACCCTCATTTGTACAGGTTTTGCTTATTGCTATTGATGAATTCATAAATGTTCATTTTAACATATGTTTCTTTTTTTCTTCACTAACTTTAGGCGAACTGAGGAGAAGAAGCCCAAGGAACAGCGGCCAAAAGCAAATGAGAATAAGCCCGTGATGTCAGAATAAGTAGGTAATGCTGTTGTAAGAAGTCTGTGTTACATGAGCTTGCTTATGTAGAGACTTTGGTTTTTGTTCTGTAACAAGTTAATTTTGGATTCTGTTATGTATGTTCCTGGGATAATTTTTTTTAAGTATAATGGATTTGGAAATTTAGACATGCATAATATATATTTCATCCATTAATGGCATTGTCGTATCTATGTATAGAACTGCATGCTCTGATGAATTTCTTGGTACCGTTTTTTTATGGTGTTTGAAACTTTCAACGCCTTCTTTAATTGCCATTGCTTGTGGAGATGAGTTATTTGACTTGAATTTTGAAATATGATGGATGCTACAATGTTTTAGTTGAAATTTTAAACTATGGCTACACTGTTTTAGTCCTGGCCTTCTCAGTGTTGTTACTTTGTGTTATTGTACAAGTGCCAGTTGGGCAGACCCTTCAACATGAACTTATGGAATGTATAGATATCCTAGAAAATATGGTGGTCCAACAAGCAGTTGATTCACAAAGCACAGAGTCTTGGAGTTTTGAAGCTGTAGAGTGGTCCTTGGAGTTTTAAGTTGTAGAGTGGTCATACGTGAAGAATGATTATAAGGGAAATATCTGGCAACTGTTGAGGAGAAAAAGCTAAATAGGTGAATGTCGTTTGCCACACCATTTTGCCAAAAAGGCATTACTGATGACGAAAAGTACATTCCCATTCCCAATGCAGAAGTTAAGGATTTGTGAGAAAAGAAAAGGAATTCAGGAGGACATTTGTGTGCAAATTTATCTGAGGAACGATGTAATGCCGCGGTAGAAGGGAGAAGTGCACTGAACAATATCACAACTGGCAGAATCGGGTGAGATAATAATTGTTCCTTAAATCTTTTTTGTGAAAGTAGCACTGCATCTCTTATGTTGCGATATAGTACATGATAAATTAAGGGGTAGTACAGTTACATAGTTGCGAAATAGGAGCATAAGTATTATTAGATGCATAACTCATTAACTGCATGTGTTAATATATTTTGTTCTTAACAGTATTTTGGGAATTTTGCACGATCTTTTTCTAAAGACTGGAAAAATGGATTGGTTTCAAGTTTAATTGCTCATAAAAGGGTGTGGAGAGTTGTTATCCAACTAAGTTCTTCTATGTGCAAGCTTGGACGTGGATGGGAGAAATTCATTGGAGATAATGATTTGGGTGTAGGTGACGTATGCATTTTCAATTTGATTAATTGTGTTAGGAAAATATTCAGAGTAGATGTTATTAGAGGATGAATTTTTTTTTTCTTTTTACTGCAGATTATTGATTGTTTGTCTTACAATTAAAGATTTCGTTTTTTAGATGTATTGTACGTAATTGATTTTTTTTAATTTACTGTCATTGGGGCAGGCCTACAACTACATCTCATATTCCAACACCATAGTCTATGGATAAGATTAGTAGTCCAGGCTGCAGATCTTGGCGTTACCATTGTGTAATTTGAGATAGCCTTCTGTTCTCTAATTTTTTCATATTTTTTCAGTTTTTTTTCTTTCTTCTGCAAAATTTTAGATTGTACCATGTTGCAATTTGTATCCGGTAGTCTTAAGTTTGTGGCGTTGAATTTGAATTTTGATCAAAGAATAGTATAATAAGAATAGAGTTGCCAGCAGTGAATCAAATCTTGGCAAATTCCAATGTTACATGATCCAAATACAATATTTGAAGCAATAAGTGGCCCACCTATTTGTAATACCTGATGGATATCTCGTAACCCCAGATCAAATGGATAATTACACATGTCCTTACTACAAAGTTGCTCTCCTCATGGGATGCCTTTCAGCTTATCGTATTGATACTATTGACTATTACCTAGATCTGTTCTAAATGCTCAATAGATGGTTAGTTTTTCATAAATGTAAGATTTCTCGACATTTCTTTATTACAAAATAAAGACAATACTTATATAGTTAGTAAGATTTATAAACAAATAGTGGTTTTTTTAATAATTTCACACACCTTCTTTACTTTCTTATATTTCATCTCTTATTCGTTAATCCATACTTATAAATGCATATAATTTTTACCATGCTAATAATTCTGTTTGTTTGGTGCATCCAACGTTCAGTCTACATATAATAATTTCACACTGACCAATATCTCCTTAGCTATGCCTCAAAATTATGCTTAAATTATGCATGTCATCTAAACTTCTGCATACTACATTTCAAATTATAGACAGTGATCGTAGTTGTATATATAGCATTTACCAGGCCACAGAGATATAATAATATTCAACTGCGATACCAGTTGATTGGAAACTGCATGAACTGAAATGTTGCTCTTCATTATGCAGTATTAGTATTGGACGTCTAGATTTGCAATAATAAAACTTTCAACACCTATTTTTTAAGACAATAGTGCTGTCATCTTATTATTTTAACATCCCAACTGGAATTTGATAGAAACTGCATGCTATTGTGCTTATATCAGTTTCTCAGCTTTAACATGTTGCTCTGCACTCTGTAATATTACTAATTATGATCATACCATGGTGTGAGCAACATTGAATCTGTAGAAGAATGGATTACTTTGGGCAGTGTCGTGAATCTGCTCAGTTAAAATTCATATAGAAGATAAAGACCTCTATTTAGTCTTTTACATGACCCTCCACATATATTTCATTAAGCACATAAATAAATTACTCCATTTCAATCTGTTCTGGAACTTCTTCCGGAACACGTTCAGCCTCAATTTCTTCAGCAGTTAGACCAGAAGCTTCAACTGTTCTGGTGATCCATTCCTTGAGGGGATCTTCATTTAAATCAAATCTCAGAAGGCCTGCAAACATCCCTCTCAAGAAAGCAACAGGCTCCTGTGTAAATTGAAATATAATTTAGAAGAGTGAAATATAATTTAGAAGAGTCATGGGCGTAACTGTATCTTTTAATAGTTTCCATAATAATTGTAATAAACAATTAAACAATATATAGCCAGCTGAGACACTTCCCTAAGATTGACATGCAGTGGCAGTTGAATGTATGCAAAAGTGATCTATAGCATCATCAGTATGTATAGATAGTTTTGATAAACCCATAATCTTACATATTTGTGTATAACAATTTTTAATATTAAATATAACTTAATACAATTTTTAATATTAAATAAATAATCTTACATATTTGTGTATAACAATTTTTAATATTAAATATAACTTAATACAATTTTTAATATTAAATATTAATTAATATGTTGTGGGCAAGAATTAAATCTTAAACATATGTATATAACAACTTTTAGTATCGTTGTATCTAAGGTCATGATTATAAAAATTAATTTTTATATTTTATTAGCCAATCCAAGTCTATTTCAATAATGTATTTGTGTCTGACTCTTAATTAAAGTACCATACTTACTAAATTAAACCATTGTATTTTTTAAAAATAAATTTCCAGGTGCTTTACTAGAAGAGCTTATCTCGTTCCTAAGTTCCTAGCTCACACTAAAATTTAGTAAATTAAATATTCGTTTGTAATGTTTAATTATTCAAAAAAAATTAATTATAAAATGCTCTATCAATTCCATTAAGTTTGTCTTATAACAAAGAATTATACCATCAAATAAAAATTATTAGATTTGAGCTCAATTTTTAAGACATATAAAAAAATTACAAGATTTATTTATTTGTTTTAAATTTTTTTACTTTCACTTAGAATTCGATTATCTATAACTACAATATTAAATAATATTGATGCATTATACACTTAATTTTATCATTCAATTCTCTACAAATATATATTAAAATAATATTTAAACATTATATTTATGAATAAATTTTACATATAAAATTTTTTTATAAACAACATTGATAAAATTATTTATCCCAACAAGTTAAAAATACATATTAATATTAACAAGTTGTCCTTTGGTTTTATTTGTCGTATAATTAATATTTATTAATTATATTTATTCCTAACAAGTTACTGATCTTAATAGTTTAATCCCAAACTTCAATATTAACAAACAAAAATCAATACAGAAAAAATAATTTATTTCTAATATATGAATAAAGTTTAAGAACTTCATATATGAATCTAACTTGCACATTAACAAATAATTTAAAAATTGCTAAAAACAATTCTCCAAAAGTGAAATACGAAAAAAAGCAACAAAAAATATAACAAAAAATAAAGGAAAACAAAACTAAGCTCGCCCGTGCTTGGCACGGGTTACAAGCTAGTATATATAAATCGTTAAAAGTCTAAATAGTTGGTCGACCTAAACCCTCTAATATGACTTCCATAATTACATTTTCTTTTTTCTCATTTGAACCCCAATATGTTCCAACTGCTCTTTCTCATTTGTAAATCTTCTCACAATCTCACTGACACCCAACCATCTGATTCTTCCTAGATTGCCTCGGACTCTGATGCTAAGCTACTAATCCTTATATACTTTCCCAAACAATCTGAAAATTTTGAATCAAATACGAGTTTTGACTTATCGGATTCATAATGTAGTACTCGATAGAACATATCGTAATCGTCGACCTGCGATCCCGATCTGAAGAAGGTCGTCAGAGGATATAGGAGGAGGTCGGGATCGGAGATTGGGGAGGTTGGGGTCGGAAATTGGTGGCGTCGGAGGTCAATCGGGATCGGAGATTTGGTGGTGGTGGCGGTGATGGAACTGTTGGAGTCGAAGAAGATGGTGGTGTTGTGGGGGTGGATCGACGGTGGGCAGGGGACGGGGGAAGGATGGATCGGGGGTAGGGGTGGGGGAGGGGGTGGGGGTGACTGAAGAGGGTGGGGAGAGATCGTATTTTTGCAAAAGTTTTTCTTTTTTATTAAAAAAATCGTATAAATGCAATCATTACAATAAGAACGTAAATATGCAAAACAAAGTAAAAAAGACAGTCTATTTTACAATTTCTCTATTTTTTATTTTAGTAACTTAATATCCATATGAAGATACATGTAAATTATTTGTTTTTTTGGATTCAGTTACATTATGTATAATTCAGAATTTTATTTCTTATATTAATTATTTAAAATAATAAAAAAGAATTATAAATCTATACTATTATATAAAAGCCGAAACATTAAAAGTTTGGTTGGTACGGTACCTATTGATTTTAATTATTTACCCTTTCTTAATTATAGATAAAATCCCTATTACTAATTAATTAATTTTCTTTTTCAAATTTAATATATTACCTTTCCTATTTTTCACTAACTAATTAATTTTCTTTTTCAGGTAAAACACAATATGTTTTATATTTTGTCTAACTAAAATTTCTCCTTTCTTAAAAACACTACGAGCAATTTTGTTTAATAAAATAATATAATATAATTATAATTATAATTACTATTAACTAATCATTTACCTTTTTCCAGCCAAAACACGTTACCTTTTCTTTTTTCGGTAACTAAAATATCTCTTTTTCCATTTATATCACGGATGGTTCTATTTAATAAATTAAAATAATATTATAATACTAATAATTACCGATTATTTTTTTCAGGTAAAATATATCATCTTTTCCATATTTCATAAATAAAATTCTTTTTTTATAGAAATATCACGGACAACATTAATTTCTCATTTTCGAAAGACATTACGATCAATTTAATTTAGTAAAATAACATAAATTAAATTAGAATTACTATAAACTAATCAATTACCTTTTCACCTAAAACATGTCACCTTTTTAATTTTCACATTATCTTTTCTATTTTTTCTAACTAAAGTATCTCTTTTTCAATTACATCAAAAGTGGTTATATTTAATAAAATAAAATAACTATATTCTAATATTAATAATTAATCAATTAATTTTTTTCAGGTGGAACATATCTTCTTTCTATATTTTCTAACTAAAATCCCTATTTTTCTAAAAATATCACGGACAACATTTATTTCTCCTTTTCTAAAAACATTATGAGCAATTTTATTTAGTAAAATAACATAATTAAATAACAATTATTATAAACTAATCAATTACCTTTTTCACCTAAAATATGTTTCCTTTTTAATTTTCTCTAACTAAGATCTCTCTTTTCCAATTAAATCACGGGCATTATATTTATTAAAATTAAAAAATAATTTTATAATTACTTATAATTAACCGATTACCTTTTTCAACTAAAATTTATCATCTTTTCAATATTTTTAACTAAAAATCCTTCTCTCTCTTTTCAAATATGTTTCCTTCTCTCTCAATATTTTTACTTATAGTTCATTTATTATGAACTATCATTTCTTATTGCTATCTAAAAAAACTTTCTCTCTCACATGAGAGTCTCTTGAGCCGCCCCCGCCGCCCCCCACCCCTACCCCTTCTTCTTCTCCGCCCCGATTCTCCCTCTCCTCTCACCGCCCATCTCCTTCTAATCCATCCATCTTTTCATCCCGTTTCCCCCGCTTCTAAATCTCTAATTTCTCTATATTAATTTTTCAATAAAATCGAGATCTAATCCTTTTTGGGTGGAATCTTGTTACCGTACCCATATTTTTGGGTTGTTGTTTGTCCTCATTCTTTTGAGGTTTATGTTCTGTTGTGGTTTGGATTTCTGGTCATGTTGCGTTAAAGATGATTTCTATGGTGTTCTTGGAGATCTGGAAAACCAGCTTCGAATCTGGAGTAGTGGTTATTGCGAGAGCTCACCTTGCACAACTAAGGATTGTTCAATATATGGGGCATCTGTATCCCCAACCTCAATTGGTGTAATTGATGGGTATAAACACTGGACTATTACTGGCTTTTTATGTGCGCAGGTCAATTGTGATTCTACTATTTTCGAGAATGTTGGTGTCGACTGGATTGCTCGAGTAACCTTTGTAATCATTTTTATTTTCAAGAATATTTATATTCTATATGTTAAGCAATCTGAAAACAAAGCGACTATTTGCTTAGCTCGTTTTTTGTTTCACAATCAGGTTGTAGTTGACAGTTTGGGGGTTTGTCCCAGCTGGGTTCCAATGTTTTGTTATCTATAAAATCTTATTGTTCGTCAAAAAAAAAAAACTAAAAATCCTTCTTTTCTAGAATTATCATGTATAACATTTATATAATTATTATCAAATCGTCTTATTGAAAAATTTAAGCCACCAAAATTTTTATTTTAAAAAAATTAATTCAAATTAATAAAAAAAATCATATAATATTAAAAGAAATCCGTGCATCGCATTATATAAAAGCTAGAACATTAAAAGTTTTGGTACCAGTTTTTCGGTACCTATTTTTTGGTACTTCGTGAATTTACTTATTTACCCTTCATTATAAAGAAAAATAAATACACCAGAAATAAACAATAACAAAATATAACTAATGGTAATTAGTCGAGATATTACCTTTTATAAACACCTAAAAACATCAATAGTATCATATCTTTCCATCATTAATATTTCTTTTTGAATTAAAACACGTTACCTTTTTAATTTAAAACAAATCTTACAATCATTAATATATACCCGAAAATATCACACCATAATTTTCATGTAAAATATAACACCTAAAATAAATAATAACATAATATAATTAATGGTAATTAGTCGATTGCCTTTTTCACATTTACTTTTAGTTGAAGATATTATCATTTATCTATATATTATAAATTGTTGGATAACCCTTTCCTCAGGTTCGTGATCCATATTCAGGTTTGATAGATATCCATGACCCAGTATAGTAATAAATTATATGCTTATGATTAGGTTCGGGATCCATTTATATTACCCATCCAGTTATATGATATGATCCATATTTTAAAATATATTGACCCGAGTTGTTAACAAATGATTTTGATTTGTTATAATTATAATGGGTCCACCAGGGCCATCCAATTAAAATATTCTAAAATACCAAATAATTATTTCCTTCGCAAAACACAAATTATTTTCTTGCCAAACATTATTTCCTTTCTAACAATTGTCAATTTTTCTTGGCAGTTGTTATTATTAATGCCAAATAATTGATTATAATTGTAATGGGCCCGCTAGGGCCATCTAATTAAAACATTCTTGCCAAAAAAAAAAAATTTCTTGACAAAACACGAATTATTTTGTTTCCAAAAATAATTTTCTTTCAAACAATTATCAATTATAATTATAATGGGCCCGCCAGGGCCATCCAATTAAAACATTCTTGCAAAAAATCATTTCCTTCCACAAATTTTAAATTATTTTAAATTTTGTTTGATGATAACAAATTACTTAAATAAATTATTTTAATTTATTTAAAATAAATAAATAATTTTATTTTAATGATTTTGTTTAATTTTGGGAAAAATTATTTTGTTTAATGATGTGTGTCATTTTTTTGGCAGTTCAATAGTTGACTACTAATTTCATTATCCAAATTCTTTTTTTAATTTTTAAAATTTTGGTACTATCACTAAATTAGAAATATATTGACATTACAAAGGTTACCTTTGGATGTTGTCGTGACGATTTGGTTACGAAGGTTCCCGGGGTCGGATGGATTCAGTCAGCGAAAGTCCCCCCAACTCAATCAATATCAACAACATGTCGTGACCGGTTAGGCTTGGTTTATTTTGTAAGAAAATAAAGTAGGTTTCGGGGGTTCATTGATTAGTACACCTCAGGTGCTGGTAAGGTCGGGACCGTGGTCGTCCGTCTCCGGTTTGCCGGCCGAGAATATTTCTGAGATTGACCAGCCAGCTGGGTTGGTTTGGCTTTTCTTTTATATTGAAAAGGAGTCAGCTGTCTGCGCGAGTCACCTTCTTATAGGCTCCGCTGGACGACACGGCATTCTCGTTCAAATAAATAGAGGCCGGCCGTACTTGTGATGGTTCCCAAGAATCCAATCCTTGTGAAAATACGATCCAATTTATATCCATTTGGTTGAAAAAAGTGAGATCGCCAGCCAGCTGGGTTGGTTTGGCTTTTCTTTTATATTGAAAAGGAGTCAGCTGTCTGCGCGAGTCACCTTCTTATAGGCTCCGCTGGACGACACGGCATTCTCGTTCAAATAAATAGAGGCCGGCCGTACTTGTGATGGTTCCCAAGAATCCAATCCTTGTGAAAATACGATCCAATTTATATCCATTTGGTTGAAAAAAGTGAGATCGTTTAACATAGTTGGAGTGGGAATAGTAAGAAAACGTGTAAATAGTTTTTTGTTTTAAAGTGGATAATAATATGTTATATTTAAAATATATATTATTTTATGGAAAGGGCTAAATATCTTTTTTGGAAGGTTTGAACCTACCAACCAAACCAAACCATTTATAGCTTATAATAATATAGTATAGATAGTAGAGTAGTGTGCACTTTCAATGTCGTCTTCTGACAGGATACTCATTTGAAATATATACAGGACATAATCATTACATATAATCTTCATCACCATTGCTTAGGGTTTGTGTTCCTCTCTAAATAAGAATAACCATATCAGCAAATGACCCGAGTGAGGAGTCTCATATAATAAATTAGAGATTCTCATTCTTCATTTTAGGAGATGATAATTATTTTGTTAGTAGTCACTGATGATTGGAAATGGTAGATAATCATGCAAATTAGTCTAATTGTGCATTAATTAGATTAATTTTCCAGATTTAAGAAATTTTAGTCTAGTTGTACACATTTTACTTGATTAGTTGATTAACATATATAAACCAAATATTTAATACCTTGATCGTGGCTTCAAGATATCCAGATAATGCTTTGTCCATCTCTCTTTTTCAGGACGCATCATCAGCTTCCTTGTCTCCAAGAAAATGCGAATACAAATCAATCTCAGAGTTGTGTAACATCATATGCACCTTAGGCGCCATCGGAAGATCATTACCAGCTGATACCATTCCAGCATCCCAATATAATCTGCCTCCTTTTATTACTGATAGCATACAGTAGTTAATAACATGAAGGCTAACTTACCAAATAATAAATTTTTGATAATGGTAGAGACGGAGTAATTGTTCAACTTCACAATATCAATCAAGAAGATGAACACCAGGAAATCTATTAAATCTCCGTTGTTAATATATGTTGGAGTAATTGTTCAACTTCACAAGATCAATCATGAAGATGGACACCAGGAAAGATATTAAATCTCCGTTAATATACAAACTATAAACTATATGATCCAGGATGCAAAATGGTAGTAATATGAAAAGAAATAAATGGTCAATTAGCAATTGCATTGACATGCTAAATTAAGTTTACTGTCAGACACAGAAGTTCCATATACTTTATCTAAAATATTAATAATACTCAATGTATAATCTTCATTAATAGTTAGCAAGTCTTGTAACAATGATACTCAGATTTGCCAATGACATGATCTGCTAACTGCTAAGGATATTTTGCTTTTGGAACAGATGACTATCAAGAATTGTAATTAGTTTATAGTTAGGCACTCAGCAACAGTACTATAATGGACTGTGGATGGTCAGACTTATGTAGAAAGAAAATTGTATACTTAATTTAATTAGTTTATAGTTATGCACATGACAACAAGAGATAAACCAACCTTATTATAATCTCAAGTGTCAACATCAAGCAAGTTTTATCCTCGGACTGTTAAGCATTATTCCCTAATAACCCTTCAGTAAGATATTAGGATAATATCCTTCAGATCAACAACAGGCTTCTCATTATTAGAAATTCATAATGAAAATATAAAATACATTTACATCAGCAAGTTAGATCTGCTAACTAATTCACCTTCTCCAAAACATCCGTAGGTTGAATGAAATTGATGACACTCCCGCAACAACACATAGGACCAGCCTGGGAAAGCAGGAAAAGAAAGAGACACAATGCTAGTTCTTATTCCGCACCTGGCTAACATACAAGAACTACACCAAAAAATGAATACAAAATCAAGTCACTATACACTAACACTACAAATCATACTACAATTTATTAAATTTATACTTAAAATGAGAAATGGAAGTGCCCTTGTAAAATTCCTCTTTGTTTCTGCATCCCAATGCACGTGAGTTTTTATCAAATTCTCTATCTGCAATTCACACCAGTTTTAGTTGCCACAATTGTCAATATTACCAGAGAAATGCAAGATATCAAAAGGACATAAACACATCTCGAACCCACTATGCAGGAAATTTGACCCGCATGAGGAAGATGTGTTTTGAAACATTGCAATAATAATCAAAGATCAATAACTACATAAAGTGCAGAACATACACATTACAACTCAGTAACAATAGATGCAAAACTCTAAAAAAAATGATTAATCCTTCACTAAAATTAAATGGGTAACACAAAATCATAATCATCATGTGTTGATTCATCTCATAGTGACTCATCCTTAGTCGTTGTTCCGCACTTTACTTCGGAAACATTGCAATATTAACCCTAAGAGACTGCAGAATTTTGATTTTCTTTCTCTCTTTGTATGAGATAAAACAATCAATCGGGTGGGTGGATGAAATTTCAAATTTTGTCAACTGCTGAGTGAGTTATTGTCAGGAATAGCATTAACAGAACATATCAGTAGTACTAGTGATACAGAGTATTGTGATGCAGAGTATTAGTATAACTAGTAGTATAGTAGTATAAGGGGTATTGTAGTCAATTCTCAGTTACTGATAGTACCAAACCGTGGTCTATAAATAGGAGTTGTAATGCTACAATTCAGAGGATGAAATGAATATATGAAAATTGGAATGTTTTCCAGAAATCTTCTCTCTCTCCCTCTAGGGTTTCTCTCTCTCTAGAAATCTTATCTTTCTCTGCAAAGTTATCCTTGGATAACTGATTTCTTCCCTCATTTCTACCTCTGATCTCTCTTATTCTATCTCTCTACTGTCTAATCTCTCTCTATATCTCTGTAATCTCACTGATTCTACACAGAAAACACACAAAAACACTATAAAACTCAGAAAATACAAGTCAGAAACCTTGAGTTCCTGACAGTTATCAGTGCAGGATAAGGACTGAAATTTGAACACTATCACACCAGATTATATATATATATATAATTTACAATATTTACACGTTGCAGGACTTTGCGCTTGTTACTAAAATAAATTACAAAACTGCCAACATTTTTGCTTTTAATCTCAATCGTAGGATAGAAATTGATCCAAGGGTTATAGGAATGGTCTCTGTGGTCTCCAAGTAATAAGAGTCTCCATAGAGCCCAACGCTCTCTCAGTATATAATCATTATAATATTACCACTAGAAAAAAGACAGCCAATCCAGAAACAATTAAAAGAAAAAAAACGCAATTCACATTCACATCATACTGTTAAGCAAGCTTGCATCATGCTCACTGCAAAGCAATGGCTGGATATTTCAATCCACAATCAGGAGGCTTACATATAAAACATACCGCAGCCAACCATAGTCAGAGTAAACTTGGAGAGTGTAAGAAGAGAGTAGATATGAAGCTGTTCTTTCCTTGCATGATCTGCTTTTGTAAAAAATAATTATTTGCCCAAGTTCTTGTGTCTCAGAATCATATCCTCCTCAGATGAGCCCATGTAAGGAATAAGAATGATGTATCTGTAGTTTTAAGTGTATATAAGCAGTGAAAGTCTGAGCCAATCTAAAGGTTAAAAAAATGCATCTATCAGTACCTGCAGAAAAAAAGATTAGCAAACATCCTGATAAAATAAAAAGCTTGAGAAATCTAAATAAAATCATAGAAAATAACACAAATAATCCCATTTATGGTTTCAGTAGAAGCGAAAGTCCATCATCAGAGCAATACAATATCCGTAGTATGATTTTCTCAGTCATCTTAGCCAAGTCACCTTATTTACTGCAAACTCCTGAAAAATAGACTCCCTTCTTGTATCAGGCAATGCCTAAATTTCAATCATAAACCAACTATTTCTTGTTGGCTCCTTTTTCTAACCTCGTACACGTAATTAAATACTGGTTATTAGAAAAGGGAAAAGGAGAATGGTAGTTCACATGTGGCTGATCACATGACAGTTAGTATTATTAATTAGCAAATAATACTGAATACATATCACATTGAATTGCAAATTCAATGTGAGGATTGAAAGGCAACACAACACATATTATCAAATATCATTTAATCACAATTGTCTCTTCATGTAACAATTGATATATAAAACTCCATCATTGCTCTAGAATTGCCCGAAAATTAATACTCCATGGATCCTGATGATTAAATTAATACTCTACGGATCCTGTGTTCATTGTCATTCAAACTAAGCGTGAAGGTGCTAATAACAATTTAAAACTAGATTCTGATTAAATTTCTTAAACAAACTGTCCACACCAAAAAAACAGAGTCATAGACTCACTCTTGAGGCCTTTTCTGGTACTGATGCAAAGAATAAGTTTCTAATACGATCTCAGTAGAGTAGTGATCAGAATATACCATCGCTAATACGATCTTTGATTCACATTTGAACTAAACTAATGACAAGGCATCGCCTGGGATTTGGAGTTGTCGAAAACCAGAACTGAAGCCATAAATCCTAGAAATTGCGATTTCACATGCATCTCCGATACACCTACAACCGGTATGTGTATTTGTTTCTCATCAAACATATAAAATCAATTTATTAGAACTTTAAGCAAACATTTAGTGGCACTAGATACTTGGTATACCTAATATTTGTCTAAGTAGTAGTTTGGCTCATGTGGATGGGTGCCACGCCATCTCCTTTGTGAAATGAACTTGATGTTTGATAGGGCTATTTGCACTAGAGACGAGAGAAATTTTAGATTAGGTGAAGGGTTTGCAGCAAGTATACCTAGAGTAGATAATGGAGGTATAACAGGGCAATAACAGATTTGATGTGGAATAAAATGGCTCATGGGACCCTTAGTTGCAGTATTAAATATATAATAATAGATAGATAAGTTGAGACTATCTTGAGAAGAAAAAACTAGTAACAAAAAAATATAGAATGAATAGTGAGATAATAAAATATTGTCAAACTACACTGAAGTTTTGTATCAAATACAATAACTTAATTTATTTCTACACTGTTGCTTGGCCCAAGTTATAAGCTAATACAATATACCAAGACAACTGGTAGATAATTTATGCGCCTCTAGGCTCTAACCAAAGGCACGGGTGAAGTACTAAAACATACAATTTGCCAAGACCATTATCCATCAGAAGATATTGCACTTGGATATCCCCATGCAAAATCTGACTAGGAAATTCTGATTCGTCACTGTGCCTTGCTTTCCCTCGTCTCTAAAGCTACGTACCTCTGCACGAGATCACATAGACATTGTGAATAACTGTTGCTAAATATGCTACAAGGCCAACAATAGTGATTGACATAGTACTGTAGAAAACTGGGACCTCGTCAAATAACAGTTTAACTGAAGTAAATAAACTTTTGGGACAGAATATAATATTCTTCATTGATACACGCCCACATTCAACAAAAGTACAATAATCTGTTTCGTCTAATTAAGTTCAAGCATAGTATCAGTAAACAAGAAAGATATATAATACATAAACTATTTGATATTTTTATATTTTGAATTTCGGTTTTCGTCTCGTCTTTTGACGTGTCTTCCCTTTTGGGTTGTTAATGTATGTTTTGTTGCTTGTATGGGTTTTGTTCCTGGCTCATTTGAAAAGGATTTATGTGGTTTTGGGTGAGATCTATAATGCGTGCATTAGATTTGAGCTGGTGTCGGATATTGGAAGAGCTTACTTTTCACAACTAAAATGTGTTCATTTTATGAGATTTTTCACTTTCGGTATGTCTATAGCTGGTTTTCGGCATGTAGATAGCTGGGGTACTTTCGGCATGTCTATAGCTGGTTTTCGGCATGTAGATAGCTGGGGTGTTTCTGAACATTGGGCTACAGGTGGTGCGTATGTGAAGGTCATTTGCAATATTACTGGTTTCAAGACTGGTGCAGGTTGGATTGATCGAGAAGCCACTCTAATCTTTTTTTATTTTGAAGAATTTTAAAATTCATGATGTAAAACAGTCTGTAAACATAAACGGCTATTTGGTTAGCTCGTTTATTTGTTTCTTTTCAGATTGTAGTATCAGTTCAGGGACTTGTCATGACTGTAATTTGGTTGTTTGAAGTTAATACAATTGCTTTCGTCAAAAAAAAAAAGTTCAAGCATAGTATCAGTAAACAAGAAAGATATATAATACATAAACTATTTGATATTTTGAACATGATTATTTCTACATGATTCTTCCTAAACTGTATGCTATACTATAAATTGCAAGGTATCCAGCAATTAAATATACAATTATTGAATGACTGACAGATTGCAATTTAGGTACCTGTGCTATTTTGATTTTGTACTTTATTGGCCAGTTTTATGAAGTCAACATTTTCATGGACATAATATATATATATATATATATTTTAAAGTATTTAAGGGGCTACGACACAATTTTGTCAATGAAATAAATGTCTGTCAAATTATGCATGGACAATTTCGTCGCCAAATATTCCATCGAGGTAATTCCAAGCTCTTACATGGCAAATACATTTTGAAACTTATAATCCAAATCCATTAAACACTTCAATATTTATTCAAAACTCTGTTCAATTCGACCCCATGCCCATAAATCAGAATCTAAAATCAGCTTGTGCAATGGTTCTAATAATTTACACTCTTCCAAACGAATTTAATTCAAACTCATCCCGTAATTCTTTGTCTTAAAACTGAAACACATCCAATATTAATAGCCCAATAACATCATAACCTCTATCCAATTTTAAAAGTAACACAATCATGGTCAATTAAAAAACTTTAATACTAAACAATCATGACTACCCGAACTCTTTTAATCAATACGAACAGGGAAGTTACCGCGTATAGACGTAGTCAACCTCATGACAACATAATATAAGTCAATCAAAAACAACCATGGAAAATAAGATGGATATAAGTCAAGTAACTTCAAATATAAACATAGTAAACATAATGAATAAGATTAATGTATTTCACCTTGATTGTCTGAGGAGGAGCGGACGCGAGGTGCTTCTAACCAAAAAGCGTTACCTGTAGCATAATTATACTTGTATTCAGGTCGATTGTCCCCACCATCCTCCAACAAGTTTGAATTTATAGACTTAAATTCTACTAATCCACCGTCCTCTAAGGAGTAAACAAGGTACCCACCATCGAAAAAACGGTATACCTTGTTTGGTAATACTCCGTTGCATGTCGTATCATCCTTTGTATTGATTAGTGAAACGTCGATAAACCTTGTGTCGAAAAATAAAGCGTAATCCGCCAAGGTTGTAACGGGAATCCAAACCTTGGATAACCGGTCATACCTTTTTATAAATTGTTCTCCTTCAACCTTTTTGACATTCCGGTCGTAAAGTAATATCATCAACTCCCCATTCAACACAGACGATTTGATTCTCTTATTACAACAATTATAAAAAAACAAACTGGTCTAGAGGCAAAAAGTCCAAGTTGAATTCTCCGTTAAGGATATTATAGGATGCTACTAGTGCTCCAAAAAGAGAAATAAAATAGAGGATTCCACTAATAATGTGAGGAGTGAAACGGAAAAGACAAGGGAGAAGAAAATCAGGATCCCTATCGAATTGTGTAGCAGTCCATTCTTTATCACCATAGCGATATGTTAAAACATGAATTTTGTCAACTTGATGGTTGTCTACCAAACAAAAGACACAATCTTGTGAATCGGGATGGGTGGAAAACGTTGCAGCAAATTGAAATCGATTGGGATAGTCAAATTTAGGGAGGGTGATGATTCTTTTAGTCAAGGGAGAGAACAATAAGACAAATCTACCCTCCCAAGCGAACCAGTTTGATTTTGTAAGGGAAAGAATCAACCAATTGTGCTTAATACCAATCACATTTACATTATCCGGAGATTGAATACCAAAATCAGACCAAGTTATAATATGTCGTGAAGCTAGATGGTTATAATCTTTACCATGCCATGGTAAAGATTTGATTTTGAAAACGGAATTGGAATGGGAATGGGACGCAACTAACCAGTTGGTGCAAACAGCACGAAAACGGACCTGATCAGTGGGACTGAGTCTGCCAAGTATTTCCCCCAATACATCCCGCTCAAGTTCAGCCCAACACACAGAGTGTAACCAATGCAATAAATTATAGGAAACATGGTCTTTTAAATAAATTAGAGTCAACCTTATTTTATAAGGTAGTCAAGGTGACAAACGGCATCGTTTAGAGGAGGAATATCAACATTGGATCTTGTGCATTCTGTTAATCAGCCAGCCAGTAAGGAAGCAACACGTGTCACTAATGGGGGGTTAAAAGGAGTAATGCAGCACCTGATAGGGTAGACTGGAATGATGATTGTTTTCTTTTCCTGTTTTATTGTTCTTTCCTTTTAAGTATTACTCTATAGTAGCTACTATCAAACCCTTTATGCATTTTACTGAAGCTTTTCTTCCTTTTATGTTTAATTGCTTGTCTGTCCAGTAATACTTTGAGTTGAAATATTAACCTGTTGGTTACAAGTGGTATCAGAGCACTTCTTTCCTTGGCATACAATAATGGCGGAAGGAACGAGATTTCAAAGATTGGACGAAAGAGTGGGGGTTCAAGAGCTTCAGATGGGTGAGATTTCTGAAAGTATTAACAAACACACTCAAAAGTTTGTTGATTTGGAACTCAGAATGGAGCGTATAGAGATCCGAATGGAGAAAGTGGATACTTCGTTGGGTGAACTCAAAGAACTCATTCTGGGTCTTCAATCTACTCGCAGAGAGGATGAAGGTACGGCAACACAAGCAGTGGAGCTGAGATTGGTGTTCAACCCTCTCAACCTCTCAACTCCAGATCTGAAGACACCTTAGTGGTCGTAGACCAGGTATCACATTTGAACCCACCCCTTTCAAATTCTATGAATTTTAACACCGTTGCTTCTATGCCTTCTCACACTAATGCGATGATTCACACACATCCGGTTACATCTCCACCATTAGTACCACCATCCACTCAATTTT
This sequence comes from Kitagawia praeruptora, assembly GCA_037693485.1. Lineage (NCBI taxonomy): Eukaryota > Viridiplantae > Streptophyta > Magnoliopsida > Apiales > Apiaceae > Kitagawia > Kitagawia praeruptora. The sequence continues at coordinate 2,682,286 of CM075349.1, forward strand.
ATATGGCTCAACCCACCTACAGCAACCCACCAGTAACCCATCCCCAATTCCAGTCTCAAACTAACCCTTACACCACTACGTCTATTCCTTCACCTCCTTTTACGAACAATCAAATGAGTTGGCAGCCACCCATACCTCAATACCAACATCAGTTTTCCCCACCACTGTTTACTTACTCCAACAATGGCCCTCAACCTTTCGTTCCTCACCATACTCCTTTTAGTCATAATGGAGGTCATTTCCACCAGTTTAATCCAGTGGCCAAGCTGGAATTCCCTAAATTTGACGGGTCTGATCCTAAAGGGTGGATTATAAAAGCTGAGCAATATTTTGATTTTGTGCCTATTGAGGAGGGAAAGAAAGTTAAGTTGGCAGGGTTGCATTTCGAAGGCAGAGCTAGTACTTGGTACAGATTTTACCAAGTTAGTAAGTCCAATCTTAATTGGAAAATCTTCCAAGGGGATGTACTGTCTCGCTTTGAAAACCCAGACAATAGAGATGTCCAGGAGTTGTTTAATAAGCTCAAACAAACCTCGTCGGTGGCAAATTATGTGGACAGGTTTGAAGAACTACGAGCACAAGTGCTCCACAGGAATAGAAGCTTGGGAGAGGATTATTTTATCTCTAGCTTTCTCAGCGGTCTTAAAGATCATATAAAAACTTCTGTGAGGATGTTTCGTCCACAAACACTCTGCGATGCTGTGTTTTTATCTAAGCAAGAAGAGGCAAAAACTCTCAAACCTGCTGTTAGTGCCCCTGTTAGTGCCCCTTCTAAAGTGGCTACAGTATTATCTCACTCCAATTTCCCAGCTAAAGCTACTCAATCTCCCTTGTCTGCAGCGAAGCCGGTTCCCAAGGAAGTAGTAAAAGCTAAATCTGTGCTTAGTAGCAAAGAAATTCTTGAACGACGAGCAAAAGGTCTTTGCTTCCATTGTGACGATAGATACCATCCGGGACAAGAGTGCAAGGCCAGATTGTATCAACTGGAAGGGGAAATAATACCTCCTTCTTCTAGCGATATTGAAGTTTTAGGGATTGTACAAGACATGGAGTCTTTGCTACAGGAAGCAGCAGCACCATGTGAAATTTCGATCAATGCATTGGCTGGTCATAATTCTATGTCTACCATCAGATTGCAAGGGTCTGTGAAGAAGCACAAAATTCACATTCTTGTAGATAGCGGATCTACTCATAGCTTCATTAGTGCCGAGTTAGTAAAAAACCTCAAACTAACAGCACAAGTGGTAGCTCCCTTGTTGGTATCAGTAGCAGATGGAAATCAAGTGATGGTGGATTCAATATGTCACAATGTTCCTTATGAAATACAGGGGCATGGCTTCAAGAATAATCTGAGACCGTTTTCCTTGGGGGGTGCTGATGTGATTTTGGGGGTAGATTGGTTAAGGTGTCACAATCCAGTCACCTTCGATTATGAGGCCTATAAAATCTCCATTAACAAAGAAGGGCAGTTGGTGGTTTTAAAAGGACTGATGAGTACAGGAGGGTTGCAGACTATCACTGGTAGAGGTTTACAGAAATTGTTGAAATCTAAAGGGGGCATTGCTCAAGGATGTGTGTGTATGATGACTACTAGTCCCCATCTGCAACCACAACCTCAAAAGCCTGAACCAGTTCAACCATTACAAAAGCTGCTCAGTCAGTATCAGTGCATCTTTGCAGAGCCAAAAGGTCTCCCTCTAGTCAGAGCACACGACAACAAGATTCTACTATTGCAGGGCAGTCAACCCTTCAACCAACGGAGTTATAAGGTACCATATGTCCAGAAAGCAGAGATCGAGAAGCAAATAAAAGAAATGTTAGCTGCTGGAATTATTCAGAAAAGCACGAGCCCTTATGCTTCTCCTATTATCTTAGTCAAGAAAAAAGACGGAACTTGGCGGATGTGTGTCGACTATAGACAACTCAATAGTCTCATAATAAAAAATAAATATCCAATTCCGCTAATAGATGAGCTACTTGATGAGCTTAAGGGAGCTAGTTGGTTCACAAAATTGGATTTACGTGCTGGATATCACCAAATTAGGGTGGCAACCGATGATATATTCAAAACGGCTTTTTGAACTCACCAAGGGTTATACGAGTTCAAAGTGATGCCGTTTGGACTTACAAACGCACCCGCCACTTTTCAAGCTTTAATGAATGAGATTTTTGAAGAGCAACTAAGGAAGAGTGTTTTGGTCTTTTTCGACGATATATTGGTATATAGTGACACTCTTGAGCATCATTTGTCACACTTGGAGGTGGTTCTGCAACAAATGAAAAATCACTGCTTATATGCTAAAGAGAGCAAATGTTTATTTGGGCAAAGACAGGTGGAATACCTAGGACATATCATTTCTGCTCAAGGTGCAGCTACGGACCCTTCGAAGGTGCAGGCTATGGTGGATTGGCCACAACCCAAATCTGTCAAACAGCTACGAGCTTTTCTTGGTCTTACGGGCTATTATCGATGGTTCGTACAGAACTATGGTATTATTAGTAGACCACTTACTGAATTGCTTAAGAAAGGGTCATTTCAATGGAATTCTGCAGCAGCTAAAGCATTCGAAGACCTAAAAAAAGCCATGGTTTCTGCTCCCGTGCTGACATTGCCAGATTACAAACAGCCTTTTGTGATCGAAGCTGATGCCAGTGATGTGGGAATTGGGGCAGTGTTGATGCAACAGGGCAGGCCCCTAGCTTACCTTAGCAAAGGGCTATCACTTAAACACCAAAACCTTTCTACGTACGAGAAAGAATTATTGGCTGTGGTTATGGCAACTCAGAAGTGGCATACGTATTTGCAGGGTAATCACTTCATTATCAAAACGGATCACCAGAGTTTAAAGTTCCTTCTTGAGCAGAAACTATCGACCTTGATGCAGCAGAAATGGTTGGCTAAATTGATGGGCCTCGATTATGAAATTGTTTACAAAAGGGGAAAAGATAATGTCGTGGCTGACGCCTTATCTCGAGTGCCAGGAGATGCTGCAAATAAAGGTCAGTTACAACAAATTTCAATAACACTTAATGGTTGGATAACTGAAGTGATGACAAGCTATGAAGGGGATGACACGGTCCAACAAATATTAGCTGGTCTGGCTGCTAAAGACGCGAATTATGCACAGTACCAGTTCAGTAATGGTATTCTTAGAAAGGATGGACTTATTTATCTGGGAAGTGGAGGAGAAGTACGAAGAAAACTACTCTGGGAATTACATGACAGTTCACAAGGTGGGCATTCTGGCCAGGATGCCACATTTCAGAGAATGGCTCAGTATTTTTTCTGGCCACACATGAGAGCAGACATTAAAGAATATGTTAAATCATGCGATACGTGCCAAAGAATCAAGGCTGGTAACTCATTTCCGGGTGGATTGTTGCAGCCCTTGCCAGTTCCTAATCAAATCTGGGAGGACATCTCTCTCGACTTTGTTGAAGGCTTGCCCAAGTCTGGTAATGCTAATTGCATTCTAGTGGTGATTGATAGGTTCACTAAGGTGGGACATTTTGTGCCCTTATCACATCCCTATAGTGCTACGACAGTTGCTCAGCTATTCCTCGATAATATCTATAAATTACATGGGCTGCCTCGAACCATTACTTCGGACAGAGATAAAATTTTTACAAGTCAATTCTGGAAGGAATTGTTTAGTTTGGCTGGTACTAAACTACAACTGAGTACATCTTATCACCCACAAACCGATGGCCAGATGGAGCGTCTCAATAGATGTGTGGAGCAGTATTTAAGGGGAATGGTGAGCCACAGACCAAGACAGTGGGCAAAGTGGTTGTCCCTTGCAGAATGGTGGTATAATACCGCTTACAATTCAGCCATTAAAAGAAGCCCGTATGAAGCCTTGTATGGTGTACAACCGAGGCAACTTTGTATTCCAGCAGGTCATAGAACTACAGTAGAGTCTATTACTGATTTTCAGGTTCGAAGGGAGGCTATGAACCAGCTGCTTAAAGAATCTATCACCACGGCTCAAAATAAGTATAAGCAATACGCTGATGCAAAGAGGACTGAGGCTTCTTTTCAGGTGGGGGATTTGGTATTTTTAAAGCTTCAACCTCACCGTCAGTTGTCTGTAGCGGTTCGCAGGTACCTCAAGCTTTCTCATAAATACTTTGGTCCATATAAAGTGTTGGAAAGAATTGGTTCAGTAGCATATCGTTTAGAGCTACCAGTGGGATCCATGGTTCATCCCGTTTTCCACATCAGTCTATTGAAGAAAAGGATTGGTACTCAATACACAATCACTACTGAATTGCCCAAGATTGGTACTGATGGGCAGTTTCTGGTATACCCAGTTAAGATACTACAGAGAAGGATGGTCAAGAGGAATAATCAAGCTGTTATTCAATGGTTGATTCAATGGAGTCATTCGATTCCGGAGGACGCTACCTGGGAAGATGCGACCACGATCCAAGGACAGTTTCCTAAGTTCAATTCTAGCCTCAATTCTTGAGGACAAGAATTTTGTAAGGGGAATGGTGTGTAACCAATGCAATAAATTATAGGAAACATGGTCTTTTAAATAAATTAGAGTCAACCTTATTTTATAAGGTAGTCAAGGTGACAAACGGCATCGTTTAGAGGAGGAATATCAACATTGGATCTTGTGCATTCTGTTAATCAGCCAGCCAGTAAGGAAGCAACACGTGTCACTAATGGGGGGTTAAAAGGAGTAATGCAGCACCTGATAGGGTAGACTGGAATGATGATTGTTTTCTTTTCCTGTTTTATTGTTCTTTCCTTTTAAGTATTACTCTGTAGTAGCTACTATCAAACCCTTTATGCATTTTACTGAAGCTTTTCTTCCTTTTATGTTTAATTGCTTGTCTGTCCAGTAATACTTTGAGTTGAAATATTAACCTGTTGGTTACACAGAGGCTGTTGCTTTCACTTGTTCTTGTTCTTGCTCTTGCTCTTTTTCCTTTTCTTTTTCTTCTTCTTCTTCTTCAAAGTGCTGCTGCTGCTGCTTGGAGTAATAACGAGTAACCATGACAAACAAAGGAGTAACCATGACAAACAAAGGAATTGAGAGTGTCAACAAACCAAACACTTTAACGCCGTCCATCCCTCCCTCCTGCAATTTCAATTGTTCGATTACCCAAATTAGAGTACTCCGATGAGTTGGGAATCATTATAAATAGTCTAGTCTAATGCCCACTTTGACCCTAATTCCAAATTATATTCTATTATATATTATGATTATGATTATGCTTTTCAATGCTTTAATTATTATTCAAATACTAGTTTAATGCCCGTGCTTCGCACACGGGAGTTCATATTTTAAATAAATTTTATTTTAAATTTTAATAAATTATGTGTAGTTTTATAATGTAGAAATGAAAAATTATAATATTACTAAAAAGTTGCCTACTTTAATAGTTAAATATGTTAATTTCTTGAAGAACATGAGGTGTTTTGATATTTTAAATTACGATTAGTATAACAAATTATTAATACAATAACCAATTTTAGAAAGATCAAAAAATTGAACACTGTAACATTATTTTAGTAGTGTCAACTATATCATGTTTTATAAGTGTAGTAGATAAAAAGAATAAATTAAAATAATTAAATCATAATACGGAAAAAAAATGAAGTTAGTATGCTCTCATTCAATTTAAAGTTAAATTTTAAGTAAATACATTAAAGTCACAGACACGCACAACACAGAGACACGTGGATAGATTTTAAGACATCGCAGAATGGGGAGCAAGGAACTCTTCTTCTTCCTTTTTTTTCGATTACTCTCTGCCAAATCTTTGAAGAATATGCCAATTTTGTCATCTATGGAGTAATTAAAAATTAATTAATAATTATCGACGATCCAACAGTACGGATGTCAATATATTTCTAATTTAGTGATATTACCAAAATTTTAAAAATTAAAAAAAGAATTTGGATAATGAAATTAGTAGTCAACTATTGAACTGCCAAGAAAAAAGACACACATCATTAAACAAAATAATTTTTCACAAAATTAAACAAAATCATTAAAACAAAATTGTTTATTTATTCTAAATAAATTAAAATAATTTATTTAAGTAATTTGTTATCATTAAATAAAATTTAAAATAATTTAAAATTTGTGGAAGGATATAATTTTTGGCAAGGATGTTTTAATTGGATGGCCCTGGCGGGCCCATTATAATTATAATTGATAATTGTTAGAAAGGAAATAATTGTTGGAAACAAAAAATTCGTGTTTCGTCAAGGAATTTTTTTTTGGCAAGAATGTTTTAATTGGATGGCCCTTGCGGGCCCATTATAATTATTAACCAATTATTTGGCATTAATAATAACAACTACCAAGAAAAATTGACAATTGTTAAAAAGGAAATAATGTTTGGCAAGAAAATAATTTGTGTTTTGTGAAGGAAATAATTATTTGGCATTTTGGAATATTTTAATTGGATGGCCCTGGCGGGCCCATTATAATTATAACCAATCAAAATCATTTGTTAACAATTTTTGGTATTATCAAGGAAATAATTTTTGGCTGGTATTATCAAGGAAATAATTTTTGGCAAGAAAATAATTTATGGTTTGTCATGATGTGTATTTCATATAATATCGGGTCAATATATTTTAAAATATGGATCATATCATATAACTGGATGGGTAATTTAAACAGATCCCGAACCTTATCAAGGAAATAATTTTTGGCAAGAAAATAATTTGTGATTTGTCATGATGTGTATTTTATATAATATCGGGTCAATATATTTTAAAATATGGATTATAATTATAACCAATTATTTGGCATTAATAATAACAACTGCCAAGAAAAATTGACAATTGTTAGAAAGGAAATAATGTTTGGCAAGAAAATAATTTGTGTTTTATAAAGGAAATAATTATTTGGCATTTTGGAATATTTTAATTGGATGGTCCTAGCGGGCCCATTATAATTATAACCAATCAAAATCATTTGTTAACAATTTTTGGTATTATCAAGGAAATAATTTTTGGCAAGAAAATAATTTGTGGTTTGTCATGATGTGTATTTTATATAATATCGTGTCAATATATTTTAAAATATGGATCATATCATATGGATGGGTAATATAAATGGACCCCATTATAATTATAATCAATCAAAATCATTTGTTAACAATTTTTGGTATTATCAAGGAAATAATTTTTGGCAAGAAAATAAATGTGTATTTTATATAATATCGGGTCAATATATTTTAAAATATGGATCATATATCATATAAATGGATGGATAATATAAACGGATCCCGAACCTAATCATAAGCATATAATTTACTACTATACTGGGTCATGGATATCTATCAAACCTGAATATGGATCCCGAACCTCAGGAAAGGGTTATCCAGCAATTTATAATATATAGATTTTGAGAAAAAATTGTGTTTTGTTTTTGTTGTGTAGGGGAAAAGAAGATTGTGTTTTTTATTATTGAAAATATATCACAATAAATTAAATTTCATTATTCCAAATTATTCCCATCATTTTTAAAATTAAACTTCCTTCTTTAAGTCCTATTTTTTAGAAAAAAAAGTCAAAATCTTTTTTAATTTATATAAAATAAACCATTATATAAAAGGAAAGTCAAAACATTTTTTAAATTGTATAAAATAAACCATTGTATAAAAAGGTAAGTATAATCTCTAATTTATAAAATTTCCTTCTTTAAGTTCTATTTTTTTGAAAATAAAGTCAAAACCCTTTTTTAAGTTGTATAAAATAAACCATTGTATACAAGGTAAGTATAACCTCTAATTTATATTGGATCATATTTTTCTGTTTTTCTAATTTATATTGGATCAAATTTATCAGTTTTTCCAAAGCACGTGTATTTTAAATAATATTAATTAAATTTAATTAATGATGTGCATAGTTTAAAACTTATACTATAAAATTTTAAAATAAATATGTTGTTGATGAAATTCGAACCTATGAATTTTTGTAAATTAATTTAATCATATAATATATCTAATCATTAGATCTAACAGTTCTAATTTTTTACTAAAAATCTAACAACCAAATATAGTTTTAATAATAAGTGTAAGAGTGTTGGTAGTCAGTCTTCAGTACGATAAAATAAATAAGAACTGTTATATCATAAAATAAATAGATGAAAAATGATGAATCTAGCATAAAAAATATTTTATTTTTTAACATGGAAACTAAAAAGTGTATTTATATTGAAATACAAAAAGTGTATATCAATGATTTAAATCGTATAATTTGGTTTTCTACATTGAATAGGATTATCAATGTAGTCTTCTACACTGATTAGGATTAATGTAAAAATTCGTAATTATATTTTCTCTTGAGATTCTGAGTTTTTCCATTTAGATAATAATTGTTAAATCATCACTAATGTAAAGATAATTTTGTGAACTCCGCGCGGACCATAAAATCATCTAAATCTGATATATAGAACTCAAGATAGAGCCCGAATAGTAAATATGAACTTATTTTTAATATTAATAAAAAATAAATAAAATTCAATTATATCATTTTCATATTATAATTTTCTTTTTAAAATTCAATTTTAATACAAACTTTTTTAATTATATCCGCTTTAGATTGTAATTTTCTTTTTAATATGATATAATCTTGATCGTCTATTTTTAAAAATATTAGATTCGACGGTTGAGATTATTTTGGTAGTACAGTAACCAAACCAAAATTATAATAAGATTCCTCTTACGCCTCCTTTTCTAATATCTATAATTATATTAATTTTTAAAAAAATTATATCTTATTAATTTACATATCAAATTGTTGTTTAAAAATTGATATATATAAGATTTTACACGTTCAATTTAATATTTGTGCTCTATCTTGATTTCTTAACATTTGATTTGGACGATTTTACAACCCACATGAAATTAACAAAATAATCTTTAATTTAATGATGGTTTAACAATTATTTTCCAATTAAAATTACGCAAAAACAAAATAGATAAGAAATTGACGATTATTTACGTTGAAAATTCTGTTAGATTTATGAAATATACTTATATTTCGTTTGATTATTGTTGTGAGAAAATTCCGCAACAACACCCCGAGAGAATATCGCTGGAATAACCGAATTTGTCCTTGGATATCGGACGTTGAAGCAGGTTCGCACGTCCGCAGCTTCAGCTGGTAGCTTCAGCTCCAGCTCCAACTACCGAAGTGGGTGGAGATTTGTGGTGTTTTTGGGACTGAATTAGCAAGGTCACCGGACAATATGGCTATGAACTCCGGCCAAATATGCCCGGGAAAGTATCACTAAGGTTACACGTGCCTTGTGTATCGAGAAGTGAATTTCCGAACCCCCTTGCCAACTGCCTACATATCCTATTTATAGGAATCAAGTCCCGATGTAGTTCTTTAGGTCATGGACTCCTTTCTTGAGCACTAAGCCACGTTTTTTATGTATTTTATCCTTCCTCCAATGCTGATCTTGAAGTGTTTGTGTAGAAATATGCCTTATCCTTGAATCAGCTAGCTGCCTAGTAGAGTCCTACTCCAAGTATATCACCTAAAGCCCATAAATCCATAAATAACCTATATTTATCCATGTATATACATATATATTATGTATATAATGTTGTTATCACGTTTATAGTGATAGAATCCAGCTAGAAGTCCATCTCTTGAGTCCATTTCCGTGCTCCTAAATTATAGGAATAAGAGTCCTTGTCCAACTTTACTTCTGTCAGATAGAGGTGGAGCTGTAAAGCACACCTGCACCTGCGCAGCTTCCCTCAAACAGCTTCCCTCAAACAGCTTCCCTCAAACAGCTTCCCTCAAACTCACACCTGTACAGTTTCCTCCAAAACAGCACCTCCACGACTACCTCCATAATCGTACCTCCACAGCTACCTCCATAATCGTACCTCCACAGCGGAACCTCCAGAGCTAAACCTCAAATATTATACAAACCACTCCAATTGGGCCCCCAAATATCCATGGGCCTGAAATTAAACCCATTACAAATTTTGGGCACAACAACTACCCCCCGGTTCCTTGATGTCATGAAATGCGAAAGGAACCAATACAAGAAGAGGCCCAATCCTTCCTCACATTCTCAGATAGACACATAGCTTCAACACTGTACTTCCAAGCTTACATGAGCTAACTCGGCGTAAGAAACAGGAAGCACAATGCTTCCGCATAGGTACCTCAATCCGAATCCTTAAATGAAACCCTTCCGTATACCTTAGATCACGTACGACACTCCATCTCCAGTTATAAGCATCCTCAGCTTCGTAGCTGAACCTACTAGCTTCCAGCATTTTTCCTTGAAAACCATAATCCGATTCCTCGAGATGCTCCTTTTTCCTGCTAAATTGACCTTCGTGTAAGAATTCCTCATGAACCATGCCATGGAGCTTCCGTATGGAGCTCCTGCTGTTGCAAAGATACCTTAAACTTCCAAACCTGAGCTATGACAATAACTAGAAACAGTGATTAGTGGTTGGAGCTAAACAACTCACCTATATAATGCATACATCTCATACACATAGAAAACATTCATGCAAGTATGAATATGCAAATGATTTTTTATATAAATCCGTTGCTGCCTCTACAATCAAGCAGAACCTTGGCGAACACACTCTTTAAGACATAATGCCACAATTTTCAGAAATTTCCATGAACATATCACAATGGACCTCCAAAGATGTTGTTAAGTAGGTTGAGGACTTCTCCTATAATGCCCATAAATCGTGGGACTTTCCAGACCTTTACCATAAACCTTGGGATCCTCCGAACGTTGTAAGTTATTTCAAATATTTACCATAAGAGGGACCAAAGGAAAGCTATGGAGACCTCCTCAATTGCTGCTATGCCTTTCTAAGTGGTTACATTATGGGGCATATAGCGTGCCTAGGTACCTACCTGACAGCTTCAGCTAGCAACTTTGAAAACACCTTTTGAAAACCATGCATAATTTAATAAATGTATATGGAATGATGACCTTTTCTTTATAAATCCTTGCAAACTTGCTTCCTTGAAATCATATGAAATGCGTATTTTGATAATCATGAGCTAATGCAATGCTAAAGATAATGATCCATTTGAAAAGATGAGGTTCGAATGATGTTTTTAGCTTAAGGCTATGAAAAATTTCCATCCATGTACATAAAACATGCATGATAATTAATATGTAAAAACATGAGAATAGAACTTATCTGTTCCCTTATGGTTCTGATTTAGATCAGGTTCGGCCATTGAACCTACTTGGTAGAAGCTCCCCCTCAGCAAGCTCATAATGAGAACCTCTTTTCCAATCTGCCAGCTCTTCGACGAAAATCTAATGTACCCCCAAGCCGTTGGATTTCCTTTCGATATGACATGCAAAACCTTCTTCAGCTTGAATTCCAAATATATTAGCCAGCTCAGAAGCAATTGGTCAAAAACATGTAGTTGTACCTGAACCTGAACCTCAATAAACCATAAGCAGTTGTAGCTAAACCACAGTTCCAAAACTTGGCCTTTTAAAATTTATGTAGTCATAACTCATATCGAAGCTCCATATGCCTTTAAACATCATTCCATTGACGTAAGAATTTTCCAAAAAAACATATCTTCAATGACAAAAGAGCTTCCCTTCCCGACCGAGGGTTTGATGAGCTTATAATACAATGCGAATTTCAATCCCTATTCCAATCCATTTCCATTCCACTGCCATTCCATGTGCCAATCCATATCCAACTTCCAATCCAGTCCAGCTTCCATTCCATTCCAGCTTCCAATCCAATCCAGCTTCCATTCCATTCTAGCTTCCAATCCAATCCAGCTTCCATTCCAATCCAGCTTCCATTCCATATGCCAAGAGACTCCGCGAGCCTGGCTCCATCAAGGCACCTCGCGATCCTATAAGCATAGGAACTTCGCGAGCTAGACTCCATTAAGGCACCTCGTGATCCTATAAGCATAGAAACTTTGCGAGCCAGTCTCCATAAGAGGTTCCTAAATACTCCCACTATCTTAAAGACCAAGTCCATACTCCCCACGGAGGTTCGTACTTAAAAGGTTCATACTTAAGAAGATCTACCTAGCAAGTCCATACTTCCACTACCCTCCTAGTTATTTGACATATGATTAACGATAATGAAGAGCTAGATTCAACCATTCAGGCATACAATATTCACACATGTAGCATATAAACAAGGAGCACGTAAGCACATAAACATATAATCCACATAAATCATGTAAGTAAAATGACACATTTTAGTGACGGCTAAACATAACAAAACCTGAACCTAAGCATGATAGTCGTACCTAATAAACCGTTTCATCTCTCCTAAGCCTAAAGAGGTCCACCGAATCCTTAACCAAAGGTGTCTACTGGGGAGGTATCTCCAAAATTCCAATATCCAAATCCGTCCAAGCCATGCTTGAATATCCCAAGCTAGAAAATATAGGGAAGCTCCACACGAATGTGCACCTGCATATTGTAGATTAAACCAATGAACCTGCTGCCAGCAGGTGAAGCCAATGAACCTGCAATCAATAGGTGAATTCCAATGAAGCTGCAATCCGTAGCTAAAAATCAATGAAGCTGCACCTGCAGCTGAATCCAATCAACATGCCACCATCAGATGAATACAAAAGAAGCTACCTGCAACCAGCAGGTAAAATCCGAAGAAGCTGCTCCAGCAGCTGAAACCAACCAACCTGCACCAGCAGGTTAATACCAAGGAAGCTGCTCCTGCAGCTGAAACCAATCAACCTGCAACCAGCAGGTTAATACCTAGGAAGCTGCTGTAACTGCTGCAACAGCTGGTGAAAAGAATGAACCTTCAACCCGCAGATGAATATCAATGAACCTGATTAATTTACGTCAAAATCCCGTTTGCTTGAAAATTTAGCACTTTCAAGATGTCATCCTGGGCAGTATCCACTACCCCCCGGTTCCTTGTAGCCATTTTATGCAAGAGGAACCTTATATAATTCGTAGCCAGGTTCGACCATCCTTCACCATGAATCTCTAAGCTTACGTGAGCGTACTCATTGTAAAAAACAAGAGGTATCATAGAAGAAGCAACCACGACTTGTAATACCCATGAAAGACCATGTTACTCTTCTTTGTTTGACCTTCACTTGGTAGCTTCTGCCACTATCTCCTAGTATATATGTTACCAGGTATTTCAGCCTTTCCCCCATCCTATTAATAAGAAAGCTGCCAATGATAGTGCCTTGGGGGGAGCTACCTCTTGATAGATAACAGCCTCCTTGTAAGGTTCAACTTCGAAACTGAGATGAATATTTCGCTCATGTGCCACCCAGGTTGCCTTTCGATCCTTCAGATTTCATTAGGATTATTGACCTCTACCAATACTGAGATGGTGTCTTCATTTACACCTGATTTTCTTCCACTACCTTAGCGTACAAAGTTGTAGCTCCATTATTTCTCAAGCTTCCATAGCTTCTGGTGATTTTTCCCTTGAGAGGTTCTTGCTTTCATGCCTTTAACTTAAATTTCCATTTTACATCCGCCGATTGGTAGGTAGCTCCATATGTGAACCTCACACCACTTCCTTTAATAATCGAGAGGTCATTCGTACCTCCTTCTTCATCCAATAGCATCTTTTCCAGAATTTGATTGAGATTATTAATATCTACTCCTTCTGCAATTCCTTTCATAAAGTATTCCCAGATTCCAGCTTCCAATATTCGAGAAGCTTATAGCAGGGGAACCTCTTTGTGAGACACCTTCCAATTTATCGTGCCTAAGGGGCTTACAGTATGAGAACCTCCTCGAGATTCTTCATCATGATGATTACCATAATTATACTGCTTGAAGCTTTCACGAGCTGAGATGGTTCCTTTCTTGGAGCTTCCTCTTTAATCTTATTGTTGACTCCTCTATCAGCTGATCACCTTAGAGGCTTCATATGCTTCTTTTACTGTAATTTTCAGAATAAGTCACTCTCCTCTTTTAGTTTATAAGAGGTACCAATTCGCCTTTAGCTTCCCTGATGCCCTTTTTTTTTTTTTTTTTTTTGTTGGAGCTTCAGCTTCACCTAAATCATACCTTTGGCACCTTTGCTCAATGCCTTTAACCTTCCACTATTGGTGAAGCTTCCGTTATGAGCACCTCTATAACTTTCTTTCACCTACTTCTGTAGGTGCTGCCATATGACCAACCAAGAACTCCGAAAGGTTCCCTTGTACTTTTTTTTTATCCTTAGTCATAACTTCCACATGGTGCGCCTTGCCTTCATTATCCTTTATTAGAGCATCCATTTGCATAAAAACTGGAACCTTTATCGTGAGGTTCCTCCATTAAGGCTACCTGGTAACATGCTTTCTTCGTTATTCTACATTGAGCTTCCTCACGTTGCGTGGTGGAATCGCCACGGTTGACCCATTAGATCGAGATCGTGCCTTCTAGACGTTGGGACTTGTCCTCTGGAACCTCCTTATAAGAATCAAGTCCCACATTTGATGTCCTTGCATACTCCACCTCTATCAGGTAAAGGTGGAACCACAATCGTACCTGCACCTCCTCAGCTGTACCTGTACCTTCCAGCTGCACTTGAACCTCCTCAGCTGCACCTTTTCCATCTCCGAGTACAGCTACGTCCAAATATCGAGTAGATTGAATAAACAGCTTCAACTGCATCCCTGGTTCATTGGTGCCTCCTTGGTCAAGAGGTTCACATCTAGCTCCACCTTCCTTCCCATGCAGGTTCACCTCCAATCGGCGTGTTCCTGGATTGTTGGAGTAGGGGAAATGGGAGCAGCTATGTTGGAGGCATTTGCCTGAGCTTCAGCTGTCTCTTTCATGGGAACCTCCACCTCATTCTCCTTAACAGCTGGATTCACTTCATCCACCTGGATTTTGGCAGCCTCCTTTTTCTTGATATCCTCCACCGCTTTAACAACATCTTCACCAAGCTGGGACCAGTTTAGGTCAGGGAACCTGAGGTGAGTGGATTTGATATAGTCGTTGATGGCAATGTTGTAGCCAGCTTCATAGGCTTCCTTCCTTCTTTCCTTCTGAGCAGACCTTTCCTGGGCAAGCTTTGTGTTCAGAGCTTCCATCTTCAGCTCTAGCTTACGGAAACCTTCTTCCATAGGTGCAACCTCGAGATTGAGGTCTCTCCTGTCTTTGCCATTAGAACCTCTAAACTGAACCTCTCTAGATGGTCGTACCTCCATTAGCAGGTAGATATTCAGCTTCACCTATTCAGCACCCCTGATTGGGGGAAGCTCTCATCGCGGGACCTCGTTTCTGGGTATTTCCGATCGAAATTAACATCAGAAAACTTCATTTTCCGGCCATTCTTTTCAGGTCTCATCCATCAAGCCAAAAATATGCGCATCCTCTATTCTTCTCCATTTTTTTTAAGAAAGCCATGATTTCTCCTCCGTTTCTCCATCTTTTCCGGTTATTTTCCAGAGTAATGATTCTCCTGCCCATACGTGGAATTCAATCCATGAAATCCTCGCTTAGTGACCTTCTTTTCATGCCAACTTCACGATCACCTCCGTCGTTCTTCAAGGTACGATCATCGCCGGAGCTTTTAGACAGTGTTCTTCTCAAAAGATTAGAGATTGCCCTCCTTCTAGCGCCAAAAATGTTGTGAGAAAATTCCGCAACAACACCCCGAGAGAATATCGCTGGAATAACCGAATTTGTCCTTGGATATCGGACGTTGAAGCAGGTTCGCACGTCCGCAGCTTCAGCTGGTAGCTTCAGCTCCAGCTCCAACTACCGAAGTGGGTGGAGATTTGTGGTGTTTTTGGGACTGAATTAGCAAGGTCACCGGACAATATGGCTATGAACTCCGGCCAAATATGCCCGGGAAAGTATCACTAAGGTTACACGTGCCTTGTGTATCGAGAAGTGAATTTCCGAACCCCCTTGCCAACTGCCTACATATCCTATTTATAGGAATCAAGTCCCGATGTAGTTCTTTAGGTCATGGACTCCTTTCTTGAGCACTAAGCCACGTTTTTTATGTATTTTATCCTTCCTCCAATGCTGATCTTGAAGTGTTTGTGTAGAAATATGCCTTATCCTTGAATCAGCTAGCTGCCTAGTAGAGTCCTACTCCAAGTATATCACCTAAAGCCCATAAATCCATAAATAACCTATATTTATCCATGTATATACATATATATTATGTATATAATGTTGTTATCACGTTTATAGTGATAGAATCCAGCTAGAAGTCCATCTCTTGAGTCCATTTCCGTGCTCCTAAATTATAGGAATAAGAGTCCTTGTCCAACTTTACTTCTGTCAGATAGAGGTGGAGCTGTAAAGCACACCTGCACCTGCGCAGCTTCCCTCAAACAGCTTCCCTCAAACAGCTTCCCTCAAACAGCTTCCCTCAAACTCACACCTGTACAGTTTCCTCCAAAACAGCACCTCCACGACTACCTCCATAATCGTACCTCCACAGCTACCTCCATAATCGTACCTCCACAGCGGAACCTCCAGAGCTAAACCTCAAATATTATACAAACCACTCCAATTGGGCCCCCAAATATCCATGGGCCTGAAATTAAACCCATTACAAATTTTGGGCACAACAATTATCAAAATACATTTCTTATTATTTGAAGATAGTTCTACTAACAACCAAATATAGTTTTAATAATAAGTGTAAGAGTGATTTTGTCCAAAATTTTGGTAGTTGGTCGTCTGGTCTTTAGTACAATAAAATAAATAATAATCGTTAGATCATAAAATAAATAGATGAAAAACGATGGATCTAACATAAAAATATTTTATTTTTAACATGTAAACTAAAAAGTGTATTTATATTGAAATACGAAAAAGTGTATGTCAATGATTTAAATCGTATAATTTGGTTTTCTACATTGAATAGGATTTTCAATGTAGCTCTTCTACACTGAATATGATTAATGTAAAAATTCGTATTTATATTTTCTCTTGAGATTCTGTCTTGAGATTATGAGTGTTTCCATTTCGGTAATAATTGTTAAATCATCACTAAATCAAAGATAATTTTGTGAGTTTTGCGTGGACGGTAAAGCGAGATACTGATTCGCCTGCCCCCGGAATGTCTAGTACGATTTCGACGTGTTTGTAAGTCCGCGATCTCTCTTTTCCGGTTATGAATTCGTAAAAGCCCGCCTTGGTTGTCAACACTACTACTCTAATGATCAAAATTTCTGGTCAGTTATAAAACAAGTTATGGACTAAGCATTGTCTCTCGCTTCAGAGTAACTTGCATCGATCCCATCCCTTTTATCGGGAACAAAATTTTGATTGGTTCTATTAATGGTTTAACTCATGAGGAAGATCAGCAGTCATGAAATGAAGAGGCAAAATCAGCAAAATCAGTAAAATGCAGGGGCAAAATCATCAGCAAAACCAGTAAAATGCAGGGGCAAAATCAGTAAATTATACATGAAAATCAGTATTATTTAAACATTTTGGGGGGGGGACGGTCGCCCTCCGTCCCCCGTCCCTGCTGCTGGTGCACAATAGAACATGTCAAGAAGTTAAAAGTAGTAGGTGGGCTGAGACAGGAGAGTATATATACTGTAGATAATTATACGGATTGGTTGGGATGCTATTGAAGATGATTACAAGGTGGTGATGGCTTACGGATGTATATCTGAATCACAACATGGTGTTGTTTACTCGTTTAAGTCTGCGTCCTGGACACTTGTGCTTTTACCTGGAGTCAAATGTAGATCTATTACCAAAAACCCCTATACCGAGAATCCCGGTCCTGCTACAATTGTGAGGGGATGTCCGTATTGGAGTTGCTCAAAATATTTGACAGTACATAGAAAATTTCGAAAATATTTGTAACACGGCTGTATAATTTCGAAGGGTGTTCTCAAGGAGCTATCCACTTCAATGGGGTGGCGACGACGAAGAAGTAAAAAATGAGGAAAATAAAAAAGTAAGTACTCGTGCACGAATGAGCAGAGGAGGTAAAGTAAAGAAGATGATTCTAGCAGTTGTTAATTGCGGAGAAGATAGGAAATTGGTGCTCAGTGTAGGTAGGTTTAAGTGTCAGTTTTAAAACCACGACTCCTCTCATTTCTCGTTAATATCAGAAGTTCAGACCTCTGATTTAGATGCTCAATGCATCATGCATGTACTGTTAGTATCATTTATTAAACGTGTTTATAAAAAAAATGTTCAGCTTTTGTAGATAACACTATGTTCCTCACACAAATAATATTTAAAATTGTAATTCAGATGAAAAAGAATTCAAAACTATTGATTTAAACTTTATGTTTCAAGCACAGTGAGTTTTTTGTGTTCAGAATTCAGACATACACATAAATGATTAATCTATATTCCTCTAAACCTTCGAATTTTGTATTGTTTCTGAATTTCTCTAACAGCAGGTCCTTGGGGGGGGGGGGGGGGGGGGGGGGGGAATCTAAATGTCTAAATGTGACATCAAGGGATTATCTTGGTGCAGATAATTCATCAGCTCCAAGGTTGTAAGTTGAATCAGCAATGGTCGAATGAGTAAATCGTGTGTGCTATTGGATTCTTGACGGAACATCTCCTCCTGCCATTTTTCCCACCTCTCAGCCAAGCCATCACCTCCAAGCATTTTAACAACTTCCGACATTTTGCGACGTTCAGTTGGTGAATCTTGTGTGCAGCGCAAAGCTACCTGAAGTCCTGAAGTAACTCTTCCACCTGCTCAGCTACATAGTTACCCTGCAAATTTGTGTAAACTAACATCTACAGCTTCTTGTTTATTAGAAGTCCTTTCACCTGAAATTTAAGGGAGAGTTAACAGGAAGTAATAAATTCTTCATCAGTCAACTCTGGAATGTAAAATAGCTCTCATTCGCGTAGCAGAGATGTTCAAAATTAACATCGACACACAAAATTCGTCAGAGTTGTATATTAAAAAAATAATCCTATGATGTTGTACAAGAACCAAATACTGTGCATAAACTAAAATAACACAAAAAGGGTTGGTTAATGCTTCCAGTCAAGCAACATCACATCATTATCATTGGCAAGACGAGCAAGATCAAAAGCCCTTCGACCAGTAATGAGCTCAAGTAGCATGATCCCATAGCCAAAACAATCAGTCTTTCTGTTTAACAAGTGAGGTAAAAGAAAAAGGCAGTCAATGTCACATCATGTACACCTTGCTGCATGATGCTTGGTAATGATCTGAGCATCAAGGACCTTGGCAGTTGCTCTAAGAAAATGAGCTAATGGTTCACCACAAGTGTCAAGTATGTGGAAAGGTTCGACTGATGGCATGAGCACCAGAGGAGTCTGCAGAAGCAATCGCATCACAAAACACAACCCACACACTTTTCTCCTGTAAATTACACTGCATAAGTACAACTCACAAGGCAAGCAACAAGCATCTGAGAAGATATTTTTGTGCTTTACACTCAAAAACAAATCATCAAGCGAGATGTAAAGAAAAATCACAAAAAAAAAACTATTACCTTAAAAATCTAAGCTTTAAATGCAGCAAACACTCAGCATTATAAGATAATGTCTTCATATAACAAATGTTATATCATTGAGTCGACAAAATTATAATCCAGAACAAGATAACCCTTGTCAAAATAAGACCCAATTTATATCCATTTGATTGAAAGAAGTGAGATCGTTTAACAAAAAAAAAGAAGTAAGATCTCATTACAATAAATTATAAAACACAAACACAAAATCGTGCATTAATCATTATACAACGAAATTAAATTCCCCTTCAAGGTCAAGGCACATGCAAGACTCATTTTAGTGTTTAAAGTAGAACAAAAAAAAAGAATAAATTAAGAAAAAGGGACATCACTAACAGAACCATGGTATAACACGTTAGTAGGATATTAAGGATATTCCTGAACTCGTTGGTCTATCATTGCATACACTTTATAGAATACCTTGAGAACTAAACTTTTATATCCTGGAGAATCATGTTCTGATGTTGATACAAAACAAAAATGTGTTTATAATCGATCTAGTGGTATGTTTAAGAAGTACAGAGGAGCAGAGAAGGAGACGGGGCTTGGGTAGCGGGGGATTTAAGAGTTGTAGTTGGAGTGGGAATAGTAAGAAAACGTGTAAATAGTTTTTTGTTTGTGCAGAAAGTGGATAATAATATGTTATATTTAAAATATAAATATATATATATATATATATATATGGAAAGGGCTTAATATCTTTTTGGAAGGTTTGAACCTACCAACCAAACCAACCATTTATACCCCATTCCGCTTATAATAATATAGTACATATAGTAGAGTAGTATGCACTTTCAATGTCGTCTTCTGATAGGCTACTCATTTGAAATATATACGGGACATAATCATTACATATAATCTTCATTATCATTGCTCAGGGTTTGTCTTCCTCTCTAGATAAGAATAACCATATCAGCAAATGACCCGAGTGAGGAGTATCATATAATAAATTAGAGATTCTCATTCTTCATTTTAGGAGATGATAATTATTTTGTTAGTAATCACTGATGATTGGCAATGGCAGATAATCACATGCAAATTAGTCTAATTGTGCATTAATTAGATGAGTTATTTGCAATTTGCACCCTCAAACTATTGTTCAAAATCAATTATGTACCAAGATTTTGAGATAAACAATCTGCACCCCTTAACTTTCAATGTTGATTGCAATGTGCACCCCTTTAATAATTTATTATTATTATTAACCTTTATTGTTAAATTAATGAGGGGTGAAATCGGAACTTTCGTATCAACTTTCAATGACATTTATATTTAGAATTTCAAATAAGTTTAAAAAATTATACTAATAAATTCTTTTATAATAAATATTTGTATTAAATTATAATTTTCCTGCTACATTGATAACAACTTCAAATAAAAATTTGTAAAGCAAATTTTGTATTTAAATTTAATGTATAATTCAAGTTAATGTTAAATTTATTTAAAATTTAATATTAGTAAAACATAAATTTTGGAATTAATATTTTGTCATAAGAAATGTAATTCTAATTATTAGTATGATTTGGATATTAAAAATTATTATTTTATAATTTTAAAAAAAGATTTCGATTTTAAAAATAATTTTGAAAATTTGAAATTTATATTACTTATATTTTATACTGAAATATCTATTTTACCCTTCATAAAATCAAAGAAAATGGTCAAGGGGTGTACATTGCAATCAAGATTGAAAGTTAAGGGGTGCAAATTGTTTATCTCAAAATCCTGGTACAGAATTAATTTTGAACAATAGTTTGGGGGTGCAAATTGCAAATAACTCTAATTAGATTAATTTTCCAGGTTTAAGAAATTTTAAGGTCTAGTTGTACACATTTTACTTGATTAGTTGATTAACTGATTAACATGTATAAACCAAATATAATACCTTGATCGTGGCATCAATATATCCAGATATTGCTTTTTCCATCTCTCTTTTCAGGACGCATCATCAGCTTCCTTGTCTCCAAGAAAATGCGAATACAAATCAATCTCAGAGTTGTGTAACATCATATGCACCTTAGGCGCCATCGGAAGATCATAACCAGCTGATGCCATTCCAGCATCCCAATATAATCTGCCTCCTTTTTATTACTGATAGCATACAGTAGTTAATCACATCAAGTCTAACTTACCAAATAATTAATTCTTTTATAATGGTAGAGACGGAGTAATTGTTCAACTTCACAAGATCAATCAAGAAGATGAACACCAGGAAATCTATTAAATCTCCGATGTTAATATATGTTAAATCTCCGTTGTTAATATATGTTGGAGTAATTGTTCAACTTCACAAGATCAATCATGAAGATGGACACCAGGAAAGCTATTAAATCTCCGTTAATATATGTTACAAACTATAAAATATATGATCCAGCATGCAAAATGGCAGTAATATGAAAAGAAATAAATGGATTAATAAGCAATTGCATTGATATGCTAAATTAAGTTTACTGTCAAACACAAAAGTTCTATATACTTTATCTAAAATATAAATAATACTCGATATATAATCTTCATTAATAGTTAGCAAGTCTTATAACAATGATACTCAGATTTGCCAATGACATGATCTGCTAAGGATATTTTGCTTGTGGAACAGATGACTATCAAGAATTGTAATTAGTTTATAGTTAGGCACTCGGCAACAGTAGTATAATGGACTGTGGATGGTCAGACTTGTGTACAAAGAAAATTGTATACTTAATTGTAATTAGTTTATAGTTATGCACACGACAACAAGAGATGATGAAAACAACCAACCTTATAATCTCAAGTCTCAACATCAAGCAAGTTTTATCCTCGGACTGTTCAGCATTATTCCCTAATAACCCTTCAGTAAGATATTAGGATAATATCCTTCAGATCAACAACTGGCTTCTCATTATTAGAAATTCATAATGAAAATATAAAGTACATTTACCTCAGCATGCTTAGATCTGCTAACTAATTCACCTTCTCCAAAACATCCGTAGGTTGAATGAAATTTATGACACTCCCGCAACAACACATAGGACCAGCCTGGAAAGCAGGAAAAGAAAGAGACACAATGCTAGTTCTTATTCCGCACTTGGCTAACATACAAGTACTACACCAAAAAAAATGAATACAAAATCAAGTCGCTATACACCAACACTACAAATCGCACAACAATTTATTATATTTATACTTAAAATGAGAAATGGAAGTGCCCTTGTAAAATTCCTCTTTGTTTCTGCATCCCAATGCACGTGAGTTTTTATCAAATTCTCTATCTGCAATTCATACCAGTTTTAGTTGCCACAATTGTCATATTACCAGAGAAATGCAAGATATCAAAAGGACATAAACACATCTCGAACCCACTATGCAGGACATTTGACCCGCATGAGGAAGATGTGTTTCGAAACATTGCAATAATAATCAAAGATCAATAACTACATAAAGTGCAGAACATACACATTACAACTCAGTAACAATAGATGCAAAAAACTCTAAAATAAATGATTAATCCTTCACTAACATTAAATGGGTAACACAAATCATAATCATCATGTGTTGATTCATCTCATAGTGACTCATCCTAGTCGTTGTTCTGCACTTTACTTCGGAAACATTGCAATATTAACCCTAAGAGACTGCAGAATTTTGATTTTCTTACTCTCTTTGTACGAGATAAAACAATCAACTGGGTGGGTGGATGAAATTTCAAATTTTGTTAACTGCTGAGTGAGTTACCAGTGCAGGATGGTAGTTCACATGTGGCTGATCACGTCATGACAGTTAGTATTATTAATTAGCAAATAATACTGAATACATATCACATTGAATTGCAAATTCAATGTGAGGATTTGAAAGGCAACACAACACATATTATCAAATATCATTTAATCACAATTGTCTCTTCATGTAACAATTGATATATAAAACTCCATCATTGCTCTAGAATTGCCCGAAAATTAATACTCTATGGATCCTGATGATTAAATTAATACTCTACGGATCCTGTGTTCATTGTCATTCAAACTAAGCGTGAAGGTGCTAATAACAATTTAAAACTATATTCTGATTAAATTTCTTAAACAAACTGTCCACACCAAAAAAACAGAGTCATAGACTCACTCTTGAGGCCTTTTCTGGTACTGATGCAAAGAATAAGTTTCTAATACGATCTCAGTAGAGTAGTGATCAGAATATACCACACATCATCTTTGATTCAAATTTGAACTAAACTAATGACAAGGCATCGCCTGGGATTTGGAGTTGTCGAAAACCAGAACTGAAGCCATAAATCCTAGCAATTGTGATTTCACATGCATCTCCGATACACCTACAACCGGTATGTGTATTTGTTTCTCATCAAACATATAAAATCAATTTATTAGAACTTTAAGCAAACACTTAGTGGCACTAGATACTTGGTATACCTGATATTTGTCTAAGTAGTAGTTTGGCTCATGTGGATGGGTGCCACGCCATCTCCTTTGTGAAATGAACTTCATGTTTGAAAGGGCTATTTGCGCTAGAGACGAGAGAAATTTTAGATTAGGTGAAGGGTTTGCAGCAAATATACCTAGAGTAGATAATGGAGGTATAACAGGGCAATAACAGATCTGATGTGGAATAAAATGGCTCATGGGACGCTTAGTTGCAGTATTAAATATATAATAATAGATAGATAAGTTGAGACTATCTTGAGAAGAAAAAACTAGTAACAAAAAAATATAGAATGAATAGTGAGATAATAAAATATTATCAAACTACACTCAAGTTTTGTATCAAATACAATAACTTAATTTATTTCTACACTGTTGCTTGGCCCAAGTTATAAGCCAATACAATATACCAAGACAACTGGATCTTGTAGATAGTTTATGCGCCTCTAGGCTCTAATCAAAGGCACGGGTGAAGTACTAAAACATACAATTTGCCAAGACCATTATCCATCAGAAGATATTGCACTTGGATATCCCCATGCAAAATCTGACTAGGAAATTCTGATTCGTCACTGTGCCTTGCTTTCCCTCGTCTCTAAAGCTACGTACCTCTGCACGAGATCACAAAGACATTGTGAATAACTGTTGCTAAATATGCTACAAGGCTAAAAACAGTGATTGACATAGTACTG
Organism: Kitagawia praeruptora; assembly: GCA_037693485.1. Lineage (NCBI taxonomy): Eukaryota > Viridiplantae > Streptophyta > Magnoliopsida > Apiales > Apiaceae > Kitagawia > Kitagawia praeruptora. Next base: position 2,706,825 of record CM075349.1, read on the forward strand.
TAAAAAACTGGGACCTCGTCAAATAACAGTTTAACCTAAGTAAATAAACTTTAGGGACAGAATATAATATTCTTCATTGATACACGCCCACATTCAACAAAAGTAAAATAATTTGTTTCGTCTAATTAAGTTCAAGCATAGTATCAGTAAACAAGAAAGATATTTAATACATAAACTATTTGATGTTTTGAACCTGATTATTTCTACATGATTCTTCCTAAATTGTATGCTATACTATAAATTGCAAGGTATCCAGCAATTAAATATACAATTATTGAATGACTGACAAATTGCAATTTAGGTACCTGTGCTATTTTGATTTTGTACTTTATTGGCCAGTTTTATGAAGTCAACATTTTCATGGACATAATATATATATTTTAAAGTATTTAAGGGGCTACGACACAATTTTGTCAATGAAATAAATGTCTGTCAAATTATGCATGGACAATTTCATCGCCAAATATTCCATCGAGGTAATTCCAAGCTCTTACATGGCAAATACATTTTGAAACTTATAATCCAAATCCATTGAACACTTCAATATTTATTCAAAACTCTGTTCAATTCGACCCCATGCCCACAAATCAGAATCTAAAACCAGCTTGTGCAATGGTTCTAATAATTTACACTCTTCCAAACGAATTTAATTCAAACTCATCCCGTAATTCTTTGTCTTAAAACTGAAACACATCCAATATTAATAGCCCAATAACATCATAACCTCTATCCAATTTTAAAAGTAACACAATCATGGTCAATTAAAAAACTTTAATACTAACACAATCATGACTACCCGAACTCTTTTAATCAATACGAACAGGGAAGTTACCACTACGCTGATATAGACGTAGTCAACACTCAACATCATGACAACATAATATAAGTCAATCAAAAACAACCATGGAAAATAAGATGATATAAGTCAAGTAACTTCAAATATAAACATAGTAAATATCAAGAATAAGATTAATGATATTTTACCTTGATTGTCTGAGGAGGAGCGGACGCGAGGTACTTCTAACCAAAAAGAATAATTCGGAAAAGCATAATTATACTTGTATTCAGGTAGATTGTCCCCACCATCCTCCAACAAGTTTGAATTTATAGACTTAAATTCTACTAATCGACCGTCCTCTAAGGAGTAAACAAGGCACCCACCATTGAAAAAACGGTATACCTTGTTTGGTAATACTCCGTTGCATGTCGTATCATCCTTTGTATTGATTAGTGAAACGTTGATAAACCTTGAGTCGAAAAATAAAGCGTAATCCGCCAAGGTTGTTACGGGAATCCAAACCTTGGATAACCGATCATACCTTCTTATAAATTGTTGTCCTCGAATAGCAGCATCATCCTTTTTGACATTCCGGTTGTAACATACTATCATCAACTCCCCATTCAACACAAACGATTTGATTATCCTATAAGAAGAATTCTGAACAGCAAACTCGTCTAGAAGCAAACGGTCAAAGTTGAATTCTCCGTTAAGGATATTATAGGATGCTACTAGTCCAAAACAAGAAATAAAATAGAGGATTCCACTAATAATGTGAGGAGTGAAACTGAAAACACAAGGGAGACAATCAGGATCCCTATCGAATTGTGTAGCAGTCCATTCTTTATCACCATAGTGATATGTTAAAACATGAATTTTGTCAACTTGATGGTTGTCTACCAAACAAAAGACACAATCTTGTGAATCGGGATGGGTGGAAAATGTTGAAACAAATATAAATTGCTCGGGATAGTCAAATTTAGGGAGGGTAATGATTCTTTTAGTCAAGGGAGAGAACAATAACACAAATCTACCATTCCAAACGAGACTTTTTAGGGAAAGAATCAACCAATTGTGCTTAATACCAATCACATGTACATAATCCGGAGATTGAATACCAAAATCAGACCAAGTTATAATCTGTCGTGAAGCTAGATGGTTGGGAGATGATAATGGGTCATAAATTTCGAATTCAGAGGAACATATAAAATTACAACCATGCCATGGTAAAGATTTGGTTTTAATAATGGAATGGGAATGGGACGCAACTAACCAGTTGGTGCAAACAGCACGAAAACGGGCCTGATCAGTGAGACTGAGTCTGCCAAGTATTTCTCCCAATAGATCCCGCTCAAGTTCAGCCCAACACACAGAGGCTGCTGCTTTCACTTGTTCTTGTTCTTGCTCTTGCTCTTGCTCTTGCTCTTTTTCTTTTTCTTCTTCTTCTTTTTCTTCAAAGTGCTGCTGCTGCTGCTTGGAGTAATAACAACGAGTAACCATGAGAAACAAAGGAGTAACCACGGCAAACAAAGGAATTGAGAGTGTCAACAAACCAAACACTTTAACGCCGTCCATCCCTCCCTCCTGCAATTTCAATTTTTCGATTACCCAAATTAGAGTACTCCGATGAGTTGGGAATCATTATAAATAGTCTAGTCTAATGCCCACTTTGACCCTAATTCCAAATTATATTCTATTATATATTATGATTATGATTATGCTTTTCAATGCTTTAATTATTATTCAAATACTAGTTTAATGCCTTTTATTATCTATTATATATATTATGATTATGATTTTGCTTATCCATGCATTAATTATTACTATAATCCCCTTGCACCGATTTTTTGTATTATGTTATAAATTTTATTTAATATTATAATTATGTTTTTATATACTCCCTCCGGTCCATTATATAAGGCATTTGACTTTTTTTGCACGTAATTTTAGGTGCTTTGAATACATAGTTAAAATTATTATTTTTTAAAATTTCTTTTTCTAAATAAAAATTAAAATATTATATTTTTATTCAAAAAAAGAAAAATTAAAAATAATTATTTTAACTATGTAGTCAAATCACCTAAAGTTACGTACAAAAAAAGTCAAATGCCTTATATAATGGACCGGAGGGAGTAATAACTATTTTTAAAAAGTCTTTTAATTTTAATTTCTTATAATTTAATAAACTCATGTTTACGGATTAAAATAATGTTTCCTTATTATAAATAATGTATACGATTTTTAATATATTTTATTAATAATTGAAAATATGGTGTGATATTTTCGGGTATATATTAATGATTAAATTAAAAGGTAACATGTTTTAATTAGAAAGGAAATATTAATGATTGAAAGATATAATACAATTGATTTTTTTAAGGTGTTTATAAAAGATAATATCTTCAACAAAAAGTAAATGTGAAAAAGGCAATCGACTAATTACCATTAATTATATTATGTTATTACGAATGATCTTTTTAGGTGTTTATAAAAGGTAATATCTTCAACTAAAAGTAAATGTGAAAAAGATAATCGACTAATTACCATTAATTATATTATGTTATTATTTATTTTAGGTGTTATATTTTTCTTCAAAATTATGATGTGTTATTTTCGGGAATATATTAATGATTGTAAGATTTGTTTTGAATTAAAATGGTAACATGTTTTAATTCGAAAGGAAATATTAATGATCGAAAGAAATGATACGATTGATGTTTTTAGGTGTTTATAAAAGGTAATATCTTCAACTAAAAGTAAATGTGAAAAAGGCAGTCGACTAATTACCAGTAATTATATTATGTTATTATTAATAATTACCATTAATTATATTATGTTACTATTTATTTTAGGTGTTATACTTTTCTTGATAATTATGGTTTGATATTTTCGGGTATATAATAATGATAAAATTTGTTTTAAATTAAAATGGTAACGTGTTTTAATTCGAAAGGAAATATTAATGATTGATTGGTGTTTTTAGGTATTTATAATCGTCGATAATTAGGGTATCCATATTTAGGTTTGGACAAAATTTTGTATTGATTTTGATCCACGGGATAATCCATTTTTAGGTTTTGTATCCATATTACGTTCAGGAAAGATCCAAATTCAGTATTTGACCCATTGTTAATTAAAGAAAGTTTGTATACAAATTTAATTACTATCAATATATTCTCTTAATATTTATGGTAAGATTATTAATGAAAATTTGACTAAATCTTTTAATTTTGGTCAGCTTATTAATATATATATCACATAACAGACATGGAAAAATTAAATAATTTTATCTTTGATTGCATTTGTTATAATATAGAAAAGTAATATTTTATTAATATTATTTCTTTCAATATTAATTTATTTGATCTTAAATATAAAGTTTTTTATTTAATTTTTATTATTATATATCACAATTATTATAAAATTTAAATTTAAACTACCGTGTACGTAACACGGGCACATAATAGATATAGAAAATCTAAATAATTTTATCTTGAGAATTTACAAAAATACTACGTTTTTGCTTCCCATTCTGTGATGTCTTAAAATCTATCCACGTGTCTCTGTGTTGTGCGTGTATGTGACTTTAATGTATTTACTTAAAATTTAACTTTAAATTGAATGAGAGCATACTAACTTCATTTTTTTCCCGTATTATGATTTAATTGCTTTAATTTATTCTTTTTATGTACTACAGTTATAAAACATGATATAGTTGACACTACTAAAATAATGTTAGTTCAATTTTTTGATCTTTCGAAAATTGATTATTGTATTAATAATTTGTTATACTAATTGTAATTTAAAATATCAAAACACCTCATGTTCTTCAAAAAATTAACATATGTAACTATTAAAGTAGACAACTTTTTAGTACTACTATCATTTTTCATTTCTACATTATAAAACTACACATAATTTATTAAAATTTAAAATAAAATTTATTTAAAATATGAACTCCCGTGTGCGAAGCACGGGCATTAAACTAGTAACACCTAAAAAGATCAATTGTATCATATCTTTCGATCATTAATATTTCCTTTCTAATTAAAACATGTTACCTTTTTAATTTACAACAAATCTTACAATCATTAATATATACCGAAAATATCACACCATAATTTTCATTTTTAATAAAATTTATTAAAAATCATATACGTTGTTTATAATAAGGAAACAATAGTATAATCTGTAAACATGAGTATATTCAATTATATCAAATTAAAATTATAAAATTATAAAAAGTAACGATTACATAAAAAATATAATTAAAATATATATTAAATAAAATTTATAACATAATACAAGATACTCGTGCATTGCAATACTAATAATTAACCTATTACCATTTCAGCTAAGACGTATAATCTTTCTATTTTTTCTAATTAAATTCTATTTTTTCTAGAAATATCACGGTCAACATTAATTTCTCATTTTCTAAAAAACACTAGAAGCAATTTTAATTAGAAAAATAATATAATTAAATTATAATTAATATAAACTAATCAATTACATTTTCCACCTAAAGCATGTCACCTTTTTAATTTTCACGTTACCTTTTATATTTCTCTAATTAAAATCTCTCATTTTTCAATTACATTAAGGGCAGTTCTATTTAATTAAATAAAATAATAATATGATAATATTAAGAATTAAACGATTAACTTTTTCAGCAAAAACTTACCATTTTATCTATATTTTCTAATTAAAATCCATTTTTTTCTAGAAATATCACGAACGACATTAATTTCTCTTTTTCTAAAAATATTACGAGCAATTTTTTTAGTAAAATAACATAATTAACTTATAATTACTATAAAATAATCAATTATCTTTTTCACCTAAAACATGTTAACTCTTTAATTTTCTCTAACCAAATCCTCTATTTTTCCAATTATATCATGAGCATTCTATTTAATAAAATAAAAAATAATTTTATAATTACTAATAATTAACCGATTACATTTTTCAACTAAAATCCATCATCTTTTCTAAATTTATAATTAAAATTCCTCATTTTCTAGAAATATCACGAATAACATTTATATAATTATCATCAATTAATCTCATTTAAAAATTTAAGGCTCCAAAAATCATGTTTTAAAAAAATTAATTCAAATTAATGAGAAAATTTCATATAATTTTAAAAAAAATCCGTGCATCGCACAGGTTTTAAGATAGTATTCTTAATAATTAAAATATTTTTATAATTTTATCTATACAATACTCTAGAAATAATATAAAGTGTAACATTTAATTTACTCAAAAATAAAAATAAAAGAGGATGAAAAAAAAGATAATATGTGATTTATTTATTTTATTGGATTTAACGGTCTTCTGGGTCAGCTAATCAGAACTACATAACAGCCCATTGGGCTTTCCAGTCAGAAAGGCCCACTATTCCTCGCATCATATATACTCCCACTTCCTCAAAACGCTAAACCCTAGTTTCGCAGCCACTCGAGACTCAACGCGCAACAATGGTGAAATCTCTCTCCCTCTCTCGCTCTCTCTCTCTCTCTCTCGCTCTCTCTCTCTCTCTCTCTCTCTCAACTCTAAATCCTCATTTTTACATATTAATCTAGTAATTGATCCGAAATATATGTCAAAATTAATCATTTTGAATTTTATGTGATTTTTAGTTGCTAGCATCTCAACATTTGTGATTGGTGTGTCATTTAATTGTAAAATTTGTTCATTATTTTATCATATACGTGTGTATTTTGTATACGATCTGTTTTATACGTTGTTTAGAATGCAAATGAATTGATTGTGGTGACTTATAAGCTTTTTCGTAATTTGTTTGTGTATCCCGTTATGTTTCATTTCTAGCGATTGCGTCTAATTTGAATTCATAGTTTTCGTTGATGTGTATGAAGTTTTTCGTAATTTGTTTATGTATGTGGTTGTTTATGTATGTTGCATTTATCGAGATTGTCTATAGGTTAAATTCAATGTTTTCGTTAATGTATAGTGTTTTTAGCTGGATTTGAAGTATGCTTATGTTAATATTGGTTATTCAGGTGTTTGTGAAAGCTAACAAACCCAGGGCTTACTTCAAGAGGTTTCAGGTTAAGTTTAAGAGAAGGCGAGGTAAATATCGGGATGTGTTTATATTTACTGTCTTGCTTTTTAGTTTTGATTCCAATTGGTTTTGGTATAAATGTTCTTACTGACGGATTGTATTTGTGTAGAGGGAAAAACTGATTACCGTGCCAGGATTCGCTTGATCAATCAGGACAAGAACAAGTACAACACCCCTAAGTACCGCTTCGTTGTCCGATTTACAAACAAGGATATCACTGCACAAATTATCTCTGCTACTATAGCTGGGGATATGGTGCTTGCAGCTGCTTATTCACATGAGCTTCCTCGATATGGGCTTGAAGTAGGACTCACAAATTATGCTGCAGGTATAGAAGCAAGTTCATTTTGGTTTATTATTTATTGCGTTAATGTTATCTTTTGCAAACTGAAGAAAACAAATTAGCCAACTTCTTTAAGGAAGAGAAAAAATATCCTAAGTAATGGGGTACAGTAAAGGTAGAGAGATTCACATGTAGTGACTAGTCACAGTAGAACTAGTACAGCTCAAGAGCTTGTTATATAACATTAATGGGTTGCTGATAAGATCTATATTATACATGCTGTAAACTAAGACATTAATATTCCATTAAACAATCTATCAGCTTACTGCACGGGACTTCTCTTAGCCCGTCGTGTGTTGAAGAAGCTTGAAATGGATGAGGAGTATGAAGGCAATGTTGAGGTAACACACTTACACAGTTACTCTTCATTAATAGTATCTGAAGAATATCCACTGCTGGTAATTTGTAAATTACAAAATCTGTATTCTCATATAAATCTACCTTTCAGGCAACTGGGGAGGATTATTCAGTTGAACCTGCAGAAAGCCGAAGACCCTTCCGAGCTCTACTTGATGTTGGCCTTTTGAGGACTACTACAGGAAATCGTGTGTTTGGTGCTCTCAAGGTATGTAGTTGCATAATAATGAAACATTAACTGTTTTTCATCACATGCTCTGTCTTCACAGTAACATTACATCACTTGATACAGTATGTTTGTGTCTATTTACCATTCTTATCTGTATTAGAATTTTGGTTCTATTTGAAATTTTCAGAAAAACTGCTTAAATACACAATCTTTTCTGTTGCTCTCACATTTTATGATGTCTACTAAATTGATTTAAATGGTATCAATCATGGATATACGTTTTTGATTTCACCCCATATTTTTGTGGTGAAATATTATTGTCTTGACTGAAGGAGTCCTATTAACTATATGCTTGAATGTACAAAATGCCAGCATGTATTATTGTGTGTAACCTAGTTCTCAATTGGAAAGTGTACGCTGGTGGATAAGTAATATGGTTTTGGTTTAGCATGTTAATTGCTTGTGTTTGTGCATATATACGAGAACTTATTCAGAGTTGTTAATTGTAGGGTGCTTTGGATGGTGGCCTTGACATTCCTCACAGTGAAAAACGGTTCGCTGGGTTCTCAAAGGATTCTAAACAGCTTGATGCTGAGGTTCACCACAAGTATATCTATGGTGGCCATGTTGCTGCCTACATGAGGGTGAGGGTCATGCATACTTGTCCATTCTAATCCTACTAGCACCATTAAGACTATTTATCTAATCGTTGGTGAAAATATCCTGTTTATTTCTCTTGCAGACACTAATTGAAGATGAGCCGGAGAAATATCAAACTCACTTCTCCTTGTATGCTAAGAAAGGAATTGATGCAGATAATATTGAGGAGCTTTACAAGAAAGTTCATGCAGCTATCCGTGCAGATCCAACAGTTAAGAAGTCGGACAAACCGCAACCCAAGGAGCACAAGAGGTATGCAAGCTGACAATCAGTTCAGAGCATTATTAATAGTTACTTTTTAGTATTACTATTATCTTTCTTGTTGCTAATAATTATAATCTTTTAACAAAAGTTTAAAATTTCCATAGACAGGTTCCTTGAAAAATCCTAGTTTCAATCAGCTATAAAATTAATTAAAAAAAAAATCCTAGTTTCTTCTTGTGATTTTAGCTCGTGTATTTCTGAAATGCATAGTTATTAGATAGTGATGCATTTTTCAGGACTCTGATATGTTTTTCTTTGAATTAGTATCTGCCATGTTCATGATTACCGAATGTACCAAGTTGGTCCATTTGTTGTGGTTGTATGATGATGAGTGTTTTCCTGTTATTTAGCCAAAAAAAATTATGTTGTTTTCTGTTACCTTTCTTGCCCTTTTAATAATTAATAGTAATGCACGGGGCATACACAGTTGCAGTTGTGTAGTGGGCTTTGCTACATCTGACTTAATATTTGTTGGTAATTGTGTGAATGTATGGTGCAGGTACAACTTGAAGAAACTCACTTATGATGAGAGGAAGAACAAGTTGATTGAGCGTTTGAATGCCCTTAACAATGCTGCCGGAGCTGACGACGATGAGGAAGAGGATGATTAGATATATCATTGCATGTTTAAGTGATATCTTTTCCAGCTACTCCTGTAGTTCAGTACAATTTGGTTTTGTTGAGTTCCCTGAATTTTGCACATTTAGTAATTTTGATGTTACAAGGATTATGGACCTTGATGGGTACTATGAAATTCATCTTTTATTCCAAACAATCAAAAAGTAATATGCTTCTTCAGTAATTTTTTTTTCTTTTTCTTTGTGGGTTATGTTTTTCCATACACTTTTATTTGTCATTTTTTAGCATCTTTGACATTAATCAAGAAGCCTTTTTGGGTAAATGGGGAATCAGTTCATCTATTATATAGGTCTATATGTAAGGCCGAGTAAGACCGTAAGAACCGGGTACTAGACCAAAGCCACATTATAACCCTCCTTTACCAAAAACTTTTTGCCATACAATGAGACATCGCAGTGCTGACAATGGCCCAAAACTTAAATTTTAACTACTATCTGGGTCTGGGAAATGATCAATTAATACTTGCTACCACGATGAAGATTTAACTGCGTTAGTGCAGAACTCTTGTTATTGAAGGAAGAGGGGTATCCCTTGATTTAACTTGCTCTGACTAATTGGCGCTTGTTTGTTGTGGTTATAACCGGTGTGGTTTCTCTTCTTCCTTATCTTACCCGAGAGATGCCATTCCATTTTCAACAGAAATCGCCTTAGAGATTAAAAGCCGATGCCTCTGGAAACTGAAATCCTGGTATGCGAATGACTATCGAGTTTTTTTTTTTTTTTTTTTTTTTTGTGGATTGGTAAATTGTACTTCCATTTGGTAGATATTCAAATTGAAACAAAAATAGATTAGAATCCATGATTTGGATATATATGCCGCCTAGTATTATCATTTGTTCGACATATATGACTATATACAACAACAACAAGACTTACTCAGTTATAATACCACTCAAAGTGGCGTCTGAGGAGGGTAGATGTACGCAGACCATGTCCCTATACAATAGGGAGGCTGCTGTTTCCGAAGGATCCCCGGCCAAATACAGAATTACAAATACAGAAAGGAAACCTAATACAAACTAGGAAACTCACGCACACGTAGGAGTCGAACCCCTGACCTCCTGACCTCCTTCAAAGGAGGCCAGTGGTTCAACCACTGCACCAACATGTTGTTGGCTCGACATATATGACTATATGTACAATGCTAATGATTCATGGAATAGAGAGAATAAAATGCGTTACTGTTAGCTATAAAAACTCTGGATAAAGGGTCACGTGGACTGTACATACTCTGCTATTTCCTGAACAGAAATATTACTACTATTTGGGAGTCCAAATAATAAGGCTAAAAAAAAGGGAAAATTAATTGCTTAGTCCCTAAACTTTGGGCCGTTTTTGGTCTAGGTCCCTAAACTAAAAAAATCAATCTTTCGATCCCTTAACTTTCAATTTTTCTGATTAAGGTCCCTCCGTCCAAATAAGGCTAACGCCGTTAGTGGATAAAATTCGAAAAAAAAAATTAAAAATTCAGAAATATTTAATAAAATTCAGAAAAATTTGAAAAAAAAATAAAAATTCGAATTTTTTTTAATAAAATTCAGAAAAATTCGAAAAAAAATTTAAAAATTCACTTTTGATTCAAAAAATGTGATATCTTAACATATTTGTTCGCATGTATCGATTTATACGCATATAAATTGAATGGGTATGTTCATTTTTAAATTTAATTAAATTTTAATCATTCGAAAATATTCATTTTTTTTACAAAATTTTTCTGAAAATTTCATATAATTTTAATTTTATAATTTTTCAAAATTCTTTACTTTAATTCATATAATTTTTCTGAAATTTTATGAAATATTTCTGAATTTTAAAAAAAAAATTCGAATTTTTCTGAATTTTATGAAATATTTCTGATTTTTTAATTTTTTTTCGAATTTTATCCACTAACGGCGTTAGCCTTATTTGGACGGAGGGACCTTAATCAGAAAAATTGAAAGTTAAGGGATCGAAAGATTGACTTTTTTAGTTTAGGGACCTAGGCCAAAAACGGTCCAAAGTTTAGGGACGAAAGAATTAATTTTCCCTAAAAAAAATGATCAGATTTTACCAGCAAGTCGTGAGACAAGAACCTACAAGATAGTTTCAGGGATTAATTTCAGCACATAAAAGTCATGCTTGAATTTTTGCATTGTAGGTTACATTTGGCTTTTATTTCCTGCTTTGTTTTGAATCAGATAGAGAACTGCGATAGTTAAAAACATGCATCAATAATGTTGATACAAATTACCTCGGACCCGTCTTTGTGTATCTGTTATGTTTCATTTTTCGAGAATACGTGGAATCTAAATTCAGAGTTTTCGTTAATATATAGTGTTTTTTAGCTGGCTTTCTTTGAATTTTTTTGTAATTTGTTATGTATCTGGTTATGTAGCATTTTTTGAGATTGTGTGTCATTTAAATTTAGAGTTTTCTTTAATGATAGTGTTTTTAGCTGGATTTGAAGTATGCTTATGTTAATATTGGTTTTTAGTGAAATTTTAGTCCTATGTTTAATTTTTTTCCGTAAGTTGTAATTATATGTTTTCGTTATCAAAGTTTTCATTTATTCATATCATTTCAATTGTAGACATGTTTGCAAATTAGAAACCAAAAAATTGTTTTGCCTCTGCAATCTCGAAATGTTTGCATAACTTGTTTCAGTGGTTTACCCTTAATTTAGCTTTTAGCTAGACAAACAAGGATATCACTGCACAAATCATCTCTGCTAGACTGCTACCATTGCTGGGGATATGGTGCTTGCAGCTGCTTATTCACATGATGGCCTTTTGAGGACTACTGCAGGAAATCGTGTCTTTGGTGCTCTTAAGGTATGTAATGGTATATAATGAAACATGAACTTTAATTGTTTTTCATCACTAGCTCCGTATTTTTTTCGCAGTATACGAGAACTAAGTCAGTTGTTAATTGTAGGGTGCTTTGGATGGTGGCCTTGACATTCCTCTCAGTGAAAAAAGGTTCGCTGGCTTCTCAAAGGATTCTAAACGGCTAGATGCTGAGGTTCACCACAAGTATATCTATGGTGGCCATGTTGGTGCCTACATGAGGGTGAGGGTCATGCATCCTTGTCCATTCTAATCTTACTTGCACCGTTAAGACCATTTATCTAATTGTTGGTGAATATATCCTTTTTATTTCCCTGACAGACACTGACTGAAGATGAGCTGGAGAAATATCAAACTCACTCATCCTTGTATGCTAAGAAAGGAATTGATGCAAAATTATATAATTTCCCTTTTCTCTGTGTTGTGGTTTCTGCTGTTATTACAGACTCTTGATCTAGGTTTGAAGTAGGGGACACACATAACAAAACCTACTTCGGTTTATGGCGAGATCATGCCGACTGATCACAGATCCACGTTGGTTCCCTATCGAATTGTGGAGACTTTAAGGCAGCACGATCAAGTGCAGCAACTAGAATTTGGGTTGGGTTAAATGGGAATGTGAGGGATGCGGTATCAATTGGATGTGGCGAAAGAAAGTAACCTTTCAATTTGTAGAAATAAGTGTATTTAACTATAAAAGCACATCAGAATGCATGTCTAGAAGTATAGCCAATACTTCTTCACTGGCAAATATTGCTATCAAATAAAAAATAGAGTAATGCCAAATCAACTTCGTTCCAGACCGATTACTGGTTCTGTATGCCAAATCCGGGTCTTAAAATTACAAATCAGCTCTGAGATCAATACAAATCATGGGTCTTAAAAATTACAAATCATGTGATTTGGGATATCTTGGTTTATCATGGGTCTTTAAAATTACAAATGATTGTAGTTGTCTTAAATAATATAATTAATGGTAATTAATTTCTCGCGATAATTTGTTAGGATCTATGAATTCTATTATTTGAGAGTTGAATGAATGAAGAGAGTAATTCCCTTCTTTATTTTTATCTCTGCAGTTTTGGAAAAAGATGTCGTTTACTCCAAGGAAGGCCGGCAATGAAAGATACAATGAAAGATACTATGTTGGTATGATGATTCGTTAATGAAATTGCACCACTCTTGTTTAATAAGATCACCAAATATAGCAGGAAATTTTTCATAAAAAGCATCTACCTTCCGTCCATAGAACACGAAAAGAGTATCAACAGGATCAACGGTTGAACCCGTTGATTCTCTTTTCGTGTTTTATGGACGGAAGGTGGCTACTTTTTATGAAAAATTTCCTGCTATAACTGGTGATCTTATTAAACAAAAGTGGTGGAATTTCATTAGCGAATCATCATACCAACATAGTATCTTTCATTGTATCTTTCATTGCCGGCCTTCCTTGGAGTAAACGACATCTTTTTCCAAAACTGCAGAGATAAAAATAAAAAAGGGAATTACTCTCTTCATTCATTCAACTCTCAAATAATAGAATTCATAGATCCTAACAAATTATCGCGAGAAATAAATTTAGATGTGCGCATACCTTGAGATGGTCCATAGCTGCCAAATTAAAACCAAGAGTATCTTTGCATTCCTGAGTCCCTGACACAAACATATTGTGAGCAAAGCACCTCAAAGTTCCAAGTTTTTAGGTCGCTCAACAGTCGACAAAATATACATATTACATAATACATATGCCATTGGCAACTGTGACAATGATCAATTGAAATCCAATTAAAGTTTCTCAACAGGAATTCTATTCATGAATATACTAACTTGAAAAAGAAAGGTTTAGGACACCTTTCACAGGCAAAGAACTAAAGAAGTAAACAATAATATCATGTTATATGTTAAAGGATACAACAAATAATATATGGAAGTATCATTTATGTAAGTGTTGCATGCAAGAATTATCTCTATGGTGAATTGGTACGCATATTATTCTTACTTACCACTGGCCTTTTCTTAAATACGAGGAGCTTGATTCTCAAATGCATAAAAGCACAGAAATAAACAAGTTTAGAGTCTAAACATTTTGGAGCCCGAATCAAAGATATCTTTTTTTCATCTGTGCACTTTGCACAGTTCAGCTTAAACCAATAACTGTTAAGCTATCATTCCTTTATTCTATGAAGCTAGTTGAATGGCCATCACTTGTGTGACATTTCATACTTTTGCATCTCAACTAGCAGCAATAAAATACGATATTTTTGTGATGCCCTGAATAGCATACATACAAATATACAAAAAAAAAGATGTGGTTCATCTACTTTCTCATAAAAGTTATGGGCACACCGGACAACGGGATTTAATATAGCACAAGAAACTACAAGACAACACGAGATTGGAGTTTACCAAATAAATTTCACAATTCTACTAATTTCAGAATATCTTGGTAGAATGTTGGTATGCAAACAAAACATTACGGAGATACCTTAACTCTTGAATGAAGAATATCTTTAAGAACAGTCAAGACCGGTCTGGCAGAAGCAGTTGCAATCAACTGATTCTGGTGCAACTGCAATAGCACCGTAGCTACCCTGCGGACAAGCTCGATCTGCAAATATAAAGTAAACAATGATATAGAAAAAGTTAGCGACCCTGTATGAATTCCTACAATGCATAAATAGCGAATAACACAGTCTCGAACCTTATCAGGTTTTAAGGACCAATCCTTCAAAAACGACAAGAGCTTAAAAGCATCGGAGAATGGCAGTGCCTAAAATGAACAGTTGTTTAAATTTATGAAAGAATAAATGACATTAAAAATCATGGCAAGGAAAGACTAAAGATAAGCAGCTTTGACATAATATTCACTGAACACCGAAGGATGCTCATGTACCAGTAACGTCTGCTCCAAATCATTAGTGTGAACATTCGAAAGAGCACGGAGAATAAAATCAGATGGAGAGTGACCGAGCATAAGAATATTTGGTCGGAATTCAGCAGCCTTTCCCTGTCTTGTCTCTTCCTGAATTAATATGATAAAAATGAATCAAAAAACTTGATAGATAACTATAAAGATATCAACATGTCCACTATAGGCTACGTGAGAATTAATAGGAAATGCAATGTGAAGCTACAGAACCATATTCGACTTAATTTTACGTTCATACACCTCAGGTACCAACCTATAATGAGTCTTTGCAATATTATATCACTTATTTGTTTCTAGAGTGTTCTCGTTGGATAAAGGTAAGGTAAAAACTGAGGATATAGTTTAAAAAATATGAAAAATGAAATTCAGTTTTAATATATTATCTTTGTGAAATAAAAATTTTGAGTATACATCAGTAGACCTTAAAGTAGGCGAAAAAACTTAAATATACAAAATCAGTTTGTAGTGCTATGCTAAAATGCTTGAAGTAGTAGACTGTAGATATCTCAGACCTATAAACTGAGACATTACCTCATGCTCAGAAATATGCTTCAGTTCTGCTTCTGCTATGTCTAGTGCTTCAATAATGGAGTCAGTTCCAGTTAGAGTTTCTTGTGTTCTCTTTCCTGCCAATGCAACTGCTCCCTCTTCAGGAACTTCTTCCTTAGGGGCATACCTATCCAAAGTGTTATCAAGATCAGTGTCAAACATCTCTTCAAGCCTTTTCTCTTTCTCTTCCTGCGAATGTAAGAAGCGTATTTTACAATTTGCCCATAATTGGCAAAAGGAAATCATGATAATTGCAGACAAAGGTGAGATACCTCAATGAAAAATGGTTTTTCAGTACGATCCCAACGTCGTATAGAACGATCATGAGATCCAGTGACAAGAAAAGCACCACGGTTGCTGATTGAGAGACACCAGACTTCGGCATGGTGCCCTTCTAAAGTTAAAAGTAACTCAAACTTATCTGCATCCCAGTATTTAACAACACAATCTTTTCCAACACTAAACATGTAGTGAGTATTTTGGACAAACTTCACCGCCATAACACTGCCATTATCAATGTTTGGAAGTTGTCAATACAACTTCAACACACACATAAAAACTTTGATAATAAATTTAAGTTAGAGGTGAGCACCTATCAGCATGAGCAAATATAGATCTAGGGCAGTCGCCAAAATCCAAACCCCAAATCTTAAAAGTTTTGTCTTCAGAGCCAGTAACTATTAAGTCCCCGTCAAATGATATATCCATACATAACACAGGAAGCTTGTGACCATATAAGGTGAGGAAGAATTTGAGAGAATCCATATAGTATACCTGTATTTCAGTATACCAATGGAGATGGCATTAGGACCGGCTACAATGTAATTTGATTAGTCAATAATACTTTCCCCAATACTAAAAGAAACATAACGAAGGACTTCCAACTTCAGTGCTAAGCAAAGAATATGCAGGGGGTAAAATGTTGAAGATGAAAGAGTTACTAGGGTACAATTATTATGTTGATAAAAAAACTAGAAAAAATAGTCTTTAAAAGAACCCCCCCCCCCCCCCCTCCTTTCTTATTTATTATCTGCCACTTATACCCTATATATCATCTACATTATCATCTACATATATCCAATAAACTCTTCCCAATATTTAATGACACCCTTCATGTACTTCCAAAATCTTTGATTACACACAAAATATCATAGCTCCTACATATGAATTATGCCCCCACCCACCAAATATCAATCCACATATTCCCTAATCCCTATATTAATGCTCCATCCTCTTTCTCTTTCTCCTAGTGTATAGTAGCTTATATGTCTCAAATCGATAGAAATGAGAGAATGGCACAAAAAAGTATTCAACTCTACCGAATTTGTCACCAGAGAAATCAATTCACAGCTCCCAGACTCTGTGTCCTCCAGACTACTATATAATAAAAGTCAAAGAATTCATTTTTGATATTTAAATAAAAAAATTAGCTGGCTGGTAATATATCTTACAATAAAGTGACCCCATAGTTATAAAAAAAATAATAATATAAAGATGCAATAAGCCGCAGTTTGAGACCATGTTACTGCTTAGTCATTTTGATTTGTGATATCTGTACCATGACACGGACAAAGAGAATGAAACAACCTTCCCTGAGCAGTAATCAAATTTGTAGCTTAAATGCTTTAGTAGCAACTATAAGATCCATGGGTAAAACATAATATTGCAGACATACATCGCAAGCTAAATTTTTTGGTGTTTATAAACGAGTGAATCAAGAAGACGATATAAACAAAGTACAGTAGGGGGAAAAAAGTAAGAAATATTCCAAACAAAGATGATCTTACCTTCACCTTGCAATCCAGAAGAGCAACGGCAATATGTTTACCATCTGCACTAACAGCAACTACTAGAACATCATCATTCATTTTTAAGTTTTTCACATTGGAAACTGTCAGCTGCTTCATTTCCTGCAAAAAAAAATATGTGACTACAATACAAATTCCGGGAAGGAGTCTCAAGTCAAAATTACGTGTAAAACACCTAAAAACTGCAAGGGCAAATTCCAGTATTTCAGGTTAATTATTTTTATAAGCAATCACACCTTTCTAATTCTTTGGTCTAATCTTATAAGTAAACTTCTCTCACATACATTTCCCATTTCCTCATATAATCATTTGATTAATTGCTGAAAACATTTAATAAGATTACTGAGAATATTAAGTATGGAACAATTAATATCCAGACATTCAGGTACTGTCACGGAAGGCCAGATCATATAACATACAATCATATGGATAATATTTAAACGTAAGTTCACTTGGCAATTACAAATGTAATTAGAGCTCAGATGGTATTAACAGAATAAACTTACTAGTAAATTAATGTTTACGTATATGTTACCTACAAGGAATACTGTTGTATATAATGACTCTGAATCAGGTATTCCACAACTACACTGGTGATTTTTTTTATAGATACACTTGGAAAAAATTCAAAATGACTTGCCAAGTAAAAGATAATGCTAAATGTAAATGGAAATGTCTTAGAAGAAAATTTATGAAAAAATCACCTGATCAGCTTTTTGTATAGTTTGATACTCCCAGAACTTCACATCGTGATCTGTACTCCCAGTTATAAAACCACTCAGATCAGGAATTGCCACAATAGATTGTACTGAGCCACCATGAGCTTCTACTACTTCAACACAGGTGCCGCTCCTAACATCAATGATTTCTAGAGTCCCGCCTTTTGTACCAATAACCACAAACTTGTCACCAGGAACAAATATACTGCACAATCCATATCCTGAATCAGTAGTACGAAGACAAGAACCAGTACCAGGGTTCCATAACTTTACTGAACTATCACTAGTTGACAATAAAAGAGTGTTATCTGAGCTAAGAGTAACACTCCTCACATCAGATCGGTGTCCCTGGAGCTCAATAGCGATAGTTTTTGTCGTTGAATCGCTTTCAATTGAATGAATTTCTAACAAATTATTGTTCAATGACAATGCCAAAGTGGCTAGGGAGCTCTTGGGAGTGATCGGACAGAATGAAATAGAACATATTTTTTTGCCAGCTCGTACTGTCTGAGTAAGCTTAAAAACATCAGCCACTGTGACAACTGGGGTACTACTTTCCTGACCTCCAAGATTTGCAACATCAGTTTCAGTTGCCTCAACTGCCCCTTTCGAAGATTTTTTCTTCTTCTTACGGTTAATTCTTCTCTTTGCTTTCCGCTTGGATTCAGATTCATCCAGCACCTTGAACACCTCTACTGTCTTCCCTGCAGCTTGGCAAGCCAGTAGATTTCCAAATTTATTGAATCTTACAGTTGCAACTCTATCCTTGGTCTGGCGAGGGATTTCTCCAAAAAAGTTTAAGACTTCCCATTTGTTAGTGGCTAGTGAATCATCATTGTTCACAAGTGTTGATTCATCGACATCAGACCTGCCATCCACCAAAT
Organism: Kitagawia praeruptora; assembly: GCA_037693485.1. Lineage (NCBI taxonomy): Eukaryota > Viridiplantae > Streptophyta > Magnoliopsida > Apiales > Apiaceae > Kitagawia > Kitagawia praeruptora. The sequence goes on from CM075349.1 coordinate 2,725,834, forward strand.
TTTGTTTAATATTATAAAATCTGAGTTCAGAATCTGATGATCCAGTGACCAGATATCTCTCTTCTGGGTCAACATCTAGGGACCAGATTTCGCTATGATGGCCACTAATAATTTGCATGCAGTGCTGCGTTTCAAGGTCCCATACTCTCAAAAACTTGTCTTTCGATGAGCTAACAAGTTTTTTGCCTGAATTCAAGAATACAAGGTCCGTAACCTACGGTACAAAGTTCTTAATATCAAACTACAAAAAGAAAACAGCGGATCATGACACATTTAAGAAAGCAGTACCAAACACACAACGCATTGCATCTTGGTTCTAAAAGTAAAACCTGGCCACGGTGCCCACGAAGACAGAAAAGTCCAGCCTCCCCTACCACATCCCACAATATAATATCATTATCTTTGCTTCCAGATGCAAGCGAAGATCCAAGCTTGTTGAACCGAAGGGTGGTCACAGCTCCTTTATGTCCATTCAATGTCGTCTCACAGGTTCCTTTCTCAGAATCCCAAATTCTCATGCTTCCATCAGCATAACCACTTGCTATCTGCAGTCAGCACAACCATATTACTTCATTTTCAGAAACTAACAATTTCACAATTACGATAGAAAACGTAACATGGTAAACATTTGCCCACAAACTAACACTACTTCCGCACACACAAACCCAACGCATAACAACTTTTAATTTCAATGGGGCAATACTTTTTTACACTTTCAGGCTTTCAGCAACAAAATCCCCTATTGTCGGCCCCACTACAGAAACTAATATTATAACCTAGTTTTTCAAAAACTAACAAACTCAGAATTATGATATAAAGTAATGACAAGAAACATTTGCACACAAACTTAACCAATTTCACCCAAAGCAAACAACTTGTAATTTCAATGGGGCAATGAATATATTTCACATTCTCAGCAACAAAACTAACAGAATCCCCGATAATCGGGCCCGGTTACTCAAACCAACTATAATCTAGCTAGATTCTTGAATTTTCTTTCACATACTAGACATAACAAAGCATAAAATTTCAAATTCATAAAAATGTAGGATAATTTTTATACCAGAGAAGAAACAGGGGAAGCGGCGACGGCGAGAGAAGGGCCACGAGAAGTAGCTGACGGTGTTAGGGTTTTAGTACAAACACTTTGACGGACATGCCAAACTCCTATTTTTTTCTAACGCCGGCCGGAGCGAGCAAGTGTTTGCCGGATCTATCGTAGCATATGTTGGAATCAAGTGAAGCTATTACTCCAAACGACGTGGCCGGCGGAGATAAGACTTCACCCTTTTTTATTCTGCTTCTGCTACTATCATTTCTTTGTTTGGTTTTTTAGGGTTTTAGGCGCCCACTTGGCTTGTCAATCAGGGTTTATCGTCTAGTTTATGTTTTGGATTGGATTAGTTTTTTGGTTACTTTATAGAAAAATTTCGTCGGTGCTCGAATGATTTTAATTGGTGCGATTGATTGACGTGTATTTAGGGATCCTATTTAATTTAATTATGGTATGATCAATTATTTATATTAAAATGAATTAATTTTAGTAGATGACTTTAGAAAAAATTTCTATACTTAATTGTACGAACTTTTTTTATTATTATTTTATTTTACTTAAATAAAACTATCCGAATAGGTTTATTTAAAAAAATAGAGAAAACGTATTTTAGCTGAAAAATATAATTGGTTAATTAATAGTAATTATAATTATAATATTTAATTTTAATTAATTAGAATTGCTCATAGCATTTTTAGAAAAAGAAAAATTTTAGTTAGATAAAATATAAAAGATAATGTATATATTTTACGTGAAAAAAGAAAATTGATTAGTTATTGGAAAATAAAAAAGTAACATGTTTTGTCTAATAAAGAAAATTTATCAATAAAACTAAATGGCTGCTAGTAAAGGATGTCAAGGATTTTACTATTTTCTCCCTATTTTAAGGCTATATTAGTAATTTCCCTAGGCTAAATGGGTTATTGGTTGCTCCAACTCTGACCCAACTTCCTATTTTACACTATTTTGAGTCCTAATATGGATTATCCATATCTACCCGGTGGATCAATACACATACACGCTCTACATAGTATATACACATTAGATGCACATTCAAAATTTTTAAGATCCAATTTTTCAGCCATGATTAACGACACATACTCTTTGAATTATGATTGATTATCTATCTACGTGCAATCGATCATCTGGGACGGTAAATGTCATCTTCCATCTTTTCCTTTTTACACTCATAATTCAAATCTTTAATTGTTTTGTGGTTATTATTATTTTGAATTTCAAATTCAAGATTTTGATGGCTTTGTATATGCCAGTTTCATCTTTTCTAAGATTGAAACCCATAAATTCAATATTTAACCAAGATGATATGGATCATATTTTATTTTTTTTGCTTATTGATATCAAGTAGGGTTATTTACAACACCATTGATTTCAATTCAATTTTACAGACATGATTTTTTTGTATTATCAAAATTTATAAGCTTGCTTTCTAAGTGTTTGATAAAAGTCCTGATATAAGTTTTTGTTTCTTTTGCAGATTTAATGTTTTGCGAGTGATTATTTTGTATTATCAAATTTTATTAATTTGCTTTCGCAGTGTTTGATAAAAGTCCTGACATAAGTTTTTATTTCCTTTACAGATTTAATGTTTTGCGAGGTTAGTTTAAGATCATATTTGTGCAAGAGGCCGGAGAAAGGTATATCATATTTGTGCAAGAGGCCGGAGAAAGGCATATTCGTGATTGATTTTTTTTTGCGATTGATATAAATCATTAACTTTTTAATGCTTAGCGTAATGTTTGTTAGTTATGTGCTTGGCGTAACGGGGTCAAATCCAGTATTCTCGCTGCTATAACATAATCTCTCTTACATTTTATACTAACTTCTGTGAAATAAATTATATTGTTATTGACTTTAAACAGAATTGCATACAAGCAAATGAGAGAGCATCCAGTCAAAATGCTTGCTTTTTTGACTATTTATCTTTCTGTTACGATTTTTTCATGTTTTGTTGTTTACTTCCTAGCGCTGCTGTCAAGTTAGATCGTGTTGATGAATTCAGATGTAGTTCGTAAAGTGCAAGCATTGCACAGGCGGAAGCCATTGTTGTCAAAGAAGTTTTGAGCTGGATCAAAAGGAAAGGATGGTCTGCAGTTGAGGTAGAAAGTGACAATCTGGTAGTGGTTACATTTTACTTTAACTGCTCTTTGTGTTCGCGTTTGCATTAGTTTTTGGCAGCGTTTTTCCTTTATTTGGAGCACTATTACATGTTTTATACTAACTTCTATTATTTTAGGGGTTTGTGTTATAAAAAAAGTTATATTTATCCGATAAAAATTATCAATGTTTTATCATAAGCAGATTTTAATTTTATAGGGCACTTATGACTAATAAATGTTGATAAAGCCATAGAAAGATTTGGTAAGAGTTAGATGATGGCTGAGATTTATAGCACACTCTTTTATCGAGAATATAGAGGACACTACATGAGATGGTCAGGTCCATCTTACCATGGGTATTTTGGCTGCTTCACTCCATACCCGTAAACATTTTGATATATGAAATAAACAAATTTTTACTTATGCTACCAAAAAAATATTGTCTTTTCCTTGGTTATATATATACTAAAAAGTAATTGTCTTTCCCAATGAACATAGAGTGTTTGCTCTGGAAATTCTTTATTTATTTTGAATTTTTTTTTTTGCTTTGTAGAGCCTTCTGTAAGTTGTTTCCTTCACCTCCCACGTAGAAATGACAAAGAAATTAGTCTAGAGGCTCTGAAGTTTCTAAAGGCGCAATGAAGAAAATAAAATTTAATCGTGTATTATGTACCACAAAATCGTTGTTGCGAACAGGCCAAGCCTGACATTCTATGAAGATTTCTAATAATGAAAGACTAAAAGGTATTAAATTATAAAATTATTCTTTAATTTACACATCCTTGCAATATTCTTTAATTTCTGTTTACCTTCGATTGGCAGCGTACATTTTAAAAGTGCAGGTGATACAACTATGTGTAATAAGCAAGTGTAATGCATTAAAATCGTTATATGGATTGTAACATATATCTATATTCTTTGTTTGTGTGGTGAAGTATGGTCATAAAACAGTAGATACAAGTAAATAACTGTTATTGACAATCAAATAAAATTGATAATTAGTAAAAGAAGAACTTCATTAACATTCCTAATCATTAAATTCATGTTGTGAAGGAAAAATTGTCTACTGGGCCCTCTTTACGGGTAATTCCTCTCCATGGGAAATGGGCATTGGTATGATGGTGTTAGCGTTTCAAATCGTAATTTTGATGCAACTAAGGTGAGGTAAATCAGTGTTGAAGTAGATCCAACTTTCAGTTTAGTTTTAATCTATATTGTTTTCAATTTTTATCTTCTTTACTTATTTTATCATTATATCTTTAGATCTGTTGATACAATATATTATTGTCACTATTATCATTAGTTTATGTGTAGTGTGGATCGTACTAATAAACTAATAAAACAAAATTTTGTGAAATGCATATGTGTTTGAAAAACCTTTTCTCTAAATAATGTGAGTAAGGCATTTGAAAAAGCCGCTACAATGAATTATCCTGATAAGAAGGGTTATCCCGAAGCATAATTCCACTTTTACACTCTCTTAATGTCTTTTATATTCTCTTTATGTGTATACATTGACGATTACGTTGAAAATATGACTTTCCATTATAGTAGTACCAAAAATGGGGAATATATAGACAACTATATACTAAAGACATTTAAGTCACAAAGAATTTGGAAAGAGGTGTAACTACAACTGTTCACAGTGTCCACATAAAAGGGAATGGAATTCTAGGATAAAGTAGGATGTTCTATAACTCCCAGAGACAAAAGTGCAGAAACTGCAGAATTTCTGTAGAAAACTGCTACAGAAATCAGTTTTGAATTTTTCAGAATTCCATTGCAGAATTCTGCAGAAATCTGTTGTATAATTCTGCCAAAAATGCTGCATAAAATTGCTCCAAAAATCTGCAGAAAATTTTAGAGAAATCTGTAGAAAACTTCCCATATATCAGCAGAATATTGTTGCAAAAATCTGCTGAAAATTGCTACAAAAAAAATTGCTTAGATCTCGAATGGTGATTTATATAAATACATAAATTTAAATTGATGCACACTTTCTACTTTCTTTTAAGTTTGACTTTAACTGAATCAGAACATGGGAGGGATACAAGTTTCTTTTAAGATTTCTTTTAATAATAATCTTTAATTTAAATTGTAGAAATTTCCCATTAATTTGATTGTGTTTATAAATAATAATAATAATATGGACTATAACTCATTTGTCATCGCATGAAATCTAAATTGCACTATATCAGGAAGTCAGTCTACATTACTTTCCACGATTCAGTCAGGAACATCAAATAGTAGTTCTGGTACGTTTATGTTATTTTTGATACTTCAAGAATTATATACAAAATAATTTTTATTGAAATTTGCCAAATTCCTATTCCTGTCCATATTTCTTTATTATGGTCTATGGAACACAACTTGCATAGAGCAACGACGAAATCTACACACAGTCCACTAGAAGAATATTCCATCCTTTAGCATATCACAAGGTACTTAGTGAACCTATATTCTTTAAAACTTTAATTCATTTGAGATTATCATCTTAGAAGTTTAATTAATGATTTCTTTTTGTGACATTTGACAATTTTTTTATCATTTGTGATTAAAGGAAATCTGCATTGTACTCTATGCGCAAGCCAGTCTACATTAGTTTTCAAGATGCAAACTCGGACATATGTGAGTAAATCAGGTACATGCATATTAATTCTCCTATGACACTTGGTCAGGAAAGATCTCCTTCTTTGCAAACTATCGGATTCCTATTCCACTATATTATCACATAGATAATCTTATGAAACGGATGCAAAAGAATTAATGATGCATATTTTAAAAGAATTAATGATGCAAAAGAATTTATGCCATATAAGGAACTTCAGGTAGAGTAACTGGATTAGAAAGTTGATACTCATTGTGTGTCGTTAAATTTTATGCTATCATTGTTAACATTCTGCATTCTCTCAAGCTACAATTTTAGTTAGAGATTGTTATTGTTGTTTTTATTTGTTCCAGATGTTGAGATATTTTTGCTCAAGGCAAAGCAATACAGAGCTTACAAGGAACACAAGATCGGCTGTTAGCATCTCTCAGAACGAGCTCTTGATTCTCATGTATGGATCATTACATATTACAACTGCTCGATGATTTTTAGGAATGAATTTGGACATGCTAATTGAAACTCCTAAGTTTTGATGATCACAATCAGTAAGCCATTTGGCTTATAGATATAAAACAGCATGCCATTTGTATCTGCTTTAACTTGGTTTTGCAGGATAAAACAGCATGCCATTTGTATTTGTTCTAACTTGGTTTTGCAAGATAAAACAGCATGCCATTTGTATTTGCTGTAACTTGGTTTTGCAGGATAAAACAGCTTACTGATTACATGATCAGTTTATATCAATCAGCAAGCAAATGTTCACAAACAGCATGCCAATTACACAATCAGCAAGCTGATTGTTTCTGATGGAATTGAAGATGCATTCGGAAAAACAAAGAGCATCAAGAGGGAATACTATATAGATTATTGTAAGAGCCCTCTGAATTATTCTAGCACGCCAGAGCAAAATTCAACACATTTCAAATATATTGGGGACAATATATTCTTTGCTTTGACATTAAAGAAAGTAGCATGACATATTTGACTTTCATGCAAATATGTAGCAAATCTTCAAGAACCACATTTTCTTCTTCTTCAGTTGAAAAATCAGCCCCTCCCACGTTCTTGAGAATCAAAGCAAATCTAATCTCATATTCAACCTTTTGATTTTCCTCCCGTTGGAGCCATTTCAAGCATTCATTCAAATACTCTTGTTTACCTATTTAAAGACTGAATATCTTCAGTTTTTATTAACCTTACAGTGCAGAAAAAACAAAGAGCTATACACAAACTCAAAGCTTACATTGCAAAATTCTTCATAGCCTCTCAAACCTTTGTATTCGTATATTTATATATATTCAGAGGGTTCATAGGTTAAGTTGTATTTATTAAAATCATTGTATTGTTCAAGTTGTAATTGATTTGCTGTTGTACAAGGTTGGCTTAAGGTTTTGGGTGGGTCGAACTAGGCTAGAGAAGGATACTTGGGAAGTATTGCTTAGAGAGTTAGTTCAGCACAGCAAACAGCAAGCCATTTGTAAATAGCAGGGTGTAAGGGAGATATATTGTTGGATCTTGTAATTGGTTTTATAGTTGATCAATAATATATTCTCTTACCAAGTTTGGTAAGGGACCAGGACGTAGACCATAGGGGATTAGGGGTCGAACCTGGCTAAAAGATTGTGTGTCTCTTTTACTTACTGTTTATATTCTTTCTGCATTGCATTTTAGATACAAACAGCGTGCTGTTTGTGAACTGTGTTATTACAAACAGCAAGCTGTTTTCAGTTATTTTCAAAACAGTTCATAAATTCACATTGTTAATCATAAACACCTATTCACCCCCCCTCTAGGTGTTGTTTTCAATTGGTATCAGAGCGAGGTATACTAACATTTCTGTAACAGGAAGGTATCGATCATGGCTGAACAATATCTTGAAGCTAAATCCGATTATAGAGCTCCTCTCCTCACTGGATCAGAAAATTACAACTGGTGGAAATGTAGAATGGAAACATTCTTGTCCAAGAGACCCCTGGTATTAAGAGTGGTGCAGAAAGGAGACTTCGAATTTCTGGATGATAAGAACAAACCAAAAGATGTTGATGATCTTACTCCCGATGAGATTATTAAATGTGGATATAATGGAGAAGCTAGGAACTCCATAATGAATGCTCTAGATCAAGCTGAGTATGACAAAGTCTCCTCCCTAAAGACAGCAAAAGAAATGTGGGATGCTTTGGAAACCTATCATGAAGGATCAAAAACCTTGAGGAAGGTGAAGCTTAGCAAGCTAATGAATGATTTTGGAAACTTCAAGCTCAAGGATGATGAAACTATCAAAGAAGGTCAAGCAAGGTTCCAAGTTACTATAAACTCATTAAAGAGACTTGGAAAAGATATTCCACAAGATGAAATTAACATGAAAGTGTTAAGTGCGGTACCATTTATTTATGAAGCCAAGGTCACGGCTTTGGAATCATCCTCAAAAATCGACACCATGGATCACCTAGCTGTGTTTGCTGAGCTAGAACAGTTTGAAAGTAAGATAAACAAAAGTCAGATTGAAGGTGTTCGGGTTCCTGTAGCTAAAATGAAGAATTTGGCTCTTCATTCTACAATCAGCAAGCCAGTTGCTACAAACAGCAAGCTGATTGAATCTGATGAAGAATCTGATGAAGAACTTGCACTCATTTCACAGAAGATCAAGAGACTTATTGAAAAGAAAAACAGAATAAAAAGGGAAAGAGGAAGGTTCTCTAACATCAAGAAAGCCAAGGAGCAAACTTGTTTCGAATGTGGCAAACCGGGCCATTTTAAGAAGGATTGCTACAAGTTAAAGTCAAAACAGCATGTTGATTTCAAAGATAAGAGAAAATCAAAAGCTTTATTGACTTGGAGTGATGATGATTCAGACTCCAGTGATGACTCAAGTGAAGACATGGTGAATTTAGCTCTTGTAGGTCTAAATGATGAAGAAAGCTCACAAGGATCCATAAAAGTTGATTTTGTGGATAGTGATTATTCGGATTCGGAAGATGATGCAAGTGAGGTAAACTCAATTAATTCTAAATTATCTTCCTCTCCTATTATGCTAGAAGAACTAACCATGCAGGTACCAAGTAACATATCTATTATTGAATTCATGGAAATGAAAAATAAGAATAACGAGCTTGAAAAGAAGAATACTCATTTGAAGAAAATCATTTCTGATTTAATGGCTGAGAAGGCTCCTGGAATCAACCATGATGATCTTATTGCTGATTTAAAAGAGAAACTAGTTCAATTCGAAGGAGTCAACAAAGTAATTTTACAAAGGAATGAAGCACTCATGAAAGAACTCAGAAATTTGAAGGCAGAGATTGAATCTAAAAATGATTGTATAAAATCATTCAAGATTAAGGAAGCTAGCCAAGCCGAATCTTCTAAAACTGCTGAGAAGAGAAAACAGCAAGCTGATCTTGTCAAACAGCAAGCTGATTTGATTTCTCTTCTAGAAAATGAGGTCAAAGATCTTCAAAAAGGGATGGAAACCTTTGTTCAAGGTGAAGAAACTCTCAAATCAATGATGAAGAAGGCAAATGTCCCCTTGGTCAGAGAAGGAGTTGGGATGAACTCAAACAAGAAGCTTAGTGCACTCAAATATGATGGAAGAAATGGCATACCATACAATTATGCCATGCCTTGGAAGATATGCAACAAATGTGGAGGAAAAGGCCATCTGGAAAAACATTGTGTGGTTCAAATAAGTTCTAAAGGGAAAACAGCTTACCAGAATGAAACAGTCAGAAGACAAACAGCTTACCAGAAGAGGCTAGTCAGGGGACAAACAGCTTACCAAAATGATCCTGACAGAAGACAAACAGCTTACCAACAGTCACCAAAAGTGATCCAAATGTGGATCAAGAAAGCTGATTTAAATGTTTTATATACTCTTGCTACTAACCAATTTGGACCCAATCCTATATGGGTACCAAAACAATAAATTGGTATTTGTTTGTTTTGTAGATATGTCTTGCCGCTAAATTGAAGTCAAAACAATGGATTTTGGATAGCGGATGCACTAGACATATGTGTGGAGACAAATCTCAGTTCATGAGTCTCGAAATGAAGAAAGGAGGAAGAGTTACAATTGGCAATAGCAAGACTCTTCGAATACTCGGTATTGGTTCTATTGGTAATAGTAATATTTCGATCGATAAAGTTCAATATGTCAAAGGTCTTTCATATAATTTACTTAGTGTCACACAATTATTTGATGATGGACATTTTGTTAAGTTTGGCATAGATAAAACTATTATTACTATTGGTGCTAACAAAATCCCCCTAGTTGCTAGAAGGGAAGGAAATATATATGTATTAGACTTCGAAATGCAGGAAACAGCATGCTGTTTGTCTGCAATATTCGAAAATGATCCTTATATTTGGCATAGGAGGTTGGGACATGCACACATGGACTTGCTTAATAAACTATCAAGCAAGAATCTGGTCAGAGGACTACCAAAACTGAAGTATACTAAGGTTGAAGTATGTTCAGCATGCCAATTGGGTAAACAAATTCGAAGCACTCACAAAGCAAAGAAAATGGTATCTACTTCTAAACCTTTAGAGCTACTGCATTTGGACTTATTTGGTCCAGAATCTTATAAAAGTATTGGAGGTAAACAATATGGTTTTGTAATAGTAGATGATTATTCTAGATTTACTTGGGTATTGTTTCTTAGTACTAAAAATTGTGCTTTTAAAGAGTTTGAGAAACTGATTAAACTACTTGAGAACAAGCTTGATACAAGACTTGTAGGTATAAGAAGTGATAGGGGAGGTGAATTTGTCAATGAGAACTTTATTGCATTTTGTGAAGAAAGAGGAATCTCCCATGAATTTTCTGCTCCAAGGACTCCACAACAAAATGGAGTGGTGGAAAGAAAGAATAGGTCACTTCAAGAAACAGCAAGGACTCTCCTTCAAGAAAGCAAGCTACCTAGGAGTTTTTGGGCCGAAGCGGTGAATACGGCATGCTATTTGTTGAATCGAATTATAATCAGGCCAATGTTGGACAAAACTCCATATCAATTGTTGAGAAACAAGAAGCCAAATATCAGTTACTTCAAGATTTTTGGTTCTAAGTGTTTTGTTCTCAAGACAATTGGTAAAGATGGTAAATTCGATGCTAAATCTTATGAAGCTATATTTCTTGGTTATTCTTTAACAAGTAGAGCTTATAGAGTTTATAATATTAATAAGCATATTGTTGAAGAATCTATTGATGTTACCTTTCAAGAACCTAATAATAATCTACCAAGAGATGAGGAAGAATTTGCAGGTATGCAATCTCAAGTTACTACAAATCAGCAAGCTGGAAGTGCAAATCAGCAAGCTGGAAGTGCAAATCAGCAAGCTGGAAGTGCTAATCAGCAAGCTAGAAGTGCAAAACAGCAAGATGGAAGTGCAAATCAGCAAGCTGGAAGTGCAAATCAGCAAGCTGGAAGTGCTAATCAGCAAGCTAGAAGTGCAGAACAGCAAGATGGAGGTTCAAAACAGCAAACTGAAGATGAAGAGGAAACGGAAAATCAGCAAGCTAAGGATGATGTAAACACTGACAATCAGCAAGCTGGAAGTTCAAATCAGCAAGCTAAAGTGGAAGATACAATCTCTAAAATGGCAAAAATGACTTTGGAAGGTCCTAGAGGATCAAGGGCTACTGAAAAACTACCTCTCTATGATGGAGAAGATCAGTCACCTCCAACAAAGATAAGAAGGACAACTCATGAAGAAATAGCTCAACATTCTTTACCGAGGGCAACAAGAACGGTCAAGAATCATCCTCCGGAGTTGGTCATTGGTGATATTACTGATGGAATCACTACAAGAAGAGGAAAAGCAAATTATTGTGCTCATGCAGCCTTTCTAGCTCAAGAAGAACCCAAAAATATCAATGAAGCATTAAAAGATGAGAATTGGATCATGGCTATGCAAGAAGAATTAAATCAGTTTGAAAGATGTGAAGTTTGGGAACTTGTCAAGCCACCAGAAGAGGCTTCAATCATTGGAACAAAATGGGTGTTTAAGAATAAAGTTGATGAATTTGGCACCGTTACTCGAAATAAAGCAAGGCTTGTGGCTCAAGGATATAATCAACAAGAAGGCATTGATTTTGATCAAACATATGCTCCTGTTGCACGTTTGGAATCAATAAGGATGCTTCTTGCCTATGCATGTTTCAAGAAATTCAAGCTATATCAAATGGACGTAAAGAGTGCGTTTCTAAATGGCTTGCTAGAAGAGGAAGTTTATGTCAAACAACCTCCTGGATTCGAGCATGAACAATATTCGGACTATGTGTTCAAGCTAAAGAAGGCTCTTTATGGTTTAAAGCAGGCTCCTAGGGCTTGGTACAAAAGGCTTAGTAAGTTTCTTCTCAAAAATGGATTCACTCGAGGTAAAATCGATCCCACATTATTTATTAAGCAAAATGGTAAAGATATTCTTGTTGTACAAATATATGTGGATGATATTATTTTTGGAGCTACTAATGAATCTATGTGTAAGTGGTTTTCTAAGTGTATGCATAGTGAGTTCGAAATGAGCATGATGGGTGAGCTCAATTATTTCTTGGGTCTTCAAATCAAGCAATCTAAGGATGGAATTTTTATACATCAATCCAAGTACACAAAGAATCTACTCAAAAGATTCGGTTATGAAGATGTTAAATCAAAATCAACACCTATGATCCAAAACAGCAAGCTGTTTGCAGATGAAAGTGGTAAGGATGTTGATATTAAAAGATATCGAGGTATGATTGGAAGTTTACTATATTTAACTGCTTCTAGACCTGACATAATGTATAGTGTATGTGTTTGTGCAAGGTTTCAATCAAACCCTAAAGAGTCTCACTTAAATGCTATTAAAAGAATATTTCGATATTTAAGTGGTACCATTTCTCTTGGTTTGTTCTATCCTATCACAAATACTTTTGATCTTGTTGGGTATAGTGATGCAGATTATGCAGGTTGTCAAGTTGATAGAAAAAGTACTAGTGGTGTTTGTACATTCCTTGGACAAAGCCTAGTTTCATGGCAATGCAAGAAACAAACTTCGGTTGCTTTATCCACGGCCGAAGGGGAGTATCTAGCCGCTGGTAGTTGTTGTTCTCAACTTTTATGGATGATTCAAACACTAAGGGACTTTGATATCAAGTGTGGAAAGATTCCAATAAATTGTGACAATACTAGCACCATTAATATTTCTAAAAATCCGGTGAATCACTCAAGAACGAAGCATATTGATGTTCGACACCATTTCTTGAGAGATAATGTTGCTAAGGGCAAGATAGAGTTGGTCTTTGTTCCAACTGAATTCCAACTAGCTGATATTTTCACAAAGCCTCTTGCAGAAGAAAGATTTTCAGTCATTCGAATGCAACTTGGTATGTGCTATATGTAAATCAGCACACTAGAAGGTAATTTCTGGTCAAATCAGCTTACCATTTGTTCTATCAGTATGTTATAATTGGTATGCTGATTATCCTACTTTCTGGCATATCATTTGTTGATCTTAATATTTGTAGTTTTTGATGGATTAAGGGGGAGAACTTTAGGAGAATGGCAAGGAGAATGGCTTCTAATTATTCTGAACATGCATGTTTTAACATATGATCCTTAGTGTTATATTTCTTACATGTTAGATCATCGTTTTATATCTAATTTTGAGATGCAGGGATTTAGGGGGAGTTATTCTAATTCTCCTAAATTAATTGTAATCATCAAAAAGGGGGAGATTGAAACTCCTAAGTTTTGATGATCACAATCAGTAAGCCATTTGGCTTATAGATATAAAACAGCATGCCATTTGTATCTGCTTTAACTTGGTTTTGCAGGATAAAACAGCATGCCATTTGTATTTGTTCTAACTTGGTTTTGCAAGATAAAACATCATGCCATTTGTATTTGCTCTAACTTGGTTTTGCAGGATAAAACAGCTTACTGATTACATGATCAGTTTATATCAATCAGCAAGCAAATGTTCACAAACAACATGCCAATTACACAATCAGCAAGCTGATTGTTTCTGATGGAATTGAAGATGCATTCGGAAAAACAAAGAGCATCAAGAGGGAATACTATATAGATTATTGTAAGAGCCCTCTGAATTATTCTAGCACGCCAGAGCAAAATTCAACACATTTCAAATATATTGGGGACAATATATTCTTTGCTTTGACATTAAAGAAAGTAGCATGACATATTTGACTTTCATGCAAATATGTAGCAAATCTTCAAGAACCACATTTTCTTCTTCTTCAGTTGAAAAATCAGCCCCTCCCACGTTCTTGAGAATCAAAGCAAATCTAATCTCATATTCAACCTTTTGATTTTCCTCCCGTTGGAGCCATTTCAAGCATTCATTCAAATACTCTTGTTTACCTATTTAAAGACTGAATATCTTCAGTTTTTATTAACCTTACAGTGCAGAAAAAACAAAGAGCTATACACAAACTCAAAGCTTACATTGCAAAATTCTTCATAGCCTCTCAAACCTTTGTATTCGTATATTTATATATATTCAGAGGGTTCATAGGTTGAGTTGTATTTATTAAAATCATTGTATTGTTCAAGTTGTAATTGATTTGCTGTTGTACAAGGTTGGCTTAAGGTTTTGGGTGGGTCGAACTAGGCTAGAGAAGGATACTTGGGAAGTATTGCTTAGAGAGTTAGTTCAGCATAGCAAACAGCAAGCCATTTGTAAATAGCAGGGTGTAAGGGAGATATATTGTTGGATCTTGTAATTGGTTTTATAGTTGATCAATAATATATTCTCTTACCAAGTTTGGTAAGGGACCAGGACGTAGACCATAGGGGATTAGGGGTCGAACCTGGCTAAAAGATTGTGTGTCTCTTTTACTTACTGTTTATATTCTTTCTGCATTGCATTTTAGATACAAACAGCGTGCTGTTTGTGAACTGTGTTATTACAAACAGCAAGCTGTTTTCAGTTATTTTCAAAACAGTTCATAAATTCACATTGTTAATCATAAACACCTATTCACCCCCCCTCTAGGTGTTGTTTTCACTAATCAGTAATCCGAGAGCTGTAAATATACTAGATTATCGACACCGATTCAATTCAGGTATGGGCGGGTGTTATGAGTTTTATTTATGTTTTTAAACTTCTCTGATATGGACTTAAGTCTTGCAATTTTAATGGAAAATCAGTGTTACATAATATACTAATTCAAGAAAAAAATGAATTAATTAAAGTAGGTCAACTATAGTCTAGAATGCAGGCAATTAAGTAAGTCAGGCAACTAAGTAAGTCAACAAATAATGATAGTACCCCTATGCAGTGAGTCGGCATTAACAGACCAAGGGCATTCTTCGAGTACCATGAATTATATGAATAATAATCACATGGATGGCATATGCAATGAATTGGAATATGAAAGTTGGTTTGGGTTGTGCGATTGAGTTCATAATTGTGATTTAAAGGAAGAATATAGGTTACCCTTTCAATCATAAATTAAAAAAAGAGTACAATTTATAATGCCAATTATTTTTTAGATTATCGGGATTATACATAATATAATTAGTATATATTAGATATTCGGCATTATGGTTGGACAAGGTTGATATGAAAAAAGTAAAGTGGCAATTTTTTAAGAAATTTTTTAAGAAAGTGGCAGAAATTTGAATATTTAGCTCAATCTTATTTATTATGGATCGAAATTTTTTGATATTTTGCTATGAATGCTAATAAGAAACTTTGTGAAATATTTACATGTTAAATTAATTTTCATCACTTTACTATTAAATTTAAATTATATGTGTTACTATTAAGTATTTCACTTAATAGTTTAGTATAATCTTGATTAAAGTGCATCTATTTAGTGTTAAGTTGATCACGAATAAGCTCCTGTGTATTTTCAAAGTTCGTAAAACTGTATCTTTTAGCCATGTTCACATTCTTAGGTTAACATACACAATTCCAAAGGTGGAATTCTTACTTCTTACTCTTAATGTATTAGGTACTGTTTATTTCTTTTAAAAAACAAATATGAATATTCCTTTGAATATACCTTTCCATGATAAGCAATGTAATGGTTGTAATTATTATAGTTCAGATTTTCGCCTTAGATCCCATTTGCTTAGACTTTATGAGTAAATTTGACATTGTTGGGATTGAATAGTGATTGACAATCGAGAATGAGAATCACGTGATTGAGTTGTCCGACAGTAGTCGTATATGTGAGTAAATGGTTATGTTTCATGATATTTTTGTTAGTGTTTCACTTTGTTCGGTTAATTCAATTTTGCCTGTTCCTTTATTTTGCAGATGAATTAGGGAGGAGATGATTTTGCAAAATAAGACACATCCTAGAGAAATCGGCCCTTAGATGCTTAAATATACTTCTCCGAGTCTCACATCAATGATTGAGTGTATCTCAGAAAATCGTTCGGAATATACAGTGAAGTGCAAAACTGCTTGAAATGTAACAGGTATACTAAAGAAGTCCATGGTATTATTCAAGACCATCTTAGTTTTAAATGGTTCATGTTTATTAGCAGTTGATGGAGTTTGGATCCGAAAAGAATGTAGATTTTTTTATCAAATGAGATGAAGAAGTTTGTGGCTTCTAAAGTTGCACTCCCTTTATGCTGTAAACACAAGTTTTACATTTTGAAGTTTGTTGCACTCCCTTTCTGCTGTAAACAAAATTTATCAAAATATAAACAAAAGTTATAAATTTTATCAAAATATAAATAGATGTTTAGGTTGGTATCGATTTTTTTTTTCACTTTATCGTAATCTTTCCATTATTATTATTACATTTTATTTTGATAAGGGCATGTATATGAGTAAATAATGGCTAATGGGTACGAGAAGTCCATATGAACATTAACTCAAAATATGGGTGGCACGTAGGAATTTTGTTTTATGTACCATTCGCAAGATCCTGATAAGAGTTTCTATTTAGAGATCATGATATGATTAATGTTGTAAGAGCATCTCCAATGGGAGTAGCTAAAATGATTATTAGTTAAAGGGCTTGAGGTGCCTGAGGTTGTCCTCAGGATTTTCCCCTGAGGTTAGAAGATTTGTAATATAATTCTAAGGCGATATATGTAAATTACTATAAAAAAAATTACATTTATAAAATTGCTCCTGCGGGGCCACTTAATTTATAGGAAGAAAATCTTTTAACCTCGGGAAGATTGCCTGAGGACAACCTCAGGCCCAGTTTGCTCTTAGTTAAAATAGTATAAAATAATGGTTATGTAAAATTTACTGAATTTGTAAGGAGTTGTACTTTAATGAGGTTAGTTATAATTGTTAGCAATATTTGAAAATAATTAGCTTTATTAATTAATATAAAAAAATATACGAGATTGATGATGTGTCATTATATGAGTGGATAATGTGGATTTTAGATATTATCTATAATTCATAGACATTAGCCAAATATAGAAGATGTGAAACCCATTATCTAAAAATTTATCTAACAATGTGCACGGTTGTAGAAGAAAAAAAAACTATTAACTAATAAAATATTCTAAATATGTATATTTTTGGGTACATTTAAAATCTTAATTTTAACTTTTAATCTCATTTGTCACTCATCGTAATTTCAAAATTTAAACTATGTACATTAAATGATATGCAATAAATAAATTATAAAGTTTTTGTTATTTTACTAATATAGACGCGTCGAGGCGTCGCCCGGCGACGCCGAGAAACTTTTCCAATATAAAATAAAATAATTCAGCATAATTGAAAATAAAATTATTCATAGTAATTAGTTTGATCTACATATATGTTACTATATTATATTTCTATTAAATAGTTATTTAAATTTTTTATTTATTTATTTTTTTTGTCAGGAATGACTTACTCGTACATAAATTGTATCGTAATACAATCCAGGATGAGTGAATTCTTTCATTCAAGAAAGTTTACCATCTAACCGAAAGGCACGCATGTTGCCCCCGGACACTTAGACGATAAATCTTTAAAGTATGAGAAGAAAACACCTAGAAAGCACACCTGAAATAGCAAACGACCAAAAATTAGGACACTACAAAATTAATAAATTATAAAAATTCTCAAAGAAACTTATCAAAAGAAAGTAATTATCCTGACATATTATTAAAAAATAAAAAACCTAACCAAAGGGAATCCCTTTGGTTAGATACAAAAATAAGAACAAAATTAACTAGACATAAATATTAAAATAACTATTCAAGTTTTAAAACCTTAACCTCAAAACCAAATACTTAATTAGTTTAAATTAGAGACAGATTAAATTTTTGAAACAATCATTTAAATCAAGGTTTAAAGATGGATTTGCAATAACTTCTAACTCACTAGAGTTCAGTTGCAATGTTTCTGAGGGGGATTCTGAGAGAAAGTTTCCTACATTGTCCATTATATGTATGGATAACTAATCTTAGAAATAGGGAATAATGACAGACAGTGAGAGATGATAAGTTTATTAGACCAATGGTCCATTTATATAGTTATATTTCTATCAGCAAAGAATCTACGTTTTTAAAGTATTATTATATCGTGGCTTAATTCTCTCCCTATAATCGAGCTATTTTGACTATGCAACCCTTATTTCATAATAAATAGCTATATATATTCACTTTCATATATTAGGAAACTTCCTTTACCATAGGACATTAAAACAATTGAGCTAAAACTTGGCCTAATAAACCGAATCCTTTATTCTGATCAGATACGAATTTAACAGGGGAAAGAAATCAGGTTCCTTGATTTTTGCTTACTTTATGATAATTAGTCAAAACCTGTAAAATCCCTTAATTATTCATCCCTTTATTATTTCCGTTATGAAAACATCAGTGATTTGAGAATCTTATCAGAATTTTAATACAAATCTACTAACAGAAAGGATTAAAACATTTCAACCATTTGGGTATATAGAACCAAATTTTGAATTTCGAAATTATTTACTTAATCAACTTCCCATCACTTAAATCTTAGCACATTTTATCATAACTGAAAAATAAGGATTAAAATTAACTGCGTTACAAAACCAGCCATCCAAATGGCACATTATTGCCTCTTAAAGGCCCAAGAAAGCCATCAACCATGGCCGCCCAACGATGGTACCAGATTAAAAAATTCAATTAAAAAAAGTACCTAAAAATTCAGTTAAGTGCCATTTCGGCAAATTTAAAACTACAAGATAACTGATGCACTTGAAGATAACTGAAACACTGATACAAACTTTAAACCTGACATATGAGAAGTCTCTGACCAACCTTGAAGATATCCAACGATACCAAATTACCCCTACTCAACAAAATTAGTTTTTAAAGCCTTAACTCTTAAATATACTACAACCCTGTATACATAAAGCATCCAAGACTCGCAAATTGTATATGTACATTTTATATAAGTACTTGGTGAATAAATCTAAGGCAGGTTTCAAACTAATAGTGTACGTTACTAAAATAAGTGAGTACTAGATGATCAGTACCACAAATTAACTACAGAAACATAAAATTTGTATTTTTAACTGAGGAAAAAGATCATCTCTGTAGCCTGTATCCTAACTCTGGACTATCAATGTTCTATAGACATTGTTGAACATACAAGCATAGTTGACAACTGTTAAGGGAAGAGACCAGGAAGGGCAGTCAACAAAGTCCAGCCCAACAGAAGAAAATACGAGGCCCAGAAGAATGATTCAGAGTCCAATTTGGGCTAGGGATTACTTGATGTAACACAAGTCTGGTAGAAATAAGTGATTTATTTGTTGTTAGGGGGTAGTGGCATGATAGGTAGTTAGTTCCGATTTAGTAGCTTAGCATGTACTAGCATGATACCCATTATCAGTAGCATGATCTCTTATGTATATATGGTGTCTAACATGAATGAAAAGACATGAACTTTGTGTCTGGCAAACAATTTTTCTCTCTTCTTTTCTTATTTCTGGAGCTCCTCCTAGCTCGAATAGGATAATTATATTCTAATCATATCAAATTGGTGCTTTCATCCAGAGCCAATTGAACAAAATGGCCCCAAAACCCACACAATCAAAATTAACAACAGAAGAAGGAACAGAATTAATGAGTGAAACTGTGCAAGTCCTTCAAAACCAGGTTCAAGAAATACATAGCCAAATCACTTCAATTCAAGAAACCATCTCTACAATACCTAGTATGCAGGAAGCTGTGTCAAAGGTCACTGCTATGATGGAAACCCTTTTGAAAACCAACCAGAAACTCTATGAAACTAACACCCCGCCACCACATCAACGTCCCCAATATCATACAACCACTCCTACATCTTCCGCATCCACCATTCACTTACAAAATAATAACCTTCTTGGAACGATTAAACCACCCAAAATATACCTACCTTCATTTGATGGGTCTAACTCCTTAGACTGGATATTCCAAGCAAATCAGTACTTTGAGTATTATCACGTGCCACCTGATCAACGCATAAGTATGGTATCGTTTTTCATGAAAGATCAAGCTCTCAGTTGGTACAAATGGATGGTTCATAACCAGCAGCTTACAACGTGGCCAGCTTTTGAGCACTCATTGGAGATGCGATTTGGACCTTCATCTTATGAAAACCACAGAGCCACCTTGTTCAAATTAAGGCAAACAGGCACGGTTGAAGAATTTCAGGCTCAATTCGAAACGTTGTGTAATCGTGTTAATGGGCTACCTTCAGATGCCATATTAGACTGTTTTATGTCAGGATTAAAGCCTGAAATTCAAAATGAATTAGCATTATGGAGACCCCCCGACATCTCATCTGCGATTGGACAAGCTAAACTAATCGAGGCAAAACTCAAAGATACTCAACGAACATGGTCCGCTCCCAGAAATTACACCATTCCACGATCCCTGCCTATACCTCAAAATCAAAATTCTTCCACTCCGAACACCTCGTACACCCCACCAAACATCAGCAAAATTCCAATGTCAAACAATCAACCCTTACTTCCAGC
Organism: Kitagawia praeruptora; assembly: GCA_037693485.1. NCBI lineage: Eukaryota > Viridiplantae > Streptophyta > Magnoliopsida > Apiales > Apiaceae > Kitagawia > Kitagawia praeruptora. The sequence goes on from CM075349.1 coordinate 2,746,536, forward strand.
ACCTCATAAACCCAACAACGTTCCATTTCGTAAGCTAACGGAAGCTGAAGCTAGAGAAAAAAGGGCCAAAGGCCTTTGCTTTTCATGTGATGAAAAGTGGAATAGAGGACATCAATGTAAGGCTCCACAATTCTTATTAATCAGGCCTGATGGTGACATAGAAGATTCGTGCCCAGACTTTGAAGAATCAGCAGACGAGAAGGAGCCAACCACACTCTCGAGTCCAAACCTTAATTCAGCACAAGGAGAATTTCAGTTATCTACTGCTGCATTTTTTGGACTGGCAAGCACTCAGACCTTGCGTATTACAGGAAAAATTGGGGGACAAAAGGTGACAATGTTAGTCGACTCAGGAAGCACGCACAATATACTACAACCAAAGGTTGCAGAATTTCTACAGCTACCTGTATTGTCCATATCAAGTTTTCCCGTAGTTGTGGGAAATGGAGAAACAATCAATTGCCGAGGACGATGTTCAGATGTGCCGGTAAGTCTTTGTAATCAAGACTTTTCAATTTCATTTTTGGTTTTACCCATTGAAGGTGCAGATGTGGTTCTTGGGATTCAATGGCTTAGCACATTAGGATCTATTGTTGCTGATTTTTCTGTGCCAACCATGCATTTTGAGTTTAAGGGGAAGCTCATACAGTTGATTGGAGAACCCATGCTGACTCAGACTACAACATCTCAGCTTAGCAGAATGATGCAAACAGGAGCAATAATGTCATTACATGCAATTTACCCCGAACCACCTCAGTTCCACATTACACCAGCAACTAATGACCTCACAGATCAGCATCCGGAGATAGCATCATTATTAATGGAATACGACTCACTATTTCAATCACCCTCCAAACTGCCTCCAACGCGAATACATGACCACCACATCCACCTAAACCCAAAACCCATAAATGTTAAACCCTATCGCTACCCTCATTACCAGAAAAATATAATGACCCAACTCATCCAGGAGATGCTAAGGGATGGAGTTATCCGACCAAGCCACAGTCCTTACTCTTCCCCGGTCCTATTGGTTAGAAAAAAAGACGGAACTTGGAGATTTTGTGTGGACTACCGTGCTTTGAATGCAGTTACCATTAAGGATCGTTTTCCGATTCCCACAGTGGATGAGTTATTGGATGAGCTACACGGAGCCATTATATTTTCTAAAATTGATTTACGTTCAGGGTATCATCAAATCAGGGTAGTGCCAGAGGACATTCACAAGACAGCATTTCGAACAGTGGACGGGCACTATGAATTTGTCGTTATGCCTTTTGGTCTCACTAATGGGCCTTCTACGTTCCAGGCAGCTATGAACGATGCGTTTCGGCCTTATCTACGTAAATTTGTTTTGGTATTTTTCGATGATATTCTCATTTACAGCAGGTCCACGGAAGAGCACGTACAACATTTAAGGCAAGTTTTCTCCATTCTGACCGAGAATAATTTTTATGCAAAACTTTCCAAGTGTGTGTTTGCTGTCAAATCAATTCAATATTTAGGCCATGTAAATTTCAAATGATGGAGTTAGTGTGGATTCAGAAAAGATACAAGCCCTTATTGGGTGGCCTATACCGACTAACATATCAAGTTTAAGGGGCTTTCTGGGGCTCACGGGATACTACAGGCGTTTTGTTCAAAATTACGCCAATATAGCCTCACCCCTCACTGATTTGCTAAAAAGTTCACGGCTGGTTTGGACTGCAGAAGCAAATGATTCTTTTGAGGCCCTAAAAAATTCCATGACTAAAGCCCCTATCCTAGCACTACCAAATTTCACCCTTCCTTTTGAACTTACCACAGATGCTTCTGGAGTTGCAATAGGTGCTGTCCTTTCCCAAAACGACCATCCAATAGCTTATTTTAGTAAGAAGCTTAATTCCCGCCTCCAAGTTGCATCTGCATACGTGAGGGAATTATTCGCAGTTACCGAGGCTGTAAAAAAATTCCGACAATATTTGCTTGGCAGAAGATTTATTATCTACACGGACCAGCAAAGTCTCAAACACTTGCTCAATCAAGCTATTCAAACTCCAGAACAATATAAATGGCTTACTAAGCTCATGGGCTATGATTACGAGATTATATACAAGCCCGGTCGTGAAAATCGAGTTGCAGATGCCTTGTCACGTATTCAGCAACCCGCCTACACTGCTTTGACCACTCAAACTTTTCCCTGGATCCAACACTTACGGGATTATTATGTCAACACACCCTCGGGTAAAGAGTTGGTGAACGCAATCACTGAAAATCAAGTTAGTGGTTATTCTCTTCACGATGGCTTGATTTATTTTCAGGGAAAATTAGAAATACCGGAGGAGACAAAGCTGCAAAACACTTTCATAGAAGAATTTCATGCTTCTCCCCTCGGCGGTCACTCGGGTGTACGAGCAACACTAGCAAGATTATCAGCTTCATTTCATTGGACTGGTATGTCAAAAATGGTGAAAGAATATGTGCAAAAATGTCAGGTGTGTCAAACCCAAAAATACTCCACTGATCGTCCATATGGGTTGCTACAACCACTTCCTATTCCTTCCCAGGTCTGGGAAGAAATCACAATGGATTTCATCACACACTTACCTTTGTCTCATGGTAAAACCACTATTTGGGTTATTGTTGATCGTTTGACGAAATTTTCACATTTTGTTGCCTTGCCTGCAAAATATAATGCTCCATACCTTGCTTCACTCTTTCTCACTGATATTTACAAACTTCATGGGCTGCCCAAGAGTATTACAAGTGACCGTGACCCTATTTTCTTGTCTCAGTTCTGGCAAGAATTATTTCGTCAACTGGGTACCAAACTTCAGTATAGCAGTGCTTACCATCCACAAACTGACGGACAAACAGAAGTGGTAAACCGCAGTTTGGAGACTTATTTGAGATGCTTCTGTGGTGAAGAACCTAAAATGTGGTCTCGCTTCCTCCATTTAGCTGAATATTGGCACAATACCAATGTCCATACAGCCACTGGCATGACTCCCTTCAAGGCGCTTTATGGTCGCGACCCACCCGCGATACAATCATACCTCTTGCATTCCTCCAACAATGCGTCAATAGATGCAACTCTCAGTCGAAGAAATCAACTATTACAACAGCTAAAAGAGACGTTGCACCATACTCAACAGCTCATGGTCCAATCCGCCAACAAGAAGAGGAAAGACATGCATTTCCAGATAGGTGACATGGTTTTTGTGAAGTTACAGCCATATCGGCAAATTTCAGTCCAGCATCGAGCCTCTCAGAAGTTAGCTCCCAGATTTTACGGCCCATTTCGCATATTGCGAAAAATAGGTGCAGTAGCATATGAGCTCAATCTACCGCCCGAGTCCCGCATCCACCGCACTTTTCATGTATCGCGCCTTCGTCCCTGTGTAGGCTCACCATCCACACTCATGCTGCCCCTACCGGAAGTTGACATTGAACAACGACCCATTGTTACCCCTGAACACGTTCTGGATTGCAGAACTATTTGGGCGAATGGAAAGGAGAAGAAACAAGTGCTAATTAAATGGACTTCGTCACCACCCGGAAATGAGACATGGGAGGACCAGGATATGATAGTTGCTTCACATCCTTCTTTGTTTCAAAATCCTGACACTGCAGAGCAGGACTCCTGGGCAACTAAGACTGCAAATACCTTGAGCCTTGAGGACAAGGCTCATGTTGAAGGGGAGGGTATTGTTAAGGGAAGAGACCAGGAAGGGCAGTCAACAAAGTCCAGCCCAACAGAAGAAAATACGAGGCCCAGAAGAATGATTCAGAGTCCAATTTGGGCTAGGGATTACTTGATGTAACACAAGTCTGGTAGAAATAAGTGATTTATTTGTTGTTAGGGGGTAGTGGCATGATAGGTAGTTAGTTCCGATTTAGTAGCTTAGCATGTACTAGCATGATACCCATTATCAGTAGCATGATCTCTTATGTATATATGGTGTCTAACATGAATGAAAAGACATGAACTTTGTGTCTGGCAAACAATTTTTCTCTCTTCTTTTCTTATTTCTGGAGCTCCTCCTAGCTCGAATAGGATAATTATATTCTAATCATATCAACAACACACAGCACACAGATGAAGAGAATGAAAACAACTACTACTACAAGAATTGCCAGGATGTAAAATTAAAGAACAAAAGAGTTTACATTACTTGTCGAAAATATGACTCAATTCATACAGGAATAAAATGGAATAGTATATTCACAATAAAAGACTTCTCCAATCCAGATGAGTTAGCTTAATTGGTCAAAAGAATCAAACCCAGCAAATTAAGAATAGATGATCCCAATTAAAACCCCAAAATTATAGACTCCAATTGAAAAGAGATACTTACAAATTGAGGTATATGAAATTATAAACACAAAGAAATACATGAAAAGTGATAGATACCATTAACGGAGACCAAATTGAGAGGTGGATTGACGATGGTTATAAACACAAAGAAATACATGAAAAGTGATAGATACCATTAACGGAGACCATTAACCGAGAACGATAGTATCGGTACCTCTAACGCCCACGGCGGCGTTACCTTTACGGACAGCTTCCAGGGCGTATTCCACTTGAAATAGATGACCGTCCGGTGAAAACACGGTGATTGCTCTGTCGTAGATCTGGTGAAATTTTATTTTTACAAATATTAGGAAAACAGACTCCGTCACCACCATCAAGCATCTCTCCGGAGCCTTTGTTCACCAAGTCGCATTCGCCAATAAAGGAGGTGGATAGAAAAAAGATCATATTGAACATGAGCAGGGCTAGAAGTTTAGAGTTGGCCATAAACAATTTAATAGTTATTTAAAATTTTTATTTAAATATTTGTAAATATTTAGTTTGAGATTGGTCAAGTTAATCATTAAGAAGTCAAAATTGACATGTAAAATGGGATGAGCAAATAGAATAAAGTAAAAAATTTTATTTTAAGTTTTTTTAATAACTTACATTTATATAAGTTAGTAATAATTATTATTTTTTAGTTCAAAACTATAATTACCATAAATGTAACATATTTTTGGAAAATTTTCTTTTTAGATTTAAGAAATTTTTTTAAAAATAAATATATCATTCCGTGTGCGAAGCACGGGCATATTTCTAGTTAGTTATTAGTAACTATAAGTAATCCTTTAATATATTATAATACATGAGTCTACCAATGTTCAGTTAATCAATCATAATACTATGAATTATTTTAGAACAAATCAGAACTAATTCCTAAATTTTAGAACAATCATGTTATATCATGAGTTTTCCTTATTTACAATCTCACACTACTTCATTAACCATGGTTAGTTAATACTTCTAATTCAAATATAATAATGATTTTATTAGATATATCCATAAATACATATTTTTTAAATAAAAAAATTACTGAAAATTTACTATTTTAATTTGAAATCAATCACGACATACTATTATATATTTTAAATTATATTTCATAACTACTCATTCATTAATTAACCACTTTTTTAATATAAATTCAATCACAATCATATTATCATAATCATAATATATATTGTACAATTATAACCGATTTTAAATAATTATAATATAACTCAACTACAAATATGAAAAACATCGAATTTGAAATCAGATTTTAAATAATTTGGATAATTTCCGTACCATCAAATACACGATTTTTTTAAAAGCTCAAAAATTAATTTATTCATAATTTTTTAATAAAATTAATTAATAAATGCATATAGGCCAACGCTACATATATTTTAATTATTTAAATTATTAAATATACGCTAGAAGAGTATTATTATTGGTTGGTGAATAAATTACCAATCAAAAAATAAAAATTATTTTAGAGACAATCAGAATTCACTTCTAAAGTTTCAATCAATCAAACACATACAAATTTTTTATTATTTCACTACTAAAAATCTGTTAATAGACATCACCGTTTTTAACATCGATTTCAATAAAACCGATGTTAAAAATCAAATTAACATCGCTCGTTTTAAAACTGATGTCTTTTAAACATTCAGACATCACTTGAGTTACCAACCGATGTCTAAATGTTTCCTTAAAAATATTTAGACATCACTTCATTTATGAACCGATGTCTAAATGTCTACTTAAAAAAATAAACGCGCGGATTATTCCCCCCTTAGTTTTATTTTCCCTCTTTCTAAGTTTCATTTGCCGCTCTTTGCCAAATCTATTCCCCCTTAACCAAATTTTTGTACAATTTCCCCCACCCCCCAATTCTATTATTACATTCAGATAAAATAAAATCAAAAAAATTCATTAAAATCACTAAAAACAAAACCCAGTACCTCTCTCTCAGGTAGACCTAATTACCTCACCTCTCTCTCGACTCTCACCTCTCTCTCTCTCTCGCCCGACTCTCATCTCTCTCGACTCTAACATTTCTCCACTCTCACCTCTCTCTTTCGACTATCACATCTCTCTCCACTCTCTCTCACCAGTCGTCTCTCTTCTCTCCGACTCTCTCTCAGTTCGAAGAAGCTCCAAAGCCCAATACATTTGTTTGAAGCTCGAAAGGTCGAATTGGTAAACTAAAAAGCTGTAGTTGTATGTATGTTAATCATTTCAAAGCATGAATTTTGTTAAAAATCAATTGCGGGTTGTTAAAAATCAAAACCCTAATTTTTAAAATTGGGGGTTTTGTTTGTTGGTGTTTGTATTTGTGTTTTTCTATTCACATATGTATGGCCTGTTTGATTTGTGCCTTTCTCTAAATATTAATCTTTTAAATGTGTAAATACTAATTAGTTATTTATTTTTTTGGATGTAGTTTAGTCGATTCTTGATATAGGTTGGCTTATTTTTGGGTTATTTAGTGTTGATGATGTTGAAGTGATGGGTTATGATAAAGATTGGATTTTGATTCATGCGCTTTTGTTAATTTGTAGTTTTATTTGGTTAAAATGTTGGATGTATTGTTTGGTTTGCTGCCTTTTTTATTAGGCCTGCTAAGATTTAGAACTTGAGTTTTGATTTTGTTATTTGTGTAAATGGTGTATTCATTTTTATGCTCATTTGTTGAAGTGTGTGTGTGTTTAGACCAATTCAAAGTGATTTAGTCTTAAAATTATAATATGATTGATTGGTATTAGTGAGATTGATGATTTGTTAATGTATTATTAGTGCAGCTGATGAGGCTTTGCCTCCACCTCCTCCCATACCTGCAGATGTTGTACCGCTTCATGTTGAAGGAGATTATGAGCCTGTAGTCAAGAAGCCGCCTGTACGAGTGCCTATAGCAAAGCGTGGCCTGGCATCGAAAGGGAACAAAGTTCAGTTTCTTACTAATCATTTTAAAGTAAATGTGACAATGTTGATGGACATTTCTTTCACTACAGTGTAAGTTTCTTTTGATCAGGATTCAAACGTTTAAACATACTCACCTTTACAGTGTACATTGTCATCGTGTCCAGTGTACTATGCAATTTATGATGACAAGAAATTCAACAAAACAGATATTGATTACGCAAAATTCCTTGTTACTTGTTTTTCTCAAAATTTTTCAATCAATTTAACATACTTGCCTCTCCACATTTCCATATTAATTTACATTCAGGTGCTGGATTTGATGATGAGAAGTCATTGCTCATGTCACAAGCGAGCCTTGAGAAAAGATTTGGTCAATCTGCTATTTTTGTAGCATTTACACTCATGGAAAATGGTGGTGTTCCTGAGTCTGCAACACCAGAGACACTTCTTAAATAGATATTCATGTCATAAGTTGTGGATACGAGGATAAGTCAGACTAGGGACAGGAGGTATGCTGGTTTTATACTCCGTATCTTCTTAGCTTTGCGTTTACTTAGTTGTTAAATATATTTTATCTATGAACATTACATCTTACAAACCATACACCTAAAAATGAATGATTTGCAATAAAAGAAGAATATAATATGGGTTTGAACTTTGAAGTCTGTTGATGAGTGGATTTCGTAATCAACTTATGTGAGGTTTACGGGTAGTTGTATAGGCTAGCGATCAACTGTTCTACGAGAAAAGGTTTGGGTTGTGTTTGTGGGGGTTGAGCTGAGCTCGAGGGTATCTCCAATAATCTCAGGTGCCTTTAGAGAAAATTAGAGAACTTAATGCGTCGTACCCTGAGGTGCCTACGTACCCATGTATTTATAGGGATCAAGCTCACGTAGTTCTAGTATGATTCTGTCTCTTACTGGAATAGCTGTTGTTCGGTCACCTAGTTCGTGTAGGACTCAGGTTCCTTTAGAGCCTTTCACGAACTAGTTTGGCTAAGTAGAGTAGAACTCGAGTTCGTACCCCACTTATGATTCTCTCATTGGTTAGAGTTATTCTAGGATCATCTGCGCCCTAGAATTATACTCAGATACCAATTCGTTTATCTGTTCTAGATGGCTTATAGAACTTTCTGTTGGCAACTCGTAGGAACCTGGTGCTCAGGAACCTATATTTCAGGAGCCTGTTTCTCAGGGACCTCCTTATTTCGGGACATATCACTTAGGGACCTCCCTTTTGGTGTCAATACCTGCACAAATAACAAACTGGTTAGATTGGATAACTCTTCATATGCTTTTATTACCTCTATGGCTGTTGCTGTGCTAATTCGAACTCCTCGGCTGGGAGGAACCTGGTCTCCGAGTGCTCAACTCAGCTTCCTGACTATTGGGAACCTCCTAATACTCGTACTTCCTTATTCATTTCTCCTATTTGATCTTCATGACTCGTATTGGATCAATCTTCTGGCTTGTATGGATCGAACCTTATAGCTTAATGGGCCTAAATCTAGCCCATGGAGATTTTGGGCACAACAAAGTCCGTGGACTGGTGTACCACCTTACATACCCTATCAGGATTTAGGATGAATGTAGCAACAACTAAAACTTACTTTTCAAATGTCAAAAAAGGAATTCGGATTGATGTTCAGGTCTCCTCATGAAGGATATCACTATGATTATAACTGTAAAATTCAGTGTGACTACCTAGATATAGATATTTGAGCTAAACGTAGTTCAAGATGCATTACAACATATATGTATTGTTTTGGTAAATCTAACCTGTCTCATAAAATTTTAATTTGACCTCTTTATAAGAGAATTTAAAATTGTGTACTTCAAAATTTTAAGTAGTAGGCTTACAATGGACACAAGGGATCGTCTTTCAGAATTTTTCACCACACTGCCTTCAGTTCGTGTAATGGCCTCCTTCCCTGATATAACCTCAAAGAGAACAACCCCAAATGCATACACGTCACTTTTACTTGTGGCCAAGCCATCCCTCAGATATCTACAAAATGAGTGTAATTTAAAGAATTGGTATAGACAGAGACAGATAACTATAGGTATACAGTCATACACTTACTCGGGAGCCAGGTAACCAAAAGTTCCAACAACTCTTGTTGTCGATTCTTCACCATCATTGGTTCTTCCAACAAGTTTTGCTAACCCAAAATCTGATATCTGTTTACAAGAATTCAAAAAGCAACAGAAAAGGTTGATCAAGTGTACCACTGAAGGACCTAGAGACATTTTCAAGCAGGGTCCCGTCCTTGAAGTGTACAATACATTACATCACTTATTTTTTTATTCTGTTAGTTGTAGAACACATTGACTAATAAAGTAGAAAGTAAGAACCTTTGCCCTAAATGCACCATCAAGTAAAATGTTACTTGTCTTTATATCTCGATGCACATAATGAGGCTTAGTATGCTCATGTATATATTCCAGACCCCTTGCAGCATCGAGTACAATTTGAAGTCTTGTGATCCAGGATAGTGAAGTATGACCTGCCAGGAAAACAGAGATGAGGTATTCTTCTATTTTGTAAATATTCGCATGGCTAAACCTAATAAGTTTGATCACCAAACTCCTTCGGCAAGAAACTTTGATAAAAATAAGAGTTGGGCATTCTTAATAGGACAATAGCAGTTGAGTGAGCAACTTTAAACTTGTGTATTTTATAGGTGCATTTCTGAACTAAAGTGTCAGTACGAAGCAAAATTAGGGTACAGATGTTATGAGGTTTATTATAATCACTTAATGTATTCCCCAGGTAATATATACGTTTACAATTTTTTAACTTTTAAATATATGTTGTTGCAGTTGGTTAAGGTACATGTAAGGAGTTAATTATTAATTTCTACGGTGTAGTAATACTTCTATTCTATGTATTCTCGTTTCTTAATATATTTTTTTGTAATGTGTAATGAAGTAAAAAAATTGAGTTGCAGCATGCAAGTGCTTATTCTGCTAGGAGTTAAAATAGAATCAATCTCCTGGAAGAAAAGCTGAATGTGTTTTTTGAGAATCCTGGCCTTTTACTTTGCAACTAAATTTCATCTGTGCACAATGTTTACTCTGCGAGTCACTTCATTACTTGTTATTTAACGCTTTCTTTTGGTTTCTTTTTTGCAGAACTCCCCATGTGATCCATGCATGGTGCATTGTTGTATGCACTGGTGCGCGTTGTGCCTATTCTCTATTCTCTATTACAAATTGTAAGTTCAGATTTCAGCAAGTAGATAAATGACCTACCTCCTTCTGTTAAAATTTTAGCAGGGATCTACATTAGATTTTTAGGCTCGATTTTTTATGTACTTGTGATTTATTAGGGTTAGTGCAGAACAATGGAGCTCCATAATTTTGTATGAATCAGTTTTTAATGTTATGATTCTCTATACTGGTGAACGACAGGTTCCATCTTAGGTGAGGATGTCGAGAGGTTCTTTATCAAAAAACTATGGATGGCCAAACATACATCTCAGGAATTGCCATGTCTAAGGTATAGTGCTTTTCATTACGTTGTGCTTGAAATTTGTATTCCTGATTTTATAAAAAACTTTATAAAATGCTTGTTTCTTCCATCTGCGTAATAAATTTGGGGGGCTATGCTCATAATGCAGATGTAGTATTCAATGTTATGTTAAAGAGTTTTATATTGTTATTTTTAAAGTTGCTAGATGCTCATCCGCATCTGTCTAACAGAATCGCGCCTCTTTCTACTACTGATTTACATGATTTTATCAGTCAAAGTAGTGAAAGGCTTGGTTAAATTATAAACTGAATGCTGCAATAGAAGAAGATATAGAGATAGCTTTAAAATTCATTGAATACTACATAACATTAGCAGGTATAAGTTTCTGGGATTGATATAGAATCAGTAATTAAGTAATCGATTCAGTCTTCAGCGAACTACTTTCTTAAAACCAGTGATCTGAGTTTAATTCCTGGCCTCTTTCAGAAAATGCTGGCCAAACATGGTGCAGCAAAAATCAGTGCCTACGTGACACACGGTATACTTCCAAATAGGTCATGGGAGCGCTTTGAACATGATACAAAAGGTATGCCTTTTTGAATTGTATAAATTTATTTTTTATTCTACAATAACTACCCTGCAACAACTTCAGATATGTTCATGTGTGACTGCCTTTGTTTATTATCCTTCTAAACTGTATGGACTGATTCTAATTCATGAAAGTTAGCAATAAATTCCGGGCTCTTCATGGCTACTTGTGTAGTTGTATTTACTTTCCTTGCAATCGTAAACACAAAAATATAGACACTGCATGATAGCACAAACTGACAAACAGAATAAAAATCACTGCACTTTAAGAAAACATGGACCGCAGAACATGACATGGCTCAAATTTATAGGTATTGGAATGCTTTATAGCGTATGAAGATAAAGAAGGGGAATTATGCCCAGTAAAGTTGCACAAGTAACTATGGTCAGTAGCAAAAGAATAGTATGTTAGTTCACAAGTAAATATTCTTGTAGATCTGATACTATTACTTTTGTTCTTTTTCTGCAGGTTCATTGATAAATTGAAACAAGAAATTCATGGAAAGGGAGTTAAACGGAAACTTGTAGTTCTGTATAATATCTATGCACTTTCTCTTTTTCACAAGCATCATGGAGAAATTCTGGCTACTAGTAGCATCACAGCCAAGCAGGCTTCACTCGCAACTGCTCAACTTAGAAATTTGTATTCCCATGTTGCTATATTTTATTTTTAGTTGTACCCGTTTAATCACTTGATCAATTTTACGAGGTCAGAGCTACATGTAAATCTTTTAATGTATGCATGTTTTGGATTATGGCCATTAGGATTGGTCGGATTATGTAATGAAAGTTTGGATTAATGCATGGTTGTGGTTATTTTGATGCCTTATTTGAGTTTTGGCTTATTTGGTTTTTTTTCTTTTGGTGTATAGCTGAATGAATACAATTGGGGTAAGTGATATATATATAACCAAATTAATAGATATGTTTAACATCGTCTAAAATCGATGTCTATGGGACCTCAGACATCGGTTTTAAAAATATGTAACCAATGCAACAGATATCTTCAGTATCGTTTAAAACCGATGTCTATAATCACATTATACATCGGTTTTCTTTATATTTACCGATGTTAATAAAGGTTTAGACATCAATATTTGGAAAAAAAACAGATGTCTATGTCGAATTATTCTATGTTTGCTATATGTTAAATAACATCTAAGACCTCTAATATAACAATTCAAAAGATAACCTCATGCAGTTAACCCAAGAAGATAGTTCATAAACATCAGAAATATGTTTAAAACTGATGTATTATACGCTAAAAGACATCGGCCAGAAACTGATGTCTAAACGTTAAGACTTTAGACATCACCGACAAAGACATCGGTCAGGATTTTTCAAAGACATCGGCCAGAAACCGATGTCTATTAGCGTTTTTTTAGTAGTGTTTACCCTGCTTATTCTAATTTACTAATCGCGATTAAATTAAATTTAAATGTAATAATACTTTGATTTAATAAATTCGTATATCACATGGTTTTTAATTTTAAAAAATTACTAATAACCGTAAATAATATTTTCTATAATAATATTTTCTATAAATCGACATAGCAGTAAATTACATATATTTATATATCTTTTAGTTATGAAATTTTTTTGAACATCCTTTATTATAATACCCGAATCTACCACGTATTAGCTAACCAATCGTAAGATTGTGAATTATTTTAGTATCAATCATAGTCTAGATCAATTAAATTTAATGTAACATGTTTCCCTATTGGATCTAGATTCTACGTGTCAGCCAAAATTAAAAGTTAAACTCATTAGAATATTCAGTGGTTAGCTTCGATAATTCTACGATTTACTGGATTGTAGGCATCAATCCTTACTACATATATTACACCAATTTGTTTACATTATTAGACATGTCGATAGATAAATGTTTTTTTTACAATGTTGGTTTGCCAATGTTATCATTCATAACTTACCTTCATGATGACTAAAATATATATTGTATCATTGTCCATACATTTAAAAGTACGATATAGTTTTTTTTATATGGCTTTTCTGGAAGGGGTCAACGCCCATATAAGATCAGTTTCTCGATTCCTCAAGCAAAATTTTTCTAAACCCTTGGAAGCCGATTTTTGAGAAAAACACAAAAGTCACATTCAATAAAAATGCATTCATTATTTTTTTTCTTCGATACATCAATAAAAACATCTCTTTCTTCATCAACTTAATTGCTAATAACTTTCATATTATATAGTGCCCGTTTGGCAAAACTTTATTTAAGGACTTATGGACTTATTTTCGGATAAAAATTTTATATTTTAATAATTTTTTTAATACTAGTATTTAATATATGTTTGAGATTCAATAAGTTGCAAAAATAAGTTGGAATGTTAGGAATCTCTAACTTTGTCTTAAAAGTTGACTTATTCTGGAAAAAAGTTCCCCCAAACACCCCCATATATTGCTATTTCACCAACTTAATATTCAAATGTACATCATGAATGGTCATAACCATTCAGAAGGTATCTTGAATTTACAACACGAATCAATGACAAAAGGTACAGAAACAATTTTAAAACCATTAATTGTCATTTATTTTGAACCATTTTTTTTTATATAGTTATCATTTAAATTCAAACCCATTCATTTTTCTATAATTATCATTTTCATTATTTTTCCTTGAATTTCTTTTATGATTTCCTATTAGTTAAAAAATTCAAGAGTGTAAAGTCAAGTAATTAGTAAGTCCACATTAAAATTGATATTAAATTAGATTTACTAATAGTTAAATAAACGTTATATAATTATCTTTCAAAATAAGAACCAAACATTTTTTCATTATTAGCATTTTAAATATCTATCCTAAATTTAATTTGTGGTTTACCATTAATTAAATGAAATTCAGTACTTAGTAAATTCGCAATAGATATAATATTAAAATAGATGTCCAATAAGTTAAATATATATAAATTTGATGTGATACACGTGTAAATAAAATATTAATTTCAAATATATATTTATAATTTATTATTTCAAAATTTATAAATTTTATATTTTTTTAGGTCTCATATTTTTCTCCGCTTCTAACCTTTTTCACTTATATCTTTCACAAGTTTATCAAACTGATGTATATGAAATATATGCGTTAACTTGACAAATTAAAAAAAGTTGAAATTATATCATTGTAAATTTTGTTTATGGTCTGTTGTGAGACTAACAGACAAATCTACTGCAAAAAATCAGTCTCTCTACTTTTTTGAGATCATATCACACCCCGGTGAACATCCTTATTCATTCCTCAAACTAAGTATGAGTATCGTAGTTGTATATCTACAAAGTGTTTTTATTTGACAATTTAAATATTAGATTGAGAAAAGTTAATGTTTATGAATGATGCTATTTTTTTTGTAAGAGTTAATCACTTTATATATCTACTTTTGATTTTCTTACTAACAAAAATACCTACACACTTATTCACACACACATGTATGTTCCAAATTAAAACATATAACTTTTCTCAACTTAATAATACTTATACTAATATATTTGTTCGTGTGTCGAAAATATATTATGCCACAATTTTTTTGTTGTCAGAGTAGTTAAAAAATCACCTATCTATATTCTCCAAAATCATTTATGTACTTTGGTAGTCAACTTTAACAGAGGTACTCTATAAGCTCAAATCACGAAATTATATAACCTGCTAAGAGAATAAACTTTACCACTACTTACTCCCTCAAAAGATGTTCAATTTTAGGCTTTTCTTATATTTTGTGAATTTACATAATTGTTGGTGGATCCTAAATATGAATGAATTTCATGCCATAGTTAATGATTGTTATTGCCTATCCGAAAATATAAGGTGAATTTTATTTTTAATTTTTTTGGAAACTAAATTTTTCACTTTACTTTATTGGCAGATCACAAGAAAATATGCAAACAAGGCAAACAACGATATGTTATTAATGGGATGTGTACTCTCAATAAAGTACTTTATGGTGTATGGTTACAAACGTATGTTGCCGCATTCACATTCAAAAATATAAGAAAATATATGATAAGTATGGTCGTTTGACCTGTGTCATTATCAGTATTTGTAACATATTTCTGACCTTTATGGTCAAACGCAATTTTTTCTTAGGAATAATTTGAAAATTACTGAATAATATATATAACTTTTATTTAATTAAAATATATTATTATAGTCTCTATTAGTGACATGTAAAATATATTGATATCTGACATATTATGATAGAAAATTAACTAACTATATGTATGTTTTATAAGATCTTTACGGTTTTACAGATAGCCTGTTTGGCAGCACCTCCTTTAAGGAGTTTTTTACTTTCCGGAGTTTTTGCTCTGTTTGGGTACACCGGCTTAAAGTAGGCTTTAAGTTAAAAACTGCTTTAAGTCATAAGTTCCATTTAGGTACTTTTGACTTATGACTTATCGAGATTTTTTTTTTCACGATTCTTGTAAAGTTTAAATATTATGAAATTTAATTTTTTTTAAATCAAATTTCGCTTTAAGTTAAAATTATTAAACCCTCATTTAACTTTAAGTAAAATTACCCAAACGCATTCATTCAACTTAAAGTAAACAACTTTACTTTCTCCTTTAAGTTAAAAACACCTTCATTAAGTCAAAAGTAACTTATTTTAAGCAATCCCAAATGGCCTCAGATACACTGAATCATGATATTACATCTATATATAACAAGATTGCTCGGTTAATAGTGTGTTAAGGCCACTGGCAACGAGCTACTGGGTTTAAATGCTTCTAAACTTATGAATTAAGATTTAGAGTAAAGTACATTTTGTGTACCTGAACTTTATCGAAGACACCACTTGCAATACTATGTTTTAGAAACTACGAGGTGGATATATCATACATCACGAGTATATACAGGTAGGGAAGGGCCGGGATGTGGGAATGAATCAAATATCCCAGTTTGAAGCTAAGGTTGCCAATGGAAATGGAGAGCAGACGCTTAGTCGTGATCTGTATCGACTTGAACGCCGATGTGACTTTTATAGGATGCTCTCATTCTACTTCACCACTGTTGGTTTATACTTTAGCAACATGGTATAATTACCCATTTCATTAGTTACTAGACCATCAATACCATTATTTAACAATTACCTAAACGTTCCCAACATGGTTAATAGTCAATGACAATGAGACTTTTAACTTTATTGTTTCAAGAAGTTACGAGTATGGGTTCTGCTGGTGATGCATTTTGTTTTTTTGTGATTTTGAATTTGATTTGAACTCATGTTTTCAGGTCACGAATATGGGGCGGGTGAAGCTGGTTGTTGGCCAGAGAATAAGAACGGGATTGGGGTGGTGAGTGACAAAAGGAGATAAAGGGAACGAAGTGGTGGTGTTGTGCTGGCGGGGTGAGGAGAGGAGGAAGACGGCGTGGGAAACGGTGGACGGTGAAAGGGTGAACAGCGGAAGAATGGGTGGAGGTCGTGGTGTTGAACGGTGAAGATGGGTGGAGCAGATGAGATATGGGTGTGGTTGTAGAGGAGCAGCTGCGTTGTTATGGGGTTGGGTGAATTGTACGGCGTGGGTGCGAGGTCAATTGGGTGGAAAGAAGGAGATGGCAATGTTGGTGGTGGTGGCATTGGAGAATGATAAGGAGAGGTGATGGTTGCGAGGCTGTGGAAGATGGGCGAAGGAGAAGAGAGCAGGTGCGAGTTGGGGCTGAGAAGAACAGATGAGAGAGGTGCTGATGGTGATGTGAATGAGGTGGGTGGAGAACGGTGGATGGAGGTTGGTAGTGCGAGGTGTTCGGTGAAAAGGGGGCTGGGGGCTAAGAGGAAACAACAGGGTAAATGGGAGATGGATTGTTTATGTCTGTTCTGTACATGGAAAAGACTGATTTGCCCTTGAGGATCTAATGTCGTTTGTAAGAGATAGACGGCGGTACACGAAGTTTAAGTAAATCCATTTTTCAGTATTGCACGTGGTAGTTTTATAAAGATAGTATTGCAAGTGGTGTCTTCGTCAAAGTTTAGGTACACAAAGTGCACTTTAGTCTAAGATTTATTATATCAATCACTCAATTAGTTTCTTTTTTCTTTTTATTATCCTTAATATAATTTATTATATATATATGCACAACTAAAAATAGTGGCAAAACAAATAAGTTAGCCGTTTAACTTGAGTTCAATAATCGTTTGGGCCCTCAAACTCACCGTTAAATAAAAGGTCCACAACTTACATTATGTTATTCTATAGACCCTTTTAGATGGATTTTCAACAAGTGAAAATCACCTTACGTCAGAGGAGAGTAGATGCTTGCATCCCACCAAATCAAACTCATCACCCTTCTATACCTAATAACTTCTTCTTTGCAAGTATTAATAATTAACATAACTTTTATCATTTTTCTTTTTAAATTGAATTATAATTAAATGCATTCGTACATCGAAATAGAAATTACAATATGTCACACATACCACAAAGATGAAATAAAAATAAAAATTTAAACCATTAAATTAATTGTTTACAATCTTTGATATTTCAAATGATAATATTGAAGAAAAGTTTAACATAAGTTTGCTCCAATTTTGAAATTTATACATGTAAATAAACATATATAACTCGTTACTTATGTACAAAAAATGATAGTATTACCATATATTTAAGTTTTTATCATTGAAAGGATGTCATTTATTAAGTTTAAGATTGCATAATTTAAAATTTTTGGAATTTATTATACAAATTAATAACAAGTGAAGGAAATAGGATAAATGAAGGAAGGATACATTAGTGTAGACTGGCTATAGAAAGCTATAAAACAAGTAACATACAATCGCTAGGCATAAAGGATGCTGATAAATTCAAATACTCACCAAGTTTCGTTCTAAAAACTAGAGAGCATACTCATATATTTCATCAAACACATCACAGTATATACCAGGAAAAACCATTGCAATTAGGTTCGCAATATCATCATTGGTCAAATTCTGATTCTGAAAAAAAATAGATAAAAAAAATTAAAGAGCACTCCAGCAATTGGAAATAAAAACATTTATTAGGAAAATATAAAGAAAACAGAAGACGATATAGTGTTTAAGTTTGGACCACGTTCAGAGGCATAACATTTGTCATTAGCATGATTCATGATTGCATGTATGAAGCTGATAGCTTTACTTTCAGTGGAAATATATTGTGTATATATGATAATATATAGCCTCAAAACTGGGACATGCTACTCAAAAGGGGGTCTTGGGCAGCCCTTTTCGGCCAATTGCCGAGTTCTTCAAGACAGGAAAAGAGACCAACAAAGTACGCCTCCTCAATAACATTCTATCTAAAAATTTCGACAAGAGCCCAGATGAAACGAAACTGATGTCTAGGTGGTCACACCCCAGGATGATTAATTAACCAAGTTGTTGGAATCCGAGAAAAGTACCTTTTATGAGAAATGAGGTTAGAACAAAAAAAAACTCCAAAGAATTAACTTGTACTACAAAAAAGATCTTATAGAAGCAAAAAAGCGAATCAGTGTAAGTGGCAGATTGTAAAATTAAGCAAATTCCATCAGCATGTCTTGTGGTGGTGTTGGATCGATTAAAGAAAGAACTCTTTTCATGGCACAGTTCAGATCATCCACATCATTTCGAGCTCAAAATTCTGAAAAGCTTTCACCCCCACTATAAAAAATTACACCTTGTCCCCCCTTGGTGACATACAAGGAATTAAGCAAATCATCACAAATCATTTTTGACGAATGAATCGCATGCAACCCACAACTTATACCACTGCAAAGATGCAAAAATAAATTACACTACAGTACCAGAAACACAAAAATGAGATTAATAAACAAATAAAAATTTTATTACCGAAAAACTATGTAAAATGATTCCCTAATGAAATTCCACCGCTCTTGTTTAATAAGATCACCAGATATAGCAGAAAATTTTTCATAAAAAGCATCCACCTTCCGTCCATAGAACACGAAAAAAGAATCAATGGGATCAACCACAAACAATTTGCTTGAACCCGATGTAACCGAGAATTGTGGTCTTAAAATAAAAGTATTCCGCTTCAAAGCCTCACAATCTTCTTGTTGATGATGATGCTATTATAAAAGTTTTCGGAAAAGAATTCATCATACCCACATAGTATCTTTCATTATATCTTCTATATAAAAAATTCATGTGTACCATATTTTATAATCAAATTATAGTCTAATTGATCATTGTACATAATTATTGTAGTTTTGTAATATTTTTGATTAAAAAATCTATATATTTTTTAATTTAATTTGAATTTTAATTATGTTATATATATATATATATATATATATATATATATAGAAACACACACACACACACATATGTACACACCATTAAATAAACTAGCATTTTATCGGTGCACACCAAATGTACAATTCTAAAAAATATTAAATAATTACAAAAACATATATAAGTATTAAAAAATAAAATATTTTATCGTGTTTTTTTCCTAAATAGTTTTACCCTTATATTGAGTACCAAGCATAAAGAACAATAAAAACATGATTATTAATAGAAATATAGGCATGTACACATTTTTCATTAATAAATGCAAACAAAAGTAAAAGTAAGTGTCAATTCTTTGGAGGTTGTTGAATAAACATGTTATACTGTTAATTGGATCTTTGGAGACTACCAAATGATCACATTATACTACACCTAAGGCTGCATAAATGTCCAAAATCGGATCGGACCAGACCGGATCGACCCAAACCAATCGAATATCGGATTTTCGCAATTTTTGGACCAAAGACCAGACCTGTTATATTCGATTATGGGACCGGACTGGTTGCATTTCTACATAAAAAATTTAATTTTTATATTTCGTGCATTTACTTAACTATCTTATAACCCGTGCAATGCACGGGTTTATTGTATTATGTTATAAATTTTATTTAATATTATAATTATATTTTTATATAATCATTATATTTATTAATTTTTTTAATTTTAATTTGATATAATTTAATATACTCATGTTTACGGATCATACTAATGTTTCCTTATGATAAACAACGTATAAGATTTTTAATATATTTTATTAATAATTAAAAAATATGGTGTGATATTTTCGGGTATATATTGTAAGATTTGTTGTAAATTAAAAAGGTGTTGTGCCCAAAATCTCCATGGGCTAGATTTAGGCCCATTAAGCTATAAGGTTCGATCCATACAAGCCAGAAGATTGATCCAATACGAGTCATGAAGATCAAATAGGAGAAATGAATAAGGAAGTACGAGTATTAGGAGGTTCCCAATAGTCAGGAAGCTGAGTTGAGCACTCGGAGACCAGGTTCCTCCCAGCCGAGGAGTTTGAATTAGCACAGCAACAGCCATAGAGGTAATAAAAGCATATGAAGAGTTATCCAATCTAACCAGTTTGTTATTTGTGCAGGTATTGACACCAAAAGGGAGGTCCCTAAGTGATATGTCCCGAAATAAGGAGGTCCCTGAGAAACAGGCTCCTGAAATATAGGTTCCTGAGCACCAGGTTCCTACGAGTTGCCAACAGAAAGTTCTAGAAGCCATCTAGAACATATAAACGAATTGGTATCTGAGTATAATTCTAGGGCGCAGATGATCCTAGAATAACTCTAACCAATGAGAGAATCATAAGTGGGGTACGAACTCGAGTTCTACTCTACTTAGCCAAACTAGTTCGTGAAAGGCTCTAAAGGAACCTGAGTCCTACACGAACTAGGTGACCGAACAACAGCTATTCCAGTAAGAGACAGAATCATACTAGAACTACGTGAGCTTGATCCCTATAAATACATGGGTACGTAGGCACCTCAGGGTACGACGCATTAAGTTCTCTAATTTTCTCTAAAGGCACCTGAGATTATTGGAGATACCCTCGAGCTCAGCTCAACCCCCACAAACACAACCCAAACCTTTTCTCGTAGAACAGTTGATCGCTAGCCTATACAACTACCCGTAAACCTCACATAAGTTGATTACGAAATCCACTCATCAACATTGGCGCTAGAAGGAGGGGGTAGTTAATATCTTAAGAGTGGAAAAGATGTCAGGCAGCTCGGAGAGTGAAGCAACCCGTTCTGAGCGACAGGTTCATGAGGAGAACACATCTCCTCCCAGAGCACCGAAGGTCACTAAAGCAGCCATGATGGAAATCCTAAAGACTGTGGGAGAACGTTTATCGACTTTGGAGCAGGCTTCAAGCAAAAAGAAGAAAAAGAAAGCGAAGAAGAGCAAGAAGTCGAAGGTTACTCCGAAACAGTTGAATTTTGAAGAATCTGAGAATGGAGAGGAGGTTCCAGACGATGGTGAAGAACCGAAGGAAGATAATGGTGATGAAGATATGGAGAATCCTGAGAAGAGTAAAACTGGTAGCAAGGACCGTACAGGGTCCAAGAAAAAGAAGAAAACCAAGACTGGAGGTTCCTCAAAGAAAAAGAAGAAAGATAAAGACCCATCTGTCGAGATAATTGAAGAAGAAAGCACGGATTCAGATGAGGACACTGAAGAATCAAGCGCTGCAGGGTCGCAAGAGGAAGAAGGGACGAGTAAGAAGACAAAGGCGGAAGCTGTTGGGGAGGTGACAGCAGAAGATGTCAAGAAAATTTTGGCTCAACTCAAGGACGAAAAGAATCTTGCTGTGAACCCTATAACAGCTTCTCCTTTCACCAAGAAGGTTCGAAAGTCGGCTTTGCCTAGGTCTTACAGGCCCTCAAATGAATTGAAATTCGATGGGACCACTGACCCTATCGAGTACCTTAGTCGTTTTGACACAGAGATGGATGTTTATCAAGTGAAGGAAGCCACCAGGTGCAGGTTACTGGCTGCAACTCTACAGGGCGGAGCCCATCAGTGGTTCAAAAGGTTACCTGCAGATTCGATTGGTTCTTGGGCAAGCATGGGGAAGCTCTTTGTCAATCAATTCAGAGCATCTGTCGCATTTGCCCCACCGACCAATACCTTAGCCAATATCAAGCAAAGACCTAGTGAGACGTTGACAGAATATTTCAAGAGGTTTAATGCGGAGGTTCCTAAAGTTAGGAAGGCATCTGAGGAAACAATAAAGAATTTCTTAATCGCTGGAGTCAAAGGAGGCTCAGATTTTTGGAAAGCACTGCAGGGAAAAGAACCAGAGACGTTAGCAGATTTTTATGCCCAGGCAGAACCCTTTCGACTGGTGGAGGAGTCTCTAGCTGAATTAAGGAAGGATCCAGATTTTGTAAGGCAAAGTGGAAGCAAGAGGTCGAGACAAAGAAGCCCCAATGGTCGTGACAATAAAAAGGTGGTTAGTCGCACATCCCAGGTGAAGCCTGAAGCTGTGAATCCTACTAAACCTGTCATGAGTCAGGTACCGCCACCAGCTTCCTATAACAGCAATAGACCAGAGAGACCCGTCTATGAAACTTTCACCCCTTTGGTAGCTCCGATTGATCATATTTACGCAGTGAATGAGAAGTCCTCATGGTTTAAGAAGCCTTTCAGAACCGGTCCGCCAGGGAATAAGAATGAGCGCCCCTACTGTGACTTCCATGATAATAATGGGCATAATACTGCAGATTGTCGTCACCTCAGAGATCTAATTGAAACTCTAATCAGACAAGGGCAATTGAGTGAATGGGTGGCTCAGGAAGGAAAAAAGTATAGAGATGAGAAGACTCAGAAGACACAGACACAGGAACCTGTCGTGATGGAGGGACCACCTAAGGCTGGGTGCATACGCACAATTATAGGAGGTCCCCATATTGGAGGAAGCAGCAGGAATGCCATGGAGAGGTATACTCGTGAGGCAAAAGAACGTCCTTTAACCAGTATTTACAATCTGTCCCAGAGGTCCCCAAAGCTGTTTGAAGGAGAGGATGCAGATATTACTTTCACTGAAGAAGATGCTTCCTGGGTACATCATCCCCATACTGACGCTTTGGTTGTTGAGGCAGGAATTGGATCTTATGAGGTTCATCGAGTGCTAGTTGATAATGGAAGCTCTGTAAACTTGCTATCTTACTCAGCTTTCAAGAAGATGCATTTTCTGGATAAAGACTTAACTCCAACAAACGATACCTTGTACGGATTCACCAATAATCAGGTTCCTATCAAAGGTAAGATTCGTTTGCCAGTAACCTTAGGTGATAAACCATGTTGCATTACACAGTTGGCAGAATTCATTGTTATAGAAGAGAATATGAATTACAATGCTATTTTGGGAAGACCCATTTTGAAGGAGATGAGGGTAATAACCTCCATTTACCACCTCACTATGAAGTTCCCGACGCCAAATGGAGTTGGCATAGTTCGAGGATGTCAGTATGAGTCTAGAGAGTGTTACACCAAAGCTTTGCAACATGCTGCTAGAGCTGCTAAATTGCCTGAACCTATGGACGAGGTTCCTGATAGTTTTCCAGGAAAGAACCCAGACAAGATAACGGTCGACCTGCGCAGTTCGCCTTTGGAAGGTTTTGTGTCAGCATCCTGTAGAGCTATAAGAATTGAAGAGATCATAGAAGAGGAACCTCATGCTGAGTTTCCCGTTTTTCGGGGACCAGATACCCCCTACTTACTGATAGAAGGTGCACCCCCTACGGATAAGGATGGTGATGTGTGTATGATAGAAGGGTTGGATGAAGAAAAATCCCGAAAACTGAAACATAATGGATGCAATGAAGACAGTCAGCCAGCATCAAAGAGAAGGAATGTCATGCACGAAGTGCAGGAACCGTCTACCGTCCAGGAACCTCAAGAGGACTCAACCGCAGAGATGGAGGTAGACTTAGATCCTCGAATGCCAGAAACCATGGTAAAGGCTGGACCAGCTGGTGAAACTCTGGATGTGAAGATCAATGACAAAGATGGTATAAAGGTGTTGAAGATTGGAGCTCAACTCGATCCAGCCTTAAAAGAATCTCTCATTACTTTTTTGGGCAGGAATCTGGATGTGTTTGCATGGTGTCATGCAGATATGGAAGGGATAGATCCAAGGGTCATGTATCATAAGTTGAATATTGATCCAGAAAAGAAAGGAGTGAGACAGAAGCGAAGACCAGTTAGTGGAGAAAGAGCACAGGCATTGAAAGAAGAGGTCGACAGATTATTGGATGCAGGATTAGTTAAAGAATCTTTTTACCCAGTATGGTTGGCAAATCCTGTTTTGGTAAAGAAACCTAATGGAAAATGGAGAACCTGTGTGGACTTCACAGATCTCAACAAAGCATGTCCGAAGGACAGCTTCCCACTGCCACGGATTGATCAGTTAGTGGATGCAACAGCTGGACATGCCCTCCTCAGCTTCATGGATGCATATTCAGGTTACAATCAAATCCCTATGTATGAACCTGACCAAGAGCATACTTCTTTTATTACAGATAGAGGTCTTTATTGCTACGTGTGCATGCCATTTGGATTGATTAATGCTGGAGCCACATACCAACGGTTAGTGAACATGATGTTTAAAGACCAAATTGGCCGTACTATGGAGGTATATGTGGATGATATGCTAGTTAAGTCTAAGGAAGCTGTTGACCATGTGAAGCACTTAGAAGAAATGTTTGGAATCCTGCGAAAATACAGAATGAAGCTGAACCCTCAAAAATGTGTGTTTGGGGTAGAATCAGGAAAGTTTCTAGGTTTCATGGTAAACCACCGAGGTATTGAAGCCAACCCAGCCAAGATTAAAGCATTGATTGATATGAGGTCTCCGAGAACTGTGAGAGAGGTTCAGTCTCTTACAGGAAGAGTTGCAGCTTTGAATAGATTCATTTCGAGGTCTACTGATAAGTGTCAGGAGTTCTTTAAAGGTATAAGGAAAGGAAACAAATTCGAGTGGACTGCAGAATGTGAGATAGCGTTTGGAAAGCTAAAGGAGCATTTGGGGAGCCCCCCACTGTTAGCCAAACCTGTGGATGGAGAAACATTGATACTTTATTTGGCTGTGTCAGAGTATTCCATTAGTGCAGTTCTGGTTCGAGAAGAGAATGGACAGCAGAGCCCAGTTTACTATGTTAGTAAAAGGTTACTTGATGCAGAAACGAGGTACACAGGAATGGAGAAGTTGGTTTTCGCGTTGATTCTGGCTTCCAGGAAGCTGCGACCTTATTTCCAAGCTCACAAGATTGAGGTAAGAACCTCATATCCGCTTAAGCAAGTGATGCATAGGCCAGAAACTTCTGGAAGAATGTTAAAGTGGGCTGTGGAGCTAGGTCAGTTCGACATAGAATATAAGCCAAAGACAGCAATCAAAGCTCAAGCTTTAGCAGATTTCTTAATCGAGTTTCCACCTCATGTAGAGGTTACTGGCCAAGAGGGGCCAAAAGATGTGGTGGAAAAATAGGCAGACAATGACAACTGTGCACCTTGGTGGACACTGTATGTAGATGGAGCTGCTAACAGTGGTGGAGCAGGTGCAGGCATAGAACTAGTTAGTCCAGAAGGGCACCAACTCTATAGCTCGATTCATTTTGCTTTTAAAGCCACGAACAATGATGCAGAATATGAGGCATTGATTGCAGGCCTCAAATTGGCTTTGGAGATGAAAGTAGAGAATATCAGGGTGTTTAGTGATTCGATGTTAGTAGTTTGGCAGATTCGTGGTGGTTTTCAGGCGAGAGGGCCGAGAACAGACTTATATTTGAGATACTCCCAGGAGTTGATCGCAAGGTTCAGAGAGGTGAAGCTGGATCAAGTACCTCGAGGAAAGAATACCAAAGCGGATGCATTGGCCAAGCTAGGGTCACAGAGAGAATCCACATTATTGGGGGTAATTCCACTTCAAATCCAGGAGCAACCAAGTGTTTTCAAGGAAGAAGTAATGGACATTGAGTTTCCAGTTGAAGATTCCTGGATGACCCCGATATATCGTTACCTGGACAAAGGGGAGCTACCTCCCAATCAAAGTGATATCAGGAAGCTGAGGTATCGAGCAGCCAGGTATGTAATCTATGATGGAGTTCTGTATAAACGAGGATTCAATCAGCCTTTGCTCAAGTGTGTAGCTGGAGAACAATGCAAGTATATCCTCGAGGAAATTCATGAAGGAGTATGTGGAAATCACTCGGGGGGTAATTCTTTAGCCATGAAAGTCCTTCGACAAGGATATTATTGGCCAACCATCAAAGCAGATGCTACAAAGTTCGTGCAGGCATGCAGTAATTGTCAGAGGTTTGCCAATTTTGATAGTCGTCCGGTAGCACCTATCAAACCGATTGTTAGCCCTTGGCCATTCGCTGTTTGGGGAATAGACCTCATTGGAGAGCTCCCGAAAGGAAAAGGAGGAGTGAAATACGCAGTGGTTGCAGTCGATTACTTTACAAAGTGGGCAGAAGCAGAACCACTTGCTAAGATTACAGCGTCAAAATTGACTGAGTTTGTGTTTCGAGCCATTGTATGCAGGTTTGGCATTCCACAGAAGCTGATTTCTGACAATGGGAAGCAGTTCGATAGTAGAGAGCTTAGAGGATTATGTGAGCAGTTTGGAATCCAAAAAGCATTTTCAGCAGTATATTATCCGCAGAGTAATGGACAGACTGAAGCAGTGAATAAGATTATCAAGCACACTTTAAAGACAAGGCTTGAAGATAAGAAGGGAAGCTGGCCAGAGGAGCTTCCTGGAGTCTTGTGGTCGTATAATACCACGCCTAGAACTACAACTGGTGAGTCTCCTTTTACCCTCACTTATGGTTGTGAAGCTATGGTACCTGTGGAAGTTGGAACAGGTTCCTTGAGAAGAAAGTATTTTGATCCCGAGAGCAATGAGGTCAATCATAGACTGTATTTGGACATGGTCGAAGAGTTGAGAGCAGATTCACAAGTGAAGTTAGCAGCATATCAACAGAGAGTTCGAAGGTATTACGACAAAAAGGTGAAGGCAAGACCTTTCAAAGTTGGTGACCTAGTTTTGAGGAAAGTCATGCCAAATACCAGGGTTCTGGCGCATGGAGCCTTTGGAGCAAATTGGGAGGGACCTTACCAGATAAAGTCAGCAATTTGGGAAGGAACCTACCACTTGATGGATATGGATGGGAACCTCATTCCAAGAGCCTGGAATGCAGAACATCTCAAGAAGTATTATCAGTAATTCTTTTATGTGTTTTTCTTAGGAAAAGTAAGGCTCTTTCAGCCCAAGAATAAAGGCAGCTTATTAGTTATAGCTGACCAGTATTTTGATTCCAGTATTCAATTATGCATGTACTCGGGGGGTACTTAATGTGAACCTCTCTACTTGCAAGACGATTTTGTTTTAAGTATTGAGCGATGTATAGCTCTACGTTGAATATTTTGAGTGCATTATTTGCAGCTATAGCTCCCTAATAGTTCTTTTACGTAATAATCATTACCCAAAAGAATTGGGGGGTAGTATTCCTACTTAGACAGTATTGCACATGCTATTTGATATTTCATATGCCAATTTGAAATTTTTGAAACAGGTTACCTAGATTAACAGGTTCCTGTAGCATTGTGTTGCATTTTGCAGGTTACCTAAGCTGACAGGTTCCTGTAGCATTGACAGTATGTGTGAAGTATGAATATGAATTGACAGAATGTGCAGACTACGATTGATTGATCAGAATTAGTTTGTGGACAGATCATTGAGAAAAGTCCCAGGTAGCTTCCTGGGCATTGAGTAAAGTCCCAGGTAGCTTCCTGGGCATTGAGAAAAGTCCCAGGTAGCTTCCTGGGCATTGAGTAAAGTCCCAGGTAGCTTCCTGGGCATTGAGAAAAGTCCCAGGTAGCTTCCTGGGCATCGAGAAAAGTCCCAGGTAGCTTCCTGGGCATCGAGCAAAGTCCCAGGTAGCTTCCTGGGCATCGAGCAAAGTCCCAGGTAGCTTCCTGGGCATCGAGAAAAGTCCCAGGTAGCTTCCTGGGCATCGAGAAAAGCCTCAGTTGACTGAGCACGACATTGTTGCCAAAAGCCTCAAGTTCCTTGAGCACGTGAATTAAAGTCCTGACAAAAGGCACCTTAAAGAGAAGCCTAATAAGCTCTCCCTCATGTGGAACCGCCTTTGGCACATGGGAAGAAGGGATAAAATCCTTAGCATTTACCTTCATAAGATGTCTAGCCTGACACATGGAGAAGAGGAATCTGTGTGGACTCCCAGAACGGCACACAGGTTCCTAGAATCGCCCCGAGGCATAAAAAGAAACAACAGGCCTCGAGGCATGTTGGGACCTAGAGATTAGGATTGGGAGCCAAGCAGGCAACCTTTCCAAGAGATGACCCGAATTAAACAAAAGAAATTTTACTAACCTTAACTAGTTTTTGTTTTATGTTTATTTTGCAGGTTTAATGGTCGAGGAACCTGGTCAAATTATTTAGGATCTAAGGTTATCAGAAAGGGTTTTTAGTTCAAAAGGCGACTCTGATAATGTTGAGTGAAGCATGAGAAAAGATGTGTTTAAGCCTACAAAAGTTGATCAGATATTTTGTAGGGAACCTGGTTTGGATCTGGGAGGAATCTCTAAGGAAAACTATGGTTTAGATTACGGTGATGAATACATGCCTCGAAGTATAAATAAAAAAGGGTTCCAAGTCTGCAAGTAAGCTGTATTTAGTCACATGTTATTTTGAGAAAATTATAAGTGAAAATATGGATGCATCCTGTTTCTTACAACGGGTTATCCCACGTAAGCTTGGGTGTATAAGTATGGACACTAATTAATTGATAAAATATTCTACGAGGTTTTGGAAAAGAGGTGTGCAGTATTAAGTACAGACGCAAGTTAAGAAACTAGGCATGAACAAGCAAGAGCAAGAGATATAGCAAAAATAGATAATGGTCATCAAAAACATAAAGAGTTATAGGGTACAAGGACCCTAAGTAAACCAAAGTTAAAGGCACGAAGGCCATTAAAACCAAGTTAAATTACATCCCGCGAGGCACTACGAGGGGCCCGCAACCTCAAGAAAAGTTATGGAAAGTTCAGAAAATTTATGAAGCTCTAGGCAGGAGATACTTTACTAGATTCTTCGATGGCTGAGGAAGGTGGAAGAGTGGTTGGAGTAACGTCAGGAGCAGGAATCTCTGCAGTCTCAAGGGTGGCACCCGGAGACCTCTCAACCGTTTTCACGGGAGGTACAGAGTTTACAGCAGCAGCTTTCTCCTCAAAATCTTTGATCATCCCTACTACGTCTTCACCCAAGAGGGACCAGTTTATATTGGGCATCTTCTCCCATGTGGAACGAATGTAGTCATTAATACCTTCATCATAGCCTTCATCATATCTGGCCTTCTCCTTGACAAGTATGGATGACTTCACAACTTCAGCAGCAGCATTCAAGGCATCCACCTGGGCTTCCAGTTCATTGGTTCTTTCTAACATCGACAGTTTCTCGTCCCTAAGGATCTTGACCTGACCTTGAAGTTCGATTTTCTCATCTTTTAAAGAGGTCTCCACAATCTTGGCATGTCTGACAGCCGCAGTGGCAATGTTTGCCTTATCCTCACTAGCAGCTAGTTCTGTTTTGAGTTTGCGAATTTCTCCTTGAAGTTGAAGGTCATATTGGGTCTTTACAGCAAACTCGTCACAGTATCTGAGAGCAAAGAAAGCAGATTGAGCAGTAGCAAACCTCATGGCGTGCATGGCTTCAGTAGAACTCATCCTACTCCAGGCAGCTATTGTCTCTGTAGGAACATGGGTGTCAATCATGTCTTTGAACAGGTTGGAGGATTGATCAGGATCGGTTTTTACTGCTTTGCTTTTCCTTGACGAGCGAGTCTGGGGAGCTGCTGAGAGGTCAAGAGTTGTCTGAGCAAATTTCCTCTTTGAAGAACCAGAATGAGTAGTTTGGGAAGCAGGAGTGCCAGGAATTTGATTAATAGGAGTTGCATTCAGCGGAACCTCCTTAGTTTCAGTCTTGAAGATCTCATCCACGTTCTTGGACCTCTTGATAAACGATGGGGCTTTTGGAGCCATATCTGCGAAAGAAAATACAAGAAAGTATCAGAGATTTATATACGGAATAAGCAGGTAAAAGTACAGATGTATAACAATAGAAAAGAAAGGACAACAACAGGGGAACTCATACCAGAAGCTGAGGGTATAAAACCTAGGGCAGATAAATTATCAGGGGTCAATAGGATCATACAATCTCTTATGGCCGAAGAATGCTTCAAAGCCTCTTTAGCTCTCATTAAGCAAGCTCCAGTGAGAATAGTCTGTTTTGGAATTAATGGGCGGCAATTGAATTCAAAGCGGATAGAGGGACAATCAAAGCAGTAAAGGAACTGCTCTTGCCATTGATCAAAGTTCTGTTTAACACCTTTTATACATTGGCCTTGATGACTAGGCCAGGCAGTCAGATAGAAGCAACCAGAACCCTTCCCAGTGTCCTTCAATCTGAAGAAGTAACCTAATTCATGTGCAGATAGTGGGGTTGTAAACATGCTAGTGTACAGAATATAGGTACTAATGGCCAACCTATATGAGTTAGGTGTCAATTGGAGAGGAGCCAAACCATAGAAGTCAAGAACCTCTCTCAGGAAAGGATGCAGAGGGAAATATACACCAACTTTGAAGAAGGCAGCAGAGGTTACAACATTTGGAATACCTCGATCAGGTATCTTGGTATCAAACTTATGAGCTCTCTCACCTGGTTTAGGGATAACAATGGAGCAGGATGGACGAACACATTCCTCATACAATTTCTCTAACCTAGTTAAGGTCATAAGAGAATCCATTTTGTCACAGAAAGGTACGATTTCTTGCTTATACAACTCTCTTTCGACGGACACTTCGTTATCAAAATCAGGATCCGGGATCAGACTATGATCAGGCTTAGACACTTCCTCTCCGTCAGAGGGCCAATCATCCCCCAAATCTACAAAGGAAGGGGTAGGAAGATTTGTAGAGGGTAAGGTCGAAGGTTTGAGAAGGATATTTCCAGGTTCATCAATGTCTGGAACAACAACCCTAGACCTAGTTCTTTCCCCTATTGGCATCATAGAAGGTTGAATAGAAGACAAGTGGTCAGAGTGTGTAGAATCAGAGGACATCTGCAAAAGACAGACGGAGAAAAATCAGGTTTTGAGTCTTTTAAAAGAGAAATAGTGGTTCTAAAGTTCTGGGACGGACATAGCTATGAGACACATGGTAGTCAGCGAATTACACAAAAGCTACGCACCATTGAAACGACTCATATCGATTACAGTATAAGTCGAAAACATGTGTGTACAGAATGTGAATAAATAATATCGAATCCCAGGGAAACCAGGGTTACAAAACTATAAATCGATGACCAAACAAACAAGGTGTGGTGAACAAGTTGTATGAAAAGCATGGAATGTGAAAGATAGATACGAACGCATACATACAAAGACCATAAACAAAGAACATCGACATGCAAGACACGACAGTGCAGACAGTACGAAATGAAGTCAAAAGAGCAGAAAGAAAGCAAATCATACCTTAATTAGAAGAAAGCGGTGACGGAGAGCTTGGATTGAGTAAGCGACCGTCGGACTTCTTTTCCTTCTTCTCTCTCTCTAAGGGTTTTGGAAGATATTTGGTAAAGGTAAAAACTAGACTTGGAGTTAGAAGTGTGTTTATATAATCAAGACAGTTCCGTACACGCGTCAGAGCATTAGAGGAGCGGTAAAAACGAAGAGGTACATGTGTAAAAGGCGTGTGAGCCTTGGGAACTCATGCCTTAACTACAGCTTTGATAAGTGATAAGTTCAATTCGAACTTTAAATTATCTCCAGCTGCCAACCATTATCTCTTCCTATAGATCCTTAAATTATTAAATTTAAAGAGACGTGGAGTTAAGGGGCTAATTAGATTCCTAGAGGAGCTAAATGCAAGCATCGAGTTAACTTCGAGAGCAGCTATCTAAAGAAGAAAATAGCAAGATAACAGGTTCCTTAATGCAAAGGAAGCTTACTCAAGATTATATTAAGCTGAAAATATTTTATGTCCTGTTTCCTACGCCGAGTAAACTCATGTAGGCTTGGATATAAAATGTTGAAGCGAGGTATTGTTACTAGAATGGTCTAGCATTGAACTTTTGATCGTAGAATTAGAATAGGTTCCTTTCACATTACATAATTTCAAGGAACCGGGGGGTACTTGTTGTGCCCAAAATCTCCATGGGCTAGATTTAGGCCCATTAAGCTATAAGGTTCGATCCATACAAGCCAGAAGATTGATCCAATACGAGTCATGAAGATCAAATAGGAGAAATGAATAAGGAAGTACGAGTATTAGGAGGTTCCCAATAGTCAGGAAGCTGAGTTGAGCACTCGGAGACCAGGTTCCTCCCAGCCGAGGAGTTTGAATTAGCACAGCAACAGCCATAGAGGTAATAAAAGCATATGAAGAGTTATCCAATCTAACCAGTTTGTTATTTGTGCAGGTATTGACACCAAAAGGGAGGTCCCTAAGTGATATGTCCCGAAATAAGGAGGTCCCTGAGAAACAGGCTCCTGAAATATAGGTTCCTGAGCACCAGGTTCCTACGAGTTGCCAACAGAAAGTTCTAGAAGCCATCTAGAACAGATAAACGAATTGGTATCTGAGTATAATTCTAGGGCGCAGATGATCCTAGAATAACTCTAACCAATGAGAGAATCATAAGTGGGGTACGAACTCGAGTTCTACTCTACTTAGCCAAACTAGTTCGTGAAAGGCTCTAAAGGAACCTGAGTCCTACACGAACTAGGTGACCGAACAACAGCTATTCCAGTAAGAGACAGAATCATACTAGAACTACGTGAGCTTGATCCCTATAAATACATGGGTACGTAGGCACCTCAGGGTACGATGCATTAAGTTCTCTAATTTTCTCTAAAGGCACCTGAGATTATTGGAGATACCCTCGAGCTCAGCTCAACCCCCACAAACACAACCCAAACCTTTTCTCGTAGAACAGTTGATCGCTAGCCTATACAACTACCCGTAAACCTCACATAAGTTGATTACGAAATCCACTCATCAACAAAAGGTAACATGTTTTAATTAGAAATGAAATATTAATGATTGAAAGATATGATACGATTGATCTTTTCTTTTTAGGTATTTATAAAAGGTAATATTTTCACCTAAAAGTAAATGTGAAAAAGGTAATCGACTAATTACCATTAATTATATTATGTTATTATTTATTTTAGGTGTTATATTTTTATTGAAAATTATGGTGTGATATTTTTGGGTATATATTAATGATTATAAGATTTGTTTTAAATTAAAAAGGTAACGTGTTTTATTTCGAAATGAAATATTAATGATCGAAAGATATGATACGATTGATGTTTTTTAAGGTAATATTTTCAACTAAAAAGTAAATTGTTAGTTACAGAGGCATGCCTGTATACATCTAATAACAAGCCTAATTGTTTGTAATGCTTTGCATTACTTACATGACCTCTTAACTGAGGGAACCTCTAGTTGTAGAGTTTCTGTTTGTATTGTACTTGTAATAGGCATCAAATCCTAGTTGTGTAACTGTACAAATAGAGTCTAGAATAATGCTTGAAAGAAGTTCCATGGTTCATGCCTCAAGCAAGGAGTTAAAGACTGCCAAATAATCACAGTTGGGATCTGAAGAAATGAAGAATTTGCCTAAGTACCAATTCGAGAAGTATATTTGTCTATTCGAGAAGTCCAGCATTCGAGAAGTCAGAGATTCGATATCTCAAGACACTATTCGATATCTCTGAATACACTGTTCGATATCTCATTCGATATCTCAGTGGTTCGATATGTCTTCTACTCTATTCGAGAACTCAAGAAGTCAACAAGTCAAGATGGTATTCGAGTTCTCAAAGAGTCAACAAGTCAAAGTTCCATTCGATATCTCAAAGACTCAGAAAGCTATTCGACAACTCGAGGATTCGATAAGTCAAATGCTCTATTCGACAACTCAAGGAATCCTGATGGAAAAGAGCTATTCAAGAAGTGGTTCGATATGTCACTATAACAGTATTCGAGAACTCAGAGTTATCGATCAAGTCAATTCTAGTTCTCGAATCACTTACTTAGTCACTTCTCGAATACATTCTTGGAGACAAAATACTGAAGAAATTGTACAAGTCAGAAACCTGCAACAAGCCAATGCACTTTATGGACCACAACCTGTAACGTGCTCTGGAAAGCCTACAAGGAAGCTTGGAGAGATATAGAAGAGACAAGGAGCTAAAGAAGTGGATCTAAACAGGCTTTGCAAAGTCAAATCTGTAACCGTTTGGACACTTACTCAAAAAGGATAGACAGACTAGAAAGTAATGTGTTTTAGCTACCTTATTTGTAGTAAGCAGGCTGTATCCATGTTCTATAAGGACACAGCCTCACTTCATAACTAAGTAACTTTTGTGAGTCAAGTTTTTCATACACTGTAAGCTATATCTCTCTGAGAAAAACGAAGCTGAGAATACTACCATTTGTATTCACAGATTGTAGCAACCTTTATCTAATATACATTAGATTAAAGTGATATTGTGTCTTGTGTTGTTTATTTATCCGCACCTTAATTTCTGCACACACAGGCACTTATCTGCTACACAGACTCAATCAAAGAAAAGTTCAAGAATCCATTCACCCCCCCTCTGTATTCTTTTACCGTGTTCAATACTCAACAAGTGGTATCAGAGCGGGCTGTTTATTCAAAAACAGAGAAACGATCATGAGTTCGAATACACCAAAGACTACAGGAACGGTGAAGGTCCCTAAGTTTGATAAAGAAAACTTCAACCTCTGGAAGATAAAGATGATGTTGTTCATCAAAGCCTCTCATTCCTTGTATCCTGAGATTCTCAAGAATGGTCCTTTTGTTCCACAACAAGAGATACCAGAGAAGACTGTTGGAACCATAACAATCCCTAGAGCTTATGAGGCCAAGGATCCATCAAAGTGGACAGAGTCAGAAAGGGAGAAGGTTGCTCTTGACAGCCACCTCATGTTGCTCATCATTGATTCCATGGATATGTCAATGTTTGCAAACATTGCATCATGCACGTCTGCTAAAGAGATGTGGGATCACATTGAGGTGTTGTGTGAAGGGACTGATGAGGTTAAAGAAAACAGGAAACAGATACTGGTCACACAGTATGAAGCTTTCATGGCACAGCCCAAGGAAAGCATCACTGAGATGTTTGAAAGGTTTCACAAGCTAGTTACTGAGTTGCAGATGAATGGAAAGGTTTACAGCACCAAGGAGTTAAATATGAAATTTCTGTTGTCTTCACCAAATCATCTGGAGCAAAGAGTCATTTCTCTAAGAGAGAGAGATTTGAACAAAGTCACCTATGATGTACTCTATGGAGTCCTAAAGACTCATGAACTTGAGTTGCATCAGAAGAGGGCTATCCAAGCAAACCAAGGTAGGATGATAAACACATCATGTGCCTTGATTGTCAACAAATCCATCCTGGACCTAGAAGCATCTACAAGCCAACTAAGGATAGAGGAGGTGGCAGATGATGAAGAAACTGAAGCTGGGGTGAGTGAACCTGTTGAGGAAAAGGAGGAAGAAGAAGAGGAGTTTTACACTCTGGAAGAACTTGATGGGATGGAAAATACTTCATATGCTTTCATGGCCAGAAAATTTCCAAACATCAGATTTAAAAGAAATCAACCCTTCAAACCCAAAACTCAAAACCATTCAGCCAACAAGAACAAGACACCTGTGAAACCAAACAGAAATAAGTTCAAAACCGGTTATGTGGATAGGTCATCTGTAAGGTGTTATAGATGCAATGACCTAGGGCATTTTGCCAGTGAATGCAAGAAGCCTAAAAAGAAGGATAGAGATTATCTTGAGCTAGAAGCTAAGTATGAGGCCCTTCTAAAAAAGCAGACACATGGTAAGGCCTACATAGCTGAAGGGAAGTGTTGGGATGATTCTGAGAGTGATGAAGAGGAACAAGAATTCTGCAATTATGCCTTGATGGCCAACTCCAAGGATGACTCATCTTCATCTGATTCTCAGGTACCATCTCTCACTACTATAGACATGTCTGTTTCTGAATACAAATCCATGATTGAACAATTATCTGTTGAAATGTTTAATATTCATACTAGTATGACTGCTGCTAATGAGGAGATTGCTAAACTGTCTACTAGAAATGAAGTATTAACCAAAAAGAATGAGGAACTTGAGCTAACTGCTATGCAAGTAGAAAACCTTAAGAAAGAAGTTGAATATTTGGAGAACAAGGTTCTATGTGCTAGTCAAGTAGAGAAGGCTCTTAGGGATGAATTAGCTGAGAATGAATTCAAACTTAAAACTTTCAAGAAATCATCTGGTTTAGTGCAATCCTACTGTGAGAAAATTGAAGCTAAACCTAAAGCAGCTATTGGACTTGACTATGACTCTCTCAAACAAAGGAAAGGCTATGCTGTCATCGAAGAGGACACAGCTGTTCATGAGAAAGTGCCTCACATTTTGAGAAAAGCTGAAAATCCAATTTTTAAGGAATCAACATTTGAAATTGATGAGGATGCCTTACTCATCAAGCAAATGTTGAATGATGAGGATGAGGCACAATCTAGTGAACAGCAAGCATCCTCTAAGGGTGAGAGTGCCAAGTCAAAGACCAAGAAGCCAGTAGTTGATAGGCCAAGACCTAAGAAGTTTGTTAAGTTTGTATCAGCTGGGAAGAGTGAATCAGAAAAGGAAGTGACTAAAAAGAAACAGAACAGAAATGGCAAGTTAGGGATTAACAAGGATAACAACTATGCTTATATGCCTAATGCCCCTAGGAAAACTTGTCAGAACTGTTTCAGTACCAATCATCTAACTCATGCATGCAAGAAACCTGTTGGTAGTGTGTCTAAACCTTTCTATGATTGTTCTGTGCCTCTAAGACATAGAGATGCACCCTTCTGTGATAAATTTGACTGTATGCCATGCAATATGAATGTTATGACTAGTTGTTTTAATTTAAGAAGACAGTTCATTGATGGTTGTATCAGTCACAATTCTCACACACACTACACAAGGTCAAAGTCTTCAAGTCCTCCTAAAGCTAGGAAGGTACCTTTGTCACCTAAGTCTGAAACCTCAGGTTCTAAGACTTCCAACAGTGACAAGAAGACTGACACTAAGAAAGTTAACAAGCATGTTGTTTATGATAAAACTGTCTCTAAGTCACATGGACCCAAACTTGTTTGGGTACCAAAGGAAAAGTAATACCTTTGTGTTTGCAGGGCAAAGAAAGTGAGAAGAAGGTCATGTGGATTTTGGACAGTGGATGCTCAAATCATATGACTGGTGATATGGCCCTGCTATCACAGTATGAGGAAAAGGCTGGCCCAATGGTTGCTTTTGGAGATGACAGCATGGGTAACACATTGGGATATGGCAAGCTGAAAGTTGGAAATGTCATCATTGAAGATGTAGCACTAGTCAAGGGGCTCAAGCATAATCTGTTAAGTGTTGGTCAGTTTACTGATAGAGGATTCAAAGTGAATTTTGACAAAGATGAATGTTTGATCACCCACAAGAAGACTGGTGATTTTGCTCTATCTGGAGTAAGGAAGGGAAGCCTGTTTGTAGCCAATATGGACTCTGCAAACAAGGACAAAATTTGTTGCTTTTACTCAAAAGCATCAAATGAAGATTGTTGGCTGTGGCATAAGAAACTATCACACCTGAACTTTAAGGCCATTAATTCTCTAGTCAAAAGAGAGTTAGTGAGAGGCATGCCCACACTTGAATTCTGCCAAGAAGGAGTGTGTGAGGCTTGTCAAAAAGGAAAAATGAAGAGATCAAGCCACAAGTCAAAGACAGTGACATCTGTAACCTGATAGTATTTTGTCCTAAACCCAATCATGTATGATGAGTTAGGAAATACTTTCATGTAATCTTATTTGATTTTATTTATATTAATAAAAGACTTGTTGTTTTTTATTACGGGCTTTATCTATTTAAAGTGTTTAAATAAGAAGTTCCATAGTTTAGAGTAAAGCTTCTAGAATTATAATGAGATTATAATAATGAGATCTAGAAGATGATAACACTAAACTTAAATAGTTCCCGATCGTAGGATAACTAATTGGGAGTTAGTCAATCCGTAAAGATCGGTACATACTATGCTTGCTTCCTCGGAAGGATGTCTGTTCTCATAGACATTCGTGTGGTGACACTATAGCTAGTATGTAGGTGCTTATTGGAGAATAAGTTCACTGAACGTGACTTGATCAAATGAACGACTAATGGAGTTTACTCACGTGTTAATAGTTGTTCATAAGTTGATGGTGGTACAAGTGTCCTTAGACTTGAGACCGTTAAAGTAATCTTATATACAATGAACTATGTTTTGGTTTAGTTCTAAGTCCTCAAGGGACAATCATTAGTTCTATTCCGGGTATAGGAATTTGTATATGAAGATAGTTAACGATCGATAAAGAATCTACCCCTTTCAGTAAAAGAAAGTGAATATCCTATGATGTTCTTACTATGTTAGTTCAGGAATCTCTGGCCAGAGTAATTGAAGTTAGAAAGAGTTTCTAATTCAAATGAACTAGACATAATGTATAAGAAATTATATGATTAAATTAAATAGGCTTGACACGCGTTCCATGCCTTGTATTTAATCGGGATATTGTCGGGTAGAAGGAATTGATTGTACGGTAACCATTTGCTGAATAGGTTTTATATATTCTAAGCAATGAATTCATATTATCCGGATAGTCGCGATATATTCAAAAGTATCACTCACGATGTAGAATAAATATTAATTACTTATGTAATTATATTTAACGAATTAATTAGTAATTCGTATAAGTAATAATAAATAGTTTATTATTATTTATTTCTACTACCGGCTTAATATTGAACCTAAAGGGTCACACCATAAAAAGGTTAAATATTTATAGATGATGAGAATAATTAATAATGGCTATGAATTATTTATTGAATAAATAATTAATTAGCAATTATTTATAATTTATTAAATGAGATTTAATAGATTATAAATAAATTAAGAAAAGTTCTTAATAATTATTAATTACAAAATTTAGTTTGAGAAATTAAATTTTATGAGAGAATTATTTTCAGAATGGGATTAATAATTAAAAAGGTTTTAATTATTAAATGATTATTTAATTAGATAAAGTAAAGACTTTATTTCTTTAAATATCAAACATTCCAAGAGTTGGTAAACACACAACACAACAACATCAAACACAAAACATCCCAGGGGATTTTGAGAGCTTTTGAAGTTCATCAAAATCATTCCAAATCTTTTTAATAATTTTCTCAATTGTTCTTAATCTACTATATGATATTTGATCTTGGTGGATACCATTAGAGCACTCCACACTTGAGGGGTGATTGCTGGAAATCAAAGACACATTCATAACAATCCCAGGAAAGCTATCAAGGTATTTTTCTTGTGTTCATACAATTTTTAAATCTATATACATGATTAATTAGGTTTTTATGCAAGTAAATGTGATTTACACTTCCGCTACGGTCATAAATTCCTTCATAACCAAGCCACTACAACTTATCCATATGGATTTGTTTGGGCCTGTTAACATAATGTCACTTGGAAGAAAGAAGTATGCCCTGGTAATGGTTGATGATTTTTCAAGGTATACATGGGTAGAATTTCTGGCATCAAAAGATGAGGCTCCACAAGTAATCATTGAGCATATAAAGAAAGTTGACAAGGAAGCAAAGGCAAATGATGCAAGTGTGATTGTATTGAGGAGTGATAATGGAACAGAGTTCAGAAATGCCACACTTGAAGCATTCTGCAAAGAGAATGGCATTTCTCAGCAATTCTCAGCTCCAAGGACTCCACAACAAAATGGAGTTGTTGAGAGAAAGAATAGAACTCTAATTGAGGCTGCTAGAACAATGTTACTTGATGCAAAAATGCCCACATGTTTTTGGGCTGAGGCTGTGAGCACTGCATGCTATATTCAGAACAGAACCCTCATCAACAAAAACACTGGAAAGACTCCTTACAACTTGATGACTGGAAAGAAGCCTACACTGAAGTATATTCATACTTTTGGAAGCAAATGCTTTGTACTTAAGGACAATTCTGAATATGTTGGAAAGTTTGATGCAAAAGCATTTGAAGGAATTTTTCTTGGCTATTCTATGGAAAGAATTGCATACAAGGTTTATGTCATCAGTCAAAAGAAAGTTATGGAAAGCACAGATGTAACATTTGATGACAGCAAACTACCTGGACTAGAAGAAGCCAATGATGAAGACAAAGATCCATTGAAGTTTGATAATCTAGATGATTCTGATGAAGAGACTGAAACTGGAGTTGAAACTCAAGTTCAACAAACTCAAGTGAATAATGATACAAGAGAAGAATTTGTGCCAATCAATAGTGAAGAAACAAGCATCCAAGACACACCTGTGAGTAATGGCAACTTCACAGGGGGAGGAAATGAGGATGATCATGATGAGGATGATGAAGCAACA
Source organism: Kitagawia praeruptora (assembly GCA_037693485.1). Lineage (NCBI taxonomy): Eukaryota > Viridiplantae > Streptophyta > Magnoliopsida > Apiales > Apiaceae > Kitagawia > Kitagawia praeruptora. Next base: position 2,787,190 of record CM075349.1, read on the forward strand.
TCAAGGATGAGAAATCAGGCTGAACACTCAAGGAAATGGGATAGATCACACACTGCAGAGCAAATCATTGGAGATCCTAATGCAGGAGTAAGGACTAGGAGAACAACTCAAAATGAGTGCCTCTATGGATGTTTTCTATCACAAGTTGAGCCTAAGAAACTTGATGATGCATTGTTGGATCCAGATTGGATTATTGCCATGCAAGAGGAGCTGAATCAATTTGAAAGGAACAAAGTATGGGAACTTGTGCCTGCACCAAAGAATAGAACCATTGTTGGAACAAAATGGGTTCTGAAGAATAAGATGGATGAAGATGGTGTAATAATAAGAAACAAAGCAAGGCTGGTTGCAAAAGGATACTCTCAACAGGAAGGCATTGATTATGATGAGACATTTGCCCCTGTTGCTAGATTGGAAGCCATTAGAATATTCTTGGCATTTGCTGCTCATTCAAACTTTAAAGTTTATCAAATGGATGTCAAGAGTGCATTTCTAAATGGAGAGTTGGAAGAAGAGGTTTATGTGCAACAACCACCTGGCTTTGAGGATCCACATTTCCCAGAATTTGTCTACAGATTGCCTAAGGCACTGTATGGACTTAAGCAAGCTCCAAGAGCATGGTATGATACTCTATCACAATTTCTTCTTGAAAATCAATTCACTCGAGGCACATTGGACAAGAAACTGTTTTACAAGAAGCATGGTGATGATATGATCCTAGTTCAAATCTATGTGGATGATATCATTTTTGGTTCTACAAATGAGAAACTGTGTGAGAAATTCTCTAAACTCATGCAGAGCAGATATGAGATGAGTATGATGGGAGAGTTGACATTCTTTCTAGGGTTGCAAGTCAGTCAAAGGAAGGATGGTATCTTTATCAGTCAAACCAAGTACATCAAGGATTTATTGAAGAAGTTTGACTTGGAAGATTGTTCACCTGCCAAGACACCCATGGCCACTGCCACTAAATTGGATGAAGATGCTAAAGGCAAGAGAGTAGATATCTCAGTCTACAGAGGCATGGTTGGTTCTCTACTCTACCTCACTGCAAGTAGGCCAGACATCATGTTTGCTACATGCTTGTGTGCAAGGTTTCAATCAAATCCAAAGGAATCACATTTGATTGCAATAAAAAGGATCTTTAGATATCTGAAGGGCACTCCTAACTTGGGATTATGGTACCCTAAGGACACAGGGTTCAATCTGGTTGGCTACTCTGATGCTGATTATGCTGGATGCAGAGTGGATAGGAAAAGCACCTCAGGAAGCTGCCAGTTTCTTGGACAAAGGTTAGTTTCTTGGTATAGCAAGAAGCAACAATCTGTGTCGACTTCTACAGCTGAGGCTGAATACATAGCTGCTGGAAGTTGCTGTGCTCAAGTGCTTTGGATTAGAAATCAACTTAGAGATTATGGACTTGTGTTGGAAAGAATTCCAATCATGTGTGACAACACAAGTGCAATCTCTATAGTTGCCAATCCTGTCAATCATTCTAGAACAAAGCACATTGACATCAGATATCATTTCATAAGAGAACATGCAACTAATGGAACCATTGAGTTGCATTATGTCTCTACAGATAAACAACTAGCTGATATATTCACTAAGCCATTAGATGAAGCCACCTTCACAAGGTTGGTAAGTGAGATTGGAATGCTGAATTCTTCAGATTCTGGCTAAGTGAATACATCATCTAGATTGTTGCAGCAGTAAACACTTACTTTATCTAAATCCTCAATATTTTTGAAGTAAGTGTTGGCTGAAATATGATTTATAAATATTTCAAATCTGTTGCATATGTTGAAAATCATATTTTTATTAACTTAAAATTTCTATGAAATTTTGAGAAAATCACTATTTGATTTGCTAGGATATTTTTCAATGAATATGTCTGGTAAATTTTTACAAGATAGTGAAAATCAAATTTTTATGAGTGATGGGTATAGTTCGATAAGTCAGACTTCTCGAATGATTCACTATTCGACATCTCTAATAAGTCTCATTAGAGTACTCTTGAGTTCTCGAATAGAGTCTTTCTGAGATATCGAATAGAGGAATTCTAGACTTCTCGAATATAGTAACTGAGTTCTCGAATGATTGAGTTCTCGAACACTATATTTGAGTTCTCGAATCATTTGAAAAGGCTGAATTCTCGCTGAATTTTAACCGATTTTGAATTTTTATCTAAAAATTTAATTCACTCATAAAAACACATTTTATTTAATTTAGAATTATTTCTAAGTTAGATAACTGCCAACTGTGAGTTTCTATCTGCTTGAGTTATCGATTAAGCCATTCTTGACTTCTCGAATAGTTGTTTTCTACTTCTCGAATGCCTGACTTGTCGATACAAAATAGTCTGCTAATCGACAATTCAAGTACTTCATACTTATACAATCTCACATCTATTCGATTCATTTCATTCGATTTCTCAAGCATCTACACTCTCTAAACCCCTGAAACCCTAGCTACGAAAAGCCAAATTTCTTCTTCAACCTTCAATTTCTTTTCTCTCTTCTACACAAATGGCAACAGTAAAGTTCAACACCAACTTCATCGCTCTCACTAGTGATGTTGAAGCACCCAATGCAAATTTCAAGTGCTTTGTGAAATGGATGGCTGAGTCATATATCAAGGATGCACTCTCTGCCAACCCAACTCTGTATCTCGATATTCTGGAACAATTCTGGAGTACTGCTATTGTGGAGGTTGTAGCCCTGGAAAACGCAATCACTTCCTATGTCATCTACTGCAAGGTTCAAGATAAGGAAATCACTATCACTACTGCAGACATGAACCAAGCACTAGGACTACAACAAGAGTCATTTGACAGAATGGCCACTAACGCAGAGTTGGAGGAATTCTTTGAGTTCATAAACTACTCAGATGGGATTAACCTTGGAAAGCTAAACAGAAAGAATCTGAGAAAGGAGTGGAGCTATGTGTTTGCAACTCTTCTCCAAGTCTTCACTGCCAGGAAATCAAGCTTTGATCAAATCAGTGCACCTGTGCAGCAAATTGGATATGCTTTGGCCTATGGAAAGAAGATAGATGTTGGCCAAATCATACTTCAAGAATTATATGGGAGACTTGGTAAGAACACAACCAAGAGAGGTACTGATATTTTCTTCCCTCGCTTTATTCAATCTGTCCTTAATTATAAAAATGCTTCATTGATTGAATTGCCTGGGATTGATAAAAATAAAATAGGCTATCCTAAGTCCATGACCAAACTCATTTTTGGTAACTTGGAAACTAGGAATGATGTGGATGTAAGACTGAACATAACTCCCCATATGGAGAGTTTGTTTAGGACTTACCCCCACAACATGCCAACATTTGATGCAAAATCTAAGTTAGCACAGCCCAAGCAAGTAGAACAAAATGCTAACCCAGGGCCTGCTAACCAACCCTCTCAACCAAACACTCTACCTCTTACTGAGCCAACTGCATCATCCTCTCAAAAGGGTAATGTTAGTAAAAAGAAGAGAAAGGAAGTAATGTCTGCACCTTTAAATATCTTATCTGAAGCAGCATTAGCTGTTGAATTAGGTCTAGGAAGTGAGGAACCTGAGTCACCCTTACACAGAACAAAGAAGAAGAAAACTAAGACCACCTCTTCAGTCACACAAATGGCTGAAGTTGTAAAATCAGGGGCACACAGCTCACTAGGTGTATCCTCTCAACAGGGTGCATCTATAGAATCAAGCATTCTCCCCAATGCACCCTCTTGTATAGAGTCAGCACATGGGAGTGATAAGGCTGGCACAACACTGAGTGGAGAGCACATCACTTTTGAAACTTCCTCTATCTCTCAGGGGGAGTTGCCAAAATCTACTCTAAAACACACTTCTCTTCCAGAATCTAACTCTGAAATTTCTTTGGAACCTGCAACTCAGACAACTGAGATGCAAGGTATTGATCATCAAGAATCCTTTTCGCTTGATGAGCCAATAATTTCAAGTGACTTAGTGCATGACACTTTGTTCACCACTCAGAACCCACATTTAGATGGTGAGGGAATGCATGCTGAGGCATATCCTAATGACACCATCACAAACACAGAGGTTCCCCTAGTTTTTACTAGAGACTCTGTGCCTGTGTCAACTGCTGGTGTAATTCATCCCACTTCTGTGGTGACACCAGTAGTAGAGTCAATCCATCCGGTTACAGAAGTTGCATCTGTAACTGAGGAGACTAGCTTGCCTAGCTCTAGCTCTGACTTCATGTCAACATGGCTGAAGCCTGTGCAACATGACAGTGCTTCAGGATCAGGGTCTGTTCCACAACAATTGACGGTTGAAGCACTTCAAAGCTTAATTGTGGATCAGATTCCTGAGTTCACAAAGATTGCTCAGCACCTTCTCACTGCAGACATGCCCAATCCAGACTATGAGGCTATTCTGTTATGCCATAGGGATGATGTGGAAGTGCAGAAGTCAAAGATCATTGATGATGCTGAGAGAGATGGCAACATAGATGCCTGGTTGCAAGGAAAATATGATATTACTCTCGATGAAGCACTTCAGTATCTCAGGGAGGAATACATCACTTCACTGGGCTCCAATGCAAAATCCCTGTCACCTGGTGAAGTGTATGAAGCTGTAAATGACTCCTACAAGGGTTTCCTCAAGGCTGCACACTATCTTGGCAAGGGAGTCAAAACTGAAGTCAACAGGGTGTGTGATAAGACAGCCACTTCAGTAGCAGAAGTCAAGAGGGCCTTTGATGCTAAATTTCCCCAATTGGACAGTGTGTTCAAGGACATCAAACACTGCAACTCTACCTGCACTCAGGTGGACAATGGGCTGGCTGTGCTAAAAGATGCTGTCACAGGTCTGGGGCATAAATTTCAGAATCTATCTGACCAGACTACAGATGCCAATGCCATGCTGCGGATAATGTTCAAAAATCTTTATGGAGATAGACTAGTGACTGATGTCCCTGTGCATGAATTGTCTAAATATGAAGTGAAGAGGCTGCAGGATCAATCTTTATCTGGCTTCAAGGCCAATGAGTTATTCACTAAGGTCAACACTCTTGAGCAGGAGGTAGCTACTCTCACCAAGACCAATGCTCATCTCACAGAAAAGGTTGCATTGCTAAATGATCAGTTGGACACTCAAGCATCCACCACAGCTGATGTCCTTCTACATCAACAATCCATGTTAGCTGCAATGATGAAGCATATGGGTCTCCCTCTACCTGATGAATCTTCACTCCCAAAGGACATTTCTACAGCCTCTGTGCCTGACAACAAGCCTAAGGGGGAGAAGAAGGAGAAGAAGGCTAGGAACTCAAATTCAAAGGGGGAGACAAAGGGAGAGAAAGGCATAATAATCAAAGAGGGTGGTCAACAAAGGGCTTCTAAGTCTCTAGCAAATGTGCATGGCAAGGGAAAAGCCAAAGTAGATGAGCCTCCATCTATCTTGCCAGTTGTCACCCTACCAACTGTGCACATCACTACTCCTGGAGGACAAAAGCAATCCATAACTACCACAGTGGTTGCAGGGAGTATGCCATCTGACAAACCTCCAATCTCTATATCTGAAAGTGCCAAGCCTGTAGAAGTCAAAGTTGTTACTGAGGCTAAGCTACAAGAAGTTGCTAACTCCAATGACTATCATGATAAAGCCTTCTTGGAGTTTCTGAAAGCCATAAGGGAACAGGTTGGTGACACTCAGTTTTATCTGAGGGAGGTGAAGAAGCAGATAGACTACATCACTGTCATCCCCAAGAAAGTCAACAATATATGGGTCAAGGAGATAGTGATGGTTTCCAAACTAAAGATATGGCATCTAACATACCAGACGCTACAAGACCTAAAGCACTCAGAGATAGATGCCATACTTGAGATCATTGAGAAGAAAAATGAGAACAGCAAGAGTCTGTTTGATGATTTGAGGAATGGTTAACCTACAAGGCTACCAGAAGTGATCAAGAAGCCATGGACAATTATTTATCAGTCTGGTACCAGAATTGAAGATATCAAGCAATTGGTCATTCCTCATGATCTCACCTCCAGAAATCACAGACTGATCATTGCTATCATTGATCAATTACAGAAGAAGGTTGGAGCCAGAAATGCTGAAGAAATTGAGGCACTGCATATCCTCAGAACCTATATTGCAACTGGTGAAATTCCAGAGATGGCTCAACCTAGGAGAAATAAGGATGATGATTCTGAAGACAAAGGTGATGGGAGGAGAAGACATCACAGGAGAGATAAGGGTGATGAAGATAAGAAGAAAAAGGGGGACAAGGATGTAAAGGATGATAATGACCAGGGTAAAACATATGTGAGAAAGAGTGGAAGACAGCAAGCCTTAGGCAATGCTAGCAGTAATCTCACCACAACACAAGACTCTAAGTCTAGGGTGAATACTGTTAGTAGTGACCTAGCAAAATCTACATCTATGGCTTCTGCAACTGTCTTACCATCTCAAGAAAAGAAGAAGATTCAAGTCAAGAAACCATGTGTATGTTTCAGAAAGCAATCTGCTAATGGAATACTACTATGGTCTACCAACCAAGGTCAAAGATTTCTGCCAAGCAACCATGTCAAGAGGATAAAATTTAAACATGCTGCAAGGAGAGTGAAGCTATCCAAATCTAGAGCCCTAACAATCATTCCAGGATTAAAGCTCCAGCCACTTGATGAAGACTTTGATGGAGAGCAACTGCTATTTCTAAGAGCTCAAAAGATATGCTATGCTGCAATTGTGGATGACCACCTTGTAATCAAGTACACTGATGGGAAAGAAATGAAATTCAAACAAGGGGGTTGTCAACATTGGGGTAAATTGTATGAGATAGAAAGAATCATTGCATTGCTGGATTCTAAGGACAAGGTGGAGAAAGTATGGAAGCTGGAATTGATTGACTTTGTGAAAATGAAGAAAGAATATGCTGAGAAGATAAGGAAGGGCTGCTATGAGAAATGGTTAGAAAGGGAGAAAGAAATTGATAGACTGGAGATTGAAGCAGAAAAGCTAAGGGCAAAGGGATTGTGTAGAGTTCAGTTTGATCCCTATGTGGTGAAGTATAGGAGGAGAAATGGAGACAATGTCAATATAAGAATGAACCTACTCAGTCACTATCCTGCCAACATTCTGAAGCCAGTGCTTGAAGATTTCAAAAACTCTATTATGATTGAAGAATTGGATGCTATGACAGAAATCATGAGAGCAGTAGATCAGATTGCAAGAAAGGAGAAAGAAAGAAAACAGAAAGCATATGATGATCTACAAGCCAAGGCAATGGAGATGCAATCAAAAGAAAACGGCTAGTACCTCATCATACTGTAAGAAGTATTTCTCTTGTAATTTCATTTATGTGTTCAATCAAATCACATACCTGTACTTTTAAAGTTTTATCTTTAATGTATGTTAGGCTTGTTATCAGACATGAAATTGTGACTAAGGGTCTCACTCACAATTTGGGGGAGATTGTTAGTTACAGAGGCATGCCTGTATAAATCTAATAACAAGCCTAATTGTTTGTAATGCTTTGCATTACTTACATGACCTCTTAACTGAGGGAACCTCTAGTTGTAGAGTTTCTGTTTGTATTGTACTTGTAATAGGCATCAAATCCTAGTTGTGTAACTGTACAAATAGAGTCTAGAATAATGCTTGAAAGAAGTTCCATGGTTCATGCCTCAAGCAAGGAGTTAAAGACTGCCAAATAATCACAGTTGGGATTTGAAGAAATGAAGAATTTGCCTAAGTACCAATTCGAGAAGTATATTTGTCTATTCGAGAAGTCCAGCATTCGAGAAGTCAGAGATTCGATATCTCAAGACACTATTCGATATCTCTGAATACACTGTTCGATATCTCATTCGATATCTCAGTGGTTCGATATGTCTTCTACTCTATTCGAGAACTCAAGAAGTCAACAAGTCAAGATGGTATTCGAGTTCTCAAAGAGTCAACAAGTCAAAGTTCCATTCGATATCTCAAAGACTCAGAAAGCTATTCGACAACTCGAGGATTCGATAAGTCAAATGCTCTATTCGACAACTCAAGGAATCCTGATGGAAAAGAGCTATTCGAGAAGTGGTTCGATATGTCACTATAACAGTATTCGAGAACTCAGAGTTATCGATCAAGTCAATTCTAGTTCTCGAATCACTTACTTAGTCACTTCTCGAATACATTCTTGGAGACAAAATACTGAAGAAATTGTACAAGTCAGAAACCTGCAACAAGCCAATGCACTTTATGGACCACAACCTGTAACGTGCTCTGGAAAGCCTACAAGGAAGCTTGGAGAGATATAGAAGAGACAAGGAGCTAAAGAAGTGGATCTAAACAGGCTTTGCAAAGTCAAATCTGTAACCGTTTGGACACTTACTCAAAAAGGATAGACAGACTAGAAAGTAATGTGTTTTAGCTACCTTATTTGTAGTAAGCAGGCTGTATCCATGTTCTATAAGGACACAGCCTCACTTCATAACTAAGTAACTTTTGTGAGTCAAGTTTTTCATACACTGTAAGCTATATCTCTCTGAGAAAAACGAAGCTGAGAATACTACCATTTGTATTCACAGATTGTAGCAACCTTTATCTAATATACATTAGATTAAAGCTCTGTTCTAAAAATCGGTGATTAATCACGATTAATCACCGATTAATCCCTATTCCATGGATTACCGAACTGATTAATAATCCGATTATTTGATTAATCATTCCGATTAATCCTCAAATATCCGATTAATCCCCGATTAATCTCTGGACAGTGCCTCTACCGATTAAGTCCGATTCCCGCTTTTTGCAACACTGGATTAAAGTGATATTGTGTCTTGTGTTGTTTATTTATCCGCACCTTAATTTCTGCACACACAGGCACTTATCTGCTACACAGACTCAATCAAAGAAAAGTTCAAGAATCCATTCACCCCCCCCCTCTGTATTCTTTTACCGTGTTCAATACTCAACATAAATTGGCTAATTATCATTAATTATATGATTTCATTATTATTTTAATAATTAGGATAACCATACAAACAAACTTTCAATCTTTCGGCTTAAATATAAGGGTAATGCTAAATATAGCCCTAACGACTATGGTTAAGCATTTAATATTCTCATATTTTCAACATTGACTTTAATTATTTAATTGATTTTTAGTTTTTCAAAGCTCTTTTACAATATTAATGTAATTTTCCAAGTAATAATAGTGGACCCCTGCATTCACATTAATTTTCACTAATAAAAAAAAATCTCAAATTGCTAAATAATTATATTGAAATTCGTGCAAATGTGATGTATTAAGTGCAAATTTGACATTGTAAATGCATTTATCCACTTACATTAATGCTTAACCATAGGGCTATGCTTAGCATTACCTTTAATATAATAGTAGAGATACGTATTTTAATTAGAAAAGGCAATCGACTGCTTAACATTAATTGTATTAATTTTTATTTATTAATTAAGAAAACTGTACCAAAACCAAACCGATAAAATTTCAATGTTTCAACTTTAATATAATAAATACATTATAACCCGTCTAAGCACGGGTTTCTTGTATTATGTTATAATTTTATTTAATATTACAATTATGTTTTTATATAATCATTATTTACAATAATTTTTTTAATTTTAATTTGATATAATTTAATATACTTATGTTTACAGATGATACTAATGTTTCCTTATTATAAACAACGTATATGATTTTTAATATATTTTATTAATAATTGAAAAATATGGCCTGATATTTCCGGTTATATTTTTCCTGAAAATTATGGTGTGATATTTTTGGGTATATGTTAATGATTGTTAGATTTGTTTTAAATTAAAAAGGTAATGTGTTTTAATTCGAAAGAAAATATTAATGATCTATTTTTAGGTATTTATGAAATGTGATATCTTCAACTAAAATTAAATGTGAAAAAAGACATTCGACTAATTACCTTTAATTTTATTATGTGAATGTGAAAAAAGACAATAGACTAATTACCATTAATTATATTATGCTATTATTTATTTTATGTGTTATATTTTTCTTAAAAATTATGGTGTGACATTTTTGAGTATATATTAATGATTGTAAATTTGTTTTAAATTAAAATGGTAACTTGTTTCAATTCGAAAGGAAATATTAATGATTGATTGATGTTTTTAGACTTTAACTAAAAATAAATGTGAAAAAGAACGAGTAATTATCATTAATTTTGTTATGTTGATGTGAAAAAGGCAATCGACTAATTACCATTAATTTTATTATGTTAATCAACTAATTACCATTAATTATATTATGTTATTATTTATTTTAGGTGTCATATTTTTCTTGTTCTTGAAAATTTTGGTGTGATATTTTTGGATATATATTTTTAGGTATTTAAAAAGGTAATATCTTCAATTAAAGTAAATGTGAAAAAGGCAATCGACTAATTAACATTAATTATATTATGTTATTATTTATTTTAGGTATAATGTGATATTTTCGGGTATAAGGTAATATCTTCAACTAAAAGTAAATGTGAAAAAGGGAATCGACTAATTACCATTAATTATATTATGTTATTATTTAATTTAGGTATTGTGTGATATTTCCGGGTATATATTTTTAGGTGTTTATAAAAGATAATATCTTCAACTAAAAGTAAATACCATTAATTATATTATGTTATTATTTATTTTAGGTATATTTATTTTTCTTTATAATGAATGGTAAATAAGTAAATTCACGAAGTTCCAAAAAATAAGTACCAAAAAAAAGGTACCAAAAAATAGGTACCACAGGTACCAAAACTTTTAATGTTTTGCCTTTTATATAATAGTATAGATTATCCTTACTTACTTAATTATTACAGATAAAATCATTTCTAATAAGTAATCAATTTCCTTTTTTAGGTTAGACATATTACTTTTTTACTTTATTTTTTTTAATAACTAATTAATTTCTCTTTTCAGGTAAAACACAATATCTTTTATATTATATCTAACTATAATTTCTTTTTTTTTTCTAAAAACACTACGTACAATTTCATTTAATACAATAAATTAATTATTTTATAATTACAATTAACTATACTTTTCAGCTAAAATACGTTATCTTTTCTATCTTCACTAACTAAAAACTCTCCTTTTCCAATTTCATCACGGGCGCTTTTATTTATAAAATAAAATAATAATATTATAATTATTAATAATTAACCTATTACCTTTTCAGCTAAAACATATAATCTATTCTATATTTTTTTAAAACTAAAATCCTTCATTTTCTAAAAATATCACGGGCAACATTATGTAATTATTATCATAACATATCATTTCAAAATTTAAGTGTACAAAATTCATGTATTAAAAAATTCAAATGAAATTAAAGAAAAAAATCATATTAAAAAATGTTCGTTCATCGCACGGGTTTTAAGCTAATATTATAGTATAATTTAATAAGTGAAATAATATAAAAATAATTATATACATAAAATCCGATTTTATCCAGGTTTTTTCAGGATTTGGACCAAACATGACCAAAGACCAGATTTTTTTTAATTTTAAGGACCGGAGACCAGATCGTTTATATACGGCCCGGTCTGCGTCTTGGACTAATAGGCCCTATCATGTCTAATTTACCGGTCTAGATCGAAATGTTGTGTAACCCTAATTGCACTTCACATAGATTACCTCCTCTTGTAACTTGGTTTCTTATTCAGTTTTTCCCATGTTAATTTAAGAAAAAAGTCTTGTTTGAATTAAAGAAAAGTCTCAAAAACTTCAAAAGTTTGTTTTATATTAAGCACAATAATAATAAATAAGAAACTAATTAAGTGATTGATATAATAAATCTTAAGTCATAAGTTGCATTTAAGCTTATGACAATGAATATTTACATGTAAAGTAAAAAACATCATTCGCAAACTTTAACTTTTCGCACTAATAATTTAAATTTTCAAATACAAACACTTCGTAGATATACAACTACCGTAGTCATACTTAGATGTTCTCCGGGATGTGGTATAATCTCAAAATGGTGAAGAGATTGATTTTCTATAGTAGATTTGTCTGTTAGTCTCACACCATAAACAAAATATACAATTATATAGTTTCAACTTATTTTAATTTATCAAGTTCAGGCATTTACATCAATTTAACATAATTACATATGATAATGTAGCTGCAACTTGTGCACAACTGAAGAATGCTCAGATTAGCATTAGTAAGTACGTTACCTCTTTCTTAATTAGTTTAAAAGGCTGGAGATGGGGCTAAGGCTGAGCAATGGACAAAATATTATCAAACTAAACGTGGAGGATGCATGACAGGTCGGATCCAAGCCGAGATAGTGGAAGCTATAGCCATGAAAGAGCACTAAGTTGGACTAAGAGAAGGGGATCAATGACAGAGTGGGGCTGTGGAGTCGGACGCTCTCCTCGTGGTTCAAGCCATTCGTAGCAGTGTTATTATGAATTGCACATTCAGGAATGTTATCAAGGATTGTCGGAACATATTATCAGAACTATCTCGAGTTGATAACAGCTGCTCACAATTTGGCCAGGAGCTCTGTTATCAGTTCTGCATGTGATGATAGGCACGTTCTGCTTACGCATGAAGTTGTAGTTATGACAGCTGATCTTGTTTTGGTTTTAATTAATGTATTAAGCATGGCTAAAAAATAAATCTATTTTTACATATATCACACACTTAATTAGTTAATTGTTGTCTCAAATTTTTTTTTTTTGAAACAAAAAGAAATCAATCCATTAATCAAAAGCCATACGGCATCATCATCTATATACTTCCACATTCATCATCTGCCCATATTTCTCAATTTATACGGAAGACAACTACGCTTTCTCTCTAGAATTTTACACAACTCAGTGATAATGGGTGGTAAGAGTGATTTGATCGTGAGCTTCGGGGAGATGCTGATAGACTTTGTTCCAACCGTCTCGGGCGTGTCATTAGCCAAGGCCCCGGGATTTCTCAAGGCTCCAGGAGGTGCTCCTGCGAATGTTGCTATCGCAGTTTCTAAACTCGGTGGAAATGCAGCGTTCATTGGAAAACTCGGAGACGATGATTTCGGACACATGCTTGCCAGAATATTGAAGCAGAATGGTGTCTCTGTCGATGGAGTCATGTTCGATCAGGGTGCAAGGACTGCGGTAGCGTTCGTGACACTACGTGCTGACGGAGAGCGAGAGTTCATGTTTTATCGAAATCCAAGTGCTGATATGTTGTTGACGGAAGACGAGCTGAATCTTAAGCTTATTAAATCCGTATGTTCTATTCTTGAATTTTTATTCGACTTTAATTGTTCATATTGTTATCATGCTATATTTTAATTCATGCATTCAACAGCTATTGCCTGTAATTATCATGATATAAAAGAGTGTATCCTTTGTCGTCTCATTTTGTTCGATATAACTTATAAGAGCGTCTCAGTCCCGAATGAACCTTAAAAATTTCACTTTTTCTGAATGTAATTTTTTTCCACTTAGATTTTACCGTCAATGATTATGGAATAGAGAGAATAAAATGCGATACTGTTAGCTATAAAAACTCTGGATAAAGGGTCCGGTGGACTGTACATACTCTGCTATTTCCAACAGAAAAACTACTACTATTTCTACGTCGCTAATAGAAAAATTAGGGAAAGTAGTTAACAAGCTCCAGTCAAAGACTGTGCTCTAACATAGACTCTGCGTCTCTGCCTTAAATTTATGCACACTCACCTAGTACTAATTCAATAACAAACCACCCCCACTTTAGCATATTCGCATGTTTCGAAAATACCAAAACTAAATAAATAATTGCCGTAAATTTAATTGTTTAGAACTACAAAAAAAAGGAGGGAATTTTGTTACAAAATTAGTCAATAGTTTTATTGATTATGAATCGGTTACTCTAATGGATGGCCTTCATTGAGCAGGCTAAAGTGTTTCATTATGGATCCATTAGCTTGATTGTGGAGCCATGTAGATCAGCACATTTGAAGGCAATGGAGGTGGCAAAGAAAGCTGGTGCCTTACTCTCATATGACCCTAACCTTCGGCTACCATTGTGGCCATCCGCTGGCGAGGCTCGTGAGAAGATCATGAGCATATGGGAGAAGGCCGATGTGATTAAGGTCAGCGACAACGAGCTTGAATTTCTCACTGGTAAGGAAGTAAGTGATGAGGCAGCTTTGTCTCTCTGGCATCCTAACTTGAAGCTTCTTTTGGTGACTCTTGGAGAGAAAGGATGCAGTTACTATGCCAAGGTACGCACAGTTTCTTTAAATCATTGCTAACGTTTTTATCCGATAGGCTGTAGTGTATTTGATGTGTCCTTAAAATTGGTCAAAACGTGTATTGTCAGGACACGCTAGCTTGCCATGTTAAATCCAACTCATGTACACGAGGCTGTGGCCATCACAGTCTGCTTGTTTAACAACTTTTTTCCTTTCCTGATAAATACTTTTTGAACACTACACTTTTTCTAACATTTGCATCTTATTTGCAGAATTTCCACGGAAATGTTCCTGGGTTCCAAGTTCACGCTGTGGATACAACAGGCGCTGGAGACTCATTCGTCGGTGCCCTCCTATATAAACTAGTTAAGGATGATTCCATACTCAGGGTAAGAAGTCCTCTCAGAAGCAAGATTTGTATTAATTTCTTTCTAGCGATTATGTACGGCAACAAATGACTCACCTTATTAAAATGTTGCAGAATGAAGCAAAATTAAAGGAAGTGCTTAAATATGCATGTGCATGTGGAGCCATCACAACAACGAAGAAAGGAGCAATTCCTGCCCTGCCCACAAATTCTGACATCCATGGGATTATCTCCAGCCACAAAGTGGATAAAACGAAAACAAGCGGGTGGCAAAAGTTAATTACAACACAGAAACAGCACTTGATCAGTTCAATGTGCCCAGGTTGTTACAATGTCAGCAACTAATTAGTGTCATCGGAAATCACATTGTTAGAAGTGCTCAGGTCTGATTAGTCACAATCCAGTTGACTTGCCTAGTTCATCGGAAATTAATAATTGTCTGATTTCGAATAAATGACTGCGTCGTCTTAGTCATTAGCAGTTAGTGGCCTATGGTCATGGCCGGCCGGGTCTAGGTTAGTGGAATTAGGCTCTCACGACTTCTAAAACTCTTTCTGCAATTCAAACATCTTGCTTAAATTTAAATATTATGTATTTAGAAAATTTTAATTTGGATTGCTAACCATATTGTGATATGTCAATGCCTACCAAAATGTGATTATTGGGATGCAGGAAAGAACAAGACATCAAGTAGCTCAAGGGGATGACTCTCACCATCCAACCATATATACCATCAAAGGAGTATTCTTGCTACTTCGTAAAGCAAATAGTTAATTTGCACTCTGCCACTGACAATATTCTCGAGCTACAATTTTTAAGAGTTAAAAGCCTTGAATGCAGAGCATGTTTCACTGGAATTCTTGCGGATCCGGCCATATTTCCGTCACATTTCTTTTAAGTAACCAACTCTTTTAAAATCTTAGGTTGATAGTGACCTTCTAATTGGATCATACACCGTAAAATCAACAATTTCCGATGGTTCCGTACTAGCTTTTCTTCGCTTATCCGCTAACATAAAACCCCAGGAAAACCATCATCGTAATTAACTTATGCAGTGATACACTCCAATGCACCTTTCCATATGTTAAGCATTCAATTATTTACATTAAAAATCTCACACAACAGTAAATCACGTTCAATTGAACGTGATGAGATAGCTCAACTGGTTAGAGGATATAAGCCCGTTATGAAAAGAAAAAAAAAGGTCTAACACAGAAGTAAAACAAAAAAACAAAAAGAATTACTCCTACATTAAATTAAAGTATTTAGAATTATTTAGGGATATGCATAACTCATGCTGTGCTGTTTAACTTCAATCCCATATCAAATGATTATTTAGGTTCGGGAGGTAGGACGAGGATTATTTTATATACTAGCTTATAACCCGTGCAATGCACGGTTCCTTTTATAATTTTTAAAATATTTTTATTTTTTTTAATTTTATATGTTATTAATTTACATATAAAATTATTGTTAAAAAGTTGATAATACATAAGATTTTACACTTTCGATTTAATATTTGTACTCTACCTTGAATTATTAAAATATGATTTGAAAGATTTTACAACCCACGTGAAATTAACAAAAAAATCTTTAATTTAGTGATAGTTTAACAATTATTTTCCGATTTAACCTACTTAGAAACAAATAAGAGAAGAAATTGGTGCTTTTTTATATTGAAAATTCTATTCGATTTATGAATTATACTTATAATTCGTTTTGATTTTCAAAATACCCTTGTTATTATTTGAAGATAGTTCTACTAATAATAAAATGCAATTTTAATAATAAGTGTATGAGAGATTTTGTCAAAAACTTTGATAATTGGTAGTATGGTCAAAATAAATAAGAACCGTTGAATCTTAAAATAAATAGATGAAAACAGTTGGTGTTTCCATTTGAATAATAATTATTAAATCATCAATAAATTAAAGATAATTCTATAAGTTTCGCGTGAATTGTAAAATCATCCAAATCTGATTTATAGATCTCAAGATAGAGCCCAAATAGTAAATATGAATATTTTTTTAATAATAAAAAATAAGTAAAATTTAATTCTAATGCAACTTTTTTTAATTATATCCTTTTTCAAATTATATATTTTTTTAAATTCAGTTCCAGTGCAACCTTTTCTAATTATATCGTTTTTAAATTATAATTTTATTTTTAAAATTCACTTATAAGGCAACATTTTCTAATCATATCCTTTTTATATTTTAATTTTCTCTTTTAATATGATATAATCTTGATCGTCTATTTTTTAAAAAATAGATTCCACGGTTGAGATTATTTTGGTAGTACAGTGACGAAAATTATGGATAAGATCTCTATTATGCTTATTATATATAAATAGCTTATAACCCGTGCAACGCACGACTCCTTTTTTAATATCTTTAATTACATTATATATATTTTAATTTCATAACTTATTAATTTACATAACAAATTTTTATTAAAAATTGATATATATATATATATATATATATATAAGTTTTACACGCTCGATTTAATATTTGTACTCTATCTTGAATTCTTAAAATTTAATTTGGACGATTACGGTCCACGTGAAATTAACAAAATAATCTTTAATTTGGTGATGGTTTAATAAATTTTTTCTAATTAAATCTACGTAGAAGGAAAAAAGAGAAAAAATTGACGATTTTTTACGCTGAAAATTTTATTTGATTTATGAATTATACTTATAATTCGTTTTGATTATCAAAATACCCTTATAATTATTTGAAGATGGTTCTACTAACAACCAAATACAATTTTAACAATAAGTGTAAGAGGTATTTTGTCCAAAACTTTGATAATCGGTAGTCTGGACCTCTATACGACAAATATCTTAAAATAAATAGATGAAAACCGTTGGATCTAGCATAAAAAATATTTAAATTTTAATATGTTATAACTAAAAAGTGTATTTATATTGTAATACGAAAATATACATGTCAATGATTTAAATCATATATAATTAGGTTTTCTACATTGAATAGCATAATTATCAATGTAGGAATTCTACATTAATGTAAAAACTCGTAATCATATTTTCTCTTGAGATTCTTAGTTTTTCCATTTTAATAATAATTATTATATCATTACTAAATTAAAAATAATTTTATGAGTTTCGCGTGGATTGTAAAATCACCCAAATCTAATTTCTAGATCTAAAGATAAAGCCAAAGGAGTAGTAGATATGATTTTTTTTAATACTAATAAAAAATAAATAAAATATAATTCTAACTTAACCTTTTTTAATTATATCCTTTTCAGATTATAATTTTTTTAAAAATTCAATTTTAATACAACCCTTTCTAGTTATATCCTTTTTAGAATATAATTTTACTTTTTAAAATTCACTTCAAATGCAACATTTTCTAATTATATCCTTTTTAGATTATAATTTTATTTTTAATGCGATCTAATCTTGATTCCTTTTTAGATTATAATTTTCTTTTTATCTAATCTTGATCATCTATTTTTTATTTAATCTTGATTCATTTTTAGATTATAATTTTCTTTTTAATGTGATCTAATCTTGATCGTCTATTTTTAATCCAACGGATCATATGATTTTGATAGTACAGTGACGACGACCAAAAATCAGTGACGACGACCAAAAATTTGGATAAGATCTCCCTTATGCTTATTATATATAAAGGTATTAAAGGTATTAATAATAAATAATTAATTTATAATATCTATTTACTAACTATAAAATTATAAAATAAAATATGATTTACATGTACTTTATTAATTCATATTTTCATTTCACATTATAGATATGTAATTATATTTAATAATTTAATTTTCCTAAAATAATAATATTAAAATGTTACAGAAAATTTATATAAATTCTAAACTTTTTAGAGTTACAATCTTACAAAAATAATAATTTAAGAGACCGAAACATATAATAATTAGGTTATATTATCCATAATCTAAATACTAGAATTCACTATCATCCATTATAAGCCCAAGATTAAACAAGATTATAACTACTTATCCTATGCTAATTAGTTATCTAATCTTGGTTAAATACGAAACTTCGATTACTTATAAATATAACTCCACACTCATCTTGTCCCCATATTTTTTATTATAATAAATCTCAACGCACACATACACGTCCACACACTAACAATGAGTACTAGTAGTGATTTGATCGTGAGCTTCGGCGAGATGTTGATCGACTTTGTTCCAACGGTCTCCGGTGTATCATTGGCCGAGGCACCAGGATTTCTCAAGGCTCCTGGTGGTGCACCGGCCAATGTAGCCATCGCCGTGACTAAACTAGGTGGAAAAGCCGCGTTCGTTGGAAAACTCGGAGACGATGAGTTCGGTCGCATGCTTGCGGGAATATTGAAGGAGAATGGTGTTTGTGTTGACGGAATTAAGTTTGATCAGGGTGCGAGGACGGCATTAGCGTTCGTGACATTACGTTCCGATGGAGAACGTGAGTTCATGTTTTATCGGAATCCGAGTGCTGATATGTTGTTGAGGCCAGATGAGTTGAATCTAAAGATTATTAGATCGGTATGTTGTTCTTATTTCTATTCTTAAATTTTAGACCAATCCGATTATTAATTAATTCATCTTGCACGAGGGATCCCGTATTTGTTTAATCTGAATAATTTTCGTAGATCTGGTTCCGCCGCGACTCAAACCGTAACATGCATGCTATTATATTTTAGATTGATGCATGCAGCATGCTACTATTATCATCATGTTAAAAATTCATTTGTTTTTAGAGAATCATACATGAATCATGTCACTATTATCATCTTGTTAAAGTTTGTTGTTAGTTATAATTAATTCAAAATTTAAATATTCATACATACGAATTTTTTCGAAATTGTGATATGAACTAAGCATATTCAAATTATGAAAAATTAAAAATGACACTGATCTGTGTTATGAATTGGTTAGTCTAATGGATGACCT
Source organism: Kitagawia praeruptora (assembly GCA_037693485.1). NCBI lineage: Eukaryota > Viridiplantae > Streptophyta > Magnoliopsida > Apiales > Apiaceae > Kitagawia > Kitagawia praeruptora. The sequence goes on from CM075349.1 coordinate 2,806,694, forward strand.
TTCTTGCACAGGCTAAAGTGTTTCATTATGGATCCATTAGCTTGATTGTGGAGCCATGCAGATCAGCACATTTGAAGGCAATGGAGGTGGCTAAGGAAGCCGGTGCCTTACTCTCTTATGACCCTAACCTTCGGCTACCATTGTGGCCATCCGACAAGGAGGCACGTGAAAAGATCATGAGCATATGGGAGAAGGCTGATGTGATTAAGGTCAGCGACAACGAGCTCGAATTTCTTACTGGTAAGGAAGTAAGTGATGAGGCAGCTTTGTCCCTGCGCCATCCTAAATTAAAGCTTCTTCTGGTGACCCTAGGGGAGAAAGGATGCAATTATTATACCCAGGTACTTTCGTTTTTTCAAATCTTTATTTAAATTTTCAAAGCATATGAACATATAGTTTGTGACACTGAAAGGAGGCACACTGATGTGTTTCGAGTTTCTGATGCTTGCACCATGCTTGCAGAAATTTCACGGGCACATCGCTGGTTTCCACGTGAAAACTATTGACACAACAGGCGCTGGAGACTCATTCATCGGTTCTCTCCTGTGTAAACTAGTCAAGGATGATTCAATGCTCACGGTAAATAAAAGAACAACCCACACAACTTATAAGTTACTTATTTCGGGAAAAATTTCGTGTTTACACAATTTAATCTTTAGCAATTACAGTTTCCGGCCATCAATTCACTCAAATGATCAGTATCAATACATTTGATAAATGGGAATGATTTGCAGGATGAAGCTAAGTTAAAAGGAGTCCTTCAATATGCATGTGCTTGTGGAGCCATCACAACCACCAAGAAAGGAGCAATTCCCGCCCTGCCCACCGATTCTGAAGTCCAGACACTCCTTAAATCTTAATGGCGTGTTAGATATAAGAAGAAACACGCTTTCTTTTCGTATTTCAACTTTAATCCATGTTCAAGAACTCTTTAATTTCGTCTGTTTCTAGGTTTCATGGGATTTTGTTTGGGATCTAAATAAGGTGGAGTTTCCGATTTCTTAAATCATAAGCGTTTCTTAATCTATGCTTTTCGAGGATTGGTGCTTGTAATAATAAACTCATTTTGTTTTTCATGTTAGTTCCTGTATCCAGTTTGACATATAATAGTCTCACAAATACTGATATGCTGTGCCCTTGCTTAGCATCTGCAGAACTATTATATCACACTTGCTTCACATTTCCCATTCAAGATCACATAAGTAGCCACAAATATATACAAATTGTTTACTCCAAGCTAACATGCACTTCAGTAGCCTTCAAATGTGCACAAGTATATCAAAAAAACTCTTCCAACGCAAACAAGTATATACTACATGACCAAACAAAGTCGTCACATTACTTACGTTTATTTAAAATCTTGATTAAAGAAGGTACCAAGTTTATGGAATATGGTAATGTGAGCTTTGGGTATTATGTTGACGACTATAAGCTTTATATCACAATTGGATCGAAAGAAATCACCAAATGCACGCTTACAGTGACTACGGTTCCTCAGTCCATTGTTATGCTTATCAAATCTCGGATAAGAGAAAAACACTTCTACTTGCTCGCTACTCAGGAGGAAAGTCATGTTAGATCCTTCACTTCAACCAGACAAATTCTACCGTAAGCACCTGTGCTACTGGGGTTTGCCCTAGTGTGACTTCTACTTGTAATGAGTTCAAATTTAGTGCTTTGATGTCCCATTTGTGGTAAAGATGGGAGACTGTTCCTCTTTTTATCCCTCCTTGGGGTGTGTGCTTTCTACTTTCTCTTCTTGAACAATGTAGCTTGCTGCTTGCCACATGATTAGTAGAAAAGGACATACAAACCAGGCTATAAAAAAACCAAATCTCAAAATAATACAGTTGCCAGAACATAAACTCTACAACATAAAATTGAAAAAAAGCAGCAGCAAAGTAAAAATATGTGCCACAGCCTCAGGTAATTAAGAAACTTACGCAGAGCCAATGTCCCAAAAAACAAACAATAAAAGAATGATATCAACAGAAGTAACAACAGCCAAAAGCAAACTAAGGAATCACTCTAGAGTTGGCCATATAGAACCTAAGGTAGATAAACACAACATAGCAGAAGGGGAGAACTGACTACAGAACGACTTCAGGATGTAAATGTTACACTACCAAGAAATTGATTTTTAACCCAAATTTTGACTGCCTACAACACACACCTAACATGCATGGTATCTAAAATGAATCACGAAACAAAAGATTATCAATCCCATAATTCATGCAAGTATGCAACCAATATGTAACTACTTAACTAATCCTTTATGCTTATCTAATCCTTCGACATAGGCATGCTAATGTCTTGAGAACTCTCTCCCAAGTTTCCAGATGTTGCCCCTTTCATTTTCATGTCTCCACCTTGAGACACGTGTTGTTCCCGTTGTTGCTGCTGCGGCAGAGTTTGTTGTTGCTGCGGTAGAGGTGGTTGCTGCTGCTGCTGGAACTGCTGAAGTAGCTGCTGTTGCTGAAATTGATTCTGTTGCTTCTGAGAATGGAGCTGGAGCTGCTGAAATTGCTGAGCAGTTAACATTGATTGCATAGCCTGGTTGTTGGGGTAATATTGCTGATTGACTCCATATGGAGGAAAGTTCATCATAGGACCCCCATTTACAATGTTTTGGCCGGTTAATAGTTTAAGATGCTGGATTTCTTCCTTAAGAGCATCGTTCAATGCTGTTAATTAAAAAACAGAAACATAGCATCAAATTTTTAAATATGTAGGGGTTAAAAGGTAACGATGTTAAAGTTCTACTGCATTAACTATGCAAAGTAAAATCGATATGCACGAAATTAGTGTACTCTACATATCAGCACATCCAATACCATAAAGGAGATAATATTTTAAAATCAGTCAAGCAACCAGAAGAAGATTTATCATTTAAAGACCCTCAAATTACTCCTTGTAAATATGCTGTGTCTTAAGGGTCTAAACTCTAAAGTAACAGTACTAATGAAAAACAAAATTTGAATAGGGCATTTCAATTGACAATTTTTATTACATCAGAACACACCACTGGAAGGAGGCCGGTCCTGATAAGTATTGGTCCCAGTGCGAAATATATTTTTTGCTGTGTCTTAAGGGTCTAAAGTAACAGAACTAATGAAAAACTAAATTTGAATAGGGCATTTCAATTGACAATTTTTATTATATCAGGAGAACACACCACTGGTAGGACTGCAAGCAACTAGCCTCACTAATTTAAGAACTTGAGATATTAACTCATTTTTAATCTGTTTACCATGCCTTGCATTCTTATAAATACTACATTCACGTCCTTGGATAGCCGATACAGACTCGGCCTTTATCTACCTAAATTAAGGAGAATTTTTTTTTTGTCATGGTAACAAAATTGATTATTGAGTTTGGGCTTCTAACTTTTTCAATAACAAAAAACTAGTAATACTTTGGAATATTTACAGATCGATCACATCTGAAATCAGACTCTTACCATCTTGCAAGTGAACCTGTTGTTCAGTTGTCTGCAGGCGCAGTTTAAGTTCACTGTTCTCAGCTGTCAGACCATTTGTATCTCTCTGGGCAACAAATAGAGAAAAAAAATCAGTTAAAAGCATGTCTTCATCTGTATGGCTGACATACAACAAGCATATCTAGAAGAATTATTGAAGGCACAAACAAGGGTCCCAGGTATAACTTAAATGTATGATAATCTTAAGTTATCAAAAAGTAATCAAGCAGGAGAATGGGGTCTGGAATCAGCAACAAGCCCCAGAGGCTTAATCATATTATCTAACTTCTGGGTAGTACTACCAAATGAATACCACAGGGACACACACACAGTATCCATGTAAGTACGAAATTCGGACAGTACCTGCAACAGGGTCAATTGAGCAGCCAAAGATGTTGCCTCAGTTTGCAGGGCCTGAACCTTACTCTCAAGTTCAGCTATGTACCTCATTTTCCTCTCTTTAGATCTTGCAGCCGACTGCCTGTTTGCCCATATCCTATTGCAATGCCAATCAAGAAGTATACCCCATAAGTTACAGGTAATCAAACAAGGATGCCAGATGTGATGTAAAATCTAGACACATACACATACAAAACAAGGGTAAAACAATTAGAAGACCATAAAAAATAGAAAAAAACTACAAAGCAGAAGCATTTCCCAATAAGACAGGAAGTGCATTCTTCAACCACTGTCTATGATACAAGGAAATTTTGGTTTCGGTCACCATACATGTATCGGATACTTGGACACTCGGACACCACGCATAAGATCCTTTCACTGAAATTAGGACTCGTTGACCATTTGAAAGACCACGTACGAGAGGAACTTGGGATGTAACCCACAAAAAAAAGAGAAGAAAACAAGAGGAAAAAATAGAATCGGAGAAGATGCCGCTTTGGTATTGATAATAGAAATCCAACGTAGTAGGTTTTTTTAAAAAAATCTGTAGACATGTCTTGTACAATAATCATGTTTAATTTGGGATCCAATATACAAATTTATTAAAAACTTATGATGTGTGTGACATGTGTCCCTGTCCCCATGATCAAAACAAGAACATGTGATGTAGGACAACTAGTAAAAAGATGGATTATGATATAAAAACAAGAACAAGATAGAACTTGGGTGGATGAACCGCAGAACACCCACTACCCCAAGGGTCTCCCAACCGCATAAGGGAGAAAAGAGACCCAATTCGATAATTCAATATATCTCAAAATCAAGTCTAAGTAATAATGTGGGGATTACATGCTTATAAAGAAAATAGGAACCCTAGTTAAATAACCTAATGGACTAAGGCCCGATAACAATTGGGCTTATTATATATAACCTACTAGGTAATTAATAAACTACTTGATCCACATATAAAACATATAACCAAATAATTTTAATTCTTTCTAAACCAAATACATATAAACTATTAAATAACATATATAAATCTTTTTCACTTCTGTTCCTCATCAACATGGTACCGGTCATCACATTTTAAGGACATGAAATCTAACACTCAGAACTGTGTCGTGTCAAAACTTCGCAATTGGTCCAGACATGGGAGAGAAATAACAAAGACCCTTCATGATGCAACCGCAAAACCAGACTATTATAGACAGACATAATTTATAAGGTGATCAAAGTAACACTAAAGACCTGATTCTTCCGGCAAGAAAAACACTTGGACAAGTATTGAATCTTGCTGATTAGATCAACTAAAATCATTGTGTCAAGGTCAAACGTAGCTGATTGGCTAGTAATTAAAAAGTTGGTACACATGGTACCCATCATTGCATCTCTCATTTTTCTTTTTATCTCTTTCTAGTCTCTTTTATTTCAATTTTATTTTCCTTTCTTTATGGGTCATTCTTTAATTTAAAATTCTGCCTACTTCATTTCACATACTTTTCACACCTTATAATCAACAATTAAAGTTCAATAGTAAATTTTAAACTAGCAAGTACACCAAATAGTAAGGAATATAATCGTAAAATATTATACATAACTAATTAGTGTTTTAGTAATAAGTTTTTCGTTAAACAGCAAGATGACAGTTTTCAAATTCTGCAATGGATGAAGGTCTCTCTTAGATGAGCCATCAAATAACCAAATACTGGGATATTATAAACCAGCTGAAATTGGAGAAAGACTATGCTTATTCTATTATTATTGTCATTACGTATTCTTTGTAATCTGTCAGCAGTTTTTAACCTAAATGATTAAATGCTAGTATTTAACATGAATGAAACATACATATATGAAGATAATTACAGATCCATATATGTACTAGTCTTGTGGCTTAGAGAGCATCTCCATTACCTGGCCTTTTCTGAAATTATTAGTACACCACACTAGGGCATTATACTTATTTCTTCAGATGGGTATGGAATACTTATTACCTCGTCCTTATGGGCAGGGGATTTCAGAGAACTCCTAAAAATATAAACACTCAAAAAGAACCAATAGCTTAACCAATTATCCATAACAATCATGTATCAATTAAAAAGCCAAGCCCACTAACTGGGCCTAACTCTACTTTTGAAAGACAACTATAATTACAAAAAGACATTAGCAGTTATAAATACCAGAATCTAGAGTAATTTTGGCTTCCAAACTCCAAAGTCTTCTTTGCAGTTCCAAAATGGTTTCATGTCCTTTTTTTCTACACTTACATTATCATCCTCCACTACCATCAGTAACTCATTACAAGTATCACCAATCTAAAATGCAACCCAATTGCTGGTGTCGTTATATTTCATTCTTGTCTAAACATTCCTCTAAGCACATCTCAAAAACATTGATAATTATTGTTGATACTTATACTTAGAAAACATTCTAATATTGAGCTTAAAACTTGAAAGGCAAAAAGAAAGAAAAATATGCAAAAGAATATGTCGTAGAATTGTCTCCATAATTTAACTCTTTATCTTTCTTTTACCTCTTCTGTTGTCAACACTTCACCTTCTATACACTTAGCCCCTCCAATATTGTACTCTCCTTTACTTTCATAATCAGTTTGGACTTTCTCTCTATAGGCTAGCCCTAAAGGTTTTGTTTAACTTATTTAAATATTCCTACATTTCCTTCTTCGTAAATTGATTCACTCTCTAAAATTTTAATTTTCATAACAATTGTTTAGAAATATCATAGACGGTAGCTCTCTTGAGTTCTCAGACTTTCGCTCTAAACCTCCATTCACTGTCTCTTTGTAAGGTATTAATGCACTATGCCTCAGCAATTTCTCCTCTCTTCAAAAGTTTAAGCTCTCTGCCATCACATTCGCACTTGGTTTTAAGCACTAACACCAACTCTACCTCTTACTGATCTACTAGTTAGTAGTTACCTTGTACAAAAGAATTAAACTATTGGCAACATGTTTGTACTAGAGCAGAAATTGTCCAAAAATACCAAAATCCTATATGGCACAAGATGTATAAGAATTAGGGGTTCAAACCATATCAACTTTTATAAAAAAACTATACATGTATATAATATCACAATTAATCTGAAATATACCTTTTAGCACGCTTTGGGTCAACAAGAGCAAGCTCAGCAAGCTTAGCAGCAGACATTGATTTCTTAGCTTCAATAGAAGATGTTTCTTCTGTTCCAGACATGAGCATTTCTTGTTTGATTGTAGTGGACCCGTCCATAGACTGGCTATGTTGATGTCTGATCCTTGGCCTGTCAGTAGAGGCAAAGACCACATTCTCAGTTGAAGGAGCAGCTGGTCCTGAAGCTGGGGTATTATTGGATGGCTGTCCTGATGCAGATGACTGTTCACCCACTTGGAAGGAAGATGTTGCCGAAGTATTAAACTTATCCATGTCAAGATACATTGAAAACAAATCTTCCTCAGTATCATCCGAATATGAAGGTCCATCCAAAGCACCCACAACACCAAGATCACTATCAAAGCTAAGGTCATCTGGTAGTGTAAGAATTTCTGAGTGTGCTCGTCTATGGCCCCGATTTTTAGGTGGGTTATCAGGCATTTGGCTTATATCATAGCTGAAGTGATTAGTGTCTGACGACAATCCATGACCAAATCGACCCGCTTCTGCAAGACTATCAGGTGGCAATGGAGGCAATACATTTGAACCCGATGGCTCTGTTTTCACATTGAAAGCACTACCAGAAGGCCGAAAAGGCGTAAACCTACCGGAAGGAGGCAGTAATCCCCCACCTACGTTTAAAGATCTATCCTTCTCCATTCACCAAATTTTACCACTCCGAAAATCTCTAAATACCAAACTAAATAAACCAATCCCAGAAAAAATCCCTACCGCTTCCGAATCAGATCAAATTCCTGAAACAGACTTCTTCAATTAGCACGTTAAACAATCAAGAAAATCAAACACAACCAATATCTCCTTGGAAACAAAATAAACATCGAAAATGCTTCTGCTACAGTCACATTAGTCCTTCAATTTACTAAACCAGCGCCTAATTTCGAAAACATCCTTTCTTAACCATCCGCATTGCGTATATCTATATTCCCCAAAATTCACATCAAACCCTAATTCCCCTTCCAAAAATTCATAAAAATCCTTACTACAATTAAACCACAAACAGCAATTTCAGCTCCAAAAACACGAAATAAATGCAACCACAACACTATCTACAATCAATATAAATTAAAACATACCCCTAAAATGAAACATAAACATTGCTCAATTATACATGAAAGAATATAAACAACAAAGATCTTCAGCTCAATCAGCTTAAAATTATAAATAAATAACTTAAATAAGAGGGGGAGAGAGAGAGAGAGGAGAGAGATGAGTAAACCTTTTAGATTAGATCTCTTGAAAAGGGGAGAATGAATCAACAGCAGCTGCAACTGGGAACTTAAGTATTCTTTTAATTTATGTGTGTGTGTATCGATACCATTTGTGTAAGTATGTATCACATGGGAGAGATGAAAACAGAAGAAGCTTCTAACATAAGAGACAGTGAGACACAGATGTCCCTAAATATTTTATCGGTATGTGTGTCTATTTAGTTTGTCAAATTTTGATTAATAAAAAATTTATTAATAATGTGGATGTTTGGGGTATCTTAAAAAAAAGTAGCTTATGACTTATAAGCGCTTATGTCATATAAGTGATAAGTAGAGCATAACTTATAAGTCAGTAAAGTGTTTGGTAAATCAGAACTTATAATCAGTAGACTGTTTGGGTAAATCAGAACTTATAAGTTAACTTTTTTTTATAATTTTCAAAATATTTGTTTTTTATATATAACAATGGATGTCAATAGATAGATCTCGATTAGTAGAAAAATTTGAGATATACATATCAATTTTCTAATGAATGGATCGAGAGATATATGGTTTTGAAGATTTGAAGGATAGTATATATTGCGTATATCGAGAAATAAGTTATAAGCATAAGTTGAATGTTAGGATTTCCTAACATTCAACTTATGGACTTATAAATTATAAGTTGAGCCAAAACTTATTTAGGCAAACACCCCCATAAGGACTTATCAACTTATAAGGCATAAGTTGGCCGAGATAAGTCAAGCCAAACAGCCCCAATGATGTATTCGTGCATATTTATAGCTATAATTCGAGCCAGCCGGGTGAGTTCAAGCCGGATAGTTATTTGAGTCGAGTTTTTTTCACGAGCCGAGTCGGCTCGTTTAATTAAATAAGTGTAATTTTCTGCCCAAATTTGACTCGTTTAACTAAACGAGTCGAGTCGAGCCGGCTCGTTAGCTAAACGAACCTATTTAATCAAGTGAGCGAGCCGAAATAACACTTAAACGAGCCTAATTTTATATCCGAACTCGGCTTGTTTAATTTAACGAGCCGGCTCGTTTAATTAAACGAGTCGAAACCTTTACCCGAACTCGGCTCGTTGAACTAAACGAGTCGGGTCGAGCCAGCTTAAACGAGTTCGAGCCGGACGAGCTCGCGAGCGGCCCGACTCGAATTACAGCTCTACTGCATACACAAAAATCTCCACCAATCAAAATTTTCTAAATCATCAAATACGAATTTTTAGCATGTGCTCTTGGGCACAACAAACCCCTAAAAGAAATATAGTAATTATTTACATGTGCCCTTTTTAAAAAGTACACATATTAAAAGAAAAGTTAGTTAGATAAAAATTCTATTTATTATATCTATTATAGTTCAACAAGGAGTTTCAAGCCTATTTAGTAAATTACAAGTATACCCTTTACTTTATTAATCTATAAAAAAACATCATTGGGAATTGAACTCATGACCTTCATGATATAAGTGGTTTATGTTCACATACACAACCACTACACCACATCAACTTTTTTGTTAACTTTTTGAAAATCTTTAATTACATGTACATAAAAACCCGCTTCCTATAATATTTTAATATTTTTTTGAGATGCATTTAAGTTTAATTGAACTCATGACCTTCAAGATACAAGTGATTTATGTTCACATACATAACCACTACATCATATCAATTTTTTGGTACCTTTTTGAAAATCATCGATCACATGTAAAAAAAACACGCTTACTATTGTTTTAGATTTACTTAAGTCAAAATTATCAAAATTTCAACCCTTTCAAAAACTTATAAATTTATTATGAATTTTCGTTTTATTTAGTACATCTCTAAACTACTCACTTCATATATATTGATATGTAATATTATATAATAATATATAATGTGATTTAGGTTATTTAACATAAAATGACTATTACACATCTATACTATTATATTAAAATCGAAACATTAAAAGTTTTGGTGGTTTGGTTCTCTGTACGTAGGGTTGGCAATCGGGACGGGCGGGTCGGGTTTTGCCAAACCCAAACCCGAACCCGATTCTTTTGACCCAACCGGAACCCGAAAATACCCGAAATTATAAACCCGAACCCCGTTGGATACTAAACGGGTTCGGGTACCCGAAACCCAAAAAATAAATAAAAAACAAATTTTTTATATTAAAAATAATATAAAACATAAATATATAAAATATTTTAATTTTTATTACATATTAAATATTAAATATATATATATATATAATAATAGATAATATATATTAAATGTTAAATATTATGTATAAAATAGTATAAATAATAATATATATTAATTCGGGTTTTCGGATCGGGTTAAATATTTTTTGCGGGGATCCTCGTTTCCCGTACGTGGTAAGAATCATGAAACAAAATAATCCTCATTCACATACATAACCACTACACCATATCAATTTTTTGGTACCTTTTTGAAAATCATCGATCACATGTAAAAAAAAACACAGTTACTATTGTTTTAGATTTACTTAAGTCAAAATTATCAAAATTTCAACCCTTTCACAAACTTATAAATTTATTATGAATTTTCGTTTTATTTAGTACATCTCTAAACTACTCACTTCATACATATTGATATGTAATATTATATAATAATATATAATGTGATTTAGGTTATTTAACATAAAATGACTATTACACATCTATACTATTATATTAAAATCGAAACATTAAAAGTTTTGGTGGTTTGGTTCTGTACGGTTATCAAAATTATTAAAATAAATTATTATATAATTAAAGGTAATTAATTGATTGTCTTTTTCACGTTTAATTTTAGTTGAAGATATTATATTTTATAAATACCTAAAAAATCTGTTGTATGTCTTCCAATCATTAATATTTCCTTTTTAATTAAAACACGTTATCTTTTAATTTAAAACTAAGCTTGCAAATTGCAATCACACCATATATTCCAGCTTTTTAATAAAATATATTAAAAATAGGTAAATCAATTTTCAATCAAATAAATACAAATCTTGATACATTAGTTTGACAATATTATGTTAATCTAATTCGTTGACAAATGTTGTATATGTTATAATTAAAATTTAAAAAAATATGGTGTTGACACAATTACATTTAAAGTATATATATATATATATATATATATATATATATAGGCATATGCTCAAGGGAGAAACTTTTTTTACAGAAAACTGAGGTACTTTTCTAGTCCATTGATCTTTCATCAATCCAACGGCTGATATCAATCTCTTATATTTATACAATCAATTTATGATTCAATCAATCTACATTATATCTTTAATTATAACTTTCCTATTTTAAAAACTTATTCATTATGATATATTTAAGAGAATCTTAGTTAAATACAAAGTTCACCATACAATTTATATTTTTTTATTAGCTTAATTACGTAGATGAATTATGGCATGTAAAATAATTTGGTGCTTTTGTTATTAAAGATTCGGTTTATCTGGATATAATAATTTTAATTAATTTTAAAGTTTGAAAAACACTTAAGTACAATTCAATAAATATTTTCAAACCTAAATGTTCTTTTGAAAATAATTTGACGGTTTCATATTCTTTTAATATTCTCTTAGGTGTTCTTTTAAGTGTTTCATTCTTTTAATGTTTTTTTAAGTGTTTTATTCTTTTAATGTTCTTTCTATCATCTTTTAATTTGATGGTGTTCTTTTAAGTGTTCTTTTAAATACCATAATGTTTCAACAAGTGTTCTTTAAAATGATAATAAACTAAAAAGATAATTAAAGTGTTTTTGAAATAAAATAATTTTTTTTCTATAATTTTCAATCTTAATAAAAAAATAATAACATGTTATTTAATTTAAAAAATTATAATATTTTTTTAAGTGTTCTTTCTGAAAAAATTTAAGTTTAAATATTCTATGAATGTTCTATTAAGTGTTCTCTTAAGTGTTTTCTTAAGTATTTCATGGAATAATGGAACGTGTTTTTTGATGATTTTGAATTTTTACAAAAATTTTTAATTAAAATGCTAATAAAGTGTTCTTTTAAGTGTCTATGAAAAACTAAAAACATTTAAAATTTAATTAAAATATTAATAAGTGTTTTCTTAAGTGTTTTTTAATGTTCTTTTAAGTGTTCCATTCTTTTAATGTTCTTTTTATCATCTTTTAATTTGATGATGTTCTTTTAAGTGTTCTTTTAAATACCATAATGTTTCAATAAGTGTTCTTTAAAAAGATAATAAACTAAAACGATAATTAAAGTGTTTTTGAAATAAAATATTTTTTTTCTATAATTTAAAATTCTAATAAAAGAATAATAACATGTTATTTAATTTAAAAATTTATAATGTTTTTTTTAAGTGTTCTTTCTGAAAAATTTAAGTTTAAATATTCTATAAATGTTCTATTAAGTGTTCTCTTAAGTTTAAATATTCTATAAATGTTCTATTAAATATTCTATAAATATTCTTTAAAAGAACACTTAGTAGAACATTTAGTTTAATCTTATTTTTTTAATTTTTTTTATTAAATCCTATCTTAAAATAATTAATAAAACACTCAATAGAACACATGATAGAATCTTATTGTTGTTTTATAATAATATGAATTAAATTAAATTTTATTTAACTAATAACTTACATAAGATTTGTAAAAACCTTAATAGTAATCTTAAAAGAACACTCAAGTAATCTTGAAAGAACACTTAATTTTTTTTTTAAGAGAATCTAATTTAAAATTAAAATAAACTAAACACTTAAAAGAATCTTAGAAGAACACATGTTGAATAGTTAAATCTTAATAAATTTATATTAAATTTAATTTTAAAGTAATTAGTGAAACACTCAATAGAACACTCTTCTAATTGTATTATAATAATATAGATTAAAGTAAATTTTATTTAACTAATAATTTATATAAAATTTGAGGACCACTTAATATAATCTTAAAAGAACACCTGAGTGAATCTAATAAGAACACATAAAAAATGCTTAAATTAGATTCTCTTAAACATTTTTTAAGTAATCTTTCAAGATTCAGTGTTCTTTTAAGAAGTGTTCCACAAATTTTATATAAGTAATTAGTTAAATAAAATTTAATTTAGTTTATATTATTATTAAACAATAATAAGATTCTATAATGTGTTCTATTGAGTGTTTTATTAATTATTTAAAAATAATACTTTAATTTAAATTTATTAAGATTCAACTAAATGTTCTACTAAGATATTAAGATTTCAGTAAGTGTTTCACTATGTGAGATATTATGATTTCACTAAGTGTTCTACTAAGTGAGATATTAAGATTATATTGAGTGTTTTATAGTAAGATATTTTTTATGTGTTCTAAATGTTTAGATTCACTCACGTGTTGTTTAAAGATTCTATTAAGTGTTCCACAAATGTTATATAAATTATTAGTTGAATAAAATTTAATTTAATCGATATTATTATAAAACAATAATAAGATTCTACCATGTGTTCTATTAAGCGTATCACTAATTATTTTAAGATAAAATTTAATAAAAATTTATTAAGATTCAACTATTCAACATGTTTTCTTCTAAGATTCTTTTAAATGTTTCGTTTGTCGAATTTTAAATTAGATTCTCATAAGTACTTTTTATGTGTTCTTCCAAAAATAATTCAAGTGTTCTTTTAAGATTTTATTAAGTGTTCCACAATTTTTATATAAATTATTAGTCAAATAAAAATTAATTTAATTTATATTATTATAAAACAATAATAAGATTCTACAATGTGTTCTATCGAGCGTTTCATAATTATTTTAAAATAAAATCTAATTTAAATTTATTAAGATTCAACTAGGTGTTCTATTAAGTATTTTACTAAAATATTAAGATTTCATTGTGTTCTGCTAAGTGAGATATTAAGATTCTATTGAGTGTCAAATAATAAGATATTATTTTCATGTCTTCTACTAAATATTATTAGATGTGTTCAACTTTAATGATTATACAAAAAAATTAAAATATAAGTAATAATCAAGTTATGTAATAAAGAATATAGAATCTTAAATTAATTAGTTCAATCTGCCATAGTTAGCAAAATCACAATCTTTAATGATTGTTTTAATTATGGTACATTCTAGATTACTTAAATTTGGAAATATAATCTAAATATAAATAGACGGTTAAGATTGGTTCTCTAAGTTTTCTATCTAAACTAGTTTTCTCTAGATCTGTACTCTCTCTCTCTCTATATATATATATATATATATATATATATATATATATATATATATATATATATATATATATATATATATATATATATAAGATTATTCTACGAGAGATATGACAATTAAATTTTTTTATATCTAATTACCTCATAATCATAATAGTGATAATTGCATAAGAATATGTGTATGTAAACTTATCATAGTTAAAATGCAGGTTGTGCATTACACGACCATCATTCTATCACAATAATTTTACTTTTAAATTTTTAAGATAGATTTGTTTTAATGACTACAAAAGAAAATTATTATCGACCAAAAAATGGGCTTTCGAGTGAGGGGGAATGATAAAATATAATATAAGATCCATATAAGACCTCCCTCTAATACCTTAAGATCCATATAAAGGAAATTGAATTTATGACCTCTAAATACAAACGGATTTAAATTCATAATATAAATTATGTCTTTTTTAGTTTTTGTTTATATCATATTTTATATTAACTTATTATATTAAATTTATTTAATATGCGATTATTGTGATTTGATGCATTTACCTAAAATTGTTGTTAATAAAAATTGCTACTCTGAAAAATTAAAGTTTTTCCTAAAACTGTTTTTTTAAAAAAAATGTTGTTGAAAAATTGCTTGTAGATTTACTAAGCTATTTTGAACTAAATTTTCTTAAAAACACTATTGGTGCGGTCTAAAACATATATCAAACAGATCCTTAATATGATTGATACTAGATATAATATATATTTATATAAAAAAAAATTAGAATTAACAGATATGTTAGATTTGGACTCTATACGGAAACACGACATAATTCTTTGGCCTTATCAAGTAAATTGAATTTATGACCTCTAAATACAAACGGAGTTAGATTCATAATCACTAAATAAATTATGTCCTTTATAGTTTTTGTTTATATCCTATTATATATTAACTAATTATATTAAATTTATTTAATATGTGATTATTGGGATTTGATGCCTTTACCTAAAATTGTTGTCAACAAAAATTGCTATTGTGAAAAATTAAAGTTTCTCCTAAAACAGTTTTTTTATTATAAAAAATGTTGTTGGAAAATTGCTTTTAGATTTAAACTAAGTTGTTTTGAACCAATTTTTTTTAGAAAAAACTGCAGTTGCGGTCTAAAACATCAATACCAAATATACCCTTTATATGATTGATACTAGGTATAATATATATATATCTATATAAAAAAATAGAATTAGCTTATATGTTAGGTTTGGACTCTATACGGAAACAAAATATTATTTTTTGGCCTTATCAAGGAAATTGAATTTATGACCTCTATACAAACGGAATTAAATTCATAATCACTGAATAAATTATGTCTTTTTTAGTTTTTGCTTATATCCTATTTTATATTAATTTATTATATTAAATTTATTTAATATGTGATTATTGGGATTTGATGCCTTTACCTAAAATTGTTGTCAACAGAAATCGTTACCATGAAAACTTAAAGTTTTTCTTAAAACAGTTTTTTTTTTATAAAAAATGTTGTTGAAAAATTCCTTTTAGATTTACTAAGCTGTTTTGAACCAAATTTTCTTAAAAATGACCGTTGTTGTGGTCTAAAACATCAATACCAAACAAACCCTTAATATGATTGATACTAGGTATAGTATATATTTATATTAAAAAAATTAGAATTAGCTGATATGTTAGATTTGGTACTATTTTGAACAAACTGTGCCCCAAATATCATTTTTTGTGTCTTTACTTACTTTAAAAAATTTCTACTTATTAGAAAAGATGTTCCCCTAAATTACATCTTCTCGGTACCCATTTATTAGCATGAGCGGCTTAATCTCAGGATTGGTTCTGTATGATATTTAAAATTTAGAATTCATTAATATTTCAAAATTTGAACGGTTACCAATTGTTGGCCACAAATAAATCGAAGTACAGGAAATAGATTGACAATAAAATATGACCGATTATTTATTTGTAAAAAGAAATTGTACGAATTATAATGTGGCCCGCATGCTAGTTTCAACTAATACATTAAAAAATGAAAAAAATGTTAAGCTTGTAAAAAGTCAAATTTTAGATATAATAAATGTAGGAATAATTTTAAAAAATTATTTTTAAATTTTTATTAAAAAAATGTAAAATAAAACAAATTTATTTTTTAAAAGAGACATATTTTGGAACAAAGTAATCGATAGTTTACAATTATCAAATGTAAAATGAGTCCAGAATAGATACATAGCACAACTAGTTGGAGGGGTAGTAAATAAACAGGCCCAGCAATGTCCAGCCCAGGAGGATTCATTACTATTGGCCTTTTGAAAGGCCGTCCATTGATTCTGCTCACTATCAAGCTGTCCTCAAAGGTGGAGAACAAGCCATCTCTGTTCTTGAAGAAATTGCCAAGCTTGTAAGCTCCTCTCTCTCTCTCCCCCTCTCTCTCCCCCCCCTCTCCCCTGCTCTCTCTCTCTCTCTCTCTCTCTCTCCCTCTCCCCCCTCTCTCTCTCTCTCTCTCTCTCTCTCTCCCTCTCTCTCTCCCTCTCTCTCTCTCTCCCTCTCTCTCTCCCCTCTCTCCCTCCTCTCTCTCACACACCCACACGCATACAGTTCTTTTATCTTCTTAAATCTTGCTTCTATATATTCTCAATTTCCTTATGCTTGATAATTCAGGATTTCTTAGTCCTGTTTCTGGGTTAATAAGTGGAAATGTGATATTCGTTTGTTTGCTTTTAATTTTTAATCAACTGTGAATTCTAAGAATTATTTAACACAGCTGTTTCAGTTCTTGAATTCGAAATGAATTTTCTTTTCAGTGAAAAATAAAGAGCAAGGATGCTTACTTCAGGACCTTTAACATGAAAAATAAAGGGTAAAGATGCTTACTTTTTGAACCTATCACATAATATTCTGAGGCCGGATACTTGTGCACGGTCTAGGACCTAGCTGTATCAGTATACATGATTGCCATTGTAAACCCTTTGTTAAATTCCAAAACTGCAAGTCACAACTACACTCCTCATGTTTAGTTCGGTACTCATACATCCCAACATCTGGATTTGGTAAATGCTATTCTTTATTGGCAGATAATCCAAGTTTGAAACTTGTTACTCAATTATATAATCACACTCTTTGGTTCTCTTTAATTATCAAACACATTGTTTGCTGCTCTCATCATTCTCCTGTGTACTACTTATTGCGATTCTACAATTGATGACGATCTGCATCATCTTGTTCCATTGTCAGTTCTTACCATGTAATTATCTGATTGTTATATAATCTTAGAAAGCTTCATATTGTTCACGTCTTATTGGAGTTTATTTCATATCTGCACTGATACAGTTGGAAGACGATAACATGGATGAAGCATCCGAGGAGGTGGAAGTGCAGTTGGCTGCACAAGGAGTGATCGGGAAGAGAGTTGATGAGATGGAGTCAAGATTTATGATGGCCCTAGATTACATGATACAACTTGCTCAGAATGACCAGGATGATAAGGTGTCATGTTTTTACTTTTTATATTTACAAAAAGTACTAACTAGTCCATTGCTGCTCCATCATTTTGCATTTCTTTGACTGAATTATATAACTATCGCTCTCATCATATTTATTTTATGGTTCCAGCGCAAGGCACTCTTGGAGGTCATTAAGGAGACCGTGTTGTCACATCTTACAAAGAAATGCCCCTCCACATGTAAGGACTTGCCTTGATCTAATGTTCTTTATAGTAAATTGTCAAAGGTTATCAACTTTGTACTCATGCGGGATATATCTCTCTTTTACATTTTCCAGGTTCAAGTGATTGGAATTCTCTGCAGAACTCCCCAGAAAGAAAGCAGGAATAAGTTGCTTAGACGAGTTGCCGCAGGTGGTGGTGCATTTAAAAGTGAGGATGGGACAAAAGTTCATCTTCCAGGAGCAAACTTAAACGAGATAGCTAACCAGGCTGATGATTTACTAGAGGTATTAAGCTAAGAACAGTTGCATCATGCATGTGTCTCTCCAAAGCCCTGATCATAAATTAAGCAATTAAATATTAGTCTTTGTGGATTGTGGATAACATACTGTTTATTTTGGATTGTGGATAATAATAATCTGAATTTGCTCGCTAATATTTATGTAGAAGCTCATAGGGATTTCACCCATTTGCTATTTCTGTCATTCTCTTATTGCAAGTGATTTGTATTATTTTTATTTTTTCTGGTTTTTTCACAATAGGTGGTTCTGTTATTTTCAATGTAATTATAGTATGAGACCATGTTAACGAGTGTGATCTGTTAGAATTTAGAGAGGAGAAGTGAATTTGAGATAAAATAGGAGAAATTTGGAGGGAATCATGGAGATGGCTATGGAAGAGAACTGGGAGGGAAAATTACTCGGCAATGTTTCATTTAATGATTTTGCTAATGACAATAGATGAAAACACATTACTTATATAATAGAGTATAAGGCTCAGTAGTCGGTACTGACCAACTTTTGAAGAAGCAGCTTCTTTGATAAGTTGCTACTAGTGCTACAACAAAATCACTTGACTGGTGTATCTCAGTGTACTAAATTGTTAATGATATAAGTTGTGGGACTAAAGTGTGATCAATGCAACAATTGCAGGTATCCAATACATAATTAGTTCTTTCGATTTCTTTCCCTATTTGAATCATTATTAAACAGAGTTTCTGATTGCAGTAACCAAGGTTTCGTCGTATGTTAGCAGAGTTCACTATGTTGAACAATTTTTAGTAGTATAACCAGGGTATGCCTTGGCGTACCCTGAAATTTGAAGAACTTTTATTTATATATAACATTAAGTCATTAACCTTCGTGTAGAGTGTGGGTTCAAATGCCACATGCAACTTTGTACTCATGCGGGATATATCTCTCTTTTACATTTTCCAGGTTCAAGTGATTGGACTTCTCTGCAGAACCCCCCAGAAAGAAAGCAGGAATGAGTTGCTTAGACGAGTTGCCGCAGGTGGTGGTGCATTTAAAAGTGAGGATGGGACAAAAGTTCATCTTCCAGGAGCAAACTTAAACGAGATAGCTAACCAGGCTGATGATTTACTAGAGGTATTAAGCTAAGAACAGTTGCATCATGCATGCGTCTCTCCAAAGCCCTGATCATGAATTAAGCAATTAAATAATAATCTTTGTGGATTGTGGATACCATACTGTTTATTTTGAAGATGCCGCCACTTAAGTTACTTTCAATTTTTACATCTTTTGTCAAAAGAGACTTGTAGAAGGCACTGGATAGTGGATACCACCTTGAAAAAAGATGTATCCTTCCTAGACCATGCAGTCTCCTACATGTAGTCCATCCATTTGAGTTTTGCTCACCTCCTCTTCAGCCTTGTACAGAAATCGAATATATTTTAGGGTTTTTTGGCTTTTTGTATACTTCTGTGTTCTAAAATCTAAACTGGATTTTAAGATTTGGATGCAAATGTTTGAGACAATATTATATCTTAGATATTCGATTCCCGGCCTGGATGCCCCTTGCTATATGTCAATATGAAAACATATATTATAAACTTAATGAGGAATCTGAACTGGCTCGCTAATATTTAAGATCAAAATGGATATATATATATATATATATATATATATATATATGTATATATATGTATATATATGTATATATGTATGTCCACGTTCAACAACCATGGATGGTATGGGCTGTAGAAACTTATAGGGAGTTCACCCAGTTGCTATTTCTGTCATTCTCTTGTTGCAAGTGATTTGTATTGTATTTTTTCTGGTTTTTTCACCAAGATGTAGTACAATAGGTGGTTCTGTTCTTTTCAAAGTAATTATAGTAGGAGACCATGTTAACGAGTGTGGTCTGTTAGAATTTAGAGAGGAGAAGTGAATTTGAGATAAAATAGGAGAAATTTGGGGGGAATCATGGAGATGGCTATGGAAGAGAACTGGGAGGGAAAATTACTCGGCAATGTTTCATTTAATGATTTTGCTAATTACAATAGATGAAAACACATTACTTATATAATAGAGTATAAGGCTCAGTAGTCGGTACTGACCAACTTTTGAAGAAGCAGCTTCTTTGATAAGTTGCTACTAGTGCTACAACAAAATCACTTGACTGGTGTATCTCAGTGTACTAAATTGTCAATGATATAAGTTGGGAGAGTAAAGTGTGATCAATGCAACAATTGCAGGTATCCAATACATAATTAGTTCTTTCGATTTCTTTCCCTATTTGAAACATTATTAAACAGAGTTTCTGCTTGCAGTAACCAAGGTTTCGTCATATGTTAGCAGAGTTCACTATGTTGAACAATTTTTGGTAGTATAACCAGGGCATGACTTGGCGTACCCTGAAATTTGTAAGAACTTCTATTTATGTATAACATGAAGTCATTAACCTTCTTAGCCGAGTTGGCCGTGAGTTGGTGTAGAGTGTGGGTTCAAATGCCACATGCAACAAAACTATTTTTATTTATAGATCAAGTCACGATTCGGCTGCAACACAAAGCGCCTCCTGAAATATCAGATATATTGATACTATGTATCAAATTAACACGGTGCTAAGGTTGCCGAATTGGTTAGCTAGACCTGGTGATCGTGTCATGTACTTTCATGTCGTGTAACAATGTACAAAGCAGGGAATGTGTTCAAAACCCTCCTGGCAACTTTCTTTAAGTTTATTTTTGGGGGTTTGTATATTAGAGTCCCCTGGTCTTAGAGTTGCTGCTTTCGCCACTGATTATAACTGTAACTTTATGCTAAAATTAGTGTGTAGAATGCCGAATTCATGCGATTATATGAGGTGCCAATTAGCTGAATCTCAATTTCTTTCTACCGTATTAAGTGATTATCCCCTCCCTGATCTCCCTCCCTTTTACTCTATAATATGATGCAGTTGTATAAGGTACCAGTTAGCTAGACCTTATATGCTCCCTCCCATATTAAGTGAATCTCCCCTCCCCAAACTCCCTCCCAATTATAGTATGCATTATATCTGCCAGCTGATCATTTCCTTGCAGAGTTGCAGACAATGGAAACCCGCCCAGTTGTTCCTGACCGAAAGTTGCTTGCCAGACTTGTTTTGATAAGAGAAGAGGCTCGTAATATGATGGGAGGTGGAATCCTAGATGAGAGAAATGACCGTGGTTTAAATACACTCCCTGAATCAGAGGTATTCATTTGTTTATGTATAGTTCACTGAAATTGTTGATGGTGACTTGATATGGTTACTGGTTAATTTATTCCCGTTGACTTACATACATCCCTGAAATCCTTATCTGCTTACTTCAGAATTCTGTCATTTCGACAATTACTGCATACTATTCTACTTTACCAATATTGGTTCAATTTTTTATGGCAGGTGTATTTTTTATCTAAACTTGTTACTCTGAAACCTGGGAAAACTGTGCGTGAGATGATTAAAAATGTTATGCAAGGAAAAAATGATGGGGCAGAGGACTCCAATGATGGAGAAGCAAGTAAAAATGTAAGAAAAGTACCAGGTGGAAAAGCTGGAAGGGTGAGTTATAAGTTAGGTTATTGTAACATTAAATTTCCAATAAAGTTTGCTAGTTTTCTGTGTGATTGACCCCCTTGACATTATACAGCCTAGTCTTACAGGCATCAAACCATTGCCTGTGCGTCCAGGCATGTTTCTGGAGACCGTAACCAAGGTATCATACAACTCCTTTAGTTTTAGTAACATAACTCCTGCGCTTGAGATGTGTCAAAAGAGGAAATGCATAAAGAAGCAACATTGACTTTGTTAATTCAATCATGGTCATTATTATGAAGTTCATGAGCTTGCAGTTTAATTAAACTTCAGTGTATTTTTTTCACCATTTATGCATTTATTTCGGCCGGAAATATAAGATAAAATGCATCTTGGACATGTAATGCATGAGTGTATCTGAATCTCTCTTGATATTTCTCGTGCCGGGTGTGTAGGTGCTGGGTGGTATATATGCAGGAAATGTCCCTGGAATTACAGCACAGCATCTTGAGTGGGTAAATGTTTTTGTTTTGTCTTAATGCACACACAAGTGCAGAATACACAACACACATGAAAAGTTTGAAAACACTAGTTTCCGAAAATAACATGTTTTAACAGATTTATAAAAAACTTGCCTCGTTTCTCAATACTACTCCCGTAGATTTAATTACCTAGCAGCTAGTCCCTTGAATAAGGCATTCAATTATTATAGTCCGTGTTGTCATATAATCCATGCATCTGAAGCTCGACTGCACAGGGTTCATCATTCCAATTTCACATCTTTGTAACTGTGTGCTGCTCATAAATTTTAAAGTAGGCTGCTCATTTAGCCTGTCCTTCGAATGAAAACTTCGTCTTCTCTAAAACACATGACGTTTTGTGCAGGTTCTTCAGAATACTCTTCAAGTTCTTCAGGAAATAGCTTTCTAGCAATTTCCATGGCAGGCACCAAATACTATACCAGATACGTATATACAATTTTGACCGCAGTTCTTTATCCGGAGATTACGTGTAGGCAAGATAGGTAATTTCAGGACCAATTTAAATATCGATAGTGCATTTGCTCTCTCACTTTTTTTTCTCTCCAACCCCAAAATGTAATGCTATAATTTTATACACTTTAATATCGACGTTCAATGAAGGTTGTGAAAGAGGAAGTTGGTAATGAGCATTCCTAATCCTAGCTTAAAATAACTCTTCTCTCGTCCAATTTATAGTGCGGACCTGCACTATCAAATGTCATTACAATACACAAGTGTAGAAAGCAACAAGCCAGAAATCTTTGGTTTCTTGAAGAAGTGAGCCTATTAATATTCGCAACTTTGCTAATATTCGCAACTGTGCGAGACTTATGGAAGGAAAATGGATGTGATAAGTAATGCTAATATGTGGAGATTGATTTTACAGACCGAGTGATTTCATGGAAAGTTATAGAGGAAAAGAAATGTCCACTGGGCTTTATTTTAATTTTAAAATCATGAATAGTTAATGATTTGCTAATTAAAATTAATCTGCATGAATCGATTGTTATTAAGTATTAACCATCCGGTGTTTTGGTGTTTTTATTTTAATTTTGTTCATAATAATAATGTTGTCCCGATGGTTAGTTTATTAATTTGATTTTTATTTGTTTTTACCGATACTTGTTAACAGGGCTGGCGTTGGCGTACAACACATGTCATGTATAGAAGCTGTTAGACAGCCATCCGTGCCAAGGAAAAAAAAAGGAAGTCAACTCCATTGTCTTTTACATATTTGTTTTTTTGGAACACGATTAGATCGTAGCTTAATAAAGATTGTATTCCGCATGCAAAGAAAAGATAAATCATGACATATAGATGCACAGTACATAAATTATTCTTATTTAATGACTGAATGGTAAGAAGAGGCATGGGGAAGAAACAACATAAACATATGAGAACTTTTCTGTAGCTAAAAAAAGATCCAGGATCATTGTAGAATTGTTCCGATACTTAACAAATATATTTAATAACAATCGGGCTTAGAATTGTTCCGATACTTAACAATATCGTCATGATACTTAATAATAATCTGTACTAGAAATCCATTTGTCAAACGCTCTAACAAAGACGTGTTAATCATATTGGATGGATCAAACTAGTAAACCAGTAAGTAAGATTAATCTACTTAATAATAATCTGTAATAGCAAAGACGTGTTAATCATATTGGATGGATCAAACTAGTAAACCAGTAGGCCATGGCCATATAGGGGATCTCCGGAAAAAACCAACGGGCCATATAGGGGATCTCCGGAAAAAAGAATAATGAGAGACTGTATAGAGTGTTTTGCGATTGTGGTAGTTTTTTCTCATGGTATTAATTCCATTAATTATATCGGGCATTCCACACCGTGGCATCATCATCTTTGATACGGTTTTAGAATCTAGAATTCCCGTAACATTGAGATTAAAGTTGACCTGGTATGTCTTGATAGCCGCCTCAAGAGAATCATCAAAATCGTCATTATCATATGCTTTCGAAGAATGATAATTTAGGTATCCGAATTGATTGAGATATTGTTTTAGTTTACGAAGGCCTGCTAGATTTTCACCCTTTTTGCATCCTTCAAGATTCTTTAGAAATCCAAAAGCTCCGAAAGGTTGTGGCTTTGGGAAGAGAGTAGTAGTGTTTTGTGGCTTTGGGAATTGTGGCTTTGGGAAGAGAGTAGTAGTGTTTTGTGGCTTTGGGAAGAGAGTACTAGTATTTTTAGAGTTGGATGGAACAAAGAGCATGAGACAGATGCATGATACGAGCGATATGAGCTGACAATGTGCCATGTCTTTTGGGAAGAAGGAGGATGTGTGTTTTCGAGTGTATAATCCTAATGCTCTAGATGAGTATTTATAGGATGAGAATACTTGTGTGCTACACAATTGCTTTAATTAATTAGCCGTGCTAAACTGCTAATCAATTAAATTAGTGGCAATTTCCTTAATTAATTAACTGCATTAATTAATTATGTTAAGGCGGTGGCAAAAACCCGTAGTAAAAACGGATAGATTTTACGAAATTAATGAATTCAAATTATAATCGAATCCACGTATTCCAGGGGCTTAATTGTTATTAATTTGTTAACTTATTTCTCAAGTAATCGTGAATAAAATTAAAATTATACTACTATTAACATTTTTGAAATATTAAAAATTGAAAAAAAATATTATACATAAAGAAATGAGCGGAAAGGAAACATACATTGCTGAACGTTGCAGTTGCGAACCAAATTTACAAACCGTGTATTGGGGATTTTATATAACTATTTTTTTGGCTAATTTATTTATTGTATTGCCAGAAACTGGAAAGTCCAGGAACGTAGGAACATGTCTGTATTGTACATGTGATAATGTAATACTCCCTCCGTCCCTTTTTAATTGACACATTTGTAAAAAACACACATATTAAGAAAGAATTATTTATTTAATTTGTTTCCATGTTTGTCCTTAATCTTAACATTAAATGATGAGTTATGAGTATGTATAGTATTAAATATAAAGTCAAAAATTGGTATTACAAACAAAAGGGTATATGTGGAAAAATTGGTAAAAATATGTATTGGAACAAGGAATGTGACAACTATTTAGGGACAATTTTTTTTTGCAAATGTGCCAACTAAAAAGGGACGGAGGAAGTATCACCTAACCTATAACATTTATGGTAGGGGCAATTAGTTAAATATATTCCAGTTGTCCGTATGTTGGATTAAAATACTCCCTCTGTCTCTAAATGATATTCTCATTTAGAATGTCGGTCCTGTTCATAACAAGAGACAAATTATTAATTTACGTCTAATTTATAAATCCAAATATAGTCATGAGTGATCTTGTTGGATTCGTATTTATGAGTACTTTAATACAATAAAGTTTTTATATTTAATACTAATACGAAACTGAAAATATTAACGATAAAAAATGTGCATTGGCAAACGTGTCCAACTCAAATGAGAAAAGTATTTAGAGACGGAGGGAGTAGTATTTTGTAGCCGATGTTGATGCTAAGCAAACACGCCCTGCACAGGATGGAATCTGTGTTCTCATAATCGCGGACAGGACATCGAATTGGAAGCCCAACTACTTACTGGTTCGATTGGTTTAACCGGCTCAACAAGTGGTTTAATCGGTGTGACGTCATAATTATGTAATATATAATTATATATATTTAATTATATATATATATATAGATATATATATATATATATAATACATTCTGAAAATTATAAGTAACTAGCCTAAAACCCGTGGTGCAATGCACGGATTTTTTTAATATTATATAAAAAAAATCCATTAATTTAAATTAATTTTTTTAAAACATGAATTTTGGAGGCTTACATTTTTATACGAGATAATTTGATAATAATTATATAAATGTTATCCGTGATATTTCTAAAAAATGAGGGATTTTAATTAGAAAATATAGAAAAGATGATAGATTTTAGTTAAAAGAGTAAGCGATTACTCCCTCCGTCCCTTTTGATTCTTAACATTTCACTTTTTCAAAACTTTCTGGCACGCATTTTAAGGTGCATTTTAAGGATAGTTAAATAACTTTTTTTAATTTTTTTTTTCTGTATAAAAATTTAATTTAAATTTTTATACAGAAAAAAATTTTTTTTAAAAAAAGTTATTTAACTATCCTTAAAATGCACCTTAAAATGCGTGCCAGAAAGTTTTGAAAAAGTGAAATGTTAAGAATCAAAAGGGACGGAGGGAGTAATTATTAGTAATTATAAAATTATTACTTCATTTTATTAAATAGAATGCATGTGATATGATTAGAAAAATAGAGAATTTAGTTAGAGAAAATTAAAAAGATAATATGTTCTAGGTGAAAAAGGTAATTAATTAGTTTATAGTAATTATAATTTAATTACGTTATTTTATTAAATACAATTGCTCGTAATGGTTTTAGAATAGAAGAAATTAATATTGTCCATGATATTTCTATTAAAATAGAGATTTTAGTTTATCGGTTAATTAATAATTTTATAATATTATTATTTTATTTTGTTAAATAGAACCGCCCGTGATATAGTTAAAAAAAGTGATATTTTAGTTAGAGAAAATAGAAAGGTAACATGAAAATGACATGATTTATGTGAAAAAGGTAATTGATTAGTTTATAGTAATTATAATAGGTAACATGAAGATGACATGATTTATGTGAAAAACGTAATTGATTAGTTTATAGTAATTATAATTTAATTATGTTATTTTATTAAATAAAATTGTTCATAATTTTTATAAAATGAGAAATTAATGTTACCCGTTATATTTATAGGAAAAAGGGATTTTAATTAGAAAAAATATAAAATATGATATATTTTACCTGAAAAGGTAATCGGTTAATTATCAGTATTATAAATTTTTTTTATTAAATAGAACTCCCGTGATATAATTGGAAAAAGAGAGGTTTTAGTAATATAAAGAAAAAAGGTAACGTGTTTTGGCTGAAAAAGGTAACTGTCCATGATATAAATGGAAAAAGAGATATTTTAGTTAGAGAAAACAGAAAAAGTAACGTGTTTTGACTGAAAAAGGTAACTGATTAGTTAATAGTAATTATAATATAATTATGTTATTTTATTAAACAAAATTGCTCGTAGTGTTTTTAAAAAGGAGAAATTTTAGTTAGATAAAATGTAAAAGATATTCTATTTTACCTGAAAAAGAAAATTATTTAGTTATGAAAAATAGAAAAGATAATATGTTTAACTTGAAAAAGGAAATTGATTAATAAAGGAAAAATTTTAGTTAGATAAAATATAAAATATATTGTATTTTACTTGAAAAAGGAAATTATTTAGTTCTTTAAAAATAAAAAGATAATATGTGTAACCTGAAAAAGTAAATTGATTAGTTAGGAGATCTGTAATTGAATAAGGGTAAATAAGTAAAATCAACAAGTACCATACCGACCAACCAACCGACCGACCAAATTTTTAATATTTCGACTTTTATATAGTAGTATAGATTTGCATTAAAAAAAAACCCAGCTTTATTAGAAGCATAAATATATGTAGTTAAAATATGTAAATAATCTTTATTAAATAATACTCCCTCTGTCCCTCCCATTTCTTTACATTTCTTTTTCACTGCTCGACACGCATTTTAAGGCTCGTAAAAAGTATAGTTCCATAACTTATTTTTTAAATTTTCTTTTTTTGTATAAAAATAGAACAATTCTATTTTTATACAAAAAAAGAAAATTAAAAAAATAAGTTATGAAACTATCCGCAAATTACACCTTAAAATCCGTGCCAGAATTACGTCCCCCAAGGTAAAGAACCAAGGGGGACAGAGGGAGTATAAATTTTCTTCCACCTAATCTAACCCGTAACCCACACCCCCATCTTCCTCACCCGTCCCTAATTTCTCTCTCCCCCTCCCCTGTTTTACATCCCATCATCCCAAAAAGCAATCAAATCCCGCAAACCATGTTCTAATACAATAGTGAGACTGTTTTCGAAGGATCCCCGATCTAGTACAGATTTACAAATACAAATACAGAAAAAACATAATACAAATTAGGAAACTCACGCATACGCAAGAGTCGAACCCCTGACCTCCTTCAAAAGAGGCCAGTGGCTCAACCACTGCACCAACATGTTGTTGGCTACCACCAACTCCTTTGTATAAATAACCAAAATGAAGCTATCTCAATCCTCTATATCTTTACATCATTACTTTGAAGTTTTATCAGATTCGATTTTTAAAGTAAAATCGGGTTTCTGAGTTGCCGGAAGTTTCAAGGTTTATCGGAAGGAAATTTCTGAGTTGTTTTTGCCCCAGGTTATTCAATGAACCGCCGGTCCGGTACGGGACCGGTTTTTATCGATTTTTGGCCGATTTTGAATAGGAAAACCGGGAGATTGGTTTTAGAGATGAACCGAACTGGACCTGCCACCGGTTAGCGGTCCGACCGGTCAAACTGGCTAATTCGGTCCGATTTTAAGAACACAGGATGGAACCATCCAAGATGTTATAGTAACCAGGACCACATTGCCAATTACTAACATCACCGAATCTATAATATTTTTATGGTAGGGTCAATTACTGCATAAAATTTGCCAATTTACACCTTCCTTCCATCTGTTAGCAATTTATTACCAATTTCGACCCGTTTAAAAATCCGTTTCCAGAATTGACCCACTTATATTTCTACTATATCCTATATATAATTAGTGTAAGAGATTTTAGGTGATTTAGTTTGCTAGTCGCCGGGTCCCACAACTAAAATATAGGTTAAGAAAAAAAATTGATTAGTTGATTGTTTACAAGTAGGTGTTTAAGAAAAAAAAAATAATATACATTATTTTTATATTCTAATATCCTTAAAATTTACCCAATCTTCCCTCATTTTTCGATTCTTTTTTCCGTTTAATTTTTTTCAAATCTTTTTTAGCAGTGTACATTTTTTTATTAAAAAAAACTTGAATGTATGTAAGTAAAGCATTTTCATGAATCAAACTTATTGTACATGTATATGTTCCCGAATATATTAATCGAACTTATGTACAAAATATTCATTAAATCCAGTCACAAGGAGTTGAAGACAAATTCCTATATAATAATGTTCGTCTTGTTTATAAAAGAACGGTTTTTTTATTGTGTGTCCAAGGACACATACTAAGAATATGTGCTTATTTAGTTGTCAGATTTTGATTGGTAGAAATTTCATTAATAATGATGGACCCCACTGCATACACAAAAATCTCCGCCAATCAAAATTTTATAACTCATCATGTAATAACCCTAACTTTTAGAATGCTACAGTGCCTAAATGAATAGTAATTTTGAGGATTTAGGGAAATGGTATGTATGTACCCTATAAGTGAAACAGAAAATGAATAATCAGGAACCATATTAGTGTTGTACTATGAAAATGAGTGACTCGAAATGATGACGGATTTCAGAAATTCCTGAGTATAGATTTTTAAGATGTTTGATTTCAATTGAGCACTATTGTATTTGATATTAAGGAGTATGGAGATTTAACAAGTATTATTTATATTGGGAAATTATATGAAATTAAGTTAAGCCAAGGAATGAGCAAACCAAAGAAATGTCAAGGGAATTTGGAGTTTTAAACGATTTCGAAACCACTTGAAGAAAGAGGTATATTCGAGACGAATCGCAATTAGACGAGTATGCAAACAAAACAACCAAGATTAGTAATACATTAAGGATTCATGCTACATTATGATTAATCAAGGATAATAACATTTACCTAGGAAAATGAGAATTTAGAATCATCCAAGTGACATCACTTGCTTACATCACATTCCACTAACCTTGAAAGGGCAAATTAGTACTTTCACATGGTTTTTATCCACAAAACTCTTCAAACTTCTACTAAACTCTAGACTTATCAAGAATTTAGCCAAGATAAGATCAAAACCAACACAAAAATCTTATCATCTTCATCCATTTAGATGAATTCGGCCAAACAAACAGCAGTCCAGAAAAACAGGCATATCGCCTTCGTTTCTCAGCCAAATTTTGCGTTCTATAGCTTTTTAGAAAGCCCATGAGATAATCTACAACTCTTATTTCACAAGGTTTGTCCAGAAAAGCAAGGTAAGGGCCTCGTTTTTCATGTTCTTTCAGCTGGGTTATAGAACTCCGAAAATCTCTAAACATGTTCTTGATGTTTCTTGTTAGATTAAGCTTGGTTAAAGTTGTACAAGGATTATTCAAGGCTTAGTAAGGTCTTACATCCTCCAAGGAAGGTATGGAATCCATGGACCCTTAGTATTATCTTGATTTTATGATGATTTATAGTTAGTTTAGTGGTTAAGTGTATATTAAGCATGAAATCATGATGTTATATGTTTACAAGTGATTTAATTGGATATGGAAGTGTTGTGTGTGCTTGTAACCATGGTTGGTATGATGACCACATGGTGTAGGGAATGGTATATGTGTGGAATGTTGGATTTGGAGGAGTCGTATTATGGAAAGTATGAAAATATAGCCGTTATAATGTCCGATTTTAGTTAGACCTATAGATGCTCTGTTTTTGAGACCAATACTGGTAGGGTTAGGGTTCTGCCCATAGTGCCAACTAACCATGAGAGGATAGAGCTTAGTTCATAGATCGTTTTGATATAAGGTACGTCAAAATCTGATGAACGGTTTAGGAGAAAAGTGAGTTTTAGTGAAAGTCGTTCGAAACCGAGAAAATACAATTGTGTCAACTTTGAGGCTATAATTACCATGCTTAGACATTCTTAAAAATTATGAAATTTTGGGAGGATATAGTAGGGTGATCAGAGAAGCATTACCCCCTGACCTTGGGTCAAAATTCGAAATTTATATTTTTTGAGAATTTTTACAATCGAGTGTGGTTGTTAAGAAAAATGGTGAAAAACACTGAAACTTTGATTGAGTTTAAAATGGTTAGGTTCTTGGAACTCTTGGGTTATTAATAATATGTTAATCATATATTAAGTTTCAAGGGTATTGTTATATAAAGGTAAAGTGAGTAAGGGATGTAGTATTCTAACGATGATTTTTCGTGTTTATAGAAACTCAGGACGAACATCGGGTCATACCACTGGGACTTAGAGATCGATGCAAGATTCCTTCTATCTTTACTTTGAAAAATTATTTATCTTCAAAGAAAAATGATTTCATGGAATAGATATGTGATTCTATTATTATTATATTGTTAAGAATTTGTTTTCCTGATTTTGGAAATTAAAGGGAGATGTATATGAATATGAGTATGGATATGGATTAAAGGGAGCAAGATTTCTTTTATCCTTATTTTGATAAACTGTTTATGTTTAAAGAAAAGTGGTTTTGCTAGATAATATATAAATCCTATATCATTATATGGTTAGGGATATATTCCCTATTTGTTGAGATTATTTAATATGGATTATGGATATGGATATGAATATGAATGGAGCTAATATGCTTTATGGTATAAAGAGATATGAAAGAGAATGGTATCAGTTGTTATCTAAGGTTATATGGTTTATGATATTATGTTAAAGATAATCTTTAAATATTTGTGATTTAATAAATATTATTTGATTATTATTTAATTCTTTTAAAATAGATGGAATATTTTATGTATATAAGAGCGTATTTGATTTCATTGAATACAGAGGAGATGTCTGAGTCATAATCAGAGTATTATGACATATATATTTTTATAGGTGATGATAAATGAAAATGAAAATGATATATGTGAATGAAAATGTGAATGGAAATGGAAATGATATATGAGAATGGAAATGATATGTGTGAATGATATATGGAAATGGAAATGGAAAAATGGAATGATGTTTTATAAATGGAATAACGATTTGAAAAAGGGGGATTGCAACAAAAAGCGTAAGAGGCTGTGTGCGGCACAGTCCAACACTCAATATTTTATTACGGCACGAAGATGCCAAGGGAGGATGTAGCAGGTAGCCTTCCTCCAGGGTTGATGACCAGGTAGGATCATCCCTTCTACTAGTAGTAAACAGAGAGCAGGTACGGTCAGACGACTGATCATCGTCCTACGTATCTGGCGCTAGCAGATATCCCCAAAATTTAAAAGAAAGAATTGATAATGGTTTTCAGATTGATATACTGAAAAAGGGAAAATGGTATGAAAGTATGGAATTACTTTATGGACAAAAGAGAAACTGATTTTATATTATTTTTATATATGATTGTTGTATAAAAAGGAAATGAAAAGATTATATTGAAAGATTTTACTCAAATGTTATATTATCTGGGATATTATACTGAGATGAAGTATAGATTATTATTTTGTTTAGAAGAGAAACTGATATTATATTATTCTATATGTCTTTTTCTTATAAACGAAAATGAAAGGTTATATGGAGTAATTAAGGATAAATTTTTCTCTAGAATTATTATAGTGAATTCCCAGTTTATATATATATATATATATATATATATATTCCTTTGATCCTAGTTTACAAAATTTATCTTGCTGAGCTATTATAGCTCACTCTTGCTATTTATTTATATAACAACTAGATCAGGTGCCGAAACGTCGCAGTACAACCCGGAAGAGGATAAAGGGAAAATCTACCTTATGACAAAGTATCGACACCTGTTCTCAAGGTAGTATATACTTATATATGGGTAAATAGATGGTATTCTAGGATTGTAATAATAGTTTATCTTTAACTGCTATCAGTAATGGATGTTGTTCTCTGAGCATATGACTGATGTGTGTGTATATTAGTGTGGGGTCACTTATGTAAGTTTTAAATGGTAATAAAATATTTTAAAAAAAATTGTGGGTGCTAAAATGGGAATTTGAGTATGACGACCCGGATTCCTAACCCCGGATCTGGGGGTGTCACACATCAAACACGGATTCTTAGCATGTGCCCTTGGATACTCACTAGACAATGAATGGAATTATGTGATTGGTTGGAGATGACGTGAAAAGGATGACTATAACCATTTTTAATACTAAATATAGGACCAATTATTCATTTATACTATTACAGGACTAAGTATAACTATCCATCCGTTGGAGTGATTATTTTGTAAACTAGTTTTATATTATAGTTATAGGACTAAATATTTTTATATTATAGTTATAGGACTAAGTATAGCTATTTGTTATACTTATTTGTTCTTACAATGCATGCTGACTAGTAAAGAAATGAGAGGAACAAATGGAGATGGAGTATTATTATTATTATTATTATTATTATTATTATTATTATTATTATTATTATTATTATTATTATTATTTATTATCCTTTTTTAACTTAATTTATGTCGATGGATTTTATTGAACTAAATTATGTATTAAATTGTTCAATGTTTATATGCGAATATATATTTTTATTAATTCAAATATATATATATATTAGGAATAATTAAATATTAAACAAATAATGAATATGAAGATTATTGTGTTGATAAAAATACCCATATTCTAAATTACTAGGAACCAATATTTTATAGAAAGCCCAGTAGAATTGTCAAACTTGTTTGTTATTGGCTTATTGCATCATCAAGTACAACTACAAATATACGAGGGGGCAATAGTATATAGCCAACAGTCGAACATGCTTGTTCTTGCAGTACATGTGTTTCATGAAATGTCTGAATGAAAACGATCAATGAAGAAGGAAGAACTGCATTTAAGTTACTTTGGTAAGATTTGTTCGTTTAAGATTTCTCGTTGAATATCTCAGGCTCCAGTAAAATGTCTATGTGAACATTGAATTTGCATGATTTAGTTCGAAATCCTGTATCCGCCACTGATAATATAAGAATACTCGAACAAAAGGGCTGGTTAAAAAAATTCGTACTTCTGGTTCTGGAATAAGCAGCACTAGGATTGAGCCCTCAAAACTAAAAGAAAACACTAGGATTGAGACTAATAGAGAACAGTCCAACATGCCATTAGAGAACCATTCTTGCAGCCAGGTTGATCTTCCAGGGTAGTAGCTACATTTTCTTATCAAGAACTAAATAAAAGCAAAGGCACCGTGATATTGGAATTTTTAATCCTACTATAGATTTCGACACCAAAGTCATAAGCCATATATGTATTGCATTTTAAACAGGTACAACTGAAAACAATTGGCGGTTTTTTTTTGTTGTCAAGAAACACAGATTCATTCATAATCATACCTCAAGAGTGAGGATAAAATACAAGGTGGACAAGCTAGCCAATCAGTTGTAAAAGACAAAGAACGAGCCATTTTGGCTAGCCAGTGGGCGGGAGCATTAAAAGACCTAGGGATAAAGTAGAACGATAAACTTAAAATGGAAGTAAAAGATCCAATGTCTTCGATGATGACCGCGACATGCCAAGGAGGAGCCTTTGTAGATTTAGCAAGTGAAATTGCTGTACTACAATCTGATTCAATATGAGCAAAGAAGGATTGACGTTGAAAAGCAAGGCGGCATGCTTTCAAGATTTCTAAAACTTCAGCTTGTAGGGGAGAGGTTGCCAAGATCAGATTAGCACTTCCATCAGTTAAGGTTCCCAAAGTATTCCTACCTAAAACTCCAAAGTCACAATTAAACTTCATGATATTTGCAGGTGGGGGAGACCACTGCTGTGGAGCAACTGTAGTAACAGTAGAGTCAGGAGAATTAGAGCAAAAGAGTGATGAAAACTCACGATGTAATGATTGGCTAAAACTCTGAACAATATAGGTAAAGATGAAGCACCAAATTGGAATTGTTTTGAGAAACAAACTAAACACGGGGGAGTGTCAAGAGACGAGATACAATATGAAATCTATCCTACATTCTTAGTAAACAACAATAACATTGAAAATTAATGATAGCAGGACTGACAATTACTTCCCCAAAGTATCAGAAACAAACTGATATACGATTGCTGCTTACTTTCAACACTCTGCAAGATAATTGGGGGAACAAATAAATCCAACAATAACAAATAAATAAAGTAACCCTATCAAGTACCAAGATGCGGGACAATGAAAATTTTGAATATATGAAATAGAATGCTTTCGTTCCAACTATATATCAACCAGGACTACGTTCGTAGTTTTTCATCATGACACATAATAATATAAAGTTTTCCCAAAATAGACGATTGTATACTTTTCCCAAAATTAAAAGAAGAAGATTGAACTACAAATAATTCACAGTTTGATCCAGCTTGCTGTAAAATGAAAGAGTTGATCAATTGATCAACACAAACACCAGAGGGTCTTCTGAAGGACCATTTGGCTACCCCTTACTTTTCTGTTAACTTACATGCTAATATTCTTCGCTGCCACAAAATTATTGTCTTCTCCGAGTAACAACACTCCATCAGTGGTCCACCATGAGCTGAACAGTCCTTTCCCGTAACAAAAGTTGCAAGCGGAGCTTAAATAAGTACTCCTGCATTATGAACACAAAAACATCAGCTTAGCAGTCCATTTTAACACCAGATGTATTTACCCCCATTCTTACATATTTCTCCATTTTATAGTCAGTTTGACTTATTTTGTAATGCTAATTTTTATAATTTTGTTTTCATCGACATAACTGCAGGATTATAAAATGAGAAACTTTATAACATGAAAGATAACATACGACTTTGATTGACGTTAGACCATTAACATGCAAATAAGGAAATCAATTGTACACCTAGGAAGTAAGAAGTCATAATCTTAATGATCACAATCTTAACTATGTTAGTATATTAGAGAAGATAAAATCTTGCATACCAAGTCGTCTTGTACAGAACAAGTGACCACGTTCGTGGTTGCTATTATCCTCCTCTCTTGGGATCGGTACCATTCCATTAACAGAAAAAAGGCTCTCGACATGGCGATACGATTCATCCCACTTTGGCCGAAAAGCATCCCTTTCAATCCTATGACAAAGGGAATCCGTGGTGGGGTCATATAAGATAGAATGCCGCCGATAGCGATCATGGTCCCAGCCCACAATTATAGTCTTACCAGCATG
This sequence comes from Kitagawia praeruptora, assembly GCA_037693485.1. Classification (NCBI taxonomy): domain Eukaryota; kingdom Viridiplantae; phylum Streptophyta; class Magnoliopsida; order Apiales; family Apiaceae; genus Kitagawia; species Kitagawia praeruptora. Next base: position 2,843,036 of record CM075349.1, read on the forward strand.
CTCAAAGCACTGAATAATGGATATGTTTCTTTTCTGCCGAAGAGTTTGGGGAAAAGCATACATTTGATTCCAAGTATCACAGGTCTGGTCTAGTGCATATACACGAAACATTTGATTTTTATAATTTCTGGGTAAACAAGTTAAAACAGCAAGTGAATCCATGAAATCAAACGGAAGCACATAGGTGAGTGGATTCTTGACAGCTGGTGGATACCTAATCTTTTTATACGAGCCAGTATGAGGATCAACTGCAGCAATAGAGTTAGTTTGAGGAAGAAGAAGAGCAAAGCATTGATGAAATTCATAACCAACCATTTCCAGGTAATTCACTGACCAATACGGAACACCCTTGACAATAACAGTAGAATTAAAACGAGACGTAGAATACGAAATTGGCATTCCCTGGTTAACGTCTATCCAAGAATCCTGATTAGCAGAGTACATATCAATGCGAGATTTAGTGCACAACGTGTCACTCTCAATAGAAACAAGCCTAACGATCTTATAATCATTACTCTGAGAATCAAAAGCCAAACTAATAGACACGTGCTTATCATCACCAGTTTTGTCACCAGGTTTGTCGGGTGGAGTGGGAATTAATTTCCAGCGGTTAATAGTCGGATTCCATAAAACAACCCAAGGACGAAATGATACCCGACAAAGACTAGATTCTACAAAAGACGATATGCATATAATCCCATTAATCGAACCCGCAAAAAAACATTCTCTAAAAAGGTCAGGAAAATTAAAATTTTCAGGAAAATCCAATCTCAGACCAACCCATGCATCATGAATACAAAAAAGTGTGTGAGGTGATTGTGGCTGACTGAGACTAAACAAAGATAAAGACTTACGACTTAAACGCCTACAATAACACATAAAGAGCATTTGATCATGATTGTCTTTTTTGTTGTTGGCATTAAAGTGTTTTGATGCAAACTGGGGAGTGATGATCAGAGCATTCCAAGACTTGCAAACACGCCTTAAACCAAACACATATCTCGCCGGGACTTTCAACAGTATCTCCTCCGTCAACTCCTCCGGCAGATTTCCTGCTAAACGAGCCGTTTTCATTACTGAAAGGAACAAAGCTCCAACATATATGCAGCTCCAACATATATAGGAAAACCCTAAATATTTTTTCTTTTGGGTAATCTTTATCTTTAAGTGAAAACCAAAATGTCTAAAGTTATTTTATTTCAAAATCTTTTTGGTAATTTCCCTAATAAAAGTACTGTACGAGATCCTCGCGTATGTATTTTATCTCTTTTTTTTTTATTAATTTTTATGAGTTCACTGACTCTGAGGTCACCCTCAAGTAAGAACCCTGAGGTTAAGACAAAATAGGTTATAAGTGAAGGTTATTTTTGTAAATTCAAGAGGGTGACTTTTATTATTACAAAATTGTCATCCAATATTTATACTGAAATCAGTCTAACCTGAGGTCATCCTCAGGGCCATTTTTCTCAATTTTTATTCATCGTTCTTACCTTATTTTTATAAATCTTAACTATTGGCCATTATTCGAGAACCTTCTTCTTATCTATACTATTAATACCTTATATATAATAAGCATAAGGTAGATCTTATCCAAATTTTTGGTCGTCATCTTTGGTCGTCGTCACTGTACTATCAAAAACATATGATCCGTTGGATTAAAAAATTGGATTAAAAGTCATCCGTTGGATTATAAATTATATCCTTATAAGGATTATAAATTATATCCTTATATATTTATTTATAATTTTCACTTTGTTAATTTACTATAATACCCTTTCTTCGTAATAATTAAATTTTATTAAATATTAATTACATTCTATTATTAATTAAGTGCAAATTTAATTCATCATTAATCATTGGATCAAAATTATATGATTCGTTGGATTGAAACTAGACGATCAAGATTAGATCACATAAAAAAGAAATTATAATCTACAAAGGATATAATTAGAAAATGTTGTATTATAAGTGAATTTTAAAAGAAAATTATAATATAAAAAGGATGTAATTAAAAAAGGTTGTATTATAATTAAATTTTAAAAAAGAAAATTATATTCTAAAAAGGATTTAATTAAAAAAAGTTGTAATAGAATTGATTTTTATTTTTTATTTATTAGTATTAAAAAATTTTATATTTACTATTTGACCTCTATCTTGAGATCTAGAAATCAGATTTTAATGATTTTACAATACATGCGAACCTCATAAAATTATCTTTAATTTAGTGATGCTTTAATAATTTTTATTCAAATAGAAACACTCAGAATATCAAGAGAAAATATAATTAAAAATTTTTATATTAATCCTAATCTATTTAGAAGTTCTACATTGATAATACTATCGATTGTAGAAAACCTAATTGTATATGATTTAAATCATTGACATATACATTTTCGTATTTCAATATAAATATACTTTTTATTTTATAACATATTAAAATATAAAACATTTTTTATGCTAAATCCAACGATTTTCATCTATTTATTTTAAGATCTTTGTCATCCGGAGGAATAGACGATTATCAAAATTTTGGACAAAATCTATCTTATATAAATATATATACGGAGTACTTTTTAGTTTGTAACATATTAAAATATAAAACATTTTTTATGCCAGGTCCAACGGTTTTCATCTATTTATTTTAAGATCTTTGTCATACGGAGGAATAGACTGCCGATTATCAAAATTTCGGACAAAATCTCTCTTACACTTATTATTAAAATTGTATTTGATTGTGAGTAGAACTATCTTTAAATAATTATAAGGATATTTTGATAATCAAAACGAATTATAAGTAGAATTCATAAATCAAATAGAATATTCAACTTAAAAAAGCGTCAATTTCTTCCCTTTTTTGTTTCTGTGTAGATTTAATTATATTAAACCATCATTAATTTAAAGATTATTTTGTTAATTTCATGTGGGCTGTAAACGTCCAAATCAAATTTTAAAATTCAAGATAGAGTACAAATATTAAATCGAACATGTAAAATCTTATATATATATCAATTTTTAAACACCAATTTGATAAGTAAATTAATAACTTATAAAATTTCATAAAAGTAATATAATTGTAGATATTAAAAAGGAGCCGTGTGTTGCACGAGTTATAAGCTCGTATCTATAATAAGCAAAAGGGGTATAATTTGTAGTTGGTTACCCCTTTTTTGGTTATCCCCATTTTTGGTTATCCCTCATTTATCACCGTTAAATCAGCAATTCAAATAGATCATGACCGTTAGATACAACAATACTAAAAGTTGTTATATGCAGAGGTTCAAGGTTCGATTCCCGCCAATAACTATTAATTTATATTTAGTACTAAAAATTATTATATATAAAGATGTAAGGTTCGAATCAATAACATATTTAAATTAATATTTATAATATTATATTATATTATAAATAAATTATAAAAAATTAAAAGTAACCCGTTCTATACTATATTATAGTAAGCAAATCTATACTATATTATAATAAGCAAAAGGGGGTATAATTTGTAGTTGGTTACCCCTTTTTTGGTTATCCCCATTTTTGGTTATCCCTCATTTATCACCGTTAGATCAGCAATTCAAATAGATCATGACCGTTAGATACAATAATACTAAAAGTTGTTATATGCAGAGGTTCAAGGTTCGATTCCCGCCAATAACTATTAATTTATATTTAGTACTAAAAATTATTATATATAAAGATGTAAGGTTCGAATCAATAACATATTTAAATTAATATTTATAATATTATATTATATTATAAATAAATTATAAAAAATTAAAAGTAACCCGTTCTATACTATATTATAGTAAGCAAAAGGCGGTATAATTTGTAGTTGGTTACCCCTTTTTTGGTTATCCCCATTTTTGGTTATCCCTCATTTATCACCGTTACATCAGCAACTCAAATAGATCATGACCGTTAGATATAACAATACTAAAAGTTGTTATATGCAGAGGTTCAAGTTTCGATTCCCGCCAATAACTATTAATTTATATTTAATACTAAAAATTATTATATATAAAGATGTAAGGTTCGAATCAATAACATATTTAAATTAATATTTATAATATTATATTATATTATAAATAAATTATAAAAAATTAAAAGTAACCCGTTCTATACTATATTATAGTAAGCAAAAGGGGGTATAATTTGTAGTTGGTTACCCCTTTTTTGGTTATCCCTCATTTATCACCGTTACATCAGCAACTCAAATAGATCATGACCGTTAGATATAACAATACTAAAAGTTGTTATATGCAGAGGTTCAATGTTCGATTCCCGCCAATAACTTTTAATTTATATTTAATACTAAAAATTAATATATATAAAGATGTAAGGTTCGAATCAATAACATATTGAAATTAATATTTATAATACTATATTATATTATAAATAAATTATAAAAAATTAAAAGTAACCCGTGCTTTGCACGCGCTATAAGCTAGTATATATAGTTGTGGACTGTGGAGAAAATCATTAATTCTATCACGAAATTTCATTAATAATTTCAAATTTAAATTTCTAGAAACATAAAATTGGATTCTAATATAGAATACTAACAATTAATAATATATAAATTAAAAAAAAAATAACACTTAAAACTTGAACTAAAAAACTTTATTTTAAAGGGCTTGATGTGCCTGATGTTGTCCTTAGGATTCTCCACCCTCAGGTATATATGTAAATTATTGTAAAAAAAAAATAACAATAAAATAGTGAATAATAATACAGTAAATCTTTTTATCTCAGGGTTCTTCGCTGAGGACAACCTCAGGTCCAGTTTTCTCTATTTTAAATATGATTCTACGGTAAAATGGATAAATTTGATTCGCTTTGAATTATATCATGACTAAATATTGTTAAGATTAACATCGATACAACTATCTTCGAAGATCCAAGACGATACAGTTATGCTTTTCTCATTCGTGATCATTGTGGTTCATTAATCGAAGTTGTTTCAAAATGCTCTCCAGGTCGAGTAACACCTGAATTTGCAGAAACTCTAGGCATCAGAGAAGCTAAGAACGAAGCAAAAACGTCTTAGCGGTGTAGTATTGGAATCTGATTGTTTACAGGTTGTGCAGCTCATTCGGAGTTCTTTTTCTAGTTTATCTTACCTAGGAAAGGTGATCGAAAAATGCAGAACTTTTCTTTCATATTTATGTGCCCAAAACGTTGTGTAAAGGTTCGTGAGACGGTCTGTGAACAGAGTAGTTCAACGAGATATAATTGTTCTTTAGCTGATCGTAGATGAGAGGTGGGAGATGTCCATCCTGATTTTGATTTTGTTCTTTGTAAAGATTTAATGTAGTAATAAAATATTTACTTTCTGTGGCAAAAAAAAAAATCACTAATTTTCAATGATTTTCTAATAAAAAAAGTTATGTTATTCCATTTTTTATTTTCTAATTAAGGTTTGTATTTATATTTCAAATAAATTAAGATAAATATACGTATTTTGTGTTCGTTCGCTCTTGGACTCTATATAAGTATAGTGATTCTCTTCAGAGTGTCAACCTTGATATAAATATAGATATCTTATTTTGATAGCTCCGAAATAATTATAATAATTTCATAATTTTATAAACAACGTAAAGTTTAGAAAATGATGGAATTATATGTTTCTGTCACAAGCATACTTATGACGGACATATTTAGTTGTAGGTTTAATTTTATATTAATGTATTTTACATTTTTTTATTATAACATTTCGCGCCTCATCAATAATTTACTATTTATTTTTCCCGCCCTTTTAATTTACGACGAACTTCATGTCTACTCTGTCGTAATTTACTAAATGACGGACTATGTTATCCAAATTTTGTAAATAATTTATATTTTCTCTTTAAATTTCTATTGATTAAGTAATAACTAGCATAATAATCCGTGCGAGACACGGGATTATTTTCTAGCAATAGATATAAATATTTATTTATTAATGTTGTTTGCAATTTTTTTTATTTTCGCCACTTTTTTTACATCCACAACACACGTTATAATGTTCATATTTTAATATTCAATGCATAATTTGATTATGCAAATTCAAATGACCAATAAAAATAGAATATAGTGTAGTCCTTATTGTTTTAGATATGTTAAAACATCTGAAGTGATCCTGAATTATTGCTAAATTTAAATGATCTTTTCATCATATATGGAAATTATTTAAGAATTTAGGATTGAGCAAGTGTTACTTGGACAGTGAAAATATATTGATAAACTACTTGTAATTTTTTAATTTTGTTTTATTTATAAGACAAGACATATCATTTATTCATTCAATGAATACAAACAATGGAGAAATATGTACGTAAAACAAATATTGTTAATACATAAGTATAATTGGTACTCCCTCTTACTTCGTTATAGTTACTATTTTAGGATGTTCATCACTTCCTCTCATTTCTTTACACTACCATAAATAGTAAGTTTACCCCACTATTACATCGAATACTTTCTCTCACTATCTCATACTCCCTCCATCTCATTTTATGTGTCATGTTTAACTTTTTTGTAGTCAAATTGACAAAAGTTTGACCGGAAATTATATATGCTATATAATTGAAAAAAGTAATAAAAATTATATTATTGAAAAGTATTTTTAATTTACTTTAAAATGTATTTTCAGTTTTTTAAAATTTTAAGGAAATAATTTTAATTATCAGTCAAAGTCGTGTCAATTTGACTACAAAAAGTCAAACATGACACATAAAATGAGACTGAGGGAGTATTTAATAATAAAAAATACTATTACACCCACTACTTTACTCCACTATCTCAAATCTATAATTATTAAATATTGATAGATCTCACCACTTTACCCACTTTTCATCTAACTTTACTCATTTTTTATGCATTGTCTTGGTCTCTGTGTCCCCCTCCAATGTAAACAAATGAGAAAGATGGAGGGAGTAGATGTTTCTGCAAAATTTTACTTTGATATAATAGTGTATCTTTTACGATGTAAATATTTATTACGAGTGATTTTTGTAAATATTAATGAATATTTGTTAAAATCTAATTCTTTTATATTTAAATGTGACCATATCATGAATTTCTATTGAAAATAGGATTATAGATCCTTTTATTTATGTTTGAGTCGGGGGTTTCATAATTTTTTTCTGTTAACTTACATGCCAATATTCGCTGCCACAAAATTATTGTCTTCTCCGAGTAAATTTGGTAGCATTACACTCAACAGATGTTAACACACGAATCTTAATTTAAGAGGTCCAATAGATGTCGCAGCAATATTACAACGCTCCATCAGTTGTCCACCATATATGAGCCGAACAGTCCTTTCCCGCCAACAAAAGTTGCAACCGGAGCTTAAATTAGTTCTCCTGCAATATGAACACAAAAACATCAGCTTAACAGTCCATTTTAACACCAGATGTATTTACCCCCATTCTTACATATTTCTCCATTTTATAGTCAATTTGACTTATTCTGTAATGCTAATTTTGATAATTTTGTTTTCATCAACATAACAGGATTATAAAATGAGAAACTTTATAACATGAAAGATAACATATGACTTTGATTGACGTTAGACCATTAACATGCAAATAAGGAAATCAATTGTACACCTAGGAAGTAAGAAGTCAGTTCGTAAAAAATTAAATGGGAGTACTGTAAGGATATACTATTACAACATAGGAAAGACGACTGGAGCATCCTATGAGAGTCGTCTGACCTTTTTCCCCCCTCCCCCTTCGCCCTCCCTTCTCCCCCCCTCCCGCCCCCCTCCCGCCTCTCTCCTTCCCCCTCCCTCTCCCTACGCCTCTCTACTCTTTCTTCCCTCCGCTTCTCTCCTTTCTCTTCCTCCGCCTCTCTCCTCCCTTCTCCCTCATTTTCTTTCGATCTTGTTTTTCCAGATTCAATAAAATCGATTAGATTTGCTTTCGTATCGATCTATGTGTGTTTTGTTTTCGTCTCGCTTTATGCGTGTTTTCTCGCTTTATGCGTGTGTCTCACTTTATGTGAGTTTGTGTGTTATCAGTGAGAATGATTTTGACGGAATTTTGGGAGATCTGGATTACTACATCAGTTATACTTTCGGCATGTCTATAGCTGGATTCTGTCATGTAGATAGCTGGGGTATGCTTGGAACTTTCGGCATGTCTATAGCTGGATCCCAGCATGTAGATAGCTGGGGTATGCTTGGAATGGTTGTGACCGCTCACCTTTCACAAATTATAGTTGTTCATTATTCGAGGACTATTGTTCCTCATTGCTTAGTTTTTGCAACTGAGTCGCCTGAACACCGCAACAGCCGTGGAACTATTGTGAAGGTCAATTGTGAAGCTACTATTTTCGGAACCGATGTTGGCTGTGTTAGATTATTTTTTATAATCTAATAATAATTTGTGGGCTTACAAATTAAAGACAATTATATTTAATGTTTATTCTATTTGGACTAATTAAGTGGTCTAAAATAAAGTGTCCAATAACATCTTATTCGGTATGGGCTTTGTAATGTGTAATACCCAATAGTAATCTGATTAGAGTTAATGGGGTCTAATTAGAGTACTATATAAAGAACATAATAGGGTTTTGGTCCCCAAGGCTATTCGCAACCTCTACTCCTCCTATTCCCATCAGTTAGAGAGAGATACGGCTAGAGGCGAATCAAGTCTGTGGAAGATCAAGTCCCATAATCCGTATTCATATCTATCGTCATGGAATCAGGTACGCTTCCGTACTACAGCTTTATCGTGTAACCTTGATAATATCGCATAAGATGATTCTGGTTATTTATTTAGATCTAACAATTGGTATCAGAGCCTATCTTATGTTGAATTATTAGGGTTGATCATATATATTATATGATTGTTTTTTTTTTCGTATCGATTAATATTTTGATATGGAGATTCTTTAAAAATCAAGATGACGGTAACGATTTAATGAAATCGGTTGAACCATGTTTTCGTGCCAAGTTTTTTTTCGGTTTGCTGATTAATTCATGTCCATATATGTACGTGTATGTGTTCCTGGTTAAAAGACATGTTAAACTATTTTATTTAATATTTGAGTGCCGGATGAAACATACATGATCATTATATTTTAATGAATTAAATTCAAACTGATATACCATGATTTTATCACATGTTCACTTTCTTGATTATTATACACTCAATTTTTTGATTGCCTGGAATCAGGTAATTGCCTTGCAATTTCTTTTAGTTTAGCTAATTGCATGAATCAGGAGATGGTATGATTTTGTTTTTTTTTGGGATCATTCGGCAATACATCCTATTTTTTTTTGTTTATGAGTTAGGAACGATTAAGTTTCTTGGTTCAATTTTGGAATCATGTTAATTTGTTTATAGTCTGTGTTAAATGCATGTACTGTTAATGGATGGAATTCGTATGTTTTGTACGAAGTTATGTTAAGATATTTTCATATGCAATTAATATGATACGATTGTAAATAGAATCAGTTCCCCATAATGTTTCGAATTTTGGATAAGTTTTAGATTTTATTTACAATTATACGGATTTGGGCACATTTTTTTAAAAAAAAAAAGAAAGAAAAATAATTTTTTTTTCTTGTCCTTTTATTTCGCGAATAAGTGAGTTGAAGCAAAATATTGCCAAAGTGATATTTATGTGTAGATTTATTTATTTTGAAATATCAGGATGTGTATGTTTATTATTTATGCGTTAAAATAATCGGCCCAAAGGAAGATTATTTAATGGCCAAATAATGAATGTACGTGCGGAAATAAATATGTAATAATTATAAATTTTTCATGTGAGTAATAAACCGGCCCAAAGGAAGGTTATTACTTGACCGAATTTATTATTAATATTTGATTTCTGCGTGGAGAGTACCACTTGCAAGTTAATATTTTTGTCCAAAGACTAAATATTAATGTTGTGCTAGGTATCTTGTTTGAATGGGCCCACACACACTATAGTATTTAAATTCATGTTTTTTTTGTGTGCTATTATGTATGCATATGACATGAATTTCCATTATGCGAGCTTATATTTTTTTTGTTTTGAAATTGCTAGTTAATGCATCTGCTGCTAATATAACTGCCAACATGAACTCCATTTCTGTGCTTAACGGCACAAACTTTAAGAGCTGGAAAGAGAACGTTCTGTTAGTTCTCGGCTGCATGGATTTAGACTATGCTATAAGGAAAGAACAACCTGCTTCTCTTACGGATGAAAGTTCTAATACTGATAAATTGAACTTTGAGAAGTGGGAGCGTTCTAATCGCTTAAGTCTAATGATGATAAAGCGCAGCATTCCTGAAGCATTCAGGGGCGGTATGTCTGATGACTCCGATGAGGTATCTGTTAAGGATTTCCTTGATGAGCTTGAAAAGCGTTTTGCGAAAAACGAAAAGGCTGAGACAAGTAAGCTTTTGGCTGATCTTGTTCAGATGAGGTATAAAGCTCAAGGAAATATTCGTGAGAACATTATGGAGATGTCTAACATCGCTTCAAAACTTAAGGCACTAAAGCTTGAATTGTCTGATGACTTGCTTGTGCATTTGGTACTCATCTCTCTTCCTGCACAATACGGTCAATTTATAGTGAGTTATAATACTCAGAAGGATAAGTGGACTCTGAATGAGCTCATTTCACATTGTGTGCAAGAGGAAGATAGATTGAAGCGTGAAAAGACTGAAAGTGCTCATGTTGCAACTACCTCAAAGGCTAATCACCGAAAGAGGACTAAAGATAATGAGACTGCAGTGGGAAAATCACAGCTTAAGAAACAAAAGACTCAGGATCAAGCTGTAACTTGTTTCTTTTGTAAGGAATCTGGGCATGTGAAGAAGGAATGTCCCAAATACGCTACATGGCGTATAAAGAAAGGTAGATTTTTCACCTTTGTCTGTTTTGAAGTTAATTTGACTTCTGTGCCTAGTAATACATGGTGGGTAGATTCTGGTGCTACTACTCACATAAGTATTTCTATGCAGGGTTGCATTTGGAGCCGGAAACCAAGTGATGCTGAAAGATTCATCTATGTGGGTGATGGCAATGCAGTTCCGGTTGAAGCTATTGGCATATTTAGATTGTTTTTTGAGACTGGTCATTTTGTTGAATTAAGAGAGACTTATGTAGTACCGTCATTTAGACGGAATTTGGTTTCTATTTCCGTTTGGACAAATATGGTTACTCTTGTTCATTTGGAGATAATAAATTTAGTCTATTTCTTAATTTTTCTTTGGTTGCGACTGGTTCTTTGATTGATAATTTATATTTGCTAAATACAATTGCTTCACATAATGAATCCTTGCAAACAACATCAAGAGGTACAAAACGAAAATTATCAAGAGAGAATTCTGCTATGTTATGGCATAAGCGCTTAGGACATATCTCTAAAGGGAGACTAGAGAGACTTGTGTCACATGGAATACTTGAATCTCTTGATTATTCAGACCTTAATGTATGCATTGAGTGTATTAAGGGTAAACAGACAAACATAAGGAAATTAAGTGCAAATAGGAGTACTAGTGTCTTACAGTTGATACATACTGATATAATGTGGTCCATTCCCTATAGCTTCTTGGAATGGTCAACAGTATTTTATCACTTTTATAGACAACTATTCTCGATATGGGTACTTATTTTTAATTCATGAAAAGTCACAATTTTTGAACGTGTTTAAAGTCTTCAAAGCCGAAGTTGAAAATCAGCTTTGTGAGAAGATTAAAGCTATCAGATCTGATCGTGGTGGTGAGTACTATGGTCGGTATGACGGATCCGGTGAACAACGTCACTTAAGACTGCAGCCTATATACTAAATAGAGTACCTAACAAAGCAATAGCTAAAACCCCTTATGAATTGTGGTCAATCAATTATTGTTTTGTGGGGTTGTCCAGCTGAGGCAAGGCTTTACAAGTCGCATGAAAATAAACTGGACTCAAGAATTGTTAGTTGCTATTTTGTTGGGTATCCTGAAAAAATAAAGGGTTTCAGGTTTTATGATCCTTTGGTAAAGTTTTTTTTTCGAAACGGGAAATGCTAGATTTCTTGAGGATGTTGAGTTTGAGGGGGAAGATAAAAGTCAGGGATGTTGTCTTTGAGGAAGAATCAGTTTCTTTGCCTCATGTAGTTCAAGATAACAATGTGGATATACCTGTACAGTTTCCTACTCAAAATCAAGATGATGCTCAAGAAGAGCAAACTCAACAAGCTCAAGATGAAGTGCCACTTAGTAGATCCTCTAGTAGAGAGTTTAGTCTCAAACAGTGCCCTGAGAATGATCTTGAAGGAAAAGAGATGCAGAACATTCCCTATACTTCGGCTATTGGGAGTCTTATGTATGGTTAGTACCCTGCCGGTTTTGGCATTCATTGTGGGTATGTTAACCAGATATTGAGTAACCCTGGATTGGATCATTGGATTTTAATTAAACGGGTTATTATAAGGTACTTGCAAAGAACAAAATATTACATGCTTGTTTATCAGAATTCGGAAAATTTGGAGATCATTATGTATTCTGATTCTGATTATGTTGGTTGTGTAGATACAAGAAAATCTACTTCTGGTTAAGTTTTTTTTTATGTCTAAACAGATAGACATTAAATATTAAGTTAGAGAGAATGCAATATCAATTAGTGTCTATTGAGTATATAAGAACAAATTTTATGCTAGCAGACCCACTTACTAAAGCTTTGACACCATAAAGTTTTCTTGGGCATACTGCTCATATGGGTGTTGTCTCATTGGAGGATATTCAGTTTTAGTGGGAGTTTTTTTTTTGTTTTGTTCTTATATTCAGGTACTCAGTTTTTTTATTGACACTATGGTGATATTTGTGTTTTTGAGTATTCTGCAGAATAAAGTTATTTTATTTTATTCTCTCTATTGCTCTATATGAGCTGTATCTTTCAATTGTGGTTTTGACATAAAGTTTGAAAGAATAAAGATTGATCTCACTAAGGTATTAAGGACCAATTGGAAATAGGCATGATTGAGATCACATTGCATGTAATTTCCAGTTACACATCCATACTTGATCTATGTCATTGAATATATTTATGTGGTGATCATTGAGGATCCAGTTACGACAATGTGACGAAGGTCGCTTTGGTTCCATGTTTATATATGAGATGGACCAGATTGATTAAGGAAGATGTTTTCTAAAGAATAAACAGTTTGGTGCGCACTTATGGTTATTGAATGTAATTGTTGTTTGGATCAATTTGTAGCCCAAGTGGGAGATTGTTAGATTATTTTTTATAATCTAATAATAATTTGTGGGCTTACAAATTAAAGACAATTATATTTAATGTTTATTCTATTTGGACTAATTAAGTGGTCTAAAATAAAGTGTCCAATAACATCTTATTCGGTATGGGCTTTGTAATGTGTAATACCCAATAGTAATCTGATTAGAGTTAATGGGGTCTAATTAGAGTACTATATAAAGAACATAATAGGGTTTTGGTCCCCAAGGCTATTCGCAACCTCTACTCCTCCTATTCCCATCAGTTAGAGAGAGATACGGCTAGAGGCGAATCAAGTCTGTGGAAGATCAAGTCCCATAATCCGTATTCATATCTATCGTCATGGAATCAGGTACGCTTCCGTACTACAGCTTTATCGTGTAACCTTGATAATATCGCATAAGATGATTCTGGTTATTTATTTAGATCTAACAGGCTGGATTACTCGAGAAGCCTTTGTATTCATTTTCAATTTCAAGAATCCATGGATTCAGTATGTTAAGCAGTCTAGAAACAATGCGGCTATTTGTTTAGCTCGTTTTATTGTTTATCAACCTGATTGCATTGTCAGTTGGGAATTTGTCCCGGCTAGACTTGTTTTAATTTAATGATATGAATTTGCATTTTGTCAAAAAAAAATGGGAGTACTGTAATGAGAAATGACCACATGAACACTGACCGTATCTGCTTTTGTGTGTAGAAGTCTATATACATACTTATCAACCTACAACATAAACCTATAAGTAATGGTGAAGAACAAGATTAAAAGTTTAAAACAGACAAGTATATATTTCACCAAGAATATAAATTGGATTCTTCAAATCCCAAAAGAAATCATTGTATACAAACATAGTATCATATGTGTACTTCAACCAACCCCTACAGAAAGAGAAGATAAAAATCTTGCATATCAAAAATGATCTCTACCTTTATCCTTTACCATGATTAATTGTAATATTAGTACTTAATTCTCATTTGATTGCGCATAAATTTTTGTTTTACCGCTAGAATGATGAGTGCGATTAGCACATATGTCTTAATGATCACAATCTTAACTATGTTAGTATATTAGAGAAGATAAAATCTTGCATACCAAGTTGTCTTCTCCGGAACAATATACCACATTTGTGGTTGCTATTATCCTCCTCTCTTGGGATCGGTACCATTCCATTAACGAAGGGAGAACGGAGAAGGGAGAAGGGGGGGGGGAGTCAGACGACTCTCATAGGATTCTTACAAGAGAGAATTGCGCATCCCTTTCAATACTATGACAAAGGGAATCCGTGGTGGGGTCATATAAGATAGAATGCAGCCGATCATGCTCCCAGCCCACAATTATAGTCCTACGGTCCTACCTAATGGATATGTTTCTTTTTTGCCGAAGAGTTTGGGGAAAAGCATACATTAGTGCATAATAAGTTTTATGTTGGTGGTTCATCAATTGTATAAAATATATGTTTTGTATTTATTTATTTATAATAATAATATATAAAAACTTATCGAATTTGCAAGAAATCTACTCTATCTAGCTCGGGTCCAAATAAAAACCCGGTTCGGACCCGAATAAAAGCCCGACATGATCCGTTCGTGGGCCGAAAAAGGCCTAAATATTTCTCGAAAGCCCGGGTTTTTCAAGGCCCGATCAAAGTCCGACCCGATTGACTTTATGTGCATCTCTGGTGCATATACAGGAAACAATTGCTTTTTATAATTACTGGGTAAACAAGTTAAAACAGCAAGTGAATCCATGGAATTAAAGGGAAGCACATAGGTGTAGCCGCTTAGGCAAAATCAGTTTGTAAATACATTTTATATCTTTATCTTTTTTGTTCTTCTATTTGTTTCTTGTCTTTGATTCTCAAATTTACAAAGTTATCATGTATCAAAGCCACCGATCTTCGAGGCTCCTGATTTCTTCCGCATCATCTTTGTTATTGTCATAGTTTAAATCTCTGTCTCGTTGTCGAAAATTACTCAAACAAATTTATGCTCTCCAAGTGTTTGATAAATTTCCCAAAACAGTTCTTGGCTACTTAAACTCACCAGCATCATCTGTGTTTCAAACGCAACAAACGCATGCTCACATTCTCAAAACAGGCCTTCTCTTGGAGCCTCATGCTGCTACCAAACTCCTCTCACTCTACGCCAATCATCTACACTTCGCCGACGGGCATCTCGTACTTAACTCACTCCCAGAGCCTAATATCGACAGGCCTTGTGCCTGATGCCGTGTGTTGTTAAACAGGGTCTTCGATCAGATAAATGGGTTCTCAGTGCATTGATATATATGTATGGCAAGTGTTCGTGCACATTTGAGATGTCGAGAGTTTTTTTGATGAAATGGGTGATATAGATTTAGGTGCTTGTAATGCTCTGATAGCAGGGTTCTCGAGAAATGGTCTTGTTGACGATGCTTTGAGTGTGTTTAAGAAATTTAAAGGAAATGGGATGGAGTTCAACGTTGTGACTTGGACTTCGATGATAGCTAGTTGTTCACAACATGGTAAATATACTGAGGCTTTAGAGCTTTTTAGAGAGATGCAGACTGTTGGAGTGAAGCCAAATACTGTAACTATTCCCCTGCTTGTGGAAATATTGCAGTATTGAGGCATGGTAAAGCAGCACATGGTTTCTCACTCCGAAGAGGCATTTCTTGTAATGTTAAGTCAGGTTTTAAAAGAAAACCTTTGGCCCCATATGAGGCGACTAGGATTGCGTGAAACCGAGGAAAATCATCCAGTCTTTGGGAACATCAAGCACGCACTGAAAACACTTGTCCAGCAAAGATTCTTGCAGAAAGAGAAAGTTCATGGCCCTGAAGGAAATAGTATAGTTTATGAACTTGCTGAGAGATCCTTAGATGAAACAATTAGTGGTCAAGTTAAAGAATATATATCACAGATTGTGCAAAGAGAGGTGCCCGCAACAGAGAATGACTAGCATTCTTTTTCGAAATCTTGGAATGCAGATGGGGAAGCTGTAGGTGGAACAGAATATGTCATATTGGCCAAACTTTTGTAGTAATTGACGCCACTGTTCGGGTTGTTTTTTGTTTTGTTTAAGTTCAACTTTCGTACTCAACACCTATGGACAGAGTTTTGAAGCTATGGATGGGATGATGGGAACTGCAGCAGATCCTGACATTGAATGCTTAAGGTGTCTTTCTTAGGTTGAGACTGGATGTTGTCCAGGGGCGACAGTTTGTAGTCAAGTTCTTATGGATAAAGAAAATACCAGCAAGATTAAATTGAACCACCAAATTTTATGATGGAAGTCATTGAGCCCTTAAAAACCACAGAAATTATTGGGGATGAAGAAGAAGAGAGATTGAGAGCGAAATGAAGCCAGTGCCCGAAGCCGAACCGACTGAAATTAAAAAAAAATTGGGACCAAACCGAACCAAAATTTATGCGGTTCAGTTCGGTTCCGGTTCGATTTTGCTCATCCACTCTATTTCTCCCCTTCCATCTAAGCAATTTCCTCCAAAGCTTTAATTCCCTATCCACGGACATTAATTTACCAAAAATAATGTCTGATAACAGTGATTACCTGGGCACTTGAAACCACTGAATAGATGACTAACTAGCCATGAATCTCTTGAGAATATCTTTATGGTAGCTTCTTGTCATCTACCATCAATTCCTGGTGTTTGTTTCCCTTCAAAGAACATCACAAAAAATCTTTAACTTTCTTCGACCAGGTTGCTCCCTGAATCTGTTCGTTGATCTCTCTTGTGGGTGAATGGATGTCGTTGGAGTGGCTAAAGTAGCCGTAGGGATCGTTGGTGTGTGTGTGTTTAGTGAGAAAAGATCCTTCATCTAGTCGACAAGTCTCTGTATATATACTATGTCAAAATATCCCCCGGTGCCAATGAGTGTGATCTTTACATACTCCCTCTGTCCCATCCATTTCTTTACAATTTCCTTTTTGGGACGTCCCACCAATTCTTTACATTACTAAAAATAGTAACTTTTAATAATAAAATACATTACTACATCCACTATATCACTCCACTTTTTCAACACTTTATACTATTACACCCACTACTTCATCTATTTTAACAATAAAATCACTATTACATCCACTACTTCATTTATTTTAATAATATCACACCCACTATCCTTGGTCTCCGTGCCCAACCCCCATGTTAAGAAACTGTTGGGACGGAGGGAGTATTTGTTTTGGATATTTTCCTTGCAGTTGGGCTGGGCTTATATTGTACTTTGGACCGGGCTCATTCTTTATTGGGATGGGCATATTTATGGTCCATCATATTCCACTTTTTATTTCTTTATAATTAAGATTTATATTTATACTTCAAATAAAATAAGATAAATATATGTATTTTGTGTCTCTCTCGGACTCTATATAATTAAGGTGATTCTGAGTGTCAACCTTGATATAGATACACCACAACAAAAATGGGCTATTATAACAGAGTAAATAAAAAGAATATGTCACAATTACGTCCAATTACGACAAACAAAATCAGTCGAAAATGTATGTGTTCAAGGTCACATAATCTTATTCAGTCGCAAGTTTTAGGTGGACCCCCACTTGTAAAAATATAGAGAATTTTTTTTAAAAGGAAAAATAAAAAATATCCATGCATGACAGACATTTCTTCAATCCGTCATAAATATTCATGGCATACCCACTACTACGACGAATATTCTATCAAGAAGACTCTTGTAATTTCCAATACTTATGACCAAATCTTTTGGAAGGTCGATTAAACTTGTGACGGAATCTGTCACAAAGTTGCTTGACTTTCCAGAACTTGTGACAAAAGAAAATCAGTCTTAAGTTTTGAAACCAACAGGAAATGGTCCTGGTTATTTTAATTGTTCCCACCTAAATAGACTTTCAAACTGTGCAATGCACATCAAAATTTCATTCAATAAACAATTCACAAGCCACATCAAGAATTCAACAATTAACCTCCAGACCATCATTAATCTTTAAGAGAGGAAGAGATATAAATAACATAATAATACAAATATATCATAAACATCCATCACCTAGTTAATTTACTATATACCAACAAACACAAATTAATATTCCAGAACTAGTAGTGAAATCATCCTTATACATACAACAATAACTAGTTTAGTTGTTTAATCTTCCTAATTTCCCCACATACATAAATATCACGTTGCATAATGCTTCCATTTAGCCCGATTGTTATCCACAATGAGCGATGTGAATTGCACAAGCACCTCATCGTTGACCCGTTGGAGGGAGGAACCTGAGGTTTAACATCACTATCTAAGCCTGGATTATGATCGTCACCAACAATCATCTTATCGTGCAAGTTATTTTCTGTTAAGTTAACAAAAAGGCTTAAAAAGATATGCATAAATAATAAATATGCCACAAGAATACTTATTAATTTAATAATATACTATCAAGAGATACACTTATGTAATGGTTATTGTTTATTATGGCTATCATGGTGGTTTTGTTGATTAGTTGTCTCAATGATTCTCATGTTTTATGTGTTCAGGTTGATTTTATTTGGGTCATAGGATTGGTTAGCTCTCTTGAAGTGAAAATTGGCAAAAATGAGAAAAAAAATATGAAAAGACAAACAATTTAGCTAGGAAAGATTAAAGCAGGCCACAGAGGCAGAGTCTAAGTTAGTTCAGTTGAAGACAACTATGGACAAGTTGTGCATAAAGGGGTCAGATGTATCTTCTAGAAATTTAGTTGATTAGTGAGATACTTACTGTTGTTTTTATTCTAACTTTACAATGGATTTGAACTATTATGATATGTATATCTTCCGATCTAAAGTATTTAACATAGATTTTGAGTTTGACAATTGCTCCATTTATAAATTTTTGACTAATAATGCTCCATTTATAATTTTTTGACTAATATTGCTCCATTTACAGTAGAACCTCGATAAATGAATATTCGATAAACGAATAACCTCGTCAAATGAATAATTTTTTCCGGTCTCGACATAATAGAGACAATGTATTTTTGATCTCGATAAATGAATAATCACGATTAATAAATAAAAAATTTCGGTCCCGAGCGTATTCATTTATCAAGGTTTAACTATATAAATTTGACTATTGCTCCATTTATAAAATTTTGAAGTGCAATTGATTTATAAGAAATAGAATGCGTATATTGTATAGTACGATCACCTTTTGGGTGGGCATGATTAAAAAGCAGGTGATCGCTTTGAACTTAGGACAGATTATGTGTTTTGGAAATTGTGGTCACTTTATGACAGAATCTGTCATAAGGACAAGCAACTTTGTGACAGAATCAGTCCTAAATTTAATCAATATAGACTACAAGGGAATCAAGCCCTTTCCTCTTTGTATTTTAACATGTAAAATACATTACTATTATAGAATTTTCTGTTGTTAGAATTCCATTTTCTTAAATTAATGAGTTGTAGGCATAGGCTGGTAGCAAGAAAAATTAATCAAAAGTTTTTCATATATTTGTGTCCTAATTTTGTGCCATCATATATAGTAAAATTCCTTTTACTTTTCAATGGAAAGTGAAAAATGAGCCCCTAAATTTTCATTTTTTACGATGCCCCGTTCAAGAGCATAAGAGGTCCAATCTATCCTACCAACATTTTTAAAAGCTAAAAAATGATGACTTTGAGCCCGTTTGGCCCCCATTTTTATTTTTTTTTTTCACTTAAAGTTTGATGGGAGGTGTTTGGCTCCCCTTAAAGTGGAGCCACTTAAAGTGGAAAGTAGGCTAAAAAAAAAAAGTAGCTTGGAGGTACTTTTTTTCCACTTATTTTTTTTCGTATATCAATTTTTATGTATTTGAGTCACCATTTAACTTGTATTGTATTCTTTTCCTATATTTGTATTTTATACTTTCAAAAAAATATAAATTTCTTTTTTTTAATTAATTTTTTAAAAATAAATTTACTTTAAGTGGAATTAGCCAAACAGATACACCTAACTTTAAGTAAAAATTATCACTTTTCACTTAAAGTGAGTAAGTAGCACTTTAAGTGATAAGTAACATTTTTTAAGTTAAGCCAAACACCCTCTTTACATACCCGCAAACATATTGCACAAGAGCAAGAGCAAGTCCATTGCATAGCTATATATACATACTTGGTGCTAATAGCTAATAAATGAAACAAAATCTAAAAAAACTCACTAATGTATTATAGCAAGGTACACAGTCTAGCCTTGCCATCAGCAAGAGGACGAAACGGAATAGATGCAATCTTCTGGTAACATACTTACAGAAATGCATTAGCATTATACGCAGATTGTGAACGTTTATATTTGTTCCTCCTTGGAGAAGTATATTAAATTTCCAAGTAAATGGAATGCTCCACTCGGGAGTTGAGGTGCACATTTCTTTTACTGGGACTAGATGTTGATATGGACCATCTCGTGCAAGCACTCATTCCCATTACTTTCTATGTATAGCTAGTTTACATCCACTCGAAATATGGTATATAATAAACTGAAAGCAAGGTTTGCTTGGAAGTTGAAAAGGATAACACCATAAACAAGGTATATTGAGTTACAAAGGTCCACAAGACTGTTAACACAGTGCCCTCTTCTTCTTGATGCAAGAAGAGCATATGTTGACATGCTCAACCCTTGGTGTGGTGATCTTTACACACTTTTGATAAAAAAAAAACCTTCTCGCAACTGTCATAGCAGATTGCGAACTCATCATGCCCTGAACGTTTTCCACATGCTTCGCATGTTATTGCATCTCCATGCATATTATCAACTGCTTTCAAGCCTTCCTCATCATCATCTTTCAATTGTAAACTTCTAGGTCGCTTGATTGGAGCGGGAACTTGCTGCTTTTAACATGAAAACATTGTATCAGTCAAACACATAAAAATTTAGGCATGGTGAAAATCATTAAATAACCACTATTTTGAAAATCATTGTAATGTATGCCCACTATTTTATAATTTACTCTTTAAATATGTTAGTTAACGGTGAAAATTTAACGGAAGTTGACGACAACCACTCTTTTAAAATGCGGAAAGAAAACTTGGGCACTCTTTTAAAAATCTGAAAATTTGACCATTATTTTGAAAATTAGTGTAAAATACAGCCACCACTATGTAATTTACTCTAAAAATTTATCTAGAAATCACATAAAAATTTAGCCATTGTTACTTATTTGATTTATTATGACTTCTTCACCTTGATAGATAAAACAAGCATATAACAGTATAACTCATTATTGGTTCATATTTTCTTCATATAACAAAAGTCTTATTCAAAATTTAATGTTAGTCTTTAAAAATTAAAACCACGAACTATAGTATGTATGCTTAAAAAAAGTCAGTTCTAACACTGACCATTAAAGATGAGCGTTGGTAATGTGCATGTGCACTTAATTTTTAACAAGAGCAAAACTTTATGGAACACAAAACTAAAGTATTAGCTACTTTAGATTTCCCCATACCATCCTAAATTACACTGATAACTAAACATAAGAAAATTGTCACAATCATACAATTGTTAAAATGAATTCCAACCCAAAAAAAAATATACTAATGACAAAGAGAATATTATTAAACTTTAAAAGGTAGGATGCAGTAACATTTATTACCTTGGTTACCTTCTCTTTAGCACCTATCAAAATATCGTAGAGTGTCGGGAGGTCCTGAATTTGCAAGCAGGCTAGCTAGGCACGAAGTAGACTCGTTGCTTGAAAATTATTCATACCAACCTATGACTCGTGCGATGCACATAATTCATTGTTTAGCATCATTATTACAGAATTTACAATGTTTTCTTTTCATTTTAAACATCAACAAATATACTAACAAGGGTCCTGTATATCCAAATAAAATAACAAGATATAACATTTTTAATTGTTTGAAAAGATGATCAAAAGTCATAAAAGAAGAATATTTTGCCTGTCGGCTTGATTGAACCCATACAGGACAACATAGAAGCGTGCCACAGATATCGACCAATCATCAATGCGCTTAGCAACAAAAGATAGCCAATCAAATTCTTCCATCTTCTTTCTAGCAAAATTTATACCATAAGTCATCTTTGGAGACCTTCGTAGGACCTGGACTCACACTTTTGAGTTTGTCATCCAGTCGTGGACGTTCTTCGATTTCCCACTCATTATTGGGAAGACCATAGAGGGAGGTTGGACCCTTGCCTGTGTTCAATCATATTATAAAAAGTTAACTGTAATGACCCAATACCAAAACTAGAATTGAATTATGAGCAGTGGTGCTACATATCCCAAAAAAGATCCTAAAAATTTTCCTAAATGCGACATGGCATGGTTTTATTTGTGGGATTAATATTAACACAAGAGAGATCTATCTCATTAATGAAAAGATAACCAATCATAGGATGACAACACAACATTCACGAGCGATTTCAAGAAAATTTCGGGAACTCTAGAATTATTACCTAAATTTCTATCAAACTAAAATGGACGTAAGACTAAAGACAATTACAACATCTATTATCTTGTAGAAAACGTAATCTTGTAAAAAAATAATTGTTTCTGCAATTTACATATCTCAAGGTGATAAATTGAAAGTTGTACATTGAAAGTACTTCACAAAAGCTTCATATGGAAATATCATCTGCAATAATTATAAGCATGATTACATTCATGTCTAATGATTCCAAGCGGGCGAAGCAAACATTACAATCCAGGAGCTTTTTAATCTCCACTACTTACGATGTTTTTGCAGGCTAATTTACATTCATCTCTGAAAGTTGTGCACACATAAATGTCAGAACATTTTTATGCACTTAATTTTCATTAAGACTATAGAAATTAAATACAGTTCACTGAGTATCTGTGAACACAAATACTTTAGTGCAAAGCCTTAAATTTAGAATGACCAGAGATACACAAAGTGACTTCAAAAAGATGGATTGAGCATAATGTTTTTTTGATCATCTCACTTTGGATAGTCAAATACACCGAGGGAGAGACATCCTTAACTATCCTGTGAAGTTGTGCGCACATAAAGGTCAGAACATTTTGTGCATCTATTTTCAATTTATCAAGAATCATACACCTAGGCTATACACTTTTAGAGTTTTTGTTTCCATTACCAGGATATTCTCTTCTTTGATTGTTCTAGTAAGGTGGGTTTGCTGCATCTTCTTTTCAGAACAGGGTTTTCATATCAGACCATGCTTAAATCTTCACTACTCTGTTCAGCTCTATTTATGTTCCACAATAGTAAAGCCCTTCTACATTGTCTCTAGACACAACATCATCATGCTACAATTTATAATTTATGTTCACTTCACAAAAGAGCTTATTCGAGTCCAATATGATCGGCCGTGGAATCTGGGGAGAGGATGCTCATCTTTCACTCAGCACGCACGCAAAAGACCACTTCGTATTCCATCTCATTATCCACCAACTATTTTCATTTTAAAACTCCTAACTTGTACAAACATTCATAGACTTGGCAACACTTTTGCAAACCTTTATTGTATGTGTTCATATAATCAAACTTATACCACAAATATCATAAGTAGACAGACACTAGCCTATATAATCTATACCACAAATAGCGTAAGTAAATGGGAACAAAGGATTGCATGAACAGGCTGTAGTTAGGTTCTGTCTCAAGACAATATGAAAAAACTATGTGTTTAAAAGATATATATTGCAATGTGCTGCTCTAAACAGCTAAATACATAAACATTTTGATCACCATTATAAATGTTATCAGCTTTCTTGAAAAGATAATACATTGTTGGAACAAGAAGAGCTTATCTTTGAAAAAACTGAAAAAAAATGAGTACCTAAATATGAGCACGACTAAATCGTTGCCTAAAAACGTGGTATCACTTATTTTCATATTTTTAATTTACAATACCTTCTTACTTCTATTTACCTGCAAACTGCAAATGCACGAGTAGTTTAATATTTTGAACTTAATAAAGTAGCAATGGCACTTGGCTCCATTTTTTCCGTTTAAGAAATAATCAGAGCCTTTTGCCCTTTTTTATGAATACTATTTGAAAGTTGAAGATCCTGAGTAAGAAAAAAGATTCATGTTTCTGGCTCTCTTTCGAACTAATTCTAATATAAGAATGGAAAAATTATCTCCACTCTTGTAGGCCATCAAAAATCCCCTCTACCTAATAAACATGTAAGTTGATAGAGTTTATGTAAACACACAATGATTGTAAATAAAGTGATAGAGCCATATAATTGAACAACGAAAATTCAGAATATTTGATTCTTAATTTATGATCCTATAAGGTATAATTCTATGTTCCTTTATCATCACTCTTAGAATTATTTAACGCTTGTATACCTAAAATGGTGTAAAATAATGCAAATTGCATTCTTTTGAGAGCATTGCTAGGGAACCCAAAATTTTTTTCCAAAAAAATTTACCAAATAAATGATGTGGCAAACAAGTGGAATATTCTAATTGGATGGTTGGTGTGAATGCAGGGGTCCCATCTCATTATTATTTTTATAACCAATTAAAAGCCAACACATGTCATTTGGGGAAATTTTTGGGTACCTAGCATTTCTCTTTTTTTGAACAGTTTGTAACGCATCTAATACTATTGTCGGAGTTGTAGGGGAATCTTACTAACAAATACTATGATATTACTTTCAATATGCAAACTTTACACAATAAAAAACAAAGGACCTTCAGAACCTATATTTTCTCCTTCACGGTCACAATCTAAGCATGATACTGAATGTCCATAGCCATATGCTTCTTGGCTAAGATGTTTACGAAATGAGCCCCAAGATTAACGACTTCCAAGAGGGAAAGCAGAGGCGACACCAAAGGAAAAAATAGGATGCGACATGAATGATGATTCTGAAATGTGGTTTTTAGGTCAAGTTCTACTATCAAACTTTCTATGAGTTACTAAACACCCACAGCACAACTACGAGCAACAAACATATCACAAAAAAACTAAACCAAAAAGTGCACTTCACTTAATATTTTTACATCGAATATAGGAAATGTCCAATAAATTAACTTAACAAAAATCATGTATCAATAATTTCGCAATAAGGCATTATAATAACACCATCCAAACAGTTTTCTAGAAAAAAATTATTACAAGCTATATAAAATAATAAAATTATGTAAAAGTAACAATTTTTATTTGTGAATGGTGAAAACTATTTATAATCAATATTCAATAGTATTTATTAAGTTATATATTGCAGGATATATTTCTAGTGAAAATCTAGATTTTAGCCATAAAAAAAAAATAGGCAAGCATAAAAGTAACTGTACATTACATGATAATGGGTCCGTTTGGGAAATCTTATTTTTCAGAAATAAGTTACTTATTCTTGAAAAAAGTTAGGAAATATGTATTTTTTTTTCTGAAATAAGTAACTTATTTTTGCAAGATAACGAATATTAAACTCCCCATACATATTTTTCTCTAAAAAAAATTATGTAAATACAAAATTTTTTCTGAAATAAGTAACTTATAAGTTGACCTAACAATTTGCCAAACGGGGCCATTATATCCTGTCTTGGAGGTAACCTATTTTTACATAACTATTTTAGGAAAGTTGAAGATACCAAAAGCGATACGCATAGGTAGCTATTTGCATGTGATTACCAGTATTATTCTAGTGATGATGTAATGCAACCACCACCCTCACCTAATCTATTCTGATGAACATAACTGAAATTATGGTTATGTAGTTGTGCTACATTTTTATAGAGTACTCTAATCATATATGCAACTGCATTTTCCTTTACCAAAAAAAAAAAACACGTAAACAACGCTCCCTAAGTTCTGAAATCGGACTTGTGCAATAGGTGACCGAGCCTCACCGTACATATCAAATGAGACCAATAATTTGCTTACCTTAAAAAGCATTACGTATACATAGAATGTGTTTATATTGATTTCAATGCTACTAAATTTATCTTACCTTTTGATATTTTATGAAAGGAAAAATAATTAATTAATCAAAGATATATTAAGGAATAAAATTAGTGACAAAGATGAGATTATCTTGCAGCGTTATGAAGTTCAAATTGTTTAATCCTGCTGCTATATTCACTCGTTAACAAATAACCTTGCACTCAAACTTAGCCAAAAGAAAAACCCATAGTCTCATGTATAGATTCAGGCATTCTGTTGAAGTTAAGCAAAGAGTAAATCCGTTAAGTTTTCGAACCAAAAGCAAAAAGATTTGGAAATTAATTTTTGTACCAGTGAAGTGATTGCTTTGACATGTTATCCAATTCTAAAGGACTGCTTTGATGATGTTATAATGACTAATTATCCATATTTCTCCCGCTCCGGTCCACTCAGGAAGACAGGGAGGGGTAATATTTTGGATAGTTGATATGTTTTTAACTCTAATGGGGCGGTGAGGTGAGAACGGTTAATCCCTTCACTCCTTCAGAGCTGTTTTATTGGTATGATATCTCTGTAGTTCAGAGCTGTTTTTTTGTCATTTTTTACTACTGGATAGTGGTTGAGATTATGTTTTATTTAACACGAGTACATAAGACTGTTGATTGTACACCCACTATATTGTTCATTTTGTATTCAATCCCACCAACCTCTGATAAGTACTTTTTATCTATAATCACATGGATTTAATCTTCAAGTGTGCTTAATAAGTTAGCATTCGATGCATTGTTGTTTTTACAGATTAAATTAAATTGTGTATTAAGTAGAAAAATAAACAAAAAAGTATTTATTGTGCCTAGCTTCCTTCGCCACTATCCTTGATATTGTTATGAAATGAGGTGTTTCTTGTGGTTTCTTTATTGTTTCTTTACTTAATCATTAGGCATTGTGTTTGTAGATCCTCGTTTATTGTCTCCAAATCTCTTTTAACACGTCCACTCGGATAAGATTTTTCTTTCCGGTATGACAACACAAAAAATGGACGGAGAGGCAGCTTCTATCGATACTACCTTCTTCCATATATATTGCTATCATTTATATTTGTCATGTTTATACAAGATTTTCAAGGTTTTGTGTAGACCGTTTACTGGGAGTTCCAACATCTAAACATAAGATATTTCCTGGACTTTGACAAATTCTCCCTGGAGAATTGGTACATTCTTATTTTTTCTTTTTAGATACTTATGATTAAAAAAAGGAGAGGCCAAATCTTGAAATATATATGTTGCTTGTCATTATAATCAAGATTTGCAATTTGGTGGAAGAGGCTTATAAAGTTTGGTGATGGAATAAAGTGGAGGAGTTCTAGTGTTTTTTATCGGATTTGTAATGGTTTTCTTTTTTTTGCATCCGCTGTCAAGATGTATACAAGTTGATACTTCTTATTTTAATGAGACTGATAACCGGGCAGTACCTCATACTATGCCTTCCACTGTTATTGTGTTTGTTTCTGAGCTTTGAATACTTTATGCTAAGTCTTTCCTGATTGATTGGCTTTTATCCTTTACTTGTGGATCATTATGATTTTTTTATTTTACTATTTATGAGTATTGCATAATTTTGAAATTGCTAACTAAAACATGCCTTTCTTGATAGATTTAATTTATTCCCTTTTTACTGAAATTTAGTTGGTCAATATTTTTTATTTTGGTACAAATATTAAAAATAATTTTTTCAAATTACGGCTTCAGTTGGTAACTGGTACGAGATGTGCTTAAATTGTTAAAGTCCCTCAAATTTTTAAAGGTACCTTAGTTGAATGAATTTTTGAATAATCTGGACACTATAAGTTATACAAGACCATTGACAAGTTTTCGCCTGAAAGGATGGTGAGTAATTCCAGTTCGCATGTAATTATGTGATTTTAGGTCCAAAAGAGAGACTGACTCTATTTGGAATGTACCAGCTTCTTCGAGCTATCAACTCATGGTCGAGTTGCTGATTTGGAGGAACTTGTTTTAACCTGAGAAATCAAAAGTTAACACTAGGTAAAAATAAAGGAGAGATAGTATAAGAGTCTCCAACTAATATGTGTTTATCTGTTATTTATTTAATCATTGCTTATATTTGTAAGTAATTTAAGCCATTTTATATGGTATACCAGGTCTATTTTTTTATAGCACATATAAGAAAAATAGGTTAACAGTTCAGGTACTCTAATAATCTTAATTGACTTGCAGATAGAGGTGAAAATCTCGCAACAAACTGTGGGAGTAGTTTGTATCCTTTATAAAGGTAAAAGCTTTTTAGCCTATGTATGATTAGTGCATAAAATTGTGCATCACACGTCCTCTATGCTAAAATGTTATACTTTGTTGTTCGAGAATTAAGATTGTCTAATTTTTAGTCCACACATTCAACATTAGGATAACAATACTCACCTCTTTGTAGGATTGTTTTGAGACAACCAATATGGCAATATCCGAGCACTCCTAATGCTTGGATCAGTATGGTGCAATGTGTCTCGAACAATAATAACAAAATACACATATTAATTTGGGTTATTGACCTTTTGGCCCTTCAAGTTTACACATTTATACCCATAAAGCCCTAACGTTTAAACTCGTTCCTTTTTGCCACCCGAACTTCACAAATGTACCTTTTAGCCACTATACCGGGTCAAACGATATATCGGGTTAAAAACGGTACAAAACAGAGGGACAGAACAGATATTTTATTCTCCGATATTATACTAAACCACAGCCTTTTTCTTTCTTTGTCTCCATTGAAAGTCATCGTTTCCCCCATCCACTCCCCTGTTTCCCTTTTCTCCCATTTTCTTTCCCTCGATTTCTCTCTCTTTCTTGATTATTTCTCGCTCGAAATCTCTCTGGCTGTGTAAGCTTCGATTCGGAAGCTCTTGTTGATCCTCGTTGCAAGTTAACCATCTCTCCCTCCTCCTCTATTCACTGCGTGTATGGAAAGTGTGCGTGTGGCGTGTGTTCTGAGTGTGTGCGTGTATATACGAGTTGTGTGTGTGTTAATTGATGTGGTGTGTGCGTTTATGTCCAACAGTGTTTGGGTGATGCCGATTGTGGGATTCCATATGAAGTACCCCTGCAATTCTTCTATTCTTTTATTTTGTATGATTTCGTTTTCGAACCATTGCCACTACTGAGATGTTATTTGGGCCAGGCAAGCTGCTATGTGTGTGTAGTTCGCATCCAGTGCAGCAGAAATGAGTTTTGGGGATGTTGGGGTTGATTTGAGTTGATGTTTAGGAGTGATTGGGGGTTTTTGTTGGGGTGTTATATGGTACTGCTGTGCGTGCTCGAATCTGGTATGGAGAAATCGGGGTTTGGTTCGACTAATTGATGCAAGTTCGGTTAAGTTCTGTTAAGAGATGAGTTGTATGTACGTGCCTGTAAAGAGGGGGTGTGTGTGTCATTTGTGTTGATGCGTGCGTGTGTCTGGGCTTCGGTGTGTGTTCGGCTGCGGGTATACGAGGTGGGTGGAGGCGTGGGTATTGGTTGCGAGGTGAGGTGAAGAAGAAGAAAGAGGAAGTGTTGTTGGAGGTTACACGTGGATGAAGGTGAAGGGGGAAAAGGAAATGGGTGTTGTGGGGGATTTGTGGTTGTTATAGAAGGAGAGGTTAGTTGTTTGTGAAGGGAGCAGGAGATGAGAAAGGAGATGGTCGGCGTTGTAATGGGTTTGAAGAAGATGGGTGTGTGTTGTGGGGGTTGGAGGAGAGGGGCGAACAGCGGTGGAGGTGGAGTTGTTAGTGAAGGGAGAAGAAGAAAGAGATGGGTTGGGAGCGGAATAAAAGGGTGGTGGGGAGATTCAAAAGGGGGGCTGTGTTGCAGGTGGTGGAAGGGAGGTGTGAGGACGGAGGGGATGATGTGAACGGAGGTGAAGGAAGTGGTGGTGGTGTTGAATGAAACGGAGTGGGTGTTGAATGAAACGGAGTGGGGGGAGCAGATGGGGTGTAAATTTTAGATTAATGATAAATTAATATAAATTTTAAATTAATGTAAATTTTAAATTTGGTGAAATGACTGTTATGCCCCTGCCGATATAATCCAATATATACTCTGACCCGGTATAGTGGCTAAAAGGTACATTTGTGAAGTTCGGGTGGCAAAAAGGAACGAGTTTAAATGTTAGGGCTTTATGGGTATAAGTGTGCAAACTTGAAGGGCCAAAAGGTCAATAACCCTATTAATTTTTGATATATATTTATTTGTAGAAGTTTCTTATATGCGTCTAAAGCCGTGTCTTGATTGCAACTTATAATCATGTACAAAAGCAACAGTAATTGAACAAAATTTAGATATAGTGGTTTGTATTAATTCTAATGATGTTTATTTAAGATAATTCAATTTAAGATTATACTAATCTTGAAGTGAATTGATGCACGTATTACTAGAACAATAGTAGATGGTTTATGGTATATACTAATTCTAAAGTACCTAGCATGTAGTGAAGGTTGGAAATTAGTGAACATTATCTTTGCTTCATGTATGTAGGTACTAACGAAAAAATATATGAAGAAGGATGAACCTCGCAAACTTTGCAAGTCACACTACTAAGCATCCAGATTTAATTATTCTTTAGAAAGGTCTTCGTGGAAGTAGATAGATGAAGATATTTCTCAATTTTAATCTTCGAGGTATAACTCATAAGTATATATAAAACATTGATAGGGGTTGTAAAGCACAAAAGAAGTTAGATGTGACACTCAACTTAGCTGGATTTTGTAAGTGGCTAACAAAATTATAAAAGTATGATATACTTTGTGTATTTCTAGATACAAAGTTAAAGGGAGAGGGAATTTTTTGAACTATCTCCAATATGGAGTATTTTGACGCTGGCAATGGCAACCAACAAAACAAGCATTTTGACAAGGTATAAATTTAATGCCTAAACTTGGTTATTGTTTAATGGAAAGTAGTTTGCACATGATATGTATACTGTACATAAACTTTAGAATTACATTAGCTCAATATAGAGATAAAATGGTTGTTATTTGCAATTACACTGGCTCAACTGGTTTAGAATATTATCCTTATCTGCATACTACTTAGGATCACACTACCTCGATATATAGGCATGATATTACTGGCTTAGTTGATCTATATGGACTTTAGATATCTTGAGAAGACGCTGATAAAAATTTTGTCTTGCTCAACTTATATGTACCTGCCTTCTATATTTTTGGTTTCGTTCATCCTGGGAGGGGATTCATAATGAAATGGGGATCAAAGTGACGTATTTAATATATTATTAATTTTAATGTCTAAACTACATAACAACATATATGGTTATTACAATCATATGGTTTAATTGTTATTACAATCATGGTACATACTCTATATACATCTCCCATTATTTTTAGAAATGTTAACTTATGACAACATTTGTTAATGCACAGATTTAACATTTTTGTGCAATACGGATTTGTAGAATCTGCTCTGTGAGTTCAAAGGATCTGTTTAGCAAGTTCAAATGCATACAAGTGTGAGAGAGGAACTAACAAATTTAATAATCGGAGGTTACATTGTTTTGCTACACAAAGATGGAGATAAGGTAGAAGTGTTCATAATCATATTTACAAGTATGCTTCCTAAAAGAGAAGAACATTATATTATATTAGTGGGAAAGTTAAAGCTTGGAAATATTTCAGGGATCGCTACTCGCAAATAATTATCTCCGATATGAATAAATTGAAGAGCAACGAGCATTACATATACCTCGTAAAATTTGTGTATCTAGAATATGTCCGTGCCTTGCACGGCTTATAAATCTAGTATTTTAAGATATCTCAAATAGGTCCAGGAGAAAAACAAGTAATGAAACATATTAATTCCTATGTAGACCTCTTTCGTAATTTAAAGTTTAAAGAACAACTTGTAATTTACCATTCCACCTTTTTTTAAATCAAAAAACACCATGTTGCTACAGTAAAATTGCAAAATGCGGTGTTCACTCATTCAACACCAGATTGCTCTCCAACATTTTTTTTCAAAGTTTTTGAATTAGTAGTGTCCATAAACCGACCATACCGATTAAATCAACCCAATCCGTCCCTACTTTTAGCCGATCCAACCCGATATTATTTAAATCGAACATTGGATGGGTTAAATATTAAAAAACCGAATTAAATGGATTCAGTTAGGGTTTTGATATTTTTAACCCAGTCCAACCCAACATATATTATGCATTAATGAGACATACTACTAATTTACTACTTGACGTAAATTTAAGATTTTTTGGATATATTATAACATGTTCCGCACTAAAATTATGAATCAAAAATATTTAATAAAATGATGTTCTGCTTATGTATAACGTAATTTAATTTTGTAGATTGTACTGTATTGTAATTTGCACATGTGGTGATCAATTGTATAATTGCATACGAGATTAAGATGTACATGACTTTAATTCTTGGATTTCGAGTTGTTTTATTACTAACTAATAAATACAAATATGTGGTGCACTAAATTCTACTTTATATTTAACCCGATCAATCCGATTAAGCCGAACCAATCCAACCCGACTTTAGTAAAATTTATGATGGGTTTGAATTTTATTAAACCGAATTAATTGGATTGGATTATTAAATTACTTTTAACCCGATCAACACGACCCGCGGGAACCCCATTTCGATTTCCAATGAAATAACCTAATGAATGCACCAGAGGAGGCCACATCATCAATGGAAAAGCCTACACCAATTATTCTCAGGTAGATTAAATAGAGGCAGAGAGCTTTTGTTTCATTTATTCCTTCATCTCTTTCGTTTCTAGTAAAGCTCCATTAGAGAGAATATTTATTAAATTTTACAGTGTAATAAATTGGATTTTGACGTCTCCAAAAAGCATTCCTAAGCATATGCTACCATCCAAGTTTGTGAAAAAAAATGTGTTACTACTGACGTGAATATATAATAATGGAGAAAAAGAAGGGTTAAGGAGCGAAAAAACCCTAGTGATATAGGTGTGGGAGAAAATAAGCCCTAAGATTTAAATAACCCCTATAATTTAAATTTAAGGTTCAATAAGCCCCCTGTGATTAATTTTTCTTAACTATGGTTGGAATATATATTTAAAATTAAAATACTTAAAACTTAATATTACATTAAAAAATTTATAAAACAATTAATATTGTAAATATTGTGATTTCACTTTTTTTTATTTTTTTATTATTTAGAAATCTTGTAATGGAACATCTATTATCTCTCTTGATAATATTAATTTAGATCATGATAATTTCAATTTCGATTTTTATAATTTAAAATGAAATATCAAGTTTTCTCTCATTTTAAATTATTCATAAATTATAGAAATCGAAGTGAAATTATCATTTTAGAGATTAATATTATTAAGAGTATAATACATGTTCTGTTGCTCACAAAAGTAAACTTTAAATTTTTGTTGGATTAAAAAAAATTGTAAGCAAATAAATTAAAATTTTAATACTAAAATTGAATAAAAAATATTTATAAGTTAATAATTAAAAGTAAAATATAATATGCATAACTAATAAAATCTATATAAAGAATTCCTTACATTACACAAGTTATAAGATAGCCATTATAATTTCATCATTAAAAAAAATTAAAATATGTGAAATCACAATATTTACAATATTAATCGTTTTATAAAACTTTAAATGTAATATTAAGTTTTAAGTATTTTAATTTTAAAAATATTTTCTAACCATAGTTAAGAAAAATTAATCAGAGGGGTCTCGTTGAACCTTAAATTCAAATTACATGGGTTATTTGAACCTTTTTAAATCTTAGGGCCTTATTTGCTCCTACACCTATATCACAGGGTTTTTTCGCTCCTTAATCCGAAAAAGAATCATAACAAATATTTAATAACTATGAGAAAAGGAGAAATACAAAAACAAATGATAGATTGCACAATTACCTCCAAGAAACACTTAAAGAGTTATTCCCTCTGTTCTAGCAAATTCTTTATGACAGAGGGTTCGGCACGCATTTTAAGGCTCCTAACTATTAACTATTATAGATATATAATTTATTTTTATAATTTTATTTTTTATATAAAAATTGAACAGTCCTATTTCTATATAAAAAAAGAAAATTTTAAAAATAAATTATGGAATTATATTTAATATGCACCTTAAAATGTGTGTCAAGCTGAAAAATGTAAATAAATGGATGAGACTGAGGTAGTACTTACTAAGTGTGTGATGCATGTGATATCTTATAATTGGCGGTTATCAAAGTTTGGGGAGAATCAATGGTTAGGATTTTGGTTATTATTCAAAAATTAGCCAACACCCAAGTTCAATATAATAGAAGACAATTGTAATTGATGATGATACCAATTGTAATTCAATATCAGTTATTTTTAAAAGAGTTTTGTTTTAATTAGGTTATTATTGAAGATGAAGATTAGGTTTCCTAAATTAAAAAATATAATTATTTCTTAGAAAATTGCTGGTTTTGTGACACAATAATTTTAATTTTTTTTATTATCTTAATTAATAATTAGGAAAACCAAACCGACAAACTTTCAATTTTTCGGTTTTAATTATCAAATCAAACCGACATAATAGTATAAATAACAATATAATAATAATAATAATAATAATAATAATAATAATTATTATTATTATTATTATTATTATTATTATTATTATTATAAAAACTTGCTACAATGCAAAATGTGCTGTTCACATTCAACAACACATTGCTCTCCAACTTTTTTTTTCAAAGCTTTCAAATGAAGCAACCTAATGAATGGACTAGAGGAGGCCACATCATCAAGGTTGAAAAGTCTACACCAATTATTCTCAGAAGATTAAATAGAGTTAGAGAGCTTTGTTTCAATTTTTCCTTCATTCAGGTTTTAATTCTCACTGCTGCAACGAGAGCTAAAATCCAATCATTCATGTTCTCGATCATTCGGAAGTATTTATGTCTCCATGAAGTACTGAGAATTAAGCTTCCATAGATTCCCCAAAATCCAACAATGAATCCAAGAACCACGCTTATATAAAACCCAAAGTTTATTGATTCATCCTCATCATCTCCACCAAGCTTCTTGTCCTGAGAATCAATATATTCTTGGCATTCTTTTTCAAGAGGGCGGCCGCAAAGGCCAGAATTTCCCACATATGCAGATGCATCAAAGCTTTGCAATTGGGTACTCGATGGAATTCTTCCTGACAAGTTGTTGAATGAAATGTTCATATAAGCAAGAAAACTCAAATTCTGAAAGCTTTTTGGAATTGTTCCAGAAATCGAGTTTTGTGACAAGTCCAATGATTCTAACATTTTCATGTGACCGAAATCATCAGGAATGAACCCCGTGAAATTGTTTCTTGAAAGGTTCAAAGAAG
Organism: Kitagawia praeruptora; assembly: GCA_037693485.1. Lineage (NCBI taxonomy): Eukaryota > Viridiplantae > Streptophyta > Magnoliopsida > Apiales > Apiaceae > Kitagawia > Kitagawia praeruptora. Next base: position 2,878,444 of record CM075349.1, read on the forward strand.
CCAGACTTGCTAGACTTGTTATGCTATGAGGAATCTCTCCAGTTAAGAGATTATGGGAGAGATCAATACTTGTCATCAGTCCTAGATTTTTCCCATATTCATAATCTTGTCCTTTCCACCTCAATACCGCTTTGTCGACAAAAGAAGGGAATACTACTTTACCTCCAATAGCAAATGCGCCTAGATGATAAGAAAGGACATTCTTTAAAAGCCTCAAATCTGACAAAATGGAAATGTTATTGAGGCAATTTGGTATTTTTCCTGCTATGTTGTTTTGGGCAAGGTCTAAAACTTGAAGATTAACTAAGCTACATAGACCTGCAGGAATACTCCCCTGAAGCTTATTGTCTCGCAGGCGCAAAACTACCAAATTCGGTAGTTTTTCCCCAATCCATGAAGGAAAATCTCCATGCAGATTATTCCCACCAAAGTCGATGAATTGTAAACTTTGACAATTTTTCAAAAAGGGTATTTCACCTATGAGCTTGTTGTCACTCACATGGATTGTCAATATATTCTCTAGGGAACCAATTGAGTTCGGTATTCTCCCAGAGAAATTATTATGTGCTAGATCTAAGATTTCCAATCCTTGCAAAAGATCCCAACAATTTGGGAGACTTCCTGATAGTAAGTTATTGGAAAGCTCAAGATAATACAGATATGGTTGTGATCTTTTACACAATGAAGATAGGGACCCTGACAGATTGTTGTATGAAAGAATTATTATCGAAGAATTTTGAGGAAGAAGTGGCATTGGTCCAGACAGATTGTTAAAACTCATATCTAGAGTGTAATGAAAATCATTCCACATTAAAAGAGGATCGTCATCAAGTTTAATATTTGAAAATGCTTTGGGTAAAGAGCCAATAATGTGATTGTGGGAAACATTCAAATTTACAATACTTGAGGACTGGTCCCAAAACCATTGAGGAATTAAATCAGAGATTCCAGCATTGGAAATGTCAAGAATGCGAAGTCTCTTTTGATTTTTAAGCCACATGGGAAAATGAGGACCCAAAGTGCATGATGAAAGAATTAATATATCTACTTGGAAAGGTGGAATCCATTTTGGACTGAATTTAAATTGAAGCAAATTGTGGGAGACATCCAAAATTGTCAAATTTGGTAGATTGGAAAGAAACGCTTCACTTATTACACCACTTATATTATTTGAGAAGAGTTTCAACTCAATGAGGCTAGAGAGTTGTGTAAGAGCCGAGGGAGATATCCCACTCAATTGGTTGTTGGACAAATCTAAATATTGTAATGAGGGAAGTCCTATAAATTCAGGCAAGGACCCACTCAAGTTATTATTATCCAGGACTAATATCTCTAGTGATGTAGGACACAAATTTCGTGTGTTGTCGCTGAGTGAGCCCCCCAGGTTGTTATCGTACATTGTTAATTCTTGTAAATTGCACATATGTTGAAAGGATTTTGGTATACCACCTGCAATTTTGTTCACGGAAAGATCGAGATGTTCAAGAGAAACCATATTGGCAAAATCATCTAGAATAGAACCTTCTAAGAAATTGTATGAGAGATCAAGATGTGTCAAGAGTTTGCTGACATTAAACACCCAGGAGAGAATTGAGTTGTTAAGCCCATTTGATGATAAATCGAGGACTTTGAGGGAAGAGGAAGTATTCATTTTGAAAACAGAGTTATGGTGAAACTGAGGAAGTGAACAACCAGATAATTTGAGCTCTATTAATCCAGGGATGACCTTGCTCAGTGAGGACTGCCAATAAACAGCTTGACTCAAATGAACAGATGACAAATTAAGGTATTTTAAAGATGAAAGGTGTGAAACCCACTCAAGGTCCTTTGCTACCAAATAGGTATCTGCGATATTACCATTATAACCAATATCTAGAGTTTGCAAATGGGATAGGTTTTGGAGCCCATAAGGAATAGATCCATTCAAGTGATTGAAACCAAGTTTGAGGTCTCTCAATTGACTCAATGAGCCAAAGCAATCTGGAATCTTACCTCCAATACCATAGTTGTGACTGAGATCCAAGTAAGTGAGGTGTTGCAATTCACATACTGAAGGATGGATAGTACCTGCCAAATACATAGTCGTCTCAGCTGGGTGTCGGAGATTTAACATGGTGACATGACCCGTTGTATTATCACATGAGACTCCTTTCCACTTGCAGCAATCATCTTCTTCTACCCATGATGAAAGCATGCCTGATTCATCAGTGAAACCATCTTTGAGCTTGAGAAGCGCCTGGTTCTCTCTCTCCATGCATCTTCTTCTTGTTGTTGTAGCATTTTCTGCACCTAAACAGATGCAGAGCAGAGCCAAGAAACATAACCTACGAATGGTTGTGGTTGTGGTGCAGTTGAACATAGTTGGGTGTATATAATGGAAACTAAAATTGAGATTGTTAATTCAAGTAATTAATAACAATACCTATTTATTAACAACCCTGAATACATGCATTCCAATTTGGCGGTAGTGGAAATGACCCACATGAAGTTAAAGCTTAATTAAGACTTCCAAGTATTTTCTTTGCACTAGTTGGTCGCATGCAAGCTGAAGCAAGCTGAAGACTTAGACTCGTGTTGTAATTAAGACTCGTGAATAATCGTGATACATTAAAATTTCTCTAAATTAATATAATTGAGATCGAACAATTCAATTAATTTAAAAAAGTAATTATTAATTTATAAATTAATAATTACTAGTTTATAGAGAATTTTTTACATAAAAAATTAATTTCTAATTATTTATATTTAAATAGAATAAATTGTATATTTTTATATTTAATTTAATTAATTTAATATGCATTATTTTACAAATTCAATGAATATTACGGAAATTCAAAGTAAAAATTAATGTATATAATTTATAAATGAATATCTATTCTAACAATTTGGGAATGAACGAAAATCGTAACCATGACATAAATTAACAAACATATACCTTTAACCATTTGACCTCTTGTTCACTTCATCAATTTGTTTGGTATAAATAACTAGCTTATAACTCGTGCAAAGCAAGAGTTATTTTTAATTTTTTATAATTTATTTATAGTGTAATATAATATTACAAATATTAATTTTAATACGTCATTAGGAGGATTCGAACTTTACATCTTTGTATATAATAATTTTTATTATTAAATATAAATTAATATGTTGTTGGCGGGAATCGAACTTGGACCTCTGTATATAATAACTTTGAGTATTGTTATATCTAACGGTCATGATATATTTGAGTTTATGATCTAACGGTTGTGAATGAGGGATAACAAAAAATAAAACTGGATTAACCAAAGTACAAATTATACCCTCTTTCGCTTATAATAATATAGTAAATATATTTTAATTTTTAATAATTACATTCCCTTGGTCTCTCTTTTTATTTGTTGAAGCAGAAGTAGCACTCTAATTAACAGGTCCTGTTGGATTCTGACCAAGTCATGGAGAAAAATTAAAAGAAACATTCAGTGCACACTTGCCTAATTGTGTGGGTGAGCAAAAAGCAAACAGCAAAAAGCAAAAAGCAAAGAGCACGACTACACTTTACTTACTAAAATTATTAGTCAATGTTCCTGCTACTTGACCATTAAAAAGCAAGATTACAATTAAATATCAAAATGGTGCATATATCAAATCATTTATTATGAGTAATTATTGGGATTTTTAATGCATCATTTTAATATTTTTTTTGTTCTTTTTTAGTTGATATATTTGGAAAAAAAAATTATTCATAAAAATAGTTGTCACAATCCTTGTTTTAATAAATATTTTTATCAATTTTTCCATATATACCCATTTATTACTAATACTAATATTTGATTTTATATTTATTATGCACATTCATAACTCATCATTTAATGTTAAATTTAATGTTAAGATTAAGTGCAAACCTATAAATAAATTAAATAATTAAATCTTTCTTAATATGTATATTTTTCAAATATTCATAATAAATGGTTTTTAAATATATTAATTATTGATAATTTAAAATGTGAGTGTTTAGATAAATATGGTCCACAACTCCAGCTTTGAAGAGCATAGGTCCCTTTTATTGTAGTAATCTGTTGTGCACTTGGGATATCTTTCGCTTCCTATGCCATTTCCTTTCAAAAATTGGTATATTCTTAACAAAGTGGTGGGCGTATTATATATGTAGTTATTATTCAACCATGTAATTTATCAGATGTGCTGGGATGTCAAAATGATACCTGAATATGTGGATGTCCTATGAGAAGTTTCAACGATGAGATGCTGGGTACCTGTGCAAACTCATGTGACTGGCTGATAAATTCTGTTGTGGCAGTGGTACACAAGTTATAAGTACTTAGAATAAGCTATAATGACCTAATGCAAAAATATTCCATCCCATTTACAAAGTAGAAAAAATACTTGTTTCTGCAACTTACATATCTCAAGGTGATAAGTTGAAAGTTGTACACTGAAAGCACTTCACGAAAGCTTAATATGGAAATAGCATCTGCAGTAATTATAACCAAAGCTTAAGCTAGAGATTACAGTCATGTCCAATGATTCAACACCGAGGGAGGCATCCTTAACTATCCTGTGAAGTTGTGCGCACATAAAGGTCAGAACATTTTGTGCATCTATTTTTCAATTTATCAAGAATCATACACCTAGGTTATACACTTTTAGAGTTTTTGTTTCCATTACCAGGATATTCTTTTCTTTGATTGACGTTCTAGTAAGGTGGGTTTGCTGCATCTTCTTTTCAGAACAGGGTTTTCATATCAGACCATGCTTAAATCTTCACTACTCTGTTCAGCTCTATTTATGTTCCACAATAGTAAAGCCCTTCTACATTGTCTCTAGACACAACATCATCATGCTACAATTTATAATTTATGTTCATTTCACAGAAGAGCTTATTTGAGTCCAGTAAACACTAATATGATCGGCCGTGGAATCTGGGGAGAGGATGCTCATCTTTCACTCAGCACGCACGCAAAAGACCACTTTGTATTCCATCTCATTATCCACCAACTATTTTCATTTTAAAACACCTAACTTGTGCAAAACATTCATAGACTAGGCAACACTTTGCAAACCTTTATTTTATACGTTCATATAACCAAACTTATTGTTAGACAATCTGTGAATATAGTACAAAACAATAGCAATCGTGTGTGTGAATAACAGAAGAAATAAAACAAATAAGGAAGAGGCAGGAACAGAAAAACCCGAGTCCAGTGCGTGACTGTCTCCTTAAAGCGTATTTGCCCTCACCGTATGTGCGAGCGAAACGCCTCCCAGGATAAAACGGATTGCAGTAAAGCTATAAAACCGTTACTCTCAGCGAGCTTGAAACCGAGCAAGAATATCACCGAAGGAAGAGGAGGCTGTGTATGAGAAGAGGAGGTGTGTTTTCGAATAAATAATCCTAGAGCTCTAGATGAGTATTTATAGGATTGGAAAACTTGTGCGCTACACAATTGCCCTAATTAATTAGATGTGCTAATTAAAAGTCGGTGGCAATTTTCCTTTATTAATTAACCGCGTTAATTAATTAAGGTAAGGCGATGGCAAAAAATTCGTTATAAAAACGGAATTGATTTACCTCAATTAATTCCAAATTTGAATTAACTTATCCAGTAATTAATTCCAAAACCAAATTAACTTAACCAGAAATTAATTCCGAAATTGAATTAAACTAGGTCAGATTTTAAGCCCAAGCCCTGTGGAAATAATAATTAGCAAAACTAGTCCGGTTCAGATCGGCCCAATTTTCTGCTGCATTCGTGTCCGCAGGTCGCACACGCGGAAAGCCCGAAGGCTTGCGAAGCCATGAATTCTCCCTCGAAATCCCATGATTTGCACCCCCCCTGCGCGCACGTAGGAGATGGAACAACACTTAGCCAACACAAGTGAACACTACTCATGTGTTGTACTATATAAAGCAAAAGAAACTCCTTTTCCATTTCAATGTGGGACTTCAAGTTCTATTCCATAATTTCCACTTCCAAGGGAGCAACTTTGGATAATCATAACTCATCCATCCCTTAGTCGTTTTGAGTGTTTAAACATGCATTGGAAAGCCCTCACGGAGGAGAACATTCTCCAAGCACAACTTGTTGCAAACACGCACACAAGGCACACTCAAATTGGAGCTCAAAATGACTCGACAATGTGGGTCTAAAACCCACATTTTTCTAACAATCCCCCACATGGATGAGATTGATATCGTAGTAGCACACACCAGACAAATAGACATGGAATTTGATGTGGTGATAATTCTTCGATCAGATATAGCATACGATAGGTAGAGGTTTGCTCCTTGAACCTTCGCTTGAGTAAGCATACCGACCTTACTGGTAGACAGTGGAGGTTTGCACTTTGAACTGGTAGACAGTGGAGGTTTGCTCTTTGAACTGTTCGACCGTTTGTGTAAGCGATGATATACTTATCACTATATCTTTTCTGACTCGTTCAGCTCTCATGATTATGTCCATTTTGGCCATGGAACATCGTCCTGGTTCTGCAGGAGTTTCTAAAGAATTGTGCCTCGCAATTCTCCTTTGAAGCGACCCCACTTCTCTCCCACATAGGTGATCTTTATCTTATAGAGTAACCCGCGTTTACTCAACTGATTTCCATGCGTTCAGACCTTGAACTCCATGTAATCACCGAAAGATCATTAAAAGCTTAATAGCTTACCCTCGTACCTTACGGGTCTCACTGTTTCTCATCATAGGAACAGGCCAGGGGTTACCCCCACAGTGATTTGGTCATCATGATTTAGTTGGCCCATTGAACCAAGTTCTTGGGATCTCCAGTCACCAATGGTTGGGTGTCCACCATGACGCCGTTAAGCAATAGGCTTAAGGCCCATCCCTCTCGATGATTTGTCAACCAGTTCTCTTGATAACCCTTTGGTTAGCGGATCCGCGATATTATCCTTTGACGGTATAAAGTCAATAGTGATAATTCCGGTTGACATTAACTGTCTAATGGAACTATGTCGTCGTCGTATGTGACGGGACTTTCCATTATACATTGTGCTCTGTGCTCTGCCAATAGCAGACTGACTATCACAGTGCAGTCCTATTGCAGTCACAGGCTTTGGCCATCTTGGAATATCCTCCAGAAATTGGCATAAGTATTCAGCCTCTTCGGCATATTTATCTAATGCCACAAACTCAGCTTCCATCGTGGAATGAGTTATTACCGTTTGTTTGGAGGATTTCCATGACACTGCTGCTCCAGCTAGTGTAAACACATAACCACTCGTAGACTTTAATGCCTTCTTACTAGATATCCAGTTTGCGTCAGTATAGCCCTCTAGTACTGCTGGATAACTGCCATAATGCAAACCATAGTCTCGAGTTCCCCTTAAGTACTTTAGTACTCGTATGATCGCTTTCCAGTGATCAGCTCCTGGATTACTCGTAAATCTACTCAACTTGCTAATTGAGTATGCAATGTCTGGTCTTGTACAACTCATTAAGTACATCAGACTTCCAATTATTCGTGAAAATTCCAGCTGCGAGACTCCTACACCTTTATTCTTGGATAGATGCAAGGTCAAATCCACAGGTGTTCTCGCTGTCTCGACATCATCCTCGAGAAATTTCTCAAGAATCTTGTCAACATAATGTGGTTGACTCAAGGCAAGACCCTCTGAGGTTCTAGAAATTTGAATTCCCAGAATTACATTTGCTAGACCCATGTCTTTCATGTCAAATCTTGCCCTTAACATGTCTTTAGTAGATTTGATCACCTTATCATTGCTACCAGCAATAAGTAGATCATCTACATATAAAGTCATCATAACATATCCGTTTTCGTTATCCTTGTAGTAGGCACAACTATCACATTCATTGATCTTGAAACCACTGGCTAACACAACCTCATCAAATTTCTCATGCCATTTCATAGGCGCTTGCTTCAAGCCATACAATGATTTCACCAATCTACAGACTTTTCTTTCTTGTCCAGGGACAACAAACCCTTCAGGTTGTTCCATATAGATTTCCTCATCTATATCCCCATTTAGAAAAGCTGTCTTCGCATCCATTTGATGTACAGTCAACTTTCGCATTGCAGCAATAACAAACATCATCCTAATAGATGTTATTCTCGACACTGGAGAGTATGTATCAAAGTAATCAAGACCATGTTGTTGCTTGTATCCTTTGATTACAAGTCTGGCCTTGTACTTATCGATGGTCCCATCAGGTTTCAACTTCTTTTTGAAAACCCACTTGCTACCTAGTGTTTTACTACCGGCTGGTAAGTCCACTAACTCCCAAGTATGATTCTGTAAAATAGAATCTACTTCACTTTTGATGGCCTCTTTCCACATAGGTCCATCAGGTGATGTTACCGCTTCCCTATAGGTCTTCGGATCACCTTCTTCGAGCAAATAAGTCAGAAACTCCGACCCATAGGATTTCTCCTTCCTTTGTCTTTTGCTCCTTCTCACTACCCCCACATTTCTGTCTTCACTTTCATCATTCTCATTGTCATCTTCTAAAGATTCATGAGGTCGTTTAGACGTCGTAGGGCGTTCGATTCCAGGATTACAAGGAAATACATTCTCAAAGAATGACGCATTCCTTGACTCCATAATCGTATTCTTTTGAATGTCAGAAATCTTCGATTCATGAAAAAGAAACCGATATGCAGTACTATATGGTGGATATCCGATGAAAATACAATCCACAGTCTTTGGATCAATCTTCACCGTCTTAGGTGTAGGAATTAGTACCTTTGCAAGGCACCCCCACACTTTCAGATTTTGATAACTTGGTTTCTTTTTCTTCCACAATTCATAAGGACTTTCATCCTTATTCTTGCGTATCATCATATTTAAAATATGTGTCGCACTTAAAATAGCTTCCCCCCACATCGACTGCGGAAGTCCAAAGCTTAATAGCATCGCATTCATCATCTCCTTGAGAGTGCGATTCTTCCTCTCAGCCACTCCATTAGACTGAGGGGAATATGGTGCAGTGACCTCATGGATTATACCATATTGTGAACAGAATTCCCCAAAAGGTTCAACATATTCACCTCCACGATCACTCCGTATCGTTTTGATTTTCTCATTTTGTTGTGTCTCAACTTCTTCCTTATAGATTTTAAACTTATCTATAGCTTCGTCTTTACTTTTAAGCAAATATACATAGCAGTATTTTGTACAATCATCTATGAATGTAATAAAATACTTGTTTCCTCCTCTAGTTGAAGCGAATTTCAAATCACATATATCACTATGTATTAGGTCTAGCACCTTGGTGTTTCTTTGCACGTGTTTAAACGATGCTCTTGTTAATTTTGCCTCAACACAAGTTTCACACTTATGTTTTGAATCAATATTCAATTTTGGTATGTAATCTTTTGCATTTAAACGTCGTAAAGTGTTAAAATTAACATGTCCTAATCTAGCATGCCATAAATTAGGAGACTCAAGCAAGTAAGCAGAAGAATTCTTTATTTCATTATTGTCCTTAACGGACATCACATTGAGCTTAAAAAGCCCATCAGTTACATAGCCCTTGCCTACAAACATACCATTCTTAGACAAAATAACTTTATCTGACTCTATTACAATACGAAAGCCATGCTTATTCAACAATGAACCGGACATAAGGTTCTTGCGAATATCAGGCACATAAAGTACATTCTTCAAAGTCAGATCCTTTCCAGAAGTCATCTTCAGAATCACCGTGCCTTCCCCTTCAATGGTTGAAGTTGCTGAAGTCCCCATATAGAGCTTCTCACCAGCATCAGAAGCTTTGAGGCTAGAGAAAATCGCCTTGTCCGAACAAACATGCCTTGTAGCTCCCGTATCAATCCACCATTCCCTTGGATTAGAGCCAACCAGGTTCACCTCAGAGACCGTAGCACAGAGGTCTATGTCACCCATCTCCTTAGAGATATCATCGACCATGTTTGCTTCTTTCTTCTTGTTGGGCTTCTTAGGTTTCTTACACTCAGAAGACCTATGACCCACTTTGTCGCAATTAAAGCACTTCCCTTGAAATTTCGTCTTCGAAATTCCTCCCTTGGGTGCCAGCTTTGCCCCTTTACCAGAATTGTTCTTCTTGGGCTTATGTTCCACCATGTTTGCCTTTTCAGTGGCAATATTCATCTTCTTCTCAGATCCCCTGTTGTCTTCTTCAATACGAAGTCTAACAATCAGATCCTCCATAGTCATCTCCTTTCGCTTATGCTTAAGGTAGTTCTTAAAATCTTTCCATCCAGGTGGCAGCTTCTCAATCACAGCAGCAACTTGGAAAGACTCACTTATGATCATCCCTTCAGCATGAATATCATGGATGATCACTTGCAATTCTTGCACCTGACTGACCACAGTCTTAGAATCCGCCATCTTATAATCAAGAAAGTGGCCAACAATCCACTTCTTAGCCCCAGCATCCTTGGTTTTGTACTTATGGTCAAGTGACTCCCATAAGGCCTTAGATGTTGACTTTGTACAGTACATATTATATAATGAGTCTGCCAAACCATTCAGCACGTAATTCCGACAAATATAATCGGCTTGCTTCCAAGCATCAACAGCAAAAACTGTTTGTGTGTTACTCTCAGCAGTGAGCAACGGTGGATCCTCCCTGAGGTAGCGATCCATATTCAACGTGGTCAAATAAAACAACATCTTTTGTTGCCAGCGTTTGAAGTTCGTACCATTGAACTTCTCAGGTTTCTCAGCATGTGCAGCAGGCACTGTAGGAACCGTAGGCACAACAGGTGCAATATGTGTGCTAGGCACGATAGGTATGACAGGCGTCTGTACTACCGATGTTTGCACACCAATAGGCACCGCATGTCCGTTCGTAGGAACGAAACCTGACGGAGTCGATCAGATCGGAACATTAATCTGTCCCACAGGCACATGTCCCAGAGGCACATGTCCAACCGGCGTTGCACCCACATCAGATGTAAATAAGTAAAACCGTAAGTACAGATCACAGATGTAAATAAAATATGCTTTAAGATTGTTAGACAATCTGTGAATATAGTACAAAACAATAGCAATCGTGTGTGTGAATAATAGAAGAAATAAAACAAATAAGGAGGAGGCAGGAACAGAAAAACCCGAGTCCAGTGCGTGACTGTCTCCTTAAAGCGTATTTGCCCTCACCGTATGTGCGAGCGAAACGCCTCCCAGGATAAAACGGATTGCAGTAAAGCTATAAAAGCGTTACTCTCAGCGAGCTTGAAACCGAGCAAGAATATCACCGAAGGAAGATGAGGCTGTGTATGAGAAGAGGAGGTGTGTTTTCGAATAAATAATCCTAGAGCTCTAGATGAGTATTTATAGGATTGGAAAACTTGTGCGCTACACAATTGCCCTAATTAATTAGCTGTGCTAATTAAAAGTTGGTGGCAATTTTCCTTTATTAATTAACCGCGTTAATTAATTAAGGTAAGGCGGTGGCAAAAAATTCGTTATAAAACGGAATTGATTTACCTCAATTAATTCCAAATTCGAATTAACTTATCCAGTAATTAATTCCAAAACCAAATTAACCAGAAATTAATTCCGAAATTGAATTAAACTAAGTCAGATTTTAAGCCCAAGCCCTGTGGAAATAATAATTAGCAAAACTAGTCCGGTTTAGATCGGCCCAATTTTCTGCTGCATTCGTGTCCGCAGGTCGCACACGTGGAAAGCCCGAAGGCTTGCGAAGCCACGAATTCTCCCTCGAAATCCCATGATTTGCACCCCCCCTGCGCGCACGTAGGAGATGGAGCAACACTTAGCCAACACAAGTGAACACTACTCATGTGTTGTACTATATAATGCAAAGGAAACTCCTTTTCCATTTCAATGTGGGACTTCAAGTTCTATTCCATAATTTCCACTTCCAAGGGAGCAACTTTGGATAATCATAACTCATCCATCCCTTAGTCATTTTGAGTGTTTAAACATGCATTGGAAAGCCCTCACGGAGGAGAACATTCTCCAAGCACAACTTGTTGCAAACACGCACACAAGGCACACTCAAATTGGAGCTCAAAATGACTCGACAATGTGGGTCTAAAACCCACATTTTTCTAACACTTATACCAAAAATAGCATAAGTAGACAGACACTAGCCTATATAATCTATACCATAAATAGCTTAAGTAAATGGGAACAAAGGATTGCATGAACAGGTTGTAGTTAGGTTCTGTCTCGGGACAATATGAAAAAACTATGCGTTTAAAAGATATAGATTGCAATGTGCTGCTCTAAACAGCTAAATACATAAACATTTTGATCACCATTATAAATGTTATCAGCTTTCTTGAAAAGATAATACATTGTTGGACCAAGAAGAGCTTATCTTTGAAAAAACTGTAAGAATTAAGTACCTAAATATGTGCACGACCAAATTTTTGCCTAAAAAACGTGGTATCACTTATTTTCATATTTTTAATTTACAGTACCTTCTTACTTCTATCTACCTGCAAACTGCAAATGTATGGGTAGTTTAATATTTTTAACTTAATAAAGTAGCAATGGCACTTGGCTCTATTTTTTTCGTTTTAAGAAATAATAATAGCCTTTTGCCCTTTTTATGAATACTATTTGAAAGTTGAAGATCCTGAGTAAGAAAAAGATTCATGTTTCTGGCTCTCTTTCGAACTAATTCTAATGTAAGAATGGAAAAATTATCTCTATTCTTGTAGGCCATCAAAAATCCCCCTACCTAATAAACATGGAAGTTGATAGAGTTTATGTAAACACACAATGTTGTATGTTAGGATCTAGAGTGCGGAAGCGATATAATTCAACCAAAGATTAAAGAGAAAAATATAAAGACTGTAAAAATAACACCTGGATTTTTTAGGTAGAAAACCCCTCTTTGAATAGAGGTAAAAAACCACCGGCGAGAGAGCCAAAAATATCCACTATAATAAAATGGAAGTACAATAATATTTCTTTTTAAGGCTGACAGATAATAGCCCAAGTTAACAACTCTTTACGGGTTAAATAATTATACCCGAAAATATAGAAAGAGAGGATGAATGAGAGGAAATATAAGAGAGAGGTTGTGGTGTATTTGAGGTGTGTTGTTTTTGTTATTGTGGTGTGGTTTTGTTGTGTTAAACAAACGCCTATTTATAGGCTACAAATGACAAGTACACCTCATGGCTTACATCAAAGAATAGTTATTAGCCTACCATAATTTATGGATTCAAAGATGACCTTCTCATAAGGTTAGCCTCCTTGTTTGACTTCAAGGATGGTGAGCACCGTCCAACAAATCTCCACCTTGACTCACCATTCAGCAAAGCGCTATTCTCGCCATGAATACCTTGATTAAGTGTGGATGATACCAGCTAAGTTAAGACAATGATCAAACTTAGCTGAAGGAAGTGGCTTGGTTAACATGCCTGCAGGATTATCGGCTGTATAAACCTTCTCGACAGTAAGATTTCTTGCAGCAACAGTATCTCGGATAAAGTGGTGCCTTATATCAATATGCTTGGTCTTGGAATGATATTTGTTATTTTTGGTTAAATGGACAGCACTCTGACTATCACTGAATACTACCAGAATATCTTGTTGTATACCAAGTTCGCTTACCAAGCCTCGGAGCCATATAGCCTCTTTCATACCTTCAGTAGTAGCAATGTATTCTGCTTCAGTGGTTGATAACGCCGCAATGGCTTGTAATGAAGAATACCAACTGATTGCAGAACCACACAAGGTAAAGATATAAGCAGAAAGAGATCTTCTCCGATCTAAGTCACCACCATAGTCAGCATCAACATATCCAACTATGCCTCCGGGATCAGCTCTGTGTCTATCAAATACCAAACCAATATTAGATGAACCCTTCAAATAACGAAGAATCCATTTCACTGCTTCCCAATGTTGTTTTCCTGGATTGTGCATGAATCTGCTAACCATACTAACAGTATAGGCCGAATCAGGCCGGGTACACACCATGGCATACATCAAACTTCCAACGGCATTAGAATAAGGAACATGTGACATGCGCCTTTTACCTTCTTCGGATTGTGGACACTGTTCTGAAGATAATTTGAAATGAGCAGCAAGTGGAGTATTAAAAGGTTTATAATATTTCATGTTGAACCTGTCGATCATCTTCAAAACATAATTCTTCTGTGACAACAGAAGCTTACCTGCCTGACAATCTCTATTAATCTCCATTCCAAGAATCTCCTTGGCGGGACCTAAGTCCTTCATATCAAATTCACTACTCAGCTGGGCTTTTAGCTTGTTAACGAGAGATTTATCTCGAGCAGCAATTAACATGTCATCGACATAAAGCAACAAGTACATGAAAGACCCATCTGATGTCTTCTGAAAATAAACACAATTATCATAACTACTTCTAGAGTAGCCGTGTTCAATCATGAATGAATCAAATCTTTTATACCATTGTCTAGGAGACTGCTTCAGACCATAAATAGACTTCTTCAACCGGCATACACAATCTTCTTTTCCCAGAACTGTAAACCCCTCAGGTTGATGAATATAAATTTCTTCTTCGAGATTTCCATGAAGAAATGCTGTTTTCACATCTAACTGTTCCAACTCCAAATCATGCAATGCAACCAGAGCAAGTAATATACGAATAGAAGTATGACAGACAACAGGGGAGAATACCTCATTGAAATCAATGCCTTCATGTTGATCAAATCCTCTAACAATAAACCTTGCTTTGAGTCTTGCACTTTCAACGCTAGGGATGCCTTCTTTTCTCTTAAAGATCCACTTACAACTGATGCCTCTCTTACCCTCAGATAACTTTACCAAATCCCAAGTATCATTTTTATGAAGACTCTCAATCTCTTCTTGCATAGCTGTAACCCATTTTGCTTAGTCAGTACTAGAGATAGCCTCAGAGTAACTTCTAGGCTCATTGATATCATCAATCTCTTGCGCAACAGCTAAAGCAAAAGCAATGTTGGCACTTTGGTCAACATATCTTTCAGTCATCCTTTTTGGTCTCTGTTCAGGAAGATTTTGAGCCATAGACCATGGTTGTGGTAAACCTCGCCTTTGTGGTTGACGTTGTGGACTTCTATGGTCAGCAACAATAGTTTGATCGTTGGAATTTTATGGAGTGGAGGAAGTTGGGACATTTTCCTCTTCATTTGAAGTTTTGACTTCGAACTCCACCTTCTCTCCGATACTGTCTATATCATTTTTACCTGTAGGGTAAGCAACAACATCTTTTCTAGAGGATAACATAATATTTTCATTAAATGTAACATTTCGGCTATGAGTAATCTTTTTAGACTCGGGGTCATACAACCGATAACCTTTGACCCCTAAACCATAACCCAAGAAAATGCATTTTTTCGCACGAGGTTCCAATTTTCCCTCGTTCACATGGGAATAAACAGGACAACCAAATATTCTATGGTTAGAATAATCAACAGGTTTACCTGACCAAACTTCTTCTGGAATATTGCCGTCAAGTGAACTGTTTGGGGAGCGGTTTATCAAATAACATGTCGTGGATGCCGCTTCTGCCCAAAACTCTTTCCCCAAGCCAGAATGAGAGAGTAAACAACGAACTTTCTCCAATATAGTTCTGTTCATATGTTTTGTAACTCCATTTTATTGCGGGGTTCCTGGAATGGTGTGGTGTCTAGCAATACCTTCCTTTTTGCAGAAAACATTAAATTCAGTAAAACAGAATTCAAGACTATTGTCACTTCTCAATATTTTCACCTTCCTACTAGTCTAGTTTTCAATCAAGGTTTTCCAATCCTTGAAAGTTGAAAATGCATCATTTTTGTGTTTTAGAAAATAAACCTAGAGCTTTCTTGAGAAATCATCAATAATGGTCAGCATATAATGACATCTTCCTTTAGAAAGAACTCGTGAAGGACCCCAAAGATCCGAATGGATATAATCCAATGTACCTTTAGTTCTATGAAAGCCTTTTGAAAAACTAACCTTTTTCTGCTTACCAAAAATACAGTTTTCACAAAAATCAACCTTACCGGTACAATGGCTTCCGAGTTTTCCTTCCTTGTTGAGGACCTGCATTCCTTTTTCACTCATGTGGCCCAAACGCATATGCCACAAATTTGCATCATCAGTGGATGAGATAACGTCTGCAGAACCTGATATAGTTGAACCATGCATCGTATACAAACTACCACCAGATCTATTTGCCTTTAGTAATACAAGAGCACCTTTGGACACTTTTAGAACTCCACCTTCAGCTGAATACTTACACCTTAGTGATTCAAGGGTGCCTAAGGAGATGAGATTCCTTTTTAAGCTGGGGACGTGTCTGACACCGATCAAAGTTCTAGTAATACCATCATGAGTTTTAATTTAGACTGTACCTATACCGACAACTTTGCATTGAGCATCGTTGCCCATTAAAACAAGACCACCATCAATTTGCTCATAGGTAGTAAACCAATCTCTATTAGGTGACATGTGAAATGAACAACCAGAATCAAGTATCCACTCATTTCTAGACCTTTGTTCTACGTCAGCCGCTATTAATAACTCCCCATCAGAACCGGACTCAACGACACTAGATTCAACGTGGTGATCGGGTTGTTTAGCTTTACCCGTATCTTCTTTATCTTGCTTATTTTTTAATTTAAAGCATTCAGAGACTTCATGTCCTTTCTTCTTGCAATAACGACAAAACTTAGAGTTTCTACCTCTAGATTTTGATCTGGACCTATTCTTACTGTTACTACCAATTTCAGCATTTCTCCCTCTCGGTATCAAAATTTTCTTTTGACAATAAATATGACTTGACATCTTCAAAAGACAAGCTAACACGATTTCCATATAGCATAATTTCTTTGAAGTGTTTACATGAGGGTGGTAGTGAGACAATAAGTAAAATGGCTTTATCTTCATCATCAATAGTGACATCTAGGTTTTCTAAATCAACAGTAATTGAATTAAACTCATTTAAGTGAGTTTGAATGGGAGTACCTTCTGACATACGGACTGTGAAGAGACGCTCCTTAAGCCGCAATTTGTTTGCGAGGCTCCTGGTCATGTAGAGAGACTCCAATTTAGTCCACATGCTTTCGGCAGACTTCTCTTTGATGACTTACGCAATACTTCTCGTGATAAACAAAGTTGAATCACAGATAACGCCTTCTCATCAATTTCAACCCACTGATCACCTGTCATAGTGGCCAGCTTCTTTGATTTACCATCCAGAGCTTTCTTTAAACCATTTTGGATTAAAACAGCTTGCATTTGGACACGCCATATAGCGAAACTAATTTTACTGTCAAATTTCTCAATATCGAATTTTGTCGACATAGTAAAAATCTTAGTTAAAAAATATAATGGCTCTGATGCCAATTTGTTAGGATCTATAGTGCGGAAGCGATATAATTCAACCAAAGATTAAAGAGAAAAATATAAAGACTGTAAAAATAACATCTGGATTTTTTAGCTGGAAAACCCCTAATTGAATAGAGGTAAAAAACCACCGGCGAGAGAGCCAAAAATATCCACTATAATAAAATGGGAGTACAAGAATATTTCCTTCTAAGGCTGACAGATAATAGCCCAAGTTAACAACTCTTTATGGGTTAAATAATTATACCCAGAAATATAGAAAGAGAGGATGAATGAGAGGAAATATAAGAGAGAGGTTATGGTGTATTTGAGGTATGTTGTTTTTGTTATTGTGGTGTGGTTTTGTTGTGTTAAACAAACGCCTATTTATAGGCTACAAATGACAAGTACACCTCATAGCTTACATCAAAGAATAGTTATCAGCCTACCATAATTTATGGATTCAAAGATGACCTTCTCATAAGGTTAGCCTCCTTGTTTGACTTCAAGGATGGTGAGCACCGTCCAACATTGTAAATAAAGTGATAGAGCCATATAATTGGAACAACGAGAATTCAGAATATTTTATTCTTAATTTATGATCCTATAAGGTAAAATTCTATGTTAATTATTCCTTTATCATCACTCTTAGAATTATTTAACACTTGTATACCTAAAATGGTGTAAAATAATGCAAATTGCATTCTTTTGAACGGTTTGTAACGCATCTAATACTATTGTCGGAGTTGTTGGGGAATCTAACTAACAAATGCTATGATATTACTTTCAATATGCAAACTTTACACAATAAAAAACAAAGGACCTTCAGAATCTATATTTTCTCCTTCATGGTCACAATCTAAGCGTGATATTGAATGTCCATAGGCATAGGCTTCTTGGCTAAGATGTTTACGAAATGAGCCCCAAGATTAACGACTTCAAAGAGGGAAAGTAGAGGCGACACCAAAGGAAAAAATAGGATGACGTAAATTACATAGGACATGAATGATGATTCTAAAATGTGGTTTTTAGGTCAAGTTCTGCTATCAGACTTTCTATGAGTTACTAAACACCCACAACACAACTACGAGCAACAAACATATCACAACAAATCTAAACCAAAAAGTGCACTTCACTTAATATTTTTACATCGAATATAGGAAATGTCCAATAAATTAATTTAACAAAAATCATATATCAATAATTTCACAATAAGGCATTGTAAATAACACCGTCCAAACAGTTTTCTAGAAAAACAAATTATTACAAGCTATATAAAATAATAAAATTATGTAAAAGTAACAATTTTTATTTGTGAATGGTGAAAAGTTTTTATAATCAATAGTATTTATTAAGTTATATATTACAGGATATATAGTGAAATCTAGAGTTTAGCCATAAAAAAATAGGCAAGCATAAAAATAACTGTAAATTACACGATGATATATCCTGTTTTAGAGGTAACCTATTTTAACGTAACTATTTTAGGAAAGTTGAAGATACCAAAAATGATACGCATAGGTAGCTACTTTGCATGTGATTACAGTATTATTCTAATGATGATGTAATGCAACCACCACCCTCACCTAATCTCTATTCTGATGAACATAACTGAAATTATGATTATGATACATTTTTATAGAGTACTATAATCAACACACTAAAAGCCCTTGTAGAATTGATTAGTTATACATCTTTTCTTGTAATAATCATATATGCAACCGCCTTTTCCTTTTCCAAAAAAAAAAAACACGTAAACAACGTTCCCTAAGTTCTGGAATCGGACTTGTGCAATAGGTGACCGAGCCACCGTACATATCAAATGAGACCAATAATTTGCTTACCTTAAAAAGTACTACAAAGTACTATAGATTCAGGCGTTCTATTGAAGTTATGCAAAGAGTAAATCCGTTAAGTTTTCGAACCAAAAGCAAAAAGATTTGGAAATTAATTTTTGTACCAGTGAAGTGGTGCCTATATGAGACTGTCAAGAGCCTGCAAGAGAACGGGCAACTCCCAATTTCTAATCAACATTAATAGGAGGAAAACTCTTCATTAATTAGATCTCTTCTTATTCGGTCATTGTCTTTAAATTTTTTTTAACTATTAATACAATTTATGTATGGTTTTTGTGAAAAAGGAAATCAACAAAAGAGCAACATTTAGAGCCATCAAATATGTTGGTTTTGCCCAGATGTTTTTGGCTAAGACAACATTGTCATTTTTATGTTGTCTTAGGTAGCAAAATTATGTTACCATACCGTAGAATGAAAGTGTTTGCATGTTGCTGTAGGTATCAAATTGTGTTTGCCATAATTTTGCAGTGAACAACATTTCACATTTTCTATTAAAAATAAAAATTTAACATTTTTTCACATGAAAATTAATTTATTTGGATAAAAATAATCAAGACCTTTTTATAAAAATCAATAATATTCCGGTAAAAGTAATTATTTAATTAAAAATGTTAAAACTTTTTAAGGTGAGTAATTTTTTTTATATTAATTAAATATTATTAAACAAAATTTTTCAAAATGTTTTTTAAAATATATTTTAATATATCATTAAAATAAAAATATTTTCATATATGGTTAAAAATATTAAAATATATTATTACAGATTATGTAAAAAGAATTGAATACTTAATGAAAAATTAAATTATTTTTCAAATAAATAAGTGTAATATACATGAATTTTAGATATATAATAATAATAATAATAATAATAATAATAATAATAATAATAATAATAATAATAATAATAATAATAATAATAATAATAATAATATTTGTAATTTTTAATCCGCTTTAGGAAAAAAAAAAAGAGGTCGTAGAGTTCTATTCCCAGTTGGTGATTGATGGGCTAGTTATATAAATACATACTACGACCCACTTTTATTCTCATAAAACATAAACCCCTAAAAGAAGCTGTGAGCCTCGGTCAAAATCTCTTCACGAATTGCCACATCCGCAGGCACACACAATTTACTACCCAACCATATCACACCCTCATCATCAATACGAAAATATTTCTGCTTACCTTTTTCCACCTCTGATCTAATACCTTCCAATCCTGCATCATTCTTCTGAGCTTCCTTAACCCTTGAAACCAGATTTGGTTCCACTCTCAAATTCGCAATGCTACCATCCAATCCTCTAACATACAGCTCAATACCAAAGCGCTCCATGTCTGAAATAAGATGCGACTGAGTAATAAGAGATGCAACACTCCCCAAGTTCTTCCTACTAAGAGCGTTTGCCACAACATTCGCCTTCCCTGGATGGTACTGAATATTAGCATCATAGTCCTTAAGAAGTTCAAGCCATCTTCGCTGCCTCATGTTAAGCTCCTTCTGAGTAAAAATGTACTTAAGACTCTTATGATCAGTGAAGATATCACAAGTCTCTCCATACAAATAATGCCTCCAAATCTTCAAAGCAAAGACCACTGCTGCTAACTCCAAGTCATGTGTAGGATAATTTACTTCATAAGGTTTAAGCTGCCTAGAAGCGTAGGAAATCACCTTACCATGCTGCATAAGAACACACCCTAATCCTCTCTTAGAAGCATCACTATAAACCTGAAATCCTCCACTCCCTGATGGCAATACCAGAATAGGAGCTGACACCAACCTCGTCTTCAACTCTTGGAAACTCTGCTCACGTTCATCATTCCACTCGAACTTAACACCCTTCCTCATCAATTGAGTCATTGGTAAAGCTATGGATGAGAAACCTTCCACAAAACGTCTGTAGTAACCTGCTAAACCCAAGAAACTCCTTACCTCTGTCACATTGCTAGGTCTCGGCCAATTAGTGATAGCCTCGACTTTCGCAGGATCCAACTTACTGCTTATCATCCGCAGACCGATGGACAGTCAGAGAGGATGATTCAGACATTGGAGGATATGTTGAGGGCTTGTGCTTTGGAGTGGACAGGTGATTGGGATAAGTATCTGTATCTTGTTGAGTTTGCGTACAATAATAGTTGGCACGCGAGTATTGGTATGCCACCATTTGAGGCTTTGTATGGTAGGAGGTGTAGGGCACCATCTTGTTGGGATGAGGTTGGTGAGAGAGTCATTGAAGGACCAGAACTTGTTAGAGTCACTAATGAGAAGGTAGAGAAGGCTAAGGCAAGCTTGAAGGAAGCTCGGTCGCGTCAAAAGAGTTATGCAGATCAGCATAGGAAGTTTGGTGGATTTGAACTTGGTGATCATGTGTTCTTGAAGGTGTTGCCTTGGAAAGGTGTTAAACGTTTTGGTATGAAAGGGAAGCTTAGTCCGAGATATGTTGGTCCTTTTGATGTTATAGAGAAGGTGGGTGAAGTGTCTTATAGAGTTGCGTTGCCACCGCAGTTATCTCATGTCCATAATGTGTTTCATGTGTCCGTTTTGAGGGGCTACAAGTATCATCCACTTCATGTAGTTCAGTATCCATTGCATAAGATTAGAGAGGATCTTTCTTGTGAGGAGGAAGCAGAAGCTATCTTAGATCGAGAGGAGCGAGTTTTGAGGAAGAATACTATACCATTTGTGAAGGTTTTGTGGACAAATCATTCTGAGAGAGAGGCTACATGGGAACTAGAGGAATCTATTCGCGAGAGATATCCGCATTTATTCGATTCAGGTACGAGTTTTAGTTTCGTTTGATTCCGGGGACGGAATCCTTTTTAAGGGGGTATATATGTAATATACATGAATTTTAGATATATAATAATAATAATAATAATAATAATAATAATAATAATAATAATAATAATAAAAATAATAATAATAATAATAATATTTGTAATTTTTAATCCGCTTTAGGAAAAAGAAAAAAAAAGAGGTCGTAGAGTTCTATTCCCAGTTGGTGATTGATGGGCTAGTTATATAAATACATACTACGACCCACTTTTATTCTCATAAAACATAAACCCCTAAAAGAAGCTGTGAGCAGCAACCGAGAGCAGAAGACGCTGAGGGATAGTGTTCCGTGCGAGGTATTATATATTAACTATCTAATGTTTTTTTCTTACAACACCAACGTGATGAAGGCTTGTGGGTTTATTATTTTATTAATATAATATACTTGTTTCTATTTGTATGTTTAAGTGCTATTAATGAATGCGTATAAGACTCTTGATTGTGGTGTCCCTCCTGTTAGTCAAGTTTTGTAGTATAGATTTGTAATAGCCGATTTGATGTCATAATCATGCTATTTAATAATTAAATTTTATTGACTGTAAATATCAAGCATGTTAATTGTTTGTATATATTTTGTTCATCTGATGACTCACTTTCAATTTGACGATTAGTTTGTATTATTAAATTAAATTATATATATATATATATATATATATATATAATATAGGCAAGTGCTCAAAAGAGAACTTATTTTTTGAAGAAAACTAAGGTACTAATCCTAGCCACTAGATGTATTAAGATCAATGGCCCCGCCAGGGGCACCCACACACTAATCAAATACACCCTCACACACAGAATCACACCTAATCCCCTCCGTTTTTAATTTGATTTTTCCCGTCAATCGGTGATATTTTTTTAAAATCTAATTTCACCACATTTTTCTCCATCTCTCAACGATCAGTTTGCATACCATATGTGCTATATTTTAATTTAGTTTTCTAAGTTCTCCTTTTAAAGGGGTTTTCTCTAGATCCCTACTCTATATATATATATATATATGTATATTTGAGCTTTGATTTTGGATTTACAAATATAATGATTCTAGTATGATAATTTGACTTTCTTGGACATTTCAAATTAATTAAATCATTCATGTGTTATTAGAATTATTGTGAGATATTTTATTGATTTTACACTCCATATTTATTAGTTGCATCATTAGTTGATTTTATGTATATCAGTTTCTATTAAAATACTTTAATCCAAGTGCATGTACTCCTTTATTTGTACAGGTTTTATAATTATTTATTCATATGTATACTGATTTTAGAAGGGTGAATCATGTTAGTTGATTTGTTGTCCCACTGTACGTCTATGTCGGGCTGTGTAATCTGATGGTCGAGTATAGTTTACATATTTGTTGGTTTTTGTACAAGGTTTATACTTATAAATTTATTAAGGTATGTCCCGAGTCAAACTCTACGAGTCTACAATATGACATGTACATACAGGCAGTGCAACGATAGGCTAGTGTATAAGTTTTATTTTCGATTAACTGCTAATTAATTTAAGAAGCAATGTATAATAATAATAACAATAAATTATATTTTGTAATTAGATCGCGGGACGGGAGTTTAGAGAATCATTTGCGAATTTCGTTAGTATTTTAGTTGCTATTTTCGAGGTACGGATTCTCTCTCCTTTTTATTCAGCGCTATTCCTTTTAGGATTAGTAATATTAAATTTGTTTTGCCCTCAAATATATTCACTTGGTTTTGACTGTTTTGATTTTGAAAAATATTTTGACTTGTTGATTTTGGAAAGTGATTTTTATATTTATTTTGAAAATATTTAAATATCTGTTTCTGCGACTTTCTGAAATTTTACAAATTATATATTTGTTAGAAACGTTCAAATATCTGTTTATTGTGATTTAAAAGATTTTGCGAAGTATTTTATTTGAACCCTTAGTGATATAGGGTATACCGAGTTAACCAGCTGTAGGGGTACTACAGCCATGTCATTGCGGCACCAGTGACATGACACTTCCGTGGCAGTGTGATTGGTCACGGCGTATCCTTCTGATAGCTCAGGTGGCGAGCTTTTGCGCATTTTGATATTTGTTTCAGGATACGTGGGTGCACCCAGATTTGATTTGATTTGTGATTTGATTTGGCGGTGACGTGTATATGCCGTACACGTTATCCGGTTTGTTGCACACATTAGGTACCCTATGATGTGTGTATTTGTATTTGTTCTGTTCTGATCTCGGTATGAAATATCCTAACCCCTCGTTGCTTCAGCCATGCTTATTTTAAAATAAATGTTTTATTATAACTGTCAAATATACTTATCTATTTTTCTGTTTTATAAATTATATTCCAAATCCGTACTGGGCGTTTGGCTCATGCCGTATTCTTTTTCTGGCAGGTGCTTAGTGGGATCTGGGACTGTGTGATGGAGTGCTACCCTTTATTTCGTTGCTTAGGATTTATTGACTTCTAGAATTATTTAGACTGGATTATTTATTTAAAGATTTTGGTTTTTCGTATTTATTGGTTTGAACTGTAATTTGGAGGTTTATATTATTCGGAGATTATTAGACTGTTTAATCATTTATTTAGAGAATATTTTAGTGCTCTGTTTGCAGGTTTATGGATTATAAGTAATATTCCTTTCTATTTAGGGAAGGGGGTGTTACAATAAGAAAAAGAAACTAAAAAATAAATTAATTTTAGTTTATAAGAGACAAAAAGATGAAAATTTTGGACAATTGGTGAGCGGCAAAAAATCCACCTAAGAGCAAGTCCAATAGTTGTGTTAAAATAGGTGGAGCTATTGCTATAATTTAGCACCAAAACGTGATTTTTGATGCTAAAATAACATCATGTCTCCAATGGGTTGTGCAAAATCTTGTTCTAAATTTAAATAACTCCCCAAATATCCCACTATTTTGAATATAGGTAGGAATTTGATGTACCTCGTCTACCATTTCCCTCCATTTTTTCACTTTTTGATGATGTGATAAATATAGCTTCATCTATATTTTGTGTTAAATATAGCACAAACTATAACATTTTGCTATTTTAACACAAAATTTAACACACTATTGAAATAATATTTTTTACTTTTTGTATTATAATATAGCCTTAACACAAGATATAGGAGGACATACTCTAACTAATTCATTATACCGCTCTTTTGCCTTTGTAAAACACTCGCTTCACTTTCCAATTTTTTATTTCAGTTCAGACTCTCTCGCTCTCCTCTCTCCGCTCCTCTCTATACTCACGCACACTCTATACTCCTCTCTCTCTCTCTCTCTCTCTCTCACCTTCTCTGTATGCACTTGTCCGACACTCTTCGCTGTTACAATTCGGGTTCAGGTTCAATTTTTTCAATTTGGGCCTTTAGTTTTAGTAATTTTTTTCACTAATTTGGGGCATTTTTTTCTGTCTCAGAATTAATTTCGAGTTAGGGCTTCAAATGGATGGGGTCAATTTTGAGACTTCAATCAGATTCAATTTGGGACTTCAAAATTAGGGTCTAAAAAATGTTCGATTTGGGGCAATTTTGAGACTTCAATCAGATTCAATTTGGGACTTCAAAATTAAGGTCTAAAAAATGTTCGATTTGGGGCTTCCATTTTATGGTATTTCTATATCTCTTGTCTTTGTGCGTTCAATTATATCTCTTGTATTTGTATTCTAATGTTCGTTGTGTGGTGATAGGTAGACTGGTAGTACCATAGTATTGGAGTCCATTTACGCGCTCAGGTATCGAAGAATATCAATGTTTTATCATAAGTAACTGGTGACCAATCGACTTCTATGTTATAAGTCTTTATAAGTCTTGGTTGGTACTGATTGATTAATTTGAGCATTGTTACATGAGGCTGTTAGGATTTTGGGCCATTTGTATACAGTATATATTTTAATTTTAATTTTCTTCCATTTCGCAGTTTGCTGACTATTGTGGATGTTTATGTTGTGAGGTTTGATTTTTTCAGGTAACATACATGGCAAACATTGGGAAGAGAGCGATTCATTATTTTCATAAATTAAGTGCTGCAAACATCCCAATTTATTTGATAACGAAAGGCCAAAACCGTGTTATAGATGCGTCCCTCACTCTAATTCGTGGGAGAGCAAAACTTAAGGTATATACTGATTTCGTCATGTATACATTTTTCTATGATTTTCGACATCTGCGGTATTATTTGCTTATAGAAAACCATGTCAATCATCCTCCATTTAAGTTTGAAGCCCTGTAGAACCCATTAAAATTGGAAAGCAAAAGTTGTCCTAATTTTTTTAAACAATGAGGCTACTGAAAACATTAAAATTTGGAGCACACAAAGTTAATAGGTTTGGTTACCCTGAACCAGCGCCTTTGGTTCAGTTTTACAATATGAGGACTGAAATCCTAATATCGGCAAGAGTAAAAAAATTGAAGCTACAATTACAGAGTCAACCAGTAGCAGATGATTTTTATGTGATCCTTGCTAAAGTCATCCAATTTTCTATGTTGGTTTTTTTATGTTTTATAGGTATCTGTTTAGTGTTTACTTAAGTTTAGTGAAATCTAAAATTCAACTGAAGCACTATCGATTGTTTTACCAGCAAAAGTTTAGACATATGAGATTCTAGGTTCTGGCTGGTTGGTGAGTTGGTCACCAACTCATAAACTATTACCCATGCAAGGGACTATTAAACGAAACCTAAATGAATGTACGATTCTTTCTAATCCTGTAAGGTATGATTCAATGTCCCTTGTGTAGTCCATCTTTAATTTTTTAAATATTGTATAGTTGAAAATGGTGCAGAATAGTTCATACTACATTTTTCCTTAAGGGTCAGTAATGCACCTAAATCATTATTACGAAGTAAATCAATTTTACTAACTATGAAATTTCTAAAATTACTTTGCAAGATGTGATCATTACACACTAAAAATTATAGGAAGTTACCTTCAAGGCTTCAATTCTCTTTTTTTTTTCTTCTCGTCAACTGTGTGTGCATGATACTAAATTCCCACAGTCACCGGCTTCCTTAATTAAGTTGTTTACGAATATGAGCCTTTGGAAAAAAAATTAGTGCTAGCAAGTAGCCATTAGGCAGAATAGCAGGCACACTAGACTCACTAACAAACTCTACAGATGTTGCAAGCACCCTTGAAGGCTACATTACAATTCCGGTTGTTAATATTTGATGGACTAACATGCGGCACTTAAGTTATCCTCAAGACTTCTACAAAATATACATCATAATTGTAAAAAAATCCTTTAAAAAAAACTATCTTCTTTCTCTTATTAGTTAGCTGCCTTTGTCTTTCCCCTTCTGGCCGGCGGTGGCTTCTCCACCGGCCGGAGGTCCTCTTTCTTACTTTGATCTTGTTTTTCTTTTATTAATATTCACCCTTGGGTGAGGTGTTTTCTGTACCAATTTTTTGGGTTGTTTTCCGTATCTCCTTGTGAGAGTTTAGCTTGTTTTAGTATGTTTTGAGTAGTTTTGTGTTGGTTATTTCGTTGATAATGATATGGTGTATTGGGGGATCTGGAATGCTCGCATCGAAGGGCAAAGGAAACTATGACAAAAAATCCCAATTCTATAGAGCCTGAACTAATACATTTACATTACACATAATTCCCCAATTTTCGATTTTAAATTAGGTTTGCAAACCTGTCGCGCATGCAAAACTCCATGGATAATTTTTGGTGACAAAGCAAGGGCGGAAAGAGCCGAGACATAGGGCAAGCTAAGGTGAGGCACAGTCAGGTATTTGGGCTGATGCCGGAACAGTTTCCAAGGCACATTGAGGCCAGAAGAACAGACCTAAACAGGTGCAAGACGGTTTTTTCCAAAGAAATTAATTGTCTCAAAATTAAATTGTCTCACCCATGTTGGACTAGTGTAAACTTTTCTTGTTCCAGACTTAAAAAAATAAAATAAAAGTAGTTGTCTCACCCATGTTGTCTCATCATTGATGCAGTACAAGTTAATTGACTAAGTACCTCATCCTTTCAATCCTTTCACCATCACCTTGATAATAATGTTTTTGTGATGATTTTTCATATTACTATCAGATATATCTTGATAAAGTGATTATGAATATTATTTGCAACTAAACAACACAACACAACGTACTCAGTATATCCCGCATGAGCAGGGTCTGAGGGGGGTAGGATGTACGCAATCATGCCCCTACACAAAGAGGCAAATTACAAATCGGTTTACCAATACAAATTACAGAAATAAGAAGATACCCCTAACATGGAATTGACACTTGATGTGGTATTGGCCGTATAGAAAGAGGAGGCTAGGGGTTACAACAGCGGAGATCCTTTGATGATGACGACGTGGATGCTTAGATGGAATTAATTGTCATATGAATTATGTAGCAGATGTTTAGATGGATTAGATTGTCTTAGAAATTATTGGCCCTTGTTGGGCTATTAATAATATAAAGATTTCTAAACGAATCTATAGGCCTAAAGATTGATCAAACTTATTAACTGAATCGAGTAAAATACCAGGAAAATTCAACAATTTTCTCCAAACGCAATATACACCATACACTGTTAAAACACAAACTTTAAAGTTTGTTACCAAGCCACATGAAGTCATGAAGTAGCTCATATATCAGTAACAAAAAATAGCGCGGGCAAAGCTTATCGATGCTCATAGACCTATATAAATAGATATTATATTTCATACTTTCTATTGCTCCTATTGATGGCTTGAAAGTAGAGATGGAGAAAGAAAATTATTTCTACCAAACTCTCAAAACTCACTATTTTATTAAGAACTCTCTGAATTTTTGATATGATATTACATGCAAACTCTCAACGTATTTATAGGCTACATCTCAAGCATTTTACATCATTGATTACATCACAATTTAGGCAACCTACCACAAATTATTCAACATTCAACACCTACCATATTTTATTCAAAACCTACCACATTCTAGAGAATTTAAATTTAGCTTACTAATTTTAACAGCCCCCCTTAAGCTAAATTTTCACACATGCCAAGCTTCTTTTTTAATTTTTTAAAGATATCCGGCCTCAAAGGTTTTGTAAAAATATCTGCAACTTGGTCTTCTGTCTTGCAATACTTGATCTCTACTTCTCCCTTCTCAACCAAGTCTCTAATGAAATGATACTTGATTCTGATATGCTTGCTCTTCCCATGGAATACCGGATTCTCCGTGAGTGCTATAGCAGACTTACTATCACAATATATTACTGGACTTCCTTTCACAACATGCTTGAGATCTTCTAACACCCATGTAATCCACAAAGCTTGACAACCAGCTAATGACAAAGAAATATATTCTGCCTCTACCGTTGAGAGAGCCACGACTTGTTGTTTCTTCGACATCCATGTGATTGCACTCGAGCCAAGAAAGAAAACATTACCTGAAGTACTTTTACTATCATCAACACTTCCAGCCCAATCACTGTCGCAATATCCGACTACCTTAGTGTCATTCACCTTTTGATAATAAATTCCATCTCCAAGTGTTCCACGAACATACCTTAAGATTCTTTTCCCGGCTTCCCAATGTGTCTTCTTTGGTTTCTCCATGAATCTGCTGATCAAGCTGACACCATATGTAATGTCTGGACGAGTGGCAGTCAAGTACATCAAGCTCCCAACAAGACTTCTATAGTATGTTGGATCAACATATTTAGAATCATCATCCTTGCTCAGTTTCAATCCAACTTCAACAGGAGTACTACTTGCTTTTGCATCTTCCATTCGAAACTTCTTCATCAAATCTTTTGCATACTTTTCTTGAGAGATAAAAATACCACTCTCATCTTGCTTTACTTCTATGCCGAGAAAATAATGTAGTAATCCCAAATCGGTCATTTCAAACTCATGCATCATACTCCTCTTGAATTCTTCAATATTATCATGACTATTTCCTGTAAAAATCAAATCATCCACATACAAGCCAATGATAAGAATTTTACCTTTGTTCTCTTTGATGTAAAGTGTATGCTCAAATGGACACCTCTTGAATCCCATTTTTAAAAAATAATCATTTATGCGACTATACCATGCACGAGGAGCTTGCTTTAATCCATACAAAGCCTTCTTTAATCGGTAGACCTTATTCTCTTCATTTTCCTTTACATAGCCCGAGGGTTGCTCAACGTAGACCTCTTCTTGCAATTCTCCATTCAAGAAAGCCGATTTGACATCCATTTGATGAACTTGCCATTTATTTTGAGCGGCTAAAGAGAGGATCAAGCGAATTGTTTCAAGTCGTGCTACCGGAGCAAATACTTCCTTATAATCAACACCATATTTTTGCTTGTAACCTTTCACCACTAATCGGGCCTTGTATTTTTCAACTTCACCTCGGGCATTCAACTTTGTCTTATAAACCCATTTAACTCCAATAGGTTTCTTTGCTTTAGGAGCTTCAACTAATTCCCATGTTTTACTCCTTTCAATTGCATCAATTTCTTGATTCATGGCTTGCCTCCATTTATCTTCCTTAGCGGCATCTTCAAAATCAATCGGATCCGCATTTGCATATAAAGCAAAATCAACAAATTCATCTTCCAATATTCTTCTTGTTGCTCCATAAAGATCCGCTATAGTTCTTGTCTATTTAGGTGGTAATTTGGAACTTGAAGATGATAATGAGCTTAAAGGAGAATTGGATGGTGGAGTAGGTGGAGTGGCGCCTTCTTCTTCAACTGGATCAAATGCATCATCATCAAGAAAGATACTTGAACTTTCTTTTTAATTCTTCCATTCCCATGAAGCCTCCTCATTGAAAATTACATCACGACTAATTATGACCTTCTTTGTAATGGGATTGTATAATTTGTATGCCTTGGAAGCTTCACTATAACCAACAAAGATGCATTTTTCAGATTTATCATCAAGTTTGCCTCTCTTTTCATCGGGCACATGAGAGTAACAAATGCTTCCAAAAATTCTAAAATGAGAGACACATGGCTTCTTACGACTCCAAGCTTCTTGTGGAGTCTTCCCTTGTACACTTTTAGTAGGTGCACGATTGAGAACATAGCATGCACAAGCAACCACTTCGGCCCAAAACATCTTAGGTAATCCTTTTATTTTCAACATACTTCGAACAAGCTCCATGATTATTCGGTTTTTCCTCTCGGCCACCCCATTTTGTTGAGGGGTTGAGCGAACCGTTAGCTGATGACGAATGCCATGCTTCTTCAAAAAACTTCCAAATTCTTGGGACGTATATTCACCACCACGGTCAGATCGTAGTGTCTTTAAAGAATGACTACTTTCTTTCTCCACATATGCTTTAAAAACTTTAAATGTTTCACATACTTGAGATTTTTCTTTGAGAAAATAAATCCACATCTTGCGACTATAATCATCAATAAAAGTGAGGAAATAGCAACTACCTCCAATAGAGTTTGTGCGCATAGGTCCACACAAATCCGAATGTACCAATTCCAATGGTTTTTTTAGCTCGCCATGCCTTCTCTTTTGGAAATGGATCTCGATGGTGCTTGCCAAAAATGCAATCTTCACATACTTGATCTTGCTTTTGAATATTTGGAATGCCTCTCACCATATGACCTTTACAAATCTTTGATAGAGTGCTAAAACTCAAGTGATTATATCGAAGATGCCAAAGCCAAGACTTGTCATTCACAATATTAGCAAAACATGGAAGAGACTCACTTTGAATTTTCAATGGAAACATTTTAGTTGATGTCATCTTGACTCTTGCAACAAGAACACCATTTTTATCTTTGATCACACAAAAATCATCTTTAAAACTCACATGATGTCCCTTTCTTGTAAGTTGCCCAACACTTAAAAGATTATGTTTAAGATCGGGTACATAATAAACATTTGAGATGTAGTTTGTACCTTGCTTTGTTCGGATTGGAATATCACCACAACCTTTGACAATGATCCTTTTGTTGTCACCCGTCTTGACTTCTCGTTGGATACTTTCATCAAAATTCACAAAGCAGTTTTTGTTTCTGGTCATGTGGTTACTACAACCACTATCGATATACCAAACATCTTCAAGAGATTCTTCTTGAACATTACTAACAAGAAGCATACTTTCATCTTTCTTCTCAATATTTTCATGTAAAAAATTTGATTCATCTTTTTCGTCATTAATCCTTTTGTAGCAATCTTTTTTCATATGCCCATTTTTATGACAATAATGGCATTGAAAATTAAAAGAATTACCTCTTCCTCTTCCATTGTAACCTCCACGAGCTCTTCCTCTTCCTCTTTGATATGAGCTTGAATTTTCACTTGGCACTTTTCCTCTTCCTTGTCCTCGACCACGAAATGATCCTCTTCCACCTCTTCCTCTAAAACCGCCATGATTAGTGTCTTGAACTTGAAAAGCTTGCTCTGAAGGAGAGTCAAATTGTTTGATGCGTAGCTCGTGAGATTGTAGTGAGCCCAACAATTCTTCAAGAGAGAAAGTATTCAAATCCTTTGATTCTTCAATAGCCACGACAATATGTTCAAATTTTCGAGTCATGCTTCGAAGAATTTTTTCCAAGACTCTTCTATCTGAAATTTCTTCACCATTTACACGAAGTTGATTAACAATCGAAATTGTTCGATTATAATATTCTTCCACTGTTTCTCCTTCTTTCATTTTGAGTGAATCAAATTCACCTCTTAGAGCTTGAAGTCTCACCATTTTAACCTTTTCTTCACCTTTGTAAGCCTTGTTAAGGATGTCCCATGCCTCCTTGGATGTTGATGCTGTTGAAATCCTCTCAAAAATAACTTCATCAACTGCTTGATAAATAAAGTATAGAGCCTTCGTGTCCTTCTTTTGATTCTCCTTCAAAATGCTTAATTATTGTGGCAAGAGTTTGGATTGATCCTCCGGTTTTTCATATCTATTTTCCACGATCTCCCAAAGATCTTGAAAGCCATATAACATTTTCATTTGAATGCTCCATTGGTTGTAATTCTTTCCCGTCAAACGTGGCAGTTGAGGTTGTAACGTACTGCTGCTGGAAGACATCTTAAAACAAGACTAATAAATTTTTTTTTTGAACAGTACCGTACAGTATGTATGAATAGTACCGTATATGAACAGTTCAGTACAATATGTATGAACAGTACCGTATATGAACAATTCAGTACAGTATGTATTTATAGGCTACATCTCAAACATTTTACATCATTGATTACATCACAATTTAGGCAACCTACCACAAATTATTCAACATTCAACACCTATCATATTTTATTCAAAACCTACCACATTCTAGAGAATTTAAATTTAGCTTACTAATTTTAACACCTATTGGCAAAACACTTAATTATACTGTGGTTGCTTCCTTTGTCCACGGTAAACCTTTCGTTTAAAAACTACTTTAAAACCACTAGGGTTCATTATTTAAAATGGGGGGCATGAACATGACAACATGATCTAATTGATGCAATTTGCGGACTGGCAGGCAATTTTCACTTAACTGAAGAAAGAATCTCATTAAAATAGTGGATGAAAAACAAAAATCCACTCATTTAAATCTCAGACTAATGCCGAATAAGAAGCAACTAAATGGATGTGAGATTGTGGTAGCAAGCTGACCACTAAGACCGATGGCTTGTTGTTTGGCACAAAAAGACATCTACCATTAAGCTCATGAAGAATATACTACTGTATCGATACATTACAAATTATTAAAACTTCTAAATACGTAGGTAACAATTTGCATGTCATACCTACAATATCTCTTGCATTGCAACCATCTTGAATTTTTGGGCTTATGTCACTCACCCACCAAAACAATAATCAGAATGACAAGAATCCACAAATTAAATTGCTTGCTGAGTATTCATCATATATGGCTGGCATTGGAATTTCCTTCTTTGTGAGTCTCTTTAACCTTTCCTACAAAGTTCAAATTTGACAGCAATCAAATAACAATGACCAAAAAGCAAGAAAAGAAATTTTCATGGGACAAGTTCTCATGTCAATTCAATGTCTTCTTGAAGAAATAAAACAAAGAAAACTGCATTGCAATTGAAGGTCAGTACCTTTTCTTCCAATTCAGCCTTGGCTTCCCAAATCTTTTTATTTTGGGTTTTCCAAATTTAAGCCTACGATAAGTAGGCGTAGTTACATTAAGTTAAGGTCTTCTCTTATAAATAATTAAACTTATACCAAATGTATAACAAACTTAAGATAACTCTAATATTAGTCTCTTAGATAAATAGTAACATCAAAATCAAAATCGGAAGACCAAATAATTGACACCAGGTTTAGAGCCAAAAATAGTAACATCAAAATAATGTAATTTGTATCATCTAGTCAGTTCTCATCTTTTCGTGTAAGGTAAGCTCCTAATCTACTGAAGGGGACAAAATTGCTATTTGCTGCCAACATAGCTTGTTACTTCAACTACACAAGGAACAGAACATTCTTTACAGAGTCCTCTAAAATTAGTCAGTCTCTCCTATTAGAAAACTCTAACCTTGAACAACATGGCCTCATAACATTTGTACCATACAGATGTAATTGTTTGTGTCATTTGTCCTGATTCTAACAACCCATTGGTGCTCGATAAGAATAAAGATATAGCACTTACATATGCTTGTAAAGGGTAACGAAAAATTGCTGAAATTGTAACGTAAGAGTAACAAACTAACAATCAATCATACATTTGTTGTATAACCAAGAAAAGACAAAACTAACGGTTCAACCTACATATATACATGAGTGAAAAGAGGAAGAGCTCCTGCAATCCTTCTGAAGTCAGGTCTATTTCAACACAGATTTACCAATAAAAACATTACATACAAGTAAGTGAGTATACATATTACAAATTTAACTATTTTATTACAAATTCAAAAACCTACGGGAGCATGCATTTGCAAGGAGTAGCGACATGTAATAGGTAAACCCCTCCTCAGGAAAATATACAGTACTTTTTATAAAACCCCTCAAATCTGTATGCCACTAAGTGCTTTCCCATGTTGGCTAAGCTGTTGAAATGTTAACACAACCTTTTCTCATCTTTTTACAGGAAAAACCAATTTATACCAACATCTCTTTTGGTTCTTTGATCATCCATGGTGTATATTCCCAAGGTGCATTGTTTTAAAAAATCGGTATATCTTAATTGTTTATCATGACTTATAGGTAACCATTCTACAATCCACACAGGTCTTACAGATAAAATTCAACCTTTGAAAACCTAGAGAAAAGAACTATTACAAATGTTTCACAGTTTGATCCAGAGTACGTACTGCAAAAAGAAAGAGTTGATCAATTGATCAACAAAAAACACCTTACATGGAATATTCTTTGCCACAAAATTATTTGTCTTCTCCGAGGTCCAATAGATAGTAGACACTAAAAATGTTAACACAAGAATCTTAATTTCAGAGGTCCAATAGATGTCGTAGCATTACAACACTCCATCAGTGGTCCACCATGAGCTGAACAGGCCTTTCCCGCAACAAAAGTTGCAAGCGGAGCTTAAATAAGTACTCCTGCATTATGAACACAAAAACATCAGCTTAGCAGTCCATTTTAACACCAGAGGTATTTACCTCCATTCTTACATATTTCTCCATTTTATAGTCAATTTGACTTATTTTGTAATGCTAATTTTGATAATTTTATTTTCATAAACTTAAAGGATTATAAAATGAGAAACTTTATGACATGAACGGTAACATACAACTTTGATTGACGTTAGACCATTGCCATGCAAATAAGGAAATCAATGTACACCCAGGAAAACTAGGAAGTTCAGTGGCGGACACACACAGTGGCCAGGATGCCTTGGCCTGTGCTGAATTTTCTGGGCCACTAAATTTTTATATTTTTGTACTACAAACCCAAGTCCAAAAGTCTGTCTAGTAGGCCAGCCCATTTACCTTTTGGTCTATATATTTCACCAAGAATATAAATTGGATACTTCAAATCCCAAAAGAAATCATTGTATACAAACATACTATATATGTGTACTTCAACCAACCCCTACAGAAAGAGAAGATAAAAATCTTGCATATCAAAATGATCTCTACCTTTATTCTTACCATGATTAATTGTAATATTAGTACTTAATTCCAATTTGATTGCGCATAAAGTTTTGTTACCACTAGAATGATGAGTGCATATTAGCATATATGTCTTAATGATCACATTAATCTTAACTATGTTATATTAGAGAAGATAAAATCATGTATACCAAGTTGTCTTCTGCGGAACAATCGACCACGTTTGTGGTTGCTATCATCCTCCTCTCGGGGGATCGGTACCATTCCCTTAACAGAAAATAGGCTCTCGACATGGCAATAGGATTCATCCCACTTTGGCCGAAAAGCATCCATTCCAATACCATGACAAAGGGAATCCGTTTTGGGGTCATATAAGATACAATGCCGATGATCTTGGTCCCAGCCCACAACTATAGCCTTACCAGCATCCTCAAAGCACCGAATTATGGATATGGTTTTTTCTTGCATAAGAGTTTGGGAAAAAGTATACATTTGATTCCAAGTATCACAGGTCTGGTCTAGTGCATATACACGAAACATTTGATTTTTATAATTACTTGGTAAACAAGTTAGAACAGCAAGTGAATCCATCGAATTGAAGGGAAGCACATTGGTGAGTGGACTCTTGACAGGTGGTGGATACACAATCTTCTTATACAAGCCAGTATGAGGATCAATTGCAGCAATAAAGTCACTTTGATCAAGATCATAACCAACAACTTCCTGGTAATTCACTGACCAATAAGGGACACCCTTGACAATAACACTAGAATTCAAACGAGATGTAAAATATGAAATTGGCATTCCCTGGTCAACGTCCATCCAAGAATCCTGGTTGGCAGAGTAAATCTCAATGCGAGATTTAGGGAATGTTGGTTCATCCTGTACAGAAACAAGCCTAACGATCTTATAATCATTACTTTGAGAATCAAAAGCCAAACTAATAGACACGTGCTTCTCATCACCAGGTTTGTCGGGTGGAGTGGGAATTAATTTCCAGCGGTTAATAGTCGGATTCCATAAAACAACCCAAGGACGAAATGATATCCGACAAAGACTAGATTCTACAAAGGACGATACACATATAATCCCATTAATCGAACCCGCAAAAAAACATTCTCTAAAAAGGTCAGGAAAATTAAAATTTTCAGGAAAATCCAATCTCAGACCAACCCTTGCATCATGAATACAAAAAAGTGTGTGAGGTGATTGTGGTTGACTGAGACTAAACAAAGATAAAGACTTACGACGTAAACGCCTACAATAACACATAAAGAGCATTTGATCATGACTGTCTTTTTTGTTGTTGACATTAAAGTGTTTTGTTGCAAACTGGGGAGTGATGATCAGAGCATTCCAAGACTTGCAAACACGCCTTAAACCAAACACATATCTCGCCGGGACTTTCAAGAGTATCTCCTCCGTCAACTCCTCCGGCAGATTTCCTGCTAAACGAGCCGTTTTCATTACTGAAAGGAACAAAGCTCCAACATATATGCAGCTCCAACATATATAGGAAAACCCTAAATATTTTTTCTTTTGGGTAATCTTTATTTTAAGTGAAAACCAAAATGTCCAAAGTTATTTTATTTCAAAATCTTTTTGGTAATTTCCCTAATAAAAGTACTGTACGAGATCCTCGCGTATGTATTTTATCTTTTTTTTTTTTTGATTAATTTATATTCATCGTTCTTACCTTATTTTTATAAATCTTAACTATTGGCCATTATTCGAGAACCTTCTTCTTATATATATATAGTTGTGGACTATGGAGAAAATCATTAATTCTATCACGGAATTTCATTAATATTTTTAAATTTAAATTTCTAGAAACATAAAATTGGATTCTAATCACTACAAGGAAAACTGAAATATACAATGGTTATTGCCCGTTGTCTGATGCCCTGGAATAGCGTTGTCTATCGAGCAGGTGTCTCTTACCAACATCACACAACGGTACACAAATCGTTGTCTGATATCCAGAACAACAATACACCAGGCTCCAAAATCGTTGTAGCACACCCAGAAACCACAACGGTTATGGTATAAAGCGTTGTAGAAATGGTGATATTACAACATTTTTGTTTATTATGAATGTTGTTAGATTTTAATGTGCACAACTGTTTTGGTGAATTAGAGGCACGCAAAGCCAACATTTACACAACATTCACATGTGATAGAATTCGTTGTCTTCATGTTTTTTGTACAATGTTTTGTAGCTTCAAAAGTGTTGTTAGATTCGAATGTGCACAACTCTTTTGTAGCTTCGAAAGTGTTGTTAGATTCGAATGTGCACAACATATACATGTGATACAATCGTTGTCTGAATTGTTTTTGTACAATGTTTTGTTGTTTCAAAAGTGTTGTTATAAACAAAATGCACAAGTGTTTTTAGCCAATCTTGGTTGCAAAACGTTGTTGTAGTTTTTGTCCACACAATGGTTTAGTTTTCTAGGATGTTATGTTTACTTATAGACAATGGTTTATACAATTTTTATAGACAATGATAACAATGAATGATAAATGAAACAACACTTTTATTTACAACAAAAATCAAAGTTTATACATTACTAGAACCTAACCAATATAATCAAAACCATAATTATCTGAACAGAAACATAACTCTATTAATACATGTTCCGGTTCAAAAACAATACAACAATTAACACCCCCACAAACACATGAATAACTTAAATGTATATATTTACATGAAAACAAAGAAGGCAATGGTGTGGCGCTTAGGCTTGCTCGAATCTTTAGGCTTCTTCAAGTCTCTATCCTTCCTCTCCTTCTTAGCCGCTGCTGATTCAGTTTTCCCTTTTCTATAATTTCACAAAAAATGAGCACCAGGAAAACAACCAATATAAAAATAAGAACTGTTGAATCACATATTATTAGGTTGTATATAGATGATTTCGAAAGTTGATCTGACCTGTATTTGTAAGCAACTTTGAGAACTTGCAGGCCATTAACTTTACTTTCGGGAGGTAGAACGTGAACAAGTACTCTGCGTGTTTCATTGTCGTGAATATTGCCAAGCATAACAGATACTGTGGAGTCATCCACGGACTGCTCATGATGACCTGCATAAACATTCTCAATTCTTGACATGTTTTCTGGTGACATGATGAGTTTCAGATCCTGAACAGCCATCGTCAAGAGCCCCGACACAATGTACACTAATTGAGAATGACTAAAACCAAATAATGTACACTAATTGCTTACAAATTCTTCTAAAACCAAACAACTTTGACTGAAGGATACAAGGAAAACTAAAGAAAAATTAGCAGTAGATGGTCAAAGAGAATGACTAAAACCAAACAATGTAACACTAATTGCTGCGACCTTCGACACTACACCAAATCTGCTATCAGACAACACTGATCAGACAACACTCTGCAAAAAAAGTGTTGCCCGAAAAGATCAGACAACGGTTCCCGTGTTCAAGAAAAAAAAGTATTGTCTGATCCCAGTTTTTACAACGAGCAAAAAACCATTGTCTATTAGATGAAGTCAGACAACGGTATTTAAAATGTAGTGTTGCACAGATTTCATATTTAGACAACGGTTTTCCGGAACCATTGTCTGACAGTATATGAGACAAGGGTGCATAAAACTGTTGTTAAAATGAGACAATAGTTTTTCTGCTCCGTTGTTTAAGTTCAATTCAAA
This sequence comes from Kitagawia praeruptora, assembly GCA_037693485.1. Classification (NCBI taxonomy): domain Eukaryota; kingdom Viridiplantae; phylum Streptophyta; class Magnoliopsida; order Apiales; family Apiaceae; genus Kitagawia; species Kitagawia praeruptora. Next base: position 2,918,036 of record CM075349.1, read on the forward strand.
CAACATACATGAAATACTGTTGTCTGATTTTCCAGCTATTTAAATCAATTTGCATCGTTTATACGGCTTCGAATGTGTTACTAAGTTGAAACATAATAACATAAGACATTTTTTACCGTATTTACTCACTTATTCGAATAACAAATTTAGTCGATATGAACGATATTTTCCTTTGCACATAAATATATAGTACCACGTATTAACATAGTGTTATACGTGGTACTAATAAACCACGATATAATCACACTCACAATATTGAACAAATTAACATATTAATTACTAATTCATATGTTAAGATTCAAAGGAAAGGAACGAGAGTGAAAAATTTATAAATTTAAAGCAAAATTTTGGGCGAAAACAAAATATCATTAAGACAACTGTTTCTGTCACAAAAAGGCTTGTGCAAACTGCAATCACACAACAGAAATTTTGAAAAAACTGTTGTCTGATTCATACAACGGGTTTTTAAATATGCAACGTGTTGTTGGAAAGCATATTGCACAATAGATTTTCAAATATTTCCGTTGTTTGAATCACACAACGGTATTTGGTGACAAAACCGTTGTCTCTATTTTCCAGCTATTTAAATCAATTTGCACCGTTTATACGGCTTCGAATGTGTTAATAAGTTGAAACATAATAACGTAAGACATTTTTGACCGTATTTACTCACTTATTCGAATAACAAATTTAGTCGATATGAACGATATTTTCCTTTGCACATAAATATATAGTACCACGTATTAACATAGTGTTATATATAATATAGTTCTTGTTATCGATCGATTTATAAACCACGATATAATCACACTCACAATATTGAACAAATTAACATATTAATTACTAATTCATATGTTAAGATTCAAAGGAAAGGAACGGGAGTGAAAAATTTATAAATTTAAAGCAAAATTTTAGGCAAAAACAAAATATCATTAAGACAACTGTTTCTGTCACAAAAAGGCTTGTGCAAACTGCAATCACACAACAGAAATGTTTAAAAAACTGTTGTCTGATTCATACAACGGGTTTTTAAATATGCAACGTGTTGTTGGAAAGCATATTGCACAATAGATTTTCAAATATTTCCGTTGTTTGAATCACACAACGGTATTTTGAAAAAAAGGCTTGTCTAAGTTGCTTTTGCACAACAATTTTGGTGACAAAACCGTTGTCTTTATTTTCCAGCTATTTAAATCAATTTGCACCGTTTATACGGCTTCGAATGTGTTACTAAGTTGAAACATAATAACGTAAGACATTTTTGACCGTATTTACTCACTTATTCGAATAACAAATTTAGTCGATATGAACGATATTTTCCTTTGCACATAAATATATAGTACCACGTATTAACATAGTGTTATATATAATATAGTTCTTGTTATCGATCGATTTATAAACCACGATATAATCACACTCACAATATTGAACAAATTAACATATTAATTACTAATTCATATGTTAAGATTCAAAGGAAAGGAACGGGAGTGAAAAATTTATAAATTTAAAGCAAAATTTTGGGCGAAAACAAAATATCATTAAGACAACTGTTTCTGTCACAAAAAGGCTTGTGCAAACTGCAATCACACAACAGAAATTTTTAAAAAACTGTTGTCTGATTCATACAACGGGTTTTTAAATATGCAACGTGTTGTTGGAAAGCATATTGCACAATAGATTTTCAAATATTTCCGTTGTTTGAATCACACAACGGTATTTTGAAAAAAAGGCTTGTCTAAGTTTCTTTTGCACAACAGTTTTGGTGACAAAACCGTTGTCTCTATTTTCCAGCTATTTAAATCAATTTGCACCGTTTATACGGCTTCGAATGTGTTAATAAGTTGAAACATAATAACGTAAGACATTTTTGACCGTATTTACTCACTTATTCGAATAACAAATTTAGTCGATATGAACGATATTTTCCTTTGCACATAAATATATAGTACTACGTATTAACATAGTGTTATATATAATATAGTTCTTGTTATCGATCGATTTATAAACCACGATATAATCACACTCACAATATTGAACAAATTAACATATTAATTACTAATTCATATGTTAAGATTCAAAGGAAAGGAACGGGAGTGAAAAATTTATAAATTTAAAGCAAAATTTTGGGCGAAAACAAAATATCATTAAGACAACTGTTTCTGTCACAAAAAGGCTTGTGCAAACTGCAATCACACAACAGAAATTTTTAAAAAACTGTTGTCTGATTCATACAACGGGTTTTTAAATATGCAACGTGTTGTTGGAAAGCATATTGCACAATAGATTTTCAAATATTTCCGTTGTTTGAATCACACAACGGTATTTTGAAAAAAAGGCTTGTCTAAGTTTCTTTTGCACAACAGTTTTGGTGACAAAACCGTTGTCTCTATTTTCCAGCTATTTAAATCAATTTGCACCGTTTATACGGCTTCGAATGTGTTAATAAGTTGAAACATAATAACGTAAGACATTTTTTACCGTATTTACTCACTTATTCGAATAACAAATTTAGTCGATATGAACGATATTTTCCTTTGCACATAAATATATAGTACCACGTATCTGGATCGTGCCTCGTTTTATGAAGCTGTACTTTTACTACGTTTTTGTCAAAATCTCGTACGACCCGACCTTTTTATTTTTTGATTATTTTTTCCCAACACTAAAATGAGTGTTTATTAACTTTCGTACGGTTCGATCGTCGAAGAAATCATTCAAAAAAATTATTCTATGAATCTGGATCGTGTCCCTTTACAGTAAGCAACACTTTTACTACGTTTTTGTTAAAATCTCGTACAACCCGACCTTTTTATTTTTTGATTATTTTTTCCCAACACAAAAATGAGTGATTACTAACTTTCGTACGGTTCGATCGTCGAAAAAATCATTCAAAAAAATTAATCAGTGAATCTGGATCGTGCCTCGTTATAGGAAGAAGTACTTTTACTACGTTTTTGTCAAAATCTCGTACAACCCGACCTTTTCATTTTTTTATTATTATTTCCCAACACTAAAATGAGTGTTTATTAACTTTCGTACGGTTCGATCGTCGAAGAAATCATTCAAAAAAATTATTCAGTGATCTGGATCGTGCCTCGTTATAGGAATCAGTACTTTTACTACGTTTTTGTCAAAATCTCGTACAACCTTACCTTTTTATTTTTTGATTATTTTTTCCCAACACTAAAATGAGTGTTTATTAACTTTCGTACGGTTCGATCGTCGAAGAAATCATTCAAAAAAATTATTCAGTGATCTGGATCGTGCCTCGTTATAGGAAGTAGCACTTACGTTTTTGTCAAAATCTCGTACAACCTTACCTTTTTTTTAATTATTTTTTCCCAATACTAAAATGAGTGTTTATTAACTTTCGTATGGTTCGATCGTCGAAGAAATCATTCAAAAAAATTATTCAGTGAATCTGGATCGTGCCTCGTTTTATGAAGCAGTACTTTTACTACGTTTTTGTCAAAATCTCGTACAACCCGACCTTTTTATTTTTTGAATATTTTTTTCCAACACTAAAATGAGTGTTTATTAACTTTAGTACGGTTTAATCGTCGAAGAAATCATTCAAAAAAATTATTCAATGAATCTGGATCGTGCCTCGTTAAAGGAAGCATTACTTTTACTACGTTTTTGTTAAAATCTCGTACAACCCGATCTTTTTATTTTTTGATTATTTTTTCCCTACACTAAAATGAGTATCTATTATATTAATATTCCGAAAATTTGATTTTTTTTGTTTCGAATCAAATCTCTGATTTTTTTTTAGAATTTCATGATCCGTAATCTCAAATTTCACTTCCCTCCCTTATCTAATTCATATTGTCGCTCGTTAATATTTCATTCCCCCGCCTCTGAATAACTTTCCCCCATTTCTAATAAAACATTTCCCCCCTTAGATTATTTCATTCCCCCGCCTCTGAATAACTTTCCCTTAGATTAGCCCGCTCTCTAACTTTAGTTTCCTTTCTCAGATCTAGCCGCATCTCACTCTCATCTCTCTCACACTCATCTCTCTCTTTCATATCTCTCTCTCTCACTCATCTCTCTCTCTCTCTCTCTCTCTCTCTCTCATTACAAGACCCTCTCTGTTTGTCTCTCTCACCCCATCCCTCACTTTTCTCTAATTAACCCTAATTAAACCCACATCTTAGTAATTACGATTTCTGTAAATCGAAATAGAGAAGAGGGAAGCTCGAATTAAGAGAAAAGGAAGCTCAAATCGTAAGTAATTTTCCGATTAATAGTTCGATTTAAGCTCGCTTTTGTTTTAATTGAACATTTTTTTTTGCAGATTGTTTTAATTGGATTTGGAGTATGTGTGTGATTATCCTGATGTTGCTCGTCGTCTTCCTCCTCATATCTTTTGTCGCGTTGTTGATGTCAAGCTCCATGTAAGTCTCTGCTTATACATGTATGTATGTATATGTTTGTGTAATTGTGATTTGAATGTTTGTGTAATTGTGATTATTCTGATTTTTGTTGAAAAGATAGATTTTGATCCCAATCGTTCTTCTCGTGTTGCCCTAGTGCGCTGGACTGATGGGGTGCAGCCAAGCCACTGGAGGAAAGGCAATACCATCGGAGAGTTCATTCCTCCACAAGAGATTGTTGAACCTACCACTACAACCATCCACAGTTCGTTCTCGTTCTCTATGCTGCCAGATCAACGAAGCGTTGCTTCCTCCACTCCTGCACTAACAATTGCTAATAATGCTAGAGGAAGCAAGCTAACTTGTGAAAAGGATGGTTTCTTGTCCGCCTACTCCCCGAAGGCCAAGGGGGTGGATTTATCAGTTGCCCTTGGTGAATCACTCGGGTTCCCTAGAGTGGCTGTAGCTGAGGCTAAGTCTACATTCTTCTTACTGCGAGCAAAAGAGGAAGTTGGACAGAGGAACACATTCTCTCTTTCCGATATACAAAAGTGGAAACCGCAAAGTATTGTCTGGGCTCATAGGTTGAAACGGAAAGCAGCAATTTCTTGGCAAAGTTTAAAAGAAAGTTGAAGACATGGGTTAGTGAGCAGCCTTGCTGAAGCAGAATTTGAAATAAAGGTGAAGGCCCCGAGTTTGTGGGCAGTGTCCTTGAAGTAAAATATGAAGTCGAGAACAGAGTTTAAGAGCCTAAAATGCTGTAACTTTATTGACAGATGCTTTTATTTGATTCAACAAATCTGGTACTGTGAAGCTTTTCAATTGCTTATTTGATTGTTAAATGGGCTTAATCTCTTTATGCCAAATGAAAGGGGAATTAGTTGGAGATGTTTAACTTTTACTATCTCAAATGCCATGTTAAGACTTTGATAGTACTTGGAGCTTTTATACTATTTTGATTATATAAAATGCTAGTTTGTTTCTTCTTCTGTAATTGTTGCAACTGTAGATGCCCTTCCCTGTTTGTTGTATGACAAAACATATAATATATAATTAAGGCCATGTTATAATCCATGGTCCAATATATCCAGAATTCCAGATGCATTCTTATTCCTTTGGTGTGTGCACAAAGATGCATGATCAGACATAAGTCTAGATGAACAGGCATCTAACGTACACCTACAACTAATTGCATGCTTCTGTAATCATCTATTGTCTCAGTTATTACACACACACACACACATACATACATATATTTTTATAGCAGAAGGCAACTGTCATGCTTATTTGGTGTGTAATTTTTGTATGTATATGTTTGTGTAATTGCTTACTCCACTTGCTAAATTGGTTTCTCCTCTTTGCGATATCTAACAAAAGCATCTGGTTTCTCTTGTAGCTCGTTTCAGTAAATCTAGGTGCTCAAGTTATGAACTTATTTATATATAACTATTTGTTGCAGGCAAAGCTCCCAACTGTTTTGAGATTATACCGTGATACACTTACAGTTGAGATGAAATCTGCAATTAAGATGGTAGTTTCAGAATTTCTTCCGGTTCTTGTTTCAGACTCAGATTTCACTCAAGGAGAAAGAGTTGTGGATTCAGATAGTGAGTTAGCCTAAAATACCTTTCCTCTTAGCTGTATATACTACCTGTCGGCTGTCCCAAAATGTACTCTTGTTAAAATTTGCATGCAGACTAAACAAATTTTCTTATATTTGCATCTGAGTGCAGGTTGATTATATTTTTGCATTAATTTTTTAAGGATTGCTTAGTCATTGTTTCTTATTTTCTTATTTTGTTGAGTTTCATATAAAAGTGATGCTCATTTGATATAAGTTTAAAAAAAATTCATAGCATGATATAATCACAATTGCTTTATGTCATTTTGGTTAATAGTATGCATAAGATGTAGGCAAGTCAAAAACTAGAAACTCATTACAATGACCTAATTGCAGTTCACTTGGTTTCTGTTGACTGCAACTATTAAAGCTTTAATGGAGCAAGCTTTAATAACTGGACAGGTAATGTACTTTAGTTTTCAAAACACTTTTGGCCAAATATAGAAAGGTGGCAAGTGGACTTAAAACTTCATATTACACAGTACATAGTTGAAAATGTACATGGTAGTTCTGATCAAGTCATAATATTGTTAATAAAATATTACTTATTTCACTGCATATATGTTGTGAAAAAAAGGATTCATTTTTCAGTTTAAGCTGTTATTACTTAAAAGTGATACTCTATTACAGGTCTGATTTACAATATTCTCTATATAACAACATAGAGAATTTCCATAAATATACAAGTCAGAACTTATGATGGTTATTTAAGTTTCACATGCCTTACCATTTAGCAATTTTTTTTAATTATAGGTAGTTCCGGCTGCATTTGTTTCTTTCAAATCACGATTTGGTGCAGCAATAGCTTTACACGTCAAACAAGGTGCAAATCCTACAGAGTGGAATACTGAGACAGCCCCTGAGCCCCAAGACGTGTATTGGCCCTTTTTTTCTGCGTCATTCATGAGAAGATGGATTTCTAATTATATGGCTAAGGTTGCATGCATTGTTCTTACGGTGTTGTTCTTCGGACCTGTTCTTTTGGTACAAAGTCTTACTCATTTAAATTAGTTGGAGACTTGGTTCCCTTTTCTGAAAGGCATACTGAGTATGTAAGTGTTTAGACCTTATATATTTTGTGCTCTTTTGGTATTTCCTCATGGTCCATATCAATGGTTCTGTAATTGATTTTGTTTAGAAATTTGAATGGCATTAGGTGGTTGAATTTTAGTTGGTTGATGATGAATTTTGGTTGTAATGGTGGATTTTAGTTCGTTGTAATAGCGAATATTGGCCGTAATGATAGTATTTTATTGGTGCATTGTCTAGTTTATTTTTATCCAATGAGAGCATTTATAAGAAAACATGTTATAAATCATATCCTACAACAACAATCTTTATAAAACAGCTTAGACAACGAATCTAACAGTTAAAACCCTTGTGAACGAAATATTCAGACAACATTTTATAAAACTATTACATTGTCTAACAACAAAAACTACAATGGTTTCTGTTCAAGTAAACCGTTGTGTAACAAATATTCAGACAACACTTTTTAAAACAATTCCATCGTCTAACAAACGAAACAACAATGGTTTCTTTCTATAAAACCATTGTGAGAAAGTATTTAACACAACATCACAGATATAGAAGACCATTGTCTATAAAACTATACTGCAACCCAACCAATTAATGTTGTGTTGGATGCAAACGAAATAGACAACACAACCAAAACAAAAAACCCTTGTCTAAACATGCCTAGAACAACGGTTTCTGAGTTAAGGACCATTGTTGTAATGTAGTTTATACAATACTTTTTAAAAGCAAACTGTTGTTGTTTCTAGTATTCACACAACGTTTCGGTAAATACGGACTGTTGTCGAAGAAGGCTCACACAACAGTTTTGGTACCGTTGTCTGATATAGGCATCAGACGGCGCCTCAATAGACAACAGGAAAATAGGGCATCAGACAACGGGCAAAAACCGTTGTCTGAGCCTGTTTTCCTTGTAGTGCGAGCATCAATAGGCCAAGACATACTGAGCAGCAAAATACACCAACTCTAACCAAAAGGGGATAAAAAGCATTCTACCTGCAGAACAATTACTACACAATAATATAAACAGAAAGATATTGCCAAGATTCAAGTTTGTAGATACTCACGATGTTTAATCCTGTTAGAAGGTTAAGAATTTAAAATACCCACGTAACCCACCTAATCAGAATCATTGCAGAGAACCTTGTACAAGATACGAAGCTTTGCTACGGACCTGCTTGGCGACACATACAAAGGAGGGATGACTGGTTAACAAGTAGAGATACAAAGAAGGACTTTATTAAACTTTTAGCAGCCTTACCGAAAATTACATATGTGTCTGAATTAGGACTCTTGAACACATCTAGTTTTGAGATGACAAAAAGAATCTGAAAGAAGAAATTAAATATAATTCAATATCAAAGGTGAGATTGTTGTGAAGAGCAAAAATATGAACACACATTATTTTAAGTGTATGTCGCTGAGTAAGAAGCTTACATTCTTGCTCTTTTTAACAGTGACACGATTGAGAGTCAGATAGAGAGATGAAAAAGAGATGCGGCTAGGTTAGTAGAAGGCTAAGGGGGGGGAATAAAAATTTGATAAAGGGGGGAAATGAAATGTTGGATAAGGGCGAAATGAAATATTGAAAGCCAAATAGGACAGGATGTGCAGACAAGATAGTACCTTCGTCGAGATCTGACAAGTGACGGGGATGGCTTTTGTTTTCTTGAACGCGACTTCCTGCAGCATAAAATGAAATATTAGAAAACACATGACACATAGTAGATGCACCAACGGTGGGATATGCAACAGACAAACCTTCTAGAGTCCTCTCCAGACTCGTCATCACTAGAATCCTTAGTACGACTAACCACTTCATGATTCTTTCTATCTCTACCCCTACTACCAACTGAAAAAGAACGGCGTCTCTTGTGTTTGCTTGAGTCCTTGTCTCTTGATCTTTCTCCCTTCTCATCTTTGGTCCCATCTCTTTTGTGAACACTGTAATTCTCTAACTGATTCTACAAGGGAGAGAGAGAGAGAGAGATGGTAAAAAATATGTGCAACATCTTTTCCTTTTATAACCTTCTTTACCTCATCTTTGAATTGCTCTGCAGCCTGACTCTGCAATTGTGAGCTCAAATCCTCAATCTTAGCCTCACCGAAAATGACATATGTGTCTAAATTAGGACTCTTGAACACATCTGGTTTTGAGATGACAAAAAGAATCTGAAAGAAGAAATTAAACATAATACAATATCAAAGGTGAGATTGTGGTGAAGAGAAAAAATATGAACACACATTATTTTAAGTGTATGTCGCTGAGTAAGAAGCTTACATTCTTGCTCTTTTAAACAGTGACACGACTGACCCGGGAATGGACTTCATCCCAAGCTTAAGCATGGCCTTCCTTCTCTTCTTCTCACTTCGACTCTGCTTCGATCTACCACTTGCGTCTCCTTGCCCTGTCCAGAATCAAATTTTCATTGAACTTAGTAAACACTTTTTAGGAGATCTAGACCATTTCTCACACAAAGAAGTATAACTGTCTGAACTAGCTCTTTAAACAAATTAAAAACACAAAATATTTACATGTATTATATCAAAGAAGAACACATAAATCGAACAAGAATGAAACCAATTTGAACCCAAATCGAAGAAGCCCTAAATCAGAGAAGGCGTGAAAAGATAGAAGTTGTACCTCCAATCGAGAAATAAAAGCCCTAGTTATGAAAAATACAGTAAGAAAGAGAGCAAATTAATCGAAATAAACGAAATAATAAATTGTTGAAAACTAATTGAAACTGAGAGAGCATGAGCCAAGAGATGGGTTAGTGAAATGAGAGAGAGATGGAAAAGAGATGCGGCTGGGTTAGTAAAAGGCTGAGGGGGGAAATAAAAATTTGATAAAGGGGGGAAATGAAATGTTGGATAAGGGGGAAATGAAATATTGGGCGGTGGGAATTAGGGGAAATGAAAAGTTTGTACAAAAATATTTTATGATTTTATGATTTTTTTATACATCACTAAAATTACTATCATGCCTAAGCTGGATCGCCAAAAAATAAGATTTCAAAAAAAATTTAGAAGATTTATCCTTTTTAATGTTATTATCAAAAATTCAGAAAAAAATAAATATATTTAATTTTGTAATTTAACAGTTAAAAAAACATTATTCGACAATTATACTAGCTTGACCAAGGAATACTTTGATAATTGACCATTAAAATATTATACAAGAATGATTTGTTTTTTTCTAACTTTTTGTATACATTACTAAAATCAGTATATAACATCATTCGTACGGTTGGATCGTCGAATTTTTTTTATAAAAAAAATAGATCATGTTCAATCGGTACGACACTAGTTAAAGGGAGTAGTACTTTTGGCATATTTATATTATAAACATGTACAAGAATGATTTTTTTCCTAACTTTTGATACACATCACTAAAATTAGTATATAACATCATTTGTGCGGTTGGATTGTCCAAAAAAAATTTAAAAAAAATATTATTCGAAAATTATACTAGTTTGACCAAGGAGTACTTTGATAGTTGACCATTAAAATATCATACAAGAATGATTTGTTTTTTTCTAATTTTTTGTACACATCACTAAATTCAGCATACAACATCATTCGTACGGTTGGATCGTCGTAAAAAAAATTTAAAAAATAGATCATGTTCAATCGGTACGACACTAGTTAGAGGGAGTAGTACTTTTGGCATATTTATATTATAAACATGTACAAGAATGATTTGTTTTTCTAATTTTTTGTACACATCACTAAAATTAGTATATAACATCATCTGTGCAGTTCGATCATCTGTACGAGGCACGATCCAGATTCACTGAATAATTTTTTTGAACGATTTCTTCGACGATCGAACCATACGAAAGTTAATAAACACTCATTCTAGTGTTGGGAAAAAATAATCAAAAAATAAAAAGGTCGGGTTGTACGAGATTTTAACAAAAACGTAGCAAAAGTGCTACTTCCTATAACGAGGCACGATCCAGATTCACTGAATTATTTTTTTGAACGATTTCTTCGACGATCAAACCGTACGAAAGTTAATAAACACTCATTCTAGTGTTGGGAAAAAATATTCTAAAAAATGAAAAGGTCGGGTTGTACGAGATTTTAACAAAAACGTAGCAAAAGTGCTACTTCCTATAACGAGGCACGATCCAGATTCACTGAATTATTTTTTTGAACGATTTCTTCGACGATCGAACCGTACGAAAGTTAATAAACACTCATTCTAGTGTTGGGAAAAAATATTCAAAAAATAAAAAGGCCTGGTTGTACGAGATTTTAACAAAAACGTAGCAAAAGTGCTACTTCCTATAACGAGGCACGATCCAGATTCACTGAATAATTTTTTTGATTGATTTCTTCGACGATCGAACCGTACTAAAGTTAATAAACACTCATTCTAGTGTTGGGAAAAAATATTCAAAAAATGAAAAGGTCGGGTTGTACGAGATTTTAACAAAAACGTAGCAAAAGTGCTACATCCTATAACGAGGCACGATCCAGATTCACTGAATTATTTTTTTGAACGATTTCTTCGACGATCAAACCGTACGAAAGTTAATAAACACTCATTCTAGTGTTGGGAAAAAATATTCAAAAAATGAAAAGGTCGGGTTGTACGAGATTTTAACAAAAACGTAGCAAAAGTGCTACTTCCTATAACGAGGCACGATCCAGATTCACTGAATTATTTTTTTGAACGATTTCTTCGACGATCGAACCGTACGAAAGTTAATAAACACTCATTCTAGTGTTGGGAAAAAATATTCAAAAAATAAAAAGGCCTGGTTGTACGAGATTTTAACAAAAACGTAGCAAAAGTGCTACTTCCTATAACGAGGCACGATCTAGATTCACTGAATAATTTTTTTGATTGATTTCTTCGACGATCGAACCGTACTAAAGTTAATAAACACTCATTCTAGTGTTGGGAAAAAATATTCAAAAAATGAAAAGGTCGGGTTGTACGAGATTTTAACAAAAACGTAGCAAAAGTGCTACTTCCTATAACGAGGCACGATCCAGATTCAATGAATAATTTTTTTGAACGATTTCTTCGACGATCGAATCGTACGAAAGTTAATAAACATTTATTCTAGTGTTGGGAAAAAATAATCAAAAAATAAAAAGGTCGGGTTGTACGAGATTTTAACAAAAACGTAGTAAAAGTGCTACTTCCTATAACGAGGCACGATCCAGATTCACTGAATAATTTTTTTGAACGATTTCTTCGACGATCGAACCATACGAAAGTTAATAAACACTCATTATAGTGTTGGGAAAAAATAATCAAAAAATAAAAAGGTCGGGTTGTACGAGATTTTAACAAAAACGTAGCGAAAGTGCTACTTCCTATAACGAGGCACGATCCAGATTCACTGAATAATTTTTTTGATTGATTTCTTCGACGATCAAACCGTACGAAAGTTAATAAATAATCATTCTAGTGTTGGGAAAAAATAATCAAAAAATGAAAAGGTCGGGTTGTACGAGATTTTAACCAAAACGTAGCAAAAGTGCTACTTCCTATAACGAGGCACGATCCAGATTCACTGAATAATTTTTTTGAACGATTTCTTCGACGATAGAACAGTACAAAATTTAATAAACAATCATTCTAGTGTTGGGAAAAAATAATCAAAAAATGAAAAGGTCGGGTTGTACGAGATTTTAACAAAAACGTAGCAAAAGTGCTACTTCCTATAACGAGGAACGATCCAGATTCACTGAATATTTTTTTTGAACGATTTCTTCGACGGTCGAACCATGCGAAAGTTAATAAACACTCATTCTAGTGTTGGGAAAAAATATTCAAAAAATAAAAAGGCCTGGTTGTACGAGATTTTAACAAAAACGTAGCAAAAGTGCTACTTCCTATAACGAGGCACGATCCAGATTCACTGAATAATTTTTTTGATTGATTTCTTCGACGATCGAACCGTACTAAAGTTAATAAACACTCATTCTAGTGTTGGGAAAAAATATTCAAAAAATGAAAAGGTCGGGTTGTACGAGATTTTAACAAAAACGTAGCAAAAGTGCTACTTCCTATAACGAGGCACGATCCAGATTCACTGAATTATTTTTTTGAACGATTTCTTCGACGATCAAACCGTACGAAAGTTAATAAACACTCATTCTAGTGTTGGGAAAAAATATTCAAAAAATGAAAAGGTCGGGTTGTACGAGATTTTAACAAAAACGTAGCAAAAGTGCTACTTCCTATAACGAGGCACGATCCAGATTCACTGAATTATTTTTTTGAACGATTTCTTCGACGATCGAACCGTACGAAAGTTAATAAACACTCATTCTAGTGTTGGGAAAAAATATTCAAAAAATAAAAAGGCCTGGTTGTACGAGATTTTAACAAAAACGTAGCAAAAGTGCTACTTCCTATAACGAGGCACGATCTAGATTCACTGAATAATTTTTTTGATTGATTTCTTCGACGATCGAACCGTACTAAAGTTAATAAACACTCATTCTAGTGTTGGGAAAAAATATTCAAAAAATGAAAAGGTCGGGTTGTACGAGATTTTAACAAAAACGTAGCAAAAGTGCTACTTCCTATAACGAGGCACGATCCAGATTCAATGAATAATTTTTTTGAACGATTTCTTCGACGATCGAATCGTACGAAAGTTAATAAACATTTATTCTAGTGTTGGGAAAAAATAATCAAAAAATAAAAAGGTCGGGTTGTACGAGATTTTAACAAAAACGTAGTAAAAGTGCTACTTCCTATAACGAGGCACGATCCAGATTCACTGAATAATTTTTTTGAACGATTTCTTCGACGATCGAACCATACGAAAGTTAATAAACACTCATTATAGTGTTGGGAAAAAATAATCAAAAAATAAAAAGGTCGGGTTGTACGAGATTTTAACAAAAACGTAGCGAAAGTGCTACTTCCTATAACGAGGCACGATCCAGATTCACTGAATAATTTTTTTGATTGATTTCTTCGACGATCAAACCGTACGAAAGTTAATAAATAATCATTCTAGTGTTGGGAAAAAATAATCAAAAAATGAAAAGGTCGGGTTGTACGAGATTTTAACCAAAACGTAGCAAAAGTGCTACTTCCTATAACGAGGCACGATCCAGATTCACTGAATAATTTTTTTGAACGATTTCTTCGACGATAGAACAGTACAAAATTTAATAAACAATCATTCTAGTGTTGGGAAAAAATAATCAAAAAATGAAAAGGTCGGGTTGTACGAGATTTTAACAAAAACGTAGCAAAAGTGCTACTTCCTATAACGAGGAACGATCCAGATTCACTGAATATTTTTTTTGAACGATTTCTTCGACGGTCGAACCGTGCGAAAGTTAATAAACACTCATTCTAGTGTTGGGAAAAAATATTCAAAAAATAAAAAGGCCTGGTTGTACGAGATTTTAACAAAAACGTAGCAAAAGTGCTACTTCCTATAACGAGGCACGATCCAGATTCACTGAATATTTTTTTTGAACGATTTCTTCGATGATCGAACCGTACTAAAGTTAATAAACACTCAATCTAGTGTTGGGAAAAAATATTCAAAAAATGAAAAGGTCGGGTTGTACGAGATTTTAACAAAAACGTAGCAAAAGTGCTACTTCCTATAACGAGGCACGATCCAGATTCACTGAATTATTTTTTTGAACGATTTCTTCGACGATCGAATCGTACGAAAGTTAATAAACACTCATTCTAGTGTTGGGAAAAAATATTCAAAAAATAAAAAGGCCTGGTTGTACGAGATTTTAACAAAAACGTAGCAAAAGTGCTACTTCCTATAACGAGGCACGATCCAGATTCACTGAATAATTTTTTTGATTGGTTTCTTCGACGATCGAACCATACGAAAGTTAATAAACACTCATTCTAGTGTTGGGAAAAAATAATCAAAAAATGAAAATGCCGGGTTGTACGAGATTTTAACAAAAACGTAGCAAAAGTGCTACTTCCTATAACGAGGCACGATCCAGATTCACTGAATAATTTTTTTGAACGATTTCTTCGACGATAGAACAGTACAAAAGTTAATAAACATTCATTCTAGTGTTGGAAAAAAATATTCAAAAAATAAAAAGGTCAGGTTTTACGAGATTTTAACAAAAACGTAGCAAAAGTGCTACTTCCTATAACGAGGCAAGATTGAGATTCACTGGATAATTTTTTGAATGATTTATTCGACTATCGAACTGTACGAATGTTAATAAAAATCATCACTAAAATTTGTATATAACATCATCCGCACTGTTGGATCGTCCAAATTTTTTTTAAAAAAAATTATTATTCGAAAATTGTACTAGTTTGACCAAGGAATACTTTGATAGTTGACCATTAAATATCATACAAGAACATTAAACAACGGTTTTTTTTTATTAAAAACTGTTGTTGTGTTTAATATAACACAACCTTTTTTTATATGAAAACCGTTGTCTGACTATTTTCATTATTTCCCACCAAATTCAATTCAAATTATTTCATTATTCCCACCAAATATTTCATTATTTCCCACCAAATTCTATTCAAAATTTTTGTAGTTTAGACAACGGTTTCATAAAAACTGTTGTCTCATCAAAACATGATTTAACAATGGTTAATTATTCCGTTGTGTGAATCGTAATAACACAATGGTATATGAAAATAGTTGTGTGAATTATACAACGGTTTATAAACGTTGTCTCAAAACAGATCAGACAATGTTCGTAAAAACAGTTGTGCAACCTTACTCGTCTTTACAACACCACATTGCAAAAGCCATTGTCTGAATCAATTTACTAGACAACGTTTTTAACCCGTTGTAGGGTACCTGGATGACACAATACTTTTCTGAAGTTACAAAAAAACCGTTGTCTCTTAATTCCAAACAATGCTTTTTCGACCGAGCGTTGTCTGATGAGTGTTGTCTGATTGCGATTTTCTTGTAGTGAATATAGAATACTAACAATTAACAATATATAAATTAAAAAAATAACACTTAAAACTTGAACTAAAAAACTTTATTTTAAAGGGCTTGATGTGCCTGATGTACGTTGTCCTTAGGATTCTCCCCCCTTAGTTATATATGTAAATTATTGTAATTTTTTTTTAACAATAATACACTGAATAATAATACAGTAAATTTTTTTATCTCAGGGTTCTTCGCTGAGGACAACCTCAGGTCCAGTTTTCTCTATTTTAAATATGATTCTACGGTAAAATGGATAAATTTGATTCGCTTTGAATTATATCATGACTAAATAGTGTTAAGATTAACATCGATACAACTATCTTCGAAGATCCAAGACGATACATTTATGCTTTTCTCATTCGTGATCATTGTGGTTCATTAATCGAAGTTGTTTCAAAATGCTCTCCAGGTCGAGTAACACCTGAATTTGCAGAAACTCTAGGCATCAAAGAAACTCTTAGCTGAACGAAGCAAAAACGTCTTAGCGGTGTAGTACTGGAATCTGATTGTTTACAGGTTGTGCAACTCATTCGGAGTTCTTTTTCTAGTTTATCTTATCTAGGAAAGGTGATCGAAAAATGCAGAACTTTTCTTTCAAATTTATGTGCCCAAAACGTTGTGTAATGGTTCGTGAGGCGGTCTGTGAACAGAGTAGCTCACTATTTAACGAGATATAATTGTTCTATAGTTGATCGTAGATGAGAGGTGGGAGATGTCCATCCTGATTTTGATTTTGTTCTTTGTAAAGATTTAATGTAGTAATAAAATCTTTACTTTCTGTGGCAAAAAAAAATCACTAATTTTCAATATATGATTTTCTAATAAAAAATTTTATGTTATTCCATTTTTTATTTTCTAATTAAGATTTGTATTTATATTTCAAATAAATTAAGATAAATATACGTATTTTGTGTTCGTTCGCTCTTGGACTCTATATAAGTATAGTGATTCTCTTTAGAGTGTCAACCTTGATATAAATATAGATATCTTATTTTGATAGCTCCGAAATAATTATAATAATTTCATAACTTTATAAACAACGTATAGTTTAAAAAATGATGGAATTATATGTTTTTGTCACAAACATACTTATGACGGACATATTTAGTCGTAGGTTTAATTTTATATTAATGTATTTTGCATTTTTTTATTATAATATTTCGCGCCTTATCAATAATTTATTATTTATTTTCCCACCCTTTTAATTTACGACGAACTTCATGTCTACTCTGTCGTAATTTACTAAATGACGGACTATGTTATCCAAATTTTGTAAATAATTTATATTTTCTCTTTAAATTTCTATTGATTAAGTAATAACTAGCATAATAATCCGTGCGAGACACGGGATTATTTTCTAGCAATAGATATAAATATTTATTTATTAATGTTGTTTGCAATTTTTTTTATTTTTGTCACTTTTTTTACATCCACAACACACATTGTTATAATGTTCATATTTTAATATTCAATGCATAATTTGATTATGCAAATTCAAATGACCAATAAAAATAGAATATAGTGTAGTCCTTATTGTGTTAGATATGTTAAAACATCTGAAGTGATCCTGAATTATTGCTAAATTTAAATGATCTTTTCATCATATATGGAAATTATTTAGGAATTTAGGATTGAGCAAGTGTTACTTGGACAGTGAAAATATATTGATAAACTACTTGTAATTTTTGAATTTTGTTTTATTTATAAGACAAGACATATCATTTATTCATTCAATGAATACAAACGATGGAGAAATATGTAAAAAAAAATGTTAAAATTGTTAATACATAAGTATAATTGGTACTCCCTCTTATTTCTTTATAGTTACTATTTTAGGATGTTCCTCTTAGGGCTGCACATGGGTCGGGTTGGGTTGGAATTTCGTCAAATTCCGACCCAACCTAATTATTTCGGTTTTATAAGCCCAATTAGTTCGGTTTGGTTTGGGTTGGGTCGGGTTAAATTTGTTAATCGAAAAAACTTTGTAGAAAATCTCGTACATTGAAGAAAAATTCGATACTTTGTAGAGAATGTTGCATAAGCCAGAAAGTGTTGCAGAATGTTACAAAAAGTGTTGTAGAAAATTTATATAGTGCAGAAAATTTATAGAGTGTAGAAATTTGTAAAGAATACGCAGAAAATATACAAAATATGCAAAAAATATGTAAACAAAATTCTACATTTTATGTAAACGGGTTGGGTTGGGTTAGGGTTAAAATGTGTTAAACCCTTACCCAACTCAATTAATTCGGGTTTTTTAAAAATTAACCCACGATTTTGGATGGTTCGGTTTGATCGGTTAAAAATAGGGTCGGTTTGTGTCGCTTTGATCGGTTTTCAGAACCCATGTGCAGCCCTAGTTCCTCTCATTTCTTTACACTACCATAAATAGTAAGTTTACCCCACTATTACATCGAATACTTTCTCCCACTATCTCATGCTCCATCCATCTCATTTTATGTGTCATGTTTAACTTTTTTGTAGTCAAATGACAAAAGTTTGACCGAAAATTATATATGCTATATAATTGAAAAAAGTAATAAAAATTATATTATTGAAAAGTATTTTTAATTTACTTTAAAATGAATTTTTCAGTTTTTTAAAATTTTAAGGAAATAATTTTAATTATCAGTCAAAGTCGTGTCAATTTGACTACAAAAAAGTCAAACATGACACATAAAATGAGACTGAGGGAATATTTAATAATAAAAAATACTATTACACCCACTACTTTACTCCACTATCTCAAATCTATAATTATTAAATATTGATAGATCTCACCACTTTACCCACTTTTCATCTAACTTTACTCATCATATCATAACTTTAAATATTGATCTAATTCTTTAATATTTAAATGTGACCATATCATGAATTTCTATTGAAAATAGGATTATAGATCTTTTTATTTATGTTTGAGTTGGGGGTTTCATAATTTTTTCTGTTAACTTACATGCCAATATTTGCTGCCACAAAATTATTGTCTTCTCCGAGTAAATTTGGTAGCATTACACTCAACAGATGTTAACACACGAATCTTAATTTAAGAGGTCCAATAGATGTCGCAGCAATATTACAACGCTCCATCAGTTGTCCACCATATATGAGCCGAACAGTCCTTTCCCGCCAACAAAAGTTGCAACCGGAGCTTAAATTAGTTCTCCTGCAATATGAACACAAAAACATCAGCTTAGCAGTCCATTTTAACACCAGATGTATTTACCCCCATTCTTACATATTTCTCCATTTTATAGTCAATTTGACTTATTTTGTAATTGTGACACCCCCCAAATCCGGGGTCAGGAGATTTGGTTGTCACGCGAAAATCCTCAAAATAAAACATCTGTTTAATAATAATCATTCACTTGTGATTGTCCAACAATGGAAATATAACATCTGTGACCCCATACATACCAAGATCTTTTAAGGTTATAGGGCTAGAAACAAGAATCCAAATTCCATTAGATAAAAAAAAACATTCATTCCCAACATTCTCTTGGATCAAATCTTAAACCACTGATGTAACTTCGATAAGAAGTACGCCAGGCTAACCAGACCAGTACATAATAATAATAAATATTAGAACTCAATTATATAATATAGATCTTACTCTAAATCCAGACATCCTGAGCCAAGTCATCTTCGAAATAGCATCACGCCTCTTCTCTTTCTGAAGTGTGCGGATAAGTCTCGCCAAATTACTTTACTGAAATGTTAGAATGTACAACAGCAAGTATGAGCGAAAGAAATGCTCAGCAAGCGTATAAAAATTTGGATATAAAACCAGGATAAGTGGGGCATAAAATCATCTGAAATGTAAAACAGTTTATAGAGAAACTGAATCAACAACTGTGATATAATTCAAATCCATAACTGAAATCATTGGCATGTCATAAAAATGAATCATCTGCCAATTCACAATATATAATAGCCATTCTGGCGATATGGATTGGATATACTTTACTGAAACACCATTGCCCCCTGATCAGGTTCTTAAGCAATGGGACCCCTTTATAACTACCGGTACATTCCTATACCCGTAGGTATAACAAGGATTTCTGTGGTACCAAAATAGGCAAGTAATGTTAGCCTATAGGAAGATGGAATGGTTACCATATCCTCCTTAAATATTGTTGGACCATGGTAGCAACCATGGCCTCCTACGCTTTCCAATAAATATTTTGCTGGACCATGATAGCAATCATGGCCTCCTATGCTTTACCATTTTTCCAATCCAATAGAGCAATTTCCGAATTCAACAGGAAATGCTTAGTTTCACATACAGTTCACATCCCTATTATTTACTACGATAATAAGGATATGAAGAGTTTATCTTAAACAATTCCCCACATCAAGGTACCAATATCAAGCAACTGTGTTCGCACAAAAATATTTAAGAATCACAAATAGCTCTGAACAACAGCTATTCGTCATGATATGAATCAATGAAACATAAAATAAAAAGTGTTTAAGATGATAAAGAAAATACTTGCCTCTGGTCCTTAGCTGTTGCGCAAAGTCGAGGTAACACATCTACCTTCTTCTTCTATCTTACGTCATCACATCCTCTGTTGTAATCATTCGTTGGTTTGACGCTCTTGCGATTGCCACGAGTCTGATCCGTTGACATCGAGCCTGCGCGTCTACTTCAATATCTCTGTCGGAATAAAATAATTGGAAATGTCCCCTTTGAATATAGGCATTTTCCCGGTGTTAAAACACCTCGCAAGTAAACCAGCAATTCCACAAACAATACTTTCATCTCCAACCTTCTTTATTACAATCCACACAACACTGCATCCATCTCCAACTTTCTTCGTCTCATACCAACTTAACTCCGCTGACATTCCTAAGTCAATATTTACCAATTAATCCTCGAATTAAACATTTATGCATTCAACTTAGTCCAACTCAATCTATAAATAATCCTCAAAACATTTATCTTATTCCTCAATAAAGAAACATGAAAATCCATTAATCCTCAAGACACGATTAATCCTCGAGATAACAATTAATCCTCGAAATAAGTCATTAATCCTCAAGACAATAATTAACCCTAGAGATAATCATTAATCCTCGAATTAAATACATATATACCTGTCACATAACCAATTAACACATAGCATATACGGCTCACAAATAAAAGAGCACTCAAATTATTCATAGAATATTTACAAATCACTAATAGATAATCAAAGAATAATAACACGCAATTCACATAATCACATAGCACGTTTGATCAGATCATAAAAAGATTTTATCTAATATTTTTAAAACAGAAATTGGGTCAAAACCCTAATTACCGGATATAACCGACTCAATAAAAAGTTTGGTAAAAAGATCGATCCAAATTTAAAAGTTGAATTTTAACTTAAAACTATTTTTATAAGAACCGGGTCATTTTTCTGATTCCAGAAATACCTTTCTCGTTGAAAACGGACAAACGGTTTAATTAATACGCAATTAATAAGAATAATTCAATTAATAACTAAATTAATTGAATATTCAAATTAATTATTTATTAATCAACTCATAAAAATAATAAATCTTTTATAATAAAAAGATTTAAATTCAATTAAGTCAATTATATATTTAAATAATAATTAATTAATATAATTAATCAATTAAAATGAATTAATCAATTAACTAAATCAATTAAATTATTATTTAAAAATAATTAACTAATTAAATTTAATTTTTAGAAATTAAAATAATAATACATAAAAGAATTCTGAATTTTAGAAAATTTTTATAAAAATATGACCCAAAAACATTTTTCTGAAAAGTTTTACAGAAAAAAGGGATCAAATAGCACTATTCATCACCATCTCCACACATTCATCACCAAGAACACTCAACCACCATTAATGGAGGTTCGCCGGAATCCGGAAATTTTCCGGCGACCATAAACACTCCGGTGATCCTCCTTTGCTCTCCGAATCGATACCAAAACAACACAAAATCGTTGCCCATCAACCGGGCAATAACCACACAACAATAACATCACAAAATCCGACCAAAACAACCCACCAATTACAAAATCCGGCGAGCTCAAGAAAATTTTCCGGCCAATATTCGTTTTTCAACAAATCGGACACCAAATCGAGTGTTCTATATCCCAAAATGAAGCTATGAACACGTATAATATAACCCCTAACACCTATAACACGAACAATCATCACACACAACGGACGAACGATTTGAAAAATGAACATAAACTTACAAACTCGAATATCACAATCCGGCATTATAATAATGATGCAATTGACCACATAAATCGACTCCAAATGATCATATAAAACTATTGGACTCATCAAAACAACCGGAAAATCACTCAATCAAAAAGCCCCAAATTAGGCTCAAGAACCCTAATTTTCGAATTGAACAAACTATAGATTCAATGATGAAATTGATCATGTATATGAACTCCTGGCATCCATATGAAGCTATGAACATCATCAAAACATCTGGAAAATCTCAGAAATGAAAAACCCTAATTCTAACATGAACCCTAATTTCTGCAGATTAAAGAAAAAATCATATAAAATCAGAAAATTACCCTCTGTTGAAATTGATTGCAGATACAAAAACTAGAGGTCAAGAGCTTTGATTCGAGTATAAGAACAACAAAATCCGATATCAATAACACCTTCAATTTTCAGCTTTGATCCTCAAGAACAGGAGAGAGAAAATATTTTTATTTATTTATAAAAACTGATTTTTATGATTTATTAAATAAAAAAATTAAATCTGATTTCTATTTATATTAATCAAAAATTAATACCCCAAAAATATTTTTAGCCCCCAATTAAAATTATTAAGCCTTAAAAATAATTTTTATGGGATAAAAATGTAAATTTTTTATTTTAAAACAAATATAATATAAATGTCAAAATTCTCCAAAAAATTACGAATATTACAAAAATTAGAAAATAATACATTTTTGAACATCCCATTATTATATAAAAATAATTTTATGAAAAACAGGGCCTCGAATTCAATACAGGGGTTGGGTCCGAAAATTAAAATGCGAAATAACTGTATTCTAAAAATATAAAAATTACAGAAAAATAGAATAAAATATTCTATGATACACAGAAGTCACATAACACGTATGGGATAATTTTCCTATTTAATAAAAATCATAACACGTTTAAATGCATAAAAATTAAACTAACACACAGTAAAATCAACTAAAAATATATTTTAATATAATAAATTACACGTAATTTTTCGGGTCGTTACAGTCTTCCCCCCTTATAAGGATTCCGTCCTCGGAATCAGCTAAGGCAACTAGTGGGGTTCCTTAACTCCTTCATCATCAACACTTGCTTTACAAAACTGGGGATAGTGTTCCTTCTTAAACAACTTTTCCAAAATCTCAATTCAACTATAGGGTCTCTATCTGACACAATTGTCACTGGAGTCGTACAACCCATCGTTATTCGTTTCAAATATACCTCGACCAACTTTTCATTAACATAATATCCTTGAGAGAGAGTGAACTGATTCCATTGATATGTCACTGATATTCTCATCATTTTAGGACTCGTTCTTGCTCTTGGCGATTCCGTTGCGAATCTAACTTCTATCTGCGAATTTCGCTTATCCTGACCTGATTGGCATACCCTTGAAATTCAATAGAGATAACAAAAATCACAAAATTTTGAAGAGAACAGATTCCATATCATAGCAAATGTTCCACAATTGTGGTTATGAATTTTATGAATTTTAAAGCAACCTGATTTGAAATAAGAGAATAACTGAGAGATCAATATGATCACATGAACCCGACGTTGTGTGTCTTAGCTCCGACATTTACAATTAAAGGTGATCAGCCTTCTTGTAATACACAACACACCAGTGATGGCGTCCCATCCAACTTCTATCACACAGATAGATATACCTGGTGTCCCCTATAAATAGGGTTGTTCGTCTCAGTAGGAGTACAGAAATATGAAAGGAATATGAAATCAAATTAATAACTGATGTTTTCGGACAAATAATTCTCTGAAGCACACTTTGGATTAAAATTGAAAAAAATTCCAAAGGTGTTATTTTTGAGAAGATGAACAACCAAAAGAAAGTACCGAACAAGTGGTACTATATTGTAAATAAAGTTATTAACCACTGGAGAAAACAAAAAGTTGAAGGTCAAAATGTCACTATTTAGAAGAAGAGATATATCTTTTAACAAATGCCTCTGTAGGCGGAATATCAAAATAATTCATAGAAAGGAAAGGTATTGCCAAGGTCTACTTATGCCTTCTTTGTCAGTTCCTTCGATAGCTCGTCATTCGATTTTAAACTTCTTCATTCCACGTTTTAAGGACATCAATATCGTACGTTGTCGTCAACTCGTAAAAATATCTGAAGATTCCAAAGTAAACATCTCCATTAGCAAGGCGGTCAATCCAGTTCAGCACAACTATCTTAAACGAGTGCTCCAATCTTAACTTACTAATTGGTACTATATCCAATAGTCCAACACGAACTCTACATGAGCTCTGACGTTCCTTACTTAGCTATACACACTCCTACACACTCTCGTTTCTAGTTTACTATAACCCTGCTCTGATACCAACTGTGACACCCCCCAAATCCGGGGTCAGGAGATTTGGTTGTCACGCGAAAATCCTCAAAATAAAACATCTGTTTAATAATAATCATTCACTTGTGATTGTCCAACAATGGAAATATAACATCTGTGACCCCATACATACCAAGATCTTTTAAGGTTATAGGGCTAGAAACAAGAATCCAAATTCCATTAGATAAAAAAAAACATTCATTCCCAACATTCTCTTGGATCAAATCTTAAACCACTGATGTAACTTCGATAAGAAGTACGCCAGGCTAACCAGACCAGTACATAATAATAATAAATATTAGAACTCAATTATATAATATAGATCTTACTCTAAATCCAGACATCCTGAGCCAAGTCATCTTCGAAATAGCATCACGCCTCTTCTCTTTCTGAAGTGTGCGGATAAGTCTCGCCAAATTACTTTACTGAAATGTTAGAATGTACAACAGCAAGTATGAGCGAAAGAAATGCTCAGCAAGCGTATAAAAATTTGGATATAAAACCAGGATAAGTGGGGCATAAAATCATCTGAAATGTAAAACAGTTTATAGAGAAACTGAATCAACAACTGTGATATAATTCAAATCCATAACTGAAATCATTTGGCATGTCATAAAAATGAATCATCTGCCAATTCACAATATATAATAGCCATTCTGGCGATATGGATTGGATATACTTTACTGAAACACCATTGCCCCCTGATCAGGTTCTTAAGCAATGGGACCCCTTTATAACTACCGGTACATTCCTATACCCGTAGGTATAACAAGGATTTCTGTGGTACCAAAATAGGCAAGTAATGTTAGCCTATAGGAAGATGGAATGGTTACCATATCCTCCTTAAATATTGTTGGACCATGGTAGCAACCATGGCCTCCTACGCTTTCCAATAAATATTTTGCTGGACCATGATAGCAATCATGGCCTCCTATGCTTTACCATTTTTCCAATCCAATAGAGCAATTTCCGAATTCAACAGGAAATGCTTAGTTTCACATACAGTTCACATCCCTATTATTTACTACGATAATAAGGATATGAAGAGTTTATCTTAAACAATTCCCCACATCAAGGTACCAATATCAAGCAACTGTGTTCGCACAAAAATATTTAAGAATCACAAATAGCTCTGAACAACAGCTATTCGTCATGATATGAATCAATGAAACATAAAATAAAAAGTGTTTAAGATGATAAAGAAAATACTTGCCTCTGGTCCTTAGCTGTTGCGCAAAGTCGAGGTAACACATCTACCTTCTTCTTCTATCTTACGTCATCACATCCTCTGTTGTAATCATTCGTTGGTTTGACGCTCTTGCGATTGCCACGAGTCTGATCCGTTGACATCGAGCCTGCGCGTCTACTTCAGTATCTCTGTCGGAATAAAATAATTGGAAATGTCCCCTTTGAATATAGGCATTTTCCCGGTGTTAAAACACCTCGCAAGTAAACCAGCAATTCCACAAACAATACTTTCATCTCCAACCTTCTTTATTACAATCCACACAACACTGCATCCATCTCCAACTTTCTTCGTCTCATACCAACTTAACTCCGCTGACATTCCTAAGTCAATATTTACCAATTAATCCTCGAATTAAACATTTATGCATTCAACTTAGTCCAACTCAATCTATAAATAATCCTCAAAACATTTATCTTATTCCTCAATAAAGAAACATGAAAATCCATTAATCCTCAAGACACGATTAATCCTCGAGATAACAATTAATCCTCGAAATAAGTCATTAATCCTCAAGACAATAATTAACCCTAGAGATAATCATTAATCCTCGAATTAAATACATATATACCTGTCACATAACCAATTAACACATAGCATATACGGCTCACAAATAAAAGAGCACTCAAATTATTCATAGAATATTTACAAATCACTAATAGATAATCAAAGAATAATAACACGCAATTCACATAATCACATAGCACGTTTGATCATATCA
Organism: Kitagawia praeruptora; assembly: GCA_037693485.1. NCBI lineage: Eukaryota > Viridiplantae > Streptophyta > Magnoliopsida > Apiales > Apiaceae > Kitagawia > Kitagawia praeruptora. The sequence continues at coordinate 2,944,567 of CM075349.1, forward strand.
TAAAAAGATTTTATCTAATATTTTTAAAACAGAAATTGGGTCAAAACCCTAATTACCGGATATAACCGACTCAATAAAAAGTTTGGTAAAAAGATCGATCCAAATTTATAAGTTGAATTTTAACTTAAAACTATTTTTATAAGAACCGGGTCATTTTTCTGATTCCAGAAATACCTTTCTCGTTGAAAACGGACAAACGGTTTAATTAATACGCAATTAATAAGAATAATTCAATTAATAACTAAATTAATTGAATATTCAAATTAATTATTTATTAATCAACTCATAAAAATAATAAATCTTTTATAATAAAAAGATTTAAATTCAATTAAGTCAATTATATATTTAAATAATAATTAATTAATATAATTAATCAATTAAAATGAATTAATCAATTAACTAAATCAATTAAATTATTATTTAAAAATAATTAACTAATTAAATTTAATTTTTAGAAATTAAAATAATAATACATAAAAGAATTCTGAATTTTAGAAAATTTTTATAAAAATATGACCCAAAAACATTTTTCTGAAAAGTTTTACAGAAAAAAGGGATCAAATAGCACTATTCATCACCATCTCCACACATTCATCACCAAGAACACTCAACCACCATTAATGGAGGTTCGCCGGAATCCGGAAATTTTCCGGCGACCATAAACACTCCGGTGATCCTCCTTTGCTCTCCGAATCGATACCAAAACAACACAAAATCGTTGCCCATCAACCGGGCAATAACCACACAACAATAACATCACAAAATCCGACCAAAACAACCCACCAATTACAAAATCCGGCGAGCTCAAGAAAATTTTCCGGCCAATATTCGTTTTTCAACAAATCGGACACCAAATCGAGTGTTCTATATCCCAAAATGAAGCTATGAACACGTATAATATAACCCCTAACACCTATAACACGAACAATCATCACACACAACGGACGAACGATTTGAAAAATGAACATAAACTTACAAACTCGAATATCACAATCCGGCATTATAATGATGCAATTGACCACATAAATCGACTCCAAATGATCATATAAAACTATTGGACTCATCAAAACAACCGGAAAATCACTCAATCAAAAAGCCCCAAATTAGGCTCAAGAACCCTAATTTTCGAATTGAACAAACTATAGATTCAATGATGAAATTGATCATGTATATGAACTCCTGGCATCCATATGAAGCTATGAACATCATCAAAACATCTGGAAAATCTCAGAAATGAAAAACCCTAATTCTAACATGAACCCTAATTTCTGCAGATTAAAGAAAAAATCATATAAAATCAGAAAATTACCCTCTGTTGAAATTGATTGCAGATACAAAAACTAGAGGTCAAGAGCTTTGATTCGAGTATAAGAACAACAAAATCCGATATCAATAACACCTTCAATTTTCAGCTTTGATCCTCAAGAACAGGAGAGAGAAAATATTTTTATTTATTTATAAAAACTGATTTTTATGATTTATTAAATAAAAAAATTAAATCTGATTTCTATTTATATTAATCAAAAATTAATACCCCAAAAATATTTTTAGCCCCCAATTAAAATTATTAAGCCTTAAAAATAATTTTAATGGGATAAAAATGTAAATTTTTTATTTTAAAACAAATATAATATAAATGTCAAAATTCTCCAAAAAATTACGAATATTACAAAAATTAGAAAATAATACATTTTTTAACATCCCATTATTATATAAAAATAATTTTATGAAAAACAGGGCCTCGAATTCAATACAGGGGCTGGGTCCGAAAATTAAAATGCGAAATAACTGTATTCTAAAAATATAAAAATTACAGAAAAATAGAATAAAATATTCTATGATACACAGAAGTCACATAACACGTATGGGATAATTTTCCTATTTAATAAAAATCATAACACGTTTAAATGCATAAAAATTAAACTAACACACAGTAAAATCAACTAAAAATATATTTTAATATAATAAATTACACGTAATTTTTCGGGTCGTTACAGTAATGCTAATTTTGATAATTTTGTTTTCATAAACATAAAAGGAAACTTTATGAAATGAACGGTAACATACAACTTTGCTTGACGTTAGACCATTGCCATGCAAATAAGGAAATCAATGTACACCCAGGAAAACTAGGAAGTTCAGTGGCGGACACACACAGTGGCCAGGATGCCTTGGCCTTTGCTGAATTTCGTAAGAAGTAAGAAGTCATTTCGTAAAAATTTAAATGGGAGTACTGTAATAAGAAATGACCACTGGGAACACTAACCGTATCTGCTTTTGTGTGTAGAAGTCTATATATATACTTATCAACCTACAACATAAACCTATAAGTAATGGTGAAGAACAAGATTAAAAGTTTAAAACAGACAAGTATATATTTCACCAAGAATGTAAATTGGATTCTTCAAATCCCAAAAGAAATCATTGTATACAAACATAGTATCATATGTGTACTTCAACCAACCCCTACAGAAAGAGAAGATAAAAATCTTGCATATCAAAAATGATCTCTACCTTTATCCATTACCATGATTAATTGTAATATTAGTACTTAATTCTCATTTGATTACGCATAAATTTTTGTTTTACCGCTAGAATGATGAGTGCGATTAGCATATGTCTTAATGATCACAATCTTAACTATGTTAGTATATTAGAGAAGATAAAATCTTGCATACCAAGTTGTCTTCTCCGAAACAATATACCACGTTTGTGGTTGCTATTATCCTCCTCTCTTGGGATCGGTACAATTCCATTAACAGAAAAAAGGCTCTCGACATGGCGATAGAATGCCGAAAAGCATCCCTTTCAATACTATGACAAAGGGAATCCGTGGTGGGGTCATATAAGATAGAATGCAGCCGATCATGGTCCCAGCCCACAATTATAGTTGTTAGTTACAGAGGCATGCCTGTACACATCTAATAACAAGCCTAATTGTTTGTAATGCTTTGCATTACTTACATGACCTCTTAACTGAGGGAACCTCTAGTTGTAGAGTTTCTGTTTGTATTGTACTTGTAGTAGGCATCAAATCCTAGTTGTGTAATTGTACAAATAGAGTCTAGAATAATGCTTGAAAGAAGTTCCTAGGTTCATGCCTCAAGCAAGGAGTTAAAGACTGTCAAATAATCACAGTTGGGATTTGAAGAAATGAAGAATTTGCTTAAGTACCAATTCGAGAAGTATATTTGTCTATTCGAGAAGTCCAGCATTCGAGAAGTCAGGGATTCGATATCTCAAGACACTATTCGATATCTCTGAATACACTGTTCGATATCTCATTCGATATCTCAGGGATTCGATATGTCTACTACTCTATTCGAGAACTCAAGAAGTCAACAAGTCAAGATGGTATTCGAGTTCTCAAAGAGTCAACAAGTCAAAGTTCCATTCGATATCTCAAGGACTCAGAAAGCTATTCGATATCTCGAGGATTCGATAAGTCAAATGTTCTATTCGACAACTCAAGGAATCCTGATGGAAAAGAGCTATTCGAGAAGTGGTTCGATATGTCATTATAACAGTATTCGAGAACTCAGAGTTATCGATCAAGTCAATTCTAGTTCTCGAATCACTTACTTAGTCACTTCTCGAATACATTCTTGGAGACAAAATACTGAAGAAATTGTACAAGTCAGAAACCTGCAACAAGCCAATGCACTTTATGGACCACAATCTGTAACGTGCTCTGGAAAGCCTACAAGGAAGCTTGGAGAGATATAGAAGAGACAAGGAGCTAAAGAAGTGGATCTAAACAGGCTTTGCAAAGTCAAATCTGTAACCGTTTGGACACTTACTCAAAAAGGATAGACAGACTAGAAAGTAATTTGTTTAGCTTCCTTATTTGCATTAAGTAGGCTGTATCCATGTTCTATAAGGACACAGCCTCACTTCATAACTTAGTAACTTTTGTGAGTCAAGTTTTTCATACACTGTAAGCTATATCTCTCTGAGAAAACGAAGCTGAGAATACTACCATTTGTATTCACAGATTGTAGCAACCTTTATCTAATAATACATTAGATTAAAGTGATATTGTGTCTTGTGTTGTTTCTTTATCCGCACCTTCACTTCTACACACACAGGCACTTATCTGCTACATAGACTCAATCCAAGAAAAGTTCAAGAATCCATTCACCCCCCCCTCTGTATTCTTTTACCGTATTCAATACTCAACAAGTGGTATCAGAGCGGGCTGTTTATTCAAAAACAGAAAAACGATCATGAGTTCGAATACACCAAAGACTACAGGAACGGTGAAGGTCCCTAAGTTTGACAAAGAAAACTTCAACCTCTGGAAGATAAAGATGATGTTGTTCATTAAAGCCTCTCATCCCTTGTATCCTGAGATTCTCAAGAATGGTCCTTTTGTTCCACAACAAGAGATACCAGAGAAGACTGTTGGAACCATAACTATCCCAAGATCTTATGAGGCCAAGGATCCATCAAAGTGGACAGAGTCAGAAAGGGAGAAGGTTGCTCTTGACAGCCACCTCATGTTGCTTATCATTGATTCCATGGACATGTCAATGTTTGCAAACATTGCATCGTGCACGTCTGCTAAAGAGATGTGGGATCACATTGAGGTGTTGTGTGAAGGGACTGATGAGGTTAAGGAAAACAGGAAACAGATACTGGTCACACAGTATGAAGCTTTCATGGCACAGCCCAAGGAAAGCATCACTGAAATGTTTGAAAGGTTTCACAAGCTAGTTACTGAGTTGCAGATTAATGGAAAGGTTTACAGCACCAAGGAGTAAAATATGAAATTTCTGTTGTCTTCACCAAATCATCTGGAGCAAAGAGTCATTTCTCTAAGAGAGAGAGATTTGAACAAAGTCACCTATGATGTGCTCTATGGAGTCCTAAAGACTCATGAACTTGAGTTGCTTCAGAAAAGGGCTATCCAAGCCAACCAAGGTAGGATGATAAACACATCATGTGCCTTGATTGTCAACAAATCCATTTTGGACCTAGAAGCATCTACAAGCCAACTAAGGATAGAGGAGGTGGCAGATGATGAAGAAACTGAAGCTGGGGTGAGTGAACCTGTTGAGGAAAAGGAGGAAGAAAAAGAAGAGTTTTACACTCTGGAAGAACTTGATGGGATGGAAAATACTTCATATGCTTTCATGGCCAAAAAATTTCCAAACATCAGATTTAAAAGAAATCAACCCTTCAAACCCAAAACTCAAAACCATTCAGCCAACAAGAACAAGGCACCTGTGAAACCAAACAGAAATAAGTTCAAAACCAGTTCTGTGGATAGGTCATCTGTAAGGTGCTATAGATGCAATGACCTAGGGCATTTTGCCAGTGAATGCAAGAAGCCTAAAAAGAAGGATAGAGATTATCTTGAGCTCGAAGCTAAGTATGAGGCCCTTCTGAAAAAGTAGACACATGGTAAGGCCTACATAGCTGAAGGGAAGTGTTGGGATGATTCTGAGAGTGATGAAGAGGAACAAGATTTCTGCAATTATGCCTTGATGGCCAACTCCAAGGATGACTCATCTTCATCTGATTCTCAGGTACCATCTCTCACTACTATAGACATGTCTGTTTCTGAGTATAAATGCATGATCGAACAACTATCTGTTGAAATGTTTAATATTCATACTAGTATGACTGCTGCTAATGAGGAGATTGCTAAACTATCTACTAGAAATGAAATATTAACCAAAAAGAATGAGGAACTTGAGCTAACTACTATGCAAGTAGAAAACCTTAAGAAATAAGTTGAATATTTGCAGAACAAGGTTTTATGTGCTAGTCAAGTAGAGAAGGCTCTTAGGGATGAATTAGCTGAGAATGAATTCAAACTAAAAACTTTCAAGAAATCATCTGGTTTAGTGCAATCCTACTGTGAGAAAATTGAAGCTAATCCCAAAGCAGCTATTGGACTTGACTATGACTCTCTCAAACAAAGGAAAGGCTATGCTGTCATTGAAGAGGACACAGATGTTCATGAGAAAGTGCCTCACATTTTGAGAAAAACTGAAAATCCAATTTTTAAGGAATCAACATTTGAAATTGATGAGGATGCCTTACTCATCAAGCAAATGTTGAATGATGAGGATGAGGCACAATCTAGTGAACAACAAGCATCCTCTAAGAATGAGAGTGTCAAGTCAAAGACCAAGAAACCAGTAGTTGATAGGCCAAGACCTAAGAAGTTTGTTAAGTTTGTCTCAGCTGGGAAGAGTGAATCAGAAAAGGAAGTGACTAAGAAGAAACAGAACAGAAATGGCAAGTTAGGGATTAACAAGGATAACAACTATGCTTATATGCCTAATGCCCCTAGGAAAACTTGTCAGAACTGTTTTAGTACCAATCATTTAACTCATGCATGCAAGAAACCTGTTGGTAGTGTGTCTAAACTTTTCTATGATTGTTCTGTGCCTCTAAGTCATAGAGATGCACCTTTCTGTGATAAATTTGACTGTATGCCATGCAATATGAATGTTATGACTAGTTTTTTTAATTTAAGAAGGCAGTTCATTGATGGTTGTATCAGTCACAATTCTCACACACACTACACAAGGTCAAAGTCTTCAAGTCCTCCTAAAGCTAGGAAGGTACCTCTGTCACCTAAGTCTGAAACTTCAGGTTCTAAGACTTCCAACAGTGACAAGAAGACTAACACTAAGAAAGTTGACAAGCATGTTGTTTATGATAAAACTGTCTCTAAGTCACATGGACCCAAACTTGTTTGGGTACCAAAGGAAAAGTAATACCTTTGTGTTTGCAGGGCAAAGAAAGTGAAAAGAAGGTCATGTGGATTTTGGACAGTGGATGCTCAAATCATATGACTGGTGATATGGCCCTGCTATCACAGTATGAGGAAAAGGCTGGCCCAATGGTTGCTTTTGGAGATGACAGCATGGGTAACACATTGGGATATGGCAAGCTGAAAGTTGGAAATGTCATCATTGAAGATGTAGCACTAGTCAAGGGGCTCAAGCATAATCTGTTAAGTGTTGGTTAGTTTACTGATAGAGGATTCAAAGTGAATTTTGACAAAGATGAATATTTGATCACTCACAAGAAGACTGGTGATTTTGCTCTATCTGGAGTAAGGAAGGGAAGCCTGTTTGTAGCCAATATGGACTCTGCAAACAAGGACAAAATTTGTTGCTTTTACTCAAAAGCATCAAATGAAGATTGTTGGCTGTGGCACAAGAAACTATCACACCTGAACTTCAAGGCCATTAATTCTCTAGTCAAAAAAGAGTTAGTGAGAGGCATGCCCACACTTGAATTCTGCCAAGAAGGAGTGTGTGAGGCTTGTCAAAAAGGAAAAATGAAAAGATCAATCCATAAATCAAAAACAGTGACATCAATAACCAAGCCATTACAACTCATCCATATGGATTTGTTTGGGCCTGTCAACATAATGTCACTTGGAAGAAAGAAGTATGCCCTGGTAATGGTTGATGATTTTTCAAGGTATACATGGGTGGAATTTCTGGCATCAAAAGATGAGGCTCCACAAGTAATTATTGAGCATATAAAGAAAGTTGACAAGGAAGCAAAGGCAAACGATGCAAGTGTAATTGCACTGAGGAGTGATAATGGAACAGAGTTCAGAAATGCCACACTTGAAGCATTCTACAAAGAGAATGGCATTTCTCAGCAATTCTCAGCTCCAAGAACTCCACAACAAAATGGAGTTGTTGAGAGAAAGAATAGAACTCTAATTGAGGCTGCTAGAACAATGTTACTTGATGCAAAAATGCCTACATGTTTTTGGGCTGAGGCTGTGAGCACTGCATGCTATATTCAGAACAGGACCCTCATCAACAGAAACACTGGAAAGACACCTTACAACTTGATGACTGGAAAGAAGCCTACTCTAAAGTATGTTCATACTTTTGGAAGCAAATGCTTTGTACTAAAGGATAATTCTGAATATGTTGGAAAGTTTGATGGAAAAGCATTTGAAGGAATTTTTCTTGGCTATTCTATGGAAAGAATTGCATACAAGGTTTATGTCATCAGTCAAAAGAAAGTTATGGAAAGCACAGATGTTACATTTGATGACAGCAAACTACCTGGACTAGAAGAAGCCAATGATGAAGACAAAGATCCATTGAGATTTGATAATCTAGATGATTCTGATGAAGAGATTAAAACTGGAGTTGAAACTCAAGTTCAATAAACTCAAGTGATTAATGATACAAGAGAGGAATTTGTGCCAATCGATAGTGGAGAAACAAGCATCCAAGACACACCTGTGAGTAATGGCAACTTCACTGGGGGAGGAAATGAGGATGACCATGATGTGGATGATGAAGCAACATCAAGAATGAGAAGTCAGGCTGAACACTCGAGGAAATGGGATAGATCACACACTGCAGAGCAAATCATTGGAGATCCTAATGTAGGAGTAAGGACTAGGAGAGCAACTCAAAATGAGTGCCTCTATGGATGTTTTCTATCACAAGTTGAGCCTAAGAAACTTGATGATGCACTGTTGGATCCAGATTGGATTATTGCCATGCAAGAGGAGCTAAATCAATTTGAAAGGAACAAAGTATGGGAACTTGTGCCTGCACCAAAGAATAGAACCATTGTTGGAACAAAATGGGTTCTGAAGAATAAGATGGATGAAGATGGTGTAATAATAAGAAACAAAGCAAGGCTGGTTGCAAAAGGATACTCTCAACAGGAAGGCATTGATTATGATGAGACATTTGCCCCTGTTGCTAGATTGGAAGCCGTTAGAATATTCTTGGCATTTGCTGCTCATTCAAACTTTAAAGTTTATCAGATGGATGTCAAGAGTGCATTTCTAAATGGAGAGTTGGAAGAAGAGGTTTATGTGCAACAACCACCTGGCTTTGAGGATCCACATTTCCCAGAATTTGTCTACAGATTGCTTAAGGCACTGTATGGACTTAAGCAAGCTCCAAGAGCATGGTATGATACTTTATCACAATTTCTTCTTGAGAATCAATTCACTAGAGGCACATTGGACAAGACACTGTTTTACAAGAAGCATGGTGATGATATTATCCTAGTCCAAATTTATGTGGATGATATCATTTTTGGTTCTACAAATGAGAAGCTGTGTGAGAAGTTCTCTAAACTCATGCAGAGCAGATATGAGATGAGTATGATGGGAGAGTTGACATTCTTTCTAGGGTTGCAAGTCAGTCAAAGGAAGGATGGTATCTTTATCAGTCAAACCAAGTACATCAAGGATTTATTGAAGAAGTTTGACTTGGAAGATTGTTCACCTGCCAAGACACCCATGGCCACTGCCACTAAACTGGATGAAGATGCTAAAGGCAAGAAAGTAGATATCTCAGTCTACAGAGGCATGGTTGGTTCTCTACTCTACCTCACTGCAAGTAGGCCAGACATCATGTTTGCTACATGCTTGTGTGCAAGGTTTCAATCAAATCCAAAGGAATCACATTTGATTGCAATAAAAAGGATCTTTAGATATCTGAAGGGCACTCCAAACTTGGGTTTATGGTATCCTAAGGACACAGGGTTCAATCTGGTTGGTTATTCTGATGCTGATTATGCTGGATGCAGAGTGGATAGGAAAAGCACCTCAGGAAGCTGCCAGTTTCTTGGACAAAGGTTAGTTTCTTGGTATAGCAAGAAGCAACAATCTGTGTCAACTTCTACAGCTGAGGCTGAATACATAGCTACTGGAAGTTGCTGTGCTCAAGTGCTTTGGATTAGAAATCAACTTAGAGATTATGGACTTGTGTTGGAAAGAATTCCAATCATGTGTGACAACACAAGTGCAATCTCTATAGTTGCCAATCCTGTCAATCATTCTAGAACAAAGCACATTGACATCAGATATCATTTCATAAGAGAACATGCAACTAATGGAACCATTGAGTTGCATTATGTCTCTAAAGATAAACAACTAGCTGATATATTCACTAAGCCATTAGATTAAGCCACCTTCACAAGGTTGGTAAGTGAGATTGGAATGCTGAATTCTTCAGATTCTGGCTAAGTGAATACACCATCTAGATTGTTGCAGCAGTAAACACTTACTTTATCTAAATTCTCAATATTTTTGGAGTAAGTGTTGGCTGAAATATGATTTATAAATATTTCGAATCTGTTGCATATGTTGAAAATCATATTTCTATTAACTTAAAATTTCTATGAAATTTTGAGAAAATCACTATTTAATTTGCTAGGATATTCTTCAATGAATATGTCTGGTAAATTTTAAAAGATAGTGAAAATCAAATTTTTATGAGTGATGAGTATAGCTCGATAAGTCAGACTTCTCGAATGATTCACTATTCGACATCTCTAATAAGTCTCATTAGAGTACTCTTGAGTTCTCGAATAGAGTCTTTCTGAGATATCGAATAGAGGTATTCTTGACTTCTCGAATATAGTAACTGAGTTCTCGAATGATTGAGTTCTCGAACACTATATTTGAGTTCTCGAATCATTTGAAAAGGCTGAATTCTCGCTGAATTTTAACCGATTTTGGACTTTTGTCTAAAAGTTTAATTCACTCATAAAAACATATTTTATTTAATTTAGAATTATTTCTAAGTTAGATAACTGCCAGCTGTGAGTTTCTATCTGCTTGAGTTATCGATTAAGCCTTTCTTGACTTCTCGAATAGTTGTTTTCTACTTCTCGAATGCCTGACTTGTCGATACAAAGCTTTCTGCTAATCGACAATTCAAGTACTTCATACTTATACAATTTCACATCTATTCGATTCATTTCATTCGATTTCTCAAGCATCTACACTCTCTAAAACCCTGAAACCCTAGCTACGAAAAGCCAAATTTCTTCTTCAATCTTCAATTTCTTTCCTCTCTTCTACACAAATGGCAACAATAAAGTTCAACACCAACTTCATCGCTCTCACTAGTGATGTTGAAGCACCCAATGCCAACTTCAAGTGCTTTGTGAAATGGATGGCTGAGTCTTATATCAAGGATGCACTCTCTGCCAACCTAACTCTGTATCTAGATATCCTGGAACAGTTTTGGGGCACTGCTATTGTGGAGGTTGTAGCCCTGGAAAACGCAATCACTTCATATATCATCTACTGCAAGATTCAAGACAAGGAAATCACTATCACTACTGCAGACATGAACCAAGCACTGGGCCTACAACAAGAGTCATTTGATAGACTGGCCACTAATGCAGAGTTAGAGGAATTCTTTGAGTTCATCAACTACTCAGATGGGATCAATCTTGGAAAGCTAAACAGGAAGAATCTGAGAAAAGAATGGAGCTATGTGTTTGCAACTCTTCTCCAAGTCTTCACTGCCAGGAAATCAAGCTTTGATCAAATTAGTGCACCTGTGCAGCAAATTGGATATGCTTTGGCCTATGGAAAGAAGATTGATGTTGGCCAAATCATCCTCCAAGAACTATATGGAAGACTTGGTAAGAACACATCCAAGAGAGGTACTGATATTTTCTTCCCTCGCTTTATTCAATCTGTACTTAATTTTAAAAATGCTTCATTGATTGAATTGCCTGGGATTGATAAAAATAAAATAGGCTATCCTAAGTCCATGACCAAACTCATTTTTGGTAATTTGGAGACTAGGAATGATGTGGATGTAAGACTGAACATAACTCCCCATATGGAGAGTTTGTTTAGGACTTATCCCCACAACATGCCAACATTTGATGCAAAATCTAAGTTAGCACAGCCCAAGCAAGTAGAACAAAATGCTAACCCAGGGCCTGCTAACCAACCCTCTCAACCAAACACTCTACCACATACTGAGCCAACTGCATCATCCTCTCAAAAGGGTGATGTTAGTAAAAAGAAGAGAAAGGAAGTAATATCTGCACCATTAAATATCTTATCTGAAGCAGCATTAGCTGTTGAATTAGGTCTAGGAAGTGAGGAACCTGAGTCACCCTTACACAGGACAAAGAAGAAGAAAACTAAGACCACCTCTTCAGTCACACAAATGGCTGAAGTTGTAAAATCAGGGGCACACAGCTCACTAGGTGTATCCTCTCAACAGGGTGCACCTATAGAATCAAGCATCCTCCCCAATGCACCTTCTTGTATAGAGTCAGCACATGGGAGTGATAAGGCTGGGACAACACTGAGTGGAGAGCACATCATATTTGAAACTACCTCTATCTCTCAGGGGGAGTTGCCAAAATCTACTCTTAAACACACTTCTCTTCCAGAATCTAACTCTAAAATTTCTTTGGAACCTGCAACTCAGGCAACTGAGATGCAAGGCATTGATCATCAAGAATTCTTTTCTCTTGATGAGCCAATAATTTCAAGTGAGTTAGTGCATGACACTTTGCTCACCACTCAGAACCCACATTTAGATGGTGAGGGAATGCATGCTGAGGCATCTCCTGATGACACCATCACAAACACAGAGGTTCCACTAGTTTTTACTAGAGACTCTGTGCCTGTGTCAACTGCTGGTGTAATTCATCCCACTTCTGTGGTGACACCAGTAGTAGAGTCAATCCATCCGGTTACAGAAGTTACATCTGTAACTGAGGAGTCTAGCTTGCCTAGCTCTAGCTCTGACTTTATGTCACAATGGCTGAAGCCTGTGCAACATGACAGTGCTTCAGGATCAGGGTCTGTTCCACAACAATTGACGGTTGAAGCACTTCAAAGCTTAATTGTGGATCAGATTCCTGAGTTCACAAAGATTGCTCAGAACCTTCTCACTGCAGACATGCCTAATCCAGACTATGAGGCTATTCTGTTATGCCATAGGGATGATGTGGAGGTGCAGAAGACAAAGATCATTGATGATGCTGAGAGAGATGGCAACATAGATGCCTGGTTGCAAGGAAAATATGATATTACTCTTGATGAAGCACTTCAGTATCTCAGGGAGGAATACCTCACTTCACTGGGTTCCAATGCCAAATCTCTGACCCCTGGTGAAGTGTGTGAGGCTATGAATGATACACACAAGGGATTCCTCAAGGCTGCACATTATCTTGGAAAAGGTGTTAAGACTGAGGTCAATAGAGTGTGTGATAAGACCACCACCACAGTAGAAGCAATCAAGAGGACCTTTGATGCCAAATTCCCTCAGCTAGACAGTGTGTTCAAGGACATCAAACACTGCAACACTACCTGCACCAAAATGGACAATGGGCTAGCTCTGCTAAAGGATACTGTCACAGGTCTGGGGCATCAATTTCAAATTCTGTCTGATCAGACCACAGATGCCAATGCCATGCTGAGGACCATGTTCAAAAATCTATATGGAGACAGACTGATTACTGAAGTCCCAGTACATGACATGACTAGATTTGAAGTGCAGAGACTCAAAGAGCAATCCCTGTCTGGCTTCAAATCTACTGAGTTATTCAGCAAAGTAGATGCACTTGAGAAGGAGGTGGCTACTCTCACTAAGTCCAATGCTCATCTTACAGACAAGGTTGCACTTCTAAATGATCAGTTGGACACTCAAGCATCCACCACAGCTGATGTCCTTCCGCATCAACAATCCATGTTAGCTGCTATGATGAAGCATATGGGTTTCCCTCTCCCTGATGAATCTTCAATCCCAAAGGACATTTCTACGGCCTCAGTGCCTGACAACAAGCCTAAGGGGGAGAAGAAGACAAGGAACTCAAATTCAAAGGGGGAGAAAGGCATAATAATAAAAGAGGGTGGTCAACAAAGAGCTTCTTCAAAATCTCTACCTAATGTGCCTGGCAAAGGAAAATCCAAAGTGGATGAGCCTCCATCTACCTTGCCAGTTGTCACTCTACCAACTGTGCACATCACTACTCCTGGAGGACAAAAGCAATCCATAACTACAACAGTGGTTGCAGGGAGTATGCCATCTGACAAACCTCCAACCTTACCTGAGAGTGCCAAGCCTGTAGAAGTTAAAGTTGTTACTGAGGCCAAACTAAAAGAAGTTTCTAACTCCAATGTTTATCATGATAAAGCCTTCTTGGAGTTTCTGAAAGCCACAAGGGAACAGGTTGGTGACACTCAGTTCTATCTGAGGGAGCTGAAGAAGCAGATTGATTGCATCACTGTCATTCCTAAGAAAGTCAATAATCTATGGATTAAGGAGATAGTGATGATATCCAAATTGAAGATATGGCATCTAACATACAAGACTCTACAAGAACTGAAACACTCAGAGATAGATGCCATACTTGAGCTTATTGAGAAGAAGAATGAGAACAACAAAAGTCTGTTCGATGACTTGAGGAATGACCAACCTTCAAGGCTACCAGAAGTGATCAAGAAGCCATGGACAATCATTTATCAGTCTGGCACCAGAATTGAAGATATCAAGCAATTGGTCATTCCCTATGATCTCACCACTAGAAATCACAGACTGATCATTGCTATCATTGATCAATTACAGAAGAAGGTTGGAGCCAGAAATGCTGAAGAAACTGAGGCACTGCACATCCTCAGAACTTATATTGCAACTGGTGAAATTCCAGAGATGGCTCAACCTAGGAGAAATAAGGATGATGATTCTGAAGACAAAGGTGATAGGAGGAGAAGACATCACAGGAGAGATAAGGGTGATGAAGACAAGAAGAAGGGGGACAAAGATAAGAAGAATGATGATGACCAAGGAAGAGTCTATGAGAGGAAGATTGGAAAACAGCAAGCCTTAGGCATTGCTAGCAGTAACCTCACCACATCACAAGACTCTAAGTCTAGGGTGAATAATGTTAGTGGTGACCTAGCAAAATCTACATCTATGGCTTCTGCAACTGGCATTGTTCTTTCTGTTCTATTTGCTAGAAACCATGTGTATGTTTCAGAAAGCAAACTGCTAATGGAATACTACTATGGTCTACCAACAAAGGTCAAAGATTTCTGCCAAGCAACCATGTCAAGAGAATGAAATTTAAACATGTTGCAAGAAAGGTGAAGCTATCCAAATCTAAGGCACTGACAATTATCCCAGGATTAAACCTACCACCTCTGGATGAAAGCTATGATGAAGACCAACTGCAGTTTCTATGGGCTCAAAGAATCTATCATGTTGCCATTGTTGATGATTTTCTTGAAGTTAAGTATTCTGATGGAAGACAGAAGAAATTCAGACAAGGAACATGCCAGCACTGGGGCAGGCTATATGACATAGAAAGGATAATTGCAATGTTGGACTCTGAAGACAGAGTGGAAAGGGTGTGGAAGCTGGAGTTAATTGACTTTGTCAAGATGAAAAGAGATCACCAGGCAGAAATGAGAAAGAACAGTGAAAAGCTACGAAAGAAAAGGGAGGAGGAGTTTGCTGCAATGGAAGCTAAGGCTGATGAGTTGAGAGCTATGGGTCTGTGCAGAGTCAAGTTTAATCCTTACATCATTGAGTACAAGAAATATGGTAGAAATGTGAAGATTAGAATGGACTACATCAGTTCCTACTCTGAGAAACAGCTAAATGAAGTGCTCAAGGATTTATCAGGCTCTCCTCTAATTGAAGAACTCACTGCAATAGAAGATATCATTCTTGCCATGGAAGAAATTGCAAAGAAGAAAGCCAAAGAAGCTGAAGATAGGATGAAAAATTAGAATCTGCAAGCCAAAGCTCAAAAGATGAATCCAAAAGGATATGGCTAAGTAGTTACTCATAACTTGTAAGAATACTTCTATGTAATTTCTTCAATCAAATTCATACCTGTACTTTTAAAAGCTTTATCTTTATGTATGTTAGGCTTGTTATCAGACATGAAATTGTGACTAAGGGTCTCACTCACAATTTGGGGGAGATTGTTAGTTACAGAGGCATGTCTGTACACATCTAATAACAAGCCTAATTGTTTGTAATGCTTTGCATTACTTACATGACCTCTTAACTGAGGGAACCTCTAGTTGTAGAGTTTCTGTTTGTATTGTACTTGTAGTAGGCATCAAATCCTAGTTGTGTAATTGTACAAATAGAGTCTAGAATAATGCTTGAAAGAAGTTCCAAGGTTCATGCCTCAAGCAAGGAGTTAAAGACTGTCAAATAATCACAGTTGGGATTTGAAGAAATGAATAATTTGCCTAAGTACCAATTCGAGAAGTATATTTGTCTATTCGAGAAGTCCAGCATTCGAGAAGTCAGGGATTCGATATCTCAAGACACTATTCGATATCTCTGAATACACTGTTCGATATCTCATTCGATATCTCAGGGATTCGATATGTCTACTACTCTATTCGAGAACTCAAGAAGTCAACAAGTCAAGATGGTATTCGAGTTCTCAAAGAGTCAACAAGTCAAAGTTCCATTCGATATCTCAAGGACTCAGAAAGCTATTCGATATCTCGAGGATTCGATAAGTCAAATGTTCTATTCGACAACTCAAGGAATCCTGATGGAAAAGAGCTATTCGAGAAGTGGTTCGATATGTCAATATAACAGTATTCGAGAACTCAGAGTTATCGATCAAGTCAATTCTAGTTCTCGAATCACTTACTTAGTCACTTCTCGAATACATTCTTGGAGACAAAATACTGAAGAAATTGTACAAGTCAGAAACCTGCAACAAGCCAATGCACTTTATGGACCAAATCTGTAACGTGCTCTGGAAAGCCTACAAGGAAGCTTGGAGAGATATAGAAGAGACAAGGAGCTAAAGAAGTGGATCTAAACAGGCTTTGCAAAGTCAAATCTGTAACCGTTTGGACACTTACTCAAAAAGGATAGACAGACTAGAAAGTAATTTGTTTAGCTTCCTTATTTGCAGTAAGTAGGCTGTATCCATGTTCTATAAGGACACAGCCTCACTTCATAACTTAGTAACTTTTGTGAGTCAAGTTTTTCATACACTGTAAGCTATATCTCTCTGAGAAAAACGAAGCTGAGAATACTACCATTTGTATTCACAGATTGTAGCAACCTTTATCTAATAATACATTAGATTAAAGTGATATTGTGTCTTGTGTTATTTCTTTATCCGCACCTTCACTTCTACACACACAGGCACTTATCTGCTACATAGACTCAATCCAATAAAAGTTCAAGAATCCATTCACCCCCCCCCCCCCTCTGTATTCTTTTATCGTATTCAATACTCAACAATAGTCCTACCTAATGGATATGTTTCTTTTTTGCCGAAGAGTTTGGGGAAAAGCATACATTAGTGCATAATAAGTTTTATGTTGGTGGTTCATCAATTGTATAAAATATATGTGTTACAATATATCATACATACCTGCCTTGCTGTTACCTGTCTTGCTGTAGCCTAGCTGTCAATGTGCTAGATCACTGCTTAGCTGTCAATGTGCCAGCTCATATTCATCTGCTCTAGTTAGTTAGTTAAGTGCCTTGCTGTTACCTGTCTTGTTGTAGCCTAGCTGTCAATGTGCCAGATCACTGCTTAGCTGTCAATGTGCCAGCTCATATTCATCTGCTCTAGTTAGTTAGTTAAGCCCTCTATATAAGTCATGTACTGCTACTCTAGTTCATAACCCTGAATACTCACAATGTAGTCTTTACATTTACTTCACCTCTGTAACAAACTCTTGTTATGTAAATATACAATTCTGTTTTCCTCAATATACATTTTACATCTTTGTCTTCTTCATTGTTACTATCTCCATTGATGGAGCTTCATACCTGCAACATTAATAAAAGTGACATGGTATCAGAGCGTATGTGCTCGATTCTCCATTTTTCGCTGCTTACTGTTGTTATCTTCTACTGCCGCTGCTTACGGTTGTGATCTTCCGTTGCTATACGTGTTTGTTATCTTCCGCCATTGATGATGAATTTCAAACTTCGTGTTCTTCATCTACACTTACAACTGTTATCTATGATCTATTTCCTCATCACAGAATTGGTACTATCTGAGCTCATACTCAATTTATGAATCTCTTGTTCTGTTGTGTTCATCGTGTTTGTGTTTCAATTCATAAATAAAAAAAATTACTCCTATCATATGTCTCTGATTGTTCTGCCTCTGATTGTTGTTTATCGATCATTATCAAAACATATCTGTTTTCATTCTTATTGTTGTTGTGTATATCATTGAGAATTCATGGTGTCATTCTCATGTTTTGTTACGATTTGTTCTCTACAAACTTGTATTCTACCTGTTTGATGAAACTCCTCAATGAGTTTTATTGCTTTTATCTTGAAAAATTTATCATCATTTCTATATACATCTGTCCTATGATCATTGTGCATCCTTCGTCGGTGTTACGAGATCAATTTCGATAATCAAAACATACATCTATCCTCATTGTGTATCCTCCTCTGTACTTGCTGTTGTTCGTGCCTATACACACAAAATTGTATCTCTATCTCTAACCGAATCAGTTAAAGATGTCCAGCCTGTCATCTATCACTGTTGTTACTCCCTGTACTCTGCATTTGTTGATGTTACTTTACAGTAAATGAAAAATATCTTGCTACTCATAGTGTCTGCTAAACTCTGATTGCTACTCATAGCCTTTAGACTCCAGTTTAAGCGTTCAGTGTCTATTGTTCTCATGCTTCTTGTGCTGACAAGAGGTTGATTTCTGCTGCCTCATTAAACTCTGATGAATACCTTGTGAGCTTGTTGATGCTCCATCTGCTTTCTTCCAGGAAATGGAAGAGTTTTTCCTCTACCTTACAACCTGCACATGATGTGATCATAAGAATCACACATGATGTGTTGATTTTTCAGTAAATGGAAATCATTTTATCTACACATTGCTTTCCAGAAAATGGAAGTAACATTACCCTTGCTGTGCTCGACATACTGAGTTTCAGTTTGCTACTTTTGTGTCCACTTACGGCAAGTTTATAGCTATTATCGGCAAGTAGATAGCTGGATTTCGGCAAGTCTATAGCTGTTGGCAAGTAAATAGCTGGGGTGGTACATTATAATTCTTGTTACCAGTTTGCTACCAGTGTGATTTCTGGTGTTGCTGCTCCTACAAGTCTCTTTTCATTCATGTTCTTTCTGTCATGGTTCATTGTCTGGTAGTTGCTGTTGATGTTACTCAGATTACTAAATCTGAAGTTATTTTGGCTGTTAAAACACTGTTGTGTCAGGATTTCATCAGGATTCCATCAGGATTCCATCAGGAGTTGCTTTACACTGCTGTCATACTCCTTTGTTGCTACCTTATAATAGTAATTTGCTGTTGTTGCTACCTGGTATTCATACCTGTACTAAATTGTTGCTGCTACACTTTGTTGGCCCATGTGAGCTCTCTAGTGCAGGCAATATTGTTGCTCATTATGAGCTTGTTTGCCTCTAGTATTGGCTTGTGCTACAAAGAAGTTGTGCTACATCTACCCACATAGTTGCTGTCAAAGTTTTCAGCTATTATCCGTTGACATTTAGTATCCGTTGACAGACTAGCTATCCGTTGACAGTTACATCCGTTGACATAATCTCTTGCTTCCTGCCATTGTTCTTTCTGTTCTATTTGCTGTTGTCACTGGCATCCATTGATGAGTGTTGCTGCTATTTTTAAGCTTCAAGTTGAAGGCTTCCATTGCATTCCCACCTTCAACTTGAGGGGGGATGTTACAATATATCATACATACCTGCCTTGCTGTTACCTGTCTTGCTGTAGCCTAGCTGTCAATGTGCCAGATCACTGCTTAGCTGTCAATGTGCCAGCTCATATTCATCTGCTCTAGTTAGTTAGTTAAGCCCTCTATATAAGTCATGTACTGCTACTCTAGTTCATAACCCTGAATACTCACAATGTAGTCTTTACATTTACTTCACCTCTGTAACAAACTCTTGTTATGTAAATATACAATTCTGTTTTCCTCAATATATATTTTACATCTTTGTCTTCTTCATTGTTACTATCTCCATTGATGGAGCTTCATACCTGCAACATTAATAAAAGTGACAATATGTTTTGTATTTATTTATTTATAATAATAACATATAAAAACTTATCAAATTTGCAAGAAATCGACTCTATCTAGCTCGGGCCCAAATAAAAGCCCGGCCCGGCCCGGTTCGGACCCGAATAAAAGCCCGACGCGACCCGTTCGTGGACCGAAAAAGGCCTAGATATTTCTCGAAAGCCCGGGTTTTTCAAGGCCCGATCAAAGCCCGACCCGATTGGCTTTATGTGCATCTCTAGTGCATATACAGGAAAAAATTGCTTTTTATAATTACTGGGTAAACAAGTTAAAACAGCAAGTGAATCCATCAAATTAAAGGGAAGCACATAGGTGTAGCCGCTTAGGCAAAATCAGTTTGTAAATACATTTTATATCTTTATTTTTTTGTTCTTCTATTTGTTTCTTGTCTTTGATTCTCAAATTTACAAAGTTATCATGTATCAAAGCCACCGATCTTCGAGGCTCCTGATTTCTTCCGCATCATCTTTGTTATTGTCATAGTTTAAATCTCTCTCTTGTTGTCGAAAATTACTCAAACAAATTTATGTTCTCCAAGTGTTTGATAAATTTTCCAAAACAGTTCTTGGCTACTTAAACTCACCAGCATCATCTGTGTTTCAAACGCAACAAGCACATGCTCACATTCTCAAAACAGGCTTTCTCTTGGAGCCTCATGCTGCTACCAAACTCCTCTCACTCTACGCCAATCATCTACACTTCGCCGACGGGCATCTCGTACTTAACTCACTCCCAAAGCCTAATATCGACAGGCCTTGTGCCTGATGCCGTGTGTCGTTAAACAGGGTCTTCGATCAGATAAATTGGTTCTCAGTGCATTGATATATATGTATTGTAAGTGTTCGTGCACATTTGAGATGTCGAGAGTTTTTTTGATGAAATGGGTGATATAGATTTAGGTGCTTGTAATGCTCTGATAGCAGGGTTCTCGAGAAATGGTCTTGTTGACGATGCTTTGATTGTGTTTAAGAAATTTAAAGGAAATGGGATGGAGTTTAACGTTGTGACTTGGACTTCGATGATAGCTAGTTGTTCACAACATGGTAAATATACTGAGGCTTTAGAGCTTTTTAGAGAGATGCAGACTGTTGGAGTGAAGCCAAATACTGTAACTATTCCCCTGCTTGTGGAAATATTGCAGTATTGAGGCATGGTAAAGCAGCACATGGTTTCTCACTCCGAAGAGGCATTTCTTGTAATGTTAAGTCAGGTTTTAAAAGAAAACCTTTGGCCCCATATGAGGCGACTAGGATTGCGTGAAACCGAGGAAAATCATCCAGTCTTTGGGAACATCAAGCACGCACTGAAAACACTTGTCCAGCAAAGATTCTTGCAGAAAGAGAAAGTTCATGGCCCTGAAGGAAATAGTATAGTTTATGAACTTGATGAGAGATCCTTAGATGAAACAATTAGTGGTCAAGTTAAAGAATATATATCACAGATTGTGCAAAGAGAGGTGCCCCCAACAGAGAATGACTAGCATTCGTTTTCGAAATCTTGGAATGTAGATGGGGAAGCTGTAGGTGGAACATAATATGTCATTTTGTCCAAACTTTTGTAGTAATTGACACCACTGTTCGGGTTGTTTTTTGTTTTGTTTAAGCTCAACTTTCGTACTCAACACCTATGGACAGAGTTTTGAAGCTATGGATGGGATGATGGGAACTGCAGCAGATCCTGACATTGAATGCTTAAGGTGTCTTTCTTAGGTTGAGGCTGGATGTTGTCCAGGGGCGACAGTTTGTAGTCAAGTTCTTGTGGATAAAGAAAATGCCAGCAAGATTAAATTGAACCACCGAATTTTATGATGGAAGTCATTGAGCCCTTGAAAAACCACAGAAATTACTGGGGATGAAGAAGAAGAGAGATTGAGAGCGAAATGAAGCCCGTGCCTGAAGCCGAACCGACCGAAATTAAAAAAAAAATGGGACCAAACCGAACCAAAATTATGCGGTTCAGTTCGGTTCCGGTCATCACTCTGTTTCTCCCCTTCCATCTAAGCAATTTCCTCCAAAGCTTATGACTCTTATTAACTTGGGTAAAATAACCTCACTACAAAACTTTTATCTTTAGAGAGGATTCGTCTTCTCATTTTCTATCAAAAATGAAACTCTACCGATACTTACAATCTCAAATATTATCATTTGTAATTGTACCATTTATCCGCGCCTAATACACGCTCGGTTTACGAATCGTAGTTCCGTTTTTTTTTTCCAAAGGAAATACTAACCAAAAATCACAAAGCTTTAATTCCCTATCCACAGACATTAATTTACCAAAAATAATGTCTGATAACAGTGATTACCTGGGCACTTGAAACCACTGAATAGATGACTAACTAGCCATGAATCTCTTGAGAATATCTTTATGGTAGCTTCTTGTCATCTACCATCAATTCCTGGTGTTTGTTTCCCTTCAAAGAACATCACAAAAAATCTTTAACTTTCTTCGACCAGGTTGCTCCCTGAATCTGTTCGTTGATCTCTCTTGTGGGTGAATGGATGTGAAATGCAAAAATTATGTGAAATTTTGTTGATGCTGGTAATCGAACCCCTGACCTTCTCCTATCAAACTCACACCATATCAAACTCACACCATAACCACTGTGCTACACTTAGTTTTGAATTTATTTAATAGTTGTGAAATTACAAGTTTACCCCCTATTTGTTGAAAAATTACAAGAGCGCCACCCCTTACATATTAATGCAAAAATTATGTGAAATTTTGTTGATGCTGGTAATCGAACCCCTGACCTTCTCCTATCAAACTCACACCATAACCACTGTGCTATACTTAGTTTTGAATTTATTTCAAAAATCATATTAGATAAACCACATATTCTCCTCTTATCCAATTATTTTTATTTTCATTTTTGAGTAAAGAAAATGTTAGTTTACATTATTTCTAGAATGTTGCATAGTATATAATTACAAAAAATATTTTCAATCGATTTATTATACTCTACAATTCTAAATTGTCATTTTACATGATTGATATAAAAAAATTATATTATAAGATAAAATTTTAGATTATACATAGATGTTACCGAGTCCAGAAAACAAATATGAATTTATTTACATTCGTCTTCATGCGGATATTATATTATTAAAATAAAAAATAAGATTTGTTTTTAAAAAATATGTAAATTTTATTTATCAAATTCTACATAATTAATAACTAGCGTTCTACCCGTGCTACGCACCGACCGATAAATTGTATTAATAAATTAATATAAATATATTATTTTTATTTTTATTTAGAAAAATATATAATTTTATTGGAATGTTAATTAACGTAATTATAAAATTACTTATTTGTGAATTCATACCAATTGAATTAATATTAATATTATGAATCAATCATCTAAACAAATATAACCCCCGTTGAAAAGTTCAAAATCCCTCTTTATTGTTTTTTTAAAATTTAGCTTTCTTTTATTTCTCTCTTTATTAGAGAATATTTCTACGTATCATGTTAACAAATTTTTCACCCATATTCTGAGAATTCGGTATATTTATTAAATATCGAATCCTTAAAATATTTATTACATTAATGTATTGAAAATATTTGTATGGTCGTGGTTAATTTTTCGATTACATATTAAAAATGTGTAGAAACTTAATCCTCACGACTCCAATAAATTATTAGACTGTCTATAAAAAAAAGATTGCATGTTTCAGCGTTATAAGAAAGGATATCTACTGTGCAAGCTATATGAAACGAACGTAGTTATAACAATAGAAACTTTCATCTAATCTAGTTTGCTATGTGATTGTTCAATATCATTTTTATAAATTATACGTCCTTTTATTAATGAATTGATTTTACAAAGTATCACCAATCTTTTTTTAATTTGACTAACTTGTGAAAATAAGCTATTGTCCATTTTGAAATCAAGTGTGTAGTATATAAATACATAATCACATTATTATATATGTGTCCTTGTAATTCAGATTTTAGGTTAAATAACATGAAATTCATTTTCCTTTAACAGTGAGTATATTTTTCCTACATATATTAGAAGAAATAGCTTATACAGACATGACAAATCGTTTTGTACATCCATGTCATGTACTTTAGGGTCTTGAATGAAAATGACATGATATTAAATTGCGTACCTAAAATTTGAACACAAAATGACATTAAATTACACAAATTTTTTTGTGTACACGAAATGAAATGAATTACGTGAATAGAAAAAATATAACAATTATATGAAATATTACTATGTATCCAAGTTATGTAAATATACAATTATATGTCTTAGAACAACATTGAGATGTTACAAAACAAAACTAAGAATAGCATGCATGGTGTAAAGTCTCTCAAACAAAATGAAACCCTCCTTTTTATTTTTTTCTTATTTCTCGCTAACAAATATCTCTCTTTGTGTAGAATCTTTCTACCAATTTATTTAGTTTTCTTAGTCATTTTTTATGCTTTTTTGATATAAAAAAAATATAGTCAACCAACCAAGCAAATTCAATATATGCTCTTAGGTTAAGATATGAGAATTGATACTATTACTTTAATTCAAGAATACAAAATTAAAAAAGGCACCTTTTTATTAAAAACAATATATAATTTTAAGGGTATCAACCTTTTTATTTATCATTATTAATAATTTTTATAACAAAAATCGTAGTTGCTGCTGCTCTCTCTATCTCTCTCTCTCCACCTTTCCCAAAAGATGCTAAACTAAAATTTAGGAGCTGATATCAGTTTTTTATGTTTTTTTTAAAAAATTTATATTAATTTTTCTTTATTTTTCAATAAAAATATCATTGAGAGTCTAGTACCCCGTTGCCCGTTTGTGGATTTTATCTACTAAAATATTAGATTTTGTACCAACTCCTTGTAAATGATAAGCCCTATTTTCTTTTCCTTGATTTTACTTTGGCTTTCACTAAATATCTCTCTTTATTGAGAGCCTAAAATATCCCGTTCGTGGATTTTGTCTACCCATATATTAGATTTTGTTATATTAGTCCATTGATTTGGATAGTAAAGAATCAAAGTTCTGGTCGGTTGTTTGAATACGTTATGACAAATCAGATATACATATTCCTCACGTTTATAACAAATTGTTAGATTATCTCGCCGAAAACACTGCATAATTTAGTGACATAAGCTTGAGATGTACCATAATTGAAGATCTGTTCAATGATTGGATAAAGGAAATTAGTGAATAATTTACTATGTGTTTGTTCAATTTTAATTATTTTTGTAGTTGTTGTATGCCTTTTTATTGATGATTTTTAGGTTTGATTATTTTTGTGTATGACATATGTCCTTTTATTGATGAATTACTCCCCCCGTCCCATTTTGTAAGACATGGTTTGACTTTCACGGAGATTAAGAAAATATTATTTGACTTGCTAGGTGGTAGCATGTGGTTGGTTGGTTGTGAAAGTGGGTGTATAAAAAATGGGTAAAGTAGGAAAGTAGTGGGTGTAATAGTGTTTATTTAATAAAAAAGAAGTATAAAATAGAGAAGTAGTGGGTGTAAGTGAAAAGTAATGTTAAAAAATAGTAAGTTTAGTAGGTTCATTCTTTTTGGGACGTCCCAAAAAGGAATAAGTGTCATATAAAATGGGACGGAGGGAGTAATTATCAATAAATAAATAGTGATTTATAAGAAAATTTGTGCTAAATTGACCAATTTATTATGGAAATATTCATTAATAATATTTTCATTGACTCTATAATATCTTTTTTTTTTGATTGATAATTTATATCCCAAATAATGTAAAGTACTATTTAAGAGTATATTTAACATTTTGAATAATTCAAATATATTGTTAGGTCAAATTTTTTTCCAATTAATTATTGCATAGTTAAAAAAATTTGTAATTAAAATGTTAAAAGATGATTGGTTTAAAATTCATTCCAACATTTTAATTGGTTGATTAGTTTTTTTTATTACTGAATTATTTAATACTTTACATAACTTAAAATTTGAATGTGTATTTAGAATAGTGTGGTAAATAGTTTTGTACTGTTAATAATTTTTAATTCATGATTTTAATTGTACCTTATGATTTTGAATTGAAAGTTAGAGATATCAAAATATCTATTATAAATATAATAGATTCATGTATTAATGTATAAAATTTTAAATTAAATATTTATTGTATTTAGAATAAAATTGTTAAGTAATCAATGAATAACATTTACAACCCAACATTGTAAAAGAACATTTATCTATAGCCACACCTAATAATGTAAACAAATCAGTGTAATATGATAAGGATTGATGCCTACAATTTAGTAAGTCGCTGAATTATATATTGAAGTTTGCTACTGAATATTCTAATGGGAAGTAACTCTGAGAGAATCCGGACTGGGGATGATGATAACCTAAATCGTTTTCTATTTTTTATTTTTTTTGTCAGAAACGTTTTTCTGTTGAAATTATTGGACAATTAAAACACGACACATATAATACATATGAGATTCATGTACATGAGGATGACCTCAAGGTTCTCCCTTAAATAATTATTGTATTTAGAATAAAATTGTTAAGTAATCCTAAATAACATTGACAACCCAACACTGTTAAAGAACATTTATCTATAGGTACACCTAATAATGTAAACAAATCGGTGTAATATGATAAGGATTGATGCCTACAATTTAGTAAGTCGCTGAATTATATATTGAAGTTTGCTACTGAATATTCTAATGGGAAGTAACTCTAAGAGAATCCGGACTGGGGATGATGTTAACCTAAATCGTCTTCTATTTTTTTTGTCAGAAACGTTTTTCTGTTGAATTTATTGAACAATTAAAACACGACACATATAATACATATGGGATTCATGTGCCTGAGGATGACCTCAGGGTTATCCATGAGATTAAAGGTTTTTCAATAAAAATTTAAGGGTGTTTTGGTAAATTTTATGAGAAAAAATTATATTTACAAAAATGCCCCTGCGGGGCCATTTAATTTATAGGCTATTTGTGTTATAATTTCAGGAAAAATCCATGAGGACAACCTCAGGCCCATTTTTCTCTAAAACATATATACAATCGAAATAAAAAGATAATTTGTCCAAGTATAGAATGTCATATAATAAAAAGATATAAAGTAGTACCTTAACCGAAATTGCTATTTAAAATTTGTTCAAATCCGATTTTGTAATGTTGGCTTATATGCATTTATTAATTAATTTTATTAACAAATTATGAATTAATATATTTTTGAGCTTACAAAAAAATCAAAATTTTGAAGGTATGGATTTTATCCAAGTTATTTAAAATATGACTTCAAATTCGATTTTTTCAGATTTTTAGTTAAGTTAGATTATAATTATTTAATATCGATTATAATTGTACAATATATATTGTAAAAATCATATGATAATATGATTGTGATTGACTTTATATTAAAAGAGTGGTTGATTAATGAATGATTAATTATGAAATTTAATTTAAAATATAGAATAGTATATCGTGAATGATTTCAAATATAGCGTGAATGATTTCAAATTAAAATTGTAATTTTCTAGTACATATTTTTTGATTTAAAAAATAAGTATTTATAGATATGTTTATATATTTTTGAGCTTATCAAAAAATCAAATATTTGAAGGTATGAATTTTATCCAAGTTATTTAAAATCTGATTTCAAATTCGATTTTTTCAGATTTTTATTTAAGTTATATTATAATTATTTTATATCGATTATAATTGGGCAATATATATTATAAAAATCAATTTATAATGTATGATAATATGATTGTGACTGGCTTTATATTAAAAAAGTGGTTGATTAATGAATGATTAATTATGAAATTTAATTTAAAATATATAATGGTATATCGTTATTGATTTCAAATTAAAATTGTGGTTTTCTAGTAAATATTTTTTCATTTAAAAAATAGGTATTTATGGATATATTTAATAAAATCATTATTGTATTTAAATTAGAAGTATTAACTAACCATGGTTAAAGAGGTAGGGTGAGATTGTAAATAAGGAAAGGTCTAAATTTTTGGAATTAGTTTTGATTGGTCCTAAAATAATTCCTCGATTCTTATTGATTAACTGACGTGTGGTAGACTCAGGTATTATAATAAAGGATTGCATCACATAACTTGAGTTATAATTTTTTTTAAATATACGAGTCATATCAGAGATTTTTGATCGACCAATTATTTAAAATTTCATCGATATAAATGTATGATTAAAAATATACGAAAGAATTGGATTTATGTTAAAAGGATAATAACTCTTAAAATATGGCATATGTTACATATAAAAAGTAACGTAATTAATAATCAATTTTGTTGAAAAAATATGATCATTTGAATCATAAATATTATAAAATTATAATAATTATTAACAATGACGAGTTAGACTATAACTCGACTATAAAATATGGTAATATGAATTTTTATATAATATAATAAATTGATCAACATAATATACAATGGTTGAATGATAACATATGTTTATTTGAATATACGATGAAATAAAAAAAAAATTGATCTTAGATATCATACCGATGCACAAGTCATTAAGGTCGTCTAATCGTATTTAATATCTATTGAAATATTTGAAAAGTTTAAAGTTATGTTAAAAATTATTTCAAAATTATAATATAAAAAATGTTTCAATTTACCTAATTTTTAAAACAGAACTAAAAGTGTATAAATATGTATATGTATAGATCCAAAAAATTGATCTTAGATATCACACAGATGTAAAAGTCATTAAGGTCGTCTAATCGTATTTTACATCTATTGAAATATTTGGAAAAATTTAAAACTGAGTTAAAAAAACACTTTGATATTGTTTAATAAACATTAGACTAAAACTAAAAAATTGAGTTCAAAAGTATATAAATATGTGTATGTATATATGAAAAAAAAAATGAGTGACAATCAAGATGACTTTTGCATAATATTAAAATATTTTGTAATATGTCTCTAACTACGTTAAACAATTTTACTACAATAATTATTTATATTATACTCAAACATTGTTAAAGTTTTACGTTATTGAAAGCTAAATTAATATATTATGAATTAAAAGTAATCATGTGATTATTATCGTATAAATATTTATCCAAATTTTATGAAATCTAATCAAATTATAAAATTTTTGGTTCATGAAATTGATATACAATATTACAAAATTACTATAAAAATATGACATTAAATCAAAATTTTATATTTTATCATATTTCTAATTACAAAATTATCCCAAAATATATACAGTTTCGAGGGAAAAATTATTTCAATGCTCGTGCCTCGCACGGGCTTTTACGCTAGTTTATATTTATACTTCAAATAAAATAAGATAAATATATATTTTGTGTCTCTCTCGGACTCTATATAATTAAGGTGATTCTGAGTGTCAACCTTGATATAGATACACTACAACAAAAATGGGCTATTATAACAGAGTTAATAAAAAGAATACGTCACAATTGTGTCACAATTACGTCCAATTACGACAAACAAAATCAGTCGAAAATGTCTGTGTTGAAGGTCACATAATGTAACGCCCCTTCCAAATCCGGGGTCAGGGATTTGGTCGTCACGCGGAAAACCTTAATAACAAATCACCTTTTTAACCACATTAAACCATCTGTAGTCATTAATAAAATTAAGTCACAACAATGAGACCCCAACCACCAAGCATCTTTTAGGTTATAGGGCTAGAAACAAGAATCAACTCCTTACTACTAGTATAACTTCGTTGAGAAGTACACCAGTAACTAATACTATTTTGCGCAAAGTAACATATATATTACACATCAATATACTTACATATAACTTACTCCAGATATAAACTTTCTAGATCATATCGTCTTCATAAGGGCACGCTGCCCGCTTCATCTAAGCCATGCAGATAACCTCGTCCGGCTACCATCCACTGAAAAGTTAATATTTGAAAACAAGCAAGTATGAGCGAAAGAATTGCTCAGCAAGTTATTACTAGAGTTTAACAAAATATCCCATCAGGTGCATGGGTTTCCAACATTCAATCGATACTTAATATCATTCTTGAACATTTATAACCACGAAATTCGATAGGGAAAGTATAATGTTTGAAAATAATATCAACTGAACAATGTACCAATATAATATAAAAGGTGTCGTTACAAGGTAATTAAATAGCCACATCTTGTTTGCGCAGTAATACACCAACATAAACTTGCTGGTTATTCAATATGAAATCACTTACTTATTGATAATATAATATCAGTTCTCTTCTATAACCAGATAATAATCAATACATCATCTTAGTATAATATCTCAAGGTAATATAACATTTAAAATTAAGCTCTCAATATAATCTTTCCATTTCCTTTTATACAACAACTGTATGTAAAAGTAATATAAAATAAGTTTCTCTTCTTACTGTAAAACAATTCCATCATTTCATACCATTTTCCTTTTTCAGTACACAACTCTGAAACCATTATCAATTCTTTCTTTTAAGTTTTGGGGATTTTCACTGTTGCCGAATACGTGAGGCACGATGATCAGTCGTCCTCCGTACCCGTCCCTTTTTACTACCGGTAGACGGAGGTAGGTCTGCCACCATCCCCCAGGAGGAAGGTCTACCACTACATCCTCCTTCGGCAACTCTTGGGCCGAAATGAAATATTGATTGCTGGACTGTGCAGCACACAGCCTCCTACGCTTTTTGTTGCAATTCCCCTTTGTCAATCATTATTCCATTTATACAAATACCATTCCACATTTTTCCATTTCAATTTCCGTTTCCATTCCCACTTTCATTTACATATATCATTTTCATTTCCATTTCACCTTTCCACATTTCACATTTATGTTTCACCTTTCCATTTT
Source organism: Kitagawia praeruptora (assembly GCA_037693485.1). Classification (NCBI taxonomy): domain Eukaryota; kingdom Viridiplantae; phylum Streptophyta; class Magnoliopsida; order Apiales; family Apiaceae; genus Kitagawia; species Kitagawia praeruptora. The sequence goes on from CM075349.1 coordinate 2,975,201, forward strand.
CATATCCGTATTATAATCATTTGAAAACATTTATACAGGTATATCAATTCAAGACATACATTCATTTCACTATGAAATTCCTTAAACAACCTTTTAACAATATATAATTACCCTTAGAACACTTAGAATATCTAAAGAATAAGTATTCAATAATCCCTTTTAAATGAATATTATAATTAATATTCATTGAACTAAATAACCATTAAATTAACATTTATCATTATCATTCCAGACATTTTCAACCAAAAAATGTCTCATTTATAACTATCGAAATATCTTTATTATTCCGGAACAAAGCGATTTAAGAAAACATTTTAAAAAATAATATTCATCAAATTAAATAAATTTAATTAGACGAATAAGGTTTATTTAATTAGTAGATGCTTCAAGAGGTATCTAATAATTAAATAAACACTAGTTTATTGGTGATGTTGCCATTAGGTTAATTATTGCGAAATTCTTTCTAAAAACTTTGTCCGGGTTTTCGAAAATATACGTTTCAAGATAACCCCTTCCACTTTTCCGTTCATATATCAATACCTTTAAAATACACCAACTAAAATACTTTACATGTAAATCCCTTTTTAAGAAAATCTGTAAATATCGGCCCTTGTCACCTTACATAACAAAATATTTATTACTAACATCTGAAACAGTTTAGAACTCAAATATCCTCAATTTACACATAACGGTAATATTACAAAATAACTTTAGATAGCAACTGATAACATAATATCATAAAAATAACCATAATAACAACTGATACCATTCCTTCCCATATCACTTTACTCTTTATAATATATCACTCTCTCCATATCACATATATTTCCAATCAAACCATTTTACTTAAAAGTAAACAATTTATCAAGATAAAGATAGAAGAAATCTTGCAAATATGGACTGAGGTCTTATTCTACACATTTCATATATTTTAAAATAAATATACTCTGAACGATAGAGTAGGTATAAATAAACTTGCCTCTGGTCCTTAGCACCAAACGGAATACCGCGAATAAATCCTTGGCGTTTCGACAAGTAGTTCCATGAACTTTACATGACGCCTCGATCCTTCCTTTTTGATACACGTTGCTCCACTTGATCACGCCCTAACAGTACTGTAATTGTTACGAGTACGTGTCAGTCCTACCTCGTATCTCGAGTAGACACCACTCGGAATTACCACTAAGTCACATAAAGTCAAACTATAGGTGTCCTTCCTATAATTGACTACTCTATTACCACTTAATGCACATAACACACTTATATCCATTTATTAGACTTAAACCAATTTAATATATAGATAATCCTCCAAACAGATACCTTATCCCTCGATAAAGACACACAATACACAATCAATCCTCAAGACACATTTAATCCTCAAATTAACACATAAACCTCGAGACAACAATTACCCTCGAATTAAGTCACTTAACACGTATACACATATACAGTTAACACCCAAATCATACCTTTAAACCTTTGAAATCAAATAAGTTAAATACATTAAAATGCAGGGGATTTTTAGAAAATTTCGGCATGTAGTATTCGTTTATCGGACTATGGGCACAGCCCCTCTGTAACTCTACTCCCCTGCACTATCTCATATCCTTTTCCCTCTACCTCCCCTGCAATGCAAAGTACACTCAACCACAGGCACACCACATCCTTTCCTCCATCCCGCACACACATAGTACTTACACCACCACACAGGCTTCTCACCCGATTGCCACACTACATACACTAGCCAATACCCAGTTTGACTGCAACCTTCCGGAAAATCCATAAAACCGAAGACCATACCAAAATCTGACCAAGACGTATACTCCCTGAGTTAACACTATACATAAATATATACCCGACATTTAGCAAGTAACACAGACGTGACCATATATTTCTGAAAGAAAACCATTACACCCATTGCTTTAGACAGTAACAAATTCGACCCATCCTATACTCTTAACTAACATAGCATTTAACACTTATACATCAACTTGTACCCTTCTAAACATGATCTTACCGAATTAACAACTCAGCTCAACACAATTAATCAAAATCATCTAACTGGTAACCAACAGGGGAGAGGGAGGGGATTAAAACTCGTAACAAGAATCATTCAGTACCAGCTTCAATCGTAGTCAGAGTTCAGCCACAGCCCTTGCACGACACACACGCACTGTTTCGATTACCCACAGTAAACGCATACACACCACTGCGATTCATGCCTCTACACATCCATCTCGACTCGCACATCGCACACTTCACAACATCTCGACCCACACCACACCTCGATTCATCACACACAGCAACACAACAAGCACCGAAAAAAAGGAGACACAGCTTAAACCTCACACACACACACACACTGAATTTACACACACCCATACACCCTTATATATATACACTAACCACACCCATACATATCTATACACACACAAGATTCACAGCTGGAAAGAGGAATTGGGAGGGAGATTCAAGAGAGATTTGGGAGAGAAACTGTCGAGAGAGATTGAAAATGTAAAAAGGAAGAGAGTCAAGAGCTCGTTAGATTTTTTTGTTGAGAAACAGAGCACACCGAGAAGGATCTAGAGATTCCTGGATGTTAAGATATAAAAATATAAGGCCTTTTAGAAATTATAAATTCTGAAAATCCAGTTAAAACAATTAATCACTCATTTAAAAACCGATATAAAATATAGAATGGGGTGGAAATTAAACTTTTCATTTTTAAAATAAAGAGTGCAAATTTACAAATGCCCACATATTTTTAAAATATTTTAATGATCAAAAATGAATTAAATATGAATTTTGCAAGTTTTGATCCTTTAAATGCAATATAATTCATAAAATCGCTTTAAAATGCTTAACCATCCAAAATAATTCACCTAACCATTTTAAAAACTAAATAATATTATAAAGATAATATTACAAGAGATTTCATGATTTTTAATAACTCCGGTAATTTTATAAAATTGATAGAGGATCAAAATTACATAATTTAAATATATTTAAATCCTCAATAATGAAACTAAAATTACACAGACCTTCACACCTCACACAAATCATCATATAAACACATAAACACAACTTCACATATATTTCACCTTCCAACAACAATCACATAATATAGTTCATAATTATACTGAACCAGACAATAATTAAATAATTCGTTTTTGAAATTCCTTGAACTGGAATAATGAACAATAAAATAAAATAAAAAATTTCCTCCTCATTTTAGGAAAACATTAATATTCTTAAAATAATACTAAAATCATTTTCTGAAAATTCGGGTTATTACACATAATCTTATTCAGTCGCAAGTTTTAGGTGGACCCCCACTTGTAAAAATATAGAGAATTTTTTTTAAAAAAGGAAAAATAAAAAATATCCGTGACAAACATTTCTTCAATCCGTCATAAATATTCATAGCATACCCAGTACTACGACGAATATTCTATAAAGAAGACTCATGTAATTTCCAATACTTATGACCAAATATTTTGGAAGGTCGCTTAAACTTGTGACGGAATCTATCACAAAGTTGCTTGACTTTCCAGAACTTGTGACAAAAGAAAATCTGTCTTAAGTTTTGAAACCAACAGGAAATGGTCCTGGTTATTTTAATTGTTCCCACCTAAATAGACTTTCAAACTATGCAATGTACATCAAAATTTCATTCAATAAACAATTCCCAAGCCACATCAAGAATTCAACAATTAAACTCCAAACCATCATTAATCTTTAAGAGATGAAGAGATATAAATAACATAATAATCCAAATATATCATAAACATCCATCACCTAGTTAATTTACCATATACCAAAAAACACAAATTAATATTCCAGAACTAGTTGTGGAATCATCCTTATACATACAACAATAACTAGTTTAGTTGTTTAATCTTCCTAATTTCCCCACATACATAAATATCACGTTGCATAATGCTTCCATTTAGCCCGATTGTTATCCACAATGAGCGCTATGAATTGCACAAGCACCTCATCATTGACCCGTTGAAGGGAGGATATAACATCCAAGCCCATAACCGAATGCATACCGGACCCAACAACCCACCACAGGTTAGTCCAAAAATGCTAGCAAATTAGTACACATTAGTTGTTGACTTGTATCTATAAAGGTCCCAAATGTAACAATCCGGATTTTTCAGAATTTATTATTATTCTTATTTAAATATTTTATTGGTTTTTCCATTAAGAAGGAATAATATTATGAATATTTTATTCTTATTGAATGCTTGTAAATGTTTAATTGCCAATATGTTATTCGGGTAGACTGTATTTGGTACTGTTTGTGTTAGTAATTATCTATGTTTTATTAAAAATCGATATTTTTATCGACATTGATAAATTGAGTTTGTTTTAAAATTTTATGGATCGAGTTGGTATTTTATTTGTACCAAAATTATACCCGGTATTCTATCTGTGTACAAAAGTTTATTTGTGTAAATTATCAAAATATTCAAAAATTTAGTATTTTTACATTTTTGGTAAATTGAGATTATTTTAGAATTTTTGGAATCAAAACTTTATTTTTCCCGTGCAAAGATTGTACCCGGTATCTTGTCCGTGATCCATTGATATTTGAGAGTGTTATGAAAATATTCGAAAATTGTGTATTTTTGTATTTCTGAACAATCCGGGATTTATAAAAATTTTGTGCATAGTTATTTTAATTTTTGGAAAGAATAAAATTTCCAATTTTATCCGAGTGAATCATTTCGGGTTAAAAATAGATTTTGAGAAATATTTATTTGTTTTATTTTGAGAATAAAAATTTATTATTTTCACCCATTAATTATTTAGTTGGCAATTTTTGAGTCCAACTAATTTAATTAGGGATCAAATATTATTTATGGGGTTCATTATTAAAGGTGTTAAGAATATATAAGTTTTTTTTTTATATCCTATTCTAATACTCCGTACTATCCTACCCGTGACAACCAACCCCCCCTATTTTTCTTCACGCGCACAACACCCCCTCACTTTTTTTCTCTCTCTCTCCCGTACTGTCTCTCTCATCTGCCTTGTTCTTCACCTCCATCAACAATTAAACCTCAAATTCCTTATGTTTTTGCCGTCCAAATCAGCTGTAAAAATATTCAAATCGACCCTCTCTCCATCCTCTATCGATCCATAGCATCAAAACACAGTTTTGGTAAATTTTATTTTTCGGCTTAAATTCATTATTGAATTTCGGTTGATTATTAATTGTTGTTGATAGCATATATGCATAGATCGTTTGATTTTAAAGCTATCCATGTAAAGATTTTAAGATTTTGAAGTATTTTATGTTCGTCGGATTTTAGAAGCTTGGCCGGAAAATAGTTTTGGAGGCTTGTTTGTTTATTTGAGTGTTATATTCGTCTATGTTGTTACAAGTAGAGTACGAATCATATTTTTGTTAATTTTTCTGGGTTGTTTTTGTGTTCGCCGGAAAACGGACTGTTATGGTCGGATTTTCAGATTTTGGTTCGTTTTGTTGATGTTTTGTGAGGTTTGGACTGTTAAAACTTAGTAGGACTGATAATAGACGAAAAGTACATTTGTTGGTGTGATTTTGAGGGCTGTTTGAGGGTTGCCGGAGCGGTGTTGTGTCGCCGGAATCTGGGGAGTTCACCGGATTCTGGAAAAATCCGGTGATGTTCTTCATTTTCCGGTAGATGTTCTTAATTTTCCGGCGAGTGTTCTTGAGAAAGGGTGTTTGATCTTCAAAATCATAATTCACTTTCTAAAAACTGATTTTGGATTAAAATTTTAAAATAAAATCCAAAATTCATAAATTAATTAAAATAATTAATTGATTAATTATTTTAAATAATTAATTGATTAATTTATTTAATTGATTTATTTTTTTTTGATTAATTTTGTTAAAATTCGATTAACTTTAATTGATTTTAATTAATTTTAGTTAATGATTTAATTAATTCAATTAATTGATTAATTTGATAATTAATTGATTAATTCTATTAATTAATTATTAATTAATTTTGATTAATTTTAATTAATCTTAATTATTTTCGATTCACGCTTTTTGAAAGAAAAACGAGACAATTCATTCTAAACGAACAAAAATATTTTTGAATGGGAATGATTTGATTTCTAAAAATTCGAAAAATGTTTTAAAATTAGAAGATCAAATGGGTGACTCCGATATTGAGTCATGATTGTATGTAAAATATTTTATTTATTTAATTATTTATTTAATTCTATAAATTCTAGAAAATTGATTGATCTTTGATATAAAAATGTTTTATTTTCAAAATCTTTTGAAATAGAGATCAAATATTCTGTAAAATTATGTTCGAGTCATAATACGTGCAATGTGAATTATTAAGGTATTACGTATCGAGGGTTATGACATAAATCGAGTTCTGCCCGATGTATATTTAATTGGTGCTTAATTGTTTATATGATTTTATAAGATATCGCTAAGAGTATACGACATTTTCTCTGAGTTACTGACTAGGATTGTCAGATTTATATTTCTTTTTGAGGACGAAGTGTTTGTTTCGAGGATTAATTGGTGAGTATTGACGTAGGAATGCCAGCAGAGATAAGAGGTTAAATGAAGAAGGTTGGAGACGGTTGCAATATTGTTTGTGGATTGTTGGATTTGTTGTGAGGTGTCTTAACACCGGGAAAACGTCTATGTTCAAAGGGGACATTTCCAATTATTTTCTTCTGGCAGAGATATTGGTAAGCATGGTTAATACGTTCGAATTGAGTTTATAAGCGTTTACAGAATGTCAGAGCTGTCGTCTGAAGACTGAATTACCGTATTACGTTTGACTATAGAAGGATCGCGTGGGCTCAATCCTAAAGGATCAAACTCAGGGCAACCGCATATGCGACGTACCAAAGAATGATCGAAAATGAAGACGGTGATGCCGTAAGATAGAAAGAAGAAAGTAGTATTACTTCGGCTTTACGCAATAGCTAAGGACCAGAGGCAAGTGCTACTATCACTCACTTATTGTTCAAGTGATATTTTCTTGATATCTCTCAACTCGTAAATCCACGAGTAATTATTTTGATTAATATCTGTTGCCAAAATCAATACTGTTGATTATTATCTTGACATCCATTTGTATCGTTCAATATCTTTGCTTACATTCATATAAATGCCTGTTTGACAGCGAAATCTTTTATGATACACTTGATATCCCTCAAACCCTGAAAAAGAGTTTTATTGCTAAATAAAGTTGTGTTGGGGGTTTCCACAACAAAATGTTTTGACCTAGACGCAGGTCCCATTATTATTATTAGGCCAAAGTGTGCCTTGGATCCATAAAATTTGTAGGACTCTGCTTTGTGCTTTGTCCGGGACTATTTCGCGACTGATCATCGGCTATAGTCCGTAGCGTCATTTGAAATCCCATTTGAATTATGAAAAGTTTATTGAATTGATGAAAATCAATATTCTATTTGAGCTGGCAAGTTTGATTTTATTTCCCAATGATTTATTAAATTCCCTGTGTTATTATACACTTGTTGAACATTTTTAGCTCACTCTTGTTTGGTTGGGAAATATCAGAAATTGTTTTGACGTGGTTGAGATAAAACAAATATGGAATATTTTTGACCTCCTATCCTATTTTAGTAATGCACTTGCTGAGCATTTCTTCCGCTCATACTTGCTTGTTTTAAATTTTAAACCTTCAGTAAAAGGTAGTTTGGCGAGACTTATCCCCGCGTAATTCGGAAAGAGATGAGGCAGGTGCCATTATGAAGATGACTTGACGTGGGATGTCTGGATCTAGTGTAAGATCTATTTTATATAGTTGATTTCTAATATTTATTATTATGTATTAGATTAGTTTGCATGGTGTACTTCTTGTCGAAGTTAAACCAGTGGTTTAAGATTTGAACAAAGAGATTTTTGTAAAGAAAAAGATTTTATTATTGGAAATTGGATTCTTGTTTCTAGCACTATAACCTTAAAGATCTTGGTATGATTGGGGTCATAGATGTTATATTTTTAATTTTGGACAATTATAAGGAATATTGTGTTATTAAACAGGTGAATATATTTGAGGATTTTTCGAGTAACCACCAAATCTCCTGACCCCGGATTTGGGGACGTTACAGGTTGGTATCAGAGCTGAGGTTATAGTAAACTAGAAACGGGAGTGTGTAGGAGTGTGTATAGTTAAGTAAGGAACGTCAGAGCTCATGTAGAGTTCGTGTTGGACTATCGGATATAGTGCCAATTAGTAAGCTAAGATTGGAGTACTCGTTTGGGATGGTTGTGCTGAACTGGATAGACCGCCTTGCGACTGTATATGTCTACTGCGGAATCTTTAGAGACTATTACGATTCGAAATGACGTGCTCACTTAAGATGATCATGGCAAACGGGATAGAACTTTTTGCGAATGGAGATGTCTGCTGTGGAATCTTCAGAGCTTATTACGAATCAACGACGACGTATGAAATCGAAATCCTTAAAACGTGGAAAGGAAGAAGCTTAAAATCGAATGACGAGCTATTGAAGGAACTGACAAAGAAGTCATAAGTAGAGACCTTGGCAATACCTTTCCTTTCTATGAATTATTTTGATATCCCTCCTAAAGAGGCATTCTTTAAAAGATATATTTGCTCTTCTAAACAGTGGCATTTTGACACTGGTATTCAACTCCATTTTGATTCAATTCTTTCAGAGGTTATTATGAAACCTACTTTCAATTTCTGAGGCTTGTCAACTTTTTGTTTTCTCCAGTGATGAATAACTTTATTCTGCAATATGGTACCACTTGTTCAGTACCTTCTTTTCGGTTGTTCATTTCAAAAATAACACCTTTGGAATTCCTTTCATATTTCTATATTCCTACTGAGAAGAACAACCCTATTTATAGGGGATACCAGGTATATCTGTCTTTGTGATAGAAGTTGGATGGGACGCCATCACTGGTGTGTTGTGTATTGCAAGAAGGCTGGCCACCTTATTTGTAAATGTCGGAGCTAAGACGCACAACGTCGGGTTCATATGATCATATTGATCTCTCAGTTATTCTCTTATTTCAAATCAAGTTGCTTTAAAAATCCGTAAATTGATAACCACAATTGTGGGGCATTTGTTGATATGGAATCTTTTCTCTTCAAAGTTCCATGATTCTTAATATCTGAAATAGTTTTGAAGGTATGCCAAACAGGTCGGAATAAGTTAACCTTGACAGGATGAATTAAGATATTGCGGTGAGATTACCACGAGCAAAAGTGGATCAAGATGCGATTACAATACTATCGATGTATAACGATGCCAGTTCGTTTTCTTCCTATCGATTAAGGTTACGCTATCGAAAAGTTGGTTCAATTTCATTCGAAAGGAAATAGTGTGCTGTGGAACTCCAGTGATAATTGTGTAAGATAGAGGATTCAAGGTTGAATTTGAAGAAGTTGCAAAAGAATCAATGTTAGCACAGGTTTTGAGAAATTTGTATGATATGTTTCTTGTGTAAAAGGGGAGAATGTTTAATCTCAAAGGATAGGCTCATAAGAGAGCATGAACATATATTGGTACAACTAGATCTGTCCTATATAGAAAAACCAGCGAAAATTTCAGACAAGATACAACGAGTATCAGAGATTAAAGAATTACTATTGTTACGAATATTATAAGAATTGAGAAGTTGGCAAAAGGAACCCCATGAATTTTCCTCAACGGATTCCGAGGACGGAATCCCTATAAGGAGGGTAGATTGTAACAATCCGGATTTTTCAGAATTTATTATTATTCTTATTTAAATATTTTATTGGTTTTTCCATTAAGAAGGAATAATATTATGAATATTTTATTCTTATTGAATGCTTGTAAATGTTTAATTGCCAATATGTTATTCGGGTAGACTGTATTTGGTACTGTTTGTGTTAGTAATTATCTATGTTTTATTAAAAATCGATATTTTTATCGACATTGATAAATTGAGTTTGTTTTAAAATTTTATGGATCGAGTTGGTATTTTATTTGTACCAAAATTATACCCGGTATTCTATCTGTGTACAAAAGTTTATTTGTGTAAATTATCAAAATATTCAAAAATTTAGTATTTTTACATTTTTGGTAAATTGAGATTATTTTAGAATTTTTGGAATCAAAACTTTATTTTTCCCGTGCAAAGATTGTACCCGGTATCTTGTCCGTGATCCATTGATATTTGAGAGTGTTATGAAAATATTCGAAAATTGTGTATTTTTGTATTTCTGAACAATCCGGGATTTATAAAAATTTTGTGCATAGTTATTTTAATTTTTGGAAAGAATAAAATTTCCAATTTTATCCGAGTGAATCATTTCGGGTTAAAAATAGATTTTGAGAAATATTTATTTGTTTTATTTTGAGAATAAAAATTTATTATTTTCACCCATTAATTATTTAGTTGGCAATTTTTGAGTCCAACTAATTTAATTAGGGATCAAATATTATTTATGGGGTTCATTATTAAAGGTGTTAAGAATATATAAGTTTTTTTTTTATATCCTATTCTAATACTCCGTACTATCCTACCCGTGACAACCAACCCCCCCTATTTTTCTTCACGCGCACAACACCCCCTCACTTTTTTTCTCTCTCTCTCCCGTACTGTCTCTCTCATCTGCCTTGTTCTTCACCTCCATCAACAATTAAACCTCAAATTCCTTATGTTTTTGCCGTCCAAATCAGCTGTAAAAATATTCAAATCGACCCTCTCTCCATCCTCTATCGATCCATAGCATCAAAACACAGTTTTGGTAAATTTTATTTTTCGGCTTAAATTCATTATTGAATTTCGGTTGATTATTAATTGTTGTTGATAGCATATATGCATAGATCGTTTGATTTTAAAGCTATCCATGTAAAGATTTTAAGATTTTGAAGTATTTTATGTTCGTCGGATTTTAGAAGCTTGGCCGGAAAATAGTTTTGGAGGCTTGTTTGTTTATTTGAGTGTTATATTCGTCTATGTTGTTACAAGTAGAGTACGAATCATTTTTTTGTTAATTTTTCTGGGTTGTTTTTGTGTTCGCCGGAAAACGGACTGTTATGGTCGGATTTTCAGATTTTGGTTCGTTTTGTTGATGTTTTGTGAGGTTTGGACTGTTAAAACTTAGTAGGACTGATAATAGACGAAAAGTACATTTGTTGGTGTGATTTTGAGGGCTGTTTGAGGGTTGCCGGAGCGGTGTTGTGTCGCCGGAATCTGGGGAGTTCACCGGATTCTGGAAAAATCCGATGATGTTCTTCATTTTCCGGTAGATGTTCTTAATTTTCCGGCGAGTGTTCTTGAGAAAGGGTGTTTGATCTTCAAAATCATAATTCACTTTCTAAAAACTGATTTTGGATTAAAATTTTAAAATAAAATCCAAAATTCATAAATTAATTAAAATAATTAATTGATTAATTATTTTAAATAATTAATTGATTTATTTTTTTTGATTAATTTTGTTAAAATTCGATTAACTTTAATTGATTTTAATTAATTTTAGTTAATGATTTAATTAATTCAATTAATTGATTAATTTGATAATTAATTGATTAATTCTATTAATTAATTATTAATTAATTTTGATTAATTTTAATTAATCTTAATTATTTTCGATTCACGCTTTTTGAAAGAAAAACGAGACAATTCATTCTAAACGAACAAAAATATTTTTGAATGGGAATGATTTGATTTCTAAAAATTCGAAAAATGTTTTAAAATTAGAAGATCAAATGGGTGACTCCGATATTGAGTCATGATTGTATGTAAAATATTTTATTTATTTATTTATTTGTTTAATTCTATAAATTCTAGAAAATTGATTGATCTTTGATATAAAAATGTTTTATTTTCAAAATCTTTTGAAATAGAGATCAAATATTCTGTAAAATTATGTTCGAGTCATAATACGTGCAATGTGAATTATTAAGGTATTACGTATCGAGGGTTATGACATAAATCGAGTTCTGCCCGATGTATATTTAATTGGTGCTTAATTGTTTATATGATTTTATAAGATATCGCTAAGAGTATACGACGTTTTCTCTGAGTTACTGACTAGGATTGTCAGATTTATATTTCTTTTTGAGGACGAAGTGTTTGTTTCGAGGATTAATTGGTGAGTATTGACGTAGGAATGCCAGCAGAGATAAGAGGTTAAATGAAGAAGGTTGGAGACGGTTGCAATATTGTTTGTGGATTGTTGGATTTGTTGTGAGGTGTCTTAACACCGGGAAAACGTCTATGTTCAAAGGGGACATTTCCAATTATTTTCTTCTGGCAGAGATATTGGTAAGCATGGTTAATACGTTCGAATTGAGTTTATAAGCGTTTACAGAATGTCAGAGCTGTCGTCTGAAGACTGAATTACCGTATTACGTTTGACTATAGAAGGATCGCGTGGGCTCAATCCTAAAGGATCAAACTCAGGGCAACCGCATATGCGACGTACCAAAGAATGATCGAAAATGAAGACGGTGATGCCGTAAGATAGAAAGAAGAAAGTAGTATTACTTCGGCTTTACGCAATAGCTAAGGACCAGAGGCAAGTGCTACTATCACTCACTTATTGTTCAAGTGATATTTTCTTGATATCTCTCAACTCGTAAATCCACGAGTAATTATTTTGATTAATATCTGTTGCCAAAATCAATACTGTTGATTATTATCTTGACATCCATTTGTATCGTTCAATATCTTTGCTTACATTCATATAAATGCCTGTTTGACAGCGAAATCTTTTATGATACACTTGATATCCCTCAAACCCTGAAAAAGAGTTTTATTGCTAAATAAAGTTGTGTTGGGGGTTTCCACAACAAAATGTTTTGACCTAGACGCAGGTCCCCTTATTATTATTAGGCCAAAGTGTGCCTTGGATCCATAAAATTTGTAGGACTCTGCTTTGTGCTTTGTCCGGGACTATTTCGCGACTGATCATCGGCTATAGTCCGTAGCGTCATTTGAAATCCCATTTGAATTATGAAAAGTTTATTGAATTGATGAAAATCAATATTCTATTTGAGCTGGCAAGTTTGATTTTATTTCCCAATGATTTATTAAATTCCCTGTGTTATTATACACTTGTTGAACATTTTTAGCTCACTCTTGTTTGGTTGGGAAATATCAGAAATTGTTTTGACGTGGTTGAGATAAAACAAATATGGAATATTTTTGACCTCCTATCCTATTTTAGTAATGCACTTGCTGAGCATTTCTTCCGCTCATACTTGCTTGTTTTAAATTTTAAACCTTCAGTAAAAGGTAGTTTGGCGAGACTTATCCCCGCGTAATTCGGAAAGAGATGAGGCAGGTGCCATTATGAAGATGACTTGACGTGGGATGTCTGGATCTAGTGTAAGATCTATTTTATATAGTTGATTTCTAATATTTATTATTATGTATTAGATTAGTTTGCATGGTGTACTTCTTGTCGAAGTTAAACCAGTGGTTTAAGATTTGAACAAAGAGATTTTTGTAAAGAAAAAGATTTTATTATTGGAAATTGGATTCTTGTTTCTAGCACTATAACCTTAAAGATCTTGGTATGATTGGGGTCATAGATGTTATATTTTTAATTTTGGACAATTATAAGGAATATTGTGTTATTAAACAGGTGAATATATTTGAGGATTTTTCGAGTAACCACCAAATCTCCTGACCCCGGATTTGGGGGTGTTACACCAAACACTCTTATTCTATTCGATGTGGGATGTTACAAACACCCCCTCTTATTGGATCGACGTCCTCGTCGAGCCCACACACAAACTAACTAAACCCGGGCAGTGCCTCTGCACTTCCGGCCGGGCAGAGCTCTGATACCATTTATAACATCCAAGCCCATAACCGAATGCATACCGGACCCAACAACCCACCACAGGTTAGTCCAAAAATGCTAGCAAATTGGTACACATTAGTTGTTGACTTGTATCTATAAAGGTCCCAAACACTCTTATTCTATTCGTTGTGGGATGTTACAGAGGAACCTGAGGTTTAACATCACTATCTAAGCCTGGATTATGATCGTCACCAACAATCATCTTATCGTGCAAGTTATTTTCTATTAAGTTAACAAAAAGGCTTAAAAAGATATGCATAAATAATAAATATGCCACAAGAATACTTATTAATTTAATAATATACTATCAAGAGATACACTTATGTAATGGTTATTGTTTATTATGGCTATCATGGTGGTTTTGTTGTTTAGTTGTCTCAATGATTCTCATGTTTTATGTGTTCAGGTTGATTTTATTTGGGTCATAGGATTGGTTAGCTCTCTTGAAGTGAAAATTGGCAAAAATGAGAAAAAAATATGAAGAGACAAATAAATTTAGCAAGGAAAGATTAAAGCAGGCCACAGAGGCAGAGTCCAAGTTAGTTCAGTTGAAGACAACTATGGACAGGTTGTGCAGAAAGGGGTCAGATGTATCTTCTAGAAATTTAGTAGATTAGTGAGATACTTACTGTTGTTTTTAATACGCAACTGGGTTTTTATTCTAACTTTACAATGGATTTGAACTATTATGATATGTATATCTTCCGATCTAAAGTATTTAACATATATTTTGAGTTTGACAATTGCTCCATTTATAAATTTTTGACTAATAATGCTCCATTTATAAATTTTTGACTAATATTGCTCCATTTACAGTAGAACCTCGATAAATGAATATTCGATAAACGAATAACCTCGTCAAATGAATAATTTTTTCCGGTATCGACATAATAGAGATAATGTATTTTTGATCTCGATAAATGAATAATCACGATTAATAAATAAAAATTTCGGTCCCGAGCGTATTCATTTATCAAGGTTTAACTGTATAAATTTGACTATTGCTCCATTTATAAATTTTTGAAGTGCAATTGATTTACGAGAAATAGAATGCGTAAATTTAAAATATAGACTACAAGGGAATCAAGCCCTTTCCTCTTTGTATTTTAACATGTAAAATACATTACTATTATAGAATTTTCTGTTGTTAGAATTCCATTTTCTTAAATTAATGAGTTGTAGGCATAGGCTAGTAGCAAGAAAAATTAATCAAAAGTTTTTCATATATTTTTGTCCTAATTTTGTGCCCTCATATATAGTAAAATTCCTTTTACTTTTCAATGGAAAGTGAAAAATGAGCCCCTAAATTTTCATTTTTTATGATGCCCCGTTCAAGAGCATAAGAGGTACAATCTATCCTACCAACTGAATATTATCTAAGGGCAGTTTTAAAAGCTAAAAATGATGACTTTACATACCCGCAAACATATTGCACAAGAGCAAGAGCAAGTCCATTGCATAGCTATATATACATACTTGGTGCTAATAGCTAATAAATGAAACAAAATCTATAAAAACTCACTAATGTATTATAGCAAGGTACACAGTCTAGCCTTGCCATCAGCAAGAGGACGAAACGGAATAGATGCAATCTTCTGGTAACACACTTACATAAATGCATTAGCATTATACGCAGATTGTGAACGTTTATATTTGTTCCTCCTTGGAGAAGTATATTAAATTTCCAAGTAAATGGAATGCTCCACTCGGGAGTTGAGGTGCATAATTCTTTTACTGGGACTGGATGGTGATATGGACAATCTCGTGCAAGCACTCATTCCCATTACTTTCTATGTATAGCTAGTTTACATCCACTCGAAATATGGTATATAATAAACTGAAAGCAAGGTTTGCTTGGAAGTAGAAAAGGGTAACACCATAAACAAGGTATATTGAGTTACAAAGGTCCACAAGACTGTTAACACAGTGCCCTCTTCTTCTTGATACAAGAAGAGCATATGTGTGACATGCTCAACCCTTGGTGTGGTGAATCTTTACACACTTTTGATAAAAAAAAAACCTTCTCGCAACTGTCACAGCAGATTGCGAACTCATCATGCCCTGAACGTTTTCCACATGTTTTGCATGTTATTGCATCTCCATGCATATTATCAACTGCTTTCAAGCCTTCCTCATCATCATCTTTCAATTGTAAACTTCTAGGTCGCTTGATTGGAGTGGGAACTTGCTGCTTTTAACATGAAAACATTGTATCAGTCAAACACATAAAAATTTAGGCACGGTGAAAATCATTAAATAACCACTATTTTGAAAATCATTGTAATGTATGACCACTATTTTATAATTTACTCTTTAAATATATTAGTTAACGGTGAAAATTTAGCGGAAGTTGACGACAACCACTCTTTTAAAATGCGGAAAGAAAACTTGGGCACTCTTTTGAAAATCTGAAAATTTGACCACTATTTTGAAAATTAGTGTAAAATACAGCCACCACTATGTAATTTACTCTAAAAATTTATCTAGCAATCAGATAAAAATTTAGCCATTTTTACTTATTTGATTTATTATGACTTCTTCACCTTGATAGATAAAACAAGCATATAACAGTATAACTCATTATTGGTTCATATTTTTTTTATATAACAAAAGTCCTATTCAAAATTTAATGTTAGTCTTTAAAAATTAAAACCACGACCTATAGTATGTATGCTTAAAAAAAGTCAGTTGTAACACTGACCATTAAAGATGAGCGTTGGTAATGTGCATGTGCACTTAATTTTTAACAAGAGCAAAACTTTATGGAACACAAAACTAAAGTATTAGCTGTTTTAGATTTCCCCATACCATCCTAAATTACAGTGGTAACAAAACATAAGAAAATTGTCACAATCATACAATTGTTAAAATGGATTCCAACCCAAAAAAAAATTTACTAATGACAAAGAGAATATTATTGAACTTTAAAAGGTAGGATGCAATAACATTTATTACCTTGGTTGCCTTCTCTTTAGCACCTATCACAATATCGTAGAGTGTCGGGAGGTCCTGAATTTGAGTTCCTTTGACCTTTTTTTAGCAGGTCCATTCGATAGTTTACCGATGCAAGCAGGCTAGCTAGGCATGAAGTAGACTCGTTGCTTGAAAATTATTCATACCAACCTATGACCCGTGGGATGCACAGAATTCATTGTTTAGCATCATTATTACAGAATTTACAATGTTTTCTTTTCATTTTAAACATCAACAAATATACTAACAAGGGTCTTGTATATCCAAATAAAATAACAAGATATAACATTTTTAATTGTTTGATATGATCAGAAGTCACAAAAGAAGAATATTTTGCCTGTCGGCTTGATTGAACCCATACAGGACAGCATAGAAGTGTGCCACATATATCAACCAATCATCAATGCGCTTAGCAACAAAAGATAGCCAATCAAATTCTTCCATCTTCTTTCTAGCAAAATTTATACCACAAGTCATCTTTGGAGACCTTCGTAGGACCTGGACCCACACTTTTGAGTTTGTCATCCAGTCGTGGACGTTCTTCGATTTTCCACTTATTATTGGGAAGACCATAGAGGGAGATTAGACCCTTGCCTCTGTTCAATCATATTATAAGAAGTTAACTGTAATGACCCAATACCAAAACTAGAATTGAATGATGAGCAGTGGTGCTACATATCCCAAAAAAGATCCTAAAAAATTTCCTAAATGCGACATGGCATGGTTTTATTTGTGGGATTAATATTAACACAAGAGAGATCTATCTAATTAATGAAAAGATAACCATTCATAGAATGACAACACAACATTCACGAGCGATTTCAAGAAAATTTCGGGAACTCTAGAATTATTACTTAAATTTCTATCAAACTAAAAAGGACGTAAGACTAAAGACAATTACAACATCTATTATCTTGTAGAAAACGTAATCTTGTAAAAAAATAATTGTTTCTTCAATTTACATATCTCAAGGTGATAAATTGAAAGTTGTACATTGAAAGTACTTCACAAAAGCTTTATATGGAAATAGCATCTGCAATAAGTATAAGCATAGCTTAAGCTGGTGATTACATTCATGTCCAATGATTCCAAGCGGGCGAAGCAAACATTACAATCCAGGAGCTTTTTAATCTCCACTATTTACGATGTTTTTGCAGGCTAATTTACATTCATCTCTGAAAGTTGTGCACACATAAATGTCAGAACATTTTTATGCATTTAATTTTCATTAAGACTATAGAAATTAAATACAGTTCGCTGAGTATCTGTGAACACAAATACTTTAGTGCAAAGCCTTAAATTTAGAATGACCAGAGATACACAAAGTAACTTCAAAAAGATCGATTGAGCATATCGTTTTTTTTTATCATCTCTCACTTTGGATAGTCAAATACACCGAGGGAGACATCCTTAACTATCCTGTGAAGTTGTGTGCACATAAAGGTCAGAACATTTTGTGCATCTAATTTTCAATTTATCAAGAATCATACACCTAGGCTATACACTTTTAGAGTTTTTGTTTCCATTACCAGGATATTCTTTTCTTTGATTTTTCTAGTAAGGTGGGTTTGCTGCATCTTCTTTTCAGAACAGGGTTTTCATATCAGACCATGCTTAAATCTTCACTACTCTATTCAGCTCTATTTATGTTCCACAATAGTAAAGCCCTTCTACATTATCTCTAGACACAACACCATCATGCTACAATTTATAATTTATGTTCACTTCACAAAAGAGATTATTCGAGTCCAATATGATCGACCGTGGAATTTAGGGAGAGGATGCTCATCTTTCACTCAGCACGCACGCAAAAGACCACTTCGTATTCCATCTCATTATCCACCAACTATTTTCATTTTAAAACACCTAACTTGTGCAAAACATTCATAGACTTGGCAACACTTTTGCAAACCTTTATTGTATGTGTTCATATAACCAAACTTATACCACAAATATCATAATTAAGTAGACAGACACTAGCCTATATAATTTATACCACAAATAGCGTAAGTAAATGTGAACAAAGGATTGCATGAACAGGCTGTAGTTAGGTTCCATCTCAAGACAATATGAAAAAACTATGTGTTTAAAAGATATAGATTGCAATGTGCTGCTCTAAACAGCTAAATACATAAACATTTTGAAAAGATAATACATTGTTGGACCAAGAAGAGCTTATCTTTGAAAAAACTGAAAAAAAATGAGTACCTAAATATGAGCACGACCAAATCGTTGCCTAAAAACGTGGTATCACTTATTTTCATATTTTGAATATACAGTACCTTCTTACTTCTATCTACCTGCAAACTGCAAATGCACGAGTAGTTTAATATTTTGAACTTAATAAAGTAGCAATGGCACTTGACTCTATTTTTTCCGTTTAAGAAATAATCAGAGCCTTTTGCCCTTGTAGGCCATAAAAAATCCCCCATACCTAATAAACATGTAAGTTGATAGAGTTTATGTAAACAAACAATGATTGTAAATAAAGTGATAGAGCCATATAATTGGAACAACGAAAATTCAGAATATTTGATTCTTAATTTATAATCCTATAAGGTATAATTCTATGTTCCTTTATCACCACTCTTAAAGTTATTTAGCGCTTGTATACCTAAAATGGTGTAAAATAATGCAAATTGCATCCTTTGAATGGTTTGTAACGCATCTAATACTATTGTCGGAGTTGGGGGAATCTTACTAACAAATGCTATGATATTACTTTCAATATGCAAAATTTACACAATAAAAATCAAAGGACTTTCAGAACCTATATTTTCTCCTTCACGGTCACAATCTAAGACTGATATTGAATGTCTATAGCCATAGGCTTCTTGGCTAAGATGTTTACGGAATGAGCCCCAAGATTTAACGACTTCAGAGGGAAAGCATGCAGAGGCGACACCAAAGGAAAAAATAGGATGGCGTAAATTACGTAGGACATGAATGATGATTCTGAAATGTGGTTTTTAAGTCAAGTTCTACTATCAAACTTTCTATGAGTTACTAAACACCCACAGCACAACTACGAGCAACAAACATATCACAAAAAATCTAAACCAAAAAGTGCACTTCACTTAATATTTTTACATCGAATATAGGAAATGTCGAATAAATTAACTTAACAAAAATCATATATCAATAATTTCACAATAAGGCATTATAAATAACACCATCCAAACAGTTTTCTAGAAAAACAAATTATTACAAGCTATATAAAATAATAAAATTATGTAAAAGTAACAATTTTTATTTGTGAATAGTGAAAACTTTTTATAATCAATAGTATTAATTAAGTTATATATTGCAGGATATATTCCTAGTGAAATCTAGATTTTAGCCATAAAAAAATAGGCAAGCATAAAAGTAATTGTAAATTACACGATGATATATCCTGTTTTGGAGTTAACCTATTTTTACATAACTATTTTAGGAAAGTTGAAGATACCAAAAGCGATACGTATAGGTAGCTACTTTGCATGTGATTACCATTATTATTCTAGTGATGATGTAATTATGCAACCACCACCCTCACCTAATCTATTCTGATGAACATAACTGAAATTATGGTTATGTAGTTATGCTACATTTTTATAGAGTACTCTAAAGTTTGTCCATCAAAGGCAATATACCCTAAATCCCCAATTTTCGTATCTTTTTATTTTACATCTTTGTTTTTTTTCATCTATCAAAGTTAACCCCATTTGAATTTGAGTTTTGAATGTTATAGTATCATATATGGTGAACCTTCTTAATTAGTCTTCCTTTATTATTTTTTGGTTCTGCGATTCTTTTCTTCACTTAATCTTATATATATTTATCATTTGAGTTCGTATATTGTATGTCTCATAATAATTTTCTTAGTAATTTTATCATTTGATAACATTTGTTTCTTGATTTGCAGGTTATGTTTCAAGAATGTTCATGATGCTCCATTTCAAAAAAAAAAAGAATGTTCATGATGCTTGATTTATATTACATGATCTTCGAGAAAAGTGAGGTAAGGTGTGTTTTTATGTGGTGGTTTTTGACATTTATTTGGTGGATTGAGCTTTTTTTTCATGATTTTTAATATGCTATGATATTTGTTGTTTTTCGCACATGAAGTGTTTGATAAAAATTATGTGTGAATAATGCAAGAATTTTATTGATGGCAAAGATACAAATATTATACTGAATTTATTTATGATATCGTGATTGTTTTATTTTGTCAAGTATTATGATTTCTTATTGATGTGGTGATATGAGATTATTGATGTGGTGCAAGAATTTCGTAATGAGTTTAATAGAATGTCTTAAGGAACTGATAAACTTTGAATACAAATGTCTCCTACAAACTAAAATAGTTTAATTTTACTTTTTTAATTTATTTTCTCTTTTTGGGCAGGTTTTAGTTCATTGATTGAGAAGGATTTGTGAGGTACTATTGATGTAGACTATAGAAGGTACTATTTTTTTAAAAGTGATTTGTGAATTTAGGTGATATTTTAAAGTACTTCTTGCTATACATTTGTCATGTTGGATTTGGTAATATCTATAGGTTTATTTCTGGAAAACTTTGCACTTATCTTTAGAAAAAAGATTATTGGAGCTGATTACTTCTTCACCTTAGTACAAGTTTTCAGTCACAGGTTATCTTGAACTCCTACTTAAATTAAATTTTGTTGTGTTGATTAGGTGATTGTCGTAGTTTTAAATTAGAGAATGCTGTACCTGAGATTACCTCAGGTATTTTCCCTGAGATGTTTCCATAAAATCAATAAAAATCTTATGGCTAATCTAGTTTTCACAAAAATGCCCCTGCGGGGCCATTTATTTTATAAGATTTTATAAAGAAGTAAGGTAAGTACCTTAGGTAAGTTCCTGAGGTAATCTCAGGAACATTATTCTCTTTAAATTATATAAATTTAGTTCTTGTTTTGGATTCAGATAAATCCCACAATCTATTACAATTGACATAAATATTCTTTTTATTGGTCTAAACATGTACATATATGGCTGATCATGCTGAAGATAAAACACAAAATGCACACATGTGCTTCTCAATGATAGTTATGAACACAAAATATTTATAATTGCAAATTTATGTTGGAACACTTGAAAATAAAAGAAGATACAGTCCCCATGATGTGTCTTAAACTTTACAGAGAGGGAGGACAAGATGATTATAACCACAGTTTTTGTACAATGCCACATATTTATACTTTATGCTGCTATGTGAAGCTTCTTTCGGAAACTTTTACATTTTCAAATACATACGCTTCAATTTTAGTTTTAAAATCCAAATTTCACCAATCCAGTTGTAGTCCTCTTTCCGTCTCTTTCTTTCATATTTCAAATTGACATATACGGAACTATGCAGGTGTTCAATGATATGCCCTTTTGCATTTGAACTATAAACTACAAAATATTATACTTTCATGTATTCTTTTGCACACGTCCTTATATGGACTAATATTTCTGTTATTAGTGCAGTCTATTGGAACTACTCATTAGTTCAAACATGTTTTTGTTGCTTTAATACTTAAATATTCTTGATAATTTTTTTTATTTTTTATGCATTTTGAAGCAGCATCATCCATATTTGATAGTCTATGTAACGCCCCCAAATCCAGGGTCAAGGATTTGGTCGTCACGCGGAAATCCTTAATAACAAATCACCTGATTAACCACATTAAACCATCTGTAGTCATTAATAATTAAGTTACAACATTTGAGACCCCAACCACCAAGCATCTTTTAGGTTATAGGGCTAGAAACAAGAATCAACTCCTTACTACTAGTATAACTTCATTGAGAAGTACACCAGCAACTAGTACTATTTTGCGCAAAGTAACATATATATTACACATCAATATACTTACATATAACTTACTCCAGCTATAAACTTTCTAGATCATATCGTCTTCATAAGGCACACTGCTCGCTTCATCTAAGCCATGCAGATAACCTCGTCCGGCTACCTTCCACTGAAAAGTTAATATTTGAAAACAAGCAAGTATGAGCGAAAGAATTGCTCAGCAAGTTATTACTAGAGTTTAACAAAATATCCCATCACATGCATGGGTTTCCACATTCAACTGATACTTAATATCATTCTTGAAACAATTATAACCACGAAATTCTATAGGGAAAGTATAATGTTTGAAAACAATATCAACTGAACATTGTACCAATATAATATAAAAGGTGTCGTTACAAAATAATTAAATAGCCACATCTTGTTTGTGCAGTAATACACCAACATAAACTTGCTGGTTATTCAATATGAAATCACTTACTTATTGATAATATAACATCAGTTCTCTTCTATAACAAGATAATAATCAATACATCATCTTAGTATAATATCTCAAGGTAATATAACATTTAAAATCAAGATCTCAATATAATCTTTCCATTTCCTTTTATACAACAACTGTATGTAAAAGTAATATAAAATCAGTTTCTCTTCTTACTGTAAAACAATTCCATCATTTCATACCATTTTCCTTTTTCAGTACACAACTCTGAAAACCATTATCAATTCTTTCTTTTAAGTTTTGGGGATTTTCACTGTTGCCGAATACGTGAGGCACGATGATCAGTCGTCCTCCGTACCCGTCCCTTTTACTACCGGTAGACGGAGGTAGGTTCGCCACCATCCCCCAAGAGGAAGGTCCACCACTATATCCTCCCTCGGCAACTCTTGGGCCGGAATAAATATTGAATGCTGGACTGTGCCGCACACAGCCTCCTACGCTTTTTGTTGCTATCCCCCTTTATCAATCAATATTCCATTCACATTTCCATTCACATATATCATTTCCATTTCCATTCACATTTCCATTCTCATTTTCATTCTCATATCCGTATTATAATCATTTTAAAATACCAAAACACCCAAATTAATTCTCCCAATAATTTTAAAACTCAATAAATATATAAAGATAATATTTCAAGAGATTTCATGATTTTTAATTCCTCCGATAATTTTATAAAATTAACAGAGGATCAAAATGCATGATTTAAATATATTTAAATCCTCAAAAATATAAATAAAATACATCAGCCTTCACAACTCACACAAATCATCATATAAACACATAAACACAACTTCACATACATTCCACCTTCCAACAATAATCACATAATATAGTTCATAATTACACTGAACCAGACAATAATTAAATAATTTCTTTTTAAAATTCCTTGAACTGGATAATGAACAATAAAATAAAATAAAAATTTCCTCCTCATTTTAAGAAAACATTAATATTCTTAAAATAATACTAAAATCATTTTCTGAAAATTCGGGTTATTACAGTCTACCCCCCTTAAAAGGATTCCGTCCACGGAATCAGCTAAGGCCACTACTGGGATTCCTTAACTCCTTCATCATCGACTCTTATTCTACAATACCGGAGATAGTGTCCCTTCGTAAACAACTCCTCCGAAACCTTAATTCAATCATAGAATCCATACTTGACACAGTTATCACTAGAGTCTCACAACCCCATCACTATTCCTTTCACACATATATATCTTGACCATCTTTCATTATCATACTATCCTTGAGAGAGAGTTCACTGATCCCATTAACATAACACTCTTGAGAGAGAGATTAAACTAATTCTATCAATACGCCACTGATATTCTATTCATTTTGCGATTCGCTCCTGCTCCTGGCGATTCCGCTCGAATCTAATTTCAATCAGCGAATTTCGACTTGACCGACCTGGTTGGCATCCCCTTGAAATTCATTAGAGATAACAAGAATCATGAAGCTTTGAAAAAGATAGCTGTCATATCAAGACAAATGTCACCCACTAGTGACCATAGGATTATGAGTTTTGAAACAAACCTTATTGGAAATAAGAGAATTTACTGAGAGATCAATATGATCATAAGAACTCACATTGCGTGTCTCAGTTAAGACATTACTAAAGGTAATTAGCCTTCTTGTATTTCACAACTCACAAGTGATGGCGTCCCATCAGACTTCTATCACACAGACAGATAGTCCTTGTGGCCCCTATATGTATAGGGTTGTTCGTCTCAGTGGAAGTTGAGAATTATGAAAGAAATTCAAAGTCAAGTCAATAATAATCATCTTCTGACAATTAATTATCAAAGGGACACCTTGGATTAAAATCGAACAATTTCCAAGGCGTGATTTCCAAAGAAAAGGATAACCAGAAAGATACTGGTATTCAACAAACAAGTGGTGCTATATCACCATTGAATTATCCACTATTGAAGAAAAGTGGAAGTTTGAAATAATATCATTTGATAGGGCATCAAAAACCTGAAGGTAAGTATAATGAAAGCCCTTGGCACAATTGAAACCAAATATGACTTAACACAAGTATATAGAAAAATAACTTCGAAGAGGAAATATATCTTTAATCACAATTCTCTCTTAGAGAGATGTCAAATAATTCATAGATTGGGGAGGTAATAAAAAAGATTCACCAATGGGGTATTGCCAAGGTCTCCATGGTTGCCTTTTATGTCGGCTTCTCTGACGGATAATCGTTCGATCCCAGAGCTGTTCTTTTCCATGCACACCCTAAGGTGCTAGATAACTTACGTCATCGTCGACTCGTAATAGTCACTAAGGATTCAATCATCGACATTAATAATCGCAGGGAGTTCTATCTCAATATATCCTTCAACATAGCATTCAAATCTTAACTTAATCATTGGCACTACACCCGGTAGTCCAACATGAACTCTACATGAGCTCTGACGTTCTCAAATAACTATACACACTCCTACTCACTCTTGTTTCTAGTTTACTATAACCTCAGCTCTGATACCACTCTGTAGTGCCCCCAAATCCGGGGTCAAGGATTTGGTCGTCACGCGGAAATCCTTAATAACAAATCACCTGATTAACCACATTAAACCATCTGTAGTCATTAATAATTAAGTTACAACATTTGAGACCCCAACCACCAAGCATCTTTTAGGTTATAGGGCTAGAAACAAGAATCAACTCCTTACTACTAGTATAACTTCGTTGAGAAGTACACCAGCAACTAGTACTATTTTGCGCAAAGTAACATATATATTACACATCAATAAACTTACATATAACTTACTCCAGCTATAAACTTTCTAGATCATATCGTCTTCATAAGGCACACTGCTCGCTTCATCTAAGCCATGCAGATAACCTCGTCCGGCTACCTTTCACTGAAAAGTTAATATTTGAAAACAAGCAAGTATGAGCGAAAGAATTGCTCAGCAAGTTATTATTAGAGGTTAACAAAATATCCCATCACATGCATGGGTTTCCACATTCAACTGATACTTAATATCATTCTTGAAACATTTATAACCACGAAATTCTATAGGGAAAGTACAATGTTTGAAAACAATATCAACTGAACATTGTACCAATATAATATAAAAGGTGTCGTTACAAAATAATTAAATAACCACATCTTGTTTGTGCAGTAATACACCAACATAAACTTGCTGGTTATTCAATATGAAATCACTTACTTATTGATAATATAACATCAGTTCTCTTCTATAACAAGATAATAATCAATACATCATCTTAGTATAATATCTCAAGGTAATATAACATTTAAAATCAAGCTCTCAATATAATCTTTCCATTTCCTTTTATACAACAACTGTATGTAAAAGTAATATAAAATCAGTTTCTCTTCTTACTGTAAAACAATTCCATCATTTCATACCATTTTCCTTTTTCAGTACACAACTCTGAAAACCATTATCAATTCTTTCTTTTAAGTTTTGGGGATTTTCACTGTTGCCGAATACGTGAGGCACGATGATCAGTCGTCCTCCGTACCCGTCCCTTTTACTACCGGTAGACGGAGGTAGGTTCGCCACCATCCCCCAAGAGGAAGGTCCACCACTACATCCTCCCTCGGCAACTCTTGGGCCGGAATAAATGTTGAATGCTGGACTGTGCCGCACACAGCCTCCTACGCTTTTTGTTGCTATCCCCCTTTATCAATCAATATTTCATTCACATTTCCATTCACATATATCATTTCCATTTCCATTTATCATTTCCATTCACATTTCCATTCTCATTTCCATTCTCATATCCGTATTATAATCATTTTAAAATACCAAAACACCCAAATTAATTCTCCCAATAATTTTAAAACTCAATAAATATATAAAGATAATATTTCAAGAGATTTCATGATTTTTAATTCCTCCGATAATTTTATAAAATTAATAGATGATCAAAATGCATGATTTAAATATATTTAAATCCTCAAAAATATAAATAAAATACATCAGCCTTCACAACTCACACAAATCATCATATAAACACATAAACACAACTTCACATACATTCCACCTTCCAACAATAATCACATAATATAGTTCATAATTACACTGAACCAGACAATAATTAAATAATTCGTTTTTGAAATTCCTTGAACTGGATAATGAACAATAAAATAAAATAAAAATTTCCTCCTCATTTTAGGAAAACATTAATATTCTTAAAATAATACTAAAATCATTTTCTGAAAATTCGGGTTATTACAGTCTAACACTATTTGATATAATCTATGGTGCAATGTGTTGTAGAAACTCTTTGTATGTTTAGAAGTTGTCTTTATGCTGTGCATAGTGCTTTATCTTTATAGTTGAGTTGTAGTAATGGCTGTGGATCCATACATAAATGATGGGGCATATTGTGACTATTTTTCTAT
The DNA here is from genome assembly GCA_037693485.1 of Kitagawia praeruptora. Classification (NCBI taxonomy): domain Eukaryota; kingdom Viridiplantae; phylum Streptophyta; class Magnoliopsida; order Apiales; family Apiaceae; genus Kitagawia; species Kitagawia praeruptora. Next base: position 3,002,685 of record CM075349.1, read on the forward strand.
ATTAGGTTTTAATAATTGAGTTATGCAAATAATTACAAATGGATATCGAATGTTTTGGAATGTATATATGTGTATCCGAAGTTTTTGATTAAATTAGAGACTAAAGTTTATTCTTTTCTTGATCGCTTAGTCCTATAGATGACAAACTCGTGTTTTAATACGGAATGACGGGCTATTTTAATGTTTTGATGGTTTATTAGTTAATTACATAGTACCTGATTTTACCAGAATAATGTTACAATAGAGAGTAATGCTTTTCCTTCAACCTCCATATTATTTGCAGGAAAAGAAGTCCCTGCGTTGAATCGAGCAGGATCATAATTGGTATATATCTTGAGTAGGTTTCTTTACCTCTTTATATAATTTGACATTAAGTAGTTTCAATTCTTGCAATTTAGAGTTTGTAACAAATTATATACTTTGAAAGTATGAAGGAGTTTCAATTCTTGCAATTTAGAGTTTATAACAAGTTATGTACTTTGAAAGTATTAAGGAGTTTCGGTTTTTGCAATTTAGAGTTTGAAACAGGGTAAGTTGCATTTGTATCTACGTAAAGATGTATCTCATATTAAATATAGTATATAGAGTAATTTAATTTGGTCGCAAAGCCTAACTCTTTGGCTTATATATAGCGAATAATTTATAAAATATTATTCCAAAATAAAATTAAGAAAATAGCATTTTACATGGTAAGCCCCGCGCACCGGGCACACATTCTAGTCTATATATAGGCAAAAGATTTTAGCGGGAAAACCTTGACCAGGGCATGACGTTTACTGCTTTCATGTTGTAATCTAGTAAGTATGGCTTGTAGAACCTTTCTTCTTTCCAGAGATGTACATATATCACCATCAGGATTTACACCAAGACAATTGTCTTGCACGCAGAATAAAACTTTTCTAAAAAGAGCTAATATAATCAATTCAAAAACATCAGCAAAATATTCGATAATTATATATACTAGCTGATCACCCATGCCTTTGCATGAGTTACTTCAACTACACAAGGGACAGAACATTCTTTACAGAGTCCTCTAAAATTAGTCAGTCTCTCCTATTAGAAAACTCTAACCTTGAACAACATGGCCTCATAACTTTTGTACCATACAGACACTACAAGAAATATGGGCTATTGCAACGCCAAAAAAGTGTCATATTAGACCCCAAATGTGTTACAATAGAGGTTTTTGCAAGGTTTTTGCCAAAATTCAGCGTTGCATCTGCTGCCGTTGCAATAGACCCCTATAGCAACGTTTTACCTACTTATTGCAACATTTTTAAAGTATTACAATATCCCTTTTAGTGCAACACTTTTGTCATGTTTAGTGACACTTTTATGATGTTGCAGTAGACTATTGCAACACCATTTTGTAACATATTTTAGTTAAAAGTGTTGCAAAGTCAATTTATTGCAACATTTTTATGTAACATTTTATCCCCTATTGTAATGCTTTTGGTTTTTTTAGCAACATTTATATGCAACACTTTGTATTAGTCCAATTTGAAATATGCTGTTTGAAATGTCAATAAACCAACACAAAAACAAATCAAACCAGAAATCACATTTCAAATTTCCCAAATGGCAAATCCTACAGAATACATGTCAATAAAGCCCAAAGTCGGCTTATACCATAAATCATCTTACATCGAGTACTTAAATCCAAATTCGAAACTTACACACCATAAATCGAAATAAAACTTGGTCTTTCATATTAAAGTACCAAGCTATTCTCCATGAACCACCTTTTCCATGATGCTATTGTTGTAGCTTTCAATACATGAATCTCCGAACCCTTGAAGCGCATGTGTAGCTCTCTTCAATGGTAAACACCCCATTGAACCTACTTGCACCAGGAAGTGAGGTTGTCAAAAATAAGCCGGTACCCTATGCTTCTGGTCTTAGAAAACAAAGTCCAAACCTGCTGATGTTAGGAATATAGCTGGTTTCATGCAAACAAAGTAATGTGTGAATCCAAGACTCAATGGGATCACCAGATGCATATCTTAGATTCAGCCAATTCTATCTTCTCAAATTGATGGCCTACATTAAGAGTCAACAAGTCATGAGAAATTTCAATAAAATTGTAGACGGATATGCAAAAATCAAGTCAGCTTAGTCATTTTAAGCTTAGTTTATGTAAACTATTGAAATTAATTAATAATTTTGTTTTTTATCCTAATAGAAATTTAATTTGTTAGATTGAAGTGGCACAAATAAATTCTTGTTCCAATATATTTATTTTTCTACTTAAATATAACAATCTAAAAACCTGTTCAAAGTTTAAATCAAAGGTCTTTCACCGGTGATTATAAAAAAAAGGTCTTTCACCGGACATATAAAGAAACGTTATTGGTGCTTGTGCAAACATCTCAACAGAACGTATTCCGGTCACAGTGCCAAGAAACTACGTTGACTTTAAAAGACAGGCTATACTAAGTAGTTTTGATCTATGTTCAATTAACTTCACGAACAATAACTCCATAACGGATGTCTATATAAGAAACATATACCTGAATACCAGGAGCATCTGTGGTAATCAATGTTAACAATCTTTTTTGCATGTATAAAGGTCTGGAACAAGAGTTTTCTTTCTGTTTTTCTTTTCCACTATTAGAAAGGCATTTCTAACTCTAAAACAAGAGTTTAACTTGTCAGGGAGTAGAGAGAAGAACTGACATGCTTTAAATTAGAGAGCTGTCCCCAAGATGATGGTATTGAGCCATTAAAACCATTCTATGAGAATTTTAGATTTTGTAGCTACGGCATGCTGCCAAGAAAGTCTTTTAACTCTCCGGAGAGATTATTATCTTCCAAGTCCCTGCGTTGAAAGAAATCTCCGTTTTAAAATACCATTCGCTATAACTGAATTCAAGAAAATCATCAAAAAGAGCTTGCTCTTAATAAAGTTTTATCTGTGTACTCAATATGTATGTCAACTAGCTTAAGTTCAAAAAAAAAAATCGTAAATTACTAAACATAGTTGATGATGATAACCAGTGCAATGATTCAGGATAACCAAGCAAAGCAAATACCAGAGAGATGTATTAACACTAACAGTAAAGATAAGTCACACAAGGCAGAATGCTAACAGGTGCTGCGACAAATTCGTGACCCTTGCATATGTAAGACTTGAGCTGTTTAGATTTAAAGTTACAGACATGCCTGCTACTATAGGATATATGGCATTTTTCATCAAGACACTTGTATCAACATTGTTTGCTTTTTAAGAAAGATACGATTAATGATTCAGAAAGTTCGGAATCTTAATACGCTAATAGTGATTTTTGCTTACTCATCTACTAGATATACTAGTAATTTACGATAATGATTCAGTTTCTATAGATACTTCTTTCTTATTAAAAATTAACCGCAATTTGGAATAAACTTTTTAACATTTCGATTACTTCCCTAATTCCACTACATTTATTTGTGCAAAATTCCTGAAAACACTAACACCTTAGATATAGAAACAAATTACAGAACTGAACACTGAAATATAGCACAAATTCATCAACACAAATAACCAAAAAAACCGAGAAAAGCGAGATAGAGGATCCCTTAAAAATTCACCTAGCACTATGTGTGGAAATCTATAAACCAAAATATCACAATAATACCCAAAAAAAACAGAGCTTATCAGAAAATGCTGATATAGTGCACATACAAGGACCAACTCTGCCAATAATCTTAGAAGATAAGTTATTCACTTATGATAAAGAACATATTCTCAAAGTTACTAATTCTAGAGAATGATGGTATTGAAATATGAAGCAGGCTAGATACATGTGTCCTGAAAAGAAGTCGATAGTGCGTCTAAAACCTGCTATCCTACATGGTTCTGGCAAAGGTTATAAGAAAGCAGCAAATCCAGCACTGTAAGCATATTCCACATCAAACCGCTATTGTGTAAATAATTATAACTTTGATCATAATTGACCTGCAGCTTTGTGTTTCATGCATAAAAGTACAACCACAACTGTATTAAAAAACTAACATACACAAAACTTCATTGAACACATCATCTAGCCCAAGTAATAAACTCATGATCAATTGTCTTATAAATAGCAATTCAACTGTGCTGGTGCAACTGAGCTAATATATATTATTATTGATGACTTTTGTATAGAGTTAAATGATATTTGCGACCTTTCCTTCATGCACAATGCTGCAGGACTCAGGAGCAATGTACACAAGTACATCCAGTTGTGGAAAATACTAAACCATGCAAACTTCTAAGGAAATCATCAAATTTTCAAAGGACTAAACCCACAATGTCATGTGTTCTGCCCTGTAATAGTAGTAAGTAGTTTTTTAAGAGCTGGCTGCACTGTCTTAAAAACTTCAATGGAACTAACTTTCTCTTCATCATTAATTAAGTATTTTTATATCACATGGTTTTCACGGCATAAAACAAGATATCCTTCGGGGGTCTACACACTTTGGAGACAATTAGAAGCTGGATTAATGACATACATTAAGTAACAATTTTGGACTAGTTAGTAGTTACAATATCTGCACATCATTATTAGTGGTGTTAACTGGACAAATACCATAGTACAGTGGTTCATACGGAAGAAGGCCTTCTTCTAGCGGCTCCCACATACCTGTTATATCCGTAGAACCAATAGCAGAGTTTTTATGAAGACCCGCAATTCGCCGCTGTGTATCCAAACAAAGAATATTTAGTAATATAGCATTTGCTGCTGAATAAGATAACCCCATTATGCATTTTTTGAGCGATACACAGTAAAAATACCTTAAAAAACCAATTATTCACTTATACATCAAAGTATTCATTTCGAAAATTTTGAACTGTAAAGTATAAACCGTCTATCCATACTTGCTAGTCACTGCTAGTTTACACTACACCAAATATGGGCTGTTGCAACACCAAAAAAGTGTATCATTAGGCTCCAAAAGTGTTACAATAGATGTTTATGCAACACTTTTGCTAAAAGTCAGTGTTGCATTTGCCGGTGTTGCAACAGCCTTCTATAGCAACGCTTTTTGTGTTTATTGCAACGCTTTTCAAAGTATTACAAAAAGAATTTGGTGTAGTTTGTTGTAACACTTTTGCATGTTTTAGCAACATTTTGAATATGTTACAACAGACGAATGCAACACTTTTTTGCAACATTAATTGACTTAAAAATGTTACAAAGTGAGTTTATTGCAACATATTTTTGCAACATAATTATGCATTTTGCAATACTTTTCGTTTTTTTTTTGCAACATTTATATGCAACATTTTCGAACCTTTTGCAATACTTTTTGATATTTTTGCAACATTTCTCTGCAACATTTTAATTACTATTGTAATACTTTAAAATTTTATTGGCAACACTTATTTGCAACATTTTTATTAGTTCACATTGCAATGTCCTATTTGAAATTTCAATATCCATGCATGAAAGCATATACCAAACCAGAAATGACATTTCATTAATGTCCAACCAAACCAGTCATGACATTCATTAGTGTCCAACAAACACGTCAATAATGAAGGCCAAACATTAAACGCATAGTCTAAAGTCGAAACACACAAGTCGACTTACACCAAAAGTACGTCATTCTGCGTAGTCTAAATAGTTAATGTTACTACACCAAAAGCACGCATATAGAAAGCAATACTTATGCAATGATCGTCAATCATCATTTTCGTCGTCGGCCTCGTGAGCATTGTCTTCAGCGCGATCATCCTGCTGCTCCTGCTGCTCCTGATCACTCTGCTCCTGATCACTGTCTTCCTCACTTTCATCACCAGATGCAAGACATAACTCTTCGACATCAAGGTACTTAAAGTCTGGATTGATTTCTCCCAATTTTTCTACTACCTTTGACATTTTCTCACACACCCTTTTATCTACCATCTCCTGCATTTCAGCCATGATTTCCTCCCTTAAAGACTTTTTCAGATCATCAATATCAGGAGTACTACTGGAAGTACAAAGTTTTGGCTGCTGAGTTGTCATCATTTTTCTGCATTTTCCAGATCTTCCTAAAAGCCAATTTGGTCCATGTTTTGGTTTTTTGACTTGTTCGCCCCCACTGCCAGCTTCAACAGTTGCAGTCTACGAAAAAGCATGATTAAACAAAAATACAAGACATTAAAACTGAAAAGAAAGTCTACCTTTTAAGGAAAAAACTTAATAGATGAAAAGGACTAAAAAAATGAAATACTCGCATCTTACCTTATATACGCGTCCTGGCTTCCGTTTACGAGTTTTGTCATAAATATCGTCTTTCGGAGCTAGCATTTTAGGATCTATTTTCTTTTCTGCTTTCTGCCAAAATTATGCAGAGTGACATAATTAGAAAATTAAAGCAAGTATAGAAGTGGTAATTTCATAAACACATTAGAAAATGAAAGCATCTTTTAAATAAAAGCTGGACATACTATGCCCTCTCCAATCTGCGCAAAACTTTTACGACCAGCAGTGTGCGCTTCTACCAACTGACGATTCTCTGCATTTTTCTTAGCTAGATCCTGACCATTAAATAAAGTGCACATAATATAAAATAACTTACAACAATTTTGAAAAAAAAATTGTGAAAAAGTACTAGCTAACGGATTGATATATTAGTCGATATACCTTAACGTCTTCATCCGCCCAATACTTGAGAAGAGCCTTGAATTCTTCGTTCGAAATGACAGGGGGCCTATTTTTTAGCCTGTCTTCATCATTATCATATTTGAGATAATGGTCTTTCTTAATCCGGCTCTTGTGCAGCCTCCACAAAGCACCCATAGTGCGCAAAGTATAGGTTCTTCCTTCCTCGGGAATATCATATTTTGTCTAATAAAATTAGTTAAAATTATTAGTGGCATTTACATGTGACTAACATACTACTGACCTATTAATTACTCTTACTTAATCCTAAAGACAATAAAAAGAATAGAGATCATAAAAAAGGTCTACAATATTTTGAGGTTACCTTAACAAAATTCCATAGTTCCTCCTTCTGTTGTTTTGGAAATTTGTGCCAATTGACGAGATCAAGTGGGACAGACTGCCTAGCCAATGTCCCCAAAAAGTTTTTATATTCAGACAAGTCTTTGTCAGTGTCAGCCACAGCCTGGAACTCGCAATTCAACTTAATAACCTTCTTCTCATCAGGCCTCCTTGTGTAAACATTATTCATTCGGTTTGGTCCTCTACGCTTGTTGCCTCCTAAAAGTGGTACAAAACAATTAAGTACTAATTCAACACAAAATCTGATTCAAGAATATATCGAGAAAACCTACAATTACCTGTTGAGGTTTCAACTATTTCTACATGAGTTTCTGAATGAGATGTCTGACCACCATCATCCACTTTGTTTGTTTCTTTTTCAAGGGTCTTTTGACGATCTTTCATCAACAAGTAAGCTTCCATTGAACCAATTCCTTGATTCTTATATCTTTTTGCAGGCGCCGGTTGCAATAATGGTAAGCCTGGTGGTAAATCTTTAGGCAATGGAGGGGGAGGTGGTAAATTCTCAGAAATGACAGGGGATGAATGTTTAGCTGGTTCAGACTGCATGCTCAAGGCCTGCATTTACACAAGAAGTTGTAGTTGGCATAAGCTTTATCATCCTAATGCAACAAAGAATTGCTAAATAGTTATTAATATATATGAACTTAAAATCATGTACCTGTGTAGATAAAGGAGCTGTGGTCCTTGAACGTGTGTTCGGCCTAGAGACAGGATTGGTCACCTTCTTCCCCTTTTTTTGCTTTTGAGCAACTTGTTTCGCCACGATCTCTTCGTCTTCTTTTTCAGCCTCGGACAGACTGTCATGTCCAGGAACGTACTCTCTATCAAATTCTGGCTCATCGTCCGCTTGAACCTTTTCCTCAACATTATTCAAATTTAAACCGGAAGCAAGCTGTTTTAATCCCAACTCATCAACTTTTCTTTTATTTTCTGCAACCTTCAACATCCTACCCTTTTCATAATCCGTTACCTAAAATTTGTAAAGAATATGTACAAAAATATCAAATTTGACCAAAGTCATATTTAATTGAGTAACTAAACAGTAGATATTATTTAACCTCTGGAACAACTTGTCCAGCGTCAGTAGCTGCCTTTCCACGAGTAGATCGACGATTGCCCCTCTGCTTCTTCAGCCCATCGATTGTCACAAATTTGCGCTTTGCTTGTAAAGCTGTTGGTGAAATTGGATGTAAAAACATATTAACATCACTACCTATATGTTAAGTAATAACAGAAAATAATGGATGCTATGTTACCTTCAAAATATTTTGTTCTTGGTCGCACAATTACATGTGGCTGCATCTGTGACTTTGGCTGGTAATTATTGTCAATTATATGATCAACATAAAAGTCCAACCTCTCTCCTTCAGTTGTGTTTACAAAATCCTGTAAATCACGATCGTTATCAATAAGCTTCCAGCCACTCGGCACGTTCTTCACATAAACACCGCCAATTTCTGTGTACTGCAGATCATCTTTCACGTACTCCATCACAACCGTGTACGAGAATCTGTCAGACTCTACATACTCCGGAATCTCAGTACATCGGCCGCCTAGATATTCAGTTTTTGAGAAATGTCCCTTGTCAAAGAACCTCAGAATGTAATCTTTACTTGCCATCCTGAAAACAAGCAAATAAGATAAATAATTAGCAATGGAAATATTCATGTACATTTCTAAAATGTCAATATGCAGTTTAGGTGAACAGATAATAAAGAAAGGCCCTGATAATGAATTAAATAAAAAAAAAGCATTAATAATAAAGCAAATATGCAGTTAAAGCATAATGAACTAATTCAAGAAAAATGAAATTTAGTACTGAACAGAAAATTACGAAAGCATTAAATATGAACTACAAAAAAAAAGCACTAACAATGAACCACAATGAACTAATACAAGAAACTAATTGAATTTCAGTACCAATTACATAAAAGTTTTTTTTTGATAATTAAGGCAATATATTAGAAATAAAAGGCTGAAGCCAGTACTAGACATATTACACTACTTGAAACAACCAAATAAGTTGGCTATTCTTCAGGTGTCATTCTGTTCTTCAGGTGTAACAGGGATTTGTTTCATCGGAACGTCATCTCTGCACCAATTGATGATATCATCATTTATTGGTGGAGGATACACATGACCTGTGTCACCAACATCTTCAACTGTATTCATCTCGTCTTCTACTTCAGAATATTGATCCTTCGGAGATTTCTTGACAACAAAATGCAAATTCTTCTCAACAGGATCTTGAATATAAAAGACCTGTTGTACTTGTGTAGCGAGAACGAAGGGATCCTCCTTTTGACATACCCTGTTGAAGTTCACTCTTGTTAGCCCATAGCAATCCTTATCTTTTTTATACCAACAACATTTAAATACAACAACAGTCAATGCTCCCCAGTAGTCGACTTCAATGATATCCTCAATTGTACCATAGTAACCTACATCTCCAACTATAGGATTTTGGTCTTTTGCACTCGCGAAATTGGTGGTTAATGCAGTGAGAAAGACACCACTATTTTGTGTCGTACACCTACTATCTCTATGCTTGGTGTGAAATCTATATCCATTCACAACATAACCAGAGAATCTCTTTGCTGCACGATGAGGCCCCTTTGCCAAGCTGGACAATTCGTCTGAAACATCATCTCTGTGTTGAACTACCTCTTTCAGCCACTTGTGAAATTCAGTCATATGTGTTCTTGCCCTTTTAAACTTCTTTGACTTTGCATCTTTTTCAACCAAGGTACGGTGTTCACTACATTAATAATATATATGCATAAATTAGCTTACTTATAATGCTTCATAAACTTCTAAAATTTGAATCAAAATTTTTCGTATATAAAAAAACTTACTCTTTTAACTTCTCAATTTCCAGGTTATCGCAATTGCATAATATGTAACGATGAGCCTTGGTCCATGTTTTTTCGTCCAGATGCATAGACTTCCCTTCTCTGTTTTTACGAGACCCAATAGGATGTCCAGAATTTTTGTCACAGTCCTTTGGATCACTTCTGTTTCCACATTGCTCATCGAACAATCTGGAACAAAATGTCAAACATTCTTCAACCAAGTAGCCTTCTGCTATGCTCCCTTCTAGCTTACTCCGATTTCGGACATATGATTTCAGTTTGCACAAATACCTTTCAACTCCAAACATCCACCTTAAGTGCACCGGTCCACCGAATTCAATTTCCTTGCACAAGTGAATTGGTAAGTGAACCATGATGTCGAAAAATGCAGGTGGAAAGATCATTTCAAGTTCACAGAGTATCTCGATAATTTCATTTTGTAACTTCTCAACGTCTTCTAATTCAATGACTTTGCCACATATACCCCTGAAGAATGCCCCCAACCTCATCAAAGGTATTGCTACCTCAGGTTTCAGAGTTTTAACCACAGCAAATTGTAACAGAATTTGAAGAACAAAATGTGCGTCATGACTCTTATAACCCGATAGCTTTCGCTCCTTCATTTGAATGTACCGGCTGATATTAGAAGCAGTTCCGTATGGTAACTTAGCATTCATCAGAACTGAGAGAAACATTTCTTTCTCTTCTTTCGTCATATCAAAACTAGCTGCTCTAATTTCAACATGCTTGTTATCAGCACATTTGACAGGATGAAGACTTTTTCTAATCCCCATTTCTTCCAAATCGTGACGAGCATTAAGATGATCTTTTGTCTTGCCCCCGATATTTAACAAAGTCCCCAATATTTTATCGAAAATGTTCTTCTCAATATGCATAACATCAAGGTTATGCCTAACCATATTACTACTCCAATATGGTAATTCGAAAAAAATGGACTTTTTCTTCCAAGGACAATCTGATGACGAACCCCTATGCTTCGTTTGTTGCTTCCCAAAATCATTTTCATAACCAGACAACAGTTCCTCAACCTGCATTCCGGTTAACATTTCTGGACTCGTTAACAGTTCCACATCTCCATTAAATCTCCGCGTATCAGACATCCACTTATGATCAGGAGGAAGAAATTTTCTGTGGTTTAAATAGACAACCTTTTTACTATGATTCAAATATGTTGATGAGGTCTCGTAGTGGCATGAAGGGCAGGCAAGTTTACCTTTCGTGCTCCAACCCGATAAAAGTGCATATCCCGGAAAGTCACTTATCGTCCATAAGAGGCTAGCGTGTAGCTTAAATGTGTTGTCCACCCTTGCATCATAAGTTTCTATCCCAACATCCCATAATTCCTTCAACTCCCCAATTAATGGTTGCATATACACGTCGATTTCGTTACTCGGATAAATAGGGCCAGGGATTAAAGTTGAAAGAAGTAGGTTTTCATGTTTCATGATTAACCAGGGGGGCAGATTGTAATTTACTAACACAACTGGCCAGGTGCTGTGAGAAATATTCATTGCTCGATAAGGATTGAATCCGTCCGCAGCTAAACCTAATCTAACATTTCTAATTTCCCCCGCGAATTCAGGATACTTTGTATCCATTGACTTCCAACCCTGCCCATCAGCCGGATGCCTCAACTTGCCATCCTTCTTTCGTGCTAAAGCATGCCAGGTCATTGACTTCGAGAAATCAGAAGTCAAGAACATTCTTTGCAGCCTTGGCTTTAAAGGAAAATATCTCATCACTTTTGCTGGGATTTTAGTTTCGTTCGACAAATTTGTGTTTGCATTAGGTTTATTCTTATCTTCAACTACTTTCCATCTTGAGGTTCCACACTTTTTACAAGTATCCAGGCCCTCATTTTCAGCCCAAAATAACATGCAGTCATTTGGACATGCATGTATCTTTTGGTAATCTAAACCTAATTCTTTAATCATACCCTTGGCTACATTAAAAGATGATGGGAGATTTACATTGGGAAAAACCTCCTTTATCAACTCAAGCAAATCGCTAAATGCCGCCTCGCTAAATCCATGGATGCACTTTAGCTGGTAAAGCCTAACTATGAAACTTAGTCGAGTAAAATTTTTACACTCGGGATATAAAGGCTGCCCACCCCCCTTAACTTTCCCAAAAAAATTCCTTGCATCATCATTCATTCCCTTTCTACCTCCATATTCAGTAGCATCATTACCCCCATATGCATCAGATTTCATCCCCTCGAAATCATCCCCTAAACCCATACCTATATCAGTATCCATCTCATCTACAACGCTGTCTATCTTACGGTTTGACACCTCGTAAATCCATTCAGCGGAATGGGCACAAGGGCCATTGCATATGAGATGCTCAATTATACCCTTGGCACCACTCCAGAATACGTTACTACATATTTTATAGGGGCACACCAACTCATTGCCTACGGCATATCGAGCGAATGCGTTCGTGACAAAATCTTCCACCCCCTTCCTATATTTATCACTATATTTCGGAAGTGATATCCATTTCTCTCCTTCAAGATCCATTCTCTACATAATTGATTTCAAAAAAAAAACACAATACATCAAAAAAGAACATACCTAAGAAATCTCAGTAAATTCGCACTCTCTACTGAACAAAGCACTAATTTTAACCAATTCCACATGTATTTTGACCCCTAAAAAATTAAGTCTATCGGTATATGTTTACATCTGACTAAAAGAGTACAGAGGGTGAGTGGACAATTCTCGACAATATGAAATTAGTTCTACCATTAAACCAAGCTCATAAAAACCAAAGATTATAAGCATACTCTGTACTCAATAAGCATTATCTAGTATAAATTACTCTGCTGGTAACAAATTACCTCAAAGAAGATCAGAATCAAACAGCCAAATCAGAAATTATAAGCATATAAAACTGACAAAGGATGCAACATACAAAAATTGACATAAAATCATGTCAAATTAACAAACAATTATAAGCATATAAAACTGACAAATCAGAAATTATAAGCATATCAAACTGAAAGGATGCAACATACAAAAATTGAACCAAAATCATGTCAAATTAACAAAAAAATTACCAAAAAGTTAACATATAAAAACTGAATGGTGCTAATTAACATATAAAGAAGACGTACTAGCTCACATACACAAATTGAACAAATAATCAACATATAATACTAGTTGTAATCACAAAAAAATTATGAACATATAAAATTAAACAATTAAACCAAATATTTTCACATGCATACACATATATCCATGTATAATCTAACATAATCGAAAACATATGGGTAATTTACCTTGAATTAAAGTTCTAATTGATGCTCCACAGTCCACTCCAACTTTTCTAGATCTAATCGACTTGGGATTTTGCGGTTTTGCGGTTTGAATTAGGGGCTTGAGAGAGGTGTAAGAGATTAGTGAGAGAGATGAGTGAGAGAGATGAGAGAGGGAGAGATAGTCGAGAGAGGTGAGGTCGAGAGTGAGGTCGAGAGAGATGAGTGAGATCTGAGAGAGTGAGGGAGAGAGGTCTGAGAGATTAGCGACAGAGATGAGTGAGAGAGATGAGAGAGGGAGACATGGTCGAGAGAGAGATCTGAGAGACTGAGAGAGAGGTCTGTGAGAGAGAGATGAAAGAGTAGGGTTTCGTTATTTTGTGTAATAAAACATTATTACAGAGTTTTGTGTAATAGGAGTAATAGTTTTGGCACTAAAAAATTTTGGCAAGCCCGGGAATAAAATTTTAGAAGTCCCGCTCATAATTTCGGTAAAGTTGACCCAAAATGTTGCAATATTGTATCTGTATTGTAACGCTTTTTAAAAAGTATAAAAAGCGTTGCAATGTTATAAAAATGCAAAATTATCATTTTGCTTGCAACACTTTTGGTATTTCTTGCAACACTTTATAAAATTTTGCAATAGACTACCAAGTTTTGTGTCTATTGTAACACTTTGTGTAACACTTATACATATCGGTGTTGCAATAGGCCATATTTGGTGTAGTGTAAATTAGTGAGATGGTATTTAATCGATATGAAAAGCTAATCTTTTTGGATTAGTTTATTGTTTTTTCATCTAAAAGAGAAACGCTACCAGTCCACTGTCAAGAACAGAACATAAATGTAGCCTAGAATATTTGGTGGCAAAGAAGGCTTCACTGAACTAGTACATATTCCATGAGATATATGCAAGTTAATTATACACATGCAATAAACATTTACAGCACAAGGCACACCTGGATGGAAGTAAGTATAGCAGCCACATCATATCATATATAGGACTCCATTAATTCTCTATAAGATATCCAAGCATATACTTTCATCTGCATAAACTGATAAAATCCACCAAGTTAGATGATGACATGCCACAATAGTAAACAATAAAATATTAATAATTATGGTTACTGGAAAATATATGGCCAGCATGTAATAGCATAATTAGGTCGAGTAAAGATGTAAACGAATAATAAGAAGCAATAACGCACTGTTCGGGTGAAACATCCTGGAGACAAATCGGACAACTGGTGGTTTATTAGGGTAATCCTCTGTAAACTGCAGAGTCAACTTGAACGTTCCTACATTCACAAAGATGTCGATTTAACAAAGTGTAATAGAAGGAAGTTTCAAGCAAAGTCAACAAAATAACTGAACAGAAAAACAATAGTTGAATTCTACAAATATTCGTTTAGCTATTAGTGTGACAAAGAAACTACATAATTTTTCATACAATTAAAATGATCCCTTACAATTTATAGGTGCTACAGAACAACCCTTAAAGATAGATATCGAATTTTATAAAGAAGACAACCTGAAGAGCAGCTGGACCAATACTCCATGTATCAACCTGCCATTTGACTTCTCCACCTGAACTGATTACACGCTCTCTCTCTTCAAGGATACTAGCAACATGATCCTGCTCTCCCTCTTCAAGAATAATAGCAACATGATCCTGACATATCAAGCCCTTTACAATTAATATAATAACAGCAGAGAAAATTACGTAATGCCTTGATCTGGTTGCACTACATTAATCAAGCAAACACATCCCTATTTACCCTACTCAAAGCATCCGAATGGCCAGCTCTATATAAAATTGTCCTGCAATCACCAACATTAGTGATAGAGTGTATATTTATATATATTTTATATGATTATATTCCTCATATTTATTATATTTTGCATTTAATTGGATTTTTATTTAATAAATTTTAATGTTTTATTGTAGGAAGCAAGGAAATTCTAAACTTGGAAGGATTGGAGAATAAGAGCTTAATTTGGAGATTTATTAGAAGGAAATTCGGATTTGTTGGGCTGCACGCGCGCAATTCACTATTTTGGCCATATCTCGAGTTCTACAAGTCAGAATTGGGTGATTCAACTGCCCACGCGAAGATAATTAAATTTTCTATCATTCTAAGATGGTCCAGATGTCATATTACAATTGGAGCGGCCCAGAACTACAGGAGAAAAGTCAACCACGAATTTTCCTTGAAAATCTATTCAGTTTAGGAAACGTACTTGTAATTTTCTCAAGGCATTAAAATACTTTTTTTTTATTAGAGACATATATAATATCAGATATTATTATTATTAGGGGAGATAGATAGTTACGGAGAGATAGTTACGTATACATACATACGTACGGATAGTAGACATAGACAGGGAGGGATTGGAGATAGCTTTTCACTTTTCTTTGAAGATTGAAGGTTTTTCTCTATTCTTTATAATATTATGTGTTCATATTATATCTCTTGTTTTATTAGTTTAATTATGTATGAGTAGATAATTAATCTAGGGTTAAGTAGAACCCTAGTTATGATTGATGTGTGATTTTCCCAATTCCCCCAATTTGATTGTTTAATTGCTCTTGCTTATTGAGTTGTTTTAATTAACAATTACAAATCAGACGTGATTATGTTTATTGTTTGAACCATTGTCTATTTATCAACGAGAGTTGGATTTAGATGGTTGTGATTTATCCAATGAGGACATGAACTTCTCCATGAGAATAGGTAGAACGGATTGTTAGGAAGTTAGGGTGCTGTGATTAATGTCTCTAAATTGCATGATACCATGAGAATAGGCTTGATTGTATTTTAGAGAAGCCATTAATACTCGAGAGAGGTTATTGGTAATTTATAGGGCGCACCTTTCCTGTTGAGTATTATACGATTGATTGGGGAGGGAATTCACGATTGCATTAATTCATGCTAGTGGGGATACTTAATTCTGGATGTTTTAGTTAATTGATTAATTGCATTAGTATAAAATTAGTTTAATAATCTTTGATATTTTATTGTGTTACTTGCTTGGCTGAATTGAATCGAGAACAACTGGTGATTGACACGTTTGTCTCTGTGGGATCGACTCTGACTTACCCTACTACATAGTTAGAAGGATTTGTTAGATATTATTATTTGATAGGCACGCGACAGCCTTGTCAAATTTTTGGCGCCGCTGCCGGGGACAAAGCAGTGTTAGATTAGTTAATTTTTGAGTTAGTTTGGCCAAGTTGTTTAGTTGTGTTGCTTCGGCTATTATTCTTGTTCTGTTTGATCTTTGCTTGTGGTTTTTCTTGTTTCTTGTAAAATTGATTTTCAGATTCCTATAACAAGAAATTAAGCGAGTGAAGAGAGGAGCAAGAAGAAAGCATGGAGGTATTGATTGAGACTATGCAGGCATTATCTCAAAAGATCGATGAAGTAGAGTCAAGAAATTCTTATTTGGTTGCTACATGTGATGTTTGCGATATACAGGGACATACTCAAAATAATTGCCAATTTAATATCCCTTACTACCCAAATCAAGCACAATTTTGGGATGGTAATTTTTATTACAATACCCATGACCACCCTCACCAGCCACCACAATATAATCCTTATGCTGATACTTACACTTCTGGTTGGGAAGATTACGCTAATTTTTCCTACCAAGACAATCCACCTCAGCCACCACAGAAATCCAACTTGGAAAGTCTGTTGGAAGGAGTTGTTGTTGCACAGCTGAACAAGAATGAAGAGGTTGAGACAAGTCTTAATGAGTTGAAAGTTCAAGGTAAGTTGATTGAAAACTCAATTGCTCAACTAGCTCAAGAGGTAACTGAATTCGTTGAGAGGCGCACTCAAACGGAGAAAATACCAATGAGTCAATTTGATGATGCAACTTTGTGGAGTGGTAAGGAGTTCAAAGAGTCACCAAACGAGGTTAGTAATAGTAAGCTAATTTTTGATGATTATGATGATTTTGATGATGATTTCGAAAGTCTCACTCTTATTGACCCATATGCTTCTCAAGAAATTAACTCGTGTGAAAACTCGTTTGATAGTAATGAGATTGATTTCTTAGTTGACTCTTTTTGCATGCTATATGATGAGGGCGATAGTATGGTTGTGGTAGATATAAATTTGAATAAGGAAATTGTGATTCCAATTGTGGTAGATGAGATAGAACCGAATTTGGATAAACTTGACTTGAATGATGTTAAAATTGAAAATATGTGTATGCCTTTTGTTGACCCAATTTGGGAGGAATTTGTGAAAAGTAACTATAGCCATGTTGGAGATGATTTTTCGAAATACTTTCACATGCCGAAATTTCTTGAGCATCACATGAGCCTCACATGTCAATTTATATATCTTTTTGGTAATTTAATTGGTGCTCACATCATTAAGTTAATTCGAATTAGGAGATATGTACATTTGTTTGCTTTTTCACCTAATTGATGATCTAGTTATTGATGATAAGGTCGAGCTAATGACCTTAAAAAAAAAAAAAGCGCTTCTTGGGAGGCAACCCAAGCTTATTGTAAGTTTTGTATTATTATTATTATTATTATTATTATTATTATTATTATTATTATTATTAGAGGTAGATAATTTTAATTTTTTTTTTATTATTTCATTTTTTTTCTACTCCCACAAGATGCTTTGATGAATTTGTTGAAGTGTTTCAGGATACAATTATTTGAAAATTGTAAAACATCCGGGGAAATGGTTTTTTGAATGAAACCCACGATTTTGGCAAAGACCCGTGATTTTTTTTCTGGATGCTGCAGTGATTATATACGGGCGGTTTGATTTTTAATACCGGCGTTTTTATGCCCTGTTATTTTTATACATCAGCAGCGATTAAATACCGGGGTATGCAGTTCTTGAACCCACGGTATTCATTCTCTGTGCACCTGCCCATTCCTCACTCAGACTATTTGTTAAAAAAAATTATGTTGGACCAGGGGTTTGAACCCCAGACCTCCCACACGCATGTACACACAACAGCCACTCCACCAACCATCTCAATAGGTTAAATGCTGATTTGCTTATTAATGAACATGTGGCTTGACCAGAAATTTAGCAAGGAGAAAGGGTATCTTCTACAATTTTCAAGCGACACTTCATGGCTACTACTAGGGGAGTATTTCTAACCTTTATTTGTATAATTTTTTTTTATTATTCTTTTTGTATTTTCTTCTTAGAATTGTTAGTTTTTTTTTTCTTTTATTTAATTATTCATTGAGGACAATGAACCATTTAAGTGTGGGGATGTGTTCTCAATACATTAAAAAATCCAAAAAAAAATTATATATGATAAAAATTCAAAAAAAAAATTAAAAAAATAGAGAAACTTTGTATATAATTACCTTGTCTCAAAAGCATGTTAGCGAGGATAAGTACACATTTTGTAGACTAATTTTGCATGATTAATTCTGAGTGTTGTATCATAGAATAAAAATCATTTGTTGCTTGATAATTCCTTGTGTGTGCTTTCGAAAATTTAAAAACTTGAGACGCTTCTTAGTCAAATTTAGTGAGTCGAGCATGCTTTCACCTTGTGAGAATTTGAGCCTAATTAATGATTGATACATTTTATATCAATCGAATTTTTTTTTTGTGTGTTCGTCAATTAGCATTGCTCTAGAACTTGTTTTGATACCTTGTTGAGATTACATGTTGTGTGTGTGCATGAAAGTGATAAAGGCACTAGGATTAACCTCATTGACCTAAACACTATCCTTATGAGTTATATCTTTAGTAAGCCCCCTTGAGCTTATATCCGTTTCTTTCAATTATCACCACTCTATAATTTTTGAGCCTACTTATTTATTCTTATCTTGATTTACTAGTAGAGCATTGTGATTCAACTTAAGGGTGGGTGAATGTTCAAGTGTGGGGATTTCTTTGTTAAGGTTTGATATTTTGGTGGGAATTATATAATGTGGTTGCTTGATCTTCAAAAAAAAAAAAAAAAAAAAAGACAAAAAAAAATGAAAAAAAAGAATAAAAAAAAATAAAAAAAAAGAAAAATTTGAAGAAGATCGAAGTAGAGTTTGTGTTCATTGGTTTGTACAATGTGAAAGTGGGAAAGTACATAATGATGTACTTATGGGTTTAATGCTTGTGAAAGTTTAATTATCTTTTACATGATCTACTATTCATGTTGGGTGCTTTAATTAGAAGTGAACATTATGCTCTATTAGTTTATCAAGCTTAGCCACTTGTTAGCCTATTTCTTTGATATCCTACCCCATACCTAAGCCCCATTACAACCTTTAATGAAGACCTTTTGATTTGTGCATGCACATATACGAAGTAGTGGAGATTTGGTGGACAACCAAGCATATGGTAGCACATGTCTATTTTGATTGAACTTGAGTGAAACACTAACACCTATACACTTGTGTGAATTGAGAGCAATGTGAGATTTTCTATCCACGACATGCTTACTTATTGAAGGAGACTTTGATGTTCATTTCATGATATTTTTGTCTGTCAAGACAACGTGTGCATACTTGGATTGTTTTGTGCAAGTGGTGTACTTTCAGATCTTCTCAGATTGTTGTGTGATTGAGGTTTGCATATGTGGAGTACTATGAATTGTTGCATGTTTAAGACTTGGTGATTGAAAATATTTGATTTTGTGGGTATATCTTCTATAAACCTTCACGAGACAAAACTCGTCCTACTAGGGCTGCCTAGGGGTTTAACGGCTTGTTGCATATGCTCAATGCAATCGTGTCATCTACGAAAGTGATGTTAGTTAGTTAGGATAATTTTTATTTCTTTATTTGCCCGAGGACGTGCAAATGCTAAGTGTGGGGATGTTTGATAGAGTGTATATTTATATATATTTTATATGATTATATTCCTCATATTTATTATATTTTGCATTTAATTGGATTTTTATTTAATAAATTTTAATGTTTTATTGTAGGAAGCAAGGAAATTCTAAACTTGGAAGGATTGGAGAATAAGAGCTTAATTTGGAGATTTATTAGAAGGAAATTCGGATTTGTTGGGCTGCACGCGCGCAATTCACTATTTTGGCCATATCTCGAGTTCTACAAGTCAGAATTGGGTGATTCAACTGCCCACGCGAAGATAATTAAATTTTCTATCATTCTAAGATGGTCCAGATGTCATATTACAATTGGAGCGGCCCAGAACTACAGGAGAAAAGTCAACCACGAATTTTCCTTGAAAATCTATTCAGTTTAGGAAACGTACTTGTAATTTTCTCAAGGCATTAAAATACTTTTTTTTTATTAGAGACATATATAATATCAGATATTATTATTATTAGGGGAGATAGATAGTTACGGAGAGATAGTTACGTATACATACATACGTACGGATAGTAGACATAGACAGGGAGGGATTGGAGATAGCTTTTCACTTTTCTTTGAAGATTGAAGGTTTTTCTCTATTCTTTATAATATTATGTGTTCATATTATATCTCTTGTTTTATTAGTTTAATTATGTATGAGTAGATAATTAATCTAGGGTTAAGTAGAACCCTAGTTATGATTGATGTGTGATTTTCCCAATTCCCCCAATTTGATTGTTTAATTGCTCTTGCTTATTGAGTTGTTTTAATTAGCAATTACAAATCAGACGTGATTATGTTTATTGTTTGAACCATTGTCTATTTATCAACGAGAGTTGGATTTAGATGGTTGTGATTTATCCAATGAGGACATGAACTTCTCCATGAGAATAGGTAGAACGGATTGTTAGGAAGTTAGGGTGCTGTGATTAATGTCTCTAAATTGCATGATACCATGAGAATAGGCTTGATTGTATTTTAGAGAAGCCATTAATACTCGAGAGAGGTTATTGGTAATTTATAGGGCGCACCTTTCCTGTTGAGTATTATATGATTGATTGGGGAGGGAATTCACGATTGCATTAATTCATGCTAGTGGGGATACTTAATTCTGGATGTTTTAGTTAATTGATTAATTGCATTAGTATAAAATTAGTTTAATAATCTTTGATATTTTATTGTGTTACTTGCTTGGCTGAATTGAATCGAGAACAACTGGTGATTGACACGTTTGTCTCTGTGGGATCGACTCTGACTTACCCTACTACATAGTTAGAAGGATTTGTTAGATATTATTATTTGATAGGCACGCGACAGCCTTGTCAAATTTTTGGCGCCGCTGCCGGGGACAAAGCAGTGTTAGATTAGTTAATTTTTGAGTTAGTTTGGCCAAGTTGTTTAGTTGTGTTGCTTCGGCTATTATTCTTGTTCTGTTTGATCTTTGCTTGTGGTTTTTCTTGTTTCTTGTAAAATTGATTTTCAGATTCCTATAACAAGAAATTAAGCGAGTGAAGAGAGGAGCAAGAAGAAAGCATGGAGGTATTGATTGAGACTATGCAGGCATTATCTCAAAAGATCGATGAAGTAGAGTCAAGAAATTCTTATTTGGTTGCTACATGTGATGTTTGCGATATACAGGGACATACTCAAAATAATTGCCAATTTAATATCCCTTACTACCCAAATCAAGCACAATTTTGGGATGGTAATTTTTATTACAATACCCATGACCACCCTCACCAGCCACCACAATATAATCCTTATGCTGATACTTACACTTCTGGTTGGGAAGATTACGCTAATTTTTCCTACCAAGACAATCCACCTCAGCCACCACAGAAATCCAACTTGGAAAGTCTGTTGGAAGGAGTTGTTGTTGCACAGCTGAACAAGAATGAAGAGGTTGAGACAAGTCTTAATGAGTTGAAAGTTCAAGGTAAGTTGATTGAAAACTCAATTGCTCAACTAGCTCAAGAGGTAACTGAATTCGTTGAGAGGCGCACTCAAACGGAGAAAATACCAATGAGTCAATTTGATGATGCAACTTTGTGGAGTGGTAAGGAGTTCAAAGAGTCACCAAACGAGGTTAGTAATAGTAAGCTAATTTTTTATGATTATGATGATTTTGATGATGATTTCGAAAGTCTCACTCTTATTGACCCATATGCTTCTCAAGAAATTAACTCGTGTGAAAACTCGTTTGATAGTAATGAGATTGATTTCTTAGTTGACTCTTTTTGCATGCTATATGATGAGGGCGATAGTATGGTTGTGGTAGATATAAATTTGAATAAGGAAATTGTGATTCCAATTGTGGTAGATGAGATAGAACCGAATTTGGATAAACTTGACTTGAATGATGTTAAAATTGAAAATATGTGTATGCCTTTTGTTGACCCAATTTGGGAGGAATTTGTGAAAAGTAACTATAGCCATGTTGGAGATGATTTTTCGAAATACTTTCACATGCCGAAATTTCTTGAGCATCACATGAGCCTCACATGTCAATTTATATATCTTTTTGGTAATTTAATTGGTGCTCACATCATTAAGTTAATTCGAATTAGGAGATATGTACATTTGTTTGCTTTTTCACCTAATTGATGATCTAGTTATTGATGATAAGGTCGAGCTAATGACCTTAAAAAAAAAAAGCGCTTCTTGGGAGGCAACCCAAGCTTATTGTAAGTTTTGTATTATAGACTTAATTGCACTTTGCACCCTGTACTTAGGCGAAAATTCACTTTGGTGCCTACTATTCAAACAATTGCAATTTGCATCCCGATTGTTTCAATCCCGCTACAATTTGCACCCCTTTAACGATTTCAAGCTAATTTTGACCATGACCGTTAGTCAAAATGAGGGTATTTCGGTCATTGTACTCTACAATAATTTTTAAAATTAAATTATTTCAATTACTTTTATATTTTTTAGATTTTTAGATTTACCAACATTTTATCTACAATTCACAGATTTTTTTAAATATAATTTATAATTCATATTTTTATAAATATTTACATTACTAAATTCTCGTAAAATATTATTTAAATATAAACTACATTCGTTATAATTTTCAAATATTATCCATAAAATAAATATCATAAATTTAAGATTTTGTGTTTTTTTCATTTTTTTTTGAAAAAATCAATTTTTAAATTTTGTTTCTTACTTTTTTTTTTGAAAATAAATTGTTTAATATAATAATTAAAGACTGAAATACCCTTACTTTGACTAACGGTAACGGTCAAAATTAACTTGAAATCGTTAAAATGGTGCAAATTGTAGCGGGATTGAAACAATCGGGATGCAAATTGCAATTGTTTGAATAGTATGCACCAAAGTGAATTTTCGCCTAAGTATAGGGGTGCAAAGTGCAATTAAGTCTTATTATTATTATTATTATTATTATTATTATTATTAGAGGTAGATAATTTTAATTTTTTTTTATTATTTCATTTTTTTTCTACTCCCACAAGATGCTTTGATGAATTTGTTGAAGTGTTTCAGGATACAATTATTTGAAAATTGTAAAACATCCGGGGAAATGGTTTTTTGAATGAAACCCACGATTTTGGCAAAGACCCGTGATTTTTTTTCTGGATGCTGCAGTGATTATATACGGGCGGTTTGATTTTTAATACCGGCGTTTTTATGCCCTGTTATTTTTATACATCAGCAGCGATTAAATACCGGGGTATGCAGTTCTTGAACCCACGGTATTCATTCTCTGTGCACCTGCGTGGCTGCGCGAACAACCAATTCCAGCACTTCACTTCATCCAGCGAGTGTGGCTTCTTGACGAGCCCAATTGCATCCTTTGAGCAGGCCCATCTTCGCAAGCCCATTAATTCTGGCCCAGATCTTCATGCATCAGCCAACATAGCAGAGCTTGCAAAGGCCTGAAATTGGGCCAAGTTTTCAAGCCCATTCCTCACTCAGACTATTTGTTAAAAAAAATTATGTTGGACCAGGGGTTTGAACCCCAGACCTCCCACACGCATGTACACACAACAGCCACTCCACCAACCATCTCAATAGGTTAAATGCTGATTTGCTTATTAATGAACATGTGGCTTGACCAGAAATTTAGCAAGGAGAAAGGGTATCTTCTACAATTTTCAAGCGACACTTCATGGCTACTACTAGGGGAGTATTTCTAACCTTTATTTGTATAATTTTTTTTTATTATTCTTTTTGTATTTTCTTCTTAGAATTGTTAGTTTTTTTTTTCTTTTATTTAATTATTCATTGAGGACAATGAACCATTTAAGTGTGGGGATGTGTTCTCAATACATTAAAAAATCCAAAAAAAAATTATATATGATAAAAATTCAAAAAAAAAATTAAAAAAATAGAGAAACTTTGTATATAATTACCTTGTCTCAAAAGCATGTTAGCGAGGATAAGTACACATTTTGTAGACTAATTTTGCATGATTAATTCTGAGTGTTGTATCATAGAATAAAAATCATTTGTTGCTTGATAATTCCTTGTGTGTGCTTTCGAAAATTTAAAAACTTGAGACGCTTCTTAGTCAAATTTAGTGAGTCGAGCATGCTTTCACCTTGTGAGAATTTGAGCCTAATTAATGATTGATACATTTTATATCAATCGAATTTTTTTTTTGTGTGTTCGTCAATTAGCATTGCTCTAGAACTTGTTTTGATACCTTGTTGAGATTACATGTTGTGTGTGTGCATGAAAGTGATAAAGGCACTAGGATTAACCTCATTGACCTAAACACTATCCTTATGAGTTATATCTTTAGTAAGCCCCCTTGAGCTTATATCCGTTTCTTTCAATTATCACCACTCTATAATTTTTGAGCCTACTTATTTATTCTTATCTTGATTTACTAGTAGAGCATTGTGATTCAACTTAAGGGTGGGTGAATGTTCAAGTGTGGGGATTTCTTTGTTAAGGTTTGATATTTTGGTGGGAATTATATAATGTGGTTGCTTGATCTTCAAAAAAAAAAAAAAAAAAAAAAGACAAAAAAAAATGAAAAAAAAGAATAAAAAAAAATAAAAAAAAAGAAAAATTTGAAGAAGATCGAAGTAGAGTTTGTGTTCATTGGTTTGTACAATGTGAAAGTGGGAAAGTACATAATGATGTACTTATGGGTTTAATGCTTGTGAAAGTTTAATTATCTTTTACATGATCTACTATTCATGTTGGGTGCTTTAATTAGAAGTGAACATTATGCTCTATTAGTTTATCAAGCTTAGCCACTTGTTAGCCTATTTCTTTGATATCCTACCCCATACCTAAGCCCCATTACAACCTTTAATGAAGACCTTTTGATTTGTGCATGCACATATACGAAGTAGTGGAGATTTGGTGGACAACCAAGCATATGGTAGCACATGTCTATTTTGATTGAACTTGAGTGAAACACTAACACCTATACACTTGTGTGAATTGAGAGCAATGTGAGATTTTCTATCCACGACATGCTTACTTATTGAAGGAGACTTTGATGTTCATTTCATGATATTTTTGTCTGTCAAGACAACGTGTGCATACTTGGATTGTTTTGTGCAAGTGGTGTACTTTCAGATCTTCTCAGATTGTTGTGTGATTGAGGTTTGCATATGTGGAGTACTATGAATTGTTGCATGTTTAAGACTTGGTGATTGAAAATATTTGATTTTGTGGGTATATCTTCTATAAACCTTCACGAGACAAAACTCGTCCTACTAGGGCTGCCTAGGGGTTTAACGGCTTGTTGCATATGCTCAATGCAATCGTGTCATCTACGAAAGTGATGTTAGTTAGTTAGGATAATTTTTATTTCTTTATTTGCCCGAGGACGTGCAAATGCTAAGTGTGGGGATGTTTGATAGAGTGTATATTTATATATATTTTATATGATTATATTCCTCATATTTATTATATTTTGCATTTAATTGGATTTTTATTTAATAAATTTTAATGTTTTATTGTAGGAAGCAAGGAAATTCTAAACTTGGAAGGATTGGAGAATAAGAGCTTAATTTGGAGATTTATTAGAAGGAAATTCGGATTTGTTGGGCTGCACGCGCGCAATTCACTATTTTGGCCATATCTCGAGTTCTACAAGTCAGAATTGGGTGATTCAACTGCCCACGCGAAGATAATTAAATTTTCTATCATTCTAAGATGGTCCAGATGTCATATTACAATTGGAGCGGCCCAGAACTACAGGAGAAAAGTCAACCACGAATTTTCCTTGAAAATCTATTCAGTTTAGGAAACGTACTTGTAATTTTCTCAAGGCATTAAAATACTTTTTTTTTATTAGAGACATATATAATATCAGATATTATTATTATTAGGGGAGATAGATAGTTACGGAGAGATAGTTACGTATACATACATACGTACGGATAGTAGACATAGACAGGGAGGGATTGGAGATAGCTTTTCACTTTTCTTTGAAGATTGAAGGTTTTTCTCTATTCTTTATAATATTATGTGTTCATATTATATCTCTTGTTTTATTAGTTTAATTATGTATGAGTAGATAATTAATCTAGGGTTAAGTAGAACCCTAGTTATGATTGATGTGTGATTTTCCCAATTCCCCCAATTTGATTGTTTAATTGCTCTTGCTTATTGAGTTGTTTTAATTAGCAATTACAAATCAGACGTGATTATGTTTATTGTTTGAACCATTGTCTATTTATCAACGAGAGTTGGATTTAGATGGTTGTGATTTATCCAATGAGGACATGAACTTCTCCATGAGAATAGGTAGAACGGATTGTTAGGAAGTTAGGGTGCTGTGATTAATGTCTCTAAATTGCATGATACCATGAGAATAGGCTTGATTGTATTTTAGAGAAGCCATTAATACTCGAGAGAGGTTATTGGTAATTTATAGGGCGCACCTTTCCTGTTGAGTATTATACGATTGATTGGGGAGGGAATTCACGATTGCATTAATTCATGCTAGTGGGGATACTTAATTCTGGATGTTTTAGTTAATTGATTAATTGCATTAGTATAAAATTAGTTTAATAATCTTTGATATTTTATTGTGTTACTTGCTTGGCTGAATTGAATCGAGAACAACTGGTGATTGACACGTTTGTCTCTGTGGGATCGACTCTGACTTACCCTACTACATAGTTAGAAGGATTTGTTAGATATTATTATTTGATAGGCACGCGACAGCCTTGTCAATTAGCAACATATTGGTGTTACAAAAAATTTAATATATCAATTCAAAGTCAATTAAATGAACAAGATGTTCCATTTAGAATTGAATTGTGAAGGCAGGAACACTTGTAGTATTTGTTCCTAACTGATATTAGCTCTGGGAAAAATGCTATTATGCTATATACCTGGTAGTTATATTAGTTATGTTGTTCTTTGCTACTAATTACTAATTAGTATACTTGTTTTAGGCAACAGTTGTTTTTCTGCAAAAATCATACATGAGTGTATTTACCATATAAAATTTGAAAGTAAAAAAAAATGCCAAGATTGACTCGATACAAATGCAAAAAATGCTACAAATTATACAAGCAGACTATAAAGATTGACTTGATACAAATGCAAAAAATGCTCGATACACACAAAAACACACATACTAATACTAATGCAACCTACACAAATTGAACAAACAAACTATCAAAATAAAAATAAAACACACAAAATCAATCATAAAAAATTTGAAAAAATCAAAAGCTATTACCATATAACAGTTCTGAGGCCACTCTGTACCATCCTCTTTAGTAACCCTAGGCCTCTCCACTCCCCAATAACTTGATGCCACCACGTCTCCATCGATTTCCTTCTTCTTCTCCGTCACTTGATCGTTTGTTTCCTTCTAATTGAACCTGATGAGTTTTGGGTAATGAACCCTAATTATAATCAAAATTATACATACATACATATATATATATATATATATTAAAAAAATGGATACATTACCTCTAAATAAAACTTTAATTGAATCTTTACCCTAATTGAAATTTCGGTCAGTTTTGGGATTTTGGTTGCTTTAATTGGATTTAGGGATATATGAGATGTGTGAGAGTGAAGAGGTCAACAGTGAGAGGGGTCGATAAAGAGAGGTGACGTCCGAGAGAGAGATCGAGAGGAGGTAGTGTAAACTTTGCTCAATTAGGTTTTGGGAGAGGTAGAGAGAGTGGTGAGTAGAGAGGGACATGGGTGAGATTGTTTTTTGGACTGTTTTTTGTTTTAATTGTACAAGAAATAATTTGGACCCCTTTTTTATCCCGCCCAGCCAAAGAATTCAAGTTCCCGCCTACAATTTTGGGCAAAATGTATAGTTTATTGTAACGTTTTTGCTAAAGTGTTGCAATTGCTCTAAAATTTCAAAATATCATTTTGCTTGCAACACTTTTCGTATTTATTGCAACATTTTTTAAAATATTGCAATAGATTACCAAATTTTGTGTCTATTGTAACACTTTTTGTAACACAAATATATATTGGGCTTGCAATAGCCCATATTTCTTGTAGTGAGATGTAATTGTTTGTGTCATTTGTCCTGATTCTAACAACCCATTGGTGCTCGATAAGAATAAAGATATAGCACTTACATATGCTTGTAAAGGGTAACGAAAAATTGCTGACGTAAGAGTAACAAACTAACAATCAATCATACATTTGATGTATAACCAAGAAAAGAATACATGAGTGAAAAGAGGAAGAGCTCCTGCAATCCTTCTGAAGTCAGGTCTATTTCAACACAGATTTACCAATAAAAACATTACATACAAGTAAGTGAGTATACATATTACAAATTAAACTATTTTATTACAAATTAAAAAACCTACGGGAGCATGCATTTGCAAGGAGTAGCGACATGTAATAGGTTAACCCCTCCTCAGGAAAATATACAGTACTTTTTATAAAACCCCTCAAATCTGTATGCCACTAAGTGCTTTCCCATGTTGGCTAAGCTGTTGAAATGTTAACACAACCTTTTCTCATCTTTTTACAGGAAAACCCAATTTATACCAACATCTCTTTTGGTTCTTTGATCATCCATGGTGTATATATATTCCCAAGGTGCATTGTTTTAAAAAATCGGTATATCTTAATTGTTTATCATGACTTATAGGTTACCATTCTACAATCCACACAGGTCTTAGAGATAAAATTCAATCTTTGAAAACCTAGAGAAAAGAAAGTATTACAAATGTTTCACAGTTTGATCCAGAGTACTGCAAAAAGAAAGAGTTGATCAATTGATCAACAAAAAACACCTTACATGGACTATTCTTTGCCACAAAATTATTTGTCTTCTCCGAGGTCCAATAGATAGTAGACACTAAAAATGTTAACACAAGAATCTTAATTTCAGAGGTCCAATAGATATATGTCGTAGCAACTCCATCAGTGGTCCACCATAAGCTGAACAGGCCTTTCCCGCAACAAAAGTTGAAAGCGGAGCTTAAATAAGTACTCCTGCATTATGAACACAAAAACATCAGCTTAGCAGTCCATTTTAACACCAGATGTATCATGTATTTACCCCCATTCTTACATATTTCTCCATTTTATAGTCAATTTGACTTATTTTGTAATGCTAATTTTGATAATTTTGATAATTTTGTTTAAATTTAGATAGGATCGAGAGCGAGGTGGCCCTGTAGTTGTACGGGCTGATTCCAGTAGTGGGCTGTAAACAAATGAGAGAGATGGAGGGAGTAGATGTTTCTGCAAAATTTTACTTTGATATAATAGTGTATCTTTTACGGTGTAAATATTTATTACGAGTGATTTTTGTAAATATTTATGAATATTTGTTAAAATCTAATTCTTTTATATTTAAATGTGACCGTACGTATCATGAATTTCTATTGAAAATAGGATTATAGATCCTTTTTTTTTTTTTGAAATAAAGCACTTGCATATCATTAAAATTCCTCCAAAGCAAGATTACAAGCAATATAATCTGGAGCAGAATGAATCCACTCCTGAAGACCTGACCTAGAACATGCTGCCTTTGCTAACAAATGGGCTACATGATTCGCAGATCTATGTACGAAAACAAGTAACACTTCATCAAAGTGTTTAAGTAAATCACTACAATCCTCCGCAATCGTATCAAAATAAGATTTCCCTTTCGTTCCATTCACAGCCTCCACCAGCAATTTAGCATCTGATTCAAAAATCACCTTATTACTTCTCCATTGTTTTGTCCATGACAGAGCCTCCTTCAGACTTAAGGCCTCAGCTTCCCTGGGTTGTCTTTGACCTTGCAAAACATTACTTCTAGCTCTCAAAAACTGCCCATACTCGTTCCTAGCTACACATCCCACCTTCACTCTACCCTCCCCTCGTTTACACGCTGCATCGACATTTACTTTTATCCACCCAGGAGGGGGTTTAACCCATCTACTTTCTGTACCTTGAACTACACCAGCTGATTGTTTCGTAACATCCTTCGACTGTCTCCACTCCGTTAACATAGTAAACACCATGGATTTTACACCAAAAATGGACTTATTAATCCTCTCCCACAGCCATTTATTTCTTCTCGACCATAAGCCCCAACACAATATACCAACCAAAGCACATTGCTCCTTACTTCCAGTCTGAAACGTTCGCTGCAATACATCCATGACCGTATCATTTGGCCTCACATTTACTAACTGCTGCATTCCCAATTCATGCCACAACTCCCGAGCAAAACTACAACCAAACAGTACATGTACTGTATCTTCATCATGTAAATGACACCAACAGCACACTGTACTTACATTAACGTTCTTCTTTGCTAATTCAACTGCTGTAGGAACCACATTTCGACAAGCCCTCCATAGCAAATTCAAAACCTTACCAGGAAGCTTTAAATCCCATAACTACCGCCAAAATCTCTTGTCTGAGTACTGCTGTTCTCCATGGACCAGCCTATAGCAACTCTTAACAGAAAAATCCCCTTTATCCTCGAATAACCAGAACCAGGTGTCCTCCTTTTCCCTTACTGGAATAGGAATCTGCTGAATTAGATTACTATCACGTTCATTGCAAATATCACGAACTACTTCCATGTCCCATTCTTTTTGGTTTTCATGCATAAACCCTTGCACTTGGATTTCTTTCAGCTCATCCGATAACTCGGTTGTAATATATCCATTTTCAGGGCATGGCAACCATGGGACCTTCCATACTCGTGTACTCCTCCCATTACCGATCCTCCTTCTACACCCCTGCTGTAAACTTTGCTGAGCTTCCATAATACTTCTCCAAACATAACTTGGGTTTGCACCTAACGTAGCGTTTAGGAAGTCACCATCAGGAAAATACCTTGCTTTCATTAATCTTGTCACCAAAGGGTTCATATTATTCATGAGCCTCCAACCTTGCTTTGCCAACATCGCAATGTTAAATTCTCGTAACTTTTTAAAACCCAGACCACCCCCTTCTTTCGCTTCGCACATCCTATCCCATGACAACCATTTGATCCCCTTTCCTGCACCTCCATTACTCCACCAAAACGCATTCATTTTCCTTTCCAGTCCTCACAAACTTCTAGCGGAATTAGAAATAGATTCATCCAAAAGTTTGGGATTACTTGCGCTGCTGTCTTCAATAAAGTCACCTTCCCTGCCTTAGACAACGATATATTCTGCCAACCTTGGAGCTTTTGATCAACCCGTTCGTTCAGAAAAGAAAAACTTGAAACTTTATTCCGCCCAATTTGCATGGGCATTCCCAAGTATTTCCCTGGCATGCGAATTACCACATTGCATAACGATATAGGACGGAGATCCGTCATCGATTGTGGTACTTTAATCTTTGGCAGTAAACACACTATTGTACGATTGATCCCATCCGGTAGCTCTCCTGTCTGCATAAACTGTTGGCAAACCTGGACTATGTCACTTCCAACAATATTCCAGTAACTCTGAAAGAACATAGGATTTAAACCATCTATTCCAGGTGCTTTTTCAGGATGCATAGAGAACACCGCTGTCTTCACCTCCTCCTGCGTAATCTCCGACAGTAGATTTTCATTTTCCTCTGTTGTGATACACT
This sequence comes from Kitagawia praeruptora, assembly GCA_037693485.1. NCBI lineage: Eukaryota > Viridiplantae > Streptophyta > Magnoliopsida > Apiales > Apiaceae > Kitagawia > Kitagawia praeruptora. Next base: position 3,034,620 of record CM075349.1, read on the forward strand.
GTACCTTATCATGCTGTGATAACCTACCATTAGCCGATGTGCTCTGAAAAAGCTGTGCAAAATACCCCTCGATCACCCCTTGAATTTCTTCCTTCGTCTCCTTCCAGTTTCCGTCTTCCCCCTTTATACGAACTAGCTGGTTACTACTTCTTCTAGTAGATGCATATTTGTGGAAAAATCTTGTGTTTTGGTCACCCTCCCATAACCAAAATTGTTTCGCACGTTGTTTCCAGTATATCTCCTGCTTCTCCAGTAAATTCATATACTCCCATCGAGCCTCATTATACTCCTGGATACCCTGCACATCTCGTCTAGACCTGCATTTACTAATCCTCTCTTTACAGTGCAGAATTTTCCTCTTGTATTCTCTACTAACCCCACCTCCCCACTCCTCTAGTTTCATACAACAATACTTAATTTTATCAATCAACTCCTCCCCTTCCATACTCTCCCAACTATGCTTCACCAAATTCAAACACTCTTTCTCTCGAACCCATACGTTCTCAAACTTGAACCTTCTCCCCTTTGGCACATACACTCTCTTATTCAACTGCAAATGTAAAGGCAAATGATCCGATGGCGCTACATTCAGTACCCGTACCTCTGCTGTCGGAAACAAACTGACCCACCCTTGGTTTGCTAGCCCTCGATCCAACCTCTCCTGCACCCAATTAGGTTTACCCCTGGATTTCTCCCATGTGTATTTCTCCCCTACGAACCCAAGATCGATCAGTCCACAATCCCTTACTGCTTCCGTAAAACCTTCTAAAATTATTCTGTTAACTTACATGCCAATATTCGCTGCCACAAAATTATTGTCTTCTCCGAGTAAATTTGGTAGCATTACACTCAACAGATGTTAACACACGAATCTTAATTTAAGAGGTCCAATAGATGTCGCAGCAATATTACAACGCTCCATCAGTTGTCCACCATATATGAGCCGAACAGTCCTTTCCCGCCAACAAAAGTTGCAACCGGAGCTTAAATTAGTTCTCCTGCAATATGAACACAAAAACATCAGCTTAGCAGTCCATTTTAACACCAGATGTATTTACCCCCATTCTTACATATTTCTCCATTTTATAGTCAATTTGACTTATTTTGTAATGCTAATTTTGATAATTTTGTTTTCATAAACATAAAAGGAAACTTTATGAAATGAACGGTAACATACAACTTTGCTTGACGTTAGACCATTGCCAAGCAAATAAGGAAATCAATGTACACCCAGGAAAACTAGGAAGTTCAGTGGCGGACACACACAGTGGCCAGGATGCCTTGGCCTGTGCTGAATTTTCTGGGCCATTAAATTTTTATATTTTTGTACTACAAACCCAAGTCCAAAACTGTCTAGTAGGCCAGCTCATTTACCTTTTGGTCTATATATTTCACCAAGAATATAAATTGGATTCTTAAAAATCCCAAAAGAAATCATTGTATACAAACATACTATATATGTGTACTTCAACCAACCCCTACAGAAAGGGAAGATAAAAATCTTGCATATCAAAATGATGTCTACTTTTATTCCTACCATGATTAATTGTAATATTAGTACTTAATTCTAATTTGATTGCGCATAAAGTTTTGTTACCACTAGAATGATGAGTGCATATTGGCATATATGTCTTAATGATCACATTAATCTTTAACTATGTTATATTAGAGAAGATAAAATCATGTATACCAAGTTGTCTTCTGCGGAACAATCGACCACATTTGTGGTTGCTATCATCCTCCTCTCGGGGGATCGGTACCATTCCCTTAACAGAAAATAGGCTCTCGACATGGCAATAGGATTCATCCCACTTTGGCCGAAAAGCATCCATTCCAATACCATGACAAAGGGAATCCGTTTTGGGGTCATATAAGATACAATGCCGATGATCTTGGTCCCAGCCCACAACTATAACCTTACCAGCATCCTCAAAGCACCGATCGAATTATGGATATGGTTTTTTCTTGCATAAGAGTTTGGGAAAAAGTATACATTTGATTCCAATCCAAGTATCACAGGTCTGGTCTAGTGCATATACACGAAACATTTGATTTTTATAATTACTTGGTAAACAAGTTAGAACAACAGTGAATCCATCGAATTGAAGGGAAGCACATTGGTGAGTGGACTCTTGACAGGTGGTGGATACACAATCTTCTTATACAAGCCAGTATGAGGATCAATTGCAGCAATAAAGTCACTTTGATCAAGATCATAACCAACAACTTCCTGGTAATTCACTGACCAATAAGGGACACCCTTGACAATAACACTAGAATTCAAACTAGATGTAAAATACGAGATTGACATTCCCTGGTCAACGTCCATCCAAGAATCCTGGTTGGCAGAGTAAATCTCAATGCGAGATTTAGGGAATGTTGGTTCATCCTGTACAGAAACAAGCCTAACGATCTTATAATCATTACTTTGAGAATCAAAAGCCAAACTAATAGACACGTGCTTCTCATCACCAGGTTTGTGGGGTGGAGTGGGAATTAATTTCCAGCGGTTAATAGTCGGATTCCATAAAATAACAAGGACAAAATGATATCCGACAAAGACTAGATTCTACAAAAGACGATATGCATATAATCCCATTAATCGAACCTGCAAAAAAACATTCTCTAAAAAGGTCAGGAAAATTAAAATTTTCAGGAAAATCCAATCTCAGACCAACCCTTGCATCATGAATACAAAAAAGTGCGTGAGGTATTGCACTTATCACAGTCTACTCTTATCACAACATTAGCTTATCACACAATGTGCATATCACAAAGTACTTATCGTAACCGTTTTATCATTATGTATATAAGGCTAGTTGAGTAGTAGTAGACTTCACTTTTTCTGAATACAACTTGTAACAAACTCTGTAATCTGCTTGGCTATGTAGATATAAAATGTATGTATAGTTTTCTGTTGGAGATGGAAACTCCATTGTTGATCTGGTTTTATCAATCTTTAGATGGTATCAGAGAATATTTCTTCCGCGAATCTCTTGTTTTCATCGTCCTGTAAGTATAATCAACGATCTTGTATCTACATTTTCTTCATCGATTACATCCTTGATTGTTCTGCATCTCGCTATTCTTGATAGTTGTTCTTGATAATTGTTCTTTGATTGATATTATGTTATCGATCTCTAACGATCTCTCTTGATCACTCGATCTCTCTCAATTAGTTAATCTCTCTCGATCAATCGATCTTTTTCGTTAATCTCGATCTTTTAATCTCTTTCATTTCGATTTCTTGAATGAATGCTTCATCACTTTACATACGTTGATGCTGTTTTAAGCAACACTGTCATGGCTTCTTCTCGAAATCAGTCTCCTGTTACACAGGATGATAATCAAACACTTAATTCTTCTTCGTCTATTGACAATAATACACATCCTCTTTTCCTTCATAACAATGATCAACCCGGTATGATTCTTATTTCTAAGAAATTACTAGGATCTGAGAATTATGCATCTTGGAAACGTTCCTTACAAATTGCTCTTTCTGCTAAGAACAAACTTGTCATTGTTACTGGAGAATATGTTGCTCCTACTGCTACTTCACCTTTATTTGTGCATTGGAAGCGTGTTAATGACATGGTCATTACATGGATCTTAAACACTGTTTCTGAAGACATTAGCAATAGCATGAATTATATGGACAGTGCTCAAGTTGTTTGGAATGAACTTAATGATCGTTTTTCTGCTGTTACTGGTCACAAATTCTATGAAACTCAACGTTCTTTGTTCAAATTGGAGCAAGGCAACGATTCTATTGAGTTTTATTTTCACAAATTGAAGGGTTACTGGGATGAACTTCGTGCTTTACAATCTCCTGTTTCTTGCACTTGTGGAGCTATTACAAAGTGGGAGGCACAAACAGAGAAAACACATCTGATCCAGTTTCTGATGGGTTTACACTCTAGTTATACAGCTGCTCGTGGTCAACTACTCATGATGAACCCTTGGCCAACTGTGAATCAAGCTTATATGCTGCTTAAACAAGAAGAGAAACAACGACAGACACACTCTCTGTCTACTTCTCCTATTGTAATGATGGTCAATATGTCCTCGAATACTCATTCTGGCTATGTTCCAAATCGTTTTAGTGACAGGCCTCCAAATCCAGTTCTAGAGTGTTCCCATTGTCACTTTAAAGGCCATACTAAGGAGAAGTGTTTCAAACTACATGGTTATCCTCTTGATCATCCTGCTCATCCGAACAATAAAGGTAAACGCAGGTTTACACCAAAGTCTAATGTCCCAAAATCATCCACTGCTATGCAAGTTTCATCTACAGCTCAACCTCAGAATCTACAGGGTTCTTATGATGTTTCTCCTAATGATCAAAACTTAACAAAAAAGATGGATGCCCTTCAAACTCAGCTTAACAATTTGATGCAGTGCTTAAATTCCAAAAACTCTGGCTCAAATTCAAGCAACACTGGTCAATATAGCTTAGCTACTCATCTTGCAGGTACCACATTCTCATTTTTCTCCTCTATAAACATTCCTGATAATGTTTGGGTACTTGATACGGGGGCCACTAATCACATGTGCTGCAATATAAATCATATGTCTAATCTTAAATCTTTGTCTGAGCCTTTGACTGTAACTTTTCCAAATGGACAAAATGCCACTGTCACTCACATGGGATCAGTTTATCTTTTCCCATTGACTACACTGATTACTGATGTTTTATATATACCCACTTTTGCTTTTAATTTGCTTTCTGTGAGTAAGTTGTCTTCTCAACTTCATTCCACTGTTCATTTCACCTCTCAAAAGTGTTATCTGCAGGGCCAATACCAGACGACGGAATTGGTTCTTGGTAACATGATTGGAGGTCTCTATCAACTAGTCAACATATCACCTGTTTCATCTTCAACTATTCTTGCTGCTTGTCATAATTCAAACCACTCTATCTGGCATCAACGTCTTGGTCATATTCCTTCTTTTGTAATGTCCAAGATTAATGATCCGATTGTTCATTGTTCAAGTAGTCATAGTAACAATTCTTGTACTGTTTGTCTTCTAGCAAAACAATGTAAGCTACCTTTTACTTCCAGCAATTCTCATGCTAGTTTACCTTTCCAGCTTTTACATTGTGATGTTTGGGGGCCATATCGAACTCCAACTTATAATGGTTGTAAATATTTTTTAACGATTGTTGATGATTGCACTAGAGGCTTATGGACAATACTTCTCCCTACTAAACAGCACGTTTCTCAATCTTTAAAAGATTTTCTTATCTATGTGCAAACACAGTTTTCCACTTCTGTTAAATGCCTTAGAACAGATAATGGAGGTGAATTTACCAACCATGATTTCACTGCTTTTCTTCTATCTCAAGGCATATTACATCAAACATCTTGTCCGTATACTTCCCAACAAAATGGGCGAGTTGAACGGAAACACCGAAACTTACTCGAAATGTCACGAGCTTTATTGTTTCAAGCTCATTTACCTCTGTCTTTTTGGGGCGAATGTATCCTTGCTTCTACTTATCTTATCAACCCAATACCAACTACTATTTTAGGATACATTTCTCCATATGAAAAACTTTTCCAAAAGCAACCATCTTATACACATCTTAAAGTTTTTGGGTGTCTTGCTCATATGTCTGTACACGAATCAGATAAGTTTGCACCTCGTGCAGTTGAGACTGTTTTTCTTGGTTACTCTACCACTCAAAAGGGGTACAAATTGTTTAATCCTGTCACTCATCAGTTTCACATTTCTCGTCATGTGACATTTACTGAAACTGTTTTTCCTTTTGCATCTGGTTCATCAAAGTCTTTCAGCCATTTATTCACTCCACCTGTTCCATGTTTTGATATTGATGACTCACTTAACCTACTCAGCCCTTTAGATGATTTATCTGATAATGACAATCCTAGTTCCACTTCAGATTTTTTCCCAAATATTGACACTGTTGATAATCCTAGTGTTGATAACACTGTTGATCACATTGTTGACAGTCACATTGCTGACAGTCACATTGTTAACAGTCCTGTTGACAATAGTGCCAGTCATACTGTTCAAACAAACCAAATTCAACCTTCACAAAGAGTCTCTCTCAGACGAAAAATTCAACCTACATGGTTCAAGGATTATATTACTCCTCGAACATCCAAACAACTTCCCACAGTTTCCACTAATGCTGTCCTACTCAATTGCCCCATTGATTCTAATAAATATCATTACTCTCTATATTCTCCATAATCTATATATGCTTGTACAGTTAGTCCACAAAACACATTACATGAACCTTTTACCTATAATCAAGCTGTCAAGGATAGCAGATGGGTAGAAGCTATGTCAAAAGAGCTACATGCCTTAGAACAAAACAATACATGGACAGTTGTTCCTCTTCCTGTTAACAAAAAGGTCGTGGAGTGCAAATGGGTATACAAATTGAAGTATTTTGCAGATGGTTCCTTAGATAAATTCAAGGCACGTTTGGTTGCCAAGGGATATACTCAGATAGAGGGCCAAGACTATCATAATACCTTTTCACCCGTTGCCAAAATGGCCACAGTTCGAACTGTTTTAGCATTAGCAGCTGTGAAACGTTGGGATATTCATCAATTGGATATTAATAACGCCTTTCTTCACGGTGACTTAGCTGAGGAAGTTTACATGGCACTTCCACAAGGACATCCACTATATGGAACAATTTATGTCTGCAAACTGAATAAATCCATCTACGGCTTAAAACAGGCTTCTCGTGTCTGGTTTGAAAAGCTGGCTTCGGTGTTACTTGATATTGGTTTTACTCAGACTGTAGCAGATTATTCCCTATTTGTTTATAAAGCAGATGGAATTTTTGTCACATCTTTGGTTTATGTAGACGATATACTTCTCACTGGCACAAGTAATACTTTTATTCAACATGTGAAAGATATTCTGCATTCTACTTTTACCATCAAAGACTTGGGATTAGCCAAGTACTATCTTGGTCTTGAAATTCATAAGACTACTGAAGGTTTATATCTACATCAACATAAATTTGTCCTTGATTTGTTAGTCGAGGCAGGTTTGGAAAATTGCAAACCATTATCTCTCCCTGTTGACAGTAATGTCAAACTATCTCCTACAGATTGAGTTCTTCTTGATGAGCCCATACTTTATCGAAAATATGTGGGCAAGTTGTTGTATCTCACCGTTTCTAGACCTGACATTTCCTATATTGTCCATCACCTCAACCAGTTTCTACAGACACCACGTGAACCACATATGTTAGCTGTTCAACGTGTCCTGCGTTACCTTAAAGGAACTCCATTCCAAGGATTGTTTTATTCAGCAAATTCTTCTTTAAAACTTGAAGCTTATTGTGATAGTGACTGGGGTTCCACACTGGATTCTTCAGGTATGCTTCGTAGTATCACAGGAATGTGTTTAACACTTGGTTCTTCTTTGGTGGTTTGGCATTCCACTAAACAGAAAGTCATTTCTCGTTCTACTGCTGAGGCCGAGTTACGAGCTCTTGCTGACACAGCATGTGAAGTTTCTTGGCTGAACCTTTTGTTGTCTGAACTTGATGTTCCTCAAACTATACCCATTACAATTCATAGTGATAATCAAGCAGCTGTGGACATTGCTGCAGATCCTGTTTTTCACCCTAAGACTAAGCATTTTGCTTTACACTGCCATTTCGTTCGAGAACAAGTTCAGTCCAAACTCATTCAACCACGGTATTTACCTGGCTCTTCTCAACTAGCAGATGTCTTCACTAAAGGCCTTGGACGTCAAGCACACTGGTGACTTCACTCCAGCTTGAACGTTATTCAACCACCTGATATGTTAAATTACGTCTAACCGCAAGCGCACGGTATCAATTGTAGTAGATACTAGCAAATACGGGTCGAATCCTCAAGGAGACAGTTTCAATTTCAATTCAATTGCTATCAATTGTTTCTAGTCACAACGATTGTTTGAGAATTTTATTAACTACTAAAACAAATTTAACAAAGGTTTTAAATCAATTAATTAAGGGATCTAGGGCAATTCAGGTTCACCATGTTTACACCAAACAAATCATAAAAGTATAGCTTTTCAATGGGATTAAGTAATTAAAGCAATGGTTAATCTTTCTCAAGCATTAACGCTCTCAGAATATCTAATGATGTTCTCACACTCACCTTCAATTCTGCTAATTGTATGTAAGCCTCTAGTAGTAAAATCTCTCGATCTATTACTCCTATTGCAATCAATTAATCCGTGATATTGCGCAATTACACAAATTAAGAATTAGAACATATCAATCAGAATTACTCTTTACCCATCAATCTACTAATCAAATTAAGCCCAAATCATGGTGCAAACATGGCTCCCCTTAGTACCCTAGAATTAAACTACTCACTCATGGTAGAAGTAAAAACAATGAGAATAATGAAAGAAGCCATGTAAAACATATAATAATGAAACAAGAGAATAAAGAATACCTCAAACTTTGTATTAACGAAGAACAATGAAGATCCAAATTAAACCAAGTGCTTACAAAGGAAGAGATGAAGAGAGAAACCAAAACCCTAGCTTTTGTAAAATATATAAAAAAAATACGTCTTCCCTCTCCCTCTCTCTATCCCACGTTTTTATAATATATCCCCCAATAAAATCTGATCTCTTTCTTCTAATAAAAGTATTTTTAATATCCTAATCAATTTACAAAAAGATATCCATAATTGAATAGGATTTTCTTGTAAAATTCGTCACTAATTTTGATCCTCTGTTTCTGGGCTCTTCCAGTTGGATTTTGCTTATTGGACCACCTCTGAATTAAAGATAATTCCCTAAGCTTCGCGTGGACAGTAATTTCGTCAAATTCTGACTTCTGGAACTCAAGATATGGCCCAAACAGTGCAGACAGCCCGTATAGCCCAATATTACGAATTTTCTCTTATTTTATCTCCAAAATAGCTCTTTTTGCTCCAAATCCTTCCAAGTCATGAATTCTTTATTTCCTACAATAAAACAATAAAATCTATTAAATAAAAATCCAAATCAATGCAAAACACAATAAATATGAGAATAAAATCATCTAAAATATATATAAAAATATACTCTATCAAACATCCCCACACTCAGCATTTGCACGTCCTCGGGCAAATAAGTGAAATAAAAACTAAGTCCTAACAAACATCACTTTCGTAGATGACACGATTGCATTGAGCATATGCAACAAGCCGTTAAACCCCTAGGCAGCCCTAGTAGGACGAGTGTTGTCTCGTGAGGGTTTATAGTGAATGTACCCACAAAATTCATCCAACCATGCAAAAGATCAATGCTAACACAACACCACACACACAAGTCCTCTCATGCCACATCAACTTAAGAATCAAAGCAAACATACGATGTCTTGGTGTCGAAAGTGCAAGTATTCACGTAGTCTACTCAACCAACATGCAAAAGGTCATAAAAATTCATGTCAAGTGTAAAAATTGTTGGTAATCATGCTAAACCCACAAGAAATACATCTTTAAGTCTAAACCTGGGATCTCCTATGCCAAAACAAGTAATAACTCACCTTTCACTCAAAAACGAATATTCACTCAAGAACAAGGTTAAGTGTATCACTCAATTCCAACAAAATCATAAACACAACTTGACACTCGCAATCAATCTCACTCTCAACACAACATACATCACTGATGACAATCAAAAGGTCTTTATTCGGGTTGTAGTGTGGGCTAGGGACAAGGTATGTCAAGAAAAGCTAAAACAGGTTAATGTCAAAAGCTAGTACCCAACAAAAATCATTATTCAATTCCCTTTCTATTAAAACAAATACTTCCCCACACTTGGATTTTTCAATACCCCTTACATAATAACTTGACTAGTCGAATGAAGAAGGATCATACAAACATAAGAATGCTCTCAAATTTATTCATTTTTTTTTTCTTTTTTCTGTTTTTTTTTTTTTTCTCTTTTTTTTCTTTTTTTTTTCTTTTTTTTTTTTCTGAGAGCTAAGGAATAAACACAATGATCCATAGATATTTTTATGAATTTCGACTAGCAAGCATCAACCCAAGATCAATATTCCCCAAAAGTATGATCATCAATAACCCCCCTTTTATGAACACCTTATTACTCCCTTAAGCACGATACTAGCCTTTAACAATTTAGGTTCAAATTCAATTGTAAGGCCAATAGAATAAAAAGGATAATGGCAAGTAATGTGGTGTGTCACCGAAAGAATAGGATTAAGCTCAACGGGTTTACTAATTGATCATGTATAAAAGGTGTGGAAATATGGGAAACACGAGGTTAAACCTAAGTGCCTTTATCATCTCATCATCAAGTAATGTCATGCATTTCAAGAAAGATCTCAAGTAAGTGCTAGCAATGTAAACAACATGTGGACACTCAAGCAAATGAAAAATCATGCAAAAGATATGCATATAGGCTCAAAACTCACTTGGTGTGACAAAACATAATCAATCCCAGGTAACAAGACTCTCTAACGCACCTACTTGTACTCAAAGGATGAAAACCAAGTCATCTTGCACATATTCATGTCATTCTAATCACTTACAACATCCAATTAAGTCTACCAGCTTCAACTTGCTAGTGTAAGTGTGTGCACAAGAACAAAGCACGTCACTTCTCATACAAAAGCGTCAATAAACACAAGAATTCTACGCATGCATGGGTGTATCAAGCAAAATACAACAACTAATCAAATTGCATGGCTAGAATTATTTTTGGTATTTTTAATTTTTTAATTTTTTTGGATTTTTTTTTTTTTTTTAAAAACAAGTAATACACTACGTTGAGAACACCTCCCCACACTTAAGCGGTTCATTGTCCTCAATGAACAAATATAGAAAAGAAAAGAAAAAAATAAATAAAGAAAAAAAAATAAATATAATAAATATACAAAGAAAGGTGTAGAATACTCCCCTAGTGCATAAGCATGAAGTGGCCTTTGAAAATATTGAAGAAGTATGTGCTTGCTCAAATTTAATTTCTACAAGGCGCGCCTTCCATATCCTTCCCCATCGCAACTCAACATGCTTGTTAGGCAAAAACCCCCTGTTTGTAGCAATTTCCCAACACTAGCACCATCTCTCCCAACTCACAAGAAGCGCAACCAATAATTTCCAAGCAATATCACACCAAAAATATCCAAAATTCCAAGAATAATACAAAATCCCAATTTACAAGAACACAAATTCGTAATAAAAATAAGATTAGAGAAAAAAAATTTACCCAATACGAATCGAAGAGGTGAACTTGCAATTAATTCCTCTTTAGAATTGAATTTTTAGAGATTTAAAGAAATAGAAAAGGAATTGGATTTGTTATGGATAGGTGGGTATATATATATAGGATGATGGATAGGTTGAAAATAAAAATTTATAGTGTAGGAGAGATTGAGAATGGTATGGAATTGATCTAGGATAGATATAAGAATTAGGGTTTGAGGAAATTTGAGTAAAGATAGAAATTGGGGTTAAATTTAGGATGAAAAGAACTGATTTTCGGGGAAAAAACAAATCTGGGAGGGGTGTAACGCACCAGCAGCATGCGTTTCAATCCATAAGGCGCGGAACAGGTCAGACACGCATGTCCAACCTGCGTTTTAGGGGAAAAAGACTACTCTTAACGCAAGAGCAGATTGCGCAACTGGGGGGCAGACTGCGGCCAATGCAGTAACGCAGGCGCAAGCTGCGTTACTGGGGCGCAGCCTGCTCGAACTGTTCAATTTTTTTTTTTTTTATTTTTTTTTTTTTTTGAAAAAAAAAAAAACAACAAATTTTTTTTTTTTTTTTTTAAGAGAACACATACAACACAATTTTTTTTTTTTAATAAGAAAATGAAATAAAAAACCTACTAACCTTATAAAAATCATGGGTTGCCTCCCAAACAGCGCTTCTTTAACGTCAATAGCTTGACCTCCTAAAAAAAATACTCCGGTAAAGGCGTAATATCCACTTTCTCGATCATAAACTCGCCACCACAAAAAGTATCAAGAGTGTTAGTGGTTGTCTTTATCCTGCAGAAAGTCTCCAAACAAGCATCAGTAAAATAAAATATGTCATTAATAAGCAATAAAGAGAGTGCTTGTGTAGTTTTGGAAAACTTTGTGATAAAACAGCGATAAAATTCAACACCACGAAAATAACTAACTCCCTTGACATAAGGTGGAGGTTCTGGTGGTGGCTTTTCTTCACTCCTCACTTTCACTGGAGTCATTCGGACATCTTGGCTTATCACATCATTGGCTAATAAGACACTTCCATCTTCTCCCTCTTCTCGAGCTTGAAACGTATGAGCCACTTTGTATGGATCCTCAACCAGAATTTGAGAAATATCATCTTGGACAATATTTGTCATCACATCAACCTTGAAATAAGTAGTCTTAAGCAAAGAAGCCTTGTAAGTAGAGGCTAGATCGAGAGCAAATTTATCAATACATGGTAGCTTAGGCACAGGTTGTGGAAGAGAAACAACAACCATCTCTGTATTGCTTTCCTTTGTAGCCTCATCATCAGCCACATTGTTCTCAGTAGCAGCAACATCATTGATCTCGTCATCAGTGGCATGCTCCTTCTCTTTATCAATGGCCTCATCATCAACATACATGGAGAAACTATCATATTCCTGATCGCTTGTGAGATTGATAGCAATCAGGTCCTCTTCGGATCGGATAGATGATGATGTTAAATAGTCGAGCTGCCCTTTTGTAGAAGAGTTAGCCAACTGTGCAATTTGAGATTCAATCGCCAAACTTTGAGTTTCTAATTCTTCGATCTTCTCGACTTGTTCTTCAGAACTCTTTAGCAGTTTATTCAAGATATCCCACATCTCATTTGTCTGATCAGCTTGTACATCCACACTGAGTTGAGAAACATGTAGATCTTCTTGTAGAGGAGGATATTGATATTCTTGCTGTGGCGGCTGCTCATATGACTGATAATATTGTTGCTCAAACTGTTGCTGATTATGATATGAAAAATTTTGAGCACCATTGTCCTGGTAGTAAAAATCTGGTTGATTCACGCATTCTTGATCAAAAGTGTTTGAATACTGATTGTACCCATATCCTTCTTCAAAAGAATTCATTTGTCCCAACTGAGCACTCTGAGAATTATAGACATTGTAATAGCATTCCAAACCATAATGACCCTGGACACCACAAATTGGACAGAAGTTGTAAGTTTTAGGGGCCACTTGTGACATCTCATTAATACTCATTGGACGCATAATGGGCTCTGTAGGGTTGAATGAGGCAATTTCTTGAGTGCGTGCCTCCAACATGGAAGAGAGTAGTGCAAAAGTATCAACTTCACCCATTGCAAACCTGTAGACACTCAACAAAGCCAAGAAAACGTAGTAAAATCTGCCTCAATTGGAACAAAGGTTCCAACGAGACAATGGAAACAAACTAAACAACTAAATTAAAATCAATAGAAACTCGCTGTCTCCCCGGCAGCGGCGCCAAAAACTTGATATGTTAAATTACGTCTAACCGCAAGCGCACGGTATCAATTGTAGTAGATACTAGCAAATACGGGTCGAATCCTCAAGGAGACAGTTTCAATTTCAATTCAATTGCTATCAATTGTTTCTAGTCACAACGATTGTTTGAGAATTTTATTAACTACTAAAACAAATTTAACAAAGGTTTTAAATCAATTAATTAAGGGATCTAGGGCAATTCAGGTTCACCATGTTTACACCAAACAAATCATAAAAGTATAGCTTTTCAATGGGATTAAGTAATTAAAGCAATGGTTAATCTTTCTCAAGCATTAACGCTCTCAGAATATCTAATGATGTTCTCACACTCACCTTCAATTCTGCTAATTGTATGTAAGCCTCTAGTAGTAAAATCTCTCGATCTATTACTCCTATTGCAATCAATTAATCCGTGATATTGCGCAATTACACAAATTAAGAATTAGAACATATCAATCAGAATTACTCTTTACCCATCAATCTACTAATCAAATTAAGCCCAAATCATGGTGCAAACATGGCTCCCCTTAGTACCCTAGAATTAAACTACTCACTCATGGTAGAAGTAAAAACAATGAGAATAATGAAAGAAGCCATGTAAAACATATAATAATGAAACAAGAGAATAAAGAATACCTCAAACTTTGTATTAACGAAGAACAATGAAGATCCAAATTAAACCAAGTGCTTACAAAGGAAGAGATGAAGAGAGAAACCAAAACCCTAGCTTTTGTAAAATATATAAAAAAAATACGTCTTCCCTCTCCCTCTCTCTATCCCACGTTTTTATAATATATCCCCCAATAAAATCTGATCTCTTTCTTCTAATAAAAGTATTTTTAATATCCTAATCAATTTACAAAAAGATATCCATAATTGAATAGGATTTTCTTGTAAAATTCGTCACTAATTTTGCTCCTCTGTTTCTGGGCTCTTCCAGTTGGATTTTGCTTATTGGACCACCTCTGAATTAAAGATAATTCCCTAAGCTTCGCGTGGACAGTAATTTCGTCAAATTCTGACTTCTGGAACTCAAGATATGGCCCAAACAGTGCAGACAGCCCGTATAGCCCAATATTACGAATTTTCTCTTATTTTATCTCCAAAATAGCTCTTTTTGCTCCAAATCCTTCCAAGTCATGAATTCTTTATTTCCTACAATAAAACAATAAAATCTATTAAATAAAAATCCAAATCAATGCAAAACGCAATAAATATGAGAATAAAATCATCTAAAATATATATAAAAATATACTCTATCACCACCTTCAAGCTGAGGGGGGAATATTGCACTTATCACAGTCTACTCTTATCACAGCATTAGCTTATCACACAATGTGCATATCACAAAGTACTTATCGTAACCGTTTTATCATTATGTATATAAGGCTAGTTGAGTAGTAGTAGACTTCACTTTTTCTGAATACAACTTGTAACAAACTCTGTAATCTGCTTGGCTATGTAGATATAAAATGTATGTATAGTTTTCTGTTGGAGATGGAAACTCCATTGTTGATCTGGTTTTATCAATCTTTAGATGAGGTGATTGTGGTTGAGTGAGACTAAACAAAGATAAAGACTTACGACGTAAACGCCTACATGTTAGAAATGATTGATGGGAACAGTGTTTGGAAGCTAAAGTGACAAAACAGAGTTTAGCTGGAAGCGGTCAGAGTTTAGTTAAACACTGACTGGAAGCGCAACAGAGGTTGTTAAACTCTGTAGCGGTATTGTCTGAAGAGTCAACAGTGTTTGAAGATTGATTCAAGATAAATATGGAAGCAATATCTTTGAAGATTGGAAAGCTGTCAAAGAGATTGAGTTGACTTGGAAGACTGGAGCAATCGTGATTGATATCAATTGTATAGCTTGATTATAGGAGAATCAGTTACTGATTGTACGAAGCTGTATGTTCTATAAATACAGTTAGGTTAACCCTAGAAGGGTAATCGAACATTGAGAAATTCATTGATTGTAACCTAAGCAGCTCTCTGTGATATTTTACATCACTGAGAGAGGAATTGTTAATTCCAAACAGTTTTTAAGTGTTAAACAGTGTGTTCTTGTTAAGTTACTCATACAGTATTTGATTGCTTATTGTGTATTCGACCTAACAAGTGGTATCAGAGACAATCTGTTATTTTATTACAGTTAAAGATCCAAAAACACAATAGTAATCAATGGCAGAGATACCTCCACCATCTGAGAAAGCCCCTACTACTGTTAGTAGGTATGAAACAATTAGGGTTCCTATACTTAGGCCATCAGAGTATGCAATTTGGAAGGTGAAGATGACCATGTTTCTGGAGGCTACAGATCCAGAATACCTTGATAGAATTTATGAAGGTCCTCATAAACCTACAAAGTTATCTGCTGCTGCTGCTGGTGAGGAATCAAAGGTCATTCCAAAAGAAAAGAAAGATCTAACTGCTGAGGATCTTTCATCTATTGCAAAGGATGCAAAAGTAAGACACTAACTTCACAGTGCATTAGACAATGTTATGTCTAATAAAGTGATTAATTGCACAACTGCAAAGGAAATATGGGATGCACTTGAGGTTAGGTGTCAAGGAACTCCTGCAATCAAGAAAAACAGAAGAAACATACTCACTCAGGAGTATGAGCACTTTGAGGCAAAGTCTGAAGAAACCATGACAGAAACATTTGACAGATTCTGTAAACTGCTCAATGATTTGTCATTGGTTAACAAAGAGTATGATTTAGAAGACTCAAATCTCAAGTTTCTTCTTTCTCTACCTGAAAAGTGGGATGTGAAAACAACCACTATAAGAGATAACTATGAACTTGGTGAAACAGAGATTGATGAAATTTATGGGCTGCTCAAAACCCATGAATTGGAATTGGAGCAGAGAAACAAAAGATCAAGTAGAAAGTCAAAGTCTGTTGCACTTAAGGTTGAGGAGAAACCATCAAAGAAGGAAGCATCAAGGAAAAAGGCAAAAGGAAAAGCTTTAGTCATACACTCAGAAAGTGAGTCATCAAACACTGATGATGACTCAAACACAGATGGAACATCTGATTCTGAAGATGATGAAGAGATGATGCAAATGGCTGCATTGATGGTAAAGACCTTCAAGAAGATGGGATACAAGAACTTCAAGAAGGGAAAGAGATTCTCCAAGGACTACTCTAAGTCTGACAAGAAGAATTTCAAGAAATCTGAGGGAAAGGACTTCAAATCTGGTAAGAAAGATAAGTCTGAGATTCAATGCTACAAGTGTAAGGAGATGGGTCACTATGCTCCTGAGTGCAAGAAGGGTAAAACTGAAAAGGCACTCTACACCAAAGGCAGAGATTGGGCAGACACTTCAGATTCAGATGAGGAAGTCAACTATGCACTCATGGCTACTACTCAAAATGAAGATGATGATCTCAAGGTACCCCCAACTACCTATGCTTATAACACTGATAATATAACTGAATTAAGAATTTATCTTAAAGCATTGCATATCAGTTATAGGGATCAGACTTTAGAAAATGAGAGGATAAAAAGTGAGTGCTCTCAACTCAAAGATAGAAACAAAATTGTAGAGGAAAAGCTTGAAAACATGAATAAAATTCAGAAGGAGAGAGATGATGCAGTGTTTATTGAACAGGAGTTGCTAGGTAAGTATAAGCAACTAGAATCTGAATTGGAGGATACTAAACACATCATTAAAACTTGGACACACTCTGGTAAAGATACTCAAGAAGTGTTTCAGTCAGATACAGTAGGTCTAGGTTACTCTGAAGGAGATGAACTTAGATTTGAAAATATGGTAAAAGTTAGACCACATCGTTCATCTGAAGGTAATGTCATGGGAACAGGTGGACCTAAGACTGAAGCACAGAAAAAGGCTGTTAAAGAATCATATGCTAAGACTTTTGTTAAAGAGGTTAACATTGGATCAATGACAGATAAACAACTCAAGCATAAGCTTATAGAGATAAAATCTGTCAACAAACAGAGAATGCCTAAGAAAAACAAAAATGGAAAGGTAGGCATAACATCAGGAATTAAGCCAATGCTTGCTTCATTAGCTCCTAGAAAAACATGCTTTAATTGTGGTAGCACTAATCATCTTGCTAATTTCTGCAGTAAGAATAAGAACATTAATTCTTTGCCCTCTAAAACTGCAGTTAAAAATGATTATGTGAGAACTAGACCACAGACTTTATGTAAACACTGTGGAAGTACATGGCATTCTATTTACACTTGCAGAGATTATCATGCTATTTACTATAATTACTATGAACCCAAACCAAATTTGAAATGGGTTAAAGTAAACTCTGCAAATGTAAACTCTGAAAAAGTTAGCTTAAACTCTGATAATGTGAATTCCGCTGCAAAAGCTAACAGAATTAAGAAAGCCAAAGGATCCAAGCAAGTCTGGATCCTTAAAACTAACAATCAGTGATTGTTTGTGATTGCAGGGCACCAGGGTGAGTACCCTAGTCGTGGACAGTGGATGTTCAGGACACATGACTGGGAATAAAGCCCTGCTATCAGAGTATGAGGAGAAGGCTGGCCCAAAAGTTTCCTATGGAGATGGCAACATAGGACATACTCTGGGATATGGCAATATTAATCTTGGGAATGTCATCATCACAAATGTAGCTCTGGTTCCAGGACTCAAGCATGATCTGCTATCTGTGAGTCAAATCTGTGACAGAGGATATCATGTGGATTTTCAGCCTGAATATTGTCAAGTGATCAGTAAATCTACAGGGAAAGTTGCTCTAGTTGGAAACAGACACAACAACATCTATGAAATTAAATTGTCAACAAACACTGATGGCAAAGCAGTGTGTCTGTCAACAAGAATGTCCAGTGAAGAGAGTTAGAAGTGGCACAAGAAACTCTCTCATTTGAACCTGAACAACATCAATGAGCTAATCAAGAATGATCTTGTAAGAGGTCTACCAAGGTCTTTGTTGAGTGTAGAAGGCCTGTGTGATTCTTGTCAAAAGGCCAAACAGAGAAAAACCTCCTTCAAAAGCAAATCTGAGTCTTCAATTGTTGATCCTTATCATCTCCTACATGTTGA
Organism: Kitagawia praeruptora; assembly: GCA_037693485.1. Classification (NCBI taxonomy): domain Eukaryota; kingdom Viridiplantae; phylum Streptophyta; class Magnoliopsida; order Apiales; family Apiaceae; genus Kitagawia; species Kitagawia praeruptora. The sequence continues at coordinate 3,053,129 of CM075349.1, forward strand.
TCTTTTTGGACCAGTGAATGTGATGTCTCTTGGAAAGAAGAAATATGCTCTAGTCATTGTTGATGAATATACCAGGTACACATGGGTATATTTTCTTGCAAAGAAGGATGAAACTGCATTAACACTGACAGAACATATATTACAACTGGACAAAGGGTCAGAGAATCAAGTGAAGATAATCAGAAGTGACAATGGAACTGAATTCAGGAATTCATCAATGGAAGAATTTTGCAAGAGTAAAGGAATCAAACAAGAGTTTTCTGCACCTGGCACTCCACAACAAAATGGTGTACTGGAGAGGAAAAATAGAACCTTGTTAGAAGCTGCCAGAACCATGCTAGATGAAGCAAAATTGCCAACATATTTCTGGGCAGAAGCAGTTCAAACTGCTTGTTTTACTCAAAATGCAACACTGATCAACAAGCATGGTAAAACACCATATGAAATGGTGAAGAAGAAAAAGCCAAATCTAAAATATTTTCATATTTTTGGATGCAAATGCTTTGTGTTGAAGACTCATCCTGAACAGTTGACCAAGTTTGACCTAAAGGCAGATGAAGGAATTTTTGTTGGCTATCCACTGTCAACTAAGGCATTCAGAGTTTATAATCTGAGAACCAGAGTGATCATGGAATCAATTCATGTGTCATTTGATGACAAGAAAATAACTGGACTTGAAGATGTCAATGAACATGATCTACTCCACTTTGAAAATGAAGATTTATTCTCTGAAAAAGTAAACTCTGATCAGACTGATCTGACAAACTCTGTTGATCTAAACTCTGAACCTCTACTGGTAAATACTGAAGAAACTCTTCAATCAGAAACAAGGGAAGAACCAGTTGAGGGGGAGCATGAAGAATCACATCATAGTGATAATTCAAACTCTGAAAGTGACTCAGTTGATAATTCTGAATCAAACTCTGTTGATTCAAACTCTGTTGATAATTCTGAGAAGTCACATTCAGGGGGAGCATCTGAAAATGAAGAGAGGCACCAAGAAAATCAGGAGAACATGGATCAAGGGGGAGGATCACATGATGACAGAAGCAACATGCCTTCTGCAAGGAAATGGACTAAATCTCACACACCTGATTTGATTATTGGTGATCCTGATGCAAAAATAAGGACAAGAAGTGCAACAACAAATGAATGTCTGTTTCATGCATTCTTGTCACAATCTGAGCCAAAGAAAGTGGAAGAAGCTCTTAAAGATGCTGACTGGATAACAGCAATGCAAGAAGAGCTAAATGAATTTGAAAGAAATGAAGTGTGGACACTTGTACCAAGGCCCAAGAACAGATCCAAGAGAACCACATTTAACAGCAGTAAAGAGGATTTTTAAGTATCTCAAGGGCACTATGACTTTGGGGCTGTGGTATCCAAGAGAATCAGAGTTTAAACTACTTGGTTATTCAGATGCAGACTTTGCAGGCTGTAAGATAGACAGAAAAAGCACAAGTGGAAGTTGTCAATTTCTGGGTGACAGACTTGTTTCCTGGTACAGCAAGAAACAGAAGTCAATATCTACATCTACAGCTGAAGCAGAGTATATTGCTGCTGGTAGCTGCTGTGCACAGATTTTATGGATGAAGAATCAACTGCTGGATTATGGATTAAGGTATACCAAGATACCTATTTACTGTGATAATCAAAGTGCTATTGCAATGACAGGTAATCCAGTACAACATTCAATGACAAAGCACATCAGCATAAGGTATCACTTCATCAGAGAGCATGTAGAGGAAGGAAACATTGAGCTTCACTTTGTGTCTACAGAACAACAACTTGCAGATATCTTCACCAAGCCATTGAGTGAAGCTACATTTACAAGACTGGTCAATGAACTAGGAATGGTCTCTAGTTTTGACTAGAGATGTTGGTTAGACTCAAAAACTTATTGCTCATGTTATACAAATTGTTAAGTGCTATGTGAACCTTAGTATTAAACTCTGTTATGCATGCTTATGTTTAAACCTTGTTAAACTCTGTTAGCATGTCTGTCTGTTAAACACTGTTAATATGTTGAATACACTCAGTGAATTCAGAATTGATTTTTGTCTGAATGAAAACACCAATGAAGAAAAATGTATGAAGCATGATTCTCAGTAATTAAATCATGATTCTTTCTGAGTCACTGTAATCTAATCAGACTTTGTGCAGTAAATCAACACAGCATGATACTGTTTCATATTTATAGCATCTCTTAGTTTATTCAGTCCTAAACTCTGAGTCTATGAATATTGTGTGCATTGCCTCTCATAAGAAAATTTCTGTTATTGATGAACTCTAAACTCTGGTAAGTGACATTCTGTTTCCAAAGGTATGGTTCCTGATGATTCCTTGTTTGTACTTGTGAAAACCATAAAACTTGAGATGTGTCATTGATTAGTTTGGTGAGTTCAGATTCATGTCTACACCCTGTGAGAGTTTGAGCCAAATCAGTGATTGATACATTTTATATCAATCAATATTTATTGTTGTGTGATATTCAACAGGAAGCATGTTTCTCTAGAACTTGTATGAAACCATCTTGAGACTACATGATATGTGTGTGCATGAAAATGATAAAGGCAATAGGATTTACCATTCCTTCAAATACTGTTCAAAATTCTTTTGAACACTGTTCAAACACCGTACAAACACTGTTCATAAATACCACCCTTAGTAAACCCCTTTGAGCCTAATTAACTGCTCATTTTTTCTTATACTCTGAAGTATTAAGAGCAGTTATTTTTTTTAAATCAAGCAGATGAGGGTCTCTCAAGAAAAGAAAAGTTTAGTCAGTATACATGCTAAATAAATAAAAAAAAACAAAACAAAACAAAACAAAAAAAAGGGGCATATATACTGATATTGTACAAATATGTACTAATAGTGTGACTGAACACTTTGCTCTATTAAAATGTTCAGCTTGATATTCACTCATGAATAAAACATCTTTTTCATCTGTTTGATCTTACCTCATTACAACCCTGAATAAAGTCCTTTTGATTTGTGCATACATGTACTCAAAGTAGTGTAGATTTGGTGGACATTCAAGCATATGGTAGAATCTGCTATTTCTGATTGAATGTGAGTGTAAACACTTCACCTAAACACTTGTGTGCTTTGAGAGTTTGTGAGTTTATCAAGTTCATGACTGTTATTCACTAAATGATGCTCTGATTTCTATCTCTTGATCTTTTTGTCTTCAAAGACTGTGTGCTTACTTGGATAATCATGGACATCAAAGGGAATAGAAGTTTTCAGATTTCTGTATTACAGTAACTACAGAGTTTAGCATTCATCAAACAATCAGTGTTTACTATGAGAGTTTGTGCATTCAGTGTTTATTGATTCTTGTTATGGATTTTATGAAATATTAGATGCTCTAAAAATTGATTATGGTAAACTCTGCTTCACACACATTCACAACTGTGCAATTTTTGAAAGGGTTGTTAGTGATAAAGTTGGAAAATTGATAAACACTGTTGAGCTATGTTAAGTACTCTAAGGTAAGTTTCATTGAGATGATTTGACTATTTTGAGTAATTGGGGTAGTTGACAACTGTTAATTAGTGTAAATATGTCAAAGTGTCGTGATTATAGGAATGACAGCGGTAATTATTAAGTGATCCATTGGTTGTTTGACACGTGTCCCATGATAGTGTCCCACTCACACATTACTCTACAATCAGTTACGCGCTTTTACTGAATAAACGATTGAGTTTTAGTTTTACTCTAATCGTTTTTGTTCTCTCACTTCACATCTATTCATATTCACCCATTCACAGTTACTTGCATACTCTTACACATTCAAAATTCTCATTCATTCTCCTTCACATTTTGATAAACACTTACAGTGCATACACATCTTTTCTCTAAATATCTTCATATCATATCTTCTAATGGCAACCAAAGCGTTTGATGCAGCAGGGTTAGTTTTTCTTCCTAGTAACTATGCAGCACCACTGGAAAATGCAAATGCTCCAGAGGCGTTTCATCTGTTTCAAAATTTCTTGAAAGACTCTGAAATAGGGAAGGCGTTAACTGCACCATCAACACTATCTGCTTCACAAATTGCTACTTTCTGGACAAACTCTGTATATGATGGTGGAGAAGAGTCTGGCACTCCAACAATCACTTTCACTCATGATGAATCAGAGTATATTATTACTCCAACTACAGTTAGAGATGCTCTGGATTTTGAGACTCACACTTCTTATAGTGTTGTTGGTCATGATCGCTTGAGGACAATGTTGGAGCAAATTGGATGTGCAGGCAACTTGAATAAGATATGGTCTTTGAGACGGCCACTTTTGAGAAAGGAATGGAGTTTCTTTTTCGACTGTATTACAAGGGCTTTTGGAAAGAAGACAACAAACTGGGATGCACTTCCTCTTGATACTCTCCAAATTGGTCATGCTCTACTATATGGAGGTAATTTCGATTTTGGTAGATTAGTGCTAATGAATCTGGGAGAGCGTTTGTCTGAGCCTACTACTGTTTATTTTGCTCGTTTTTGTCAAATGCTATTTACTGCTTGTGTGCCTAACATTCCAATTGATGAAGCTGATGTGATTCAGCCTTTTCAAGTAGCTAAAAGAATGTTTTCTGATTTGACAAACAAAGATGTTACTAAACAGCACATACCTGATATGTTTATGCCACTAGCCTTACAGAACTATGTAAACCAACCTCAAGATTCTCAATCATCACAACACATGCCTGAACCATTAGACACCATAAATTCTGAACCAACACCCACAACACCCACAACCACTGTACCTACTACATCTCATCAATCACAACCAGAACCAATAAACTCTCCAAAAATAAACTTTCCACCAGTAAACTCTGAAACCTTAAACTCTGAAACCTTAAACACTGAAACCTTAAACTCTGAGCCAGTAACTACTGAAAAACCCAAATCCAAATCAAAAAGAAAAATCCACACCGCCCAAAACACTAAACACTCAAAGGCTAAACAGACATCACCTGAAGCTGTTTATACAAGAAGGAAGAAACAAAAGGCAAACAGACCTTCACTTTCACCACCAAGAGAGAGCTCAAGTGAAGATGAAGAGGAGATTGTGGTGCCTCAAGTCAAGAAGAGGAGATTAATTCTTTCAGAATCTGATGATGAGAATATTATTGAAGCTCCAGAGGTGGTTTCACAACAAACACCTACTGTTGAGGTTGCAGAGAATGTTGCTATACCTGCAAATGTTGAAATACCTGCAGAGGTTGAAATGCCTGCAGAGGATATTGTGGCTGTCAATGTTGAAATTCCTGCAGAGGTTGAAATGCCTGCAGAGGATACTGTCAATGTTGAAGTACCTACAGAGGATAACATGCCTGTAGAAGAGGATCACAGAGATGGTTTTTCACCAGTGAATGATGTTCTTGATTCAATTCTCGATCCTATCTCACCTGTTGATCATGTTGAAGCTCCTGGTGTAGCTGATGAGTCTGCAGTTAATGTTCCTGAAGCTGCAGCATCACATACAGAACTGATATCTAATGCTTCTCCAATTCTAGACAAAGGTGATGAAGTTGATCAGGCAACTAAGATAATTTCTGAATCTATGCATGTTGAAGATATAAATATAAACTCTGTTGCAGAGCCTGAGCAACATGAGGAGACTGTTGAAAAGATTGCAAAAGTTGTTACAGAAACTGTGGCTGACACAGCTCAGCACAGTGATTCTTTCAAAGATGCTCAAGCTAAAGATGCAAGTGCTGAAGATGAATCTGACAACAGTGCAAACTCTGATTCTTTTCTGAGTGCACCAGCACAGACTGAAAATAAACATACACCTTTTGATCAGCCTTGTCCATCTCATGCAATTGAAGAAGAGTATCTTGCTAAATCTGCTGCTAATTGGTATAAACAAGATTGTATTTTTCCAAAAGGGAGAGCAGCTGATTTTGTTAAACAGATTGCTAGTCAAATTTCAAATCCAGAGATTTTATCATGCTTAAAAGCAACTGTGGTACAAGTCAAAACTCTGGATGGAAATTTTGCTGATACAAAGCAAGAAATTTCTTCTTTGAAGACAGAGATACAGTCAAGAGAAATGAAGATGGAAAGAGAGTCAAAAATCAAAGCTGCACAGCTTTCTAAAGTTCAAGATACTCTCTTTGCCAGGCTAGGAAAGGTTGAAGAAAATCAAACTGCTTTGTTTTCTAAGGTTGAGTCTATTACTAACTCTTTGGAGCTTATTACATCTATACTCATTCCTGATGATGTCAAAAAGGGGGAGAGAGTTGCTAAGTCTAAATGCAAAGTTTCTCAAACTCTGTCTCAAAAGGATGATGCTGGAGATGGAGGGGCAAGTGATAAGAGTAAGGTGTTAAACTCTGAAAGGCAAACTCTGATATCTAGCAAATCTCTTAAGTCGCAGTCTGTTGGAATAAACACTGAAACTCAAGGTACTTCAAAAACCAAGAGTTTGGAATTAATATCAAATCCAAAGACTGATGAGGAGTTAGCTGTTAATCTTTTCATGGAGGAGAATGCAGAAGGAGTTACTATAGAAGATGCTAAAGCTGAAGAGAAGAGTCTGCAAGAAAAGCATTTGAAGACTTTAAAGTCTGATAAATTGAAGAAGAATGTGAAAGTTGTTAAAACTGCAAGGCCTGTTCTTAAAGGCATTCAAATCAAAGAACCGGTTGGTACAAATCAAAGAATGCAAGTGTTCAGAAAACCAACAGATGCAGAAGCTAAGCAAAAGCTGAAAAGTATTGTTACAAACTCTGTTGATACACATGTTGTACAGAAGAATGAAGACACAACCTCTATTACTGCACAAGTTGTGACCACACCATTATTGTCTTCTCAGTTGAAATCAAAATTTGGAAAGGGTGTTCTTCATGATTCAAGGCTAGAAGCTACAGTTCCAATGGATTTCACTGATAGTAGAGCCTTATCTGGTAAAGTTGGATACAACAAAGAAGGCATAGGCTCACACAGAGACAAAAGACAATATGTTGGTCCTAGAGATCCTTCTTCACTGTCTGTTCCAGGTCGTGGTGTCACTCAAGAGAGTCTAGACAGACTGGAGTCAGTACAGCTTGTATATCAGAAGAGTTTAGAGAAGGATTTCCTGTTATATTTCATGGCTGATGGAACAGTGTTTAAAGTTTCTGAAAAGGATATTGAATTAAAATATGGGGAAGAACTTGAATATGTCCTGTATATTTTCAGAGTGAGAAATCAAAGAGCTCAGTCAGTTGCAAATGTGCTCAGACAAAGGATGATTCAGAACCTTGCAAGAAGACAAATGAAGATCAACAGTAAGTATGTTCCTAAGTACAGAGATTGGAATGGAAATCTGATAGAAATGGAGAAGGGGACTACAAAGCTGAAGACTGATCTTGGAATCACTGTTCTGGATTTTAATGTGAAATCTGAGGAAGTGAAATACATCAGAATGGGAAATGAGATGAGAAGAAACAAAATCTACGATCTTAGAGCTGCTATCTATCAAACTGATGAGAATGATCCTCAGTTGAGAGAAATCAAGGAAGCTATGCAAATAGAGCTTGAAAATGCTGAGAGAAGATTGCTTATAGACTATCTCAGAACAATGCCTGATCTTCAAGAGATTAGAAATTAAAGTCTGTAAGAATTTTCTTATTTTCTGTAGAAATTGTTAAGTAATAGCTTAAACTCTGTTTGTATGTTAAACACTGTAAACTTTGTATTTGTTTTGACATCATCATTTACTGTAAAACTTGTACATTTTTGCTAATGGACAAGTTGGGGAGATTGTTAGAAATGATTGATGGGAACAGTGTTTGGAAGCTAAAGTGACAAAACAGAGTTTAGCTGGAAGCGGTCAGAGTTTAGTTAAACACTGACTGGAAGCGCAACAGAGGTTGTTAAACTCTGTAGCGGTATTGTCTGAAGAGTCAACAGTGTTTGAAGATTGATTCAAGATAAATATGGAAGCAATATCTTTAAAGATTGGAAAGCTGTCAAAGAGATTGAGTTGACTTGGAAGACTGGAGCAATCGTGATTGATATCAATTGTATAGCTTGATTATAGGAGAATCAGTTACTGATTGTACGAAGCTGTATGTTCTATAAATACAGTTAGGTTAACCCTAGAAGGGTAATCGAACATTGAGAAATTCATTGATTGTAACCTAAGCAGCTCTCTGTGATATTTTACATCACTGAGAGAGGAATTGTTAATTCCAAACAGTTTTTAAGTGTTAAACACTGTGTTCTTGTTAAGTTACTCATACAGTATTTGATTGCTTATTGTGTATTCGACCTAACACTACAATAACACATAAACAGCATTTGATGATGACTGTCTTTTTTGTTGTTGACATTAAAGTGTTTTGTTGCAAACTGGGGAGTGATAATCAGAGCATTCCAAGACTTGCAAACACGCCTTAAACCAAACACATATCTCGCCGGGACTTTCAAGAGTATCTCCTCCGTCAACTCCTCCGGCAGATTTCCTGCTAAACGAACCATTTTCATCGACTCAGATTGAAGAAACCCTAATTGTGTTTATAGATTCACGAGCAGCTTCAATACATAATGTCCAAGTAATTCAAAAATCTTTTTGATAATTTTCATCATAGAAGTAAGAGATACTCGTGCTGTCGTGCATGTATTTGTCATGTTTTTTCAAATTTATTTATCGTTCTTAATTACCTTATTTTTCTATTATGAGAAAAATGGGCCTAGGATGAATTCAGTCTATCCTTGATTATATTCCTCTCCCATAGAGTAGTGTTATATTAAGTTCTTCAACTAAATTAATTTTTTATTTTTTGAAAATTTAGGAATATCATTTAATTAGATATATATTGACATCCGTACGGTTGGATCGTCGAGAAATATTTTAAAAAAAATAGAAACAATAATTTGGGACGAAACACTAGTTACGAGTACTAGACAATATAGTAGTGTTCTATTAAGATCTCCAACCAAATTAATTTTTTATTTTTTGAAAATTTGGGAATATCATTTAATTAGATATATCTTGACATCCGTATGGTTGGATCGTCGAGAAATATTTTTTAAAAAATAGAAACAATATTTCGAAAAACAACAGAAAATTTTGTAAATGAGCTTGAGCCGGGTCGAGTTCGAGTTTTCGAGCCGGGTTTCATTCGAGCTCGGCACATACCCGGACCGGCTCGTTTACTAAAATCGCTGCCGAACTCGACTTGTTTACGAGCTCGAATCGAGCCGGGTTCAGTTAAACGAGTTCGAGCCGGGTAGGCTCGCGAGCCACCCGACTCGAATTACAGTTGGGACACACGTATTTTTAAGACTCATATATAAAATATAGTTATATAAATTATTTTATTTTTTTCTTTTGAATAAAAATTTAATGTTTAAAATTTTATTTTATAAAAGAAAATTTTAAAAATAAATTATAAAAATATACTTTATATACACCTTATAAATTACAATGCATGCCAACCAGTACAAAACAACTGTAAAAAAATGAGAGGGACAGATGGAGTATTATTATTATTAATATTATTTATTATCTTTTTTAACTTAATTTATGTCGATAGATTTTATTGAACTAAATTATGTATTAAATTGTTCAATGTGTATATGCGAATATATTTTTTTATTAATTCAAATATATATCAGGAATAATTAAATATTAAACAAATAATGAATATGAAAATTATTGTGTTGATAAAAATACCGATATTCTCAATTACTAAGAACCAATATTATTTTATACAAAGTCCAGTAGAATGGTCAAACTTGTTTGTTATTGCATCATCAAGTACAACTACAAATATACACAAGGGGGCAATGGTATAAGAATACTCGAACAAAAGGGCTGGTTAAAAAAAATTCATACTTCTGGTTCTGGAATAAGCAGCACTAGGATTGAGCCCTCAAAACTAAAAGAAAACACTAGGATTGAGACTAATAGAGAACAGTCCAACATGCCATTAGAGAACCATTCTTGCAGCCAGGTTGATCTTCCAGGGTAGTAGCTACATTTTCTTATCAAGAACTAAATAAAAGCAAAGGCACCGTGATATTGGAATTTTTAATCCTACTATAGATTTCGACACCAAAGTCATAAGCCATATATGTATTGCATTTTAAACAGGTCTACAACTGAAAACAATTGGCGGTTTTTTTTTGTTGTCAAGAAACACAGATTCATTCATAATCATACCTCAAGAGTGAGGATAAAATACAAGGTGGACAAGCTAGCCAATCAGTTGTAAAAGACAAAGAACGAGCCATTTTGGCTAGCCAGTGGGCGGGAGCATTAAAAGACCTAGGGATAAAGTAGAACGATAAACTTAAAATGGAAGTAAAAGATCCGATGTCTTCGATGATGACCGCGACATGCCAAGGAGGAGCCTTTGTAGATTTAGCAAGTTAAATTGCCGTACTACAATCTGATTCAATATGAGCAAAGAAGGATTGACGTTGAAAAGCAAGGCGGCATGCTTTCAAGATTTCTAAAACTTCAGCTTGTAGGGGAGAGGTTGCCAAGATCAGATTAGCACTTCCATCAGTTAAGGTTCCCAAAGTATTCCTACCTAAAACTCCAAAGTCACAATTAAACTTCATGATATTTGCAGGTGGGGGAGACCACTGCTGTGGAGCAACTGTAGTAACAGTAGAGTCAGGAGAATTAGAGCAAAAGAGTGATGAAAACTCACGATGTAATGATTGGCTAAAACTCTGAACAATATAGGTAAAGATGAAGCACCAAATTGGAATTGTTTTGAGAAACAAACTAAACACGGGGGAGTGTCAAGAGACGAGATACAATATGAAATCTATCCTACATTCTTAGTAAACAACAATAACATTGAAAATTAATGATAGCAGGACTGACAATTACTTCCCAAAGTATCAGAAACAAACTGATATACAATTGCTGCTTACTTTCAACACTCTGCAAGATAATTGGGGGTAGAAATAAATCCAACAATATAACATCCATTAAGCCTTGTTTACCTTCGCTGAGCCTTATAATTGTGGATGTGTCTAAAAAGAAGGAGTTGATCAATTGATCAACACAAACACCAGACGGTCTTCAGAAGGACCATTTGCCTACCCCTTACTTTCCTGTTAACTTACATGCCAATATTCGCTGCCACAAAATTATTGTCTTCTCCGAGTAATTAACTTGGTAGCATTACACTCAACAGATGTTAACACACGAATCTTAAATTAAGAGGTCCAATAGATGTCACAGCGTTACAACACTCCATCAGTTGTCCACCATTGGGCCGAACAGTCCTTTCCCGCCAACAAAAGTTGCAAGCGGAGCTTAAATTAGTTCTCCTGCATTATGAACACAAAAGCATCAGCTTAGCAGTCCTTTTTAACACCAGATGTATTTACCTCCATTCGTGCAAATTTCTCCATTTTATAGTCAGTTTGACTTATTTTGTAATACTGATTTTGATAATTTAAAACAGACAAGTATATTTTTCACCAAGAATATAAATTGGATTCTTCAAATCCCAAAAGAAATCACTGTATACAAACATAGTATGTGTACTTCAACCAACCCCTACAGAAAGAGAAGATAAAAATCTTGCACATCAAAAATGATCTCTACCTTTATCCTTTACCATGATTAATTGTAATATTAGTACTTAATTCTCATTTGGTTGCGCATAAAGTTTTGTTTTACCACTAGAATGATGAGTGCATATTAGCATATGAGTCTTAATGATCACAATCTTAACTATGTTATATTAGAGAAGATAAAATCTTGCATACCAAGTTGTCTTCTGCGGAACAATCGACCACGTTCGTGGTTGCTATTATCCTCCTCTCTTGGGATCGGTACCATTCCATTAACAGAAAAAAGGCTCTCGACATGGCGATACGATTCATCCCACTTTGGTCGAAAAGCATCCCTTTCAATACTATGACAAAGGGAATCCGTGGTGGGGTCATATAAGATAGAATGCTGCGGCCGATCATGGTCCCAGCCCACAATTATAGTCTTACCAGCATCCTCAAAGCACTGAATAATGGATATGTTTCTTTTTTGCATAAGAGTTTGGGTAAAAGAATACATTCTATTCCAAGTATGGCAGGTGTGGTCTAGTGCATATACGCGAAACGCTTGCTTTTTATAATAACTGGGTAAACAAGTTAAAACAGCAAGTGAATCCATGAAATCAAAGGGAAGCACATTGGTGAAGGGATTCTTGACAGCTGGTGGATACCTAATCTCTTTATACGAGCCAGTATGAGGATCAATTGCAGCAATAAAGTTAGTTTGACGAAGAAGAAGAGCAACGCAATCATGAAATTGATGACCAGCAATTTCATGGTAATTCACTGACCAATACGGAACACCCTTGACAATAACAGCAGAATTAAACCGAGACGTAGAATACGAAATTGGCATTCAACGTCTATCCAAGAATCCTGATTAGCAGAGTAAATATCAATGCGAGATTTAGGGCACAACGTGTCACTCTTAACAGAAACAAGCCTAACGATCTTATAATCATTACTTTGAGAATCAAAAGCCAAACTAATAGACATGTGCTTATCAACACCAGTTTTGTCACCAGGTTTGTCGGGTGGAGTGGGAATTAATTTCCAGCGGTTAATAGTCGGATTCCCTAAAACAACCCAAGGACGAAATGATACCCGACAAAGACTAGATTCTAGAATAGACGATACACATATAATCCCATTAATCGAACCCGCAAAAAAACATTCTCTAAAAAGGTCAGGAAAATTAAAATTTTCAGGAAAATCCAATCTCAGACCAACCCATGCATCATGAATACAAAAAAGTGTGTGAGGTGATTGTGGCTGACTGAGACTAAACAAAGATAAAGACTTACGACGTAAACGCCTACAATAACACATAAACAGCATTTGATGATGACTGTCTTTTTTGTTGTTGACATTAAAGTGTTTTGTTGCAAACTGGGGAGTGATGATCAGAGCATTCCAAGACTTGCAAACACGCCTTAAACCAGACACATATCTCGCCGGGACTTTCAAGAGTATCTCCTCCGTCAACTCCTCCGGCAGATTTCCTGCTAAACGAACCATTTTCATCAACTCAGATTGAAGAAACCCTAATTGTGTTTATAGATTCACGAGCAGCTCCAATACATAATGTCCCAAGTAATTCAAAAATCTTTTTGGTAATTTTCATCATAGAAGTAGGAGATACTCGTGCTGTCGTGCATATATTTGTCATGTTTTTTCAAATTTATTTATCGTTCTTAATTACCTTATTTTTCTATTATGCACTACAAGGGGAAGGGGCAATTGTGACAGAATTTCTGTAACTTTCTGTCGCAAGGTTAACTTGTGACAGAACAAATCATTTCTGTCGCAAGATACAAAGCGACGGACGAAAATCGTCGCAATATTAATATTTTATTAATATATTTACCGCCCAAGTAATAATTTAACAATTTAATTTCCCGCTATTATTTTTTTCACTTTTTTAGTTTCCCGCTAAACCACCTTGCGACGAAAAACCGAACCACTTTGTCGCAAAATCGAACTTGCGACATAATCCATTTAACGTCATAAAGTATATTGCGACGTATTTTCTGTCGCAAAGTAGTTTGTGACGGAATGCAATACAATCTGTCGTAAGATATAATTTTCAACGGCCTTACAGCTAACGTCATTTAATGCCCAACGGCCAGGAGTTAATAATCACACCTAAATAATATTATTTTAATATAACTTTCGACAGAATTTAAATTTCTGTCGCAAATTAAAGCAGTTTTTTCTAAAAAAGATGCAGTAGCTTTCATTTACACAATTCAACTTTACTCTCACATTCTCTCCTCCATTCTCTCCTCCGATTTTTAACATTTTGGACCTCAAAAGAGACATAAAATGCATTAATCTACTCCATTTCATCCATCAATGTAAGTAATTACTTTAATTACATGTTTGTTTTGTTTAGTTTTTTTAATTGTGCACCTTGTATTTCAATTTTCTCAATCATTTAGTATATTTGTATGCATATGCAAATCATGTCATATTATATGTATTTGTAGATGTCTTCTAATCGTAATTGGATTCACCGTCGTAATCAAAGAGGTGAAAGTGGTCTTAGTCAAGCTTTTTTAAACGGAATTGAAGAATTTGTTAGTTTTGCCGAGCGTAATTGCAAAGAAACGGATAAAAGGATTAGATGCCCATGTTGTAATTGTCGTAATTCTGCTTTAAAAAGTCTTTATGAAGTTAGATTTGATATTGTGTCGAATGGATTTCTTCAAAGTTACACATATTGGAATTTTCATGGGGAAGGTGATGAAGATCTGTATTCTAGCGAAAGTGATGAAGATTCGCTTTCTAGTGGCTCAAGAGATGAAATTGATGACCATGTTGATGTATTTGATACCTATGAGATGTTGAGGGATGCGGGCGGATTTGGTGGATGGGACAACATAGATCCGAACCATGAATCCCCTAGATTTCATGGTTTGGAAAATGATTTTGAGGTTCCGTTATATCCCGGGAATGACAAGCATACAAAGTTGTCATTTGTGAGCAAATTGTTACATTTTAAAAGTTCTCATGGATGTAGTGAGAGGGGATTTGATGAGTTATTAAGTCTTATCGGGGATGCATTGCCAGATAATCATAAATTACCCTCGAGTTACCGGGAGATCAAGAAGATGGTAAAGGACATGGATTTGGGATATGAAAAAATTCATGCATGTGCAAATGATTGCATGTTATTTTATGGTGATGACAGTGACAGACAGGAGTGCAATATTTGTGGCACAAGTCGCTATAAATTGGCAAAAGAGGGTAGAAAGCAATGCATTCCTAGGAAGATTTTGAGATATTTTCCACTTACATCGCGGTTGCAGCGGTTGTACAAGTCATCTCGCACTGCTGAGAGTATGAGGTGGCACAAGACTAGAGAGGTGACCGAGGGGATTATGACACACCCAGCGGACGGGGAAGAGTGGAAACAGTTTGACATGAATTATCCAGATTTTTCACATGACATTCGAAATATTAGACTTGGACTTGCTACTGATGGATTTTCACCTTATAGCAACGTGTCTGCCAGGACTTATTCAGTATGGCCCGTTATTATGGTTGTGTACAATCTCTCGCCTTCTATGTGCATGAAGGATCCATACATTTTCATGTCACTACTCATACCTGGGGATAAAAGCCCAACGAGAAACATCAATGTCTACTTGAGACCACTTATTGATGAGCTGAGACAGTTGTGGAGTGTTGGTGTACAAACCTATGATGCTTTTACAAAGGCCAATTTCATTTTGAGAGCAGCCCTGTTGTGGACAATCAATGACTTTCCAGCTTTAGCAATGTTGAGTGGTTGGTCAACCAAAGGCAAGCTAGCTTGTCCAGTTTGCATGGGAAGTGTCAGGGCTTCACAACTTCCTCATAGTCGAAAGAGCAGTTTCTGGGGGACAGTAAAAAAGTTTAGAAGACTGGGACATAATCAGAGGCGACAAATAGGGTGGCAAGTTCGTAACAAATGTGTGAAAATAGCTTTTCCACCACATGGGAAAGAATCTTCAAAGTGTAGGGCTCATGGATTTGGTGTGACTCATAATTTTACACATTTCTCCATTTTCTTTGAGCTTCCATATTGGGACACGCTACGTCTGCGCCATTGCATTGATGTCATGCATACTGAGAAGAATGTATTTGATAATTTCTTCCACACAGTGATGGATAGTAAAAAATCTAAGGATACTAATAGTGCAAGAGATGATTTCAAAGCATTTGGCATTAGAGAAGAGTTATGGATGCAAGGCAATTCAAAACCCCGAGCATCATACACACTTTCTCGAGAGCAATAGCTTCAGGTTTATACATGGATTAGTAGTCTGAGGATGCCAGATGGTTGTGCTTCAAATATTGCAAGATGTAGCAAGTTAGAGAAGAGGGAGTTAAGTGGGATGAAGACACATGATTGTCATGTTTTTATGCAAAAGTTGTTGCCTTCTGCTTTTCGTGGCCTTTTACCCGATGATGTGCATGACGCCCTTTGCCAACTCTCTAGTTACTTCAAAGCAATATGCTCTACAACATTGGTTTTAGATGATTTGGTGATCATGGAGAGAAATATAATCAATACCATGGGTCGTTTGGAAAATATTTTTCCAGGAGCCACTTTTGATCCAATAGAACACATTGTCCTTCATCTTGCAGAGGAGTGTAGACTTGGTGGTCCTGTACAATATAGATGGATGTATTAGGTTGAAAGGCAGATGCATCGGATGAAAGTAAAAGTGAGAAACAAGGCACAGGTTGAAGGTTCTATTGCAGAACGGTATGCTGAGGAGGAACTTGTAAATTTTTGTTCTTTGTACTATGAGTCCTCTATTCAGACAGTTCACAACAGGGTAGGCCGTTATCAAGTAGATGGTAGTATGCGTGATTCAAGAAAACTTGAGGCATTTACATATCCAACGAGACTTTTTGGTGCATCCAAGGGCTACTTCTTAGATGAAAATTCGCTTCAAATTGCAGCAAATTATGTGTTCTTTAACATGCCAGAAGTAGCACCATATCGCAAGTAAGAATTCTTTACTTGATATATTGATACGAATTGATGTTAGCACTTCATTGAATATTGTTCTCAAACATTGTTTTACATTTTTAGAGATTTTGAAGCGGAAATGAGAGCACAATATCCGCTTATCACTCTTGATCATATGAATACACTGCTTGACACACAGTTTAAAAAGTTGATGCTTAACAGGGTATGTTGATTTTTATTATAGAATGTCTTGACAATTTGACGTATGTGTGAGATATGAGTTTGATAAATTATTGCATTTTAGGTACGTGGTGATCGTGCCAGTTATAAGCGCTTCAAGTACTTGATAAGAGGTCCATCACCTTATGTGATCTCTCATAGAGGTTGTGATGTGAATGGCTATAGATTCAAATCTACAAAGTCACATATGGGAGTACTTGTAAAGGGAAGCTGTTATGATGACACTGTTAATGATTACTATGGACGTTTGGAAGAGATTCTTGAACTTATTTACAATGAGGTAAACAAAGTGGTGTTATTCAAATGTCATTGGTTTGATAATAGAAGAGGAGTAAAAGTTGACAAAAATAAAATTGTCACAATAGACATGACATCTAGGCTTAGAGGAAACGATGTTTTTGTCTTAGCAAGTCAAGCAACACAAGTCTATTATGCATCCATTGTGAAGAATTTGAAAAGTAAAATGCACACGGTTGTTGTAACAAGAAGTCGTCCGCTAGATGAGACTACTAAAGCCTACAATGAGGATGTTTTTGAAGAAGAACCACTAGAGGATAGACCGGTAGAACTCCCCCCCATCAACCTATTTGTAGATTTTACTCAATATGCAAATGCTAGAATAGAGGAGCCATTTGATGAAGAACCTGAAGACAATGATGAAAGTGAAGAGGATGGAAGTGAAGAAGATGGAAGTGAGGATGATGGTTATGATGACATTAATTAAGTTGATTTTTTAGTTGTTATTCTACAAGTAATATGTCGTGGATTAAATGTAATGCTTGATTAATTTGTGAATTCATTTTGTGTTGTAATGTTTATGGACTAAATGGTGTTATTAATTTATAAGTACATCATTGTATTAGACATGTTTCTTGAATGTTGGATGAATGGAACAGGTTGTATTAGAGAAAAAATGAATAGTACATTCTGGAAATCAGGAAAATTTACGACAGTAATTCGTCACAAGTTTATTCCTTGCGACAAATATCTGTCGTAAGTAAACAACTTGTAACAAAATTTTGTCGTAAATAACTAACTTTCGACATATATAGTCAAAACCAAACCAAACCAAACATACCCAGTATATCCCGCTCAAGGCAGGGTCTGACATATATAGTCACATTTCTGGTATTTTTTGAAAAGATTTAATTTTTTACTCTTAATATTGGAGAATGAAATATTTAAATTGTCCTAACAAAAAAAATAATATATTTAAATATGCAATTATCATTTTAATTTTTTTAATAGTTAAATAAATTTTTTTAAAGTAGTTAAATATTTTATATTTTTGAAAAAGATTTTTAAAAATATTCTTAAATAATTTTCTTATACAGTAAATAAAATTTTTTATACAAGAATAATTATTAATAATCTAGAATAACCAAATAATAGATAGAATAACCAAATAATTATCAAACGGTGTCGCTTTATTCAACGGAGCCTAAAACCCTATCTTGTTCATTTCTTTTCACTTACCACGCCTCCCTGTCTTTTTTACTCTCTCTGCTGCGGCGATTAGGGTTCTCAGTTCTTAGTTCCGTTCTTTCCGTTCAACTCTTTTCCGTTCTTTCTTCAGGTAAATATATTCTTCCACTTTGTATATCTCTGGTTTTAATGTCTGATTTGTATATCTTTTTTGCGCGTGTGTTCATTTGTCTGTATGTGTTATATGTGTAAAACATGATGTATGTGTATATTCTGTAATTATATTCATGTATGTTGTAGATTTATAATGTGTTATATGTATCAATTTCTAATTAGGATTAATTTGGGTTTTTTTTTCATTTACCCTTTGGTTTTTATTTTCTTCATTTCTCTTAATTGTTGGGGTTTTTATGTCTAATTAGAGATGGGGTTTAGGGGTTTATGAGTAACAATGTATGTGGGTTTATGTGGGTTTATGTGGGTTTATGTGGGTTTTAATGTATGTGTGTTTTATGTTTTCCAGATTCGGTTGGATAGTGCTAGTCCCAAGTTTATGTCTAATACTGGTTAAAAAAAAAATTATAAAAATCTTGGCTTCATTTTCTTTATGAGTACTCACTGCTTCTTTTTATTGGTGTTTTATAGCATGTTGGGGAAGGGTGGTAGAAGAGGCGGTGCTAGTGGCAGTAGTCGTGGAGTTAGTGGTGCGGGTGGTCGGAGAGATGGTGGTGGTAGTAGAAGAGATGGTGGTGTTGATAGGAGGATTGTTGGTGGTAATAGCAGTGCTGGTGGTAGAAGAAGAGATGGTGGTGCTGATAGGAGGGTTTTTGGTGGTAATAGCAGTGTTGGTGGTAGAAGAGATGGTGGTGCTGATAGGAGGGTTGTTGGTGGTAATAGCAGTGTTGGAACGCGACATGGAAATACGGGTGATATTTGTAACAGTCCCAAAATCCGGGGTACAGATATGGGGCCACTAACCATAAACAATACTACACAACTCTGAATATAAACGGCATTTAATAATAAAACCCCTCAACCAAGATCGCATACAGGTTATGGTATGAAACAACTATCGAATATCATTAATACAACTTAATCTCAGAATAAAAGAATATTATACAATTATATGAATTTACAAATTCACTGTCTAACTAAATATCCAACCTTAACAATTCCCAATCCATTCTTTGAAAAGTCCATCACTCGAACGTCTCCCCTCGCTGTCTAAAGAGCTATACCAACTGACCACTAGGTTCTCTGATCACCTCTAACAACTGGAGAAATAAACAGAAGCAAGAGTGAGCCAACAATGCTCAGCAAGTGTAAATAGTGATGACAATTTCAATAACGATGACAATTTGATAAGCAACAGGGTTTCATCTCATTTAATTTTATGAGGAAATCTATTTTATCAACTTTTCATTTCCACGAGGCCAATAACTCACCATTCATAAGGTGCATCAAGAGATAGAACTTATAAGAATTCTAATATCAAGGTATTATTAAAAACAAACTTTCAAGGAGTCAAGAATCAACATCTCAATCTCAGGGTATAGATTAGAATTGGAATTTTTATTTATTTTTAAGAAAACATCATCAAGGTTAGGCTGCTGATCAGTCAGCACTAACCCCGGACAAACGCATACAGCAATGTCCTAATGGATCCACGGCACACATTGGCCTTATTAACTTCCGACCACGAATCTGGTCCGACCTTACGGTCCAAAAATATTTTTATCACGACCACAATAGGGTCCGACCTTTCGGTCAAAACATTTTTATTACGACCACAATATGGTCCGACCTTACGGTCAAAAATATTCCAATTCTACATCGAACGCACTAGGTGTCGGAACAATCGACAACCTTACCGCATCAACCAACTGGAAAACTCACGTTCCAGGACAACAACTAATAATCCAAGAATTAATGAAGAATTCAGGATCAACATGTGTCGACAAGTTCGACACGATAATTGGGTGATAATTAGAGCATAATAAGCTCTAAGGGCAACGACAAGTTCGATACAATAAATGGTAATAACTGCATAATCAAGATTATCAACAAGTGTCGACGAGTTCGATACAGTACAGGAAAATAACCAGATAATCAAGATCTTTAATAAATACCGACAAGTTCGGTAATAAGTGGGGTGGAGAATATATATATAACAACAATTGAATAAATATCGACAAGATAAGAATAAATAGATGGGAACGTAACTTCATTAAATTGATTGAAGGAATAATCGACTAGAGCAACAATACTTTAAATCCGTAACAACAAGTTAGATATAAGTAATTGGGGGACATAACATCAATAGCTCGATTAAGTGTGAATCAAATTGGTCAACAATAAGAGATATAAAGTGCAACAAGTTTTTCAACAGGTAAAATTTTAAATTAGAGCAGGGGCATAATTCAAGTTCAGTGCGTTTAATAAAATTTTTACGACACGTTGAATGGTTTGAGACGACATAAGTGAATAAAGTAGTTTGAAAACAATTATTTGTGAAATAATTTCAGGGTGAGTAATAGCGGTTCAGTTTAGGGAAAACATTTTCAAAAAGGGAATACATTGGTGAGAATATGCTAAAAATCAAGAATTCCATTGACGGTATTTATGGGGATTTAAAACTTGGATTCTCTCCATTTAGAAAATCCCTCAAACATTTTTCAAGGAAAAATAAAAGAAATGGCATTCCACTGAGGGACCCAATGACATAGCACGAGTAAAGTATTTTGCGAAAAAAATGTTATTGGTAAGATCCCTTGAAAATTTGGTATTTGAACTATGGGTGGGGAACATAAACATTTTCACAGCTCATTTTCTAAACACATTTGACCAAACTATCTTATACGACAAAAAGGAATGGATTGCATCACTTGAAAGATAAGTGAAGAACAAACACTTGCCTCAATACCCGAAGTTTCCACTTCCAACATCTCAATTCGTTACTCAACTTCGCATCAGTCTCTACTTCTTTACCCGTTGTCCTCTACTCGATCACACTCGTCCACTGACAGCTATCTCCTTCCTTGAGATTCCCTCTGCACGGCCACTGATCTCGGTCGGCCCTCCTACTTGTACCTATACAAGGTAAAGTACTACTTTAGCGCCAAAACCAACCAAACCTTACTGTCAATCTAATCTACCCATACGCGTCCTATAACGCTTTACAACTTAACACATTTAGTACCAATATAGACCATTTACTCAAAATAGTGAAATCAAATAATTCACATAAGCATTTAGCATATAACAACAACTTATCTCCCTATTATCCCACATCTACACATTGGTTCACAATAATCTTTTTATCAATTTACTATAAGACATAGAATATAATGCTGACGAAAATCGGATAGCATCTCCTTTATAAAATGACTTATCCTGTCGGAATACAACCGACCCAAATCATCGATCAAACAATCTTATAATTAATTTCCAATTCCATCTTTTACTTGCAACTCAAAATATACTACACAATTATAACTCAGATACATCACTGATCATCAGAGAGTCTCATATAATACCATAATTCAATCCGACTTCACAAACAACATTTTACTTTCTAAATCACTGTATAATCTAAAATTTGCATCTAATAAAACTTGTATACTTCTAAGTATAACATACAATTATAATTACTCACTATTATACCCATAATATGTAAAGTCGTAAACCCATAACGAACAACTCGAATTACAATGTACTCAAATTACCGAACATTAATAGATTCGAAACCATTGCTTTCACTTCACTGTAACGCAACAACAACCATTCAGCACTTGAACTAAACCAGAATGACATATCCTACCATATCTTTCCTTACTTCACCTCTCCACAATATAGGAACACAGCGCAATGTCTTCATTCCCCCTTCTCTACTACCATACGCGACCCTCACGGACACATACACACGCCTGGGTATGCACCTACCAGGCCTGCACCCCTTCCAAACTCTCGGTTTCCTTACCCCTGCATCTATACATCACCTCATAATACCATTTTTTTCTCCTGCTCATCATTCTTCCTTCTTCCTCTCTAACTTTCATATTCTCTTCATTTCCACTCTGGCCTCTTTACATTTCTCAGCTCTCGGTCTCTCCCCTGCTTCAACACCACAAGCAACTACACCCTTGAACACACGCACCCATATACAAAGACGATACACTGGTACAACCCACACAGCTCGCATCAAACTCTCGGCATACACAAATATACGCGCGCACTTTGCTCTTCACGCACACACCTCACCACGTAAGCTGTAAACACAATCACACGCAGCAATTCAAACAACCTCAACAGTTTAGGCCAAATACAGGGGAGGGAAAATAAGCATCACCCACAACCATTAGCATACCAATTGTCGGAACAGCAGCCTCAACAAACCCATCTGCACAACCCAGCTGATCGACAACATAACCCTCCATCAACCAATAATAAAAATCCCCCACATTCGGTACACCAGCTTGACCACACACACGCAGAAATTCAGTCCCAGCAACCCAACTAATCAACAGCACAAGAACCCCCAATTACCACTTGACTACTAACCCACACACAACACATATACACGCACCACATCTATACATACAAATTGAACAGCACACACCTTAACTCATATATATATAAGAACGATGAAAGAGGGTGGGAGGAGAGATTCGAGGGGGCTTGTTAGGGAGAGAGAGAAGTCTCGAGAGAGTGAGAGAGAGCTGGGAGAGATTGGACAGAGAGACAAGGTCGAGAGAAGCATCTGGAAAGAGGGAGAAACTAATCGAATTATGGCCCTCTTTATCACAATTTGGAGTCAAATGGCCCTTAATCTCACAATCCACAAAAATGGCCCTTTTTATCACAGAAAAACGCAACATTATCACACGTTTTTGAAAAACGCAACGGCGTGTTGCGTTATTGTTATTTAATTTCTGAAATCGATTTTCCAAAAAAAAAAAAAAAAAAAATTTGTCAAAAACGCAACATTATGTTGCGTTTCTGAGAAACGCAAGTCCAACTGGCGTGTTCAGCTGTGGGCCCCGCAGGGGTGATGAATTTTCAAAAAAAAAAAAAAAGAAAAAACAGTGAGAAACGCATCTTGTAGATGCGTGACTGAAAAAAAAAAATAGAAACGCAACATGAAGTTGCGTTACTCCCCCAAAATCAAAAACGCCAGACGCCTTTGCGTTTTTATGTGATAAAAAGGGCCATTTTTTCAGATTGTGATAATTAGGGCATTTTACCCCCAAATTGTGATAAAGAGGGCCAACACCCCAAACTAATCTGCTTATAAAAGAAGCCAATGGCAGAATTAAAATCTCAAAACTTTTGAAAACCATTTTAATAATAATAATAAACAGCCTTTACAAATTCGAAATTAAATATAGAAATTGAAAAGAAATTCAATTTTGTATTTTTAAAATACAGAGTATGAAATTACGAACCCACACACATTTTTAAAATATTTTTAGGATAAAAAATGAATTAAATATGAATTTTACAAATTTTAATCCTTTAAATACAATAAAACTCTTAAAATCATTTTGAAATACATAAACACCCAAAATAATTCGGCCCAAAATTTCAAAAACTCAATAATATCATAAAGATAATATCACGAGAGATTTCGTGATTTTTAACAACTCCGGTGATTTTATAAAAATCTCAGAAGATCAATATTTCATGATTTAAATAGATTTAAATTATCAAAAATGCAAATAAAAATCCAGGAGCTTACACGACACACATATATCATCATATACACATGAACATAATATCACATAAATTGACCTTCTCAAAAATATTCACATCATATAATCCACATTTAATATTAAATAAACATTTGCAAATACGCGATTTTCTAGGGCGTTATAATATTGGTAGTGGGATAAATGGTGGTAATAGTAGTGGTGGTGGCAGTAGCAATGTGAGAAGTGATGGTAGAGGTCATAGGGGTCTTGATGGTGGTACTAGTGGTATCCAGGGTAGGCTTGATGGTGGCGCTAGTCGTGTTGGTTGTATTATTGGTGCTAGCGGTAGTAAAGTAGTTGGGGGGAGACGTGGCCAGATGTGTGAGCGCTTGGCTATATATGATGATGATTCGGATGATTTGGATGATTCAGATTATGATGATCAGTATGATGACGAGGAGTTTGATGATGATGATGAGTTCGATGATGTTGTAGATGGCAACACTGATGAGGATGATGGAGGCAGCGAGAATGGGGATGATGGAGGCAGCGAGAATGGGGACGAAGTTGATGTTGATGAGGCTGAGGGTGGTGATGAAGGTAGTGAGGATGATGAAGCGGTCACTGCTCAACATAACAGGAGGGGCTATTCACTTGGTCTCTTTGGAACCCCCCCTCCACAGCCCCTTCTTATTCGTATGGTTGGACGAGTGTAAGATTGTTTTTAAGCTTATTTTTGCTAGTTTGTTAGTCAAAAATTATTATTAGAATAATGTAGATATTATTGTATATATTCAGATGTATTTGTTCCAAGTGTAGAAAGTAACTCTAATTTTCATATGTTAAATTTTTAGGATTGACTCACCTGTAGCATGTCGTACTTTACTGGCCATTATGCGTATACATTGGCCAGCAGGATGTATCGGGATCAAGGATGTCGACCGGCGAATCCCGAGATGGTGGAGTCGCATTCGAAAAATGTTCTTTGTAAGTGTGGTCAATTTTCTTGCTAATTCAGTTTTTCTTTGCCATCTCATGTGACATTTAATTCCGAACATGGCATTTTTCTATATAATGATCACATTATACATAGCATCCCTGTAAATTCAAATAATCTTCCCATGTAAACTTCGACAAGAGATTGTTTGTTAGGAAATGAATGGTTTGACCCTTATGTTACATGGATATTATTGGTGGGGGTAAAATACAATTTGAGGGGGGGAGGGAATGTGCTGACAGTTCCTTTTTAGGCAACTTCTTGATGTAAATAATGAGTCTCTTTATACTTTCTCTTGCTATTGCAGTCAAGTCTACAATGTCAGAAGGGCTAGTGTAGATCAAAAGGTCACCAGACTTGACTCTCTTGAGACTGTCCTCCGTGAATTCAAGTCCTCGATTTCTTAAATATTGTATTAGGACGAAATCAGACTGTGTTTATCGGCAACTTAAATCCTTGGATTTCTTATCACTGTGTGAGTAGCAATTTTAATCCTGGATTTCTTATCACTGTGTGAGTAAGGAATGAGACTATAATCATAGACATAATGCAAGCTTTTCGGAGACTTTATGTTCTTAATCACTTGTTCTTTGGGGGGTGGCTAGTGGATAGATAGATACAGTAGGTCTCAATGTTGTATGGTCTAGGCCTAAGTAAACTGTGATAATGCAAGTAACAAGCATAAAATTTGAATGCTACATAACTAAAGTGGTCAAGAATGGGGAGACAGGAAAGTCTGCCAAGTGTCTTCCCCTCTGTGTTTATGGTCATATATCTATAAATACATAATGGGGACAATGAAGTGAACCATAGTTACTGGAAAGGAAGCAAAGATAATGACAGACTATAGAAAAGAGCTATCTGATCGAGGACGCTCTTATTAAACTGAAATATACAATAATTTAGACACTTTTGATGCTAACGTAAATTGTTAAATTTTGTATATTGCTAATCACGACCAATGTATCATTTTATAATTAAAGAATCAGTGTTACTGCCTGCTATTGTACCAAAATGAGTCTATTTGTAAATTGTAATGTAAGTAGTGAGTTGTTTAATTTATATCAAAATGCAGAATATGCAGTGCCTGCACATCTGCATGCCTTGAGACTGTAACAAGTTGTTATGAGGTTGACTTGGTTGAATGTCTTAATCCAAATTGTTTTGAAAAATATGTTGAGTTGATTAATGGGTATGTTTTGGTGATTTTTTTTCCTGTCCAATGGTTTATTCCATGTACAAGCAGTAAATTCTAGAAATGCGGTTAAATTTGATAAAGTGTAGGTTGTTTTAAGCAAAGGTGGGGAATGAAACATGACAGGCAGGGGGGGTCTTGTGTTAATAAAAGATGTCATACTCGAATGGACCATGGTGTAGTTGTATTTACTTGCAATAACTTTCTTCCTTGCAGGAACTTTTTAATCCTTCTGGACATTGAAGTACATTTGTTTTTGTAGGAAAAAATAATTTCAAGTCTATATGATAAGTGCTTACAATTTCTAGAATTCATTTGCTCAATTTCTATAGATATTTTTGTTTGCAGGATGTAGACATTATATTGTCAGATAATAATTCTTGTAAATACACAAGAAATTAAGCATTCTTTTGTAAATTAATACAAATTAAAGTGGATTAACACAGATCACTTAATCTGATCATTTTAGTCATCCTTTGCATACTAGAATTTCAAGATATTGCACCACTTGATTTTTTATTTTCTCATGTCTCATATGTCTCTTTTGTTGCAGGCGTACTATGACTTTGACCCGAAATATGGTACAAAAAATGATGCTCGTGAGGCTCTCAATGCGCATATGCGCAGAAACATGCGCAAGACTTTGTGCAACGAGCGAAAACGTATCACGAAGATCATTAAGGAGAAGGGGGGGTCTTTCCTTGATCACAAACCACCTTATTTCACAGAAGCTGTTTGGAAACCTATATGTGATCACTGGGATACACCTGAATTCGAGAAAAAATCAGATGCAGCTAAAGAAGCGAGAGAACATCAAAAAATTCCTCATACCTCTGGTGCCATTTCTTTTCAGCGTCGTGCTTGGGTAAGATGATAGATATTTAAAAATAATAATCTGAAATTACATTAAGATATCAGCAGTGAGGTCATTTTGAATATGCTTTTGTCTTGAATTTGCACTTTACAGGATTTACGAGACAAGACTGGTAAGGAGCCGACGTTATATGATCTCTTCATTCGCTTGCACACCAGGGACAAGGAAAATAAAGAATTCACATCAGAGGCTGTTCGTAAAATAGTGGTACCTGTGTTTAACCAGTATTAATATATTAATAGTTTTGATATATGTAGCATGATTGTAAGTCACTCGTCACATGTTATCTTACAGACATAAGAAGAAACAAGAAGAATAAACACTTTTTTATTATTTAAAAAACGATTAATGGCACACCTTGCAGACGTTTAACTCCTAACGTACACATGCTCTATCAAGACAATATTTTTAGAGCAAAAAATTATAAATCAAGCAGAGCAAGAAATATATACATGAATTAGGGCATATGGCAAGAGTTCGTAAATATAAATAATCTGTATCAACTGTCAAGAAATCTATTCCCCTTGTCATTTTTTTCAAAGGGTCTGAAAAAATATGAAAAAATATGTATGCAGATTATAAAATACATATATTTTTTAATGACTTTTTTACTATTTTTTACGAACATTTAATTGTAACTTTTGTACAAATGCATCTAGGAACAATATTTGGCTAAGTGTGGGGAGCGCAACGAGGATCCTTTGGAAGCGCCAATTGATACATGGGTTGAGGTAGTGGGTGTTCGAGGGAACTCCATTATCGGTATTCCACGCATAAGTGCTTCTGAACTTATACGTACGTTTATATGTCATTAATTTAGTACTTCTGAATTTTCATTAATGTCATAAGTGCTTGCAGTCT
The DNA here is from genome assembly GCA_037693485.1 of Kitagawia praeruptora. NCBI lineage: Eukaryota > Viridiplantae > Streptophyta > Magnoliopsida > Apiales > Apiaceae > Kitagawia > Kitagawia praeruptora. The sequence continues at coordinate 3,080,895 of CM075349.1, forward strand.
TCGGATTTGTTATTGTCTCTGTATTGTCTCTGTAGTTTCCAGTTGATAAATAATTGTCTTCGGATTTGTCATTAATTTTCGGATGTATTAAGTTAAGTTGATAATTTCTGGCGGTGGATCTGGTTTGTATCCTTCATCCTATTTTTAGGTTTATCTGAATTTGAGATAAATTATAAATTCACTGAGATTGTCAGCTCCAACCCTACGCTTTATTTATCTTTCAACTCAGAAAAATAATTTATTTGGATCAAACTAAAATGGCTCGTGTAGTCGTGTGAGATTGTGAGATTAAGATAGTCATCTTGATTCTAGAACCACCTAACAGATTTGCATATTTTTTCTTGAATAAAAAATTATTTCAAACCTAATGTCACTTATATTCCACTCACTTAGAAATTGGAGTTGAACCAGAACCTAAGTAGTTAGCTTGCCACTTGGTTGAAATTCAGCCCTACATACAATCACATTAGTATTTGCATGCTCGATTCCTTTGCTAATTGTTGTTGCCTAGTTTTCAAATTTTAACCTCAGACTTTCAATTAGAATATGTTACTATTTCAATATATTGTTAAGAAATCTTATACCATATTGATTGACATTGGTAACAGATCATACAATCATTCCTTTGGCATGCTGGCTGAAATTCTTACCTGAGCATATGGTCTGTTTATACTAGTTAGACAAAACATTGTCTTTGGGATTTCACTTTCATTTAAAAGGGCATTAAAAAAATCATTCATTCGAGATCTAAGATTGTTATACTATGTTTATACATATTATTTATTATGTACTGCATTAGTATTCATATAATTCATTATGTCATTTTTTCTAGTCTAATGATATTTGTGTGTCTGTTTGTGCGTAGCTCTTCCTCCTACATCTGGTAGAAGGCGTCGTCGACGATCCGTTGAAGATGAGTCAGGTGCTTCCACTAGCAGATCTGCTACTGAGCACATCGCTGACCATCTTGTCATTCAGGCAGTGGACCGGACTGTTGCTTTTGCTCGTGCACATCCGGATCAGTTTGACCTCGCACAGGAACAGGTTAACATGTTGGCACAGTCGGTGACAGATGGAGTGAGTGACCTGCCATCAGACCACCCTCTTACAATGTCAACTATGAGGGAACTTGTCCAGGCGATGGTGTCGGTGTTAGGCGAAGTCAATGAAAGTAACCGCCCTCCTAGCAACTGTAACAAGGTATATTCATGTCTAACCATTGAGCATGTATCTTTATTTCATTGTTTATCAATATGAATATTAGCCTATCAGGTGTGACCTTAAAAACAAAACCGAACTACTAGTCTCGTACATAACAACTTTGGATTAGTTTCTTTAAGTCATGGATTTTTCTTTGCAATTCAATTAGATTAGTTTCACTGCATTTTGGGATTTGAGGTTGAAGGTTTTACTAACTTCCAGTTTTCTTATAGCAGAAAGAATTTTACTTTCACAGTAACAAATTAAAATCAAAAAAAAATTATTGTGTCCGAAATTTTATTTGCAAGTTTTGAGAACATTAATAACCAATTAAAGTCAGAATTAAAGTGTTAGATATTACTGTCATTTTTCTTGTACCAGTTTCATCCTGTAGCGTAAAAAAGCAATAGTAATCAAACATGCATATCACCGTAATAAAATTTAACTACCCTGGTAATCCAATATGGTTTACTACATATTGTGCAATATGAATAAGAGTCTGATTGTTTTTTTCGGTTACAATAAATAAGACATTTCACTATTATTTAAGTTCAGATTGATTGATTTAATATTATCTGGTTTAAGATAATGACAATATGCAGATTTTTTTTAATATTGCAGGGCAAGTCAAAAATGGTACGTGAGGATGAGCATAGTTCTGATGACAGTGATGCTAGGGGTCAGTCACCTCCTCCAGGTCGTACTCGAAATGGTAAACGGAATGGCAGCCTTTGGATTAGGGGAGATTAGGGCAGTTGGACGTACCAGCTAGGTTGTAGTTATATGGCTGGTTTATGCGTACTTTTGGATATATTAGCTTAGTGGCTAACTTTTGATGATATTAGCTTAGTGGCTAGTACTTTTGGATATATTAGCTTAGTGGCTAACTTTTACATATTTTAGCTAGGTGACTGATTTATGTCTACCTTCGGATATTAGGTTGCCAATGGCCAAGGATATTTAGGTGGATTTGTTTTATTTTGTTAATATAACTTTGGCATGGATATTTATGGTAACTTGTGACAAAGTGTATGATGTTATTTTCCTTTTGCTCTATATTTATTTGGATTTGACTATGTAGTTCATTTTCGGTGTGTATGTTATGGATTGTATGGATGAATCTGATATTTAAAAGGTTAGAAGTGATTAAAACAGGCAAAATTACTTTGGCGTTCCAGAAATTGTAACAGATTCGCTCTGGGAAATTTAGGATGGATTCTGTCGCAATTCTGGGCATATTTACGACAAATAATCCGTCATACTTTGGTATACTTTTGTGTTTTTTTAGGACAGATTATGTCACAATTCTGGGTTAATTTACGACGTATTCCGTCACATTTCTGGGTTAATTTACGACGTATTCTGTCGCAAATCTGGATATATTTACGACGAATAATCCGTCGTACTTTGGCTTTTTCCCTTTTTTATTATTCTTTTTGTTTATGATGGGACCCACTTATAACATGTGACATAATAAGGAATTTGTGACGGAATAAGAACTTACGACGCAAGCATTTGCGACAGATTTTTTCTGTCGCAAGATGAGGCAATTGCGACAGATTCTTTGTATTTATTCTGTCGCAACTGCCCTGTCCCCTTGTAGTGATGAGAAAAATGGGCCTGAATATAAATTTAATGACATTTTTGTAAATACTAATGATACATCTGAATTTACAAATTTGTCCTCGTGCATTAATTGTACTAGATGATAATTCGTGCTCAAAAAAATTATGTTATTTACAATTCAGTAGGTTATAATAAAAAAACAATTATGTTTATAACAAAATTTCAAGAAGATACAAATTTTCTATTAAAGATAACATGGAGTCGTAGAAGGAATAGGAATAAAGGGGTGAAACCAAAACAAAAGTGGAACCATTTTGCAAAAAAAAAAAAAAAAAAAAAGATGGAACCAAATTTGATACCGTAATACAATTTAAAAGAGAATTTCGCATATTAATAAGAAAAAAAAAAGCTATATGAACATGATGAAATGCTAATACTGTATATTCCAATGATTTGAGTTTTCATGATTGTTAATCTAAATATAATTAGGAATAGGCTAATGATAAATAAATTGACCTTAATGTTACATTGTAGAGCATGTAGATGGGCACAACTTGGCTGGTTAAAAAGTGATTATGTTGAAAAAATAAGTTGTCATGAGATATAAAATCTTTACCTTTCGACAAATTAGATTAATATCATTTTTTTGTAATTCATTGATGGATAGTGATCACTGCATCTATAACAATGGTTTGTATATTTGTTGGTGTACGCATATTTGTAAGTAGATTGTACCCCGTTGTTGATTTATCCCTTTGGTGGAGTTTTAACTTGCTGGTGTTTTACGTGTTAATTAAAATAATTGTAAAAAGATAATTACAGTTATAATAGGTTTTTTATTTTTTTAATTACACAAACAACATAGAATTCTAGTAAAGATAGGAGTTTAGGGGAGAAACCAAAATATGATGCGAACCAAAATTGGTACCCTTAAAAAAGAAGTTTAGCTTAGGCTAATAGGCTAATGATGAATAAATTGACCTTAATATTACATTAAAGAGCATGCAGATGGGCACAATTTGGCTGGCTAGAAAGCGATTATGTTGAAAAAAAATAAGTTGTCGTTAGATATAAAATCTTTACCTTTCCACAAATTTGATTAGTATCGATTTTTTGTACTTCGTTGATGGATAATGATCACTGCATCTATAACAATGGTTTGTATATTTGTTGATGTAAGCATATTTGTAAGTAGATTGTACCCCGTTGTTATTTTATCCCGTTGGTGGAGTTTTAGAGCTGTAAACGAAACGGACTGTTCGGTAAGCTCGTCCGGTTCGGTTCGAGTTCGGTTAGCTCGTTTGATAAGCTTGCCGAACTCGAGTTCGGACAAGAAAAAGTATCCGATAACTTACCGAACATTGTTCGGTTCGTTAGGATTTCGTCCGAGTTCGTTCGAGTTTGTCCGATTTCGGTTCGTTCGATAAAAACAATAATATTTACAATTTTTTTATTTTTTTTATTTTTCAAAAAACTATTATATCTATAATTACCGAACTGTTCGTGTTCGGTTCGTGTTCGATTTGGTTCGGTATGTTCGTGAACAGTTCGTGTTCGGTTCGGTTCATTACCGAACTCGAGTTCGCACAAGAAAAAGTGTCCGATAAGCTTACCGAACATTGTTCGATTCACTAAGAATTTTTCCGAGTTCATTAAAAATTCATCCGAGTCCGGTTCGTTTACAGCTCTATGGAGTTTTAAATTGCTAGTGTTTTATCTCGTGCTAATTAAAATAAATGTAAAAAGAGAATTATAGTTATAGTAGGTTTTTTAGTTTTTAATTACAAAAATAACATAGAATTCTAGTAAAAATAGGAGTTTTTAGGGATAAAACCAAAATATGGGGTGAAACCAAAATATGATGCGAACCAAAATTTATACCATTTAAAAGAGGTTTCGTTTATTAATAAAGGTTAAGGTTATAGATTAGAAACTTTTATAACCTGAAGGTCAACCTCAGATCTAAGATCAACCTCACTCACGTACATGATACTGTTTTTATAAATCCGAAACATTATAATGATGTAATTAATATTGAGTAGGTTTAAAAATTTAATTATTTTAAAGAAAAATTAGCAACGTCTTAAAAGTGAAACTTTTATTTTCTAAAAATCAATTGATAGAAAAATTATTTAACACAAATTTCAAAGAATCAGAATATAGTATAGAAAATATATACAAGAATATAAGGTATGCGGGTAACAAATTGTGCCACAAGCCTTTATTGAATACCAAATCCTATCCTTAATCATTTTTTAACGGAAGGACTTAAATCTGAAAAATTGAAAAGTTAAATTACGTCAAATACAGAATCTTTAGTTCATTGACTAAAATAATAAAACCAAAATAGTTTAGGGACGAAAGAATTTATTTCCCCCAAATATTACATATAATATAAATAAAAATTATGATAAAAGTTACAGTATATCATTAATTAGAAGTACATCTAATATAGTTTAAGACGTATTTTTCAAATTTTGTAAATTATTAAAGAATAATACGTAAATGTTGATCAAAATTCAATCAACTTAATCACAAATAAGTCAAATGAGACAAAAGATTTGGAATGGATGAAAAATATTTAATTGACTAGGAGCCGTGGTTCCGCTCGTCCGAAGATATTTTTTTTGGAAAAAAAGAAAGAGAAAAGAGAATAGATCCTCCATTATCAAAACGATATCATTTATAGTTATTGAAAAAACTTCTTCTTTTTTTAATAATTCGATGTTCGGACTAACTTTCACGCATCTTGATTAATCCAAAATACCACATATTTACATATCTTCTAGGGATCAAACCTAATAACCTATGACCGGAATGATAAATCACTAAAATCACTTATGAAAAAGACCTTTAACTAGCCTTTCACCCCTTTTTCAGCTTCCACTTGTCTCCTGGGCCCGTTGACCCTTGCCAAACCAAGTAAGACAGTTCCCACCTAAAGCACTCAATTAAAATTAAGAACCTTTCATGTTGGCGCAGTACTCCTAGAGTCACACAGGTTATGTGATAGTAATATGTAAAAACTGAAAGATTTATTTATATTTTTAATTATAATCTTATCATAAATATTATAAAGATATATTAATTGTATTTAAATTTGTATACAAACTTGTCAAACAAAAATTACATACAATTTTTTTTTAAATAATGAATATTTTTTATCTTTCTCAAACGTCAATAAAAATCTTATCCAAATCTAAATATGGATACCAAATCTTAGATTAGGTCTATCCACCAATTTATAATATATATAGATACAGATATCTTATTTTGGTATCTCCGAACTAATTACAATAATTTCTTAAGTTCATAAATAACGATATGTGATTAGAGAAAGTTTACATGCCAACGGAATTTTCTAACAATAGAATTCGATTTTCTTGAAGTGATTAGATGCACACCTGTCTTTATTGTATACTCCACAAAGCTAGTATACCTGGTTAAAATATGAACACTTCTTACCGATAAACGGGGCAAAGAGACAGTACAATGTAAAGTATTGTTCTCAGCATATAAATATCAGGATAAACACTAAAGATGGCTACCATATGTTCTTGAAGTAAAGAAAACAATGTGCAGAAATGATCTAATTAATTCTAACAGAAGGGTTTTTTTTTTATATCAACGGAAATGATGACTTAGCACCCACAAACATATTGCACTAGTAAGAGCAAGTCCAATGCATAGCTATGCTTAGTGCTACAGCTAATATATAAAACCAAATCTACAAAAATTCACTAATGTATTATAGCAAGGTACACAGTCTAGCCTTGCCATCAGCAAGAGGACGAAACAGAATTGATGCAATCTTTTGGTAACACAATAACACTAATGCATTGGCATTAAACAAATACATGCAGACTGCGGATGTTGATGTTTGTTTCTCCTGGAGAAGCACATAAAAGTAAACCCAAAATTGATGAGCATGCTCAAAAACGAAGATTAGAATCAAGTTAAACGACATCTGATTAGTGTAAACTCACATAAAATTCATGACCATCACGCTTAGGTGATGATTAGCTATAAAGCGTATGAAAGGTAATCCACAAAAGTGTAAGAAATCATAGCACTATAACCAACAAATACTTTAACTGTGAAATCAATTCAAAAAAATAAAAAATAAAATAGCCAATGAGCAGACACAACATGTCAATAAGACTGTTACTGCCGTGCCCTCTTCTTGCTGCAAGAAGAGCATATGTTTTGCTCGACATCCTCAGACCTGGTTAGGGTGATCTTTACACAGTTTTGATAAAAAATCTTCTGGAAACCGTCACAGCAGACCGCAAACTCATCATGCCCTGAACTTTCTCCACATGCTTCGCATATTATTGCACCTTTATGCTTATCATCAACTACTTTCAAGCCTTCCTCGTCCTCAACTTTTAGCTGTAAACTTCTAGGTCGCATAATTGTAACCGGAACTTGCTGCTTTAACATGCACTAGTACAAAACTGGCTTTTTACGTCGGTTAAATAGGTCTTATACGTCGGTTAAATGGCGACGTATAGAGGGGCGACGTATAAAGTCACGAGTCTTTTACGTCGGTTAAAAAGGCGACGTATAAAGTTTAATATACGTCGGTTAAAAAGGCGACGTATAAAGTTGAAGATGGGCGACGTATAATGTCAAAGAAAGGCGACGTATAATGTCCAAAAAGCCGACGTATATAGATTATGCTTTATACATCGCCCATGTGAGAACCGACGTATATTGTCCACAAAAATTAAAAAAAAATATTTTTTTTGTTTCTTTGTGCCCGTACCCAAAAACCTGTTAAACAATCAAATAACTTGCTTTTAACAAAATTTTGTATAATGAAAAACCTACAATAATTAAAATCTCCATGTATATTATTTATCATGTCTTGATAAACAATGTTTCAGACTCAAGTTGTACCTACTTTAGAAAGTTCAAATGCCAACGACAAAGGCAATTACAATTATCAATTTGACAGAATTTAAAAATATGGCTTCTCCCCTCCAAAATTATCTTACTTCCCCAACTGCTTTAGACTTGCATGTAAAATTAGTCCAAGTTGATTACATGCTCTCCTGCACCCAAAAACTGTCTAGCGACCCAGGTTCTGAAAGAGTAATGCCACTGCCCCACAAATATTACCAGATGTGGCATTCAGTGCTCGCAAGTTCGCGTAGTTGTCGGTGAAACCCATTTCGTGTAGCAGAGATAGTTGTTGGTTGACCCAAGTTTCCTCAAATGGCACTGTAATACATTACAGAGTAACCACAAATTATCATCCCAAGCCAAGTAAATTAACCAATGTACTTCGTCAAAAAAAAAAAAAAAAATTAACCAATGTACAGGTTACAGAGCAATAGAGCATAAATGAGGTTTTAGGGGGGACACACCACGGGTCATTTTTGCATAAATAGGAAAACCATATCCAAACATGCCGTAATTTATTCTAAACTATTACAAAACCATGACTACCACAGGCACTATGCATTTTTCCTCTTTACCCATTGCGAGATTCAAGTAGACGCGGTTATATTAAATAAATTAAATAATGTTCAAAACTGTATGCAACTGATTGTCTTTGGAAAATCAAGACTGTATCTGACTGTTTCAAATAGCAAGGTATCGTTCAAAATTAATAGCACATTCCTAGGTCTAATATCATATATAAAATTATCCATGCATAATTTGCAAGTAAATCGTTAATAATCTAATATAAAGGACAACAATAGTTATTAGAAAGTATCTTCAATCACATTGGACACCCTAAGAGTTACCTCTGTCTCTTATCAAACTTTAGAAATGCAATAAATGCAAATTGCAACTCTGCCAGAAGCAAGTCTTCATCACCTCCAGACTCTTTTATCAGTAGCTCTTCCAACAGTTGTGTCTACACAAAGGGTAATAAATCAAAACTAGCAAACACACCTAATGTGTGTCCAGTCACATTATTAAGTAAAATCTTGAAATTAAGCATACCTTGTCAAGGTTCAAAGAGGTCAGTTCATTTGCGCACATCCCCTTGTGCTTAATGAGTCGTGGAACTGATGTGTAATAACAATGTACTTTCAGATATTATAAAATTAATTTCATCTAATATTATGAAATTAATTTGCAGTAAAAGAAACAAACTTCATTTGCATTGATAAGTATCCAAAAGTAAGAAATGCCAGTATCCAGATTTACCAAGTAAATCCTGATGGTCATATTGCGGAAATCACTTAATATGGAGCAAAAAAATGACAAAACTAATAAATAGACAAAAGATAAACCACTGAAAAAAAAGGAGTAGATTAGTAAAGAAAAACACTAGTTTTAATGTTACCCTTTCAAACCCCATTGCTACAAGTTTTTTAATTTCTTCATTAGAAACAAATGGAACCTGAAAATACAAAACAAGTACATAAGATCTGTCAAACACCAGGTAGCCTAAAATTAAACTCCAGCTATTTAAATCTTCTCAACCTGGTGGCCTTGAACTCCTGTTCCTGTTGCTGCGGCGGCGTTTTCTACCACTGGCCTCCTATAAGGTCAAGGACTAACTTTAATTACAAATACATAAACTTTCAATAATAATTTATTATGATCAAGCAAGGATTCCATTGTTTTGTTACTAAAATTAAAAAGGTACCAAACTGTTCAAACTACAAAAAATATACAAGAAATCTACTTTGAAGTCTATGAAACAGGTATTTTATCTAAAGCCAACTTGAGATAAAGAAGTAGCACGTCTCTGCTCTTCCCAAAAGGAAGAATCTGAATCTTTCATGATTTATAGATTGTTATATTATACTTACAATGATTAATTTAAAAAGGAGAAAACAAACAAAATAAAACAGCAGCAGTGATGTTCTTCTATAGAATAAGAAAAGGTATAGCTAAAGTATCAAGAGTACACCTACGGAATACGGAACTCATCAACTTAATTATTACAAGTAAACAATTATTTGTAGTACCGTCCATCAAGTATTGGCTGTCCAGCTACAACTGTTGTGTTTGATGGATTGTTTGGGCTGCTACTACCATCCAAGAGTCTAACTTGTAAGCCCAGGTCAGAGTTAACGGTAGAAGCATTTGTATTCCGTCTAGAAGCAAGAGTTCTACCTGTCCCAGGGAACCTGCTATCATCTGCTGAATGCATATGATAACTAAGATTAGTAAATTGTAAAGACTGAAAACAAAAAAGAAAAAAAAAGGCCAATCAAATTTCTTATTTGCCTAACCACTGTATCACATCCATTACATGCATCAATGACCCGGATACCATTCAATACCAAATACTTCCTCCGTCCCATCCAATTCTTAACACTTTTTTTGTTACTTTCTGGCACGCATTTTAAGGTGAATTTTAAGCATAGTTCCATAACTTATTTTTGAAATTTTCTTTTTTTGTATAAAAATAGAATTGTTCTATTTTTATACAAAAAAAGAAAATTTCAAAAATAAGTTATGCAACTATCCTTAAAATTTACCTTAAAATGCGTGCCTAACACCCTATTTTGAAGTGTTAAGAAATGGCCGGGACTGAGGGAGTACACCTCAATTCCCCAAGTCATATCCGGCTATCCAATAGATAGGATGCTACTCTGAAGTTAATACCTTACATGCCTCTGCTATGGCTCTAGATCTCATACCATATTAGTTTATTCGTACTCATATTTCATCTATATTAAGTATATTATTCATTTATTTGATATGTTCTGTTGCTTGGATGCTTAGTATTATCTTGGTTCGGCGTCTAATACTACTGGGTTCTCTAGTATCTACCATGAAACTGTATTACTTGTTGAGAAGATGGGAAACTCTCTTTTCAAATTTAGGATTCATGAGATAGAGATGATACAACATTATCTCAAAATATCTGCTGTGCACATATGATTTTTGAGGCTTTTATATTTTTGAAGTACAGTAAAGGCACAATTAGAGACAGCAAAAGAACACAAAGATCAAGGTAGGTGGACCTCTACTAACAATAAAAAACACGTTTGCGAATTGCAATCAATAACGGAGAGCAATCCACTTAAATATTCAAAAGCAAAATAAAAACACATTAAGGTTTTGTTTGATTCTAAACAAATAAACACAAGGAAGAAAACAATTTAAAACTAAGAAACTACCTTGATAAATTTGATTCGAATATCTCGGAAGATATCCTGAAGGGCTTCCACCAGTGCACATGTAATAGTTTTGTTTTGTTCAGTGGTAACTTCTCAATCTCCTCCTCCCCCATCTCCTTCCTATCACTATCTCCGTTTCTCAACTCTGGCGTCTCTTCAATTAGGAATTGTAGTGGCGGTTAGGGAGAAGACAAATATAGATACAGGGGAGTTGTATGTCTAGGTGGTTGAGAGAGAGATTGGGGATTCAGGAGTATAACATCGGGTGTTGTTTGAATTGGGGAATGATAGAGTTTAATTGGGGAAGAACCGAGACTATAATAATTTAGGGCAACAACTCAAGATTATGTTTTTAATTAAATTAAAGATTTTATACGTCGGTTTTATAAAGACTGATGTAAAAGATGAAACTTTATACGTCGGTTTTGTAAAAGGATGACGTAAAAGATACATCTTATACGTCGCCTTATACAAAACCGATATAAAAGGTACATCTTATATGTCGCCTTAAATAAAGCCGACGTAAAAGGTATATCTTATACGTCGCCTTAAATAAAGCCGACGTAAAAGGTATATCTTATACGTCGCCTTAAACAAAGGCGACGTATATAAGTGTTTTATACGTCGCCTTTAGGCGGAACCGACGTATAAGGATACTTAGAAATGCAAATATACGTCGCCTTTAGGCGGAACCGACGTATAATGGTTGAATATACGTCGGCTTTAAGCGGAACCGACGTATATTAGGCGACGTAAAAGATCAATTTTGTACTAGTGATGAAAGCATTATTTCAATCAAACACATAAAAATTCATCTAGAAATCAGAGACAAATTTAGCCATTGTTACTTGTTTGATTTATTATTACATCTTCACCTGGCTATAGATAAAACAAGGATATAACCGTACAACTCATAATTGGTTTGGTTCATATTTTTTTTCTATTACAAAAGTCCTATTCAACAGTTAACGATTACTCCCTCCGTCCCAATTATATTGTCCACTATTTCCTATTTTCTTTGTCCCAAAATTATTGTCCATATTTAGCTGATAAGGTAAATTATGTGTTAATTATGTTAACTTTTATGAAAAAATAATACAACTATTTGGTAATTTAAATATATTTGGCATGATTGAATAAAAGGTGGATTTTGATGGATGGACAATAAAAATGGGACGGAGGGAGTAGTATTTAAAACTATGACTATAGTACGCGTATGCTTTAAATTTTCTTGCTACTCTTGAAGGAAGAAAGACAATTATACATCACACAGTAACATTGACCATACAAAATAAAGATCAGCGTTGGTAATGTATGCACTTAAGTTATAACAAGAGCAAAACTTTATGGAACACAAGATTAAAGTATTAGGTTTCCCCGTACCGTTGCCTATATTACACTCACACGTCATCCTAAATATAAAAAAATTGTCGCAATCATACAATAACTAAAATGGATTCGAAACCAAAAAAAGACCACGAATGACAGAAAATCTTATGGAACTTTAAAAGATAGGATGAAGTACATCTATTACCTTGGTTACCTTCTCTGTAGCCTCTGTCACACTATCCACAGAGTAAATTTAGCCTCTGTCACACTATCCACAGAGTAAATTATCCGTTTTAAAATACAATTTCATCAACAAAAAAGGGTAAAAGAGCAAGGGATGCAGCACAAATTAGAACCCAAGATATCATATTCACTTTAATATAGGCTTTTGGCCAAGAATACCCCAAAAATCTATATCACACAACAAGATCAATACCCCAAAGCACTGATAATGGTCATAAATATCCGTCTATTACGCATTTCATATGAGAGTAATAGGGTTACGCATTTGATATTGGGGTAACTAGTATATATTTTTCTTCTATTACGCATTTGGAGGATGGTAATATGGGTTACCCATTTTCCAAATGCGTAATATGCTCCCCCTGGCAGGTCTATTACCCATTTTCCAAATGCGTAATATGTATAAAATCTATTACCCCTCTCCCAAATGCGTAATAGAGGGGTATTTATGGCCACCATCCGTAATTTGTGTTATTATCGTCAGTTTTATTAAAAAAAATGGGGCATTTATGTCATTATTTCAGATAAACTTGGTACACAAGGGTTTTTTTTTTGCTAACCGTGCGCAAGTATTTAATTTTCACCCGTGGAAAAAGTAAATTTACAACTTAACAATTCAATTCAATTCGATACTCTTGGAGAATATACTAATAACATATTATAGCTCTCTAGAACGATAATTCGAGCTTTAATAAGGAAACTACTAATAAATATAGGTTCTTTGATACCAATTACCATGATTAAATAATAGAACTACTAATCTATACTATACTATTATAAGCAAAACATGGTATATTTGGTTTGGTACTCTTTTTTTGGTCACTCTTTTTTTGTACTCTTTTTTTGGTCACTCTTTGGTTTGGTTAAATCTCTATTATTAATAAAATTCAAAAAAAAACACACATAGCCTAAATAATATGTATTAATATTAATATGCACCACATACACAAATATAATAATTCAAAATACAACTATAACAATTCAAAATATAAGCACAACAGTGTATATTTGGTTTGGTACTCACTTTTTTGTCACTCTTTTTTTGTACTCTTTTTTTTGTCACTCTTTGGTTTGGTTAAATCTCTGTTATTAATAAAATTCAAAAAAAAACATACATAGCATAAATAATATGTATTAATATTAATATGCACCGCATACACAAATATAATAATTCAAAATACAACTATAATAATTCAAAATAAATAATTTTAATAATATTTATATACATGGGATTATAAAGTTATAAATTATTTTATTAATAAAAATATATATACAACTTAAAACTTTAATAATAAAATATAATTAAAAAATTTACAAGCAACCGTGCATCGCACGGGTTATATGCTAGTAATAATAATAACTCAACTAGTAATGGCTTATTTTTGTTGTTCCAGGATTTGTGTTACATACCGGCTCACCTATAAGCCTAATTATTAAAAAAAAAAATAGAACCAATCCCTCCTTTTATCACACTACCTAAAAGAATCCCTGCTTATCTATACGTCTAACTAGATTACTCTATATAAAGAAAATAATTTTCTAACCCACTGCTTAGCATCACTATTACAGAATTATACAATGTTTTCTTTTCATTTTAAACATCATCAAAAATATTAACAATGGTCCTGTATATACAAACAAAATATAACAATTGTTTTTGAACAAATAGGCTTATGTACCTTAAAAAGTTTGGGAGTATTGGCCCTATTTATCACAATTTAAAAGGAAATGGTCCAAAATATCACACCTCAAAAACTTGGCCCCAAATATCACTTCAAGACACAGTTGCGTGTAGCGTTTTCATTTTTTTTCTCTGAAAACGCTACATCGTGTAGCGTTTTGGATATTAATTTTTTTTTTTAAACGCTAAAGCGTTTTGTGTTTTGGGGTGTTTCTTTTTTTTTTTTATAAACGATAGATTGTTTAGCGTGGTGGGGGAAGAACGCTGTTTGAGGTGGTGTTCTGCTGGGCCAACGCCAGACTATGTGGCATTTTCTTTTTTTTTTGTTTTATTTATGTTTGTTTGTTTTTTTGTTTTGTTTTTGTTTTCTTTCAAAATATATATTTACAGACAATATTAAAAAATTGAAAATCAAATGGTCAATTAAAATTTTATTTTTTTAAATGATCAATTTTATTCGTCATTTCGAATATTTCTAAACCCAAAATGTAATTGTTGAAACCCAAAAATTAACTGTTGAAACCCCAAGGACATACAAATAAAATTTAAAAATTTTAATTAAAAAATTGAATCCGGCGGCCTAATTTTTAAACGCGTAAACCCTAAACCCTAAATTCGTATACGATTTATTCGTCATTCTGAAAGTTTATAAAACCCAAAATGGAAACATTGAACCCAAAAAGTTAATTGTTGAACCCCTAAATTTAATTAAAATTGTATTTTTTAAAATTTAAAAATTTTAATAAAAAAATTGAATCTGGCGGCCTGATTTTTAAATGCTAACGCGTTTAAAAATCAGGATAAGTTAGGGTTTAGGGTCTAGGGTTTAGGGTTGTAAACAACCCTAAACCCTAAGTTCGTATACGGTTTAGACATCGTTCTGAATATTTCTAAAACCCAAAATGGAAATGTTGAACCCCAAAATTAATTGTTGAACCCTAAAAGTATATAGATAAATTTAAAAAATTTAAATAAAAAATTGAATATTTTAATGAGGCCCAAATTTCTCCACCAGTTGACCAGGTCAGCACCATTCAGATTAAATTTCTCCACCATTGTGTTCCACCACTTAGCACCATTTCCACCACTTAGCACTTTGGGCAGTACTTTTAAAATAAATAAAAAATTAAAAAAATGCCAAAACGCCACTCCCCAACGCCACTCCCCAACGCCACTCCCAACACCACTCATCAAAGGAAGGAAACGATACTTAACGAATTGTTTACAGGAAACGCTAATCTATCTTGCGTTTTACATCTTTTTTCTATAAAAAAAAAACAATAAGAACGCTAAACGCAATAGCGTTTTTAGTAATAAAAAAAACTTAAAACGCTACACCATCCTCTATTTTGAAGTGATATTTGGGGCAAATATTTTGAGTTGTGATATTTTGGACCAATTACTTTAAAATTGTGATATTGGGGGCCTTTATTCAAAGTTTGTTTAATATGATCAGAAGTTACAAAAGAAGAATATTTTTACCTATCGGCTTGATTGAACCCATATAGACCAGCATAGAAGAGTGCCATGTTAGGAATCTGCCCGATTCCCTGTGAATGCGGAAGCGATTTGGTAAATATGTGTTCTTAGATCCCACAAATATACGTGATAGTAATGAAGCAACAAACCAACAATACAGTAAAAGAGACAGGAGATTTAACGTGGTTCGGCCCAGCCTACATCCACAAGAGCAACAACTTCACACTAGATAAAAGAGATTACAATATCCGGGTATCCGGGCCCTTGAATTTCATACAAAAATTCAGCCCTACAATACCTATTATGTATATCCTCAACTCACTAAAGTGTTTATCTCAAAACCTTCCCCTATCACTGTTTCCCGACAACCTTTCCTTCTCTCCCTCTCCCAACCCGGACAGTGCCACACAACCTGATAGAAAGACCCCTGCAGCGGGACCACCTCTGATGGCTGCAGTCAGACCCAAGTACCCTAAGAAATAGTTTAGGCACGAGGACCTTCTATCCCGACACTTCCTGAAAGCAGGCTAAACCGGCTCCCCTACTAGACGGACTATCTAGCTACTATAGAGAGAGAAGAGAAAATTATGGTGTGTTTGATAATGAAGGAGGAGGGGGGTATTTATAGGTGATATATGTGGTAGGTGTAGTTGGTGATAGAATGGTTGGTGGTGGTAGATGAGGTTGGTGGAGTTTGGCAAGAATAGCAAGGCTATTGCCTAACAATCTCCCCCTCTTTCCAAACTCACAGCTCTTCACTTGCACTCCATACCTGCGCCCTGTTGGCACAACTCCAACTTTTCCTCGATCCGTATCATTCCTTACGACAAAACTCCCCCCAAGTCCAAGACTCCAAACTATACCCTAGTTTGCACATTCATTCTCGAATGCCCACTTGCTATACGCACAAGTGTACCATTGACCTCTATTTGTCCAACTACATACATGTGAAGCAATCTGTTGTATACACACATACTCACTTGATTCACGTCGGCCAATCCCATATGTAGTCTATCACACACGCAAGTGTGACCATCACACACACAAGTGTGACCATCGATCTTTCATTTACTCCCCAACTGCATATCAAACAAATCAGTCTGTTGCATGGTTCACTGCTCACTTGATTCGTGTAGATCGATGCCCGGCCATATGCAGCTGCAACACACCAACTACTCGTTGATGTCGTGGAAGCCCTTCGACCAAGCATCCACCCCAGCAGTCTTTGCACCATCGTCTAGACTGGAAGACAATACAACTGCAGCAGTATCCTTCAAGTCACTCTTCCCTCGTGCACGAGATAAACAGATTTTCGAAGTTCCAGTACGTTCTAGCCACGTACTAATCAGACGATATATTCCCCCACGTAGCTCTCCCTTCATCCGAACCACTCGGCCTCTTTTGATATTCATAGCTCCCCCTACTACAGAGCATCTGTAGCCTTCTGAAGCTAACCGACCGATAGATATTAGATTCTTCCTCAGCTTAGGCACATATCTTACCCCGTTCAAGTTGTGAACTATTCCATCGAATATTTTGATTTTCACAATTCCAATCCCCTTGATCTCACAAGTAGATCCATCAGCCAAAGAAACTGTTTCATTCTTTGTATCTTGGAATTTGTCAAAATGCCCCCTCTCGGAACATACATGGTAAGATGACCCTGAGTCTAATATCCATTCTCCTGGAGAACTAGTGCCTCGATTGAAGACGGTGTAAACATCTTCACAATCGAGAGTAACCACAGCCAATGATGCATCTGGATCCTTTTTATTAAGCGGACAATTCGACCTAATATGACCCCACTCCTTGCAATCAAAGCACTGCATGCCCTTTTCACTGTATCTGGATTTACCCCTGCTATTAGTAGATCCTCTCACAGCACCCCTTCCTCTATTATTTTGACTACGCAAAGCCAAAACTGTCATTCCGTCCTTGTCACCATCCTGGTTCTTCCTTCCAGTATTTGACAAAAGTGCTGACTGAACCTCCTCCATCTTTAACGTGTCCTTTCCGTACAAAATGGTTGTGACCAAATGATCAAATGACTCCGGAAGCGAAGTAAGAAGAATAAGGGCCTTATCTTCTTCCTCCAATTTTACATTAACCTTTTCAAGTTGATCAACAATACCATTAAACACATTCATGTGCTCAATAACATTGCCTTGAGCTGCCATCTTCAGCTTGTATAACTCGCGCTTCAGATTTAACTTTGTAGTCAAGTTCTTCCCGAGATACAATGTCTCCAACTTTGACCATAATTCCTTCGGCGTGCTTTCGTCAACAACATTATTGATAATGTTATCAGCAATGCATAGTCTGATGGTACTCATGCATTGTGACTCAGCATCCTCCCAATCTTCATCGCTCATCTTTGTTGGTTTTCCCTCTTTCCCCTTCAAAGCCCTTGCTAGCTTCTGTTGTGTTAGGATATCCTTTACCCTTCTCTGCCAAAGAGTAAAACTTCCTTTACCATCATATGGACTCACCTTGAATCCTCCAATACTTGCCATGATCTCCGTTTGCACACACAAACCAATCCAAACAACTAAATCAATTGGCCAGGTAAGTGTAAGAAACAATGGGAGCACTTCCGTCAAAACGGCGCCAAATTAGACAACCACTTTTCTTAACGACTTTCCTTCGGTACCAATAATTTAGACACAACTAGCTCTGATGCCAACTGTTAGGAATCTGCCCGATTCCCTGCGAATGCGGAAGTGATTTGGTAAATATGTGCGCTTAGATCCTACAAATATACGTGATAGTAATGAAGCAACAAACCAACAATACAGTAAAAGAGACAAGAGATTTAACGTGGTTCGGCCCAGCCTACATCCACAAGAGCAACAACATCACACTAGATAAAAGAGATTACAATATCCGGGTATCCGGCCCCTTGAATTTCATACAAAAATTCAGCCCTACAATATCTATTATGTATATCCTCAACTCACTGAAGTGTTTATCTCAAAACCTTCCCCTATCACTGTTTCCCGACAACCTTTCCTTCTCTCCCTCTCCCAACCCGGACAGTGCCACACAACCTGATAGAAAGACCCCTGCAGCGGGACCACCTCCGATGGCTGCAGTCAGACCCAAGTACCATAAGAAATAGTTTAGGCACGAGGACCTTCTATCCCGGCACTTCCTGAAAGTAGGCTAAACCGGCTCCCCTACTAGACGGACTATCTAGCAGCTATAGAGAGAGAAGGGAAAATTATGGTGTGTTTGATAATGAAGGAGGAGAGGGGTATTTATAGGTGATATATGTGGTAGGTGTAGTTGGTGATAGAATGGTTGGTGGTATAGATGAGGTTGGTGGAGTTTGGCAAGAATAGCAAGGCTGCTGCCTAACATGCCACACATATCAACCAATCATCACTACGCTGAGCAACAAAAGATAGCCAATCATGTTCTTCCATCATCTTTCTAGCAAAATTTACACCACATGCCGGCTTTGGAGGCCCTTGTAGGACCTTGACCCACCTTTTTGAGTCTTTGCCAGCCTTTCTCTTGTGTTTTACGATTTTCAACTCATTATTGGGAAAACCATAGATGGAGATGGGTTCATTTGCCGCTATTCTATCATATAATTAAGAGGTTAATTGTAACCACCCAATACCAAAACTAGAATTGTAACGACCCAATACCAAAACAAGAGAATCAAAAAAGTTATCCAAAAAAATCTCCAAAATGAGTTGTCTCTTGAGTTGGTAAGATGGGGAATTTTAATTGATTGATTCATATTAATGCATGCGGGATTCATCTCATTATTTATTTCATCAATCAATTGCTTAAAGAAATGTGTCATTTGGAATTTTTTTTTTGAAATTTTTGTTTGGTTCCCTAACATTTTTATGTTATTTTTGCCAAACCAACTGTAAGGAACATAAGACTGAAAGACAAATTAAACAACCATTGTAATTATCTTGTAGAAAACTAATTATGTCGGGGGTTATTTTCTAGGAAACAGCCTACCTACTCCCTTCAGTAGGGGTACGTAAGCCACTTTGGAGGGGTGGTTTAAGATATTTGGCTAGATCATCGTACATATATAATTTCTGATCGCATTTTTCACGGAGGTAATATCCCTCCTGAAGTTCAAGATGCAGTGTTATCGGATTTAAATTAATGATAATTTCTTTTACTCGGAAAAAAAAAAGTAACACTCATTTACACATTTAACTCAACTAGATAATAATCAATCAGACTTGAATCAGTTCATATATGATTCCAAACCAAATTCAGCTACCAAAAACATGGTAAAAAGTACCTTGGTCATACTTCCTGTAAAGTTCTTCAATATCTACGAAACAACAAAAGATATACTCCTCTGTCCCAACCATTTCCTTACCTTTCAGAAAGATGTCGCATTTTAAGATATATAAAGTATAGTTCCACAACTTATTTTTACAATTTTTTTTTTATAAAAATAGAACAATTCTATTTTTATACAAAAAAAAAAAGAAAATTTGAAAATAAGTTAAGAAACCATCTTTAAAATGCGTGTCAGACACCCTCTCCGAAATGTAAAGAACCGGACGGGAAAGAGGAGTAACTAGTTTAGTATATCTCTAATAAAAGGATCAACTAAACCAGAAACAAAAAGAAAAAAGATTGTTCACACAAAAAGAATATGCACCTATGCAACAATGTTTGATTATTATTCACTGCTAAGACAATAACAAATTTGGGGTTTTAATTATCTAAATTATCTAAGAAGCAAATTAACAATATTAAGATCTACTTAACTAACGTGCTTTAAAACTGATTTACTAATGGAAGAATAAACATGGGATCCTAACTTCATTAAATATTTCGTCTAGAGTTGATGCCTTTAATCAAAGTATGTGATGGTTCTGATATCTGATCGGATAATACGAATCAAGTATAGGCTACCTGTCAGTATACGAATACCAAACTACTCAAACATCCACAAAAAAGATAGAAGTTGGGTAGACACCAATTATGTTTAGACCCTATATGTCTATAAGATTTGAAAACATAACGGTTTAAGAACAAGTTATCCATTAAGTTCACATAGGGTAGCGTAAGATGGTTAAAATTACACTACGAACCATGCATGTCAAAACATCCATAAACCTATGCTAGCATGGCAAGTTCTAAATCTCAATATCCACTATCGCTTCAATAGAGATTAACAATACAATTTAGATGTTAGCTGCGCATCTAAAAGCATTAAGTATATCCATACGAGGATATAAACAATTCACCACACACAAATCTTTAAAGCAATCAAACTACTAAACTACATAAATAATTCCGTTAGAATCCCATAACAACGATTAGTTCATAATCGGACGGCTCGTCATCATGGGATCTAATGATAACATGATAATAAACAAGGTATGAATGAAAACAGTAGTGCTAGAATAATAGAGTTAAGAAAACAAATCCCAAAAACATCCAAGAGTATCGCCTAAAGAAGAAAACAAAAAGCAGATCTAGATCCCCGTTGCTTGTCACGAGCGTTGGGAATCCTTCTCCAAGTCTGAATCTCCGTCTCTCGGCTCTCTCTCTGTGTTATACTGAGTATTAGTACATTTTATGATGAAGGTTTGTGTTTATATAGGCTCCTGGAGTCTTGGACAACAGGAAATTCCTTAAAAATTCGATTTAAAGTTGAATCAGGATTTTTCTGCAGGACTGGACCGCGCACCCACGCCCTAGCACCGTGCACCCGCGCCCTGGGACTCTTCCTCGTGCACCCGCGTGGTTACCTCATGCCAATTTACTGATTTTTCTGAATTTTGCTTGCCGTTTTCTCTTCCGCTTCTTTTGCCACTTCACATTCTTCAGTGCTTAAACTTAATTCCACCATATAATCAAGGAAAAACACCAACCCTGCATCTAGATTATAGTCCTGCACAACTCAATGCAAAGACATCAAAAACACGACATACTTGAGGTCAAGTTAATCAATTTAAGCCGAAACGAAGCGTTCCAAGTGGATATGAAATCCACTTATCAAATATACCAGTGGTTAGGGCTCTAATCAAGCTAGTTCTCCGACACTCAAAATCTCTAATGCTCTCCCTCATACTGTAAGGATAAAAAGAATGACCTCCTGGAACACCGAATAATGTTTCCACATGGATGTCCGATTGTTTCATATTTGGATGCACGTGAGTTATTAAGTATGATATTGGAAGTGATTCATGTTTTGTAACATGATGAAAATCTGTATCCGAATATATATTCCAAGTAACAAGTGCACCTTCGAAGAATTGTATGATTTTAATGTCCTCAACCTAGGGGTGTAAATGAATCGAGCCGAGCCGAACTTTAGAATGTTCATGTATCGTTTGTTAAGAAATTATCGAATTCGAACTCGATCTCGAACTTGAATCGAGCCAAAAAATGTGTTTGAGCTCAATTCGTTAAGAAAAATTGTTGTTCGCCACGAACAACTCATGAAAATGTCTCATGAGCTTTCTCACGAACTTTTACTTCGAACAACTCATTAATCTTGTTCATGAGCTCGTTCACGAACGAATAAATCTTAAATATGTAAGAAATAAATTATGATTAATATTTCACGAGATCCTTGTAATCTACTTAAAAGTTGACTCATTTTTTTGTAAATCGTAAAAAAATATCGATTTTATTACAAAATAATATAAATTAAGTTAAATTTATATATTGTAAACTTAAAATATTACTGATCGTTATTGTCATCGTAATCATACAAAAATACTACTTTTTTTACATAAAATCTATAAAAATTCATAATCATACAAAAATATTAGTTTTCTAACATATAAACTACAATCTTATATGTAAATTTTGACATAAATTACACATTTACTATATTATATCATGATATTCTATAAATTCGAAGTACAAATTTATAGAAAAAACAATTATTAATGTAATTATTGTGTTAAAATAACTCATTTTGGTTTTTGAATTACATATTTGCTGGTATAGCAAGTTATTTTAGTTTTAAATTTTACACAATCATTAAGATATATTAATATCTTTTTATATATTTAAGTAGTATAAATAAATTTATACATCACTAATATTTAATATTAAAATTTAGCACTTAAAATAATTTAATATTTAATTTGATAACATATTTTGAATAATATAAACTAGTTATACTAATTGAAAGACTTTGTTGTTGTTGTTGTTATTATTATTATTAAAATTGATCAAAATTATAAAAAAAACAATTATAATATCTATATAAGATATTCTAATAATGGTGTACAATTCATAAGAGTTTCGAGAGCATAATCTAATAATCAAACATGTATTATATATACGAGATTATTTATCGAATTTGTTTATGCACCGGTAATAAATTCGTATACCGCTCAATTATCGAACCGAACCCAAATCGAGCTTTTTCTAAACCGAACGTCGAGCCTTTCACGAGTGTATCGGTTCATTTACAACCCTACGGCTCAACCATTGTCACAAGGGGATCAATAGTATATTTTTTAACCCAACCTACACTTTCATAAAAGTAAGCATCCAATGTTTCATTAGTTTCCAAATATGCCAAAGTTGCAATATCATCTCCAACTTTCACCAAAAAAACATTACCGAGTGAGTTGTTCACCGGTAGGGAATCACTATGTGCGATTTTGTTGTTGGATCAAAGGAAAAAATAGCCGAAATATTCTCTAAATCAGCTGTTCCCTCCCACTGTGGGACACCATTTAAAACAAATCTACAATTTTGACAATCAGGCATGAAGAATGGAACATTTTGAGGTTCTGTCCAGGAATTTTCTTTACAACTATAGACTTGGATTAGAGTTCCGCATGATGAATTAAGAAGTTGTATCACTTTAAAGTCCTCGTTGATTGTATCATAACCCAACCTGATTGATAGAATATCACAAGTAGGAAGATCAAACAATTTTCCCACTTTGGTGGTGGGGTTCCAAATTAAACCCTTTCTCGAGTAATTTAAATTCTCAGGTGAACCATAAAAACCTAAAACACCCTCAAAAGATCCCATGAGATGCATGTCATGACATGCTAGTGGAAGTTTTTGATGTGAAAGCCAATTGGGTCCTGTTTTCTTCAAGAAAAACAGTTGTTTGTGACTTCCAAAAATTACAGGAAAAGCAAGAACATGATCCTTGGAATTCTTCTCGAAATAAAGACGATTAAAGGAGGGATGAGATAAAAAGTTTGCCCAATTTTTTGATACAAGATAGTATTTTTTTAAGAGTCTCGGCAGGGGTTTCCAAGAAAATCTTAAACATCGCATCCGAGGAAATATCACCAGATTCAAGAATCGGAAGAGCCATGTGGGTTTATGTGCCTAATCACAACTGATGGTTAGCTGTATGAGTATTGAACAACAAACAATGAGGGAAGAAGCTTTAATTAGTTACTTAGCATGCTATATCTATATGTTTATATATCAAGTAGAAGAAACCTCTCATCTTAGTTATGAATATCGATCGATCAACTTGTTTTCAAGTTATATTGCGCAACACGATCCGCCGTATCACCCTTGATGCTGTACACGAAATGCTGTACTCGGGACATGATACGCGTGACGAAGTTGCACATCAGTTGTTACTGAGCACGAAACGACATATTCGTGGGATATTTTGGATCGAAATTCTGAAATGGGGGTAAGAAAGGCCATAAAAATTGGAGATTGGACATTTTGAACCATCACCCTTTTAATTTATAATATTTAATTTAAGTATTCATGGATACATTTATTTTTAGTTAGCCATCAAATGATAATATATTTTGTTTAATTGTTTGATTTTATATGACATTGTTAATTTTTTAAAAGTATGAGTATTCACAAACTACCCGATAAATAAATAAAAAGAAATATAATGTACAACGTCTCATCTCTGATATTTTTATATTTTAAAATTGTTTGCAGTTTCACATTTTAATTTTAAAATTGTTTGCAATTTCACATAAAATTCTTCGAATTTTACATATACATATTATATCTTTTATTAATTTGTTATTTCTTTAATCTAAAATTTTTAACAGTTTTTTTTTCATAACTTGCATAATAACTTTCATATTTTTTAGATATACATAATAAATGGTTTTTTTTTGTCAAGACATAATAAATGGTTTTTAAATATATTAATTATTGATAATTTAAAATGTGAGTGTTTAAATAAATATGGTATAATATTATTTTAAGTATATTAAATTATTTATAGTATTATAATATAAGTGAGTAAACATGCTACTCCCTCCGTCCCTCCCATTTCTTTACATGTTTTCAGCATTGATTGGCACGCATTTTAAGGTGTATATAAAATATAGTTCCATAACTTATTTTTAAAATTTTCTTTTGAATAAAAGTTTAATGTTTAAACTTTTATTCAGAAGAAAAAAAAGTTAAAAATAAATTATGTAACTATACTTTTTAGGAGCCTTAAAATGTGACACACCCCGTCCCCAATGTAAACAATTGAGTATAAGCTAAGAAAAAGAGGTGAAATTATAGGAAATAATCTAATAAAATTACCCCATTCTATCATAATTGAAACAAAAAATATAGTAGGGCTTTCAAAAATATACTCTAAAAAAATAACAAAGTCAATTACACA
Source organism: Kitagawia praeruptora (assembly GCA_037693485.1). Classification (NCBI taxonomy): domain Eukaryota; kingdom Viridiplantae; phylum Streptophyta; class Magnoliopsida; order Apiales; family Apiaceae; genus Kitagawia; species Kitagawia praeruptora. Next base: position 3,106,069 of record CM075349.1, read on the forward strand.
TGATATCCAAGAATCAAGTAGATTGCACCCAAAGTTAAAAGTAACAACTGAGGAGAATTCACCAATGTGAAATTGATTTTTTTTTTTGTTTTGTCAGACTGCAAATTGTTCACATACTGCAACTAGCTTTTTAGCCCGCTGAGTCATGAGGATAGATTTGGATGCAGGCATGGAGGATGTGATAGTCATTGTGTTGGCGCAATCTTTCTCTGTTGCACACTGTCATCTCTTAGCAATTGCTGAGGACTCAAAGAACCCTTGTAGCTCATTTATTTAGCCTCTTTTTCCCGAACAGAGGAAGTAGTTTCTGCCTCTCCACTCTCCAGCAGTGCGCGCAATTATTTGTCATGAGTGTATGATTTGTATGCCTGAGTTTTCTTTAGCCGTGCATTTCCAGTTGCAACCACTTATCTTGTGTAATTTTCCTTTTTTATGCAGCCTGATCCAATGTTCCTATAGCCTGTCTGTCCTATCAGAAGTGCCTATTTATATTCGTTGGCATGACATTTCCTGAAATTGGTTGTTTGTGAGAGTTAAAATGCATTAGAGACATTTATCAAAAGCAATACTAAGCAATCCAAAGAGAACATGCATACTAAGTGATTAATCCACGCAAATTACTTGAGGTCGATCAAGAATTCTCTCGTAATATCAAATATTCTATAGTTGCAACACTTTGGCAGCAAAAGAAAAGAACAAAAGAGATGAGTTGAGTACTCTTCTTATCTTATTAAGTAAAACAAAAATCACACTGTCTTTAAATTTTCTCAAACGCAACAAGTTATAAAGCATATATTAGAAGATACTCCCAAGATCTTACTCTAAGTACGCCTGAACACATTGCCCAGACACATTTCAAGTACAAATCCTTCAAATTTGCAAGATAGTCAATTTGTAATTACAACATTATCTTCTTTGAGTTGAGAGTCTCATGCATAACGAAAAATGTTTCTTCTACGTCCGTTTTTGAGGGATGGCTAAATTAAATTATCCAAACCAATAAATTATACATGCTTTTCACTTGTTTTCTAGTCAAGCTCTGTTCTGCTCCGCAAACCAAACATAAGAAAATTTCTCACTTGGCAATCTGACCAGCCTTTCAAAACTCTTGGCAGGCCTGAATTTGTGGTTTCATTTTGGGAGAAGATTCTAATTTCTTGCTACAAGTTCTGCTCTTTGTATTTCCAAAACTATAAAACGCAAGAAAAATAACAATGTATCTCCATCGGAAAGATCAAATCAAACATACTCATGACATTCAACCTGATAGTAACTTTTGAGGTGGTTTAATTTACGCAAATTTGGTTGCTTTACAAATGTTTCCGTGAAGGCCCTTGACTTTAGTATTTACATCATCAACAACTTCTCAGAGAAATATAAATCCTGGACCATATGGTTAATCACGATCCATCGAACAAAGGAGCATGGTAACACGACATCTAATGATGTAAATCTTGGTTTTACGTTGCTTCAGTATTGTTAAACACTTTTCGCGCGAAATTCTAGGTGCTCCTTCTCCGATGAAAATTTAGTGAGTGAACTATCAAAAAAAAAAGAAAATTTAGTGAGTGGACGAGGTAAGAAAGTGACTTGGCTCTCGGAACAATTAGAGACTGAATATAAAATGTATATATGTATATGTATATCGATTAAATTAATGAGTGTTTGCTTAGAGAAAAGAATATGATGAAGAACGATAAATGTATGGAACATATCATATATACTAAGTGTCTAAGGGTATAGACCTGGTAATTTTCGATTACTTGGGTAAGTTAACTATTCTCTCATAAACATGTTTTTCTATTCTAGAGTTGGCCAATAATATCAGATACTACGATTCATATATGAACTAGCTTTATAATCCGTGCAAGGCACATGCATGCTCTAGGTGTGAATAAATTGTGAGTTATACTGTACATGCCTAAGAGATTCTTGGTGTCTTTGTGCGTTGATGGTCGAATATAACTCATATTCGTGCGTGCGTTGATGGTAGGATATAACTAATGAGTTATACAAACTTACAACTTATGAGTACCTTTGGCATGGTTGCGAAATATTAAGTAGGAGAAAAACAAACAATGCAACATATGGATGGACTCCTATGTAGTCACACTTGTTGACCTCTTTTGTAATTTATAAGTTTGAAGAACTTGTAATTTACCGTACCACTTTTTTTTTAGAGCAAAAAACACGCTACGGCACAATATGTGATTTTGAGAGCTTCAGCACCACATTGCTCTCCACCAAATTGCTACAGTGCAAAATGTGGTGTTCACTCATTCAGCACCACATTGCTCTCCAACGTTTTTTTTCAAAGCTTTCAAATGAAGCAACATAATGAATGGACTAGAGGAGGCCACATCGTCAAGGTTGAAAAGTCTAGACCAATGAAGGACGTCATAACCTTGTTTCGGAAGCAATGTCTCACCAACACTGAATTGATAGCCTGTCTTAAGATGTTGGATTAATGTTTACAAGCACCAACACTTAATTGATAATTTCATTAATAATACGTAAAATCTCCGAAAATAGATAATTTGACATTACTTCTGTAAGGAGTGGGATTGCATGGACTGCAATGGTGACTGATTACATGAAGTTTTTACATAGATAATACATCCCTTTATATTATCTACAACTACCTTTCACATTGTATTCGTCAATATATCATATTGACGAATACAATATAGTTAACATAATCTTTAGGTTAACATAAAAAAATACAGTTGCAGTCTAGGCATAGTTCATTTAGAACAGTAATCTTTAGGTTAACATAAAAAAATACAGTTGCAGTCTAGGCATAGTTCATTTAGAACAATAATTCTTGGGATTTTTTTAATGGACAAAATACATTTTTTAGATGAACTAAAAGAGCGAGTTACAAAATAGATTTCAAAATTTTTTTATTTTTTTTTATAGTTGAACACACACAAACTCGAACCCTTTACCTCCTTGTTACGGGAGGTGTGGGGTACTTGGAATCAACAAGAACAACATAAAACCATCAATCATACATACGACTAGGGAACTAGTAACACGTACTATTAATTCTGATGAAGACCATACTAGCTTTGCATTCTTGTTTTAATTCTTACTGCTGCAACGAGAGCTAAAATCCAATCATTCATGTTCTCAATCATTTGGAAGTATTTATATCTCCATGAAGAATTGAGAATTAAGCTTCCATAGATTCCCCAAAATCCAACAATGAATCCAAGAACCACGCTTATATAAAACCCAAAGTTTATCGATTCATCCGCATCATCTCCACCAAGCTTCTTTTCCTGAGAATCATTATATTCTTGGCATTCTCTTTCAAGAGGGGGACCGCAAAGGCCAGAATTTCCCACATATGCAGATGCATCAAAGCTTTGCAACTGGGTACTCGATGGAATTCTTCCTGACAAGTTGTTGAATGATATGTTCATGTAAGCAAGAAAACTCAAATTCTGAAAGCTTTTTGGAATTGTTCCAGAAATCGAGTTTTCTGACAAGTCCAAAGATTCTAACATTTTCATGTGACCAAAATCAACAGGAATGAACCCCGTGAAATTGTTTCTTGAAAGGTTCAAAGAAGCTAGACTTGCTAGACTTGTTATGCTATGAGGAATCTCTCCAGTTAAGAGATTATGGGAGAGATCAATACTTGTCATTAGTCCTAGATTTTTCCCATATTCATAATCTTGTCCTTTCCACCTCAATACTGCATTGTCGACAAAAGAAGGGAATACTTCTTCATTACCAATAATAAATCCGTATTGATCATAAGATAAGACATTCTTTAAAAGCCTCAAATCTGACAAAATGGAAATGTTATTGAGGCAATTTGGTATTTTTCCTGCTATGTTGTTTTGGGCAAGGTCTAAAACTTGGAGATTAACTAAGCTACATAGACCTGCAGGAATACTCCCCTGAAGCTTATTGTCTCGCAGGCGCAAAACTACCAAATTGGGTAGTTTTTCCCCAATCCATGAAGGAAAATCTCCATGCAGATTATTCCCACCAAAGTCGATAAATTGTAATTCTTGACAATTTTTCAAAAAGGGCATTTCACCTGTGAGCTTGTTGTCACTCAAATGGATTGTCAAAATATTCTCTAGGGAACCAATTGAGTTCGGTATTCTCCCAGAGAAATTATTCTGTGCTAGATCTAATATTTTCAATCTTTGCAAAAGATCCCAACAATTTGGGAGACTTCCTGATAGTAAGTTATTGGAAAGATCAAGATAAGACAGATATGGTTGTGATCTTTTACACAATGAAGATAGGGACCCTGACAGATTGTTGTCTGAAAGAATTACAATCGTATAATTTTGAGGAAGAAGTGGCATTGGTCCAGACAGATTGTTAAAACTCAGATCTAGAATGTACTGAAAATCATTCCACATTGAAAGAGGATCGTCGTCAAGTTTAATATTTGAAAATGCTTTGGGTAAAGAGCCAATAATGTGATTGTGGGAAACATTCAAATATACAAGACTTGAGGACTGGTCCCAAAACCATTGAGGAATTAAATCAGAGATTCCAGCATTGGAAATGTCAAGAAGGCGAAGTCTCTTTTGATTTTTAAGCCATATGGGAAAATGAGGTCCCAAAGTGCATGATGAAAGAAATAATTGAGATACTTGGAAAGGTGGAATCCATTTTGGACTGAATTTAAATTGAAGCAAAGTGTGGGAGACATCCAAAAGTGTCAAATTTGGTAGTTTGGAAAGAAACGCTTCACTTATTACACCACTTATATTATTTGAGAAGAGATTCAACTGAGTGAGGCTAGAGAGTTGTGTCAGAGCCGAGGGAGATATCCTACTCAATTGGTTGTTGGACAAATCTAAGTATTTTAATGAGGGAAGTCCTATAAATTCAGGCAACGACCCACTCAACTTATTATGGTAGAGGCTCAATCGTGAGAGATTAGGAAAATGCCCAAAGAATTGTGGAAATTCCCCACTCAAGCTAGTGTTACCCAGGCTTAATGTCTCTAGTGATGTAAAGTTTGCAAAATCAGGAAATGGTCCACCACTAAAGGGGTTATCAGATAGAAACAAAAAGATTATTTTATCAGAACACAAATGTCGTATGTTGTCGTTGAGTGACCCCCCCAGGTTGGCATCGTACATTATTAATTCTTGTAAATTGCACAAATGTTGAAAGGATTTTGGTATACCACCTACAATTTTGTTTCTGGAAAGATCGAGACTTTCAAGAGAAACCATATTGGCAAAATCATCTAGAATTGAACCTTCTAAGATATTGTCAAAGAGATCAAGATGTGTCAAGAGTTTGCTGACATTAAACACCCAGGAGAGAATTGAGTTGTTAAGCCAATTTCCTGAAAAATCGAGGACTTTGAGGGAAGAGGAAGTATTCATTTTGAAAACAGAGTTATGGTGAAACTGAGGAAGTGAACAACCACCTACTCTGAGCTCTATTAATCCAGGGATGACCTTGCTCAGTGAGGACTGCCAATAAACAGCTTGGCTCAAATCAACATACGACAAATCAAGGTATTTTAAAGATGAAAGGTGTGAAACCCACTCAAGGTCCTTTGCTACCAAATTAACATTATCACCAATATTTAGAGTTTGCAAATGGGATAGGTTTTGGAGCCCATAAGGAATAGATCCATTCAAGTCATTGAAACCAAGTTTGAGGTCTCTCAATTGACTCAATGACCCAAAGCAATCTGGAATCTTACCTCCGATAAAGTTGTCAGTGAGATCCAAGTAAGTGAGGTGTTGCAATTCACAAACTGAAGGATGGATAGTACCTTCCAAATACATAGTCCTCCCATCTGGGGGTCGGAGATTTAACATGGTGACATGACCCGTTGTATTATCACATGAGATTCCTTTCCACTTGCAGCAATCATCTTCTTCTACCCATGATGAAAGCATGCCTGATTCATCAGTGAAACCATCTTTGAGCTTGAGAAGCGCCTGGTTCTCTCTCTCCATGCATCTTGTTGTTGTTGTAGTAGCATTTTCTGCACCTAAACAGATGCAGAGCAGAGCCAAGAAACATAACCTACGAATGGTTGTGGTTGTGGTTGTGGTGCAGTTGAACATAGTTGGGTGTGTATAATGTTAACTAAATTGAGGTTGTGAATTCAAGTAATAACAACAGTACCTATTTATAAGATAAATGCATTCCAATTCATGTGGCAGTGGAAATGAACCACATGAAGTTAAAGCTAAATTATCTTGCAAGTATTTTCCTTGCAGTAGTTAGTCGCATGCAAGCTGAAGACTTAGACTCGTGTTAAAAAATATTTGTTTTTTATAAATTGTCGTTAAATATTATTAAAAATATTAAAATATATTCGATTTTTGTTATGATTTGTCATTTCAATAATCCCGATTTATATTAAATACTTAAATCGATTTATTTCGATTTCCGAAATTTACAACCATGCTATTAAGTAGTTATTTCATCAATTTTTTTGTTATAAATAATATGTTAATATTTAATAGTAATTACATTATCTTGGAGACTTGGAGTCTCTTTTTATTTGGTTGAAGCTGAAGTAGAACACTAGCTAATTAAATGGTCCTGTTTGATTCTGACCAAGTCATGGATAGGGATGGCAAAAAAAACCGATCCGATGGATACCCGATCCAATTCGACCCGATTGGATCTTACCGAACCCGATTTTTTGGATTTGGATTTGGATTTGATTTTTAAACCCGAAAGAGTTTGGATTTGGATTTGGATATTAGCTATATCCAACCCGATCCAAACCCGAAACCCGAAAACCCGATCCAAACCCGATCCAAACCCAAAACCCGAAAAAAACCCGATATATATACATATATAAATTATAATATATATATATATATATATATATATATATATAATAATTTATTCCTTAAAAATAAATACCTGTTACTTAGTTACACTTGGTAATTTTGTTCAGGCAATTTTGATACACATGCTGTGTTACTATGAAATTTCTTAGTTCAGGCAATTTTGATGCACATGCTGTGCTACTGCTAGTCTTCTAGTGTACACTCTGCCTATGTGGATATTTATTTGCAATTGTATTTTAATTTTTATGTCTTTAGATATTAATAGTGGTGTAACTTGGACTTATTTATTTTCATATCTATGAAATCTAGATATTTATTTGCTATTGTAATTTTAATTGTTATGAAATTTAGATTAAAAAAATATTACTACTTTTTTACAAAGAATTAAAATTTTTGGGTTTGGATAAAACCCGAACCCGATCCAAACCCGGTGGATCGGGTTTGGATTTTGAATTTCCAAATCCATTTGGATTTGGATTGGATTTGGATTTGGATTAAGGATTCGGGTTTGGATTTGGATATCACAGATATCCAACCCGATCCAACCCGTTGCCATCCCTAGTCATGAAGAAAAATTAGTGGAGCCAGATACATTCCGTGCATATGCTGTTGGAAAATTTAGCAATAGCCAATAGTTTTTTAGTCTATTTCAAACAACCAATCAATTAAAAGTAAAAAATTTATAACAATTAAATACGTAAAATATTAATTGATATGAATTTTTCTAATAATACACAAATTGATAGCAGCACAAATAGTAGTCTAGTCTATTAAATTTAAAACGTAAATTAAACTAATAAAAGAATATGATTGTTTAGTCTAGTGTAATAAATTTAACACATAAATTAAACTAATAAAAGAATATGATTGTTTTTTATGAATGAGGTGCGTATAAACGTTGCTCTAAGGAATTATGCCGCTGTTAATGCAAGGTTTTTACAAACTCCTTTGCGATATAACATCCAATTCAATTTTCCTTTACCATGAACGAATGACAAGTCTACAAAAATATTTTAAATGCTTCAAATAACATCCAAAAAATTGTATATTGTGTATACTAATATAATTGATATTTGCATAAAGCAAAGGCTGTGTAAACTGTAAAATGATGCGTTGCTTGGTGTCGTGTTTTTTCAGCGACACTAGCTTTCCTCAAACACCTTATATAGGGTTCAAAATTATAATTGATATATAAGATTTTGGCTTGTTAGAGCATCTCCAATGACATTATGTATAATGATTATGTAAAATAGTAATTATGTAAAATTTGTTTAACCTGTAAATTAATGTATTCAAGTGGTATTATGTAAAATGATTGATTATATGCTAAAAATACAAATAATTGATCATGTCATGATGATGTGTCCATTATAGAACTTTTGTAAAAAAAAATAGATGTTGGCTATATATAGTCAACTTGAAACAAATTATGTAAAATTAAAGACAAGGAGAGATGATTGGAGATGAGAAAATGAAAGCCCTTGTATAAATTAAATGACACCTCACATTTTAGTTAAGGGGTGTATAACATTGGAGATGCTCTTAATATACAAATATAATCGTCATTTAATACCTAAACTTGTAACAGCTTGACAACTAGCTGAAAAGTAATGGGAGGAAAACAACGGATGAAAATAAAATCTTTGACTGATTGCATTTTATTTTATTGTATACATTTGGTAAGAAAAAAGGTAATAATAATTTTTAAAATTTTATTTTTTTAAGATATTTGATTTTAATAAAATGCCCAACAATCCCCTCCCCCAAAATAAAATAAAATTTAATAAAATAAATAGTATAACAAATATTGTATGGAGCTTATTTTTATTATGTATCCAATACGGGTAGCTCTGGAACCCGCATAACTAAGTGGACTATGCCTGGAACTTGAATTTTTTAACCAAACTTCGACAAAAGCGCAAATAATACGGAAAATCAATTGTTAGGACTTGCGCTATAATGATCATGCGCAATAACCGACTCATGAGAGTTATAGGGATTAACCCATACCTCACAGTTGTTGTAACAACCAGACTTTTCGCACTACTAATTCTAAATTCTCAACTAAAATAAAATACAATTCTTTATTCAATAAATCCAAATTCAATGAAAGTCAAACCAAAAGTTAACTGAATAATCTAGCTAAAACAATGAAATTATAGATGCAGCTACACAAATTCAATAATCAACGTCCATTTAAAAACTGAAATTATTCTATAATGCTGTAACTTCATTAAATACTTCGTCTAGAGTTGATGCCTTTAATCATTGCCTGTGATGGTTATGATATCTGATCAGACAACACGAAACAAGTATAGGCTACCTCTCAGTATACGAATACCAAACTACTCATGCATCCACAAAAGAGATAGAAGATGGGTAGACACCAATTATGTTTAGACCCTATCTCTATAAGATATGAAAACATAATGGTTGAAGCACAAGTTATCTATAAAGATCACATTGGGCAGCATAAGTTATCTCTATTTATGGTACAAATCATGATGTCAAAGCATACATAATCCTATGCTAGCATGACAAGTTCTAAATCTCAAGATCCACTCTCGCTTCACAAGAGATTAACAAATTAGATGTTAGCTACGCATCTAAAAACATGAAGCACAACCATACGAGGATATCAAGAATTCATCACACACAAATCTTTAAAGCAAACAAACTACTAAACTACATAGATAAATCCGTTAAAATCCCATGACAACGATTAGTTCATAATTGAACTGCTCGTAGTCATGGGATCTGATGAAACCATGGTAAATAACAAAGTCTGAATGTAAATAATAATGCTAAAGTATGAGTTTAGAAAACAAATCCGAAAACTAGAATCCAAAGTATGCCTAAGAAAAGAATACAAAAGATGAAGTAGATCTAGATCCCGTTGCTTGTCACAAGCGTTGTGAATCCTTCTCTGCTTTTCTCTCTTGTGTCTCTATTATGAATCCCCCTTATCTGATGAGAAAATGTGTTTAAATAGGCTCGGGAGTCTTTTGCAGAAAGTTATTACCAAAATTACAATTTACAGGAGATAATCAGGATTTTCAGGAAAAGAATTCGGAGCCATCAGACTGCCTCGCACGCCGCAGCGGCATGGATTTTGCTCAGCACCGCGCCGCAGCGCACCCTGCAAACTGCCGGTGGTCTGTTTCCTTGCTGTTTCCTTCGTTTTGCTTTCGTTTTCTCCCGTTCTTTTTGCAAATGCTTCCCTGCTTCATCTCTTTGACTCCAAATCACCCAAGAATTGCAGGGAAGACTTCGTTCTTCATTAAAAACTCAAAATCTACACCAAAATCAACACAAATCACCAACCCTAGCCAACGATTTACAAAACCTGTGCAACTACACAAAACATATCAAAAATGCAACAAACTTGAGGTCAAGTGAATCAATTCAAGCCGATATGGAATGCTCCAAGTGGATATAAAATCCACTTATCAAACGACAACTACTGTTTTTGTTATAAAAATTATTAATAATGATAAATAAAAAAGTTGATACAATTAAAATGATATATTGTTTTTAATAAAAGGGTTTCTTTTTTAATTTCTTATTCTTGAATTAAAGTAATAGTATCAATTCTCATATCTTAACCTAAGAGCATATATTGAATTTGCTTGGTTGGTTGATTATACTTTTTTTTATATATCAACAAAGCATATATAAAATATTGCTAAGAAAACTAAATAACTTGGTAGAAAGATTCTACACAAAGAGAGATATTTGTCCACGAGAAATAAGAAAAAAAATAAAAAGGAGGGCTTCATTTTGTTTGGGAGACTTTACACGATGCATGGTATTCTTAGTTTTGTTTTGTAACATCTCAGTGTTGTTCTAAGACATATAATTATATATTTAAATAACTTGGATACATAGTAATATTTCATATAATTGTTATATTTTTTCTATTCGCGTATTTCATTTCATTTCGTGTACACGAAAAAATTTGTGTAATTTAGTGTCATTTTGTATTCTAATTTCGGGTACATGATTTAATATCATGTCATTTTCGTTCAAGACCCTAAAGTACATGACATAGTCATGAATGTACAAAACGATTTGTCATATCTACATAAACTATTTCTTCTTATATATGTCGGAAAAATATACTCACTGTTAAAGGAAAATGAATTTCACGTTATTTAACCCAAAATTTGAATTACAAGGACACATATATAATAATGTGATTATGTGTTTATATATTACACACTTGATTTCAATTTTATGGACAGTAGCTTATTTTCACAAGTTATTCAAATTAAAAAAAGATAAGTGATACTCATTTTCATATGTCTTATTTTAAGAGTAAAAGAAAACTAAAATTTATTATTCCATGTTTTAATAGAAAAGAATAAAAAAAATTAAAATACAAACTTCTAAACTGAAAATGCACATTTTAAGTTGTCTTTACAAATAAACTAAGGGCAATAACCATAAAATTTAGGGTATTAGCTAGTTTAATATGTCCCAAATTAATAAGTCAATTATAAATATATCCCTTTTTATTGAATAATTATAAATATGTCACACGATTAAATTTAACTCATATATAACTTATATATATTGTAATTAGTATAATTTTCATTTAAGTAAAAGGATAAAATTGTCTTTTAAGAATATGTAGTTAGTTAGTTAATCATGATTAGAATAAAAAATAAGACGTATTAGAAAAACGAGATATATTCATAATTATAAATAAATATGAAATACAATTATAATCTATTATATATCTAATACGGCAACATACCACTTTGTGAGTGCTTTTATTCCCTGTTAAATTACTAATTTAACCCTATTATATACTAACGTACGTATTAGTTTAGTGCTGCTCCTTCTAACCTTTTGCCATTCGCATAACTATGAAGCCCATCAGCCAGGAATCTCATCGCTGATTAAACCTGCACGTATCACATTCTTTGGTGATCCAACCACGACCTCCTCCAGTACAATCTTTGGTTATCTCCCCAAACCTCGCCTATTACATATGTGCAATTAAGCGCCTGCCACATACCAACATGGTCGTAACGTTCTTGAATTCATCCGATTCTCACTCATTTATCAAATGGGTATCAAGGTATTTTACAATTAAGAGCAATAAATTGTATTATAGCTTTTTTAATTTAGAGGATTTACTGTAATTATGATTCTTAGTTTTTTAGGATTCAACAAAGCTTCTTGATGATAATGCTCCAAATGCCATGAAAGAACATAAAGTTGAAAGCTATTTTGGCCATGAAATTGCAATCGATGCTAGCATGGGCATTTACCAGTTCCTTGTATGCATTTTTATATGTTTGTGATTATTTATATAGTATGCCTTTTAGTACTGTCTTTGCCTCTTTCTGTGGAATTAAAGGCAGGATGGTTGAGTTTTGTCATGGGTCAATATATGTGGATTATAAATTTTCCTCTTTAGTGTAAGTTTCTAGGTGATGCTGTAATAAACCACAAATTCATTCCCGTGTAAGTAATATATCATGGTATGAGTCAGTTGTCTCCACAATTTTGTTATAAATCGTCTATTCTATATATATTACTACAACTTATCCTTCGGTGAATGATTTTATTCCATGTCTTCCACCACATCAGCTTCGTTGTAACTCCGTTAAATCCCTGCTGGCTGCTATGTGTGGCTAACTGGGTATATGTATCGTTGCAAGTTGCAAGCCTTCCCATTTCTGGCCTATTCTGTGCAGATGGGAGGATATTATGCCACCCAGGAACAGTATCGGTTGCATCAAGTAAGGAGTGGCACCACTTGTTTGATGATATGTTAAATGAATCATATCTTATATATTTCTTTTTGGACTTCATTGAATTCTGTGCATATACTCTATCTTTTTGCTAGCATAACAATAATTTTGTGGAATTTAAACTTTTGGGACAGGAAGAAAGATGATGGCAACGAGTTGGCATCTTCCGTCGACATGACGTTCGCCAATCTATCCCGCACAAGTATATTAATCAAGTAATGTCACTACCAATTGTTCTCCGGATTCTCCATTCTTTCAAAAGCAATATATATTGATGGTAGGTCTTGGATGCCAAAAAACACTGATTTCGTGTAACTGTGCTCCATTCCCTCTATGAAATGTTGTGTTTTAGAGTACTATTCATTTTGTTTCTCTCTGATCCATCTGTTTCCTTTCGTTTTGTTTTCATAATCATATTTTATGAATCTGTAATAAGGTTTAAAAGATGTAAGAATAAGGACAAAAACTTAAGCAATGCTCCTGCACTATAGAATCAAGCTGCCAAGAGACAGAAATTTGAGGGTTTGGAATGAATCCATTGCATATTATGTTTGCATTGTATATTAACTGCTTGCAATGCAAAATATGGCTAGCAGTTGCTGAAGATGTAGTAATTAAGTGACCCTTTACTTAAAATGTATGTTTAGTTACCTTGATGTTTGCTGCTATGGTCTATCTGGGTGTTATTTTCCTTTATAATTAGTTTTTCCCTCAGTTTCTTCTGGATTTCTAATACTGCTTTGCTCAAGTTTCTGGATCTGATTCATCTAGGTGACAGGTTGCTGATATATATCAACCAACTTATTTAGTTTGCAAGGAGAATGAAAAGGTATGAACAATGTTTAAATTTATCCTAAATGGGCATATTTATTTTTTAATGACATAGAAGAATTTTACTTTTTAGAAATGCAAAGTAGTTAAAATTTGCAAAGCTAAATATATATCAACCAGCTTATTTAGTTTACAAGGAGAATGAAAAGGTATGAACAATGTTTAAATTTACCCAAAATTGACATATTTATTTTTTAATGGCATAGAAGAATTTTACTTTTTATAAATGCAAAGTAGCTAACAAATGTAAAGCTAAACCTTTTAACAAGAAGGTATCTTCATAGAATGGAGTTGTACCTCTAGAAAATGTCCAGTAATAATAGGAAGTTGAATATAAATTTTTTCTCTATATGCAAGTATTATCTTTTAAAGGAGAGATTGAAGTTTTCTGATAACAAGAGGGAAAACATGATACCAAAGGTAACTTTTTATGATTTATGATTATTCCATAATAAGTCAAGCATACAATTTGGCATTCTGGAATATATTGCAGGAATTAGTTCCCATACAGAAGGAAGATTGCAACATGATCCACCAGTTGACCTTTTTAACAGGTTAACTATAAATTGTCTCTATAGTTCTATTCTCTTTTTTTAAAAGCAAAAACAAGGAGTACCTTTTAGGTATTGGTTATATTTAAATTGTGGGGTTTGCATTGTTATTTAAATTGTGTGCAATTGTAGTCTTGGCCCTTGCGAATAATATCAACAATAGTTTGAAAAAGTCAAAAAACTCATGGCTTTTTAAAAAACATGTTATCTTCGGTTCTTTTAGGATGTGTAACAAAAAGCTTGAAACGTCTCAAATTGGTTTGTCTATACCAAATCATGTCATCAAAATCGGCAAGAAATTAAGGTTACTACTTTTGATAGTCAACACGACTTTCCTACCTCCTAAATGTGTTTCGGTTGGGGCTGTTAGGGACTTTTTGTATGTTCTGCCTTTCGTTTTCTATGAATAGAGCGACGACAAATAATCAGACATTATCAATGTTATTTAAGTCTTTTTCCCCTTTCATGTGATGTGTCTCTTGTAATTTTTTAGCATAAGAGTTGTTTAGAACATTATCATCTCCTTGGTGATATGAATACGATTTAAACCATGGTGTAACTTGAATGATGATCTATTATTAGTGAAATGCAGGTGGCTGGAAGGCTAACCCAAAAAGGCTGTGTTGTAGTTGATCCAAATCAAGAATACAACACATCATTGCAAGAAAAGGCCCCAAACCCTTCCACCGAGGACTCAAAAAAACTTCAAAGGTTCATCCTGTCCACTATTGGTATTTCTCTCTAAATATATAAATATCCTTCTCGTATCATTAATTTTTGGTAAACTGAAAGAAATTTTCGACAGAGATATAATTGTTGTCCCTCAGCAAAGTTTTTGAAATTTAACGGCAGTAGAGTATTATATACTTGTGAGATAGTTTGAGGTTCTTTCTCTCAACAGCGTAAATTATCTATGGAGCTGCAGTTTAAGAAATGACTGATTTTACACTTGATACACCTTATCAATACTCTTTTTGTCTATGCAATAATCTAGGTAGCCTATCAGTTTATGCATCAGACTGGTTAATACCCATGGGCAACTTGGGCATTGGATTAGGCCTGGTAATTTGTAGAAATTGTCAATAAAAAATAATGAGCCACTTAGATAGCTAAATATGGCATAAATATGCTAGAGGGATGAAAGGTGTGTTCATTATGAATCTATCAAACCATTGAATGTATTGCATCATTTGCTCAGTCCTAGGAAGCCGTTCAGTGTAATCGAGCGACTTGTCTTCCCAAAGTCATCAGGAATCAAGTTGAGTCGCACACATTTAGGCTTGAGTTCAAGCTCGTCTAAAAGGTTTGGTCACGAGTTCGATTGAACAATAAATTTTAAGCTAAAAATTTAGTTTGACAAAGTTCGATGTGATTGAGATTGTTACAAAAGCTCAAATCCATTTTACTAAATGTTAACAAAAGTATAGTGGGGTTCATAAAAAAGGGTAAGTACTACACATAGCTTACCCAAATCTACTGTATGACTTTTTACTATTTCATTATTTAAATTTAATGTGATAACTTTTACTCGAAAAAAATCACGTGAATGCAATTTATCTATGGTGGCTATTTTCTTGCTACTAAATAATTCCTGAATAGAGGTTGTGCTACAAGAATGAATGGTTTTGTTTTATTACTGTGCTTCATTGTTATTAATTTCGTATATTTTATATGAACCTATTTTATACAGATTAATGGAAAGTACACTGTATTTTTCAATACAAGCAAAGCACTTCATCTGTGTACAGGATATCATTTCAATCAAATGGGAATCTTCAAAGACGCATCTCATTTCTGTCACTTACAGGAAACATACTGCGAATCTCTCTTATTAACTAACTCATGGTACTACTTTGTTATATTTGTGTGACTTTTTTTTTTGCTAAAATACATTTGTGTGACTTGCGAGAAAGAAAAAAGATGGTAATTATCAGCATGAATCTGGCACCAACACCGAATCTTTTATGTTTTGAGACTTGGGTTGTAACTCTTGAAGTTCATTTTTTAATTGGTTTGTAGATTGATTTTGTGATACTATAATTTCTAAATTGAATTTTCGTTCCAGGATATAAACTTTTGTGAAAAGGGGACCATCCATCTGCATTTATTTAGAACTTTGTATTTGTCATGCGAGTTATGTCCATCCATCAAGTCATGGTTGATTGCAATGGATGTTGATATACATATACATGAGATGCTAAAGCTGATTGCATGCACCATAGATGTATACGAAGCATAACTAGATTCAAGCACTTGCGGAATTGCTAATTTGCTACAAACCTGGTTGTACTTAAGTTCTTTTGAGTGCATGGTTAAATACTTTATTTGTAATTGTTAATAAAGACAACTGGTATACGAATATTTGTGATTTTTAGTCCGCAACCTCTTCCAGTTTATTTCAATATATAAGTAGATTATTTAAGCAATAATTTTCTTTTAAAAACTAAAATCTAGAACAAGCCCGTGCCTTGCACGGGTTATAAAGCTAGTTGATATTTTAAAATGGAACATATTAGAAAAAAAACCCAATTTAAAAGAAAATTATTTTAGACCGATCATCTTTGGGTCGGATTTTCCTAAGCCCAAGCTTGGACCCGGGCCCAATCCAGTTTGAGTTGGCCACGTTCTAACATTACTCCGAAGCGACATTTTTTCTTTCAAGGGAGATTTGAGACTCATCCCTAGGGCTGAGCATTCGGTCGGTTCGGTCCGGAACCGGACCGAATCGAAATAAACGAAAACCGAATAGTCAATTTTTTTAACCGAACCGAATTAAAACTTAGAACCGAACAAAAACCGAACCAAAATATTTCGATCGTTTCGGTCATATCCAATAAAACCGAAATTTTAAGTCCTGCAATTACGTAACAAAAGGCAAATGAAAGAACATTTCCTGTGTAATGCTATAATTTGTCACCTATTTAGTATAGCCCACTGATCCCTAAATACTCCCTCTGTCCCAGCAGTTTGTATACATTGGGAGACGTGGGATTTGGCACGCATTTTAAGGTACATTTTAAGGATAGTTCCATAACTTATTTTTCAAATTTTCTTTTTTTGTATAAAAATAGGTATGTTAAATTTTTATACAAAAAAAGAAAATTTTAAAAATAAGTTATGGAACTATACTTTATAAGAGCCTTAAAATGCGTGCCAGCAGAATGCAAATAGTAATGTATAGAATCTGGTGGGACGGAGGGAGTATAATTTAAGAGGGATGCTCTAATCCCTATAATTTGAGGGTCTTTTTTCTCCTAAACAAATGCCAAAAAAAGTGATCTTTTCAAGATTGCCTAAATTCAGAATTTTTTTTATAAAAATACTATTTTTTTAAATATTTGTAAAAATATTGAAATTTTAAAAAATATTTGTAATAAAACGATTTACAACTTTGCAACCAAATTTATAATTAAAATTATACAAAATTAACCATAAATATAATTTTAAAAATTTAGTAATTGAAATCATTTTTGATTGTATAATACGTTACTTAAAAAGTTGCACAAATTAAATCACATTCAACCTCAAATGCAAGAAAAAAGACCTCCAATATCACAATTTAAAGCTAAATGGCCCCAAATATCATAGCTCAAAAACTTGGCCCCAAATATCACTCCAAAACACTGTTTCGTCTAGCGTTTTATTTTTTTAAAAACAAACGCTAATGCGTTTAGCGTCTTTCCCATATATATATTTTATATATAAAAACGCTATATAATCTAGCGTTGGGAGGGGGAAACGTGACTTTATGTGGTGTTTTTGGGAGAAAACGCCACACTATGTGGGGTTTTGGGAGAAAAATCCCCTTCCCCCTCAAAACGCTAAACGTAATAGCGTTTTTTTAATTAAAAAAAGAAAAAAAAAATATGAGACGCTACACGAAGTAGCGTTTTTGTATAAAAATTGAAAACGCTACACGCAACTATGTTTTGGAATGATATTTGGGACCAAGTTTTTCGGCTGTGATATTTGGAACCATTTTTTTTTCAAATTGTGATACATATTACCAACAAAAAAATGCAAAATGAACTCAGAACAAAAAAATAATTTCAATTATTTTCCGGGGAATTATTCAATCCTTAAATGAGTGAAGACAACAAAACCCACTCTACTTTTATTCACTTCACATCTTGTTCTTGTTCTTGTAAATAGTGTCTGAAATGGCCGTAAAATGTCAGATTATTACAGGCTTAAGCTTAAAGATTCCCCCAGCTTCAAGTTCTACTCATTCGTGCATTATCAAGACTTCTTTTTTGAGTGGTGGTAATTTCATTTCTTTACATATGTACAATGTTCTTACACTTTATGCTTCTGGGTGTGTTTTATATCTTAATCTTGTTGTTTGATAGGAGTACTTATGTTTTTATATAAGTGGGTTGTATGTATTGTTGGGTTGTTGACTAGGATATTGACTAAAGGGTAAGAATGAACACTGCTTTTAGCTTAAGAAATGTATAGGATTAAGAATATACTATAATTTTATGATGATTTTTTTGGGGGTTTAAGTGCAGCATATGAATGATAGTGTCTTCTCTTGGGGGTGAAGTTGTTAGTGGAAGGGCTATTCGTGTTTAGACGAATTCACTGTTCTTAAGTATCTAAGCTCTAATGAGCACAACAGGTCATTGAGAGAGATAATGACTGTTAGGCTGATTGATATAAGATTCTGGGGGATCTGGGTGAATGTGAGACATTTGGTTACTTAGATCTTTTGACCCATTGTTCTCGAGTTATGAAAATCTGATTGGGACACCAAGGATAAAAATGCCCGAGATATGGATTCCATGATCCGCTCTTCAGTCCTGAAAACGTGTTTTCGAGTGACAGAGCGTGTTAACACAATAAACATGGTCTACATATTAAGAGCATCTCCAAGAGCTTCTCTATTTAATCTCTTCAACTTACAATTTGAGGAGAGAGAGTGAAAAATGTTGCTTCAAGAGGCTCTTAGTGGCTCCTCAAATCACTAAGAGCCTCCCTTCTTTCATAACTTTTAGGCTATACCGCTTTCTTTCTCTGTCCCTTTTTTTTTTGGGTACATTTGCAAGTTCAAAGTTCTTTAAATTATTAAATACTAAACAAGAAGCGAGTTTAAAGATTATTGTTAAAGGTGTACCCATACTATCTTACTAAGAGCTAATTGTTTATATTATTTATAGAAAGCAAGATAACAATCTCTTGGAGATGCTATAAGTCTTTTTCTGAACAACCTAGGGTTTTAGGAGAGATGAGTTGTTGATATGTTTCTTGGGTCCACTTTACTTTAATAGTTGTAAATTTCGGTATACATGTTCCTTAACTAGAGCGGAAGCATTCTTTAGAAATCCCCTTCTTAGCTTATTACTCAGCCTCCAAAGTGTTGACATCTCTATAATTGAAGTTGCTTGATACACCAATTTGAAAATGTCAAAAAGAGTTGGGTTGTATGTTAATTTTTAAAACCAGAAAACATAAGTATTTTTCATAGAGTAGTATTAGTCTGGAAACAACGAAGTCTATTAAATTATTAGACATTTTAACTTTAGGTTGGCCATATATGAGAGAGTAAAATTCCTTTACCATAACCTGAGTGCAGCTTTGTGTCATCTGTCTCAAGTCTGAGTTTGCCAGTGTTATATGTATATATATATATTCTTAACATTATAATTCGAGTGAACATTTTACCGAGGTATCATTTCCCCTCCACTCTCATTTGGTTTCCTAGCCCAATCAAAATTGTCTCCTTGTTCTTACATGCTGGTAAAGCATATGTAGTTATGTACTGCATAATGCATCATTCATCAAAAGCTGCTTTCCAGGTAATGCTTATATATCCTATTTTCTTGCAAACAGGGGGAGCTTCTAAAGTCACAAAGCTACAGAGTGTTGCTAGTCAATTGCAATGTTGTAGACAGGGTCGAGGTGCTCTTGGTGCTCGTATGAACCTTTTTGACCGATTTGCTAGAGTTGTCAAGGTGATTTTTGTGTTTAACTTCACATGCACTAGTGTCAAGTCTTCTTATGGCTTTCTTAGAACTGTTTTTTATAGCATTTTAAATTTATATCTTTTGTGTTATTGGAGCTGGTACCATTCCCTTCTTGCAGTCCTATGCAAATGCAGTCATAAGTTCCTTAGAGGACCCAGAAAAGGTATTGGAACAGACAGTTATAGAGATGAGTGATGACTTGATAAAGATGCGACAGTCTACAGCTCAAGTAAGATACTCCTTTCTTGATGCTTTTCGTATATTTTCATTCAGTTCTCATGGTGAAAATGAACACATGCTCTAAATAAGCATTTAGTTAATGCAATTAACCTTCTTCAATTGATAAATTTTCTTGGGAAATGATATAAAAAGTAAAAAAACAGATATGGAGACTGCTATAGATGTCTGTAAGGAAGATAAGGATTGTGTCACATTAGTGGAC
This sequence comes from Kitagawia praeruptora, assembly GCA_037693485.1. Taxonomy (NCBI): domain Eukaryota; kingdom Viridiplantae; phylum Streptophyta; class Magnoliopsida; order Apiales; family Apiaceae; genus Kitagawia; species Kitagawia praeruptora. Next base: position 3,126,433 of record CM075349.1, read on the forward strand.
CATCAGTATTTAACTGTGAAAGGCTGAGCACTGCATGCAGACCAGTTTATTCTTGAAAAAAGTAATAATCATGCACTTCTTAGGCATATTAAAATCATTTTTCACTTTAGAACCTTTGAATCAAGTAAGCAACATTTTCTCGTCGCTCTTCTTCCCCTACACTACAAAAAATAATGATTGTACAAACCCTACACGGTAGGATAGTTAATATATATTTGATGAACCTTAAATTCGTAGTCATTCTGCTTACAAACACATCTAAGCCTTTTTGGATTTGTGCACCTGATGAAGAAAAAGTAACTTTCTCATGCCACTGATACTCTTGCTTGCACCTGCCTTCGTTTTATCCTTTTTCTCTCGGACAGTGGGTAGCTTCTTATGTATCCCATCCTATTTTACTATTATCACAAGATTCTTCTTTTTTTTTTTTTTTAAGGTCTTGGCATCTCAAAAAAGACTGGAAAATAAATATAAAGCTGCGCAGCAAGCATCCGAAGACTGGTATTCCGTGAACTCATTGTTATTTGCTCTACTCTATATCATTCTTGTAGAACAATCTACATCCTTATATTTGACCTGAATATAGGTACAGAAAAGCTCAGCTAGCACTTCAGAAAGGAGAAGAAGATCTTGCACGTGAAGCTCTCAAGAGACGTAAATCTAATGCCGTAAGTTCTTATTCGTTGTATATACCTGAGAGAGTGATATCTAAGAGACACATGAAAATGAGAATGTCTTCACTAGCTTAACATTTATATAAATGTAAATACAATGCCTAGAACTGTCTTTGGAATCGACACCTTTTTTTTGAAACTGACTGATGATTGATTATGATTTCCTGTTACAACTCGCAACTTCGCAAGAGTTCTAATTTGAGAGTAAAACTATAATTACATGCCTAAAATTGTAGAAGATGTCACCTCGTATGAGGTTAAGATAGCTTTAAACTTTTTGATAGACATGGCATAGTGTAATTAGTCTACTTGTTTCCCATGTCAGGACAATGCTACTGCTTTGAAAGCCCAATTTGATCAACAGAAGGTGGTTGTTGAGAGCCTGGTTTCCAATACACGGGTAAGTTAATATATCACACTCTTTCACTTTTTAATTTATATCAATATGGCTTGAGCACTGTACTCTTTGAGCTGAATTATACTAGATCTATAAAGAAACACGCTGCCCAGTAGCTACTTTAGTTTTGGCCATATCAAAATATTTATGATAATATTTTTGCATACAAAAGAAGGGGTGAATAGGCACTTTCATCACTGAACTCAGTCACAACTTGCAACTAGGTCATTGGAGTTAAAAAGCTTGCAATTGACTAACTTAAACTGAAAAGGATTTGCTTGCATGTAAATAATTAAACTTGAAAGAACTTTCAAGGACATGAAGTATTGTTGACTTTTAACGGAGTTCCGTTAGATCAATACACGTACTCTCCCAACACTCACCCGAAATCAAAATAACTCGATACCCAGACATCTAATAACCCGAACATACAAAATATCTAATGTAAACTCAATTAAAACAATAAACCCGACTTACACAAACTATCATATATCGACATATCTATTAAGCCCTAATCTAGAGACGAAAAAGACGATCAAAGAATGGTGATGAAGAAACGAAAAGTGAAGGACTGACAGAATAAACTGACAAAAAAGTAGAAGAAAGTGACCAAGAATCAATGTAAGTGTTCATTCCTTGAAAAGATCGAAATAAAATGATATGTATTTAGGGTTTTTGGCATCATTTATACTATCCTTACTTGAAAGTTAGGTATTTTAGCATCATTTATACGTTTCCTTACTTGCAGTTTGTAATGCATCTATGTTAAACAAAACCCATCAAAGTTTGCACCCTTGCACAATGCACCACATCTGTTGCCAAAGGAATTTTTCACAGATGAATGGGAACTTTTCGAAGTGGACATAGAAGAAGAGGAGATGGATTTCTCATGCTTGTTGAAGAAGAAGGAACCGTTATACACCCTAATTCAATTATATCAAAGAGGGATATGGTGGTTTGGCCCGTTTGGGTTACTAATTGGGTCGGATGTAATTACTGAATTAAATGTGGGTTAGCTTACTTGTACATGCCACCGTGTATAACTAATAGCCACATCCACATCAGACAGCTTGCTCAGCTTTCTGTCCATTTTCTGAAGTCGTTAACGCCTTAAACCTGATTGAAAGTTTTAAATAGTTAAAGTGATTTGACTGTTAGACTACAATGACCCAGTTGCAAATTGTGATGGAGTTCAGTGATGGAAAGCGCCTATTCACCCACGGAAGAAGTATAATTGTTATTGTTTTTCTTCTTTTTTTTTGGGTTAGTAATTGCTAAGTGTAACTAAGATTTCTGTATGCTATCATATTGTTTTCCCCTAAACATCAAATGCTGCCGCCTCCCCTTTGGCCCTTTCTGTAATAAAGATATAAGAAATGAATTTTGCATTTAGTTTACTTTTTAATGGTGTGCAAATGACTATGCATATTAATAACTTGCACAGCTGCATGCTGTGCATTACATTTTGTAGCTTCTGGAGAGTAAGATACAGGAGGCAAAATCTAAGAAAGATACACTTAAAGCTCGAGCGCAGTCTGCCAAGTTTGTTTTATCCACTTTTACATTTACTTCTTTTTTCAATACACGATACATTACCTCCTCAGTTTGATCATTCACTGTGTTGTTCAGAACTGCGACCAAAGTGAATGAGATGTTAGGGAGTGTCAATACCAGTAGTGCTCTCGGAGCTTTTGAGAAGATGGAAGAGAAAGGTCTGTCACATATATAAATGGAACGGATGCTGGAATATCATTGTTGCCTTTCAGTATAGTAGTTATGTTATTTGTGCCACAGTCCGTTATATTTTATGTTTGTAAAAGTATTCTGTGTATCTCTGGTACATTTCTGATAGAATTTTGTATCTCTTCAGGTTATATGCATGAAATTTATGACCATTCCCATAGAATTGATAGAATTACTTAGAAGTTTATGACAATAAATTTATATTAATTATAAGCATCCAACAAAACTATGCCTTGTTGACAACTAGTATATTTATCAATCCAACTGACTGGTACTAGCTTACACTTACAATCTAGTTGGTTGTCACTGATCTGAAAGCTCTATGCCTGTCTCTCCACAATTATCTAAGATCTATGTTGGTTCTCACTTCTCACCACTTATTCGTAAATTCTACACACTTCTTTATCCCCGAGGCTAATTCTTGCAGATGACTTTATTTCATTTTTGTTACTGAAGTTAATCAGAAATTATATTAGTCGAATGAGTTCTATACAATATCTTGATCAATATAAGTTATTGGTCTAGTTGTGGCATCTTTGGAGACTGTTACTTTGCATACCGATTGCAATAAGTGACTTATCTCTTTTTTCTGCCTTTTACTTTACTCAAGTGTTTGGTAGATAAACCTATCAATTTAGATTAGCATCATTTACCAATGCTGAAAATCTGATTGATACTTCTTCTTGTTAATTTCTTTTTATTACAGTCCTAGCAATGGAATCACAGGCTGAAGCACTGGGCCAATTAACTACTGATGATTTGGACGGGAAGGTTGGTGCATCTTTCGATCGTTGTTTTCTTTTTGTACCTTAATCTTTTGTTGCTTCACTTAATAGTTAAAATGATGGAAAACGTAAAAATAATAAGCTGGTTAACCTAAAAAGGCATTTTATATCCATGGCTATGTAGAATTGTACGGAGAACTAGTAATAAAAAAGTAATAAATGATAAAAGTAAACTAAACCAAAAAAAAAAAAAACTGTTTTATAATTTTATTTGTTATAATGCTTAAAATTAAACTACATAAGCCTGTAAATAGGTGTGAACTTCAGTAAAAAAATAGCTTTATAGGGAACAAAATGCCCACTAATATCTCATGTAAAAACCAGTAACAAATTCTCAAAGACTAGGATTTATTAAACACCAAACATAACTAAATTTCATTTTAAAATTGGTATCATTTATATTATAATCCTGAATTGAGGAATCAGGACCGACTTCAGGGCCTTAAAAATTTCTGCTTGTGAGGGACTCCACAAACCAAGCTACAATTAGTTTTAGTTTATCAATGTCCAGCTGGCAGATCTGGGACGCCCATATAACAAGTAGACAAGCACCCCTGTATAAAAAGATCTCAGATAGAGTGGAATGTCCAGAAAATTTGGAAGTGAACGAAGCCTCCTCACTGTAGATCTAGTAAATGGGGACCTCAATGCATAAGCAAAAACAGTTTTTTGGCTAATGTTAGCTATGGACCTTCATTCACATATATAGCATTTATTTGTTCTAAAATTTGTGATAACTACATAGTTCTGTTTATGTTATACAGTTTGCACTACTAGAGACCTCATCAGTTGACGACGATCTTGCAAATTTGAAAAAAGAATTATCTAGTAGCTCAAAGGTATGTACTCCTTTTCTAATTTTTCCATTATCATTTACGCCTGAAACTTAGATGTCCAGATCTTCGACTTATGTTTGGTTTTAAGCTTTAGACAACAAGGGTCGTTTTACTCTTTCTTCGTAAAGGCTAATTGTCATCATTATCAGAGGAGCATCAGTACATTTAGCAAGTGGCTAGAGAAGCTTATGTGGCTACTCAATTGTTTTAAAATCAACCTTCCTTCTATGCAGCGACTGAGTGATACTTTTATGGGGACAATTATACTGTTTTTCTTAATTTCTCATCTTTTTGTTTTTATGTACGCAGAAAGGAGAGCTACCTCCTGGAAGAACAGCTGTTTCCGGCACGAAGACAAGTTCTCCCTTTCAAGATTCAGAAATAGAGAAAGAGCTAAATGAGTTGAGACAAAGGGCCAGGGACTCTTGATAGGTATCTTTACTATAGCTGGAGTACAAATCTTGGATTTATTATTCATGGCAAAGCACTACAAATGGGATTTATTTTGATGGCCGTACAAGCTTGTATATCTTAATATTAATGTCTAAACAATTAATATATATTGTCCAATGTAGGTTTCAATGAGACAATTGTACCAAAAGGAGATGTGATATTGTAGTTGACTGTTGAAATAATATTTTTCAAAATATTAGTGGCACTGTGGCAGTCCGTCCTTCCAAATACAAAAGTTTAAACAGCCTCTTGCTCATTATTGACAAATGGTAATACTAAAAAGCTCTGCATCACTTTGTCAAGTTTCATTTGTCAAACATGCAACAATCTTCCCTAATGCCATTCATATACACCAAAACAAAAGGCACCAACTCACACCATCAGTATAAATACTTCCGTATCCCGTGCATTCTTTCACACACAACACATTTCACAAGTAAACACACACTCATCCATCTACAATTCTCACAGTAGTTAGATTACTCGTGACTAACTTCTAGCGTGTCTGGTGATCCATTAACCATGAGGGCCATATTTATCGTTACGATTTTGCTTGTTGCTGTTATTACGAGTCTAGATAGCATTGATGCTGGGAGGGTCTTAAGTGTGGACATTCCGCGCTCGAATCACATTGAAACGTACACACTGTCGATGTACAAGAAGACAAAGGATTCCATGACATGTTGGCTTCAAATGTTGGCATCAGGGCCTAGTCCCAGAGGGACGGGGCACTAGGTATTACGAAAGCTTATTGAACATGAGATCGGCCAAAAGATGTGCACTTGCGCATCATGTTATGTATATAGAGCATTCTTTCTTTCTTCCATTTTTTGTAGAATTTATATGTTTATTTTTGTCTGGTGGAGCTAGGTGTAACCGATTCCGAACTCCAGAGTGTGCTCTTGTACGGTAATTAATAAAACTATAGAGCTCGAGTTCTGATCAAGGCAAAAAACTTATGAAGTTCAAGCAATTCGTCGTAGTGAAACTTAAAGTTCATTAGAAAAATTTGATAAAATACAGATGAAAATATACTACCACCATCGCACACCGTTGCTAATTCAAGAGCTGCAGATTTAGTAGTTCCTATATTGGGATCCGACAGAAACTTAACCAGGTTTTCTCTATCAACTTCTTTGGCCCTTTTCAGTTCTAGATGACGAACCTGAGAACAAAACCGCTAGATTTGCTTACAACATTTGAAGCCCTACATTTACGACAGTAGTACCTATGAAATGAAAATAATGAAAAAATATTTATTACTCCCTCCGGTCCATTATATAAGGCATTTGACTTTTCAGCACTAACTTTAGGTGTTTTGACTACATAGCTAAAATTATTATTTTTAAAAATTTCTTTTTCTAAATAAAAATTAAAGTATCATATTTTTATTCAAAAAAGGAAAAATTAAAAAATAATAATTTTAGCTATTTAGTCAAAGCATATAAAGTTACGTGCACAAAAGTTAAATGCCTTATATAATGGACCGGAGGGAGTACCAATATACATGAGTAGTGCTACAGGTACCAAATTGAGTACCAAAATTGGGTACCAAATGACATGACAACAAATACTTGGCATTTTAAAATATTTTGATTGGATGGCCCTGGCGGGTCCATTATAACTATAACCAATTAAAACAAAGTCACATCATTTGGTACCTAATTTTGGTACCTCTAATATTTTTCTTATCTAAATACTTGTAAAGTTGTAGTGAGTAGGGAGAAAAGGATTCAAGTGTCACAATTTTAAATTAAATGATTCAAAATGTTACCATTCAAAATTATGGCCACAAGTGTCACAGTAAGTTTCTTTCTGTATTATTTAACGTTGGGATAGGGGTCGCTACATTGTGTAGCGTTTAGGGGGTGGGGCAGGGACGCTATTGGATGTAGCATTTGTGGGGAGGGGGTTTGGGGACGCTAGTGGATGTAGCATTTGGATTGGGGGAGGGGGAGAGATTTTTAAATTATTAAAATATTAAATTTTTATTTTATATTATTTCCAATTAATATTTTAAATTTTTATCGGTCATTTTTTTGGGTTTAACGGGTTCCAATTGCGATTTAGAATTATTTAATTTTTTAATTAAAATTTTTAAATTTTATATGTATCTTAATTTTTGGGGTCCAACGATTCCATTTTTGGTTTTAAAAATATTCAGAATGACGAATAAATTTTATACGGATTTAGGGTTTAGGTTTGTTTCAACAGTTAACCTTTGGGTCAACGGTTCCATTTTGAATTTATGAAATATTCAGAATGAAAAAATAAATCGTAGACAGACTTAGGGTTTAGGGCCCTAAATCCTAACTTATCCTAATTTTTTAAAAATCAGGCCACCAGAAAAAACACAATTTGAATGGTCGCCTGACTCAGTAAAAAAGCATAATTTGAATTTGTAACACCCCAGTCCCACATCGAGGAGATTTGGGACATCTGTTCAGTTTATAAGGCAAAGTACTACTACTAATTGCACCAACAAATCATGATCTTTTGGGGGCTGTGGATTAACTAAGTTGGTTGCATTTGGGTCAGTTTACTTTGACTTATTTCGGATTCGGAATCGGTACTCGACCCGATTTTCGAAAAAGACCTGGGATTTGACCCGGGTTGCCACATATGGTATCAGAGCCGACTCTCGAAAGCTTGATTCGTCAAGTTGCCGGAGGTGGGGACACGAAGGCTGGTGGTATTATCCCACAATGGACAGAGTTCCGGAGGTGGGGACACGAAGCCAGCCGGTATTATCCCACAATGGCTAGGGAGGAACGATCTTCGAACCTATGGGATATTCGTTCAGGCCTGACGAGGACGTCAGGAGTTTAAGTGGGGGAGTTTGTAACACCCCAGTCCCACATCGAGGAGATTTGGGACTTCTGTTCAGTTTATAAGGCAAAGTACTACTACTAATTGCACCAACAAATCATGATCTTTTGGGGGTCTGTGATGGGCTTGTGGATTAACCAAGTTGGGTGCATTTGGGTCAGTTTACTTTGACTTATTTCGGATTCGGAATCAGGACTCGACCCGATTTTCGAAAAAGACCCGGGATTTGACCCGGGTTGTCACATACAATTGATTAGAAATTTTTTAATAGTGTTTGCAACTACATATTTAGCAAAAAAAAATAGTAAGGGGTCATTTGTTAATAACTGAATGAGAGGATTTGGACAGGATGATTCCGTATTTTGTGTTCAGATTGTTTGAATGCAATTTTTTAAAATCTGGATGAACCTAAATTCCCTGGACGACTACTACTTCCATTTCTATCTGGATGGTTCAAATAACAATCACCTGCCTTTTTTTTTTTATTTGCTAAATAACGATCACCTGCCTTTTAAATGTACATATATAATATTTATTTTCATTGAATTTAAATCAAATATATTATTGACCAAACTATTAATATTCTCTACGTTCCAAAATAGTTTAAACTTTTGAATTTTTGAGTTAAATGACCAAACTTTTACTCAAATTCATTTATTACACCCTCAGTCCCAAAAATAAGTGTAGCTTTTATCTTTAGATACAAAAAAAAAGTGATATCCACGACTCTCTTTTTAAATTTTCTTTTTTTATGAATAAAAATATAATATTTAAATTTTTATTAAAAAAATTGAAAAAAATAATGTGTGGAGGTCACTTTTTTGTACCATCAAATCAATACTTATTTTGGGACGGAGTAAGTATATGATTGAAACAAAAAATAAATATAATATAATTAAAAATTATATGTAATTTTCACTAAAATGTATTTTTTTTTGTTTTCTGAAAATTGTAAAAGAATAATTTTTAATATTCGGTCAAAATTTAGTCAATTTGACTAAAAATGTAAAAAGTAAGCAACTATTTTGAAACATCGGAAGTAATATTTAAAATAATAAAATAAGTAACTATCACCATTCAGAAAATTTAAAAACTATTTATCAAACGACACCAATTATCCAGCATTCAGATTTATCACTCATTCAGAATCTTAATTGTTCAGAAAATCTTATTCAGATTTAACAAATGACCCATAAGGTAAACATCATTTAAAGTAGCATTTTGGGTTCAAAAGACGGTTTTTAAGTTCAAAACACGGCTTTCAAGTAGAGTACCCAAAGCCAAAACTCAGTCTGAGTGAGTGATACTTTATGAGAATATTTAATACTCCCTCAGTCCCTCCCATTTCTTTACATTTCTTTTTCACTGCTCGACACGCATTTTAAGGCTCCTAAAAAGTATAGTTCCATAACTTATTTTTTAAATTTTCTTTTTTTGTATAAAAATAGAACAATTCTATTTTTATACAAAAAAAGAAAATTTAAAAAATAAGTTATCAAACTATCCGCAAATTGCACCTTAAAATCCGTGCCAAAATTACGTCCCCAAGGTAAAGAACCAAGGGGGACAGAGGGAGTACTGTTTTTGTTAATTTCTCATCAATTTACTATTTGTTTCTATGTACGTAGAAAGGAGAGGTACCTCCCGGAAGAACAGCTGTTTCCGGCACGAAGACAAGTTCTCCCTTTCAAGATTCAGAAATTGAGAAAGAGCTAAATGAGTTGAGACAAAAGGCTCTTTCCTATAGCTGGAGTACAAATCTTGGATTCATCCATCTCGAGTTATCGCAGTAGTTAGATTACTCGTGGCTAACTTCTTACGTGTCTGGTGATCCAATAACCATGAAGGTTGCTTGTTGCTGTTATTACAAGTCTAAATGGCGTTGATGCTGGGAGGGTATTAAGTGTGGACATTCAGCGCTCGAATCACATTGAAACGTACACACCTCAATGCACAAGAAGACGACACTACAAGAAATCTGGCTATAGACGACACCCCTCAGACAACACCCATGGAAAAAAGTGTTGCCCGAAATGATCAGACAACTAGTATTTTCGTGCTCGAAAAAGTATTGTCTAATCCTACATTCACACAATGGGCCAAAACCAGGGGTGTTGTGTAAATGCATAAGTATTTTTAGATTAGACAAGCGTTTTTAGGTGTGTTGTCTAAGTAACAGTCATACAATATGTTATCCATAGTGTTGTGTGACAGTTAACCAACACACAACATTTTTTAGAAATATTATGTGAATGAAGCATAGACAATACTTTGTAAAAAGAATTGTTAGAATGAGACAAGTGATTTCCAATGTGGTATTGTGTAATGATATTTAACACAAGTGCTTTACATAGTGTTGTATGAACTCAATCCAACACACAACAGGTTCTTGCCTATTGTGTGTTTCAACTCATACAAGTGTCTTCTGTTTAAAATTGTTGTCTAATGAACTGTACATGAAAAAAAAACATATTTAAAAGATGACTAACCTACCAAATTGGCATCCAACAAATCAACAAAGGCCAAACAGTAGAGAACAAATCAACAGGTTGCTGCTGATAATTATTCTGTGTCCATGATTGATGCTCTTGCTGATAATTGTTCTGCGGCCTTGAAGGCTGCTGTTGCCGATTGTTCTGCGGCCTTAAAAGCTGCTGTTGCTGATAATTGCTCCGCGGCTTTAAGGGCTGCTCTTGTTGATAATTGTTATGCGGCCTAGAGGTCTGCTGTTGTTGGTAATTGTTTCGCGGCCTTTGCTGATTAATGTGTTGCCTTGGAAGCTGCTTCTGCTGATAACTGCGGTGTGTCCTTGATTGCTGTTGTTGTTGCACTTGTTCTGCGGCAGCTGGAGCTTGATACCTGTATACAATGACAATTATTACAATATCAGTTTTACAAAAGACCTCTCCCCTGTTAAAGTTTTCTTGCAAGTATCTTCATGTAAACACACTAGATGAATAACCAAGAAGTCCATGAAAAAGGTTGCATCAGCTTCCACTGAATCAAATGAGTCAACTGTGGCACACACATGCCACTTGGCTGCTAGGCTCGTTACTGCTTGAGCTTTGTGTGTTATTCTTGTTGCGCTCATCAATATTACCAATAACCCGGCAAGAAGGCTCATAGAGCACAGCTGCACATAAACCGACCTAAGAATTAGACTGTCACTACATTCTACATAAATTAACTAGCTCATCTTGCATATATAAGTACGTTCCCATCAAAGTGTTCATCTATCAGTTTGTCCGGTATGGTAATTTTCTAATTACTAAGTAAAGCTATATTAAAGTCTTCTAGTAAGATAATGAACCACTCCTGATATCAATTTTCAGCTAATCTCGCAGTAAGGTTTGCTGAATCATTGATCTTAACAAAACTGAACTCTAAAATATTGTTGGGAATCAGATATTTGAGCACAGCTCTGCTATACAATTAACAAGCAAAGAGTAAATCTTATTTGTTTTAAAGTAAGCAAATTATATGATTGCTGGATTATGTATACCTTTCCGTGCTATCTATATAGTAAATTAATGATCCTTTAATGTGCATACTAAGGTGAAGTGTCATGCTAAAACTAGAGTAAATACTATAAATATGAATTAAACAAATGTTTAGATAACTTGAGGATATAGCTAGAAAGAACAGCCTTACCGCAAGTTCACCAGACTTAAAGATCTCAAGATCTGCCGAGGAGCGTGTGGTCATGAGAAGAGAGGCGAACTGACTAACTGTAATGCCAAATAGGGCAAATAATATGAACGCTCGGTACCTATGACTAATGATGCGCAAATGTCTTCGAATTCTCAAGTGCTCACGCAACACAGTCTCCACGTCAGAGTCAATGTGGAAAATCTGAGCAAAGTCATGTAACCTAAGAATCTGAAGGTAGCAAATGAGACGGAACAGCACACAAACTAAGAAAAACACAACAGTTCGATAGAGCCACGACATTAGCTCCAGGACGCATGCTACAATATCACTAACAATAACATTGCCTAAGAAAGGTATTTGCGTTCCTCCAGAGCTGTACCACCAGATCTTATAAGCACTCTCCGCAGCAAAACAAGGCAATACAAATATGAAAAGAATCTTCAATGATCTCTGCAACAAACAAACAAACAAACATTAATTCATTTCATATTTTCTAATTATGCATCTCCATTCGAGTATGTGAGTATGCAGTAGTTATAGTTGGCCATAAACAAAGAATAGCAAAATTTTAGTAGAAATCACATAAGGGGACACCTGATACATTTCATTATTAATTATGATATATCTAACTGATGTAGAAGTGTAAAACCAAGGATAAATACTGAGCGGTATTAAGAAACTTGCAACATATATATTAACTCCTGTGATAGCATTCACGACAGCAGATCCCCCAAGAAGCAACATAGCCGTCACAATGATATTTTAATAGTGGACTGTCAAAGCAATACTTGGTCAAACTAGTATTATTTTGGATTAATATATTTTCTAATTTTTTTTTCGACGATCCAACCATACGGATGTTAATATCTAATGATTTGAGTGATGTGTACAAAAAATTAGAAAAAATAATTCATACTTGTACGTGTTTATAATATAAATCCTCCAAAAGTATCACTCATTCTAACGAGTGCCGTTCCGATTGAACATGATCTATTTTTTTAAAAAAAATTATCGACGATCCAACCGTGCGGATGATGTTATATACTTATTTTAGTGATGTGTGAAAAAAATTAGAAAAAATAAATCATTCTTGTATGATATTTTCAAGGTCAACTGTCAAAGTACTACTTGGTCAAACTAGTATTTTTTTGGATTAATATATTTTCTATTTTTTTTTCGATGATCCAACCATACGGATGTTAATATCTAATGATTTGAGTGATGTGTACAAAAAATTAGAAAAAAAGAATTCATTCTTGTACGTGTTTATAAAATAAATCCTCCAAAAGTACTACTCGCTCTAACGAGTGTCGTACCGATTGAACATGATCCATTTTTTTTAAAAAAATTATCAACGATCCAACCATGCGGATGATGTTATATACTAATTTTAGTGATGTGTGAAAAAAATTAGAAAAAAAGAATTCATTCTTGTACGTGTTTATAAAATAAATCCTCCAAAAGTACTACTCCATCTAACGAGTGTCGTACCGATTGAACATGATCTATTTTTTTTAAAAAAAATTTCGACAATCCAACCGTACGGATTATGTTATGTACTGATTTGAGTGATGTGTACAAAAAATTAGAAAAAATAAATCATTCATGTACGTGTTTATAGTATAAATCCTCCAAAAGTACTACTCGCTCTAACGAGTGTCGTACCGATTGAACATGATCTATTTTTTTAAAAAAAATTATCGACGATCCAACCGTACGGATGATGTTATATACTGATTTTAGTGATGTGTAAAAAAGATTAGAAAAAAGACAAATCATTCTTGTATGATATTTTAATGGTCAACTATCAAAGTACTACTTGGTCAAACTAGTATAATTTTGGAATAATATTTTTTATAATTTTTTTTTCGACGATCCAACCGTACGGATGTTAATATCTAATGATTTGAGTGATGTATACAAAAAATTAGAAAAAATAATTCATACTTGTACGTGTTTATAATATTAATCCTCCAAAAGTATCACTCATTCTAACGAGTGCCGTACCGATTGAACATGATCTATTTTTTTAAAAAAATTTATCGACGATCCAACCGTGCGGATGATGTTATATACTGATTTTAGTGATGTGTGAAAAAAATTAGAAAAAAACAAATCATTCTTGTATGATATTTTCAAGGTCAACTGTCAAAGTACTACTTGGTCAAACTAGTATAATTTTGGAATAATATTTCTTATAATTTTTTTTCGACGATCCAACCGTACGGATGTTAATATCTAATGATTTGAGTGATGTGTACAAAAAATTAGAAAAAATAATTCATACTTGTACGTGTTTATAATATAAATCCTCCAAAAGTACTACTCGCTCTAAGTAGTGTCGTACCGATTGAACATGATCTATTTTTTTAAAATTATTTTTTGACGATCCAACCGTACGGATGATGTTATATATTGATTTTAGCGATGTGTAAAAAAATTTAGAAAAAAACAAATCATTCTTGTATGATATTTTCAAGGTCAACTATCAAAGTACTACTTGGTCAAACTAGTATAATTTTGGAATATTTTTTTTTATAATTTTTTTCGACTATCCAACCATACAGATGTTAATATCTAATGATTTGAATGATGTGTACAAAAAATTAGAAAAAAGAATTCATTCTTGTACGTGTTTATAACATAAATCCTCCAAAAGTACTACTCGCTCTAAGTAGTGTCGTACCGATTGAACATGATCTATTTTTTTAAAATTATTTTTTGACGATCCAATCGTATGGATGATGTTATATATTGATTTTAGCGATGTGTAAAAAAATTTAGAAAAAAACAAATCATTTTTGTATGATATTTTAAAGGTCAACTGTCAAAGTACTACTTGGTCAAACTATATAATTTTGGAATAATATTTTTCCGATTTTTTTTTCAACGATCCAACCATACGGATGTTAATACCTAATAATTTGAATGATGTGTACAAAAAATTAGAAAAAAAAGAATTCATTCTTATACGTGTTTATAATATAAATCCTCCAAAAGTACTACTTGGAATAATATTTTTTCTAATTTTTTTTCGACGATTCAACCATACGAATGTTAATATTTTTTCAAAAATAGAAATAATAATTCATGGCAAAACACTAAAATGAATATCTATTCTATTGATATTCCGAAAATTTGAATTTTTTGTTTCACTCCCCCCTTTGCTAAAATTTCATTTCCCTCTTTTATCAAAACATAGACCTAATTGAAGCGCCCTCTAGCCCTTTGTCTATCTACGTTTCAGGCATCTAAAATGGAGTCAATTTCTTCTATGTGACCCAATTGATTTACTCTCTCTGTTTATCTCTAATTCTCTCTCTCTCTCTCTCAATCCTTCTCTCTCACCCAATTGATTTACTAAAATTTCACTTCCCTCTTTACTAAAATAAATTTCACTTCCCTCTTTACTAATCTTGGAGATCTTGACGAATTGTTTTGTTTCAGTCTTTGCCATAGCTAACCTATAGCTTCATCTCACTAATTTTGGAGAAACCGTCATTATTCCTTCGTGCTTTTATTTTCCAGTCAAAAACCTCAACCTTGAGAGCCGGATGTATCTCCTTGAAAATACAGGTACAGTTGTGTTGTATAAATGTCATCAGTGGATGAGATGGCACTACCACAAACTCCCAAGTCCGTAATACTTCTGATTTCTGTTGATTTTCAGGGGACTTCGTGAAAGCTAATGGACTTCAAGAGGGAGATTTCAGGGGACTTCGTGAAAGCTAATGGACTTCAAGAGGGCGACTTGCAATACACTACCGGTGGACACTGTCACTAAATAAGTGCTATGCACGTATTTAGGCACCCAGGTGAGCCTATATGTTTCTTAGTATCTCAAGAGGCAGCATTTATTGTATGAAGATGCTGCAAGGAATTAAAATACTTCAATTGATCTGGCCTGGCCTTATCTGTCACTATTTTTCACTTAATGTTGTTACTTGGACAACATGAGAGGAATATCTTGGTTCCCTACTTACCATTGGTTGAATGTAGATTTATTGCTGTTCAAATTTGGTAAATAACATCATCACTTCCAATTCCGTTCCCATCTCTCACTTAATTGCAAAACCACAACATCTGTATCCAGGTAGTTTGGTTAAAAGCAGAGCGTTGCAGATTGCTGGAAGAGAAAAGGTCTGCAATACTTAGGTTAGTGCTGCCCTAGAAGCTCTTATATATGATATGTATTGTATATGTAATATCTACCTTAAAGTTTATATGCATAATTTTGTAGTTTTTCATGTTATCCTAAGTTTTATTTTATGTAATAAATTAACCTGTCGATATTACAGCTGATAAGAGGAGTGAAGGTGAGGCAGCAGCCTGCAAGACCGAGATCTGAGGCAAGAGTGAAGGCAACTAGGAAAAACCGCAGCTCAAGTCAACAGTTACAAAACATGGAGCTAACCTTGTTTTCCCTTAAATTACCATAGGACTCTCACTCAAGTCCTTAAATTACTTAAATTTTTATGAGATTAAACTAGTAAGCTGATGTGCTGATGTGCACAGCAACTGATATGGCAATTCTCTGTGGTGGTAATGGTGAGGTTTGCAATTCAACTATATTTATATTGATTGCAGAGTCACGCAAACCGATACAAACGATATATTGTTCCTATCTTATCTGTTCAGATGGACTTCTATGTACGCGTTTTTGTCCGTGTATACACGTAAGGATGTGGATTATCTTTTTGTGCCTTTCATAAAATATCCGCAGAATATGGTCCTATCGAAAGAGTTATGAAACAATTATTTGCAGATCGGCAGGTGCTATGAAGAATACCCCCCTCAAGCTCTCATATATTTATCAGTGCGTTGGTTGTGATTCCTTCCATCTTCAGCCAATTGGAAGAACCGTGTCCAAGGTATTCCGTTCATTATTTTACATGTTGCGTGTTATACTATAATCTAATGTGATCATGCCTGGACTCTTGAATGTTTGTCTCAATTATTTGATAGAAATGCATTAGGATAACAAGATGGTGTTACATGTGAAGAGTATGAAGTCTCAGTTTTCTTATAACACATGTTCCTGTGTGCGCAATTTTATATGTTTGATTTGTAAGTTTGGTTAGCTCTTTAGTTTCCTGTGACGCTCCCATCTTCTCCCATTCTTTAAATTACTTAAAATTTTCCTTCACATTACCACAGGACTCTCACTCAAGTCCCAGGAATTGACAGCTTTGTTTTTGCTTCACATTATGTAGTGAGTTTTGCTTCTACAGTATGCTCTTGTAACATTCTTCAATAAGCAATGAACCCCCTTCTTCTCTTTCCTGATAACTCAAGATAACTGCTTAGTTGGAGTGCCACAGGTATTTTTTGTATAGATGAGTAAACTATTTCACTATCTCTCATCCCACCTTACACTGATTCCTATATACTCTTGGCTTTTCGATGAACTAATTTTTCCCCCCCGCTATCTGTTATGTGGGATGTCTGCCCACACTTTTGGTGTAAATATAGATTCTTAAAACGATATATATTTTTGTTGGCTTTTGAGATATTACTTACCATTGCAGTGCATTAAATCTTTGTTTCCTTACAAAATTATAGACTCTTATGTTCACTTGTGTATAGTGCAGGTTTTACTAGATTTTATCAAGCAATGAAATGATGACCATGGGTATGTCTATGTGTCTCTGTCTTGCTGCAGTGTCTCTTTCTTTGTAATCTTTGTTTCCCATGAATGACTAAGAGTGTCTTTTTTTTTTTTTGATGCAGGCCGTTAACTTTTACAATGTAAAGAATGACAAGAAGCGAAAACATCAAGGGAAGGATCAAGAGAAAATCTCATCGACATCAAGCAAGTTAAAAGACATTGTAATTTAGATGATGGTAGTGGTACTTTGTTGGGAATTGGTACCGCTAGTAGCTTTGTAGCGATGAATATTGATTGGTACGTAGTTTTTGTAGTTTGGTTTTCTTTACATGTCCAGAACCATTGTTTAAGATACTTTTAGCCAATGTCCACCAATGATTAACACTTGTATTATATATCAAGCAATGCTTTTATTAAAATCCCTTGTGAGGAAATGACTCACACAACAGGAAAATGAAAACTACTTAATGTTAACCGTTGTAAAAAATGCAATCAAACAACATGTACCATTTAACAAAGTAATGTGCGAGAAGAATACACACGGTAGGTTAAAACCCACAAAACTGTTGTCTCTTTTAACAAATAACATGTTATACTCTGCGAAAACCATTGTTTGAAATAATTTCAAACAAGGAGTTATATACTAAGAAAGTGTTATCCTTCTTACTCTACAACAACATGCCATATGAGATAACATGTTGTACATCTAACCATAAAACAAATCGTTTTTGCTAAGAAACCATTGTCTATAGTGACATACAACAACCCTGATCAAGTAAAGGATTGTATCTTTTGCACTTCAACAATAGGCTTTCCTTTAAAAACCATTGTCTTTACTGCTTAAAACAACAATATATTCGTTAAAACGTGTTGCATTATTGGAGCTTTGACAACAGGTTTCCAAAAAAGTGTTGTTGTTTCTGGGTATCAGACAACTCTTTTCAGGTGGCTTTTACTTGTCTTTCAACTCTCACACAACAGCTTGCTGTGTGTTATCTGAGGTGTGTATCAGACGACTTCTCAATAGTCAACAGTTTTCGGGAGGTTCAGACAACACGTTTTGAGTGTCGTCTAAAGCAAAAATCCTTGTAGTGAGGGGATTGTATATTCAACCCTACCCAGTACCCACCCAGCCGAGCAGAGGGGAGGACGCCATGAGTAACGCTATCATGAGCTTGCCGGAGAAACGACCAAATTGTGGCTATGCAGGAGAATCGTATGAAGAATGGTGATTTACCAACGGTCGATTGTGGTACGTTTTAGGGCTTTTCATTGGGTTAGGGTTCGTGATTGGATTTGTTGTAATCGTCAATCAAATAATAATCAATAAGCGTTCGAATTATTATTATTAATTAAATTTATGAGGTTGTTGAATTCATATGATAGATAGATTATTGTTATTAATTATTTAATTATGAGTTTAACAATATTTTTTTTCTTTTTTGTTTTTGGATATACATCAATGAAGCTGCAAAGTGATATACAATATTTTTGTATGATCTGTAGCTGCAATACTGATCACTGGAGTAAACATTGCCCTAAAAGATCAAAGATGATGGCAAAGGGTTGTTCTATATGTCGTGAACCCTGCGAAATCAAAGAGCATGAAAAAAACTCAAAGCTTTTACTCAAATCTTGTGTTCGTTGTGATGACATTGGTACTCAATGGAGTAAAGATTGTCCTGACCCAATTTATGACGAATGCGACAGGTTCTAATCCTCTTTCTCTCCCAGTATACACACAGAGCTCCATTGGCCTTTTCCTTCTATGTTGGATCAACCTAGTCTGTAATATATCCCCCTACTATGCATGTGTTGTGAATGATGATCGATCCTCTAAACTCTATTTGTCAAGTATTATCAACTTAATTAATTGGGTTACTAATATAATATTCCTCTTGTGTTAATTTCCAATGTGACTTTACATTCTGTCTAAACCAAACCAAACCAAACATACCCAGTATATCCCGCACAGAGCAGGGTCTGTGGAGGGTGAGATGTACGTAGACCATGCCCCTACTTCTTACGGTAGGAAGGCTGTTTCCGTGAAGACCCCCAGCTTAGTGCACAACAGAAAAATAGTGTGTGATATTTACAAAGGCTTCATAAATTTAGGTAAAGATCGCAGTCATACCTGAGCCCATGGATTTGATCACATGGGACTTACCTATGAGGGGTTGTCCACTCTGTTCTCGAAACACTCAGATCTAGGATGTCTCCTCGCACAGATCCCTGCGCCCATGGCTTTGGACACACTAAGATGACTTTACATTATGTCTGTCGATTCATATTCAATTCCTTATCCAAATCCTTTTCCCCTTATCATATACTAATAGAAATAGTTCGCATTCTCAATATCACCCAGCACATTATCCATCATATGGGTTATCCATGTTGTTATACTACTACTCGGATAATACCAAGACAATATGTCATGTCCTGTCTCACTGTCTGGAACTAATGAATTAGTAGTTATTACTTTAGTTAATAAACAGGATTATAAACACGATGGAAGAAAAATAATTTATCATTGCGATATTTCTAACTTTGAAGATAAAAAGAAGATTGTATCAGTAAATGAAAGAAGGCACTAAGTGGGATAGAAGCACACCACAGTGGAAAAGAAAAGAAACTAAAGACAAGGCCAAGTTTATCTTGCAATTTTATTTATTTTTTGGCAGAGTACATATGAAGTTTTATCACTGAATTTTGCTTTGTTAGGGGGTACAACTTTACAATATATTCATCTATGTTGGTCAGACAGTGTTTTCCATCAGTCAGCAAAGGTGGAACCATCAGAAAATACAGATTTGCCCATCTTTCCTTCGACATGCCATTTTTGTATTTCTTTCTCTAGACCATCAAGCTTCTCCTTTATGACTTCAGGTTTCTAATTTCAAAGCTCCTCCACCTCAGCCCAGAAACAGAAGCCCGAGCTTGACCTATCTCCCGTCCTGGGAGAATGCCGAGACCATCTCTGGGTGTATTGGTAGTGTTTTGGCCTACCCCTGTCATGTAGGGACCCGAGAAATGTATCATCTAATTAATATTTTCTTGAGTTGGTACGGAAATAGGATCCCCAATCGCCGGAGATAAAAGGTTAATATGAGAAAACATAAGTAAACGTGCTTCCGCTTGAGTCTCAAAAGATAATGCGTAATTTTTTCAAAAGAGACTTATATTGTGGGATGGAGGTATTCAATATGGGTAGCTTCCGGCTTGGAAACCGCGCAACTAAGTGGACTATGCCTTGAACTTGAATCTTTTAACCAAACTTCAACAAAAGTGCAAATAATACGGAAAATCAATTGGTTGGGCTTGCGCTATAATGACCATGCGCAATAACCGACTCATAAGAGTTATAGGGATTAACCAATACCTCACAGTTGTTATAACATCCCGACTTTTCGCACTATTAATTCTAAATTCTCAACTAAAATAAAATACGGCTCCACGATGCAGGAGCAAACACATTCACAAACATATATGTCATACTCACTTGAGATAAATATTACTTGCATACCTTTTTTACAAATGAAAAGAAAAACAAAATATCCAGATTTTATGGCGGCAATATCACGAGCACATTAGTATCCAATAGCTCAAGATAATTTCATTTTCTTCTTTCTTCCAAACTGGTGCCTTTCTATGATCATTCATTTTCCTGCTGAGAGAGTAATGAACTTCTCACTGTCAAAAATTTATTAGATCTCATTTGACAGCTACATGTCTATCGGTCGATCAATTCTTGATCAACAATTCCCTGTTTTAGCGACAGACAACAAGGATGCAAAGCATTTTTAGTGATGAGCAAAACAATTTGAATCGAGTGCATTATCAAATTTAGCTTCCAAATCTTCGTTACTATCCTCATACTTAGCTTCCAAATCAAAATGGAACTCTATCTCGATCATTACCTACTTATCTTCCTTATCTGCTGATGAGTCATTTAGCTGCTGATCTCGACTTTAGCTGCTTGTCGGCATATTCACTTGTCCTTGATCACTATCTGCTGATTTGTCCATTAGCTTATAATAGTTGCTTGTCAGTACAGAAGTTCCTTGATTTGCTTCTAACACTTGATTTTTTCTTCAAATCACAACTCTTCCAAAAATACAAATGTTTTCCAATGTACTAAAAATTCGTACATCAGCTTCTAAAATATTTTTTTAGAACGGTTTCAAAGGTAACATGCAATCTTCTACAACGGTTTCAAAGGTAATTTTTATGAATATTGTTTTGGATAATCAATGTGTCACAAATTGTGAAGCTACACACAGTTCATGCACCTCCCCAAGCAATCTCCACTCGTCTAGATGAGCTACCCAGGGGGATGTACTGTGTGTAAGGCATAATGTAATCCACTATATGTTACATAGTGATAATAACTCAACACAGGAAATACATGTAAATAATATGAAATCACAGGAATCATGAAGTCATGCAGTGCACTAAGTGTCAGCAGATTCAAGAGGAACTTCCTCATTAATTCATCAGGAAGAAGTAATTAAAATATAAAGGGTAAGTCCTTTTCAGTTGGTGGCCAAAATAGCAAAGGAGAAGTGTGAAAATGGTTAAGGCAATATGTGGTTTTCATCTTTTAAAAGAGAGATTTTAAGGAAAAAAGAAAATTTGGTTCTGGAGCAAAAAACGCCAATAGTTCTCCACCAGATTGTTACAGGAGTAGAAAATGCCAGATTACTATTTACTACATGACCAAAAAACCGCTAGATTGCTACAGGAGCAAAAAACACCAGATGGCTACAGGAGTAAAAAACCAAATTGATACAATACAATATTCTCAGGAAGATTAAATAGAGGCAGACATCTTTTGTTTCATTTATTCCTTCATCTCTTTCGTTTCTAGCAAAGCTCCATTAGAGAGAATATTTATGAACTTGCTAGAAATTTCTACTGAGGAATCCGGGGACAATTTCAATTGTTCTTGTAAATTGAAGCCCGTGATTAATTTCACTGGGGTGTAGCAAAACCTTTGGGTTAATTATTTTTACAAAATATTAACTTGGAAAATCTTGGTGTTCTTGATCTTACCTGATAAAATACTAAATCTCTGATAAGTTAATACTTGATCTGATTCTTATTTCGCGAAGAATTTTTAGTTAAGATCAATATTGTATTCAACCCCGCTTCTACAATATTCTTGTGATTAGTGGGACCTAACAATGTGTTAAAGGTATTCATTAACAGTAAAATATGGCATTCATTAGCATTACAGGGTACTTAAGGACGAGGCCTCGAGATTTTCTAATTTGAAACATAAGATTAGGCTAAATGATGTGTTTCTCATTTTGGAAAAACTAGCTAGTTATCCAAAAGACAACGTAAAAAAATATTCCATTCCTTTTAAGACAAATCTTCTTCTTGATGAAGGACGTCACAACCTTGTTTCGGAAGCAATGTCCCACCAACATTGAATTGATAGCCTGTCTTGAGATGTTGGATTAATGTTTACAAGCACCAACACTTAATTGATAATTTCATTAATAATACGTAAAATCTCCGAAAATAGATAATTTGACATTACTTCTAAGGAGTGGGATTGCATGGACTGCAATGGTGACTGATTACATGAAGTTTTTACATAGATAATACATCCTTTATATGATCTACAACTACCTTTCACAATGTATTCGTCAATGTATCATATTTGGAAAGTCAGTTTGTCGGCAATTTTGTATGGTCCAATCTAAAACTACAAGTGAATAAGTAATGCAACACGATATGGATTGGTCTCCCTTTAGAAGCAATTTGATTGCTAGGTCTTGTAAACTCCTATAGGCTTTTGTTTTCGCACATAATCTTTAGGTTAACATAAAAAATACAGTTGCAACCTAGGCTTAGTTCATTTAGAGCAATGGACTCAAAGCCTTGGGATTTTTTTAATGGACAAAATACATTTTTTAGATGAACTAAAAAAGCGAGTTACAAAATAGATTTCAAAAGTTATTTTTTTTATAATTGAACACACACGCCCAGATTTCCATTGGAATCGAACCCTCGACCTCCTTGTTACCGGAGGTGAGAGGTATTTAGAATCAACAAGAACAACATAAAACCAACAATCGTACATACGACTAGGGAACTAGTAACACTATTAATTCTGATGAAGAACATACTAGCTTTGCATTCTTGTTTTAATTCTTACTGCAACGAGAGCTAAAATCCAATCATTCATGTTCTCAATCATTTGGAAGTATTTATGTCTCCATGAAGAATTGAGAATTAAGCTTCCATAGATTCCCCAAAATCCAACAATGAATCCAAGAACCACGCTTATATAAAACCCAAAGTTTATCGATTCATCCTCATCATCTCCACCAAGCTTCTTTTCCTGAGAATCATTATATTCTTGGCATTCTTTTTCAAGAGGGGGACCGCAAAGGCCAGAATTTCCCACATATGCAGATGCATCAAAGCTTTGCAACTGGGTACTCGATGGAATTCTTCCTGACAAGTTGTTGAATGATATGTTCATGTAAGAAAGAAAACTCAAATTCTGAAAGCTTTTTGGAATTGTTCCAGAAATCGAGTTTTGTGACAAGTCCAATGATTCTAACATTTTCATGTGACCAAAATCATCAGGAATGAACCCCGTGAAATTGTTTCTTGAAAGGTTCAAAGAAGCCAGTCTTGTTAGACTTGTTATGCTTTGAGGAATTTCTCCAATTAAGAGATTATGGGAGAGATCAATACTTGTCATTAGTCCTAGATTTTTCCCATATTCATAATCTTGTCCTTTCCACGTCAATACTATATGGACAAAAAAACCGAATAATCCTTCATTACTAATACTAAATCTGTATTCATAAGAAAAGACATTCTTTAAACGCCTCAAATCTGCCGAAAAGGAAATGTTACTCAGGCAATTTGGTATTTTTCCTGCTATGTTGTTTTGGGCAAGGTCTAAAACTTGAAGATTAACTAAGCTACATAGACCTGCAGGAATACTCCCCTGAAACTTATTGTCTCGCAGGCGCAAAACTACCAAACTGGGTAGTTTTTCCCCAATCCATGAAGGAAAATCTCCATGCAGATTATTCCCACCAAAGTCGATGAGTTGTAATTTTTGACAACTTTTCAAAAAGGGTATTTCACCTGTGAGCTTGTTGTCACTCAAATGGATTGTCGAAATATACTCTAGGGAACCAATTGAGTTCGGTATTCTCCCAGAAAAATTATTATGTGCTAGATCTAAGATTTTCAAACTTTGCAAAAGATCCCAACAATTTGGGAGACTTCCTGAGAGTAAGTTATTGGAAAGATCAAGATAAGACAAATATGATAGTGATCTTTTACACAATGAAGATAGGGACCCTGACAGATTGTTGTCTGAAAGAATTACAATCACAGAATTTTGAGGAAGAAGTGGCATTGGTCCAGACAGATTGTTAAAACTCAGATCTAGAATGTAGTGTACATGTAAACTATTCCAATATGAATTAAGAGGATCGTCATCAAGTTTAATATTTGAAAATGCTTTGGGTAGAGAGCCAATAATGTGATTGTGGGAAACATTCAAATAAACAATACTTGAGGACTGGTCCCAAAACCATTGAGGAATTAAATCAGAGATTCCAGCATTGGAAATGTCAAGATGGTGAAGTCTCTTTTGATTTTTAAGCCACATGGGAAAATGAGGTCCCAAAGTGCACGATGAAAGAAATAAACTAGATACTTGGAAAGGTGGAATCCATTTTGGACTGAATTTAAATTGAAGCAAATTGTGGGAGACACCCAACAATATCAAATTTGGTAGATTGGAAAGAAACGCTTCACTTATTACACCACTTATATTATTTGAGAAGAGTTTCAATTCAATGAGGCTAGAGAGTTGTGTGAGAGCCGAGGGAGATATCCCACTCAATTGGTTGTTGGACAAATCTAACTCTTGTAATGAGGGAAGTCCTATAAATTCAGGCAACGACCCACTCAAGTTATTATGGTAGAGGGTCAATTATGAGAGATTAGGTAAATGCCCAAAGAATTGTGGAAATTCCCCACTCAAGCTAGTGTTATCCAGGAATAAACTCTCTAGTGATGTAAAGTTTGTAAAATCAGGAAATGGTCCACCACTAAAGGGGTTATTAGATAGAGACAAAGAAGTTATTTTATCAGAACACAAATGTCGTATGTTGTCGCTGAGTGAGCCCCCCTGCAGGTTGTTATCGGGCATTGTTAATTCTTGTAAATTGCACATATGTTGAAAGGATTTTGGTATACCACCTACAATTTTGTTTCTGGAAAGAACGAGACTTTCAAGAGAAACCATATTGGCAAAATCATCTAGAATTGAACCTTCTAAAATATTGAATGAGAGATCAAGATGTGTCAAGAGTTTGCTGACATTAAACACCCAGGAGAGAATTGAGTTGTTAAGCCTATTTAATGATAAAACGAGGACTTTGAGGGAAGAGGAAGTATTCATTTTGAAAACAGAGTTATGGTGAAACTGAGGAAGTGAACAACCAGCTAAGTTGAGCTCTATTAATCCAGGGATGACCTTGCTCAGTGAGGACTGCCAATAAACAGCTTGGCTCAAATCAACATATGACAAATTAAGGTATTTTAAAGATGAAAGGTGTGAAACCCACTCAAGGTCCTTTACTACCAAATTATCATTATCACCAATATCTAGAGTTTGCAAATGGGATAGGTTTTGGAGCCCATAAGGAATAGATCCATTCAAGTCATTGAAACCAAGTTTGAGGTCTCTCAATTGACTCAATGAGCCAAAGCAATCTGGAATCTTACCTCCGATAAAGTTGTGACTGAGATCCAAGTAAGTGAGGTGTTGCAATTCACATACCGAAGGATGGATAGTACCTGCCAAACGCATAGTCGTCTCATCTGGGGGTTGGAGATTTAACATGGTGACATGACCCGTTGTATTATCACATGAGATTCCTTTCCACTTGCAGCAATCATCTTCTTCTACCCATGATGAAAGCATGCTTGATTCATCAATATTGAAACCATTTTTGAGCTTGAGAAGCGCCTGCTTCTCTCTCTTCATGCATCTTCTTCTTGTTGCTGTTGTAGCACTTGCTGCACCAAAACAGATGCAGAGCAGAGCCAAGAAACATAACCTACGAATGGTTGTGGTTATGGTGCAGTTGAACATAGTTGGGTGTGTATAATGGAAACTAAAATTGAGGTTGTGAACATTGTTGAACAATAGTACCTATTTATAAGATAAATGCATTCCAATTTGTGTGGCAGTGGAAATGAACCACATGAAGGGTTTTTTTTTTTTTGAAAACGATGAACCACATGAAGTTAAAGCTAAATTATCTTCCAAGTATTTTCCTTACTGTGGTTAGTCGCATGCAAGCTGAAGACTTAGACTCGTGTTGTCTACTAGACTGTTAAGCCATGTTCTAAAAATAGTTTGATTTTTCAAAATTTATCGATAAATTGTTAAAAAATATTTGACCAATTTGATTTTTAAAATCCGATTTATAGTTATGAAATATTTTTAAATGGTATATTATATTATAAATTAGATAATATATTAAATATTATTAAAAATATTAAAATTTATTCAATTTTTGTTCCAATTTATCATTTTAATAAATTTCAATGTATTGATAACTTGTTATTAAATACTTAAACCAATTTATTTCGATTTCCAAAATTTACAACCATGCTATTAAGTAGTTACTTCGTCAATTTTTTTGTTATAAATAATATGTTAATATTTAATAGTAATTACATTATCTTGGAGTCTCTTTTTATTTGGTTGAAGCTGAAGTAGAACTCTAATTAAATGGTCCTGTCCTGTTTGATTCTGACCAAGTCATGGAGAAAAATTAGTGAGCCAGATACATTCCGTGCACACTTGCCTAGTTTTTTAGTCTATATTATTTTGATGTATGCATATGCTGTTGGAAAATTTAGCAATACCCAATAGTTTTTTAGTCTATGTCAAACAACCAATCAATTAAAAGTAAAAAAAATTATAATAATTAAATACGTAAAATATTAATTGATTTGAATTTTTCTAATAATACACAAATTGATAGCAACACAAATAGTAGTCTAGTCTATTAAATTTAAAACATAAATTAAACTAATAAAAGAATATAATTATTTAGGCTAGTGTAATAAATTTAACATGTAAATCAATATCATCAATCATCAATATATCATCAATATATATATATAAATAAAGGAGGATACGCGGCAGTTTAGGTGGCGCTCTAATATCGTTTCAATCTATTTTTCTAATTTTCTAGAATTTTAGAATTTTAAACACTAATAAATGTAAAAATATCATTTAACATATTAAAAGTAGAATAGGTGTTCGAATTTATAGAGGAAAAAAGTTCGAATTTAAAGGGAAGACATCATGATTAGAATTTCTATTGGAAGTAGAATAAGTATTTATAATGCATATAATTAAAAGCTCTATTGCAAGTAGAATATGAGTTCGAATTTATGGAGAATAAGCGTTCGAATTTATAGAAAACTAGTCGATAAAGCCGCGCTTCGCGGCGGCGTTATAATATTTTTTTAATAAATTCAATATAGTGACATCATATTATAATATCAATATTAAATTTTAATAATTAAATAATCTTCTCTAATGAATCAATTTCTTATTAAACATGTTTCTTTCGATTGAGCCGCTCTCTCGTTAAAACTGAAATCCAACTTTAACATATATTACAAATACTTATATAATAATTTTTATCTATAAAATCGAACCGTAAAAAAAATATGTCATCGGTATCAAATTCTAATAGCTAATATAATCTTTTTCTAGTGAGCAGTCATCCCGTTAAATACGTTTCGAGCCGCTCTTATTTGGAATCAAAATTCTAACTTCATTATATAAAGAGAGTAAATCCCAATTTTAATATTCTTTAAACTTACAGTTTCCGCATTGGAACGTCTTTATGTTATGTTAACATATTAAAAAAACGAAGAATTTTCATTACGGGAATAATATTAAATTTATGGATATATTTTTCTACTACAAGTATAACTAAGTTGTATAAAAAAATTAAAATAAAGGATTTCTAAGAAAAAAAATATAGTTTTAAAAATTGTATAAGATGTCTCCACCGTACTCGTATTCTATTTCAAATAAAACATTTTATTTTATGTATTCCTTATATATTTAAACATTTTTTTACGGTCTTCTCTAAAAGAATCGCTTTCTCATTAAACACGGTTGTTACTATTGATTCGCTCTCTCGTTAAAATCAAAAACCTAAGTTTACATATATCACTTGTATGATAATGTTTATCCATAAAAATTAAATCCTAAAAATAAAATAAAATTTATAACACCAATATGATATTTTAATAGCTAATAAAATCTTTTAATCTATTATAATAAGTCGTCTTCCTGTTAAACACGTTTTGAGTCGCTCTCATTTGGGATCGAAATTCCTACTTCATTACATATTATTGATGATATTTATCTTACATAACAACTTTCTCCTTAAAATCAATACCAAAAAAATAGAGCGAATTCAATTTATATTTATTCTAGACTTTTTAAAAATTATGGAATTTTAGAGAATGAAAACACATCTTATTTTCTCTTTATATTATAATACTCCTGTATTTATTTAGGATTCCTACATGATAATGTTCTTTTATTATGTTAATACATCAATTATTTTCTTTTTAAAAAATGATGACTTTTTTATGACAGTATTATTGGATTTATAAAAAAAATCCTAATAAAAGTATAATTAACTTATATAAAAAATATAATTTAAGAAGATTATACTTTCTATAAAATATTTAATTATATGTTTGCTATATATATATATTCAAACACATATTCTACTTCTAATAGAAATTTTATTTATATGTTTTTTTTTATAAATTCGAACTCTTATTCTCTATAAATTTCCTATTCTACTTCCAATATAACTTTAAATCATATGCGTTATAAATACTTATTCTACTTCCAATAGAACTTTTAATCATATGTCTTCCCTATAAATTCAAACTCTTCTCTATAAATTCGAATACATATTCTACTTCTAATATGTTAAAAAAAACATATTCTACTTCTAATAGAACTTTCATTTATATGTTTTTTTTATAAATTCGAACTCTTATTCTCTATGAATTCGAACTCCTATACTATTTCCAATAGAACTTTTAATCATATGCGTTATAAATATTTATTATACTTCCAATAGAACTTCTAATCATATGTCTTCCCTTATGAATTCGAACTCTTCTCCTCTATAAATTCGAACACCTATTCTACTTCTATTATGTTAAATGATATTTTTCTACTGCTAATAGAACTTTTATTTATATGTTTTTTCTATAAATTCGAACTCTTATTCTCTATAAATTCGAACACTTATTCTCTATAAATTCGAACTTCTATTCTACTTCAAATAAAACTTTTAATCATATGCATTATAGATACTTATTCTAATTGCAATAGAACTTCTAATCATATGTCTTACCTATAAATTCGAACTCTTCTTCTCTATAAATTCGAACATCTATTCTACCTCTAATAGGTTAAATGATTTTTTTACATTTATTAGTGTTTATAATTCTAAAATTCTAGAAAATTAGAAAAATAGATTGATACGATCTTGGAGCGCCACCTAAGCTCCCGTGTATCCTTCTTTATATATATATATTGTAACATATAAATAAAAGTTCTATTAGAAGTAGAAAAATATCATTTAACATATTAGAAGTAGAATAGGTGTTCGAATTTATAGAGGAGAATAGTTCGAATTTATAGGGAAGACATATAATTAGAAATTCTATTGGAAGTAGAATAGTATTTATAACGCATATGATTAAAAGTTCTATTGGAAGTAGAATAGTATTTATAACGCATATGATTAAAAGTTCTATTGGAAGTGGAATAGAAGTTCAAATTTATAGCGAATAAGAATTCGAACTTATAGAAAAAACATAGAAATAAAAGTTATATTAGAAGTAGAATATGTGTTTGAATATATAGAGCAGACATATAATTAAATATTTTATAGAAAGTACGATATTCTTAAATTATATTTTTTTTATAAAAGTTAGTTATACTTCTATTAAAAAAATTAATGTATAAATCCAGTACTATTGTCATAAAAAGTCATTGTTTTTTAAAAAGAAAATAATTGATGTATTAACATAACAAAAGAACATTGTCATGTAGGAATCCTAAATAAATACAGGAATATCTATAATATAAAGAGAAAATAAGATGTGTTTTCATTTTCTAAAACTCCATAATTTTTAGAAAGTCTAGAATAAGTGTAAATTGGAATTCACTCTATTGTTAGGTTTTGATTTTAAAGAGTATGTTATTGTGTAAGATAAGTTTAATCAATAATAGAGTAAAATGTAAAACGCTGGCTGTAGTTTACATTGAATTGCAAAAAAGTGGCTGAACTTTCAGATTTCCATTTTAGTGGCTACACTTTATTTTTTTATTTTTAAAATAGTGGCCAAATTTTTTTTTTTTTTAAAATAAGTGGCCAAAATTGTTTTTGATTTCTAAAATAGTGGCCAAAATTATTTTTAATTTTCAAAAAAATACATGAAAAAAGATCGATAACCACTAAAATGAAAATCTGAAAATTCGACCACTTTTTTGCAATTCGGTGTAAACTACGGCCACCGTTTTGCAATTTACTCTCAATAATATGTAATGAAGTTATAATTTCGATCCCAAATGAGAGCGACTCGAAACGTGTTTAACGGGAAGACGACTCACTATAAAAGGTTGTATTATCTATTAAAATATCATATTGGTGTTATAAATTTTATTTTATTTTTAAGATTTAATTTTTATGGATAAACATTATCATACAAGTGATATATGTAAAAGTTAGGTTTTTGGTTTTAACGAGAGAGCGGATCAATAGTAACAATCGTGTTTAGCGAGAAAGCGGTTCATTAGAGAAGACCGTATAAAAGATGTTTGAATATATAAGGAATACATATAATAAAATGTTTTATTGGAAGTAGAATACGAGGACGGTGGAGACATCTTATACAATTTTTAAAACTATAAATATTTTTTCTTAGAAATCCTTTATTTTAATTTTTTTGTACAAGTTAATAATACTTGCATTAGAAAAATATATCCATAAATTTAATATTATTCCCGTAACAAAAAGTCTTCGTATTTAATTTTTTTTTTTGATACGTTAACATAACAGAAAGACATTCCCATGCGGAAGCTGTAAGTTTAAAGAATATAAAAATTGGAATTTGCTCTCTTTATATAATGAAGTTAAAATTTCGATTCCAAATAAGAGCGGCTCGAAACGTATTTAACTCACTAGAAAAGATTATATTAACTATTAGAATTTGATACTGATGTCATAATTTTTTTTATTTTTACGGTTCGATTTTATGGATAAAAATTACTATATAAGTTTTTATAATTAAAGTTGAGCTTTCGGTTTTAACGAGAGAATGACTCAATCGAAAGAATCATGTTTAACAAGAAATCGATTCATTAGAGAAGATTATTTAGTTATTAAGATTTAATATTAATATTATAATATAACATAAATATATTTAATTTTTTTAAAAATATTGTAACGCCGCCGCGAAACGCGGCTTTATCGACTAGTTAAACTAATAAAAGAATAAGATTATTTTTTATGGATGAGGCACCTATAAACGTTGTTCTAAGGAATTATACGGCTTCTAATTCAAGGTTTTTACGAACTCCTTAGTGATATAACATTCAATTCAATTTTCCTTTACCGTAAATGAATGACAGAGAATGTTTACAAAAAATTTTCGAATGCTTCAAATAATATCCAAAAAATTGTATATTGTGTATACTAATATAATTGATATTTGCATAAAGGAAAGGCCGTGTAAACATATTTTGGCTTGTTAATATACAAATATAATCGTCATTTAATACCTAAACTTGTATCCGCTTGACAACTGGCAGAAAAGTAACGGGACGAAAATAACCGATGAAGATAAAATCCTTGATTGATTGCATTTTATTTTATTGTATACATATTTGATAAGAAATAAGGTAATAATAATTTTAAAATTTTCATTTTTTTTAAGATATTTGATTTTAATAAAATACCCAATAACCCCCCCTAAATAAAATTTAATAAAATAAATAGTATAACAAATATTGTATGGAGCTTATTTTTATTATGTATCCAATACGGGTAGCTTCCGGCTTGGAACCCGCGTAACTAAGTGGACTATGCCTGGAACTTGAATCTTTTAATCAAACTTCGACAAAAGCGCAAATAATACGGAAAATCAATTGTTAGGGCTTGCGCTATAATGATCATGCACAATAACCGACTCATGAGAGTTACAGGGATTAACCCATACCTCACAGTTGCTGTAACAACCCGACTTTTCGCACTATATATTATAAATTCTCAACTAAAATAAAATACAATTCTTTATTTAATAAATCCATATTCAATGAAAGTCAAACCAAAAGTTAACTGAATAATCTAAAACAATGAAAATAGAGATGCAGCTACACAAATTCAATAATCAACGTCCATTTAAAAACTGAAATTATTCCATAATGCTGTAAATCTTTTTCAATAATTGCATCTAAATCAGGTAGCACAAAATCCACACAATTCACATCCTTACAAGCTTTCAAAGTCAGAACCTGAAATATGTTAAAATAATGAGCTTCCCAACAAATAACTATCGCCCGACGGCTCAAAATAATACTTCAAAAAAACAAAAATTCTAAAGCTAAATCGATAAAAGAATCTCAAAAGTAAAATCACCTTTTATTCACACAGTTCTAAATTACGGTCACACTATGCCAGTGACATGGCTTCCATAATTCGATGGTTCGATGGGGGCCAGTTCACGTCCCTCGTTAACTTCAACTAAACAAGGTATTATGTATCTATGTGTTCTGAAACGTGCGTAAACTAGTTCTATATGTCATACTATCCAGTGATCGGATTTTATGATACGCAACTAAAACTGGGGATTCATATAAAAATCTTTTATAAATTCTATTTTCGATATCACAAGTTTCAAAAATCAAATACTACAAATACAATAAAACTAACATAATAGAAACATATTTGATAATATTAGTGAGTAGTGAAAAGTCACTTACCTCGATATCGATCGATGTCGTACCCTGAAAATAAAATCACAACAAATCCTAAATATTCAAATAAAGCAAATAAGCACACACCTTAATAGAACTCATGTGGTGCTTACATATAACTTACTCAAAGAAAATGCCAAAAATCACACACCAAAATATCTTACAAAATAGACAGTTGTTAACAAAATCAGCCCTCATCAGTTCTGGATTTTGGCAAATTACTCTATGAAAATGATTTTATCTGAAAAAGTAAAAAGCACGAAAAATGTAAACAATTCTGAGAACTTCACATAATCGTTAGGCTCAATAAAAACAAATAAGTAACGATTTCAGAAAGTAGATATTTGCGGATTGCAGAACAGAATCAGATCCTGGCTTCCTTAGTATTTTGCTATTTAAGACTTCAAAATAGCAGAATTTTGGAATGTAAACGAAAAATGTAGAGCTCGAAAATATCTTTCTAGAATGATATCGCTCATAATTTTTGGATTAAAATTCAATTTAGTATGAATTTTTAAAATTAGACTTCTCAGTTTCGTAATCATACCAGCAGATCAACAAATCATGGAAAACTCATAATTAAAGGTCAAATTTCGGAAAACACAAAGAATCAAAGTTGTAGATAATTAAAATACCTTTTCAGAAAGTCTAATGTCATGAAATTCCGATAAATAGCGAATCAGATACGATCTTTACAAGAATTCAAAATCCAAATATACTATACATACAAAATAAGAGTAATGATACAAAGATAGTGGATATAACAAAGAACTCATGGATATATACAAAACATCACCACATATGCAAAACTCAATAGAACAACGAAGATCCTTAATATAATCAAAATCAATCAAATACCATATTCCGATTTTGTTTCATAAAAAGAATATGATGTACACATAATATCATATGCACAAATTTACACGAATATCAAGAGAATTAAAGAATTGTTATCCCTTCTTTTAAGCTTGTTATGAATCTTCCTCTTCTCATGTCATTCTCTTCTCTCCCTCTCTTCTTTCTAGGGTTTCTAATTTTTCGTAACTGATATCTTTATCTTTTTTTTATTTTTTTTCCTTATACTATATGTAATTATTATTACTAATTACTCTATAACTAGGTAAGCCGCGCTCGCGGCACCGTAACAATTTTTTTAAAAAAATTCAATACATATTTACGTTATATCATATTATCAATATTAAATTTTAGTAGTTACATAATATTTTCTAATGAACCGATTTTTTGTTAAACACGATTCTTTTGATTGAGCCGCTCTCTCCTTAAAACCGATCCCAATTTTAACATATATTATAAAGACTTATATAATAATTTTTATCCATAAAAAGCGAACCCTAAAAATTAAAATATATATATATATATGACATTCGTATCAAATTTTAATAGTTAATACTGTGACAGCCCCAGATACGGGGTCAGGAATCCGGGCCATCATACTCCAATTTCCATTTATCAGCAATATCTCTTTGATCTTTTTTTTAATATTATTAATACCATTTAATACTCACATAAATGACCCCACACTAATATCATCACACACACCAGTCATATGTTCAGGGAACAACATCCACAATATTAAAAGTTTAGAGTTAAAGGAGTTATTACAAACCAGGATCATACTTAAATACATTGTTGAATAATACTTCGACATGAAGCATTTCAACAATCAAAATTTTATTACACCAGCTTACACACTTAATGTACATAATCTACCAATACCCAATCGTCCGATAGCTACCTCGGGAATCGTTGCCAACACTCTCTCAAAAGTTTGTCTTTCCCGTACCCTCTTGCGGGGTGTAGTGCGGAGTATCGGCATACCTAGCTGTTGTATACATAATAGCAAGAATGAGCTAAAATAGCTCAGCAAGATAAATTCTATCAACTAGCATCAAAGGAAAATAAACCATTATATATATATATATATATATATATATATATATAATAGACAAAAACAAATTTCAGTTATTATGGAAAGAATTTTATTTTCATTCAATATATATACACTTTCCAATTATCTTTGTACGAAAAGAAATATATAGTATTATAATATCAGTTTCTCTTCTAATATCATATAATATCAGTTTCTCTTCTTAAATAATATAACAATCAATATACCATTTCAGTGTAATCTTTCAAGATAATATGAAAACTTGAACAAATCTCTCGCTATCATCTTCTCATTTCCTTCTTATGCAACAATTATATAAATTAATATAAAAATCAGTTTCTCTTTATCTGTAACAATAATTCCATCATTTCATATCATTTTTCTGTTTTCAGTATAGAAATCTGAAAACCAATTTCAATTCTTTCTTTCAAGTTTTGGGGATATCTGCTAGCGCCAGATACGTTAGGACGATGATCAGTCGCCTAATTGTATCCGCTCTCTGTTTACTACCGGTAGAAGGAATGATAATCATCCCTGGAGGAAGGCACTTCTGCTACATCCCCCTGAAGCTAGGAAGGCTCTTCTGCTACATCCCCCTTCGGCAACTCTTGGGCCGAAATAAATATTGAGTGTTGGACTGTGCCGCACACAGCCTCTTACGCTTTATGTTGCAATCCCCTTTTTTTACAAAACATT
Source organism: Kitagawia praeruptora (assembly GCA_037693485.1). Lineage (NCBI taxonomy): Eukaryota > Viridiplantae > Streptophyta > Magnoliopsida > Apiales > Apiaceae > Kitagawia > Kitagawia praeruptora. The sequence goes on from CM075349.1 coordinate 3,162,107, forward strand.
ATTCCATATATATGTAACACCATTTCGCATTCACCTTTCCATTCACATTTCTTTTCACAATTTCACTTTCGTTCACATATACCATCACTTTTAAACATATGTCATAATACCTTGATTATGACTCAGACATCTCCTCTGTATTCAATGAAATCAATTACGCTTTTATATACATAAAATATTCCATTTATTTTAAAAGTATTAACAATAATCAAATAATATTTATTAAATCACAATATTTAAAGAGAATATTTTTAACATAATATTATAAATCATATAACCCTAGATAACAACTGATACCATTCCTTCATATCCTTTTAAACATAAAGCATGCTCGCTCTATTCATAATCATATCTATATATCCACATTCATAATCCATAATCCATACCCATCTCTCTTTAATTCCCCAAAATCAGGAAATAAATACTTAACAATATATAGTAACAATAGAATCACATATATATTCCATGAAATAATTTTTCTTTGAAGGTAAATACTTTTCCAAAGTAAAGATAGAAGAAATCTTGCCTCGATCTCTAAATCCCAGAGGAATGACCCGTGGTTCGTCCTGAGTTTCTATAGACACGAAAAGGATCATCGTTAGAATATATTCCACTTAACCACCTACCCTTATATAATAATATCCTTGTCACATAACATATGTTTAACATAGCCTTTATGTACCAAAAGTTCTAAGAACTTAACCATTTTTAAACTCGATCAAAGTTTTAGTGTATTCCACCATTTCCCTTAATAACCACACTCGATTGTAAAAATTCTCATAAATTAATAAATTCGAATTTTCACCTAAGATCAGTGGGTAATGCTTCTCTGATCACCCTACTATATCCTCCCAAAATTTTATAATTTTTAAGAATGTTTAAGTATGGTAATTATGGCCTCAAAGTTGACACAATTGCATTTTCTCGGTTTCTGAACCACTTTCACTAAAACGTTCATAACTCGTTAACCGTTAACTCAATTGATGCACCGTTTTCGCGTGCACGATCTAGGAAACATTTAGAACAAAACCATGTAAAGTATTTTTCCAAAACCACAGAAAATCTGTCCGAAGTTACTGTTCACAGAAGGTTATTTGATGAACAGTGATTTCGCGTAACTTTCATTAAAACTTTGATATCTCCTAAACCGTTCATCAGATTTTGACGTACTTTATATCAAAACGATCTATGAACCAAACTCTATCCTACCATGATCAGTTGGTACCTTTTAATGACCTTTAACAGTTTGAAACTCTGTCTTAAAAACAGGGCAGTTTTTGTTCTAACGAAAATCGGGCATTATAACGGCTTTACTTTCATACTTTCCATAGTATAACTCCTCCAAATCCAACATCCAACACATATATCCAACCCTACACCATGTGGTCATCATACCAACCATGGTTACAAGCTTTCACAATACTTCCATATTCAATCAATCACTTATAAACATTCATATGATCATGATTTCATGCTTATGATGCGGTATATTTTTAAAGTTCGTTCTCAGGGAGGCGGGTTTTATCAATTTTAATTCAATTGTTTCCGGGACAAAAATGATAGTTATGAAAATATTTACTAACTAATTATTTATATTAATTTAACTAATTAATTAAGGGATCAACAATGAATTTAAAATCTAGGGCAATTAGGTCCACCATGTTTACATAATATCTGGCTTCTAAGCTAAAGTGATCAAAATGGTCATGCAATTTAGAGTTTGTTAATCTCTCTCAAGTATCAACATTCCCGAAACATGCTTACACATATAATCACTTTTAGTAATTTAATTAATCGGGTAATTAGAGCATGTGTTAATCTCTCTCAAGTATTAACGCTCTAGGAAATTCAATTATGCTCTCGCAGCAAAATTCAATTCCGCTAATCGTATATGTGCCTCTAAGAGTAAAATCTCTCGATCTATTACCCATATTCGCAAGTAATTAATCTGTGATATTGGCCGGTAACACAAATTAAATATCAAAACATAATCGATTAAAATTTACCATGTTCAATCAAACCACTTATGAAAATCATGCCAAAATTATCATGCAAACATGGCTTCCCTTCATGCCCTAAAACAAACTACTCACTAATAAAAATTATTAACAACTAAAATTATATAAGAATCCATCTAAAATATAAAAAAGAGAAAATAGAAAATACCTTACATTAACGAAGAATTTATCCGAAGAAAGCGTACATAAAAGAGAAGAAAACCAAGCCCCTAGCCTTGAATAAACTTACAGCAGCCGAATGAAATGATATGTAGAATATGTAATGTTCCTGCAGTATAATATTTGTTGGCCTAGTCTATTCTAAGCTAATCTAAGGCTATATCTAAGATATAGTCCCCCCTTTTCTCTCCTGCACAAGCTTGGCTATTTGTAGCCTCCAAAATTATTACTTTGCCTCAATTATTCATCTTCATCACTAGCTCTCACCATTACCACCACTTTGCAATTTATTTTTCTTCTCCTTTTTCCCCACTTCATCACACTTTCGGCTGCACTAATTTTGCAAATGGCTAAACACTCAATACACACACTTTACACTTTAAATAAATTACAATAAAATTCCAAAAGTAAAAAGATTTCCACTAAAATTCGGAACTGAATTTTCTCCTCAGATTTCGAGCTGCTCCAATCGGATTTTTGCTGATTTAATCCCTCTGAATTGTAGAAAATTTTCTAAGCTTCGCGTGGACAGTAAGATCGTCCAAATCCGACTCCTAGAACTCCAGATATGAATTAAATACCGTAGAAAGCGGGTACAGCTCAATAAATCCGAATTTCTTCATTTTTAGCTCCAAAATAGCTCTTTAAGTTCAAATTCTTCCAAATTTAGAAATTCTTGTCTTCTACAATAAAACATTAATATTTATTAAACAAATATCCAAATAAATGCAAAATGCAATTAAATACGGGAATAAAATCATCTAAAATATATATAAAAATATATCCTATCAAACATCCCCACACTAAGCATTTGCACGTCCTCGGGCAAATAAGTGAAATAAAAACTAAATCCTAATATCACTTTCGTAGATGACACGATTGCATTGAGCACATGCAACAAGCCGTTAAACCCCTAGGCAGCCCTAGTAGGACGAGTGTTGTCTCGTGAGGGTTTATAGTGAATTTACCCACAAAATCCAATTTTTTTCTGCCAAGTCTCAAGTATGCAACATATCATAGTACTCCACACATGCAAAACTTAATTACACAATATAGAAAAGACATGTCTTTCAATTTACGCATCATTTGTACAAGACTATCCAAGTAAGCAGATAGACAAAAAGATCATGAAATATATATCAATGCCGCATTCAGTGAGTAACATGCTATGGATATAAATGAAGCTCACAAAACTCTCAAATCGCACATGTGTATAGGTGAAGTGTATTCGCTCAAGTTCAATCAATTAAGTCATGTGCTACCATATGCTTGGTTGTCCACCAAATCTCCACTACTTTGAATACATGCATGCACGAATCAAAAGGTCTTTGTTAAAGGTTGTAACGTGGCTAAGGTGAAGGGTAGGGAATCAAGAAAAAGGCTAACAAGTGGCAAACTAATAGAGCACAATGTTCATTTATAATTAAAGCACTCAACATGAAATTTGATCATGTAAAAGCTGATCAGACTCTCACAAGCATTATACTCCAAGCACATATTACCATGTACTTTTTCACTTTCATATTGCACAAACCAATGAACACAACTCTGCTTGATCCTTTTTTCTTTCTTTTTCTCTTTTTTTTTTCTTTTTTTTTTTTAGAAATTCCCACCAAATTTTCACACTTTAACAAAGAAATCCCCACACTATGCACTCACCAACCTCCAAATGAATCAAAATGCTCTACTAGTAAATCAAGAGAAGAATAAACAAGTAGGCTCAAGAATTTAGATTGGTGATACACAAAAATAACGGATATAAAGCTCAAAGGGGTTCACTAAGGATATATGATTCAAGGGTACTGTTTGGATAAACATGGTTAATCCTAGTGCCTTTATCATTTTCATGCATACAGATATCATGTAATCTCAAAATGGTTTAAAACAAGTTCTAGAGCAACATGCCAAATGATGAACAACACACAACAATAAAATTCGATCGATATAAAATGTACCAATCACAAGTTAGGCTCAAGATCTCACAAGGTGAAAGCATGCTTCAGTACTCACTAAAATTGACAATGATATATCTCAAATTTTAAAATTTTCGCAAGCACGAACAAGGAATCATCAAGTAACAAATAACTTTCAGAGATATGACATGTCAAATAATCATGCAAAATAAGCTCACAAGATGTGTACCTATCCTTGTTAACACACTATGAGACGAGGCAATTAATTTTTTAATTTTCTGATTTTTTTGGAATTTTTAATTTAATTTTTTTTAAAATTTTTTTGAATTTTTTAATATATAATTTTTTTTTTTTTGAATTTTTAATCATCGAGAACTCATCCCCACACTTAAGTGGTTCATTGTCCTCAATGAACAATTATATAAAAGAGAAATAAGAAATACAAAGAAAAGTAAGAAATACTCCCCTAATACATGAAGTGTCGAGGCACTGAATGTCGAAGCATGGAGTGCCGCTCCGAAAAGACCAAAAACCTGCTGCACGGGACCACCTCGAGCATCAACAGTTGTTGCAATCCTGCACAAAATTTCCAAAGAAGCATTAATAATATAAAATATGACATCAATAAGCAATAATTGATTAAGTGCTTCTGCAGTTTTGGAAAACTTTGTGATGAAACAACGATAGAATTCGACACCACGAAAGTATCGAACTCCCTTGACATAAGGCGGAGGTTCTGGTGGTGGTTTTTCTTCACTCATCACTTCCACATGAGCCATTCGAACATCTTGGCTTATCGCATCTTTGATTAAGTAGACACTTCCATCTTCTCCCGCTTCTTGGGCTTGAAACGTAGGAGCCACTTTGTATGGATCCTCAACCAGAATTTGAGAAATATCATCTTGGACAATATTTGTTATCACATCAACCTTGAAATAAGTGTTCTTGAGCAAAGAAGCCTTGTAAGTAGAGGCTAGATCGAGAGCAAATTTATCAATACATGGTAGCTTAGGCACAGGTTGCGGAAGAGAAACAACAACCATCTCTGTATTGCTTTCCTTTGTAGCCTCATCATCAATCACATTGTTCTCGGTAGCAGCAACATCATTGATCTCGTCATCGGTGGCATGCTCCTTCTCTTTATCAATGGCCTCATCATCAACATACATGGAGAAACTATCATATTCCTGATCGCTTATGAAATTGATAGCAGTCAGGTCCTCTTCGGATCGGATAGATGATGATGGTAAATAGCCGAGCTGCCCTGTAGTAGAAGAATTAGCCAACTGTGCAATTTGAGATTCAATTGCCAAACTTTGAGTTTCTAATTTTTCCATCGTCTTTAGCATTTTATTCAAGATATCCCACATCTCCTTTGTCTGATCAGCTTGCACATCTACGCTGGGTTGAGAAACATGTAGATGTTCTTGTAGAGGAGGATATTGATATTCTTGCTGTGGCGGCTGCTCATATGACTGATAATATTGTTGCTCAAAGTGTTGCTGATTATGATATGAAAAATTTTGAGCACCATTGTCCTGGTAGTAGAAATCTGGCTGATTCACGCATTCTTGATCAAAAGTGTTTGAATACTGATTGTACCCATATCCTTCTTCAAAAGAATTCATTTGTTCCAACTGAGCACTCTGAGAATTATAGACATTGTAAGAGCATTCGAAACCAAAGTGACCATAAATTCCACAAACTTCACAACCAGTGTAAGTTTCAGGGGCCACTTGTGACATCTCATTTGTACTCATCGGACATGTAGTGGGCTCTGTAGTCTTCCACGAGGCAATTTCTCGAGTCAATGCCTCTACTCGGAAAGAAAGATGTGCAAAAATATCAACTTCATCCATTGCAGGCCTGTAAACACACTACAAAGCCAAGAAACGCAGTAAAATCTGTCTCAATTGGAATTAAAGTTCCAATGAGACAAAGAAAACATAACAAACCTAAAAATTCTAACAAATTAAACAAAATCTAAAATATGTATTTTTATTTATTTATTTAATTTAATTTATTTTTTTTTATTTTTATTTGAATTAGCACTGCATTATTACAAACCGGAAACGAATTTTAATTACAAAACAAAACAATTTATACAACAAAAACTGGAAATTTTATTTACAAAAATTATAGAAAAAATCGGACATGATTGCTTCGTAAATAGAACCAGCAAGAGACAAAACCTACAGCAGAAACTTTAAAACCAACAAACGACACAATTTAACAAGAACTCGGTGAAAAAAAACTTAGACTAACATCAAAACAAAACAGAACAATGACTCGGCTACAAAACTGGAAATTAAACAGCAAAAAATAACAATTACATTACGAACTCAGCAAACCAAACAACTCACAATTGCTTCAAACAAAATCAGTAATGACTCATTTACAACTCGTCAAAACTCAGCACAACAACAGCTGCACATAAAATTCAAACTCGCAAACTAACTCGGCCGAATTGGACTCAGTAAACACTGAATTCGGACTGCCATTCACAACTTCACTGAATTAGTTAAACAAACAAACAGTCGACGCAGACGTAAACTTCATAACAGCAGAAAACAACTCGCGAAAAACAACTCAGCATAAAACCCAATGGCGATTGATCAGGAAACTCAAAACACGACTGCAATCAACTCCCTAAAACTCTCGAATCCCAGGACACATTGACTCAGACATTCGAACAACTAACCAAACAAAAACTCAATATAATTAACACATTTCACCCATACATTTTATCTTTTCATTCGGTTAACAGCAACAGCAAGAGTAGAAACTCGGCAATGACTCAGTAAAGAACAGCAAAACGCCGGTACTCAATAGCACAACTCGACTCAATAACAAAAAAAAACGCAGCAACGCTCACAAATAGCAAAACCAGTGATTCTCAATAACACAGCAGAGATTACTAAACCAGCAAAAATCACGTCAACAATTCAATACATCACTGTACTCAAATTCAACCCCAAAGCCAATACATTAGAGGACCAATACGTCGACTCGGTCGAACTCAACACACAAAACTCGAAACAAAAACACAGCAGCAACACCAACGCGCAGCAACAACGACGCAGCCGTGTGTATACACGTATGTATATGTGGTGTGTGCAGCGAAAGGAAACGAACTGGAAGAAGGAAACAAACGAACTGGTTTGTTGGTGTGTGTTTGTGCGAATAGAAAGAAGGGGAGGGGGAATTGGGGCTGTTGAATTCGAAACGGGGGCGGTGTAGGTGACAGTGGTGGATGTACGGAGAAAGACACAGGGGGGGTTTGTGTTGTGTAAGGAGGAGTAGGTGGGTGTGACTGTGAACGGAAAAGAGGAGGGTGGAGACGAGAAGAAGTGAAGGAGAAGAAGGGAAGGAGGAGAAGGGGGTGAGAGAATCAAAACAATGCTGGGTTTAGCAGGGGAATGAGTAAACAGGGGATAAAACAGGGGAGTTGTTTCGAATTAAACACAAAAACGATATATAATTAATTACTGAAATTTTATTAAACTAATATTTTTGTGTTTTTTTTTTTACACTAAAACATAAAAATTAAATTTACAATTAAAAATTATAAAACCCGGACAATAAAACTAAAATTTATAAAAACTAACTGCCTCCCCGGCAGCGGCGCCAAATTTGATGCGGTATATTTTTAAAGTTCGTTCTCAGGGAGGCGGGTTTTATCAATTTTAATTCAATTGTTTCCGGGACAAAAATGATAGTTATGAAAATATTTACTAACTAATTATTTATATTAATTTAACTAATTAATTAAGGGATCAACAATGAATTTAAAATCTAGGGCAATTAGGTCCACCATGTTTACATAATATCTGGCTTCTAAGCTAAAGTGATCAAAATGGTCATGCAATTTAGAGTTTGTTAATCTCTCTCAAGTATCAACATTCCCGAAACATGCTTACACATATAATCACTTTTAGTAATTTAATTAATCGGGTAATTAGAGCATGTGTTAATCTCTCTCAAGTATTAACGCTCTAGGAAATTCAATTATGCTCTCGCAGTAAAATTCAATTCCGCTAATCGTATATGTGCCTCTAAGAGTAAAATCTCTCGATCTATTACCCATATTCGCAAGTAATTAATCTGTGATATTGGCCGGTAACACAAATTAAATATCAAAACATAATCGATTAGAATTTACCATGTTCAATCAAACCACTTATGAAAATCATGCCAAAATTATCATGCAAACATGGCTTCCCTTCATGCCCTAAAACAAACTACTCACTAATAAAAATTATTAACAACTAAAATTATATAAGAATCCATCTAAAATATAAAAAAGAGAAAATAGAAAATACCTTACATTAACGAAGAATTTATCCGAAGAAAGCGTACATAAAAGAGAAGAAAACCAAGCCCCTAGCCTTGAATAAACTTACAGCAGCCGAATGAAATGATATGTAGAATATGTAATGTTCCTGCAGTATAATATTTGTTGGCCTAGTCTATTCTAAGCTAATCTAAGGCTATATCTAAGATATAGTCCCTCCTTTTCTCTCCTGCACAAGCTTGGCTATTTGTAGCCTCCAAAATTATTACTTTGCCTCAATTATTCATCTTCATCACTAGCTCTCACCATTACCACCACTTTGCAATTTATTTTTCTTCTCCTTTTTCCCCACTTCATCACACTTTCGGCTGCACTAATTTTGCAAATGGCTAAACACTCAATACACACACTTTACACTTTAAATAAATTACAATAAAATTCCAAAAGTAAAAAGATTTCCACTAAAATTCGGAACTGAATTTTCTCCTCAGATTTCGAGCTGCTCCAATCGGATTTTTGCTGATTTAATCCCTCTGAATTGTAGAAAATTTTCTAAGCTTCGCGTGGACAGTAAGATCGTCCAAATCCGACTCCTAGAACTCCAGATATGAATTAAATACCGTAGAAAGCGGGTACAGCTCAATAAATCCGAATTTCTTCATTTTTAGCTCCAAAATAGCTCTTTAAGTTCAAATTCTTCCAAATTTAGGAATTCTTGTCTTCTACAATAAAACATTAATATTTATTAAACAAATATCCAAATAAATGCAAAATGCAATTAAATACGGGAATAAAATCATCTAAAATATATATAAAAATATATCCTATCAGCTTAATATACACTTAACCACAAAACTAACAATATGTCATCATAAACTCAAGATAATACTAAGGGTTCATGAACTCCATACCTTCCTTGATGCTTTAACACTCTTAACAAAGGCTTTTAGTCCTTGAGAAGCCTTGATATAACCTTATAACACCTTAAACTAACAAGAAACATCAAGAACATACTTAGAATTTTCGGAGTTTCTATAATCCAGCTGAAAGAACATGAAAAACGAGGCCCCTTACCTTGCTTTTCTGGACAAACCTTGTGAAATAAGAGTTGTAGATTATCTCAAGGTCTTTCTAAAAAGCTATAGAACGCAAAATTTGGCTAAGAAACGAAGGAGATATGCTTGATTTACTAACCTGTTGTCTTTTTGGCCGAAAATAAGAAAAGTGTGGAAGATGGAGAGATTTGGTGTTGGCTAGCTCTTATCTAGCTTGGTCTTGATCATTCTAGAGTTTAGTAGAAACTTAGTGAAGTTTATAGATAATTCCCCCATGTGAAGTTACTAATTTACCCTTAATCAAGAGTTAGTGGAAAATGATGTCACTAATGATGTCACTTGGTTAATCTTTTAATCCATTTCTTGATTTTTCCTAAGTAAATGGTAATAACCTTGGTTGATGATAACGTAATATGTATCCTTGTTGTATCACTAATCTTGGTTGTTTTGTTTCCGTATTCGTCTAATTGCGATTCGTTTCGAATATACCTCATTATCCAAGTGGTTCTGAAATTGTTTAACAATTCATTCCCCCCTGGCATTTCCTTGCTTTGATAATCCCTTGGCTTAACCTAACTTCACTATTTCCTCAAGATAAAAATCTTTAATATTTTCATACTCCTTCATATCACATTCCATAGAGTCTCAATTGAAATCGAAAATCCTTAAAGTCCATATTCAGGAATTTCTGAAATCCGTCATCGTTTCGAGTCACTCATTTTCATAGTACAACACTAATTTGGTTTCTGTTTACTCATTTTCCCTTTCAAATATAGAGTATCTACACACCATTTTCCTAAATTCCTCAAAATCACTATTCATTTAGGCACTGTAGCCTTTCTAAAAGTTAGGGTTATTACAAATACAATCCTTTCTAGTGAGACGTCTTCCCATTAAAAACGTTTCGAGTCACTCTTATTTGAAATTGAAATTCAAACTTCATTACATATTGTCAAATATTGTCAAAATTGTCAGCTTAAGTTAGGCACCGTCCTTGAATATATACACTCTAGTATAGACTTATAACACCCTAGTATAGACTTTGGTGTCTTAGTTCTTCTATATATTGAGGCTCTTTCCTCCTTGTAATATTGCAGTTGAAGTATTAATAATATACACTTTTTCACTTCTCTGCCCTCTCTTCCTCTCCTTGTTAACTCAGATCCCTGGTTATATTCTAGATTTTGTCATGGTATCAGAGCAGGAGAGTGTAACAAGGCAGAAGAGAGTTTTTTTTATTAATCTGTACCAGCAAGTTTTTCAAGGAAAACTTTTGCCCATTTTTTTGTTTTTCACCCACAAAAAATACCAAAACTGTTGGTGTTCATTCTTGAAAGGCTTCAAAAGAAGGATACACATGGTGTTTTCTCCGAGCCGGTTGATCGTGATTATGATGGGGAACTGCAACCAAAAGTGTTTGCTGCAAGTTCATGCAGTGGTGCCACCAGTGATGAAATCTGGGGACAAGACAAGTCCGATGAAACCAAGGTAAAGACTGAAGAAGCTGTTGGCGATGCTAAAGATGCTTCAGAGTCTTGGACTGGACAGTATGGCTATGATAAAGCAGGGGATTTTAAGAATTCAAGTGCGGAGAAGCTGCCCAAGGGGAGGACAAGGCATAGCAAGTGGAGGAGTTAAAGAAAGAAGCAAAACAAAAGAAGATAATTGCACATGGGTAGACAAAAAACAAAGGGCAAAAACATCCACTAAAAAAGCAAGATGCCAAAAAGAAAAAAAAATGTTGTTGACATGAGACTGATAGCAATATAAAAATAAAAAATAAAGAAAGCAAAGAAAAACAAAAGAAAAAAAAAAGGATTTAAAAAAAAAGGTCCTTAAAAACAGTGATTTTATGATTTTAGATCCGATAAAAAAAATTACATTTATTTTCTTAAGGGAAAGTAGTGTTAATATTAAAAAAATCGGGATCTTTTGAAAATGTTTCACTTTGATTTAAGAGTTTACCCCGGTTATAGATTTAATTGTGTAGTATTAAGTGGTTGTTGATATTACGGTATCTCTTCAATTTTTTACGATGCTGCAAATTAAATAGTTCAGGGGGCGTTATTCCGACGAAGCAGCAGAAGTAGTGTATATAAAGATGTACACACAGTTCAATGCCACAAATGGAAAAGCAAGCAGCAGAAGTAGTGTATATACAGATGTACACACAGTTCACTGCCACGACGACAAAGCAACAGAAGTAGTATGTATACAGGCATACACACAGTTCACTGCTATATCTTGTAATACTGAGTGATCACAAAGTTGAGTCTCAGACTCTTAGTTCCTTCAAAATAATCAGTTCAAGGACTGATTGGTGGTCATCCACCGTTGTGCTGAAAAGCATCACTTTTATTTTTTTGACATGGCCTAAAATATACCGTGTGGTCGCAAGTTCGAATCCCGGTATCCCAAAAGACTCAATAAACTCAAGATCGGTCGATCCTAAAAATGGGTATAGTTGGACGCTTAGATTAAGCTCAAGGGCTACTAGTGTTCACTCTTCAATCCCTAGATAGGTCTTTCATCCGAAGATGAGATTTCGAGTGAGGGGGCGTGTCAAATATTGTCAAAATTGTCAGCTTAAGTTAGGCACCGTCCTTGAATATATACACTCTAGTATAGACTTATAACACCCTAGTATAGACTTTGGTGTCTTAGTTCTTCTATATATTGAGGCTCTTTCCTCCTTGTAATATTGCAGTTGAAGTATTAATAATATACACTTTTTCACTTCTCTGCCCTCTCTTCCTCTCCTTGTTAACTCAGATCCCTGGTTATATTCTAGATTTTGTCATAACACTTATCTTATAAAAAATTAAAACCTTAAAATTGAGTAAATTCCAATTTTTTCATTTTTTAAACTTTCCAATATTTTCGATTGAGCCGCTCTCTCATTAAAACCGAAATCCCAACCTTAACATATATTATAAAGACTTATATAATAATTTTTATCCACAAAAATTGAACCCTAAAAATTAAAAAAAATGACATCAATATCAAATTTTAATATCTAATACAATCCTTTCTAGTGAGTCGTATTCCAGTTAAACACGTTTCGAGTCGCTCTTATTTAAAACTGAAATTCTAACTTTATTACATGTGATATATTTATTGAAAATTAAAGAAAAATCAAGAAGAAAATTTTAAAAAAAACTTAAAAACTGATATCAGCTCCTAAACTTTAGTTTAGCATTTTTTGGGAAAGGAGGAGAGGGAGAGAGAGAGAGAGAGAGAGAGAGAGAGAGAGAGAGAGAACGACAACTACTATTTTTGTTATAAAAATTATTAATAATGATAAATAAAAAAGTTGATACACTTAAAGTTATATATCGTTTGTATAAAAGGGTGCCTTTTTGAATTTTGTATTCTTGAATTAAAGTAATAGTATCAATTCTCATATCTTAATCTAAGAGCATATATTGAATTTGCTTTGTTGGTTGATTATATTTTTTTTTATATCAACAAATCATAAAATATGGCTAAGAAAACTAAATAACTTGGTAGAATAATTATACACAAAGAGAGATATTTGTTAACGAGAAATAAGAAAATATAAAAAAAGGGGCTTCATTTTGTTTGGGAGACTTTACACCATGCATGTTACTCTTAGTTTTGTTTTGTAACATCTCAATGTTGTTCTAAGACATATAATTATATATTTACATAACTTGGATAAATAGTAATATTTCATGTAATTGTTACTCCCTCCGTCCCTCATGGTTCTTTACATGGGGATGGACACGGAGACCAAGAAAATGTGTAAAAAATGAGTAAAGTTAGATGAAAAATGGGTAAAGTGGTGGGACCTATTAATATTTAATAATAGATTTGAGATAATGGAGTAAAGTAGTGAGTGTAATAGTGTTTTTTATCGTTAAATATATGAGATAGTGGGTGTAATAGTAGGAGAAACTTACTATTTTTGGAATGTAAAGAAATGAGAGGGACACCCCAAAATAGTAACTGTAAAGAAATGAGAGGGACAGAGGGAGTATATTTTTTCTATTCGCGTATTTCATTTCATTTCGTGTACACGAAAGAATTTGTGTAATTTAGTGTCATCTTGTATTCTAATTTCGGGTACACGATTTAATATTATGTCATTTTCGTCCAAGACCCTAAAGTACATGACATAAATGTACAAAATGATTTGTCAGGGCATTAACCATAAAATTTAGGGTATTAGTTTGATAGAGTAAAATTCTATGGAGTACTGTTTTAATTGGAGTACTTGGAGTACATATACGTTCTGCATTCAAAATATTTTAAAATTTATTATTTTGCAAACCTTGTTATATGAATATCATAATTTTATTGATAATCTTGAAAATTATGTATGTTTTACAATATGTTCATCTTGAAAATTCTTTATATTTTGTAATTGGAACAAATATGTTTGGCAACACAAATGTGTTTCGCAGAACAATTTATTTTGCAATATTTTGTTAGCAAAACATACAAAATTTTCAATATTTTTGATGAAATAGTGATATTCACGTAATAAGCTTGGCAAAATAATAAAGTTTGCAAAATTTTGAATGCAGAACGTATATGTACTCCAAGTAGTCCAATTAAAACAGTACTCCATAGAACTTTATTCTAGTTTGATATGTCCTAAACTAATAAGTCAATTATAAATATATCCCTTTTTATTGAATAAATATAAATATGTCCACGATTAAATTTAATTCATATATAATTTATGGCTGGAGATCCCTGACAATCATTTGTCAGGGACGGCTTATCTAACAATCGGTTTCTAAACCGTTGGATCGTTGATCCAACGGCCCCCTGGATTACAAAAAAAATTTATTGTCTGCTATAATTTTCCGCGGATAGGCAGATTGCCTGTCCGCGGAAATTTTATAGCGGACAGTAAAATTTTTTTTTTAATCTTGATCGTTGCCGTTGGATCAACGATCCAACGGCTGTGGAACCGATTGTTAAATAACAAATTCCTGATAAACGATTGTCAGGGACCTGGACCCATAATTTATATACATATAATTATACATATATTTAATACTATATAAGACTAGAATATCCCTTCTTTTTCTATCCCACCCATCCACCATCCTCCTTTTCCAGGCCTCCAGGGGTACATCCATTCCTTAATTTTATGGTTACCGAGAATCATGGCTATTGTTATGCCCGAATCTCGGCATAGATCCTAAACAGGCTCAAAAGGCTATACAAGGGGCCCACCTCTCATAATGGGCTCAAATATCTATCAATGGGCCCAAGTATTGAAGAAGGATAAACAATGCGTGAGGCCAATTAAGGATCGCCTCACTTCTATCTCGTAAATCTCTTGAAGACACTATCACCCAAGGGGTCTCACGCTAGGCCTACAAGGGGTCTCACGCTAGCCCAGCCTAGAAGTCAGCGAGGCCTAGAGGAGGCCTAGAAGTCAGCGAGGCCTAGAGGTGGCCTAGAGATCAGCGAGGCCTAGAGGTGGCCTAGAGATCAGCGAGGCCTAGAGGTGGCCTAGAGATCAGCGAGGCCTAGAGGTGGCCTAGAGGTCAGCGAGGCCTAGAGGTGGCCTAGGAGTCAGCGAGGCCTAGAGGTGGCCTAGGGGTCCAGCGAGGCCTAGAGGTACAGCGAGGCCTAGGGGTCCAACGAGGCCTAGAATATTCTTATGAAGGCTCATAGCTAGGCCCAGCGAGGTCAAATGAGTAATATATATCAACCCAATGAGACGACTAGTGGATTTGGGCCTAGTCGAGCCCATAGAAACCCTAGCCCATCTAGATAACTTCTTCTCTAAGAGAACTACGTATGGCTTGATCCCTATAAATAGGGTACGTAGGCATCTTGTAAAGCATGAGAAACAGTTCACCACTGAATTTCAATAGACAAGAGCAGCCACAAACAATCACCAAACACCTCCGTATTCTTCGTGTTCTTAGCAAAATATCCGTATTTTGCTCCATGATTCCAGCAACCTCCAAAATATTGTTATACAATATTCTCCCTATAACATTTGGCGCTAGAAGGAGGGGCCTCTAGTCGTTGATTTGGGAGAACAATGACTAACTCGAACAAGAAGAACGGAGAGGCCGAGGAGCGAGACCCCGGGATAGCATATGACCCCGGGCTGCGACCCCCAAGGAATGAGGCCAAGACCCCGGGGTAGCTCATGACACCCAAATGCGACCCCGAGCTGCGACCCGAGAGGAGGAAGACCCCTAGGAGCGAGGCCTCACCTAGCGCTGCGAGGCCACACCTAGCGCTGCGAGGCCATACCTAGCGTAGCGAGGCCGGGTTCGAGAAGGATAAGCGACGTCATCAGGTGTGAGGCCAAGTCAATGATCAAGATTCTAAGTGACTCCATCTCCTCGTCGAGATCGTGCGCGGTCCCATCGTTGTGACGACAGACCCCCATCTTCTCATCGAGATCGTGAGCGGTCCCATCGTCGCGACGACAGACCCCCATCTCCTCTTCAAGATCGTGAGGCCCCCTATATGATGTAGCTAATGAGGCCCCCTTATTTGACTAATGAGGTCCCTATATGGAGTGACTATTGAGATTTTGAGAGGCCTCTTGATAAGATACCTCTACATGAGATGCTTCTTCTTGGTGAAAAACCTCTACGTCGAGGAGAGGGGGGACGCCCCCGATCTTTGAGGTAAGGGGGGACGCCCCCGAACCTTGCCGACAATGAGGAGGTCCACCTCTCATACTGGGAAGAGCAAGCAATAAATAATGAGACTGAGTACGAGGCTCTCATCATTGGCCTCGAGCTCGCACTAGAGATGAAGGAAGAGAAGCCAAAGTATTTGAAAATCAAAATGAGCCCCGGGATAGCGATGATGAGGCCAAGTGCCTTGGGACAAAAGTAAAGAGTAAAAGTGCTCTGGGATAGCGTTGAAGGGGTCAAGTATACTTATAGCGGGATCACATCAAATTTTCTTCATTACAAATGGGGTCAACTCCAAATAATACAAGAAGGTTGTTGAAATGCTTTTGATTCCTCATCACATCTACAATGATAATGAGGACTCGGGGGGTAGTGGCACTACATAAACACCTCTTCTAGTGGGACATTTGAAAAATTAAAACATGGCAAAGGCTACGAGATTACGAGGAAAGGAAATCGATGCATGACTTAATTTCTTGTCAAACAAAGTTGTTGATGCAAGACATGTGCGAGGTGCTTATAATTTTTTATTCACATATCGTTTATGGCTTGGCGTGCGAGGACAGTAAAAAAGGAGACAAGTGAGCTGGAGACTGCTAAGCAAAATGAGTAACGAAGTGAAGTTGCAATATTTATAGCTGAGTAGTAATGCACGTGGGACCCCAAACGATATAAGTAAACAACCAGTTGCGCGAGAACTCAAAGAGAGGAAAGGAAAAAAATGGCAGAGCAAATTTAACCGGCTACCACACGAACCACCTTGTACATTTATCATGGACCAGAAAGTTGAGACAAACGACAGATACGAGGAGGCAAAGCGGGGTCACGCGGATGCGAGGTGAATAACGATTTGAAATTTTAGCTCGTGCATGTATAGATTTGCAGAAATCATCTCATATCAGCGGGACCTGCATGTTGAAGTCATGTAATGAGGTTACATAAGTTGAAGTGAGTCACTGGGGATTCGTTCTTTAAAAATTATGGCGAGGCAATCAGCCAAAGTCTACTTCACTTATACTCCGAGCTTACAACGTTATGTCCGGAGATTACGAAATTCATTATGGGAAGTAATAAGGTACAACGAGCAGAAGGTTGAATAAAAAATAAATAAAGGCAAATCTACTGACTTTGTGATACTACGAGATTTCTTCAATGGGAGTTGAAGTGAAGACAAGGGCTTGCTTCGTTTATAATATTAGACCGGATCCAGGCATTCAGCGAAGTGGGAAGTAACCTCCAAAATCGAGACACCTGCGAAGTGGGAAGTAAAAAAAAAAAAAACTACATCCCGGGTATAAAATTATGTACGAGGTTTGTACTGTCTTGATGAAAATTTCAACAGGCTCGCACATTGGCATTTGTGGATTTCCATGGAATAAAAAGAAAAAAAGGAGTTAAATCGAAGGGAGTCTGCAGATCGTGCGGAATACCGAAGCATATTGGATCCACCTGGGTTTCAAATATATATATATATATATATATATATATATATATATATATATATAACTTGATACGATGATCAAAACCGTGTGGCCAGTTCTTTTTTCTACGGAGCAAGCTGAATAAAGGGTGGAGACGCTAGTAGTAGTACACGAGGCGAACAATGCAAAGCGAAGTGAACCTTTATATCTGGCTTTGGTTGAAGAAAATTAAAAAAATAGTACCTGGATGCGACCTCAAGTCATGTTGGTGGAGCTGAATGATGGTATAATGTAGCAAGATGACACCAAAAAGAAAATGATATAACTAAGCACATACGGAGTGGATACTGTGCAAAGTGAAAAAAGTACGAAGTATTGAAGAACATGTATGTTTGCAAGGACAAGAAGAAGTCTTCATCAACTTTTTGCTGAAGTTAAAGTTGGATGTCTAAGAATTATACGAGCATGTAGGTGCCGTCCCATGTCCTATAACAATGTACAAAGAAGAGGCTACATCAAGAGAAATCGGGGCCTCATTTTAATAAAATAATATCAAAGAGGGCCGGTACATCGAGGATAAGCAACACAGTATGAAGTGGACTGCGGCTGGTCAGTTCGTGTTTATAAAAAACAATAGTTGGCGTGGTCTTATGCCAAACGATGCAACAAGTCTGGTAATACAGTGGAGGAGCTCGCATTTGTAAAAACAAGCAAAGAAAAAGTAGCGTGAGGAGAACAAACGGGCCGTATAGCCTGTTGGGTTATAGCGAGGAGTAATATGTTATCAGATGGAATTCATTGTATACAAGCAGATGTATATGGACATACGATAAATCCAAATCAAACATGAATTTTACGAGCATTGTAAATGCTGGAAGGAAATTGTAGCGGGCCCGCATGACTTCAAAAGAAAATAAAAAAATAATAAGGCGAGGCAGTTTTTATGATAAAAGAAGAAGGCAAAGGAGTTTTTATGCGAGGTGATTGTAACGGAACTATGGAACCAGTTCTAATGAATTTGTGCTTAACAAAAATAAAAAGAAGAGGTTGCCAGGTGATATTGGCGCAGCAAGGAGAGGTCCAGCCAAGTAAAGAAAAAAAAAAGGACCAGCAAAATACAGGGTGGTAAAGGAAAAACTGTGCAAGACGAGTTTGATGCAAAATGAGGATAGCAACAGGACAGGCTATGCGATATATGATGCGGGTATCATTAAAACAGCCAAGCAGAACTAAGGCAGTGCGAGGAGGAATAGGTTCGTAAAACAAAATTAGCAAAGCAAGTCTATATTACATCTACCAAGGAGAAGACAGGAATCGAAGCTAGTCACTGCGAGCACGAGGACATTAATTTTCTTTTAAGGCCCGTGCATGAATTGGAAAACAAGAAAATGGAGATCAAGACTTTCATGGACATTATTGGTGGGGTCCATTTGAAACAACAAGTACACAATCTGCAGCCTTGAACAGGTGAAAAAAAATAGAAAAGTGAGGTCAAGATATGCGAGGTGGTTGATGCGAAGAGCCATGGGTTCGCTCGGGAATTTATAAAGAAAACGAGGCAAGTGCTAAAAAAAGTATATTATTATGCGAAGCGAGGAGGCTCCCCAAATTTCCAAAATATTTTTGGAAATATTATGAAGAAAAAGGAAAAAAAAAGTTATATTAGCAAGGAGCAAGCTCGGAGAAGAGTCCTCTCATCATATTTCAAAAAAGACTTGAAGACATAAGTGGAAGGCACGACTTTACTTGATTCCACATCGCATTCATAATGGCAATATGGAATCGGGGGGTAGTTGTTATGCCCGAATCTCGGCATAGATCCTAAACAGGCTCAAAAGGCTATACAAGGGGCCCACCTCTCATGATGGGCTCAAATATCTATCAATGGGCCCAAGTATTGAAGAAGGATAAACAAGGCGTGAGGCCAATTAAGGATCGCCTCACTTCTATCTCGTAAATCTCTTGAAGACACTATCACCCAAGGGGTCTCACGCTAGGCCTACAAGGGGTCTCACGCTAGCCCAGCCTAGAAGTCAGCGAGGCCTAGAGGAGGCCTAGAAGTCAGCGAGGCCTAGAGGTGGCCTAGAGATCAGCGAGGCCTAGAGGTGGCCTAGAGATCAGCGAGGCCTAGAGGTGGCCTAGAGATCAGCGAGGCCTAGAGGTGGCCTAGAGGTCAGCGAGGCCTAGAGGTGGCCTAGGAGTCAGCGAGGCCTAGAGGTGGCCTAGGGGTCCAGCGAGGCCTAGAGGTCCAGCGAGGCCTAGGGGTCCAACGAGGCCTAGAATATTCTTATGAAGGCTCATAGCTAGGCCCAGCGAGGTCAAATGAGTAAAATATATCAACCCAAGGAGACGACTAGTGGATTTGGGCCTAGTCGAGCCCATAGAAACCCTAGCCCATCTAGATAACTTCTTCTCTAAGAGAACTACGTATGGCTTGATCCCTATAAATAGGATACGTAGGCATCTTGTAAAGCATGAGAAACAGTTCACCACTGAATTTCAATAGACAAGAGCAGCCACAAACAATCACCAAACACCTCCGTATTCTTCGTGTTCTTAGCAAAATATCCGTATTTTGCTCCATGATTCCAGCAACCTCCAAAATATTGTTATACAATATTCTCCCTATAACAGCTATTTAGACGAAAAACAGTGTAGTCATTTGTTAAAAGAACTTGGCAGATACATGACATTGCCGGATACAGTATAACCTCGATAAATGAATATTCGATAAATGAATAACCTCATCAAATGAATATTTTTTTCCGATCCCGATATAATAGAGACAGTGTATTTTTGACCTCGATAAATGAATAATCTCGATTAATGAATAAAATTTTCCAGTCCCGAGCGTATTCATTTATCGAGGTTTAACTGTATTATATTCTACGAGTTGGATGATGGTATACACGTGATAAGTAGATTAATTTAGATTAATCCTATATATATAGTAATTAGTATTTAGTACAATTTTCATTTAAGTAAAAGAATAAAATTGTTTTTTAAAAATGTGTAATTAGTTAATCATGGTTAAAATAAAAAAATAGAACATATTAGAAAAATGGGATATATTCATAATTAAAAATAAATATGGAATACAATTACAATTAATATTTTAAAATGGGACGTATTAGAAAAAAAAACCCAATTTAAAAGAGAATTATTTTAGACCGATCATCTTTTGGGTCGGATTTTCCTAAGCCCAAGCTCGGACCGGGCCCAATCCAGTTCTGGGCACATTCTAACATTGCTCCAAAGCGACATTTTTTCTTTCAAGGTAGATTTGAGACTCATCCCTTCCGAGCAGATTTTCTCTTCATAAATAATCTAAAAAAAATTAAAAGAATATTACTCAAACTAAACAAAGAGATTAGGGAGCCGAAGGTACGTTTTAGGTGAATACCCTTCGATACACAAATTTTATATGCGTGGACATTTTTGTAAAATTAGGATTTCTTTAAAATTTTATAACATCATTAATTAATCTTGTGGGCCCAATCAATTTTAAAGATTAATTTTTAAAATATCTAATAAAACTTTCCTGAGTTTAATCTCAGGTCCTTTTTCTCCTAAACAAATGCCAAAAAATCAAAGTGATCTTTTCAAGAGGGTTAATTGGCTAATTCATTACTGAACTGAATCTCAACTTGCAAGTGAGTAATTGAACTCAAAAAGTTTGCAGTCAACCCATCATACAATTAAAACTTGCAATCTCATAACTACCGTCAACTCATTTAACGGGATTGATGGAAAACTGACGTGGCAAGAATTTTAACGGGTAAAATGGCTAATTCATCACTGAACTGAACCTCAAATTGCAAGTGGGTAATTGAACTCAAAAAGCTTGCAGTCAACTCATCATACTAATTAAAACTTGCAATCTCATAACTGCCGTCAACTCATTTAACATGACTGATGGAAAGCTGACGTGACAAGAATTTTAACGGTTAAAATGGCTAATTCATAACTGAACTGATCCTCAACTTGTAGCTGGGTAATTGAACTCAGAAAGGTTGCAATCAACTCATCAGTTAGTATTATAAAAATATTCTAAACAATAATATATAAAATTATATGATGAAACGATATTTTTTTACTTATATTTAGTGTTATAAAAATATTCTAAACAACTAACTTATTAAACTAGCTCTTTAGCCCGTGCAAAGAATGTGCACCCTCCAAATTTCAATTATTTATTGACTTTCAAAAATATATCTAATATATATTTGTATGTTGTACGAGATAGTTACTATTTGTAATTTCATCTTGTGAAGCTAATCATTGTCTAATTCGTTAGATTTAATAAATTTATGTACATTTGAACTTATTTCTACTATGAAAATAATACTTTTAAAGTACGATTAATACAACGCCAAATGTAAGAATCATTATATTGTGGGTATAATTATTTTTTGTAATATAATTTGGATATCAAGAAGTATGAACGTCTATACCACAAGTTGAATATAGACGTATTATATGATAACTTTTCCTTGTGTATTTTAAAAATATTACTCTAATTTAGTGGTGATGATTGTCTCATTTCACTTTATAATTAGGTCGTATATAAATTTTAGAGAATGCTGTACCTGAGATTATCTCAGGTATTTTTCCTGAGATGTTTCCATAAAATGAAGAAAAATCTTTTGGGTAATCTTGTTTTCATAAAAATGCCCCTGCGGGGCCCTTTAATTTATAAGATTTTATAAATAATTAAGGTAAGTACTTTAGGTAAGTTCCTGAGGTAACCTCAGGAACATTATTCTCTAAATTTTATATATTTTTTACTTATTAAATATAACGCATAAAAAATTCCCAATATTTGAGTTTAGATAATACGGCGTTGTTGAGATGTACATACATACATATATACATACATACACAAACACACACACACACACACACACACACACACATATATATATATATATATATATATATATATATATATATATATATATATATATATATATATATATATATATATGTTTGTGTGTGTAATCACCTTTTTTGCTCGTAATCAATTCGGTTAATTGCTATTAACTTTTTCCGTCTAAGACACAAGTAGACATATAAGTCATAAGAACATGTTTGTTCAAGTACAAATTGTAATATGAAAATATTGAAATAATATTAAATAATGAGATATGTGCGTGTTTTAATGTGTAATTTCAGTTATCCAGTTGCAAACTTTTTGAGTTCAATTACCCAGTTGCAAGTTGAGGGTCAGTTCAGTTATGAATTAGCCATTTTATCCTTTATCTGTACAAAATTAACGGACCTCCGTTAAAAATCAACGAAAGTTAACGGTCGTGCAAGCTTTTAATAGTTTAAATATGAGATTGCAATGTTTAATTAGTTTAATGACGTTAATGCAAGTTTTTTGAGTTCGATTACCCAAGTTGAGCACGAGTTCAGTTATGAAATAGTCAATTAACCCATTTTCAAGATTGCCTAAATTCAGATTTTTTTTTTTGCGAAAATGCTATTTTTTTTTAAATATTTGTAAAAATATTGAATTTTAGAAAAATATTTGTAATAAAACAATTTACAACTTTGCAACCAAATTTATAACTAAAATTATACAAAATCAACCATAAATGTAATTTTAAAAATTTAATAATTGAAATCATTTTTAGTTGTATAATATGTTACTTAAAAAGTTGCACAAATTAAATTAGATTTAACCTAAAATGCAACCAAAATTAACTCGAAATGTAACAAAAAATAATTTCAATTTTTTTCCCGGGAATATTGATTACTTTGATTGCTAATCATATTTTTATAAAAATTCATAAAAAAAAAATTTAAAAAAATTATATTCGATAATTTTTAAAAATTCAATTTTGGTCGTAAAATAAGCTTTTCATCAACGACTCAAAATGAAGCGTTACAACAGAAGCCATTCAATCCTTAAATGAGTGAAGACAACAAAACCCACTTTTATTCACTTCACATCTTGTTCTTGTTCTTGTACTTGTAAATAGTGTCTGAAATGGCCGTAAAATGTCAGATTATTACAGGCTTAAGCTTAAAGATTCCCCCAGCTTCAAGTTCTACTCATTCGTGCATTATCAAGACTTCTTTTTTGAGTGGTGGTAATTTCATTTCTTTACATATGTACAATGTTCTTACACTTTATGCTTCTGGGTGTGTTTTATATCTTAATCTTGTTGTTTGATAGGAGTACTTATGTTTTTATATAAGTGGGTTGTATGTATTGTTGGGTTGTTGACTAGGATATTGACTAAAGGGTAAGAATGAACACTGCTTTTAGCTTAAGAAATGTATAGGATTAAGAATATACTATAATTTTATGATGATTTTTTTGGGGGTTTAAGTGCAGCATATGAATGATAGTGTCTTCTCTTGGGGGTGAAGTTGTTAGTGGTAAATTTGGGTGCTCGAATTGCTTGTTAAGGGCTATTAGTGTTTAGACGAATTCACTGTTCTTAAGTATCTAAGCTCTAATGAGCACAACAGGTCATTGAGAGAGATAATGACTGTTAGGCTGCTAGATATAAGATTCTGGGGGATATGGGTGAATGTGAGACATTTGGTTACTTAGATCTTTTGACCCATTGTTCTCGAGTTATGAAAATCTGATTGGGACACCAAGGATAAAAATGCCCGAGATATGGATTCCATGATCCGCTCTTCAGTCCCGAAAACGTGTTTTCGAGTGACAGAGCGTGTTAACACAATAAACATGGTCTACATATTAAGAGCTGTTGGGTGGTGTCAACCCAAGTACCACATCGAAGAGAAAATAGATAGTTCTCTTGTATATAGAGCAACCGATTAACTCCATTAGTATGAGGCCTTTTGGGAGTGACCCAAAAACAAATCCGTGCGGGCCTGACCCAACCCAAAGCGGACAATATCATACTAATGTGGAGTTAAGGCCTGCTTAGCATGCCCAACAAGTGGTATCAGAGCCCATGGTTCGGTAATTGGATCTTGGGGGTAATGAGTTGCGGTGTTGCGATGTGGGAGGTTCCCCTCGGTGGCGATTGGATATCTGTTGGGTTCCTTGTATCGAAAGTCCTCCTGAAAGGGTTCAGGCGGCGGGTTCTGCGAGGTGAATCGTGGCGGTGCAAGATGTGGACAGATTTATCAAGACCACGGGTTATGTGGTTCTTGGTTTGAGGGGAGGATTGTTGGGTGGTGTCAACCCAAGTACCACATCGAGGAAAATAGAGATAATTCTCTTGTATATAGAGCAACCAATAAACTCTATTAGTATGAGGCCTTTTGGGAGTTACCCAAAAACAAACCCGTGCGGGCTTGACCCAAAGCGGACAATATCATACTATTGTGGAGTTATGGCTTGCTCGCGGCCCAACAAGTAATTGTTGGGTGGTGTCAACCCAAGTACCACATCGAGGAAAATAGAGATAATTCTCTTGTATATAGAGCAACCAATAAACTCTATTAGTATGAGGCCTTTTGGGAGGAGTCCAAAAACAAATCCGTGCGGGCTCGGCCCAAAGCGGACAATATCATACTATTGTGGAGTTATGGCTCGCTTGCGGCCCAACAAGTGGTATCAGAGCCCATGGTTCAGTAATTGGATCTTGGGGGTAATGGGCTGCGGTTGTTCGATGTGGGAGGTTTCCCTCAGTGGCGATTGGAGATCTGTTGGGTTCCTTGTGTCGAAAGTCTTCCTGATAGTGTCCAGGCGGCGGGTTCCGCGGGTGTGGCGGCGGTGCAAGATGTAGACAGATTTATCGCGGGTGTAAGACCACGGGTTATGTGGTTCTTGGTTTGAGGGGAGGATTGTTGGGTGGTGTCAACCCAAGTACCACATCGAGGAGAAAATAGATAGTTCTCTTGTATATAGAGCAACCGATTAACTCCATTAGTATGAGGCCTTTTGGGAGTGACCCAAAAACAAATCCGTGCGGGCCTGACCCAACCCAAAGCGGACAATATCATACTAATGTGGAGTTAAGGCCTGCTTAGCATGCCCAACAAGTGGTATCAGAGCCCATGGTTCGGTAATTGGATCTTGGGGGTAATGAGTTGCGGTGTTGCGATGTGGGAGGTTCCCCTCGGTGGCGATTGGATATCTGTTGGGTTCCTTGTATCGAAAGTCCTCCTGAAAGGGTTCAGGCGGCGGGTTCTGCGAGGTGAATCGTGGCGGTGCAAGATGTGGACAGATTTATCAAGACCACGGGTTATGTGGTTCTTGGTTTGAGGGGAGGATTGTTGGGTGGTGTCAACCCAAGTACCACATCGAGGAAAATAGAGATAATTCTCTTGTATATAGAGCAACCAATAAACTCTATTAGTATGAGGCCTTTTGGGAGGAGCCCAAAAACAAATCCGTGCGGGCTCGGCCCAAAGCGGACAATATCATACTATTGTGGAGTTATGGCTCGCTTGCGGCCCAACAAGAGCATCTCCAAGAGCTTCTCTATTTAATCTCTTCAACTTACAATTTGAGGAGAGAGAGTGAAAAATGTTGCTTCAAGAGGCTCTTAGTGGCTCCTCAAATCACTTAGAGCCTCCCTTCTTTCATAACTTTTAGGCGATACCGCTTTCTTTCTAGTCCCTTTTTTTTTGGTACATTTGCAAGTTCAAAGTTCTTTAAATTATTAAATACTAAACAAGAAGTGAGTTTAAAGATTATTGTTAAAGGTGTACCCATACTATCTTACTAAGAGCTAATTGTTTATATTATTTATAGAAAGCAAGATAACAATCTCTTGGAGATGCTATAAGTCTTTTTCTGAACAACCTAGGGTTTTAGGAGAGATGAGTTGTTGATATGTTTCTAGGGTCTACTTTACTTTAATAGTTGTAAATTTCGGTATACATGTTCCTTAACTAGAGCGGAAGCATTCTTTAGAAATCCCCTTCTTAGCTTATTACTCAGCCTCCAAAGTGTTGACATCTCTATAATTGAAGTTGCTTGATACACCAATTTGAAAATGTCAAAAAGAGTTGGGTTGTATATTAATTTTTAAAACCAGAAAACATAAGTATTTTTCATAGAGTAGTATTAGTCTGGAAACAACGAAGTCTATTAAGTTATTAGACATTTTAACTTTAGGTTGGCCATATATGAGAGAGTAAAATTCCTTTACCATAACCTGAGTGCAGCTTTGTGTCATCTGTCTCAAGTCTGAGTTTGCCAGTGTTATATGTATATATATATATATATATATATTCTTAACATTATAATTCGAGTGAACATTTTACCGAGGTATCATTTCCCCTCCACTCTCATTTGGTTTCCTAGCCCAATCAAAATTGTCTCCTTGTTCTTACATGCTGGTAAAGCATATGTAGTTATGTACTGCATAATGCATCATTCATCAAAAGCTGCTTTCCAGGTAATGCTTATATATCCTATTTTCTTGCAAACAGGGGGAGCTTCTAAAGTCACAAAGCTACAGAGTGTTGCTAGTCAATTGCAATGTTGTAGACAGGGTCGAGGTGCTCTTGGTGCTCGTATGAACCTTTTTGACCGATTTGCTAGGGTTGTCAAGGTGATTTTTGTGTTTAACTTCACATGCACTAGTGTCAAGTCTTCTTATGGCTTTCTTAGAACTGTTTTTTATAGCATTTTAAATTTATATCTTTTGTGTTATTGGAGCTGGTACCATTCCCTTCTTGCAGTCCTATGCAAATGCAGTCATAAGTTCCTTAGAGGACCCAGAAAAGGTATTGGAACAGACAGTTATAGAGATGAGTGATGACTTGATAAAGATGCGACAGTCTACAGCTCAAGTAAGATACTTCCTTTCTTGATGGTTTTCCTATATTTTCATTCAGTTCTCATGGTGAAAATGAACATATGCTCTAAATAAGCATTTAGTTAATGCAATTAACCTTCTTCAATTGATAAATTTTCTTGGGAAATGATATAAAAAGTAAAAAAACAGATATGGAGACTGCTATAGATGTCTGTAAGGAAGATAAGGATTGTGTCACATTAGTGGACCATCAGTATTTAACTGTGAAAGTCTGAGCACTGCATGCAGACCAGTTTATTCTTGAAAAAAGTAATAATCATGCACTTCTTAGGCATATTAAAATCATTTTTCACTTTAGAACCTTTGAATCAAGTAAGCAACATTTTCTCGTCGCTCTTCTTCCCCTACACTACAAAAAATAATGATTGTACAAACCCTACACGGTAGGATAGTTAATATATATTTGATGAACCTTAAATTCGTAGTCATTCTGCTTAGAAACACATCTAAGCCTTTTTGGATTTGTGCACCTGATGAAGAAAAAGTAACTTTCTCATGCCACTGATACTCTTGCTTGCACCTGCCTTCGTTTTATCCTTTTTCTCTCGGACAGTGGGTAGCTTCTTATGTATCCCATCCTATTTTACTATTATCACAAGATTCTTCTTTTTTTTTTTTAAAGGTCTTGGCATCTCAAAAAAGACTGGAAAATAAATATAAAGCTGCGCAGCAAGCATCCGAAGACTGGTATTCCGTGAACTCATTGTTATTTGCTCTACTCTATATCATTCTTGTAGAACAATCTACATCCTTATATTTGACCTGAATATAGGTACAGAAAAGCTCAGCTAGCACTTCAGAAAGGAGAAGAAGATCTTGCACGTGAAGCTCTCAAGAGACGTAAATCTAATGCCGTAAGTTCTTATTCGTTGTATATACCTGAGAGAGTGATATCTAAGAGACACATGAAAATGAGAATGTCTTCACTAGCTTAACATTTATATAACTGTAAATACAATGCCTAGAACTGTCTTTGGAATCGGCACTTTTTTTTGAAACTGACTGATGATTGATTATGATTTCCTGTTACAACTCGCAACTTCGCAAGAGTTCTAATTTGAGAGTAAAACTATAATTACATGCCTAAAATTGTAGAAGATGTCACCTCGTATGAGGTTAAGATAGCTTTAAACTTTTTGATAGACATGGCATAGTGTAATTAGTCTACTTGTTTTCCATGTCAGGACAATGCTACTGCTTTGAAAGCCCAATTTGATCAACAGAAGGTGGTTGTTGAGAGCCTGGTTTCCAATACACGGGTAAGTTAATATATCACACTCTTTCACTTTTTAATTTATATCAATGTGGCTTGAGCACTGTACTCTTTGAGCTGAATTATACTAGATCTATAAGAAACACGCTGCCCAGTAGCTACTTTAGTTTTGGCCATATCAAAATATTTATGATAATATTTTTGCATACAAAAGAAGGGGTGAATAGGCACTTTCATCACTGAACTCAGTCACAACTTGCAACTAGGTCATCGGAGTTAAAAAGCTTGCAATTGACTAACTTAAACTGAAAAGGATTTGCTTGCATGTAAATAATTAAACTTGAAAGAACTTTCAAGGACATTAAGTATTGTTGACTTAACGGAGTTCCGTTAATACACGTACTCTCCCAACACTCACCCAAAATCAAAATAACTCGATACCCAGACATCTAATAACCCGAACATACAAAATATCTAATGTAAACTCAATTAAAACAATAAACCCGACTTACATTAACTATCATATATCGACATATCTATTAAGCCCTATTCTAGAGACAAAAAAGACGATCAAAGAATGGTGATGAAGAAACGATAAGTGAAGGACTGACAGAATAAACTGACAAAAAAGTAGAAGAAAGTGACCAAGAATCAATGTAAGTGTTCATTCCTTGAAAAGATCGAAATAAAATGATATGTATTTAGGGTTTTTGGCATCATTTATACTATCCTTACTTGAAAGTTAGGTATTTTAGCATCATTTATACGTTTCCTTACTTGCAGTTTGTAATGCATCTATGTTAAACAAAACCCATCAAAGTTTGCACCCTTGCACCACATCTGCTGCCAAAGGAATTTTTCACAGATGAATGGGAACTTTTCGAAGTGGACATGGAAGAAGAGGAGATGGATTTCTCATGCTTGTTGAAGAATAAGGAACCGTTATACACCCTAATTCAATTATATCAAAGAGGGATATGGTAAATACATGGGTTTGGCCCGTTTGGGTTACTAATTGGGTCGGATGTAATTACTGAATTAAATGTGGGTTAGCTTACTTGTACATGCCACCGTGTATAACTAATAGCCACATCCACATCAGACAGCTTGCTCAGCTTTCTGTCCATTTTCTGAAGTCGTTAACGCCTTAAACCTGATTGAAAGTTTTAAATAGTTAAAGTGATTTGACTGTTATACTTCAATGACCCAGTTGCAAATTGTGATGGAGTTCAGTGATGGAAAGCGCCTATTCACCCACGGAAGAAGTATAATTGTTATTGTTTTTCTTTTTTTTGGGTTAGTAATTGCTAAGTGTAACTAAGATTTATGTATGCTATCATATTGTTTTCCCCTAAACATCAAATGCTGCCGCCTCCCCTTTCTGTAATAAAGATATAAGAAATGAATTTTGCATTTAGTTTACTTTTTAATGGTGTGCAAATGACTATGCATATTAATAACTTGCACAGCTGCATGCTGTGCATTACATTTTGTAGCTTCTGGAGAGTAAGATACAGGAGGCAAAATCTAAGAAAGATACACTTAAAGCTCGAGCGCAGTCTGCCAAGTTTGTTTTATCCACTTTTACATTTACTTCTTTTCTCAATACACGATACATTACCTCCTCAGTTTGATCATTCACTGTGTTGTTCAGAACTGCGACCAAAGTGAATGAGATGTTAGGGAGTGTCAATACCAGTAGTGCTCTCGGAGCTTTTGAGAAGATGGAAGAGAAAGGTCTGTCACTTATATAAATGGAACGGATGCTGGAATATCATTGTTGCCTTTCAGTATAGTAGTTATGTTATTTGTGCCACAGTCCGTTATATTTTATGTTTGTAAAAGTATTCTGTGTATCTCTGCCAAAGAAACCTTATGTTACATGCATTACGCAGTTTGGGCTTTAATCCCATCTTAGAGAATGTACATTTCTGATAGAATTTTGTATATCTCTTCAGGTTATATGCATGAAATTTATGACCATTCCCATAGAATTGATAGAATTACTTAGAAGTTTATGACAATAAATTTATATTAATTATAAGCATCCAACAAAACTATGCCTTGTTGACAACTAGTATATTTATCAATCCAACTGACTGGTACTAGCTTACACTTACAATCTAGTTGGTTGTCACTGATCTGAAAGCTCTATGCCTGTCTCTCCACAATTATCTAAGATCTATGTTGGTTCTCACTTCTCACCACTTATTCGTAAATTCTACACACTTCTTTATCCTCGAGGCTAATTCTTGCAGATGACTTTATTTCATTTTTGTTACTGAAGTTAATCAGAAATTATATTAGTCGAATGAGTTCTATACAATATCTTGATCAATATAAGTTATTGGTCTAGTTGTGGCATCTTTGGAGACTGTTACTTTGCATACCTATTGCAATAAGTGACTTATCTCTTTTTTCTGCCTTTTACTTTACTCAAGTGTTTGGTAGATAAACCTATCAATTTAGATTAGCATCATTTACCAATATGCTGAAAATCTGATTGATACTTCTTCTTGTTAATTTCTTTTTATTACAGTCCTAGCAATGGAATCACAGGCTGAAGCACTGGGCCAATTAACTACTGATGATTTGGACGGGAAGGTTGGTGCATCTTTCGATCGTTGTTTTCTTTTTGTACCTTAATCTTTTGTTGCTTCACTTAAAAGTTAAAATGATGGAAAACGTAAAAATAATAAGCTGGTTAATCTCAAAAGGCATTTTATATCCATGGCTACGTAGAATTGTACGGAGAACTAGTAATAAATAAGTAATAAATGATAAAAGTAAACTAAACCAAAAAAAAAAAAACTGTTTTATAATTTTATTTGTTATAATGCTTAAAATTAAACTACATAAGCCTGTAAATAGGTGTGAACTTAAGTAAAAAATAGCTTTAGAACAAAATGCCCACTAATATCTCATGTAAAAACCAGTTACAATTTCTCAAAGACTAGGATTTATTAAACACCAAACATAACTAAATTTCATTTTAAAATTGGAATCATTTATATTATAATCCTGAATTGAGGAATCAGGACCGACTTCAGGGCCTTAAAAATTTCTGCTTGTGAGGGACTTCACAAACCAAGCTACAATTAGTTTTAGTTTATCAATGTCCAGCTGGCAGATCTGGGACGCCCATATAACAAGTAGACAAGCACCCCTGTATAAAAAGATCTCAGATAGAGTGGAATGTCCAGAAAATTTGGAAGTGAACGAAGCCTCCCCACTGTAGATCTAGTAAATGGGGACCTCAATGCATAAGCAAAAACAGTTTTTTGGCTAATGTTAGCTATGGACCTTCATTCACATATATAGCATTTATTTGTTCTAAAATTGGTGATAACTACATAGTTCTGTTTATGTTATACAGTTTGCACTACTAGAGACCTCATCAGTTGACGACGATCTTGCAAATTTGAAAAAAGAATTATCTAGTAGCTCAAAGGTATGTACTCCTTTTCTAATTTTTCCATTATCATTTACGCCTGAAACTTCCAGATCTTCGACTTATGTTTGGTTTTAAGCTTTAGACAACAAGGGTCGTTTTACTCTTTCTTCGTAAAGGCTAATTGTCATCATTATCAGAGGAGCATCAGTACATTTAGCAAGTGGCTAGAGAAGCTTATGTGGCTACTCAATTGTTTTAAAATCAACCTTCCTTCTATGCAGCGACTGAGTGATACTTTTATGGGGACAATTATACTGTTTTTCTTAATTTCTCATCTTTTTGTTTTTATGTACGCAGAAAGGAGAGCTACCTCCTGGAAGAACAGCTGTTTCCGGCACGAAGACAAGTTCTCCCTTTCAAGATTCAGAAATAGAGAAAGAGCTAAATGAGTTGAGACAAAGGGCCAGGGACTCTTGATAGGTATCTTTACTATAGCTGGAGTACAAATCTTGGATTTATTATTCATGGCAAAGCACTACAAATGGGATTTATTTTGATGGCCGTACAAGCTTGTATATCTTAATATTAATGTCTAAACAATTAATATATATTGTCCAATGTAGGTTTCAATGAGACAATTGTACCAAAAGGAGATGTGATATTGTAGTTGACTGTTGAAATAATATTTTTCAAAATATTAGTGGCACTGTGGCAGTCCGTCCTTCCAAATACAAAAGTTTAAACAGCCTCTTGCTCATTATTGACAAATGGTAATACTAAAATGCTCTGCATCACTTTGTCAAGTTTCATTTGTCAAACATGCAACAATCTTCCCTAATGCCATTCATATAAACCAAAACAAAAGGCACCAACTCACACCATCAGTATAAATACTTCCGTATCGCGTGCATTCTTTAAGCATTCTTTCACAACTAAACACACACTCATCCATCTGCAGTTCTCACAGTAGTTGGATTACTCGTGGCTAACTTCTTGCGTGTCTGGTGATCCATTAACCATGAGGGCCATATTTATCGTTACGATTTTGCTTGTTGCTGTTATTACGAGTCTAAATAGCATTGATGCTGGGAGGGTCTTGAGTCTGGACATCCAGCGCTCGAATCACATTGAAACGTACACACTGTCGATGTACAAGAAGACAAAGGATTCCATGACATGTTGGCTTCAAATGTTGGCATCAGGGCCTAGCCCCAGAGGGACGGGGCACTAAATATTACGAAAGCTTATTGATTGCGCATCATGTTATGTATATAGAGCATTCTTTCTTTCTTCCATTTTTTGTAGAATTTATATGTTTATTTTTGTCTAGTGGAGCTAGCAGTAACCGATTCCGAACTCCAGAGTGTGCTCTTGTACGGTAATTAATAGTAAAACTATTGAGCTCGAGTTCTGATCAAGGCAAAAAACTTATGAAGTTCAAGCAATTCGTCGTAGTGAAACTTAAAATTCATTAGAAAAATTTGATAAAATACAGATGAAAATATACTACCACCATCGAACACCGTTCAATGCCATTACTACACGAGTACACGTTGCTAATTCAAGAGCTGCAGATTTAGTAGTTCCTATATTGGGATCGGACAGAAACTTAACCAGGTTTTCTCTATCAACTTCTTTGGCCCTTTTCAGTTCTAGATGACGAACCTGAGAACAAAACCGCTAGATTTGCTTACAACATTTGAAGCCACGCTACATTTATGACACTAGTAACTATGAAATGAAAATAATGAAAAAATAATTATTACCAATATACATAATTAACTAAATACTTGTGAAGTTGTAATGAGTAGGGAGAAAAGGATTTAAGCGGCACAATTTTAAATTAAATGATCCAAAATGTTACCATTCAAAATTATGGCCACAAGTGTTACAGTAAGTTTCTTTTTGTATTATTTAATGTTGGGATAGGGGTCGCTACATTGTGTAGTTTTTTTTTTGGGGTGGGGTGGGGTGGGGTGGGGCATTTGCGGGGAGGGGGTTTGGGGACGCTATTAGATGTAGCATTTGGATGGGGGGAGGAGGGAGAGATTTTTAAATTATTAAAATTTTAAAATTTTATTTTATATTATTTTGATATTTTCAATTAATATTTTAAATTTTTATCGGTCTAGTCCCAGAGCTCGAATCACATTGAAACGTACACACCTCGATGCACAAGAAGACGAAGAATTCCATAACAAGTTGGCTTCAAATGTTGGCATCAGGGCCTAGTCCCAGAGGGATTGAGCACAAAATATTATGAAAGGTTTTTGAACATGTGATCAACCAAAAGATGTGCACTTGTGCATTATGTTATGTACATGGAGGATTCTTTCTTTCTTTTTCGTAGAATTTATCCATTTATTTTTGTATGCAGGAGCTAGCTGTAACCTAGCCTAACTCCAGAATGCTCATTAAGCTCGAGTCCTCCGTCTTGGTGAATAATATACCAAATCAAAATTCTTTATAAAATTTAATGAAATATAGAAGAAAAATTACTAGTACCATATGCACACCGTTCGCCAGTACTACACGACTACACGTTGCTAATTCAAGAGCTGCAAGATTTTCAAGTATTTGGATGTTTTTTAGTTAATCAAAGTAAAGTTAGTATATATCTACGGATTAGAAACCCCTAAAGATAACTGCAGCAATTGCAATCTATTGTTTAGAGGAATGCAAAAAACAAAAAAAAGGGAGAGAGAGTCATTTCCATGCAAAAAACAAAGAGAGAGAGAGAGAGAGAGAGAGAGAGAGATGGTGTATACTCGACTCCGATTGTGATCAGCTGCCCGACATGTTGTTTCAGTTTTAATTGAGGGATGGAATGTTGGAATACTTGGTGTTTTCGGGAGAATGGATTTTATTTATTTTGTATCAAATGGAATGAGCTTGGAACAACTCTTTTTTCCATTCAACCTAGAATTGGCATTCCATTCCCATAAAATTGATTTCATTCAACCCAAGTGAACGAAGCCTTAAAGCGAGTAAGTTGCACATTAAATTATAAGTAACATTTTTTAAGTTAACCCAAACGGGCTCATAATCTTATTCAATGTTCAGAAGATGCAATTCAAATGAGCTTATTTTAATTCAAAATTCTAAACTCTAGAAGTGGCATATTGCAGAATTGGAAATACAGGTGTAGAAATTTGTAAAGCAACAACTTAAACAGCCACAGTTGAAAAGAAGTACAACTTTGCCTTGTAGCCCAATTTGTTTAGAAACGAGTGTTTGACTCAGCATCTTTCATACAGAGTAAAAGATTCACCAAGTTAAGAAATGGCACCCAGTTTTTGTGCAGATAATTTGGTCAAAGACAGGGAATTGTTTTTCAAGAGCGCGTTAATTTTACATTCCATGTTCCAACACGAAGAAGACGATGTAGATGAATCTCCTCCTCCTCCGTCACTGATATTCTGCGCGTTAATTCTACATTTCTGCTCAGAGATTCTAGTATCATGCTGCTCTCTATATCCCCGATTTGCAACTTCTTCAAGCATGGAAAACTACTATTTGGCATCTTTCTTAACCTTGGACATTCCCTAATATACAATCTCTCAAGTTTAGGGAATACACTTTGGCCGATAACCCCTGTACTTGTAACTGTCTCCACCCATTCTTCTAGCTTTGGCAATTGATACAAACAGAGTTCTATCAATGATGGATACAGTGTTGTTGTCACTGCTTTTAGGGCGCCACTGTCTACATCTCCACAAAAATTGTTCCCGATAACCTTGACATTTTTCATCCCTTTTATATACATTATCCTCAGTTTAGGAAGATGACCCAGTGGTGGCAATACTTCACACCCGTTGCAATTTTTCAAGGTGATAATAACCAAATTGGTCATCTTTTTTATACATGATGCAAACTTCTTTCCTGTAAAGTCTTCAACAGTCAACTCCTTTAAATTTTGATGAGCTTCCAATCCTTCCATCACATCTTCATCATTGTATTCTCGGTCTTCCCTTTCATCTTCATTGTTCCTCCACTTCAATTGTAAATGCTGAATGTTGGACTTCTCACAAAGCTTTGCTTTCCTTGCTTCTTCAAAATTTTCCACCTCATTAAGGTCATAGAGTCTAAGCTTACCTCTGAGATTTTTCAACCCACCCAGTTGTCCAACAAGACAGTCTCTACTCACAAAAAAATAAGGCAGTGTTTGCAAACAAGTCAACCTCTCTATCCCAATAAACATGTACTCCCTCCGTCCCGTTGAGTTCTTAACATTTGCTTTTTGCACGGATACCAAGATAGTGGGTGTAATATTGTTAAAATAAATGAAGTAGTGGGTGTAATGGTAATTTTATTGTTAAAATAAGTGAAGTAGTGGGTGTAATAGTGTAAAGTATTGTTAAAATAAGTGAAGTAGTGGGTGTAATAGTGTTAAAACTTACTATTTTAGGAAATGTTAAGAATCTATTGGGACATCCAAAAATAGAAAGTGTTAAGAATCAAAAGGGACGGAGGGAGTATCTTTTATTAGAATTGTCAATAACAAGATGTCTCAAGTTTATCAGATTGCAAACGTTTTCTGGAAGCTCGTGAGAATACGAAATTCTTAGAGTTTGCAAGTTGTAGAGTCTCGTAATGTAGATTGGCAATTTTATCCTAGTCCACTGATCTCGAAAACCAGAGATATCTAGATGCTTTAGGTATTTCAAGTTCTCTATCGGACTAGGAAGCTCCTTACAAACTGAATTCAATACCAGAACTCTCAAGTGCTCAAGGTTAGGTAATAGGACACTAAATATATTGGCCTTTGCATATAATGCTTGTACTGTATCAAAGCTCGACTTCAAATTTTTTGGCTTCAGATCGTCAAACCTTTCCTGCCTTACATATAGAGCCTTTGAAACCCTGTTAATATCATGACTTGTCGCAACAGTATCAGAGCAATTACCTGACACATCGAGTGCAAGATCATGCACAAGGTCATGCATCTTGCATTTGTAGATGTTATTGTATTCATCCCTTACTACGTCTTGCAAAAGGGAATTCCACAACAAAATGTCAAAGTACTCGCTTCCGATGTCTTCCATTAGAACACTGCCATCTCCTGAAAGGAATCCTAATGCCATCCATATTTCTATTATTTCATCTTTATGGATATAGGAATCCTTTGGTATAACAGAGCAATATGCAAAACATCTTTTCAAAGATGAATAAGGTAGATTATCATATGACAACCTTAATGAAGACAATACACCTTCAGACTTCCATATTTCACTGTTTTGGATCCGCAACCACTCCTTTTCGGTCTTCTTTGAGTACAGTAAACCACCTAGTGTTTTTATTGCTAGAGGCAGGCCACCACACCTTTTTACCATTTTTCTCCCCAGGACCGTAAGTGCCTCGGTCTCCAAAACCCCTCCATCCGTAAATGCTCTATGCTTGAACAATTCCCAACTATCAGCCTCTGATAGTTTTTGCACCCGATAAGGATCAGAACATCGCATGGCATCAATGACTTCCTGCCTACGGGTAGTGACTAAAATACTGCTACCACTCGCACCACCAACTGCAAGCAGAGAATTCCTCAACTTCTCTCACTCCTCTGGTTTCTCATTCCAAACATCATCTAGTACAAGTAAAAACTTTTCGCCCTTTAGACTTTTCTGAAGATCTTTGATTAGACCTTCTGCATTTTCCAACACAGATGGCTTTGAAGTGAGTGATGCTACCATTTGATTTAAAATCCTCATGAAATCAAAATCATCCGATACAGTGACCCACATCCTATTAGGGAACATGTTGGTTACAGCATCTTTAGTATAAACTATACGAGCAAGAGTTGTCTTGCCTTGGCCTGCCATCC
Organism: Kitagawia praeruptora; assembly: GCA_037693485.1. Classification (NCBI taxonomy): domain Eukaryota; kingdom Viridiplantae; phylum Streptophyta; class Magnoliopsida; order Apiales; family Apiaceae; genus Kitagawia; species Kitagawia praeruptora. Next base: position 3,199,806 of record CM075349.1, read on the forward strand.
CTAGTATTGCATTTACTGGTAAATCCTCTTCATTTTTGTTGCACACCATATTGACTAAGAAAGATATATCATTATCTCTTCCCACTATTAATGATTGATCTTCAAAGGGTGGGGTGGTGCGTATCTCTTTATGTGGAACAATAGCTCTTAAGTGCTCTACTGGCTTAAGTCCGAGATCACTCGCCCATTTACAAATCTTGTCAAAGGAAGTATTAATATACTTGATCTTACGAGCCACTCTGAAACGATATAATATGCTGTTTTTAGAAGGAATGAAAAAATCCCTTACCTTACGATGATTCTCTACTTTTCTTCGAGTAAGTTCATACTCAAGTTCATCCATAAAAGCTTCAGCTATACGAGCCACGTCTTCAAGTTTGTTGAACCACATCTTGGCAGTAGACATGATTAAGGCTCTGTTTGGGATTGCTGTTAAAAATTGCTGTGCTGTTAGAAAAAGTGCTGGTAAAAAAAGTGCTGTTGTAAAAAGCTGAAGACTGTTTGGTAATATTTTTAATATGTACATGTTTTGATGTAAAAATATATTAAAAACAATGCATTTGGTGAGGTTTGATGTTGAAATCAGCAACCGCTTTCCGCAAAAGCTGAAAAGCAGCTTTTACCAAAAGCATGGGGGGACCTGCTTTCTCTAAAAGCAGCTTTTAAGCCAAAAGCACTTTTCAAAAAAGTAGCTTTTAAATTTTACCAAACACTTTTTCAGCTGCTTTTCAGAAATAAGCTGCTGTTGCTGTCTACAACAGCAATCCCAAACACACCCTAAGTTCTGGGAATGAGCATCGTTCAAGAGAGCACCAGTTAATTCCAATCTCGCACGCAGTGTCTCCAAATCTTCATGAAGTTTCCAGACCTCAACCACTTCATTAGTTACAAGTGAAACAAGCTTGCGAATCAGTCCAGCAGCAAGATCAGATGCAATTGCTTCAGCCATCTTTCTTGAATTACTTGACTCTTGTTAATCTTTCTTTTTTTGGTGCTAGTTAAGCTTTTTTTAATCAAGTTATGATCTTAATGGTTGTAATAAGGAATAATATTGAAATTTACTCGAGTCTTGGTCAACTTTAAATCAGGAATAATATTGAAATTCATTCGAGTCTTGGTCAACTTTTAATCATAAATGATAAGAATTAAGAGCCAACGGGACCATTTTGTGTTATATATTTCATTTCATTTTTTTTTTTGTTTGCAAAATTACAGATCTACATGGATAGGTAATTTGCTGAGTATAATTTTTGTCATTTCAAATTTGTTTATTTGCAGAATTACAGATCTACAGGCATATTTAATTTGCTTTTTCTTAAATATTTAATTTGGGAGTTGAACCAAGAAACTCAAGTGAGCCACCTCTATAGTGGATGAACTACTACATAACATTTCACGTAAAAAATTCAAGTGATAAAAATTCAAAAGAATTAGATAACAGTGTACTCTTTTTATGCGCTCAAATGTGCTACTTTGGTACTTCCTCAACATTATACTACAATATCCTGTCAAAAAAACATTATACTACTCCCTCCGTCCCAAAAAGATTGACACACTTTCCTTTTTGGGACGTCCCAAAACTAATGAACCTACTTTAGTTACTATTTTTTAACACTACTTTTCACTATTACACCCACTACTTCTCCATTTTATACTCTTTTTTACACTATTACACCCACTACTTTCCTCCACTATCTCAAATCTACAATTAAATATTAATAGGTCCCACCACTTTATCCACTTTTCAACTAACTTTACTCTTTTTCTACTACATTTTCTTAATCTCCGTGAAAGTCAAACCAGCTCAGTCTTTTTGGGACGGAGGTAGTACAATATACTACAAAAGGAGGGAGAAAAAAGAATACTAAATTGTGCTAGATACTGCCAACTCTGCTATAGCTTTACATTCCTCGATAGCCATTGATGTAACTATACAATGAACATGATTGGAACATATATAGGGACAACATATAGCTTTTGTGTATACATGAAGATATGGGAACCTAATCTGACTGTATTTTTTTTTTTTTTGCCAAGTCTAATCTAATGTCTTGGAGCTCAACCAAGAAGATAGAAAGGATACATTATGGACCCATTAATGAGAGCTCTCCTCTTTTCAGATCTAGATCACTATATACCCTCTGCCTACGTGCATCATCACCATGTACACAATGAACTAATAACTTGTATTATATCACAAAATCAAATTGCATGAAATGCGCACACCCCTTCTGTTTTTGCCAGGAGTCCTGATGTGTGTATAGTGTACATTTTTTCTTCATCTGGCAAACCCTGATACATTCAACAGATTACATATCTGTTATCTACATATATACCAACAACGATTTTTATGCTAAGACTGTGTAATGTTCAATAGTAGATACAACAGGGGCCGACACTTCAAACCGGATAAATAAGGGAACTGCAGTAGTGTCCCTAGAAACAAGAGTACAGTACAGTCCCATACGAAAATTTCTCCAAATAATACCCCACGGAACATTAATTAACCAGTGCCAACCAGTCAACCACGGCATGATTTCATGAAATTTCAATTAACTGTGAAGTCCTTTAGCTTGCTAGTTTAATTGTGATAGAATGTTTACCTTACAAGATAGTAAACCTTATATTAACACACAAATAATAATTGAAATAATAAGCAAGTATAAAAGAGAGGTAACCATACCTCACTGGCTCACCCTGCAATGTCAATAACCCTTCATACAAGTGAGCCAAATGCACAACTTAACAACTCCATCATAAGTGTGCACCGACGGAATGAGCCTGCTTATATATACAATACATAGGAAGCTCGCCGACCGTTTTAAAACTAAGAAGTCACGCCTTCGGACTTCAAGAACAGTCTTTTAGAAAAGTGGCTTATGTCCACATGGATGGGTTCCTAAACTGGGAGGCTAATGCATCCGACAGAAACTTAACCAGGTTTTCTCTATCAACATCTTTGGCCCTTTTCAGTTCTAGATGACGAACCTGAGAACAAAACGGCTAGATTTGTTTACAAGATTTCAAGCCATACTACATTTATGACAGTAGTAACTATGAAAAGGAAAATAATGAAAAATAATTATTACAATGTACAAAAATCGGAAGTCTGACATAATTATCTAAATACTTGTTTTTATGCATACAGAGTAAAAGCAATCACAAACAAAGCCTTACATAGGATATTTTTACCTGGACTGAACCTTTTTCTGATACACTCATTTCAGTAATGATCACAAGACATCGAATATCACGCTCATTTGCATACTCATACTGCTCTGTAAGGCTCGGATCAAATGTTGGAACAAACTCAGCCTGATAAAGCATTCAGTATAAGAAACCTACATTATTTTAACCTTCAGATTGCAGCCATAATAACTAATTATAAAATTCTAAGACTTACCTTGATTTTCTCTTCCCATAGTTCGGCAACAAGCTCCATCCGTTCCTTTAGCAAACCACCACCTCCTCTTGAGCAAACTAAAACACTACTTGTTGCATCATTCCTGCATTAACACAATTTGAAAAAAAATGGACACATCATGACTGATGGAAGTCGGGCGCTAAACTTTTTAGCATTGGTAAAATGTTATGAAAAGGCACCTGAAAGATTTTACTTCAACAGAACAGTGTTGAATTATTGTCTCAAGAGCAAGGCTGGTCCCAACAGCACCTGGAGGATTTGATTTCTGGGAAAAAAACTAAAGGGAATCAAAAGCAGAAGAGAGGGGGATTGTGTAACACTACCCAGGTCATGTATTCAAGTAAAACTAAGTATGAGGGACAATCACATAATTCTCATAGATAAGTACAAGTTGAACTGATATGCCAGATAAGGTTTTTCTGCTTAAGAAAATATACATGTAATGAAATTTCATACATTGGCGAACAATCAATAGACATGTAAATGATCCAAGCACATTTATTACTGAGCTATAATACGGTCTTGATAGCATGATTTAAATAGTCAAGAAAAACCATTTAAAGGCCTTCTCTTCCCTACTTGCATTTCATTACTTTAGTAAAAATAATAAGCAAGAACCGGTCCCTCAAATGTGGCTGGAAAAAATTTTTGCAAGAAAAATTAAGGAGAAATTGGAAAATTAATACCATGAAATGAAATTAAAAACAACGGAATATACATATTTAGTAATGTTCTGCTTAGACCAACAGCTGATATTCCATCACAAGAATGATGCACAATGTATTTTTCTGAGCAATGATTCAAGTTTCAAGGTCGCAGTTCAGATAGTAATTTCCTAGTCATGCTAACTTTTACGGACATTTAATACATTTCATGCTTAAATATCTAAAACCATAGAAGGGTAACCTACATTAATTTTATTCCATAGTTTATAAATTAGGTGGTCATAACGACCGCCAACTGCAAGGAGAGTTCCTTCCACAAGTGAACCAGAATTGTTATCCTTCTTCAAAAAAACCTGCAAAGAAGACATGTATGCATTAGCTTTTATTACTGGAGAAGTAGATACAAAAGAGGTCCACAAGGAACATTTATGAACTGGGAATGATTTACCCGGAGAAGTGTTTAAATTTAGTCATACAGTTTATGGTGTAAACTGCTATTCTTTAGATCCCTTATTTCAGTGGAAAACAATATTGTTTTTAACAAGGTTCGAAATAAATGTAGTTGCTCATAAACAAGTGAATACAGGTTCCATAATGTATCAATTACGCATTTCAAATAAAATAAACAGTACAGCAGGACAATAGCTGAACTATGCTGAAACAGAAAAGTGATCAATTCCAGGCCAGAGCCTCCCTTGGACTTGTCCCGCTACTACAAGTGGTAAATTTACCATAATAGATTTGGGAAAGAAGCTTTATTCTCTTGGCTTTATACTACATCAAGTTAATTATTTATCGAATCAAAAATTAAAAGGTATTAAATCGAATATAGGGTTATTTAGAAACGGACAGAGTAAATTATAATATTACTATATTGTATAGAAGGAGGCGATGTAGCTTGTTAAGAACAAAACATCAATCCAGTTCAGTAGGGTGAAACAGTATGATGTTTTTATGTCTCAGTGGGGACGTGTGTATGTGTCGTTTTGTGTGAATACTTAAATTCCTTTAATTGGCCATAACCAAGAGGAGAACTGTCACAGAAAGTGGTATACCGGGTGATGGGTTTTGTGCCTAGGCAATGGAAAAATAAGACAGGTTGTGTATAATAGTCCTATTTATTTGCCTACCCCATAAATTTCCAAAACCGAAAAGAATTCAATGTAAAAGGACGATCAATTATATGATAGACTGAAGTAACAAAGAACTTTACTAATTTCAATTTATTAAACATGTAAAATAAAAATGTTTAATACCTGAAAAAATAAATTTCTGTGATAACTCTCAGTTGGTGGCATAAGGGGATCTATATGAACATGCTTATCAATCTTCCAGACCCTCAAGTAACTAACAAGCTCTGCTAATTCATCAAGTGCTTTGCGTGTAGCCTTGTCTGCAGTGGTAGCTTTATTAAGTAAGATGTACTTTACCACTGAACTGAAATATCATCAGTAAATGGCAACATACCAGCTGGAAGAGCACCTCTCAATCTAGGAAGGGCCTGATCTGCATCCCCACAGAACCGTAACCCCACAGTATGCAGTTTATTCACAGCAGCTTCAGTCAAATTAAGCTCCTGCAAATGATGAAGTAATAAACATAGGGTATACATGTTGCGTAAGAATATGGAAAGGCAAATGGGAATTATGAACTAAAAACTTAATCTCTACACAAAGAGTAATACTAAATTCTGCAATATATTGATTTACAACCCACACGATAACGTAACCACTCTACCTTCAAGCTTTAGGCTTCAGAAACCAGGGCTTTAGTCATAGTTCGTCAGAGGGGGCTGACCCCTTTGTATTTATAGGGCTTGGATGGTAGAATCCAAGTACGTCTAGATTATCTTGGAGGAGGCCAGGAGGGGTAACCTCCTTTACATAGAATCAATTGCCTTCTACGATTTGTTGGCTTGGAGGGTAACTAACTTCCGGAATCACTTTCCTTGCAGGATTCCTTCTCTTCTTGAAGGTTCAGTCGTATTGGGCTGCTATGGGTGTTTCCGGTGGGAGCCCATGTTCGGTGGTAGGCTTCATGAGGATGCCCGTTTCAAGGGGAGTTCTCACTGGAATCCCCTTTAGTGAGCTGTTTGGGCTCGAAGCCTAGTCACTCTTTTACATGTTCATACGTCCATTAAAAGTCCTTGGGGTTTTATTTGCATTTATTTAGGTCGTATTTTTTGACAGATAAAATAGATGAACAAAATTTTCTGGATGATGAGTTTGACATAAATTTTAAAGGTTTAATGGTTCTTAAGTTTGCACCAACATCTTCATAGTGTTTCACGGGAATATCTTAAACAATTTAAAAGAATTTCTATGTGATGCATTATGTCAGATAATGGGAATTCAACGCTGCAAATACTAGTTCGCCTAATATTAATTATTTATCTTTGCACACACATTGGGAACACTAATTTATTAAGATATTCTTACTATATCAAGGCAGCACAAAACTATACAATGGGTTTGCAGTAACTTTATTTTTCAAAGTAGTTAACCAAGACAAAGAGTAGAAAAGTATTCAATAACATTTTGCAATACTCCAGACTTTCTGTTAGGCAGATTTCTAGAACTTTATAATTACTACTAACCTGTCGAAGTTGCTGCCTAATAAGACCCCACTTCAACTTTCTTTCAGGAGATTGCGGACGCAAAGAGCCCAACATAGACAGAAGCTGCAAGTGCAAATGTAGATAAGAAATGTTGAAAGGGCCAGGTGTTTGGTCACTCTATCGATCTTCTAATGGGTAGAGATTTGCAGTCCAAGACAATTATAAGAAAAGCATATATACTTTGGAATTGCAACAGGCTAGAGAATCTTAATTTTCATATGCACAGTGTTACCTGACATGTGAAGAAAAAATTTTAATTTTTACAAATTTTGATCAATAGTTTTACTGCATTGATGTATGTTTGTGGAAATTTAATTAGTTAGAAAAACAAAAAATCAACTATGATGGACTTCTACAGGGAACATTCAAGTAAAATCTGCACTTGATGCTAATCATTATTATACCTCTGCTACTTTGTGCCTATAGTCGTCTTTAATTCCAATCCATAACCATAATGCATCCAGTAAGTCCCCATGATTTAGATGAATATCACACAATTCCGGATGAAAACAGTTCCCTATAATGCTCATTGCAGCCTGCAATGCGAAGATAAATGAATGTGATATTCAAAATATATTAACAGAGCTACCTTTGTAGTAAACAATCACACACACACACACACACACATCCTCATAAAGGTAAAAATTTTATATTGGTGTGATTCTTCTCTAGCACAAAGGAATAAATGCCTACCACATGCATGCACAAATGAATAACTAATACACGCATACATACAAAGGGATCATAATAACTTTATATTATTTAAGCATCTTGTAACAACTCGCCATCAAGCATAACAATTTTCAAGTATCCTCCTACACAAATGAACAAATCCTTCAAAGTTAATTAGGGTGCAGGTGCCACATAATAAGTATATGAGCAATTCTGCACTTCAGTATTGTTGATATGAAGCCACCCCAATCTAAGAGAGAGAGCTATAGAGGCATACAAAGAGAGAGGGAGAGAGAGAGAGAGAGAGAGAGAGAGAGAGAGAGAGAGAGAGTACAGAGGAATAACTAGAGTACCTTGATAATTTCAGCTTCTGTTAGTGCAGGTGCACCTCCAACTATATCCAAGTCTCCCTGCAGACAATAAAAATTATTAAAATGAAAAGGGTTCGATCTGTTCTTTACACATATTTGATACATTGATAAGGGAGTTTTTAGCAAATGAAATGCAATCGAAACCTGAAGGTACCGATTTGGTGGTGAATGACCAATTGCTCGACGATATACACAACATACTTCATACCGTTTGTAAGCAGTCTTCTGCAACAATCAAGAAACAAAAACCTGTGATAGTTATCAGCTGCAACTGTATAATTCTGACTACTACACATTAATGTGACTTCCGACTATAAGGGATGAACATAGAGTAGATTACTGACTTACATTCAAAATTTTAAACAGAGCCAAAAAAGCAATTGATTCCTTAATTAAATTTTGGTCGCAGATTAGTATTAGAAAGTGGATATAGATAAAGATTAGTTCTTTTTTTCATTAGGTATTAGCTTCCAAGTCATTGGACTCCTAGATAATATTATAAACTCTACCGTACTCATTAATCAATTTTAAATATCATGAATTGTAGATATGTAGGAGACATCTGAGAATTTAAGTGTTTTTCTACCAAACTTATCCCCTATTTGAAACCCATTATTAACCTCGCTCTAAATCGAGAGTAGAATACGAGTATTGAGGTGTGAGACTCATTCTTATTTAAGTAACTAAAAACATAATCTAACATACTCTATATACTCTGCTAATAAATAATTATACTCATTACAGTGATTTCACTGTACATATAAATTTATAATTCTAATCCAGATCATAGTGAATGTTTTTCAAGAAATAGTGATGAGGAATTAGAATAAAATTCTTATCCTATGTATATGGTTAAGGTTCTGGAGAGAACCCTCTTAAAAAGATAACCGAGAGAACCACTAAATATTAATTTTAAAATGTTAAAAAATATAAATATTTTTTATCCTTAGTACACTACCAGAAACTCGATTGCCAACAATATGTTTGTAAATAAAAATTTTAACGACAATCTAAAATAGATTCCTAAAATTTGGTGAGATCCTGAAATAGATTCCAAATTTTCTTCATAATATGTTTTTTATTTACAAACAGATTATTGTTAGTAATTGAAATTTTAGTATCGTAGTATGAATGTAAAACTATTTATACATTTTTGGACTTTAGTATCGTAGTTCAAATATTAGAATTATTTCTAGAAATTTGTGTCAAATCAGCTGTCCTTAATCCCCGTTCCCATCAATCTTCTTTCCACTCTACTTAATTTGTCAAAATTGGAACTTGTTAAAGAGCTTGAATTCTTCTCATATCTCATTTGGTTTTTAATTTTCATTATTCTGTTTCAATAAATAAAAGTTGAACAAAAGTAACAGCTCAATTTGTTTAAAACCTACCAAATAGGTTCAACGCAACTTAAGAATACTTAGGTGAGTTAAATATATGTAACAGAGATATTAATATTCCAATTTTAAAGAGAGGAAAGCTAGACAAAACCTGTTGCTTTTTAAAGACACATAGAACAAACCAACATGTTAATATAGCAAGCTGACAAGATGAAGACTACTTGACTAAGATTTTAACAGACAAGAGTCCTACTGAAACTATAACATACTCTTCTAGTGAGAGAGTAATCAAGTTACCGTACATCTTTTATATAAACCATGGGAACCATATTGTTCTTTATTAGAGAAATTGCTACGAATACCCAATTATGTACAAAACTAATACTGCACGTACATCATGCTCTTATAGTGACAAAGTAATCAAGTTCCCTTATATCCTTTATATATATCATGGGAACAATATTGTTCTTCATTAGAGAAATTGTTACCGATGCCCAATTATGTACAAACTAAGGTACGTCAGCTTTACTACACTTCGTTCAAGTTTTCAACTCTAGACGTTTTACAAATAATGCAATCGCATCAGTGCAAAAAGCACATAGCGCACAAGTAAAAAAATGCTAGAATAATAACCACTGAACAAATTCAGATTTTCATATAAGAATACAAGTGATGACTTCTCCTCAGCATATATTAAAAACAATCTTAATATTACAAGTGCTACAAAATTATAGAATCGAAATACAAAATAATACTGACCATTACTACATTTTGAGTTGACTACATAAAATTATTAATAAACAACTACTCTGATTATAGAATTTATATGACATGTTTATAACAATAGTGATCTACAAAAGTTACTAAACAAATGACTGTGTTACTCTACATTCTTACTGTTCTCTGCACACTAATTTAGAGTAATCGAGTATTAACATACATATCAGGGCTTACAAAACAGATAAGTATACTCAAATAATTTGATACAAGAGTGCAGAAACCACATTTACGTTTATAAAAATATGATAATGAAATGAAAAATCACATGTTGATCAATCTGGAGTAATTAGTAGAACTCTAAACGATACCTGGTTTGCAACAACCCAATTTACAAAGGGCAAGCGCAGCTCCTGGCAAAGCTCCATCATGTCCCCCCCATTGGATAAAAGTTTCACAGTCTTCCTATTCAGTACAAGTAAAATATATGTAAGCTTAAGTGGCTTAAGAGTGAAACAAATATTCCATCGAATAAAAGTAACTGAAGTATGAGCGAGGCAACCTTTCGAGTTGCGAACTACTGCCCAGCAGTTGCATAGGTAATATCTCCATATGTTTTGCACAATGCTGCTTAAACACTTCCACGGTGAATTCCACAATCTGATCGCGTACTGCAGTGTCTAGCTCTGTGTATTGAATAGATGCGTCATGTTCTATCAACTTTGGTGCATCAAAGTTTTCTTGGCGTCCCTTTGGTCCTACCATCTCCTCATCAAAGATAGCATTGACAACTTTATCCCGAATACTGGTGTCCTCTGAGCTATGCATCTTACGCAGAATATCTGCACAAGCAGAACAAAGCTAGTCAAGTTTAGCATCAAATGCTCAGGGAAAATAAATACCAAAAATATAATGGATAGGCAACAATGACATGGTGTCAATACTTTATTTACAATCCGACAACACAAACAATTTCATAAATTTCATCGTCTACTGTTGATGTTTGTATCAGATAGGAAAAATCACCAAGAAGATATTGCATAATAGAAGCCCTGGACCATCTAAGTGATCTGAAACATATAATCTAATATTATTATATGTATAGCAACCCATACACTATTACATCAAATTTACAAGACTATATTCGGACAAATTGCTAAAATTACTTGGTCTTCCAGAGCTTCAAGCCTTTTACAAAATCTTGACTAAAAGGTGACCAAAAATATGAATATGAGAACCGAGTCATTGTTATGATTGAAGAAATTGTCATAAAATCCCGTAGTAACACTTTTGAAGTGCAAAATATACATTGTTACAAACTTTCCCAAAATTTTAACAATAAGCAGTCTTATATTTGTTAAAAAATGATTTCCATTGCATTCGAAGTAACCGAGTGAATATATCGAGAATTTATCTTGAGACATTAATGTTTGTCCATCTCCAGTTGCGAACTGAATTGTTTACGAACGAAAGGTCTTAATTACAAAAAGTACTACTTGCCTAAATGAGTGAAAAATAAAGTGGAAAAATCATAGAATAATGTCTACTTCCTCTCTCAATGTACATCAACAACAATTACACTTTAGACTTACTGATGCTTGCTACCAGACTGGCACTATGCGGTCTACTAAAATTAAAGAAATGATTGATTCAATCAATTATTATGTGTTAATTGTTTTTATATATCATACATTTGTGTTTTTATAAAACACAATCCTGACACAAACATACATCTTACTTCTATTATATAGTTATCTTGCCACTACAGCACCCCCTACTCTAAATGTGCAGAAACGCCATGTGCAGACCCCATAACGCTTGAATCCCTACACCCCAAAGTATTTGATACACGGTGTCTCAGACTGGTTCCGTATTCCTTCAACCGAATTCCCATATACAGTACTCATATTTGTTGAATTCAAGTATTCCCACACTACGCAAACAGTAGGGTTAGACAAACAGGCCTGTTACTTTCTACACAAGTAGAACAAAAACTTACATTAACTTATATTAAGTTATAATTAACTTAAAAGTTCAGAGAAACAGGCCCTTGGTCTAAAAGTGTCAGCACCACGCTGATTAGCCAGTCATGTCCACAAGACTTAACAAATATTCAATGCCCAAATACATCATAAAACACATGCATATCCCTAAACAGTTTAGCCTGCTTCATGGGCAAGAACTACAAATCAAAACTTGCAAGGATAAGACCAAATATAAATATTTGTGTACAGATGTCATGCAGCAACCTTGCCGTTTAATTAAAAATAAATTGCATAGCTAGCCCTCTACCAAACACCAGCTAGTACTTCCCTTTCCGCACTATCGAATATAGCTTTTTGTGTACTGTACTTTCAAATCATTAGAAATCTTGTACTTGACAAGCTGTTTAATTCTGTTCATGGTTTCTATCAAGCCGTAGTGTCAAATCGGTATTTTCCCCAAGCTTTAACATTTTTCAAATTTTAGCAATATGCCTTGCAGAAAAGAATTGTCAGAATTTTGATATGAATCAATAATATGATGCCTTGTGCTTCTTCTTTCACTAAAATGCATAAGATAATCTCTCTCTTCTAATGAGCAACCATGGATGGCTACAAGTTTGCTCTGGCCAATGCCTACACTTATCCACCAACATCAATCTAAAAACATTACATAGCTGTCAACAAAAAGCAGAATACCAGCCACCAATCAAAATTTGAGTATTTATATGTTAGAGAATTATATAAAGGTCAAAGAAATCAGCTTGGGATGAAATTGATATATTTTGTGGTTTTTATTCATTTTGTAGGCATTGGATATTGATAGAATTACCCTATGAAAAAATGTTTTTGACTATACATACTTTGTTATCAATTTGCAAGTACAGTACACAAAGTGCTAGATTTGATTCAGTGTCCTAGTTGAATTAAATTACATTTACATATAATGCATTATACTATAGTTCTATAAAATTACCCATACTGTTAGGACAACCATGACCCATATTTCCAAACAAATACACACACAAAAGCACATGTTATTTACTTACTATCGACCAGATCGTATTCCATTCGAGGAGGGAAAACATGTTTAAGGAGCTCTGTTGCTGATGGACGATCTGATGGACTCGGAGACATCAAGCGCCGTAATAACATTGCTTGCTCTGGAAATTCAGCAACCCAATCAGAAGGAAGTTCTCCCTTCTGCTTTAGGTCAGATAGGACAATGTGTCGCTCCATAGCTGTACTAAATGGATGCCAAAGCTCAAGAAACACAATTCCAAAGCTGTACATGTCTGCCTGCCAAGATAGATCAAGAAAAGCTAACCTTTCCAAGTACTAAAACAAGTTTACACGTACATATAGAGCAACAGAAGATATACCTTCTCGTTGATCTTTACCCACCCTTGCTCAATTTCTGGTGCAGTATAGAAGTATGTCCCAACACGCCCAGTACCATCAACTGATACCCCTGGTGTCTCTGCAAGATCCAGATCTTGTTCCAGTTGCTCAAGCTTCAAAAACTTCGCTAAAAGACATAAAAGAGAAGAAATATTACATTCAAGAACAAAAATATGCACTCTTATATGAAATAATTTTACACTTGCATGGATAAGATTTCATCTAAATTCCCATTAAGCATTGGCCCTTCAACTCACACCCCTGCCCGCAAGGGCGTAACGCTGACCCCAAAATGTTATAATATTTACTATTACTATTATTGTTGTAATCAATGGATAATCATTGTACTAGATGATCCACCCAGGATTTTAGGAATACATCGACGTACTTGTGTACTTACCCTAAAACGCAACACACACAAATGGTACCAACACTTAAGGACTTGATTTGGGACTTGATTATAGGGACTAAACACTTAAACTGCAAGTTTCATATCCTAACAACATTCTAACACTCCGCCTCAAACTGGAGCACATGTGTCAAACGTGACCAGCTTTGTTGCAAAAACATATCTCTCTAGATGGACCTAGGCGCCTGGTGAATACAACTACACTTCAGTTTACACATGACTCGTTGAAATTGGATTTAGACCAGCTTCAATCATTTTACAGATGAATGGCAGTCGACTCAATATCTTCGCCTCATTCATGAAATACTGGATTAGATGCAAGGTATAGTACAGCTTGATTGTCGCACCAAATTGTAATTGTGCCAAGGGCTAAGCCTAAAGGCCAAACTGTAAATCACATATATGCATATCTATAGATGGATAATATTAAAGATAAAGAAACATTAGTTGAATCTATTGTAATCAGAGAATATGCATTGAGTTTAATCCATCTACCCCAGGGTACAGGGAAGATATCCGAAGTCTTCTAAAAGAATAAAATTTTAAGTATAATTCAGGGGCTTAATTATAAGCACTACTCGAAAATATTTATTATATAAGTATGATATATTGAAAATATTCTAACTATCATTTTATTAAACAAAAGCACATAAATGTTCTATCCAGAATGGGATATTGAAGTATATGGTTTAAATGTATATTTTGTCTTTGGTGTATCCCAGGTTAGTCAAAATCTTTAGGCAAGTGATTGGGCTGTCTCCTAGCTCAATTATCTTCCAGCAAGTTAGCTGGTTATATATCTTCTTAATTTATAATGAAAAAGCCTACGAATAGCAAGAAAAAAGTAAATAATAAGCTTACTTCTCACTTGAGTCCTCTCGGCCTAACTTCCTCCCTGTAAACTGTAAAATCTCTTTTCCCTCCCTCAGTTAATAAAATGCCTTGTTGATCTATCTTTGCTCTAAATCAATATTTTCGTTCTGTTAACTCATTACAACATAAGGGTAATTTACACTTTCTTTAATTCATCATCAAGAGAAAGAAACAGCTGGACGAGTTAATAACTTACAGGAACTGACGGATATATCCTTATTACTAGAGCAGAATATGAAGGAAGTAACTGAACTACAGTGGAATGACTATTTAGTATTCATGAGATGATGATACCTCTGGACATTAGAAATAGAAATCCTTCACCGGATATCATCGTGAGATTTTCCTGATTAGATATCAATAAATCATTTCTAGCGCACTACTAGATATAAAACGTTAAATGAACATAGCAATTATAATCCATATTCCACTTTACGTCTACCATGTGAAAGCAACGGGAGTTGTTGAAAGAGAATATAGTCAAGCAAAGAATTAACACATTTCTAGCCTTTGCTGAAGTCAAGGTTCGATTTTGGATCAAAATTTCAATATTGATGCTTCATATTGCAATTTTAATGTTTCTAATTACCTAATCAGGAAAAAACACACAATTTAGCATAGAAGACAACCAAGATGTCCGCATTTAAGATTAATAATATGTACCTAATCCAAACTTAAGGAGACAAGAGAAAAAAGTATGGCGTCGCCATGACGGGAAAAAATCTTACAGCCTCTAGATTGCCATAGATATTATAGTATGGCGAGGCTTTTGGGATCTTTGGTTTGTTTGTACTGATTGTGTATCCCTCATTCTAAATACTGATCTTTCTGTGGATGCATAACTCGTGTTTAGTAATTTTCCTCCGTGTATACCAAACGGGGTGTTACAGGTAAGGTTAAGCAATGGCCAATGGGTGACATTTAAAATCTATGATGGGCACTGTGTAATGACTACTGTGCATGACTTTCTATATATAAATACATAATTTAACATACATTATCCAATGCCTTTTTGCCATTTGGACACCTTATCTCCTTGGTGTCCAGGGCCTTCCCGGTGCCGCAGCAACTTACATATATGGTGTGAACATATGACAAGCATTTACCATGGCATTATAGTACCTGATATACAGACTTGTATATCACATTATAGGAGAGTCATATCATCAAGTTCAACAATTGAATACAACATAGCACAGAAAGAAGTGAAGTAAGTTTTACCAAGACCAAAATCCCCGATCTTAATATCACTGCGAGCATCAAAAAAGATATTATTTGGGGTCAAATCACGATGTATAATTCCTTGTCCATGAATATGTGCGAGGCCTTCTACAATTTGCCGGGACAAATGCCATGCTAGTTCCTTGTCAAAATGATCATAAGATTCAAACATCTGTCGAAGGGTCCTTTATCAAACATATGAAAATACAAAAGTTACATTCGTTGGCAAATAATTTTAAACTGAATCTGAATGACATTATCCTCAACTACAACAAAATAAAAGAGACAAGTAAAATACACACATAATGAACCCTTCAGTCAATGACATAGATCCAGGAACTTTTCGAAGTTGGGTCCTAAACATATATCATAATTCCAAAAAATATATAACATGTAAATTCTAATTTATAATAACATTAGAGTGTGTATCTCTATTTTTCTAGTAATATTATACGGATTAAAGAGATTAATCTTTTAATATTATTCAATGTGCTTTATCACAGTTGTGCAGGTCTCAATTTTTTGTTTTAACATTACACTTTGCTAAAGCATAGCAACGATCTCAAAAACATAGCAATGATTTCATTAAATAATATTATTCGTACTGTTACTTTTCTTATTTCAAGTGATCCATTTATGAAGCACAATCTGTTATTCACGACCTGAACTAACTGAATTGGGCGCAAATCATTTAGATATAACTAGATGTACATGAATCACGTTTGAGTAGTTGAAACGTATAGAGGTATAATTTGCAAGATTTTGGCCACATGCACCTTTGAGAGCTCACATATGTCAGAGTTGTGTGGCCGCAGCTATGGGGACTATCTAATAACTATAGTCCTATAATTTTTTAATGAAATGATTATTGCATGGCCGCTATTGCACAAATCCAGACAGGACATTCCATCTTTCCATCTTATGTGCCCTTTTATATCAGGTTCAAAGTCTAGTTTCAAACATACTGCCCACAATGGTTTATCGAGATTAAAGCAATTATCACAACTTACTAGGTACAAGTTTAAAGCCGCGAGCTATTGGAGTATCATGATCATTTATTTATTAGATACTGCGGTAAAAATATGTAAACTGTGTTACCTGATTAGAAATTTTATATTAGTTTAGAACTGTATGATACTTGTACTTGGTTTGTTATAGAGAAACGTTATCTACATGTATGTGGAGTAAACCAAGATGTCATAGGGTTCTTCTATTAGGGCAATGGATAGAGCAAAAAGGTTTCCTTTTGCAAAACAAAAAATCCAAAGTTTGATGATACCCAAGTCACTCGATGAAGAGTGTTCAAGAAAAACACTTATTAAGTAACTAAAACTCTAGTCAGCATGGCATATAATAACCACCAGTACTATAATACCTATTAATTTTACAATAATAGATTATAGCAACACTGCAACAGCACTAACAAAAATGACCCATTGTGAGGTAAATCAGTTAAAAATACCTTGGACAATACTCCATTTGAATATATAAATATGTTGACACAAGTTTGTCATTCTCTGTAAAGTCCGTTGAATTTGCATCTATGTAGCTAAAACTGGAGCTTCTTGCACTTTCAGAACCCCACAGCCCATCGTTGTGGCCAAAAACTCCTGTTTCAAACCAAGCCTGAAACATATGTATATATATCTGTGTGTAATTTTTGTCATGATTAAGATCTAATCATTGAAAGAGGTCGAAGATATACTCTACATACATGCATACTTGTTCTTTAAATTTCTTTGGACAAAGATACGTGTTACAAACCACCCCTTCAATTTCCTCAAAAGGACTTTGCATAAGCTGAGGATTTGATGAAGGCATTGATATTTTACTCAATTCACGAGCACATGTAAATGCTCGAAAACAACCAAAACATTGAGAAACACACCAAATCAAAACAAATTAAGTCCAGAATATCACACCCTCATATTTTGATTGAATTATTATTCTGGGTTTGGATTCAGAAGGGGAAAAAAAAAAGAAAGAGAGAAATTGGAATAGTGACCGTATTGGATTACTCCTAGTGCCAAAAACTCAAAAAAGGAGTTTATTTCGATAGCAATCAATAACAAAGTAAAAAATATCAGTTTCAATAATCAAGTTCCTAAATTATATTAGGGAAATTCTCAATAGTACCCTTTTACTTTTAACTTTTCCAAATGGTGTTTTTTTTTAATTACGAGTGGTGCCCTTGTATTTTAGGTTTCATGCATATCATGCCATTCCGTTAACAAAACATTAAATAAACGTTAAAATTTAAATAAATGATTTCATCCGCTATTTAAACTTCAATTTTTTTGCACTTTCAACACCCGTAACAATCTACTACATTTAGAAACAACATCATCAAATTATTTGAACAAGGCATAGTTTAAAACTTCTTAAAATATTCGGAAAAAAAATCTTTATAATGTCATTGTCCTATTAACTTTCCAATAAATACCATTACTTTTTTGACTTCTACGTGTGGCACCCTTACATTTTAACGTTTGACTAACGTTTGTATAACGGAATGGCATGATATGTATGAAACATAAAACACAAGGGTACCACTTGTAAGTCAAAAAAACGAAATGGCACAACTTGGAAAAGCAAAAGACAGAAGGGTATCATTGAGAATTTCCCATTATATTAAAAAAAAAAAAAAAAACATACATCTCCTTATATAGGACTAAAGCGCTACAACTCAAACACGAAGTGATATCCTAACTTCCTAAAAAGAAACTAGTCTAATCAATATCTACTTCTTTACACAAATCTACTAAACAAAAGAAACAAATATTGTAATTAACCTAGAATATTTGACGCACACAAAAGAATTAAGAAACAAATTGTATATATTATATATTATTCAAGAATAAATTAATTGTAATCAATTAAAATTTGCATATATTACAGTAGAACCCCTCTAAAGTGATATTCTTGGGACCGGGAAATATTATTACCTTAGAGAGGTTATCACATAATAAAGGTGGTTTCAACTTTTCAACTTTAAAATAATTAAAATTTATTTTCAACACAATAGTACAGGGTTTTTTTCAAAAATATCCACGTGGCAATTTTTTTCCAAAAGTACGGTGCAACCTCATATGCAACCTGAAATGCAACTATTTTCAATTTGCATTGCAACCTCATACGCAACTTTTACCATATTTTCGAAAAAAAATTGAAAACAGTAGTATTTTAAAAAATTTCCCTAACATATTTTTTCGAATTCTAAAATATATATACTAAAATGATGTACATTAATACTTTTACATCAAAAAATTACTTATAAATTCAATAATATTATTTATTTTATGAACAGTTTCCATAATACGAAGAACACAATGACCAATTAAAGACAATGAAGATGATAATAAATTGTTTAAAAGTTATTAGACAAGACAATCTATTCCAAAATATTATCATAAATTTTTTCATACTCATAAAATATATATAAATTTGTATTTTGTCGAAGATATCTCATTAAGTGAAAGTTCATACCACAATTTAACACTACGATTTTCTTAAAAAACATTAAACATCATGATAGAGAGGTTATAATATTTTAATATTGGTCCGGACTTGGGACCAAAACATTTTATCAATTTAAAAAGGTTATCACTTCAAAAAGTATTAATTTAGAGGGATTCTAATGTATATATTATTTCATAATAAATTAATTGTAATAAATAAGGTGTTTAATGTTTTACGATATCTATATAATTATTATATTAAGAAGCTGTAATCTTCAATATTAGGTAGATGATAAATTCCTTGAATTAATGAATATTTGATAAATCTGAGGATTTATATGTGCCTCAACCCATTCTTTACGGAAATAGGTTTTTACCTAAGTTTTCAAACCTTGGGTAGATATCGTCCTTCATCAATATCCAAAATACCTAATATAATTAAAATTATATCTTGCTAACATTATTCTTAAATAATAACATTAAACCAAACCAAAACCCTGCCTTATATCTCACTAACAAGTAGGATAACAAGTGGGATGTGGGAGAGTTACAAACTTAGGGGAGGACTCTTGGGGATTCTCCAAGTGGTTCATTTAATTAAGAAATTACTTCATCACTTAGCTACTTTATAATGCATAAGATTTGCAACTGTATTAAGTAAATATTATATAACTTTTTTTGATTATTTAGTTTTTATTAAATGCTAACTCTTCAAATATATAAAACATATTTTTATTACTTTAATAATTTCCAAATCCATCGTCACCCGGATCCAATGTTGTTAAAGGCGAGAGGCGCACCAAGGCGCCAGATCCTCCTGGAGCCTAGGCGACGAGGCGCGAGGCGAGGCGCGCGCCTCATCGAAGTGAGGCACTTGGTCAAACTCGGTGGAAAATCGGTCAAACTCGGTCAAAATCGGTCAAACTCGGTCAAAATCGGTCAAAATCAGTAGACAATTGGTCAAAATCAGTAGACAATTGGTCAAAATCAGTGGAATATCAGTCAAGAACAGTTAAAATCAGTCAAAAGCAGTGGAAAATCAATAAAAATCACTCAAAAACAGTCCAAATCAGTCAAAAATAGGTTAAAAGTGCGCCTCACCAGCGCCTCGCCTGAGCCTCGCCTGAGCCTCAGGGGTCTAGGCGCCCATTAGGCGCAAGTCGCCTCGCCTCGGGCATAACTATGCGCAACAGGTGCGCCGCGCCTCGCGCGCCTAGGCACGCCTTTAACAACACTGCCCGGATCTCTATATTTTTGACATAGGACAAGTTCAAAGAAAGGTCTCAGACTAGGGATAAAACTCATCTATGCAGAACAACACTAGAATAACAATTAATTCCTCAAATTTATTATACACCCATCAATTCATAATTTTCAACTCTATTACATACTAAAAATTTCAAATGTTTAAATAAAAATCTTAAAACTAAAACAATAGGAACTAGTTCTAACTTCTAACATTTATCCAGATTCCTAATAAATATTAAATATTAATCATATATCTAAATAGAAAATCAATATAGAATATTTAAATACTAGAATATTCCTAATTACATTATAGGAATAGTTAATTACAAATACAATTATCTAATAATACTTGAGTCGTTTTGAGGTCAAGGAAATTTTTTATTAGTTGCTTTCGGTGATCTATCTCTTTGTATTAATTTTCGTTATTGTATTGCATGCATGTTCTTAATTGTGTTCTATTACCATTTTGTGAGGTCGAATTAGGAGGTCTTTACGAAAATAGCTTCTGCCCTTGGGTGGAGGTGCGGCATGTACTATGTTACTCTAAGTCTATACGGAGTGTTGGACACGACACATATCCGGTGTCGGACTTGAAAAGCCTAAAAACTGGGGACACGGGGACACTGACCTATTTTTGGACTCGGGTACTGGAACATGGCATTATAATATATTAATAAACATTTGGACTCGGGTACTGGAACACGGCATTATAATATATTAATAAACAAGAATGATAAGTTAGACATTTTATCAAAAAGTAACAATAGAACTCAGATTAAACTTGATTTTCTAAAGGACTTTGCAAATTACGCAACTTCCCTATTTTAATCTTATTCTTGCTTCTTTCTTCTCACATATTTTTTTATTTTAAATCGCAAGTTTGACTCATATTTGATCTTTAAATTGGTCAAAGTATCCAAGTGTCGACACAAGTACAGCGAAAAGTCGGAGTAACATAGCATGAAAAAATCTTACCCCTCCCTCCCTGGTCATGCCTACATTATACTGGGTATGTTTGCCTTAATTTGAGTAAAAAACAGAATGACAAGTCTGTTTAAACAAACTACAACTTATTCACAGCTACTTCTAAGCTAATGTGAAAATTGAAGTATTGTTGATAGTTTGGTGGTGCCTGAACCACCTTGCATAACGGAAGGTTGAACATTATAAATATTATCTATCTATCCATGATATATTGTGTCATTTATCATCCTTTACCTTTTTGACTACGAAGTTGATCTGGTTTGCAAAGACTGCACAAACAGTTTACCTTTTTGCAATTATTCAATGTCAACCGAGTAATCAAGTAAAGACGTCTATGGGAATGTAAGGATATTTCAAGCACTATGAAACTTTCAAGAAAGAAATACCTGATAATAACGTACAACATGTTGGTGCTGCAGGCGGGAAAGTGTAGCCACTTCCCTGCATTCCAAAGTAAATATTTTGGCATCAAAAACTACACTTAGCAATGACATATTTCGTTCCATTAAGAGGTGAAGCAATAAACAAATTCCAAAAAACGGCCGAAAAAATCATATTTACAAAAATTCATCTTAGAATTTTCATATACATAAAGACAAAAGACAAGCCAAAGTTTTATTTCAATATAAAACATCTATAAAAAAAAACTAATACAACGCGAAACACATTTCGATAATGTGTATTCTGTCTTGATGAAGATAGAATCATTCATAAAACTACTAAGGCCTACTAGCTTATTCTCCTGATTACAGTACAAATACACATACTCTTACATCAAATTTCTTATAAATGTACTAATTCATGTTTCTTTAAACACTTAAACCTAAAAAACAGATTTTTTTGTTAAACATGTAAAACTCTAACTTTTTGTTTTGCTAAAACATACGCATTTACAAACAAGAGAAAACAAATTACAGGGGGCATACCCCAGGGCTTAGGAACAAGAACAGGATCAATTTCCCAAACAAAGCAAACCACCAAAAAGTGTAAAGAAAACAGAGCTAAAAACTCGAATGCCTACAAATTTGGTAAAACAAAGAAACTAAGCTATATCCTTAAAAGAAAACTGGCCCCTCAGGTCACCCTCAGGGAGTTTCCTGAGGTCATATCAATCTGTAGTACATATTCTGAATGGCATACTTGTAAATACTGAGTGCAACCTCCTGATTTACATAAACACCCCTGCATTTGTATAGAAAAGCTTTTAAGCTCAGGAGGTCAGTCTCAGTCCCAGAAAGCTCTATTTTAAAAGAGAAACTTTTAGCATATCTTATTATATCCCTTCTTTGAACGATAGTCTGTTGTTCTTAGCTCACTCAACATATTACAAGCACTAGCTTATACCGTGCAATGCCAAACACTTTTTACATTTTTCAGCTTTATATTTATAAAAATATAATAGTATCACTATCACAAATTGTTCTGAACAACAATATTAACATAGGTAGTTATCAACTTATTCAACTCACGCCCTATCTTCTTGCACGTTATAACTTATATATTCTATATCTATCTAAGATATATAGTTGTTAAATGATTAACTATTTTCCTTTTATTTATAACTAGGTACAATATTATATTCTGTAGATAAGATCTGAACCTAGACCTTCAAAATAGATTAAATAGTAGATTTTAAGAGTAAATTGCACTAAGATGGCTTGAACTAAAATTTTTTTGCACGGTGATGGCCGATGTATTAAAGTTAACACTTTGGTGACCGAACAAAATATTTTAAAGTATTAAAAGGGCTCCGATTAAAAACACCTTAAACGGCACTAACGGCGTTAATAAATATCTTAAAGATACGATAGTGCAATTTACTCAAGATTTTAATTTGATAATGGTATTTGAACACTTAACCCATTGGTAGTACCTTTAGAGGTCATGATATATATATTGGATTTTACTGTTCATGAGATTCGAACCCTAGACCTTTGGCAGTACCTTGACTAAAATCTCTTGTAAGCTCATTATAAATAGGATTTAATATTAAATTTTGAATTCACATTCAGAACAATGTTTATTTATCTATCGATCAGATATACATAAATAAGGGAAAATATTTCACGACAAAATATTATAACAGATCATCTACGTCCAAGTATATCATATAAAACATAAAATATAGAGCTATATCAAGATGCATGTATCAAACTTAAACCACAACAAAAAACACTGAACTAGTATTTTACCAAGGTTGTCATGTCATTGAGTAGAGTAACCGAGTCGAGTAAATAGTGATCTACTGGCCAACTAGCTGTCCATTAGTCGAAGCCTCCATATAAGTTATTATAATACATATGACATAAATTACAATATAAAAAGACACCTAATTCGTGAGGAAGTGAGGTAATAGAAAATCATTCTCAAATGTAAAATACATAATAAATATCTTTACAAGTAAACATAAATAAATAACTACATTGAGTTTAATATATTTAGGTATATTAAGCAAAAAAGTAAAATAAGTGAATAATTTTATAATAAGACAATATTTCTCTGGTTTAAAAAAACTTAATATTTTTAGATCGGACCAAGATTATCGAACTAGCCGGTCGACTTCTCCTTGACTATTCCCTGCCTGGGCCTACCTCTGTCAACGACTTAGTCTCCAGTCGAGCGACTTACTGCAAATAAACTAGTTGAGGTCCCTAATCGTTCTTAATTTTGTGACTGAGACTCGCCATCGACTGTGCATATAAGTTATAACATTTGTCGGACTCTTTAATTTTGATTACCCGTCTTGGACACTCGGAAACGATACTCATTCATTATTGAATCCATTACATGAAATTACCCTTTGAACAAGGGAAACACCATGTATGATATGAAATTGGGATGTAAAGACAAGAGGAGAAGAAAAAGACCCTGCCTTTGTATTGGTGTAGAAATGTGTATGTAGTAAATCAGATATTTTAGAATTAAGAAAAACAATGAAATTTGCAAACTCCTTGCAACATAATGTTTAATTTGAGTATTATATTTAATTATTGCTACAACATATAATCCAACATACTATTAATTAACATTAAATAAATATGGTGTCCCGATACATGCGTCAAAAAATAGGACAAGATCCATGTGTCACTAATTTCAATAAAATCTCAGCCCGACCCTCGGATCCTTGCCATGTCCAACACTCCGACTTACATCCTAATACATATACACCCTTACAACCCACCCTTTTTCTCTCTGTTTACTGCTGCTCAGCTCTACATATATAAACCATTGCCAAGCTACTGGTATGACATCTATTAAAAGCATTTCAAATAAACGCATAGTATTTTATCAAGGAAAACAAGATTTAAAAGTTGTTATTGTACATGATAGAATAGTTACCTCACTATTCTGTCATTAACTGGAGGGCTTTTGTCCTTCAAGCGAATTTTCTTCATCGCATACTGCCTTCCATCTAGCTTATTCTTGCAAAGCACAACATGCCCAAATCCACCCTGACCTGCCACCAGGTATGAAAAAATCTTTAGGATGTACCTTCATTACACAAACTTCAAGATGCGGGCAAATTTAACTTGATAAAAGATTGTAACATGGTTTTAATCAAGCCAAAGATGACAAGGATCTTTTCACTCCATGCCCGTTATGTAGTTCTTACAAGCACACAGACATATACATATAGTATTATCATCCGCAACATGTATGAAGACTTCTGGTGAAAATTATGGACTGTTTCAAAGAACTTCCCCCAATGTTCTATCAGAAGATGTGAGAATGCATATTACTTAGGGTATTTAACTCTTACTTGTTTGCATTTGCATTAAATGAGCTTAAAAGACTATGCTTGTTGTAACCTCGTTGCTGATGTCACACACTCATAGACACAAACGTTGCTCATTTTAAGTTTCAATGAACAGACATGGACAATGAATGGAAGCAAATAAGCAATGCATTCATCTTTTATGAGATGGAAACACAAAGATTGACAGCAACGTTAGTAAAAATATCAAGCAGGAGAATCTCAAGTAAAAAAAAAAGTAGGTAGTTGCACGAATAGTTGAACAATTCTTCTTCCAACTAGATTATTTCCATGTTCCTTGACAACAATGTATTTAGTAAAATCCCCCACTACTCTAAAGAGAACGATATTACCACCGGTAACACAAGCAAAGCTCCACAACTGAAATTTTAAACTGGTTACATTCAACTATCGAAGTGTATTTGATGATGACTGCAACTTCAAATTATTTATTAGGCTTTGCTTACTTGGGTGCTCTATAAGGTTAAACAAAATATTGAGATAACATAATTCCAAATCAAAAACACATGAAAACTCAAATGTCACCAAGAAAGGAAGCACATCTCTTACGGACCACCATCATCTAGAAGGTGTTTAGTGATGTGTAGAAGAATTCGAGGGTGTCAAGGATCCTAATGACAATCTTGATAAGGATTTTGAGAACCTTTTTGAAGAAGAAGATTAATTTATTTTAGAGAATTAACATGCTCAGTATTCTAGGGAAATCAGTTTCATCTCTTTTGTTATGAACACAAACACAAGTTGTATCTCAACTCATTTATGATTACATTAACTTATACATGACTTATTTTCAATTTTATTATTATTTGTGAATTATATCATGTTTTAGCGCCTACATATATTTGTGAATACATATTGAGTTTTTATGTAAGATGTGTTGATACGACGACGCGTGCACATCGCCTTTGCACGCTGACCACTGTTGCCTTTGCGCTTCGATTCGCATTCCACTTCTAACAACTATGATATAAGTCATATCCAATGTTTGATCTCGCTAGAGAAACATAGCGTACAAGCTATTGGTCTGATATACTACAATGAGTTTTTGTCCTTGTACTGTAAGTCTGTAACAAAATTCTATTTATTGCAAACCTTTCGTGACATTTTAGGCATTACTTAAATTTAATATTTGTGCGATTATTCACAAAGATCTAAGATGGCCATCTGAAAGTTTACAACTCAGTTGCCAAAATTCCAACACAACATAGAGGTTCAAAAGAAAGTACACAATTTTTCAGTGATTTATTACGCAACTATACTTTTTATTTAAAGGAAGCGCAATTAAATAGGTATTAAAATATTAATTCTCACCCAGAGGTTGAAGCTCCTCAAAATCATTTAAATAACGTGAACTTGAAGTAGCTGATAAATTTTGCTCTCCAATATCAGATGCAGTCATCCAAAAATGTTTGTTCTTGGAAGAAACCTAATTAATGCATTGGAAAACAGAAAATCGCATCTTCATTACATGGAAAATCACAATCTAGCTTATCATAATGAAATTACTGATCGAAATAACAACCATATGTTGCGCAAACACATGGTTAAAAGTTCCGTCAAATACTGGAGCTGGCTTCAGAGCATGATCTCGTACTTGTTGAGAGACAACCTAAAAATTACATTTACCGGTCAGCATAAGGTTGATAAAAAACCACTTACGACGTTTATATAACATGTTTTCCAAAATTATTAGGTTACAGACTCCTAGGTTGTACAATTCTGAAGTAATATCTGGCAAAGCATCAGCTAATGGGCCATTAGGAGCACAAGCAACCCGAAGTAAGTGAGCCTACAAAAGCAAAGAGTTGAACATGTTACAATCCAAGTTCCACATAAAACAAAAAGAAGAAGAAATAGGAAAAATACCAGAACCAAATCTCGTGCAATTGTCTGAGATGACTGATCATGTATTGTGGAAGATAAAGATACTGATTCTTCAGTACTTTCTTGATCATTATCAGTTTCTTCTAGATGTTCATCTACATTAGCATCCTGCAAAATATAAGGAAATCATGTAGCTAGTACATGTCAAATAACTCTCCCAAACCTTAAGATGTTAGGAGACCTTAATTGGATCATATTTATAATCAACACTCCACCTCACTTGTATGACTGGACAATCAAACAGACAAAGACAAACAACCAATTAAAATTAAACAATTACGAGGTGGGAAGACTCGTACCTGACACCCCTCCCTAAAGGTGGGAGGACTTGAATGTGAAACCCCTCGCTCTGATTGATACCATGTAACGTAACCGACTCTCCTAAAACCCTAAGGTGTTACAAGGAGGCCTTAATTGGATAATATATTAAATACACCAGTCCATAAGATATTAAACTAGCATCTACTGGTTTCAAAAAAAAAACTAGCATCTACTACTGTAACTACTTGTTGACCCCTACTAGAGTTTCAATATGAAAACAGAGTGACTGGCTTAACAAATCACAACCTCTTCTCCTCCATTCTCTATTGTTGTAATATCACTCTAAGATCCTAACATTACGTACATTACAGATTACAGATATACTATAGATCATGGAACATAATATTTAATGACTGGATATTAGATTGGCAAAAAAAGTAGGATACAGCCCGACTCAAATCAACTCCAAGGTGTGGATGGCATCACCCTAAAGAATGGCATCAAGAATATTGGTTATGTTACAAACTAGGGGTCAAAATCACCTACCAAGGAAACTTCCTTTAATCAAACCTTCAAAGAGAATGCTTTCTGTCGGCTGAGAATTTTTTATTACAGCAAAGCCTAAATTAATTGTATCTTACTTTGAAAATTTTGTGGCCTCCAATTGACAGCTCATTCTAATTATGTTATAGCTACAAATTATTTGAGCACCACTTCTAGCTTATAAAGTAATTACTGGTATGTGAAAGACTGAAGTTCTCTTACTTTAAAATTGAACATTTTCTAAGCTCTCATCCCAGATTCTCTGATGTACATTACACATTACACATTCAGAATTTTCGATACGATAAACCTGACATATTAAGTGTGAGAGGGACATCTCTAAATTTCAATAAGGGTCCATACTCCCTCTCAACTAGTACCATATATTGGTTCATGGCTACCACCCATACTATGTTTCAAATATTTTATTACTATTATCTTATATAAAATAATTTCTTTTTAATATTTACATTAAAATTCTATTACAATCTATTACTCATACTCTTTGGTTAATATTTATTCCTAAAAAAATATATAGATTTCCACATTTTTGTGTTGTACATTAGAAGCTACTAAATCATTTCAGGTTTACCAACTATTAATATTGTTCTCATTACTGTCTTAAGGGTTGGATAAACCAAATACAACCTTGATTTTCAAAAATAAAATTTTAAAATTACTAGAAGAAGAGTTAAAATCAATTGAGTATTGTGTTTGCATAGATGAAACTTGCATTTTTGTTTTAAACAACAAGTTCAAAACTTAACCGTAGATTGTGAGGAACCATATAAAAATACATAAGCATAATGTACGCAGACTCCTACTGGAATCCTATTAGAATTGCAAAATTATTATAATCCATTATTCCATACATTTAAAACCAAGTCTATTATTTGCTTCAAATATCTGCAATCTATAATCTGACTCCCGGCTGTTCTAAGTAATAATGCAATAGTATTTTCATTTTATAATATAGTGAATATATATTTTTACTTTATTGCATTATTAAAAGTAAATGTCCTTACTATAATAACTATATATTTAAAATATAAATTAATATTTAAAATAACTTTTTATGTAAAATTAACATATAAATTAAAAATATATAAAATGTGCATTGAACAGGTTAGAATTACATAATATAAGGCCAAAGAAATGTAAAATATAAACTTCCAACTACAGCAGTCACCCAAAGAGGACAGTGATTTTTTTAGCATTTAATGAAGAAAAGTTAAGAAGTTTTGTTAAATTACCAGTTTTAAAACATGGACTGGATCATATATTATCATAACACTCCCCCTCACTTAAAAGCCTGTTTTTCGGTGTAGATTGGATCAGATTGGATCACTTGGGCCCTTGGCGCGCATCTTTTGGGTCTATATTTGCGTTAAGTGTCAAAATTAATAATTGAGAAAATTGGAGGTTGGAGGGAATCGAACTCAAGACCTCTCCTAACTTGACCTCTGATACCGTGAGAACACAGGAAAAACTCTCTTTTATATCAATATAATAGGAGATGAAGCCGTTAAATATGCACATACAGGACTGTTAATACTCTGAATTACTTCCGATCCCTAAGAAATTCTCTGAACGAGGAAACAATTATTGACATTTTCCAAATCACTTCTGATTTGGTCCAGATTTTTACAAGTAGTTTCACTTTGGACCATAGAATTTGAATAAAAACAAAACATATTTTGAAAAGAGAGTGGTGGCAAGCATTAACCTCACTAGAAGTAGCATTTCCATCTGATTCTTCTGGTTGATCACTTAATGTATCAGTACTACTTTCTTCTTCACTCTTTTCATCAAGAATTTCCAACTTTGCAGTAGCAGCACGTAAAGCAGTCTTTCCAGAAAGGTTATGTTGAGGACCCGGTTTAGTCACCTGAACTGATGGCATCACATCATGCCCCATTGTCTTCTCTGGAGTCCCATACCCATGTCGATGACCATCTAATGTAGACTCTATATGCCTACTATCTTCCATTGCAAGGCTAAACTGCCATGACTCCCCCGAACCACTGAAAAGATCTAGGAAACCATAAACAAAAGGCCCTCGTATCGAGCATGCTTTTTCGAAATATATTGTCGGATCATCTACAGAGATCATGCTATTTTTGCCTGTTGCCTGAGATGGAACAGCATATAGACAAAATTGAAACTCTCATAACATCAAAATCTAACAATAGTTCAATATAGACAGGAACATAATGAAAAAAATAGCAACTTGAAATGCATATATATCAAAATGTATTCTTATCTCTAATACAACTTAGCTTATTTATACCTATTGGTAAAACAATTTTCGATCAAATTTATTCTGTTACTTTTTGTCAGTTCTACTTTTTATATTTATAGACTACTAACAACAATATGTAAGTCAGCTATAAGACTTCTATCTTGAGAAGAAATGTAGTATGAGACTTCCTACTAACTTTAGGAACTTGATGCAACAGTGTTTTCAGTTGGATATAGACTACCCATAAAAGAACAAACTACACTAGGATTGCACAGAATTCTGCTCTTGAATTGAACTAGCAAGTATTGTTTAATGTTTATTGTGTTCATATTTTATTAAATAATTTTTTTTAGATTAGAGATACGAAAAGTTTTCTATACTTGCACTGTTTGATAGGAACGTTTGATCATTTTCATCATAAATACAGATCTACTTTTTCTATTCACTCGGATTTTATTCACAATTACATACAAATTTATTTGTAATGAAGAGTTAATCTCTTTGCGAGAAGAGCACTTAAATCTTACAATCACCGTTCCAATCACTATTTCTGTTCAAAATTATATTATATCCTATATACTATAGGAGTAGGGGGGGTATTCGGGTCATCGTCCTTAGTATTAAGTGTTTAGGACTCTTAACTTTATTTTTTTGGTTCTAATTCATACATAATATTAGTATATTTCATAATCAATTAAACAATAGTAGGAATTGTAAGAATTTGAATCAAATCTAATTAATTTTTAGTAAAAGATTTTAAATTCTAAAATTGACGATGAGTAGGAATTATATAACATTAGACATATTTTAATAAATCAAAAATTAAAAGAACTATATCTATAAGGAGGTTGTCACTACGTAAAGAGAAGAAGAAAGAAAACCAATAAATACGATACATAAAATGTTTTTACAAAAAATGCAATATTAATAATAATATTTCATATAAAAATTAAAATAGATGTTAATAAATGATCCTCTAACTCTTGTCTTTTTGGACAAAAAAATTTTATCTCCTATGCAAGACTTACCGATTCATGTAATTGCCCAACCGGAGGAATCTCAGACAAAAACTCTTGAGCAGCCTCAACTAAATTGTAAATCATAACACGTCCTTCTCGAGCATTAGAATTAGCCTGATATTGTAACAAAATTTTAAAGGGTTAAAGACTCGACAGTAAAGGTGACTCAGGCAAACAAACAATAAGAAGAACAAGATATTAAAGACTTGCACACATAACACCGAAACAAGCATTCTTAACTACCTCTCTGAAGAACAAAGTTTCGGGAAGATTTGCAACACAGAGAAATAGTGCACGTAAAGCATAGACAAGTATGGAAAAAGTAGTGCACGGCTAGAAATGGGACAATACCTGAACAAACAATTAGCTGCTTGGGAAGAACAAAAAATTGAGCAAAACCTCTAACATTTGAATTATTTAAATACAGAACTTGATTGTACAAATACAATTAAGAACTTAACTGCAGTTCTACAATGACAGCAAGTATTTAACAAATCCTATGTGCCAAAATAATGACAGCATTTGGTAACTAATATTATAAAATCTTCTTAATAGAGCCTTATTGAACAAGTAATCACCACCTACTTGGTCATAAAGCAACTGTAGTAGCTTATCGCATTCTGATTTCGATAAACCTTTGTCTGCACTTATCTGCAGCTTCGGGCACTTGTAAGGATATCCAGGTAAATATCTGGGAGGGTAGATATAGATAAACCAGAAAACATCAGCATAGTAGTATGCAAATGGATTGCCAGAAAACTAACAGGAATCTACAAACCTAACTGAAAGAAGAGCAGAAACATCCAACTCATTGTAACCCATATCCTTCGAGTATGGCCTGATTTTCAGTTGTTAAAATTTAGTATAATAATAGAAAAAGGAAACGCTAGGTAAGTGTCATGAGTAGTTATTCTATTCATGACCTGAGATTGATATTAACTTGCGGAGGAGAATCTGAAACCACTCTGCAGTCATCCTGGAATATTGCACACCTGCACATCACATATAACTTCACATGAACAATATATAACGATTAAAATCATGTCTCTGGTAAAGTTTCTTCGCAGTATTTGAAAATTTAACATTAAGCAGGGCAGTAAAATGTCTAACCCTCAAACTGAATGTAATTTTGTAATGGATAATCAAATATAAGCTGCAAGTAACAAAATCTATCAAGAAATAGCATCACATACTTCAATAATAGACCTTTAATCACTGGTATAAACAACATGATGTAAAGGGAAAATCTGTGACCCAAACTTAACAACCAAAATCTCATTAACGAAAAGAACATTACCAAAAAAAGTCACGTTCCACCACAAACTTTTGAAATACAAACTCTCAGAATCTAAAATATAAATAAACTGGATTCAGCAAACAAACACTACGATTCACCAAAAAATCTGAACCTGAGGTGATACATATAAAATTATTCACTTAAATTTATATACAGTTCACTGAAGTTCACTGAAAACACGCGTACTATTAACCTCGATTGTCATTCTTAGAGTAGAATCGATTGTATTAAGAGATAAGCTTTGAAAAGTAATCCAAATGATATCCTCCAAAGTTGGACTCAACAGATCAAAGTGGAAGAGTTCTTTCACTCGAGTATATTTTGCAAAGCATAAAGTTTCAGCTGTGTTTTACATACATTCCCTTAATGAAGACATGACAAACCTTCACCATCTAGATTACATGCTCCATATAAAGAATTTTCCGAGAACATTGAAATATGTTTCTAGCTCCTCGACGATAATTTGCCTTGCACATTGCAATGTGACAACAAGCAAATGCTCTTTCTCACTAATAACATTTAAACTTCAACCATCTGGCCTTAGGTTTTCTTCATACATACTGATATTCCCAAAATGGTTCAGCCATTCGAGACCAATTAACAAATTAATTAAAGGACTTGTTTGTGTTTTTTAATTGTCATAACAATGTAATCCGAGTACTTTACCAAAAACACAAAATCATGGAAACGGTTCGGTTTTTCGGTGTTTCAGTTTTAGTTTGGTTATAAACATTTCAGATTCTTTCGAATTTTAACCACTTCCGCTTCAGCTTCAGTTTCAGTTTTATTTCGGTTTCGTTGCTCAGCCTACACTAACATATCCAACACATAATAAAACCAAACACAAAATCAAGGAAACACGAAACATATCCACAATTCAACCACCGATAAATTAAATAGTGATTACGGTTTCGGTTTTATTTCGGTTTCGTAAAGTGTGACAATATAGAGGGATACAATAAGGAATGAAAAGGGAAACATACAAAGCAGTAATTTCCTCGGCGAGAAGTTCGTTATCATCGGTACTAAAAGAATTGTGATCAGCTCTGACGCCCTTACTTCGCCTTCCACCGCCGCCGCCGCCGCGTTTCTTCTTCTTAGAGCTATGCCCCATCTCTAAAACCCTAGACTGCTACTCAATTAAGGGTTTTTCTTCGTGAACTGAATCGCAATTAGCGAATCATGATGATATACTCATGGTTCTAAAAATCCCCGATTTAGCCGATTAATCCCCGATTAATCCTCTATAAAGTAACCAACCGATTCGATTTTTGAAATCCGATTAATCCTTCGAATTTATTTAAAATGATATGTTTAATTGTAAATTAGACAAATATATTAAATATTATTATAATATCCGATTAATACTCCGATTAATCCTTCCGATTAATCCCCGATTACCCGATTAATCTTAAATCGGTACCTCAACCGATTTATACCGATTACCGATTTTTACAACCATGGATATACTAAGTATTTCATTTCGTTTGGATTGGACTGTATTATGTTTTTCTAATTAACAACTTATGTTTTTATTGTTAATTATATAAAAATTGGCAAAAAACCGTCAAAATTTTGGAAACGATTCGATCAATTTTGCAAAAAAAATTATCTATAAATTGCCGATTTTTTAACCAAATCACCCGATAAATTATAAATCAGTACCTCAATCGAATAATTCCGATTTCCAAATTTTGCAATACTGAATTTTATTATGCAATTCACAAAAGAAAATTCATAATTTCAACTTTTTTTTAAGGAAACACTTGCTTGTAGTTGTATTCAAGTTTCATTTTACTGTGTTTGATTATATTTAGTTGTAATTTTGAAATTTTTGCAAAAATATTAAAAAAATTATATATTGTATTTTAAAAAATCAATTAAGATATAGTCCCTCTGTCCCTCTCACATGTTTTTAGCATTACTTTGATACGCATTTTAAGGTGTATAAAGTCTTTGCATCGTGGGACCCATACTGTACTTGATGAATCAATATGTACAATACACATTACGCAAATGCATAACATTTTCTGATTATAACAACATGAAATGTGTATTCTACTTTTAAAAAAAAATTAATTATTGAATAAGTTAATATCGAATGCGTATCTAGCATAAAATTTTATTGATAAGCAATTGTAGAATGCGTAATTATATTACTCCATAACAAAATGCGTAATCCATCGGTTTTTTTTAACCCCACATTTATTTACAATTCTTTAATTAAAATTTTAAATTTTATCTGTATTCATTTGGGGTTTTAACGATTAACCTTTGGGGTTCAACAGTTTCATTTTGGGTTTAGAAATATTCGGAATGACGAATAAACCGTATACAAACTTAGGGTTTAGGGTTTAGTATTTAGGGTTGTTTACAACACTAAATCCTAGACCCTAAAGCCTAACTTATCCCGATTTTTAAACGCGTTAGCGTTTAAAAATCAGGCCGCCGGATTCAATTCTTTTAATTAAAATTTTAATTTTTATCTGTATTCACTCGGGGTTTTAACGATTAACCTTTGGGATTCAACAGTTCCATTTTGGGTTTAGAAATATTTGGAATGACGAATAAACCGTATACAAAATTAGGGTTTAGGGTCTAGGATTTAGGGTATCCTGATTTTTAAACGCGTTAGCGTTTAAAAATCAGGCCACCGGATTCAATTTTTTAATTAAAATTTTTAAATTCGATTTTTTAAAAATTAGGCCACCGGACTTGGTATGAAAAAAATTATTTAAAAAAATCAGTCCATCAAACTATAATAATTTTAGTTTAAAATAATTTTTTAACAATACCCTGATCGGAAGTGGGTATCCTAGAATACCCTGTCCTCTTATGCGTAACTTGCAAACAATACCACACAGGCAATTGTGTAACTTGCCTTTGGAATGAAAAAAAAAACAATTATATTGATTACACCAATACGGAATGCGTATGTTGCTTTACCCAGTTTCCATATGCGTATTCAAACGGTTATATTTGGCCAAAAAATTGAAATTGGTTATTTCTGTTACTTGTGTACACAAAACCGGTTACTTTCGTCTTTCACTCATTAAAATGTGTGTCATGCCCCCGTCCTTCAATGTAAATAATTGAGGGGACGGAGGGAGTACATGTTTTTCTAGGTAGGGATAGCATAATAACCATCATAGGCTTGACAGTAGAAGTCGTCTTAGTTTTGTAATGATGATGCTAATATTACCAGGGTCCTAGGGATCCCCTGTATAACAATCAGTTTTCCAGCCGTTGGATCATTGATTCAATGGCTGAAATTCCATAAAAATGTTTTTTATGATTCGTGGATATTTTTTGCGGAACGTAAAAAGGCCTATCCACGGAATGTAAAAAAACCTATCCGCGGATATCATAAAAATATTTTTATCGAATTTCAGCCGTTGCAATCATTTATCAGGGACCAGGACCTATATTACTAACCACCGTAAAGTTGACAGTAGGAATCGCCTTAATTTTGTGATGATGATGGCAATATTACTATAAAACTTGTTTAAGGCCTCTTCCATTCACAACCTATTCTCAATTATGGGTAATGATTTTGACTTTAATTATAGGGACTTAGAGCCAAGTGCTAATAAGTGAAGACGCCATTAAGGAGAGGTGGAGTTCATATTTTCACTATCTTTTCAATGGGGCGACGAGGAGTGGTGCCAGTGTGGCGCAAGAGGTCACTCTTTCGCCAGCTCGCTCCGTCGGCCCTTGTGATCGTATCTCCAAAGAGGAAGTCAAGGGTGCCCTTCAAAAGATGGCTAGAGGGAAGGCGGTAGGTCCGGATCAGATACCAATCGAGGTGTGGCTTTGTCTTGGTGAGGTTGGCGTTCTATGGCTAACAGATCTGTTTAATGCACTCCTTTCGGGTTCTAAGATGCCAGAGGAGTGGCGGCACAGTATTGTCGTCCCTTTCTTCAAGAACAAAGGTGACGCCCAGAACTGTAATAACTATCTAGGAATTAAATTACTCAGTCATACTATGAAACTTTGGGAGAGAGTGGTTGAATTTCGGATTAGAAGAGAGGTTGAAATCTCAGAGAACCAATTTGGTTTTATGCCGGGAAGATCGACGACCGAGGCCATTCACCTCGTCAGACGCCTTATGGAGAAGTTCAGAGAGCGTCGCAAAGACCTCCATATGGTGTTCATCGATCTTGAGAAGGCGTATGATAGCATCCCCCGTGAAGCTATTTGGAAGAGCCTTGAGGAGAGGAGAGTGTCGTCGGCGTACGTCAGGGCGATTCAAGACATGTACTCTCAAGCTTGTTCCTGCGTTCGGACCCTAGTCGGTGATGCTCGTTATTTCCCTGTGGAGATTGGGCTACACCAGGGGTCGGCCCTTAGCCCTCTTCTTTTCGCCCTGATCCTAGATGTCATGTCGCGCGGGATTCAAGACGTCATCCCTTGGTGTATGCTCTTCGCCGATGATATAGTGCTAGTGGCGGAATCGAGGGGGGAGGTGAATGAGAAGTTGGAGTTATGGAGATCCACTTTGGAGCCCCAAGGACTGCGTCTGAGCAGGTCTAAAACCGAATACCTCTGGTGCAACTTCAGTGGTGACGCCAACGAGGAAGGGGTGGAGGTTAGGATTGAAGATCAGACCGTCCCCCGTACGGATAAGTTCAAGTATTTGGGTTCAATCATCCAGAAGGACGGTGAGATTGACGATGATGTCACTCATCGTATCAACGCGGGGTGGCTAAGGTGGAGGGCTGCGTCAGGGGTGATGTGCGATAAGAAAGTCCCGTTAAAGCTGAAAGGGAAGTTCTATAGAGCAGCTATCCGTCCTGCGATGTTATATGGTTCGGAGTGTTGGGCGACGAAGAAGGCCCTCGAGTGCAAGTTGGAAGCAACGGAAATGAGGATGTTGCGGTGGTCCTGTGGCCGCACGATGTTAGATAGAATCCCGAATGTGGTTTTCAGGAGCGAGTTGGAGGTGGCGCCTTTTTCTGCGAAAGTTAGGGAAGGGAGGTTGAGATGGTTCGGCCACGTTCGTAGGAGGCTTCCGGAAGCCCCGGTGAGGAGGGTCGAGAGTCTTACGGTTGTTGGGGTGCGGAGAAGAGGCAGACCGAGGAGGTCGTGGGAAGAACAGCTCAGGATGGATTTGAAGGCCTTAAACTTGGATGAGAACTCGACAGCGGATAGGAGTTGTTGGAGGCGCCAGATTAAAGTTGTTGATTCCCTTCTAGGGAGTGGTTCTGTGGTTGAGAGCCTCAGAGTTGGGCTCTCTCGGTTAGCATTAGCTTAGAAGCTTGACTTTTCATCTTAATATTGTCTTCTGTTTTCTGTTTTTGCAGGCGCAAGGAGCTTGGCCAGAGGTCTTCCTAGATCAGGAGAGGAGTGCCCCTTGCCCGAGTAGGTAAGCCCCATGAGATCCAGGCCATGGGCCCAGGTTAGGTCAACTACTTTACCCATCATTATCATCTTTGTATAAAATTCACCTTGCTATTCGGTGCACTAAGCCGGGGGTCTTCACGGAAACAGCCTCTCTACTGTAAAGTAGGGGTATGGTCTGCGTACATTTTACCCTCCCCAGACCCTGCTCCATGCGGGATATACTGGGTATGTTTGGTTTGGTTTGGTTTAGAGTAACTCCAACAGTCTCCTAGCATGTTCTTTATAAATATTATAAATAATTCCAATAATGTTCCTCATCTTTACTCCTTGTTATTATAATAATATTTAAAAAGAGGGAAAAAGGTGAAAAAGAGAGAAAAGTG
Source organism: Kitagawia praeruptora (assembly GCA_037693485.1). Taxonomy (NCBI): domain Eukaryota; kingdom Viridiplantae; phylum Streptophyta; class Magnoliopsida; order Apiales; family Apiaceae; genus Kitagawia; species Kitagawia praeruptora. The sequence goes on from CM075349.1 coordinate 3,237,935, forward strand.
TATTAGAAATGGAGGGAAATGAATATTTTATTAATGTAAAATGAGATAAGGAATGACTAAGAGCATCTTATAAATAAGGAAGGAGAGAAACATTCTAAATTTTTAAGGGATAACTAGGAGACTGTTGGAGGGGCAAAAGGTCACTTTGCCTATTGTACTATATAAAAATTTCCATTTAGCCTACTGTACTATCAAAGTGGTCATTGCACTTTCCATTTTTTCTCTTTTGATCATCGCCGTCAGTCAAGAATTGGCTCCGTCAGTTTGATTGTTAAAATGCTGACTGTGATGTACTGTCAGCCTGCCACGTGGACGCCACATTAGCACAATCATAAATTCTTTTATAAAAAATTATTAAAAACTTTAAAAATTCATAAAAATTCAAAAAAATCGTAATAAATTCATAAAAAATTTAAAATTATGAAAAACTTTAAAAAAATTATTAAAAATTGTTAAAAATTTATAAAATTATAAAAACTTTTAAAAAAATCATACAAATTCAAAAAAAAATCTTAATAAATTCATAAAAACTATAAAAAAAATCATAAAAAACTAAAAGAATTTTGCAACATATACATACAACAGTATTTATGTAATTAATAAAATAAAAATCACAAAAATATTAATGTAATTTTCAGTACGTTTTAATTCGTTTTAATTTGTTAAATTCGAAACCTAAACTCTGTTTTTCCCCTGCTTTCTCAGATACACAAACCCAGTATTTGTTCCTTCCCCGTTCCAGACCCCTTCCCCTATTTCTATGTTTTTATTTCAACTCGTTTCCTAGCCTCTCTTCTTTTCTTCTCTACTGAAATCCCGAACGAACCCATCCTCTCATCTCTTCCCTTAATTTCTGTTTTGTGTTCTTCCTGCAGTATAAATTCCCCCTCCCCTGCTTCTTCTTTTCGCACAACCCCAGCAAAATCTCTCTCCCTCTTTCCTTCTACCTCTCTCTCTCTCTCTCTCCCATCTCTTCTCTCTCTCGGTTTCATCTATCACTCTCTCTTCCCACGAAATCCACAGCACCTCCTCCCCTACGTTTTTCTTCCGCTACAAAAACACCAAACACCCTTTTTTCTTACTTCAAATTACTGCTTTGTGTGTATAGGTTTTGTTTTGCCAAGCTGATTCTTGTCTTGTATTGTTATTAGTTGTCAGGACCGTAGTTTCGAGTTGTTGATGTGACGATAATAAGTTCGATTTGTTGATATATGCGAGTAATTCGAATCCTTATGTGTTTGTTTATGTTACTGAGAATTGCTGTTTTGATTGTCCGAGTGTAGTCGGGTTTAGCCTCGACCTTTTAAAACCCGACCCTACAAAACCCATCTTGTGCTAGAGAAAGGTTAGGTGGTGGATTATTGGAGGTTGTTCAGGGGTTGCAAGAGGGAGAATAGGGGAAAGACTGAGAGGGAGATGGAAGGGATGGAGATGGAGTAGAGTGATCGACCGGCATATGTGCGGAGATGGGTTTAATTGGGTTAGGTTTTATTTATGGGATTATTTTTGGGGTTTATTTAGGGGTTTAATTGGGGGTTTATTTAGGGGTTTATATTTGGGATTTAATTGCTGACGTGGAGTGTGATTAGGAGAGCCAACTCATCACTCCGTTAGTCAAATAGACGGTTTTTTTTTTCAACAGACGGCGATTACCAAAAGAGAAAAAATGGAAAGTGCAATGACTACTTTGATAGTACAGTAGGCTAAGTGGAAATTTTTATATAGTACAGTAGGCAAAGTGACCTTTTGCCCCTGTTGGAGCGACATATTTTGCCAAAATCCTTATATTTTTAAGGTAGGAGCTCATGTAGCTAGTCTCTTTGCTCTTATATTGTGATAGCATACTCATCAGTGGTCAGCCCTCTCCATTACTACTTGCGTCATTTCTACATTACAAAAGCTATAACAAGGTTTTTTAAATGTATATTTTGTAAATATATAATAGTTATAATATTTGTTTAAAATAATATTTTTTTTCCAGCATTTGTTTTAAATAGTAGTACATAGGTTTAAGCAAATTCCAAAGCGCGAATATTACAAAACCTTGAAAAAATAAAGGTGTGAAACTAAGAGCCTGTTTGGCTCACATTTTTTTAAGTTCTTATGAATTTATTTTCGGGTAAAAAATTCATATTTTGATAATATTTTTTTATACAAATATTTAATATATGTTTGAGATTCTATAAGTTGAAAAAAAATAACTTTTTTCAAGAAAAAATTAGGAATCTATAACTTGTCTTACAATAAATTGATTTATTCTGAAAAAAAGTTCCTCAAACATCCCCTTAATTACATGTACTGAAGCTCAATGATGTAAGCAATTTGTATGGGTAAGCTCGTATACACCCAAGCCCTCCCTTACAATAGTTGAAGCATATTACAAATATCTAGTTCCTATTTACAAAAGGAGAATATATCACAAATATACTGTGAAATTACGAAAGAGACTTATATACATACTGTGATATTACAAATAGGGTCCTGGTCCCTGACAATTGATTGTCAGGGACCGTTTATTTAACAATCGACTTCCTGGCCGTTGGATCAACGATCCAACGGACAGAAATTAAAAAATATTTGGACCGTTCCGCGCTTTTTTTCCGCGGAACACTGGATCATCTGCGAAAATTTTCCGCGGATCGATTACAACGTCACTCTCCCAACCGCGCGTGTAGAGCACGCGGGTGTGCTGCAATTACCCAGTGATAATTTTTTCATTGCTAAGTAAACTTAATTGTAGTGCCGAGTTCGTTGTCTACTTCATTCCTCTGCTTTCACTACTAGAAATCTATTAATAGACATCACGCCTTTAACATCGGTCAGTAATGCCACCGATGTCTTTGTGTTTTAAGACATCGCTTGAAATAAAATCGATGTCTTTATGTTTTAAGACATCGCTTTCAAGAAGAACTGATGTCTTAAATAAGATAAAAAAAATTAAAAATTCCCGCGCGTACCCAAAATAATTTCCCCCTTAGAATGTTTTCCCCAATTTATTGTAATGTTTCCCCCCTCGACGATTTTTTGTTCCCCCAATTTATCAGAATCAAACCAAACCAAACATACCTAGTATATCCGGCTCAAAGCAGGGTCTGGGGAGGGTAAGATGTACGCAGACCATACCCCTACTTTTTACAGTAGGGAGGTTATTTCCGTGAAGACCCCCAGCTTAGTGCACCACAAAACAATGTGAATTAAGAACAAGTATGATAAGGATGGGGAAATTATTCATAAAAACATAAAATCATAAAACATAAAAATACTCTCTCGTCACCGTACTCACCCCTCTCCTCTCAAGAACCCTAAATCTCACACACTCACCGGCCTCTCTCTCTCTCTCTCTCTCTCTCTCTCTCTCTCACCCTTCTCTTTCTCGAATCTCACTTCGATCGGAAATTGTTCGATTTGAAGATACAAAATAGTGAACTCAATTCGATTTGTTTGAAGCTCAAATTGGTAAGTGACTAAGCTAGTGCTTGATTTCAATTAGTTCGATTTAGTTTTCAATTGGGGATTTTTGAGCTCGAAGCCCTAATTTTTTTTAATTTGTTCTTAGATTGAATGTTTAGTTGTTTGTATAGCTTCCATGTTTAGGTTGAATGCTTGAATGTTTTCAATTGGAGATTTGTAAATTTGCATAGCCTTAGTTTATTTGTATGTAAACTTGAATGTTTATTTGGGAATTTGTTTATGCTTTAGGTTATGGCCTAATCTTTTACAATAGAGAGAGAGAGAGAGAGAGGTGGACGGTTGGCATCTCAAACATCTATGTCTGTAAGTACTCTTGAAACCCTATTCCCCCAATTTCCTAAAATATGTTTATTTTTTGTTTCCTATTTTAATTGCATATCTTGTTATATGCCCACTTGCTATGTTAATTTAGTTTGTATACTTAATTAAATATTAAGCCCATTTCTGAGTTAAGGTAAATTTTGTTATTGAAATCCTATGTTATTAATTTGAGTTAGAGCATATGTAGAGATTTAATTTAGCTGGGGGTTTAATTTTCAGGTGGGCTTCTTGATCATTGGAGCTTGCGGTGTCTACAGTAGTATAATTATGAGTGGATCTTCTACTGGTTTCGGTTAGTTATGTTTGTTTTCAGTCTGAATTTTGCTTAGGTTAAATGATCAAGTTAATTTTACTATGATTTTACCATTTTTAGAGATAAAGTTAACAGCCTGTGTTTTCACCTATAATGTGATTCTGTTGATGTTCTTGATGTGGCCTAGCATGACATTGCTATCTCTTGCTTGTTTGATGATTTTATCTCTTGGAGCAAGTTTTGTTTTGTAATAAAAAGAAAACACTAGCTTGAATTGAGTTCTTGTCAATTTCTTACAAAGAAAGACTTGTATTTCAGGCACACATAATACATGAATGGGTCTGGGCAGGGATCCCAAATGAGGGTACATCTTGGCTCTGTTTACAAAGGTTGGCTGATACTTGGCATCGAATACTTCTTGTACCAGTCACTGGTGAAGTTATAGTTGGTATGTTGCATGGTTTGCTTGAAATATTAGATCAAATAAAGCAATCAACTTTGTCTCAAGGGCGGGTTTTGATTTACTTGCTGGAGTCAATGGGTGCTCAACTATGATGGAGAACAACAATGAAAGGATGATTTGCTTAAAAAAAAAACAATGAAAGGAGGATAGCCCTTGTTGCAGCTGGTGCAGCTGTTGGAATAGCTTCAGGTACCAAGATTATACTATTTTGATATGTGTCATTGTTCTGTTTTTGTAGCGCTGTGTCACAGTTCACTGTGTAGTGCAGGACTATGTTGCACGGAGACGGGTACGGGAACATATACTGGTACGGGAACGGGGACGGAAAACGGCAAATATAAAATTTTAGGGTACGGGGACGGCATTTAATATATTAATATAATAAAATTATTAATATATAAAATAGAGGCAATATTCAACATTCAAAATATTTTACATAAAAAACATTGTTCATTCTCAAATATTAGATATCAAGTCATTCTCCATCTCAGGCTCATCAAGTGAAAGTTCTGCAAACTCCAAAAATCCAACATCTTCAAGAGAATCAAAGGTATCTCCACCAACATCCCACAACTTGCTCTTCTCAGATTCATATTGTTCGGAATTCCTGGACAAAAGATGGAGATTGTTGTGAATGAAAACCAAATCTTCAGCACGGCTAGGATTCAACTTATTCCTCCTAAGTGAGTGAATAAAGGCATATGTACTCCAGTTTCTTTCACAACAGGAGGAAGAAGCAGGTTGTCCAAGCAATAAGAGAGAATAAGAAAATGTAGAGAATAAGAGAGATTGAGAGAGGCGTGATATAAAAGACTAAAAGAGAAGGCGGCTGCTGAACAATGAGCAAACGACTGATTAATATGTAGGGTTTTTATTTTAAGTAGGGGGACGGGTATTTTGGTATTTTCAGTCTGGGAAACGTCCCCAAAATAGAGCCGCCGTCCCCAGAATTTTGGGGACGTCCCCATGCCGTCCCCGTCACGTCCCCGTCCCCGAGACATCCCCAAACTTCGGTACGTGACCCCGGAGGCGTCCCCGTGCTACATAGGTGTAGGATAAGTTTGTAAAATTTTTAGCTAGCAGTTGGTATAGCCTAATATATCACATGATCCGTGGTCAAGGGACATCAAACTTTATGTTGTTTACAATGTCGTTTGTAATTGACAATAGTTTCAAACTTAATCATATTTATTTGGGAGGACATTCTTGCTAATATATACTTAATTAAATTACCCTTTTTTGACTTTATGAATATATTAAAAATAAACACTTGTAGAAACGATTGTATTATTAAACATTGCTGCAATTAGTATAACTATTAAATGTTCAATACATCTAGTAACCAGGGACCTTAAACATAAGAACTTCTTGTTTGCAAATAAAAAGGAAACAACGGCTTTGAAGATGATTGATTTTGGATTATCTGTATTCTTCAAACCTGGTAAGATTATATGCCTAGAGCACATGATTAATTAGCTCAGAAATATTATCAAGAGTGACCTTTTTATTGACATAGATAACTTAGATAATGCAGTTTGCTCTTTGCAGGCGAGACATTTAATGAAATTGTAGGAAATACTTACTGCATGGCACCTGAGGTGCTAAAGTGAAATTATGGTCCAGAGATAGATGTTTGGAGTGCTGGTGTGATTCTCTACATTTTACTCTGTGGTGTCCCACCATTTTGGGCAGGTTAGTTTCTTCATTTTTAAAGTAATGTACTTCTTTACTTTGTAAATTCCATTGCTCGTGTTACTTAAAATTAGCAAAATGCCTTTGTGGGTGTGTGTAGTATAATCGTGATGTGGCTGCAGGAAAGTTCAGTAGAGTAGTACTTTTCTGTGTATTATAAGATTACAAAGAAGTAAGATATTAAACTTATAAGGAATGTTCTACTAGTAATAGTTTCTATTCTTTTTTTGCTAAATACCGTTCTAATAGTTTCGACAAGGAAGAATGCAAGTTTTCATAATTTTAATCTCTCCAGGTACTCAATCAATATCTGGTTTCCAGCATTGAGAATATCCTATACTTTGTTTATCAAATTATTTTATAAGTAGACCATGCTTTCATGATGTCTTATGATGAACAGTTACTTTATCTACAATGATTTTTTTCCGGTTCCCAAACTACTTAACTTATGTGGTTTCCCCTAGTTATTATTTAATTCTTTGATTTACTAATCTCATATTATTTGGAGTTGCACAAGCAATAATTCGGTCTGTTGTAGATTTCAAGAGAGACCAGTGGCCAAAGGTTTCTGATAGTGCAAAGGACCTTGTGAGGAAAATGCTTAATCCGGATCCGAAAAAACGTCTTACTGCTCAAGGAGTGCTAGGTAAATTAGATTTTTACTTGTTAAGTTTATTTGTTCTTATTTTATGTCAAGAATTGTAATCATGTCTCCAGTATCTACATATACGAATATATCAGAGGGCTTTCCAAACCACCTCATGTTCTAAAATTGAGGCAACTTGTATTACCTTGAACCTTAAAATTATACTTTTGAGTACAGTTGTATCCATCATATACTGTACATGCACAAAGAAAGAACTAATATGATTAAATTTGAACAGGTTACTGGAGATGTTCGCGTAGCTTTCTATGAAAAAATGATTGGAGGGCGTCTCTTTTATCTTTGCTTTAATACTTCATTCATCAATAACAACTTGCTACAGGTATGTCTTGCATTTCCAGTTTCTGCATTAATCTTCCTTTCAATTTTGGCAACAATATGTTCAAAACCTGTTGTTGGACTTCATAAGAATATGTTATATGCATTAAACCTCGAAAAATTTTACAGTTTGTTGTGCATGATCTTTATCTGATGTCTATGTTCTTAGGTTGGTCTTATCATTTGCAAAAAAGGAGAAACCATTAAGAATATGCAGAGCAACAAAGGAGCTCGAATTCAGGTATCTAAGATTTGAGACATCTTCGATTAGTGACCCATTGGTGTTCGCATGACTTTATAAGGAGCTCGAATAAGGTATGATAAGAAAAATAAGGTCTAGTGAAATGTATAATAAGAACAGGGAGGAAAAATAATGTCTAGTGCAAATCACTAACAATATTTTTTTCTTTGAAAGATAGTAGCACTTTCGTTTTAAAAAAATATATTGAGCAAATTATATATTTGAGCTATTTGTTAGATGTTAACATTAGTTATAGTTGGTTATTTTATGGACTTTCATATTCTTTAAATCGATGCTGATCTACTGTTTTCTGCAGCTAGCAGAAGGTAAGTATATGCTGATCCTTTCTTGATTTTTTACTTGCAGGAAGTACATGATGGTCTTGAGTTCGCCAAAGGCGATGCTTCATCAACATGGGATTCTGTTCGAGCATCACTAGGATGTACATTTGACTAGTAGATACTTGATGATTCTAACTTTCTAGAAGTTAGGTTATTTTTGCGTGGTAGTAACAAATATTTTTGTTGGTTTTTGTGAATTGGTGTATAGCATTGTGATACTTTGGATTTGGCTAGCTAGTTCTTTAGATATAGTAGATTCGTTTACATTATGGTTGTTTAAGTGACATTGGTTGGATATTTTGTAAATGACAAATTGAGTTTCTGGTTATGAGATGAATATTATTTTGGATTAAGGTATCAATGTTTGGATATTATGTAAATATTTGGATTCTTATGTTGTCAATGACAAATTGAGTAATTAAATAATAAATATTTATTACAAAACAATACATGACAAAATAAAATAGACATCAGTAAAAAACGATGTCTATAACAAATATACACAACGATTATCATAAATAAAACCGATGTCTAACTTCAACTTGAATAGCGAATAAGTATAAAAAAACGATGTCTAATATACTCTTCCACATCGATTATTACGAAGAAAACCGCTGTCGAAGGTTATATTTCACATCGTCCAAAACCGATGTCTAATACGACTTGATACATCAATTACGATAGAAGAAACCGATGTCCAAAAAGGCCTTAGACATCGGTCAAAAACCGATGTCTATGACATGGTACAATAGACATCACCGACAAAGACATCGGTATGATTTTTTAATAGACATCGTCCAGAAACCGATGTCTATGAGCTTTTTTCTAGTAGTGTTTTCATTTTTGAGTATAGCGTTCCGCGGAAAATTTTCGCGGATGAACAGTGTTCCGCGGGAAAAAAACGCGAAACGGTCGAATTTTTTTTAAACTTCTGGCCGTTGGATCAATGATCCAATGGCCAGGGAGCAGATTGTTGGTTAAACGGTCCCTGACAATCAATTGTCAGGGACCAGGACCCTTACAAATATACCAGCACTCTCTATTGGGATTGATATATTGCAAGTTCAATGTATTTAATTATAGGGAAATTCTCAATGGTGCCCTTCTGTTATTGACTTTTCCAAGTGGTGCCATTTCGTGTTTTTGACTTACGAGTGGTACCCTTGTATTTTTTACTTTTCCATGAAATACCACTATATCAACCAAAATGTTAGTATCTGAAATTCTCAATGGTACCCTTGTCAGTTGAATAATGAAGGGTACCAACGGGAAAAGGGTACCATTGGCAAAAGCCAAAAGTACAAGGGTACCATTGAGAATTTCCCTTAATTATAAAAGACCCATATTATTATATTACAAGTTCAATATAGTTTAAACTACAAAGGGTTCATGATATTATTATACTATTCGGTCCAATAAAGAAAAAAATGAAAGATGAAGACAAAGCAATAAAATGAAACTACAGTGGAATGAAAAAATACAAAGACAAATCATGATAGACAAAGATGGACATATAATATAAGGTTCCCGGTCCCTGGCAAACGTATGTCAGGGAAGTCTTACACAACATACGGCGTTTCAGCCATTGGATCAAGTCATTAACGATCAGGATTAGAACAAAAAGTTTAGTAGGTACCGCAGAAAGTTTCTGCGGTACGTGTAAATCTACGGTACGTAGCCCCCTGTTTTCACACCAAAAACCCTACTGTACACGTATCGCAGAAAGTTTATGCGGTGCTGTATGCTGTAACATACGTTTGCTGTAGACCGGACCCCATAATATAAAACATAATGAGATGATAAAGATAAAGTAAAACTATAAAAGGGTGATGGCCCAGAATACCCACAAATTAAACACACATAATCAGAATACCCACCGTCAATTCGCGCGACCCTAAATACCCACGGGATACGTTACTGTCAGAGGAGTATCTTGAGATATGCCACTGTGAGAACCGTGTCTTGAAGACACGCTACTGATACCAGCGGAACAAAGGATACGCCACTGTCTTGAAGTCCCTGTTATGCCAGTGGAGATAGCGTGACAACAGATACGCATCTTAGAGATGCGTATCCCCCTGCGGGGCCCACGTCTAGAGAAGCGCAGATGTGGCGACAATGGCGATTTATGGGCGATTTCTCCGGCGTCTTCTTCCCCCTCCCGTTTAGCCGTCAATACAGATTTTACAGTCAAGTCTTATACACCATTAGAATCGCAATCTCATAATCTACAAACATATACCATAATTAAAACGATTCCAGTGCCGGATTATTAACCCCCAATTCCAAAAACCTAACCACAATTTTCCGACGAACTCGTGATGCTCCGTTAATCACCTTCCGGATATCTTCGAATAACGTAATATATACCAATCAAATCGTCTTTCGATGATTTACACATGCATACCAGTTTCAACCCATTTGTTTCCGGATTTGCAAATTGCCGGTGCCGGAGAGAGGAGAGATATCATAGAGAGACGAGAGAGATGAGGGATGAATAATATTCTTGAAACACGCTACACGCAGTAGCGTATTGGGTGGGTAGATAGGGTCACTGTTCCGAAAGTATTTTGAACCATAGGGTAGTGAAAATGAGTTATTTTGGTCATTTTCTCACTATACAAAAAGAATGAAATAATGTATATTTGTATAATTATATTGTATTGAAAAGTACTAGCCTATAACCCGTGCGATGCACGGTTGCTTGTAAACTGTTTAATTATATTTCATTAAAATTTTAAGTTGTATATATGTTTTTATTATTAAAATATTTTTTGAATTTTTTAAATTTCATGAAAATAAATGTTATTCTAATTACGTATTTTAATTATTACTTTCAAATACATATGTATATATAAAAATATTATATAAAAGTAGTTTTTTTTAACATTTGAAATATTTTTATCTTAATATTTTTATTTGATTGTTTATAATTTTAATATTTGCTAATTAATTAGTAATATATAAATTATAAAAGATAATAAAATATGATTATTGGTTTTTGATATAACTGATAGTCTTTTTTTTAAATATAAAACAGACCATTATATCTTTCAAAACTCCAAAATTTCGAAACGATCTTTTCTATTAATTAAATATTTTTTAACTTTTTTGTGACAAAATTAATTTTAATGCTGATTACAAAAATTGTACACTATAACAGACAAACTACTTGACGTCTTGACGACTTGTTCGCTGTAGAAAGGACTCTCGTGGGCTTTGCCGTGTGCGTGTGTGCTTTTCTTTTTGAATTTTATTAATAATAGAGATTTAATCAAACCAAAGAATGACCAAAAAAAAGTACTAAAAAAGAGTGACAAAAAAAGAGTACCAAACCAAATATACCCTATTTTGTTTATAATAGTATAGTATAGATGACCACTATGAATGATGTAAACAGGAAAGGTTGTAAACTGATAGCAAGTTAAAGTTTCGAGACCTTAAGGTGTTTGGGGGAACTTTTTTCCAGAATAAGTCAACTTATTTTAAGACAAAGTTAGAGATTCCTAACTTTCCAACTTATTTTTGCAACTTATTGAATCTCAAATATACATTAAATACTTGTATAAAAAAAGATTATCAAAATATAAAATTTTTACCCGAAAATAAGTCCATAAGCCCATAAAAGAAGCTGAGCCAAACGGGCTTACTCAACCAAAATAATATCATAAATCCAGAAGATAATTTCTTTATAAAATTATATTAAGTATTTATTAGTTTATTTTAAATATTTTGAAACAGTATTGGAAACCCATTTGATCACTCAGTCAACCATAAATTGAACCATAATCTTATAGCGGGGGTGTTTGACTCTCATTTTTTTTATGGACTTGTTGACTTATTTTCGGGTAAAATTTTTATATTTTGATAATATTTTTTTGTATAAGTATTTAATGTATGTTTGAGATTCAATAAGTTGCAAAAATAAGTTGGAAAATAAGTTGGAAAGTTAGAAATCTCTAACTTTATCTTAAAATAAGTTGACTTATTCTGAAAATAAGTTTTCTAAACACCCCCCACTGATCCCGGGCTTTATATTGTATATGTTTGGGGTATCTTAAAATAAGTAAATTATGACTTATAAGCACTTATGTCATATAAGTGATGAGTAGAGTAGAGATTAGAGTGTTTGGTAAATCAGAACTTATAATCAGTAGACTGTTTGGGTAAATCAGAACTTATAAGCTAACTTTTTTTTATAATTTTCAAAATATTTATTTTTTATATATAACAATGGATATCAATGGATAGATCTCGATGAATAGAGAAATTTGATATACACATATCAATTTTCTAATGAACGGATGGAGAGATATAAGGTTTTGAAGATTTGAAAGATATTATATATTGCGTATATCGAGAATAAGTTATAAGTTATAAGTTGAAAGTTAAGAATTCTTAACATTCAATTTATGGGTTTATAAGTTATAAGTTGAGCTAAAACTTATTTTGGCAAACACCCCCCATAAGAACTTATGGCCATATAAGCCATAAATTAGAGCATCTCCAATGGGAGAGACCCCTTAGGTAAATTTTAAATTTAATTACTATAAATAAGAATTATAAAGAATGTGCAAAAAAATTTACACTCCAATGGGACAAAACTGTTATCTATAATTATAGATAATCTGTTGATGTTGGCTATATTTGTCGAACCTCTAGAGACCTGTAGTGAATTGCCACATCACTTATTTCTATATTAAAATTATATATTCCATTAATAACAACTTGAAATATTAATAACATACCATTTTTAAAATATAGCCAATCATTATAGCCAATACCCTCGGAACACAATGTCTTACAGGTTCGACAAATTTTACATAATCAATATTTTATGTAATTTAGCCAATTATTTTTAGCTAACACCATTGGAAATGCTCTTAGGGGCTTTATGAAACCCCAAACGGTATTCATTCATTGCCCATCTCATAGTAGCTTATGTGGAATATCATAATCATTCGATCATTCAAAAATTGAACCCTAATTTTATAATGGATCTAAAAAAATAAAGAATATGAAAAAAATACTCCCTCCATTTCACCCATTTCTTTACATGTTTTCAGCATTGTTTGGCACGCATTTTAAGTCGTATATAAAATATTTATTTTTATTTTTTTTTAAATAAAAATTTAATCATTAATTTTTTATTCAGAAAAAAAAATTTAAAAAAAATCATAAAACTATATCTTATCGAAGCATTAAAATACGTACCCGGCTCTCTATCCCAAACTCCTCAATCCCAAACATAAAGAAGAAATCGCTGGGACATCCGTAACAAATATTACAAAAAATAATCATGCGCCAATGAATAATGCTTTCCTAAATTTGGGATCGCATTTGAAAGAGAATCGATTAAGAAAATTATTTTGAATTTCAAAAGAATTTTAAAACAAATTCTAAATATACAGACCTTTATAAAAGAAAATCTATTTTCTGGATGAGTAGTTGAGTACTAACCTCACATCTTTTTTTTTTTTTGATAAAACTAACCTCACATCTTGTTTGGTTGATAATTGAAGGAGATTATTACATGTATTATAAACACGGACATACAATCCTACATCATACTTATCCCAGTAACAGAAGCTTGTAATATTTGATCAGGAAAATGGCAGCTGCTGCTCCGGTGGTGGAAGGCGTAGCTGTGAAGGCTCTTCAATCAGTGTTGCATCGTGTACGTCAGGCTGCAGAGAGATCCGGGCGTAGTGGAAATGATGTACGAGTGGTGGCTGTTGGAAAAACTAAACCCATTTCTCTCATTCGCCAGCTTTATGACGCTGGTCATCGTTGTTTTGGCGAAAACTATGTTCAAGAATTTATCGACAAGGCTCCTCAGGTCTCTCTCTCTCTCTCTCTCCCTCTCTCTCTCTCTCTCTCTCCCTCTCTCTCTCTCTCTCTCTCCCTCTCCCTCCCTCCCTCTCCCTCTCTCTCTCTCTCTCTCTCTCTCTCTCTCTCTCCCCCATACATATACATGGGCTCTATTCCATTAAATTGACAACTCAACGTTTTTTAATTTTTTGGGGGTGTTAGCAAATCTCTTAGTTTAATCTTTTAGTTGTATATATAAAAATATTAAACATGTATGTGCAGCTTCCTCAAGACATTCAGTGGCATTTTATTGGGCATTTGCAGAGTAATAAAGCAAAGTCACTTTTGGGTATATCTCTCATCCTTATCCCCCACTATATATCTCTTCCTATAATCCGGAAATTTATTGTATTAAGTCATGTGTAGGTACAATAGTAGCACAAACACATCAATTTCATTTCATAAGATTTTACTACATCTCAATTTTGCAGTGGTGGAGCCAGAAAATTGAGGATCAGTTAGATAGTACTTACAGTTTTTAAAGTTTTTGAGGGTGAACAATACATCTTTAGGCCAAATTACACTTAATAAAGGGGTCCAAATGTTGAATTTTATTGCTAACCTGTTGTAAAAAAAAGAAAAAGAAGAGGGTACATTGCTCGGCATCAAATAGCCACATAAATTGTGCTCACATTGTTTTTTCGTTATGCTTAGCTTGAGAGTCGAGACACATTTGTTGTAAGATTCCTTGGTAGCTGCTTGCTCTCCCATTGTGCAGGGTATTTTATTGTGTCAATTTGATAGAAATATTCTTCTTTATTGCAGCTGCTGTTCCCAATCTCGCCATGGTCGAGGGTGTTGATAATGAGAAGGTAAAACTTAATTCATTGCACTGATCATTTCTTTTGAAGTTGTAGTGTCAGGGCTGAGGATACATATAGGTAGAATTAGTTCTCTACGACATTAATATAAGGGTAGCTTCAAAACTCTGGTAGGTTGGAACCCATGACAGCTTACTTTGCTTGATAAAACTCGTCACACTCTTTTGCCAACTTTTATGAGAAAGGCTTAACTCTTACATGTCATAAGACGAGTACAATCTTTCTTTCCAAACCAAACCTAACCTACCCAGTGTATCTGCTAGTACAGGAGAGCAGGGAAGGTGCCTTACAAGAACAAAGAGCTTGTTTCTGTAAAGATAGCCGACTTTTGACAAAGAATGTACATACAAGCACCGTATGATTATAATAGATAACATATATCTTGTGATATAATAGTGAATAATAGTGTAAAAACAAGCATGCAATACAATGATGAAAAAGTATTGAAGAGACGCTAAACTGTAATTAAAAAAGAAACTCTCAAGCCTGAACACTCCTATCCTATGATCAACCCCCTATAACTTGAACCCCAAATCCTGACTGCCGAAACTCAACACCTATGACCAACCCCTATAACTTGAACCCCAAATCCTGACTGCTGAAACTCTCTAGCCACAACACTTATATAACAAATGTATCATGGAAGTTTATTATTATGATGGAGGACATGGTATCGTAGGTTACAACTTGTGTGCATTATGTCGTAAGTACATTCCAATGATTTTGCTGGATATCGAACCATGAAATTTTGTTCAATGCTACATTCTATAAAATTATCTGTTTTGGAAAAATTTTTGTGTGACACCCAGAGTAGTCTCGTACATATCTTAGTAACATCATGCTAATTTCAATACCTCTTCTTCTTTATTTCCTCATAAACCTATCTGAAATTCAGTAAAAAAGTTAGTTACTCAAATGAAATTCCCTTGTTTTGTAACAGATCTTCTAGGTACATCTCTCACAATGACATTATGTTACCATGAATTTTGGATGAACAGATTGCAAATCACCTTGACCGTGCTGTTGCAAACATCAAAAGAAAGCCTTTGAAGGTTTTGGTACAAGTGAACACCAGTGGAGAAACATGTAAGTGTATTTCCAGCATTCAGATTTAAAAAAGTATTCATCAGGGGGTGAGCTTTAAGAATAAGACCAGTAAAATGAATTCATGCAATGCTTAATGCATTTATTGGTCCATATTTTAACTGGCAGGGAATTAGGCTTTTCTGCAGGTATCGTTGCTACAATAAAAATTAATCTCCCTTTGGTTTACGTAGTTGTTCACCTGCACATTCTTTATCTTTATAAAACTTGACATCACTAGGAGAATTTATTCAAACTCTATGCTCAAGTCAAAACTTGACTTGCTGTTCTCTCTTTACTAGTTTTTTTGGTTTAGGTCAAATATCAAATTTCAGATACTCATGCACACATGCCTCCACCAAGGCTTACACACTCGACCACTTTTTGCCAAAAAAAGAGAGGCATCCACTATGCTACAATGTTAGGGTCTCTCTTCACTAGTTGGGATGACCTACTGGCTACTGCTGTTACATAGTCGGCACATGATAACTTTTTGAACTTGTGCTTGTAGCAGTTGGTCCTTAAAGTTATTTTCAGGCCAGTGTATAATGCTTTTGTGACGGTTTTAGCTCTTTCCCAGTGCAGAACCAGTACTGCTTTAAACAATCTGTCTTCGCGAAGACTAAATACCCGAACTTTGTAATTATGATTGTGTCTTTTTTGGCAGCAAAATCTGGTGTAGATCCATCAGGTTGTGTAGAGCTAGTGAAACATGTTAGAATGGGCTGCCCAAATCTTGAGTTTTCTGGCTTGATGACAATTGGAATGGCAGATTATTCTTCAACTCCTGAAAATTTCAAGGTAATCACATATTATCTGCGTGCTAATATACCACAGTAATATTTAACTTCATTTTTGTCAGGGTCAGTGCTATCCCTATATAGTTTTGACTTTAGTTCATCGGAATCCTTGTGCTTTCCTACTTTCACAATTTATGGCTCTTGTATTTTCTTCCTGGTGATCAATCAATTGAATTCAGATGCATAATTTTATTGCTTATATGTTACAGACTTTGTCAAATTGCAAAGTTGAAGTTTGCAAGGCAATTGGAATGGCTCTGGACCAATGCGAGCTGTCAATGGGCATGTCTGGTGACTTTGAACAAGCGGTGAGATATATACTAATATGGGGTCTTCTTTTTATAAATTGCATCCCGCTGATTATACCATGTCCCCTTGTGAACTTGACTTTTGTTTTGATATGTGAACTTTGAGCCGTTAATTTAATGTTTGAGTCAAGGTTTAACATCTTTCTCTTAGTTAATATATTTTACTGTTGGAATTTAAAATCTACCCATTTTCTGGACGAGATATGTTCATTGCAACATACTCAACTTGTCCAATTGAATTTCTGTGTATTTAGTCTATTCCAACTATTCTTATCTGAATCATGATATGGTATAACCGTCCATCTATTCTTTGTATCCACATCAATAAGATAGTACATTAATATACAGTTTATATCCTGGAAACCATTTTTAACCAATAATATACGATTTCACGTTTGGACGATAATTATCGCACTAGAGAACAGATGATGCTCCATCATCCAATATTTGTAATTTGAAGCACTGAATTAAATCCCCCCACCCCCGCGCGCGCGTTGTACATAACTGGATTGAAAAGTTACCAGGCCAATTAAATGTTTTAGAGAAGGCATTCTCTGGTATAACAGGAATAATTATAGACCTGTTGAATACTGATATGCATTGTTGTTATTTGCAGATTGAACTAGGTAGTACAAGTGTTAGAATTGGATCTACCATATTTGGACCAAGAGAGTATGCAAAAAAACAGTAATCCTCAAACCCAATTGTTGCTGAAATATCTCTCAGTTGTCCAAGATTATCTATGACATTGTATGTATTTTTTGTTGCAAATGGATATCAGATGGTGGTTATCCTGCAAACAACTTTGTATATGAAATTTTATTTTTACTTTTTGTGCTTCACTGGACATGTATATGTAAGTTTATATTGCAATATATTCAATGATTATACTTAGAAAAAAAAATCGGCATTTAGAGCCTCAAATTTGTTTCAAACTTGATTAAGTTGTTTTGTATTGGTTAGTATATAATGATCAAGTAAAATGTTCATAAAGTTAACTATTTTTGATAAATTCGAATTTCAATCTTGGTCACAACTTTTCAATAAATTAGATATCCATTTTTTCTCCAATATTTTCAATTTATGATATCTATTTTACCTCCAATAAAATCATCAATCATCAATATATCATCAATCATCAATATCAATCAATATATATATATATATATATATATATATATATATATATATATATATATATATATATATATATATATATAAAGGAGGATACACGGGAGTTTAGGTGGCGCTCTAAAAGCGTCTCAATCTATTTTTCTAATTTTCTAGAATTTTAAACACTCATAAATGTAAAAATATTATTTAATATATTAGAAGTAGAATAGGTGTTCAAATTTATAGAGGAGAATAATTCGAATTTATAGGGAAGACATATGATTAGAAGTTCTATTGAAAGTAGAATAAGTATTAATAACGCATATGATTAAAAGTTCTATTGGAATTAGAATAGGAGTTCAAATTTATAGAGAATAAGAATTTGAATTTATAAAAAAAACATATAAATAAAAGTTCAATTACAAGTAGAATAGGTTCATAAATCCAATACTATTGTCATAAAAAAAAAGTCATCGTATTTAAAAAGAAAAAAATTGATGTGTTAACATAATAAAAAAACACTTTCTTGCAGGAATCCTTTATAAATACAGGACTATCTATAATATAAAGAGAAAATAAGATGTGTTTTCATTTCTAAATGTCCATAAATTTTAGAAAGTCTAGAGAAAGTATAAATTGGAATTCATTCTATTTTTAGGTTTTCATTTTAAGAAAAAAAATTGTTGTGTAAGATAAGTATATCATTAATAATATGTAATGAAGTTGAAATTTCAATCCCAAATGAGAGCGGTTCGAAAAATGTTTAACGGGAAGATGACTCACTATAAAAGATTAGATCAGCTATTAAAAAATCATATTGATGTTATAAATTTTATTTTATTTTTAGGATTTGATTTTTATGGATAAACATTATCATACAAGTGATATATGTAAAAGTTAAGTTTTTGGTATTAACGAAAGAGCGGATCAATAGTAATAATCGTGTTTAACGAGAAATCGGTTCATTAGAGAAGATTGTAAAAAAGATGTTTGAATATATAAGGAATACATAAAATAAAATGTTTTATTGGAAGTAAAATACGAGAACGGTGGCGACGTCTTATACGATTTTTTAAAACTATATTTCTTTTTTCCTATAAATCCTCCTTTATTTTAATTTTTTTAAACAAGTTAATTATATTGGCATTAGAAAAATATATCCACAAAAATATTATTCCCGTAACGAAAATTCTTCATTTTTTTTTGATATGTTAACATAACAAAAAGACATTCCCATGCGAAAGCTATAAATAAATACAAGAATATCTGTAATATACCGAAAATAAAAGATGTATTTTCATCTTTTAAAACTCCATAAATATTAGAAAGTTTAAAGAATATAAAAATTGGAATTGGCTCTCTTCATATAATGAAGTTAAAATTTCGGTTCCAAATGAGAGTGGCTCGAAACGTATTTAACGGGAAGACGGCTTACTAGAAAAGATTGTATTAACTATTAGAATTTAATACTACCGTCATAATGTTTTTCTTTTTATTTTTACGATTCGATTTTATGGATAAAAATTATTATATAAGTCTTTATAATATATGCTAAAGTTGAAATTTCGGTTTTAACGAGAGAGCGGCTCAATCGAAAAAATCATATTTAACAAGAAATCGATTCATTAGAGAAGATTATTTAATTATTAAAATTTAATATTAATATATATAAAGGAGGATACGCGAGAGCTTAGGTGGCGTTCTAAGATCGTCTCAATCTATTTTTCTAAGTTTCTAGAATTTTAGAATTTTAAACATTAATAAATTTAAAAATATCATTTAAAATATTAGCAATAGAATAGGTGTTTGAATTTATAGAGGAGAAGAGTTGAAATTTATAGAGAATATATATAGAGAATATATATACTTAGAAGTTATATCGGAAGTAGAATAAGTATTTATAAGTAAAATATTCTTTAACCTATTAAAAGTAAAATAGGTGTTTGAGATATAATTTAAATTCTATCTTAAGTAGAATAGTTGTTTGACATATAATTTAATTTAAGTAAAATAGGTGTTTGATATATTACAACGGAAATACATCTAATCTAAATTGACCAACTCTTGATTTTATTTTATCTCATCAATATTTTTTTGTTTTGTTTTGATACTTATTTACCATTTTCTTCGTAAATCAACTGACCCGCAAGATCAAAGAAAGACATGCATTAATCTTTTACGTATTCACTAAGATGTTTTCAAGGTTATAAAAGAGAGTTGGCATGCCATCAGTTATGCAGTATGCCTGAGTTTATATTACACCCTAAACAGCCTGAGGTAACTCAAAAATTCTGTTACATTAGGGTGCTAAAATGTTACAATAGACCCATTTTTGGGCTAAGATAACATAAATTATATGTTACATATTTTGATGTTATCTTAGGATACCTAATGTAACTTATTTCACCCCTAGGGTAACATGTACTTTTGGGTTACCTTAAGGTCTACTGTAACATAAAAATGGCATATTGCAACATAAATATTCGGTTACCTTAGGGTGCTTCAAATTTTTTAAAAAAATGGGCCCCACCAATGGACACCACCAGTGGACAGATTTTTTTAAAATTTCTGATTTAATTGTTTTTCTGCCAATTTTCTTTTTTTTTTGCTAAATATTTCTGCCAATTTCACGGGTAATATTCCTTGAACTTTCATAAATACACGATTTTTTGCATTCAAAAACAAACAAAAAATAGACTAACAACTCAAATTAATACGACAGAATTGAAATAAATCACAAATATAAACTTTCATAAAATTTAAAAATATCACTGAGTTCGTACAATGATGTAACTAATTATTGCAACTACTAATTATTCCAACTTCTTTCGCTGATCTGGTGTTACCGGAGCAAAATGAAAGGAACTGGCCACATTTAACTCTGCATTAGCAATTACTTGTCTTGGTGGTGAGTTTAGATTATAGCTGGTCCGGGTAAGGAACGTGATATCCATCTGCCAGTAACAATGTTTCTATCAGGAATATATCCATCAGCTAGACAAATTATAAGAATACAATCGATCAATTATCACACCTCATTCCTTTACAAGTGAAATATCACACCTCATTCCTTTACAAGTGAAAAAACTCTATCGGAATACATGTAGTACCATATTCATGTTGTCAGAATTTTGTTTTATATAAATGAAAGGAAAAACTATCTGATTTATGAAAAAAACATACTGTATGTAGACAATGGAAAAACATAGTGATTCTACACCAAAAATTACATAACAGATCAACGTGAGAGCTCACATTGGAGCTTTTGTTGCTCTTTAAACACAATATATAAGGTATTTTATAAATGCTTAGTATCAATTAATTGTTGTACTATGTGAGTTCAATAAGAGATTAAAAAGGAAAAGACGAGTTGCAATGGGTTTAAACATAGTTGTATAGCATGACTAAGTTGATTTGCACAATTCTGTATCCCTAAGTCTCTTTTGGTGAATTCATATAACTGACTCGAGATCAAGTCTACATCATCTACGTTAGGTTTAAAATTAAAAGTAAGTTTCTTTCGCTAGGCTCTTCTTTTTACTAATATTTATATAACCATCTTGCCATTTTGTTACTATTTTACATGAAAGCAATAGAAGCTCAAGGTATTATAAAACAAACAAGCAAATAGAAATAAAATGCTCATTATTAAAGAAAATGACAATTTAGAGTACTCACTATTGTGCATTTGCAACGAGCTTGCTTCGCTTAGCCTTTGAATTGAACCCATGGTGCTTTTCTGTTTTCCAAACATATTAGCCTCATGCTGCATCCAGTTGCTTCGCCTCTGTGTACTGCTTCCCACTTGTGCATTTAAACTATTAAGCCTCTGATTAGAACACAAGATGGATTGTTGTCTATCAAGCATCAAACTAGTAGACTCAGGGTCTATCCAATTGCTTGCTACTTGTGCAGATGAAGTAGAAACTGTACGTCTCAAGGAACGTTGTCTATCAAGCATCAAACTATTAGATTCAAGCTCTCTCCAGATGCCTGGGACTTGTGTACATGTATTAGAATCTGTACGTCTGATTGAGATTTGACCATTGTTATGTTGCCCATTTGACAAAACATAGTTTCCCGAGGTCCTAATTCCAATTACATCTGCTGCTCTATTATTACAGCTTCCTGCACTGTCATTGCTAAAGTTCCGCACATAAGCATCAGCATATCTATCTAGATGTTGGTTTGCTTCAGTTCCAACACCAGTAACAGCAAAATTTCTTCCATTGATACTCATTACTGAACTTGGATTCGGAGCCTGAATTGCAACATCTTGATTCAAAATCTCACTGTACATTCCAAGCAAATCTTGCCAGGTTCCAACTCTCTGATTTCCTGGCATTTCAACTGGAACAGGAGCAGATCTAGGCAGAACTAGTCTTCCAGGTGGTGTCAACGAAAACCAAGAATCCCCATTTTGCACAATGTCATTCTTTTGTGCAATTGGGGATCCCCTCCCGAAATTCATACCGCAGTTCACCCAATCCACGATCTTCACACAATTGTTTAATAATTTCTGCTACAAAACAACTCCGACCAATAACCGAATTTCACACAAACACAAAATCTCCTCAGCTCATACTACCTGTCAAACAACAATTAATATTCATTACCAAAACCACAGCCTAATACCATAATATCTAAAAAACAAGCATATAAATAAACACACACGTGTGTCGATTTTCACAAAATAGTTACATATATTTTATGTAGGAAACAGCACATCACAGAATCTTGTACAATAAATGTAAGAAAAATCCACATAATTGAAAAAACAAGAATTTCCCAAATCTACACCAAGCCCATCTAAATTTACTAATCAAAAACAAAAACCCAAATGAAAATCTCAAAAGTAAAGCAACAGGGGATTTAAGCTGTTCAAGAGCAGAGAGACTTGAAGAAGGCGAGATAGTAGTAGTAGTAGTGTTGTCATTAGTAGTTGTCTGAAAAACCTCACACCTGAGACAATCACAATTTTTCAAAAAAAAATATAGGTAGATATATTAAGATGTAAAGCTTATCGGATCAGAAATTTCGTAAAATTCTAAGTAGGGGAAAAATGAACGCAATAGTCGTGATATTCCACCAAGCACCAGCACAATCGTCTCATCCCACTGGTTAAATAGTGAGGACAGCCTTCTATAGAAAAATGGCCCTTTATCGACTACAGACTAAGAAAAACAATGCCAACACAAGAAAATATCAACACCTCACTACAGGGAATGGGTCAATATACATTAAGGTTTTGATTTAAAAAACCCCAATTTAAGAAATTAGGGTTTTGATTTTAAAAAAACCCCCCAAATTAAAGAAATAGCAGAGGAGACCGTGCAAAAAAGACCCAAATTAAAGCTTACCAATTTTGGACACGAGCAAAGGAGAGACGAGATCAGAGGTGATTCGTGATGGTGGTGAATAGAGTAGGACGGAGGTGAGTAGAACTGAGTGGTGGTGGTGGTGAGTAGAGCAGAGGTTAGTGGTGGTGGAGGTGAGTTGTGGTGGTGAGAGACGAGAGAGAGAGAGAGAGAGCGCTTCGGTCGAGAGAGATGAGACGAGGGGTTTAGTTTATTACTCCGTAGTTTTGTTGAAAAGGGGCGGAAAATAATTGGGAACTTGGGAAGGGGGGAAAATATTTGGTATAAAGGGGGGAAAGTAAGGTAATAAGTCCCGCTTGTCAAAAAAATCCACAAAAAATCCCGTTCAACACAAAAAAATCCTCCCAAAATAGCTTATAATGATTTTTTTTTTATCTTTTTGTTGAATAATATTTTAATAAAATACTTATAATTTAATATAAAAATTTTATTAAATAAACATGAAGTATTTATTTAAAAAAATTTGATATATTTTTATAAAATTGTTTTATTCGATTTTTTTAAAAAATTAGAGAAAAATATTAACAATTTAAAAAAAATTGTACAAAAAATTTCTTAGCAGGATTTTTAAAAAAATTATAATTTCTAAAAAATATTACAATTTCTGAAAAAAATTAAAAAAGTTAACAAATTTTAAAAACTAAATTTATTTAAAGAATTTTTAAAAAAATAAAAAAAAATAAATTAGATGAAAAGAGTTGCATGACCAACTCTAATGTAACACGTACATATTTATGTTACATGCTTCAACACTTTCTACCTACTGCAACATCATATTTTTTGCTAAGGTAACATAAAAAACACAATGTTACCTCAGGATGTAAGTAGTATAGCTAAGGTACCATATAAGGGTAACATTTCTTCGGTAGGGGTTACGATAGGCCATATATGATGTAGTGTTATTTTTCTTTTTACATTTACACCTCTTCCCGGTGATCAGGACTATTAATATTAAAAAACGCATATTTAATGACTTCTTAGATAACAAATTCTTATTGCTAATATTTTCTTCATCTTCGCATCGCAGTTATTGTCAAGTAATCAATTAATTTTTTTATCGTTAAAGGAAGCATTCTTGCTGTGATTTAAGTGTTATTATTATTTTTATTTTTGATAATTTTTTATTGTTCAATGTTATTATTTTTTGTTAGAAGTAATATTTGTGCTAAAATTCGGTATTTTTGTTTTTGTTGGGTTTAATAGTGTGCTAAAGAAGATCTTATCAACACAACACAAAATTTAGGGAAATTCTAAATGGTACGCCTCTAGATTTGGTTTTTCCAAATGGTACGCCAAATAGTTTTGGTTTCTGAATGGTACCCTTGTACTATTATACCATTCTCTACGATACCCTTCCCGTCAACCCCCGTTAAACAAACGTTTAATTACCCCATAAACAGTAGGAAAATTCTCAATGGTACACCTATAGTTTTGGCTTTTCTAAATGGTATGCCAATTAATTTTGGCTTCTGAATGGTACCCTTATATTTTATTTTAATAAATCTATTATATATCATAGGCTCAGTCCCTCCGAATCTCACTCCAAACCTAACTCCAAATTAATTCATAGGCCCGAAACCTAATTAAATATTAATTTCGTAATTAATATTGGGGTAATAAACAGCTCAGCAATAAGAATCAAATATATAATAAAATATAAGGGTATCACTCAGAAGTCAAAACTATTTGGCATACCATTTGGAAAAGCCAAAACTAGAGGCGTACCATTGAGAATTTCCCTTATTTTTTAAAGTTAATTGTTGATTAAATAAACGTTTGTTTAACGGGGATTGACGGGAGGGGTACCGTAAAGAATGGTATAATAGTACAAGGGTACCATTCAGAAGCCAAAACTATTTGGCGTACCATTTGGAAAAACCAAATCTAGAGGCGTACCATTTAGAATTTCCCCAAAATTTATGAGTATGGTACAGTTTCAAGAGGTATTTCATTAGCTATATTTTCCCTATTTCTGTGAAAGCGAGTAAATCAATGTTATTTGAGTTTAGGGTCCATTTGGATTGGGGGTTGATAAGGGTTGGGTTGGGTCGGGTTCAAATTTAAAATTTCGTTTTTGTGAAAATTTTAAAAGTAAAGTGTTGGGTTTTGGTAGTTTACGAAAGAGCCAAAATAGTACTACATATTAAATCCAAAATTCAACATTTTACTTCTAAAATTTTCTCAATAACGAATTTTTAAATTTGAACCCGACCCAACCCAACCCAACCCTTCTCAACCTCCAATCCAAACGGACCCTAAGTGTAACGATATTCAAAGAAATGAGAGGTGAATAAGAAAATAACTTTGTTATTGGACGTTAAGATCGTCTTAATCTATTTTTTCTAATTTTTTTAGAATTTTTGAATTTTAAACACTAATAAAAATAAAAATATCTTTTTAGAAGTAGAAGTAGAATAGGTGTTCGAATTTATAGATGAAAAGAGTTCAAATTTATATTTATAGGGAATACATATAATTAGAAGTTCTATTAGAAGTAGAATAAGAGTTCGAATAAACACTAATAAATATAAAAATATCTTTTAACATATTAGAAGTATAATAGGTGATTGAATTTATATATGAGAAGAGTTCGAATTTATGGGGAAGACATATAATTAGAAGTTCTATTTGAAATTCTATTAGAGTTTAAATTTATAGGAAAGATCGTTTCAATCTATTTTTCTAATTTTCTTAAAATTTTATGATTTTAAATATTAATAATTAAAGAAAATCTCTTAATATATTAGAAATAGAAAAGAATATTGGAATTATAAAGAATAAGAATTCAAATTTATAAAGAAAACATAAAATTAAAACTTTATTTAACATATTCAAAATAGACATCAAATAAAATTTATAAATATGGTCGAAATTATAAAAAGTTTTATTAGAAGAAGGAGAGTGTTTTAATAGCTAGCTATATAAAATCTTTACGATGTAGCTTTCATCATATTCACTTTTTTGTAATACGCAAGTTTATGTTCATCTTTTCATATTTTCATGGATCTTAGTAACTATGCGTTCATAGATTAAATTGGAAGCCATGTCCATTGTGTATTATATATGTATCTCAGTTAGTAGTTCTTATTTTTTTGATCACAAATTCTTATGTGTGTAAATAATTATCTCTTCATTCATTCTCTTCTCTGTTGAGTGTGTAGTCTACTAATTCCCATGATTTTAAAAATTTTGTTGTGTTGCATGGTCGTAAAGCCATCACGTATATGTAAGTCAGGTCTTTACTCTTTTTTTTGTTACTAATATTTTGTTTTTTCTTTACATAATTGAAAGTTTATGAAAGTTATAAATTATAATGTATTAGATTTTTATAATGGAAAAAATTATGAATTTTAGATATCTTTATAATAATTTGAACATTGATCTTATCACGATTCGTCATTTCGCCTGTTTGATGTATGTATATAAATATCTATATATTCATAATTGAAATTCAGAACTAGATTTTTTTTTGATAAACAGAGCAATTATATTATGATAGAGAAGGCCATGCCTTAAGGACATTGCAACGCTGACACTTATTAATTAACAAAACATAAAGGCGTGATATAAGCCAAATTCAAAACTACATCTAACCATGCTATAAAGATGCCAATATTAATAAAATTAACTCTCTTTTGTGATTTGCCATTAATAATATTTTCTTACTAGGAGATTATATATAGGAATATGCTAGATATCCCAAATTAATATTCAAAAAAATTCTCAAATGCCAAGTGTATAATAATAATTTGTTATAATAAAATCGACCCCCTGCATTCACACCAACCTCCCTAATCAAAATCTTATAATCTGCCACATCATTTGGGAATAATTTTTGGATACCAATTTCGGATACCTATATTCAAGTAGAGAGAATGGTACAACAAATTGATAGAATCTAACAATTCTATAAACACTTAATTCTCTAAAATAGAGACAAGGATCGCAACATCATATTCAATTATCAAGCTTAAATCATTAAGCGAAAGCGTACCTGTATCCATGATTTTGTGATGATAGAGATGTCCTTAGGTGGTGCTATTGTCTTCCTCAAACAAGTACTCCTTAGTTTTTCCAAAGTAGTAATATTCTGATGGGTAGAAAATATGACTGTCTATGTACTTGATATATCGGGGACTATAACCCTCTGTATTCTACCTGCTCAATAAAATCTCCCATTATAATTAAATTGGGCCAAGTAGTGGGTATTCACTCATTTAATCCATACAATAATTAAAATCTAATTGGGCTCTTTATTTGATCACTTTATTTAACCCAATAAAATAAATAGCTAAATATAATTGATTATTAATATGTAGCCCACATAAATTATTATTAAAATAATAATAACAATCTCCCACTTGGGCGGCATATTAATCCGAAATCAATTATACATTATCTTTAGTGCGCAACCTTATGCTATTCATTATCCTTTAGATTTTACAAAAAACAATTCGGTCCGTCTACTATATCAGTATGAGATTCTGGCGGCATTCGTCACTATTATAATGTGACTAAACCTTCCGTGGTCACCACACAAATATATTCAACGACATGAATCAAAGCATGGATGAGTGACATGGAAATTACATACGATGTGATCTATATAATGCCTATTTCCAACTAGTCCTTAGCCAATCTCTAATGAGATTGATTTCAATTTTCTCAACACAATGTTAAACCACAATAAGAAAATTGAACAAAAGCAGAGTGACATTTAATTAAATTAAATCCATCAACTGTATTCTGCAGAACATAAACAACTCAATGTTTATAACATAAAACACCAAAAATACAAACTCCCACTAAACCAAAGTATCACACAAGGTAACACCCATATGAGCAGTATGCTCGTGAAAAAGCTTAGGTGCTAAAGCCTTAGTGAGCGGATCCGCAATCATGGAGTTGGTCCCAATGTGTTCTATCGAAATCTGTCCACTCTGTATCTTTTCTTTAACAACTAGGAACTTTATATCTATATGTTTTGCTTCTGTAGTGCTCCTATTGTTGTTCGAATATTCCACTGCTGATTTATTATCACAAAATATCTTTAATGGTCTTTCAACACCATCAAGAACACGCAAACCAGTGACAAAATTTCGCAGCCATAGTGCTTGATTGGATGCCTCAAAACATGCTATATATTCTGCAGCCATGGTGGATGAAGCTATGAGCGTCTGTTTGGCAGACCTCCATGAAATCATTCCACCAGCTAGTAGATAAACATAGCCCGAAGTAGATTTTCTTTCATCTATGCATCCTCCAAAATCGGAATCTGAATATCCAATGACTTCGAGATGATCTGACTTCCTATATGTGAGCATATAGTCTTTTGTTTTCTTCAAATACCTTAGGACTCGCTTGACTGCTTTCCATTGTTCCATTCCCGGATTACTCAAATATCTTCCCAACATTCCAACAATGAATGCTATGTCAGGACGAGTACAAACTTGAGCATACATTAGACTTCCCACAGCCGAGGCATATGGTATCCTTTGCATTTCCTTTATCTCAAGTTCATTCTTGGGACACTGTTTGAGACTAAATTTGTCTCCCTTAGACACGGGTGTATCTATTCCTGCACAATCTTTCATGCCATATCTTTCCAGGATCTTTTCGATATAGCTCCTTTGTGATAATCCAATGATACCTCGAGAGCGGTCTCGTTGTATTTGAATTCCTAATACAAAAGAGGCGTTACCAAGGTCCTTCATCTCAAATTGACTAGTGAGAAATTTCTTGGTATCGTGCAATAAGCCTATATCATTAGTGGCAAGTAAGATGTCATCAACGTATAAGAGAAGAAAGATAAATTTACTCCCACTGAACTTGTGATATACACAATGTTCCACCAAGTTCACTTCAAAACCATATGATGTGATAACATGATGAAACTTGTGATACCATTCACGTGAAGCCTGCTTGAGACCATAGATGGACTTCTTTAACCTGCAAACTATAGTCTTTGGATCTCCAGAGACAAAGTTTTCTGGTTGCACCATATAAATTGTCTCACCAATGTTACCATTGAGAAACGCCGTCTTTACGTCCATCTGATGCAGCTCTAGGTCATAATGAGCCACAAGTGCCATAAAAATTCTAAATGAGTCTTTCGAGGAAACCGGAGAGAAAGTCTCATTGTAATCGATACCTTTCTTTTGAGTGAATCCCTTTGCGACTAGACGAGCCTTATATCTTTCGATGTTACCCTTCGAATCCCTTTTGGTTTTAAATACCCATTTGCAATCAATAGGTTTTGATCCTTTAGGTAACTCGACAAGATCCCAAACGTCATTGTCTTTCATAGATTGCATCTCTTCATTCATGGCATCAACCCACTTTTGAGAATTAGGACTCTGCATGGCTTGTTGAAGATTAATAGGATCATCTTCTCCAATGCCAATTCCATCTTCATGTTCTTGTAGAAAAACAATATAATCATCTAGAATTGCACTTTTTCGCTCTCTAGTGGATCTCCTTAATGGCACCTCTTGTGATTCAAGAGGTTGTTGATTTTGCTGAATTGGTTCCTCATTGGGAATGTCAGTGTTGTCTTCAACCGGAGGGCCTTGAGAAATGATAGGTACCATAATCTGATCATTGTTCTCAGCAGTATCATGAATAGAATCATGACTATCTTCTTCAAAGACAATACTTTTACCTATACCTTCCCTCCCAAAATCAACTTCCTCAAAAAATCTTGCATTATCAGTCTAAAAAAAGGATCTAGTAGTGGGATCATAAAATTTAAATCCGCGAGTACGCTCCGGATATCCAACAAAGTAACAACTAACCGTCCTAGAGTCCAGTTTCTTTTCATTCGGCCTATATGGCCTTGCCTCAGCTGGACAACCCCAAACATGAAAGTGCTTAATGCTAGGCATTTTCTTAGTCCAAAGTTTGTAAGGGGTTTCGGCCACTGCTTTTGTTGGAACCCTATTAAGGATATAAATTGCAGTCTTTAGTGCATCTCCCCAAAGTGCCTCAGGTAAAGAAGAATGACTTATCATACTTCTCACCATATCTTTAAGAGTACGTTTCGCCTCTCAGCAACACCATTCATATTAGGTTTGCCTGGCATGGTGTACTGAGGGACAATTCCACACTCCTTTAGGAAGTTAGCAAAGGGTCCTGGACGTTGCTCACCTGATCCATCATATCTGCCGTAGTATTCACCACCACGATCAGACCTGACAGCTAGTATTTTACCCTTCAACTGAAGCTCAACTTCGGCTTTATATTCTTTAAACACGTCCAAAGCTTGGGACTTCTCATGTATCAAGTATAGGTAACCATACCTTGAGTAATCATCTATGAACGTGATAAAATACCGTTGACCGTTCCAAGAGGCCGTAGGGAATGGTCCACAAATATCGGTATGAATCAGTTCTAAGACACCCGCTGCTCTATTGGCACCTAACTTTCTAGAGTTTGTTTGTTTTCCCTTAATGCATTCTATGCAAACCTGAAAATCACTTAAATCTAAGGGATCAAGAATTCTATCATCCACAAGCCTTTGAATTCTCTGTTTAGAGATGTGACCTAAACGCTTGTGCCACAACATGGCAGAATTCTCAGTTAACTTACGCTTCGTACCTCTTGTACTAGAGTGCAAAATCTCATTATTAAAAGTAACAGTATCAAGCATATAAAGATTATCAATTAAAGAACCAGTGCCAACCAAATTTGAATTTAAAGAGAAACTAACTTTATTATTTCCAAAGGAACAAGTGTAGCCAAATTTGTCCAAACAGGAAATAGAAATAAGGTTCCGTCTAAAAGACGGTGCAACAAAAGTTTCAAATAAATCCAAATAAACACCAGTTTTAAACAATAATCTAAATGTTCCAACAGCTTCAACTGGAACTTTATTGCCATCGCCCACATAGATGAATCTTTCAGCATCAATTGGCGGTCGGCTCCACAGGCAACCCTGCATTGATACACTTATGTGAGTAGTAGCACCAGAATCTACCCACCAAGTATCCTTAGGTACAGAAGCTAAATTAACTTCAGAACAAACAAAGACAGAAGTCTTACCCTTCTTCACACGCCAAGCAGCATATTTGGTACACTCTTTCTTCATGTGTCCAGCCTTCTTACAAAAGTAGCAGGTTGGTCCCTTATCCTGCTTCTCTTGAGACTGCTTGGGTTTTCCACTTGCATTATCCTTACCTCTCTTTCTCTTCTTATCATGAGAGCTAGATGCCAAGTGAGCACTTTCAGTCTTGTCTCGCAATACCCTCTCCTCCTCTTGCACACAGTGTGAAATGAGCTCATTAAGAGTCCATTTTTCCTTCTGAGTGTTGTAACTCACCACAAAATGACCAAATTGAGGAGGGAGTGAAATAAGAACCAAGTGAACAAGTAACTCATCCGAAAGTTGTAACTTGAGTTCCTTAAGTTTGCCAGCAAGATTAGACATCCCAATGATGTACTCCCTTATGTTCCCCTTTCCCTTATACTTCATGGTCACGAGTTTTGACAGAAGATTACTCGTTTCCGCTTTCTCATTCTTAGCAAAATATTGCTCAATTTCAGAGAGGAACTTCTTGGCATTTGTGCTCTCAGCAATAGAGCCCCAAAAACCAGTTGGAATCGTTCGCTTCATGATCGCCAGACACATGCGATTAGAGCGTTCCCATTTCTCAACTTGATCCATTTTCGGATCAGCCGTAGTAGGAACAGGTTGCTCTTTCCTTAGCGCAAGGTCAAGATCCATACACCCAAGAACGATTTCAACATTTTCTTTCCATGTGACATAGTTTGTCCCATTCAACATTGGAATCATACTCAATTGAGCAGAAGTAGAGTTAACATTAGCAGTAACTGAAATAGAAAACAAATATACAAAAAATGCTCAAAACCAAATATATGTGAAAAATTAAATATTGGCAACACCATCACAAGATACCTAACGCAACACTGAATTTTAATCTTTGGACAGAAAAATCAATTTGCCAGTGGTACTCTCAATGCAATAATCAAGTATTAACAATAAATTTCTGTCAAATAATATGCCTTTCTTTGGACCGACGTATTATTCACATGAAAAAACTCAATATTGCTACATACTTATTATCACAAGAACATTTAATTTTGGCCAAATTATACCTTCCTTTGGGCCGATAAAATTTGCATAAAATTAAATATCCAAACATCATAATAATATTATTTAAATTAATTAATCTACACAAAAGAGGTTACTTTGGCAACATATTGCTTCAATCAATTAAATTAAAAATATTAGACCACTTTAATAAATAAGTTTATATTAATTGCCAATAAATAAATTTAAATCACAAATTAAATATACTTTATTTTAGAACAAACTTATACAGTTCGTGTGTTTGACTATAATTACCGGGACTGTAATTCACAAAAGTCAACAATAAAATATGATGATTAACATGTCACAATATTCTAAATCCATAAGCTTACAATTTGACACTGGCAGGAGAATATAACATGTTCACAAAAGTCAACAATAAAATCTGATGATTAACATGTCACAATATTCTAAATCCATAAGCTTACAATTTGACACTGGCAGGAGAATATAACATGAATGGATAAAATTACACACCACTGTGAATTTTGTCACCAAAAAATAATTAGTTATAAGTCAATAATCTCCCAGTAAACAAAATATGAACAGGACTAATGCAAACATAAGCTAATGATCATGATGTGACATTAAACCAGGTCTTTAGCCACCCAAAATAATACAAGACTATCATGTAAAATTAACAAACCAAATTCATACCATAAAGAGAATTGGGATTCGTACTGGCTTGTATCAAAATCAAAAGTACGGCCAGTCCTATATTCAACTTAAGCGAAAAAAAACAATTATGCTAAGTCACTTAAACAACACAAAACATGGACCCATAACACAAAACAGGAACCCATAACAGTTTGAATGAGTCAGGCACAAAAAAAAAAGAGATTATATACGAATCAAGAACTTGAAATTGATGCCCATGTTGGGATTATTTCCTAATCTAAACATATCCTTATTTATCTTATTAATAACCAACGTATCAATTTGTGATCGTTGACATAGCTGTGATTGTTGAGTGTGTTTAGGCAAATAAAGTGGAGCTAAGCTAGGACATGATTGTCTAGCTCATAGTTCGTTAGCCTATTTATTCTTCATTCTGTAATACTTATCAAGACAATTCGATTGCATAGTTTTCCATATTAGCAAATCGTGTTCTTTGTATCTTTCATTTTCTCTGTTTATTTCTATCATCTGGTATCAGAGCATACAGGAGATGGAGTCAAGCAAGTCTAAAGAAGCATCTATTGGTCTAAGCATCCCTACGCTGACGAAATCAAACTATACCACTTGGGCTATAAAGATGCGCGTCTTTATGCAAGCACACACAGTATGGGAGGCAATAGAGCCTAAAGATCCGAAAGCAACATGTGATGAGAAGACAGACAAGCGTGCACTGGCTATGATCTATCAAGGAATACCCGATGACATGCTGTTGGTAGTTGCGGAGAAGAAAACATCCAAGGAGGCTTGGGACTCGATCAAAACAATGTGCCAGGGTGCGGATAAAGTGAAAAAAGCAAAGGCCCAGACTCTGAGAAGAGAGTTTGAGTCATTACAGATGAAAGACACAGAGTCACTTAACGATTTCTGTATGAGACTGAACGGTTTGGTCACAAACATCAGGGCATTAGGAGAAAAAATCGAAGAGGCATACGTCGTTAAAAAGTTATTGAGAGCTGTTCCAACCAAGTTCTTGCAAATTGCTTCGACCATTGAACAATTTGGGAACCTGGATTCAATGTCAGTAGAGGAAGTGGTTGGATCTCTTCGTGCATACGAAGAACGTCTGCAAGGATCTGCAGAAAAAGGCGAGGAACAGCAACTTTTGATGACAGAGGAAGAGTGGAAAAAGGAGGAGAACTCTGATGGTAAGTTAATGCTTACTAAAGAAGAATGGCGAAAGAGGTCAGGGAAGAATGTATCACAGGGTGGAAGAGACTATCGAACGAGAGACTATCGACCTGTTCGAGATAGGAGTCAAATAGATGCTATACTTGTGGAGGTTTTGGACACTTTGCTGTCGAGTGTCGCAAGCAAGGAAGAAACAAGCAACCAAAGGAAGAAGTGAACTTGACACAATTGTCAGATAACGAACCTGCTTTGTTGATGGCAATTTGTGACAAAGGTGTGAAAGAGGTGATTGCTTTGACAGAAGATGGAGGAACGAATAATGAGAAAGACATTGAGGAACACACCTGGTACCTTGACAACGGTGCCAGTAACCATATGACAGGTCGAAGAGACAAGTTCGAGAAACTGGACAGGACAGTGAGGGGTGAAGTGAAATTTGGAGATGGCTCGCTGGTAAAGATCGAGGGAAAGGGATCTATCCGGATTGCATGTAAAAATGGAGAGACCAGGATTCTAGATGGTGTCTACTTTATTCCCACTTTGAGAAGCAATATCATTAGCCTTGGTCAGCTCTCTGAGGAAGGAAATAGGGTTGTGCTAGATGGTGAGCATCTTTGGATTTATGAAAGCTGTGGTCGATTATTAATGCAGGTCAGGAGATCCAAAAATAGACTATATAAAGTCTATATCGAAGAGGCACCACAAACTTGTCTTCTAACAAAGAGCGAAGAAAAGGCTTGGTTATGGCATCAACGCCTTGGTCATGTCAATTTCAAGGCATTGCATCTCATGTCAAAGCATCAAATGGCATATGGACTCCCTCCTATTGATCAAATGAGTGAACTTTGTAGCGGATGCCTCATGTCTAAGCAAATACGTAAGTCATTTCCAACTCAAGCGAATTTAATTTCGAAAACTAAATTGGAACTGATACATCTAGACTTGTGTGGACCTTTATCTCCTCCTACTCCAATGGGTAATCGTTATTTCATGCTACTAGTTGATGATTATACACGTATGATGTGGGTATATGTACTCAAAACAAAAGATGAGGCACTGACATGTTTTAAGAAATTTAAGTTGCTGGTTGAGAATGGTAAAGAACAGGGCATTCAAGTGTTGAGAACGGATCGTGGTGGAGAGTTCTGTTCCAAGGATTTTCAGACATTTTGTGATAATCACGGAATAATGAGACATTTCACAGCACCCTACACACCACAACAAAATGGTGTCGTAGAGCGCCGTAATCGCACAGTTGCTGCAATGGCCAGAAGTATGCTAAGTGAACGAAAAATGCCAGAAAAATACTGGGGAGAGGCTGTACGCTATGCTGTTTATGTACTAAACAAGTTGCCAACTCGATCAATGTCTGTGGTCACACCCTATGAAGCTTGGTTTGAGAGAAAACCGAGTGTCGACTATCTAAAAATCTTTGGCTGCATAGCTTACATGAAAGTGCCTGCTCCACTCACAAAGAAGCTTGACAACAGGAGTATGAAGCTTGTCCACATCGGTCGAGAACCAGGCACAAAAGCCTACAGGTTGTTTGACCCCATCACTGGTAGTGTACACATAAGCAGAGATGTTGCCTTTGATGAAAGAAAAGGCTGGAATTGGGAGATTGATACAAACACTGCAAGTTCTTCAACAAACCAGTGGGAGATTGATTTCTCGAGTGACCAAGAGCAGAGTTCTATTGAAGAAACACCAGAAACTCCACAAACTCCACGGACACCTGTGTCCATTCAGACAACAGAGAGCAGTGATTCAGAGTCCAATGCTACCAGTGATAACAGTGAGCAGCCTAGAAAATATCGAACTCTTGCTGATATTTATGCTAATTCAACCGTAGTAGAGCTAGAAGAGGAATTATTTCTGATGGGAATTGATGAACCTGTTTGTTTTGAACAAGCAATTGCAGATGACGTCTGGAAAGAAGCAATGGAAAAGGAAATAAGCTCCATTGAGAAGAATAAAACATGGAAGCTCACAACATTACCCAAAGGACATAAAGCCATTGATTTAAAATGGGTGTTCAAGGTGAAAAAAGATCAGAATGGTGAGATAACTAAACACAAGGCGCGTCTTGTAGCAAAGGGATACGTACAACGGCATGGGGTGGACTTTGACGAAGTGTTTGCACCTGTGACAAGGCTGGAAACAGTTCGATTACTCCTCGCACTAGCAACCAAAAATGACTGGGAGGTACACCACCTCGACGTCAAATCTGCGTTCTTAAATGGCATCTTACTTGAAGAGGTCTATGTACGTCAACCAAAAGGTTTTGTCAAGAAAGGGGAGGAAGATAAAGTATACAGACTCTTGAAAGCCTTGTATGGGTTACGTCAAGCACCTAGGGCTTGGTACTCACGCCTTAATCAGTATCTTCTGCAACTTGGTTTTGACAAGTGTCCCTTCGAACAAGCTGTTTACACGAAGAGGTATGGTACAGATTTTTTGATCATTGGTGTTTATGTTGACGACTTACTTGTCACAGGTACGAGTCTGTCACACATTATCAAATTCAAGGGGGAAATGGGCAAGGAATTTGACATGTCTGACATGGGCAAGTTATCTTACTACTTGGGACTAGAAGTAACACAAGGCAATGAGTTTATTGAAATCAAGCAATCGAGTTATGCTAAGAAAGTCCTCGAGAAGGCAGGTCTAGCAGAGTGCAATGCTGTTAAGTTTCCTATGGATCACAACATACAGATTCATGCGGATGAAACAGGGAAGACAGTGAATTCAACTCAGTACAAGAGCATAGTTGGTGGGCTAAGGTATCTGGTGCACACACGCCCAGACATTGCTTATGCGGTTGGTATTGTTAGCCGTTACATGGAGAGACCAACTGAGCTACATCTAAGTGCAGTAAAGAGAATCTGTCGCTATGTTAAAGGGACAATGCACTATGGCTTGCTGTATACCAAAGGACAGGGAAACTATATCCTATCTGGGTTCTCAGATAGTGATTTAGCTGGATGTTTGGACGATAGAAAGAGTACAGGTGGGATGGCGTTCTACCTTGATGAGAATCTGGTTACGTGGGTGTCACAAAAACAACGCTGTGTCGCATTGTCTTCGTGCGAAGCAGAGTTCATGGCCGCTACTGCAGCGGCATGTCAAGCTTTTTGGCTTCAACGAGTTCTAAGCTGTGTTGCAGACATAAAACCTGGACCAGTTACACTCTATATCGATAATAGATCAGCTGTTGACCTTGCTCGGAATCCAGTATTCCATGGGAGAAGTAAGCACATCGATTTGAGGTATCATTTCATTCGTGATTGTGTTGAAAAGGGCTTGATCACCATAAAGCATGTTGGCACTAACGAGCAACGTGCTGACATCTTAACAAAAGCAATGGCAGCAGCAAAGTTTGAGAAGATGAGAGACTTGTTGGGAGTAAAGAAGCTCAGTGATGTTTAGATTAAGGGGGAGTATGTTGGGATTATTTCCTAATCTAAACATATCCTTATTTATCTTATTAATAACCAACGTATCAATTTGTGATCGTTGACATAGCTGTGATTGTTGAGTGTGTTTAGGCAAATAAAGTGGAGCTAAGCTAGGACATGATTGTCTAGCTCATAGTTCGTTAGCCTATTTATTCTTCATTCTGTAATACTTATCAAGACAATTCGATTGCATAGTTTTCCATATTAGCAAATCGTGTTCTTTGTATCTTTCATTTTCTCTGTTTATTTCTATCAGCCCAATAATCAAATATGAAGAGGCTCTGATACCAATTGATAGAATCTAACAATTCTATAAACACTTAATTCTCTAAAATAGAGACAAGGATCGCAACATCATATTCAATTATCAAGCTTAAATCATTAAGCGGAAGCGTACCTGTATCCATGATTTTGTGATGATAGAGATGTCCTTAGGTGGTGCTATTGTCTTCCTCAAACAAGTACTCCTTAGTTTTTCCAAAGTAGTAATATTTAGAAAATATGTCTGTCTATGTACTTGATATATCGGGGACTATAACCCTCTGTATTCTACCTGCTTAATAAAATCTCCCATTATAATTAAATTGGGCCAAGTAGTGGGTATTCACTCATTTAATCCATACAATAATTAAAATCTAATTGGGCTCTTTATTTGATCACTTTATTTAACCCAATAAAATAAATAGCTAAATATAATTGATTATTAATATGTAGCCCACATAAATTATTATTAAAATAATAATAACACAAATATGATATATGGTAAACAAAACAAATGTACGACAAAGTCACAAATGTGCAAGAAGTTAAAGGTATTACATAGTTTTTAGTTAAAGGTGACACTTTTTAAATACTCTCAATCTATATTTCTATTTTTTTAGAATTTTAGGATTTTAAAGATTAAACATTATGATCCCAAATTAAATTCGAACTCCTATTTACATAGGTATTCGAATTTAAAGAGGAGAGAAGAGTTCGAATTTATATATATATATATATATATATATATATATATATATATATATGTATATATATATATATAATTACAAGTTCTACTAGATGTAAAACATGTATTTGAATTTATAGAGAATAAGAGTTCGAATTTATAGAAAAAAAAACTAATTAAAAGTTCTATCGAAAGTAGAATAGATGTTTGAATATATAAAGGTGACATACAATTAAATGTTTTATTGGAAATAAAATACAAGGACGATGGTGATATCTTTTACGATTTTTTAAAATTATAAATTTTTTATATAAATTAATTATACTTGCATTAGAAAAGTATTTTCATAAATCCAATATTATTCTCATGACAAAAAGTTTTAGTATTTAAAAAGAAAAGAATTTATGTTTTAACATATTAAAAGTGTTAACATAATAAAAGGATATCCTTATGCGGGAATTCTAAATAAATAAAGGATTATCTATAAGATATAGAGAAAATAAGATGTATTTTCAATTTTTTGAAACTCTAGAAATTTTATAAAATTTTGAAAAATAAAAATTGAAATTCACTCTTTTTTTAGGTTTTTATTTTAAGGAAAAAAAAGTTGTTGTAAAATGAGTATCATCAATAATATGTAATGAAATTGAAATTTCGGTCCCATATGAGAGCGGCTCGAAACGTGTTTAGCGAGAAGATGACTCATTAAAAAAGGTCTTATTAACTATTAGAATTTGATATTGATGCTATAATTTTTTTATTGTTTGATTTTTATGAATAAACTTTTTACAAGTAATATAAGTAAAAGTTGGTGTTTTCGTTTTAAGCTCAATAGAAAGAACCGTGTTTAACGAGAAAGAGGTTGATTAGAAGACTATGTTAACTATTAAAATTTAATATTGATGATATAGTAGAAGATAAATATTTTTAAAACTATAATTTTTTTTCCTAGAATCATTTATTAAATTTTTTTTATACAAGTTAATTATACTTGCATGAGGAAAATATATACATAAATTCAATATTATTCCCATAAAGAAAATTATTCGTATTTTAAAAAAAAATTGTATTAACATAATAACAAGACGTTCCCCTGCGGAAGCTGTAGACTATAAATACTGAAAAAATAAGATGTATTTCAAGAAAGTTTAAAGAACGTAAAAATTGGAATTTACTCACTTTTAAGATTTTATTTTTTAATGAAAAAACTTTTTTTT
Organism: Kitagawia praeruptora; assembly: GCA_037693485.1. Classification (NCBI taxonomy): domain Eukaryota; kingdom Viridiplantae; phylum Streptophyta; class Magnoliopsida; order Apiales; family Apiaceae; genus Kitagawia; species Kitagawia praeruptora. The sequence goes on from CM075349.1 coordinate 3,277,609, forward strand.
ATAAGCTAATTGTCATCAATAATATGTAATGAAGTTAGAATTTTGGTTTCAAATGAGAATGGCTCGAAACGTGTTTAACGGAAAGACGGCTCACTAGAAAATATTGCATTAGATATTAGAATTTTATATTGATGTCATCAATTTTATTATATTTTTAGGATTCAATTTTTATGGATAAAAATTATTATGTAAGTCTTTATAATTTATCTACGTTAAAGTTGAGATTTCGATTTTAACGAGAGAGCAACTCAATCAAAAGAATCATGTTTAATGAGAAAGCGTTTCAGATTATGTAATTACTAAAATTTAATATTGATGATATAATATAACTTAAATATAAATTGATTTTAAAAAAAAGTTATAGCGCCTTCGCAAAGCGCGGCTTTATCAACTAGTATATATATATAAAGGAGGATACGCGGGAGTTTAAGTGGCGTTCTAAGATCGTCTCAATCTATTTTTCTAATTTTCTAGAATTTTAGAATTTTAAACACTTATAAATATAAAGATATCATTTAACATATTAGAAGTTAAATAGGTGTTCGAATTTATAGAGGAGAATAGTTCGAATTTATAGGAAGATATATGATTAGAAGTTCTATTGGAAGTAGAATAAGTATTTATAAAGCATATGATTAAAAGTTCCATTGAAAGTAGAATGGGAGTTCGAATTTATAGAGAATAAGAGTTCAAATTTATAGAAAAAACATATAAATAAAAGTTTCTATGGGAAGTAGTAGAATAAGTATTTATAAAGTATAGGATTAAAAGTTCGATTGAAAGTAGAATAGGAGTTCGAATTTATAGACAATAAGAGTTCGAATTTATAGAAAAACATATAAATAAAAGTTCTATTAGAAGTAGAATAGGTGTTTGAAAATATAGAGCATCCACATAACTAAACATTTTATAGAAAGTACGAACTTCTTAAATTAAATATTTTTTATATAAGTTAATTATACCTCTATTAAGAAAATTTATTCATAAATCCAATACTATTATCATAAAAAAGTCATCGTATTTAAAAAGAAAAGAATTGATGTGTTAACATTATAAAAGAACATTCTCATGTAGGAATCCTAAATAAAAATAGGAGTATCTATGATATAAAGAGAAAATAAGATATGTTTTCATTTTCTAAAACTCCATAAATTTTAGAAAGTCTAGATAAAGTATAAATTGGGATTCACTCTATTTTCTAGGTTTTAATTTTAAGAAAAATAGTTGTTGTATAAGATAAGTATCATTAATAATATGTAATGATCTGGAATTTCGACCTAAACGAGAGCGGCTCGAAACATGTTTAACGGGAAGACGACTCACTATAAAAGATTGTATTAGCTATTAAAATATCATTTTGATGTTCTAAATTTTATTTTATTTTTAGGATTTGATTTTTATGGATAAACATTATCATACAAGTGATATATGTAAAAGTTAGGTTTTTGGTCTTAACGAGGGAGCGGATAAATAGTAATAACCGTGTTTACCGAGAAAGCGATTCATTAGAGAAGACCGTATAAAATTGTTTTATAATATCATTTCCGTAACGAAAAGCCTTCAAATTTAATTTTTTTTATATGTCAACATAACAGAAAGACATTCCCATGCGGAAGTTGTAAATAAGTACATGAATATCTATAATATACAGAAAATATAAGATGTATTTTCATTTTCAAAACTCTATAAATATTAGAAAGTTTGAAAAATTTAAAAATTGGAATTTACTTTATTTATATAATTAGTTAGTATTTCGGTTCCAAATAAGAGCGACTCGAAACGTATTTAACGGGAAGACGGCTCACTAGAAAAGATTGTATTAGCTATTAGAATTTGATATTGATGTCATAATTTTTTTTTATTTTTATTGTTCGATTTTATGGATAAAAAATATTATATAAGTCTTTATAATATATGTTAAAGTTAGAGCGGCCCAATCGAAAGAATAGTGTTTAACAAGAAATCGATTCATTAGAAAATGATATTTAATTATTAAAATTTAATATTAATATTAGAATATAACGTAAACGTATTAATTTTTTAAAAAAATATTATAACGCCGCCGCGAAGCGCGGCTTTATCGACTAGTATTAAAATATATAATAAAAATTCAATTCAATACATAATTCAATTAAAATGATAATATAATTATAATTAATCATTATCTAATTACTTTTTTTCATTGAAATAATAAGGGTAATTTGATCTTAAAATGAATAGATAAGAATCATTATATATTCATTATATCCTTATATATAATAAGCATAAGATGGATCTTATCCATAGGTTTGGTCACTGTAACTTTGGATTGGTCAATATACTACTAAAATAATTTCAACCATCGAATGGAATATTTTTAAAAATAGACGATAAAGATTATATCATATTAAAAAGGAAATTATAATCTAGAAAGGATATAATTAAAAAAGATTGTATTATACTGAATTTTAAAAAGAAAATTATGATATGAAAAGGATATAATTTAATTTACTTAATTTTTTTATTAATATTAAAAAAAGTTTATATTTACTATTTGTGCTCTATCCCGAGATATAGAAATCAGATTTGGATGATTTTACAATCCACGCGAAACTCATAAAATTCTTTAATTTAGTGATGATTTAACAATTATTATTGAAATGGAAACACTCAGAATATCAAGAGAAAATATAATTACGAATTTTTACATTAATCTTATTCAGTGTAGAAGAGCTACATTAATAATATTGTTCAATGTAGATAACCAAATTATATATTATTTAAATCATTGACATACATGTTTTCGTATTTCAATATAAATACTTTTCAGTTTACATGTTAAAAAAAATGCTAGATCCATCGTTTTTCATCTATTTATTTTATTATCTAATGGTTCTTATTTATTATTAAAATTGTATTTAATTGTTAGTAGAACTATCTTCAAATAATAATAACGGTATTTCATAAATCGAATAGGATTTTTAACGTAAATAATGGTCAATTTTTGGGTGTTGCCCTTTCTATCACAGTTTGACGTACCCTTTATATCACAGATAAACGCATTTCTTAATTGCGTTTCTACAAAACACATTTGTTAATTACGTTTCTATTAAATAATATTCAAAATGAAGAAAAAATAAATTCTTTTAGAAAAATAAAAAAGTGAAAAACGCAATGTGGAACATGCGTTTCCACTGAAAATGCAATTGTTTGTTGCGTTAATACATTGAACGCATGGTTTAATTTCGTTTTCTTACTTCTATAAAAATTGAAAATGCAGTCACGGATATTCGAACTCCGTAATTTTTTTTTCTTTTTTTATCGAACGTAGTAAGTATAACGCATTAGCACTAAATTTCAAATTTAGAGAAAAAAGAACTAGTCCATGATCATTAGATCCATTACATAGATTACATTTCACATTCACTAGCTATAATATACTTATATTATACAGAAAAGCCCCGAAACAAATATTAAAAAGATTCGTCGATTATAATGTACTTATATTCACTAGTTATATTATACTCATATTTGTAAAAAGATTATTTTGCTTTATTAGAAGCTTACTAAATTATCGAGTCTCATGTATTTGGACTAGGCCTGTAATTCGGACCGGGCGAGCCGAGTTTCGAGTCGGACGTTAATCGAGTCGAGGTTAATCGAGTCGAGTCGAATCGGCTCGTTTAATTAATCGAGCCTAAATCTTTGCCCGAACTTGACTCGTTTCATTTCACGAGTCGAGTCGAGCCGGCTCGTTTAGCTAAATGAACCGGTTTTAACGAGTCGGGCGAGCTACTTGTTTAATTTTACAATTAATCGAGGCTAAAACTCTACCTGAACTCGGCTCGTTTAATTTCACGAGTCGAGTCGAACCGGCTCGTTTAATTAAACGAACACGAACCTCTACCCAAACTCGGCTCGTTTATTTAAACGAGCCGAGTCGAGCTTAGTTAAACGAGTTCGAGCCGGGCGAGCTCGCGAGCCGCCCAACTCGAATTATAGCTCTAATTGGGACAACAACAATGAACACAAGACGTATTTATTAATTTTTTGTAACTTCCTTTATTTTTAACTGAATCAGGTTGGATTGGGTCGGTTTGAAAAAATCGAAATCATACCCAACCCATTAATATAGGGTTGACGGTTTTTAAACCTGACATATATCAGATTGAAAAAATTCGGTTTGAATCGGCCATTATGGGGTGGATTGGTTGGTTGGGTTGTTGTCTACACCCCTACAAACAGATACTTACACCTCGGCCTTAGAGCATCTCCAATCCTCCAAAACCTTTAGGTAAAATTGGATAATTGATACCATAAATAAAATTTATAGAGAATATGTAAAAAATTCTCCACTCCAACCATACATTACTGTTATCTAAAAATTTAGCCAACCCCGTGATGTTGGCTATATTTGTCGAACATCTAGAGACCTGTAAGAAGATTCCACATCATCTATTACCATAATAAAATAATACATTCTATTTATAATAACTTGAAATAATAATAACATACCATTTTTAAAAAATAGCCAATCATTATAGCCAATACCATCGGAGCACAACGCCTTACAGGTTCAGTAAATTTTACATAATCAATATTTTATATCATTTTAGCCAACCAATTTAGCCAACACCATTGGAGATGCTCTTACAAGAAGAAATGAAACATGCCCATAATATTATTGCCAAAATTATCGTAAAAAAGATATGATGCCAATTACCACATGGGCCAAGACAAGCCCATTAACATCCAGCAACTCCTGAGTTTCTAATTCTTGTTCACTTTATCAAGTTGCTGTAAAGTAGGATGAAGCAGTCTTTCTCAAGATTCTAGTACTTCATCAGATTGGTAAGTTTTTATGTTCATGTCTGTATATATTTAATATCTCTATGTACATATTCAGTTTTCATTTAATTAATTAATTTTTAATTATGACTTTGAAATACCATGACAGCTTAAGTTAATTATCTGTAATCTTTTAAGCCCTTTAAGCAGGTATCCATTGTTAGGTCCAATAAGATTGTAGAAAGGTGGTTGAATACAATTTATACCAATTTATCGAAATTTGTCCTTTAAATAAAATTTAGTTTAGACAAATTTGTGCGGAATAAATTAACACAGATTTCAAGTTGAATATAACAATATATTAACTTGATGGGTGTTACAAAATCAGTACAAATGATTATCAAGTAATTAATAACTAATTAAAAAATTCGACATGAACTTTTCTAATTTAGTTAATAAAAATCAAGATATCAAGATATGAACTAGGAAACTTAATTCGCTAGTAGTACAAGAATCACAAATAATTAATTTCCAGTGAAACAAATATTACAAAGATGATGAACTTAATTTTCTGGGAATTAATTTGAGTTGTGGGTGTTTTTGAGCTTGAGAGAGAGAAATGGAGGCTGTGGGTTTTTAAGATGTAATGTTTCTGTTTTGTCCGGTGTGTTATTCACCGCCTCTTCTTGTTTATATACTTAAACCAACAAAACAAACACATCACCTGTCTTTTAAATTGTCGGGGATAGTATATGTTGTGTAGGGATAGTATAACTCATTCCTTTATAATAGTATAGATTATACTCAGAAATAGTATACATTTACTTAAGAAATAGTACACTTAAAACGTTGGTAATAGTATAATTATCTCGGTAATAGTATAACTATATCTAAGAAATAGTATAACTAAATGAGGGATAGTATACGGTGATAGTATGGAAAATAATCTGATTTATCTCTGCAGTAACGAAGACCAGTTGCGAGATAGCAGGAGTGTGCTGCACGCGGGCCTTTTGCACGGCTTGTCACAGGAGCGTGTACTACACGCGCGTACTGGAGAGTGAGGCCTGCTGCCGACAATGACATGTGCGCCTGACCAGTTTCTTTCTTTCTAACAATTCATTTGAATGAATTGTTTATACCGACAGCTTCACGTGTAATTTCATTCATTTGTTTGTTAAATAAACAAACGACTTCATTTCTATGGGTCCTGGTATTGTCACGGACCGTTTAATCAACAATCTGTTCCTACACCGTTGGATCAACGTTTTAACGACCAGGATTAAAAAAAAAATTCAGACCAGTCCGCGGTTTTTTTCCGCGGAACGCTATCTTTCCGCGCTTCTTTTCCGTGGAACGTTAAAATTCTAAAATGCTTTCCGCGTTAAAAAACCGCGGAACGCCAGAAGACCAAAATACCCCTCCCGCCATATGTAACCTAATAGACCAATTTATGATCATTTTGGTTGAAAAAAATCAGTTTGGCTTTGAAAAGGGGGAAAAGAAGAGTTAGAGAGATTGAGTTCATTCCTTTTATTGGGTAATTTCTTATTGTTCTTTTTTTTTATTAATATGGCGGATAAGATGTTTGCTAAGTTTAAACCTAGGAAAAAATCAAAAAAAAAATGATGATGTTGATGTCTTTAAGGGTTTAGATGATGTTGATGTGATAGGTTTCGGGGCAACAAACGCAACGGAAAAACGATAATAAACAATAAAAAACCGAAACCTAACCCTAGGATCCGTGTATAAGACATGTTGATTATGGAGAACAGAATCTGTACCTTTTAAAAGCTTTCCGATTCGGTTGACAGATGGAGGTCCAAGAACGATCACCACACAGCCCTCTTCGTGAGATCTGCTTCGCTAATCAGTCCACACGAACGCACGATTGTCTCCACAATCTCCGGAGTTGGTACTAGCCGTAATCTGCCCTCTTTCTCTCTCTCTCTCTAGCCTCTCTTGATGTAGAGCTGCTAGGGTATTTGCTAAAAAATGATTTTGGCAAAGTCTCTAACCCTAAAGCAATACATCTCCATGTATTTATAAGAGAGAATGAGCCGGGCTTAACCCTAATCGGTTTGGGCTTCTACTAAAACCAAACTGATTTGGGTTTTAATGATTTAAATTCGAAATCTAATTAACTAAGTCCAACTTAATTAATTAAATAACCAATTTCGAATTTTATCATTAATTAATTTAAATTCGAAATTTAAATTAAAACTCCTTTTAAACGTTCTTATTGTGTAACCCTTTAGGTTATTATTACGTTGGCTATAATTTTAATAACCAATAATAAAATTATAAACAATGAGCGGCATCTAGTAATACATCATTGCTACCCAAGTAATAATAATAATTGGTGATCCAATTAAACCTTTCATGATTAATGTTTCCGTGTAATATAATCCCTTTAACCATCACTACGCCATAAACGCACATACGCAACCCCCATTTTCAGTTGCGTAAGGCCTGAAAAGCGTTGCGTAAGGTCTTACGCAACGCTTTTGGGGCGTTACCAATACTGGCGTTGCGTAAGACCCCTAACGCAACGCTTTTCCAAGCTATTGCAACACTTCAAAAAGCATTGCTTAAGAGGCCTTATGCAACACCAAAAGCATACAAACGCAACACTTCATGGGGTTGCATAAGATGTTTCAGCCATGTCAGCATGCTGACATGGAAGCAAGGTGCCACGTCAACATGCTGACATGTAAGCAAGGTGCCACGTCAGCATGCTGACATGTCATCAGTGGGGCCCACAAGAGCCACGTCACAGGTGGGGGGGCATGCCACGTCAGCAGTGGGGCCCACCAAAGTTCCACGTCAGCAATAGGCCCACATGCCACGTTAGCAGTGGGAACCCACATGCCACGTCAGCAATAGGGCCCGCATGCCACGTCAGCAATGGGGTCCACTATCTAACGCAACACTTTTTGAGTCTAATGCAACACTAAAATTTTTTTTAAGCAACACTAAATATACCATAATGCAACATCATATATAATCAAATGCAACACTTTTTTACAAAAAAATTCAAACGACTGCTTTGTTTATACATAAAACCATCCTGTCCAAACCAGTCCAACAATTTCAAAAGTCCTAAATAATGTAGCCAACAAAACTACATAACAATTTTACAAAAATACCAAGTTCTACTACTAGCAAGTTAAAGCTACAAAAAAATACAAAGTATAGCCGCATTGAGTCATTGGAGTACAATTTTCGTCTTAATCGCTTGTCCTAAATTTTTCAGCATGTCTGAGCCGCTTTTCCTATAGCTTTTACCTGTCTGAGATCAAAAGATTCCGTGTAACACATAATTGGCATAATCATCAATTTGCTAACAGTTATAAGAGATATAGTATCACTGTAATTAAAGCAGGGACCTGGCTTCCTTTTCCTCTGGAAGCACACTAGTCCCCTGGCTACCTTTTCCGAAACCTGCACAAATGTTGAGATTAACCTCGAATTCTAAACAGCGTACTACCATACTTTAACATATATGACTTCTAAATTATTAAGACAGACCTGGTAAATGGTAATGATGCCGTGAATATGGAGTATATATATTCTTTCAAGCAAGTCATAGTAGTTATAAACTCTCACCGCTCGACTGCCAGTTTACATGATTCAAGATATTTGCATAAAGTAGATGCGTCTTTCATGTCAGTAAGAGGCCTTAAAAGATTGCGTAGGACAACGACATCAGAAAGCGCAACAGTCATACCGCGCGGTGGAGAAGTTATATCCGGGAGACCGGGAAGACACCTCACTTTGTGAACATAGATATGGAAAGTTCGAAGATGTTGAAATTTCGTGACGTTTTGGTTTTAAAAATTTTAGACATTCATGAAAATTTTGGTAGTCGTATTATGTTTAAAAGTCCCTGGACTCAACTCTTATATCACAGCAACTGCTAAGGTGATGTTTATAGTTGCACATTAATTAAATTATACATATTAGCACATGTTTAGAAATGCTTTTACCATAATAGATTCCAAGATGTACACTGAACAACCATTTATAGAGGATAGAAAATATTGACTGAAACCTGCATCAATTTCCTGGTAAAAGTGACACTCTTGCCATGTCGGATTAAGTGATCTGACCAAACACCAGCAAAGTATCCTACCACTGCCATCATACTCCATGGAACAGCACTAAACCACGCAGCTTATCTGTGAAATTTACATGTATCAATTTTTATAACAGCTTAGCTTTATTATGAAAAGGATACTTCAAATTTTAAGGGTAAAGTACATTGTTATCATGAAAATCTTGCGCCCTAGCTTGTCAAATTGAAATTAAAGAAGTATTTTACATGAAAATGAATTAGATCTCAATGTTGATAACTTTAAACTATATTTTAGAAATTTAGAAATATAAAAATAGGGTAACAAATAAACAAAAATTCTAGGACTAGAGATGTATTCATCTTACTATAAAATATTTAATCAAACCTGTAGTCAGTAGACTCAGTACTTATAAACAGACCAGTCCACAAAGTTCTAGCATATATAATATAAACACGAACTATTCCCAGATTTATAACAGATTTCCCAACGAAAGAAACTGCAATTCATAAAATAGATTCCCCAATGAAAGATCACCATGTTAGCCAAACGATGTTATGCAGCGATACACATTTCGAACAAATGGACAGAGGGAACAAGAGAGTAACCAATGCTAGTAAAAAAACTAATAAAATCATCTCAATGCATTATTAATTTTTCAATTTATATGCTAAGTATTTAATACAACATTTGAACCCCACCCCCCACCCCCACATCCACCCCCACATATGCAGTTTTTGAGAAAGATAGCTGACTTGCAAGAGTTGCCAATGACCCGAGAGTAAGGGACACATCCAGGGACTGGGACGATCGTTGTCTAATAGCAGAGTTTGTAGCCTTAAACAGAAGTTCACCATGCATCAACAGCATTGAAGTAGATAGTCTAACTATAAAGGTAAAATGAAATCCTATAAATAGAAATACTCTCCTCCTTTACCTCTTCAATAGGTTGTGTAGTCCGCAAACGCTTCAGTGATTGTTCATGATCCGAGCTATGAAATTCGGACACGCCCAGGGCAACTGGTGGTATGAATGGACGTTTCGCACCAGATACTATGCAAGGAAATAAAAGGTAAAAAAGATGAGCACACCAAAGGCTGACTAAGTTCCACTCAGATGCCACCAAACATTTGTGAATGAACCAGAACAAATTTCAGAACCAACTATATTTGAGAGAAATATAGAAACCAAAGAACAAATCTTGATATATTTTAATGAAAGTAGATTCATGTTGTCCAAAATATGCAACATTATGATGATAATCCTGGTACAATATTCAAGTCTTCATCTACTTAAAAAGGAAATGACATTAGTAACGGAAAATCAAGGATTATGAACCATACAGCATCAACCCCAAGCGGGAAACATTTGCATAGTCTCAATCAAAACATATATAATTCAAACTCAGATCACTTAAATTCTCCAACAAAACATGAATTATGAGACAATAAACTTCTCTGTACGACGTATTGGTTCAGGGACAATAAAATGTGTTGCCTGATATGACCAATTATGAGAATCTTTGTACACTTTCCCATTCAATTTATGTATTACCTGCTGAAACTCCTTTCTCTGCAGCTTATGTCCACTGAGTATAAACCTTAGAGGTTCGGTCTTTTGTTTCTTTTGTGATTCAACTGTCCAGACAGGTGGTGTATATATATATATTAAACCCTTCTCAAGGACAATAGTCGTTACTCGTTACCTTGACTACTGAATGTAAAAGAATTACATGGATACTAGTATAAAGGAGCTACAACAATACAGTTGTAGTGTACAAAGAAAACAACATGAAATTAAGATCAAATTCAAAGGAACAACAGGTGAGATTTGAACTGTCTTTAACACTGGTGAAGGGAATCTTACAATGTTTTATTGAGCTTCTGTATATACGAAAATCTGGACTTGTACAAACGTAGAAAATACAGTAATAGCTAAGCACTTGAATATGAACAAAAGGTATTGATCTAGTCTGGCAGCTCGATTCAAACTCACAAATTAAGAAAACCACCAACTTGTTCTCTTGTGCTTCTATGCAAATTTAACACTACTAAATAATTTGACAGCAAAATTAACAATCAAAGGATGTGTGTTACTCAAATATAAACAATAAGAACACAACCCCAAGATGAACAATAATTACCCTCATATTGCAATCCAATTAAGAGATCAGTTGTTTCCCCAGCAACAACAGCTGCATAGATAGAAAGTGAGATTTTAATAAGTCTTCGGATACACCAGTCTTATTCCATGAAGTAGTGTAATATTCAAACTGAACACCCATAAAGAAGAAAGATACTAACACTTTGATGGATTTCTAGGGAAGACGGAAACTGTTTCCAGGCCAGGAGCTGGACTAAAACTTCCATCGCTGAAATCTTGGACATCATCGCCCACAATCCCAAGTTCTCCATCTTGATTGACATCTAGCAACTGTGGTGTCACGGTGTCACAAGAGTTAGACAAACATTATAAAACTCAAATTAGTAAAACAAAACCCTAATTTGAATCTCAAAATTGAAACCCAGAATGATAGCCTCAAAGTTGAAACTCCAAGACCCTAATTTGAATCTCAAAATTGAAACCCAAATCAATTAGAGAAGACGAGAGAGAGAGAGAGAGAGAGAGAGAGAGAGAGAGAGAGTAGAGAAGGGGTAGTGGACTGGTGCTCAAATGAGCAGAGCAAGAGATTTTGAAATGAGCAGAGTAAGAGATTCTGAGATGAATTATTTTGTTTAAGGGGGAAATTTTCCGCCCAAAATTTTCACCTCGAGCCCTGTGCCCAAAAATTTAAGGAATGTGTTATACTGGACGTGGTGTGTTACTTTGTTGGTTTTTTATTTTTTTAAAATATAATTTTAATTTTTAAACTAATTAAATCAAGGAATTTTTAAAAATAATTAAAAAAATAGTTATATATTAGGATCCACGTGGTTGAATCATAAAAAAAATAGTTATATATTAAAAAAATAGTTATATCATGACATCCGTGCGATTGGAACGTCAAAAAAATGCAAACAGCAAATGCTTCAGAAAATAAAAAATTAATTTGATTGGAGATCTTAGTAGATCACTACTATTTTCAATATGACTCGTAACTAGTGCTTTGTTACAGATTATTGTTTCTATTTTTAAAAAAATATTTTTGAATGATCCAACCGTACGGATGGCAATATATATCTAATATAATGATATTCCCCAAGTTTCAGAAAATAAAAAATTAATTTGATTGTAGATCTTAGTAGATCACTAGTATTTTCAATATGACTCGTAACTAGTGCTTTGTTACGGATTATTGTTTCTATTTTTTAAAAAATATTTTTGAACGATCCAACCATACGGATGTCAATATATATCTAATATAATGATATTCCCCAAGTTTCAGAAAATAAAAAATTAATTTGATTGGAGATCTTAGTAGATCACTACTATTTTCAATATGACTCGTAACTAGTGCTTTGTTACGGATTATTGTTTCTATTTTTTAAAAAATATATTTAAATATCTAATGCAACACTTCAAACAGCAAATGCAACACTACTGATACCTAATGCAACACTTCTGCCACGTCAGCAAATACCACGTCAGCATTAGTGGGTCCCACTTCTGCCACGTCAGCAATTGTGGGTCCCACAATTGCCACGTCAGCATGATGGGCCTCCTGCCACGTCACCCTTGTGGGTCCCACACTGCCACGTCAGTAGTGGTGGGTCCCACATCTGCCACGTCATATTTTTTTAAAAAAATATAAATTTATCTAATGCAACACTTCAAACAGCAAATGCAACACTACATGTATCTAATGCAACGCTTTCTGCCACGTCAGCAAATGCCACGTCAGCAAATGTGGGCCCCACTTCTGCCACGTCAGCAATTGTGGGTCCCACAATTGCCACGTCAGCATGATGGGCCTCCTGCCACGTCACCCTTGTGGGTCCCACACTGCCACATCAGCAGTTGTGGGGCCCACATCTGCCACGTCATATTTTTTTTAAAAAATATGAATATATCTAATGCAACACTTCAAAGAGCAAACGCAACACTACTGGTATCTAATGCAACGTTTTTTGCCACGTCAGCAAATGTCACGTCAACAAAGGTGGGCCCCACTTCTACCACGTCAGCAAATGTGGGTCCCACATGTGCCACGTCAGCAAATGCCACGTCAGCACATGTGGGTCCCACTCCTGCCACGTCACCATTTATAAAAATAAAAAATTATCTAACGCAACGCCATCAGTTAGTGTTGCATAATGTGAAACACTGTGGGTAATACGCAACGCTAATCTATATCTAACGCAACACCAATTCAGCTCAGTTGCAAAAGACCCAAAACTTCTATCTAACGAAACGCTTTCTGTGCAACGCTTTGTAAAAAGGGTTGCGTATGCTCACTTATGGCGTAGTGCATATATATTATAGATTAAACTCGAGGCATGTTATTAATCATCCTCATCAATGTTTAATCCGAGTTTCCTTGATCAATGAGTAGACTATTAAAAACAAATCAATATTTGAGCATGGCCATGCATTTTCATAGTCTCACTCAATCAAGAGGCCAATAATATCTCTCCTAATAATAGGAGGGTTAAATCCTTTATCTATCATTCATATTTCTCATACGTCTCATAATATACCCGATGTACATTTTTATCATCACCCGGTCAAAGGTAACTTTTAATGTAGTCAAAGTATATTAATCCTCGTATAGAAATATAATGATCTCAAGTCTAAGGATCATTACACCATTATCACTGTGAGTCTTTCTAATGACATTATCAACATGTAGAAACTCAATGTGGGTCAATCCAGTGCCATGTAGAATATTACATGCACCTATGTTCTTGACTTTAGTATCACTATACCTATGACCAATGAGATGTGGTCATCAGTCAACAAACATACTAATCTTTATGCATTATAATTGTCCCATATTAATAATGCTCGATTAGGGATATTTAGGAATATTAACACTATTCTTATAATCTCATTTTTAAGTCACATACTTAAAGATATAGAATACATGTTACATATTCCAAGGACATTTATTGTTCTAACATTTATATCGCAGTAAATAAAGACATAATAAATCATTGTTGAATAATCGATATAACATAATCACTGAATAACAAAATAGTTTATCCTAAAAGCACAATTACATTGTCTCTAGAGCACTAACACTATCAATCTCCCACTTGCACTAGAGCCAATCGCCTATGTATCTAATACCCATGGAACTAGTGTGACCTTCGTGCTTTTGCTGCGACAAAGCTTTGGTCAGTGGGTCCGCAACATTATCATTAGTATGCACTTTACGTATATGTATATCTCCTCTCTCGTTTATCTCTTGAAGAAGGTGATATCTCCTAAGTATATGCTTTGCTTTGGAATGGGACCTCGGTTCCTTTGCCTGCGCAATAGCTCCATTGTTATCGCAATACAGATCAACTAGATCTGCGATCGACGGAACCACACCAAGTCCCGAAATAAATTTTCGAATCCAAACAGCCTCTTTGGCTGCTTCACTGGCAGCAATATACTCAGCTTCCATTGTAGAATCAGCTACTGTCTCTTGCTTCGAACTTTTCCAGCTTACAGCACCTCCATTTAGACAAAACACGAATCCAGACTGGGACACAGTATCATCCCTATCTGTCTGGAAACTAGCATCAGTGTAACCTTTTACAACCAGCTTCTCATCTCCTCCGTATATCAAGAACGAATCTTTAGTCCGTTTAAGGTACTTAAGAATATTCTTGACAGCTGTCCAGTGACCCTCACCAGGATTTGACTGGTACCTGCTCGTCATGCTTAAAGCATACGAGACATCAGAACGAGTACATATCATCGCATACATTATAGAACCAATTGCCGAAGCATATGGTACTTTACTCATACGGTCCTTATCATCTGATGATTTAGGACAGTTTTCCTTTGAGATCACTATCCCATGAGACACCGGGACAAAGCCCCTCTTTGCCTCTTGCATTCCAAAACGATGCAATACTTTGTCAATGTATGTACTCTGACTTAGGCCGATAAATCTTTTAGATCTATCTCTATAGATCCTGATCCCTAAGATATAGGTAGCATCGCCTAAGTCTTTCATCGAGAAACTTTTTCCCAACCAAGTCTTCACAGCCTGTAGAGAAGGAATGTCATTCCCTATTAGTAATATGTCATCCACATATAATACTAGGAATGCCACATGGCTCCCACTAACCTTCTTGTAAACACACGGCTCATCCTCATTTTGTATGAAGCCAAAATCTTTGAATGTTTCATCAAAACGGATGTTCCACCTCCTTGAGGCCTGCTTCAATCCATAAATAGATCGTAGCAACTTACAAACCATTCTAGCAAACTTTGGATCGACAAAACCCTCAGGTTGTATCATGTACACATCCTCTTCTAAGCTTCCATTTAGGAAAGCAGTCTTGACATCCATTTGCCAGATTTCATAGTCATAATAAGCCGCTATCGCAAGCAAAATCCTGATGGATTTGACCATAGCTACCGGTGAGAAAGTTTCATCATAGTCTATACCATGAATTTGCTTGAAACCTTTCGCCACCAGTCTTGCTTTGTAGGTCTGTAAATTTCCATCCATGTCAGTTTTCTTCTTGAAAACCCACTTGCATTCTATGGGTTTAACCCCATCAGGTGGTGTAACCAAAGTCCATACTTTGTTTTCATACATGGAATCCATCTCAGATTTCATGGCTTCCAGCCATCTCTCAGAATCTGGACTATTCATAGCATCCTTGTAGGTGAGAGGCTCATCATTATCTACAAGCATCACATCGCCACTTTGAGTCAGGAGAAATCCATAATATCTCTCTGGCTCGTGGCGAATCCTACTTGATCTACGAACGACCTGTGTTTCTTGAGCACTATTGTTCTCAACATCTTGAGTCTCATTCTGCTCATGTTCCAACTCTGGTTCAACAACATCTTGTAGTTCTCGATCCTCATCGAGATCTATTGTCCTCTCACTATTTTTCTTAGAAAGCAGTTCTCTCTCTAGAAATATAGCCGTTCGAGCAACAAACACTTTGTTCTCAGAAGGTTTATAGAAATAATACCCTTTAGTTTCCAATGGGTATCCTACAAAATTACATTTGTCTGATTTCGGTCCTAGCTTATCAGAGATCAAACGTTTCACAAACGCTTCACATCCCCAAACTTTCATAAATGAAACGCTATTACGTTTTTCAGTCCATAACTCATATGGTGTCTTTTGAACCGATTTTGAAGGAACACGGTTTAGTGTTTGTGCAGCCGTCTCTAGGGCATAACCCCAGAAACTAATTGGAAGATCCGCATGACTCATCATCAATCGCACCATGTCCAACAAGGTACAATTTCTCCTTTCAGACACCCCATTCCATTGTGGTGTTCCAGGAGGAGTGAGTTGTGATACGATACCACACTCCTTTAAGAAATTCTTAAATTCTAAGCTTAAGTATTCTCCCCCACGATCAGATCGTAGAGTTTTAATACTTTCGCTCTTTTGCTTCTCTACTTCAGCCTTATACTCTTTGAATTTTTCAAACGATTCGGATTTGTTCTTCAAAAGATACACATATCCGTATCTATTAAAATCATCAGTAAAGGTTATGAAATAGTAATAGCCACCTCTTGCCATCGTACGCATTGGACCACATACATCACTATGTATCAGTTCCAATCGTTTGGTGGCCCTCTCACCTTGACCGGTAAAAGGAGCTTTAGTCATTTTGCCAATGAGACGTGGTTCACATTCCTCGTATGATTCGAAATCAAACTTGTCCAAGTATCTATCCTTATGTAACTTGGAAATGCGATTCTCATTTATATGGCCTAAACGACAGTGCCAGAGGTATGTATGATTTGAGTCATTTGTTTTAAGACATTTGTTATTTATGTTATAGACAGAAGTATCAAGATCAAGAACATATAAACCATTAAACAAACGTGCAACCCCATAGGTAACATTATTCAATGAAAAGGAACAACTATTGTTCTGAATTAAGAAAGAAAAACCAATCTTGTCCAAACAAGAAACGGAAATAATGTTTCTGCAAATCGCAGGCACGTAAAAACAGTTCTCAAGTTCTAAAATGAGCCATGTGGGCAACGATAAATGATAAGTCCCTACAGCTAAAGCAGCAACCTTTGCTCCATTGCCAACGCGTATGTCAACTTCTCCCTTAGCCAAAGTCCTACTTCTCTGCAGTTCCTGCACATTTATACAAATGTGAGAAGCACATCCAGTATCCAATACCCAAGATGTAGAAATAGACAGATTGACTTCTATAACATAAATACCTAAAGTAGAAGCTTGCTCAGCCTTCTTCTTCTTCAGATCCTCCAAGTAAACAGGACAGTTTCTCTTCCAGTGACCAGGCTTCTTGCAGTAGTGACATTCACCTTTGTCAGCCTGTACGACATCTCCCTTCGGCTTTTTAGCCTTTTTGAAAGAGGGCTTAAAAGGACCAAGATCTTTTGATGCTACCTTTTTCTTGCCCTTCCATTTCCCTTTTCCCTTAGCACCTTTCTTGCCCACCATCATTATGGGAGCTTTCTCAGGTGCCTTGACCATATTTGCTTCAGTGGTCCTCAGCGTGGCCAACAATTCCATAGGAGTCTTATCTTGCTCAGTCATATTAAAAGTCATAATGAACTGAGTATAGTCGTTGTTCAAAGATTGCAAGATTATATCGACTTGAGCCTCTCGCTGAAGCGGGAAACCCAAATGAGAAAGGTAATCACAATACCCAATCATCTTTAGAACATGCGGTCCGACTGGTCCGTTGCCCTGCTTGCACGAAAAGAGTGCTTTGCTTGTATTGAACTTTTCCACACGAGCCTGTGATTGAAACATCGTCGAAAGATGTTCAAACATAGTATAAGCATTCATATCAAAATGCTGCTTCTGAAGCTCAGCATCCATAGTAGCAAGCATAAGACAAGCCACATCAGTAGCATCATCAATATGCTTCTGATAAGCATTTCGTTGAGCTTGAGTGGCATTAGCAGCAGGGGCTGCCGGTGGAGGAATATCAATCACATAAGATTTCTTTTTCTACATGAGAACAATTTTCAAATTCCTAGACCAGTCAAGGAAGTTTGATCCTGTAAGCTTGTCCTTCTCAAGGACTGATCGCACAGAGAAAGTGTTGTTTTTGTTGTTTGCCATTTTGAATATCTACAATGTTAAAATGCATAAAATAATTAGTCTACGGAATTGTTAAATTATGTTCAAGTGATTATTCATATATATTCATAATATATATCTCCCACTATTTTATCAAATTAATAGCCCTACCTATCAATTCGGAAAAGTTTCTCTAAACCTTTCTAGTGAGCCAAGATCCATATTTCATCCCTTTTAAGGTCAGCTTTGGCTTTTCTCCTTAAAATGATTATTTAGGTAGACAACATTTGTCAATTATATCATATATAACTCTTGGATAGTTTGGTAGAACAACATTTGTTCCTATTCATCCAGTAAATCTTACCAAACTCTATGCCTCTAAGTTCACAATCCTATTGTGGTCACTTAGTTAAGTCAAACCCAAAGGTCTAACATTTGAGTATCACTAACTTACTCGATCGCGCCTTACCACGATAAACGAGGGTACTCCGCTTTGGCGCACCTACCCTTTGTCGATCTAGGTCTTGACGAGTGTTTCCCATTTGGAAGACATCTTAAAATTAATATTCTGTTAGAGGTTTATTTAAAACGACCATGATCCCATCATAAAAAGATTCCCAATTTTTCCTTGAATTAAATACTTCAAATCAATATTCACCAATGGTTTGATTTCCAGGTTGTTGGAGGAGTCACATGCGGCCTTACTTAATATCCAACTTCCTTACAGGTATGACCCGTTTTTGACAAAATCTCCCCATATCGAAATAATTGAAAATTCATATTTAATTCCGTATTTCATTAAATACAGAAATCTCATAGTCGTTATAGTAAATTTTAAAATCTCGAGTCGTTACAGATTTTATCTTATTTAAGCAGGCATGGCATGGGTGATGTATCTAATACATACATACATTCTACTTAATCTAATTAAGCATGCATATCTATCATTACGCATACATTTCATCATATGTAAAGTGCATGAATGTAAAATCGTGCTTGGTTATGGCCCAATCCTATATGATCTTTCCAAGCTAATGGAAAAATCTAGGTCAATCTATGGTGGTTAATAAAACTAAATTATTACATAGTTGGTCTTCATAAATACATGTCTTCTTTGTGTCATCAACCTTCATCTCCATTGATCCTTCATTGCATGCTTCCAATGATCTTCTTATTACATAGAATATAAAACATAACTATACTAATGTACTTACATAAGAACTCGAGTTACATTCGAGATGAACAATTACAAAGCACCAAGAAAACGACATGCAAGTCGTATTTATAAAACCAAACCACAATAATTAAAACCACTAACCTATGGGTCTCAAGGCCATAACCAATCACCATGCTCAATTAACACTTAAGAACATCATATCAAAATATATCACATGAATAAAGCATATGTCACAAGCCCAAATTTGTCACAAGCCCTAACCACGCGGATCGACCTTAATTCCAGTTACCATAAAACATGTATCAGCATACACAACCCTAATCCCTGTATACGGATCATATCCAATAACATCCATCCGACAATTTATATCATCATACAAACCAAGCAGCATACATATCATTAACCGATCGCATACATATGAGTCATGGCAGATTCTAAACATGCTAGCATCATCATATCAGAATATACAGATTCATTATATCACACATATAACATAACTGTATCATGGCAGATTCATCAAACATGCATACTCGTAATAATACAGTAAACACATAACCAAACCAACCTCTTATACACGTAGCTCTAATGCCATTGATAGGTTTCGGGGCAACAAACGCAACGGAAAAACGATAATAAACAATAAAAAACCGAAACCTAACCCTAGGATCCGTGTATAAGACATGTTGATTATGGAGAACAGACTCTGTACCTTTTAAAAGCTTTCCGATTCGATTGACAGATGGAGGTCCAAGAACGATCACCACACATCCCTCTTCGTGAGATCTGCTTCGCTAATCAGTCCACACGAACGCACGATTGTCTCCACAATCTCCGGAGTTGGTACTAGCCGTAATCCGCCCTCTTTCTCTCTCTCTCTCTAGCCTCTCTTGATGTAGAGCTGCTAGGGTATTTGCTAAAAAACGATTTTGGCAAAGTCTCTAACCCTAAAGCAATACATCTCTATGTATTTATAAGAGAGAATGAGCTGGGCTTAACCCTAATCGGTTTGGGCTTCTACTAAAACCAAACTGATTTGGGTTTTAATGATTTAAATTCGAAATCTAATTAACTAAGTCCAACTTAATTAATTAAATAACCAATTTCGAATTTTATCATTAATTAATTTAAATTCGAAATTTAAATTAAAACTCCTTTTAAACGTTCTTATTGTGTAACCCTTTAGGTTATTATTACGTTGGCTATAATTTTAATATCCAATAATAAAATTATAAACAATGAGCGGCATCTAGTAATACATCATTGCTACCCAAGTAATAATAATAATTGGTGATCCAATTAAACCTTTCATGATTAATGTTTCCGTGTAATATAATCCCTTTAACCATATATATTATAGATTAAACTCGAGGCATGTTATTAGTCATCCTCATCAATGTTTAATCCGGGTTTCCTTGATCAATGAGTAGACTATTAAAAACAAATCAATATTTGAGCATGGCCATGCATTTTCATAGTCTCACTCAATCAAGAGGCCAATAATATCTCTCCTAATAATAGGAGGGTTAAATCCTTTATCTATCATTCATATTTCTCATACGTCTCATAATATACCCGATGTACATTTTTATCATCACCCGGTCAAAGGTAACTTTTAATGTAGTCAAAGTATATTAATCCTCGTATAGAAATATAATGATCTCAAGTCTAAGGATCATTACACCATTATCACTGTGAGTCTTTCTAATGACTTTATCAACATGCATGTAGAAACTCACTGTGGGTCAATCCAGTGCCATGTAGAATATTACATGCACCTATGTTCTTGACTTTAGTATCACTATACCTATGACCAATGAGATGTGGTCATCAGTCAACAAACATACTAATCTTTATGCATTATAATTGTCCCATATTAATAATGCTAGATTAGGGATATTTAGGAATATTAACACTATTCTTATAATCTCATTTTTAAGTCACATACTTAAAGATATAGAATACATGTTACATATTCCAAGGACATTTATTGTTCTAACATTTATATCGCAGTAAATAAAGACATAATAAATCATTGTAGAATAATCGATATAACATAATCACTGAATAACAAAATAGTTTATCCTAAAAGCACAATTACATTGTCTCTAGAGCACTAACACTATCATGATGTTGATGTTAATGTTGATGTTAATGTTAGTGATGATGTAGAGTATGTTAATATTGTTGATGATGATGATTTTGTTGATGATGGTCATGGTAAAGATGAAAAATTGCATGAAAATGTTGATGAAGAAGTAAATATTCCTTATTTGCACCAAAGGTTTGATAATTTAGAAGCCGCGGAGAATTTGTTTAGGGCCTATGCCTTGAAGAATGGATTTGCAATTAAAATTCAAGAAACACAAAATCGTGTTAAAAATAAAGAAATTTATGCTCGATTATTTGTTTGTAATTTAGCGGGGGAAAATAAGGATAAAGGAGGTGTCCATCTGGACCCTCGTCATCAGAATCCCAGAAATGATCATAAGGGGTCCAGTTAACCCTTTCCCCTGCAACTCCATCAAACTCACCCCGGTAGTGTGGCAAGCTATGATGCGGCCCCTTACTAACATGACGTCTACTCCGTTTACCCAACACCACAAGCTCATCAAGTAACTCATCCTCCGCCTCCCCAAGCAAGTCATCCTCAACTAACTTTCCCGTCCCCTTCGCCTTGGCCTTTCCCTTTCCCTTTCCCTTCCCCTCAACAGGTTGCTCCCCCTCCTCCTCCTCATCCTCCTCCTCAATAACATTATCTCCCCCCTTTTTCGACACCCTTGACCTAGCCCAATACTCGGCAACGGGAAAATTATCCCGTGTAGGATCTGGAATAGGAAGCCCAATATCAAACCTCTCATAAGACCATATCATCAACAGAAGCGAGCAACCACTGACACTCTGGGCTCCCTTCTTGGATGCATGCTCAAGACCCCGGTATAAGTATGCCAAGACGGCAGACCCCCAAGAATATGTGTGAATACTATCCAGGTAGAGGAGAGGGGCAATGTACCTCGGATGCACCACATTCCTACTACTAGTAGGAAACAAAACTGACCCCACAACCATCATCAAGTATGCCTGTGTGTGTAGAACAATCCTGTCCGGGTCATCACCAGGATCCCCCCCATACATAGAATGCAACCAAGTATACTTTATGCCTCCTCTACCATAAGCCCTCTCGCACTCCGCCTCAGAAAGCTCCTCAAACCAATTTCTAGCAAAATATGATGCATGATTGTTGATTGCACGCCCAACCAACGGCTGACCAATAGTAGGCAATCCCAAAATGTAATGGACATCCTGCAATGTCACTGTCATCTCACCCTGCCTCATGAAGAAAGTATTAGTCTCGGGGCGCCACCGCTCCACAAAGGCTGTGATGAGTGCAGTATCGTTCTGAAGCACCACTCCAGTATTAACAAACAACCCAAATCCAGTCATGCGCAATAGCTGTTTCTGAGCATCATTCAAACCCCAACTGCGTATCAATCTATTACCACAAAAACACTGTAAGGGGCCCCTATCTACACCCCTCCAAACATCCTGACTCACGTGATATTTAACACAATACATACAACCAAAATCAGAATCACCAAAATCACCAATTTAATATACACAGTTTATAACAAACATCCTGACTCACGTGATATTAAACACGAATTCAGAATCACCAAAATTAACCAAGAATTCAGAATAACCAATTTAATATACACAGTTTATAACAACTAAGAAATCATATTTAACACAATACATACAACCAAAAATCAATACATACAAA
The DNA here is from genome assembly GCA_037693485.1 of Kitagawia praeruptora. Taxonomy (NCBI): domain Eukaryota; kingdom Viridiplantae; phylum Streptophyta; class Magnoliopsida; order Apiales; family Apiaceae; genus Kitagawia; species Kitagawia praeruptora. The sequence continues at coordinate 3,300,546 of CM075349.1, forward strand.
CCTAAATTCATACATACAAGACACGAAATCAACCAAATCAACGGAAACGAAGGCCCAATTAACACAATTTGCATAAACCCTAACCCTAAAGCCCCAATTCGTTCGAATTCAAAAAATTAAATTCCAATTATCTGCATACCTCTGTTCGTAATCCTTCTTTCCACCCTCCATCGTTCGATTTGCAGCAGGGAATGCCAGAAAGCAGTATGAATCAGCCAAATCGCCACAAAATTGCTCAGAAATTCGCACTCACAGAAAATTAGGTTTTAAAATTGGGTTATACGGGTTAATTTTGGGTTATTTTGTGTATATCACATTTTCCAGACGTTCCGCGGTTTTTTAACGCGGAAAGCATTTTAGAATTTTAACGTTCTGCGGAAAAGAAGCGCGGAAAGATAGCGTTCCACGGAAAAAAACCGCGGACTTGACTGAATTTTTTTTTTTTAATCCTGGCCGTTAAAACGTTGATCCAACGGTGTAGGAACAGATTGTTGGTTAAACGGTCCCTGACAATCAATTGTCAGGGACCAGGACCCCATTTCTATTTCAAAAACAATATGGCTCATTTTGTCGTTATATGAATGGGTTCCGTAGAAATGCTTTTTAACCCGCACAGCTTATAATCTTTAATTAATAAATAATTATTTTAATCCAGAAATTATAAAAATAAATATCTAATATTATTAGATATTTATAAATATAATTTTCCAAATAAATAAAATATTTATTAATATAAATAAATCCTTAAGCTCTAAGCTGCGATTACCTGAGCGTCTAGAACTGGACTCCTTTTGCTTAACAAAAAATATATCAATTCCAACCGGAGTTTCAGCATTAAGAATATATCACTTAGAATTTCTTTATGATAATTCTTTTTCCTCGTAGCCAGTCCACTTGATAATAAAATACTTGTGGTTAATTAATTTAGCACTCTTGTTGCTTGCACAATGATTTTCTCTCATACCAGTCTTGATAGCTTGAACCACTGAAGTTAATGACGAACAACCACTGTTAAATGTTGACACTCGATGTACTGTCTGGTTCATGAGTGACTAACCGCAATGACTGTTCTTCATATATTGACTTTAAAATCTGGTTCCTTTTTTTTTCCTCTCTCTCTTTAATTCTTCTGTACTGTCTCTGTCACCTTGAAATCTTTGTCACTTCAAATGAATCCACTTCTTAACGAATACTCCACTGAGGCTTGATCAGATGACTGAGCTTCTTTCAATGTAGTAATTCCTCAAGTCAGTAGATTGACCTTGATCTTTTTCTTCTGACAGATAATACTTTCTGAGATTCCTTGTGACAGTCTATATACTATTTACTACTACAATCTTGTTTAAGTTGAGTTGTATCCTCGAAATACAAATAGGCTGTGTCATATGCCTTTCAATCTCCCCCTATTTGTTTGTTAGACAATAACAAGCAAATACCTAGAGGATAACTCAACTAACTCACTTAAACAAGAAAAAGATTAAGCATTTAAGAGCTTAGCAAATAGTAAATTATAAAAATTTCTCTGATTTGAATTTAACAATTCCAGAATCCTCAGTTGATGAAATGATAGATGATTGTTCCTCTAGCACTGAACTGATCTTCAATAGATAACTCATCTTCATTTCTGATTCTTCATATATCTGCGTGATAATCCTTCACATCTTACATTGTTGATTATCAGCAATTCTTGATTTACAATCATTTCCCTTCTCTGACACAGTTTTTTTTCACTTAAGAAAAACAACTGTTCCTAATAAATAGACAATGGTGAATCAATACCATTTCTATGACTTCTGGGAAATCTAATACTCCTTCACTTAGCCTTTATACATAGTACATTGAAAGACTAATAGAATAGTATTGCGATGTAACTCTCCTTATATCTCCCCTTTCTTCTCAACTGAAAGTTCCCTTAATTTCCATCTAAGGCTCCCCCTTAGTAACTTGACTTGATTCTCTTCCAAAGCACAGTCTGTAAATGCTCCCCCTTTCTAACCTACTCTCCTTTTTCTTGTACCCCTTTACTTCTCCCCATTAGTTGAGGAATCCTCCAATCAACTAGTTGACAAAGTAGTTGTACCAATTATAGAGTTCTTTGTTAGAAAGGAAGTTTCATTTTCTTCCTCACTGTGAGTGTGTGATAGTGTTTAGTGTACCTCACAAGTGTTTCACTCTTCTCTCCACTCATTTGTGTTGAGTGTCTCACTTCTCTCTGTGTTTACACTCTTGCTCACTGGTGTATCACTCATATCACTCATAGCTCCAACATCCATTAGTGTACCTGCAAGGAAAAATCACCCTATCCCCTTCAAGAGAGGTCAGTGGTGGTGCAATGGGAGTTCGCAAATCCCAAATCCTCGTTGGACTCGTCAGACGAATCTGAGTCATAATCTACAAGTTGCTAGTTTTCCCTTTTTAGGGTTTTCAGATTTGAATTCTGAGAAGGTAAACAATGATCTATAAATTTAGCATTGAGATCAAGATTCCCTTCTAATGTCTGTGAAGACACTTGGTTCATTAAAAAAAATATTTTAACTTATAATCCTAATCGTCAAATGGTTGGATTATAGGTTTCCGTCAATTCATCCTTAGTGTGTGCATTCTCACTTTGTGCATATGAAATATTTTGGATAGTGTATAAGGTAGTGACTCTCTAACTGAATATCCCACACATCCTTATTTGCTGCATCATGTGCATTTACTCCCTGGTGACCTCTAGTCTGATAGGTTACTTCCTTTTAGGGGGTAAGTCAGAATGTGTTTGAGTTTGACTATAGTCTGGGATAAAAGTTGTTGGGTTTACAACCTTATGACTAATCATGTGAGAAAACAAAAAATCATGTAGATGAACCTGCATCACAGAATATGAGCAATAGAGATAGAATGATATACAATTTTGATTTCAAAAGATTTACAATGTAAGCAATCACAACTATAGAAAGAGATTTTGTGTTGGGAAATATAAAGATCCTGAGGTGCTTTTACTAAACAAAAACAAAGGCAACAATCCAATTAATAAATATTAATCGAATTAATGTATGTTAGTGTTTAAACCAATACAAACAAAACTATTTTATCATGTTTTAGATCTTGTATGTTAGATACCAACTGTTACCACTTGTTAACACTTGTTAGATCCTGTCTTCCAATTGTTAGAACCTGAAAATCAAACGTTAGTTTCTAAACAATTGACATATACCATTTTGATATCAACAATGGTCCTATATAAGAAATTCTGTTAATAACAACAACACAACAAAGATTAGAAGTTAAAACAACATGATATGTGTGTGTTAAATAGAAAAAGTACAAAAGAACCAAGTACAGGGACCTGTTCGTAAGTTTTGAAAGTATAGTGACTAAACTGAAAAACTATACAAACTATTTATATACACATGAAAAATAATATACAAAAATAAGAAATAATATACATAAAAATAATATTAAATAAAAACTAAAAAGAAAAGAAAAATACGATATTTTTTTTATTATTCAAAAATAACTGCATTAATAATATTTACAGAATATTAGAAAATAAAAGAAAATAATAAAAAAATATCTACAACAATATAACTACTTAACATAGCTAAATAGAAAATATAAAATACTAAAAATACCATATGTTATCCTTTTTACGAAATCAAACATTAATAACAAAAGGACAAACACTACAAACCAATTAATAAACTATTAACTATTTACAAAAATATTTGTAGTAAATTAATAAATCTATATATTTTCTTAATAAAATAACCTTATTATAGAAAATCATTTAAAGAGAAAATATGACTTATTAAATCAACACAAATATTCAAAAGTAATTTTCAATAAAAATAGATTTCTCATTAATTTCAACTTGTAAAATTTGAGAAAAATATTTTAATAGAAAATAAAAATATTCTAAAATTAAAAGAAGTAAGTAGGAATATATTAAGAAGATAATGACAATGATTTGAGAATTAACAAGCAAGATTATAAGTTGATAAAATAATTACACAAGTGATTTTAATAACAAATATTTATAAAGATAATCACTTGAAAATTATTAAAGAGCAAACCTCAGATATTAACTAGTTTAATTACTTGGACTATTTAACATACCCAATTCACCAACAATTCTGGTGAATGTGGATTCATCAAGAGACTTAGTAAAAATATCTGCTGTTTGTTCTTCCGTGGGTACAAAATGTAACTCCACGGTACCATTCATGACATGTTCTCGAATAAAATGATACCTGATATCGATGTGCTTTGTCCTCGTATGCTGCACAGGATTGTTGGAGATTGCTATGGCACTTGTATTATCACACAAGATAGGAATCCTGTCAAGTACAAAGCCATAGTCCCTTAGCTGATTCCTAATCCACAAGATCTGAGCGCAACAGCTTCCAGCAGCTATATATTCAGCTTCAGCTGTTGAGTTGGAAACTGTTTGTTGCTTCTTGCTGTACCAGGAAACCAACCTGCCACCTAGGAATTGACAACTCCCAGATGTGCTTTTTCTATCTACAACACTTCCTGCATAATCTGAATCTGTATATCCAACAAGATTAAAACCAGATTCTTTAGGATACCATATGCCTAAGTTAGGCGTACCCTAAAGATATCTCAAGATTCGTTTAACAGCAATGAGATGAACATCTCTAGGATCCGCTTGGAACCTTGAACACAAACACGTAGCATACATAATATCTGGTCTACTTGCAGTAAGGTAAAGTAATGAGCCTATCATACCTCTGTAGCTTGTGATATCTACCTTGGCAGAATTTTCACATACTCTAAATTTGACAGCTGTAGATGATGGTGTTCTTGCTGAAGATGAGTCCTCCATTTGATATTTCTTGAGAAGCTCTTTGACATACTTGGATTGATAGATAAATATCCCATCTGTCCTTTGACTTACTTGCAATCCAAGAAAGAACTTCAGCTCACCCATCATGCTCATTTCAAACTTACCCTGCATTAACTTAGCAAATTTCTTGCAAAGAAGATCATTAGTAGACCCGAATATTATATCGTCCACATAGATTTGAACTAATATTATATCATTTTTATGTTTCTTTGTAAAGAGAGTTTTGTCTATGACACCTCTAACAAAACCATTTTCAAGTAAGAATTCAGATAGAGTATCATACCATTTCCTTGGTGCTTGCTTAAGACCATAGATAGCCTTGAAGAGAAAGTAGACATAGTCCATGAATTCTGGATCTTCAAAGCCAGGGGCTGTTCTACATATACCTCTTCATTTAGCTTACCATTCAGAAAAGCACTCTTGACATCCATTTGATAAACTTTAAAGTTTGAGAATGCTGCGAATGCCAAAAATATTCTGATAGCCTCAAGTCTTGCCACTGGAGCGTAGGTTTCATCATAATCAATGCCTTCGGCTTGTGAATAACCCTTTGCTACCAGTCTTGCTTTATTTCTCGTTACTGTACCATCTTCATCTAGCTTGTTTCTGAATACCCACCTAGTGCCAACCACTGTTCTGTCTATAGGTCTGGGTACCAGCTTCCATACTTCTTGTTGTTTAAATTGATTGAGTTCATCTTGCATAGCAATCACCCAATTAGGATCAGAAAGAGCTTCCTCAGTTTTCTTAGGTTTCATTTCAGATAGAAACCCTGAATAGTTACAATGATTTTGAGTAGCACTTCTAGTTTTAACTCCAACATCCGGATCACCAATAATCAGCTCAAAAGGATGAGCTCTATTCCAAACTGTTTGTCTTGGAAGATTTAATCTTGATGATTCGCCTTGTTCTTCATTTTGATGTTGAGTATGACTAGTTGATCCTTCATTATCTCCCCCTGAGTTGTTGCCAGGTTGACTAGATGATTGTTCAGGAGTGTCAGATATATCTCCAGTATTATTATTGTTTTCACCATTACCCTGATCATCATCGTTGTCATTAGCATCAGCAAAAATCTCAGGTGAATTGTCATCATCTGAATCTGTATCTGTCATGTCATCAAAAGATAGCTTTTCAGATGAATCTTCAGTTTGGATACTAGGGAGTTTAGTGTCATCAAATGTTACATTGATACTTTCCATCATCTTCTGTTGATCAATTACATACACCTTATAAGCTCTTCTTGTATAACCAATGAAAATTGCTTCATGTGCTTTGGCCTCGAATTTTCCACCTTGATCATTTCCTTCTTTAAGCATAAAACATTTTGCTCCAAATACATGAAAGTATTTGAGTGTTGGTTTCTTTTCATTCATAGCTTCATAAGGTGTCTTCATCAAGTCTTTGTTGATAAGAGTTCGATTCTGGGTGTAGCACGCAGTGTTGACAGCTTTAGCCCAAAAGTACAATGGAAGCCTTGATTCACTTAACATAGTACGTGTAGCTTCAATCAAGGTTCTATTCTTTCTTTCCACTACCCCATTTTGCTGAGGAGTTCTTGGAGCTGAGTATTGTCTAGTTATACCCTTTTCAGTGCAGAAATCATTCAGAACTGCATTCTTGAATTCAGTTCCATTATCTGACCTTATAGCTCTAACTGGATACTTAGAATCCAGCTCAATCAACTTGATGTGATCAATCACCAGTTGTGGAGTCTCATCTTTAGAATTCAGAAACAGGACCCATGTGTATTTTGAAAAATCATCAACGATCACTAGAGCATATCTTTTCTTTGATATTGACATCACATTCACTGGACCAAACAAATCCATGTGAAGTAGTTGTAATGGTTCAGTTATTGAAGATATGTTGGTGCTCCTGTGAGTTGCCCTTTTTAACTTGCCTTTTTGACAAGCATCACATAGTCCTTCCTGAGTGAATTCCATAGAAGGTAAATCTCTCACCAACTCTCTCTTGACTAGAGAGTTCATTGTTTTGAAATTTAGGTGAGAAAGTTTCTTGTGCCATAGCCAGCTTTCATCTGTGGATGCTTTAGAGTAGAAGCAATTGATTTCTTCAGTGCTTCCAGTGTTCATATTGGCTACGTACAAGTTTCCTTTTCTGACTCCTGTAAGAGGTGGTTGTTCATGTCTCTTATGTGAAATCAGACAATTCTTCTTGTTAAAGTATACTTCAAATCCCTTATCACAGAATTGACTGATACTGAGCAAATTATGCTCAAGTCCTTTTACAAAGGACACTTCCTCAATGATAACATTTCCAGCTTCAAGTCTGCCATATCCATCAGTTCTACCTTTGTTGTTATCTCCAAAGGTAACCACTGGGCCGGCCTTCTCCACCACATTTGTCAGTAGGGTTCTGTCACCAGTCATATGCCTTGAACACCCACAGTCCAAGATCCAGGTTACTCGTTCAACCTGTTCAACACCCTGCAATGACAAACGGATTAAACTTTCTTCGGAACCCAAATTTGATTGGGTCCGGAATACTTAAAGAATTGGCCTTTGTCAGGCAAAACAACATTTTTCACCTTAACACCAATTTTACCATTAGTCAACAAACATTTTACCCTATAAACAGATTTGACAATCTTTTGTTTCATTTTGGGTATCCATGTTTGTTTAGCAGCAATAACACTTGTTTCATTGACTGGACATTTGACCTTGTAGACAGCCTTAATAAAACTTTTTTTAGGCTTAGGTACAAATGTCTCTCTCCTAACATTAGAAGGACTAGCAGTCTTTGATCTAACATTTTTATTTCTATTCATGTGTTGTCGAGGAGCAGTCTTATTAGCACATGCATGATTACCATTAAAGTAAGCAGACATCACATTAAAAGCACAAGACATACAATTGACAACACCACATGCTTTATGAGAATAATCAATAATAGGCATGGTATCTGAATGAAGAACCTCCTCTTTGGAATCTGTTATTTGACTTAAACCTGAACTTGGGATTTCTTCTGAATCTGAAGTTACTGAATTGTCTCACCATCATTGCCATAGATTCATCTTCTAATTGATCCAGCTCTTTAAGTGAATAAAATTCTCCACCATCCTCAGTAGCTGGTGTCTGGCCATGTTCCACTTCAGTTTGTTCCTTGATGAAGCTGTTAGGTTGAACAACTTTAGCTTCCACTTCCTTAGGAACCTCAACTACCAGAGCTGTAGAAGAACTTGCCACCTTGCCTTTACCAGAGAACTCCTTCTGCTGTACTTGTTCTAATTCATACGTTTTCAGAACACCAAACAGCCTTTCAAGAGCAATCTTATTTAAATCTCTAGATTCTCTGATGGCAGTTATTCTATGCTCTAAGTGAGTAGGCATAGTCAGTAAAAACTTCATGTTGATCTCCTTCTGGGTATATTGCTTGCCATGAACTTGCAAGTTGTTGATTATTTTATTATACCTTTCAAACACTTCCTGAATGCCTTCATTAGGGCCAGCTCTAAAGTGTTCATATTCAGAGGTCAAAATTTGAAGTCTATTTTCCCTGACTTCATCAGTCCCTTCATTAATAGTCTCAATAGTTTCCCAGATGTGCTTAGCAGTTTTACAATTCATTACATGGCTATACATTACAGCATCTAGGGAATCTATTAGAATGAGTCTCAAATTTTTGTCCAGTCCTGCTTCCTCTTTTTCTTCAGCAGTAAAGTTCTTAGGGTCCTTTGGATATGATTTAGCAGGTATGGTAACAACTCCATTTGTAACCACTTCAGAATCATGTTGCGTAGGAATTATTGGTCCATTTTTCAAGACTGACAAAAATCTTGGATTTGTAACATCAAGAAACAATTCCATTTTGTTTTTCCACATGTCATAGTTATCTTTATTAAAGATAGGAATTTTAACAATGCCTTTGGTTGACATGATGAATTTTTAAGAGAGTTAAAAATTCGAGCTTGATTTTTGATTGAGTAAAAATAGGATCTTGATTTGTGTTTCAATCAATAGGCTCTGATACCAATTGTTAGGTCCAATAAGATTGTAGAAGGGGGGGTTGAATACAATCTATACCAATTTATCGAAATTTGTCCTTTAAATAAAATTTAGTTTAGACAAATTTGTGCGGAATAAATTAACACAGATTTCAAGTTGAATATAACAATATATTAACTTGATGGGTGTTACAAAATCAGTACAAATGATTATCAAGTAATTAATAACTAATTAGAAAATTCGACATGAACTTTTCTAATTTAGTTAATAAAAATCAAGATATCAAGATATGAACTAGGAAACTTAATTCGCTAGTAGTACAAGAATCACAAATAATTAACTTCCAGTGGAACAAATATTACAAAGATGATGAACTTAATTTTCTGGGAATTAATTTAAGTTGTGGGTATTCTTGAGCTTGAGAGAGAGAAATGGAGGCCGTGGGTTTTTAAGATGTAATGTTTCTGTTTTGTCCCGTGTGTTGTTCACTGCCTCTTCTTGTTTATATACTTAAACCAACAAAACAAACACATCTCCTCCTGTCTTTTAAATTGTCGGGGATAGTATATGTTGTGTAGGGATAGTATAACTCATTCCTTTATAATAGTATGGATTATACTCAGAAATAGTATACATTTACTTAAGAAATAGTACACTTAAAACGTTGGTAATAATATAATTACCTCGGTAAAAGTATAACTATATCTAAGAAATAGTATAACTAAATCAGGGATAGTACACGCTCGGTGATAGTATGGAAAATAATCTGATTTATCTCTGCAGTAACGAAGACCAGTTGCGGGATAGCAGGAGTGTGCTGCACGCGGGCATTTTGTACGGCTTGTCACAGGAGCGTGTACTACACGCGCGGGCTGGAGAGTGAGGCCTGCTGCCAACAATGACATGTGCACCTGACCAGTTTCTTTCTTTCTAACAATTCATTTGAATGAATTGTTTATACCGACAACTTCACGTGTAATTTCATTCATTTGTTTGTTAAATAAACAAACGACTTAATTTCTATTTCAAAAACAATATGGCTCATTTTGTCGTTATATGAATGGGTTCCGTAGAAATGCTTTTTAACCCGCACAACTTATAATCTTTAATTAATAAATAATTATTTTAATCCAGAAATTATAAAAATAAATATCTAATATTATTAGATATTTATAAATATAATTTTCCAAATAAATAAAATATTTATTAATATAAATAAATCCTTAAGCTCTAAGCTGCGATTACCTGAGCGTCTGGAACTGGACTCCTTTTGCTTAACAAAAAATATATCAATTCCAACCGGAGTTTTAGCATTAAGAATATATCACTTAGAATTTCTTTATGATAATTCTTTTTCCTCGTAGCCAGTCCACTTGATAATAAAATACTTGTGGTTAATTAATTTAGCACTCTTGTTGCTTGCACAATGATTTTCTCTCATACCAGTCTTGATAGCTTGAACCACTGAAGTTAATGACGAACAACCACTGTTAAATGTTGACACTCGATGTACTGTCTGGTTCATGAGTGACTAACCGCAATGACTGTTCTTCATATATTGACTTTAAAATCTGGTTCCTTTTCTTTTTTCCTCTCTCTCTTTAATTCTTCTGTACTGTCTCTGTCACCTTGAAATCTCTGTCACTTCAAATGAATCCACTTCTTAACGAATACTCCACTGAGGCTTGATCAGATGACTGAGCTTCTTTCAATGTAGTAATTCCTCAAGTCAGTAGATTGACCTTGATCTTTTTCTTCTGACAGATAATACTTTCTGAGATTCCTTGTGACAGTCTATATAATATTTACTACTACAATCTTGTTTAAGTTGAGTTGTATCCTCGAAATACAAATAGGCTGTGTCATATGCCTTTCATCCATATAGATAGAAATTTATTGTTCGTTTAATTGGAACCTAGGTTAACGTGGCTCGGTTAAAAGTGTCCACATGAATAGTGTCCGCTCGGTAATATTTTGCAATTTTTGCATGTTTTTTTGCATAAATTAAGTGTGAGAGTGTCCATATCCATGTCCAAGTGTCGAGTATTCGGGTACTCAAGGAAAAATGAGGAGTCGGGGTAATAGAGATAGGAACTAATAGAATATTAGAATGAGATAATAATGTAATTACTTGAACTAAATTGAAGGGGGAAAGAAAGATGTAGAAGAGAAGAGTGAAGATAAATGAGTTAAATCTTAGCAAATTTTTGTGATGTTTCTATAATATGTTTCACTTCTATTTAGGCTGTTATTATTATTTTTTCGGGGTTTTCCTTTGCTCCATTATCTTGTTATGATTTGCTAAGAAGTAAGTGTTTGTATTGCATGTATTAGGTGGATGTAAATAATAATTCTTAAACCTAGTGTATAAAATGGTGATAATAAAATGAAGGGGTTGTCATTTTCTTATTGCAGAGGATGATGGCAGAATCTAGTACGAGAAAGGTCAGTTGTCTTAAGAAAGATAGAATTAGTGAGTTGCCTCATAATGTACAAGAAACTATCCTATGTGTTAGAATGGTGGCTTGAATCCCACCTACCACCACCTACCACCACCTACCCCCACCTACCACACCTAACCCACCTACCACACCTAACCCCTTAGAATTGTATCTATAAATAGAAATGCATGTAGGGATTGTAAATGCATCTGAAAAAACCTCTGTAATCTGTTTATCCTCTCAGATTTATAAACTATTTATCTTCTGCATATAATCTTTCTTGCTTCCGTTATAACAAATTGGTATCAGAGCTTTAGTTGAATCTGCTGAAAAAAATTCTCGCCGGAATTTTTTTAAGCTCGCCGGAATTTTTGCGGGAGTTACTGTTCATCGCCGGAGAAGACGACACTGTTCAGGGGTACTGTTCATACGGTACTGTTCACGGGCACTGTTCACGGGTACTGCTCACGGGTACTGTTCACGGGTACTGTTCACAGGCACTGTTCATAGGTATTGTTCACATATACGGTTCTGGGAGAAAGATGTCTGGTGGTATTAATGTTAAGGTCGACAAATTTACCGGGAGAAATAGTTTCAGTCTATGGCAAATTAAGATGCGTGCCCTGTTAAAACAACAGGGGCTCTGGGCGCCGTTGAACACAAAAACGGCTGTTTCTACAAGCGCTGAGATGGCCATTCTGGAAGAAAAGGCACATTCAACAATTCTGTTGTGTCTTGCAGATGATATTATTACTGAAATCGTGGAGGAGGATACCGCGTCTGGTCTGTGGTTGAAGCTTGAAAGTCTTTACATGACGAAGTCTTTAACAAACAAGTTGTTGCTGAAGCAACGTCTGTTCAGTCTGCGAATGCAGGAAGGTATGTCTCTTCGAGATCACTTAGATCAATTAAACACAATTTTATTAGAATTGCGTAATATTGATGTTAAAGTTGAAGATGAGGATGCTGCTTTGATTCTGTTAGTTTCTTTACCATTATCGTACGAGAACTTTGTGCAATCGTTTATTATTGGTAAAGATACTATTTCTCTAGAAGAAGTTAGATCTGCTCTTCATTCTAGAGAGCTGCGCCATAAGGCGGCTGGTACGGTGCAGATAATCATGCTGCTGGGTTGGTAGCTAGCGGGAGTACCGGACATGGAAAGTCGGGGAAGTATAAATCCAAGAAACCAGCTTCTAAGGGTTTGAGAGCTAATGATGTCTGCAATTACTGTAAAGAAAAGGGACATTGGAAATCCGATTGTCCCAAGAAAAAGAAGCAACATGATGCTGCTGCAGGAACTGCTGCTGTAGCTGATGTTAATTCCGAAGAAGATATTGCTCTAGTTACTGTCAAGGACACGCATCACTCTTGTTAGTTACAGAGGCATGCCTGTACACATCTAATAACAAGCCTAATTGTTTGTAATGCTTTGCATTACTTACATGACCTCTTAACTGAGGGAACCTCTAGTTGTAGAGTTTCTGTTTGTATTGTACTTGTAGTAGGCATCAAATCCTAGTTGTGTAATTGTACAAACAAAGTCTAGAATAATGCTTGAAAGAAGTTCCAAGGTTCATGCCTCAAGCAAGGAGTTAAAGACTGTCAAATAATCACAGTTGGGATTTGAAGAAATGAAGAATTTGCCTAAGTACCAATTCGAGAAGTATATTTGTCTATTCGAGAAGTCCAGCATTCGAGAAGTCAGAGATTCGATATCTCAAGACACTATTCGATATCTCTGAATACACTGTTTGATATCTCATTCGATATCTCAGAGATTCAATATGTCTACTACTCTATTCGAGAACTCAAGAAGTCAACAAGTCAAGATAGTATTCGAGTTCTCAAAGAGTCAACAAGTCAAAGTTCCATTCGATATCTCATGGACTCAGAAAGCTATTCGATATCTCGAGGATTCGATAAGTCAAATGTTCTATTCGACAACTCAAGGAATCCTGATGGAAAAGAGCTATTCGAGAAGTGGTTCGATATGTCAATATAACAGTATTCGAGAACTCAGAGTTATCGATCAAGTCAATTCTAGTTCTCGAATCACTTACTTAGTCACTTCTCGAATATATTCTTGGAGACAAAATACTGAAGAAATTGTACAAGTCAGAAACCTGCAACAAGCCAGTGTACTTTATGGACCACAATCTGTAACGTGCTCTGGAAAGCCTACAAGGAAGCTTGGAGAGATATAGAAGAGACAAGGAGCTAAAGAAGTGGATCTAAACAGGCTTTGCAAAGTCAAATCTGTAACCGTTTGGACACTTACTCAAAAAGGATAGACATACTAGAAAGTAATTTGTTTAGCTATCTTATTTGTAGTAAGTAGGCTGTATCCATGTTCTATAAGGACACAGCCTCACTTCATAACTTAGCAACTTTTTGTGAGTCAAGTTTTTCATACACTGTAAGCTATATCTCTCTGAGAAAAACGAAGCTGAGAATACTACCATTTGTATTCACAGATTGTAGCAACCTTTATCTAATAATACATTAGATTAAAGTGATATTGTGTCTTGTGTAGTTTCTTTATCCGCACCTTCACTTCTACACACACAGGCACTTATCTGCTACATTGACTCAATCAAAGAAAAGTTCAAGAATCCATTCACCCCCCCTTCTATATTCTTTTACCGTATTCAATACTCAACAAGTGGTATCAGAGCGGGCTGTTTATTCAAAAACAGAGAAACGATCATGAGTTCGAATACACCAAAGACTACAGGAACGGTGAAGGTCCCTAAGTTTGACAAAGAAAACTTCAACCTCTGGAAGATAAAGATGATGTTGTTCATTAAAGCCTCTCATCCCTTGTATCCTGAGATTCTCAAGAATGGTCCTTTTGTTCCACAACAAGAGATACCAGAGAAGACTGTTGGAACCATAACTATCCCAAGAACTTATGAGGCCAAGGATCCATCAAAGTGGACAAAGTCAGAAAGGGAGAAGGTTGCTCTTGACAGCCACCTCATGTTGCTTATCATTGATTCCATGGGCATGTCAATGTTTGCAAACATTGCATCATGCACGTCTGCTAAAGAGATGTGGGATCACATTGAGGTGTTGTGTGAAGGGACTGATGAGGTTAAGGAAAACAGGAAACAGATACTGGTCACACAGTATGAAGCTTTCATGGCACAGCCCAAGGAAAGCATCACTGAAATGTTTGAAAGGTTTCACAAGCTAGTTACTGAGTTGCAGATGAATGGAAAGGTTTACAGCACCAAGGAGTCAAATATGAAATTTATGTTGTCTTCACCAAATCATCTGGAGCAAAGAGTCATTTCTCTAAGAGAGAGAGATTTGAACAAAGTCACCTATGATGTGCTCTATGGAGTCCTAAAGACTCATGAACTTGAGTTGCTTCAGAAAAGGGCTATCCAAGCCAACCAAGGTAGGATGATAAACACATCATGTGCCTTGATTGTCAACAAATCCATTCTGGACCTAGAAGCATCTACAAGCCAACTAAGGATAGAGGAGGTGGCAGATGATGAAGAAACTGACGCTGGGGTGAGTGAACCTGTTGAGGAAAAGGAGGAAGAAGAAGAAGAGTTTTACACTCTGGAAGAACTTGATGGGATGGAAAATACTTCATATGCTTTCATGGACAGAAAATTTCCAAACATCAGATTTAAAAGAAATCAACCCTTCAAACCCAAAACTCAAAACCATTCAGCCAACAAGAACAAGACACCTGTGAAACCAAACAGAAATAAGTTCAAAACCAGTTATGTGGATAGGTCATCTGTAAGGTGCTATAGATGCAATGACCTAGGGCATTTTGCCAGTGAATGCAAGAAGCCTAAAAAGAAGGATAGAGATTATCTTGAGCTCGAAGCTAAGTATGAGGCCCTTCTGAAAAAGCAGACACATGGTAAGGCCTACATAGCTGAAGGGAAGTGTTGGGATGATTCTGAGAGTGATGAAGAGGAACAAGAATTCTGCAATTATGCCTTGATGGCCAACTCCAAGGATGACTCATCTTCATCTGATTCTCAGGTACCATCTCTCACTACTATAGACATGTCTGTTTCTGAGTACAAATGCATGATTGAACAATTATTTGTTGAAATGTTTAATATTCATACTAGTATGACTGCTGCCAATGAGGAGATTGCTAAAATGTCTACTAGAAATGAAATATTAACTAAAAAGAATGAGGAACTTGAGCTAACTACTATGCAAGTAGAAAACCTTAAGAAAGAAGTTGAATATTTGAAGAACAAGGTTTTATGTGCTAGTCAAGTAGAGAAGGCTCTTAGGGATGAATTAGCTGAGAATGAATTCAAACTAAAAACTTTCAAGAAATCATCTGGTTTAGTGCAATCCTACTGTGAGAAAATTGAAGCTAAACCCAAAGCAGCTATTGGACTTGACTATGACTCTCTCAAACAAAGGAAAGGCTATGCTGTCATTGAAGAGGACATAGCTGTTCATGAGAAAGTGCCTCACATTTTGAGAAAAACTGAAAATCCAATTTTTAAGGAATCAACATTTGAAATTGATGAGGATGCCTTACTCATCAAGCAAATGTTGAATATTGAGGATGAAGCACAATCTAGTGAACAGCAAGCATCCTCTAAGGGTGAGAGTGTCAAGTCAAAGACCAAGAGACCAGTAGTTGATAGGCCAAGACCTAAGAAGTTTGTTAAGTTTGTCTCAGCTGGGATGAGTGAATCAGAAAAGAGAGTGGCTAAGAAGAAACAGAACAGAAATTGCAAGTTAGGGATTAACAAGGATAACAACTATGCTTATATGCCTAATGCCCCTAGGAAAACTTGTCAGAACTGTTTCAGTACCAATCATTTAACTCATGCATGCAAGAAACCTGTTGGTAGTGTGTCTAAACCTTTCCATGATTGTTCTGTGCCTCTAAATCATAGAGATGCACCTTTCTGTGATAAATTTGACTGTATGCCATGCAATATGAATGTTATGACTAGTTGTTTTAATTTAAGAAGGCAGTTCATTGATGGTTGTATCAGTCACAATTCTCACACACACTACACAAGGTCAAAGTCTTCAAGTCCTCCTAAAGCTAGGAAGGTACCTTTGTCACCTAAGTCTGAAACCTCAGGTTCTAAGACTTCCAACAGTGACAAGAAGACTAACACTAAGAAAGTTGACAAGCATGTTGTTTATGATAAAACTGTCTCTAAGTCACATGGACCCAAACTTGTTTGGGTACCAAAGGAAAAGTAATACCTTTGTGTTTGCAGGGCAAAGAAAGTGAAAAGAAGGTCATGTGGATTTTGGACAGTGGATGCTCAAATCATATGACTGGTGATATGGCCATGCTATCACAGTATGAGGAAAAGGCTGGCCCAATGGTTGCTTTTGGAGATGACATCATGGGTAACACATTGGGATATGGCAAGCTGAAAGTTGGTAATGTCATCATTGAAGATGTAGCACTAGTCAAGGGGCTCAAGCATAATCTGTTAAGTGTTGGTCAGTTTACTGATAGAGGTTTCAAAGTGAATTTTGACAAAGATGAATGTTTGATCACCCACAAGAAGACTGGTGATTTTGCTCTATCTGGAGTAAGGAAGGGAAGCCTGTTTATAGCCAATATGGACTCTGCAAACAAGGACAAAATTTGTTGCTTTTACTCAAAAGCATCAAATGAAGATTGTTGGCTGTGGCACAAGAAACTATCACACCTGAACTTCAAGGCCATTAATTCTCTAGTCAAAAAAGAGTTAGTGAGAGGCATGCCCACACTCGAATTCTGTCAAGAAGGAGTGTGTGAGGCTTGTCAAAAAGGAAAAATGAAAAGATCAAGCCACAAGTCAAAGACAGTGACATCAATATCCAAGCCATTACAACTCATCCATATGGATTTGTTTGGGCCTGTCAACATAATGTCACTTGGAAGAAAGAAGTATGCCCTGGTAATGGTTGATGATTTTTCAAGGTATACATGGGTGGAATTTCTGGCATCAAAAGATGAGGCTCCACAAGTAATTATTGAGCACATAAAGAAAGTTGACAAGGAAGCAAAGGCAAACGATGCAAGTGTGATTGCATTGAGGAGTGATAATGGAACAGAGTTCAGAAATGCCACACTTGAAGCATTCTGCAAAGAGAATGGCATTTCTCAGCAATTCTCAGCTCCAAGGACTCCACAACAAAATGGAGTTGTTGAGAGAAAGAATAGAACTCTAATTGAGGCTGCTAGAACAATGTTACTTGATGCAAAAATGCCTACATGTTTTTGGGCTGAGGCTGTGAGCACTGCATGCTACATTCAGAACAGGACCCTCATCAACAAAAACACTGGAAAGACACCTTACAACTTGATGACTGGAAAGAAGCCTACTCTAAAGTATGTTCATACTTTTGGAAGCAAATGCTTTGTACTAAAGGATAATTCTGAATATGTTGGAAAGTTTGATGCAAAAGCATTTGAAGGAATTTTTCTTGGCTATTCTATGGAAAGAATTGCATACAAGGTTTATGTCATCAGTCAAAAGAAAGTTATGGAAAGCACAGATGTAACATTTGATGACAGCAAACTACCTGGACTAGAAGAAGCCAATGATGAAGACAAAGATCCATTGAGATTTGATAATCTAGATGATTCTGATGAAGAGATTGAAACTGGAGTTGAAAATCAAGTTCAACAAACTCAAGTGATTGATGATACAAGAGAAGAATTTGTGCCAATCGACAGTGGAGAAACAAGCATCCAAGACACACCTGTGAGTAATGGCAACTTCACAGGGGGAGGAAATGAGGATGACCATGATGTGGATGATGAAGCAACATCAAGGTTGAGAAGTCAGGCTGAACACTCGAGGAAATGGGATAGATCACACACTGCAGAGCAAATCATTGGAGATCCTAATGCAGGAGTAAGGACTAGGAGAGCAACTCAAAATGAGTGCCTCTATGGATGTTTTCTATCACAAGTTGAGCCTAAGAAACTTGATGATGCACTGTTGGATCCAGATTGGATTATTGACATGCAAGAGGAGCTGAATCAATTTGAAAGGAACAAAGTATGGGAACTTGTGCCTGCACCAAAGAATAGAACCATTGTTGGAACAAAATGGGTTCTGAAGAATAAGATGGATGAAGATGGTGTAATAATAAGAAACAAAGCAAGGCTGGTTGCAAAAGGATACTCTCAACAGGAAGGCATTGATTATGATGAGACATTTGCCCCTGTTGCTAGATTGGAAGCCATTAGAATATTCTTGGCATTTGCTGCTCATTCAAACTTTAAAGTTTATCAAATGGATGTCAAGAGTGCATTTCTAAATGGAGAGTTGGAAGAAGAGGTTTATGTGCAACAACCACCTGGCTTTGAGGATCCACATTTCCCAGAATTTGTCTACAGATTGCTTAAGGCACTGTATGGACTTAAGCAAGCTCCAAGAGCATGGTATGATACTTTATCACAATTTCTTCTTGAGAATCAATTCACTAGAGGCACATTGGACAAGACACTGTTTTACAAGAAGCATGGTGATGATATTATCCTAGTCCAAATCTATGTGGATGATATCATTTTTGGTTCTACAAATGAGAAGCTGTGTGAGAAGTTCTCTAAACTCATGCAGAACAGATATGAGATGAGTATGATGGGAGAGTTGACATTCTTTCTAGGGCTGCAAGTCAGTCAAAGGAAGGATGGTATCTTTATCAGTCAAACCAAGTACATTAAGGACTTATTGAAGAAGTTTGACTTGGATGATTGTTCACCTGCCAAGACACCCATGGCCACTGCCACTAAACTGGATGAAGATGCTAAAGGCAAGAAAGTAGATATCTCAGTCTACAGAGGCATGGTTGGTTCTTGATATGTCAAATTATACCTAACCGCAAGCGCACGGTGTCTATTGCTAGTACAGATGGCAAGCGGGTCGAATCCACAAGGAGACAGGTTCTACTAATTCCTTTTCAGTTATCGCTAATTGTTTCAGGGACAAACGATTATTGGAGAATATTAACTAACTAGCAAATTAAACTAAATTAACACTAAGTAAATAGATGATTAACAAATTATTTAAAACCTAGGGCAATCAGGTCCACCATGCTTACACAATTGGCTCTTAAGCTAAAGCAATCAATGTGATCCTATAACTAGAGTATGTTAATCTCTCTCAAGCATTAACACTCTCGAAACATTCAACACAATTAACCACTTTTAGTAATTCAATCAATCAGGTAATTAGAGTCAAGTTAATCTTTTCCAAGCATTAACGCTCTCAGAAATCCAATGATGCTCTCGCACTCAAATTCAATTCTGCTAATCGTATGTGTGCCTCTAGTAAGTAAATCTCTCGATCCATACCCCTATTTACATATAATTAATCCATGATATCGGCCGATTACACAAATTAATGATTAAAACATATCAATCAGAATTAACCATAACCAATCAAACCACTATGAAAATCATGCCAATATTAGTGCAAACATGGCTTCCCTTTAAGCCCTAGAAATAACTACTCGCTACTAATTAAACAAGTAAAACAACTAGTAAAACAAGAAAACATAATTAAACTAATAAGAATTGAGAAGAAATTCAGATAAGAAAACCTGAAATCATCAATCCTGTCACAAGAATGAAATTCATGGTCTCCTCTCCAAAACCCTAGCTCCTAAGAGTAGGAGCACGTATGTATCTCCCTATAAAATAATACCCTAGATGTGTTTATATAGGCTCTAAAAGTCTTGCCCAATAAAAGTATTTTAATACTCTAAATAAATTACAAATAGGATTCCATAACTGAATAGGATTCCTTAATTAAAATTCGTCACTTCTTTTTCTCCTCTGTTTCTGGGCTCTTCCAGTTAGATTTTGATTACTGGACCACCTCTGAATTAAAGATAATTCCACAAGCTTCGCGTGGACAGTAAGATCGTCAAATTCTGACTTCTGGAACTCAAGATATGGCCCAAACAGTGCAGGCAGCCCGTATAGCCCAATATTACGAATTTTCTCCTATTTTATCTCCAAAATAGCTCTTTTTGCTCCAAATCCTTCCAAGTCATGAATTCTTTATTTCCTACAATAAAACAATAAAATCTATTAAATAAAAATCCAAATCAATGCAAAACACAATAAATATGAGAATAAAATCATCTAAAATATATATAAAAATATACTCTATCAAACATCCCCACACTTAGCATTTGCACGTCCTCGGGCAAATAAGTGAAATAAAAACTAAGTCCTAACAAACATCACTTTCGTAGATGACACGATTGCATTGAGCATATGCAACAAGCCGTTAAACCCCTAGGCAGCCCTAGTAGGACGAGTGTTGTCTCGTGAGGGTTTATAGTGAATGTACCCACAAAATTCATCTAACCATGCAAAAGATTAATGCTAACACAACACCACACACACAAGTCCTCTCATGCCACATCAACTTAAGAATCAAAGCAAACATACGATGTCTTGGTGTCGAAAGTGCAAGTATTCACGTAGTCTACTCAACCAACATGCAGAAGGTCATAAAAATTCATGTCAAGTGTAAAAATCGTTGGTAATCATGCTAAGCCCACAAGAAATACATCTTTAAGTCTAAACCTGGGATCTCCTATGCCAAAACAAGTAATAACTCACCTTTCACTCACAAACGAATATTCACTCAAGAACAGGGTTAAGTGTATCACTCCATTCCAACAAAATCATAAACACAACTTGACACTCGCAATCAATCTCACTCTCAACACAACATACATCACTGATGACAATCAAAAGGTCTTTATTCGGGTTGTAGCGTGGGCTAGGGACAAGGTATGTCAAGTAAAGCTAAAACAGGTTAATTATCAAAAGCTAGTACCCAACAATAATCATTATTCAATTCCCTTTCTATTAAAACAAATACTTCCCCACACTTGGATTTTTCAATAACCCTTACATAATAACTTGACTAGTCGAATGAAGAAGGATCATACAAACATAAGAATGCTCTCAAATTTTTTTATTTTTATTTTTTTTTCTCTGTTTTTTTTTCTTTTTTTTTTTCTGAGAGCTAAGGAATAAGCACAATGATTCATAGATATTTTTATGAATTTCGACTAACAAGCATCAACCAAAATTAATATTCCCCAAAAGTATGATCATCAATAACCCCCCCTTTTATGAACACCTTATTACTCCCTTAAGCACGATACTAGCCTTTGAAAATTTAGGTTCAAATTCAAAATAAGGCCAATAGAATAAAAAGGATAATGGCAAGTAAAGTAGTGTGTCACCGAAAGAATAGGATTAGGCTCAAAGGGTTAACTAATTGATCATGTATAAAAGGTGTGGAAATATGGGAAATATGAGGTTAAACCTAAGTGCCTTTATCATCTCATCATCAAGTAATGTCATGCATTTCAAGAAAGATCTCAAGTAAGTGCTAGCAATGTAAACAACATGTGGACACTCAAGCAAACGAAAAATCATGCAAAAGATATGCATATAGGCTCAAAACTCACTTGGTGTGACAAAACATAATCAATCCCAGGTAACAAGACTCTCTAACGCACCTACTTGTACTCAAAGCATGAAAACCAAGTCATCTTGCACATATTCATGTCATTCTAATCACTTACAACATCCAATTAAATCTACCAGCTTCAACTTGCTAGTGTAAGTGTGTGCACAAGAACAAAGCACGTCACTTCTCATACAAAAGCGTCCATAAACACAAGAATTCTACGCATGCAAGGGTGTATCAAGCAAAATACAACAACTAATCAAATTGCATGGCTAGAATTATTTTTGGTATTTTTAATTTTTCAATTTTTTTGGATTTTTTTTTTAAACAAGTAATACACTACGTTGAGAACACCTCCCCACACTTAAGCGCTTCATTGTCCTCAATGAACAAATATAGAAAAGAAAAGAAAAAAAATAAATATAATAAATATACAAAGAAAGGTGTAGAATACTCCCCTAGTGCATAAGCATGAAGTGGCCTTTGAAAATATTGAAGAAGTATGTGCTTGCTCAAATTTAATTTCTACAAGGCGCGCCTTACATATCCTTCCCCATCGCAACTCAACATGCTTGTTAGGCAAAAATCCCCTGTTTCTGTAGCAATTTCCCAACACTAGCACCATCTCTCCCAACTCACAAGAAGCTCAACCAATAATTTTCAAGCAATATCACACCAAAAATAGCCCAAATTCCAAGAATAATGCAAAATTCCAATTTACAAGAACACAAATTCGTAATAAAAATAAGATTAGAGAAAAAGATTTACCCAATACGAATCGAAGAGGTGAACTTGCAATTAATTCCTCTTTAGAATTGAATTTTTAGAGATTTAAAGAAATAGAAGAGGAATTGGATTTGTTATGGATAGGTGGGTATAAATATAAGATGATGGATAGGTGAAATTTAAAAATTTAGAGTGTAGGAGAGATTTGGGAGGGTATGGAATTGATGTAGGCTAGGTATAAGAATTAAGAATTGATAGAATAAAAATTAGAATAGGTTTGGGTGTGTTTTTGTGTTGCAAAACAACAATTTTCGGGGAAAATAAAAAAAAATTCTGGGCAGAAGGGGTCTGTAACGCAGGAGCAACCTGCGTTACAGGGTTGCAAACTGCGGCTAATGCAGTAACGCAGGCGCAGCCTGCGTTACAGGGGGGCAAATGGCGCTGAAGGCAGTAACGCAGGCGCAACCTGCGTTACAGGGGTGCTGCCTGCGCGAAAATCACTGTTCATTTTTTTTTTTTTTTTTTTTTTTGAAAAAACAACAAAATTTTTTTTTTTTTTTTATTTTAAGAGAACACATACAACACAAATTTTTTTTTTTTAATAAGAAAGTGAAATAAAAAACCTACTAACCTTATAAAAATCATGGGTTGCCTCCCAAGCAGCGCTTCTTTAACGTCAATAGCTTGACGTCCTCAGAAATACTCCGATGGAGACGGAATATCCAATTTCTCGATCATAAACTCGCCACCACAAAAAGTATCAAGAGTGTTAGTGGTTGTCTTTATCCTGCAGAAAGTCTCCAAACAAGCATTAGTAAAATAAAATATGTCATTAATAAGCAATAGAGAGAGTGCTTGTGCAGTTTTGGAAAACTTTGTGATAAAACAACGATAAAATTCAACACCACGAAAATATTGAACTCCCTTGACATAAGGTGGAGGTTCTGGTGGTGGCTTTTCTTCACTCCTCACTTTCACTGGAGTCATTCGGACATCTTGGCTTATCACATCAAAGATTAAGCCGACACTTCCATCTTCTCCCTCTTCTCGAGCTTGAAACGTATGAGCCACTTTGTATGGATCCTCAACCAGAATTTGAGAAATATCATCTTGGACAATATTTGTTATCACATCAACCTTGAAATAAATAGTCTTGAGCAAAGAAGCCTTGTAAGTAGAGGCTAAATCGAGAGCAAATTTATCAATACATGGTAGCTTAGGCACAGGTTGTGGAAGAGAAACAACAACCATCTCTGTATTGCTTTCCTTTGTAGCCTCATCATCAGTCACATTGTTCTCGGTAGCAGCTACATCATTGATCTCGTCATCGGTGGCATACTCCTTCTCTTTATCAATGGCCTCATCATCAACATACATGGAGAAACTATCATATTCCTGATCGCTTGTGAGATTGATAGCAGTCAGGTCCTCTTCGGATCGGATAGATGATGATGGTAAATAGTTGAGCTGCACTTTAGTAGAAGAGTTAGCCAACTCTACAATTTGAGATTCAATCGCCAAACTTTGAGTTTCTAATCCTTTGATCTTCTCGGCTTGTTCTTCAGAACTCTTTAGCAGTTTATTCAAGATATCCCACATCTCATTTGTCTGATCAGCTTGCTCATCTACACTGGGTTGAGAAACATGTAGATCTTCTTGTAGAGGAGGATATTGATATTCTTGCTGTGGCGGCTGCTCATATGACTGATAATATTGTTGCTCAAACTGTTGCTGATTATGATATGAAAAATTTTGAGCACCATTGTCCTGGTAGTAGAAATCTGGTTGATTCACGTATTCTTGATCAAAAGTGTTTGAATACTGATTGTACCCATATCCTTCTTCAAAAGAATTCATTTGTCCCAACTGAGCACTCTGAGAATTATAGACATTGTAAGAACATTCAAAACCAAAGTGACCCTGGACACCACAAATTGGACAGAAGTTGTAAGTTTTAGGGGCCACTTGTGACATCTCATTGATACTCATTGGACGCATAGTGGGCTCTGTAGGGTTGAATGAGGCAATTTCTTGAGTGCGTGCCTCCAACATGGAAGAGAGTAGTGCAAAAGTATCAACTTCACCCATAGCAAATCTGTAGACACTCAACAAAACCAAGAAACGTAGTAAAATCTGCCTCAATTGGAACAAAGGTTCCAACGAGACAATGGAAACAATCTAAACAACTAAATTAAAATCAATAGAAACTCGCTGTCTCCCCGGCAGCGGCGCCAAAAACTTGATATGTCAAATTATACCTAACCGCAAGCGCACGGTGTCTATTGCTAGTACAGATGGCAAGCGGGTCGAATCCACAAGGAGACAGGTTCTACTAATTCCTTTTCAGTTATCGCTAATTGTTTCAGGGACAAACGATTATTGGAGAATATTAACTAACTAGCAAATTAAACTAAATTAACACTAAGTAAATAGATGATTAACAAATTATTTAAAACCTAGGGCAATCAGGTCCACCATGCTTACACAATTGGCTCTTAAGCTAAAGCAATCAATGTGATCCTATAACTAGAGTATGTTAATCTCTCTCAAGCATTAACACTCTCGAAACATTCAACACAATTAACCACTTTTAGTAATTCAATCAATCAGGTAATTAGAGTCAAGTTAATCTTTTCCAAGCATTAACGCTCTCAGAAATCCAATGATGCTCTCGCACTCAAATTCAATTCTGCTAATCGTATGTGTGCCTCTAGTAAGTAAATCTCTCGATCCATACCCCTATTTGCATATAATTAATCCATGATATCGGCCGATTACACAAATTAATGATTAAAACATATCAATCAGAATTAACCATAACCAATCAAACCACTATGAAAATCATGCCAATATTAGTGCAAACATGGCTTCCCTTTAAGCCCTAGAAATAACTACTCGCTACTAATTAAACAAGTAAAACAACTAGTAAAACAAGAAAACATAATTAAACTAATAAGAATTGAGAAGAAATTCAGATAAGAAAACCTGCAATCATCAATCCTGTCACAAGAATGAAATTCATGGTCTTCTCTCCAAAACCCTAGCTCCTAAGAGTAGGAGCACGTATGTATCTCCCTATAAAATAATACCCTAGATGTGTTTATATAGGCTCTAAAAGTCTTGCCCAATAAAAGTATTTTAATACTCTAAATAAATTACAAATAGGATTCCATAACTGAATAGGATTCCTTAATTAAAATTCGTCACTTCTTTTTCTCCTCTGTTTCTGGGCTCTTCCAGTTAGATTTTGATTACTGGACCACCTCTGAATTAAAGATAATTCCACAAGCTTCGCGTGGACAGTAAGATCGTCAAATTCTGACTTCTGGAACTCAAGATATGGCCCAAACAGTGCAGGCAGCCCGTATAGCCCAATATTACGAATTTTCTCCTATTTTATCTCCAAAATAGCTCTTTTTGCTCCAAATCCTTCCAAGTCATGAATTCTTTATTTCCTACAATAAAACAATAAAATCTATTAAATAAAAATCCAAATCAATGCAAAACACAATAAATATGAGAATAAAATCATCTAAAATATATATAAAAATATACTCTATCAGTTCTCTACTCCACCTCACTGCAAGTAGGCCAGACATCATGTTTGCTACATGCTTGTGTGCAAGGTTTCAATCAAATCCAAAGGAATCACATTTGATTGCAATAAAAAGGATCTTTAGATATCTGAAGGGCACTCCAAACTTGGGTTTATGGTATCCTAAGGACACAGGGTTCAATCTGGTTGGTTATTCTGATGCTGATTATGCTGGATGCAGAGTGGATAGGAAAAGCACCTCAGGAAGCTGCCAGTTTCTTGGACAAAGGTTAGTTTCTTGGTATAGCAAGAAGCAACAATCTGTGTCAACTTCTACAGCTGAGGCTGAATACATAGCTGCTGGAAGTTGCTGTGCTCAAGTGCTTTGGATTAGAAATCAACTTAGAGATTATGGACTTGTGTTGGAAAGAATTCCAATCATGTGTGACAACACAAGTGCAATCTCTATAGTTGCCAATCCTGTCAATCATTCTAGAACAAAGCACATTGACATCAGATATCATTTCATAAGAGAACATGCAACTAATGGAACCATTGAGTTGCATTATGTCTCTACAGATAAACAACTAGCTGATATATTCACTAAGCCATTAGATGAAGCCACCTTCACAAGGTTGGTAAGTGAGATTGGAATGCTGAATTCTTCAGATTCTGGCTAAGTGAATACACCATCTAGATTGTTGCAGCAGTAAACATTTACTTTATCTAAATTCTCAATATTTTTGGAGTAAGTGTTGGCTGAAATATGATTTATAAATATTTCAAATCTGTTGCATATGTTGAAAATCATATTTCTATTAACTTAAAATTTCTATGAAATTTTGAGAAAATCACTATTTAATTTGCTAGGATATTTTTCAATGAATATGTCTGGTAAATTTTAAAAGATAGTGAAAATCAAATTTTTATGAGTGATGAGTATAGCTCGATAAGTCAGACTTCTCGAATGATTCACTATTCGACATCTCTAATAAGTCTCATTAGAGTACTCTTGAGTTCTCGAATAGAGTCTTTCTGAGATATCGAATAGAGGAATTCTTGACTTCTCGAATATAGTAACTGAGTTCTCGAATGATTGAGTTCTCGAACACTATATTTGAGTTCTCGAATCATTTGAAAAGGCTGAATTCTCGCTGAATTTTAACCAATTTTGGACTTTTGTCTAAAAGTTTAATTCACTCATAAAAACACATTTTATTTAATTTAGAATTATTTCTAAGTTAGATAACTGCCAGCTGTGAGTTTCTATCTGCTTGAGTTATCGATTAAGCCTTTCTTGAATTCTCGAATAGTTGTTTTCTACTTCTCGAATGCCTGACTTGTCGATATAAAACTTTCATCTAATCGACAATTCAAGTACTTCATACTTATACAATTTCACATCTATTCGATTCATTTCATTCGATTTCTCAAGCATCTACGCTCTCTAAACCCCTGAAACCCTAGCTACGAAAAACCAAATTTCTTCTTCAACCTTCAATTTCTTTCCTCTCTTCTACACAAATGGCAACAATAAAGTTCAACACCAACTTCATCGCTCTCACTAGTGATGTTGAAGCACCCAATGCTAATTTCAAGTGCTTTGTGAAATGGATGGCGGAGTCATATATCAAGGATGCACTCTCTGCCAACCCAACTCTGTATCTAGATATCCTGGAACAGTTTTGGGGTTCTGCTATTGTAGAGGTTGTAGCCCTGGAAAACGCAATCACTTCATATATCATCTACTGCAAGATTCAAGATAAGGAAATCACTATCACTACTGCAGACATGAACCAAGCACTGGGCCTACAACAGGAGTTATTTGACAGAATGGCCACTAATGCAGAGTTGGAGGAATTCTTTGAGTTCATCAACTACTTAGATGGGATCAATCTTGGAAAGCTAAACAGAAAGAATCTGAGAAAGGAGTGGAGCTATGTGTTTGCAACTCTTCTCCAAGTCTTCACTGCCAGGAAATCAAGCTTTGATCAAATCAATGCACCTGTGCAGCAAATTGGATATGCTTTGGCCTATGGAAAGAAGATTGATGTTGGCCAAATCATCCTCCAAGAATTATATGGGAGACTTGGTAAGAACACAACCAAGAGAGGTACTGATATTTTCTTCCCTCGCTTTATTCAATCTGTACTTAATTATAAAAATGCTTCATTGATTGAATTGCCTGGGATTGATAAAAATAAAATAGGCTATCCTAAGTCCATGACCAAACTCATTTTTGGTAATTTGGAGACTAGGAATGATGTGGATGTAAGACTGAACATAACTCCCCATATGGAGAGTTTGTTTAGGACTTATCCCCACAACATGCCAACATTTGATGCAAAATCTAAGTTAGCACAGCCCAAGCAAGTAGAAAAAAATGCTAACCCAGGGCCTGCTAACCAACCCTCTCAACCAAACACTCTACCACATACTGAGCCAACTGCATCATCCTCTCAAAAGGGTGATGTTAGTAAAAAGAAGAGAAAGGAAGTAATGTCTGCACCATTAAATATCTTATCTGAAGCAGCATTAGCTGTTGAATTAGGTCTAGGAAGTGAGGAACCTGAGTCACCCTTACACAGGACAAAGAAGAAGAAAACTAAGACCACCTCTTCAGTCACACAAATGGCTGAAGTTGTAAAATCAGGGGCACACAGCTCACTAGGTGTATCCTCTCAACAGGGTGCACCTATAGAATCAAGCATCCTCCCCAATGCACCTTCTTGTATAGAGTCAGCACATGGGAGTGATAAGGCTGGCACAACACTGAGTGGAGAGCACATCACATTTGAAACTCCCTCTATCTCTCAGGGGGAGTTGCCAAAATCTACTCTTAAACACACTTCTCTTCCAGAATCTAACTCTGAAATTTCTTTGGAACCTGCAACTCAGGCAACTGAGATGCAAGGTATTGATCATCAAGAATTCTTTTCTCTTGATGAGCCAATAATTTCAAGTGACTTAGTGCATGACACTTTGTTCACCACTCAGAACCCACATTTAGATGGTGAGGGAATGCATGCTGAGGCATCTCCTGATGACACCATCACAAACACAGAGGTTCCACTAGTTTTTACTAGAGACTCTGTGCCTGTGTCAACTGCTGGTGTAATTCATCCCACTTCTGTGGTGACACCAGTAGTAGAGTCAATCCATCCGGTTACAGAAGTTGCATCTGTAACTGAGGAGTCTAGCTTGCCTAGCTCTAGCTCTGACTTCATGTCACAATGGCTGAAGCCTGTGCAATATGACAGTGCTTCAGGATCAGGGTCTGCTCCACAACAATTGACGGTTGAAGCACTTCAAAGCTTAATTGTGGATCAGATTCCTGAGTTCACAAAGATCGCTCAGAACCTTCTCACTGCAGACATGCCTAATCCAGACTATGAGGCTATTCTGTTATGCCATAGGGATGATGTGGAGGTGCAGAAGACAAAGATCATTGATGATGCTGAGAGAGATGGCAACATAGATGCCTGGTTGCAAGGAAAATATGATATTACTCTTGATGAAGCACTTCAGTATCTCAGGGAGGAATACCTCACTTCACTGGGCTCCAATGCCAAATCTCTGACCCCTGGTGAAGTGTATGAGGCTATGAATGATACACACAAGGGATTCCTCAAGGCTGCTCACTATCTGGGAAAAGGTGTCAAAACTGAGGTCAATAGAGTGTGTGATAAGACCACCACCACAGTAGAAGCAATCAAGAGGACATTTGATGCCAAATTCCCTCAGCTAGACAGTGTGTTCAAAGACATCAAACACTGCAACACCACCTGCACCAAGATGGATAATGGGCTAGCTCTGCTAAAGGATACTGTCACAGGTCTGGGGCATCAATTTCAAATTCTATCTGATCAGACCACAGATGCCAATGCCATGCTGAGGACCATGTTCAAAAATCTATATGGAGACAGACTGATTACTGAAGTCCCAGTACATGACATGACTAGATTTGAAGTGCAGAGACTCAAAGAACAATCCCTGTCTGGCTTCAAATCTACTGAGTTATTCAACAAAGTGGATGCACTTGAGAAGGAGGTGGCTACTCTCACCAAGTCCAATGCTCATCTTACAGAAAAGGTTGCACTTCTAAATGATTAGTTGGACACTCAAGCATCCACCACAGCTGATGTCCTTCTGCATCAACAATCCATGTTAGCTGCTATGATGAAGCATATGGGTCTCCCTCTCCCTGATGAATCTTCAATCCCAAAGGACATTTCTACAGCCTCAGTGCCTGACAACAAGCCTAAGGGGGAGAAGAAGACAAGGAACTCAAATCCAAAGGGGGAGAAAGGGAACTCAAATACAAAGGGGGAGAAAGGCATAATAATAAAAGAGGGTGGTCAACAAAGAGCTTCTTCAAAATCTCTACCAAATGTGCATGGCAAAGGAAAATCCAAAGTGGATGAGCCTCCATCTACCTTGCCAGTTGTCACTCTACCAACTGTGCACATCACTACTCCTGGAGGACAAAAGCAATCCATAACTACTACAGTGGTTGCAGGGAGTATGCCATCTGACAAATCTCCAACCTCCTTACCTGAGAGTGCCAAGCCTGTAGAAGTTAAAGTTGTTACTGAGGCCAAGCTACAAGAAGTTGCTAACTCCAATGTTTATCATGATAAAGCCTTCTTGGAGTTTCTGAAAGCCACAAGGGAACAGGCTGGTGACACTTAGTTCTATCTAAGGGAGCTGAAGAAGCAGATTGATTGCATCACTGTCATTCCTAAGAAAGTCAATAATCTATGGATCAAGGAGATAGTGATGATATCCAAATTGAAGATATGGCATCTAACATACAAGACTCTACAAGAACTGAAACACTCAGAGATAGATGCCATACTTGAGCTTATTGAGAAGAAGAATGAGAACAACAAGAGTCTGTTTGATGACTTGATGAATGACCAACCTTCAAGGCTACCAGAAGTGATCAAGAAGCCATGGACAATCATTTATCAGTCTGGTACTAGAATTGAAGATATCAAGCAATTGATCATTCCCCATGATCTCACCACTAGAAATCACAGACTGATCATTGCTATCATTGATCAATTACAGAAGAAGGCTGGAGCCAGAAATGCTGAAGAAACTGAGGCACTGCACATCCTCAGAACTTATATTGCAACCAGTGAAATTCCAGAGATGGCTCAACCTAGGAGAAATAAGGATGATGATTCTGAAGATAAAAGTGATGGGAGGAGAAGACATCACAGGAGAGATAAGGGTGATGAAGACAAGAAGAAGAAGGGGGACAAAGATAAGAAGAATGATGATGACCAAGGAAGAATCTATGAGAGGAAGATTGGAAAACAGCAAGCCTTAGGCATTGCTAGCAGTAACCTCACCACAACACAAGGCTCTAAGTCTAGGGTGAATACTGTTAGTAGTGACCTAGCAAAATCTACATCTATGGCTTCTGCAACTGTTTTGCCACCTCAAGAAGAGAAGAAGATTCAAGTCAAGAAACCATGTGTATGTTTCAGAAAGCAAACTGCTAATGGAATACTACTATGGTCTACCAACAAAGGTCAAAGATTTCTGCCAAGCAATCATGTCAAAAGGATGAAATTTAAACATGTTGCAAGAAAGGTGAAGCTATCCAAATCTAAGGCACTGACAATTATCCAAGGATTAAACCTACCACCTCTGGATGAAAGCTATGATGAAGACCAACTGCAGTTTCAATGGGCTCAAAGAATCTATCATGTTGCCATTGTTGATGATTCTCTTGAAGTTAAGTATTCTGATGGAAGACAGAAGAAATTCAGACAAGGAACATGCCAGCACTGGGGCAGGCTGTATGACATAGAAAGGATAATTGCAATGTTGGATTCTGAAGACAGAGTGGAAAGGGTGTGGAAGCTGGAGTTAATTGACTTTGTCAAGATGAAAAGAGATCACCAGGCAGAAATGAGAAAGAACAGTGAAAAGCTACTAAAGAAAAGGGAGGAGGAGTTTGCAGCAATGGAAGCTAAGGCTGATGAGTTGAGAGCTATGGGTCTGTGCAGAGTCAAGTTTAATCCTTACATCATTGAGTACAAGAAATATGGTAGAAATATGAAGATTAGAATGGACTACATCAGTTCCTACTCTGAGAAACAGCTAAATGAAGTGCTCAAGGATTTATCAGGCTCTCCTCTAATTGAAGAACTCACTGCAATGGAAGATATCATTCCTGCCATGGAAGAAATTGCAAAGAAGAAAGCCAAAGAAGCTGAAGTTAGAATGAAAAATGAGAATCTGCAAGCCAAAGCTCAGAAGATGAATCCAAAAGGATATGGCTAAGTAGTTCCTCATAACTTGTAAGAATACTTCTATGTAATTTCTTCAATCAAGTTCATACCTGTACTTTTAAAAGTTTTATCTTTATGTATGTTAGGCTTGTTATCAGACATGAAATTGTGACTAAGGGTCTCACTCACAATTTGGGGGAGATTGTTAGTTACAGAGGCATGCCTGTACACATCTAATAACAAGCCTAATTGTTTGTAATGCTTTGCATTACTTACATGACCTCTTAACTGAGGGAACCTCTAGTTGTAGAGTTTCTGTTTGTATTGTACTTGTAGTAGGCATCAAATTCTAGTTGTGTAATTGTACAAACAAAGTCTAGAATAATGCTTGAAAGAAGTTCCAAGGTTCATGCCTCAAGCAAGGAGTTAAAGACTGTCAAATAATCACAGTTGGGATTTGAAGAAATGAAGAATTTGCCTAAGTACCAATTCGAGAAGTATATTTGTCTATTCGAGAAGTCCAGCATTCGAGAAGTCAGAGATTCGATATCTCAAGACACTATTCGATATCTCTGAATACACTGTTCGATATCTCATTCGATATCTCAGAGATTCAATATGTCTACTACTCTATTCGAGAACTCAAGAAGTCAACAAGTCAAGATAGTATTCGAGTTCTCAAAGAGTCAACAAGTCAAAGTTCCATTCGATATCTCATGGACTCAGAAAGCTATTCGATATCTCGAGGATTCGATAAGTCAAATGTTCTATTCGACAACTCAAGGAATCCTGATGGAAAAGAGCTATTCGAGAAGTGGTTCGATATGTCAATATAACAGTATTCGAGAACTCAGAGTTATCGATCAAGTTAATTCTAGTTCTCGAATCACTTACTTAGTCACTTCTCGAATATATTCTTGGAGACAAAATACTGAAGAAATTGTACAAGTCAGAAACCTGCAACAAGCCAATGCACTTTATGGACCACAATCTGTAACGTGCTCTGGAAAGCCTACAAGGAAGCTTGGAGAGATATAGAAGAGACAAGGAGCTAAAGAAGTGGATCTAAACAGGCTTTGCAAAGTCAAATCTGTAACCGTTTGGACACTTACTCAAAAAGGATAGACAGACTAGAAAGTAATTTGTTTAGCTACCTTATTTGTAGTAAGTAGGCTGTATCCATGTTCTATAAGGACACAGCCTCACTTCATAACTTAGCAACTTTTTGTGAGTCAAGTTTTTCATACACTGTAAGCTATATCTCTCTGAGAAAAACGAAGCTGAGAATACTACCATTTGTATTCACAGATTGTAGCAACCTTTATCTAATAATACATTAGATTAAAGTGATATTGTGTCTTGTGTAGTTTCTTTATCCGCACCTTCACTTCTACACACACAGGCACTTATCTGCTACATTGACTCAATCAAAGAAAAGTTCAAGAATCCATTCACCCCCCCTCTGTATTCTTTTACCGTATTCAATACTCAACAACTCTGATGTGTGGATCCTTGATTCTGGAGTGTCTTATCATATATATCCGCGCAGGGAGTGGTTTACAACCTATGAGCGAGTAGACGGTGGCAAGATTTCTATGGCTAACAGTTTTACTTGTGAGACGGTTGGATTAGGCTCGATTAAAATTCGGACACATGATGGTAAATTCTGCACATTGAATGATGTTAGGCATGTTCCACTTATGACAAAGAATCTGATATCTTTGAGTATGTTAGACAACAAGGGTTTCAGTTTTCAAGGTGAAGGTGGAGTTTTACATGTCTGCAAGGGTTCTAATGTGGTTCTGCAAGGTGTTAAACGTGGTACCTTGTATCTTCTTCAAGGTTCTATGTTAATAGGTTCTGTTGCTGTTGCGTCTTCAGAAATTGAAAAGGAAAATATGACCAGTTTGTGGCACATGAGGCTTGGTCACATGAGTGAAAGGGGGATGCAGATTCTATCAAAAGCTGATCTTCTTTGTGGTCATAAGGTCACAAGTCTCGAGTTTTGTGAACATTGTGTTTTTGGAAAGTTACATCGCAGCAAGTTTCCTAAAGCAATCCACAAAACAAAAGGCACACTTGATTACATCCATTCTGATTGTTGGGGCCCTTCTCGGGTGGAGTCTTTAGGGGGTCACAGATATTTTGTGTCAGTGATCGATGATTTCTCAAGAATGACTTGGTTGTTCATCATAAAGCACAAAAGTGAAGCCTTCAAGGTTTTCAAGCAATGGAAAGCGCTAGTGGAGAAACAAACAGGGAAGAAGATTAAGAGGCTGCGAACAGATAATGGCCTGGAATTTTGCTCGTCCGAGTTTGCAGATTTTTGAAAGAATGAGGGGATTGCTAGGCATCATACAGTCAGGGATACACCACAACAAAATGGTGTAACAGAGCGTATGAATCAGACACTTCTAGAGAGAGCAAGGTGTATGCTCTCCAATGCTGGACTAACTAGAAGATTCTGGGCAGAGGTGGTTAGTACAGCATGTTATTTGATTAATCGTGGACCTCACACATGTATCCATCTCAAAACTCCTATTGAGAAATGGTCTGGTAAGCCTGCTGATTACTCCAATTTAAGAGTTTTTGGTTGTACTGTTTATTATCATGTAAATGGGGGTAAATTGGAGCCACGAGCTAAAAAGGGAGTATTTGTTGGCTATGGGGATGGGATTAAAGGTTATAGAATCTGGTCTCCATCTGAAAATAGGGTTATACTGAGTAGAAACGTAGTCTTTGATGAAAATTCTATGTTTAACCCTACCGTGAAGTCTACGATTGTTTCAGAAAGTGGTAGTGTTGAGAAACTGGTGGAACAGGAAGTCACTCAAGATGAGAGTGAACCACAACAAGAAGTCCAGCAACCACAGTCAGAATCAGAATCATCAGTACCAGTAGTAAATCAGCATAGTTTGGCTCTTGATCGATCGAGGAGAGCTAAGTATGGAGTGCCTCCAAAGAAATATGGTTTTGAAGATATGGTGGCATATGCACTACAGGTAGCTGAAGAAGTGGATCCTAGCTTCCACTTACAAAGAAGCGGTGACATGTACGGAATCTATAAAATGGTTTGCTATAATGGGAGATGAAATGGAGTCACTTCAGAAGAATAAGACTTGGGAATTAGTCAAGCGGCCTCGAGACAGAAAGATTGTTACTTGTAAATGGGTCTACAAGAAGAAGGAAGGAGAAACATCGGTTGAGGGTATCAAATATTAAGCTCGATTAGTAGCTCGAGGCTTCACTCAGAAAGAGGGAGTAGATTACAATGAGATTTTTTCACCAGTGGTCAGACACACTTCCATCCGGGTGCTACTAGCAATAGTTGCACATCAGAATCTGGAGCTTGAACAACTCGATGTGAAGACAACTTTTCTACATGGAGAGCTGGAGGAGGAGATATACATGACTCAGCCAGACGATTTTCAGGTTCCTGGAAAAGAAGATTATGTTTGCAAGTTATTGAAGTCCTTGTATGGGCTAAAGCAGTCTCCGAGGCAGTGGTACAAGAAATTTGATAGCTATATGATAGGTATTGGCTACACCAGGAGTCCGTATGATTGCTGTGTTTATCACAGTAAGACAATAAATGGTTCTTTCATTTATCTGGTCATGTATGTAGATGATATGTTGATAGCTGCAGAGAACAAGTCTGATATTCAGAAGTTGAAAGGTCTCCTCAGTGCTGAGTTTGAAATGAAAGATTTGGGTGCGACTCGGAAAATTCTGGGAATGGAGATTTATAGGGATAGAAGCAAAAAGAAGCTCTTCCTGTCATAGAAGAAATACATTCAGAAGATTTTGTCAAGGTTTGGCATGTCTACAGGAAGCCCATAGATACTCCTAGTGCTGCAAATGCACATCTGGCTGTCGCTTTTGCACCTAAGTCCGCTGAGGAAAAAGAGTACATGTCTCGAGTTCCCTATGCTAGTGCAGTAGGAAGCTTGATGTATGCAATGGTCTGCACTAGACCCGATCTTGTACAGTCTGTCAGTGTTGTTAGTAGGTTCATGGGTGATCCAGGCAATGAGCACTGGCAAGTTGTGAAGAGGATATTTCGGTACTTAAAAAGGTACGTCTGATGTTGGTCTCATTTATGGAGGTGATACTGAGTGTTTGGTGACAGGGTTTTCAGGCTCTGATTATGCTGGAGATGTTGACAGTAGAAGATCTATGACTGGTTATGCTTTCACTCTGGGTGGTTCGATTGTCAGTTGGAAAGCTACTCTGCAACCTACAGTGACTTTGTCTACTACAGAAGCAGAGTACATGGCATTGACAGAAGCCGCAAAAGAAGGAATCTGGTTGAAAGGATTGGTCAGTGATTTGGGTCTACATCATGATCAGGCTACGGTATTTTGTGACAGTCTCAGTGCAATCTGTTTAGCCAAGGATCAAGTCCATCATGAGCGGACTAAGCACATAGATGTGAGATATCATTTTCTAAGAAGTGAGACGAGAATTAAGGTGAGAAAAGTGGGTACTGCTGATAACCCAGCTGATATGCTTACCAAGCTGGTTCCACATAGCAAGTTTCAACATTGTTTGGACTTGCTAAATGTTCGGAGTTGTTGACTGCTCATTTGAGGGCAAAATCTGAGGCAAAAGAGTTTTATCTGACACATCTGGCATTATTATAATGCGTCTGGTACATCTAGGATTATTATGATGCATCTGGTACATCTGTTATCTGTTTTTGTGAGAGGATTCAAGTCAAGGTGGAGATCTGTTATCTGGTACATCTGGCATTATTATGATGCATCTGGTACATCTGTTATCTGTTTTTATAAGTGGATTCAAGTCAAGGTGGAGATTTGTTAGAATGGTGGCTTGAATCCGACCTACCACCACCTACCACCACCTACCCCCACCTACCACACCTAACCCACCTACCATACCTAACCCCTTAGAATTGTATCTATAAATAGAAATGCATGTAGGGATTATAAATGCATGTGAAAAAACCTCTATAATCTGTTTATCCTCTCAGATTTATAAACTTATTTCTCTTCTACATATAATCTTTCTTGCTTCCGTTATAACACTATGTTTTTTGCCGATACAAGAT
Organism: Kitagawia praeruptora; assembly: GCA_037693485.1. Classification (NCBI taxonomy): domain Eukaryota; kingdom Viridiplantae; phylum Streptophyta; class Magnoliopsida; order Apiales; family Apiaceae; genus Kitagawia; species Kitagawia praeruptora. The sequence goes on from CM075349.1 coordinate 3,337,850, forward strand.
GCAGTGAGAACTAGTATACTGTCAAGAGCATGGAAGGATCGTTGGACTATGATTCCTCATCTAGTCTTTGATGAAGAATTTGCTGATATCATGACAAGGAAATATAGTCAAGATGATTATGAACTAATGACCCATAAATTTGCTTGTGTGATTAATAAAGCTCTCCTACTCCACAATGGGCCAATCCTCAAATTTTCACTTGTAATTCCTGGAGATGAGTGCTGTCCTGTTATAATCCATGAATATATTGATCAGTGGTTTCCATTATTGTCAAGGAATGGTATTAAGCAACTTATTCTACAGGACTTGAACCTTGAAGAAGTTAAGGCACATTATTTCTCTTCTTTAGACTTGACTCATTTGAGGCTTTTAAGAGTTTTGTTTCGGTATAAACCTACATTTAGAAGATTTACTTATCTAATAAATCTTGAGCTAATTGATGTTAGTTTTGATTTCGTAAAAAGCAGCGACATCTTTGATTGCCCTGTGCTTGAGAAGTTGACTTTGATAATATGCAACTATCTCTTCCCTCATAACTTTTGTGCTCCTAAACTCAAATGTCTACATCAAGTATATAACTATATAACTTCAGCATATTCTCTGGCTGGGTTAGAAAACCTTAAAGAATATTCTTGTTTGTTGTCGGGAAACTGTTGCATGAAAGACTTGATTGGGGAAACAAGAACATCCAATTTGGTCAAGATTTTTGATTGGGTCCATAAAATTGAGAAGTTGTCCATAGCAACGATGTGCAAGGTAATATGCAGATTCTCTTTACATTGTCTACTCTAACTTTACATTACTCATCTATGTCTAATTGTTTGTGCTCTTTGTTCGTGACATGTTTCAAAGTACTTGGCTGCAGGAGGTTCTCCAAATAGGCTTCCTAAACCACTACCATACCTAAAGACTATGAATATCTCTGATATAAATTTTCGTGATTTGTCCGAGGTTTCTTGTTTGCTTTGCTTAATTCGGAGTGCTCCTAACTTGTGCAAACTACATATCTCAGTGAGTGATGCTCTTCAACTCATTCTGTATCACTTTAACTTAGCTACACCTTGACAATATATATTTTCTATATGTATTAGGCCAGTTGGGATCACGAAGGAGAGGATCCCAATAATTATGTGATAGAAGATTCTGAAGATTTGACTCTTGGTCATCTTGAAATTGTCACGTTCAGTTATTTCGAAGGTCTCCCAGCGGAGTTGGAGCTAGTCAAGTTTCTGCTTGCCCACTCTCCGTTGCTGAAAACAATGTTCATCCACCATAGTGAAGACATGAGTAAGGATGAAACACCAGCATTAACAGTGTCAGAAAAGATGTTAAAGTATTCCAGATCTTCATCAGCAGCACAAATCAGTCATTTGAAACACCCCGTTGAGATTGATAAATTTGATTATGAACTTTGGAGTGATGTTGATATATCGTGTTAGCTGATGCTTCTTTGCACTAATGGGGTAAGGGGAAGAATATGAAAAACCACCATATATTAAAAACTTTTGCTACAAATGTATTTTTGTAAGTTGGCTACACTTTCTATGTTTTAATATTTGGCAAGGAGATATTAGTTTGCCTTAAAGTTTCACTGTTCATCTTGAACTCGAACTTCATATTCGTGACTACGTTGGTTAATTTTTCCTAAATCAGAAGTCCACAAATCTTAGAGTTGTTGCAGGTTAAAACTCCAAGCAAATTTGCAGGATTTTTGCAGTCTTCCTCGTCATTACTGACTGAGTGATATTTTTTCAATTCAGGTTAATGTTTTCGTGGTTTGAACTTTGAACAGAAACCAAATATTGTGAAATTTTATTAATTAGCACAATTTATTTTTCTAGTTGTTTGCTATACTAAATTACTATCTACGTTTGTCTGGCGAGAAGAAATTACTGTGCTTTTGTGATTTTCCTTCTGTCTTGTGCTTATGTTAGATTTATTTTCCTTTAGCATCTTTTGTGCCTAAACTCAGCTAAAATTTCAGAGGTATATAGAATGAGTATCATGTATTTTCATTTTGTGACCAGCTATGTTATTAAGGATGCAGATGTTGTGGTTTGAGAATAATGTATGCTTTTGACATTACAACAATGCTAGTTTCGTTTATGAAAGAATGCCAACTTCAGTGAATATGCACAGGGCAACTTCAGTGAATGTGCACAGGACAACTTCATCTTCTTCAACTTCAGTTATTAATCGGAGAAGTAATATCTTTCTCTGGTCCATTCTGCTGTCAAGTCCTACTATTGTGTCCACTTAGTCCGCATATCCTGCAACGACGATTCCTTATGATTTTGGACACTGGACTTGTTCTTCTGTCATGGCCCTTTTCGCATATTAAATTCTCCTTGAGCTTTGGGGCAAGTAATGCTTCCTGTGTCCTTCACATCCACAATTCTTACAATAAAATTTTATTCCTGGTTCAGAATATATGAATTGGTGTTACAGACGATAAGGATATGCAAGTCAATAATGCCATAATTTAACTTACGGTTGCTATCAAGTAGGCATTTTGTTCAATATATTATGAATTTTTACATTAATTCTATTAAATATAAAAGTCCTACATTGATAATGTTATTTAATGTAGAAAACCTAAGTATAAATGATTTAAATTATTGACAAACACCTTTTCGTAATTTAATATAAATACACTTTTTAGTTTATAATAATATTTTAAAATATGAAATATTTTTTATGGTATATCCAACGATTTTCATCTATTTATTTTAACATCTAACGGTTCTGATTTATTTTAAAATAGAATTTTCAACGTAAAAAATTGTCAATTTCTTCTCTCTCTTGTTTTCGCGTAGATTTAATTGTAAAATAATTTTTAAACCATCACTAAATTTAAGATTAGTTTGTTAATTTCACACGGGCTGTAAAATTTTCCAATCAAATTATAAGAATTTAAGATAGATCGAATAGAAATATTAAATCAAACGTTTAAAATCTTATTTATATCAATTTTTAACAACAATTTGATATGCAAATTAATAATATATAAATTTAAAAAAATAATATAATCATAAATATTAAAAAAAGTAGCAGCTAGTGATAAATAAAAGACTTTACGTGATTTAAAAAGTCAGCCTTTTGTTTTCTAACATGTCTAGGACTTCGGAACTAGATAGCTAGGGTTATGTTATGTATAAGCATAAACAGAAAGTTAACAACAGGAACAGGAGTAGGACTGGATACATGTAACCTCGAACAGGAGTAGAATTAGAACTCGCTGGATACATGTAACCTGACACTATTTATACATTGACATCCCTGGTCAAGAGAGCTCATTATTTTCGTGGCTGCAAAACAATTGTCGATTTTTTACGATGAAGAGGTTTAGTGTTGTTTACTGTTGCTTGATCTTCGTTATTTTGTTAGTTAATGGAGGCTTAGCGATTGCGATTCATGAGAAGGATAATGTGTTAGGGTCCAAGAAAGATGTTAATTAAGGCCACGGGGGCTGAAGTTGAGAGTTCGAAACCGAGATGGTTTGGAGGTGTATATTACTGGGATCGCCCTGGTGGTTGGTCTTATGGAGGTAGTGGTGCACCTGGTAGAGCAGGTTGTGGTAGGAATGGTGGAGGCCCTGGTGGTGGTGCTGGTGGTTGCGGTGGTCGTGGAGGCAACGGAGGAGGGGCTGGAGGATATTTTGGAGGATCACCTGGTTGGGGTGGTCGTGGAGGTAATGGAGGGGGGCAGGAGGAGGTGCAGGGTGGATATCCTGGAGGAACACCTGCTTGGGATGGCCGTGGAGGTAATGGCAGAGGGGCAGGAGGAGGTGCCGGGGGTGTAGGTGGATATCCTGGAGTAACACCTGGATCACCAGCTAGTAATGATGGTTGCGGTGGTAATGGGGGTGGTTCTGGTGGTTGCAGTGGCAATGGTAAGAGACCTGGAAAAGGTAATGGTGGAAGGAGTTCGGGAAGTGGTGGAGCTGGAACGGGATCACCCCCGCCAGGAGCTGCGGATGGTTCGGGTGATAATGGTGGCCAAGGTGGTAGTGGTTCATATTCAATGCCAAATCCTAATGATCCAATGTGCGGAAATATTCAGATGGCTCAGGTCCCTTATGGATATTTGATAAGTTATGATTGTGGTAACTGCAATTACCAGTACACTATTAGTTACAATGGCATGACCACTGGCTACGGTGCCGTTACTTGTTTTTAGTTTGATTGAGTTTAGTTTCTTAAGCAGTAGTTCTAGTAGAAAAAGTAGACAATTATTGCTAGTTTGATTTGGTTTAGTAGTAAGCGGAGTAATGTCTTTGATCATAGTTTTGTGTATCAAAGAATTGAATGAGATTTATTTTGTGTTTGTCTTTTCCATTCCTTGCATCTTACAAGCTCGCTGTCTTAGTGTCTTCTCTGTTTTCCTAAAATCTTCGAATTATGCACATGATAATTTACGAAAATTCCTTAAGCCATCAATTCTTAATAACAAGTGTTCATCTAAATTAGTAATCTGAATATGTTTGCCCAATATGTTTACCATTGTCATTGAAAATAGGATGTGAAGAAAAGTAATCTGAATGTATTCTTTCATTCGCAGCAGCTCTATCACGTCGGATGAAAGCTCAGCCTTTAACGGAACCAATATGACCTCCTTCTTGATTATGATTAGTTTGCATTTGTTTGTAGTTGCTCATCAGTAAGACTTGTAACATTGTATTCTCATCTTCATCATCTGAAGAATTTCCATCGAAATCTCCCTGTTGTATTCTTTTTTTTAAGCTGCTCATGATAATAATTTCACAGAAGAATGGTGTGAAGAGAAAGTTCAAAGTTTATATGCTGAAAGTTAAAGGCAGTAAAGGAGTTTGGTGAAATGTTAGTTAGATTTAAATTTAGTTGGTACTATTTTACAACAATGCATTGGAGCATTAATTGTATTTTAAGATCAAAAACAAGTTTTTGGTCTCAAATTATAACTATAGCTATACTCATTTTAGCGTTAAGCATTGGCCTTGCTCTTATAACAGTAACAGAAGCTTATAATATTTGATCAGGAAAATGGCAGCTGCTGCTCCGGTGGTGGAAGGCGTAACTGTAAAGGCTCTTCAATCAGTGTTGCATCGTGTACGTCAGGCTGCAGAGAGATCCGGACGTAGTGGAAGTGATGTGCGAGTGGTGGCTGTTGGAAAAACCAAACCCATTTCTCTCATTCGCCAGTTTTATGATGCTAGTTGATAATTCTCACGGCCGATTAATGGCTTCCGATAACTGTTCTGAGCACTGTCCGGGGATACTTTGCCTGAGTTTGGGTATCTGCAAAACAATGCTTGCCCGGGGGTGGTGGCCGTCAAGCACCTCCGGTGTGAGAATCAGTAATCGAAATAATAATAATCGAAACGAGTGAAAATGTATCTGTGTGAAAAGAGAGAGTGAGTAATAAGTTTGGTTTGTTTAAATTCTATCTCTCCTTCCTTATGTGTAGAATGAGGGTATTTATAGGCTGGGTCTTCCAATCACTGTTCACCCACTTGGTTGCCCACTTGTTATGCCGTTAAAGCTACAGTGAGCCACTATTGGAACAGTGATTGGTGTCCTCTCCTGACATACCTTGATTCCATCAATAGTCACTTGCCCACTTGTTATGCCGTTAAAGCTACAGTCGAATGTCATTGTGTTCCCTCGAATACCTTTATGGTCCCCTGCCTTAGTGAGCAAGATAACAAGATATTTTGCACAAGTATTTATGTAAAGATATTTGTTTGTCAAGTGGAGCAATTTTAGTAGTAATAATAACATGAAATGACACATGTGTAATTAGTGAGTATTTGTTACAGGTGGAGATGCAATGGCGGGCTGCGGGTTGGTGCTGCTACAGTGGGTGCCCGCTGTAAGCTTGCAGCGGGTACCTATCATTGCCCCCCACTCCTTCTATGCATGTTAGTGGACAGGAGGAGGAGAAACTAAAGATGTCATAGTGTTTTGAGAAATTTTTTGGAAAATGATACTATGTGCCCCCCAAGTGTTGGCGAACAACACTTTAGGAGTTGGAACAAATTTGTGAAAATATGCCCCCCAAGTGTTGGCGGACAACACTTAGGAGTTAGAAAAAATTTGTGAAAATATGCCCCCCAAGTGTTGGCGGACAACACTTAGGAGTTAGAAAAAATTTGTGAAAATATGCCCCCAAGTGTTGGCGGACAACACTTAGGAGTTAGAAAAAATTTGTGAAAATATGCCCCCCAAGTGTTAGCGGACAACACTTAGGAGTTAGAAAAAATTTGTGAAAATATGTCCCCCAAGTGTTGGCGGACAACACTTAGGAGTTAGAAAAAATTTGTGAAAATATGTGAAAGTTGGACAACGGGTTATGGTGCTTGACGGGCTGTGCAATTGAAACGTTTTTGGATGATATGTGTAACTGCTTGATAATAAATGCAATAATTGGTAATAAATGAGAAATTCGAAATAAATGATGGAATAATATTAAATGTCAATAATAAGAGAAATGATAAGTGGTAGTTCGTATTAATGAGTGAAGTGACCTTTGGGTGGAAAGAGAATGTACCTTTGTGATGTAATGTGTCATGAGTAAGTGGGAAATTAAGACTTAGTGGGCAGTTTTGCTTGGAACGAGGCGGTTACTGGTGGCTGTAATAATGACGTGGACCAATCAGAGTTAGCCACGAGTTGTTTGGAAGTTTTTCACCCCTATGTCACGCGCCGCACGCGTATAAAAGATGGAGTTGTAGATCATTTGTTATATCTTTACTGCTTTTCTCTACTTTTTTCTCTCATTTTTCTTTGTCTTCTCCGACTGTGTTGGTACGCTTTTACTGCATTTGCCGAGTATTTCTGCCATTGAAGCCACATATATCCTCCTGATTCGAGGTATGTTTTCGCCCTTCTTCTTTTGTGATTTTTGTTTCCTCTTTCATTGTTTAATCTATCCTTTCATTCGTTATTTTCATGGTCTGTGTGAGTGGATTTTGTGTTTATATCTTGGTTGTGCATGTTCAAGTATTTGGAATTTGGATTCGATTGTGTAATCTGTAAAGGTTATTCATCTATGAGTTTGCAATTTTGTATATTTGGTATTGAGATTTTGGTAGTTTGGATCCGGTTCTTGATTCGTGTGAAATCACTGGATAGATATCCTAGTGTTCATGAGATGTTTGTAATTTGTATATGTGTGTATATTCTGTATATGGTGTGTGTTTTGCCTTTTGATTCTAGGGTTTTGTTGTTTGTGGAGGGAGTGGAATAGGAACCGTTTTGTTTGATTTGTTGATAATTTATAATAAAAAATTGATTTAAAATATATGTGTGTACCAGTCGTTGTTGATGGCGTGTTGCCTGGTAGCGGTAGTAAGTGATGAATTGTGCCAATGTCTGCAGATGGGTGATGAATTCGTGGATCCCGCAACTGGTGAAAGAAGACCGCTATTGAATATGTATGGGCGTTGGGCGGACGTAGGGTCGTTAAGTCATCCGGCTGTGTTGCGGAGGAACCGCTATCAGTACTTTGAGAGTTGTGAGAGCTTGTGGCGGGCGAGCAACATATTGCCAACCGAGTATTCGAAGGCGGAAATGGATGCTAGATTTGCCGAATTTCCTCATTTGCAATAGGACAGCAATTTTAAGGCTGATGACTGGGCGGATTATGTTGAGAGGATGTTCCAAATTGAAGATGGTTATTTCTGGAGACGGGCATTACCTGGTGAAAAGTTGTACCATCGTTTTGATGATGATTCCGTTTGTATACCCGTAAGTCATTTCAGAGCGGGTTTACGTTTGCCGCCACACAAGTTTCTGATGGATTTATTTCGATTGTACTTCTGCTGTCCGTTGGCGCAAATGTCTCCCAACTCCATAAGGGCGATTAACTGGTTTATAGCGAGTAATGAGGCCATAAATAAGCAGCCTACATTCAGGGCTTTTTTCTGCCTCTTTGATGTTAAAGCTAGCCGTGCGAAGCCCTTCTATGAGCTTCAGTTTGTAAAGTCTCAAACGCGTATTGGAAAAGCTTTGGATGGATACCGGCCTTTTGCGTTCCCCAAGGGTATGGCGGGTTGGCAAGAAGAGTTTTTGGTGATTGGTGGTGGGGAGTTCGCTTGGCATAAGAATTTTGTGAAGAAGGTTGAGTGTGTCTACAGAACGGATCGTAACCGTCTGAGCCAGGTGGATATAGATATTTTGGTTAGGCTAGTAAGGGCGTTGGGTGAGGTATGGACCGAGGCGAATTTGATTGATCCAGCTGATTTGAGAAGACATTGCTGTAAGTTCCTGGTTTCAGTTTTTGTTTTGGGTTTCGCTATTTGCGTTTATTGAAATTCTTGTGTTTATTTTTGTAGTGTTGGATCCTCACCCCACATTGTCCATCGAGCAGGAGGCTAAGATGTATGCTGATTTCATGGTTCTCCAACCACCTAGGCCAAAGCGGGTTCGTGGGATGTTTGCTGTGGAAAATATCATAGATGCCTTTGATCTTTCTGGGCCAGGCGCTGGTGGGGGAACTGCTGAGCGGGTTGAGTCTGAGGAACCCGTTGCTGAAGAGGAAGAAGTGCCTGGGAGTAATGCTCAATCTGAAGAAGAAGAATCTGGTGGTGGTATGCATTCTGAGGATGATTCTTTGTCCGAGTTGCTAGGTGACGTGTCTGCAAGGGAGAGGGATAATGTTCCGGAGCCAAATTTGCAGGATGCCCAAGGTGATGATGTTCCAGTTGAGGATGAAGTTTTTGTTGAGACAGAGAAATCCGTGGAGAGGGATAAGGAGCCATCTGTTGATAAAGGTGTTGCTATTGAGGCTGAAAATGAAAGTGATGGTGCTGCAGCTAAGAGAACATTTGCGTCTCATATAGTTGGAGATAGTGATGATGATTTTGACCTTCGCTCTCCAAGTGTAAAGGCTGCTATTCGAAGGGAGGAGCGGGGTTCTGTTGCCGAGCCTATCCAAGTAGTTTCTTCCGTGGGGAAAACAATTGTGGATATTGACAGCGGAGAGAAAGTGTCCGCCGTGGCAGGGGAAGAGGTTGCAGTGAAGGGAGCGGAAGTGACCGCTGATGAAAATCCAGAAATTCCCCTGTGTCGCTCAAAGAGGAAGTCCGTTGTTGAGGCTAGTACTTCTAAACGTAGACGCATTGAGCCTACTAAGGTGAGTGAGCCTGTTGTTGATGATAATATTGTTATGGAGGAACCCGCTGAGAATGACTCTGATGATATGGACAGTGAGGATGATGCTGAGGATTATTATGAAGAAGACACCGAAGATGATTCTGAGGATGGTTCTGAGGACGGTTCTGAGGATGGTGGTGATGATGGTGATGAGGAGATAGTGTATTATACAAGTAGTGACGATGAGGTGAATGATATAGAAGTTGGGTCCCGGCCAGGTTATGGGTTTCTCTTTAAATCTGGGCCCAATACCTTCACTGTCGATTCCATGATTGATGATGATCTTGTGAGAATGAATGAGTTGAGTTGGGAGCGGATGTGCCGTTTGTCCCAAAAATATGCTGCACGGGTAAGTAATTTTTTTTTTGTTTAGTTCATTTGAATATGTCCGTTGTTGAAGTGTATGTTTTTTGTGTGTTGTGTTGTTTGTAGAACCAATGTATGTATACAGGTTTGATGGCCCGTGGAAACATGTACCGTGGTAGCAATATTGCTTTGAAACAGAGGATCAAAGGACTGGAGGAGGAGCTGTCCGCTGAGAAATATCTGAAAAATAATGCTGCCAGGGCGTTACACGAGATTGAACTTGAGAGGAATGACTTTAAAGCAAGCTATGAGTATAGTGCTGACTTGCGGAGGTTTTTGGCGGAGGATAAAATAGAACTTAAGGCTGCCAATGCTATTTTGACTGAGCAAGTTAAAAAGTTGACCACCTCGCTAAAATTTGAGAAAGAGCGTGCTGAGGATGCTGAAGCCCATCTTAGTTCTCGCCCAACCGAGGCGGATGCCATATTAAAGTTCAGAAATAGTGCTGAATTTGCTGAGATTGTGAAGGCTGAAGCTGGCAAGGTTGCGACAGCGGTGACGGGAGATGTCGTAGTGCAGCAACGGCAGGATCCTGCTGAGGGCGCAGCTGAGATTGTCCGACTACAAACTGAGATAGCTAGGCTAAAGGCAAAAGTGAAGAAATCCAAACGTAAAGCCAGAGCCCTGAAAGCCCGTCTTGGAAAAATGGAGAGAAAGAATGTTGGTTGTCAGTCTGATGTTGCTATTGGTGAAGTGGGCATACAAACCATTGAGAGTGAGATGGTTGCTATGGAGAACCTTGAGCCCGCTGAGAACCCTTTGGTTATAGAAGGTGCAAGTCCACTGTTAACGATAGCGGCTGTGTATAGTGAAAGTAATATTGAAGCGGATGCCGTTGCGGAGCCTGCTGAGTCTGAAAAGGAGCAAGTAGATGTTGCTATTGTTGATACTGATAGGATAGAGGCTAGCGGAACGCCTACTGAGTCTGATGTTGCTGTCGAGCCCCTTAGCGCCATTGCTACTGCGTATAATAGTGATGATGAAGATGTGGAACCGTTAAGGGGTATGGAGGGTCCGTTGGGCAGGTCTCGCTGGGCTTAGTTTAATTTTTGTAACTGTTGCTAAGAATTTTTGTCTGACTTGTTTTGAAGTTACTCAGCGGGTATGTCCGCTGTGTGATTTGGAAACATCTTGGTTTGATCTCGTACTTTGGAAATTCCACATTCTAAGATACCTTTGTGTTTTGACATTTTGGTAATTTTGCTTCAAGCTATAACTGAATTTGTGTTTGTATTTCTGTGTCAAAGTTTGTAGTAAATATGTGTGGGAAAATGGTTACCTGGAATTTGTAGTTTTGACTGTGGGAGTTTGTCTGCAGCATTTAATACTGTATGGGAGTCCAAAAATTTTGACTTTGTCTTTACTTCTTTCTGCATGGGGACTGTAATTTTTTGACCAGTGATGGCTTTAACCTTCTTTTACCCCCTATAAATAAGGGAGTTTGGCTCTGGATTCAGGTACTCTTCTTCTGTATTTGTTAAAGAATCCTTGCTATTATTCAACCGTATGGATATGTCTAAGATGGACGAATTTTTTAGTCCGTTTGCTGGGGCACGGGAACGTTCGCTCTCGAAAGAGAGTGAGAATCTCTGGCTAGCCCTTGCCAATCATCATGAAGAAGAGGGCGATCTATACATGGCTGAGGAGTTCCGGAAGCACGCTCGGAAAATCGCCCGTGCTCGCGCTGCGGAAGAGGCCAAGAGTGCAACGGAGACGGATGCAATTGAATTTCGTTTTCGCGCCCCTTCTCATGGTGAAAGCTCTGAAAAGAAGGGCACAGAAACCAAGAAGGAGGCTCCCCAGGCATGAAGGATTTTAGATGTAGGAATCTTCAATCCTTGTAATAACATGCTTGTAATAAAATATTTTTATGAATAAAATATTTATACCTCCTTTGCTTCCATTTGTTTTTCTGCTGTTTGTTTTGCTTTGAGCATATTGCCTTTGTATTTGTGTAGTGTGTAGACATTTTGTTGCAGATTGCTTGTAGTATTGATCCCTTGTAATTTTGACTCGAAGTTATCGGCACTTTGTTTGTAGTACGTGTCCGTCTAAGGGACTTTGTATCTTAATGAAAACCGTAGATTGGAATCCATAGTTGTCTTTATGCCCGTTTAGGGGACTTAGTTCTTTCTTGTCCTTCCTCGCTGTATTGAGTATTTATGAAAAGGAAGCCATCAAATTGTTTGCTGATAACTTTGTGAAATTTCCAAGTATAATTCCGTAGTTGTCCGCTGATGTGCCTTGTAAAGTTTGTAAGTAGTGCTGTAATTATCCGCAGAAGGACTGTGTAAAAGTTGGGATTTGTAATTGTGTAATGGTCCGCAGAGGGGCTGTGTAAAAGTTGCAATGTGTAATTGTGTAATGGTCCGCTGAGGGACTGTGTAAAAGTTGCAATGTGTAATTGTGTAATGGTCCGCTGAGGGACTGTATAAAAGTTGCAATGTGTAATTGTGTAATGGTCCGCTGAGGGACTGTGTAAAAGTTGCAATGTGTAATTGTGTAATGGTCTGCTGAGGGACTGTATAAAAGTTGCAATGTGTAATTGTGTAATGGTCCGCTGAGGGACTGTGTAAAAGTTGCAATGTGTAATTGTGTAATGGTCCGCTGAGGGACTGTGTAATTTGTGAATGGTTGCTGTCCCATTGGGACTTCTGTAACTTTGTTAATGTTGAGAAGCTTGTAAATGTAGACCGTTTTTCTGCAAAAGTATTCTATTGAAAACATAGTTCCCTTTATTACAAAAAAGATAAAGGGAATTGACTGTTTTGGCCATCTATTGATAATATTTGCGTAGTTTGTCGCCATGCCAAGTATTGTTAACTTCGGTACCATTTAGGTAGGCTAGTTTGTAGGAACCCGGTCTGAGTACTTTGATGATTTTGTAGGGTCCTTCCCATTTTGGCATAAGTTTGCCAGTGTGTCTGGGGTCGGATGCTTCAGTTGCTCTGTTGACCAAATCACCTTCTACATAGGCTTTGATTCTGGCTTTTTTCCCAAAGAATTCTTTAATTTTTTCTTTGTAAGCGGTCATCTTTTCAACAGCGGCCTCTCTTGTTTCATCTAGAAGGTCAAGATTTGTTTTGAGGCCTTAAGTATTTGCTTCTTCTTCAAAATTGATGGCACGGTAGGATGGCGAGCCAATTTCGATTGGTGCAAGTGCTTCTATGCCAAAAGCCAATTTAAAAGGGGATTCCCCAGTGCTTGTCCTGGCTGATGTGTGGTAAGCCCAAAGAACGTTGGGTAGCTCATAAGGCCATTTCTTCTTTGAAGTAGTCAGTCTCTTCTCTAGGCCTCGGACAATGATACGATTGGTTACTTCAACCTGCCCGTTGCTTTGAGGATGGCAAACGGATGCTTTCTTGTGTTTGATCCCGTGGTCGGATAGGAACTTAGTGAACTTTGTCCCCACGAACTGCGTACCGTTGTCAGATATGAGTATCACTGGACATATTGCTGAATAGTTGACATTGGTGGCACCTTTTGGTGAAGTTTTTGCATTCCTTGTGCATTTTTGGCCAGTAATAGCCTTGTCTAAGTATTTTGTGTGCCAACGCCTTGCCAGCCATGTGATCACCACAAATGCCTTCATGTACTTCCCTTATACAATATAGGGCTTCTTCCTCATCAACACATTTGAGTATAGGGGCGTTGAAACTTCTTTTGTATAGGGTGCCTTCTTGGAGGAAGTACTTTGTTGCCTGGGATTTGACTATTTTTGCTTTGATTCTGTCATCTGGTAGTGTGCCATTTTCCAGATAACGGATGTAAGGGGTCATCCAACTATCCCTTGGCGGGTTTATTTCCATGATATCTAGCTTGCTTGTACTCGGGACGGTTAGTTCTTCAAAGTAAACCGTGTCTGTATCTATTTTCTCCCCTTGAGTTAATTTGGATAGCATATCTGTAACTGTGTTATCTGCCCCGTCTACTTGTTCGAGGGAGTATTTTTCAAACTGAGTTAGCATTATCTGAACCAATTCTTGATATTTGCTGAGATTGCTATCTTTTGTTGAATAATCCCCTGTTGTTTGTCGAACGACCAGCTGTGAGTCGCTGTAGATGGTTATCTTTTTTACTTGTAAGTTTTTTGCCAACGTCAAACCAGCTAAAAGAGCCTCGTACTCTGCCTGATTGTTTGTGGCTTTGAAGTTCAACTATATGGCTTGTTTGACTTGAAAACCGTCGGGGCTAGTCAGAATGAGCCCTGCCCCACAGCGGGTGTTTATTGAGGAACCATCCACATATAACTGCCAATTGTTGTCCGCCGCTGTAATGGTCTCTGCGGGTGTTTCTTTTTCAGTTGTCGAAAATGAGCATTCAACCATAAAGTCAGCCAAAGCTTGTGCCTTGATGGCGGTTCTGGGTATGTATTTCAGATCAAATTGACCGAGTTCTACCGCCCAATTGATCAATCTGCCTGATAAATCTGGTTTGTGAAGTATTTTTCTTAGCGGTTGGTCTGTGATGATTCTGATCTGTCTTCCTTGAAAGTAATGTCTCAATTTTCTGCTTGCCATGACCAAAGCTAAGGCAAATTTTTGGACGTTGGGATAGCGGGTTTCCGCATCTTTGAGCACTTGGCTGACATAGTAGACGGGTTTTTGCTCTCCATCTACTTTTTTGATAAGTACCGCCCCTACAGCTTTGTCTGTTGCGGATAGGTAAAGTGATAGCGGCTCTGAGGGGGCTGCGACCGCAAGTAGCGGAGCGGAGGAGAGATAAGTTTTGAGATCTTCGAAAGCTTTTTGGCACTCCGCCATCCAAGATATTGCCTTGGTTTTTGTGGCCCCTTTCAGGGTGTCAAAGAACGGAAGGCATCTGTCCGCTAATTTTGCTATGAACCTTCTTAGGGCGGCCAACCTCCCTGTTAGTTTTTGTATTTCCTTTAAGGTTTTGGGTGGTTGCATGTCGACTATGGCCTTTATCTTCTCGGGGTTGGCCTCAATGCCTCTATGAGATACCAAGAAGCCAAGGAATTTGCCAGCGTCAAGTGCGAATGCACATTTATCTGGGTTGAGTTTCATGTTGTGTTTTCTGAGGGTGGCGAAGCATTCTTCCAAGTCTTGGAGGTGAGAAGCCGTTAAAAGAGATTTTACTATGAGATCATCCACATATACTTCCATATTTCGGCCCAACTGACCGCTGAAGATTTTATTCATGGTTTTTTGGAAGGTGGCACCGGCATTGATCAATCCAAAAGGCATCACTTTGTAACAATATACCCCCCTATGTGTAATGAAAGCTGTTTTCTCCCTGTCTTCTGGAGTCATTTTGATTTGGTTGTAGCCTGAGTAGGCGTCCATGAAACTTAGCATTAGATGACCCGCTGTTGCATCAATGAGTTGGTCTATTGAAGGAAGTGGATATGGGTCCTTTGGGCATGCTGCGTTTAAGTCTGTGTAATCAACGCATATCCTCCATTTTCCGTTAGCTTTCTTTACTAGCACTACATTTGCAACCCACTTGGGGTAAGTGACCTCGCAGATTAAGTCCGCATCCAAGAGTTTGTCGATTTCAGTATCAATAGCCCGCTGTCGCTCTGGTGCAAAGTTTCTTCTTTTTTGTATTTTTGGTGCTTTGTCCGGGTCCACATTTAACTTGTGGATTGCCACGGACTCATCCAGTCCTGGCATATCCTTTGGACTCCATGCAAAGATGTCCGCGTACTTCCTTAAGAGATTTGTGAGACCCTCTTTAAAGATTGAATCCAAACCCAATCCAATATTGACAGTCTTGTTTGTGTCTCCGGGTATGATTTCTATTTTCTCTGTTTGTACCGCAGGGCTTATTGGCGGTTTTTCTTCTCTTTTAAGACATTTCATTAGATTGGAATCTATTCTTGGCGGGTCTTCTGTCAGCGGGTCGTGCCCGTTGATAAATTGTACCTCTTTTCTTTTTTTTGTTTTTGGCACGTTGATTTGCATCGTGCCTCTGTCTTTTTGCCTGCCTTCTTTTCTGAGTTCTTTCTCTGTTGATATTGCTAGGCTCGGATTTTCCCAAAGTGAGTGCAATGCCGTAGCACCTTTTGGAGATCTCAGAATCCCCTTTGATTTCTCCTATCCCGTTAGAAGTAGGGAATTTGATTTTGAGATGAGGAGTGGAAGTAATTGCTTTTAATAAGTTTAGTGTGGGCCTCCCCAAGATCATGTTGTAAGAAGATGCTGTGTTAATGACATAGAATTTGATAACTCTGCACACTTGTCTGGGAGATTCCCCAAAGTAGACAGGGAGCCTCGCAATGCCCGCAATTGGAACGGCATTGTGGCCGAACCCGTACAGCGGTGTCTCGTCAGGACATTTTTCCAACTTTTCGTCATTTAGTTTCAGCCTGTCCCAGGTGTGTTGGAAACAAATGTCGACAGAGGACCCGTTGTCAACCAGGACCCTTTTCACCTCATTCTGAGCGACGCCCAAAGATATGACTAATGCCTCAGTGTGATTGGGATTGATGCCTTCATAGTCTGCGTCTGTGAAAGTAATGACGTTTGGCGGGCGTTCAGATATGGTGTAGACAGACTGTTCCTCTCTAGGTGGTGAGACATGTCCGCCAAACACGGTGTGTACTATGTTTTTGTTGTGTACTTGGGAGGTGGATGGGCCAAGTATTTGTCTGGGCAGGTATTGAGATAAGTTGCCAGCCTTAACTTGTCTTTCTAGAAAGTATTTGAGGGATATGCAATTATCTGTGAAATGCCCATGTGTTTCATGATAATCACAATGTTTATCCTTGGGTCTGTCATCGGGTGATGAGTGCATTGGGGCTGGCGGAAGGTAAAAAGGTTCCCCCCTGATTTCTCTTAGGATGGTTGCTCTTGGGAGGGTGAATTCGGTCCACTTTGGCTCAGGACGCCTGTCTGGTCTTTGCGGGCTTGAAGGCCCTAGGCGGTCTCTGGCTGGGATTGATGATTGGGCTATTTGAGCGGGCGGTGGCCCATGAGTAGTTTGTACCTGATGCAAGGCGGGTGTTTGCCTTTGGTAGGATGTGAACCTTTCTCTCTGAAAATATGGTGTTGAAGTGGGTGGAGCCCGGGATTGTTTTAGTACATTCAGGGATTCGATTTCGTTGATGGCTTGAGATGCCAAGTCATATGCCTTTGCTAGAGTGGTGGGCTTAGTTTCCATAAGACGACATACATATTTCTCACATTCGTAAGGGTTGAGACCTCTTCTCAAATGGACCAAGGCCTCTGTCTCATTGACACAGACAACTTTGTTGACGGCTTCTTTGAAACGGTCAATGTAATTTTGCAAGGTTTCACCGTTGCGTTGTGCAATGGTTTCGAGGAATACGGTGTGAACCTCGTGTTGCTGATTTGCTTTGAATTTGTTGAGGAATAATTTCTTAAACTCCAACCAAGTATCTATGGACCTTGTGGATATTCTGCAGAACCATCTTTGGGCGTTGCCGCGGAGAGTCGCGGCGAAGAATCGGCACCGTGTTAAATCGTTATATTCATAATGGAGAGCCAATTGGTCGAAATAACTAAGGTGCTCCTCTGGGTCTCCAAGCCCGTCAAAAGAGTTGAAGCTGTGATGTTTGATGTCCTTCTGGCGTGGCTCGGCTTCTAGCCTGGCTGTGAATGGCGTTCCATCCATATTTTGCTCGTTATTCCCCTCTATCTTGTTTTTTAGTTCCAAGATGGTTCGAAACATTTCTGCATTTGTTGGTTGTGTAACTTCGGTCTGCCTTGAGCGGACAGGGGATCGCTCTCGGTGTTTGTGTGCTTCATACTCAGCCACTACCTTGTCATAGGCGGCCTTCTTGTCAATAATTATTTTTCTCAAATCTCTATGTCTTCTATTTTGTTCCCACATTTCTGGGGGATGGTGACCTTTGTTATGTCTTTCCTGTTTTGTGTTTTGAGATGAACCTAGGCGGGAGAAAGCAGAGTTTTCCCTCCGAGGTTGGCTGTTTGCCTCGTCATGGTTGTCAAGCGGGTTTACGGGCGAGCTCCCTTGTTTTGCCAGTGGCTTTGGCCCGGCCCGGGGAATGGCTGCAGCCAACTGCATGATCAAGTCAATTTGTTGTTGGTTATAGCCTGTGAGGTTGAGACTGAGGATTTGTTCTCGTTCGTCATCTCTAGGTGGGTTTACTGGTGGGTTTATCGGCGGGATGCCAGTTGTATTTCCTTCGTGTTCTTCGTCCAGGTGAGGTATTGTGGTTTCCATTTAGTGTGTTTGAGGGGTTTTGATTCGTATTGTGTGAGTAGCTTCTGTATTTCTTCAAGAAAAATGCCGCCCTCCTTCTAGCGCCAAATGATAATTCTCACGGCCGATTAATGGCTTCCGATCACTGTTCTGAGCACTGTTCCGGGGATACTTTGCCTGAGTTTGGGTATCTGCAAAACAATGCTTGCCCGGGGGTGGTGGCCGTCAAGCACCTCCGGTGTGAGAATCAGTAATCGAAATAATAATAATCGAAACGAGTGAAAATGTATCTGTGTGAAAAGAGAGAGTGAGTAATAAGTTTGGTTTGTTTAAATTCTATCTCTCCTTCCTTATGTGTAGAATGAGGGTATTTATAGGCTGGGTCTTCCAATCACTGTTCACCCACTTGGTTGCCCACTTGTTATGCCGTTAAAGCTACAGTGAGCCACTATTGGAACAGTGATTGGTGTCCCCTCCTGACATACCTTGATTCCATCAATAGTCACTTGCCCACTTGTTATGCCGTTAAAGCTACAGTCGAATGTCATTGTGTTCCCTCGAATACCTTTATGGTCTCCTGCCTTAGTGAGCAAGATAACAAGATATTTTGCACAAGTATTTATGTAAAGATATTTGTTTGTCAAGTGGAGCAATTTTAGTATAATAATAACATGAAATGACACATGTGTAATTAGTGAGTATTTGTTACAGGTGGAGATGCAATGGCGGGCTGCGGGTTGGTGCTGCTACAGTGGATGCCCGCTGTAAGCTTGCAGCGGGTACCTATCACTAGTCATCGTTGTTTTGGCGAAAACTATGTTCAAGAATTTATCGACAAGGCTCCTCAGGTCTCCCTATCTCTCTCTCTCTCCCTCTCCCTCTCCCTATCTCTCTCTCGATTCTCTCTCTATTGACAACTCAACATTTTTTTTTATTTTTTGGGGGTGTTCTAGCAAATCTTTTATTTGTATATATAAAAATAGTAAACATGTATGTGCAGCTTCCTGAAGACATTCAGTGACATTACACTTAATAAGGGGTCCAAATGTTGAATTTTATTGCTAACATGTTGTAAAAAAAAAAAAAAAAAACCTAGGTGCGTCCAAGAGTCCGAAAACAATAAAGCCTCGGCACTGATTTCTTGAACAATTCTTTGAGGGTGGGTCTTGGTGGATGTATCACTTAGGTGGTCACTCTCTATCGACTCTCTCGAGTTAATATGGAGTATACTAGCTAGACCCCAAACAAAAATATTCTACTTTTATGGGTTGATTCCTTCCTTTATTTTGAACCAATAAATCTTTGGGACTAGTCAATCAAATCACTCTCTATATGTACGGAGAGTACTATGACTGCATATTGTGGAATCAAATGGCTCATGCTTATCTCAATATTAACCATGCATGTGATTCCTGTCCCAGACTACAATATTTGGACATACGCTCAAATCAACTTTTTATTAAGGGACCATATGACTCTAAATATTCCTAGTACGATACATATCAACCTTTAAGGGCTTGTTTGGATAGGGGGTTGGGATGGGAAGGGAAGGGTTGGGTTGGGTTAGGTTGGGATAGGTTAGGTTAGGTTGGGTTGGGATGGGTTGAACCCTTACCTTGTTTGGATGTAAGGGTTGAGTAGAGGAGGGTTCAACCCTTACCTTGTTTGGATGAAGGGCTTGATTCTTATTTGAATAGAGGGATGAGTTCAATATTTGAAACTAAAATTTAAAATATTCAAAAAAATCAGAAAATTTTCAAGAAAATTAAAATTTTGCAAAATTGGAAAACTTTTAATAAATTACTAAAATAGAAATATTTCAATTCTCAAATTTAATTATTAATAAATTTATAAAATATATAAAAAAAAGTAATTTTCAAATTCAAATCCACGGATAATCAAAATTGTCATTAAATTTCTTCTTTAAATAAACAATGAGGCCATCCATTTTTGATTGCTGGGAAACTTTTAATCAACATGATGATATGAGAAGATGATTGATGGAATTAAGCTTGACAAAATTAAAACAAAAGAGTTATATTTATATATGAAAGAGACATACAATTCAGTTCAAAGCTCTGGTACTACAAGGCTGATATAAATTACTGGAATTAAAGATTTTAAAATATAAAAACACATCTTCTTCTTGGAACCATATATAAGCAAACAAAATGACATTTAACATGAAAAGTTACAAGTGTCGTTGTTTTCTAAACCTCTCTAAGACCCTTTCAACCGCAATATCAAAAGCATCCTTATTACTTGCTAAATCCCCACACCTGGAATCTTCTTCCTTGTCCTGTTGAATTCGAATTTTCTTCGTTTACCTTCCATGGTATCAACCCTTTCCTACTTTGCCCTCCCTGAAAGAAATACAAAATTCAGATTACATCGAGCCACAGTAAAACACACAAACATTTAAAAATATCTGTAAATATACGAACACCAATTTCATTTTGGTTCATTTGGCAGAAATAAGTACCCTATGTATGGTACTCCAAAGCTATTGCTCAATCCAAGATTCTCAAACCAATTTAAAGATTATCTTATTTTTACACTTATTTTCTCTAAATAGTTGTCTGCATATATACAACGATTGGCACCCTGGTGAAAAAGATAACAAATTCTATGGCACTACAATTACTCCATTTTTTACAGCTTACAACTTTAGTGGAACTTTTTAACGTATAATTTGCTTCCTAATCAATTCTCCATTAACTTATTCCCAAACAAACTTCCAAAACACAGATACGATAAACATTAAACTTTTGAATCCAAGCATCAAGAAAGTTAAACAATAAACTCAATGAAAAACTCACCAGTTATAAAGAGTAATTTGCCCACATTTCAGATGCTATAGAGTCTCTAATAGCCTCTCCTCTTTGAGTATCTTCGTGGTCATCTCTATGTTGTAATTGTTCTTCTGTACCACCATTTTGAAGTTCTCGATCAACCTCAGCAAGTATCACATGGTCAGGATCTTTTTTAATCAGGTAATTGTGTAAAATAAAACAAGATAAGATAATCAAGTTTTGTGTTTTCATTCTATAGTTTGGTTCAGTTCCACTTGCTATGATTGGAAACCTCTTCTTTAGTACACCAAATGCACGCTCTATCGCGTTACGCAAAGAAGAATGTCTATGGTTAAACAATTCACGTGCATTTCTTGGTGGATTTCCAGAGTACTCCTTTAAGTGATAACGAACATTCCTATAAGGCGTAATAAGTCCACTTTTCAACATAAATCCAGCATCCACGAGGTAGTATTTTCCTAAATAAAAAAAAAGAAGGGCAATTGTAAGTAATGACATACTAGTCACATTAAAAAGAACAAGATCTAATTGTGAACACCTTCTGGGATTTTGAGACAATGGTTTCTCGTTAATGCACTTTTGATAATTCTTGAGTCTGATGCGGTTCCTTCCCATCCAGCCAAAACATATGAGAACCTCAAGTCAAATGTGCAAGCTGCTAACACATTTTGGGTAGGATAATCCTTCCTCCCACGATATTTAGGAGCATCAGTAGATGACACTTTTACACGAAAATGAGTACCATCTATTGCACCGATACAGTCCTGACATAAAACTTGCAATTAGTACATCATTCAATTCATAACACAAAAAAGCGTCACTCTAATCCTAATTTTTAGTGATATGGAATTACCTTAAAATATGGATAATACCTAGCATTAGTGACTATCTCCGAAGGAACTTGAGATCCGTCCGGCTGAATGATAAATTTATCCTCCAACTCTATGATTGCATTAAGTACATTATGGAAGTGACGGCTTATTGTCTCACCAGAACGACGAAAAAAAACCGAAAGCTCACAAACGGTGACATTATGTCCTAACAAGTAAAGAGATTTGACTACTTGTTCCTCAACAGTTACTCTTGTTGTTGGTCGAAGACCTCCATGTTCAATTAACATTTTACACAAATCCAAAAATGCCCCAGGACTCATTCTTATTATACTATGACAATAATGAGAATTCGAAAACAAATGAGTTAACATTTCACTTCTAACTTTTTCGCTATCAACTGTCAAAGAACGGTTAATAATATCATTTCTTCGTCGATTCACAATTGCACATGCTACTAGTATCGACGCATGAATTCCCATCATCTTAAACTTTTTCCTTCTACCTTCTTTGTCCATCTACATTAACAACAATAAAATAAGCCAAGCTAACAACCCAAAAGACTATCACAGAAACTCCAAATTGCTACTATATTCAATTTTACACATGTAAAATTATAAATTATAATATGTGGTGGTGTACACATATTATAATCTGACACTGCAAAGTTATAATCTGTTTCAAATAAAACGGCAAACAAATAAGCTCGATTCTAATATGAAACGGCAAACAGATAAGCTTAATTCCAATATGAAGTACAACAAACCAAAGCAATAATTAACTATAAATAAATATCAATTACATACATATACATATCGTAAGCTACATATAGAGAGAGGGAGAGAGAGACAGAGAGAAAGGGCGAGAGAGATTGGGATGGGGAGGGGGAGAGGGAGGGAAGGAGAGAGAGAGAGAGAGAGAGACCGAAGGAGAGGAGGAGAGGGAGGGGAGATTGGGAGAGAGAAACGTAAAGAGGCGAGAGAGATTGGGAGATAGTGAATATACCTTTGGAGAGGAGCGGAGTAAAGCGGTGAGAGCGACGACTGAAATTGGGGGAAAAAATAAGCCAAGCTAACACCCCGATTTGGGGTGTTGGAAATGATCCATTTTGTTAAAAGAAATAATCCCCTCCAACCCTCCAATAAACCCCCCACAACCCAACCCTCGTAAAAAAAATATTTCCCAAACATGGTTTTTTTAAATCCAGCCCAACCTAGCCCAGCCCAACCCCCCTCAACCCCCAAAACAAACAGGCCCTAAATGTTACACATGACTAATTACCTACCGTGCAGGCAAAATTTAAGTCTCGACGGCATCGTTTTTCTCACTGATCACTACATCGGCCTGCCTTGATTGTTTTACAATATCGGATTAGGAATCACAAATGTTTACGACGATAATAGCACAACGGCCGGCCTTGATTGTTTTAAAAATAAAAATACTTGAGTAGGAATTATAGGAAGTAAGGAGTAACTGTTAGAATTCAAACTCTTTTTTGAAGTCAAATAAGAAGGCTAGCCAACAGTCAAAAATGGAGGTTAATCTTAGATGGTAGGTTTGAAATAAATAATACTCCATCCGTCCCACTCATTTCTAATCAGTTGATCACGCATTTTAAGGTTCCTAAAAATTATAGTTCCATAACTTATTTGTAAAATTTTATTTTTTGAATAAAAATAGAAACATTAAATTTTTATTCAGAAGAAAAATAAATTATGGATCTATAATTTTTAGGAGCCTTAAAATGCATGGCACACCCCGTCCCCCAATGGGTAGAACCCACTGGGACAGAGGGAGTAGTGATTTAAGCAATGATGTTAACTTGTATTTTGAAGTCTATAAATATACTCATTGTATTGCCATTGTAAGATCATCTCCAACCCATACACTAAAAATGCATTTTTACACCATTTTGGTGTAAGAATGTCCTCCAACCCATACACTAAAAATCACACCATTTTGGTGTGACACCAAAAATTACACCAAATTTGGTGTTACACCAATGTAACTTTTAGAGTTATCTAAATTTTAATCTTAACCTTTTATTCTCTCACAAAAACAATTTATTACTTTTATATCCAAAATATTTTACATTGTTTTGATACCCTTTTTTAATTTTGGATTATAATTTATTAATCTATACAATTCGAACACTTTTATTGTTTTAAATTAGTTCTTATTTTAATAAATAAGAATGAAATAATATATAACAAAATTAAAAACATTTATATTAATATCATTTGAATTGGAACTCAAGTAAACATAGATTGAATCATCTATTAATAGGGTAAATCACCACTAATATTACATGTAATTTAATATAAGTATATTGATATAAATATTAAAAAAGAGGAAGAATATGTTTTTAAAATGAGAATGACTTCCTTTGGTGTAAAGTTTGGTGTAGATGGGTTGGAGAACATTTAAATTTTGATGTGATTTTTACACCAATTTAATGTAAAAATTACACCAAATTGGTGTAATGGGTTGGAGATGCTCTAATAACACACCAAGAGAAAACACAACCGAGTGAAAATATATATTGTAGGGAGAAAAAAAAACAGAGCCGAAGCTCTTTGCTGCGATAATAGTACAACGGCCGGCACTTGATTGTTTTAAAAATAAAAATAGTTGAGTAGGAATTACAGCAAGTAACAGATTAAAAAACCAAAATTTAAGCCCATTTAGCTATAAGAGACATACAACCGGCGCCAAGAAGAAGGGAAACATTGGCTCCCAGATGAAGCCTTGCATTGTTTTGTAATCTTGGACTCATAAAATCAACAGCAAGAAGATCAACCAGTGCCATATATATCAAGATTCCGGCTGATGCTGCATCGAAACAGCCCTCTACAATCAAGGCTGTTGTGCTGTTCTCGTCGTAAGTATTTGTTATTCCTAATCCAATACAAATCCCGATCGGAGTTGTCAGGGAGAAAAACAATGCCATTATTGTAACTGCTCGAGACTTGAATTTTGCCTGCATATTATGACCGGAATCATCATTAGTATATATGGTCCCTTAATATATACTGTAGTAGCTAATTTGATTTCTCCTATATATTCAATTGTAATATTTTCAATATCTTACAGACGAGATAAAAACTACTCTGAACTCTGAAATCAATATTTCGAACAGAATTTTTTTTTTGTCAGGAGTAAAAATACAGTAATGAATATATACGAGTACTAATATTCTTTCATTCTCCCGAATTGGATCCCAAAAAGAGTTCCAAAATGATGTGATGTTGGTGATTTGGCAATATAGACTATTTTAATTGGTGGGAATTAATGTGAATTCAAAAGGAACCATCTTATTTAATTATAATATTACCGAAGATGACACGTGTCATTTGAGAAATTTTTTGGAATCCAATTTTGAATTTCTAGCATTTTTCATTTATGTAATATTTCAAATCCCACAATTGATATGATGTATCAGAATCATGATCCCAAATTCCAAATTTATGGGATGGATCCCAAATTCCATGTATGGTTATTCAATTGGTTGCATACTTGCATTTTAATTAAAAATAATTGATACTTCTACATTTACATGAATATCAATATCATCATTACTTCAAAAAAAAAATCAATATCATCATCAACTAAAATTTTCTAAATTGACAATCGCGTGTATTTGGATTTTTTTTTTTTGGTATTCTATTTGGTGTATCTACCATTAAAGAAAAAAAGGATCCTGAAAAATATCTTAGAGAACTTTCCGTGATATACATAAAATAATTTTAAATTTTACTGGACCTCCCATTTTTACTTATAAAAGATGGGTATTTTAGGAAACTTACCTACCTCTCAGGCTCCTTAATCTAATATTAATTTAAAGTAGTTTAGCGAGACCGCAGGCTCCTTAATCTCATATTAATTTAAAGTAGTTTAGCCAAAAGTAGTTTAGCGAGACCGCAGGCATCTATACTCTTTATATTATTAATGTACAAAATCATGTTTAAATGGCGCGTAATAATACCAAAATATCAAATTTGGTTATCATTTGAATCGGGGTTCGATTCTTTTAACTACATAATTATACAAGATTTATTTATTAAATTTAATTTTTTTAATTTCACCCCGTGTTCAATTACCTAAAACTACATAATTAAATAGTATTATTTTTTATATAGTTTTATTATTCAATTATGTACAAGTTTATATTTAAATAATACTTATTAATTATATTTTTTTAGTTATTTATTTTAATTTCTTTAATTTCACCCCGTGTTCAATTTCCTATAACTACATAATTATTAGTGTTTATTTATTATATACTTTTATTATTCAATTCTCTATTAATATATATATTTAAATAATATTTATTAAATATATTTATTACCGATAATTTACTCATATTAATATTTTAATATTGGCTCGTGCTCGATCAGTGCTCCTGCTTTGCACGGATTAGTAGTTAGTTATGGATGATACCTGAGTTATGCATCCGCCAAGCCCCATGCCCTCAAAAAATTGATGGAAAGTGAGAGCAGCCACAAGAGGCTTTATTGTCTTGGGACTCTCAGAAGTACCTAATGATATTCCAATTATCACCGAGTGTACTACTATTCCCAGTTCCAGTACCTGTAGTGCACAATAAATTATTATTATTGTTATTAACTACTGTATGAGTGTAACAAGAATAGTTAATCATCAGTGCAGATACACACATTTTAATTAATTTGTACGTACTTGTGATACTACGCGATGCCGAATAAGCTGTTGTGACGGATCTGCAGCCGCAACAGAAGCATGAACATGTCCATGCACATCTGCAGCAGCAACAGAAGCATGAACATGTCCATGCACGTCAGTTTCCCATTTTTCCTCATCGCCTTGAACAACAATGGTATTTTGAGTTTTATTAGACAGATGTGATTTGCTGTAAAAAGAAGTTGCATAGCTATCAATCATCAAAGTCCCAATTCCTGCCACCATAGCAATGAATCCCGTAAACGGGAATTTTCCCCAGGGATTTTTATCCAAGCAGGGAGATGTTAAACGTTCAAACGCATCCGGAAGCACATGTATGAATCCAGTTGCTAAAATAACACCTGCAGCAAAAGCCTTAATAGCATAAAACAAATTCTTGTCCGGATGCAGAGCCGGAATTATCTTGCCTAGAAACGGGATACAAACACCGATTGCACTCGCTACAAGAATCGAAACTATAGCAGCTATCTTGTACTTCAAAGCTTGACTCTTGTCGCGCTCTTCTGCTTCGGAATCACAAGTACATTCAGCAGCAAAGATCAGATTAGGAATCAGAAGCAATACAAGCGAGAAGATAATAAATCGATGAGGTGACATGATGGATGGCAAAGAGTTAAAAGAAAGACGGTACGTACGTAAAACAACAAGGATAGATGCAGTATGAATAGGCTGATCGATGTTTTATATAGTCAGAATTTGGTGAGTTTCGGGTCAGTCAACTCTGTTAATCAACGCACATTATGAACTCATTCTGGACCACCATGTACAGTAATTCATAACCATACAATCTTTTTCGAATCTTGTAAATAATCGGCCTCTTCAGAAATTTTATTTTTATTTTGAGCAATGGTACGATATCATTTTCTTTTCAAATTATGAGCTGGAAATTTTTAAGACTTTTTTCGAAAGTACGATACATAGTTTGCAATCCCAAACCTAACTTTTCCTTTGTAACTGCACAAGCGCAAACTCATTTGCAACTTAAAAAGTATTTTTGAAAAAAAATAAAAAATATGGATATTTTTGATAATTTTTCAAAAAATTATTTAGTAAATTCATATGTGTATTATTATTATTATTATTATTTTTTATTACGTAACTAAAAAGTACATATGTATTTGATTTTTTTTTTTGAGACAATTATAGATGTCTGACATTTTCATTTTCCTCAGGCTAAAAACTATAAGTTTAATTCTCTAAGTAAAAAGTTGATGTACAATTCCTCTTTAAAAAATTTTTTTGATGTACAAACATTTAAATGATACAGCACTGTGGAAATATTGTCTTTTACGTTTGTACATAAGTAAAGAAATCTTGGAATTTTTCATTCATTTAGCATACTTCCAGAAAATTTCTAACTTCTCTGTACGGAAACTATCCAAAATATATTGAATCAATCAGATGACAAGATTTGTACGTTATATAAATTAAACTATACATGCAGTACAAAAACTCAATACAAGAAAGTAAGGTTAATTTCCTGCGGCTATTTTCGACC
This sequence comes from Kitagawia praeruptora, assembly GCA_037693485.1. Classification (NCBI taxonomy): domain Eukaryota; kingdom Viridiplantae; phylum Streptophyta; class Magnoliopsida; order Apiales; family Apiaceae; genus Kitagawia; species Kitagawia praeruptora. The sequence goes on from CM075349.1 coordinate 3,365,361, forward strand.
ATTAATATTAATTTTGACTAAGCTAAAAACAGCCTTCCTTGCTGCGGTCGAAATAAGGTATTTTTGATTGAATATGATCGAAATTAGCTAATTTCGACCATTTCAGAAGGATCGAAATTAGCCGAATTTTCTGTAGTGACTATAAGGATACAAATTTATTCTAATATTTACATATCTTATTATATATAATTAAATATTACCAAGGTTCTAATATTTTCCTTCAAAAAATCCCCAATTTTACCGATAATTCTCAATTAATCCTCTATAAAGTAAATAATCGATTTAATTTTTGAAATCCGATTAATTCTATACATTTATTTAAAAGACATATTTAATTGTAAATTATACTAATATATTAAATATTATTATAATATTTGATTAATATTCAAATTAATTCCGATTACTAAATCAATCTTAAAATTTATACCAATTAACAATTTTTATGACCATGAATATTACTGATTAAACCGAGCTTAGTATTTGTCGCGGCGAGAGTGTATAAATATTTCCACAATATGTCGACATATTACATATGGTCACCATCCATCTGTTTCATATAAGTGTGAAATCGTTGTGTGACGATCTACGGAAATTTATTATTTTCACAATAATTCTATACTAGCCTATGATCCTATACAAAACACAGACTATCATATATTATTATTATATAAACTAGCATAATAATTCGTGCGAGCCTCGGGCCAATTTCCAGATATTTTTTGTTAAACACGTAATAATAACATTCTTAATTATTCATTTATTGAGCATATGTATAATGTTTTAGATATATCAAATATAAATTGACTAAGTATCAATACTTTTGATTTGTACGTAAGACATTACTAATTTGCGCTACGTTGGTAATTTAACTCATAAAGCGAATGATAAATTTTCTTGTTTGTGACATGTAATCTGCATGTATTGAATGACTACAAATTATGTAGTTAGTAATAAATATTGGGTCACTACGTCGTGTGGAGTAATATCTTCACCCTCCATCCTGAAACCGTCCCGATCTAGAAATAAAATTATTTTTTATTATTTTGCTAACTAATCCCCGTCCCATGGGATACGGAAATCTCGCAGTAAGTGGAGAATTCATATTTTTTCTTTAAGTGAATGATAAATTTTCTTGTTTGTGACATGTAATCTATATGTATTGAATGAGTACAAATTATGTAGTTTGTGATAAATATTGGGTCACTACGTCGTGTGGAGGTGATATCTTCCCCCCATCCTGAACCGTCCCGATTGAGAAATAAAAATTATTTTGCTAACTAATCCCCGTCCCATATGGGATACGAAAATCTCGCGGTAAGTGAAGAATTCATATTTTTTCCTAAAATGAAATTTTATAGATTTTAAAATCTATGTGAGTGACGAGCTGTTTTATAGTATCAGACTTAAATATTTGTACTGATGTCGTTCGAGCATTATTTTGATTATGATCGAGTATATTAATTCAGTAACATTGTATGTAATCTATAACATATATTTTTTAATATAGGTGATACTTGAAATCAATGAATTTATATTCGATTTTCAAATTGCATTCATCGGTGAAAAATCTTTTTAATTAATAACAAATAGTTTAATTTTTATTCTAAATTCGCATTAAATATTAAATAAAGACAATAAATGACCTTTTTTATAAAAAAATTCACCATTATTAAAATTGACATAAGCTAATATTTTAAACTGTGATATTAATTCAAACTTTTTATAAAATTGTGAAATGTGATAAATTATTTGATCAAGTTTAATTACAACAATCATGGTCAATTCGAAGTATTTTTTAAAATCATGTCAAGTTCTTGACCTAAAAACTCACCACATACTTTAATATGCATTATATTAACTTGCTGTTATAGAGGCGTCAAATTCACTAATTCATATCGATGTGGAATGTTACAACCCCTACCGTAGTTGGACGACGATATCGTCTATCACACGAACGAACAAACATACTAAATCTTGCAAATAACGATACAATTCCCTCCAGACAAGGCTAATATCATATGTATAAAATGATGAAATTTTGAGTATTTTTAAAATATCAAGTCATGCTCCGATTTTGAATCTGAAATATGTCGAACTACATTGGTTCAATGAAATGCATTTAATTGTTCTGATTGTTACGCTTTCATTAACCATTTTTCGAAATAATACGCATTTAAATGTAATGAAAAAATTTAAAAATCTAATTGATATCTGATATTTATCTATTAATATTATGTTATTGAACTGAATGATTTGAAAATGTATAAGTTGACTACATATTATAAATCACTATTTTATACTATAAAAGAATATTATACAAATTTGTAAATGTAACACGAAAAAAATGGTTTAAAAAATTTTGTAGTCATAATACTAAATATTCTTAATTCACGAACATACACGAACACATAATATGTGTATGATTTATAACACATATGATTGAGTGGTGTAGTGGCAGGATGGTGTGCAAATCAACGGTAAGACTTGAGTTCAATTCCCACCTACTACTTTTTTAAAAAAAATGAAAATGAAAGGGCAATTTAGACAATTCAAATAGAATAAAATGTGTCACTATTTAAGTTGATTAAAATGTCTCACTAATTTAAGCCCCTTGTTGGGCTATTATATATACTAGCATAAAAGCCCGTACAAGGCACGGGCCGGTTGCTTAAATATATTTATAAATCAAATTATGTATTATTAATGTCGTTAGTTGAGTATGTGTAAGTTTATAATTTAAAATTTGATACGAGTAGTGCTGATAGCAATCATAACATTTTTTTTAATTTGTTGTGGATCGTAGAATATAATTGGAGTATTCGGTGGGTGCTTTCTAATTAAGATGACTTTTCAGAACACTTACAATTTTAACCATTGGTTCTTCGAAAATGGTGCATCCCTTTAGCTAATTTAAGGTAAAATCTAAATATCCTTCAAGCTATTCAATTCCGAAAGTGTAAGTTCTGGTTCTGATTTTAATAACAATTTTTTGAAACTCTACCCGGGCCTTGTTCTTTAAGTTCTGAAAACTCTTTTTTCTAACTTTTCCCTCTTTTTTCTTCTAATCTCTTGATATTTAAGAATTCATTGTCTTTGTTTCTTTTTCGACATCTATTTATCTTTCAAGATATCAGAAAATTCAAATATGAATAATTGACTTAACAGATCTACTTTGCGTAACAAACTTATCATTCTTTTGACCTATGCGCTTAAGAATTGATGAATTACGTCTGGATAGATATTTTTCGTGCTTCCATCATCATGAGGTAAAATTGTTCATGTCTCATTTTTCTATACTTTGACATTGAATTCATCATTTCCTTTATCGAATATAGCTTAATCCAGAGAAGTATATATCTTCAATAATAGCTCAGCTAAACATGTGATCAATGATTGGAATGAGTATATTTTTACTATTAATGTGCTTTGTATATGTGTGCTTTATTGAAAAAGTTTTCTTTAATTATTAAAGTCAGTGTGAGGTACATGCCTCTAGTTTATATTATTTTCTAAAATTTATTATACTTTTTCAATTAATATCTATTTATTTGCAAAATTTTTAAAATTATACTTTATTATTAGGTGAACCTTGGTAAATGAATATTTGATAAATCAACAAATTCATCAAATGGATAACTTTTATGGTTTCAAACATAAAAGTATAATATATGTTGACCTTGATAGAAGAGAAATATAGATAAATTAAATAATATAATAAATATTACATTTATCGAAATTAGTTAGATATAACTAACTCGACTTCTACGTTAATAAATTTTTAATATACACATGAAAAATAATTTTTTAGTGTTAGGTATATGATGTAGTTTTATATTATGTATGATCCTATTTTAATTTTAATATTTGTAACTAAATTACACATTGTAGTTTAATAATTTAAATATTCACAATATATGATTTTATTTTGAAATATAATTCTATTGCTAATTGAAATTTTAAATCTTTACGCAAATTTAAATAAATTTCACATGCAATATAATTTTTTTATTAATAATACTAAAATTTAAAATCTAATTGTTGTAAGTAACCTGGGTTTGACTAACGAATAATAAAAAATTTGGTTAGTTTTATTTCTACCCAACTTGAGTACCAGACTTTTAAATATACTGCTCGACCTTTCAAAAATTACAAATATACGGGCCTTACTTTCATTTTTTTTAAAATACTTTCATTCTATTATAAAGCCCATTGTCTCTCTTGTTCAAGCTCAACGCATCTTCGACCTTCAGCTTCGACCTTCATCTCCTTCGCGCGAACGTCATCTTCTTCTACTTCTAGGAGCAGGCCCCGCAGGAGAAACTTATCAATCGAAGCTCAATTTTTTGTATATCAATTAGGGTTTCAAAATTTAGGGAAAATCAATTGGGGGTTAAATAGAGGGTGGTTGGATTTGTTTCGGTTGTGTTAAGTGGTGTTGTGGATGTAAAGCGGGTTGCAGTGGGTGTAATAGCAGCGACGACGCCATGGATACATGTGGTTATCGATGGCATTGTTGAGGAAGGCGAAGATGTAGCGGCGACGGGAAGATGTTGGTGGTGGTTTAGGTCGTTACTTGGTGGATGTTTGGTGGCTGGGATGGCTTGTTCAAATACCGGTAAACTAATTTGCTCAATATTTTTACTTGTTACTAATAACATTATACTATGTTGGTCTTGGTGTATGTATCTACCTTGTTAGATGCTTGTATAATTTTCTTTCTGCTCAATCTGTGAATTTTCTATGATAGATCACCTTAACAATCGTGTGAAATTGCATCGATTGTAATTCATATACATAAAAAGGAATTTCTTTGATTGCCCTTGTTGGGGTAAGGTACTAATGAGTGTTGGGGTAAGGTACTAATGAGTGGCTGGTTAAAGTACAATGTTATGTCAAATGTACCTACATCTTAGCAACATCTATCAGACAAATTTGAAATTTGGAGTTAGGAAACTAAGAATGTACCCTACAATCTACATGCAGTTTAGTTAAATACTTCAATGTATATGTAGCATCATTTCATAGATTTGTATATTTATTCTTCTTTACCACGTACTAAAATCTCATCTATGAATTTCCCCGATTGACACCTTCGAAAACTCTAAACCACAGTCCTGATTCAGACAAGCTAGTTGTAGCTCAAAAGCAAATCTTTAACCCTTTCTTATTTATGGTAGAATATTGATGAATGGTATAATTTCTTCTTATTTATGTTATAAGTACAGGCCTCGCAGGGACACTCATCTTAACTTTGTATTTCTATCAGTTGCAACCTTTGCAACCATAGTTACAAAGGTTGCAAGCATGGTTACAAAGGTTGCAAACATGGTTGTGAAATAGTTTCTCCATTTTAGTCACTTGGGTTTCTCTTAGGCACTGGTTAATTATTTCTTTTTCTTGCAGTACTTCTGGCTGCCAATTTGGTAAAGGTTGCCATTTTCTACATTATGTTCCTAGTGGCTATAGTGTGGTTGATCAGTTGACAAATCACGATGGGCCAACTGTTTGAACCCTGGTCTGCCATCCTTTGGCGATGCTCCTTCCAACTCTCAAAACTAAGATATGCACAAAGTACAACATCCCAGAAGGTTGTAAGTTTGGTAATAATTGTCGTTTTGCCCATAAGGATAAGTTTGGTAGGCCTAGTTTTGAAGATGGTCTATCCTTTGGATCAATGCCCCAATATGGTAGGAGGGCTGAAGCACCCCCACCTGGATGAGGTGCAGCGGCCAGCTTGGTAGTTCTGTAACAACCAAAATAATCATAGATGCATCACTTGTTGGACCAATTATTGGAAAGGGTAGTGTGAACTCGAAACAAATATGCTATGAGGCTATCATGAAACGGATCCTAATCAACGAAACATTGAGATTGAAGAAAACTTTGAACAAATTAAGATAGATAGCGATATGGTGCATGAGCTTATCACGAACCTGCGTCCTACCAACGGAGGCCCTGCCAGAAACCCGAGGACCATGCCTATGCAAGCACCTTCGGCAAGCAATATCATTTTAGATGTCAACAAACACTATGTCTATATTCGTCATCTATGTATAGGCGATATCATGCCTATACCAGTAATACATGTTTTAAGCTGTCTAGCTTTGTTGCTAATACTTAATTTTTTTTATTTATGTAGCACTTGTGAATTTGCTCTGAAATATATATCCAAACGCAGGGGCACACATTTTCACCAACAAGTATATATTCGCATGAAATATATATCAGTTTGGTGAAATATATATTTGTTTAAACATGAATTTTTTTATTTATGTAGCAACATGGTTGCATTTTTTACAAGGATTATGTCAGAAATATGAATTTGATTTTTTTTTGGGATAGGCCCCCTAGGGGCACAGGGCACTCATCTTCTTTGTCAGATTTAACTATTTCTTTTGTGTAAGTTACAGAGGTTGTAAAATTGTTGCAAACATGTTTGCAACTTCTGCAACCATGATTGCAACCTTTGCAAACAAGGTTGCAGAAGTTGCAAAGGTTGCAACTGATATTGATAAGTTGAAAATAGTGTTACAACTGATATTGATAAGTTGTAAATAGTGTTGCAACTGATATTGATAAGTTGCAAATACTTTTGTATAAGTTGCAAATGTTGTGGCATAAGTCGCAAAATTGTTGTAAACATGTTTGTAACTTTTACAATCATGGTTGCAACCGTGTTTGCAACCTTTACAACCATGGTTGCAGAAGTTGTAACCATGGTTGCAGAAGTTGTAACCATGGTTGCAACCTTTGCAAACATGGTTGTAAACAAGGTTGCAGAAGTTGCAAACATGGTTGCAAAGGTTGCAACTGATATTGATAAGTTGCAAATAGTGTTGCAACTGATATTGATAAGTTGTAAATAGTGGTGCAACTGATATTGATAAGTTGCAAATACTTTTGTATAAGTTGCAAATGTTGTGGCATAAGTCGCAAAATTGTTGTAAACATGTTTGTAACTTTTACAATCATGGTTGCAACCGTGTTTGCAACCTTTACAACCATGGTTGCAGGAGTTGTAACCATGGTTGCAACCTTTGCAAACATGGTTGTAGAAGTTGCAAACATGGTTGCAGAAGTTACAAACATGGTTGCAAATGTTGCAAATGATAAAATTAGTTAACTCCGACTCTTGCGATGGGTGCCCTTGCGGGACCTGTTCCACATCAAATCATATTGTCTTCATATTACCATTTGAGGATTATAGTTTGAATCATCGTATTATTTGTAGTGCTGGTTCGAGATTAGTTATGATTAGAATTTATGTATTTATACTCATATAACATATGGAATGATATATTAATTACTTTTCTATCAAATGGTGAAAATATAAAAGATAATGAAAGTTGCAACTAAACGTTAACTTACAACCTTTGCAAACATGGTTGCAACTTCTGTAATCATGTTTGCAATTGTTGCAACCTTTTGCAACTTCTGTAACCATGGCTGCAATGGTTGCAAATATGGTTGCAGCAGTTACAACCAAGGTTGCAAAGTGTTACAGAAGTTGCAACTGATGTTGCAAAAGTTACAACTGATAGAAATACTTGAATATGACTATTAAGATAGGTGTCCCTGCGAGGCCTGTTATAGCAAATCCAAGCTATAGGAGAAACTAGCTAGTATGGAAATATAATAACAAAGACAAAAATAGCAAATGCATGTTGATTGAGATAGGCAACATTGTCATCTTACACCAATATCATCCAATTGAACAGAACAAACAAGAAAACAAGCAAAGATGGTTGCCCCTGCGGAGCCTGTTCCATATAAAATCAAATTGTCTTCACATTTCTGTTATGAACTGATCCTACTCCACTACTCCTAACTTTAATGGAATAAACACTACTGTCTAAAATCTAGCCATTTTTGCTAAAAATGACCTTGACTGATAGTGTTCTAAACTACTTTTCATGTCATAAACTTTGCATTCCTTATCGACAGGGTTTGTCTCGCAAAACTCTTCTAATGGGTCTTCACTTTCTGTTACTACTGCACCTGGCCAGAATACCCTTCAATGATCTCTCAACAGCCTTTCTTAAGGTAGCAAAACAAACCAGAAGCAGCAACTTCAACAAAAATCACTAGGCTTAAGATCCCTAACTGTAGATGAATGTTTCCCAACTAAATGCCTGCATTTTTTTATACATAAATTATATCAATAGATACATACACAAACAGATCAACCATAAAACAGACCAACAATAATTTACCTGATTCCCAGTTGAAGGTTAAGCATCAAATCATAATGCTTATGCCCTTTAGTAATCATTTGTCCAGGCTTCTTTACTTCTATATTAAAACAATAGGGGTTTCTCCTAAACTTCCGAATATCATCCATTATCAACATATTACCATCTCTATACAACATAGTCGCCTCCACATTATCAATAATATCACATGTAACATCCCCGGCCTCACCATCCGATCCCCAAATACAAATTCTAGGAATACTCCTCACTGCTATATAAATGATCTTCCTGAATTAGACATGTAAAATTATATACACGCATATAATAAAAAATGAGGGGAAATTTTGTACCTTTGTAAATGAGGTGCCCCTGCGGGGCCAACAAAAGCAGTGGCAGTGAGTGCGGTGGATGTAATCGAGAGGAGTCGACTTTGTACCAGTGGCGGTAGTGAGACCTTCTAGAATGTAGCAAGAATGTAATAGCTGGCTAGTTGCTGCATAAGCAAAATTACATGGTCCTAAATCATTTGACCTTATTTGGTTTAAACTTTTTTAGCAAATCCATTTTGTGAAAAAACCTAATACTAAATCTAGCTTCACTAGTTTGCCATTGCCTTAACATGGGCTGATAAAATTCCATTGCCTTAAAATGGTCATGTCACTCTTAACAGCGGCAACAATCCAAACCCAATACCACCTGCATTCCTCAGTACCACAAGAATCCCACATAACCCTCCAAATTCGACATGCCCAACTACTCAGCACAATAACATTGACCTCCTGAATCCCCAAAATCCAACAAAAACCTGCCATCAACACAGTTTTTTCCAGACACGAAACAGAGGCTCGAGAAATAAAAACCTCCCACGACCTGACTTCATACCAGCAAGAAACAAACCGAAAAAACATCATACACTAGAACATCGAGCACATATCAAATTAAAACATCATACATAATTTACCAAATCTCTGCAACAAGTACAAAATCAAGCAACAAAAGCGTGTATATAATCTAAAGATTTCACTAATCAAATTGTGGATGATAAGAATTGAGAAAGTAATGATCAAGCGATCACTCACAAAAAAGTCAAATCATACACAAACAGTAATCAAACTCAAGTGTTTGTAGTGTGTCATAATTAGTGAAATTTGTTCGTTTACAGTACGTATTGATGGAGAAAATAAGTTGGAATCAAATATAATACTTGAATAACAGATTAGCGGACTAAAAAATTAATCTACGCAAGCGATGAAATCAATCAATTTTTAGCTTTAATCACAATAAACAAGTTCGATTAGATAAATACTAATCATCAAATTGCTTAATTAGAGAAGAATTACGTAGATAAATGAGTAATGACGAGAGCAAGCACCTCCTCCTCCTTTCATCACACACATAATCTTTCTTTCTCTCTCTCTCTCCGATCGACGGCTCCGACGAGCTCGACAAGACTCTGATCGACGGAGATGAAGTTCACCTGCGGTGCCGATATGAACATGACAACGACTGTGGGCGGCGGGTGGAGGTCGGGGATGGGGTGGCAGAAGGGGGTAGTCGGGGAGGGGGAGCAGAGCAGATGAGGAACAGAGCTTGTATATGAGGGTCGTATTTTTAAGATAATGAAAACTAAAAAAAGAAGGGGGTGGTAATTTTAAAAGAATGGTAATATAGAATTGAAACAGTAAAGCTGTGACCGTATTTTTGTAAATAGTTCTTGAAAAGTTAGGTATTTTAGTAAATTTCCCTAAAAATTTCAATTCTCATACTTTGTTTTATGAACCTCTATACTAACTATATATATGCCTCATATATATAATATAAAATTTGCAAGTTGTATATATGCATGATCCTTTATTTACATTTTTTTATGTTAACTAAATAAATAATATATATCATATGTAATTCTTTTTTTCAAAAATAATGCTTTAAACCAAAAAATTAGATAGCTTTTATGTAGAGTCTAATGAATTCTTTTTATGATTTATATTTTTAAAATAAATCACAACCCCTATTAATTTGAATAAAAAGTTATTATATCTTGTGTACCAATATATAATCTAGGATTTTATACTTAAAATTTTATACTTTGTCAAATGTTATATACAATTTATTCCAATATATTATTGTAAAATATCCTTATAATTCAACTATATATTTCATGCAAGTATTTAGTCAATAATTGATAACTCATAATTTCGTCTTATAAATAAACCACATATTCTATGTAATTATTTATAAATAATGGTTACATTATCAAATCTTATTTGTATATTATATATTTTGGATAATTTTCTTACTATTCATACTTTTATTAGTATGTACTATTCATATATGTTAGTTGTTTATAGTTTTACTAACAATAGTTAATATAGTTTAATTCATATAAAAATGTCATACCAAAATTAGTTACAAACAATTATACGCTCCATTTATGATATTGTTAACAAAAGTAAATAATTTATCACAAAAGAATAATTATAGGCCTACATCTATACCATATTATTAAACCCGAAACATTAAAAGTTTCGTAGCCGGTCGGTACTCTGGCCAGGCTTAATTAACATATTCTTAAGTACAAAAATTAATAAATACATGGATTGGGCTTAATTAACATATTCTTAAACCCAAAGTAAATCTATACAATACTTGAGACTTGAGAGAATATAAAAAGTTTGATACTTGGACTTATTAGGCCTAAATTAGAATCCTATTTTAACCAGATTAATTATATTAAAAATCCATTCTAACTAAACATCTTGGACATATTGGGGCTAAAATTAAAATTCTATTTTAACATGACTAATTATTTTAATCACAACATATATAACTATTTTATTTAATTAAAACACAATCTAAATCTAATATAATTAAAAATAAAATATTACAACACAAGTAGTATGATAACCAATATTAAAAATCACCCGTGCATTGCACGGGTTTTAAGCTAATATGATTATAAAGAGAATCAATGCACACAAGTTATCTTGCAAATAATATGTGAGACTTAATTGAAACACCTATTTCATCTTAAATAAATTGTAAAACAAAATATTGAATAAAATATAAATAAATAAATATTTATGTATGTAGTTGATGAATTTTAGTATTAACTCAAATGATCACATATCTCAATCCGTTAGAAATTTAGTGAAATACTTGATCCATCTTAAATAAATAGTGAAATATAACATAAACAAAAAAACATTTATGTATGTAGTTAATGAATTTTATTTTTATATCAAATGCTCATGTAGCACAAGTGGTTGGAGGGATGAATTGGCCTATGTGAGGTCATGGGTTCAAATCCTTGTCCACGTTATTTTTCCAAAGGTTTCAGGTTAGGTTTGGAAGTAGGCTTGGAATGAATAAATTTGCTCAAGATAACCGAACGTGTTCTCCTATTATATATAGAAAGATAACTAGAATAATAACCCGTGCGAGGCACGGGTCAATTTCTAGATATTTTTTGTTTAACACGTAACAATAACTGTTACGACTAGATTTCTGCCAGATAACGATTCGATCGGACCTGTAGAAGAAGAATGCGAGGGTTTGGCCCCCCGATTCACCTCCGGTGTGAGAATAAGTCAGTCGGTTCTTTGTAAGTAATTCAAACGTAGAGAGCTTATGTTCTATTGTGTGTAAATGTGAATGAATATGACAAATCAAACCTGACTCCACTTATCTTCTCTGTTTCGACGGTTACCGAGGAAAAGGCCACTTCTATCGTCGTGTCCCACGTCCTTAGGAAGTGCAACCATACGGCCGTTGTACCCTAAATGGGCCGGACGAATGTGGACTTCTATTCGGATTTGGGATATTGGGCCTTCGGCTCGGCCAAGTAAGGAAGTGGGCCTCCAACATGTCCTTGGGCTTCGTTCGAAGCTATCCTCAGGACGAAGGCCAAACCTAGGCCCATCTTCGGAAAGCATTTTCCACACGTTTCATTCGGATAAGGATGGCGATGGACAAGGTCGAGACGTCTTCTGGGAAGTCGCGTCTCTTTATGACTGACAGCTGTCTATTCTCGAGATTTGCGCTTGAATCGCGTCCGTTGAATCGGAAACGTCTTTTGTCCAAACGTCACCTTTCTGTACTTAAACCTCTAAACCCTTTCATTTTCACCCTTACGCTTATAACTTCTCATTTCACAATCTTCAAAGCAGCAAACGTTTTCTCTAAAAACTTTTGACAAGCAAGGATTGGAAACGCTGGTTCATTTTTAACCGCTGGTAGTCCCCCAATTCCGGTGGCAGCCCGTCTTCAAGAGAGATATCCTCAAGAACTCGATCTCATCACCCATTGGCAAACTAGTAAGTTCCTTTTTCCCCCTCTTGATTAATAGTATATGTGTATTATTCTCTTTCATTCCTTTTTCCCTGCTGTCGTAGCCCTGCATTTTATGCTCGTATGTGTATACCTGTTTGCATATGTGTAAAGTTACCTGTATACCTTAGGTAGAGATTACGCATGTCTTTATGTTCATTTTTTCGGGGATTTCGGGTTCTGTCTGGGAGTTTTCTGGGCAAGAACATCCTTCAGGATCTTCAAGCCTCAAGAACTCTCTTCGGACTGTCCCAATCCTTCTTCGTAATTTTCAGACCACTTTTCACTTGCCCCTCTTTTAGACTTTAGGATGTACCCGACCGGTCTAGGCCCGCTATACTCGGCCTTTCTCCTTTTCTCATTTCCTTCTTTATTCTATCTGAGTACAAGGCTAATGTGTCTTCATTTCCGAATGCAGGGACATGGATCGGTCATCCAAAGGCACAGGCCCTTCGGCCCCCTCTCCTTTCACCGACGTTACAAAGTATCCCGCAGCAAACCTTCGGACACCGCTGGATGAAGAAAAACTCATCCCCTTCACCGACACATGCAGCATTCACAAACAACATTGGTTTATATACGCTCCTAGGAAAAAGGAGAGGATTTACCACAACCCTCCCGTTTCTGAAACCTGCGGGGGCGTATGCACGGGCATCTCCGAAGCAGCTTTCAAGTGTGGGTTTCGGTTGCCGATACTACCCGTTCTGAAGGATTTGCTAAAAGAGATGGGTATAGCCTTAGGTCAACTCGACCCGAACAGTTTTATACACGTGAACGTTTTCCAAGCTCGTTGTCTAGCTGCTAAGGTCCATCCTCGGACTTCTTTATTCTGGAACCATTACGACTTTCGCCGCAACCCGAAGAGCTACGGCTTCTACACGATCGTCCGTTGAGCCAATCGGGCCGACTGGGCCCATACTAATTCGAGCAACAAAGGAACTCATGACAAATGGTTCTTTCTCTCTGGGCCCAAGATCGCCAAATACTCGATATGGACGGACGTCGACCCGGCGAGAGGGTCGTTATGCCCTCACTCCTAGACTCGGAGAAACGCGATTATAAGCTGCTTTTCGAGCTGAAGATGGACAAAGTTCCTTCGTCAAGCAGTCGGGACAAAGACTGGTTGTTCGCCCTCTAGGGTAACGGTAACTTTATTTTTCCTTGGGATTCTGCAAATATGTACACTAAGTTGTATTTTTCTTCGGTCGGTATTCGATTACCTTTACTGTGACTTTAACTACTATTTCTTTTGTGCAGTGTCTTCCCGTGAGGAGCTGGTCGAAAGGAGGCGCCAGAAGGCCGCAGCAAAAGCGGCGGACGAAGCTGCTAAGGTTGCCACTTCGGAAGCTAATAAATCCATTCTTGCAGCCGATGAGATGGGGGGTCGGCATCCAACCAGAGGGAGGACGATGCAGTCACTATGCCCACGACCACTTCTCCTTCTCGAGAGTTGGATATAAGGGAGATAAACTTGATCACTCCGACCGATTCTCGTAAGAGAGGCCGATTGGGTTATGCTGGACTGAAAGTATACGCTCCCCAGTGGGGAGTTATTGAAACTGACAGAATTATTGTCCCTGCTCCGCAATCATCCACTGTCGTCGGTCCCGATCTCTGCCGCGGGCTCATCCTGCCAGCCGATAGGCTGACATTCGCCCAGGCGGACGACCTTGAGGCTTGCACTGAGATGTTGGACTTACTCTCTATGGTGAGCTTTTTTCCTTCATGGTATTATCCATTTTACTTGCCTTCAACATTTAACTCTTTATCCATGTTTGTTTTCAGGGTGTCTCCTGGTCGGCTATTGTTACCGAACGAATTGAAGGGATGCAGGCTAAGTTGAAGGGGATTGACCAGCTGGAAGTCCGTGCGGTCAAAGCTGAAGAGGACCTCCAGAATTCCACTTTCGAGCTAGAGAGCGTAACCGGTCAAGCTAATTCTTTGAAGACCGAGAATGAGGCCCTGAAGGCGAGGTTGGAAGAGATTGATGTCTTGAAAAAGCGCATCGATTGGAGGAACCGACAGCTCAAAGCCTCGAGGAAAAACATCCGAAAGCTGAAGAAGACCCTCGACCTTACCGAAGAGAGGTGCTACCAAATGGGTTATGACGATGTAGTGCTGAAAGCTAATGATGCTGGCTTCGATCACACCAAGCTGCTGGACGAAACTATGACGGATCCAGTCGGCCGGAATGATGCAGAGGAACCCTTGGTAGTCTCTTCAGGTGAAGATGAGGAGCATTCTGATTGTTAATATTTGTATTCTGTTGGCCTTCGTGCCTTGCTCCACTTAACTCTGCTTTCGGGCTTAAATTTGTGCCTTCGGGCTTTTGTAATTTTAACTATGCCTTCGGGCTTGCTATTCTCGCCTTCGGGCAATTTAAGTTTGCTTTAGCATAATTTATTCTTTGTTATGCATCTTCGGTATTTCTTTACCTTAGATTTCGTCTTCATGCATCTTCGGCATCTTTTTGCCTTAGCGTAAATTTTTTCATTTTTATGCAACTTCGGCCTGATATTGCCTTAGCATAATTACTTTCATTTTTATGCGTCTTCCACATCTTTTTACCTTAGCATAATTATTTTCATTTTTATGCCTCTTCGGCCTGATGTTGCCTTATCATAATTATTTTCATTTTTATGCATCTTCGGCCTGATATTGCCTTAGCATAATTATTTTCATTTTTATGCATCTTCAGCTTCAGCCTAGCACGTATGTGCATTTTCGGTCGTAACCTTGTTGCCCCCCAGTATTTAAGGGGTTTTTTAAGTGATTAAGGTCTCGTTCGGTCGGCTGAAAAATATTTCCTCCCGGCCTTAATTGATGTCAAAGCGACTTAAATACTAAGACGTTTTTGTACGAGTTCAAATTTCATTCGGTCGGCCCCAAATTTGGATTCGTCAAACGTTTGTTACTTAAATCATAATGTACTTGAACACTAAAAATAAGTTAGAGGGCGCATGTTTTATTCGGTCGGCCTCAAACATGAGTCCGTTAAGCTTAATATTGTGTACTTAACCTTTCGGCTACGAATGTACTTAGCTTAATAACAGTAGATGAAGAATGGAGCAAACAATCTTTCATTAATCATGCAACAACTTTTACATAGTTTTGATTACAGATTGATGCTAGCTTAGGGAATTCAGAACAATCTTGCATGAAATAAAGTACTGAAGTAAAAAGCAATAAAATGCATCCAGTAAGCTTACTGGTAAAAACGGCGAAGGCGAGCGGCATGCCAGGTGTTTTTGATTGGGCTGCCGTCCGAATGAGCCAATTTGTAGGTGCCTGGCCAAACCACTTTAATCACCACATAAGGACCTTCCCAGTTCGGCATAAGCTTTCTTTGTTTGGTCGGCATAGATGTTGCCAACTCCCGCAGAACCAAATCACCTACTTGGAAAGTCCTCTTTTTCACTCCAGAATCATAGTACTGTGCCGCTTGGAGTTGGTACCTTAGGTTTCTTTGATGAGCTGCTTCCCTTTCTTCCTCTAGTAGGTCAACGTTCGCACGGAGTCCGAATTCATTTGTCTCCACATTAAACACTTGTGTTCGGTAGGAATCTAATCCAACTTCAACTAGCAGAAGGGCATCTGTTTAGTACTGGTTGAAGATCTTGCAGTGGTTTGGTATGCCCAAAGGACCCAAGGTAACTCTTCAGCCCAAAGACCTTGGCTTCTCCCAGCCTCTTCTTTATCCTATCGAAGATAATTTTGTTGGCCGCTTCGATCGCCCCGTTTCCTTGGGGATGTCCGACTGAACTGAACTTCTGCCTGATTCCGAACTGAGCTAGAAACTTTCTAAATTTACTTCCAATAAACTGAGTTCCATTGTCTGATACACATACCATGGGAATGCCAAACCTTAAGATCACTTGCTCTAACATGAACTTCTTTGTTGCTTCTTCGGTAATCGCTGAAAGTGGTTTGGCTTCTATCCACTTGGTCATGTAGTCGATCGTCATGATGCAATACTTCGCTTGTTTAGTACTGGTAGGTAGGATCCCAACAATGTCGACCGTCCACATAGCAAATGGAATCGGGCTAAGGACTGAAGACATCTCTTCGGGTGGTTGCTTCGGTATTGTGCTGAATAGCTGGCACTGTCTGCACTTCTTGGCATATTCAGATGCATCTTCTTTCATCTTCGGCCAGAAAAACCCTTGCCTGAGAATCTTGAAGGCTAAAGATCTTCCTGCCAAATGTTCTCCACAAATTCCCTCGTGAACCGTCTCGAGGGCTAGCTGCTGTTCGTCTTTGTTTAAGCACCGAAGAAGTGGTTGCGTTAATGATCTTTTAAACAAACGGCCCCCAACCAAAGTGTAACTCACCAACCGATGTTTCACCTTCTGTGCTTCCCTTCGGTCAATTGGTAAAGTACCCTTCTCTAAAAATGCCCTGATTGGGGTCATCCAGTTGACCCCTTGATAAATTTCCATGCACTGTTTCTTGTCTATTGAAGGCATCTTCACTTCGGTCAGATAGATTGAACCATTCAGGTTTTGGGATTCTGCCGAAGCTACGCATCTGCTCAACTATTGTTCTCTCTTACAATTTGACTTAGCTCAAAAGACTGAAAAATCGTAATACTTTCACGTACATTTGCTGCATATGCCTTCGTGCGGGGGTCTTTCTATCCATACTCCCCAGTGAATTGCTTGACCACCAACATTGAGTCACTAAAGGCCCTTAAGTGTTTTACCTACAAGTTTTTCGCCAAGTCTAAACCTGCTAACAGCGCTTCATACTCAGCCTCGTTGTTGGTTAAAGGAAAAGCAAATCTGATGGTCTGGCATATCTCGAAACCGTCTGGGCTGCTCAAAATTAATCCTGCCCCACATTTTGAACTTGCAACCGACCCATCAACAAAGAGTTTCCATTTTCCTGGCGAACGGATGAGTATCTCTTCGGGTGCTAGGTCTTTTGGGCCGGAAAAAGAGCATTCTACCATGAAGTCGGCTAGGGCTTGCGCCTTAATTGCGGTTCTTGGGATAAATTCTAAATCGAATTCCCCGAACTCGATTGACCAGGCAACCATTCTCCCTGAAGCCTCAGGCCTTTGTAAAATTTTCTTTAAGGGCTGATCAGTAATTACCTGTATCGTTCTTCCTTGAAAGTAGTGGCGTAGCTTTCTCGTCGCCATGATCAATCCGTAGGCAAATTTCTCTGCATTGGGGTACCTTGTTTCTGCATCCTTCAGTATGTGAGAGACGTAGAACACTGGATGTTGGTTCCCCTCATGCTCTTTAACCAGAACGGCCCCTATTGTTCGGTCGTTCACCGCCAAATACACCTGCAATGTTTCGTTCGGGCCTGGTCTCATTAGGAGTGGGGTTTTTACCAGATACTCTTTGACTTCTTCAAATGCCTTTTGGCAACTTGGTCCCCACTCGAAATTTTTCGACCCCCGAAGCACTTCAAAGAAAGGTAGGGCCTTTTCGGCTGACCTGGATATGAACCTCCTTAGAGCTGTCAGTCGCCCGGTCAACTTCTGTATGTCCCTTATTATTTTTGGTGCCTCCATGTCAATAACTGCTTTGATCTTCTCTGGGTTCGCCTCGATTCCTCGGGCACTAACCATGTATCCCAAAAATTTCCCACTATTTACGTCGAACGTGCACTTGTTCGGGTTGATCCTCATGTTATTCTTCCTAAGTGTTTCGAAACACTCCCTCATATTTTCAGCATGATCCCTGAAAAGGGACTTAACGATCATATCATCAACATAAAATTCCATGTTCCAACCGATCTGGGCCTTGAAAAGCTTGTTGATCATCTTCTGAAATGTTGCCCCGACGTTCTTCAGGCCGAAGGGCATCTTAATATAGGCATAGGTGCCGTTCGGTGTGATGAATGCTGTCTTTGGCACGTCCTCGGCATTCATGGCGATCTGGTGGTATCCCGAGAAAGCATCCAAAAAACTGAGTATTTGATGCCCCGAAGTGGCATCTATCAGTTGATCAATATTTGGCAAATGATAGTGGTCCTTCGGATAATGCTTATTCAGGTCGGTGTAGCCCACACACATTCTCCACTTGCCATTTGATTTCTTTACCACCACCACATTCGCCAACCAGTCGGGGTAGTCTATCTCTTCAATGAACTTTGCCTCTAGTAACTTTTCAACCTCAGCTTGAATGACCTTCTGCCTTTCCATGGCGAAGTTTGTCCTCTTTTGTTTAACGGGCTTGGCTTCGGGAGCTACATTCAAACAATGTTTAGCTACCGAAGGATCCAACCCTGGCATATCTTCGGGATTCCACGCAAACATATCATGGAACTCCCTAATGACTTTAATAACTTTCTCCTTTAGCTATGGTTCCATGTTTTTTTCTAATTTAGATCATCTTTCCCGACTGACCCACATACAACTCGACCTCTTCTGTTTCGGCAGCTGGCTCGGCAATCGGGCTTGACAGGTCAGCCCCAAACTTTTCTAACTCTATATTCAGCAGTTGATGGCTGCCCCAAGTGTCATTTTCACCTCTTTTCCTCTTTCCAGCTTCATTAATTTCAACCTATTTATCTTTCTCCAGGTCTTCCAACATGATGATTCTTGCGGCTTTCTGATCACCTCTCATCTCCACAACTCCATGCTCGGTCGGGAACTTCAACTTCAGATGGGGGATGGAGGACACAGCTTGGAATAGAGATAAGGCTGGTCTCCCCAAAATCCCATTATACGGGCTTTCTACCCGAACAACATAAAATTTTGCTTCTTTCACCACCGTGTATGGAGCCTTCCCCAATAAGATATTCAGTATAATAGTTCCTTCGATCGGTACAGGCTGATTACCAAAGCCATACAGTGGTGCCTCATGGCACGGCTCCAGCTGTTCACCACCCAGGTTCATCTTGCAATATGTTCGGTGATACAGTATGTTGACCGAACTTCCTTCATCGACCAGCACTCTCCAGATCTTGTTTTCCCCTATGACGGGGTTTATTACAAGAGGGTCTTCGTGTGGCCATATCACATCTTCAAAGTCATCTTTCGTGAATGATATCGGAAGTGGCTGCTTGACTGGTAGAGGCTATAGATCTGCCTAGCATACTTCTTTCGGCCTATTTTGCTGTCCCGATCGAGTATGGTTCCTCCGGATATTGTTCTGACTTCGCCCCTATACTTCTCTGAACCTTCGGCGTCTCTGGTGTCTCTCTTCTTTTCCTTGTCATCTAGCTTGTCTCTCAGATCCCCGACAAACTTGGTTAATTCTCCTTCTTTTATCATTTTCTCGATCAACTTTTTCAAGTGGTAACATTCATCCGTGTTGTGACCTTTATCTCGATGATAGTCACAATACTTGTTCTCATTCCTTCTATTTTCAGGAGTCTTCAGCCTGGCCGGTCGAACGAACCCAGGCTTACCCTTTATCTCGTGGAGAATCTTCGAGATAGGTGTGTTGAGTGGTGTGAACATAGTACTATCTCTATCTCTCCTTTGTTCAGCCCCCTTGTCAGGCCTAGTATCATTCAGTCTACTCTTAATATCACCACGACCCCTTCAGTCATCCCTTCTATCATCCCTTCTATCATATCTATCATTTTTCTTGCTCTCCTTGTACCCCCCAATTGGTTCTAACTTTCTTCTAATAGCCTCTCCCCTTAAATATATATCATTCAAAGATTTAGGAGGCATATCGTAAAGAGAAGATCGAAGCTTCTTACCTTTAATGGGGTCCAGGCCGGCTGCGAGGAATCCAGCTACCTTGACTTTATCCAGGTTGGTAACCATTCCAGCTTCTTCTTTAAACCTTGCCAAGTAATCACCCAATTCTTCGTTCGGCCCCTGTCTACAGTGTCTTTCTCTCTTCGGCACAAATAGGAGTAGTGCCTTAAGAATTTCCTTTTTATCTGCTCATATGAGCCAAATGACCTAGGTCTTAATGACATGTACCACATGGACGCATTCCCCTTGAGGTATGTCTTGAACATCTTACAAAGCATCACATCACAGTGCCCCATACCAGTCATGAGC
The DNA here is from genome assembly GCA_037693485.1 of Kitagawia praeruptora. Taxonomy (NCBI): domain Eukaryota; kingdom Viridiplantae; phylum Streptophyta; class Magnoliopsida; order Apiales; family Apiaceae; genus Kitagawia; species Kitagawia praeruptora. The sequence continues at coordinate 3,385,857 of CM075349.1, forward strand.
GATTCATACTTCTCACAATGGTCTTCGGGGTCACTTTTTCCATTGAACTCATTCATCTTTGGAAATTGCCTTCCCGAAGGAGGTCGAAACTGTTAGATATCCTCAGTCACCACTGGCTCGTGGCTGATCCTTCTTTCTCCAAACATAGCCTTCTCGATCCTTCGGATTCGGTCATCCGTATGTGGACCTTCTTCCTCCGAATCAGAGGAGTACACTACCTTCGACCGGGTTCTCCTAGAGTTTGATTCAGAGTCCCCTGACTCATCTTCATCATTCCTAGTCCTCGGCCTCTTATCCCTTCGATCTTCCAACTCCGGGTCTTCGGCTTCTAGAGCCTCGCGGAGTGCTTTCTCTTGCAACTCGATCTCCTCCCTTTGGAGCTTTAGGGCCTCTAGCCTCAAACGATCGGCCTCCCTCTTCTTACCCTCTTCTTAGCCAGACATTCGGCCTCCCTATTGCTCCTTTCTTTCTCCATTTCCTTCCGCTTCCCCTTAGCCTTTTGTTCCTCTTGCCATTTCATGAGCATCTCCTGTTGTTCTTCGGCAGACGGCATATCCCCTTCTTCATCAAAAGTCAACAGCCTTGGGGTGATGGGAGCTGTCCTCGGGATCAGGGGAGGAGTGGTGCGGTTGTTTCTAGCCACGGTGCTATCATCAGCTACTGGTATTTCGGTATCGTTCGTCATGATTGATTGTAGATTCTCAACACAAACATATCTCTACGTTCCCACAGACGGCGCCAAATATTACGACTTGATTTCTGCCGGATAACGATTTGATCGGACCTGCAGAAAAAGAATGCGAGGGTTTGGCCCCCCGATTCACCTCCGGTGTGAGAATAAGTCAGTCGGTTCTTTGTAAGTAATTCGAACGTAGAGAGCTTGTTTTCTATTGTGTGTAAATGTGAATGAATATGACAAATCAAACCTGACTCCACTTATCTTCTCTGTTTCGACGGTTACCGAGGAAAGGGCCACTTCTATCGTCGTGTCCCACGTCCTTAGGAAGTGCAACCATACGGCCGTTGTACCCTAAATGGGCCGGACGAATGTGGACTTCTATTTGGATTTGGGATATTGGGCCTTCGGCTCGGCCCAGTAAGGAAGTGGGCCTCCAACAATAACATTCATAATTATTCATTTATTGAGCATATGTATAATGTTTTAGATATATCAAATATAAGTTGACTAAGTATCAATACTTTTGATTTGTACGTAAGATATTACTAATTTACGCTACGTTGGTAAGTTAGATCATAAAGCGAATGATAAATTTTTTTATTTGTGACATGTAATCTGCATGTATTGAATGAGTACAAATTATGTAGTTAGTGATAAATATTGGGTCACTACGTCGTGTGGAATGATATCTTCCCCCCTCCATCCTGAAACCGTTCCGATCTAGAAATAAAAATTATTTTAATTATTTTGCTAACTAATCCCCGTCCCATATAGGATACGGAAATTTCGCGATAAATGGAGAATTCATATTTTTTCTTAAAGTGAATGATAAATTTTGTTGTTTGTGACATATAATCTGCATATATTGAATGAGTACAAATTATGTAGTTTGTGATAAATATTGGGTCACTACGTCGTGTGGAGTGATATCTTCCCCCCATCCTGAACCGTCCCGATCCAGAAATAAAAATTATTTTGCTAACTAATCCTTGTCCCATATGGGATACGGAAATCTCGCGGTAAGTGGAGAATTCATATTTTTTCTTAACATGAAATTTTATATATTTTAAAACCTATACGAGTGATTAGTTATTTTCTAGTATCAGACTTAAATATTTGTACTAATGTCGTTCGAACATTATTTTGATTATGATCGAGTTTCATATATTAATTCAATAACATTGTATGTAATCTATAACATATATATTTTTAATATAGGTGATATTTGAAATCAATGTATTTAAATGCGATATAGGTGATCGGTGAAAAATCTTTTTAATTAATAACAAATAATTTTTTTTTATTCTAAATTCGCATTAAATATTAAATCAAGACAATAAATCACCTTTTTTTATATAAAAAATCACAATTATTAAAATTGACATAAGATAATATTTTAAACTGTGATATTAATTCAAACTTTTTATAAAATTGTGAAATGTGATAAATTAGTTGATCAATTTTAATTGCAACAATCATGGTCAATTCGAAGTATTTCTTAAAATCATGTCAAGTTCTTGACCTAAAAACTCACCACATACTAAGATTGTAATTTTAAAATGCATTATATTAACTTGCTCTTATAGAGGCGTCAAATACACTAATTCGTATCGATGTGGAATGTTACAACCCCTACCATAGTTGGACGACGATCTCGTCTATCACACGAACAAACAAACATACTAAATCTTGCAAATAACGATACAATTCCTCCTGACATGGCTAATATCATATGTATAAAATGATGACATTTTGAGTATTTTTAAAACATCAAGTCATGCTCCGAATTTGAATCTGAAATATGTCGAACTACATTGGTTCAATGACATGCATTTAAATGTTCTGATTGTTAGGCTTTCATTAACCAATTTTCAAAATAATACGCATTTAAATGTAATGAAAAAATTTAAATATCTAATAGATATCTTATATTTATCTATTAATATTGTAAATACTTTCTATTAATATTATTTTGTTGAACTGAATGTTTAAAAATGTATAAGTTGACTACATATTATAAATCACTATTTTATACTATAAAAGAATATGATACAAATTTGTAAATGTAACACGAAAAAAATGATTTAAAAAATTTAGTAGTCACAATACTAAAGATTCTTAATTCACGAACATACACGAATACATAGTATGTTTATGATTTATATCACATATGATTGATCGGTATAGTGGCAGAATGGTGTGCAAATCAATGGTAAGACTTGAGTTCGATTCCCACCTACTATATTTTTAAAAAAATGAAAATAAAAGGGCAATTTAGACAATTCAAATAGAATAAAATGTGCCAAATGTCTCACTAATTTAAACCCCTTGTTGGGCTATTATATATATAATAGATAATAGATAGATATGAATTAATATATTAATTATTTGATTTAATATAAAATTTAATTAATTTTAATTAATTTTATTATTACTCCCTCCGTCCCAATGAGTTATATACAATGGGGGATGGGTGCGTGTCACGCATTTTAAGTCTCCTAACTATTATAATAGTTACATAACTTATTTACAATTTTCTTTTTTTGTATAAAAATAGAACAATCCTATTTTTATACAAAAAAATATTTTAAAAATAAGTTATGGAACTATACTAGTTATGCACCTTAAAATGCGTGTCAGACATTCTAAAAAACGTATAGAAATAAATGGGACAAGGGAGTAATTTTAAATTTACATATGTTCCATTTTGAACGGAAATAAGGTATTTAGGGCCAATTTTGAAATCTATAACGCTTTATTGCAAAGCTAGCAAACAGATGCTTGCTATTTTTTGACACCCTGAAAGGGGTAACCAAGTCCAAGGAAATAAGTAACTTGGAACGAAGAGTGCCAAAAGACTTTTGAAGACCTCAAGCGGTATCTCTCATCATCGCCATTGCTAGCGGTAGCTCTACCTATGGAACCACTGTCACTGTTCCTATCAGCACTACACCATAAAAGGCCTACGGCAACACCAAAAAAATGTTGTCGTAGGCCCGAAATATGTTGTCTTAGGCCCAAAAAAACCCCAAAGGCAACATTTTGTTGGTGTTGCTATTTTTGCCGTTGCCTTTGGGGGTCAAAGGCAACATTCTACTTCTTTATGGCAACATCAGTTTTCTGTTGGCGTAGACTAGCTATGGCAACAATATTATCAGTTTTTAGCAACATGATATTATGTTGCCTTTAGGTTAAACATTTTGCAAAAAAAAGTGAGCCCCACCAGTGGGTCCACTGGAGCCCACTATGGGATCCACTTTTATGCCAACACAAATTTTGACCTATAGCAACATTTTCTAGTAAATTTTATTAACATTAATTTTCCTTTTGCCAACATTTTATAACATCATTGGCAACACTTTTCTATTTTCACCAGAAAATCAAATATATTAAAATATGCATTTGCAAAATACCAAATCAATACAACCAACAATCAGAATAATCCATACTACATCTAGATTCACTACAATCACGACCAAAAACCCAAATTCACTACAATCATCAACCAACTAGGAAAGTACCTCTAAACACAATATTCGACAAACTAGCTAACGCGCAAAGTTTTACTAAGTACATAAGACTAAAATAACAGCAAAAAGACGGTCTAAAACATAAACATATGGCATGACTAAATTAAGAATTGGTGCCACCGGTCGTTGGAGTACCATATTCATTTTCACTCGAGATAGAGCACCAGGCATTGCAATATTCATTGCTATATCTCCCACCTCTTCATTAGCTCCAGCAGCTTTGAGGTAGAACCTGTTCCAAAGATACATTTGAGAATAGATAAGTAGCTCAAGTAAAATACCAATTTGTTTATTTCGCGGCTCAGTGGTCTAAACTGAATCACGAGCAGATTTAAACTGTATATAGGATCGGAAAATGAACAGTTATATTTGAACAATTATATTAAGGAATTAAGAACGGCAGCTCGGTAAGAAAGGCATAGACAAATTTTAGTCAGAAATAACATAGATAAAAAAGCATACTGCATATAACTATTAAAGCGCCATTTTAAAATCAATATTAAGGATTATTGACTATCCAAAGAGGAAAATTATTTTGCTGCAACAAAACAACATGTGAGGTAGTAAATCACAATATACTGGTAACACTTAAAGTAATTTAAGTACAAAACAACTAAACACAGTATAATGCTCGATACAAAGAAGTCTACACAATTGTACAAATACTTTGCTCCTATAATTAAAGTTTAAGATTTAGGTTTACCTTCACCTAGAGATCTTAAATTAGTTCTTTCAATAACCTTGAAATCAACAGGTAAAGAAACTTGCATATATAAACACAAAAAAATATTAAAATCAAAAATAAAAGTCAAAGATACATACAAATTCGAAATAGTGACTTACCTTGCAGATGACCCAATCTCTTGAATCAACCAATCTGTTAAAAAAGTTCGAATAAAAAAAACCAAAAACTAAATTGGAAAACTACTTACTAAAATCGAACAAATCCGAGCCATATGATGGAGGGAATCGATCGATTGAAGCTTCCTATTCAACTAATTAACATAAATTGACTGATTTGCGCCAAACAAATGCTAGGGTTTGTGTAATTGAAAGTGGGATTCGATTTAGGGGTTCAGTTTTAGAAAAGATAGGGATTTGATTTAGAAAATCTAGGGTTTTAATTTACATAGGGTTCTAAGCTGAGAGCATCGAGTGGGAGAGGTGAAGTGAGAGAGAGAGACATACAGAGCAGGGAGGGAGAAATATTGGGGGTGGGCGGCTAAATAAAATTGTCTAATGGGGAAACTATTTTGGAGAAGTATTAAACGGGATTTTTGCCGCTCATCGGTGAAAAAAACTTTCTCCAATTTATTACACCCGTGCAAAAAAAAATTAAGAAAAAAAAAATCATTCATTTCATAATTATAAAAAATTAATTATTCATCTCAAAAATTTGTTTTAATTTGTGTAGTGAATTATTTACCGCTCACCAATTTCTTCCAAATATTCATATTTTTGTCTCTTTATGGAAAAAATTAATTATTTTTTCATTCTTTTATTTATTTGGAAAAACAATTTAATTTTTAATTAAGCATTCAATTCATTTTACATAATCTGAAATAATATATTCAAATATTTTTAATCATATATGATAATATGTTTATTTTTAATGATATATTAAAATTTATTTAGAAAATAAAACATTTAAAAAATTTTGTTCGATAATATTTAATGAACATAAAATTAAAATTATTCACCTTAAAACGTTTTAACATTTTTAATGAAATATTCACTTCTACAGGCATATTCTTGATTTTTATAAAAACTTCTTGATTGTATTTTATCTAAATAAATAATTTTTTATGTGAAAAAAGGTTAAATTTTTATTTTTTTTGTAGAAAATGTAAAATTTTATTCATTACAAAATTATGGCAACACAATTTCATACCTACGGCAACATGCAAACACTTTTATTCTATGCCAACATATTTCTACTACATAAGGCAACATGAAAATGATAATGTCGTAATAGCCAAAAACATGCATGACAAAGGCAACATATCCAAAGGCAACATAGGCTCTAAATGTGGTGGTAGGCCTTTTATGGTGTTGTGCAGCTATAGATAAAGCCGTAAGGGCAGTCCTCGTAGAGGAAGAAACAAACCAGCAAAAGCCGATATACTATGTAAGTCAAACATTGAAAGACGCGGAAACCCGCTACTCAAATGTGTAGAAATTTGCATTAGCACAAGTTATGGCAAGCAGAAAATTAAGACATTAATTCCAAGGGCTAGAAATTCAAGTTGTCACAAACCAACCACTAAGAAAGATTGTGCACAAGCCCGACCTGTCCGGAAGACTCATCAATTGGTCTATAGAACTAAGTCAATTACACTTGAACTACGTTCCCAGAACTGCCATCAAAGCCCAAGCATTGGCAGACTTTGTGGTAGAATGCGTCTTCTCCGAGACAACTCCTGATCTTAATAAACAACCAATGGCTACAGATAAATCACAAGAGGATGCTCATTGGAAATTGTATGTCTATTTTGAAGTGCTCAATGCTCCAGCCATTCAAGAGCGAACTGTAATGGAGATTGACCCGCCAGCACAAACGTGGATGACCGTTTACGTCCAATACCTAGAGAATGACACTTTCCCAGAAAACAAAGTCAAAGCCAAACAGATAAGGGTACAGGCAACTAAGTAATTTATGAAAAATGGGGTTCTATACAAACGAAGTTTCGACTCCCCAATCCTCAAATGTGTCGAGAAAGAAGAGGCAAACTACTGCATGAGGAAAGTACACGAAGGAATCTGTGGCGATCATATGGCTGGAAAGGCCTTAGCCCACAAGATCTTGAGAAAAGGCTATTATTGGCCAAAAATGTATAAGGATTGCAAAAGTTTTACAAAAAGATGGCACCAATGCCAATTATTCAGCAACATGGATAGATAGGCACCCGCACTCCCTGTGGCAATCCTGTCACCAATCCCCTTTGCTGTTTGGGGAATTGATATCATGGTTCATGGGGCCTTTCCCTATAGCCAAAGGAGAACTTCAATACATTATGGTGGCAATTGATTACGTGACAAAGTGGGTAGAAACAAAAGCACTGAAAAACATTACTCAAGAAGACGCCAGCCGCTTCGTCCAAAAACACATTATCACCCGCTTCGAAATTCCAAAAATGTTGATTTCAGACAACGGCATACAGTTTTTTGGTGCAAAATTTACGAAGTTTCTTTCTGAACATGGGATAAAACACAAGAAAGCATCCGTTTGCCATTCACAAAGCAACGGACAAGTTGAAGTCACAAACAGAATCATAGTGCGCGGTATAGAAAAACGATTGAACACATCAAAGAAGATATGGCAGCAAACTAAATGTTTTGTGGAGCTACAGAATAACATCACGATCAAGTACGGGCAAATCTCGAGGTCGGCTCTCCATCATATCGAGCTGAAAATTTTGAAGAAGAAGCCAACACCCAAGGTCTAAGGACAAACCTCGATTTACTGGATGAGTTGCGAGAAGAAGCGGTCGACTGGATGGCGACCTACAAAGAAAAAATCAAAGATTTCTTTGACAAATGGACTCGTATCAGAAACTTTGAAGTAGGGGACTTGGTTAACAAAGCAACAGAGGCTTCCGATTCAAGACATACTGGCAAGCTAATGCCAAAATGGAAAGGCCCATATAAAATCATTCAAGTCATACGGCCGGGGTCCTACAAGTTAGCAAATCTAGATAGTACTGAGATTAACAATACTTGGCACGCACAAAAGCTAGGGAAATATTACCAATAGACCACTAGCTACAATCATATATTAAGCTCAATATGACGTCACTTGATACACATTTGTGGAAGGTAGGTTTAAAAGATCAAAAATTGCCATTTTTCTAAAAATTATTATTTTGATATAGTTTCATCATAAATAGGTTAAATTTGGAAATTTTCTACCAAAATACCTACAAATGGGAATGAAAGCCCTAAATACCGACCATGCTAGTGAGCAAGTACCATCAAGCACATATACATATGCTACGGTCATTTTTTCCTATTTACGTTCAAAACCTATCTTCGAATTATTTTAAAAAGTTATTATAATTAAAATTTTTATACAAGAAGATTAGAAGAGTATGAAAAAATAAAAAATAATAAATATTATAAATCCTGAATTTGGGGTCGGATGTGAAAGAGAATCAATTAAGAAAAAATAATAAATAACAAATAGAGAATTTACCTTTTCTTTTACAAAAATACTACCTTCTTTATTTAATTGCATATTTACTACTATTTTTTAGACAAAGCATTTAATTTGCAATTATACCTCTAACTACCTCTGTCTAAAGACCCGTTACCTTTCATTAATCTGTTCTCTACTAATTCTCTCTCTTTCACTGCTCATCCGTTATTTCTCTCTCTCTCCGTCATCTCTATCCGTCGTCTCTCTCCGTGTAGTCCGTCATCTCTGTCTCCATTGTCTCTCCGCGATTTTTGCTAGTTACAGGTGATTTGTTCTTGATTTTTGTACACTTTTTCCCTTTAAATTCGTGCTTCAATCATTTATGGTGTGTGTTCAACTATTTTCCTGTTAAGTTCGTGGCATTTTTGTAATTTTCAAACTATGAATTGGGGGAAAATGCTGATTACAGTTTGTATTTGTTGTATAAACCCTAATTTGTCAAATTAGATTATCGATTATCACTTGCATGTGTTTGTTTATAGTTGATATAGTTATACAAGTGTATTATATGGTTGTTTATGTATAGTTTCTTATAAATGTGGTGGGTTGTGTACTTGTTTCCCCTGGTGAACTTGGTTCAGAAGTTGATTATAAATTTAATGGTCTGGCATTACATTAACATCAACTAGATGTGATATCAATTATCAATTGGATGTGTTTGTTTATAGTTTATATAGGTCTACGAGTGGGTTATCTGATTGTTATATGATATGGTTTTTTATTTGTCTAATTGTGATATTTGTGTTTGTAACAGACATTGTGGTTCATACAAGATTTTCCTCGCCTTCGGAAGCCTCTGCTTCTCATTCGAGCCTTCAATTAACAGTATCTACTAAGATTTTGAAGAAAAGAAAATTGAAGTTACCGGTGAAATCTAAGCAGTTGAAGCTTCCTGCCGACCTTTTCCCACCTCCTCAGGTACACATTTAGGATAATTTTTTTATCATTTCGTTTAACTAATGTAGAGTATTTTGTTTGTGGTTTTCAAGATGTAATGTATTTTGTTTGGTGGGGAGGGGTCAGGGTTAAATTGTTTCAACATGCATATTTGTCATGAGTTGAAAGTGTTTGTAGTAAGTCTCGAGTTGGTTATTGTATCTTGAGCAACATCAGTCAACCAAACACCGTACTCAGATCTCGTAAAACACATGGCATGCACTAGTTAGGTTAAAGTTGTATAGGAAGAAGCTGACATTTGGAAATAGGCTTATAATGCATATAGACGTTCAGTTCCATATAGAGCCTAATGTAGACATGTAGTTCAGGGTTGTATAACAGTGGACATCGTGGTGATGCTAACATTGTTATTTTTAATCTTATACAGGGACTGAGTTATAAAATTTCAGCTGATCATCATAGGCCTGCTAAAATCAATGTACTTAACAAGTATGAACCCATCGCTGATTTGAGAACAGTGTTGTCAACAACCCAACTTGCTGATTTTGATCGCTCTTGCTTTGGGAAGTACATGCACATGCCTAATTTCAAAATCCAGCACCAACTGATTCACAATCTACTTTTGAGGCAATTGAAGCAACCGAACCACAATGAACTTTAGCTTGGTAACCGCAAGCGCACGGTGTCTATTGCTAGTACAGATGGCAAGCGGGTCGAATCCACAAGGAGACAGGTTCTACTAATTCCTTTTCAGTTATCGCTAATTGTTTCAAGGGCAAACGATTATGTGAAATGATTAATTAACTAATTAAACTAAATTAACACTAATTAAGCAGATGATAAACAAATTATTTAAAACCTAGGGCAATCAGGTCCACCATGCTTACACAATTGGCTCTTAAGCTAAAGCAATCAATGTGATCCTATAACTAGAGTATGTTAATCTCTTTCAAGCATTAACACTCTCGAAACATTCAACACAATTAACCACTTTTTGTAATTCAATCAATCAGGTAATTTAAAGTCAAGTTAATCTTTTCCAAGCATTAACGCTCTCAGAAATCCAATGATGCTCTCGCACTCAAATTCAATTCTGCTAATCGTATGTGTGCCTCTAGTAAGTAAATCTCTCGATCCATACCCCTATTTGCATATAATTAATCCATGATATTGGCCAATTACACAAATTAATGATTAAAACATATCAATCAGAATTAACCATAACCAATCAAACCACTATGAAAATCATGCCAATATTAGTGCAAACATGGCTTCCCTTTAAGCCCTAGAAATAACTACTCGCTAATAATTAAACAAGTAAAACAACTAGTAAAACAAGAAAACATAATTAAACTAATAAGAACAAAGAAAAGATTAAGAGAACAAAACCTTCAAACTTCAATGTTGTCACCCAAAAGAAGAGTCATGGTGTTTCTCTACATCTCCCACTAATAATACTAATCTACTCTAAACTATATTATCTGATCTAATATTACCTCCTAATAAATTACATCATACCCTAGATGTGTTTATATAGGCTCTAAAAGTCTTGCCCAATAAAAGTATTTTAATACTCTAAATCAATTACAAGTAGGATTCCATAACTGAATAGGATTCCTTAATTAAAATTCGTCACTTTATTTACTCCTCTGTTTCTGGGCTCTTCCAGTTGGATTTTGCTTACTGGACCACCTCTGAATTAAAGATAATTCCACAAGCTTCGCGTGGACAGTAAGATCGTCAAATTCTGACTTCTGGAACTCAAGATATGGCCCAAACAGTGCAGGCAGCCCGTATAGCCCAATATTACGAATTTTCTCCTATTTTATCTCCAAAATAGCTCTTTTTGCTCCAAATCCTTCCAAGTTATGAATTCTTTATTTCCTACAATAAAACAATAAAATCTATTAAATAAAAATCCAAATCAATGCAAAACACAATAAATATGAGAATAAAATCATCTAAAATATATATAAAAATATACTCTATCAAGCATCCCCACACTTAGCATTTGCACGTCCTCGGGCAAATAAGTGAAATAAAAACTAAGTCCTAACAAACATCACTTTCGTAGATGACACGATTGCATTGAGCATATGCAACAAGCCGTTAAACCCCTAGGCAGCCCTAGTAGGACGAGTGTTGTCTCGTGAGGGTTTATAGTGAATGTACCCACAAAATTCATCCAACCATGCAAAAGATCAATGCTAACACAACACCACACACACAAGTCCTCTCATGCCACATCAACTTAAGAATCAAAGCAAACATACGATGTCTTGGTGTCGAAAGTGCAAGTATTCACGTAGTCTACTCAACCAACATGCAGAAGGTCATAAAAATTCATGTCAAGTGTAAAAATCGTTGGTAATCATGCTAAGCCCACAAGAAACACATCTTTAAGTCTAAACCTGGGATCTCCTATGCCAAAACAAGTAATAACTCACCTTTCACTCAAAAACGAATATTCACTCAAGAACAAGGTTAAGTGTATCACTCAATTCCAACAAAATCATAAACACAACTTGACACTCACAATCAATCTCACTCTCAACACAACATACATCACTGATGACAATCAAAAGGTCTTTATTCGGGTTGTAGCGTGGGCTAGGGACCAGGTATGTCAAGTAAAGCTAAAACAGGTTAAATGTCAAAAGCTAGTACCCGACAATGAAATTAAAACAACTCCCATACTTATTAAAACCAATAAATACTTCCCCACACTTGAACTTTTCAATACCCCTTACATAATAACTTGACTAGTCGAATGAAGAAGGATCATACAAACATAAAAATGCTCTCAAATTTATTCATTTTTTTTTTCTTTTTTTCTGTTTTTTTTTTCTTTTCTTTTTTTTTTTCTTTTTTTTTTCTTTTTTTTTTCTTGAGAGCTAAAGAATAAACACAATGATCCATAGATATTTTTATGAATTTCGACTAGCAAGCATCAACCCAAAATCAATATTCCCCAACGGTATGATCATCAATAACCCCCCCTTTTATGAACACCTTATTACTCCCTTAAGCACGATACTAGCCTTTGACAATTTAGGTTCAAATTCAATGTAAGGCCAATAGAATAAAAAGGATAATGGCAAGTAATGTGGTGTGTCACCGAAAGAATAGGATTAGGCTAAAAGGGTTAACTAATTGATCATGTATAAATGGTGTGGAAATATGGGAAACACGAGGTCAAACCTAAGTGCCTTTATCATCTCATCATCAAGTAATGTCATGCATTTCAAGAAAGATCTCAAGTAAGTGCTAGCAATGTAAACAACATGTGGACACTCAAGCAAACGAAAAATCATGCAAAAGATATGCATATAGGCTCAAAACTCACTTGGTGTGACAAAACATAATCAATCCCAAGTAACAAGACTCTCTAACGCACCTACTTGTACTCAAAGCATGAAAACCAAGTCATCTTGCACATATTCATGTCATTCTAATCACTTACAACATCCAATTAAGTCTACCAGCTTCAACTTGCTAGTGAAAGTGTGTGCACAAGAACAAAGCACGTCACTTCTCATACAAAAGCGTCAATAAACACAAGAATTCTACGCATGCATGGGTGTATCAAGCAAAATACAACAACTAATCAAATTGCATGGCTAGAATTATTTTTGGTATTTTTGATTTTTGAATTTTTTTTGAATTTTTTTTTTTAAACAAGTAATACACTACGTTGAGAACACCTCCCCACACTTAAGCGGTTCATTGTCCCCAATGAACTAATGAATAAGATACAAAACTACAACTAAAAACAAAATAAAACTACACTAAAAAGAAAAGAAAGAAAACTCACCTGGAATCAAGGTGTTGAGTGTGAAAACCATCCCTCATTTGCTTAGGAGCCACCCACGCACCACCAACAACCACCAAGAAATATCCTACAAAACCCCAAATTGACAAGAACACAAATTCGTAATAAAATATAGAAGAGATATCCCAACTACGAATCAAAGAGGTGAACTTGCAATTAATTCCTCTTTAGAATTGAATTTTTTAGAGATTTAAAGAAAATAGAAGAGGAATTGGATTTGTATGCATAGGTCGGTATATAATAATAATAATAATAAGAATAAATAATAATATTAAATATAATAAATAATAATAAAAGTAATAAAAAAAAGGATATTTACCAAGAATACTAGATTTAAAGTTTCTTTTTGCAAAAATACCACCTTCCTTAATAAATTGCAATTTTACCTAAACAAAGTTTCAAATTGCAAAAATACTAGGCCCATCCCTCCTCCCTCCTCCCTAGCCCAACCCACTCCCCCTCCCTCCCTCCAGCCCACAGTCGACTCTAGTACTCTTTTTCTTTTTTTTTTTTTTTTTTTTTTTTTTTTTTTTTTTTTTTTTTTTTTTTTTTTTTTTTTTTTTTTTTTTTTTTTTTTAAGATGGGGGCTATTTTTGTGGATTTTTGTTTGCAACCACATTCAATCAAATTCAACTAAATTCAACTAAATGCAACCAAATGCAACTTTTTTAAAAAAAGGTGGGGTGATTTTGGTGGATTTGGGTTGCAAGGCCCCGCCAGGGGCATTTTTTTTTTTTTTTTTTTTTTTTTTTTTTTTAAGATGGGGGCTATTTTTGTGGATTTTTGTTTGCAACCACATTCAATCAAATTCAACTAAATTCAACTAAATGCAACCAAATGCAACTTTTTTAAAAAAAGGTGGGGTGATTTTGGTGGATTTGGGTTGCAAGGCCCCGCCAGGGGCATTTTTTTTTTTTTTTTTTTTTTTTTTTTTTTTTTTTAAGATGGGGGCTATTTTTGTGGATTTTTGTTTGCAACCACATTCAATCAAATTCAACTAAATTCAACTAAATGCAACTAAATGCAACTTTTTTAAAAAAAGGTGGGGTGATTTTGGTGGATTTGGGTTGCAAGGCCCCGCCAGGGGCATTTTTTTTTTTTTTTTTTTTTTTTTTTTTTTTTTAAGATGGGGGCTATTTTTGTGGATTTTTGTTTGCAACCACATTCAATCAAATTCAACTAAATTCAACTAAATGCAACCAAATGCAACTTTTTTAAAAAAAGGTGGGGTGATTTTGGTGGATTTGGGTTGCAAGGCCCCGCCAGGGGCATTTTTTTTTTTTTTTTTTTTTTTTTTTTTTTTAAGATGGGGGCTATTTTTGTGGATTTTTGTTTGCAACCACATTCAATCAAATTCAACTAAATTCAACTAAATGCAACCAAATGCAACTTTTTTAAAAAAAGGTGGGGTGATTTTGGTGGATTTGGGTTGCAAGGCCCCGCCAGGGGCATTTTTTTTTTTTTTTTTTTTTTTTTTTTTTTTTTTAAGATGGGGGCTATTTTTGTGGATTTTTGTTTGCAACCACATTCAATCAAATTCAACTAAATTCAACTAAATGCAACTAAATGCAACTTTTTTAAAAAAAGGTGGGGTGATTTTGGTGGATTTGGGTTGCAAGGCCCCGCCAGGGGCATTTTTTTTTTTTTTTTTTTTTTTTTTTTTTTTTTAAGATGGGGGCTATTTTTGTGGATTTTTGTTTGCAACCACATTCAATCAAATTCAACTAAATTCAACTAAATGCAACCAAATGCAACTTTTTTAAAAAAAGGTGGGGTGATTTTGGTGGATTTGGGTTGCAAGGCCCCGCCAGGGGCAATATTCAACTAAATGATTTTGGGTTCCAAGGCCCCGCCAGGGGCAATATTCAACTAAATGATTTTGGGTTCCAAGGCCCCGCCAGGGGCAATATTCAACCAAATCAACTATTTTCAACTAGTTGCAACCATTTTCAACTACTTTCAACTAGTTACAACTAGTTGCAACTACATATTATTGGTTTGAGTGATTTTGGGTTCCAAGGCCCCGCCAGGGGCAATATTCAACCAAATCAACTATTTTCAACTGTTTTCAAATATTTTCAACTACTTTCAACTAGTTGCAACCATTTTCAACCAATTTCAACTACTTTCAACTAGTTACAACTACATATTATTGGTTTGAGTGATTTTGGGTTCCAAGGCCCCGCCAGGGGCAATATTCAACCAAATCAACTATTTTCAACTGTTTTCAACTAGTTGCAACTATTTTCAAATACTTTCAACTAGTTACAACTAGTTGCAACTATTTTCAACTACTTTCAACAAATTTAGTTGAATATGCCCCTGCGGGGCCAGGAAACCTAAATCCACCAAAATATCACCCTTCTTAAATATATATATATATATATATATATATATATATATATATATATATATATATATATATATTAGAGTTCAAAAATGAGGTCGAAAATGACAACTGACAAATGGAACTTGAAATCAGAAATTTAGTTGCATTCAGTTGCAATTAGTTGCAAATTTAGTTGAATATGCCCCTGCGGGGCCAGGAAACCTAAATCCACCAAAATATCACCCTTCTTAAATATATATATATATATGTATATATATATAGGGGGCTACTCCAATACAAACCTCCTTAAAATACAAACCTACAAACCAAGCATAATCTAATATTTCAAGCTAATCTAATGACCAAACTAGGGGTACCCCAATACAAAAAATGCTTAAAATAATTGGCTCTATCCAACAAAAAAAATAAAAAATAAAAAAAAATAAAAAAAAAATTCACTGTTCACGTGATGACGTGGCAGTGGATTTCACTGGTTAACGGTGCTTCGCACCTTCTTGTACGGCGCTTCGCGCCTTTATCATTCTAAAGTTGTAAGGAATGGCAATCAATGGTAAAGGCAATAGACGATTGACGGGTGTGTCGAGAGCCTTCGGCCCTCATGACTACCTAACTCATCCGTTTACTGTCTTAAATGCTTCGCATTTCCACGGCAAGATTTTTTTTTTTTTTTTGAAATTTTTTTATTTTTTTTGTTGGATAGAGCCAATTATTTTAAGCATTTTTTGTGAAGGTACCCTTGGCGGAAACCTTAGAATAGATGAAATATAATTAATTTAGTGTTGGTTTGTAGGTTTGTATTTTAAGAATGGTTTGTATTTGAGCACTTGCCTATATATATATATATATATATATATATATATATTAGAGTTCAAAAATGAGGTCGAAAATGACAACTGACAAATGGAACTTGAAATCAGAAATTTAGTTGCATTCAGTTGCAATTAGTTGCAAATTTAGTTGAATATGCCCCTGCGGGGCCAGGAAACCTAAATCCACCAAAATATCACCCTTCTTAAATATATATATATATATATATATATATATATATATATATTAGAGTTCAAAAATGAGGTCGAAAATGACAACTGACAAATGGAACTTGAAATCAGAAATTTAGTTGCATTCAGTTGCAATTAGTTGCAAATTTAGTTGAATATGCCCCTGCGGGGCCAGGAAACCTAAATCCACCAAAATAGCCACCACCTTAAAAAAAAAAAAAAAAAAAAAAAAAAAAAAAAGTACACAAAAGTCGGCGGCGTGTGTTATCAGGGGGGAGGAGAGAGAAATTGGGGGAAGGGGGAGGGGGAGAATTAGGGTTAGTATTTTTGCAATTTGAAACTTAGTTTAGTAAAATTGCAAATAGTCTTTCTTAACAAAAGTAAATGTGCAAAAATTTACTTTTTCTTATTTATTTTTCAAAAGAGCCCAAAAAAAAATTAATAATAATAATAATAATAATAATAA
This sequence comes from Kitagawia praeruptora, assembly GCA_037693485.1. NCBI lineage: Eukaryota > Viridiplantae > Streptophyta > Magnoliopsida > Apiales > Apiaceae > Kitagawia > Kitagawia praeruptora. The sequence goes on from CM075349.1 coordinate 3,402,804, forward strand.
TAATAATAATAAATATGAATAATAATAATAATAATAATAATAAATAATAAATAATAAATAAGAATTAGAATAGATATAGGTTTAGAATTTTGGTGGAGAGATGGGAGGTTTTAGAATTGAAATAGGAAAAGAATTAGGTAAAATAGGGGTATAAAAAGAATGGTGTGGTGGAAAAGAATTTTGTTTTTTTTATATTTATATGACAACAGCTGCACACACTCAACAAACAAACACAGGAACACACGCTGATATATATATATATATATATTTTTTTTTTTTTTACACGCGCAAGCTGCCGCGCGTACAGGAGCAGCCTGCCCCAATAGCAGACACGCAGGCGCAGCCTGCGCATCAGCCAGGCAGACTGCGGGATGACCAGTAACGCAGGCGCTGCCTGCGTTACACAGGGGGAAGACTGCGGAATAGGCAGTAACGCAGGCGCAGCCTGCGTTACAGGGTTGCTGCCTGCGAAAAAAAACAATGTTCATTTTTTTTTTTTTTTTTTTTTTCAAAACAACAATTTTTTTTTTTTTTCAAAACAACAATTTTTTTTTTTTAAGAATGAGATGAAGGAACACAACAAGGCTTGGGATGAACACATAACTAAACAATTCTACTATATATGAAAGAGAAGGAAAGAAGTACTCCCCTATGCAAAAGCATGAAGTGCACCGATCCTCCAATGAAATCTTGGGTTGCCTCCCAAGAAGCGCTTATTTAGAGTCATTAGCTTGACCTCCTCAAAAATACTCCGGTAAAGGCGTAATATCCAATTTCTCGATCATAAACTCGCCACCACAAAAAGTATCAAGAGTGTTAGTGGTTTTCTTTATCCTGCAGAAAGTCTCCAAACAAGCATCAGTAAAATAAAATATGTCATTAATAAGCAATAGAGAGAGTGCTTGTGCAGTTTTGGAAAACTTTGTGATAAAACAGCGATAAAATTCAACACCACGAAAATATTGAACTCCCTTGACATAAGGCGGAGGTTCTGGTGGTGGTTTTTCTTCACTCCTCACTTTCACTGGAGTCATTCGGACATCTTGGCTTATCACATCAAAGATTAAGCCGACACTTCCATCTTCTCCCTCTTCTCGAGCTTGAAACGTATGAGCCACTTTGTATGGATCCTCAACCAGAATTTGAGAAATATCATCTTGAACAATATTTGTTATCACATCAACCTTGAAATAAGTGTTCTTGAGCAAAGAAGCCTGGTAAGTAGAGGCTAGATCGAGAGCAAATTTATCAATACATGGTAGCTTAGGCACAGGTTGTGGAAGAGAAACAACAACCATATCTGTATTGCTTTCTTTTGTAGCCTCATCATCAGTCACATTGTTCTCGGTAACAGCAACATCATTGATCTCGTCATCGGTGGCATGCTCCTTCTCTTTATCAATGGCCTCATCATCAACATACATGGAGAAACTATCATATTCCTGATCGCTTGTGAGATTGATAGCAATCAGGTCCTCTTCGGATCGGATAGATGATGATGGTAAATAGTCGAGCTGCCCTGTAGTAGAAGAGTTAGCAAACTGTGCAATTTGAGATTCAATCGCCAAACTTTGAGTTTCTAATTCTTCAAAACTCTTTAGCATTTTATTCAAGATATCCCACATCTCATTTGTCTGATCAGCTTGCACATCTACAATGGATTGAGAAACATGTAGATCTTCTTGTAGAGGAGGATATTGATATGCTTGTTGTGGCGGCTGCTCATATGACTGATAATATTGTTGCTCAAACTGTTGCTGATTATGATATGAAAAATTTTGAGCACCATTGTCCTGGTAGTAGAAATCTGGTTGATTCACGCATTCTTGATCAAAAGTGTTTGAATACTGATTGTACCCATATCCTTCTTCAAAAGAATTCATTTGTCCCAACTGAGCACTCTGAGAATTATAGACATTGTAATAGCATTCCAAACCATAATGACCTTGGACACCACAAATTGGACAGAAGTTGTAAGTTTTAGGGGCCACTTGTGACATCTCATTAATACTCATTGGACGCATAGTGGGCTCTGTAGGGTTGAATGAGGCAATTTCTTGAGTGCGTGCCTCCAACATGGAAGAGAGTAGTGAAAAAGTATCAACTTCACCCATTGCAAACCTGTAGACACTCAACAAAGCCAAGAAACGTAGTAAAATCTGCCTCAATTGGAACAAAGGTTCCATTTAGACAATGGAAACAATCTAAACAACTAAATTAAAATCAATAGAAACTCGCTGTCTCCCCGGCAGCGGCGCCAAAAAACTTGATATGTCAAATTATATCTAACCGCAAGCGCACGGTGTCTATTGCTAGTACAGATGGCAAGCGGGTCGAATCCACAAGGAGACAGGTTCTACTAATTCCTTTTCAGTTATCGCTAATTGTTTCAAGGGTAAACGATTATGTGAAATTATTAATTAACTAATTAAACTAAATTAACACTAATTAAGCAGATGATAAACAAATTATTTAAAACCTAGGGCAATCAGGTCCACCATGCTTACACAATTGGCTCTTAAGCTAAAGCAATCAATGTGATCCTATAACTAGAGTATGTTAATCTCTTTCAAGCATTAACACTCTCGAAACATTCAACACAATTAACCACTTTTAGTAATTCAATCAATCAGGTAATTAGAGTCAAGTTAATCTTTTCCAAGCATTAACGCTCTCAGAAATCCAATGATGCTCTCGCACTCAAATTCAATTCTGCTAATCGTATGTGTGCCTCTAGTAAGTAAATCTCTCGATCCATACCCCTATTTGCATATAATTAATCCATGATATTGGCCAATTACACAAATTAATGATTAAAACATATCAATCAGAATTAACCATAACCAATCAAACCACTATGAAAATCATGCCAATATTAGTGCAAATATGGCTTCCCTTTAAGCCCTAGAAATAACTACTCGCTAATAATTAAACAAGTAAAATAACTAGTAAAACAAGAAAACATAATTAAACTAATAAGAACAAAGAAAAGATTAAGAGAACAAAACCTTCAAACTTCAATGTTGTCACCCAAAAGAAGAGTCATGGTGTTTCTCTACATCTCCCACCAATAATACTAATCTACTCTAAACTATATTATCTGATCTAATATTACCTCCTAATAAATTACATCATACCCTAGATGTGTTTATATAGGCTCTAAAAGTCTTGCCCAATAAAAGTATTTTAATACTCTAAATCAATTACAAGTAGGATTCCATAACTGAATAGGATTCCTTAATTAAAATTCGTCACTTTATTTACTCCTCTGTTTCTGGGCTCTTCCAGTTGGATTTTGCTTACTGGACCACCTCTGAATTAAAGATAATTCCACAAGCTTCGCGTGGACAGTAAGATCGTCAAATTCTGACTTCTGGAACTCAAGATATGGCCCAAACAGTGCAGGCAGCCCGTATAGCCCAATATTACGAATTTTCTCCTATTTTATCTCCAAAATAGCTCTTTTTGCTCCAAATCCTTCCAAGTTATGAATTCTTTATTTCCTACAATAAAACAATAAAATCTATTAAATAAAAATCCAAATCAATGCAAAACACAATAAATATGAGAATAAAATCATCTAAAATATATATAAAAATATACTCTATCACTTGGTGTCGGAGGCATGGTATTAAAGTTTGGATTACCAGAGTTTGCTACAGTGACTGGGCTTCTCTGTGTTGGTAACGTCGATAAGATGAAGTATTCAACGTCTAGCAACTCATTTGTTAACAACTATTATGAAGGACAATATATCTCAAAAAGTTCAGTCAAAAAAAGTTTTTTAAGTAAAGAGTGGAAGAGTGATGCTGATGCTGGCAAATTCGCTAGATTGTATTTCTTGCATCACTTTTTTCTTACAACAAGCACGGATAGTCCGATTCCGATGGGGGATCTTGATCTTATATATAGTAACGCCTTTGATAAATATCCATGGGGGAAAGAAATTTTTAAGTTCACTGTGGATTCGTTTAGAAACAATGTTAAGACAAATTCAAAGGATAATTATTACCGCCTCACTGGATTCCCTTATGCGCTCCAAGTGTGGTTCTATGAGAGCTGTCCTTACATGAACGGGAAGTATTGTGATCATAATGGTGGCTCCATTCCTCGTCTTTTGAATTGGACGTGCGATTTTAATGCGAGATACGAAGACATTTATACAATTTTGTCCATGGATGCGAATGATGTATGAATTGATATTTTTTTAATCAATTGTTTTTTAGCTTTTTTAAACTTTAATGCTACTGATTTTTTCCTTATCTAATTTTGTAGTTACAACTTAAGAAATTTTGTCCAAGTGCCAACGAAGTTGAAAATTTTCAACTGAAGGACTTGGTTTCTAATATCTCTAACGAGAATCCAAGGTTGACTGAGAATTCAGATGATGATTTTGTTACTCCTCCTCTGCCATCTGGCATGGCTGCTACTTCATCATCTATTCCTGCTAAAGATGATAATTCGGTCAAAAAGCTACAACTTCAAGTCCGCAAAATGGTTGCAAGTCAGAAAAGTTTACTTGGTGAGGTAAAGAACTTGAAGTCTATGATCAGTGAACAACGTAATTACTTTGACTTGGAATTGTCAAAGTTGCGTGACATGTTTTTGAATCAGGTATTTTTTGTTATAATTTCGATTTAGTCTTGTCAAGTAATGATGTTTCTCTATTTATAAATTTAATTATTGTTGTTTTGATGTTTTCATCCATTTGTTGCTATGTGTAGGCTGGAGTGCCGAATGAGGATGATGCAAATTTAAATACCGAATCAAATCATGATGGCTTTCTGTTTGATGACATTATCCAATATGAGGTTGTAAATTTATATTTTAGTTCTTTAAATTTGTTAATAATCCGCATGAAATTTAATTGTATTTTTGTAACCTATTTATGTGCAATAGGCCCCGTAGGGGCACTCATATGTTTAATGTGGAACCAGCCATACTTTAAATTTATGAATAATTCGCAAGAAATTAAAATAAAATTAACTTTGTATTTTTTCAAATGCACAACAGGTTCCTACAAGAATTCCAGAAGCTGTGGGTGTTCAAGCAGGCTTCGACTACTCTCCAAACACAATGGCTGCAATTGAAAATGTATTAGTTAACATAGATGCCTGTCAATCAAATACAAAACAACAAGATATGGTAAGTTTTTGGTTATTTATCAAAAATACTACTTTTCTAAGTTATTTTGTGATTTTACCATCTTTTAAAAATGGTCTACAACCAGCTGCAACCAAATGCAACCAGCTACAACCAGATTCAACCAGCTATACCTATATGTATTTGGCTGCGCAGCAGGTTGCATCTGGTTGCACTTTCAATACAAATAATAAAAATGTCCAAAATATTAAAAAATTTCATTAGTTTAAAACTAGAGTAAAATAGTAAGTAATTATAGTATCGGAGAAGACTGATATGCTGTTTAACACATAGGTAAATAGAAGTCTAAATGTTTTAATTTAGTTTGTTACACCTGCATTCTTACTTATACTTAATTCACATGTCTTAATCTAGTGTGTTACACATGCATTCTTACTTACACTTAATTCACATACTATATTTGAATACAAGTTGGTTGATTTTGGTTAAATATAGTTGTATATTATTTTTAATTAGTTTTTCACATGTACTTTTGTATTACAGGTTGCGGTGGTTGAAGTTTCTATTGCAGAAGGTACAGATAAGGTTGCCGAACATGGGGATAAATTTGCTAAGGAGTCTTTTGAATGTGAAGAATTTGCTGGAAATTCAAAAGAGGTGGAAGAAAATCCTGTATTGAAGGTAGCACGTGAGATTTACGAGTCTACCATCCTTGATGAGCCAATGGATGAACTGGAAACCGCTTTTGAAAAAGCAGCCAATGTTGAGATGAAAGTTGGTGGAAGCAGTACGAGTGGCGTGGGCAAAGTGACTCCTGCTTTGCCAAAAAGATCAGTCAAGCTTCCTGCTTATTTTCTTTCACAATTCTTGCAATACTTTGGCTCAAGTTCAAAAGAACCAACTGAAACTACCAACGTTGACCATTTTAAAGGAATTTCTCCATTGGATAGCAATATTGGTGACTTGCCAGCTATGGATATAAGCTCAGAATATTACACTTGGCTAGACAAAGGGCTACTGATGAATAACAACAAGTACAAAATATAAATTTATATATTTTTTAAACTTGTTTGCATATGTATTGACTTACTAATTTTATTATGCTTGCTGTCAGGAGAAAGTTTTATTCCAAAGAAGACAACATTATCAGTCCTCCCATGAAGTTGGGTTGCGAGCTAATATCTCAAAAGACTTGGTTTCATAGCATTGAGTATGGTAGCACTGATTTATCAAACTCTGTAAGTCTTACTATGGTTAACTTATTTTTTGATTGAAGTATTTAATTTTGTCATAACATTGAATTATCTATTTATATGCAATAGGCCCCGCAGGGGCACCCGTATAGTATTATGTAATTGATTGTTTTAATTTTTATTTTGTAGCACGTTGATGTATTTTTCTATTATCTGAGGAAGTTGCCGAAACACAATGCTCAGTGTCAGATGAAATTTACTACACCTGACTGCAAGTTCCAGAAAGAACTTGCTTCTTTATATTCGGAAATTTCTTTATATTCGTGTGTCTCAGAATCTGACAAAATTCAAAGCATAATTACTGAAAATCAAGGAATTTTAGATATTTTAAATGGAGTATCATTGCCTTTTAGTACTCCGTGGTACTTGGTTGATTATGTACTTGTCCCAATCTGGTTGGATGAAACACGACATTGGGTTCTTGCTGTCATAGACTTTAAAAAAAGGTTGATAATTGTACACAATACATTATCTTGCAAAGGACTTGCACTGATTATGAGGAAGGCACTGCTGCCATTGTCTACGATTCTACCTCACTACTTGCTCCTTACCGACTTCTACTCGAGGACAGATATTGATTTCTCAGCAAATTGTTATGCACAAAAGTCAAGGACTCTCTGTTTCAGAACACTTATGAAGAAGACTTCTGTTTATCGAGCATCACTGTGAGTATTATGATAATATGTAATTTATAGTTTGTTGGTTTTTTAACCGTTTTGAATGATTTGTTTTTATGTTATTTTATGCAGTGATAGTGGAGTAACTATGGTGTCAATTGCCGAGTATTTTGTTTTGGCGAAGGACTTCCCTGAGGATTCTTTTGATGTTTCTATTCATAGATCTCGGCTTTATTTTTCATTCTATGCATATGCAATGGCAAAGCACATATATGCATATGAAAGTGAGCAAGAACAACCTATCTCAAAAAGAACAAGGGCTGGAAAGCGTCAAACAAGAAACAGAACCAGAAAGGGTGCAAAAGCTTCTCCAATAAGAATAGAATAGATTTATCAGAATCTTACGTTTCTGTCATGAAGTTTAAACTTTAGTTGGATAGACTTTAACTTTGTGTGTTTCTGATGATCAGGCTGGATGCCGTAGTTGGTTGTAGTTTGAATGATATTGTGATATTTAGACTTGTTGGTAATGTTCCTCGAGTTACAATTTAAATTTTTAAATGAAATGTTGATTATATTTAGTTGTTTTATGCTGTTAGTACTGGTGGTTAATATAGTTGCAAATAGTTGCAACTAGTTGAAAAAAGTTTCAACTAGTTGCAAATAGTTGCAACTAGTTGCAACTATTTGCAAATAATTGTAATTTATGCCCAATAACATATCGGATGGGCCATCGGGTTTGGAACGCCAATGATAGCCGTTTTAGTTGCACTTATGGTATTTTTAATCAGGAATGGAAAAAAGTTATCGAGGAGCTATGCCCGTGGGGCAGCCCATTCACTCGAATGATTTTATTGTATAGTTTGGCTTCAAAATCGGGTTCGGTTTTTGTAACTTCAATTTGCATGGTCTTCATTTGTCGATAGCATTTTGATTAAATTGGAGGCATATGGATGTATATCCAAACCAATAATAAGTAGTTGCAACTAGTTATAATTAGTTGAAAGTAGTAGAAAATAGTTGCAACTAGTTGAAAACAGTTGAGGATAGTTGCAAATAGTTGCAACTATATTCCAAGTCACTTATTTGCATTATATTCAAAGTCAATAGCATACACACCAAAATCCAAAGTATGGCAAATTAAAAAATAATTTAAAAACAACTAATCATTCTTCCTCGGATTTCTACAAGTTCTCCTATTATGTCCATTTTTCTTGCATTTACTACATTTTATTGGTTTGACGGTTTTTGCATTTCTCTCCCAAGAAGATTTACGTCTTCTTTTTTTCGGTCTGCCAATTCGAATTCTTCCTTCTGGTGGTAATACTATAAATGACTTGACAGATTCAGGTACTTCCCAGGTATCTTTGTGCCCAACTGGATAGACTATTTCTTCATAAGTTGCAACCATTGTTTCTTTCTTGTAATAAGATGAACAATACTCATATGCGTCGAGGTTAGCTTTTTGAAGCATAACAATAGCATGGGCACAAGGAATTTGATCCATTTGGAATCTGCAAATCAACAAATAATGAATTCAAAGTAATATGAAAATAAGCAGATACACACTAGAAAGTAGTTGCACAAACCTTTTGCAAGTGCAACTTCTCGCACTAAGATCAACTACACTCTTTCTGCCATCATTAAGGACTTCAAATATAGTGTGATTTGTAGGGTGCACCTATTAATGTGTTTCCAGTTTAACATATAAATATAAGCAAATATTAAAAAAAAACTTGCAGATAAAAGTTTAAAGCATTTACAGTAAAATTCGTAGACAGCAGGTAGTGTTTCTTCAGAATAGTTTCATATTTCCCAGTTAATCTTGTGCAGGTTGCATTTGCTTCACTCCTGTTTCTCCAACTCCAATTTTGAATCAACGATCGCAGACTTTCCAGCAATGTACAAATGGGTAGCTCTCTAATGGAACTGGTTACAGAATTTAAAGACTCTGCAACATTGGATGTCATGCTAGAGTATCTATTATGTGGTGAATGAACCTTGGCCCATTTATCATACCCAACATCTTCTAGAAAAACCTTTACTCTATTGTCAACTTTTTCTAGCTCTTTCATGTGATATTCAAACTTGTTTAAAGTGTAAGCATTTGCAGCAGAGAAGAATGCATCTTTAATCTGTTTCGAATTCTTCTTGAACATACTTTTAATGTTGCCATGTAGATGGAAGATGCAAAAGACATTCGGTACCTCCGGATAAACTTTCCTAGCTCCTTTGATAATACTTTCATGTCGATATGAGACTATAACCATGTCATCCCTCACGCCATAAGCTTTTCTGAACTTTTCAAAAAACCACTCCCATGATAGGTCATTCTCTGAATCAACTACACCAAATGCTAGTGGGAATATTTTCCCACCTGCATCTTGAGTGGCTGCAACCAACAATGTTCCTCCGTATGATGATTTCAAAAATGTACCATCAACAACTACAACAGGTAGACAAAACTTCCACCCTTTCATTGACGAATTCAACGCAACAAAGACGTAGAGGAAACAATTATTGGTAGTTAATTACAATTCTACTATCGATCCGGCATTTGTATTGTACAACATGTACAGATAAGTATATAGCTCACCAAATGATTCAGTTGCATTTCCTCTCATTATTTCCAGGGCTTTTTCTTTAGATCTCCAAGCTTTGTTGTACTTGACTTCCACATTATGATCGTGCTTCATATCTCTGATTATATCCGCAACACTAAATTTTGTTTTGATATTCGTAAATTTGTGCTTGATAACATCTGCTATTAAACTTGTGGTTGCTTGACGTTTATCTTTAAACCTTATCTCAAGAGAACAAGTATGAGTGCTGAAGAACTTACGAATAATGAACTGACTTGTGTTGCCGTTCCTGGATGTACGCACCAACCACTTGCAATTCTCATCAAGACATTTGACAAAGTACTCTTTCTGAAAAGACTTCTGAACTTTATACTGAAAGTTGTTGTTGATAGCATAAAAACTGAGAACCATCTTCAATGTTTCCTTATCCTTGTATATTTGATACAACGATAAATCTTGATTCTTCTTGTTGCTAAACAGCATCTTCTTCAAATTCTACTATTTCATCATCTGCACTTCCTTCAGGTAACATGTCTATCATTTGTAGGGAAATTTGTTCACAGTAATCAACATAGTCCTCAACATTATTATCGTTGCTGCCATACGTATTAGATGAGACACCTTCTGAATTTCCAACTTGCAAACCAACATAATCACCTGTTAATCCACTCTGATTTGAATTTGAAACTAGTAGCATGCTTCTATCCTCTATTGTGAGACATAGAGGATATATCGTCAAGTCTGCCTCCTTCTTCTTTAGCTCAATATAAAATTTTACGTGCTGGTCATCAAGTATTTTAAACGCTGGATACCCTTCCTTGACTTGATATTCTATTCTCAAATCGATTGATTATGGTTGCAGCTTCAATTCATTGTATATCATGGACACCAAGTTGGTATAGTTGTAGTTGTTTGCGATGAGAAATCCAAAAACTTGAAAGTTTACATAACGTAAACTTTCATCCCAATGCCCACTGTGTTGTACTATAACAGGAATATTATTCAAAGTATTGTCCATTCCTACAAAAAAAATAATAACAATAAGAATCAATAAGAATCTGTATCAGTTGTAATATTTATCAATAAGAAAAATATTGCAAAAAGTTTAAACTTACATAAAGAAAATGTCAACATAGAAAGGTAAGACCAGATATGCAAACAGAAAATATACAACTTAAATTCAATAAAGTAAAAATTGTATTGATTCTTTTTGCTCAGTTTGTACAATATATCGTTCATATCTAGAAATAAAATATTGAACTGCACTAATTACATTGTTAATTGAAATCACTCCAAGTTGATCTAAATAGTTCATTACATGAAACCTAAATCTTGCTTTAAAACCCTCAGCCGATGGTGTCAAAGTAGTCCAAAATTTGAAGTTTATCCAGCATTTGTGGATTCCTAGAGATCTTCGGAGGTTTTTGTTAAAACGAATTTGAATTTCTATAATATCCACATTCATGTTAAGTGGTCTTTGTAGATGCTTTACTATCTCAAAATATATAGGGTTTGATATTTCCCAAATGAATATTCCATTAATGCACTGAGAGAGACTCAATTCTTCCCCGGTTCTTTCATCCATTAGCAACTAACAACAACAACAAACTCGATTAGGTATACAATTTAGATGACTGTCAAACTCGATTGCCTACTGAGAACAACTGTTTGCAACTCAGAACAACCTTTTTAACAACAATCCGAATATACTAACTAAAAATTTTACCAAAACTTGACACAAGTAGCCGATACTAGTTATGCAATTTAGACGACTTTGCAAAACTCTGTCAACAACTGAGAACAACTTTTTGCAACTCAGAACAACCTTTTTAACAACAATCCAAAAATACTAGCTCACAAATTTTACCAAAACTTGCCAAAAGTAGCCGATACTAGTTATGCAATTTACACGACTTTTGCAAAGACTACTGAGAACAACTTTTTGCAACTCAGATCTATCTTTTTAACAACAATCCAGAAATACTAAGTCACAAATTTGCAACAATTCCAATTTGCAACCTCTTTTGCAACTAAACGTTACCAAAATTAAAGAGGTTGCCAATCAAATAATTCCAGAAACAGTTAAAGAGCACAGAACATATAGAATTCACAAATTAAGGTGTTTGTTACATAAACAAGCATATATAATTGACAATTTAAAACAAAATCAACAAATTAGGGCTTACATATGTAGATACAACAAAATCTATGTATATATATAGATCATAATCGATATATTCAAGGCAAATAATATGAAAATCACCTCGATTCAGGTAAAAAACGCGGAGAGATAACAGCCTCAATTCACCTCGACGACAACGAGATGCCGAATAGACGATGGAGAGAGTATAGAGAGATGACGGAGAGAGACGCACAAAGACGGAGAGAGACAGAGATAAATTAGTTAAGAAGAAGAAGAAAATAACGGAAATAGTGAAACAAAAAAACTGAATGGAGGTAGTTATATAGGAACGTATTTTTGCAATAACTAAACTTCTAAAACTACTTTTGCAAATTATTTTAATAAAGCAAAGTAAATTGACAATTTTTTACTTTTTCTTATTTATTTCTGAAAAAAGCTCTAACAAATATTATAAATCCTGAATGTGTGAAATTCTAATATATATATTAAAGAAAATCTCTTGTCCGGAAGATTACCAACCTCACATCTTGCTAGCCGCTAGGTTGATAATTGAAGGAGATTATTAAATCTATACTATACTATTATAAGTGAAACAGGGTATATTTGGTTGGTTAGTTGGTTGGTTAACGCCTTCAAAAAAATTGCTAATACCTTCCTAAAAATAACAACTTAAAACAGTCACATTAAAATTATTAATTTAATTATTTATTACAAACAACAAAATTTACTGATAAGTAATAAGGCATAGTAACTTTAGCACCCGGCATTAGGTATTTAGATATAGAGTCGTGCCACTGCCAACAACAGCCACAACAACGATCGGGCCAAGCAGCATGAAATATTTCAGTGTGATACAACAACGTCAAGCGCAAACTGGCATTCCAAATATTACGAAAAAATTAATTATTTTTTTATACAATACTATTATAAATAAAACAAGATATATTTGATTAATTGGTTGACCTTCCAAAAAAATTATTAACACCTTTCTAAAAATAACAAGTTAAAAAATTATATTAAAAATATTAATTTAGTTATTTATTATAAACAACTAAATTAACCAACAACACACAAAAATATATTAAATTGTTAAAACTTTCCTAAAAATAATAATTTAAAAAATAATATTAAAAATAATAATTTATTTATTATAAACAACAAAATTTGCCAATAAGGCACAAAAATATATTTTTAAAAATGTGTTAAAAATTCCACATTCAGTTAAATAATATATAAATTATTCAAAATGAAAATTCACATGTTTTATAGAATTATAAACGTTTTCAGTTATATCCCGATTAGAATCATCGTCCGCATACATTTATTTTTACGATTCTTTCTTCTACGATTTTAGCTCCAAATTCAATTAAATTATATATAATTTATTGAAAATAAAAAACCACATGTTTTATAGAATTATAAACGTCTTCAATTATATTTCGATTAGAATCATCGCCCGCTCACACTTACTTTTACGATTCTTTCTTATACGATTTTAGTTCCAAATTCAGTTAAATTATACATAATTTTTTAAAATAAAAAACCACATGTTTTATAGAATTATAAACGCTTTCAATTATATCCCGATTAGAATCACCACCCGTACACACTTATTTTTACGATTCTTTCTTCTACGATTTTAGGTTACACTAAATAATTTTTTAAATATATCTATTGAATTCTTAAGATATTTAACAATAAATTTAAAAATAACGTTAAATTAATAATATTTATTCATTTCATGAAATTAAGTATGAAACATATGTACGTCATTATTCTAGAGAGGACCTCCTTATATAGAGAATATGAGAGAATCAATCTAAACCATTTATTTCTTAGGGCTCCGCCAGGGGCACCTTCACAAAAAAGTCTTATAATTCTACCCTCTATCTATTTATAAAAAAAAATTACAAAAATATTTGGTAATAAAGCAAAAAATTAATATATTAATATATATTAATCAAATAATTAATATATTAATTACTGATAATAATATATGGTAGTCCGTGCATAGGCGGAGTATGTATTATACACACGGACATACAATCAACATATCCCAGTAACAGAAGCTTGTAATATTTGATCAAAAAAATGGCAGCTGCTGCTCCGGTGGTGGAAGGCGTAGCTGTAAAGGCTCTTCAATCAGTGTTGCATCGTGTACGTCAAGCTGCAGAGAGATCCGGGCGTAGTGGCGATGACGTGCGAGTGGTGGCTGTTGGTAAAACTAAACCCATTTCTCTCATTCGCCAGCTTTATGACGCTAATCATCGTTGTTTTGGCGAAAACTATGTTCAAGAATTTATCGACAAGGCTCCTCAGGTCTCTCTCCCTCTCTCTCCCTATCTCTCTCTCGATTCTCTCTCTATTGACAACTCTAACATTTTTTTTTTATTTTTTGGGGGTGTTATAGCAAATCTCGTAGTTTAATCTTTTAGTTGTATATATAAAAATATTAAACATGTATGTGCAGCTTCCTCAAGACATTCAGAGGCATTTTATTGGACATTTGCAGAGTAATAAAGCAAAGTCACTTTTGGGTATATCCCTCATCCTTAAGCAAAGTCCCTTTTGGGTATATCTCTCATCCTTATCCCCCCACTATTTATCTCTTCCTAATTTCCGGAAATTTATTGTATTAAGTCATGTGTAGGTACAATAGTAACACAAACACATCAATTTCATTTCATAAGATTTTAGTACATCTCAATTTTGCAGTGGTGGAGCCAGAAATTGAGGATCAGTTAGATAGTACTTACAATTTTTAAAGTTTTTGAGGGTGAACAATGCATCTATAGGCCAAATTACACTTAATAAGGGGTCCAAATGTTGAATTTTATTGCTAACATGTTGCAAAAAAAAAAAAGAGGGTACATTGCTCGGCATCAAATAGCCACGTAAATTGTGCTCACATTGTTTTTTCGTTATGCTTAGCTTGAGAGTCGAGACACATTTGTTGTAAGATTCCTTGGTAGCTGCTTGCTCTCCCATTGTGCAGGGTATTTTATGCTGCCAATTTGATAGAAATATTCTTCTTTATTGCAGCTGCTGTTCCCAATCTCGCCATGGTCGAGGGTGTTGATAATGAGAAGGTAAAACTTAATTCATTGCACTGATCATTTCTTTTGAAGTTGTAGTGTCAGGGCTGAGGATACATATAGTTAGAATTAGTTCTCTATGACATTAATATAAGGGTACAAAACTCTGGTAGGTTGGAACCCATGACAGCTTACTTCGCTTGATATAACTCGTCATACTCTTTTGCCAACTATTATGAGAAAGGCTTAAATCTTACATGTCATAAGACGAGTACAATCTTTCTATCCAAACCAAACCTTAACCTACCCAGTGTATCTGCTTGTAGAGGAGAGCAGGGAAGGTGCCTTACAAGTGCAAAGAGCTTGTTTCTGTAAAGATCCCCAACTTTTGACAAAGAATGTACATACAAGCATGCAATACAATGATGAAAGAGTATTGAAGAGACGCTAAACTGTAATTAAAAAAGAAACTCTCAAACCTGAACACTCCTATGATCAACCCCCTATAACTTGAACCCCAAATCCTGACTGCCGAAACTCAGCACCTATGACCAACCCCCTATACCTTGAACCCCAAATCCTGACTGCTGAAACTCTCTAGGCACAACACTTATAACAAATGTATCATGGAAGTTTATTATTATAATGGGGGACATGGTATTGTAGGTTACAACTTGTGTGCATTATGTCGTAAGTACATTCCAGTGATTTTGCTGGATATCAAACCATGAAATTTTGTTCAATGCTACATTCTATAAAATTATCTGTTTTGGAAAATTTTCTATGTGACACTCAGAGTAGCCTCTTAAATATCTTAGTAACATCATGCTAATATCAATACCTCTTCTTCTTTATTTCCTCATAAACCTATCTGAAATTCAGTAAAAAAACTTAGTTACTCAAATGAAATTCCCTTGTTTTGTAACAGATGTTTTAGGTACATCTCTCACAATGACATTATGTTACCATGAATGTTGGATGAACAGATTGCAAATCACCTTGACCGTGCTGTTGCAAACATCAAAAGAAAGCCTTTGAAGGTTTTGGTACAAGTGAACACCAGTGGAGAAACATGTAAGTGTACTTCCAGCATTCAGATTTAAAATAAAAAAAGTATTCATTCGAGGGTGAGGTTTAAGAATGAGATCAGTAGAATGAATTTATGCAATGCTTAATGCATTTATCGGTCCATATTTTGACTGGCAGGGAATTAGGCTTTTCTGCAGGTATCGTTGCTACAATAAAAATTAATTTCCCTTTGGTTTACGTAGTTGTTCACCTGCACATTCCTTATCTTTATACATCACTAGGAGAATTTATTCAAACTCTATGCTCAAGTCAAAACTTGACTTGCTGTTCTCTCTTTTTACTAGTTTTTTTGGTTTAGGTCAAATATCAAATTTCAGATACTCATGCACACATGCCTCCACCAAGGCTTACACACTCGACCACTTGTTGCCAAAAAAAGAGAGGCATCCACTATGCTATAATGTTAGGATCTCTCTTCAGTCTTCACTAGTTGGGTTGACCTACTGCTGTTATATAGTCGGCACATGATAACAAATTTTTTAACTTCTGCTTGTAGCAGTTGGTCCTTAAAGTTATTTTCAGGCCAATGCATAATGCTTTTGTGACGGTTTTAG
Source organism: Kitagawia praeruptora (assembly GCA_037693485.1). Lineage (NCBI taxonomy): Eukaryota > Viridiplantae > Streptophyta > Magnoliopsida > Apiales > Apiaceae > Kitagawia > Kitagawia praeruptora. The sequence goes on from CM075349.1 coordinate 3,419,180, forward strand.
CTCTTTTCCACTGCAGAACCAGTATTGCTTTAAACAATCTGTCTTCGTGAAGACTAAATACCCGAACTTTGTAATTATGATTGTGTCTTTTTTGGCAGCAAAATCTGGTGTAGATCCATCAGGTTGTGTAGAGCTAGTGAAACATGTTAGAATGGGCTGCCCAAATCTTGAGTTCTCTGGCTTAATGACAATTGGAATGGCAGATTATTCTTCAACACCTGAAAATTTCAGGTAATCACATATTTTCTGCGTGCTAATATACCACAGTAATATTTAACTTCATTTTTGTCAGGGTCAGTGCTATCCTTATATAGTTTTGACTTTTAGTTCATCGGAATACTTGTGCTTTCCTACTTTCACAATCTACGGCTCTTGTATTTTCTTCCTGGTGATCAATCAATTAAATTCATATGCATAATTTTATTGCTTATATGTTACAGACTTTGTCAAATTGCAAAATTGAAGTTTGCAAGGCAATTGGAATGGCTCTGGACCAATGCCTGCTGTCAATGGGCATGTCTGGTGACTTTGAACAAGCGGTGAGATATATACTAATATGGGGTCTTCTTTTTATAAACTGCATTCCGCTGATTTTACCATGTCCCCTTGTGATCTTGACTTTTGTTTTGGTATGTGAACTTTGAGCAGTTAATTTAATGTTAGTCAAGGTTTAACATCTTTCTCTTAGTTATATTTTACTGTTGGAATTTAAAATCTACCCATTTTCTGGGCGAGATATGTTCATTGCAACATACTCAACTTGTCCAATTGAATTTCTGTGTATTTAGTCTATTCCAACTATTCTTATCCGAATCATGATATGGTATAACCGTCCATCTATTCTTTGTATCCACATCAATAACATCAATAAGATGGTACATTAATATACAGTTTATATCCTGGAAACCATTTTTAACCAATAATATACGATTTCACGTTTTGACGATAATTATCCCCTAGAGAACAGATGATGCTCCATCATCCAATATTTGTATTTTGAAGCACTGAATTTAATCCCCCCCACCCCGCGCGCGCGTTGTACATAACTGGATTGAAAAGTTACCAGGCCAATTAAATGTTTTAGAGAAGGCATTCTCTGGTATAACAGGAATAATTAGACCTGTTGAATACTGATATGCATTGTTGTTATTTGCAGATTGAACTAGGTAGTACAAGTGTTAGAATTGGATCTACCATATTTGGACCAAGAGAGTATGCAAAAAAACAGTAATCCTCCAACCCAATTGTTGCTGAAATATCTCTCAGTTCTCCAAGATTATCTATGACATAGTATGCATTTCTTGTTGCAAATGGATATCAGATGGTGGTTATCCTGCAAACAACTTTGTATATGAAATTTTATTTTTACTTTTTGTGCTTCACTGGACATGTATATGTAAGTTTATATTGCAATATATTCAATGATTATACTTAGAAAAAAAATCGGCATTTAGAGCCTCAAATTTGTTTCAAACTTGATTAAGTTGTTTTGTATTGGTTAGAATATAATGATTAAGTAAAATGTTCATATTTTTTAATTTTGACATGGGTTACTAAAAAACCCTGGTGAATCTCTAGCGCCACTCCTCTTTTTTAAGAATTTCTTCTTAATTCTTACTGCCGCCGGGTTTCCACCGGATCTTCACCCGTGGAAAGTCCCAAAACCTTTAATTTCCTTTGTATTTTCTTCCTTTTATAGCTTTGATTTCCCTAAAAATCTTCCTTGTTAGGTAAGATTTTGTTAGCGTAACTCATGTAAACTAATGATTTTATCATCAAAACATGTGAAGTTACACTAAGGCAAACTCATACAAGAGAGATACAAGAAAGAGATGAGATATTAGAGAGAGAGAGAGATGAGAAAAGAGATAGTTTCTTATTAATTTTCTGAATGAAGTCATCTACTACAATCCATGAGTACTTAAACTAATTCTGTTACAAGTCTCTGGATAAAACAGAATGAGAAAATATTTGAAAATCAGTTAAACTGATTTTCCCGCCAAAACTATAATTCTTCAATTTTATTTATTTTTATATTTTTCAGCTGAAAATGATGTTATAGTCTCTGTACTATAACATATCTTCCCCCTTCCACAACAGTCTTGTCCTCAAGACTGGAGATAAGCTTGAACAATTGTTGGAAATTATTTACTAAAAGACTCAGCAACCTCCCATGAATCTTCATATTGATCAAGTCCCTGCCAATGTACCAAGTACTGCACTTGTGCCACATTATGATGCTTAACCATGCGATGATCCAGAATAGAATAAGGTTGAGGCAGATTTGTAGTCTGACTATTTAACCACTGAGGTACAGTTGTAGTAACAGGAGGTACTCTATGAAATGCTTTCAATTGAGAAACATGAACCACATTATGGATGGCAATAGTAGAAGAAAATTTGAGTTTATAGGCAACCACACCAACTTTCTCCAAGATAAGAAAAGGTCCACAATACTTGTGAGCTAGTTTCTGATTTTCCCTGTCTTGTAAAGTAGTTTGTCTATAAGGATGAAGCTTAAGCCAAACCCAATCACCAACTTGAAACTGTCTTTCAGATCTATGTCTATCAACTTGAACTTTCATTCTATTCTGAGCTGCAAGAAGATGCTTCTTAAGTTCAGTCAACATCTGTTCCCTCCTTAACATGCTCCTGTCAACTACTTCATTAGCAGATTCTCCAACTAAGTAAGGCAAATGTAATGGAGGTTCCTGATTGTAGACAATCTCATAAGGTGTACATTTAGTAGCAGTATGATAGTGTGTGTTATACCACCATTCAGCTAATGGTAACCATTTACTCCATTCTTTTTCTTGTCCCCCACACATACACCTTAAATAGGCTTCCAAACATCTGTTAACTACTTCTGTCTGTCCATCAGTAGCAGGATGATAAGCTGAAGACATCTTGAACTCAGTTCCTTGTAATGAAAACAAGGATTGCCAGAATTTGCTGAGAAAAACAGTATCCCTGTCACTGACAATGCTATGAGGCCAACCATGTAACTTGAAAATGTTGTCTAAATACACTTGTGCTACTTGCATTGCAGTGAATGGATGACTTAGAGCAATGAAATGTGCATATTTGCTCAACCTATCAACCACAACTAAAATGACAGATTTACCTTGAGATAAAGGTAATCCAATTATAAAATCCATACTTACATCAGTCCATACTTCTGTAGGAATAGGAAGTGGCTGCAGTAAACCAGGATATGCAGCTGTATCATACTTCACACTTTGACAGATTGAACAATTTCTAACCATTTGATACACATCTTTAGATAAACCCTTCCAAGTAAAAATATGTTTTATCCTTTTCAGAGTTATATCCCTTCCTGAATGACCACCCTCAGCAGTAGCATGATGCCAATGTAAAATTTTGTTCCTTAGATTCAAAACTACTTTTTTATTTTTCATAAGCAAGATATTCTGAAGAATGTAATGTGGTATAGGTACCTGTTGTTGCAGTTGAGTTACTAAAGCAATCAATGCAGGATCCAATTTGTAACTTTCCTTAATAATATCCTCCAAATCAGAAGAAATGACTGTAATGGCTAAACACAAAATATCTGATCCCTGAACTCTTGAAAGTGCATCAGCTACCACATTGTCAACTCCCTTTTTATACTGTATCTCATAATCATAACAATTTAGATAACCAAAATTGTTGAAAGGGTGTTGAGATTTTCTGCTCCATTAACCATTTCAAACTCTTTTGATCTATCTTGATAATAAAATGGTTTCCAGTCAAGTATTGCTCCCATTTTTGCACTGCAAAAACAATGGCTAATAATTCTTTCTCATATACTGACAAAGATTTCCATTTAGGCCCCAAAGCTCTACTTATAAATGCAAGAGGATGATTTTGTTGCATTAAAACTGCCCCAATTCCTGATTGTGAAGCATCAGTTTCTACAACAAAGATTTTGTTAAAATCTGGTAAAGCTAACACTGGAACTGATATTAATGCCTGCTTGACTTTCTCAAAGACATTCTGAGCAGTTGCATCCCAATGAAATGCTCATTTCTTAAGTAAATCTGTCAAGGGTCTACAGAGAATGGCATAATTTTTAACAAACTTTCTATAATATCCTGCAAGCCCTAAAAAACTTCTGAGCTGCTTGAGATTTTGAGGTGAAGGCCATCGTTCTACAGCTTTAATTTTACTAGGATCTGTAGAAATGCCCTCAACAGAGATAAAATGACCTAGATATTCAATCTTGTTGACAGCAAAGAAACACTTTGAATCCTTAGCAAATATCTGATTAGCCTTCATCAATATAAAAACTTGTTCCAAATGCTTCCAATGCTCATCCAAGTTTTTACAGTATACTAGTATATCATCAAAAAATACTAGTACAGATTTCCTTAGCAAAGGTTTGAATACAGTATTCATCCATCTTTGAAAAGATGCATGAGCATTAGTTAAGCCAAATGGCATAACTAAAAACTCATAATGTCCTGAATGAGTCTTGAATGCAGTCTTAAACACATCATCTGGATGCAGCCTCATTTGATGATATCCTACCCTCAAATCCAACTTACTATAGACAGTTGAACCAGCCAATTCATCCATCAACTCTTCAATTATTGGAATTGGAAACTTGTCTTTGACTGTTCTTTTATTTAACTCCCTATAGTCAATGCATAACCTCCAAGTCCCATCTTTTTTTCCAACTAAAACCACAGGAGAAGCAAAAGGACTAGCACTGTCCTGAATAATGCCTCTCTCCAGCATTTCCTGCACTAACTGCTCTATAACATCCTTCTGTTTGAGTGGATACCTATAAGGTCTAATATTGACAGTACTTGTTCCTGGTTGTAATGGAATTTTATGATCCATTAGACCTCTGCTAGGTGGTAATTCCACTGGATCTTCAAATATTTCTTGATATTTCTTTTTTAATTACAATAATTTGGAATTTTGAGCAGGTACTTCCTTATCCTTGACTCCTTCTATATTTGCAGTCATCAATTGCAGAAAACACAATTGTGCAGCATTTTTAAGAAGTTTCTTAGATGGATCCTTCTCTAACACCTTCAATTTCTTTGGAGGTGTTCCTTTTAAAGACACTGGTTCATCTCTAATTACAAAATCCATCCTTAACTTCTTAAAATCCCAGTAAACTGGCCCTAAGGTACTCAACCATTGAATTCCCAACACCATATCACAGCTCCCTAAAAGAATAAGCATAGCCTCAGTTACAAATTCTTTTCCACTCATTACCCAAGTTATATTTTTGCACATTTTCTTGCAGGTAATATGATTACCATCTGCTACTGTGATAGCCTGTGAATTAATTTTTTCAATTGGCAGATTCAGTGCCTTAGCAAACCCCTCATCCATAAAGTTGTGAGTACTGCCAGAATCTACCAAAATATGCAATGGCTTATCCTTTATTATTCCTCTAATCCTCATAGTCTGGTAATTTTGATTTCCTGCTAAAGCATTCACAGAAATCACTGGATCATTCTCAATCATATTTCCTTGACCATCATCCTCTGCAATGATGTCTTCATCCTCTTCCCCTGGCACCTCTACTGTGAACAATTGTGGTTCTTTAAATCTACACTTATGACCCTTTTCATATCTCTGGTCACAACAGTAACACAAACCCTTAGCAATTTTCTCAGCCCTGACATCTGCATGTATGTACTTTCCTCTAAAACCACTATTAGCTTGTCCCTGTACTCCCTTGGGATTTGGCAATAAAGGTGGTTTGCTATTGGCTAACAATGGCACACTCTGCTGCACATTTTGTTTGTTAGTAACAAATATCCAATCATTTCTAACATTGTTTGCACTGCTGTTGCTGGTAAAAGATTTGTTTCTTGTTGGCTGAATTGTAGCCAATGACTCTTCTTGCAACCTAGCATATTCTACAGCCTCTGCAATACTCTTAGGTTTAAAAGCTTTGACAAACGGTTTAACAGTCGATTTCAATCCTCCAACAAAACTATCAAGCACATATTGATCTGGCAAAACATGTCTATTTTGAACCATACTAAACCCGAGATCCTCAATATCATCTATGTACTTTTCTAAACTATCTTGCTGATACAATTTATTAAATTACTCAACTATACTAGCCCCAGATTCATCCCTAAATCTAGCATTCAAGTCAATCACAAAATCCTCCCAAGTTACAACCTTAGGCACAGATATATAACTTGCAACCCATTTCTCAGCCTTATCAATCATGTACAGAGAAGCCAAATCCACTTTTTGATCATTAGGAATCTTGCATAACTCGAAAAACTTAACACATTTCTTAATCCACATTCTAGCATTACTACCATCAAATTTAGGAAATTCCGACTTAGTTGATAGATTCAGAGGCTTATTACCATGTTCCTGATGAGATCTTGACGATTCTGCATTAATTCTTGGAATTTCAGAGTTGCCATTAGTCCTTCTACTACTATCACTTTGCATCTCTATAATAGCTTGCATCAATTTTCTAAGAACATCCTCAAACCCCTTATTCTGTGCTTCTTGCCTCTGAGCAAATTATTCCAATCGTTGATCCACAGCCTTGATATGTTCATCCATCGCACTTTGTTATCTTATTTTATACTAAGGAGCCAGAACTTCTTTGTGACAATTCGTCAAACACCTTAATTGCAGTTAACGAATCTTGGATTCTTGAAGCTTTAATGGCGAATTAAACTTCCATAACCCTAACAGTCATGCAAGAATCAATGCTCTGATACCAATGTTAGCGTAACTCATGTAAACTAATGATTTTATCATCAAAACATGTAAAGTTACACTAAGGCAAACTCATACAAGAGAGATACAAGAAAGAGATGAGATATTAGAGAGAGAGAGAGATGAGAAAAGAGATAGTTTCTTATTAATTTTCTGAATGAATTCATCTACTACAATCCATGAGTACTTATACTAATTCTGTTACAAGTCTCTGGATAAAACAGAATGAGAAAATATTTGAAAATCAGTTAAACTGATTTTCCCGCCAAAACTATAATTCTTCAATTTTATTTATTTTTATATTTTTCAGCTGAAAATGATGTTATAGTCTCTATACAATAACATATTGGTATGTTTTTCTTAAGATTTGTCATTAGTTTGTAATTTCGGATCTAAGGCTTCAAAGTCTTTTTTGATTTGGCCTTCAATTTCTTAGATCTCAATTCCATGGAGCTCCGGATTTCTCATTCTTTCCAGTGATTTTGTTCTCGAAAGTGGTCCGAGTTATCTTGTTCTTGAGATTTTGTTCCCCAGATATAATGATTGTCTTGGTTCTAGCTAGTTTTTAATTTGCGCAGTTGTAATTTTGGTTTTATGATGTCTCACTATGAGTTTTGTTATTTGTTATTTTCTCACCGATTGTGTGAGTATGGTGATTGATTCGGTAATAAAAGTTTTTAGGGGTGCATTCTCGGTCGATAGCTCAAACTGGTTATGGCGGAAGCGGAAGTGAAAGTGGCGAAGTTTGTGTAAATACCATTTTCAACAAATCACGTGATGTGGTATAACTTAAAATCAGTGATTGTTTCTGTATTTTATTTGTTCGACTCGACTGTTTATGTAGATGTCGTATGACTTTTTATTATTGAATTATCTCATTACTCAAAAAAAAATGTAAAATGTTCATAAAGTTAACTATTTTTGTATAAATTCGAATGTCAATCTTGATCACAACTTTTCAATAAATCAGATATCCATTTTTTCTCCAATATTTTCAAATTTATGATATATATTTTACCTCCAATAAAATATTAAAATATATAATAAAAATTCAATTCAATACATAATTCAATTAAAATGATAATATAATTATAATTAATCATTATCTAATTACTTTTTTTCATTGAAATAATAAGGGTAATTTGATCTTACAATGAATAGATCAGAATCATTATATCCTTATACATAATAAGTATAAATGGGATCTTATCCACTTTCGAATATAATATTTAAAAAATAGACGATCACGATCAAGATTAAATCAAATTAAAAAGAAAATTATAATTTAAAATGGATTTAATTAAAAACAGTTGTGTTAGAATTGAATTTTAAAAATAAAATTATAATCTAAAAAGGATATAATTAAAAAAAGACTGTATTAGAATTGAATTTTATTTAATTCTTATTAATATTAAGAAAAGTTTATTTACTATTTGGGATTCATCTCGAGATCTAGTATGGATGATTTTACAGCCCACGCGAAACTCATAAAATTATTTTTAATTTATTGATTACTTAACAATTATTATCCAAATGGATACTTAGAATCTGAAGAGAATATGTAATTACGAATTTTTACATTAAGCTTATTCAAAGCTACATTGATAATCTTATTCAGTGGAAAACTAATTATTTATTTATTTATGATTTAAATCATTGATCTACATTTTTTGTATTTCAATATAAATACACTTTTTAGTTTACATGTTAAAATATAAAATAATTTTTTTATACTAGATCCAACGATTTTCATCTACTTATTTAAGATTTAACTGTTCTTATTTATTTTGTCGAACTGACCAAGTTCTGGACAAAATCCCTCTTACACTTATATTAAAACTATATTTGGTTATTAGTACAACTATCTTCAATTAAAAAGAAAGTTATTTCGATAATCAAAATGAAATATAAGTATATTTCATAAGTCGAACAACGTAAATAATTGTCAATTTCTTATCTCCTTTATTTCTTACTATTTTTAATCAAAAAATAATTATTAAACCATCACTAAAATAATGATTATTTTGTTAATTTCACGTGTGTTGTAAAATCGTTCAAATAAAGTTTTAAGAGATAAAACACATAGTAAATTCAACATGTAAAATCTTATATATATCAATTTTTAACAACAGTCTAATATGTAAATTAACAACAAATAAGTATTGAAAAATTATTATAATTATAGATATTAGAAAGGGAACCATGTATTGCACGGGTATATAATAAGCATACGAGGGATTTTCTCCAAATTTTTTGTTTGATCACTGTATAACCGAAAGCATATGATCCTTTTGAGTTGGGTTAAAAGTGATCTGTTAGATTATAAATTTAAATATACGATTGATAGAGTATATTTTTATATATATTCTAGATGATTTTATTCTCATATTTATTGTGTTTTGCATTGATTTGGATTTTTATTTAATAGATTTGATTGTTTTATTGTAGGAAATAAAGAATTCATGACTTGGAAGGATTTGGAGCAAAAAGAGCTATTTTGGAGATAAAATAGGAGAAAATTCGTATTACTGGGCTACACGGGCTGTTCTACACTGTTTGGGCCATATCTTGAGTTCCAGAAGTCAGAATTTGACGATCTTACTGTCCACGCGAAGCTTGTGGAATTTTCTTTAATTCAGAGGTGGTCCAGTAAGCAAAATACGACTAGAAGAGCCCAGAAACAGAGGAGAAAAAGAAGTGACGAATTTTAATTAAGGAATCCTATTCAGTTATGGAATCCTACTTGTAATTTATTTAGAGTATTAAAATACTTTTATTGGGCAAGACTTTTAGAGCCTATATAAACACATCTAGGGTATTATATTTGAGGAGGAGAGAAGAGGGATGTAATATTAGATCAGATAATATAGTTTAGAGTAGATTAGTATTATTAGTTGGAGATGTAGAGAAACACCATGACTCTTCTTTTGGGTGACAACATTGAAGTTTGAAGGTTTTGTTCTCTTAATCTTTTCTTTGTTCTTATTAGTTTAATTATGTTTTCTTGTTTTACTAGTTGTTTTACTTGTTTAATTATTAGCGAGTAGTTATTTCTAGGGCTTAAAGGGAAGCCATGGTTGCACTAATATTGGCATGATTTTCATAGTGGTTTGATTGGTTATGGTTAATTCTGATTGATATGTTTTAATCATTAATTTGTGTAATTGGCCAATATCATGGATTAATTATATGCAAATAGGGGTATGGATCGAGAGATTTACTTACTAGAGGCACACATACGATTAGCAGAATTGAATTTGAGTGCGGAAGCATCATTGGATTTCTGAGAGCGTTAATTCTTGGAAGAGATTAACTTGACTCTAATTACCTGATTGATTGAATTACTAAAAGTGGTTAATTGTGTTGAATGTTTCGAGAGTGTTAATGCTTGGAAGAGATTAACATACTCTAGTTATAGGATCACATTGATTGCTTTAGCTTAATAGCCAATTGTGTAAGCATGGTGGACCTGATTGCCCTAGGTTTTAAATAATTTGTTTATCATCTGTTTAATTAGTGTTAATTTAGTTTAATTAGTTAATTAATAATTTCACATATTCGTCTGACCCTTGAAACAATTAGCGATAACTGAAAAGGAATTAGTAGAACCTGTCTCCTTGTGGATTCGACCCGCTTGCCATTTGTACTAGCAATAGACACCGTGCGCTTGCGGTTAGGTATAATTTGACACATCAAGTTTTTGGCGCCGCTGCCGGGGAGACAGCGAGTTTCTATTGATTTTAATTTAGTTGTTTAGATTGTTTCCATTGTCTCGTTGGAACCTTTGTTCCAATTGAGGCAGATTTTACTACGTTTTCTTGGCTTTATTGAGTGTCTACAGGTTTGCAATGGGTGAAGTTGATACTTTTGCACTACTCTCTTCCATGTTGGAGGCACGCACTCAAGAAATTGCCTCATTCAACCCTACAGAGCCCATTATGCGTCCAATGAGTATCAATGAGATGTCACAAGTGGCCCCTAAAACTTACAACTTCTGTCCAATTTGTGGTGTCCAGGGTCATTATGGTTTGGAATGCTATTACAATGTCTATAATTCTCAGAGTGCTCAGTTGGGACAAATGAATTCTTTTGAAGAAAGATATGGGTACAATCAGTATTCAAACACTTTTGATCAAGAATGCGTGAATCAACCAGATTTCTACTACCAGGACAATGGTGCTCAAAATTTTTCATATCATAATCAACAACAGTTTGAGCAACAATATTATCAGTCATATGAGCAGCCGCCACAGCAAGAATATCAATATCCTCCTCTACAAGAAGATCTACATGTTTCTCAACCCAGTGTAGATGTGCAAGATGATCAGACAAATGAGATGTGGATATCTTGAATAAATTGCTAAAAAGTTCTGAAGAACAAGTCGAGAAGATCAAAGACTTAAAGACTCAAAGTTTGGCGATTGAATCTCAAATTGCACAGTTGGCTAACTCTTCTACTACAGTGCAGCTCGACTATTTACCATCATCATCTATCCGATCCGAAGAGGACCTGATTGCTATCAATCTCACAAGCGATCAGGAATATGATAGTTTCTCCATGTATGTTGATGATGAGGCCATTGATAAAGAGAAGGAGTATGCCACCGATGACGAGATCAATGATGTTGCTGCTACTGAGAACAATGTGACTGATGATGAGGCTACAAAGGAAAGCAATACAGAGATGGTTGTTGTTTCTCTTCCATAACCTGTGACTAAGCTACCATGTATTGATAAATTTGCTCTCGATCTAGCCTCTACTTACAAGGCTTCTTTGCTCAAGACTACTTATTTCAAGGTTGATGTGATAACAAATATTGTCCAAGATGATATTTCTCAAATTCTGGTTGAGGATCCATACAAAGTGGCTCATACTTTTCAAGCTCGAGAAGAGGGAGAAGATGGAAGTGTCTTATTAACCAATGATGTGATAAGCCAAGATGTCCGAATGGCTCCAGTGAAAGTGAGGAGTGAAGAAAAGCCACCACCAGAACCTCCACCTTATGTCAAGGGAGTTCAATATTTTCGTGGTGTTGAATTTTATCGCTGTTTTATCACAAAGTTTTCCAAAACTACACAAGCACTCTCTCTATGGCTTATTAATGACATATTTTATTTTACTGATGCTTGTTTGAAGACTTTTTGCAGGATAAAGACAACCACTAACACTCTTGATACTTTTTGTGGTGGCGAGTTTATGATCGAGAAAGTGGATATTACGCCTTTACCGGAGTATTTTTTGAGGAGGTCAAGCTAATGACTCTAAAAAAGCGCTGCTTGGGAGGCAACCCATGATTTTTATAAGGTTAGTAGGTTTTTTATTTCATTTTCTTATTAAAAAAAATTGTGTTGTATGTGTTCTCTTAAAATAAAAAAAAAAATTTGTTGTTTTTTCAAAAAAAAAAAAAAAAGAACTGATTTTCGAGCAGGCTGTAACTCTGTCACGCAGGTTGCGCCTGCGTTACTGACTTCCAGGCAGGTTGCGCCTGTGTCACGCAGGTTGCGCCTGCGTGTCTGCCTGTGCCGCGCGCTGCGCCCCTGTAACGCAGGTTGCGCCTGCGTTACAGCCCCCTTCTGCCCAGAATTTTTGTTTATTTTCCCCGAAAATTGTTGTTTTGCAACACAAAAACACACCCAAACCTATTCTAATTTTTATTCTATCAATTCTTAATTCTTATACATATCCTACATCAAATTCAACCCATCCCAAATCTCTCCTACACTCTAAATTTTTAAATTTCACCTATCCATCATCTTATATTTATACCCACCTATCCATAACAAATCCAATTCCTTTTCTATTTCTTTAAATCTCTAAAAATTCAATTCTAAAGAGGAATTAATTGCAAGTTCACCTCTTCGATTCGTATTGGGTAAATCTTTTTCTCTAATCTTATTTTTATTACGATTTTGTGTTCTTGTAAATTGGAATTTTGCATTATTCTTGGAATTTGGGCTATTTTTGGTGTGATATTGCTTGGAAATTATTGGTTGAGCTTCTTGTGAGTTGGGAGAGGTGGTGCTAGTGTTGGGAAATTGCTACAGAAAAGGGGGTTTTTGCCTAACAAGCATGTTGAGTTGCGATGGGGAAGGATATGGAAGGCGCGCCTTGTAGAAATTAAATTTGAGCAAGCACATACTTCTTCAATATTTTCAAAGGCCACTTCATGCTTATGCACTAGGGGAGTATTCTACACCTTTCTTTGTATATTTGTTATATTTATTTTTTTTCTTTATTTTCTTTCTTTTCTTTTCTATATTTGCTCATTGGGGACAATGAACCACTTAAGTGTGGGGATGAGTTCTCGATGATTAAAAAATCAAAAAAAAATAAAAAATTTAAAAATACCAAAAATAATTCTAGCCATGCAAGTTGATTAGTTGTTGTATTTTGCTTGATACACCCATGCATGCGTAGAATTCTTGTGTTTATTGACGCTTTTGTATGAGAAGTGACGTGCTTTGTTCTTGTGCACACACTTTCACTAGCAAGTTGAAGCTGGTAGACTTAATTGGATGTTGTAAGTGATTAGAATGACATGAATATGTGCAAGATGACTTGGTTTACATGCTTTGAGTACAAGTAGGTGCGTTAGAGAGTCTTGTTACCTGGGATTGATTATGTTTTGTCACACCAAGTGAGTTTTGAGCCTATATGCATATCTTTTGCATGATTTTTCGTTTGCTTGAGTGTCCACATGTTGTTTACATTGCTAGCACTTACTTGAGATCTTTCTTGAAATGCATGACATTACTTGATGATGAGATGATAAAGGCACTTAGGTTTGACCTCGTATTTCCCATATTTCCACACCTTTTATACATGATCAATTAGTTAACCCTTTGAGCTTAATCCTATTCTTTCGGTGACACACCACATTACTTGCCATTATCCTTTTTATTCTATTGGCCTTACATTGAATTTGATCCTAAATTGTCAAAGGCTAGTATCGTGCTTAAGGGAGTAATAAGGTGTTCATAAAAGGGGGGGTTTTATTGATGATCATACTTTTGGGGAATATTGATTTTGGTCGATGCTTGTTAGTCGAAATTCATAAAAATATCTATGGATCATTGTGCTTATTCCTTAGCTCTCAGAAAAAAAAAGAAAAAAAAAACAGAAAAAAGAAAAAAAAAAGAAAAAAAATAAATTTGAGAGCATTCTTATGTTTGCATGATCCTTCTTCATTCGACTAGTCAAGTTATTATGTAAGGGTTATTGAAAAATCCAAGTGTGGGGAAGTATTTGTTTTAATAGAAAGGGAATTGAATAATGATTATTGTTGGGTACTAGCTTTTGACGTTAACCTGTTTTAGCTTTACTTGACATACCTGGTCCCTAGCCCACGCTACAACCCGAATAAAGACCTTTTGATTGTCATCAGTGATGTATGTTGTGTTGAGAGTGAGATTGATTGCGAGTGTCAAGTTGTGTTTATGATTTTGTTGGAATTAAGTGATATACTTAACCTTGTCCTTGAGTGAATATTCGTTTTTGAGTGAAAGGTGAGTTATTACTTGTTTTGGCATAGGAGATCCCGGGTTTAGACTTAAAGATGTATTTCTTGTGGGCTTAGCATGATTACCAATGATTTTTACACTTGACATGAATTTTTATGACCTTCTGCATGCTGGTTGAGTAGACTACGTGAATACTTGTACTTTCGACACCAAGACAACGTATGTTTGCTTTGATTCTTAAGTTGATGTGGCATGAGAGGACTTGTGTGTGTGGTGTTGTGTTGGCATTGATCTTTTGCATGGTTAGATGAATTTTGTGGGTACATTCACTATAAACCCTCACGAGACAACACTCGTCCTACTAGGGCTGCCTAGGGGTTTAACGGCTTGTTGCATATGCTCAATGCAATCGTGTCATCTACGAAAGTGATGTTTGTTAGGACTTAGTTTTTATTTCACTTATTTGCCCGAGGACGTGCAAATGCTTAGTGTGGGGATGTTTGATAGAGTATATTTTTATATATATTCTAGATGATTTTATTCTCATATTTATTGTGTTTTGCATTGATTTGGATTTTTATTTAATAGATTTGATTGTTTTATTGTAGGAAATAAAGAATTCATGACTTGGAAGGATTTGGAGCAAAAAGAGCTATTTTGGAGATAAAATAGGAGAAAATTCGTATTACTGGGCTACACGGGCTGTTCTACACTGTTTGGGCCATATCTTGAGTTCCAGAAGTCAGAATTTGACGATCTTACTGTCCACGCGAAGCTTGTGGAATTTTCTTTAATTCAGAAGTGGTCCAGTAAGCAAAATACGACTAGAAGAGCCCAGAAACAGAGGAGAAAAAGAAGTGACGAATTTTAATTAAGGAATCCTATTCAGTTATGGAATCCTACTTGTAATTTATTTAGAGTATTAAAATACTTTTATTGGGCAAGACTTTTAGAGCCTATATAAACACATCTAGGGTATTATATTTGAGGAGGAGAGAAGAGGGATGTAATATTAGATCAGATAATATAGTTTAGAGTAGATTAGTATTATTAGTTGGAGATGTAGAGAAACACCATGACTCTTCTTTTGGGTGACAACATTGAAGTTTGAAGGTTTTGTTCTCTTAATCTTTTCTTTGTTCTTATTAGTTTAATTATGTTTTCTTGTTTTACTAGTTGTTTTACTTGTTTAATTATTAGCGAGTAGTTATTTCTAGGGCTTAAAGGGAAGCCATGGTTGCACTAATATTGGCATGATTTTCATAGTGGTTTGATTGGTTATGGTTAATTCTGATTGATATGTTTTAATCATTAATTTGTGTAATTGGCCAATATCATGGATTAATTATATGCAAATAGGGGTATGGATCGAGAGATTTACTTACTAGAGGCACACATACGATTAGCAGAATTGAATTTGAGTGCGGAAGCATCATTGGATTTCTGAGAGCGTTAATTCTTGGAAGAGATTAACTTGACTCTAATTACCTGATTGATTGAATTACTAAAAGTGGTTAATTGTGTTGAATGTTTCGAGAGTGTTAATGCTTGGAAGAGATTAACATACTCTAGTTATAGGATCACATTGATTGCTTTAGCTTAATAGCCAATTGTGTAAGCATGGTGGACCTGATTGCCCTAGGTTTTAAATAATTTGTTTATCATCTGTTTAATTAGTGTTAATTTAGTTTAATTAGTTAATTAATAATTTCACATATTCGTCTGACCCTTGAAACAATTAGCGATAACTGAAAAGGAATTAGTAGAATCTGTCTCCTTGTGGATTCGACCCGCTTGCCATTTGTACTAGCAATAGACACCGTGCGCTTGCGGTTATGTATAATTTGACACATCAACGATCAAGATTATATCATATTAAAAAGAAAATTATAATCTAAAAATGATATAATTAGAAAATATGGTTTTTTTCATCAACAAATAGGAGAAAGTAAATTTTTGCACATTTACTTTTGTTAAGAATAGCTATTTGCAATCTTACTAAACTAAGTTTCTAAATTGCAAAAATACTAGAAATTAGGACACCCCTCCTTCCCCCTGTCCAACCAGCCCATCTGGGTTGCCCAGCGACTTCCACACTTTTTTTTAAGGTAGGGGTGCTATTTTGGTGGATTTTGGGTTGCAACCGAATGCAACCACATTCAACCACGACTTTAACACTTTTTTTTTAAGGTGGGGTGCTGTTTTGGTGAATTTGGGTTGCAAGGCCCCGCAGGGGCAACCACATTCAACTTTTTTTTAAAGGTGGGGTGTTATTTTGGTGGATTTGGGTTGCAAAGCCCCACAGGGACAACCACATTCAACTGAATGCAACCACATGCAACTAAATTTGCAACTGAATGCAACCACATGCAACTAAATTTTCATTAAGTTGAATATGGTCCCTGGCGGGGCTTGCAACTCAAATTCACCAAAATCATCCACCTTAAAAAAAAGTTGCATGTGATTGCTTTCAGTTGAATGTGGTTGCATCATTCAGTTGAATATGGCCACTGGCGGGGCCTTGCAACCCAAATCCACAAAAATCATCCCACCTTAAAAAAAAAAGTTGCATGTGGTTGCATTCAGTTGAATGTGGTTGCATTCAGTTGCAACCCAAATCCACCAAAATAGCACCCCACCTTAAAAAAAAGTGTTGAAGTCATGGTTGAATGTGGTTGCATTCAATTGCAACCCAAAATCCACCAAAATAGCACCCCACCTTTAAAAAAAGTGTTGAAGTTGTGGTTGAATGTGGTTGCATTCAGTTGCAACCAAAAATCCACCAAAATAGCATCCCGCCTTTAAAAAAAAAGTGGTGAATCTATTGAAGTCGGCTGCTGGGAAAGAAGGGGGGAGGGTTAGTATTTTTGCAATTTTGAAACTTAGTCTAGTAAAATTGTAATTAATTAAAGGAAATGATATTTTTGTAAATAGAAACTTTAAACCTAGTATTTTTTGTAAATACTCTAGAAAATATTGCATTAAAGGGAATTTTAAAAGGAAAATTATAATCTGAAAAGGATGTAATGAAAAAGGTTGTATTAGAATTAATTATTTAAAAAAAATTATGAAAATGATAGCATTAAGAAAGGTTGTATTATAATTGAATTTTATTTAGTTTTTAACAGTATTAAAAAATTCATATTTACTATTTGGGCTCTATCTTGAGATTTGAAAATCAGATTTGGATGATAATTTTAATTTAGTGATAATTTAATTATTATTATCCAATTAGAAACACTCAAAATATCAAGAAAAAATATATTTACGAATTTTTACATTAATTCTATTCAATGTAGAAGTCCTACATTGATAATGCTATTCAATGTAAAAAAACCTAATTATATATGATTAAATCATTGACATACACATTTTCGTATTTCAATATCAAGATACTTTTTAGTTTATATTTTAAAATATAATTTTTTGTAATATTATATCCAACAATTTTCAACAATTTATTTTAAGATCTACCGTTTCTTATTTATTTTGTCGTACTGATGACCAGCCTATCAATTGTCAAAAAATTTGGACAAAATACCTCTTATACTTATTATTTATTAGTATTAAAAAATTCATATTTACTATTTGGGCTCTATCTTGAGGTATAGAAATTTGATTTAAATGATTTCACAACCTACACGAAACTCATAATTTTTTTTTAATTTAGTGATAATTTTTTAAATATTTTTCAAATGAAACACTCAAGAAAAAATATATTATGAATTTTTACATTAATTCTATGCGATGTAGAAGTCCAACATTGATAATGTTATTTAATGTAGAAAACCTAAGTATAAATGATTTAAACCATTGACAAACACCTTTTCGTAATTTAATATAAATACAGTTTTTAGTTTATAATATTTTAAAATATGAAATATTTTTTTATGGTGGATCCAACGATTTTCATCTATTTATTTTAACATCTAGCGATTCTGATTTATTTTATCGTATTGAGGATCAGACTACCAATTATCAAAATTTTGGACAAAATCCCTCTAAAACTCGTTATTAAAATTGTTTCTGGTTGTTCGTAGAACTATCTTCAAATTATAAACAAGGGTATCTTGATAATCAAAATGAATTATAAGTAGAATTCATAAATTGAATAAAATTTTCAACGTAATTTTTTTTCAATTTCTTGTCTCCTTTATTTCCGCATAGATTTAGTTGTAAAATAATTGTTAAATCATCTCTAAATTTGAGATTAGTTTGTTAATTTCAGGTGTGCCATAAAATTTTCCAATCAAATCCTAATAATTTAAGATAGAATAGAAATATTAAATCAAAAGTTTAAAATCTAATTTATATCAATTTTTAACAATAATTTGATATGCAAATTAATAATATATAATTGAAAAAAAAATAATATAATCATAAATATTACTCCATAAAAGTAGGCGTGATAAATAAAAGACTTTACGTGATTTAAAAAGTCGGCACTTTGTTTTCTAGCATGTCTAGGACTTGGGAAATAGGAGTAATGCTAGAGATCCCAAAATAAGGTACAAAAAATTGTCACCAAATGACAAGGTATGCTGATGTGGCAGCATGGATTATTTTGATTGGTTTTGTTGGTGTGAATACAGGGGGGCCCATTTATTATTATAGCAAATCAAAATATTTGGGAAAAATTTTGGGAACCAATTTTGGTGTCCCTAGCATTATTCGGGAAATAGATACGGTAACGTAAAGTTAACGAACAGGAGTAGGAGTAGGACTGGATACATGTAACCACGAACAGGAGTAGGATTAGAACTCGCTGGATACATGTAACCTGACACTATTTATACATTGACATCCCTTGTCAAGCTCATTATTTTCGTGGCTGCAAAACAATTGTTCTCACGTTCGATTTTTTACGATGAAGAGGTTTAGTGTTGTTTACTGTTGCTTTTGCTTGATCTTCGTTATTTTGTTAGTTAATGGAAGCTTAGCGATTGCGATTGAGAAGGATAATGTGTTAGGGTCCAAGAAAGATGTTAAGGGCACGGGGGCTGAAGTTGAGAGTTCGAAACCGAGATGGTTTGGAGGTGGATATTACTGGGGTCGCCCTGGTGGTTGGTCTTATGGAGGAGGTAGTGGTGCACCTCAGCACCTGGTAGAGCAGGTTGTGGTGGGAATGGTGGAGGCCCTGGTGGTGGTGCTGGTGGTTGCGGTGGTCGTGGAGGCAACGGAGGAGGGGCTGGAGGATATTTTGGAGGATCACCTGGTTGGGGTGGTCGTGGAGGTAATGGAGGGGGGGCAGGAGGAGGTGCAGGTGGATATCCTGGAGGAACACCTGCTTGGGGTGGCCGTGGAGGTGATGGCGGAGGGGCAGGAGGAGGTGCTGGGGGTGCAGGTGGATATCCTGGAGTAACACCTGGATCACCAGCTAGTAATGATGGTTGCGGTGGTAATGGGGGTGGTTCTGGTGGTTGCAGTGGCAATGGTAAGAGGCCTGGAAAAGGTAATGGTGGAAGGAGTTCGGGAAGTGGTGGAGCTGGAACGGGATCACCCCCGCCAGGAGCTGCGGATGGTTCGGGTGATAATGGTGGCCAAGGTGGTAGTGGTTCAGATTCAATGCCAAATCCTAATGATCCAATGTGCGGAAATATTCAGATGGCTCAGGTCCCTTATGGATATTTGATAAGTTATGACTGTGGTAACTGCAATTACCAGTACACTATTGATTACAATGGCATGACCACTGGCTATGGTGGCGTTACTTGTTCTTAGTTTGATTAAGTTTAGTTTCTTAAGCAGTAGTTCTAGTAGAAAAAGTAGACAAGTATTGCTAGTTTGATTTGGTTTAGTAGTAAGCGGAGTAATGTCTTTGATCATAGTTTTGTGTATCAAAGAATTGAATGAGATTTATTTTGTGTTTGTCTTTTCCATTCCTTGCATCTTACAAGCTCGCTGTCTTCTCTGTTTTCTTAAAATCTTCGAATTATGCACATGATAATTTACAACACTATGTCGTAGGTTACAACTTGTGTGCATTATGTCGTAAGTACATTCCAAAGATTTTGCAGGATATCAAACCATGAAATTTTGTTCAACGCTACATTCTATAAAATTATCTATTTTGGTAAATTTTCTATGTGACACTCAGAGTAGCCTCTTACATATCTTAGTAACATCATGCTAGTTTCAATACCTTTTCTTCTTTATTTCCTCATAAACCTATCTGAAATTCAGTAAAAAAAGTTAGTTACTCAAATGAAATTCCCTTGTTTTGTAACAGATCCACTATGCTACAATGTTAGGATCTCTCTTCACTAGTTGGGATGACCTGCTGTTATATAGTCAGCACATGATAACAAATTTTCGAACTTGTGCTTGTAGCAGTTGGTCCTTAAAGTTATTTTCAGGCCAATGTATAACGTGGGTGTTTGGGGTATCTTAAAAAATGTAGCTTATGACTTATAAGTACTTATGTCATATAAGTGATAAGTAGAGCATAACTTATAAGTCAGGAAAGTGTTTGGTAAATCAGAACTTATAATCAGTAAACTGTTTGGGTAAATCAGAACTTATAAGTTAACTTTTTTCTATAATTTTCAAAATATTTGTTTTTTATATATAACAATGGATGTCAATGAATAGATCTCGATGAGTAGAGAAATTTGAGATATACGTATCAATTTTCTAATGAATGGATCGGGAGATATATGGTTTTGAAGATTTGAAGGATATTATATATTGCGTATATCGAGAAATAAGTTATAAGCATAAGTTGAATGTTAGGATTTCCTAACATTCAACTTATGTAATTATAAGTTATAAGTTATAAGTTGAGCCAAAACTTATTTTGGCAAACAGCCCCCATAAGTGTTTATGGCCTTATAAGGCATAAGCTCCGACTTATAATGAAAGCCAAACAGGCCCAATGTATACTTAAAGTTGTGAACTTGACTTTTGTTTTGATATGTGAACTTTGAGCAGTTAATTTAATGTTTGAGTCAAGGTTTAACGTTTTTCTCTTAGTTAATATATTTTACTGTTGGAATTTCAAGTCTACCTATTTTCTGGACGAGATATGTTCATTGCAACATACTCAACACTGAATTTTATTCCCCCCCCCCCCCCCCCCAACCCCCCGTATAGACCTGTCGAATACTGATATGCATTGTTGTTATTTGCAGATTGAACTAGGTAGTACAAGTGTTAGAATTGGATCTACCATATTTGGACCAAGAGAGTATGCAAAAAAACAGTAATCCTCAAACCCATTTGTTGCTGAAATACCTCTCAGTTGTCCAAGATTATCTATGACGTTGAATGTATTTTTTGTTGCCAATGGATATGAGATGGTGGTTATCCTGCATACAACTTTGGGCCTGTTTGGTCACACTTATTTTAAGTATTTATGTACTTAATTTAAGGTAAAAAATTTATATTTTGATAATTTTTTTATACAAGTATTTTTTTTTTTTTTTTTTTTTGAACCTAAAGATTTTATTAAAATTAAGAGAGATCAGACCTTACAATCTCCAACACACATTGTGGAGGAGATATAAACAAATTGTAGCAACCTATCAAACAGGGAATTCTAGCCAAAAGATGTGCTACCCTATTTGCGTGCTTCTTAACATGTCTCACGATCAAATCGTTACGCTGCTCCATACTTTCATTACAAGCTGTCAAAATATTCCCAACTTCCAGGTAGTACTTAGATTTTTGGTGAAGAGCTTGAACCACCAGTTTTGAGTCGCACTCTATTACAATCTGCTTGTACTGAAGTTCTTGAATCCACCTGAGAGCTTCATGAACACCATTCGCTTCTGCCTCCATTACACTTACTTGGCCTGCAATTCTGAGATTCTTGCCCATCACGAAATGACCTCGATCATTCCTGATTACCATTCCTATTGCAAAACTTTGGTCACCTTCATAGACAGATGCATCTACATTAATCTTCATCCACCCCGCTTCTGGAGCTTCCCATTTGTCCTCCCCACCCGTTGCCCTATTCAGGTTTGACAACGGTTCCTGCATTTTCCTATTAGCAAGCTGCCAGTCAAGGACCTGTTTATAACTCAATTCAAGTGCCATATTAGAGCTAATTTTCTTTCCCTCCCAGACTCGTTTGTTTCTTGCAAACCAAATCCCTTTTAACACTTTAGCAATACTGACTAGTACATCCATTGGTTCTGAATTCAGTTTGTCTAGGAGCCATTCAGCCGCTGAATCCACATTCCTCATATCATGAACCAGACCTGCTTGTTGCCAGCACTCTTTTGCAAAGTCACACTCAAAAAAGAGATGTAAGACATGTTCGACTTCTCTTTCACAAACCGGACAATCAGCTGAGATAGGAACTCCTTTCCCTCGAAGCAGGTTTTTAACAGGAATATTACCCTTACAAAATCTCCATAAAAAAATCTGATCCCTGTGGGGGACCTGAATCTTCCAGATTCTACTCCAGCCTTTACTAGTGTTCACCTGAGATGCATTATTCTGCTGATTTTGCCAGAATTGGTATCCAGTTTTCACAGAGTACTTGCCATTACTAGCCATCAACCAAGCTAATCTATCGACAGCCTCATTCTGTGGAATTCGAGTTTGAAGAATGCAGTGAACATCATCCGCATGAAAGGTTTGTTGTACTCTTTGCACGTCCCATTCTTTGATGTTCGGACGGAAGTACTCAGAAACCTTGTCATCCCTGATGTTGTTACTGTGATGGTCTTCAATTTTAAAATCTCTTTTCCCACGCAACCAAGGATCCTTGAAAATACTTATGTCTTTTCCATTGCCTAGAACCCATCTATAACCTTTACACAGACTCTCTTTCGCTTCCCATATCCCATTCCAAATAAAGCTCGAACCATTTCCCTTCTTCGCTTGTATGATGTTGCAATTTTCAAAATATTTTGCTTTAAAAACTCTAGCAACCAAAGAAGTAGGATTACTTGCAAAATTCCATATATGCTTCCCAAGAAGAGCAAGGTTGAATCCATGAAGAGACCTAAAACCTAACCCTCCATTATTCTTTGCCAACGACATCTTGTCCCATGCTAACCACTTAATGCCCTTTCTATTGTTATTATTCGACGTCCACCAATAACCATTCATACTTCTTTCAATCTCTTGACATAAAGTTTTAGGGATGAGAAAACAAGACATACAATATGATGGGATAGACTGGGCTACGTTTTTTACCAATACTGTCTTGCCAGCTTTGGATAGTAATTTATTACACCACCCTTGCATCCTTTTCCATGTTCTTTCCTTCAGGAAACTGAAAACACGTTTTTTTGATCTTCCAACTAAAGATGGTAAGCCCAGATAGTAACCTTCTCTCAGATCATTATTAACCTCCAAAATCTCCATCAATTCATTTTGTTTGTCCCTTCGAACATTTGCACTAAAGAAGATGCCAGACTTTTGATAGTTTATTGCTTGCCCTGACACTTGTTCGTACGAGTTTAGCAAATCTTTAACATTCTGGGTTTCAATCTGATTTGCTTTAAAGAATAGAAAACTGTCATCAGCGAATAACAAATGTGTTATAGCTGGGGCATTGCAGTGTATCTTACACCCATGAATATCTTCGTTATTGGCAGCAGTATTAATCATTTGAGATAGACCTTCTACGCAGAATAAGAACAAGTAAGGCGAAAGAGGGTCACCTTGACGAAGCCCACGTCCTGGAGTTATTGGTCCAACTAGAGTTCCATTGAAGCAAACTTTGTACTGAACTGTTTTGACACATAAAAGCATCCACTCGATCCACTTTGAAGAGAATCCCATAACCTCCATTCTATGCTTTAGATATTTCCAATCAACTCGATCATAAGCCTTACTTATGTCAAGTTTTAGAGCCACCTCTCCCTCTTGGCCTGTGTTTTTCCTCTTCATATAATGAATGGTCTCAAAAGCTATTAGCACATTGTCAGTGATGCTTCTACCCGGAACAAAGGCGGATTGATTTTCTGAAATTACACCAGGCAGGATAGTTTTGAGTCTATTTGCAAGGACCTTTGCCAGAATTTTGTATAAAACATTGCATAACGCAATAGGGCGGACTTCTGTCATTCTTTCCACATTTTCTTTCTTCGGTATAAGAACCAAAGTAGTATTGTTAAGCTCAGTTGGAAACGAAACATCCCGAAGCCAGCACTTGCAACTGTCAAAAATCTCCTTACCTACCAACTCCCAAAAATGCTGGAAAAAGGCTGGGCTAAATCCATCTGGCCCAGATGCTTTATCTGGGTGCATTTGTTTAATAGCCTTGGTGAATTCCTCGAACTCCAGTTCTTTCGTTAATTCATCATTCTGAGTTGACGTAATAACATTTTCCTCCACCGTACCAGGTTGTAGATTAGTTTCTTCACCACTCGCAAAGACACTATTGAAGTATTCTAACGCCATCTCACACATCTCCTCATGATTTTCAGTAATTCCCCCATCTTCTTTTTTCAACTGAGCAATACGATTGAAGTTCTTTCTTGCTGAAGCTTGTGCGTGAAAAAACTTCGAGTTTTTGTCTCCCTCAGTGAGCCAAAAAGCCTTTGCTCGTTGTTGCCAGTAAATTTCTTCTTGTTTCATCAGATCATCCAGCCGATTTTTTTCCTCAAAATAACTTTTCACACCTACATCATCAACTCTGTTAACCAAGCTACTTAACACTTCCTTTTGTATCTTGATTTTATCTCTGAACTTATGAAAGAATCTTCTCCCCCATTTGGCCATGAACTTTGATACTGAAATTAATTTAGGGAGGAGATGAAAAGCAGGAATTCCAGACCAGAACCTCGACACCTCGGCATGAAAAGAAGGTTCTTTCAACCATATGTTTTCGAATCTGAATCTGAATTGCTTTCTAGAACACAGAATATTAATCAAATCTAGGATAATTGGATCATGATCTGAGCAAATTGTATGTGTAACAGAAAGTTTACATAACGGAAACTTATGCCACCACTCGTTAGAGGCGAAAGCTCTATCCAATTTCTCTCTTACCCAGTTGGGAGTACCTTTACTTTTCTCCCATGTATAATCCCCCCCTGTGAGTTCCATCTCTGTTAGCATACAATCTTCTATCGCAGATCGAAACCCATCCAAAAGGTTCTGAGGATGAGGATGATTCCCCATTTTGTCTGAATCATACAGAAGATCGTTAAAATCTCCAAATATGCACCACGGTAGAGGATCAGATTGAGCAAGCACACGAAGGAAGTCCCATGCCTCTTGTCTACGAGCTCTTTCCGGATATCCATAATAGCAAGTTAGCCTCCATACTGGAACATTATTTTCCAAAATATGGATATTTATATGATTGTGAGAAGAGTTCACCACTTCACACTTCATAGGATTTTTCCACATAACAGCCAAACCACCACTCCGACCTACTTTATCCACCCCAAAGAACTTCGAAAAACCAAGCTTCCTACTAATATCCGAGATAACATCACATGTACTAAGAGTTTCAGATAAAAACAGTAATGTGGGATTCTGAGATTTTACTAAGTCTCCCAGGATTCGAGCTGCTCGAGGGTTTCCCAAACCTCGACAATTCCAGCTTAAGAGTTTCATGCTGGATAGGAAATAGCACCGAAAGCTAAGTCAAATCAGAATCCTCTTCCTAGGAAATGAAGGTTTTGATAGACTCCTCTTAACTGGACTTGACGTCTACTCAGGAAAATAATATAAAACGATACGCAACGAAAGAAGACACTTGCAAAATAGCAAGACAATCAAACTTGCAAAAATGCAAGACAAACAAAACTTGCAAAAATAGCAAGACAAGTATTTAATATAAGTTTGAGATTCTATAAATTGTAAAAAAAAAAAAAAAGTTAATATTTTCTGAAAAAAAGTTAGGAATCTCTGAGCCTGTTTGGCCAGGACTTAATTTTACTTGTTATGAACTTATTTTCGAGTAAAAATTTCATATTTTAATAATTTTTTTGTACAAGCATTTAATGTATGTTTGAGATTCTATAAGTTGCAAAAAAAAAGGTTAAATTTTTCAGAAAAAAAATTAGGAATCTCTCTAACTAAATGGCCTATTTGGCAAAACTTATAAGAAATCTTTATGGACTTATTTTCGGATAAAATTTTCATATTTTGATATATTTTTTTTCAGAAAAAGTTAGAAATCTCTAACTTTGTCTTAAAATAAGTTGACTTGTTCTAAAAAAAAGTTTCCCCAAACACCCCCTTTGTCTTAAAATAAGTTAACTTATTCTGAAAAAAAATTCACCAAACACCCCTTTGTATATGAAATTTTATTTTAACTTTTTGTGAGACATGGATATGTAAGTTTATATTGCAATATATTCTATGATTATACTTCGTATAATTTATTATCAAGTTCACCCGCAACAAGATTTTTTTTCGTGGCTAAAATGCTGCCACTACAAATGATAGCATGTTACGAAAGAAAATGTTATCAATATTATTTTTTTCTTAACTACTCTTGGACCTTGGTAAGATCCTGGTTGCAAAATTATGCAGAAACGATCTTTCAGGTTTGCAAAGTTGAGAGCGTTTAATATTTCTGTAAGCATTACTCTCACAAATCATTCTTCTGCATAAATGTGGAAGGAATGAGAAAAGAGAAGGTGAAAAAGACGTGAGACAAAATCTACAATTTTAAATTTTGACACCTAAATCGTTGACATACATTGTCATACCTAAGCAGCACAAATATGAGAAGGGAAGAAACCCTACAGAGACGTTCCCTACGTATTAAAACAATCTCCGAAACTGTAGCAACAGGCAACATACTATCAAATTTGACTTCTTTAGAGGGAGGCGACGATGCGAAGGTGTTGCCCATCTGAAATATAAAAATCACATTCTTACTAATCAGAACATACAATCATGAAGATACCAGCATTAAATTCCATTGTTACTGTTACAATCAAGAAGATACCAGCATTAAATTCCATTCTATAGTAGCTAGTAACAATAACACAGTGCATGCATGCTGGTTTCTCTAGATCAATTTTAGTACATGTATTGGTATTTTCCAAATCCGTTCTAGATGCATCCTATGGATGTCATGTCACTATCTCATGTATTGCTAGAGAGTCTCTCGAAGTTCAGGTGTCTTCTACCATTACTATGAACATGTAGATTCTTCTCTTATTTGATCCTATATAAACTTTGTATCAAGTCATTTTCAACTTAAAAAATAAAGTATCCTTCTCCTTTATATTAATTATATTGTTGTGTGAGACTTTCCTTCCAACAAAAAACATATCCTATTATTTTCTTCACAAAAAGAAACATGCAAATTATATATTTTCTCATAAAACTATTTGTCTATTTCTACTCGAGTGCTAAAAAAACAAAGCAAAAATATTCAGCTTATCTTGATAGATAACTGTATTTATATACGGTGATGTAAGAGTGTTCAAAACTTACTGCTTAACTCCCTATAGATCAGCAAACAAAGACAACCCACCTGAATCACCGAGGACCTCCCTAAGGAAAATTTGGAAAGAACACAATAAATGTTAGAGCACAGAGATAGAACATAGTAACTTCCAACATAATCATAAAGAAAAACACAACTAAGGAAGATATCAGCGTACTAGTGTTATAATGTTTTTTCTTCTGTAATTTCAATCACCTTTTTGTTCGTTTGAATAATAATACACAGGGAGAGGGCGAAATTTATAATCCCCTCAAAATGAATTAGGTAGTAATCAAAAATGAATTCAAAGGATTATTATTAAGAATGAAGCATGACAAAATAAAAGCAAAATGCAGAAGGACAACAGGCTAGACTGGTGGAGATTATAGCAATTGCAGACAGACATGTCCAGTAATTAAATCATAGTCATTGTCAAAAATATACAAGCATATAGCTCAAAAGTCAAAAGTAATGATGAAAAGAAATATATCCAGTCTGATTTAGCAACACATCCTTGACACAAAGTTACTTTCCTAATCTCCAGAATGTAGGTAGTACAAAGCCATCTGACATTCGGACCCCTTATCATGAAGGACTCAATACATTTTGAACAATAGAATTAACTTTGGCAGCTTTCCCTGTCTTGCACATGCTCGGAAAATTGAAAGCAGTCTGCATCTTTAGTAATAATTGATAAATATTCATTCCAATCTGACTTAATTAATTATGCATCGAACCTTAAGACCATTTAACTGACTTGGCCTCAATAGTCTTACATACGCAGTCTCATAGTCTTAACCATGGAAAGCCCGACATTAAGATTTTACTTCAGCTATATATTTTAATTACTGTTATTCTAGGATAATAGTCCTCTAACAGCTATTAATTTTTTTTTTAATAATTCAATCACTATGACCAAATTTGATAATAAAAATTGAATGTTACGATTTATGGAAAATGTAGAGGATAAAAGCAAACCTGATAGAACAGCCGCATTGATTTTCTTGTTCCAAGGTGCTTCCCACTTTTCAAACGTATCCCGCAAATTTTCCTGCCTAGCTTTTTTCTCTTGTGAGTACCAGCAGGTACAGTTTTTACTGGCTTTTCACTTAACT
Organism: Kitagawia praeruptora; assembly: GCA_037693485.1. NCBI lineage: Eukaryota > Viridiplantae > Streptophyta > Magnoliopsida > Apiales > Apiaceae > Kitagawia > Kitagawia praeruptora. The sequence continues at coordinate 3,447,827 of CM075349.1, forward strand.
GTCTGCCAGTAGGAAAAAAATGACACATTTAGACTGTGCAGAAGACATTATAATTATCACACAACTAGTTTAAGAAAAGGTTTTACTCTGAAGCTTTTGTCTCAGAAATGGTGATCCTCGTTTCCTGAATCAGTAGATTAAGAATAAATAAATAAGAAACTGAGTTAACGACTAAATTAAGGAAAGATAAACATATACAAATTGCAGTTACTCAAGTTCACACGTATAATATCACAGTGTACTATCAAGAAGAGGCCAGTTGCTTTATTCACACATGCAAAAGAAAGTACTAACTACTAAGAGAGAGAAAATTTGGAAAAGCAAAAAAAATTTAAGACCATGAAGTTTCTACTGCAGAGAGCATATTTCCAATTACACATATACCATGTACTAGAAGTTTAATCATTCTCCTGTTGGCTAGTTTATATTTATCAACTAAAATGCAATATAGTATCAGTAGCAAAGATTGAAGAGTTGCGATGCTTGAATTAAAGGTCAATGTGCAACTCTCAACAACATTATACAAGTATGATGTGAGAGAAAACATTAGCACAAAGTATGTAAGGAGTATGTCAAGGTACCATTTGAAATATAGTAGTAAACCCCTACTGTTTTACAGGAGAAAGCTTGTCTCGATGAAAAATTAAACATTACTCCGATTAACAAATACTGTGTGCTGAAAGTCATTTAAGAATTTTAAATTCGCATGGCATGAACCATTACTATAAATTAAGTACCTGATATTCTTGAGATGAAAATATGTTGTCTCCAGAAGTTTCAGTATTAACATCACTGGAGTTTTCTACATGACCATCCCTTGTCCTTACATCAATGCATGAGTTTGTCTGAGTGATATCCGAAGACCCATTATCTCCTCTTTCTGGTACATAAGACTGCAGTGGAGAAGTTTCTCCACTAACTGACTGTGAACAAGCATCGTTCCGTAGATGGCTGGGAATGATCTTGTTAAATGGATTAAAACTAGAAACAAGTGAACTTATCATTTTCTTACTTCTCAACGATTCAATCTCATGGCGAAAACTTTCAAATTTATTCTTCTGTAAGCTCTGACTACTAGACGAAAATATTTTCTTAGTCCAGTCTGACGGGCTTGAATTCAAATCAACAACTAGATTAATTCCCTTTCCTGAACAGACAGAGTACTGAAACAAGGGGAGTGATTTAGAAGAATTGAGAGGTGAACCAATGGCCTTATTCAGCAAGCATCCATCAGCTTTTACAATTTCATTGTGCGATGAAGGTGCACTTGTCAGCTCAACTTCAATTGGTGGAGATATAGTGCTCCCGTCGAAGCCCTTTTTCTGGGATTTGACTCCAACAGCTGAGGTTGCATTTGTCAACTCAACTTTACCTGGTGAGGAGAGATTGTTCTCATGGCGGCCCTTTTTCGGCGACTCTGCTCCAAGTCTAACCTCCTTTCTACTCCATATTCGCAATTCTCTCTGTCTTTTAGTGCCCGACAAGTGGGGGGACTTTTGCATGTTTTTCAATTCCACGTGTCCATTAGAGTTTGCAGAAATGTTCTGAAATTGGGGCTTATCAAACAACTTGGCCGCAGACAAAGTGTTCCCGTTAAAGCTGTTTTCCTGGGGCTCAGTTCTCCCTTCCTCACTACATTCAGTATTACTATCCAAGTAAGTCTCTCTACTCCTGCATGACAATCGTAGTGACTTTTGCATTGTTTTCAACTCCATCCCCTGATCACAGTCTGAATTCTTGTTCTGAACTTGGGTTACAGTGGTCAATTCCACATCAGTAGCAAAAGAAAATTCGGAGGACAGAAGTTTTTTCTGCAAGTCCATCTCTGCATTCTTGCCTGATAACCGGACAGACTTGTTGCGTATGGACTGAGAACTAATAATTCTATCATAAATAACACCTGTGCTTGGAATATGGGGTATACTGGCTTGCGCAGCCATAGTTTTCAAAGAGAGATTGCTCTTGAAAGTGCTTTTTATGTGAGACTCATGTGTACAAATTACTTTGCTACTCAAATCAACGAAACCTTGCAATCCAATCCCTGGAACCTTGCCTGATACCCTAGGTAATGTTTCTGTCTTTTGCACGTCCCTCTTTCCCTCGTCATTTGAACTTTCATTGTGAACCTTAGCCATGTTGACCAACTTCACCTCAGCTGGAGAAATGAACTTCTCCTGAACTAGGTCTTTTATCCGAGACTTCTTTCTAGAGTTGGTTATTTTTTCATTACTTTCAAAGAGAAGTTGCATGTCTCTCCCTCTAGCCTCTTCAGATAATCGAGGAGACTTACGTACATTTTGCAAGTTCGTCTCCCGTTCATGTTCTACACTTCTACTCTGATAATCTATTTGAGGAGACTTGACCAACTTCACCTCAGCTGGAGAAATGAACTTCTCCTGAACTAGGTCTTTTATCCGAGACTTCTTTCTACAGTTGGTTATTTTTTCATTACTTTCAAAGAGAAGTTGCATGTCTCTCTCTCTAGCCTCTTCAGATAATCGAGGAGACTTATGTACATTTTGCAAGTTCGTCTCCCGTTCATGTTCTACACTTCTACTCTGATAATCTATTTGAGGAGACTTGACCAACTTCACCTCAGCTGGAGAAATGAACTTCTCCTGAACTAGGTCTTTTATCCGAGACTTCTTTCTACAGTTGGTTCTTTTTTCATTACTGTCAAAGAGAAGTTGCATGTCTCTCTCTCTAGCCTCTTCAGATAATCGAGGAGACTTACGTACATTTTGCAAGTTCGTCTCCCGTTCATGTTCTACACTTCTACTCTGATAATCTATTTGAGGAGACGTGGCCAATATATCCTCAGCTGGGAAACACAACTTTTTTTGGTCCAGGCCTTCTATCTGGGAGTTTGATCTACATTTTGCCCCTTCTTGATTAGATTCAAACACATGTTTATCCCCTCTATTCTGGACAGATAACCTGGGTGATTTCCGTATATTTTGCAAGTTAACGTCTCTATTCTTGCACATGAAAGGGGCTGACTTTTGAATGTTTTGCAAGTTGTCACAATCTTGTACACCTAGTGGCTGTAATGAAGTGGAGAAAACATAATTATAATATGTACACTGTCTTTTGCAAATAAAGTATAATCAGAATTTGTAAATAAATAGATCAGAGATACATAAACATCCTTGGAAAGTGCAAATGGACTTAACTCTTAAGTCAAAGGATCCATTTTACCCACTTTAATCTTATCCAATATCCATACACCTATCTGTAAAATAATCATCGACACATTCAGGCTGCTACTTGACTCAAACACCTCACACTCCCTCCCCTTTCTAATCAAGCAAGCATAAAAGATTATATAACATCGGCATTTTTTGTTGATTTCTATCAGAAAATTTACAAATATGTTATTTCTCTTAAAACCATAGATAGTGCTAGTTGGATAAGATGCATTACGGCAACATCTTTTTTTGTGTGTGTGTTTAACAAGGTACAGTCAACTAGTCAAGGTGTTTCTAAGAAACATAGTTAATGGAAACACTATTATTCAATAAAAGCTAAAGCATAAGCCCAGGTAGTCTTCTCCAACAGGTTTAAGTTGCCTGAAGATAAGATGCAGCCAGAAAATCTATATGCCATCATCTATTTTTAATGTTGTTAAGACATTGGAGTATCATCTTTTTTTATTACAATTTCCTTGTTTGTACTATAGCTTAGTGGAATCTATTAGAAAATTAGACTTTAAACTTAATTGTATATTTCTTCTATTTGTTTGGATAAAAACTAGCAGAGATAAATGAATGGAATGACCTGAATATTAGCATTAAGATATCGAAACACTTCTAGTAGATGATTTTCCAGCATCTAGTACCTGCTCCCTGAATGTATCATCTAGTTAGGACAATAAGATTCATACTTACTCTAGTATCTGCTGTATCTCACACCCCAAATGCTGTACTCTACATAAGCTTACATGGTTATTACGTGCATATGTTAAATTTACCCATCTAACAACTCACAACCTATTAAATATCCGCATAGAGAGCATAATGCAATGTCATTGGGCATGAAGTGAAAGAAATGATATTGAGTTATCATATACAACATATATAGATGTACAATAAGAAAAAAGTGGATGTGACCATATTAGTACTGTTGGGCACCAAGCAGGTTCTGAGGTCCTTGATCTTGACACTTTGCAAATGAATTTCTTCTCGGTTCACCTCTTGAGTGCAAACGGTAATCCCGTAACAATCTGCAGTAAACAAACCCAAACTATGGTATTATATTACGATATTTTGCACAAGCTACCGCTAGATCACAAAAACTAAGAATGGGCCCAGACCATTGCTGGAATTTTTCCTGTATCTTGACCGTGTTTCATACTGCGGTCGTCGTAGGCCAGGTAAGCTGTTATTGCTTGGACTTCTCACCATTCGAGCTTGTGTTCTCCTGCAGAGTATAGTAAAGAATGTGACAGATGCTCAAATTGACCTATAAGTGCGTAATTTCTAATCTATGAATACTATTTAATAATTACAATCCCGAAAAGGATTTACTAAAGGATGCAGCAAGGGGATAAAGAACTTCATCTACATCGCTTTAATCGACGCGTACACCAAACATTTGCCTCACATTGTTCGAGGTTAAAGCCCTTTCAATTTCGTGTAAACTCTAAATATTGACCCACAATTCATACCAACTTGCAGTGCTTCATTTACCAGTGGAAGTTCATAAAACTAGGGCATTATCAATAATTAAAACAAAAATAAAATTTTATTTTAAAATTTTACTATTTTTGAAAAGATTCTCTTGTTCCCTGGATCTGTGTGCAAATATAGATAGATACATAACCATTAATCCATTATTATAAACAAATTCAGAGAGAGAGACAGAGAGAGATTGAGAGGGGGCAGAGAGAGAAAGATTGAGAGGGGGCAGAGAGACAGAGAGAGAGACAGAGACAGAGAGAGAGAGAGAGAGAGAGAGAGAGACAGAGAGAGAGACAGAGAGAGAGAGAGAGAGAGACAGAGAGAGAGAATGCAGATCAACCTAGTTGAAACAAACCGGAATTAAGCAAATAGAAGTAAAAGATTTAACAGAAAAATCAAGAAATTGTTAAAAGATAGCATACCTAACAAAGCAGCAGGAGTAAACCCTTGTAAGTAATTAAACCCCAACGGGTCTTGAATGATTTGTTCATTGATATCCGGTCGAGCAGGTAGAGAACGGCTCTATCTTTTTTTATTTTTTTTCCTTCTGATTTTTTTTTTTTTCCTTCTGATTAAATTGCATTTCGCCGCCCTACAGTTTAGGCCAATATTTACTTTGCGCTTAAAAGTTGTAGAATCAACAATTTGCGTCCAGAAATTTAAAACTTTTACATTCGCACCCCTTTGACTTGGTTCTATCAAATTTATTTGTTTATTTGTTTATGGTAAATTTAATTAATTAATTAATATAAACATATTATTTTAATCATTATTTAGGAAAAAAGTTAATTTTATGAGAATGTAATTAATTTAAGTATAGAAATACTACTTATTCGTCATTTATACAAATTGCAATAAAATTAATATTATCAAACAATTATCATAACATCCACATCCCCGTTGAAACGCTCTAAAACGCTCTTTATTGTTTTTATTAATTTTATTTTTCATTTTATGTTTCTTCTTTTTCGGAATCTTTCGATCAAGTTCATAAGTTTTTTACCCATATTTTAAGTTTTGTTCTTTTGGAAATTTGGTGAATTTAAATGTAAAGTACCGTGGATTCCTAGAATTTTATCATATTAATTTAATAAAAAAAATTATATTGGTTGTGATCAAATTTTCAAATACATATTGAAAACTCATAAACACTTATTTCTCACGATCACAATAAATCATAAGTTTTTCTCTCAAAAAAATGTTGCACGTTTCAGCAATGTGAGAAAGGATCTCTACTGTGTAAGATCCATTAAACGAACGTAATTATGATAAAGAAAACTTTCTTATAATCTAGTTTCATATGTGTTTGTTAAATATCATTTTTACAAATTGTGTGTTCTTTTATTAGTAAAATGATTTACTATAGAAAAATAAATATTATCAATCAATCAAACATATTCAACATATCATGTTCTCAGAGTAAGATATGATTGTTAGAGTTTATGAGTTTATGGTGATTGCCCTCAACTTGTTTTTAATGACAACTTAAAATGTGTATATTCACTTTGGGAGTTTGAAGGTTGATATTTTTTTTATTTGTTTCTATTAGAACATGGTATATTAAATATTAGTTTTCTCTTAACCATAAATAGGGGTGGCAAATTAATTCGATCTAATAGTACCCGAAATTTTAGATGTACCGAACCCGAATTTTAGGATTCAAGTTTGGAATTAAATTTTAAACCCGAAATAGTTTCGATTTGGATTTGAATTATAGTTGTATCGAACCGATATCCTATTCAAAACCCGATCCCATATCAAAATCCGATACATTTGTTTTGTTTTGTTTAGATAAAACAAAACTAATAAGTCTCTTTGTTTGTTTAGAATCTATCTACCAAGTTGTTAAGTTTTTTATCTATAGTAAATATTTTTTGATTTAAAAAATATGTATTTATGGATATGTTAAATAAAATCATTATTTTATTTAAATTATATAAGTGTTAACCAACCATAGCTAGCGAATTAGGGTGAGAATGTAAATAAGTAATACTCTTAATATAACATGATTGGTCTAAAATTTAGGAATGCGTTGTGATTGTTTCTAAATAATTCATAATTTTCTGATTGGTTAACTGATATGTGGTAGACTCAGGTATTATAATAAATGATTTAAAGTTCTGTTGATATTAAAAATAAATATTATCAATCAACCAAGCGAATATGATATATCTGTTCTTAGATTATGATGTGAAAATTGAATACTATTAATTTAATTCAAGAATACAAAATTAAAAAGGGAACCTTTTATTAGAACAATATATAATTTTATGTATTTATAATGATGGCTATAGCCGTTCCTCTCTCTGATCTTCTCCCAATAAATACTAAACTAAAGTTTAGGGGTGACATCAATTTTTGTCGATGATAAGCCCACCTTTTATTATTTTTCTTGATTTTGCTCTATTTTTTTGAATTAAAATATCTCTTTATTGATATTCTGGTCCCGTTAGTAGGTTTTATCTACTGATATATTGGATTTTGTATTTTGTCCTTGTGAATGATAACTTTTTTTTTCCTTGAGTTTACTTTATTTTTCAATAAATATATCTCTGTATCGAGAGTCTAGTACCCCGTTAGTATTTTTTGTCTACCCATATATTGGGTTTTGTTCTTTATTTTTGTGAGGGTAGGTTCTTTTATTTTGTCATCCGAAATCTTAGATCAACGTGATTTTGTTATAATGGTTCATTGATTGGATAGTATAGAATCGTAGTTATGGTCGGTTGTTCAAATTAATTTTGATTTTGTTATATTGGTTCTAATAGCAATTTATAAGAAAATTTAAAATTTTTGATTATTTTTGTAGATTTCGTATGTTCTTTTATTAATAAATTAATTATATATATAAAAGTAATGATTTATAAGAATTTTTGCGCTGAGTTGACGAATTTGCTATAAAAATATTCAGTTATAATATTTTCATTAACTTTGTATGTGATAATTTATACACCAAATAATGTCTAATACTATTTTTGAGAGTATATTTAGTATTTATGAAAATTAATCTGTAATATATAACTATATACTGTATTATAGTATGATTATAGTTGATATTTATGAAAATCAGCTCGTAATATATAATAGTGTAAATTTGATTGACTTTAAATTATAAGGTTGATAAGTTAGTAAATATTTTATCATTTGAAAAAATATTTAATTTATGCATGTACAAAATAAAATAAATTTGTATTTCAAAAAAATTGTTAAGTAACCAAGATAAGTAAGTAATCTAGGATGAGAATTATATGATTAATTTAATTTATGTGGCAAATTCTAAACGACTTTTATATGTATTTATAAAATTAATTTGTAATGTATAATAACGTAATTATGATTAATTGTAAATCAAAAGAGTGGAAAATACAAATTGTAAAAATCGCTTAATATTATATCCTTTATTATTAAAAATATTAAAAAATTAAAAAATATTAAAAAATATGTCTTTATGGATATGTCTAATAAAATCATTATTGTATTTAAATTAGAAGTATTAACTAATCATGTTAATGAGGTAGGGTGAAATTGTAAATAAGGAAAATTTGTATTTATGGATATGTAAATATTAAAAAATATGTTTTTAGGGATATGTCTAATAAAATTATTATTGTATTTAAATTAGAAGTGTTAACTAACCATGGTTAATGAGATAGGGACAAATTGTAAATAAAGAAAACTCTTGATATAACATGATTGGTCTAAAATTTAGGAATTATCTCTAATTGGTTCTAAAATAATTCATAGTTTTAACTCTTTATAACATGATTGGTCTAAAATTTAGGAATTATCTCTGATTGGTTCTAAAATAATTCATAATTTTCTGATTGGTTAACTGAACATTGGTTGACTCAGGTATTATAATAAACGATATCTATACTGTTATATTAAAGTCAAAAAATTGAAAGTCTATCGATTTGATTATCTTAATTATTAAAATAAATAATAATTATATGAGTTAAGTTTTATGGAGACCAACTTTTTTAGTGTAGACCGAAGACCATATATCAATCAAAACATTGCAAAAAACCTATTCATTGAAAATCATGTTCTATGAAAATCACTATTGCATTTATTTCATTGAAAATCATATATGTTTTACATTCAAATTTCATTAAAAATCTTGAAAATCATGCATGTTCTGCAAACAAAATATTGCAAAACATATTGTTCTTCAAAACATGTTCTGTTAAGCATTAAATGTTCTCAAGTTTTCAATATTTGTTATTAGTTCTTTAATTGATTTTTGGTTTTTCAATGCTTCTTTACATCATTATTTGATTTCCCAAGTAATAATAGTGGACCCCCACTGCATTCACATTAATTTTCACTAATAAAAACATCCCAAATTGCTAAATAATTATATTGATATTCGTGCAAAATTGATGTATTGAGTGCAAAATTGATGTATTAAATGCATTTATCCACTTACATTAATGCTTAACCATAGCCCATATAAAATAATAATGTTCATTGAACATTCTTTGCAAATACATATATATGTTTTGCAATATTTTGAGTGTGTAATGTATATGATCTCCACGGTCTCCACTCAAATGTTGGTCTCCATAGAACTTAACTTATAATTATATTATTATATTAAAAAATAACAACTCAAAAAGCTAATTAATAATGTTAACGTAATTATATTCCGATTCAAATTCCTCCACCTGCATTAAGATTCGTCTTGGACTCTTTATTCTGCTATGCCTAAACAAGTCAATTACTCATTTTCTCCAAAGATCTTTGTCCATTAGTTGTTAAATCAAGGTACTAAGCTTGATTTCTCTTTGTCTATTGATTTCACTGAATTGGTTTTCGATGACAAATTAAATAAAAATTATGTCATATTAAAATAATTCGTGCAATAAACTAATTTTTTAAAAAAGGATAGCTCATATTTGAATAAATAGTGGTTATGGTTGCTTACAACAAATTTATTATCCCTTTATATTTATTCTTAATTTTTTTTAGTTAAATTGTACTTATATATCATTAATGTTAGAAAAAAAAGTATTTAGCGTGTATTTGAATATGTTATACTTCATTATCATAATTTTTTCCTCTGCGCCAAGAAAAATGTGTGTTCATTATTTTTTTTAACCATCACCCATGCTATGCTACAAATGTCAAATGTTCTGATTCCAAGATTACGTCGAAAAATGTCTTTATTTCTCACCTATCTTCAACTTCACGCAGAACACAATCTAATTATATTTTATAAGGGTTAATAGGCAGTTACATCAAGGAAGTGATGGATAACTTTCAAATGGCCTACCGAGTTGAAAAAGTTTTCAAACGAATCACGAAATTAATTAAAGATTACAATTTGATTATTAAACTAATTAAAGTTTTCACGACCGTTAAGTCGTATTGATTTTTAACGGAAAACGTTAGTCAACACACATGTAATTGCCAACTAGGATGCCACATAACCAACCCCACCAGTTGTCTCTCTTATCACTCCCATGTCTCTCTTATCTCTCTCGCTATCTCTTTTCTCTCCCCATCTGTTGACCACCGCCACCCACCTCTGACTTGTTCAAACTTATTTTGAAGTTTAAATCAACGATTCAGTTGTTGGGAGAGATGGAGGAGATGAAGGCGAGCTGGTTGAATGAATTAGAGACTTTTAATTGGAAACACGTGTAAAAAAAAAGGTGCACTCTGTTGCAATATTGTGAGAAAAATCATGCTTCAGTTTTAACTGGAAAATATGGACCGATGTACTATTTATAGTGTTCTTAAAATTATATGGGTGAAGGAAGTGTTAGGAATAATTCATGAGTTGTGATGTTAAGAATAGAATTTTACTTATACTTCTTGTATATCCTGATTTATAAAGGATTTATCACTTTGTATAAGAAATATGTGTTACAGTTATCTGTAAAGTTTAGTCAGGAATGAACATTGCATCGAGTACTACATGTCAGAAACTGAGATTGAATCCTGATATGTCAAGTTAACTACTGATCAAGTACTGATGGATGGTCAGATCCTGATGTAAGATGGAATCATGATATCAGTCGTGTTACTGATGATGTCATTATGGATGCTACAGAAACAGGCAAGTGCTATAAAACAGGATCATTGTTTGAAGAACAAGCAAGAAGGTATTATGAAGGAAAGGATTTTCTATTGATGGAAACTATTAACTGGACGGAAGAACATTGTCATGTATAGATTATCTTTCTGTGATTAGTTGATAGGGAGCATTATAAATATTCTCTCTATATCATTGTAAAAAGTGTCGTAGTTCGTGTGCGTAGCTCTGTATAAGGTTTGTATTCGAAAGACCGAAACAAACAGAGAGAGAGAAATTTGTATTGTCAGCAGCTGCTAAAGGTATTTGTACATCTTTGGTAGAGTTTGTATTTAATCTTATTAATACAAACAGAATTTGATTCATTCGTTTATTCTTGTTCATATAACCAAGCAAAAATTAGACACGATTATAAAACTTGTATTCAACCCCCCTTCTACAAGTTATTCGAGTTAACAGGAAGGCTGGTAGTAGCTAGTGGGAGTGTTGAGGTTGAAGTGAGAAAGGCTACTGTTGAAGAAGGTGGAGGGCGGGGTTGAAGAAGCAGCGGTGGGGTGGTGAAAGGCGGTGAGCTTAAAGAACACATTTTTGTAGGAGGTTGAAGAAGGAGATGGAGAGGATTGAAGAAGATGCTGGGTGGGTCTTTTACTTCTGATGGGTTGAAAATTATTTTACACACCACAACTGACAGTGCAGCCAAATCAGCAATTCTAGTCATCTTTCTGTTAGATTTCTAACGGGATTGAAGAAAGAAACCAAAATGAAAGTTATATATTACTTACTGATTCGTTTGAAAGCTTTTTTGACTCGGTAAGCCACTTGAAAGTTATGCACCACTTCAGCGATGTAACTGCCTACTAACCTTATTTTATAATTGTTGAAGCCGATTTTCGTCAAGGACGAAGCTTCAAGATTAAATTTATATTTGGGTCTTCGGATAGAGATAAGAAGAATAAAGATGTAAATATAAGAATACAATTAGGGTTTTTGAGATATTTGGGACTGCTCTTGAGAGTTTGTAATCGGGTGTGTGATTTTCGGATCCTCTAAAGGTGCCTACGTACCCTATTTATAGGGATCAAGTCCACGTAGTTCTATTCGATTTAAGATTGTATTTTCGGCAATATTTGACCAAGCCAAAATCTTTTGTCTTTGGCGGCAAGTAATTTCCATATTTGAGATGATATTGTCTTTGGCGACAAGTATCTAGATCCTTCTAGAATTTGGTCTCCAATCATATAATTTCTTTCCACCGCCTTAAGCATTGGGCTCGATTTCAGGGCTGTTCTAGTGGATTGGACTCATTAGATTCAGACAAGCCCATGTAAAAATAACCTTCGGATGCGAACTTAGAGGTCCATGCTTCGGATACAAAATTAATAAATTTTTTGTATCAACATGTCCCCAGTATTTTTGGAAGACGATGACTTCAATAAATACTTAAATATTTGGTAACCTTTATTTTTATCTTCAAGCAACCCATTGGATCCTCCAAATAGAATGTCACGTATAATTGCCCGAATGAGCACAGCAGTCATTGGACACTAAATATCACCAAATATAAAGTCATTGGATACAACTTTTGAAAATGAGAATGATATCCAATGCCTTGATTTATGTGGGTCACACCAATAACCATTTACAAATTTTCATTCACGTGACTTGAAAGAAATCAAATGACTTTGATTTTTGAATTTTGATTTAACCTCCGTAGGTCCCACCAGCACTTATTCTCTTTATTTCTTTTTTACTTAAACTAAATCAAATGTTGAAGTCTTCACGTGAATCAAAATCAAGTGATTTTAATTTTCTAATCAATGCGGGCCCCCTTGACATCTACATAATTTCTATTCTTCATTTGATTTACACGCGGATTCCAGCTGAAAAGAATCAACTTTATACACGTTGTATACTTGTATGTAGTTCTTGTTTTTCTGCAGGCCCACAAAAATAATATAGCCCATTGTTTTGACCTTCTCCTTTTAGTTTTTAGTTTCAACACCGGGTCTTGCACAACAGCCGGCGAAGAGAATCTTGGGAAAAGAGCTCCATCATTCTGTCTTTTTCTTGGCACTATTTTACTTCTTTTTCACAGATCCGTAACAGGTAAATCCAATTCACCTCTTGCTTTACATATCCAACCATTTATTTACGGTATTGTTGTACTTTGTGACATATTCAACCGAACTTGTTAGTTTTTCGGCGAGTTCATATATTTTCTGTGAATCGATTTTTCTTGAACTCATATGTAGAATTTCAGTAAAACTTTTCTGCTCCCAGTAAAATCTATTGTGTTGAGACTACCATCGTTAATAATTTGAGATAGTGACAAATCAAGAACCAAGTTTTGTGTATGTCTATTGTGTAGTTCCTTTTCTTCGATAATTGTGCCACAATCCTAAATTTTGTAGATGTTTCCTTCCATGGAATTTGTAGGATATAATTCACTTGGTTTCCAATGATACAGGCTCTACCTTAAAGTGATGTTCTTGAACTTTTGGTGTTGTAGTAAATGTCCCCTGGAAACAAAATTTTTGACGTAATTTGAAACTTTGCATTGGTTCAGACTTCATGTTGTCATGTTGCCAAAAGTTTCCAGTGTAGAAGAATGTTTTGTTTCCAATGCCATTGACAAATTACACTAGCAAATTAGTGCTTAATCGGTCCCCAATCTCATACGTATTTCCTGTCTCCAATGAGTAGAGAGTTGTGTCCCGAGCATAGGTAGATAGGACAATTTTATGTATCCGAACACTTTTTTTTTTTGCTTTTTTTTTAATGCTCGGGACCACTCTCACCCCCTTTCTTCTTGAAATCGCAGATGTCAACATCTAACCAGCTTCAGTATCATCACGAAATTCGTCGACATTTTCGTCCATGTCTTGAAATGGTAGCCAAAGTTGAGGGAGACGCTTTGGTTGGTGAATCCGATGACGCGTCCTCTTCAAATACTATCATCACCAACACTAGTGTTTGGAATAATATTGATATATTTGATGACGATGAGAAGTTTCGAGCCGCTAATCTTCCTAGTACTCTTGATGACGATGACATCAAAAATTTAAGAAAACTGTTCATGATACCAGAAAATTTTTTCATCTTCAGACCCAAAGATGAAGATAGAGTTTATGACCTTGTTTCCTTTGGAAGTTATTTTGGAGTTGGAATTTCTGTTGCCGCATTTGAATGTGGTTTTCGGGTTCCAATGCACCCATTTCTTGAGGAGGTATTAGATACTTGTGATGTTGGGTTAAGACAGCTTACACCTAATAGTTTCTTGAACATAAATACCTTCATTGCTCGATGCTTTGCCCGTAAAATTAAGCCAAACATTGATATATTCTGGTGTCATTATAAATTGTCTTCCACGAGCAAGTGTACTGGCTTTTATTCCATCGGACGCAAGAACACTTCACAGAAATGGTCCGATGCTCGTACAAACAACAAAGGGTTTTATGAGAATTGGTTCTTCCTTGTTGGTCCCAAGATTGAGAATTATGCCCAATGGAGTTATTTCACCTCGAAAGAAATTCCAAAAAAGAATACCAAACTTGATCTTCCTGCTTCTGAGATATATAAGAACTTAAAGGCTCCCCATTCTAAATCCATGATAATATCTGCTTACAAAATATGATCGGAAACATTTCTGATAGAAATTAAAGGTATGACATTTTATTTTACCATTGGCATCACTATATGCACACTCTTGCATTCTTCCTTTGGCTACACATCAGTATACTCATAGTTTGATCTGCATATTTGTACTTTAATGCTAGTAGGAATTTGATATATACCTTGATTGTTAGTCATACTTCATTATGCAATCTTGCTAGTTTGATCATTTTCTTGTTCACATTGCAGTTTCGTGCATTGGAATGGATGTGGCAGCAGTGCAACAAAGGCTTCGGGAGCAGAAATTGGCTCAAGCTAAGCTCGGACAAAGGAAAAATGCTAGCAAGGCTAGAACACAAAAATCTACTGTTGCCGAAGAGCTTCAAGATGAGGGTATGAATGGACAATCCCGGGCCATTGAAATTGTTGCCGATGCAAGCTTTGCAGACCCGGACCCTACTCCACCTCCTAACAAAAGGCAAAAGAATTATGCACCAAGAGTTCCACCTATAGCCCCGAAGCACATTTTGGAGAGTGCTCCATTGTCCTCTATTGCTTTGGGAAGAGACATAGGCTCTTCTTCTATTCTTCATCTTAGTGAGGCCAATGAGGCGAAACTTTCGACAATGAATTCTGTCTCTCGTGGTGAGGAAGTCATGGCTCTAGCTTCTCAGGTATTTTCTCCATCCTCTATCTTCAATTTTTAATAAATTGTTGTTTAACTCTCTTGTTCTTGATTGGTTGGATACAGTTGCTTCTTTGGTCACGTGAGCAAGTGGCTGCATCCAAGGGCGAGCTTGATCAAATCTCTAAGTTAGAAAAAGCTGTTGATGCCGCTAAGAACAAGGCAAAAACAGAACAACAGAAAGCTGCTGCTACCGAGGCAAAGCTGAAGAAAATTGAAGTTGAGGCTGTTGTTCGGGAAGACGAACTCATGAAAGAGATTTCTACTCTGGAGAAGGAACTTAAAGAGGCTAAACAGGATAAAATTGATGCCGAAGCTAATTACTACGGTCTCGGACTTGATAAAAGACTTGAGATGGTCAAAGAAGCTCAATTGGACTTCACCAAATGTATGTTTGACTATGAGTTAGATATATTGAGGCAGGAGCAGGCTAATGATGCACTTCAAGGTAGCAACGTAGAGGCTCCAATCCCCAATGCTGAGAATGATGCTACTTCTCAAGAGAATTTAGGAGAAAACTGATCTGCTTTCCATGGTTATGTGTAGTTATAGTCTACTTTTGAACTTGTAGCCTTCGGGCATGGATTTATTAGATTGTCTTCGGGCATATCTGCTATAATTATGCTTTCGAGCAGACTTTACTTATGCCATGAACATTTTGCATCTTATGCCATGAACATTTTGCATATGATATTATCATGACCATCATGCCTTTTGTTTCCAATCCACATTATGCTCGCCTTTTGTTTCCAATGCATATTATGCATGCTTTGTTAACATAGTACTAGTCTTTGGACACAATAAATAGCATGCTGGCATATTGATACTACATTAATGCTTGAAAAATAATATAATACAGAGTTGGTGAATACCTTGTACACTTTCTTTTTCAAACTTTCAAGCATTTGCACTTTAATCCTTGTATTAGCATTGGATCTTGCAATGACTTGATCGATCATTTGTCTTCATTTTTAACCCGATGGTTAAGTACTAATTGTACGTTCCATTGGATTTTTTTATTATTGTATCGCTTTGAACCATCATAGCATTGGGTGCAGTTTTTTGGTCCAACTTCTTCTTCCAATCCTCAAAAGTTCGTTTAAGCACCTTTGGTTCAGATTGTGCAGCGATGAGATATATTCTGTGATCTATAAATGCTAAATCTAAAAAACTGTAGATCACCAATTTTTCATCTCCCAACTTCAAAAGTTGGCGGGTTAACCATCATAGCTTCGCACTGAAGCATATATCCGGCCAGATCTATCTTCGGCCCCCTAGTGATTTATTGCTTCAATTTTGAAGGGATATTTCACTAGTGTAGGAAGAAAGATTCTCTTGTCCCCAAGTGAGTGTCGACAAATCATAAGTAGGGATTAAATTTGATATTTGTCCCCAACTGATTGTCGATAGGTCACGAGTCTTGTGAGTGTCGATAAATCATAAGTCGGGACTTGGTCTAAATTTTTGCCCCCAGTTGATTATCGATAGGTCGCAAGTGTAGGATTAGAGCAGTTTGATCCCCCCAAGTGTTGGACGATGGTTAACTTGTTCTGGACTTCATTGAATTTGTTGCCCCCAAGTAACCATCGGTGAACACTTGTTTGGGTTGGAAATTTCGTTGTTACCAATGGCTTATCATTCAAGAAGAAATTAAACCAGTTTATAACATGTCAATAAAAATCACAGATGCATATCAACATATATGAAAGAAATTGGAATTTTATTAATAAATAGCTCATAATGGTCTTAACAAAAAGGTTGTCCATATAAATACTTAATTAAATATCCTATTAAGATAAATAAACCAATAACCCGCTAACATCATGTTATTTAGGCTTATCTGATGATGACGATGGAGAACTACTGATAATACTTCTTCAGCTTAGCAATATTCCAAGTGTTTTTGATCGGTGTACCATCCATATTCTCGAGTTTGCAAGTCCCCAAACGAGGCATGCTCGAAATTTTGTAAGGCCCTTCCCAATTAGGCATCAGTTTGCCGAGTTGGTCAGGCTTGGACGATGCTGTTTCCCTAAGCACATAGTCTCCAACTTGAAAGAATCTTTTACGCACTCCAGAATCAGAATGTTGAGCAACTTTATGTTGATAAGCAATAGTATGCAAAGTACCTACTTCCCTCAATTCTTCAACTAGGTCCACATTTGCCCGAAGGCCTTCCTCATTTTTCTTTAAGTCAAAAATTTTGTTTCGGTACGATGGTAACCCAACTTCTACTGGAACCAAAGCATCAGTCCCATATGCTAATCTGAATGGGGTATCATTGGTTGCTCTTCTTATAGTTGTACGATAAGCCCACAGAACGTGTAACAATTCTTCAACCCACAAGCCTTTGGCATTTTCAAGTCTTTTCTCAATCCCCTTAATGATTGCTTTGTTTGCATTTTCAACCTGGCCATTACTCTGCGGATGTGCAACAACACTAGTGTGATGTTCGATGTGATACATCTTCATGAGCTCCACAAATTGTTTCCCTTTGAATTGTGAGCCATTATCAGAAACCATTATCTTCGGCACACCAAACCTGTAAATGACGCTTTCTTTGACAAATTTGATGACAGCTGCTTCAGTAATATGAGAAAGTGCTTTTGCTTCCACCCATTTAGTCCTGTAGTCAATGGCAACGATGCATTAGACAGCCTGTCCTTTGCCCTTTGGAAGTTTTCCAACAATATCAATTCCCCACATGGCAAAAGGGATTGGACACAGAATTGGAGTTAGCTCTGATGGAGGCTGTCGAGGTATATTCGCATGAATCTGGCATTGGTGACATTTTCTAACATAATCCATTGCATCTTGACGAATAGTAGGCCAAAAATATCCTTGCCTTAGAATTTTGAAAGCCAAAGCTCTCCCTGCCAAGTGATCTGCACATACACCCTATGAACTTCTTCCATTGTCAATCTTGCTTCTTCGGGAGTAACACATCTTAAGAGAGGCTGGGTCATTGACCTCCTGTAGAGTAAATTGCCAACCATTGTGTAGTTTGCCGCTCTATACTTAATTTTTCTTGCTTCACTTCTATCGGGTGGTAGGATATTTTTCTCTAAATAATCACGGATCGGCGTCATCCAATTCCTAATTTGGCCTATTAAATTAACATCAGTACGTTCAACTGATGGCTGATGAAGCTCTGTCATGTAAATTGCTCCATCAAGGGATGCCTCATTGGCCGAAGCTAAGTGTGATAAAGCATCTGCTCGACCATTGTCTTCTCTAGATATTCCAATGAGGTCAAATGATGTAAATTCTTTGGCCAAATTTCTGATTTCCATTGCATACGCCTTCAACCTTTCCTCTTTCCGATCATATTCTCCAGAAAAATGTTTAACAACAAGTTGTGAATTACTATAAGCCTGTAAATGAGTTACTTCCAAGCTTCGGGCCAGCTTCATTCCAGAAATCAAAGCTTCGTACTCAGCTTCATTATTCGTCACCTTGAATGTAAAACGTACTGCTTGGCGAACTTCAAATCCAGTTGGACTTGTAAGTATCATTCCACCTCCATATTTTTCATGCGCCACCGACCCATCAACATAAAGGGTCCAATTTTTTGGAGGGCAATTATTAATAGAATTGTCCACATCTTCATCCATCGGGGTGTTGAATGAACATTCCACCATAAAATCTGCAAGTGCTTGTGCCTTGATGGCAGTGCGAGGTTTATAAACAATGTCATGCTCACCGAGTTCAACTGCCCATGCCATCAATCTTCCTGATACTTCGGGTTTATGTAAGACTTTATTCAGTGGTTGATCGGTGATCACTTCAATTGTTCTTCCTTGAAAGTAATGTCTCAATTTTCTTGCTGCCATGATCGTCCCCAAAGCCAACTTTTCAATATTGGGATATCTAGTTTCTACATCCCTCAATGCGTGACTTACATAAAATACTGGTCTTTGGATCCCAGCATCTTCTTTAATTAGCACAGCTCCAACAGTCCGATCAGTTGCAGCAAGGTAGAGTTGAAGTGTTTCTGCGCCAGTAGGCCTCGTCAACAATGGTGCTGTAGAGAGATACTCTTTGACTTTATCGAAAGCTGCTTCACACTCCTCTGTCCACTTGAATTCTTTAACCCCTCTAAGTGTGCCGAAGAAGGGTAGAGCTTTTTCTGCACTCCGCGAGATGAAACGACGAAGAGCCGCTAATCGACCAGTTAGTTTCTGAACATCCCTTTTAGTCTGAGGTGATTTCATGTCGATGATGGCCTGAATTTTTTCTGGATTTGCTTCAATTCCTCTTTCACTTACCAAGTAACCAAGGAACTTTCCAGATCTGACACCAAAGGTACACTTGGTTGGATTCACCCTCATATTGTTCTTTCGAAGAGTTTGGAAGCATTCTCTCAAATCATCAACATGAGTTTTATCATCACTCTTTACAATTATGTCATCAACATAACATTCCATATTTCTTCCAATTTGTCTTTCAAACACCTTGTTGATCATCCGTTGATAAGTTGCCCCAGCATTGAGTAAACCGAAGGGCATCTTGAGATATGCCCAAGTTCCATGATGTGTGATGAAAGCAGTCTTACGTACATCTTCCTCGGCCATAGCTATCTGGTGATATCCAGAAAAAGCATCCAAAAAACTCAGCATAGAATATCCAGCGGTAGCATCAATGAGTTGATCTATGTTCGGAAGCGGATAATGATCTTTGGGACAAGCTTTGTTGAGATCAATATAATCCACACACATGCGCCATTTCCCATTTGCTTTTTTAACAACAACCACATTTGCCAACCATTCAGGAAACTGGACCTCCTCGATAAAACCTGCATCCAATAGTTTTTTGACTTCCTCTTCGATCACTTTTTGTCGTTAGGGGGCGAAATTTCTTTTCTTCTGTCGGACTGCATCATAATCATCCTTCACATGAAGTTTGTGTACAGAGATGTCTTTGCTTATTCCTGGCATATCCTCAGCCCCCCAGGCAAAGATGTCTTTGTACTCCCTTAAGACCTCGATCAATTCTTTTTTGATAGCACTTGGTATGTCTTTGCCAATGGTTACTGTGTGTTCGGAATCACCAGGTGTGAGCTCGACCTGTTCAGTTTCCGCAGCTGGCTTAGCAATAGGCTTAGTCCAATCGGTTCCGAACCTCTCTAATTCAATGTTGTAGGAAGTCTTTTTTCTTGAACGAACAGACTCATCATCATCTTTTGCTTTTCTTTTATTCCTCTCATCTTCGGGCTCACTAGTGCGAACTTCTTTAGCATATGGCTCATTCAACTCTTCGAGAGCCAAAGTTCTAGCAACAACTTGGTCACCTCTAACTTCACCAATCCCATCCTCAGTAGGGAACTTCAACTTGAGATGTGGGAGTGAACATATAGCTTGGAATTTTGTCAGCATGGGTCGGCCTAGAATCATATTATAAGGAGAGTCTACATCAACAACATAGAATTTTAACTCATGAGTTACCGCTTTAGGCTCCTGCCCGATGCTTAGTTTGAGAAAAATTTGTCCACTTATTTGCACTGGTTGATTTGCAAATCCATAGAGTGGTGGTTCTGCACATTGATCCATTCCTTCTCCTCCCAATTTAAGTTGATCATAAGCCTTCTTAAAAATCACGTTCACTGAGCTTCCTCCATCGATCAAAACTTTCCGAACTTTAAAATCATGGAGATAACATGTGAATATGAATGGATCTTCGTGAGGCCAAGTTACACCCTCATAATCATCACTTGAAAAGGCAATGGTCTTTGTTTGCTTTGGTCGGTCATTCTGTCGATAAAGATTGTATACTTCCTTGGCATAACGTTTCTTTGAAGATTTGGTGTCACGACCAACCATCGTCCCACCAGAAATAGTGTTGATCTCTCCACGTACTTGTCTCTGATTGTTCTGGGTTTCTCTCCTTTGCTCTTTGTCTTTTTCGATGAACCGATCCAGCTCACCATCTTTAATAAGCCTCTCGATCAATCTTTTAAGGTTAAAACACTCTTCAGTGGTATGCCCTGTCTCTTGATGGTAATCGCAGTACTTGTTAGTATTCTTCTTGTAATTGGGCAAATTCTGCTTCCGAGGTCTTTCGAAGTTCGGCCTATCTTTGATTTCATTCAGAATCCGAGATCTTGATGTATTAAGCACTGTGAAAACAGTCTCGTCCCTATTTCTTTTTCTCTCCATTGATCGGTTTGCATAAAATTTGTCTTTGGACCTATCATTCCTTGATCGATCTGGTGATGTATTTTTCTTACGCTCTGAGACCTATCCTTCCTTAAAGATTTATCATTCCTTTTCGGGCTTCCTGTGCCAAGGGCTTCTTCTCTTCGGCTTATGTTCTCTGCCCTAGTGTACATATCGTTCAAGCTTGCAGGAGGAAAATCAAATAACGATTTCAATAACTTTCTGCTTCTCTTGTTGTCTAGGCCACTGTAGAAGAATCCCATAGCTTGATTTTCATCCAATGATGACACCTTTTCACATTCTTGCTTGTAACGCTTCATATAAGATGTTAAAGACTCATCGGATCTTTGTTTCACATTGTTGAGAGAAGCAGTCATCTGGCCAATCCTTCTGTTGTAGTCGTAATGCTTCAGGAACTTAGACCTTAGTTGTTGATATGAATAGATTGAGTTGGGGAGAAGAGTTCGGTACCAGCCTTGCACTCCATCTTTCAAGTAAACTTCGAACATGTTACACATAGTAATTTCATCGTGACCAGCACACTTCATATGCCTCTCATATTGGGTCACATGCTCATAAGGATCAGTTTTTCCATTGTAATAAGTCATCTTTGGGATAGCATGACCAACCCTTGGAACATAGTCTCTGATATTCTGGATCAATGGTGATTCTGTTGAATAATCTTCGTTTCCTCCTCCTCGCATCTTTCTTTCTAACTTTTCCAATTGCTCTCGTAAAAGAGTTGCTTCATCAGATTGGTTGTTATTATAGCCTCTACCATCAGCATCGTACTCATTCCTTCTATAATCATCATGCCGACGATGGTAATCATCATCATCATCCCCATAGCCACCATTATTGTTATTTCCATGACCTCCACCATTATTACCATGTCCCCCAACATGGTCTCCATTAGACCCTCTACTATTGTTTCTACGATCATCATCATGGGGTGGAGTGCCTCTACGGGGTGGTGATCCGCCAGGTGCTGTCTGATGCCGATCCCTTGATCTAGATCTCCTCCTCCTTGGTGATCGGTCACCTGCAGGAGATTGTCGATTATGTGACCGACCACGTGGGGGTGTTCTTCCGCCTAGGTTCTCTCGAAGTCGGCGTCGTTCATCGGCCAATTCGTTTTCACGATCTTCCAATTCTCTAATTCTCCTATGGACTTCTTCATCACGGAGCCTTACAATTTCACGTTGTCTTGCTTCCGATGCCTCTCGATCTATGTCATCTGATGCATGATTAAACTCTGTTTCAAGGTTTCTGCCCCTTACGGGTGTATCTTCTCTCATCTCCTGTGTATTGGATCTGCCTCTTAGTGCCAAGATGATATTTCTTGCATCCCTAATAGGGGTTGTTGTTCACCTTGATGACGATGTCCATCATCGGAAGCTCTCTCCAGAGGGATTGCACGACCATTGTTGTCAACAACGATTCGAGTGATAGTAGATCTGACATGTTGAGACGTTTCGCCGACAGTAAAGTTTCCGAATGGATTGTAGGTACGAATAGGAGTTTGGTAGGATGTTTGACGAGCCATCGGTGACTGACTTAATATCGATTTATCTTCTTCTTTTTTCTCTAAACGATTCCCACAGACGGCGCCAAATGTTGAAGCCGATTTTCGTCAAGGACGAAGCTTCAAGATTAAATTTATATTTGGGTCTTCGGATAGAGATAATAAGAATAAAGATGTAAATATAAGAATACAATTAGGGTTTTTGAGATATTTGGGACTGCTCTTGAGAGTTTGTAATCGGGTGTGTGATTTTCGGATCCTCTCAAGGTGCCTACGTACCCTATTTATAGGGATCAAGTCCACGTAGTTCTATTTGATTTAAGATTGTATTTTCGGCAATATTTGACCAAGCCCAAATCTTTTGTCTTTGGCGGCAAGTAATTTTCATATTTGAGATGATATTGTCTTTGGTGACAAGTATCTAGATCCTTCTGAATTTGGTCTCCAATCATATAATTTCTTTCCACCGCCTTAAGCATTGGGCTCGATTTCAGGGTTGTTCTAGTGGATTGGACTCATTAGATTCAGACAAGCCCATGTAAAAATAACCTTCGGATGCGAACTTAGAGGTCCATGCTTCGGATACAAAATTAATATATTTTTTGTATCAACAATAATGATATTATTTAGTTACATAATTCACATTCCACTACACATCCAACATTTTATTGGATTTTGTTATATTACATTGCACATTCGGAATTCTGATGCAGAATCTAAAATCCCCTACTAAATACAAAACGTAACAACTGATTACTGTATAAGATTTGATTACATAATTTGTGTTCTGTTAAATATTCAACGCAATAAAAAAATATTAATGTGTTATCATAAATTATGTACTTTCAATTTCAAATTTACATTAATACAATGAAAATCTATAATATTAGAATTATATCCATTATATCTAGAAAGAATGACCAAATTACACCACTTTTATGAATCCGATGTCCAAAATACCCACATGCGGAAGACACCGCCTTTTCTATCCACCAAATTCGCATGTTTACCATGCGTACTCACCCTACGCATTACCACAGTGCACATTCTTTATAAGCAAAGTAAAAGTCAGCAGTTGTGTGTTGTTTGGCCGGTGAATAAATTGTCATACACAAACCTGTAATGCGTACACAGACTACGCATATAGCAAATGCGTAGAGCTTCAATATCTTTTGGGGTTAAAATAGTTTTTATTTGAGTTTAACAAGTTTCATTTGGAGTCTAGAAATATTTAATTTTTTAGTTAAAATTTTTAAATTTTATCTGTATTACCTGGGATTTCAATAATTAATTTTTGGGGTTCAACGTTTCCATTTTGGGTTTAGAAATATTCAGAATGATTAATAAACTGTATACGAATTTAGGGTTTAGGATTCAACGGTTAACCTTTGGGGTTCAACTTTTCTATTTTTGGTTTTAGAAATATTCAAAATGACGAATAAATTGTATACGAATTTTTTAATACCAAAATACTAAATTATATTTATAATAAAACGAAAAAATTCATGTGCGTTCACAACCTAGCATGCACAGGGCCCAGCCCATTTTCAACGGAAGATTGTAAATAACCTTGTACGAATAGCACCAATGCGTGCTTTAATGATTTAAAAAAAAAACACGCATGGTACCAATGCGTGGCCTTCTTCCTTTAAAGAAAATATGAAGACTGCGCATGTTCAACATGCGTGTATGAGGCTAAGCTTATTGAAAATGCGTAGCTGTTGAGTATTTTGGGCGGATCAGTACACATGTAGGTATTTTTGTTGTTTGGTATAAAAAGGTGGGTATTTAGGGATTTCATCCTTATATCTATTATAGGTCGAACATGGCTTTTGATCCTATTTAGTAAATTACGAATTTGTTCTTAGATTTATATTAATGTTAAGTTGAAAGGGATTGAACCCATGATTTTTTTAGCAATTATAACTTTATGTTCACATGTACAACTACTAAGCCAAATCACTTTTTTTATGATACATATTAAACTCATTCACTACATGCTCAAATAATCCACTTATTAAAAATATTTGTTTTTAATTTATGCACTATAAAAATGCCCACATAACTAATTTTTATAATTTGAATTTTAATAAGAATTAAACCTATGATATTCATATACTTATAAATTTATGTTCATGTTTATATTTATGATTTATTGGGGATAAAATCATTAAAATATTTCTTTTAATATAATAGTAAAAAATGGTAGTTGGGGAATATTAATTGACAGATATGATGTCGTCGAAATCAGAATTAAGAAAGGTATCAAGATGAAAATGGGTTAAAAAAAAAAAAGCAAAGTGAGGCGGTAGGTGACGAAAAATAAGTATAAGTATATCTCAAGTAGGTAAACGGATGAAAGTGAAAATAGATCTATAAAAATTTATTACAATATTTATCTCTTTTAAAATTATGTCTACATATCAGTCAAATGGCCGGAATATGTTTATTACTCCCTCTATCCCACTAGGTTCTTTACATTTGGGACAAATGATTTGACACACATTTTAAGACTCGTATAAAGTATAATTCTATAATTTATTTTAATTTTTTTCTTATGAATAAAAATTTAATATTTAAATTTCAAAAATAAATTATAGAACTATACTTTATATACGCCTTAAAATGTGTGCCCACCAGTGAAAAAAATGTAATGAAATGAGAGAAATGAGGGGAGTATTAAATTAATGCAAAAAATGAAAAATGAAGTGTATAACATACTTTTACTCGATATCAGTATAATATTCTATTTTTAAGTATAAAAGATATTGATGTTGCCGAAAATTGGTTAAAAATATCGAAGTGAGGAGGTAGGTGATGGAAAATAAGTAGAAGTTTATCCGAAGTAGGTAAATGGGGGAAGTGAAAATAAATTTATAAAAATTTATTATAATATTTCTTACTTTTAAAATTTTGTCTATATATTTGTCGAATGGTTAGAATATGTTTATTATTAAATTAATACAAAAAATGATAAATAAAATGTATAACATATTTTTACTCGATATCATTATAACAATCTATTTTAATTATATTTGCATTATATCGGTTAACCCTATTAGCATCGGGTAATTTATAGATTGACTAATAAAAAAGATTACAATATTTAAAATAAAAAATAATTCACATATGGGATTTGGATCTGGTAAAACAAATGTCAATATGGTTTTGATATATTTATAAGTCTCTCGCACTATATTTTTGCAGCCTTTTCGTAATTTGCGAATGTTATTAATTTCATACAAAATGAGTTTTACAACTATATAATTAAATAGTAATATACCAATTTTACCTAAGTTTTAAACTCCAAAGCGAGTTTCATCCTGGTGTGAGACTAATAAACTCAAAAATCGTTGATATATATAATGTCTTATGATCACAAATGTGGTATGTGTATTTTTTTTTATTTCTTGGCTATCTTTTTGGTGTTACCTCAAATTAAAATGATATTTCTTGGATGCTTCATTATCGTAGTTATTGATAAGTGGATTTTATATCCACTTGGAACATTCTATATCGGCTTAAATTGATTGTTTTGGATTCAAGTTTGTGTAGTTTTGATGTGTTTTGTGTAGTGGTGCAGGTTTCCAAGAATATCTAAGCTTTTGTCGTTTTTGGAGATTTAATTGATTAAAATTCGGATTTTCCGGGAAGGCTGCGCAGCTTATACTGTTTTGGCCATATCTGGAGTTCTAGAAGTCCGTTTTCAGCGATCTTACTGCCCACGCGAAGCTTGAGAGATTTTCTACAACCTGGGAAAGGAAACAAGTGCAAGAAAAGTACTGATTAAAGGCGCGCACGTTTTCTCATTAAAGAAGGCTTGGAATTTACTGTTTTGCCCTTTTTCTAATTCTAATTGTATTCTGGGCAGTTTTGGGTACCTTCTTTAAATCCTAATTGTAATAGAAGGCAATATCTTGCTGGGCAAGATTTGTAGAGCCTATATAAACACATCCTACCATTGTAAATAGATAACAATTCATAGCTAACAACTTCATAGCTTGTAATCGTATCAAGGTACTTTTGATTTTCAATTCTTTTTCAATATTATGTTTTTATTCATTATCATTATTATTTTATTTTCTTCTTTAATTATGTGTAACTAATTCTCTAATCTGAGGATTGGGTAGTATTCCTTGGTATTCATGCATGCTTGATTATGTGATTTTCTGCTTTGCTGATCTGTTAATGAGATCTTAACACAATTAGAAGAGTAGCTAACTTTTGATTGTAATAAGCTCGGGAGAGAAGTTGCAATCTTAGTACATGATTTAACAGACATAATTTGAATATTTGATTGGGAGATTAATAGGAGAATTGTGAGACATATAATTCTTGGCACTTAACAGTTTATAGATATACTTTGATTGTATCACGGGAGTGACAATTAGGGTGTAGCTGTAGGCACTATATTGTAACCTGGGAGGGTGCAGTATAACTTTAGAAGAATTGTTTTCAGCAAGGTAGGAACACAGATATCACATTAATATTGAGCATGTATTGAGACCAAGTGAAGAACCCCAGTTCTTAGATTGTTTTCCCATATATTTGAATCTCAGTTTAAAATCAATTCTTAGTGCTTATAATTAGTTCTTGGATAATTTAGTTAATACAAAAACCCAAAATTCTTCTCACACACTTCTAGACGTAAAGAGATAAGATACTTGAACTTGATATTACATTCAGTCCTTCCCTGCGAACGAACACACAAAAATACTACTAACAGTTATGTCTATCTTCTTTTCGTAAATTGAATTTTATTGTACACGCGAACTTTTACAAATTAATTCATTCGTTACATACATTAACACATCTCATTTTATAAACCTGTTATGAGATATGATACTTTAATTTTAATTATTCGTGTATTTGGTTGAATTTGTACATGTCTAAAATGTTTTGTCTTGAAATTTGAAATCTTATCTTGGTTTTTTGAAAATTCACTTAAGACAAAGGATGATACAATGTATTTGAAGAAAAGATTTTGTTATGATCAATTTAATATTGAAGAATACATTTGAAATGGTCAAATACCATGATAGTAGAAAATCACATATCATATATTTATTTTGGATGTGTACAACTATTCGGATAAAATTTTTCTTCTCCCTGTTCTTCGAAATTGATCGGAGAAAAAAAATCCAAAATTTGGAAATGTATACTGAAAATTTCTAAGCAGAACTATATGATTCTATTATTTGTACTTCTCCGTCACATTACATTTTTTCTTACAAAATTAAAAATAATATAATATTTAATTCTTCCTCCATCCCAAAATTGAGAAGTCAACTATTTTTTCATGTATTTCATTACACCAAAATTATTGTGGTAATACTTGACAATTATAATTAAATTTCACCTATTGCTTTGAGTTAGTTATTTTTTTCACATTGATCAACACAACTAAAAATATAACTTTTACGATTCATAATTTGATCATATTTTGAAATTATAACATTTTAAAAAAATCGAAATACATAAAATAAATTAAACAAAATTATTTTATAAATTATTATATGACCCGTGTTTTGTAGGACCTACAACGCTACTGGCTATTAGTTTTTTTTTTTTTACCTACGTGAGTCAATTTTTTTTTTTTCATTTCAATTCTAACACTTAATTGAATAGTGACACACTAACAACTTAACAAGTACTACCTTTGTCCCATTCATTTCTTTACATTTTTCTTTTTGGATGTCCCAACCAATTCTTTACGTTTCCTAAAATAGTAACTTTTAACAATAAAATACTTTATTACATCCACTACTTCACTACATTTTTTCAACACTTTATACTATTACACCCACTACTCACTTATTTTAACAATAAAATCACTATTACACCCATTAACTCATTTATTTTAATAATATTACACCCCACTATCTTGGTTTCCGTGCAAAAAAGCAAATGTAAACAACTCCTTCAAGAGTAAGAAAGGCTTATGGAATGAAACAAAAACCAAAATTGATAATGGCCAAAAATAGAGTATGTATGTATATTGTATTGTAGAGATAAAGAGTATCTAGCCTCACCCACACTCACCCAATCAAATCCTTTCCTTGTATTTTCCCTCTTCTCTCAATTCTCACACACTTCTTATCTATCCCTCCCCATCCATAAACCCATTTGCTCCGTACCATCCACAATATATACAACCCCTCCTCTATACATACATCCCCATTTAAATGGCCACCAACACTCTCCAATCCTTGAACCACCACTCCACCACCCGGCGCGTGGACCCACGCGCCACCACCCCCACCTTCCCCACCACTCTTTTCCTCCAACCAAACAACCCCTCCATCTCCATTTCCTCAAACTCAATCTCCATTACCCCATTCCCATCGTCCTCGGCCACCTCTGTTTCGGAAACTTCCACGACAACGTTATTCGAAACACTGGAGACTCACCTCACTAACCAAGATTTCCGGCAAGCAGATGAGGAAACGCGCCGCCTGATCATTGAACTCTCAGGTGAAGCTGCAGTCAAACGAGGCTACGTGTTCTTCTCCGAAGTTCAGTTCATTCATCAAAATGATTTGAAAATGATAGACGCGCTCTGGAAACAACATAGCAATAATAGATTTGGATACAGTGTACAGAAAAAGATATGGAGAAAATGCAGCAAAGATTTCACCAAGTTTTTCATAAAAGTCGGGTGGATGAAGAAATTAGATACTGAAGTTGTGCAATATAATTACAGAGCATTTCCTAATGAGTTTGTGTGGGAAATAAGTGAAGATTCAGATTCACCACCTCAAGGACATTTGCCATTGACTAATGCTTTGAGAGGGACCCAGTTGTTGAATTGTATTTTTAATCATCCTGCTTTTGAAAGTGGTGAAGAAAGTGACGAAGAAAGTGATGAGTTTGGTGGGAATGGTGCTGGGGTTTTTACTAAACCTTTGAGTAATACTACAGGGTTTAAGACAGATTATAGTTTCTGATTATAATGTATGTGTTCTTTTTGAAAGTGTACTAATGTTAATGGTGTTTGGTGAGAATAAATATTTATTTTAGTAAGTTGAATTTCATTTGTTTTTTTTGTCAAGAATATACATTCTCGTATATTATTGTATCGAAATACAATAGCGGCAAAACCGGAGAAAAAGGTTTAGTTTCTTTCATTTGTTTTGATTTTATGGCAAATGTTTATGTTTGAACTAGGGCGCCGAGCCGAGCACCTGATAAACGAGTCCGAGTTTTGATATTTTTGAAAGTCGAGTTGCTCGTTTAAGTTAAATGAACTCAATTTTGTAACCGGACTTAACTATTCAAATATGTGGGATTGTTCTAATTTTTTTTTTTGAAATCTTAAAAGGTTTGTCTAATTGTAGTCCAGACACATATATTCAATTTCAGTTTCGAAGTACATTTTGTGTCACAGCCATTTGGAACCGGACATATATCATAGGCTATAGCTATACAATGTTAAGTGTAGTAGCTATCTAGCCAGCTGCAGATGAAACAATTTTCCCATCAAGTGGTGTAGCTTCCGGCCAAGTAAGCTAATGGTCCAACTATACCAGCATTGATGTATGTGGCTGGCTCAGAGTGGCTATAGTCTGTCCGATCATCTGGGAAGAAATCGTTCTTGTCTGGACCTCCAACCACTGCTCCAATATGTTTGTTGGGGTTCGGATTTGAAGTATAATAAAATCGCTGAAAACCCTCGTCGCAACGGATGGTTTGAGGATAAGTCTTTATCGAGGGCAAGGATGATCCTCTGTGGTGTATTCTTCTTGGATAGTTTGTACCATAACCTACCATGTAGGACATCTTTAATGGATTCTCTCCTAATATGTAATCCACCTATGATAGTTACAGAGGATTGTGTATCATTCGCAATATGTAGAAAGCACATGGTAATGTGAATAAAAGATACACTAGGATGTTCCTGAGCTTACACAGGTAATAAAATTTAACTTAAATCATATTGTTACCTGCTTCTTTGCGAAGATTCGCAGGTTTGTTGAAGTAACTAGTAAATTCCCACAGTTAAAATTTTGTTTTGATGCAGCCATGTACTTGGCATAAATTGTGATCAAGGAGGTGATAGATGTTACATACTGAAGATTACTTGCACTTAATTTGAACATCAGTCCCCCTGCAGCAACATTAACACGAGATTACGAGTAAATCGCGACATATATACTCTTTCAGTCACACATTATAAAGTTTCAAATTTTGTTCTTTGATAAAACTCTTAAGAACATTTCGTGTACCTGGTGTATATTGTGTACTTGAGTAAGGGGAGTCTGGGAGAATTTTACAGATGAAGTCCTCTGCTTTTTGTTTATAGGTCTCGAAAGCTCTGTCATTTTCTACCAAAGCCCTCTGTAGAATAACGGATCATCAACTATGTAAAGGTTCAAGTAGCAAGTTGACATATATTTGTACAAGAAAATTAGTCATAATTTGTTTTTCTTACCCTGGATAGAAGAACAAAAGCTCCAGCAAACTTGTTGTCCCAACTGAAAATGTCAGGCGCGTTACTTGCTCCAAGCGACTTTATGGAATTCAAGTAAGCAATATCATTTGTAGCTCTAAATAACCAGGTAGCTCCCCACAACAATTCATCCTGCACAGAAAACTCTCGACTTATCAGACTGAGTAGAAAACAACCGAGGACTCGTTGATAGCCTAGTTGCGAGACTCTTTCCCTCCTTCATTGCCAAAGGTGGTGTGTTCAAATTTTCTCTCCTCTCCGCACACTTTAAAATTTTATGTATTAAAATCTACGTAACATACCTATAAAATAAGTATGTGACATCTATTTCTCAGCAATTAAAACACATACCTGATATCCAGAGTAAGAGCAATAGAATGGGCATACAGCAGAACCAAGTGAATCACTATAAGACCCCTTGTACCGAACTGCGAAGTTGAAAACATTCTTGGCTGTAATCAAGAGTAATCTTGAGTAAACCGGATCGACTTTCCGGAAGACCATGGAAGCCGCGGCCAATGCAGCTGCTGTTTCTGCTGCAACGTCTGATCCCGGGTTGCTAGACGACACAAAATAGACGCTACGGACAGTATCCATGTCTTCAGGCCTCTCCCAACACTTATGGTCTGCATTAGGATCTCCTACACCAACAAACAGCTTGCCTGGTTCGGCCCTGGCACATTTTAGAAGATAATCTGTTGCCCAACGGATCGCTTCTCTGACTTTCGGTAGTTGTCCCCCCATTCTCTTGCCATGCTCAAGGGCATTCCATGATAGCATTGTTGTGGTATAAGCCATTGGCAGATTGAATTTTACGTTGTCCCCGGCATCGTAATACCCACCAGTTAAATCCACCTGTCATTTACAATTGATAGCAGGTTAGCCATGGTTACAAATGTCGTCCACTTTATAATTGGTCAGGTTTAGATTAAAATGTTCCACCCCTGTGCATCCACAAACCAGAGGGGGACTGCTCAATATGGCAGAAGTTAAAAATTCTTATGAAGGATCAAGTGTTATATGATGTGTAGATTAATCCTAAGTAGGGTACCTGACACGCGGTTTTCGAAATGCTTTTTGCCAAAAGGCATGCCCAAATGGCATGCCATTTCTATTTAATATAAATTTAAAAAGGTAAAAAAAATAGATTGATATTAATATTACAAAAATAATGTAATACTAAAATTATTATGAACTTACAAATTATATAGTAGAAAAAAATTAAAAAATAATTTATCAAATATTTTCACTAAAAAATAATAGATTATGACATACATATATAGAGTAAATAACATAGTGGTGGCTGTATTTTACACCAATTTTCAAAATAGTGGCCAAATTTTCAGATTCTCAAAAGAGTGGCCAACTTTTCTTTCCGATTTTCAAAAGAGTGGCTGCCGTCAACTTCCGTTAAATTTTCGCTGTTAACTAATATATTTAAATAGTAAATTACAGAATGGTGGCCATACTTTACAATGATTTTCAAAATAATTAATGATGAAAATCATTAAATAGCCAATATTTTGAAAATCATTGCAAAGTATGGCCACCATTCTGTAACTTATTCTTTAAATATATTAGTTAACGGTGAAAATTTAACGGAAGTTGACGGCAGCCACTCTTTTGAAAATCGGAAAGAAAAGTTGGCCAATCTTTTGAGAATCTGAAAATTTGGCCACTATTTTGAAAATTGGTGTAAAATACAGCCACCACTATGTAATTTACTCGTAAATATATAATTAATTATAAAAGATTAATAAAAAAATTAGTAAAAAAGCCATCCCAAATCATGAAAAGGCATGCCAATAGGCATGCGGGTGCCACCGTGACATGCACCCTAATCCTAAGTCCTAATGATCCCCATTCCCCACATGTCCAGTCTATCCGTATACGCTCATTTTCTGAATCCGTCTATCTCTTTCTAGAACTTTGGAACGAGCGAGTTGGATTCGGCTATTAATATGAATACATGTATCAATCAATAGCCGACTATCTGAAATTAACAAAAATAGCCGATTATTTGACCCTGTTTTCTGATAGTACTGCTAGTGCTATGTGATGCTACTGTTTTGGTTTTAAGTAATTTGGATGTTTCTGAATATAAGATTGGAGCCCTGTTTTATAGTAAGTGAGATTTGTTGCATGCATGTGATGTATAATTTTAGTATATAACAATGATATTAGTAAATATTAGAAGGATGCACCAAGAATCTTGAATTGTGATATTTCGATATAAACACCTCAGATGATTCCCTGATAGATAGCCGACGAAATTATACGTGTTTCTGATGAATCTTGATCAATGAAATTATCTTTGCTCTATCTTGAACATGTTGTTTGTGCGAGTGTGTGAGTATTTAGCATTATAATCTTGGGTTGTTAAAATTTTTATCATGCATGTCAGTTTTGAGGTTCTTGATTACAGAGTAAAAATCTATTTGCCAGAGGTAAACCAATGGTGATGGGAATGAGTCACAACTTTTGGGGTCACTTCTACCAAAGGAAAAAATAGAGCAGTTTTGCTCTGTACTCCTATAAATTGGTGAAACCTCATGGTTTTAGTATCTGAAAGTTTGAAAGAGTTACTCGTGAATTGCAGTTGGTCACTGATTCAACTGTTAGTTGGCGCTAACCAGGTGATAATACAAGTGTGTGTATTGCAATGATCCAAATATTTTCGGTCTGTTTGATTTGTGTTGACGGAGGAATTTGATAATACAAGTGTTTGATTTGTCAGGGCAGAGATAGTATTCTGCAGTATAAATTAAATTTTTAACTTCGAAATCAAAAATATCGTAACATAAAACAAAGCACATACATGAGCTAGCTGACCATCAGAAAGCCCGGAATCGGAACGCCACAAGACTTGCTGGGAAGCTGGGAGGCGCCCAGACCTCTGTCCTTGAAAGAACAGAATGGATTTTGCAAGAGCATCCATGTAATTAGGATTCCCATGAACCCTAAAAATTGTGATCAAAGAAAAAAATAATGGTAAGAAGAAGTGGTTTGACAACTTCATTCTTGCTACTTGGGAGTTAGGACAGGATAAATGAAATGTAGTTTGAGCAAGAATACTGGTGCTTAAATAGACTCCCAATGCCAATAGCCATAACACAAATGTAGGCTAATTTTCAGTCAAGATTCCTATAGTTTATTAATCATTATCATAAAGTAGAAGTTTTAGTAGTAAGTTAGGGTTCTAGCTATGTTTCTAAGTTTTGTGAGCCTCCTTTGAGTATTTGAGTTATCAATATTATCTTTAGAGAGACTTCGCAAATGATACACTGCATGTATGCAGATTAGATATCATGTTTTACGCTGTGTTCCAGAAAAATCTTTTGGAAAGAAAAGAAAAGAAAATTAATAAGTAATTTCCACACCTTGTTTCAGAATATTTTTTTTGGAAAAAAGAGAAAAGAAAGCTAAAAATTAGGGAAGAAATTCTCTTTATATTTATCTCCAAAATCTTCTTCCCAGCTTTGGAAAGATTTGAGAAGAAGAGAAAATTAATCATTTTCTATTCTTTTATTTTTCAATATAAAGTTCTGGAACACAGTGTTAAGGCATGAGCAATGTAATATTCGAAATTTCATATTTTCGACAACAAAAACGTACTCACTTAGCCCTGCTCGTTGGACATGTGAAAAGAATCGCACCCATGATTATTGGATTATGAATTGTGCACCTAAAACTCGTCAATATGAACATATGAACAATATCCATGTTTTCAATCTTATTTTCAAAAATATGATAAAAATTGTATATGTGGTTGCGCACCAGTTGCAAGCTGTTGCATTTTAGGTCGTAATAATTATACTTAAGATTGTAAATGAGGTTACCCCGTATTTTTAAAAAAAAAATTCTGCAACCTAAATATTTTTTTAAAAAAATCTTTATATTCATTTATTGGCATCTTTCATTAAATGTTTGTTTTTCCATTTACTCTATCCATAAAGTTTGTTTTTGTCAAGAATACATTTATCTAGTTAACAAATGTTACAAAAATTGAAAATCGATAATACTCAATTTTGTTCTTAAAATCGGAGAATTTGTACATAAAATTGTTACTGATTGTTTTCTACCCAAAGAAGTTCGTCTAGAAAAGTAGCGGTAGCTTTAGAAATAAACCATTGTTTCTTAGATTGGGTTATGTTTGACCCAAACTTTTTCTGATAAAATTCCCGGAGAAGATCACGCACGAAATCAAGAATGCTGGTTGAAAACTATCGGCATGAGACCTTAATGCTGTTAATCATTACCATGAGACCTTGATGCTGGTTGCTTACATGAGCAGTAGTTCTCTAATTTGGGTTCCTAGCATTTTCCTTGTCGAGTAATGCTAGGTATCCCAAATTGGTACCCAAAAAATGTTTAATTGAGTAATTGGTGTGAATGTAGGGAGATCCATTATTATTATAATTAATTGAATTGTTATACTTGACGTTTGGAAAATTTTTTAGAAAACAATTTGGGATACCTAGCATTTTTCATGTCACAAATAATATTCCTCTTAATCATTATCATGAGACCTTAATGCTGATTGCTTACCATATTAAGAATATGGAAAAAAAGGATAATGAATATAATTACTGACTTTACATCACTAGCAGACATGAACATCACTTTTGAAAAATATGGCCAAATAGTATATCTATTTATTACACATTTTAAATATAAGTAATACATGATATACCCATAAAAAATGCATAATTTTCAATTATAGCTGTATTACGCATTCTAACTTCTAAGAATGAATATAGTTTAATATGCATTTTAAGAATGGGTATAGTTTAATACGCAATTGATAAAGGAGTATTAATTAATATTTTTACATAATAAGCAGTCTACAAATGCGTCGCTCCATAAATTATTTTTTTTTGCTAAATATGTATTTGCAAACAGTATTAAAAAACTCATAATCAAATGGTCAATTCAAATTATGTTTTTTTAATGAGTCCGACGACCTGATTTTTAAAAAATCGGGGGCATGCCCCGATTTTTTAAAAATAAGGATAAATTAGGGTTTTGGGTCTAATCATAAACCCTAAGTCCGTATACGGTTTGTTCGTCATTTGAATATTTCTAAAACCCAAAATGGAAAAGTTGAACCCCAAATGTTAACCGTTGAACCCGTAAGGGAATATAGATAAATTTAAAATTTTGAATTTTAAACTCCAAATATTGGAACCAATTGAACCCCGAATGGATACTATTTAACCCCAAATATTGTATATATGGGTATTATAAGTGTATTACGCATTTGTAGTAAGTGTAATATAGTTATTACGCATTTGTAGTAAGTGTAATATAGCTATTGCGCATTTCATGTTGGATATTAAGCTATTACGCACAGACATTGTTTTTTTTTTACACTTACTACCTGTTTTCAGAAATACTAACGAAAATATCCATTTCGATAGAATACTTCATTTGCAAACCCAATGGAACATCATGAGTGATATTCCACTACCAGTGGAGTATCTGACGATCAGATACTCCACTACAAATGGAGTATACGACTTGATACAAAAATAGGGGAAGGATTCTAAACCTTTTTCCAATGGTAGTGGAGTATTACCAATGGAGTATCTAGTGTGTATTTAAGATCATATTTACTGAATATAGATATTTTGGGCATGTATTGTTGAAAATTATGTATTTTGGATTATCACCCAATTAAAAAAGGAAAAAAGATTTTTATGAAAAATGGGACTTAGAGGGTGTTTGGGATTGCTTAAAATAAGTTACTTTTGACTTAATGGAGGTGTTTTTAACTTAAAGGAGAAAGTAAAGTTGTTTACTTTAAGTTGAATGAATGTGTTTGGGTAATTTTACTTAAAGTTAAATAGGAATTTAATAATTTTTACTTAAAGTGATATTTGACTTAAAAAAATTTTAAATTCATGATATTTAAGCTTTACAAGAATTGTGAAAAAAAAAAAAAAACTCCATAAGTCATAAGTCAAAAGTACTTAAATGTAACTTCTGACTTAAAGCAATTTTTTAACTTAAAGCCGGCTTAAAGTCACGTTAAACAAACACACCAAAAACTCCTTAAAGGAGCTTTTGGCTTAAAGCGGCGTTAGCCAAACAGGCTCTTAAGAGAATGATTCAGGTAGGAAAGTTGAGGGAGGTTGTCCTAGGTACCAAACATACTTATGAAAATATAACATTTAATAACGTAAATATGAAATAAATTTATAAACATGTTTAATCCTTTTTTTAACCAAACATACTTTTTTTTAAATTTATTTTATTTTTTGCTAAATTGAAACAAACATACTTGCATATATTAAACTTCTTCCAAAGAAAGATTACAAGTAATAAAATTTGGAGCAGTGTGATACCATTCTTGAAGACCTGATATTGAACATATGCAGCTTTTGCTATTGAGTGGACTATATTATTCGCAAATCTATGCACAAGGACGATTAACACTTCCTCAAAATTTTTAAGTAACTCACTTAAGTCCTTCGTAATTGTATCAAACATAGATTTGCCTCTATTACCATTAAATGCGTTAACTAGTATCCTTGGCATCTGATTCAAATATGCATCTACTTATTCTCCAATTCTTTATCCATGATAATGCCTCCTTCAAGCTCAAAGCCTCTGCCTCTCCAGATTGCATTCTACCCCTCACTATGTTGCTTCTTGCTTGAAAAAAACCACCCTTGTCATCTCGTATCACACATCCAACTCCCACGTACTCCGTTCCTTGTACACATATTGCATTTATGTTTTCTTTAATCCAAACAGTGAGAGGTTTACACCACGATCGAGTGCCAACTTAGAACTGTAGTCGACCCTTATCATCATCATCTTCCCTTGCACGATTCCAATCTACTAAGAGATTCAGTGACATAGATTTAACACCTAACACAAACATAGTCACCCTTTCCCACACCCACTTGTTGCTCCTAAACCATAAACCCCAACAAAACAGACCCACCATCACACATCGTTCCTTACTAATTGTACGGAACACTCGCT
Organism: Kitagawia praeruptora; assembly: GCA_037693485.1. Lineage (NCBI taxonomy): Eukaryota > Viridiplantae > Streptophyta > Magnoliopsida > Apiales > Apiaceae > Kitagawia > Kitagawia praeruptora. The sequence continues at coordinate 3,485,965 of CM075349.1, forward strand.
TAAACAGCTCCGTTATCGTGTCATTAGCCGCATAGTGATTGTTTTGGTAAAATTTTGTAGGCTTAAAAGCTAAGCCTAGTTGATTTCTTTGTCTATGGACAAATAGAAAACAAGACCGACAAGTATATAAAAAAGCAATAAAAAATAAAGACACGAACAATGGTAATGTGATAATCCCAACCAAAGATATCCACTAATAAAAATAAAGACACGAACAAAGGTAGTATATAAAAATTTTAGTGATGCTGAAAATTCCTTGAAAAAGGTTAAAAACCGCGGATGGAATTATCCACTAATAATGTGATAATCGGGTGTTACAAGTACAAAATAGAATAAGATAATGATGAACTGCCTATCCATCCGCTACACAGCCACCACTCATCCTATACTTAGAGAATAGATGAATATCACTAAGTCCTCTCTAAGTGATGTGTAACAGTTGTATTCATCTTCATTTTGAATGTTTATATAGTTGATATCCATAACTCCCACGTTGCTATCGTTTTGGTGATGGTCATACATACGTTGCTACATTATAGGTATTATTGCTGATTTATCTATACATTTCAGGGTTGTTAGCTGATAAGTAGACTTAGTCACATTGTTGTCTTGTACCTGTCAATGTTTTATGTTATCGTCAAGCATATTTCTGTTCCTATTTGACTGGGTCAATGTCTGACTTGGTCATTATTAATCTTATAGACGTTGTATACAAGAATTCTTTCTTATTTGTGTCAAGCTGTCTACTATATGTACTCGTCCAGATCGTAATCGTACATCTCAGTTGTAGTCGTTAGCACCAAGTACATGTTGAATTAACATTGACATTCTTAACTATTAAAGCGGCAGCAAAGCAATAGGTAAACAATTTCTACACACTCGCCATAAAAAGTTAGTGATTTTTCCTGGTAGCTTCGACCCCCATAACTTCCTCCAAAAATCCTTGTCAAGACACTCGAACTTCCCATGAATTTTCTACAACAGTTCTTTATTGTAAAGTCCCCCTTGTCCTCTAGTAACCAAAATCATGAATCCTTCATTACATAAATCAAGAAGTATTTCATCATCCCAACTTCTTTGAATCTCAGCTAAGAAATGTTGAACTGTCACATGTTCCAACTATGTAGGAATCTAAGTTTTAAGATAACCATTCTCCAGACATGGCAGCCACGGTGCCTTCCACACCCTCGTATCTTTCCCATATCTAATTCTTCACCTATAACCCTATGTAACAACCTCTTGTGCTTTAAGTATGCTTCGCCATACATAGCTCGAACTTGCTCCCAATTTAACGTTTAAAAAATCAAGTATCGGAAAAATATTTAGCTCGCATTAACTTAGTCACCAATGGGTTAGAGTTATTTAAAAGCCTTTGTTACGTCATATTTTCGGTTGCCTCTAATATCTCCCAAATTTCCCAATACGAATCTAATAATAATTAACTTAATCCCCAAGTTAATTATTTCCTCTCTCTGAAACGAGGAATTATCTCCAATTAATGATAGAAAATATCTCCAATTAATGATAGAAAATATCTCCAAACGATATCCTTCAAATTAGGAAGGTATCCCAACGCGAATATAATTCAAAGAGATAAAATCTACTAATTCCCAAAATACATCCCTTAACAATCATAGGGATTAAAAACCAATCCTTTTAACAGAACTGCGTTGGCTTAATCCTTATAAATATAAGGTACGCAGGCATCTTGAAAAAGGATCCGACACATCTAACAAGTCGAGACACCTCTCAAATCCAGCCCCAAACATCCAAAATCCCAAATCCCCCTATTTTCATAGATTCATTATTCCAGCAACCTCCGAAATCTGTTATCACTAAATTCCTCCGTTAACAATTGGCGCTAGAAGGAGGGGCATATATTTTTTGATTGTGGAGGACAATCAATTCATACGCATGGGGGGTTATCATGGATCTGGAGCTGCTTTAATGGAGGAGCTAAGCGGTGGAGGCGGTGGATCTATCTATTCCGAATTAAGATAAGTTTTCTTATGATTTTGTTCATACAAGTTAGTTATCTTATAAAATTCGTAGTAAATTCAATACATGTCGGATTTCGATGATTTTTAATGATTCGGAAAGCTTGTTAAATTGCCTATAACTTTCGTTCTTTGAATTTTCTCAGATTATATCTCGATCTATTCTCGAAATCACAAAATACAATAAGATCTCGTTTTTTCAGCATCGAGAAGCAGATCAACAGACGTTTTATTTAATTCCCGATTCGTTATAAGTCCGTTTTTGATGAGCCTTATATCGTCGGAAAGGTCTTTTCATTCTCTACAACTTTCGTGTTTTATGTTTTTCCAGAAAAAATCGTTTAGAAGTTCAAAAACGCCAAAAACAGATCTGGGCAGAATTAGAATTGTGAAAATTTTCAAGATTTTAGGTGTTATCTTCGTGTTACATGATTTTGGAAGGCTCTTAATTAAAGAGTTTATTATTTTGGAAGGCCCTCCTTTATGGGGTAATATTTTGAAAGACTCTTAATTGAATAATTTATTATTTTGGAAGGCCCTCCTTTGTGGGGTAATATTTTAGAAGGCCCTCCTTTGTAGGGTTAAGATTTTGGAAGGCTCTTAATTAAAGAGTTTATTATTTTGGAAGACCCTCCTTTGCATGGGTAATTATTTGGGAAGGCTCTTATTTGAAGAGTAGATTATTTTGGAAGACCCAATTCTGATGAGGGTAATATGTGAAAAGACGATCTTCTCTAAGGAGAGTTTTAATAAAACTATAACAATTTTCTAGAACATTATCTCCCGGGAGGAGAGTGTTTTTGGAATTTGGATATGACCTCCCGAGAGGAGGGTATCACCCGATAATTTAAATCCTTGCAAAAACCGTACTTCCGGGGGGATGTCCGTACTTCCGGCGCCTCATTAAGGTACGATTTTTCAACTACATTATCTCCCGGGAGGAGAGTGTTTCTGAAATTTGGATATGACCTCCCGAGAGGAGGGTATCCCGATAATTAAATCCTTTCAAAAACCGTACTTCCGGGGGGTATGTCCGTACTTCCGGCGCCTCATCAAGGTACGACTTTGGGAATATGACCTCCCGAGAGGAGGGTATTTCTAGAATGAGGATACGACCTCCCGAGAGGAGGGTATTCCGAGATATATTTTTCATATTTTTTAGGAATACGACCTCCTTGAAGGAGGGTATTTCTTGCTAAGTTTGTTTGTTAGGAAATTGCTTGGAATGCTTTGAATGACTCTTCCGGATAATGCTTGACCCTTCAAGTTACATTCTCTCACACCTACAAAACTTATTATTTAATTCTCGCATATTGTCTCGTTTATATCTACATGCGTATTACGAGCACATAAGTGCTCCATATTTTTTTACTAATCTTCCTCTCCTAGCTGTTTCAGTGACTCAGGAAATTTGGAAAATCGAAGCATGCTTAGTTCTCCACTGCAGCAAGCTACACTGAAGAACTAGGGGGTAGTTGTTACGCCATATTTTCGGTTGCCTCTAATATCTCCCAAATTTCCCAATACGAATCTAATAATAATTAACTTAATCCCCAAGTTAATTATTTCCTCTCTCTGAAACGAGGAATTATCTCCAATTAATGATAGAAAATATCTCCAAACGATATCCTTCAAATCAGGAAGGTATCCCAACGCGAATATAATTCAAAGAGATAAAATCTACTAATTCCCAAAATACATCCCTTAACAATCATAGGGATTAAAAACCAATCCTTTTAACAGAACTGCGTTGGCTTGATCCTTATAAATATAAGGTACGCAGGCATCTTGAAAAAGGATCCGATACATCTAACAAGTCGAGACACCTCTCAAGTCCAGCCCCAAACATCCAAAATCCCAAATCCCCCTATTTTCATAGATTCATTATTCCAGCAACCTCCGAAATCTGTTATCACCAAATTCCTCCGTTAACAGCCTTAATGCCTGTTTTGCTAGCATAACAACATTAAAATCTCTCAATTTTTTAAAACCCAGAGCCTCTTTCTCTTTAACAACACATCATCTATCTCACGACATCCATTTTATACCCCTACCCGTACTTCCATTTCCCTACCAAAAAGCATTCATTTTTTTTCTCAATTCCCTCACACATCTCTAATGGAATTAGCTGCAAATTCATTTTGGGTATAGCTTGAACTGCTATTTTAAGTAATGTAACGTTACCTGCCTTCGATAAATTTTGGGTATCAAACGAAAATTGCAATCCTTCCTCGACCTATAGATATAGGCATACCCAAGTACTTACATGGTCATCAAGCTTCACTTACTCCCAACTGAAAACATTGAGTTAATCTCAATGATCACACCAGAAGAGGTTGAGGAAGTCGTGTTCTCTATGCATCCCGATAACTCTCCAGGATCGGACGATTCAAGCCTTGCATTATTTCAGACATTTTGGAGTGTGATGTGGCATGATGTCGTTCGATTCTTTTAGAGATTTATAAATGAGGGAGAGCTTCCAGTGGGTATTAATCGGACTTTATTATGCCTAATTCCTAAAGTGAAGGTGCCTCAAACAATGTTAGAGTTACAGCCTATGTCATTGTGTAACGTGTTGGTTAGAATTCTGTCATAAGTCATGTCTAACAAGTTGAAGCCATGCCTTGACACGTTGGTTTCGGACAAACAAATTGCATTTATTGAGGAGAGACTTCTAACAAATAATGCACTGATTGCATTTGAAGTGAATCATTATATGAAATGACGTACGCAAAGAAGAAATGGTGTGGCAGGGCTTAAGATAGATATATCGAATGCATATGACATATTAGAATGGGTTTTATTCAAAACATGATGAAAAATTTTGAATTTCATGAAGTGTGGATTGACAGAATGATGAGGTTTATTCGATTGGTGTCTTGTAATTTTCTTCATAATGGTATGAAATTCAGGAACATTACACCTAAACGTGGAGTGTGCCAAGGTTACCAACTTTGCCATATTTTTATATATTGTGTGTAGAGGATCTAAGTGCTATAATTCGACGTAATAAAGAGGCAAGGGCTTCTATATGGGTGTACTATTGCTAGGGGTTTCTCTACTATATCACACCTCTTATTCGCTGATGATTGTTATTTCTTTTTCAAAAAGTTATAGGATCAGAAGCAAATGTCATGAATTTTTTTTTGAATTGATATGAGAAAATTTCAGGATAAATGGTGAATTTTAATAAATTCATGATTACGTTCTCTCTACAAATAATGTTTAATACTTCAGTACCATCTTAACTAAATTAAAGAAACATGATAATAACATAGATATTAAAATCACAAACAATACACATAATATTATGTTGTTAAATGAAGGTTTTTTTCAAAAAAATATCCCTATTACAATTTTTTTAAAAAATGGTGCAACTTAATATGCAAAAATGCAATTATTGAAATTTGAAATGCAACAATTTTTCATCATATTTTTAAATTTCAATAATTGCATTTTTGCATATTAAGTTGCACCATTTTTGCATATATATTGCATTTTTTAAAAAGTTTAACTTTTATCATATTTTTAAATTATTTTATGAAAAAAATGGATTTTTTTATTAATTTCCCTAAAAAAATACACAAAATTTAACTGATTTAGAAAATAGAGGATAAAATCAATCCACCTTTGCTAAATAAATTTCTAAAGAGAAATTGAGGTTTCGATGGGTTGAAACAATTCATTTTTCCACTTTGGTGCTAAGTAGTGAAGAGCCACATCGAGAGAGAGAGAGAGAGAGAGGGAGGTATGATGATGAAGAACGGGGTATTGGTGTATTCATTAGTGGCATTATTCTTGTCAGTTGTTGTGATTGGGCAAGAATTGAGCTCGAAAGAGTGTGAAAATCTAGGGTTTACGGGTCTTGCTCTCTGCTCCGACTGTAATTCTTTTGCTGATTTTGTCAAAGATCAAGGTACATACATACATATACATGTATCTATTCACTTTGATTACTTTTCTTGTTATTTGTTGACTTTAGTACGGTTTATGACTTAGTAGAAGATTCATAGGTCTACTTGAAATTATGCCTCTTAAACTGCTAATCTTAATCTTTTCGATTCCGAAAAGTATTACTCGTTAATAATTTAATTAGTGTGTATTTACATATTGTGTATACATTTCGTCATTGATAATTTAATTTATTGGCACTCCTTTATGCTGATTTGGGACAACATGGTCTACGATTTGTCGGTTTATGACTTGTATTTGATAAGGTATTGCATTTGCATATGCGGAAAGAGACACAATGCAATTAGGCATGGTTGCGTACCACATTCCTTTGAGGAATCGCTTTGCCAGTATGGTCACATCGCAACTAGCTTATGTTATTTTGATTGTTGCATATAATTGAAATTGTCTTTAGATATACTAACTGGATCAATGAAATGAAATTAGAGGGAATGAAATGAAATTTGAACTAACTTTGTGTTTTTGGTTGGGATAATATAAATGAAATGAAATTGGTGGGAATCGAATGAAATTTGAACTAATGTTGTGTTTTTGGTCGGGATAAATGAAATTGGAAGTATATCATGGGTGAATGTTCAAAATTTTCATTCACTCCTGCTATGTCATTCTTAACAACCTAAACTACAACTCAAGCCCCCCAGATGCTCCATTCTCTGTCATACCCGTTTTCTTCAGATATATTATCGCTGAAACTTTGCAGCCCTAACACCTAAACTAGAACTCAAACCCCAGTTTCAGATGTAATGCTCCATTCTTGTCGTGTTTCTCATAAATCTCATCATTGAATATTTGCACTCGTTTTCTTTTTCCTTCGAAATCTTCCCTCGTACCTCCATTGTTTTCCTTTATTTTATTTATTCCATTTGATACTATTCCATTTCCCCTAACCAAACACAACATAAGATGGTAGTAAGATTACCATTGTTCTGTTTGGTTAGAGGGAATGATATTTGGAGGGAACCGAATGAAATTTGTAGTCGCTTATGGGCAAGCATTTGTAGTTTTCATTCATTCTTCCGTTCTATTTCTAGCAATTTAAACTAAAGTTTAAATCCACCAATTTAGGGATGAATGCTCCATTCTTCAGCCTTCTCATTTCCATTGAAAATTTATCATTTGTACTTGTACATTTTCGTGTTCTTTCTTCTAAACATTATTCTTTTCTTCCTTAATCTTGATCACGATTTTTTCCCCGGACCTTCCCCATTCCATTTTCCTAAGTAAACACATCATAAACTTAAAACTTTGGAATGAACCAGATGAGTCAGCATACGAAATAGTTCATAACATGATGATATTTTTTGTGATTCTATTGTTTTGGTTCAGTCAATGATTTGTCTTTAACAGAGCTTTTATATTACATTCAAGATTTTACTAGTTGCTTGAAAAAATATGTAAGGAATATAGCTCATGCTTCTCTGTCAAACCTTTTCAATAACTGCAGAACTGGTATCTGATTGTAAGAAGTGCTGTACAGAAGATTCTGATGATTCCATGAGCAAGGTATTGATGCATTTTCTTTTGGGACGATGTTATGAATACTATATATGTAGTACTTCACATTTAATATATTGCACATGTTCCGTCCTACTCTAGATATTTACTTATCCTTTGAATGTTCCACATCTATAGTGGTTTGTAGTGCTTGTTAAAAACTTTCTTTAAACAACCTAAATAATTGGAAAATGAAGAAACTATTAAGCATATTTTCATTAAGAGAATATGTATGGTCTAGGGATGAATATGTTAATAAGTGTTTTTCAGTAGTCAGGATTCCAAAAGATAAGATGATGCTGTTAAGAGGGAGGGGGGTATCTTTTATAATTATATTTTTCCCATTAGTTCATAGGGTTTACATAAAGCCAAGTTCATGAAAAGTATAGGTTAGTGACATTAGTCAAAATCTTAGGTAGACCGAGAGATGTGAGGAAAGGCATTTGCTGTCTAAAACAAGCACGTACAGATATCCTGAGCATGGAAATATTACTGAGACTAGTTACTTAACTTACTTTCCTAACTTCCTGTAGTTGAAATTTTCTATTTTAACATGTTAAAGTCCCCTCTGATTTCTCATTTTCTGTGTGATATTATCATTGATTATTTTTAACTGAAGCTTGACCATTAACTTCTGTTATTTGCATTCAATTGACCCACTTTCTATGCTGGGTTTAGTTTTTAATGTTCATTTCCAAGTCTGTTGTATATATTGCAGATTATCTATTCAGGTGCAGTTCTTGAGGTCTGCATGAGGAAGCTGGTTTTCTATCCTGAAATTGTTGGTTTCATTGAAGAAGAGAAGGAAAAGTTCCCAACTGTGAAAGTTAATTATGTATACAATTCTCCACCAAAGTTGATGATGTTGGATGATGATGGACAACACAAAGAGACCATAAGGTAACCTTTATTAACACATTTATTCACAGTGCAGTGCTTATAGGCTACTATAGGAAACCTTGGGCAGTTGGTCTTGTCAAACTTTTGTTTCTCATGATTCTGTCAGTGGAAAATTAGGACCGCGAGGTTTCAAGCAAATTTCCAATGTAAATATTATTAACAGCTCTAGGGATTTGTTCTGTCTTCTGCGGACACGAACTGCTGTAAAAATTGTATGGCGATAAAAGGTGGCTCTGAGAAAATCCAAATTCATTACTGGATAGAACTGTAGTTAAGTTAAACAATACATGCCTCTTGATTAATGCATGCAGTCTGACTGTTCTAAAACTTATGAGTTTCTGAAATTCATCTTGTTTGTGATATTGTCAGGACATTAGTCTGTTAGTAACTGTTAGTAATCTTTACTAAGGGTATAATAGTCTTTCCATGTATTAGTTGTGGTAGTCTATAAATAGACTAGAAGTATTGTCATTTGAATTCATGTATGAAATATTCAGAAAAGGAAATCATTTTCCACCAGTTCTCTCTCTCTCTCACTCTCTAATTCTGTTATTCTGTTATAGCTTTCTCTCTCCTAGGGTTTCTATCTCTCTCTAGAATCTCTCTGATTTCTCTCTTTCTCTGCTGTTCTATCTCTGTTTCTAGCTCTAATCTCCTGTTATCTCTTGTTCTATTACTTGATTTACTGTTATTCATCTCCTAAAACACAGAAAAACACAAAAACATTGAAAAACTAGAAAATTACTTTGTCAAGGCATGACAAATTGGTATCAGAGATCTCAAATTCGATCAATCCACTGCTCTCATCATGTTGTGCATCTCTGAGCGAGCCAGACGAACCAGGAAGTGTAGTAATCGCAGATCAAAGTTCAGAGATTTGTTCAAAACAGTTTAGGTGCTCTGTTCTGTTATTTTACTATCAGATCTGTAGATTCACTGTGATAATTAGGTAGTTTTGAAGTTGTTATAGCAGTTTTGAGTTCGTTTACTTGCTATTAGTTGAATTCATTTGAGAAAATAGGAGAAAAGTACAAAAATAGCAAGTATATTACTGTTTTGGTGGTGTTAGAAGTATAGAACTCTGTTTCAGTACACTTACTGCTGGTATTGAGTTGAAAAGTTGAATTACTTGTGGATTTGCTGGTTGATTTCATTGTTGATTGTGGAATTCTGGTGGAGCTGTGAATTGGAGTGGTGATTGTGTTTGTATACTGGTGTATTGTAGTAGTCATTAAGTACTGCTGAAACTCTGTGAAGACATAAGCTAGTGTCCACCAGGTGTTTGATGAATTGCTAAGGAGAATGAATTTTTCAGTAAGGAAGCAATTGGATCATAAGTTCAAGGAAGTAGAGAATAGGCAGCACAATGTGATGTTGCAAGATGTGCAACAACAGTTTCTGAGATATAAGGAAAGTACTAGTGCCAAGCTTAAGATGATAGAGGAGATGGTAGATTTGGCAGTAAAGAAGATGCATGAAAAACCTAAGAGGATTCAAGAAGACTTTCCTAGGTTTGAAGAAGGGAAGGAAGTTACTGATTGGATTCAAGATTGTGAGCTTTACTTTGAGATCTTTGGAGTTCAGGATAACAATAAGGTTGTGGTTGCTGGTATGCATTTGGAGGGTACAGCCAAAAGCTGGTATCAAGTGTATGCTATGGATAGGAGGAACCTGAGGTGGCAGGATTTCTGTGAACAATTTACAGCCAGGTTTGGTGTGAAGGAACATGAGTTGATACAAGAAAAGCTCAAGAAAATGAGGCAAGAAGGAACTGTGGAGGCTTACTGTGATCAATTTGCTTTGTGTATGGGGAAGTTGAAGGTTGCAATGCCACAGTTGCCTGAAGAATACTTTGTAGAATGTTTTGTTAGTGGGTTACAAGATGATGTTAAGAGTGTGGTAAGGTCACTAGATCCAGTAACTGTTGAGCAAGCTTTCAAGAGAGCTAGGTTGTGCCAAGAAATTAATAGCAGATGGGAGAATAAGAAGACTAGAAATAAACCAGCAAGTGTTACTGGAGGACTAGTGAATGTCAAGGGTGAGATGTGTGAGCTAAGCAAAGCTCCTGCTCGGGATTCACAGCCACAGATTAAACTGCACAGCAGGAAAAGTCAGAAATTTAAGATGGAAGGTAAGGTTGAAAAAGCATCAGACAAGAAACAGGAAGAGGAAGGTTATGTTACTCCTGCCGGTTGGAAGGCCAAGGTCAGGCATGAAAGAAATGCGCAACATTCTGGTGTTATACCAGATTCAATGCCTCATTTCGAGTTGAGACTCAATAAGTTTGAAGGAGCAGAAGTCTTTGAATGTTCACAGGTTTATGAGGTTTATGAGCACCAGTTGGTTGTTTGTGGCATAGGAAATATGGCAGAGTGGCCAAACCTTACAAAGGAACCTCCTAATAGACAACAAAAGAGGGAAGTGTTTAAAGACCTTGCACATGCTGCCTTGGAAACTTATACAGGGAAACCTATCTATGATGAAGGGCCTGTCTATGATGAAGAACCAGGGGAGGGCCAACACTGTTGGCCTGAACATGAATTCCTCATGACAGCATTAGGAGGAGATAACTCAAACTCACCTGACCTCTTACAATCTGAACTTTGCACAAATGAAGGATTAGAGGCTGATTTGAAAAACAAACCTAACAAGGTACTTAAAGATGGTGACAAACCAAAGCTTGTTGATTACAATGGTGAAGGCACCGTTGTTGAAGAAGAACATTCAATTATCCTTACCAACATGAGAGAGGAATTAACTGAAGATGTCCTTAGCACAGATGGTCAAACAGTTGCAAATTCTTCTTGTTTGGATAAGAGTTCTAGCCATCTTGAGAATAAGAACATGATTATCTTTGATCCAGGAGGTCTTGTGCAAGAAGATCATTCAAAAGGTGTTAATCATAACTCCAAAGATATGATCATGAGTGAGATACAACTAGAAGAAGCTGTCAGGAAAGACTCTATTGGTAGCAAACTTAGGCACTGGCAAGATTTTGATTTTTTGGCAATGGAGCAGCAGCTATTGAAGGAAACATCTCAGCTGCAAAGAAAGGGTTTTATTACTAGGATTGGAAATTCAGCTAGAGTAGAAAGCCAGAATGTTCAAAAGGAAAGTGATGGGTTTGATAAGATTGTTAGTGAGATTAATCAACAATATGTTGATTTTGTGAGAACTGGAATGATTGTACTGCCCTACAAGTACAAATACATGATGCTTGAACAAGGCAGACCTGAATTTGACAATTCAGTGACACCTGAATACTATGAAAGATCAAGGAAAAGTATTACAGTATACATATTTGATCCTGGAGGAGAATTTGTTTGTCATCATGGTATTCTACTAGTTGTTTCTGCTGGAATTCAAAAATTTGAACAACTACTACAAGATGTGTTCAAGGAAAAGGACTGGTACACTAAAGGCAAAGAAAGAACAAGGATTAAGCCAATATCCAGGAGGTATGAAGGCTGGCCCAAGGCAATAAATAATGTTTCAGTGGCAATCCTGAGGACATGATTGAATTCAAGGGGGAAGGATTGTCAGGACATTAGTCTGTTAGTAACTGTTAGTAATCTTTACTAAGGGTATAATAGTCTTTCCATGTATTAGTTGTGGTAGTCTATAAATAGACTAGAAGTATTGTCATTTGAATTCATGTATGAAATATTCAGAAAAGGAAATCATTTTCCACCAGTTCTCTCTCTCTCTCTAATTCTGTTATTCTGTTATAGCTTTCTCTCTCCTAGGGTTTCTATCTCTCTCTAGAATCTCTCTGATTTCTCTCTTTCTCTGCTGTTCTATCTCTGTTTCTAACTCTAATCTCCTGTTATCTCTTGTTCTATTACTTGATTTACTGTTATTCATCTCCTAAAACACAGAAAAACACAAAAACATTGAAAAACTAGAAAATTACTTTGTCAAGGCATGACAGATATTAATCTACATCAATTTCGATGCTTTTTACCCAAGGAATTATGTGGTCCACTTACATTGGCAGAACCATGTTACTCAATTTCTTAAAATTTCTGAAATATCTATAAAACCCAGCCCTTGGTATTTTTCTGTGCAGGGTGGACAACTGGAAACGAGAACACATCTTGCAATTCCTGAGAGAGAAGGTCAAGCCCATGTCTGCTTCATAAGAGGACAAGTGCTACTGTTGATTCTTGAAATTAGTGAGACCAGTACCTTCTACATACTCTCTTATATTTTAAATTTTAATTATTCGAGACTAAAAAACTTAAGTGACTACTTTTTGGACACTTCTTTATCTTGCTCTCCCTGTAACTTCATAATAAATTTGCTGTTTTTTTTTATGCTGTGTGCCCAAGCTAAAAGTAAATGAAAGGAGAAAGAAGTCCGGTTTTTGGCTGAGACTTTTGTTTAAGAATTGTTTGTACCTGGATAGGGAGGATTCACGGAAAGGCTAAACACTACTTTTATAATTATAATGCTGTTTAATAATTGGAAAGAAGTCCGGTTTTTGGCTGTTCTTTATAATTGAAGGAAAGGCTTATACCTGGTTCATTTGTTAGTATGTGATACTTTATACATCCTCCAGTGTATAAAAGGTAAATGTATAAGGACATAAATTGAACTTTATAGAGAGTTTCACTTTTAATGAGAATCAAATTTGAACATTGAGAACTGGTGATTTAATGCAAATCACCTAGTGATTTGTATTCATATCATGATTACTGTTTTGCATCGAAATCACGGGTATCACCTTTACAAATCACCCATCATTGCAGTTCTAATGAGCACAAGCCTACATCAATGTTGATAGATTTAATACAATACACGGTAGTCTATAGGATAAAGGCACCAGTAAAGATGTAATGGTGTGAGAGTACTAGAACTGACAATGGAATATCAGCATTGTACATCTCACCTCCAACAGCCTAATACTAGAATTAGAAATCATAGCTAGTATGCTACATATTAGAAGTAGCGGAGACCTGATATTTCATATTGCAGAGGTAGATACGTAGATAGATATTTAAATAAGTAGTAACTGGAAGTCTGGAACCGTATTAACATTGATCAATTAACGATATACATAATTGCTAATATTTCTTGAGATTAAGCATATGCTAAAAGTCTTGATTATAAGCAAGGCTTGGTTGAGACCTGATCATAAGGTCGATGGTCACCAGCTTGATGAAGAGTTCTTCATTCGTACAGGTGATTCTGATGGAGTAGAATGAGTTGGAAATTTCATTAAACAGCCTGCAGCACGTCCGCTGTTGCCACATGTAGTCCTCATTGAAGCGTTGCGCCTGCTCCTTTAATTTCTACTGCTGTACCAACAGCAACAAAACCACAAGTGCCAACCCCAGCTGTTTGCCCATTGTTTAAATACTTAAAATACTAATTGAACTTCTGCTTATGTTGAGGATAGCAGAGATTGATTGATTTTTAGGAGATGCCAGATTGAGTCTTGCCTGGTTTAAAATTATTCTCACTGTTGTACTAGAAATGTTTAGATAGTTAGATGTCAGTTAACTACATAGCTCCCCACAAAAATTAATAAACCTTGCGCACGAACCATTAGACGAACTTTTGTATACCAGCGGCCGAATAATTTCTAACTTAAGGAAACGCTTAATTCTCAATTTTCGTACAGTAGTTTTTCTCCGGCTAGCTCAGATAATCTGCTGTCTTCAGTGATTTTTAGAACACTATCGTTGGATGATGTATTATGTTGTGCTCTTTTTTTCCCCCCCAAATATGAGTGCATTTGTACTCATAATTATCACATTAACTTGTACTCCATGTATATGAATGCGAATAGAAATCAACATCGTAAAAATAAAATATGACTAACTAGCGTAAAAGCCCGTGCGAGGCACGGGCCTGTATAATTACTGAAAAAAAATTCGCCTTAAAATGTATAAATATTGTAATAATTTTGTAATTTTTTAACATGAATTTGTAATTAGAAATACGATAAAAGATAATATTTTTATTTTATCTTATTTTTGGATAGCAATTTATAATATTGCATTGTCATGAACCAAATATTTTAAAATTTAATTAGGTTTCCTTAAATTTGGATAATATATATACGATAATAATAACATTATTATTGTTAATTGGTATATATTAATTCAGATTTCGATGACCTGATTTGAACTTTATCAATTTGAACAACTGAATATAATATTAATAATCATTTTAGCATTATTGTTCGTGTGTGACATGGGCGTACGTGAACTCATGTTAACATCATAAAAATATATTTGTAAAAAATAGTCAGGTATGTATGACTATGAGTAGAGTCATTAACAAAATTTCTTAGTTTTATGTAAAAAATATTCATGTGATTGTCTCGTTCTTTTTTTATACATATATATTTAAACAAATATTTATATACCCTTTTAAAATTAACTATCTATTTTTGGCCTTCTATTTCATACCCAATATCTAAGTTTTTTAAACTTAGGTTCAACTTAAAATCCAAAAGTTTTAATCGTATGATTACACGAATATTAATGACTTATTCATTTATATACATTTTGAAATCCTAAATTTTAAAAATGCCATTTTTAACTCAAATTCAATTATATATTTAAATTGCTTAAAGTCTAAATGATTGTTCGAACAAAAATTTCTAATTAACTCACATATTTACATTTTTATAAATCTAAAAATTATATATGATGCAATTATAATATTTTTCAAAATATAATCACACTTTATTATTTCAGTGAAATATAATTCTATTTATGATTTCAGTAATCTAATATCTTATATCTACAAGGAGACAGATGTTAACAAATTCAAAATTTTTATTTAATCTTAGTTACATTTATGTAAAATTCTTAGTTTTATTTTCTATAAATAATAAATACAACAATTTACTTACTCAAAAAGTAAAAATAGAAAAAATAGAAATAGGATAATAAAAGAGCATGTGACTTATGTAATAATATTTTTAGAATAATCACAAAAATCAGAGTAGTAAAAAGATCATGTTATGAACTTCGTACTTAAAAGTTATGGGTTCAGTTCCCAGGAGCAACATAAATTTATATATTTTTGCATTAATTATAACAGAACGATATTTTTTTAATTTTTCAAAAAATAGGGGCAAAATGGTAATTTCATAGGTATTTTTTTGGTACTTTTTTCCCTTCTGTTATCATTTAATATATAATTGTAAATGTCCATGCAAGGCGCGGGCAGTGAACTAATTTCTCTTCCGAAACTGTATATATATAAATATTTTTATAAATAAAAAGATAAACGATAGGATTTCGATCTGATTGAATATTTTTATAATTATTTTGTAATATTGCATACCAATTTTTTGAACCAAATATTTTGTAATTTGTTTAGATTTCATAAATTTTGGATAAATATTCATATGATAATAACCACATAACTATTTATGATAGTTAAATTATTAATTTAATTTTCAATTGCGAGAAATGAACTTTATCAAATTGAACATTTGAGTATAATATAAATAGTTATTGTAATAAAATTGTCCGTTTATAATAGAGGCGAATGTAAACTCAACGATTTTGTTGTAAAAAATTGATCGTATATATAAGACTATATTTTGATATATATTAAAAAATCTCTGAATATTGACTAAAAGTCATCATATGCTTATCTCAATCATTTTTTCTAAACACATATATTTATACACTTTTAAACTAAAATGTTTAGTTTTAGTCTAATATTTATTACACTATGTAGAAGTTCAATAAAAAACAATGCATGTAAAATATGATAACTTTAATGGCACATGTATATGAAATCTTAAATCAAAATTTTTAATTTTATCGTATATTAATCTAAATATATGTTATAACTCAACCATTATATATTATATTGACTAAGACATTATATAAAATCATATGCACCATACTTTATAGTCGAGTTATATTCTAATTGATCATTTTAAATAATTATTGTATTTTCATAATATTTATGATTCAAGAATTTATATTTTTTAATTTTAATTTGAATGTTAATTATATTATTTTTTATAAATAACATAGATCATATTTTTAGAGTTTTCATCTTTTTAACATAATTTCAATTATATTTCGTATATATTTAAGTATTTATGTTTTAAGACCAATCATATATTTAACTCGTTGAAAGTCTAAATAGTTGGTCGACCAAAACCCTCTAATATGACTCACATATTTAAAATTTATATACATAAAAGTTATGTGATGCAATTATGAATCATGTATGATTTGATAACTAAAATTTACATATTTCTTAAAACCAAATCTTATTTTTAATTTAAATAATTTAACATTTACATGGAGACGTATGTATATAAATCGTTTTCTTTTTGACTAAATTACTTTATATATTGTCTATTTTATTTCCTATATCAATTATTTAAAGTGGCAAAACAAAAATTGTAGAATATGCTCATTCGATTAAAATATTTTTTATAATTTTATTTATCCAATATTTTAGAAATAATATGAACCAATATATCATTTGCTCAAAAAAGAAAAAGGATGAGACAAAAAGAGAGGAGAGGTGGTTTATCATATAGGATTTTTAAACAAAACTCAAAATCAACTGTAGCACAATTGGCAAAGACATGAGTTTGAGAGTAAAGGTTAGGGGTTCGAATCCCTACAAAGCATAATTTCATTAATTTTTACATAATTATTTGAAGATGACATTTTTGTAATATTTAAAAAAATAGGGATAAAATTGTAATTTTACATCTATTAAAATGGCAAACTTTGCCCTTGTGTTCTCCTTTAATATATAGTAATAGATAGATTATCTGGATACGGATAATATCCGAATTCGTATACACAAGAAAAAATTACAAGATCCAGCCAAAATCCGGTGAACTAAAAACTCGTCCAAAAATTACAAGAAAAATATATAATCTTACACATACAACGATCTATGCATACATACAAATGGAACTCACAACCGATGATTATTTAATAAAATCCGGTCACTAATAAAAATCCGACGAACCCGGCCATAGATACAAGGAATGGGGAACGTGGTGGTGACCCATAACAACACGGATGTCTCTGTGGCTGTGTAGAACCTGTGCTTATGTAGAAGAGTTTTAATGGTGGTGTAAAGAAGAAGAATAAGTAGACAAGAAGAAGAAGAATAGATACATGGCTGTGTAAAGAAGTAGGTGGAGATGAACGGTATCCAAGAAAAGAGAAGACGCCGTGTGTTGAAATTTCTGTATCCAAAACATATTTTTTTGTTCTTTATTTCGATGGTTGTGTCTGATTTAAAAGTAGGTCAGTTGTTACCACTTACACATGTAAAAAATTCACTCACACACTATTTTTTTATTATATTGTAATATATATATTATATATATTAAAAGAGTTGGGTTCAGTGGAGACCATGTTTTTTGTGGAGTCCTGGAGTCCACCTTTGTTCTGCATACATTTATCATCATTTTACATTGCATTTAACAATTTTCTATGGTCATCACCAAGATTAGTTAGGGTTTTTTCAACAATATCGTCGAAATCCATCACAAATATACATTATATTGCTCGCAACGACAAAATATTGAATTTACAGAACAAATTTTATTTTGCAGAACCAAGTGTTCAAGAACAATATTTTGAAAATTAATTCATGAGATGTTTAGGCAAGTTTCGGAGCAGTTTACGGTCATGTTTAGGAGGAAAGCGTTTTGCACTGGTAAAACATTGTTAAATACGGATGAATGTATGCAGAACAAAGGTGGACTCCAGGACTCCACAAAAAATATGGTCTCCACTGAACTTTGTTCTATATTAAAAATATATTATATATAATTAATCTCGAATACGGATATTTTCGGATACGGATGCGCCTATATCCATATCCGTATCTGTGACTTTTATGAACTCAACAGCTAAATGAAGAACATAAACACACAGAAAACACAGAGAAACAAATGACTCAAACGGTCTCTGATAGATAACTTACTAAAAGCTCATATTACAACTTGTCATTGTGCACATATATGCTAGGAGAACGTACTACTACTTCTAACAGAAAGATGCTCTACCATTAAAGTCTAGAGTACCTTTAAGTTGTCTTATTAAGCACTACATGACATGACAACGTAACACAGAAAAAGGTTCAACTGAAATATAGAAATTGCATAGGAAATTAAGTTGACAGAGGCTATGACTCTTTACTCCCCCTCAAGCTTGGAGGGAAGTTCAGCTGCAGCTCCAAGCTTGCCCAATAGATAGTAATGCTGCTTTGTAGACAGTGATTTGGTGAAAATGTCAGCAACCTGTGAGTGAGTTGGAACATGCTTTGTGACCATTGTGCCTGAATTGATCTTGTCTCGAACGAAATGACAGTCCACCTCCACATGTTTAGTCCGTTCATGAAGAACTGGGTTTGCAGCCAATGCCAAAGCAGCTTGATTGTCACAGAGAAGCAAGGCAGGTGGGAGATTTTGGAGTCCCATGTCTTTAATTAAGGCTGTAAGCCATGTAATTTCACACGCAGCAAACACCATTGACCTATACTCGGCCTCAGCAGTGGAACGAGCTACAACAGATTGTTTCTTCATTTTCCAGGAGATGGGAGAGTCTCCTAACAGTACACAGTAACCAGTTGTAGATCGTCTGGTCATTGGGCAAGTTGCCCAGTCACTATCACAGTATCCCTTTAACTCTGCTACTGAGGAGGATGCAAGTAGGATCCCTTGACCAGGATTTGACTTTAGGTACCGTAATAGCTTCAGTGTAGCATCCATATGGGTAGACGTTGGGTGTTGCATAAACTGAGTGAGCACATGAACGGGAAAAGTGATATCTGGACGAGAGATTGTGAGGTAGATCAGTTTACCAAGTAAGCGTTGGTAGGGATGAGGATCCTTAAGGTACTCTCCTGTGTCAGCTTTGAGTCTCAAATGGATGTCCATGGGTAGTTTGAGAGATGATACCGTTGTGAGTCCAAATTCCTCTATGAGATCAAGGGTATATTTTTGTTGTGAGACAAAGAAACCAGCAGGGGATCTGCTAATTTCAAGTCCCAAAAAATATCGAACATCTCCCAGGTCCTTCATTTTGAATGTGCTCGATAGCATGAGCTTAAGTTGATCAATTTGTTTACGATCATTACCTGCCAGGAGTAAATCATCCACATACACCAGTACTAGTGTAATCGTTGTGGGAGTAATGAGAGTGAACAGGCTGTAATCAGATAATGATTGTTGAAATTTATGGTCCTTCAGTGTGTTTGACAATTTACTGAACCAATTTCTCGGTGCTTGACGAAGCCCATACAGAGATTTCTTCAAACGACACACCCACTTTGACTGAGGATCTTGACACTCCCCCTGATTCAGTACTATCCTGCTACCAATGCCATTGTACCCTTGTGGCATTTTCATGTACACTGTTTCATACAGTTCCCCATGGAGGAAAGCATTTGTCACGTCCATCTGCACTACATCCCACTTTTGCAGAGCAGCCACGGCCAATAATTCTCTCACGGTTGTCATCTTTGCAACTAGGGCGAATGTGTGCTCGTAATCAACACCATAGGTCTGCCTATTCCCCAATACAACAAGCCTTGCTTTGTAGCGTTCGATGGTTCCATCTGAATTGTACTTCGTTTTATAGAGCCACCTATTTCCAATTGCTTTCTTCGTTGGAGGCAGCAGTGTGATCTCCCATGTATCATTGTTTTCAAGAGCCTCTAACTCAAGGTTCATGGCATCCACCCAGTTACTGTCAGTTACTGCTTGACTGAACTTGACTGGGTCATTACGAGTTGCAAGAGAAGCCAGAAAGCATCCAAAGTTTGGCTCCACAGTTTGTGTAGTTACACTGACCATATTTGCTGAGGATTGAGGGAAGGGTTTGGTGATGTATGATTCCATCCAAGCTGGAGGTTTGTGTAACCTGGTTGATCTACGAGGTGACACAATTTGGGTTTGGCTACTGGTGTTAGAGGTATTGTCACTGGTTTCAGCACGTGGAGGTGATTGTGGCTGGTCTGTGGTTTCATCACTGGTTTCAACATGTTCACTACGTTCAGTGGCTTCCAAGGTCACAAGAAACTCATCATCTACATACGTATTTGAGGTAGTTTGTGACATGTCAACATGTAAGGGAAGCATATATGGTTTTGGTGTTGTAGTGTTCAAGGGGAAGATGTTTTCATTGAAAGACACATCTCTGGAGGTAAAAATGTTCTTGGTTTTAAGATCGAGCAACCTATAGCCCTTTTGAGTAGGTGGATAGCCTATAAAGACACATGGCATTCCTCGAGGTGCAAGCTTATCAGAGATACGAGCATTATTGACAGCAAATGCTAAGCAACCAAATGATTTCATGACAGCATAATCAACAGGTTTGTTACACATCAGTTCATAAGGACACTTATTATTCAAGACAGAGGAGGGTAACCTGTTGATGATGTACGCAGCGGTGAGCACAACTTCTCCCCAATATGTGACATGCAATCCAGATTGATACATAAGGGCACGAGCAATTTCCAGTAGGTGCCGGTGTTTTCGCTCTACTCGAGCGTTTTGCTGTGGTCTGTAGGCACACGATGTTTGATGCACTATGCCACGTGATTGGAAGAAATCTTTGCATGCTATATCATTGAACTCCAGTGCGTTGTCAGATCTAACCACTTGAATTTCGCCTTTAAATTTAGTGTGCACATAGTTGCAGAAAGCTTTCAGAGTCTGCAAGTAATCTGACTTGTGTTTTATAAGATAGACCCATGTCATTCTTGTGTGGTCATCCACAATTGTGAGGAACATCTTAAACTTTTGCCTCGTATTTACCTTGTATGGACCCCATATGTCTGTGTGAATTAACTCAAACACCTTTGTAGCTCGTGATTCACTGGTTTGGAATGGCAGCTTTGTGAACTTAGCCATAGGGCATGTCAAACAGACTTCATCAGCTACATGTGTGCAGTGCTTAACACAGTCTATGAACTTCAACTTCGAGGCAGGGGCATGGCCCAGTCTGTTGTGCCATAAAGCAAACTGAGTTGCAAGTGACTGTGTTGTCACAGTCATACATTGAGAACGAGACTCTACAGCTTTAGGAATAGAGTTAGACATATGATACAACCCATTAGATACCGTTCCTTTGCCTTTTTCTTCATATGTCTTTGAGTCAACAACATTGCACGCAGTTGGTGAGAACACAGCAAAGCACCCATTGTCTTGAGACAGTTTGTGAATAGAAAGTAGATTATGAGTGAACGTGGGAACATACAAAACATTCAACAATTTTAAACCATTCTGTATGGTTGTATCACCAACATGGGTCACAACCGCACGAGCTCCTGTTGGTAGGTTAACATTCATCTGTAACGTTACTGGTTTCACATTGACAAGAATACCAAGATTCGATGTCATATGGCCTGTGGCCCCTGTGTCCACTATCCAAGTGTGACTGTTTGTGCGGACAGTGTGACACGATATCATCCCAGAAAATGGGCTCTCCATTTGGTCCTCCACACCTTCATTCGACATTGGCAGAGGCTGTGTGGGCAATAGTTGTAGAAGCTGTTGTAACTGTTGTGGTGAAAAAACAATAGGTTGCGTGTTAGTGTCTGATATAGCATTAGCAGCTGAAATTGCATTAGTTGAGGGGCCTCTGGGACTGAAGGAGGGTCTATTGTTGGACCAACGAGTGTTTGCAGGGCGTGGGTTTCGAGATGTGTGTGGGTGAGAAGAAGGTTTGTATTTATAGTGCCATTTAGGGTACCCAATGGTGTCCCAACACTTGTCACTAGTATGCCCTTTTCCCCCACAGGTTCCACACATTGGTGGGTTTCCAGGATTCACTGTGGTTTTGCCAAACATGGCAGACATTTCAGAGTCCAATATGAGTGGACTTTTGAGAACAGCACGCTGAGATTCCTCTTGCTGAATGGAGGCACAAGCCATTTCCACACTTGGCAAGGGTGTCACCATCAACAGTTGGCTACGTTGGGGACCATAACAGTCATCTAGACCATTTAGAAACTGGAACAGACGTGACTCTTCTTTCTGGGTTTGAATAGCTTGTAACAAGCTAGTCACATCATTACCAACTGTGGTGACAGTAGGCAACATATTCATAGAATCCAATTCAGCCCATATACTACTTAAGGCTGTGTAGTAGTTAACTTTCTTGGTTCCATTTTGCTTCATTCCAAACAACTCTTTACTCAGTTTATATTTTCTAGACCCATGTGTTAACTGGAAACGACTCTCAAGCTGTTTCCACACTTCAGAAGCAGATGTAATAAAAAGCACAGACTGTTTAATAGAATCACAAATATTATTATGAATCCAAGATGTTACCATACTATTACAGGTATCCCACTGGAGTGCCTCAACTTTATCTGCATCATTCCGAACTTCGGTCCCATCTACAAAACCCAGCTTTCGTTTGGAGGTGAGTTGTATCTCCATAGACCTTTTCCAAGAGCGATAATCACCATCTCCCTGCAACTTGGGAACACTGATGGAAAGAGGGTTGTCTGATGGATGCAGAAACAACGGGTTCTGCATATCTGAGAACGAGAATTTGCTGCCACTGGTCATACTTTGATTTGACACAAAGAGCACTGCTCACACTTTACTTTACACACTTTATGGACTAACACGAGCTTTGATATGAGAGACTACTGAACACTGAGTCACCACTATCTCTATTTAATCTTACTCTACACTCGTTCTTTCATTAGCCGCTCTGATACCATGTGACTTTTATGAACTCAACAGCTAAATGAAGAACATAAACACACAGAAAACACAGAGAAACAAATGACTCAAACGGTCTCTGATAGATAACTTACTAAAAGCTCATATTACAACTTGTCATTGTGCACATATATGCTAGGAGAACGTACTACTACTTCTAACAGAAAGATGCTCTACCATTAAAGTCTAAAGTACCTTTAAGTTGTCTTATTAAGCACTACATGACATGACAATGTAACACAGAAAAAGGTTCAACTGAAATATAGAAATTGCATAGGAAATTAAGTTGACAGAGGCTATGACTCTTTAGTATCCTAAATTCTCGGATTCAGATACGGATAATATCTGGTTGACTCCGGATATGAATAATATCCGTTTTTTTCCGGATACGAATACAGATATTTCGGACGGATATCGAATTTTTCGAAAATTTTTTCCAGCCCTAACTATGTGTAGTACCACTTTATGAATGCAAGGAACATACGTTACAAATATAGCTCTGCTCTGGAAATAAAAAAGAACTTTGAAAATAATATTTTCCTGATTTATATTCAAATTTTGTCATTATGTAGTATGTACCCATACACATCGGAGAAACATACAAACAAAAAAGTTTAATAACAAACTGGCAGAATATATTATATATATTTGCTGAATGATTCCAAAATTTTCATTTTGTCCTAATACACACACGTTATTTACGACTACTTTCTTTGATAGCATATTTCTCCGGTCAATGACAATTGTTTAGTAGTATTAGTTTTGCAGGGTACAAGAATATTAAAATATAATGTCCTCCTTAAAAATATTATTGTCAACTTCTTACCATTTGAGACAAACAATAATGTGCGATGCAATTATCATATCCATTGATTTTACTATGTATCAAACTCCAGAGTCCAGGACAAGAGGGCATCAAACTTCAGGATGACTAGAAGATACCTAGATTTTGATGCTCTTATTATTTAGGGAAATTTTCAAAAATGTTTATGTTTTCAATTTTTTTTAAAAGTGAATAATGTAACTCAGGAACCTTACATGAGATTTTAGTATAATTTTTTGATGGCATTTTTGTAATAATTGAACCCGCCCCCTGTATTTACAAAAATAACCCTTTTGTTGTATTGTTTTTTTAATCCCCTCATGAAACTTATATGAGGTAATCTCAGGAAAAGCAAGCCCTTTTTAAAAATACGATAAAAGTTGCATTTCAGTTTGGAATAGTTGCATTTCAAATGTTGCACCGTATTTTTTTTATTTTTTTTTTTGCAATATGGGTAATTTTGAAAAAAATACCCTATTCTTTTATCACCTTAAATACTGTTGTTTTGAAAATTCAACCCTTAAATTACTACGTAGGACAGTTAAAGTTCCACTTCCACCACCTCTTTGTACTTTATCCTATTTCTTCTAACTCATCAAAGTCCGGTATTTAAATCTTATTTACAGGACTATTAATTCCATCGATGATACTAATAAGGATTCCTTTACAGAAGGTAGTGAACGAGCTTCTATTTATAGGTGCATAGTTCAAAGAGAGATTGTTCGTACTTAAAACATTTACTCCATATTTTCATCTCGAAACAAAGACGAAACAACTCAAATTATGGCGAAAAATGTTCTACATATGAATGCTGGTGCTGGAGAATCCAGTTATGCTAAGAACTCTACGTTTCAGGTCTTTCCTCGAACACACGAAGCCTATACCATTGAGTACTTGGTCATTAAGTTTCATGCTAATTAATTTATTATCATTATTTTTGTACAGAAAGCTTCGTTACTGAGATCCAGCAAAGTTTTGGAGAACTCTGTCAATGTTTTTGCTATCAATGGATTTCCACAGTGCTTTGTGTTAGCTGACTTGGGTTGCGCTTCAGGTCCCAACTCCTTATTAGTTGTTACCACGATAATTGACAATGTTCGTGCAGTATGCCAGCAGAAAGATCTTACGGTCCCAGAATTTCAAGTGTATCTGAATGATCTTCCAGATAATGATTTCAATACGATTTTCAAAATTGTAAAACCATCCTCTCCGAGTCTTAGAAATGGAAATGAAGATGCACTGGGGGATAATTGTTTTATATCCGGAGTCCCGGGTTCTTTCTACACAAGACTCTTTCCTAGCAGAAGCCTTCACTTTGTTCATTCGTCTAATAGTGTTCATTGGCTTTCTCAGGTTACCTCATTATCTGGAATTGTGACTTGAAATTTTTCAATTTATTTTATTATTTTACATGTTCGTTTCGGATATCAGGTGTTATAAGTGAGGCTGTGTTAAATATATATGAGTATAAGATCCTTGAAAGGGCCTTCCCCAACACTTTAAGGTTTTGGATGAAACGGTTTCTAACATGGTATCAGAGCTCTGGTGTAGGCTGCATTGAAACAGACTGACAAAAATTAGTGCAGGTCCCTTTGAAACTAGAGAAAAACAGAGGAAATATCTTTATGGCAAAAGCAAGTCCACCTGGTATTTGTGAGGCGTACTTTGATCAATATACAAGCGATTTCTCAACATTTTTACGCCTCCGATCTCTTGAAATAGCCCCCAAAGGCTGCATGGTTTTAACATTCCAAGGGAGGAGCAGTGCAGATCCCAGCAACAGTGGTTGTTGCATTTTATATGAAATCCTAGCCAAGTCACTTCAAGACATGTCGACCAAGGTAAACTATGACTCGTAAAACTAAAAATTTGATGATTTCAAAGCATGATGTCCCTCTTCTAATGGTTTTAAGTAATTTTTTCTACATGATTCATGGTTTTAGGGAATTATCAGCGAAGCAGAAATCGATTCATTTAATATTCCGTTCTATAACCCCACCCCGGATGAAGTGAAGGCTATAATTGATAGCGAGGGCTCCTTTGAAATTCAAGAACTGCAAACCTTCAGTCTTGACATTGGGATACAATCCACTAACAGGGACAACTTCTGCAGAATCGCGGCTAAACAAATTCGGGTCATAAATGAACCTATGCTTGCTGCTCATTTCGGAGATGCGTTCATGGACAAA
The DNA here is from genome assembly GCA_037693485.1 of Kitagawia praeruptora. NCBI lineage: Eukaryota > Viridiplantae > Streptophyta > Magnoliopsida > Apiales > Apiaceae > Kitagawia > Kitagawia praeruptora. Next base: position 3,512,038 of record CM075349.1, read on the forward strand.
CTTTTCGACAAGTATGCAGAGGAGTTGGCTGAGCATCTCTCTAAAGATAAAATAGAGCACCTAGATTTAATGATTTCCTTGACAAGAAAAAGTGACTAGTTTTTACTGAGTTTGTGGAAATTACAGTAATGTCGAAAAGATTTGTACTTTCATGGACTTTTTATCTTCGCTCTCGTATTTTATTTGATTCTGGAAGTTGATTTTACCTTACTGATTTATATACAGTTTATGAAGTTATGTAAGCTTTTCTATTACTTGACGCAAATGGCTACTTTTCACTGAATTGAGATGACTTCGAAACCTTTCTAAAAATTGACTAACATTAACTAATTAGGTGCATGTCGATCTTGGCTCTGCCATTTCCATAATCTTAATCTTAAAATTAAGATCTTATTAAAATCCAACTAATTAGGTACTTTATTAAAATCTATATCAACTAATTAGGTGCATGTCGATCTTGGCTCTGCCATTTCCATGACATCACGGAGTGGCCTTAAGCATATGCTACATGGTCATTTCCTGTAAGTGCTCGCAAGAACATGTACTAGCTCAATGGTGGCAGAGGAAGAAGATGCTTTGGCATCAAAGCCGGTGGTGGTGTCCTCCAACACTCCGATGACCATGTATACCTCGGATCCGTGCTCCCAGTTTATTAGCTAAATCGTTAATGTCTAAAAATCATGTCCATATAATTTCAATCACTATACGGCTTCACAATGTTTATAGCAGTACTAGAAAATGACCCGTGTCTCGCATGAATTATGAAGCTAGTTTTAACTTATAGACAAGTACTTTAAATGAACTGTGGTATAGCTCTTTTCAGATTCCACTTGTTATAGCAACTATTTAAAGAACCATAAGACGAGTCCAGTACATACTCTTAACCGCTTATAGTGTCAAACTAATGTATGTATTGTAGTTATTTGGTTACCCAAGTATAATATCAGAGACCAACTCAGTAAACAGAAGTAACTTAACGTAAAAATAGACCACTAAATGGACGGAAATGGACTGAACCTAGCCACTGGAACACAAATCAACGGGTGAGCCCTGCTAAGTGTTATGGCCTTGCCTTCTTCCATGTTCACAGGAGTAATACTTTCATATGCTTCATCCCCTACTACATTCCATTCAAAGCATTGTATCATTGCCGCAATTGTTGTTTGGACGATCTTCAGTGCCAGTGTTGTTCCTGGACATCCTCTTCGTCCGCTTCCAAATGGCAATAGATGAAAATGCTGCCCTCTAACATCTAGCTGACTTTCACTACTAATCATAATAAACCTTTCTGGTTTAAATTCAAGTGCATTTTCCCAGTAGTTTGGGTCTCGGCCAAGTGCCCATACATTAACAAATATTCTAGTCTCTGCCGGTATGTAATACCTTCCAATAGTGCAACCTTCACTTGCTTGTCTTGGTATAAGTGGCCCGGTAGGATGAAGTCTGAGAGTTTCCTTTACAATTGCTTGAAGGTATGGGAGATTCACAATATCGGATTCTTCAACTAATCTGCTCTTGCCAACAACAGTATCAATCTCCCGTCTAGCGTTCTCCATGATGATTGGATGGTTGATTAGCTCAGCAAGTGCCCATTCAATCACGCTAGCTGTTGTGTCTGTTCCAGCAGTAAACATATCCTGCATTGTAGTTTAGGGACAAACTTCAGTGGTAATATCTTTCGGTCTAAGTGCATTGAACTTTTTGGGAAAAAAATTTGATCGAACTCCAACTAAAGCAACGTGTATGGTAAAATTTAAAAAACAGCCATACTACACCAGTTTTGAAGCTTTCGCAGGTTTATGTCTTAAAATCCTAGATTGTCGATCAAAATTCTTACTCAAATAGAAATACGACTAATGTGCAGTAGGTAGGAAAGTAGATGTTTACCAGTACGATAGCCTTAATTTTATCAATGCTCAATCTAATTTCCAAGCTTTCGTCTTCATACATATCAAGCAAAAGATCAAGAAAATCCTTGGGTGCATCTGCTTCATTGCCGTCCTCTGTTTTCTTCAGCCTCAAGTGTCTGTGCTCCTCTATAATCCTCTCCATCATTTTATCATATCTTCCACGGACATCCACGAGCCTCTTCTTTACTCCTTGCAAATCCAAATTCTTGCAAAACCATATAAAGTCAGAGAGATTAAATATCCCTGAAATTTCAAAGATCTCTTTGATTAACTTCCTCACTTCTCCTGCTTCCTCCTCACTCTCTGACCTTTTCCGCATGACCATCATCGAAATTACATTGTTGGTAAGCCTAATAAGCTCACCTCCAACATTAACTGCCTCTCCAGCCAGGGACTTTTTGAACATCACATCGATCATACTCTGAATCTCGTAGCGCCTAACAGTTTGAAGAAGATCTAGTGTCTGGCCTCCAAGAAGTTCAGACATGAAGAGTTTCTTTACAAACTTCCAGTATGGTCCATAAGGAGCAAACATAAAATCTTGTGAATTATAGCTCAGGTGCATTGAGGCCACAGTTTGGGGTCGGTCTGACAAAGATACTTCGTGCGTTTTGAGAAACTCTTTAGCCATTTCAGGTGAAGAGACAATGACACAAGGGTTAGAGCCAAGGGAGATATGCATTAAAGGTCCATACCGAATTGAGAGCTTGTGAAGAGCCTGATGTGGTATAGGAGCCAGAAGGTGAAGATGACCGATAATCGGAAGCCTAAAAGGTCCAGGTGGAAAGCTAGACTTAGTTCGATTTTTCAATATCGATTGGAGTATAATAGTCGAAATAATCAAAATGAAAACGATAATTCCCAAAGCTTGAAAATCAGCCATGTTTAATATAATCTAGCAGAGCTGAGGGTGTTGATTACACATGAGGGGGATGCAGTCTATATATGCAGAAATATGAAAGCGTTGTTATACTAGTTTAATCTAAAGGCCTGTTTCCAAATGCTTGCAGTCAGCAATTTAAAGTTTAAACTTTGTCCTTACTCAGTTGGATTCGATTCCCCAAGTGTTGGTTTATATTCGTTTGCTAGTTGCCCAAAGCTCAAAGTACTTCAACTAATCGAGTAACTGAGCAAGTAAACCATTACAATCATATGACTTATTAACTTGACTTGTGCAGTAATGCGCTTCTATAATATACATGAAAAAAAATAGTACTCCAATTTCTAGTCACAGCAACCAATTTCCCAGTTAAACTACAGCTGATTTAGAAAAAGGGAAAAGTAATTCATTCGTCTCCCTGAACTATAGCCCGTTTATGGTTAGTGAACTCGAAATCGAAAACTTTCACCACCCGTGTTCTTGTAATCACTCATAGATTAACATATCAAAATTTCACTTCAATCAATGAAGTTTCGATTTTCCACGTCAGTGTTGACTAACATCCGTTAGTCAAAATCTGACGAAAGGACCTAAATCATATTTTTTGAAAGTTAAGGTATCAAACAATTGGGTTTTATAGTACAGGGCCCTAGACCGCAAATGGGCTATAGTTCAGGAACCAATAAATTACTTTTCCCTTTAGAAAAATTATAACGCTAACAAAAATGATACTATAATAATTTGCTTGTTCGTTCACACTAAAGAGAAAAGGGCTACAGGAAGTTCGTAAAATTTCGTCTTAAGGTATTTTGCCAGCCACCAAGTATAACCGATGTAACTTGCTTAGATCCGAGGAGGATAATGTACACAAAACTTACCTTCACTCAAAATTCTTCCAGTTAAATTCGGAATCAAATCGATCATCGTTTATTAGTCATTGAAAAAGCTGATAGTGTTTTTGTAATCATTTCTGGTCTCATCTTATAACGAATCTTATAATGAGCCTGTTTGGCATCTCAGTTATCCACCTTATTTGGGCTTAAGCCCGTTTAGACTTAAAAAAAAATGTTTGGCTAAACCAGAAAACGGCCTCATATTTTACAGAAAAGCCCGTATGAGATAAGTAGACGAACGTGTACTTTCTCATTCTAGCTTATCTTGTCTCTCACCATCATCTCTCACTGTCCCTCACCGGTATACTTGCTAGCCCTACAAAACCACAATTATACAAAGACACACCTCGTATATATACTCACACACACGCAGTTGCCATCGAACCCACACCTAGCACACAACCATGTTTCCTTTACATACAACCCAGCAACAATCGTGGTCAAGAACAGGGGAAGAGGGAAATTGTTTCAGCTTTGCAGTACAACCATTAGCCATCAGCTTCATCACACCCACACAATCTTCCCTCTACACGCATACACACATATCATATGTAGATACACACGCACACAATCGACAACATACACACACACACTGTTAACACGCGCACAACTTCTCACACACAAACACCCGGCACAAGTGATAACAAGAACAGGGGAGAGATGGGTTTTGCAATTTAAAAGCAACCAGAAGCAGGTCTTGCAGAAGGGAGAGAGAGATAGAGGATTCTAGAGATATCGAGAGAGACTACCTCAAACAAGTTGCTAGGAAAAAAAAGGAATTAGGGATTTAGGATGTTAAAAGGAAATAAAGGTAGTTTTAAGAATTTTTCACAAACACATTTAACTTATAGGTTAAACACCCAAACATGAAAATATAAGTTATAAGTTATAATTACTTATTTCATATAAATTACTTATTATATTTAGGTTGTAAGTAACTTATTTTAAGATATCCCAAACGGTCCCATTGTCTTTCGTTTTATCGTGGTTTTGTGCATATGACCGGGGCTTCAACTTCCTTTTTCTTCTTGACTTCGATTTCATCATAATTTTTTTTTCATTCAATGGTCTAAAACTTTCACTTTTCCATTAATGTTTTTTCTTCATTAAAAATTTATAAATAAGTAATTTGCTTGGTATAATTCATGGTTTCATTTTGTAAGTGGCAGATTTATATCCATTAATTTGATACGTATCATTCTATACTGTAAATTGAAGACGGCAGAAAAAAACACGGCAGAGATGTCCATGAAGACACAACAGCTAGAAGCGATCATCTGCAACTCACTTCTGGCTCAAGAACAATTTATTTGCGACAGAAAAGTTGTCAGTACTAAGACTGATCTGCAGGATACTGAAATATCTTGAAAGCTGAATTAACAATCCCAAATGCCCCATCAATAAAAAGATTTTGGCCGCTTATATACTTGGCCTCGTCACTGGCCAAAAACAGAGCTGCATTGGCTACATCGTCTGTCCGGAGAGTAACACCCTTTAAATTGCCTAATGCATTCATAATAAATTCAAAATCTTCATCCTTTTCAACCCCCACAGGGGCCTTAGCTAAAGGAGTCGCAACCCCGTAAGGCGACACACAATTGACTCGGATTCCAAATTGTCCGAGTTCGACTGCCAAGTTTTTGGTGAGTCCCAACATAGCATGCTTTGATGCAGTATAAGCATGTGATGCTGCACCACCGAGATTAGAGCATAAGCTAGAGGTGGAAAGAATGCAGCCATTTCGAGCCGGAACCATAACTCGAGCCGCATGTTTCATACCCAAAAAAACACCTGTCACATTAACAGCAAGGACTTGCTCAAAATCAGACTTTAGGTTGTCAAGAATCCGAGGTTTGTTAGGACCCGAGACGCCAGCGTTGTTGAACATGATATCAAGTTTTCCATAAGTTAAAACTGTTGTGTCAACGGCATGTATTATATCATCTTCATTTGTTACATCACAATGGATGTACAAAGAGTTTGATTTTCCTAATTCTTCGACAACAGCGAGACCAAGTTCATCTTGAATGTCTGCGATAACAACCTTAGCTCCATGTTCGACAAAGAGCCTCGCAGTGCATTCACCGATGCCACTGGATCCTCCGGTAACTAGAGCAACCTTACCCTCCAACCTACATGCAACAGAAAATTATCAAAAATTCTAATTAAATATAGGTTTTACGAAATAAACTTCACAGTTTCTACTCACCTTCTTCTGATTGCAAGTGAATCCGGGTTTGCCATAGCCCTGAGACCTGAGTATATATAGATGCTGATCGGAGAAAGCGTGAGTCTGGTATGGTATGCTAAAGAAGATAGGGAAGAACAATATATATATCCAACAAGAAACCAAGATACTTGGTTATTCTATTCAGTAATTACACTAGAGCACCTTCAATAAGGTTGCTCAAGAATTGTCGAGGTTTCCAACTAATACTAATAATTTTTGGTAACTTATAAATTGTTTAAGACTCGAATTTGGTCCAAAAATATATAATTATAAAGTAAATTGCACTTTGGTGGCTTGTACTTTAATTTTTTTGCACTTAGATGACCAACTTTTAAAAGTGAACACTTTGATGGCTGTAGTTTAATTTTTTTGCATTTAGATGGCCAACTTTTCAAAGTGAACACTTTGATGACTTACCTTTTTTTTGTTTAGCACTTTGGTGACCAAAATAGCGTCAAAATAAAAAAACCTGGCCATCAAAGTGCTAAACAAAAAAAAGGTAGTCATCAAAGTGTTCACTTTTAAAAGTTGGCCATCTAATCTAAGTGCAAAAAAATTAAATTACAGCAATCAAAATGTTCACTTTTAAAATATGGTCATCTAAATGCAAAAAAATTAAAGTATGAGCCATCAAAGTGCAATTTACTCATAATTATATTCATTTTATGTGTTTTCTCATCATGATACAGTTCTATTGTTTTATATTTAAGGGAAATTCCAAATGGTACCACTGTACAATTGGCTTTTCCATTTGGTACCATCTAACATTTTTGACTTCCAAGTGACACCACTGTACTTTTGGCTTTTCCATATGGTACCATTCAACTTTTTTAACTTCCAAATGGTACCACTATACAATTGGCTTTTTCATATGGTACCATTCAATATTTTTGACTTCTACGTGGTACCATTTTCCTTTCACTAAAATCAAATCAGAGAAAAATGGTACCACGCGGAAGTCAAAAATATTGAATGATACCATATGGAAAAGCCAATTGTACAGTGGTACCATTTGAAAGTCAAAAATGTTGAATGGTACCATATGTAAAAGCCAAAAGTACAGTGATGTCACTTGGAAGTCAAAAATGTTGGATGGTACCAAATAGAAAAGTCAATTTTACAATGGTACCATTTGAAATTTCCCTATATTTAATTATGCATGACCCGTATTACCCATTTATTGGAGTAAATTTTAAATAAAAACTATCAAAAATTATGAAAATAATAATACATATGTGATAGTGTTTCAAAAAAAAAAAAAAATACATATGTGATAGATTTGTTTATGGTTTGACAATTTTCTTTTTTGACGATATGTTTCAGGGCCTGCCTCATTATTTTAACTATACACAACGGACAAAAAGGATCAAGTACCATTAGGCTAAGAAGATGCTTTTTTTTTTTTTTTTTTAATTGAAACTCTAAGAAGATCAGTGTTGCAGATTTCGAAAATCGGAATTATTCGGTTGAGGTACCGATTTACGATTTATCGGGTGATTCGATTGAAAAATCGGCGATTTATCGGCAACTTTTGCAAAATCGGCCAAATCGATTCCAAAATTTTGACCGATTTATAACTAATTTATCGACGATTTTTCAGAAATCGGGAAGAAGATGCTTAAATATGCAAACATATTTTTATTAAAAAATGTCCAAGTTGTAAACAAACACAACACTAGTCGCAACTCGCAAGCTAATAATAGATTGGCTGGCAGTACAATAATAGATTAGATGTAGTGCAGTTATTATTATTAAACTAGATTATAGCTCGTGTTACGCACACCGTACTTCATAATATTATTTTATAAAAAATATTAATATATTATAATAAAGATTAAATAAATAAAAAAAATAATTTAATAAAGATTAAATAATCAAATCTTGAAATGGCTAATATTAGTACATTTAAAAGTTAATTTAGTCAAACTTTTATTGAGCCCGGATCCTCTGTACCCTTTTTCGTGTCTTCTTCTATGTCTCCTATATAATTATAAAATGGGTGCCCCTGGCGGGATCCATTGTAATGAAAATGAAAATAAAAATATTTTATTTCCATTTTCCTTATGGTCCCGCCAGGGCACCCGTTGAGGATCCTCAACCCATTGTTTTAACACCAAAAATTGCCATCATAAATACAAAAACAAGTTGCTACATTTATAACAAGTTAATTTAACATACCTTGATCAAATGATTAATCGGGACAGATTAGATATATACAGGTGATGGATCAAAATGTCGAGTTAAACAAATGTTTAAATTGAATATTTAAATTTGAAATATAGTCAGCACTCAGCATCAACTTGATGTACCAATCCACTTTTGCAACTGCTCCTACATTTAAGCTACTTAACACCTCAGACTCGACTAATAATCTGGACACACTAACACAGCAACTGCTACTACTTAACACCTTCGGACTCAACTAATAATCTGGACACACCTAACACAAGAACTACTATAGCTAAACTAAAAACTTGGGATTTTTCTTGGGAATCCTGATCTTCTTGGCTAATCAATACTTTCACCAACAAGTGTAACCTTGCAGGAAATTGTTGTTTGAGCAGCTGCAAATCCTCCCAAGTAGCATCATCGGCTGGTAAATTTTTCCACTTCACCCAACATTCCGCAATAAATACGATTCTTGCAAAAAAAAAAAAAAAAAAAATTATCACAAATTACAAAATAGGTGATTCGGTTTAGAGTTTTTCTTAGCTCCGCCACTATCAACCCTGGCAGCAGCAGCAGTGCTGTCTTACATCTTAACATCCTCAAACCAAGTAACATCTCCTACAAACCTACAGCATATTCATTAATTTGGGAGAGGTGAACCACAACTAATTAAGGTAGTTAGGAAGATTCCTTGATACATCATAATTCACACAAAAGTTGTAAATTAAAAATAACATACAATGATTAAACATAACACAAATTTATCATCATTACTGATAGGAAGGTGATCCGCGATGGCTTCAATCCAAGTCCACTGTATCATAATACAATGCCTTCCATTTGACTTTTACTGAGAGATTTTCGTAATTCTTTGGTCTAGTATCCCCAGTTTTATGAGCAGGAAATCGCATAGTGGTCGAGAGATCCTGACCGTCAACAACCAAAGAAATGTCCAGATATAACACAGAATTAAATGGAACAGCAACAAGGGATCTGGACAATGGAATCAGGCCATCATTTCCTACAGGTATCCCTCTATGTTGCTTATTCAAAAAGAGCATGCTAGTTGCCATGTGTGCATCCAATTTGCTGTTACTTGCAGCAACATGTCCATGAACATTTGGGGAATCATACCTGTTTACCCTAACCTCCACATCTGCTATAGTGGCATGAGCATAGAAGCCCATGAGAAGAATGATGTCCCCCGTGCCATCAATTGATTTAAGTTTTATTTTTTCCAAAAAAGCTGAATCTCTATCGTCAAATCGCCACTCATTAAAAAATTCAAATATATGTCCCTTGTAGGCGCCGCAAAAGAGATCATACTCCAGGCTGTTACATTCGTTAGCAAAAGGGACTGGCCCTTTGATGTCCATGATATCAAACTCATCTCCATGCTTAATTGTTTCCCTAGTATCATCTACCTTGTCTACGTTGTATATGTCAAGCACACCGGCAGGAGTATACATGGAAATCCTGCCAAGCTGATTCTTCGGCTCTACAACATCTCTGCCTTGGTAGATTATTCCAATGATCTCCAACATGGAGTTGAACATTTGCTTCAAGACATTAGATATATTTTAGTGGGGGTAGTAATGTCTAGGAATACTTGGGACTTAGGAGAAAAAAAACCTATTAATCAACCTAGCTATCTATGAAAATAATTGATTAATGTGATAGTTATCCAAAGGAACAGGACATTATTATTATCTCTACTATTCTTCATTTATATACTCCAATTAGTAAAGGTTTAGGTCATAATCATCATTGGTAATAGCCTGATATCAAAATGTTTGATTATAGTTATCGGGGTCTCGTAGTAGCCAGTAATAACAAGTATGTAAGATTAACCTATGATGAAACTTGTATTCAGGAGCCTAAGTAGCAATGTCAACAACAAATGTAAATATTTAAAAGTAGAGATTTTATTTAAAAATATTTTGAAATTGCATTATAATAATATTCCTTTTCCAACAAAACAAACATGAATTTTATTTTGAAGTTGTTGATTTAGTCACAAATAACAAGTTTTTAGAAAACAAACAAAAAATTAAATAAAGTAAATAATAAAAATAATTGAAAGGGAAGAGGGAGAGAGACCTTGTTCCAGTCCTCATCATCCTCCTCTAAACCATTCTCCTCCTCCTCCTCCTCCTCTATATGAGTTTCGTGACTGCAAAGAGATATATATATACACAAACAAACATAAGCCCACAGCATAAATTAAAACACACGATTAAATTAAAAACAGATGATGAATAGCAAGCAAACTGAAAGAAACGCTCACTGTTCGAATTCAGCCCGCATCTTTGCATCGTTATCCATACCTGAGCTGAGCCTCTCCACCCCCAGCCCTCGCCTTTGTGTGTTTTAGGGTTTTTAATTCAGCACTTGGATCTAATTTCGGCTTGTGATTTGGGCTGGGCGTGTGCATACAGTTAATCAAAATCAAAATTGATTTTTTTTTTTTGAGGGGAAATCAAAATTGAATTTAAACTTGATTAATCGAAAAAAAAAAAGATAGATAGATAGATAGATATGATCTGTTAAATCAAATATGTTAAATCAAATATTAAAAGGTGTATTTGATTGATAATAAAATTATATTCAGATATTAAAAAGTTAATTTAATAATATAAATCAAATATAAATAAATCTTGTAAATTGAATATATTTAAATTTAATATTAGAAAGTAAGTTTATTTCATCGATAATATGACTATATTCAAATACAAAAAAAAAAAAAAATTTAAACCAAATTTAAGTAGCTTTTTTAAATTGAATAGAAGTCTAAATGCAAAAAATTGAATTTTTTTTTTCTCTTCAATTTTTAAGTAGTTTCAATTGGCTAGTAATTGTTAAACCATCTGTTGAGATGGTCATTATTCGTTTTATACAAATTTATATTACTATTCTAAAACTCGTGCGATGCACGGATTTTTTTATATTATATAAAAATTTCATTAATTAAAATTAAAATTTTAAAATATGAATTTTGGAGGCTCACTTTTTTATATGACATAATTTGATAATAATTATATAAATGTTACTCGTGATATTTCTTGAAAATGAGAGATTTAGTTAGAAAATATAGAAAAGATGATAGGTTTTAGTTAAAAAGAATAATCAATTAATTATTAGTAATTATAAAATTATTAACTCATTTTATTAAATAGAATGTCCGTGGTATGATTAGAAAAATAGAGAATTTAATTAGTGAAAATTAAAAAGATTATATGTTCTAGGTGAAAAAGGTAATTGATTAGTTTATAGTAATTATAATTGAATTACGTTATTTTACTAAATACAATTGCTCGTAATGTTTTTAGAAAATGAGAAAATAATATTGTCCGTGGTATTTCTATTATAAAATGGATTTTAGTTAGAAAATATAGAAAAGATGATATGTTTTAGCTGAAAAAGGTAATCGGTTAATTAAAAATATTATAATATTATTAGTTTATTTTATTAAATGGAACCGTCCGTGATATAATTAAAAAAAAAAATTAGTTAGAGAAAATAGAAACGTAACGTGCATGATTTATGTGGAAAAAGTAATTGATTAGTTTATAGTAATTATAATTTAATTATGTTATTTTACGAAATAAAATTGTTCATAGTTTTTAGAAAATGAGAAATTAACGCTACCCGTTATATTTCTAGAAAAAAAGAGAGAATGTAATTAGAAAAATAGAAAGGATGATATATTTTAGCTGAAAAGGTAATCGGTTAATTATTAGTATTATAATAGTATTATTTTATTTGTATTAAATAGAAACGCCTGTAATATAATTAGAAAAATGGAGGTTTTAGTAAGAAGAAAGAATTTATCCCTGAATGCGATGAGATAATTCAAATGGTAAGAATTTATCGTTTATTATTCCATGTTTTGGACTCTTATTCACCCCCAAAATTTGTTAAAACAGATAATTTTGTAAGACATGTGAGCCCAATTATTCAAAAAAAAAAAAAATACGAACCAATTGGAGTTATCATTTCAATCCTCAAACAAATCCTGCTTTAGAGTGATTTGGATTCTAAATAAAATATAAAATCAAATTTTTAGATTATTTAAACATAATATTTGATCAATTTTAAATGAAATCAAAGTTTTCAAATTGGACATTAAGTTATACTTTAAAAATTGAGTAAAAATTTGATCTCGAACTTGAACGCAGCTCCACAAAATGTTCGTAATATATATTATCAAAGGCAAACGGTCAATAGCATACGTATGCTGAATAGTGTTACGGAACATACGGTTTCCCAGCCGTTGGATCAACGATCCAACGGCTGGGGTTTTAAAAAAAAATCCCACCGTACCGCAGAAACTTTTCGCGGTAAGGGGCACGTACCGCAGAAAATGCCCCCTGTTTTCACATCAAAAACAGTACCGTACACGTACCGCGGAAAGTTTCCGCGGTACGGTGAGTTTAGCATACACTCAGCAAACGTTTGCACCAGACCGGGACCCATTATCAAAAGGTGAAATTTAATAAAATTTGATTAAATAGACAAAAAATAAGTACAGTCCCTTTAAATTTTTTAATGTATTTGTGTTTGTTGGCATAATGTTTTTTTGTTGAAATGCATGTGGACAACTAGACAGTTACGATTCGGAAGTAAATTAAGCAATTTGATTTTGTCAAACTTAAACTTCGAGATTAAAGTAATACAACCATGTGGTCATTTTGTATAAGGAAAATGTTAGGTAAATAGGTATGATTCATAAATATTATTGATTATAATAAAATGGATTTCATTATTCACATCAACATGTTCAATTCAAATTTTTCAATATCATTTCTGTCACAATATCATTGGATGAAAAAAATTTAGGAACGAATTCGGGTTAGAGCAAGTCCAATGCTAGATGCTAAATAGTTATTGCTATAATATAGCACTAAAAAGTGTTTTTTGATGATAAAATAAATGGTGCACTCCAATACTTGGTGCTATAACTAGTTTCAAATTTGATCAACTTTTTTAACTTTTACCTAACTTGTATAACTTTAATTAAATAATTATACAATGCAATAATTGTTGAACTACTTTTACTTCATTTTTAGTTATTGATGATGTGGTAAGGATGCATAAATGCATCATTGGTTCTAAATTTAGAACAAAAGATGCATTTATGCATTTTTGCATTCAACTATAGCACCCCTTTGGAGTTGAGCATTTTTACATTTGATTCTATATTATAGCAATAGCACCACATATAACATTGCGTTGGACTTGCTCTTATGGTTATGTACCATTACCTTTTGCATAAATAAAGTGCACCCTTCAACACTGTCTCCTCTCCTTAAGCTAAATTTAACAGACACTGCACTGCATCCTGTTATTCTGCTCAAGTTAATTTGACATGGCTGAATTTCCAAGTTACATAGTTATCTTCTTCATTGGGCTTATCACGACTATAATACTCCGAGCAGCATCTGTTGTTGGAGGAATTTCGTAACAACACGAAATCGGAGGTTTGCTGGAATAGTATGAGCGATTTTATGAGTGTGGCTGTTTTAGAGGATTTAGGGTTATGAAAAAAGAGGGGGCTGGACTTGGCAGGTGTCTCGATTTGTCTCGTGTATCGGATTCCATATCGTACCAAGATGCCTGCGTACCTATATGTTTATATAGGATCAAGCCCCACGCAGTTCTGTGAATTAATTGGGCTTATCCCGAGAGACTTAAGGGATAAGTTACGTTAATGTGGGTAATAATTGATTTTATCTGATTTAATCTTATCGTTGTGATATCTTCCTGATTTGAAGAATATCGTTTGGAGATATTTTCCGTTATTGATTGATTGAGATTGATTCTTTCCTCATTTCAGAGAGAGGATAAAACTTAGGCGTTAAGTAATAATTATTAATCTGAATTAATAATTAATAAATATTAGAAATTTGGGAGATTAATAGAGATGCCAAAATATGGCATAACAACTAGCCCCCAGTTCTTCGGTGTAGCTTGCTGCAGTGGAGAACTAAAAATTTTTCAAGCTTCCAAATTTCTTGAGTCGCTGAAACAACTAAAAACAGAAGATTAGCAAAACATTTAGAGCACCACTGTGCTCGTTAGGCATATGCGGATGCAAGTATGATAGCATGTGGTAACCAGTATAAGATATATATTTGCCAAGGTTTCAAATGTGCGAGCATAAATAATATTTTTGAAATCCTTTGCGATCCTTGTTGTCTAGTTAGGACCTTGGCGCTTGTATATATCCCGAGTAGGCATACACGCTTTTCAAGTGTCTGATGCAACCACATAAGGATGTGTCTAGCGGAGTCATCACTGAGAGATGTCTCAGTGAAGAGATGTAGATGAGATCTTGGCGAAGAGATGTAGATAGTTTGCATAGGGATGCCTCCATCCATGCGATCTTGTGAGATCTGGCCATGGGCCTTCAATAAAGATAGTTTGCATAGGGATGCCTCCACCCATGCGATCTTGAGAGATCTGGCCATGGGCCTTCAATAATCCAGATGGTGCTGCACTGCACTTTACTAAGCATGTAGCATTACGAGATTTATAGCTTGTCCAGGCTACCCTACTTGACAATTTAGTTCGCAAGTTTGAAAATATTTTTGACATATATGTATTATCGCGACGATATATGAAAAATGTTTTGCAAATCCAAATGTAATAATAAATATGCTCTTTTAATAGTGTCGCGATATTTATTTGTTCGAAAATAATGCTCCTTTTTGTAGAAAATCTTTTACAAAATTATGCGTCTCATATATGTATTTTTTTTCTCTTGAGAATAATGCAGCTCGTACGGGATTGTAAAATAAATCCACAATCAATCAACATAAATAAATATTCACAATTCCTCAACATAAATATCTCGTACGATATTTTCTATCGTAATAATTTTACAAGCATAAAAATATCTATTGCTCGCACGAATTTTCTGAATAATAAATAATTTTTCTATAAAATATTTAAAAACATAATATGTATGCTGGCATAATATAAATAACAATTAATCGAAATTGCAAAAAATATTAAAAGGAATTAGAAGGCTTATCTTTTAAGTGATATCCAAGTCGCATCAGCAGTGTGGCATGTCCAAGTCACATCGGCTGGTTGCGTTTCGTCGGGTCCCGGTGGAATCAATTACTAGTACTACCATCTTTGTATGCTAATTCAATCCAGCATACACTGTAGAGACATGATTTTTTTGTGGACCGTGCTTCACCATCTTCTTTTGTTTTGTCTTTTTTTTTCTTGTTAACCATGTATTTTTTTTTTCTGCGCGTTGTGCTTTGCCTCGCAGGTCCCGTGATCAAACCAAGTCTTGTGTTCTCGTTGTACTGCCTTCACCTTTGTCTTCTTCATTTCTTCTTTGATTAAAAAACTTTCTATTTTTTTTAAAGCAGGTCCCATCAAACATGTATATGAACGAACTCGCGGCGTGAATCTCCTGCCTTTGCGATTTTTTTTCCCGCGCCTCTGTCTTGAACTTGTTCTTAACTTTCTCTTTTTAGCCGTTGCTTTGGCCTGCTGCCTTTTCTTTTTCGCCGAAGACCTTTATAACCACCAAATTGATGCCACTGTTGTACACAGTCTTTCAGGCTCCGAGCCGTCATGTTTTTTTTGTAATTATTGATCCCTCCACTGCCTTCCTGTAAGAACCACTTTGATCGTGTTCGAACACCGTAAATTATGAATTATCCGTCCTCCTCGAATAATTAAAAACCCCTCCTTCTAGCGCCAAATGTTGTTGGAGGAATTTCGTAACAACACGAAATCGGAGGTTTGCTGGAATAGTATGAGCGATTTTATGAGTGTGGCTGTTTTAGAGGATTTAGGGTTATGAAAAAAGAGGGGGCTGGACTTGGCAGGTGTCTCGATTTGTCTCGTGTATCGGATTCCATATCGTACCAAGATGCCTGCGTACCTATATGTTTATATAGGATCAAGCCCCACGCAGTTCTGTGAATTAATTGGGTTTATCCCGAGAGACTTAAGGGATAAGTTACGTTAATGTGGGTAATAATTGATTTTATCTGATTTAATCTTATCGTTGTGATATCTTCCTGATTTGAAGAATATCGTTTGGAGATATTTTCCGTTATTGATTGATTGAGATTGATTCTTTCCTCATTTCAGAGAGAGGATAAAACTTAGGCGTTAAGTAATAATTATTAATCTGAATTAATAATTAATAAATATTAGAAATTTGGGAGATTAATAGAGATGCCAAAATATGGCATAACAGCATCGAAAAATCGAACCAGCTCTAGCCTTCCACCTGGACCGTTCAGGCTTCCTATTATCGGTCACCTTCACCTTCTTGCTCCTAAATCACATCAGGCTCTTCACAAGCTCTCAATCCGGTATGGGCCTTTATTCCATATATATATTTCTTGGCTCGTACCCTTGTGTGATCGTCTCTTCCCCATAAATGGCGAAAGAGTTTCTCAAAACAAAGGAAGCATATTGGTTAGACAGGCCCCAAACAGTGGCCACACAGTACCTAGGCTATGGTTCACTAAACCTTATGTTTTCTCCTTATGGACCATACTGGAAGTTTCTAAAGAAATTATGCATGTCTGAGCTTCTAGGTGGTCGAACTCTAGATCTTCTTCAAACTGTTAGACACGAGATTCAGAGTATGATCAAAGTAATGTTGAAAAAGTCCATAGCTGCAGAGTCCGTTGATGTTGGAGTCGAACTTACAAGGCTCACCAACAATGTAATTTCGAGCATGCTTATGAAGAAGAGGTGTTCAGAGAACATGGATGAAGCTGGAGAAATTAGAAATTATATTAAAGAGCTCTTGCAAATTTCAGGGACGTTTAATCTCTCTGACTATATATGGTTTTTCAAGAATTTGGATTTGCAGGGAATAAAGAAGAGGCTTGCAGATGTCCGCGGAAAGTATGACCGGATGATGGATAGGATTATAGAGGAGCACAGGCAAGTGAGGATGAGGAAAAAAGAGAACGGTGGTGGAGAGGATGCACAGGACTTCCTTGACCTCTTACTTGATATGTACGAGGATGAAAGCACGGAAACTAAACTGAGCATGGATAACATCATGGCCATCGTACTGGTAAAAATCTATCAGCCTCACTACTAGATTACTATCAAACTCGTCCTTGTATAAATAATAAAATAAAATGCAGGATATGTTTAGTGCTGGAACAGATACATCTGCTAGCATGACAGAATGGACACTTGCGGAGCTAATTAACCATCCAGTCATTATGGAAAAAGCAAGACACGAGATAGAAACTGTTGTTGGAAATAGCAGATTAGTCGAAGAATCCGATATTGTAAATCTCCCATATCTTCAAGCTATTGTAAAGGAAACCCTCAGACTTCATCCCACCGGTCCACTAATTCCAAGACCACTACAAGGAAAACTGAAGGATACAATGGTTTTTGCCCGTTGTTTGATACCCTGGAATAGCGTTGTCTATCGAGCAGCTGTCTCTTACCAACCTCAGACAACGGTACACAAATCGTTGTCTGTCTTTGAGAAAGACAACAGCAGGTCGTGCAAAAACGTTGTTAGAAGGTCGGTATAAACAACACTCTTGGTAAAAGACTGTTGTATGATTTGTAGTTCTTCAAGTGTTTGTAACGAAAAACTCATTGTCGGAATTTCTTTAGCACAATAGTTCCTAGAAAATAAAGTGTTGTTCTTCTTTTCTATAATCAACGAGTTCCAGAACAATAACCATTGTCCTACTTTTAAATAGATAATGCTTATATAGTCCAAAAGTGTTGAGTGAAATTATACATAACAACAGTTTCCTATTTCTATATTGTTGTATTCTTCATCTTGCACAATGGTTTATTTGTCAAGGAACTGTTGGCTATAACTTAATTTTACAAGCTTTTGTTGTTAAAAAATAGTTGTGAGAACGAAAAGATACAATTGTGAGAATAGACAATGCTTTATTAATCTAATAAATTTAGTGTCATTATACAATGCTTTGGTAAGCTAAAAATGATGTTTTATTTTTTTACACACAAAGGTTCATACAATTCTAAGGCTGAGATGGAACTATGAGGAGAACCAATCAACCTCACAATCATCCTTCTGATCACCATGGTCATCAGCATCATCCATGGCATGACCTTGTGCAACATATTCCTTAAGAGCTAACCTTTTCTGAAAAAAAAAATGAAGCTTTTTTAGTTGGATGATGAGACAATATCTAAAGAAAGATGCCTTAATATGAACATGCTTGTCTCAGATCAGACCTGATATTCCTTCTTAAGCCTCCTTTTATGTTCCGAATTCAAGTAAAATGCTCAATAGGTTTAACATAAGAAAAGTTCAACATAAGTCACATAGATGAGCCACTGTTTACATAAGAAAAGTTCAATTAATAGGTCACATAGATGAGTGTTCTTCATAGAGGCTCTAATAGGTTTAACATACTCATTCAAATCTTGTGCCATCATTCTTGATGGTGCAGATGTAGATGAACCAGTGTCCTGGCTCTCTGCAATGCAGGAGGCTGCATTCAAAGATAGAGATTAGTAGTGATCAACATCATATGCATTTATCAAGAATTGATAATTATAAGAACTCATAAGTGTAAGTAAATCGAATTAGATGTCTGTCCTCTATACCAATTTGCAGCAGGACCTCGTGCCAAACTTCACGTGTTCTTTGGGGATGACCTTCATAGTATTTTGGAATGAAAATTAAATCAAAATCACTGGAAAAAATCTAAAGTATAATCTCTGTACATATATATATATAATACAATCACCAGCTTCAAAGGTTATGTTGTGTATTTAAATAAAACGCTATTAAAACCAAGTTGAAGGAAACGAACCTTGTTATTTTTTAGAGTGCCGATGTCATATAGCGGAGGACAGTCCTCCTTTTCAGCCAAGAAGTGAGCAGCCTCTTTAAATGACTTCAAGGCATTTAGCTCGTGAAACATCCAAGGAAATATCATCTACAAAGGCAACACGAGTGTATTTTTTAAATCAAGTTATGAGCCAAACATAATTTAGTTCACTATTTCAGTACCAAGCACAAATGCTAACAGAAGCATTGCACCTTATAACAAGACAATAATAAACTCTCTGGCGTACTCTTCTCAATTTCTAACAATTCATGGCTAACGAAAGTAACTTAATATGCAGCAAAAATTTCCAAAATATACTTGGGTGCAACAAATAGATCAGAAAAGTGGGTCTAACAGCATTTGGTTTCATCTCTTAAATAACAAATGTTGAGGTCTTAATACTTGTCATAGCCCCTACCGTTTAATCTATGATAAACTGATGTCTTTTATAAAATCTTGTTCAGATTCAAAGAAATTTACAGCTGCGAATTGAAGAACAAGGGAAACAGCTGCAAATGATGTTTGAGAAACAAAGAAGTCGGGACTTAATATGGTAAATGTATCTTCGTCAAATGTGGACAAACCTGAAGCAATTCTGAATTCCCCTGCCAAGAGTGAACCAGGGACCTTACATCCGGAGCCTAAGTTAGCAGTGGATGTCCCAAACAATGCCATCCTAGAATCAGAAGGCAGTTCTGCCAATATAAAAGAGAAGCAAAAGGAACAGGAAGTTGAACAACCAGCAAAGCGTCTGAAAGTAAATGAGTAGCCAAATATTGTTCACATCCTCTTAGAAAGTAACAGATTGGATGACACGAATGCCAATGATATAAGTGGAAGTGCAGATTATGTTTCTCATCTGTTCTCTGGCATAAGAAAGAAGAGTGCGGTAGGTTGGTCTTCCATATATACTTTTGTATGCGAAAACAAACAAACAACTTTAGCAAACTAATGGTTCCGAATCAATCCTTAGACATCAGAGATATTTAACTTGATCCCTGGTCCACAGGACAAAACTACAAAACACCAAAGAAAGTAAGAAGGCATATGATAGAAATTATCATAAGGCCAACAAATATATCATTTATTTACATTAAGTATTGAAAAGACGAGTGCAGCATATTTGTCAATAGCAAGAAAAGACGAGTGCAGCTCTATGAACTTCACACCTTAAAGAAAGAACACTGATAGGATATCACGTTAGCTAGGCTGCAAAGGACCGAAGAGAAAGAATGAATTAGTTGACACATTTCATCAAACAGATTGTTCCCAACTGAAACATACTAATTGAATCAAACTACGAATTGAAACAGATTTCATCAAACAGATTGAAACTTACTAATTGAATCGAAAAATGGATTGCTTCAAGTAGAGGGGGGTTTCGTATGAATTGGAACCCCGAAACTGGTTCTCAAGCTATGAATGGATGGTTGTATGAACTGGGTCTCGAGTTATTGCTTAGAGCTATGGGTGTGTGTTTGATAATGGTGAGATGAAGAACTAGGGTTTCAATTTCTGTTGTATGTTTATGCGAGTGTTTAAATTTGTGTGTGTAATTATGTTTATGTGTTTGTGCGGCTGAGAAGATAAGAGGGGAGGATGAGAAGATAGAGGGGGAAATGAAATTTTGGCAAGAAAGGAAATGAAATTTGGGGGAAGCAAAATTTTAGTCTAAAGGGAAAATCAAATATTAACAAGCGGTAATATGAATTAGATGAAGGGAGGGAAGTGAAATTTGAGATTATAGATCATGAAATTCTAAGAAATTTCGAAAATTTGATTTGAAACAAAAAAATTCAAATTTTTGAAATATTAATATAACAGATACTCATTTTAGTGTTGGGAGAAAAGAAACAAAAAATAAAAAGATCGGGTTGTACGAGATTTTAACAAAAACGTAGTAGTACTTTTGTAGGATTTATATTATCAACACATACAAGAATGATTTTTTTTAACTTTTTGTACACATAACTAAAATTAGTATATAACATCATACGTATTGTTGGATCGTCCAAAAAAAATTAAAAAAAACATTATTTGAAAATTATTCTAGTTTGACCAAAGAGTACTTTGATAGTTGACCATTAAAATATCATATAAGAATGATTTGTTTTTTTCTAATTTTTTGTACACGTTACTAAAATCAGTATATAACATCATTTGTGCGGTTGGATCTTCGAAAAAAATTTAAACAAATAGATCATGCTCAATCGGTACGACACTAGTTAGAAGGAGTAGTACTTTTGGCGGATTTATATTATAAACACGTACAAGAATGATTTTTTTTTTAGATTTTTTGTACACATCACTAAAACTAGTATATAACATCATATGTATGGTTGGATCATCCAAAAAAAATTTAAAAAAATATTATTCGAAAATTATACTAGTTTGACCAAGGAGTACTTTGATAGTTGACCATTAAAATATCATATAAGAATGATTTGTTTTTTTCTAATTTTTTGTACACGTCACTAAAATCAGTATATAACATCATTTGTGCGGTTGGATCGTCGAAAAGTTTTTTTAAAAAATAGATCATGTTCAATCGGTACGAGATTTTAACAAAAACGTAGCGAAAATGCTACTTCCTATAACGAGGCACGATCCAGATTCGCTGAATAATTTTTTTAAATGATTTCTTCGACGATCGAACCGTACGAAAGTTAATAAACACTCATTCTAGTGTTGGGAAAAAATAATCAAAAAATAAAAAGGTCGGGTTGTACGAGATTTTAACTAAAACGTAGCAAAAATGCTACATCCTGTAACGAGGCACAATCCAGATTCGCTGAATGATTTCTTCGACGATCGAACCGTACGAAAGTTAATAAACACTTAATCTAGTGTTGGGAAAAAATAATCAAAAAATAAAAAGGTCGGGTTGTACGAGATTTTAACAAAAACGTAGCGAAAATGCTACTTCCTAAAACGAGGCACGATCCAGATTCGCTGAATGATTTTTTTAAATGATTTCTTCGGCGATCGAACCATACGAAAGTTAATAAACACTCAATCTAGTATTGGGAAAAAATAATCAAAAAATAAAAAGGTCGGGTTGTACGAGATTTTAACAAAAACGTAGCAAAAATGCTACTTCCTATAACGAGGCACGATCCAGATTCGCTGAATGATTTTTTTGAATGATTTCTTCGACGATCGAACCATACGAAAGTTAATAAACACTCATTCTAGTGTTGGGAAAAAATAATCAAAAAATAAAAAGGTCGGGTTGTACGAGATTTTAACAAAAACGTAGCGAAAATGCTACTTCCTATAACGAGACACGATCCAGATTCGCTGAATGATTTTTGTAAATGATTTCTTTGGCGATCGAACCGTACGAAAGTTAATAAACACTCATTCTAGTGTTGGGAAAAATAATCAAAAAATAAAAAGGTCGAGTTGTACAAGATTTTAACAAAAACGTAGCAAAAATGATACTTCCTATAACGAGGCACGATCCTGATTCGCTGAATGATTTTTTTGAATGATTTCTTCGACGATAGAACCTTACGAAAGTTAATAAACACTCATTCTAGTGTTGGGAAAAAATAATCAAAAAATAAAAAGGACGGGTTGTACGAGATTTTAACAAAAACGTAGCAAAAATGCTACTTCCTATAACGAGGCACGATCCAGATTCGCTGAATGATTTTTTTGAATGATTTCTTCGACGATCGAACCGTACAAAAGTTAATAAACACTCATTATAGTGTTGGGAAAAAATAATCAAAAAATAAAAAGGTCGGGTTGTACGAGATTTTAACAAAAACGTAGCGAAAATGCTACTTCCTATAACGAGGCACGATCCAGATTCGCTGAATGATTTTTTTAAATGATTTCTTCGGCGATCGAACCGTACGAAAGTTAATAAACACTCATTCTAGTGTTGGGAAAAAATAATCAAAAAATAAAAAGGTTGGGTTGTACGAGATTTTAATAAAAGTGTAGTAAAAATGCTATTTCCTATAACGAGGCACGATCCTGATTCGCTGAATGATTTTTTTGAATGATTTCTTCGACGATCGAACCGTACGAAAGTTAATAAACACTCATTCTAGTGTTGGAAAAAAAATAATCAAAAAATAAAAAGGTCGGGTTGTACGAGATTTTAACTAAAACGTAGCAAAAATGCTACATCCTGTAACGAGGCACAATCCAGATTCGCTGAATGATTTCTTCGACGATCGAACCGTACGAAAGTTAATAAACACTTAATCTAGTGTTGGGAAAAAATAATCAAAAAATAAAAAGGTCGGGTTGTACGAGATTTTAACAAAAACGTAGCGAAAATGCTACTTCCTAAAACGAGGCACGATCCAGATTCGCTGAATGATTTTTTTAAATGATTTCTTCGGCGATCGAACCATACGAAAGTTAATAAACACTCAATCTAGTATTGGGAAAAAATAATCAAAAAATAAAAAGGTCGGGTTGTACGAGATTTTAACAAAAACGTAGCAAAAATGCTACTTCCTATAACGAGGCACGATCCAGATTCGCTGAATGATTTTTTTGAATGATTTCTTCGACGATCGAACCATACGAAAGTTAATAAACACTCATTCTAGTGTTGGGAAAAAATAATCAAAAAATAAAAAGGTCGGGTTGTACGAGATTTTAACAAAAACGTAGCGAAAATGCTACTTCCTATAACGAGACACGATCCAGATTCACTGAATGATTTTTTTAAATGATTTCTTTGGCGATCGAACCGTACGAAAGTTAATAAACACTCATTCTAGTGTTGGGAAAAAATAATCAAAAAATAAAAAGGTCGGGTTGTACGAGATTTTAACAAAAACGTAGCAAAAATGATACTTCCTATAACGAGGCACGATCCTGATTCGCTGAATGATTTTTTTGAATGATTTCTTCGACGATAGAACCTTACAAAAGTTAATAAACACTCATTCTAGTGTTGGGAAAAAATAATCAAAAAATAAAAAGGACGGGTTGTACGAGATTTTAACAAAAACGTAACAAAAATGCTACTTCCTATAACGAGGCACGATCCAGATTCGCTGAATGATTTTTTTGAATGATTTCTTCGACGATCGAACCGTACAAAAGTTAATAAACACTCATTATAGTGTTGGGAAAAAATAATCAAAAAATAAAAAGGTCGGGTTGTACGAGATTTTAACAAAAACGTAGCGAAAATGCTACTTCCTATAACGAGGCACGATCCAGATTCGCTGAATGATTTTTTTAAATGATTTCTTCGGCGATCGAACCGTACGAAAGTTAATAAACACTCATTCTAGTGTTGGGAAAAAATAATCAAAAAATAAAAAGGTTGGGTTGTACGAGATTTTAATAAAAATGTAGTAAAAATGCTATTTCCTATAACGAGGCACGATCCTGATTCGCTGAATGATTTTTTTGAATGATTTCTTCGACGATCGAACCGTACGAAAGTTAATAAACACTCATTCTAGTGTTGGGAAAAAATAATCAAAAAAATAAAAAGGTCGGGTTGTACGAGATTTTAACAAAAACGTAGCAAAAATGCTACTTCCTATAACGAGGCACGATCCAGATTCGCTGAATGATTTTTTTGAATGATTTCTTCGATGATCAAATCGTACAAAAGTTAATAAAAACTCATTATAGTGTTGGGAAAAAATAATCAAAAAATGAAAAGGTTGGGTTGTACGAGATTTTAACAAAAACGTAGCGAAAATGCTACTTCCTATAACGAGGCACTATCCAGATTCGCTGAATGATTTTTTTAAATGATTTCTTCGGCGATCGAACCGTACGAAAGTTAATAAACACTCATTCTAGTGTTGGGAAAAAATAATCAAAAAATAAAAGGGTCGGGTTGTACGAGATTTTAACAAAAATGTGCAATCGGTACGACAATAGTTAGATGGAGTAGTACTTTTGGCGGATTTATATTATAAACACGTACAAGAATAATTTGTTTCTTACTAATTTGTTGTACACATCATTAAAATCAGTATATAACATCATCCTTACGATTGGATCGTCCAAAAAAATATTATTCAAAAATTGTACTAGTTTGACCAAGTAGTAATTTGATAGTTGACGACTAAAATATCATACCAGAACATTAAACAACGGTTTTCTTTATGAAAAACTATTGTTGTGCTTAATATAACACAACATTTTTTATAAGAAAACCGTTGTCTGATTATTTTCATTATTTCCCACCAAATTCAATTCAAATTATTTCATTATTCCCACCAAATATTTCATTATTTCCCACCAAATTCTATTCAAAATTTTTGTAGTTGAGACAACGGTCATCAAAACACGATTTAACAACGGTTAATTATTCCGTTGTGTGAATTGTAATAACACAATGGTATATGAAAACAGTTGTATGAATCATACAACGGTTTATAAACATTGTCTCAAAACAGATCAGACAATGTTCGTAAAAACAGTTGTGCAACCTTACTCGTCTTTACAACACCACATTGGAAAAGCCGTTGTTTGAATCAATTTACTAGACAACGTTTTTAAACCGTTGTAGGGTACCTGGATGACACAATACTTTTCTGAAGTTACAAAAAAATCGTTGTCTCTTAATTCCAAACAATACTTTTTCGTCCGAGCGTTGTCTGATGAGTGTTGTCTGATTGCGATTTTCTTGTAGTGGACAAGCAAGTGAGGGTTGCACCATTGTAAACTACTACATTCCAGCAAAGACCAGACTGCTTGGTAATGTTTGGGCTCTTGGCCGAGACCCAAACCAATGGGAAAATGCACTTGAATTCAAACCAGAAAGATTTGTTACGACTGGTAGTGAAGATTTCAGCAGTGGCAAGAGTCAGTTGGATGTTAGAGGGCAACATTTTCATCTGTTGCCATTCGGAAGCGGACTAAGAGGATGTCCAGGGGCTTCAATGGCATTAAAGATTGTCCAAACAACTATTGCCGCAATGATACAGAGCTTTGAATGGAATGCAGTTGGAGGTGAAGGGTCTAAATGTAGTACACCTGTGGACATGGAAGAAGGGATGGCTGTAACACTTAGCAGGGCTCGCCCTTTGGTTTGCGTTCCAGTTGCTAGGCTCAATCCATTTCCTTCCATCTAGTAGCATATTTCGAATTTACAAGATAGGCTGCACCGTTCAGACTTCAGTTATCTATTGCATTTCAGTTTAGCCACAGACTGAATTAACAAATGTTATAGAGACCGTGTATTGTATTCCCAGAACAGTTTGAAATAATAAACAATTTACGTGCTGCAGTGCAAATGATAAAGATTAAACAGTGAACGTAAAACGATAATGGATGAACGAACAATAAGCTATATTACAAACTATAATCAAAGCAAACAAGTAAATGAAAAATACAACAATGGATTCTTGTTAGCCAAGTAAAAGAGTCATTAGTTGTATATACAGACATTAATACTGATCCATATTTATTTGGGTTAATATCATTTTGGTCCTCAAAGTGTGGCCTACGTCGGAGGCACCCTGTTATTGAAATAATAATTATATATGGTTTGAAATATGTCCCGTCTGGCAAAAAATTTGTACTATAAAGGTGATAAAACTAAGCTAATTCTGAAACTTAAACCATGGAGAAATGAAGAAGAAGAGTATTTTTCATTAAGCTGATCTAATCTGTACAGACTTGTTCTTTTATATACACATTGTAACAGAATGAAATCTAACAGACTGCTAACAAACTATCCTAACTGACTTCATCCAACTGGCAACAGGCTGGCAACAGCAATGCTGAAAACAATGTTGCCACGATGGCTGCTTTGTCAGCAGGAGTAGCTGCCACGATGGCTTTGTCAGCAGGAGCAGAAGTTGTGATGTCTCCAATACCCCCCTCAAGTTAGGATGGAGTGAATTAATCAATCCTAACTTGGAGAGCAAGAATGTAAACTAAGGTGAAGGAATGGCATTAGTAAGCAAATCAGCCAATTGTGAAGTAGTAGGCAAATAAGCTAGCTAAATTAAACCTTCTAAAACCTTGTCACATGTGAAGTGGCAATCAATCTCTATATGCTTTGTTCTTTCATGAAAAACAGGATTTTTTGCAATGTGCAAAGCAGATTGATTGTCACAATGGATTGTAACTGGAGTTAAATCGGTAATACCAAAATCAGTTAACAATCTAACCATCCAAGTAACTTCAGCTGCAGCAGAAGCAAGAGCTCTATATTCTGCTTCAGAAGAAGATTTAGAAATAGTAGATTGTTTTTTCGATTTCCATGTGATTGGAGAATTGCCAAGTAAAAGAACATAGCCAGTTACTGATCTTCTTGAATCAGGACAAGAAGCCCAGTCACTATCTGAAAAAGCCTGTAGAACCAGAGAATCACTTGCCTTTAACAAAATGCCTTGACTTACAGTATGGGCAATGTACCTTAAGGTATGATGCATAGCTTGTAAATGAGAAGACCTAGGAGCCTGCATATATTGACTCAAGACTTGTACAACATAGGAGAGATCAGGTCTAGTATTAGTTAAAAAATTTAGCTTGCCAACTAAAGATCTATAAAATTCTGCATCTTCAAGCAAAGTCCCCTCATTTGCAGACAAATTATGATGAACTGGTAATGGAGTAACAACCTTTTACTAAGATCAAATCCACAATCTGCAATCAATACTCTGGTAAATTTGTGTTGTGTTAAAACTATACCATCAGTCAAATATCCAATTTCCAATCCCAGAAAATAACTGAGCTTGCCTAAATCTTTTATACCAAAGGTAGCATCCAAATGACTTTTCAGAGAATCAATGGCAATTAAATCAGTACCAGTCAGAATTATATCATCAACATAGACTGCAGCAATACAAATCTGATCACCTGTATGCTTGATAAAAAGACTATAATCATTTTTAGATTGTTCAAAGCCTTGCAGAGTTAACTCAATCAGTAACTTGGAGAACCATTCTCTGGATGCTTGTTTAAGTCCATAAATGGATTTTATCAATCTGCAGACCTTATTATAAGGATTAGAAATACCCCGTGGAACCTTCATATAAATCTCATCATGCAAGTCCCCATGCAGAAATGCATTATTAACATCTAATTGGAATAAAGGCCACTTTTTACTTGCTACAACAGCTAACAATGTTCTGATAGTTGCCATTTTAACTACAGGAGAAAAAGTTTCCTGATAGTCTAATTCATATTTCTGATTAAATCCCTTTGCCACTAACCTAGCTTTGCATCTGTCTAAAGAACCATCAGCCTTAACTTAACTCTAAACACCCACTTAGAACCAATAGCCTTTTTGCCTTTAGGTAAATCAACCAATTCCCAGGTGTTATTTTCAGTAAGTGCAAGAATTTCTTTATTCATAGCTTCAATCCACATAGAATTGTTACAAGCTTCTTCATATGAAGATGGTTCAGCGATATCACAAGTGTTAGCCAGAAAAGCTTTGTGTAATGATGGAAAAAAGAATAAGTAATCAAATTACACCAATGATTGTGATTAATAGCAGAATGACAATAATAAGAGTTCAGATATGAAGGCTGATTATGTGCTCTAGTAGATTTTCTTAATGGAGCAGAAGTTGATGTAGATTGAGTATTTAGAGTCTGGTCAGTAGTAACTTGATTATCATTAGAAAAAGAGAAGGAATCATTATCAGAAAAAGGATTATGAACTATAGTAACTGGTAAGTATATGGAGTTAGGAAAAGATTCAGAAATAGAATCTTTGTCAAGATTATGAAATGGAAAATGTTTTTCATGAAAAATAACATCTCTTGACACAAAGATCTGGTTGTTTTGAAAATATAAGACTTTGTATCCTTTCTGAGAAGTAGGATAACCAACAAAAACACAAGGTAATGCTCTAGGTGTAAATTTGGTTCTGTTAGCTTTAGTAGTTCTTACATAGCATAGGCAACCAAAGGATTTCAGAATACTAACATCAGGATGAACTTTGTAAAGTTTGAAGTAAGGAGATTGAAAATCTATTGATCTCAAAGGCATTCGATTGATCAAATAAGCTGCAGACAGAACACACTCACCCCATTATTTAGCAGGAAGTTTAGATTGAAAGTATAATGCTCTAGCAGTCTCCAATAAGTATTTATGCTTCCTTTCTGGAACTCCATTCTGCTGAGGTGTATGAACACAGCTACTTTGTTGTAAAATACCTTTGGTTTCACAGAAAGATTTTAAAGTGCCTTCAAGAAATTCCTTTGCATTATCTGATCTGAAACACTTAATGGTAGCACTAAACTGATTTTCCACATAAGAAACAAATTTGAATAAAATTCCAGCAACATCAGATTTGTATTGTAAAAAATGTATCCAAGTAAAACGACTAAAATCATCCACAATTGTCAAGAAAAAAGTACAATCAGATGGGGTTTTAGTGCTATATGGTCCCCAGACATCAAGATGTACAAGTTCAAAAACAGATTGAGACTTAATACAACTATGAGTGAAAGGCAATCTGGTTTGTTTAGCAGCAGGACATATTTGACAAATATGATCTTGTAAACACAACTTGGTATTACAAGATGGTAAAACTAATTTTAAATGTTGAAAGGGTAAATGGCCAAATCTCAAATGCCACAATTTAGCATCTTCAGCAGCAGAAAGACAGATAGTATTGCAGGAATGATTTTGAAGTTGAATTGGAGTAAAGTCCAGCTTGAATTTTACCAAGATGAATTGCCTTCTTGTTCTGAGAAAGGAACTGAAGAATACATTGCTCATTAGTGAAAGTTATTGTACAAGAAAGATCTTGGCAGAGTTTCTGAATAGAAATGAGATTAAATTGAAATTCTGGAACATATAGGACATCATTCAAAATGATGTCTTCATTAACAGTAATGGAACCAATGTGTGTAACCTTAACTTTTCTTCCATCTGGAACTATGATATAGTTATCTAAATCCCTGGTTTGTGTAAAAGTTGTAAACCAATTTAGATTAGAACAAATGTGATCTGTGGCTCCACTATCTAAGATCCATATTGCATTATTAGTGGTAAGTAAACACTTGCCTGCAAGAAGAGCATGACTTATGTTTGAAGAGTCAGAATTCACTTCATTGAAGCTAGTTTGTTGTTGATTGTAAAGACTCAAAAATTTATTGTACTATTTTGCAGAAACTGTGTCAGCATCTCCAATAGTCATTTCTTCAAGAGCATTCTGGTTTTGAGAAATAGCAACAACTCTTTTGTCTCTAAACTTGAAACCAGGTGGATAGCCATTAACTTTAAAGCATCTATCTAGACCGTGACCTGAAATCTTACAATGAGAGCAATAGTAAGATCTTTTAGCAATACCAGAATTATTGCCCTTATACTGAGTGGTTCCAGATGAAATCTGCCTTTGATTCTGAGTAAAATTTCCTCTCTGAAATTTAGTATTAGCATTAGAGCTCCTTTCTGCTATAAAAGCCAAAGATTCAGTCTGTGAGATAAGATGATAAACTTCTTTGTGTCTTTCTTCTTGAGTAAATAACCTGAAGACTTGTGAGATACTAGGCATTGGCTGCATCATTAACACATTGCCTCTAATAGTTGAGAAATTATCATTCAACTTCATCATAAACTGAATTAACCTCTGTTCTTGTTGCATATCAGAAATTCTTTTGGTCAAGTTACAGGTACAATGGTTACAAGTACAAGTAGGCAATGGACTAACATCATTCATGGAGTCCCAAACTGACTTAATGCTAGTGAAAAAATCAGAAACAGATTGTGTGCCTTGTTTCATTTCAGAAAGTTGTTGTTCTAAAGAATACATTTGAGGCATACTTGCATAACCAAATCTTTCCTCCAAATCCAACCATATTTCTCTTGCAGTTTTGAGAAATATGACACTTTTTGCAATAGAATCATCTAAATTGTACAATAACCAAGAACAAACTAGATCATTGCAACGTTCCCAAGCTTTGCCTTTTAGTGTAGTTGTTGTTGGTTTAGTTAAAGTTCCATCAACAAAACTAAGTTTATTTTTAGCAGATAGGCTTAAAAGCATTGATCGTTTCCAATTAGTAAAACCTGTTCCATTAAACTTGATTGAAACAAGCTGAGATGAATTTGCGTCTGAAGGATGAATGAAATATACACTAGAGGGATCTTGATTAGGATGTAAAGGTGTTCGTGAAGACGAAGCCATAGATTTCAACTCACAGTTTAGAATATTGCAGTAAAAATCTCAGTAAAGAAGAGATAATGAAACGAAAGCACCTGATGTTGTTGAGATTATAAAGGAGTCAGAGAGATTACAAAGAGATCGCAATCGCAAGAAGATTAGAGAGATTGAGCGTCATTGTTGTACGGACAAAACACAACACCATTATTGTACGGATTAGAGCTTAAACTCAAGATTGAAACAATATACAAGAGCAAAATGAGAGACAGGATCAAGCTCTCCGCTCTGATACCATGATAAAAATAAGCTAATTCTGAAACTTAAACCATGGAGAAATGAAGAAGAAGAGTATTTTTCATTAAGCTGATCTAATCTGTACAGACTTGTTCTTTTATATACACATTGTAACAGAATGAAATCTAACAGACTACTAACAAACTATCCTAACTGACTTCATCCAGTTGGCAACAGCAATACTGAAAACAATGCTGCCACGATGGTTGCTTTGTCAGCAGGAGTAGCTGCCACGATGGCTTTGTCAGCAGGAGCAGAAGTTGTGATGTCTCCAATAAAAGGAAAGATGCAAATATTCAAGACTGAAGAAGTAGCATCTTTTAAATAGCATTGTGGTTTTGTTAATTAACTAAAGACACTTATCTATGTTGATAGGATTAATTATAAATTGGATGCTTATCGTTAATAAAATAAACACAACAGAGAATAACATGGGAACACAAAAGCTGGAAGCGATAATGTACAACTCACTTCAGGCTTAGATACAATTTATTTGCAAGTAAATATTAGTTGAATCCCTTATCTTTAGTTATAACTAAGACTGTAATGCCGTGACGGAAAAGTTATAATTAAGATTGATCTGCCGAATACTGAAATATCTTAAAAGTTGAATTATAAATCCCGACTACCCCATCAATGAAAAGATTTTTCCAGATCAGTGAGTACTAGGACTACTAGCTAGTTAGGCATTCCTCATGCATTACCAAGTAAACACAACTAAATATAACAAGTCTTGTCCTAATTTAAACTAAGCAGTAGCAGAGTACTAGTTTAATTAAACACAATGAACTGTGGTTTGTCTTGTGGTGAACCCACAGACTGCAGGGCTCGATTACATTTCTGGTATAGCTGTCAACTGAGTTTTTATTTATGGTACATTTTGTTCAGAATTTTCATTTATGGTATAGCTGAGAAAATCTAATAGAAAACGCAAGTTGAAGTGGCTATTGATTTTCATTTCAACATAAAACTCCACTTCAAGTGGCTCAATCCCATCCTTCTGCTCAATCCCATCCTCCTCCACGGAGTCCTCACAGTCATTCTCATTTTCATCAGTTGATTCAAATTGATGGCGAGTTAGTTCTCTGACTCGTTGCATTTCCAATTTCTCGAAATCAGGCGCAGCACGCTCCTCTGAAATGGTTCATGAAGCCAACGAATATACCCACATCCGTTGCCTCCATTTGGACAATTGAGATACCTCCTTCCCGCATTTCTTCCATAGGACCATGTGCGTTCAACGCACAACTTATCTCAAAAGCAGAGATTCAAATCGGGAATGTTGGACATGTTGAATTGTGTGTATAATGCTAAATTTTTTTTCCAATGGTTGGGTGAACAAGCCTCACCACAGACTTGTTTTATAGCTGAGAATCAAGGGATAAATTATTGATTGGTCTTCAACTAGCCCGTGACTCAACAGTACTGTCAAAAAGCACTTAAAAGAACTGCAAAAAATTAAATTGGAGGAGTCAAATTTCTCATCAAAGAAAATCACGTGAATGCACAGCAACAAACACTTAAATTTACCCTGCATTATTGAAAAAAAGAACTATGTGAAAGGACTGCAGGCTTAGCCTGTAGTAAAATAAAGCTGATTTCTGAAAAAGTAAAGTTGATTTCAGGCATAGTAAAATAAAGCTGATTTCTTAAAAAGTAAAGTTGATTGCAGGCATAGTAAAATAAAGCTGATTTCTGAAAAAGTAAAGCTGATTTCAGAAATTCCATATTATTTTCCTGCAGGCTAATAAATTTGAGTAGTCACATTTTCTTATTGCTTGTACGCAAAGTGCTCTAGTCACTTCAAAATAACGCTTGTTTAAATTATTGAGGTATTTTTGCATCAACAAAAAGGTAAAATACTAATCCAAAATTGGCTATAAAAACCATCGTTGTTGCTTATTCAAAATCGCAAGTTACTAGTTTCTTCTCAAATTTACTTTATTCAAGGCAATAACATAAGATGAGGGCAAAAAACCACAAACTAGTAAAACCGAAATCAAACAAACCAGGAAAAACAGAAGGTCATACGATGTGCAGGCTGAGGACGCTAAACTTGCAAAGCATTTTGAATTTGCTGCACAACAACGTCAAATTCAAATGGAAGCTCGAGCTGCAAAGAAACGTGAAATTGCAATAGAAGCTAAAGCTGCAAAGGAACGTCAAATTGCAAGGGAAATTGAGGAAGCCGAGGACGAGAATTATGCTGTTGATCTCAGTGAATTTTAAGAAGTTGTATTGTGGTTCTCGTGTCAATGTATGCTTATTTTCTAATTTTTTATTTTCAATTTAATGTAATTGTATCATGCTTCAATTTTTAGTTTTTAAATTGAAGTACTTGTATGATGCTTTATGTTTACTTTAATGTAATTGAATGTTTTTTAATATGATTTTTAATTCCCCTCAAAACACATCCACGAAGGTATTGTTAACAATTTAATGTGAAGTTGCCATGTTCGGGCAAACATTTAACGTAATTACACAAAATAATTTTTCCTCAATTTTGGCTTACGCAGAAGTACAACATCAATACTTGAATACAGATAAAAAACAACCAATAAAAACTGAGTGGTATCTTCTACTTTGACGAGATCAAAAAATTCTGTGTAGATCACTAGAGGATCAAGCAGAACTAAGTAGATTCCAAACAGTAAAGGGAGAAGATCGCACTTAATGTTACTTGAGAAACAGATAGGTGCACCAAATGGTTACTTGTGAAAGAACCATTTTCCTTTTGAGGTATGTAAATTTTTTAGTGATATGAGGGCTGGATAAGGTTTATACTCTTCCCATAAATTTTCTTTTAAACATATTTGCACGCTTTTATCTGGTCATGCAGCAAACCCAAGTATTGTAATATTGTTTCTCTTTATTTACAAATCTTCTTTTGTAAAAACTCTCAATTGTAAATGAGATGTACGTACTTTGATATTATGCTTGATTCCACTACTGCTAGCAGGGCAATTATTCAAAATTCTATTTTTTTAAGAGTGATTAATTGTCCAAGATATGAGAACGTTTAGTGTATCTTAATTCAAGTATACATATAACATGATTTGTCATAGAGTTTAAAATGTCTAGTAGTTACTGAGAGATAGCTATTGAATTAACTATTTAGCTTTGCATTATTTCCATGTCTACCTGTTAGCCAGTTATTGAGAGATAGCTTACTGAATTAGCTATTTGAATTTACATTGTTTCTTACTATAGAAACTTATTGTCTGCTACCTTCCACAGTCTGTCAAGGTGATGTTTTACAAATTCTGGGACCAGGTTTTATAACTTCTGGCTTATGAGATTATATCCTATAGTTTGCTTAAGATATGTAGCTAAATGTGGCAAATCGTAACTTATGATTCATGATCAGTACAACTATAACATATGAATACAATTCATGATTTGCCAAATTTTTTGGCTTTCTAGGTAATTTCTTCTTGATATGTCATCAGAAGCTAAGGTACATATCTATCATGCATGCACATATGAAGGATCAGCTTATTTCTTGCCCAGGTATTACTTTTTCAGCTACGTTTTTATTTTATTTTAAATAGTGACGTGTATCAAAATTGGCCATTATTTAATTTTGAATATGAAATCTGACTTGCCTTTACATTGGAATTTTATGTTATATTCTTGTTTTCACATAGTTCATGCCTTCAAGAAGAAAAACAAGTCTATGTAAAAACATGTTTATGTTTCCTACGTGGAAGGACATTTATTTCGTGTATGCACCTGTCAACTGTTATCTCATAGGTATCGCTGCTTGTGCGAGAATCTGCGTACATTACTTTAAAGGCCTTGACATTCCGTGGTTGCATTTAGCATGGAAGGCGGTGTGAGAACTTGAGCAAGAGAAAACACATAAGATGGTTACTGATATATCTTGAAATAGCTTAATATGCAGCATTTTCCATTCCAGGGTAGCAAAATCCTATTTAGATTCAGAGAAACATATTTAGTATTGTGTTTGTATATATAAATTTGATAACTTTATACACATCTCTTATGAAGCTGTAATACGGATCAAAATACGCAGTTCGATTGTGGATGGGTTTTGGATGATCGAGGAGGCAACTTTATATGATATAAAGATGGTAAATGGAGAAATTAATTCTCCAGCTCTATTTAATTCAATTAAAGAAGCACTGACCAGATGAGGTGGAACTAGTTTTTGGAAACCCACAATTTCTGAGGTTTTTCTCGATTCTATCTCTGTTATTCTTATATGTGTTGTGACGCCCCCAAATCCGAGGTCAAAGATTCAGGTCGTCACATCACCATCCAACCATATCATACCTGTATTAACTTTACAACTCAACAATACATCCATCCAGACCTCTATCTTAAGCACAAACAAGTTAGAGCCTCAGAAACGATAATCAAAAGTAACGCTAAATATTACAATTCATCTGTACATTCTAGAATCTTGCGCACTTCCATTTATACAACTACACTTGAAGACAAGTCTTACTACTACAGTTGAAAACCTATCAGACTTGCTCTGTAGTATTTATCAGGAACTAAATCATCTCAGGGGTAAATCTTCTACTCCTCTTCTGCTGGTGTGGAGTGAACTGATCAAATTCTTCTCTTTCTGAAAAGTTTTTATAAAGCAAGAATGAGCTACATAATGCTCAGCAAGTTCACCATTTTGTAAAATAATAATGTGGTTTATTTCGAAAACATTCCCAACTATATGGGTATATATCTCAGATTTCAAAACATAATTCGACAATATATATGTCCGAGTTTGAATAAAACGTTTATACTCGCTAAGGAGCTTTAAGAATAACATATGAATCCTTTATAAGGTTCCCGTTTCAATCTATCTCAAGTTTGAAAATATATACATATAAGTATATCATTTTTCGGCAAAACACTCTACGGTTAACATACTGTATAGGGAATACATTATTGCAAAACCTCTTTCCTTCCATTAGCTTAGAAGGTTTCTCATTCGAGAACATTTCAATCTTTGAATTAATTGTAAGAGTGCACTAACACGTGCCAATCTTTATAGAAAATCTTGCAGTTCTAGATACTGCACGATGTCAATATTTTTCTTATCAAAAACTACACTATCGGCAACTTGGCACTTAGGCCCAAGAAGCAGTGTTTGAGTATTTTTCCAAAGTGGAGGATGGGACTGGAAGAAAACATAAAAACCTGACAAGGATTGACGATGATCAGTCGCCACAACCAAGTCCAACAATCCGCGGGTCTTCTATACTAGTAGAAGGATAGAAACTACATCCGTAACTACCCTTGGGTGAAAACTACATCCGTAATCACCCTCGATGAAAACTACATCCGTAATCATCCTTCGGCAACACCTGGGCCGGAATAATAGTTGATGGACCGCCTGGCTCACGGCCGCTTACACATCCCGGGAATCGTTCGTCAACGATTCCCACACCTGCCAGAGTCCCCTTTTTCTTTTCTTTCCAAAAATCATTTTGATAGAAAATTCGAGTAGTTGAAGTTCGACCTCAGTCGACCGATAATTCTTGAAAAACGTACAAGAAGCAAAACCTGACCGGGGGTTTTCGAAAATGTTTTGGGTTCGAAAGAGTTCGAGTTTGAAAACGCTAAAGGTATCTTGGATTAGTTTTGTCTTTAAAATAATGAACGATAATTAATAAATAATATTTTGAGATTTAATATAAACAATTAATAAAATAATTATTTAATTAAAATAAGCTCTTAATCCAAGATATATATTTTTGAGTATTTTTAACAACGTAAAATTATAATTACTTAGGTATACGATACTTCCCGAATGACTCTTCGGGTTTTCGCAATTTAATCACGATGCAACAATATACCGCTCCCCGGTCAATAGTATATTTGGACCGCTACAACCTCTATTGCTAGGGTCGTTGTCCGAAGAAAACACTTTCATTCTAAGTTCAATGGTGTACAAACACATATGCATATATCTCAAACTTCAACATAATCTCGTAAAGCATAAGCATATAATACGTTTGGAAGCTATAAACACAATAGTGAAAATCCTTATATATAAGTTTTGAAAAGTAAACTTGCATAGGTAAAATCAAGAATATAATCTTCTGAAATTAAATATTTAGGGTTGGAAAACTTGCCTTGGTGAGGTTGGGGTGGTCGGCTCGCGAAGTGGAATGGAAATCTTCAGGGGGTTCAAAACCCTCCTACAAGACAGTACAAGTTCCTGGGAAAAACTCAGCATGCTTATATCACTAAACCAACCAAGAATCTTACATCCACATCACAACCAACATCTAAATCACCAAGATCATACTTTATAACATACATAGAGATACATACACTAACCACAAGCCTAAAATCACAACCACAACACTTAAACTCAAGGTCTACATCATCCGTAACTTATATGTCCAAGATTCACACTAATAACCATGGATCTAACATTAGACATCACAATTACTACATGGCCAAGAGGGGTTAGGGTTTTTATACCTTCTTGATGTTCTTACAATCTCAAACAAGCTTGGTTAACCTTGGGGAAGCCTTACTCTATGCTCACCATCTTCAATCTCACCAAAGAAATCAAGAACATGGAAGTGAGTTTCCTGACTGGAAAAACACGCCCCAAAGATCAGCCAAAACGAAGCCCTTGCACTCGTTTCCTGGTCGAGGCTCCTGAATGAAAGTTGTAGAGCGTCTTCCCAGATTTCTAACCATATAAAGAACAAAACATTTCATTGAGTAATGAAGTCTCTAGGCCCGTTTTAGTGAGCTCCTTTCCTGCTGGGCAGAATGGAGTATTTGGTGTTTGTTTTGTTTTGTTTAAAGTGATAAAATGATCAATAATGCTTGATATTTTCACTTGGATGCATCTTATCTTCTTGCCATGTGGTGTCATCTCCTCATTGGTTCATTTGGATTACCTTTATCCATCCATAATTGCAAGCAAGTCCCTTGCTTTATACACATTGTTTCCAAGTCCTTTCTTCCTTTTCTTATTTGCACCAAGGGGCTTCCCTTCTTGTATATTTACTAAATCAATATATTACAACTTATATGTTGCACTTAATTGTAATAGTGTGGCCCAATACCTCAAACAATCGTTGTGTCCAATTTTCTTTGTATTTTCTCTTTATCTCAGAAAAAATTCTCGCGGTTTCTCAATTGTTCTCATTTCCTTTAACTCTAGGATTTTATTCTCAATTCCATTTTCCTCTCATAATATATCCTTCCTTGGACTTCTAATATTTACTATTCTCAATTCATGATTCGCTCGCTTGATCGTTTAATCTCGTTGTAAAGTTTCAGCGGTTTCTAGAACGTTTGTTTCACTTCCTCAGTGGTTTTCGTTCCAAATTCTCAAATCACTTATAATAAAATTCCAAAATATGAACTCCTCAATTCCTCAAATTAAATATCTCATTTCTTGATATTACTGATATATAATTCACTGCTCGGTCAAATATTACACGAAAATAGAATTTGGAATTTCTGAATTCTGATCGCATTTACATACACTTATTTACTCCATAGATTACTAGTATAACTTCGGAATATCCACACTACGTCTCGTACATAGGTGGCATGAAAAATTTTCTTAATCCTCAAAATCACTATTCATTGATGCACTTCATCATAATAGGAAAAGTTTTAATTCTACCGAAATTTTGGGTTCTTACATGTGTGCTCAGTGCTAGATTATTCTATATTGTCATCTAGCAAAATTACACCTATAAACATTCAACTTTTTATATATGATCGCATATTTTAGATCCATAAATCTTGATGATCAAACAATTTATCTTTATATATCGGATATCTGATATTCGTTGCAAGGAAGTTTTCATTTCGGCCAACCTATTTTCTCCTAATTTCCACTCAGCTTCTAAGAGGGCTTCTACGAGGAGGAGATAAGGAAAAATGGGGCTTATTATGTATATAAATAAGGATCACCTTAAGTTTTATGCTTAGACCATGAGTTTTCTGTCCATTTTTATCTTTATTTTTAGATTTATTAAGGCGTTGTGCCTGCTTCGAATAAGCAGTTATAGTAGTTTGTTTGGGTGTGTATCTCATATGGCAATAATGACTATAACTAAAACTTTTCCTCAAATAATGTTCATTATTTTACTTTGTAGTTTGATTATTGTAGTTCGTATTATCGATATGTAAATGAGCTCCATACTTTATCTTTCGAATCTTGAGAGTTTGTGTTTGGCAAACTATGTATATCTTTTGCAACATCCTTGTAGTTACAAGAATTCATCCTGTAAGAAAGGAGCAAAGGGGGATGTTAACCAAGTAAGGATGATTTTTGTTTATCTAATTCCTACCATATGTATTACACTCCACGCGCACAAACATACTTATTACATACTCATTAAAGTAGTGTAAGTGGAATTAAATTCTTAAATGTCTTTATAGAGGCTCAACCCTTTCTTTATATTGCATACATGACCTTTTAATTTGTTACAAACCTTGTGATCCCATTTTACATCTTGATTTTATGTTCCTGCTAAAGAATTTGTATGCAATAGCTCATCCATATACCATATAGCCTACTTATAGAATCATGACATTAATTGCAAATATTTATAACCATTTCTTCTTGTAGGTCAAAGAAGCTATGTGTTATCAGTCTCTTAGGGACCAAACATCTTACAAACTTGCACCTGCCTTTGGTGTACGTTAAGACCTAGCAATTTGGGAGTTAGGCTCTTGTATAAATTTATAAATTCTTCAACCTTATCGGCAAGCAAAGATGCTGCTAATATGCAAGTTTAGCATTTCGATAATGTTGTAAGAAGGGACTTGTAGAATAATACTTTAGATTGTACAATTACTGTCAACTTAGGACAATTGATGAATTTTTGCTTATTCTAAGAATTAGTTGATTAATTTATTGTCACTCTAATCATTTTCTAACATTATAGAAATCTAAATTTATCATTCATCATGTGCTACCTATATATTCACGGGAACACAAAGAATATCAACTTGTACTAGAGCATGCCCTTGCACGGGCTATAAAGCTAGTTTTGTTTATTTGCTTGATATGTATCGTATATATATATATATATATATATATATATATATATATATATATATATATATATATATATATATATATATATAGAGTTAAGTTCTATGGAGACCATCATTTGAGTGGAGACCGTGGAGACCATATACATTATGCACTCAAAACATTGCAAAACATATATATTTGTAAAGAATGTTCAATTAACATCATTATTTCATGCAATATTTTGTTCTGCAATATTTGGAGAACAATACGTTCTGCAATATTTTGTTTGCAGAACATTCATGTTTTTCAAGATTTTTGATGAAATTTGCATGTAAAACATATTTATTCTTCAAGATTTTCAATGAAATAGATGGTATAATGATTTTCCTAGAACATGATTTTCAATAAATAAGTTTTTGCAATGTTTTGATTGATATTGGTCTCCGGTCTCCACTAAAAATGTTGGTCTCCATAGAACTTAACCATATATATATATATATATATATATATGGAAAAAGAGTATCTAAAGCATACAATAGAGAAATTCTCTATTAGTGCGGCTTAAAATATGATAAATTAATAATAATTTGAACAATCCAACCGTACGGATGTTAAATTCATACAAAAATACGTGAATGTACAAATTTTCATGTAATTTAATTGTTTGGAACTATAAATATATAGCAATAAGATTATGATAAATCTGTGTCGTTGAATATGTGTAGAAAATAGTATTATTATATAAGTGATGCTTCACTATTTCAAATATAATAAAAATTTGTGTACAATGTTATTTCGACATAATTTTTTCATCCGTACAGTTGGATTATCAAAAATAATAATAAAATACAAAATTTTAGGTGCACTAATAAAGAACTTCTCTATTGTGTGCTTTAGAAACTCCATCCCCTATATATATAGGGTCTTGTTCTAATAGAAACAAAATTAGAATAGAAACTAGAAACTAAACCAAAATAAAAAATTGAAGCTAATCTAATGACCAAATTAGGGGTACCCCAATACAAAAAATGCATAATAATCTACCCACTATTTTGTAAAAAAAAAATCACTGTTCATTGTGCTGACGTGGCAATGACGTCAGCGTGAACAATTATTTTTATTATTTTTTTTGCTGGACGTTGGTGAGTTCATTTAGGACATTTTTTGTGAAGCCCCTAGCGAGACCCTTAGAATAGATGAAATATAATTTATTTAGTGGTAGTTTCTAGTTTCTATTCTAAATTTGGTTTCTATTTGACCAGGAGCCTATATATATATATATATATAATATGTCGGGTTTTTTCGGGTTTCGGGTTTGGATTGGATTTCGGTTTTTCGGATCGGGTTCGGTACACGTAAAATTCAAATTCAAAATCTTTCAGGTTTAAAAATTAAATCCAAATCCAAAAAATCGGGTTTGGTAAAATCCAATCGGATCGGTATGGATCGGGTATAGGGATGGGCGTCGGGCCACTTCGGGGCCGGGGAGTGCTATCCCCGCCCCCATCCCCGAATTCAAACTTAATCCCCGTCCCCGGCCCGATCCCCGTCAGGGACTATTTTCCATTCCCCGTCCCCGGCCCAAACGGGTAACGGGGATCCCCGCGGGGAATCAGGGAATTTTATTTAAAATAAAAAATAATATTAAATAATTTGAAACATTAACAAGTGAGCTCAAATGCACTAAATTAAGATAAAAAAATATTACTTAAAGAAACAATTATTAATAATATGGAAATGAAGTTATTTAACTATTAGAAAGACAAACATATAAAATTAAAATATCATTTTGTTTCCAATATGAAGTATTGGAAATTCGTTTATATTAATATATGATTATTAATATATATATATATATATATATATATATGTCTGTATTAAAGTGTGGTGAAATCGAATCGGGATTGGAAATAGGGTCGGGTAGAGAAAATCGGGGCGGGGGTCGGGGATCGGGCCGGGGACACATAAAAACCCGGCCCCGGCCCGCTCCCCGATTTTTTTGAAAATTGTCCCCGCTCCCCGGCCCGTACCCGAAAAAATCCCCGAATCCCCGCCCCGTTCGGTGCGGGGATCGGGCGGGCTGGGATGAATGCCTATCCCTAATCGGGTATCCATCGAATCGGTTTTTTTTGCCATCCCTTCGGATCTCTACGAAGCCTATAACATTGCTTCAACTTACGTTTTCACAAATGAAAGAATTAAGGCGTACTACCCTAGTTCTAGAGATGAAGCATCAGGTTCATGAAAGAGGTCCATGCAAATTGATGGGATAGGGGATTTCAGAGGGCAGGGTCGCCCAAATTTTCCTATAGACCAAAGAGCTCCTCCAAGGAAAATTAGGGTAGAACCTCGATTTACACCACTCAACCAGAGCCCTTCGACAATTGTTGTGGAAATCCGTAAGAGAGATTTTTTCCAACTTCCATCACCAATGCGAACCCCCGTAGAGAAGAGAGACAGAGGTCGATTCTGTAACTACCATGCCAGTATTGGTCATAACACTGACGAATGTACAACTTTGAAGTATTTCTTGGAGGGGTCTCTTAAAAGGGGATTGTTGAGAGAGTATCTCCCATCTAAAAAACGTTCTGCACCTCCATAGCTAGAGCCCCAGCCCCAACCTGCAAAACCTAAGCATGTTGTGGATATGATAATTGATGGAAACACTCTTGTACGAGAATTATTACAATTGGAAACCCCCTCTCGTGCTTTCAGGTGGTCCAACATAGCGATATCTTTTACTAACGATGATTACCCTAAGGGAACAATTTGCCGAAGTGCCCCCCTCACACTACAGTTTAATGTAGCGGACCAAAACGTTAAGAAGGTCTTGATATACAATGATTCTTCAATGGATATAATCTTTCGTCGTGTCCTAAAAAGGATGATTCTGAATGGTCGATCAACTAGAGAAATAGAATTTCGAAGACATCCAGACACCTCTCTACAACTTCGAAAATCATGTAGTCCCTATACAAGGGACCATTGATATTCCAACCATATTCGGCATTGTACCTCAGGAGGTAACTACTCTTGTCAAATATTGCATTATTAATATTGCTTCCCCCGTATAATGTCATTATCGAAAGACCTAATCTGTTTTTCTTGGGGGCTATCATATCTACCCGCCATATGAAAGTGAAGTTCCCTACAGATATGGGACCAAGCAAGCTGAAATTAGATTCTGAAGCTTCTCAGTTCTGTTACTATGCATCCCTCAACCTTTCCCAAACCAATCCGAAGAAAAGGAAGTTTTATGGACTACCGAAATGAGATACCACTGCGGTTGATATCCATGAAGAGGCTAAATCTGATATCGATCAAGTTCTTAAGATCCACGACATTCTAGACACACCTGCACCATCCAAGCCACACCAGATCCCATGGTCCGTGCCTAATGAATTCATGGAACCAGTATTACTTTTTGAACAAGATCCTATAAAGTTTATATCTATTGGAGCTAGTCTGTAAGATACCAGATTATTTTAGGATTTATTATTATTATTTTATTATTATGTTAATTAGTATTTAAAGGATGAAATTGGATTTGAGAATATCGTTGTGGAATTTAACGATATTTAGTATTGAGTTTATATGAGTATATATTGAGTTATGTGTGCCCCAGTATTTTATTGGTATTTTTAGTGATTTAAAAATATTTAAATCAAGTATTATTGATCTTTAAAAATTTTTATTTAATTATCGGAGGGCTTAAAAATCATGAAATCTTTTGTAAAATTATCTTTATTTATTTATTGAGTTTTTAAAATTGTTTGGTGGATTAATTTGGGTGG
This sequence comes from Kitagawia praeruptora, assembly GCA_037693485.1. Classification (NCBI taxonomy): domain Eukaryota; kingdom Viridiplantae; phylum Streptophyta; class Magnoliopsida; order Apiales; family Apiaceae; genus Kitagawia; species Kitagawia praeruptora. The sequence continues at coordinate 3,556,098 of CM075349.1, forward strand.
TCGAGTATTTTAAAATGATTTTAAGAGTTTTATTGTATTTAAAGGATCAAAACTTTGAAAATTCATATTTAATTCATTTTTGATCCGAAAAATATTTCGAAAATATTTGCGTGCTCGTAATTCTATATTCTTTATTTGAAAGGTGAAAAGTTTAATTTTCTGAATTTTTTATTTAAATTCGATTTATGAGAGTCGTTTAGTAGTTTTATAAGTGAATAAGTTGTATGTTATTTGGGCCGGAATAATTGTAGGAGTGATATATTAGTATTGGGCCAAGCCCAATTTATCAACCCAGCAGCCGAGAGAGCTCTAGAGAGATCGGGGAAGAGAAGAAATGAGAAGAAAAAATAAAGAAGAGAGAAAAGAAAGAGAAAGAAAAATGAGAAGGAGATTGGGGGTTTTGATTTTGATTTAATTGAAGCCTATACATACATATGTAGCTGTGTGTGTATATATAATTCGTGTGTCTGTGTATGTGTGAGGTCGTGTGTGCAGGAGCTGGGTAGCAGAGGAGGGCGGCGTCGGAGTCCGGCGGCTGCAGCGGCGGTGATGACTCCGGCGAAGTCGAGTGGTGGTGAGACGTGGTAATAGCTGCAGTAGGAAAGGGGAGAGAGAGAGAAGGGAGAGAGATTCCGGGAGATGGATTTTTCTGGCGGATCGGGTCGGAAACGAAAATGGTATATTTTCGTAGTTATTAATTATTTAATTTTCATAGTGAATTAGATGTAATTGCTATATATTGTTTAATTGTTGTAAATTAATTAGTTAAGTGTTGTAATTTAATTAGATTTAAATTGTGAATTTTAAGGTGTTAATTTTAGTAGTTAGATTATGTGGAATTTCGAGAATAGGGTTGTATCTTAATTAGTTTTAAGTTGCGAGTTATGTGTTAATTTCGTAAGTAGCTTAGTAGTGCCAATTATGAACATTGTTGTATTTCCGAAATTTAATTCGGAAGATATGTTGGTAATTATAAATTTTGAGATTTATTGTAGGCCCGATTAAATGGGCGGGTTAGTGATTTTTAAATGTTAAGTGTTAATTGCTAATTGTTAGTTTCCAATTGAAATTGTAATTTGCTAGATGCTAATTGTTATTGTCATATAAGGTATAGTTATAAGAGTTGGCTAAATTGTGAAATATTTATATGTTAGATGGTATAAATCGAGTTGTAGTATTTGATACTAATTATGAATATGATATATTATGTGTTTATCTACGAGGAGTTGAAATGAGATCTCGAGTCTTAAATGTCAATATTTAAGTACTTGTGTAATTCTCTACAACTAGTTCCTCGGGCTTACGAATATCCATGATTAGCTATCACGAGTATAATTAATATACTTGAGTGAAGTGATCATCGATATAGCGTAAGTAATAGTTAGTGCTCTGGGTTGTTCCCTAGGGCTTACGAACATCAATGATTGGTTGTCACGTGTATCAGTAAAATGCGTGAGAAATACGATCATTGGTGTAGCGTAAGTAGTAGTGTTAATATAAATTTATGTGCTAGATGCCGCATGTCTGGGCGGGTACTTTTCTTACTTGTTTACTTTTATGTTGCTGCAAGTTGAGGCAGCTTTATTTTTTTTTTTTTGCAAAAACAGGGTTGAATTGTATTTGAGGGGCTGTGCCCATAGTCCGATAAACGAATACTTCATGCCGAAATTTTCTAAAAATCCCCTGTATTTAAAGTTATTTAAATTATTTGATTTAAAGATTTAAAGGCATGTATGTGCATGAGTGTTTAAGTACATATGTGATGATTAATGAGGTGTGGGTATATATATTTATGTATGCATTGCTTTGCGAGTTATAAGTAATTAGTTATCAATTGGGTTGTTTATGTACTAAATAGTACTTTGCTATTATTTCGAGTATAATTAGGGATTCGATATGGACCCAGCGAGCGTGTTGACGAGACGATTGAAGGAAAATGAATGCATGATCGAGTAAAGACCGAAGTATAGTAAGTAACGAATCGACGCATTGGAATCGAGTCAAGTGTACTAACCCTCGCTTATCGTTCAAGCGAGATAAATATGTTTCTATTCAGTATAAGTATTCCCTTCAAATTCTTATTGCTTTTGTCATTTTCCTTCAGATTATTGTTAAGGAAATGTTTTATTCAAGTATTATGTTTATATAGTATCTCAAAGTTTTATTGCCAGTATTATTCTTTCTTAAATATTGTCAATAATATTCTGTTAAAGTTTTTGCATGTATTGCATTCTTATTCCTTGTTTTAGTATAATGTTCTTAAAGTATATAGTTTCCCTGAGATTATTTGAAAGTAAAGTAGTTTAATGGAATTGGAAGAATTTTTATAAAATTTGGACCAGCTTCATGGTCAGAGTAGTAAAGGCCAATGTCAATAAGTTCCTAGTGAGGGGATCCCAAAGTATTGTTTTTGGCTGGACTTTACGTGGCTGATCACCCGTAATGTCCAGAGTATGATGAAAAACTCCAATTCTATTGAACGTTGTTTTATGCAAGTATATTCTCATGATAGAATGTTTAAGTTAAAGTACATTTTCATTTCCAAGTATGTTGGATATAAAGTTATGATTTGAGTTAATGGAAATTTATTATATTAGTGTTTTGAACGGTGAAAACTAATTCACGGTTATTACGGTCACTGTGGCATGTGTTGCGTGGTGATAGTGAGAACCGAGAATGATTTGAGATCTTCTTATTTATTCAAACTCATGATTGTCAGGCCGGTTAGGCAGCTAGGTATGCAAACGCTTAGCGACATGAATGAAATTTGAGTAACTGAGAATTTCTTGGAGATTTTGTTAAAGTGATAGTTAAAGTATTTTGCAAGTATTAAAAGTATTGAATCTAGTATTACAAACCTTCTCAGTTATTAAATTCTGATTTCGAGTTATAAATGTTTTAAATGATATTAATCTTCTGTTAAAGTTAAGAATCCAGATTTCAATTATAGTATTGATTATAAATTGGTGAGCATTCCTTCGCTCATATTTATTGTTCATTTTCCATTTGAGTTCATATTTCTTGAATTGCAATTACTGCATTCTTATTTCATCCAGTTCAGTTATATATATATAACTTGCTGAACATTCTTTGGCTCACACTTGTTGTTTTTAAATCTAACTTTTCAGTAAACTAGTTGGCGAGGCTTAGCCTGCGCAGTTCAGAAGTGGAAAGAAGAAGCAGGATGCTGTTATGAAGCTGACGAGGATCAGGGTATTTAGATTTAAAGTTTGAATTGTTGTATGTAAATATAGTTTTAGTAGTTATAGTATGCATTTAATTAGTTGGCCTGGTATACTTCTATTCGAAGTTATACCAGTGATTTAAGTCTGTATAAAGTTTTTTTTATAGAGTTGTATTTAAGTTGGTTTTGGGTTTTCTTGTTTCTAGAACTGTGACCTAAGATCCTTAGTTGGGAGTTGGGGTCAAAGAACTTTCAGTTGAGTTTTTATTTTTATTTCAGATTTTAGTTTAGTATTCAGCAGGTTTATGTTGTATTTACGAATACATCATGCCCAATTTTTGTTAGAATTATTGAGTTTGTTAGCGTGACGCCCAAATCTACTGACCCCGGATTTGGGGGCGTTACATAGTCTTAGTGCCCCTTTCAAACAGAGTTGATTCAGTTGTTACGAGAGTATGCTGATGTTTTTGCTTGGAAGACGTAAGATATGCCCGATTTAGATGAATTCGTGGTTGTGCATTAGTTACACCTAAATCCCACCAAAGATGCTATGAAATAGAAAAGGAGGAATTTTACCCAAGAAAGACAATAGACCGTAGATGTAGAAATCAACAAACTCCTGAAAGCTAATTTCATCTACGAAATTCAATTTCCAGAATGAATAGCCAATGTTGTGCTCGTTAAGAAGGCCAACAGGAAGTGGAGGGTCTGTATCGATTACATTGATCTTAACAAGTCCAATCCAAAAGACTACTACCCTTGACCGACTATTGATGCTACGATAGGGGTGGCAACACAAAATCACGCAAGCGTACGTGGTCACAAGTAATATAGTATAAAGTTGAGTTCGTTCCCACAGAGATCTGGTTTAGGTTTCAATTCAGTTAATGTACCTATGCAACAATGTATGGTTTTTATTCACTGCTAAGACAATTAATAAGATTGGGTTTTGATTAACTAGATTAACTAAGAAGCAAATTAACAAAACTAAGAATTACTTAACTAATGAGAATTAAAATCAAATTACTTATATAAGAATAAATATGGGATCCTAACTTCATTAAATACTTTGCTTAGATCTGACGCCTTTGATCACTATATGCAATGGTTATGATATCTGATCGGATAACACGAAACAAGTACACGCTACCTGTCAGCATACGTATACCAAACTACCCATACATCCACAAAAAAGATAGAAGATGAATAGACACCAATTATGCTTAGACCCTATATGTCTATAGAATTTGAAAACATAATGGTTGAAGAGCAAGTTATCCATAAAGATCACATAGGGCAATATAAGTATTCTCATCTCATACTACAAATCATGTTGATAAACAATCATGAACCTATGCTAGCATGGTAAGTTCTAAATCTCAAGATCCACTTTCACTTCACAAGAGATTAACAGACTAGATGTTAGCTACGCATCTAACAATTAAGCACAACCATACGAGGATATCAGATATACATTACACACAGATCTTTAAAGCATCAAGATACTAAAGTTCCATAAATAAATCTGTTAGAATCCCATGACAACGATTAGTTCGTAATTGAACCTCTCGTCATCATGGGATCAAGTGAAACCATGATAATGAAATAAGATATGAATTCTATGTTATAATATGCTAACTAATGATACAAATTACAATGATAGGATGTGTTTAAATAGGCTCTAGAAGTCTTGTCCAACAAGAAATTCCCCAAAATAGAGTTAAAATAGAATTTTTGCAGTTTAGCACAAAATACGTTTCTTAAACTGATTCGGTTTTGAAGGAAAATTCGTAACTGACTTTTCTTCAGTATTTATGGGCCGTTCCAGTTGTAATTGGACATCTGAACCACTTTAGAATGAAAGAGAATTCCGTTATCTTCGCGTGGACTGTAAGATCGTCCAAAACAGACTTATAGAACTCAAGATATGGCCAAACAATGAATCAAAATTTTTAGGACAAATTTCGGGCTGGACAGAATGCTTCCCGCGCTGAGGCGCGCCTATACCGCGCTGCGGCCTAGCATGAAACCTGTTGGAACAGATTAGTCTTCTTCCGAGCTTTCCAACGACTGCTTACGGGCCTCAAACGGACTTGTAGAACTCCAGATATGGCTAAAACAGTGAAGACTGCGCAACCTACCCGGAAAATCCGAATTTTAATAAATTTGCTCCTTTGTCCTCCGTTTTCCTTCATTTCTTTTGAAACTTGTTATGCTTTGCTTCTTGAACTCAAATCCACCATAAAATATGCAATTTATATCTTCCAACCTCAAGTTAGCAACCCTGCACAATCCCAATAAAACGGATCAAAAACACGATATACTTGAGGTCAAGTCAATCAATTTAAGCCGATCCGAAGCGTTCCAAGTGGATATAAAATCCACTTATCAGGGCATGCACTCTTCAGTTTTCTGGATGATTTCTCAAGTTGCAAATCAGATTTCTCTAGCACTAGAGGATCGTCCTAAAACATCTTTCATTACCCACGAGGCTGTTTATGCATACCAAGTATTGCCAATGGGCGCCAGAGCACCTTTCCAGAGAACTATAAACAAGATCTTTCATAAACAAATTGGCCGAAACCTCGAAGTGTATGTTGATTACATGATCAAAAGGAAGAGGCCCATATCCAGGACCTAAGAGAAACCTTTCAGACTCTATAGAGCTCTCATTTAAAGCTTAATCCCACCAAATGTTCCTTCGGGGTAGCCAGCCAAAAGTTTATGGGACACATGATCAGTGCTTGAGAAATTGAGGTCAATCCCGAAAAGATGATGGCTATTCTGGAATTGCCCCCACCATCCACCCCGATGTGGATCCAGTCTCTAAACGGTTGTCTCACTTTTCAAATTTTTATCGGATCAAATTTTTATCGGACCAGATTCATTTTATGATAAATTCATATCCGATTATAAGGTCTCGGATCGGATCGAAACTTACTCCTGTACGAAAGTTCAGTTATGTTGGATAATTTTTTCTCACCAACACCGCTAATTGGAAGTAAAAAAAAAAAGAACAAAAAATGTTAATAGAAAGAGCAATTGAGCAATTAGTTCCGATTAATCATTCCGATTAATCCCCGATTACACGATTAATTCCTGGATGGTGCCTCCACCGATTAAGTCCAATTCTTGCTTTTTACAACACTGATTTTGGGCCATAAAATCTGACAAAATGTATTTTGGATCATTAAAAATTAAAATGGGGTATTTTTTGTATTATCTCGGTTAATAACTAGTACAAAATAAATAGTAAACTGTTTATTTATCTGTTATTAATAAGTTGAGTACTAACTTATAACCTATGAATGCACAAATTTCATTTGATATGTAATAAATTTTATTTAATTTTATAATTATTTTTTACAATTATTATTTTTAGTAATTATTTTAATTTTAAATTAAATTATTTATATAAATTAAATTAATGATATGCATGTTTTAAAACTTATATTATGAAATTTTAAATTAAATATGTCGTTGACGAAATTCAAAACTCGAATCTTTAGTAAAGTAATTTAGTCATATAAAATATGAGTAATGCTAGGTGCACAGAATTGGCTACAAAATTTTTTCACAGAATGAACTGGATTCCACTAATGTAGATGTTTATTGGTTAATGCAGGGGGGCACTAAGTTATAGCCCATTAAATTAGACACCCACCATTCTGTAAAATTTTTTGTGAAAGTTTCTGTAAGTCTAGCATTTTCCATAAAATATTTAATCATTAGATCTAACGATTTTTATTTATTACTAAAAATCTAACGATCATTATTCGTTGTATACGGGTTTTTATTATACATTTTATTAGTGACTAGCATAGAATTTGTGCAAAGCACGGTTATTTTTACATATTTTATTTTAAATTTTAAAAATGAAAAATATTGTAAATTATCCAAAATATTTACATTTTAAATTTATTTTCAAAAATATTATCGTTTTTAAAAATATTATCATTTTTAAACTTATTATCGTTTTTAAAATTTTCTGAATAGTTTTTGAATTTTTTTTAATTTCCCAACTTACTCGTATACTTTGATTTTCGATAATATTTTTTGGCTTTTGCAAGATCACTTTTACTCTCAAATAGCTTTGGTAGTTTAGTATAACTCATTAGATATGTTTGTTTTAACATTATATGAATTTTAATGTTTGGGTTTGGGTGTTCAATTCGTCTTCTTTTTATTTGTAAATTGTTTTAATTTTCCCAACTTGGGTAATATACTTGAAGTTAATATTTAAAATGTTAAATTTTATATGTAGTTAGTGAAATTAAAATTTTGTTTTTATAATTAAATTAAACTAATATTAGAAATATTAGATTTTAATAAACTGTTGATAGATTTTAAATCCTGACTTTTTCGTACTTAAATTACTTACTATAAACCGTGAATTAATTAGCTTTAAAAGCTGAATTTTTAGTAATTAATTTACATATTAAACTCCAAATTATAATAATTGTTCTTAGTCTCCCAAACCTATAAACATTCCAAATCATAATCATCATCTATGTGTATTTGTTGTATGGGTTGACCTATCATTAGTAGAAAAATACCCGAATAAAACATGGATATCCATTAACCTGATCAAAAAGTAAAATGACTAAAAAGCCAATCTAAAATATGTTACGTAATATTGATTTCAAAGGGTAATTGGTGTAATTTGAGAGTAAAATGACTAAAAAGCCTATCTAAAATATATTACATAATATTGATTTCAAAGGGTAATTTGTGTAATTTGATTAAGTCCTTCACTAGCCATCATTAAGAATATATTGATTGATAAGAGAACAAGGAGTTTTTTTGAGCCAATAAACCCCCTGTGAATTTACAATTTTACCCTTGTATTTTACAAAATTACATTAATTGCCACTCCCTTATTTTGAAGATAAAAATTAAGTTATTTTTGTGTTTGTGAGGAATTGAACCCACAACCTCCTCTATATAAATATTTCTTCAAACCATTGTGCTACTTATGTTTCTTAGTAAGAAGTGAAATCTTTTTTTACATAACTTCGACCTCTTTATCAATTTCTGGAAAATCTCTCTATCAATTTCTGAAAAATGAGTTATTATGCTAGTTGTTCTTAGTCTGCCAAACCTATAAAAACTACACTGCAAGAGTTAGTTACACACTCACACTTACATGGAAAACAAACTTGCATGAAACTTTTTGTTTGGGTTCACAGATGAATGCGATGCATATACAGTATAGTAACTCTAGACTTTAGTTGAGGACTTTGGTTTAGGATTTATTATCGATTAATTTTAGAATTCGATATCTTTTTTTTTGTTAGGGTGGGTTCTTAAATATCCTTTTTACTTTTATTATATAATATATAGGATATAATAGGATATATAGTTTGAAATTAAAAATATAAATATTACATTAAATATGTTGTTTATAGGAGTCGAACTCTTGACCTATATATGCATGGTAGTACTCCCTTATTATAATTGGAAGATATGATTTAATATTTTTGGGTATATATTAAAGATTGCAAGATTATGTTTTAAATTGAAAGGTAACTAGATTGTTTTAATGATGGGAAGATACAATATTTTAGGTGTTTATAAATGATAATATCTTCAATTAAAAATAAACGTCTTTTAATTAAAAAAGACAATCAATTAATTACCTTTAATTATATTATTTTATAGTTTTTTGATATTAATAATTAGGATAGGCATACAGAAAATCAAACGCTAAAACTTTCAATATTTCAATTTAAAAATAATAATAGAGATATCATAACTGAAAAAATCAACACCTAGCATTTGCGTAATAATTGTTATAAATGTAATATATTGAACTCTTTAGTCTATTATAAGAAGAGCGTATACCCGTATATATATTACCCAAATCAAAAATATTTTACAACTGCACGTAATTATATTCACTCCTCCAAGGACCACTATTTAATTAATTACGTGAAATGGGTTCAAGGCTGAATATTAATATTAATTAATTAATTAATAATTGATACCACGTTGCATGGTTCTAAAAATCCTGGATTTAACCGATTAATCCCCGATTAATCCTCTGAAAGGTAACCAACCGATTCGATTTTTAAAATCCGATTAATCCTGTGAATTTATTTAAAATGATATGTTTAATTGTAAATTAGACTAATATATTAAATATTATTATAATATCTGATTAATACTCCGATTAATCCTTTCGATTAATCCCCGATTACCCGATTAATTTTAAATCGGTACCTCAACCGATTTATACCGATTACCGATTTTTACAACAATGCCACGTTGTAGTAATATGCTAGGAGTAGTTCGGAGAACAACATTCCAGATGGGATCTCTGTTGATGTCAGTGCTTACATCTTTACAGTTTTTACTTGAATTTAATAAGGCACCTGATCCCTAAGTATTCTGTACAACTACAGTGCGATGATTTGAAATATTGATCATAGGTCGGCTTCGAATCGAGACATTAATTATAAAAAATCTAACAGAGAAACTGTTCCTATAGTTAACTATTTACATGCATTTTTGAGTATAAAAGATTGATGACATTTTTGTAATAATAAAATCCACTTTCATGTATTTACAAAATTAATCTTCCAATTGTATTATAATTTGTCTTAACTATAGGTAATTACCTATATTTAACTATAGGATCATTAAACCCTAAATCTAATACTCCCTCCGGTCCATTATACAAGGCATTTGACTTTTCTGCACGTAACTTTAGGTGCTTTGAATACATAGTTAAAATTATTATTTTTTAAAATTTCTTTTTCTAAATAAAAATTAAAATACTATACTTTTAATCAAAAAAAGAAAAATTAAAAAATAATTATTTTAGCTATGTAGTCAAAGCACCTAAAGTTACGTGTAGAAAAGTCAAATGCCTTATATAATGGACCGGAGGGAGTATCGAAATCCATTGACAGGCGAAAAAATGTTAAAAAATAACAAATTATTGATCTAAAACTACAAAAATACCAATTTCCGAAAATAATGATTATTTCTACCAATTTTGTTACGCAAACAACACATGCGTATTAATATGCATATCCTTCCTTCGTGGTTTATGTGTTGAAATTTTTTCCACTAAAAAGGGGAACTATAATACACAGGGAAAATGATAGAGAAATAAGATACAACTGATCAAATGAGTTTTCAAAGATGTGTATATGTATGTGTGATACAGACACAGTGTATGTATATCTGTTTACCGAGACAGCAAACCCATGTTATTCATGTTATACATAATTCATAATACCAAATCTACCTTTGCGTATTAGTTTTTATAATAAAAAATATTTGCATGATACCCAAGTTCTACTTGCGTATCGTATTATCAATATAAATTTACTAAACAATATCTCAATTGTACTTGCGTATTGAGCCGTTACTCCGTTGATACATGCGTAATACGTGATACCCTAATGTCACATGAGTATTTAATCCTGTATTTTTCGTAATGTTTGCCAAAAATTGTTATTTTCATCAATACTGTTAGAAAAATTGTTATTTAGTGACTTCACTCTTGACAGCCCTAGTCATAGACGCGTAGGTTTAATTCTCTTTTTGTTTAGAATATGGCAGCCGTGTTATTTCCACATGAAATGTTGTCTTCTGCCGGGCCTGATTGGTTAATTTCCTGATTCCTTGATTGAACGAAAACTTTTAAACTCCCCTGATTTTTTGTTTTACACTGAATTTTTAAGGTTACCGAGGTCTCTAAAGTCAAGGCTTGTCTCCATCTCATTCCGTCACAGCATAGATATCTAGGCCATTGTTCCATGGAGAACCATCTTACGTGGAGAACCGTGGAGAACCACTTAAAATACATTATAATTGCTTTATATATAAGGGCCCCGCAGGGGCATCTTCACAAAAAAGTCTTATAATTCTATACTCTATCTATTTATAAAAAAAATTACAAAAAAAAACATTTTAAAAATTTTTTCAAAAAATGATGACGTGGCACCATTTTTTTAAATTTTTTTAAAAGTTTTTTTTTTTAATTTTTTTTTTGATGAATGGATAGAGGGTAGAATTATAAGATTTTTATGTGAAGGGGCCCCGCCAGGGGCCTTATATAAAGGACTATTTTAATGCATTTTAAGTGGTTCTCCACGGTTCTCCACGTAAGATGGTTCTCCCTAGAGTGGGACTCTAGATATCTATTATATATTGTCCCAGATCGCAGAAGGCATTTAAAAAATACATTATGTGCAGCTGTGCTTATTTCTGTCATTTTTCTATTCAACTCGTTATCATTGCTAAATGCTAATTATGCAATGTTGGGACAAAATGGGTATGTTGATGTTCGCAGTTAACATAAACAAACAAATTGTAAAAGCCCTAGGTGATACTGAGTTCATATGGGACAAGGTACTAGTACACCTCGACCTCCTTTGCTATCTCCTGCGCCACCTTAAAACATCCATGCTGTTAAGTTACGAGTTTTTCTAAAACCGTAGGGTAACAGGTGCTCGTCTTTGGATACTATGTTAAGTAAACGATTCTTTTATGATTTTAAGATATAACTAGGAAAAGGAGTTTGATTTAAAACTTCGAAGTAAGCCTTTGCACTTTATTAACAGCTCATATATATTATTGCATCACCCAAAATGAAAAACTTACGGGGGAAAGACATGAAAGAAAAAAATTAATGAAAAAGTTTGGTGTTTGGAATAATTAATACTCCGAATCTCCGATAGGCGGTAGTTGATGTTAAAAGGTTGTCAAACTGCAATCCTGCATAGCATTGCATTACAGTACTATTGTTAACTCTTTTGTTAAGTTGTACGTAAAATTTGTGCTAATAATAGTTAATTAATAGCCTGCAAAAAAGATAAGAGTAAAATTCAGGATGGTGGCCAAGTTTTACCCCAATTTTCAAAATGTTGGCCGTATTATCAGATTTTCAAAAGGATGGCTGATGTTTTCCTCCGCATTTCAAAACAGTGGCCAGTCTTTCTATTTCTCAAATTAGTGGCCAACATTTCACTCCGCGTTTTATAAAAGTGGCTATTTTAGTCTACTATTGGCCACTTTTTTGAAAGGCGGAATGAAAGATTGGCAACTAATTTGAGAAATTGAAAGACTGGCCACTCTTTTGAAAGACAAAGTGAAAAGTTGGCCACTAATTTGAGAAACTGAAAGACTGGCCAACATTTTGAAAATTGGGGTAAAACTTGGCCACCATCCTGAATTTTACTCAAAAGATAATTACTAATATTTACATTTATTTAACAACCTTGCGGCCAACTGAGACTTCTAAGCAGGACATCCTCCTATAAATACAAGAACCATATCAATACTCTTTCATCAAAACTAAACCTTAAACCCATTATATTATCTTTGGATTAGATTTCACTGCCATGGCTCCAGCTTCTTCCAATGCCCCTATCAAGGTTGGTCATATTCATGATGTCCAGGAATTGATGAAGGCTAATGAACCAAACGTTCCTGAACGATTCATCCGTAACATGGTTGAAAGGCCAGCAAGTGCCACGACAGTAACTACCGCCAGCAACATTCCTGTTATTGATTTGTCAAAACTTGTGAAAGGTGACGAAACTGAGTTTCATACAGAAATGTTAAAACTCTCTGCTTCTTGCGAGGAGTGGGGATTTTTCCAGGTATATATCTAGATTACATACATAAAATTACAAATGCTAATACATTTATGAGTTAAAGAATTTCTAGCTAGGCTAATGATGATTAACGAGCTAGAATACATAAAACCTGCGATAATTTTTTTAATTTGCTAGGTGATAAATCATGGAGTTGATGAGGAAGTGCTGTCGAATATAGAGAAACTGGCTATGGAATTTTTTATGTTACCTGTAGAGGAGAAACGAAAACGTCCAATTGCACCAGGGATGATCCAGGGATACGGACAAGCATTTGTGTTCTCTGAAGTGTACAAGCAAAGGCTTGTGTGTGTGCTTGTGTATGTTGCAGAGAGTGCAAGATAGTAGTACTAGGAACTAACTTGCTTACTTGATTAATAAAACAGCAAACATAATACATGATATATAGGAAGTGCTCTCACAAGTTGAGGCATCAAACTAAACAAAAAGGAACCGACCAAGATAACATGTCATACTAAAGTATGAACAAGCTAGTACATGCACTACATAAAATACCTCAAGCACTAGCTAGTAAACTTAAAAAGTTGCATGGGTTGATATGCTTTATCAACAACCTAGTTTGGATCAATACTAAGCACATGCATGCATTGTCAAATGTCTAACAATCTCTCCCTTGATTCAAACTTGGTTCATCAGATTCTTGATTCCCAGGAGTGTCTTCATTTCTTCGAATTTCTTTGTGAACATAGGCTTTGTGAGCACATCTGCTCTTTGCTCTCCAGTTTTCACATATTTCAGCACAATGTCTCCTCTCTCAATGCAGTCTCTTATGTAGTGAAAACGTATGTCAATGTGCTTGCTACGTCCATGTGAAACGGGGTTCTTTGACAGATTAATTGATGACTTGTTGTCCACATAAATGATCACAGGACCTGGACCAATGTCTGTGATTTGCCTCAGCAAGTTACGAAGCCACACACCCTGACAAGCAGCTGCATTTGCAGCCATATATTCAGCCTCACAGGAGGAGAGTGCCACACACTTCTGCTTTTGTGACACCCAAGTGATTAGGTTTTCATTTAGATAAAATGCCATCCCTCCTGTGCTCTTTCTGTCCTCTTTGTCACCTGCAAAATCACTGTCAGAGAACCCTGATAACAAGTAGTTTCCTTTGCCCTTTGAGTATCTCAAACCGTAGTCTAATGTTCCCTTGACATAACGTAATATGCGTTTGACAGCTCCCAAGTGCAGCAAGGTTGGTGCTTCCATATATCTACTCACGACACCAACTGAGTATGCTATATCAGGCCTTGTATTAACCAAATATCTAAGGCCACCAATTAGACTTCTGTACCTTGTTGCATCAACCTGCTTGCCATGTTCGTCCTTGTGTATCTGGACTCGTGGTTCCATTGGGTACTTCACTGAGTTACAATTCAGCATGCTTGCCTTCTCAAGCATCTTACGTGCATAAGCACTTTGCTTTAGCTCAGTAAACTCTTTATGCTGTTCAACTTCCAGGCCAAGATAGTATGCCAGTTTGCCCAAGTCACTCATCTCGAATTCTTTCTTCATTTGTGCCTTGAATTTCAAGACGTTTTTAAGACTAGAACCAGTTACCAGGAGGTCATCTACATAGACCCCAACGATGAGACTTTCATCACCTTCTCTTCTTGTGTACACAGCCTGATCAAATGGACATTTTTCAAATCCCAACTCCTTCAGGCATCTGTTAAGTCGAGAGTACCAAGCTCTCGGTGCTTGTCGAAGCCCATACAATGCTTTCAATAGCTTGTATACCATATGCTCCTTTCCCTTTATGATAAAACCCTCAGGCTGCTTTACATACACCTCCTCCATTAAGTCACCATTTAGGAAGGCTGATTTAACGTCCATGTGATGGACTTCCCAACCATTCTTTGCAGCTAATGCCAGCAACAATCTCACTGTTTCTAACCTTGTAACAGGTGCAAAGACTTCTTCGAAATCAACTCCTTGTTGCTGCACATACCCCTTAGCTACGATTCTTGCTTTGCACTTAACAAATTCACCATTTGTATTCTTTTTCAGCTTGAATACCCATCTCAAACTTATGGCCTTTCTCCCAGGTGGTAAGTCTGTCAACACCCAGGTTTTGTTCTTTTCCACTGCATTCATTTCAGCTTCCATGGCTTTCTTCCATTGAACTTCATTTTCAGCTTGACTGTAATTCATTGGTTCTTCGATTCCCAACATCATTTCTTCATCTGGTAGCTCGACTTCTTCAGTAACGTTGTAAATGTCACTGAGAAGTCTGAATTTTCTGGGTGTGGAACTACTACTACTGCCAGTCTCATTACTTGAGCTTGAACTTGAGTCATCACTTGTCTCTTGTGATGAGTTAGATGTGATGGAACGACCTTGAGTCGACCATCCATCATTGTCATTATCACTTTCTTGATTTTCTGTGACATTTGTAACATTTGTGTCAAGAATAATAAACGAAGTAGCATTAGTAGCATTACTTGTACCTTCCATTGGCTGTGAATCCCACATCCATCCCTTGTTTTCTTCAAATACGACATCCCTACTTACATGTAACCTCCCAGTAGCAGGGTCATAGAGTCTGTGTGCCTTAGTGCCAGGCTCTTTACCCAGATAAACAACAGCTTTGCTCCTATCATCGAGCTTTGATGTATTGACCTTAGGCACCTTCATGTGAGCTAGACATCCAAACACCTTGACATAGTCAAGTTGAGGTTTATACCCCTTCCAAGCTTCATACGGTGTCTCACCCTTCAACGTTTTGGTTGGCAATCTGTTCAACAGATAAATAGAATGTCGAATTGCCTCTCCCCAATAAACAGGTGGCATCCCCTTTTCTTTTAACAGCCCCCTTGTCATGGCCACCACTGTTCTATTCCTCCTTTCCACGACTCCGTTTTGTTGTGGAGAGTATGGAGCTGTTAGGTGCCTTTGAATGCCTGAATCTTCACAAAACTTCTGGAAATCATGTGAGGTAAACTCACCTCCACGGTCTGTACGCAATGTCTGAATGGGGCACTTAGCTTCCTTTTCAACCAATAACTTGAATTTTTTGAATGCAGATAGAGCATCACTCTTATTTCGTAACATAAATGCCCACATCATTCGACTGAAGTCATCAACAAGTAGGAAGAAATATCGATTACCTGCAGGAGTTGGAGGTGATATAGGGCCACATAAATCTGCATGCACAAGCTCCAATTTTTCTTTTGCTGCAAACTTGGATTGTTGAGGGAATGGTGTCTGAGTTTGCTTAGACAACAGACAGCCTTCACATATTCCCTTTGGTTGAATAATCTTTGGTATACCTCGAGCCATTTCCTTATTTGACAGCATATTCATGGCTTGGTAGTTGACATGGCCAAGCCTTAAGTGCCATAACTTACTGACTTCCTCTTCCTTTGACAGCAAGCACATAGATGAAGCATTATTGATAAGAATCTTGTACAGCCTGTTTGGTGATCGTTTAACTTTCATCAATAGCTCTCCTCGTTCATCATTCACCCATAGATAGTCTCCTTGTAGCATGACCCTATGCCCAGATTCTGAAAGTTGCCCCAGACTTATGATGTTGTTCTTTAATGTGGGTATGTAATACACATTCTTTAAACATTTTTCTTCACCATTCTTACAGTGAAGCATTATCGAACCTTTGCCCTCGATTCTTACACTTGAGCCATCACCAAACTTGACAACTCCTGTCACATTTTCATCTAGAGACTTGAACTTCGTTTTTCTTCCTGTCATGTGGTTACTGGCACCATTGTCCAAGTACCACAAATTAGTGTCATCACTGTTTCCACTGGAAACAAGATTTGGAGTTACACCTTCTTCATTTAACAATACTACTTCAGCCTCTTTCTCTTTGCATTCTGTAAACAGCAGAGTTGGCTCATCATCCTGATTTGTGATTGTCAAATTTGCTTCCTGTGACTGCCCTTTGTCTTTGTCCTTGTCTCGACGAGATGGTTTCTTGCATTCTGCAGCAAAATGCCCATAAGTATTGCAGTTGAAGCACTTAACATGACTCTTGTCCCTGTTATCTCTGGTTGATGTGTATCCTCTTGGCTTGTCTTCACCACGACCTTGACACCCTCTTCCAGAGTTGCCACCACGTGAGAAATTTCTGCCTCTACCTCGATAATTATATGCACCTCTTCCTCTTTGATTACCAGAGTATGCACCAACACCTTTGTTTGATTTCTTGGACCACTCCTCCTGTGTAAGGAGCAACTGAGCACTACTATTTTCTGACTTTGCTTTGACTCTTTCTTCATGAGCCTTCAAACGTCCCACAACCTCTTCTACTGACATTGTTTTTACATCTCCAAACTGCTCTATGTTTGAAGCAATTTGAACAAATTTTTCTGGGACTGCACGTAGTATCTTTCTCACCACGTTTGATTCTTCCATAGTTTCTCCAAGTACTCGAATGTTTGTTACAATTCCGCTTAGTTTCATGCAGAATTCATCAATGTTGTCTGTATCCTTCATACTTAAGGATTCGAACTCTCCTTTTAACGTTTGCACCTTTGCTTCTTTCACTTTCTCTACACCCATACACATTGTTTTAATTGACTGCCAAGCTTCTTTAGCAGTTTCCTTTTCTGCAATGGCCAGCAACACCTCTTCAGGTACTCCTTGATATATGGCTGCAAGAGCTACTTGAACTGTCTTGTCGTCAACAGTTGCTGTGGGATCTGACTTCTCAATGGCTTCCCACACTCCTTGAGCCTTCATAAACACCTTCATTTTTATGGACCATGCTGTGTAGTTGGTCTTTGTTAGCATTGGGTAGCTTAGGCTCATTGAACCTCCTTCCTTTGCCTTAGACGTCTCTGGTGTGTCTGTCATGTTTCTTGGTTGATATTTTGGCATGTACAGCCCTCAAAACCGTGGAGCTCTGATACCAAATGTACAAGCAAAGGCTTGTGTGTGTGCTTGTGTATGTTGCAGAGAGTGCAAGATAGTAGTACTAGGAACTAACTTGCTTACTTGATTAATAAAACAGCAAACATAATACATGATATATAGGAAGTGCTCTCACAAGTTGAGGCATCAAACTAAACAAAAAGGAACCGACCAAGATAACATGTCATACTAAAGTATGAACAAGCTAGTACATGCACTACATAAAATACCTCAAGCACTAGCTAGTAAACTTAAAAAGTTGCATGGGTTGATATGCTTTATCAACAACCTAGTTTGGATCAATACTAAGCACATGCATGCATTGTCAAATGTCTAACATGAAGAACAGAAGCTCGACTGGTGTAACATGCTCGCTCTTGCTATAGAGCCTCCCTACTTGAGGAATTTAGATTTATGGCCCAATAATCCTCCCACTTTCAGGTAGTACTAATGGCTGGCCAGTACTTTTAGCTAGAATGTTGTTAAAGAAAATACTTCTTGTTCGATGTTTCAGTCTTTTACTAATTTTTTTTTAATATACATTGCAGTGAAAGTATAGAAAATTATTCGAGGGAGATCAAGAAGCTTTGCCAAACTCTTCTGAAGTTTATAGCAATGAATTTGTCCCTAAACAAAGATGTGCTTGAAGATATGTTTGGTGTAGCTGTACAAGCTGTGAGAATGAACTACTATCCTCCGTGCCCAAGGCCAGACCTTGTTAATGGCTTAAGCCCCCATTCGGATGGGAGTGCTCTCACAGTTTTGCAGCAGCGAAAGGGTAGCTCTGTTGGACTTCAAATCCTCAACAACAATACTTGGGTCTCTGTCGAACCCATTCCAGGTGCATTGATCATCAACGTTGGTGACACCATTGAGGCAAGTACTAATCTCTCTCTCTCTCTCTCTCTCTCTCTCTCTTGTATGATTGAATAAGAATTAAGTTATGCAACAGGTTCTAACAAATGGGAAGTACAAAAGTGTGGAACATAGAGCCGTAACTGACAAGGAAAAAGATAGGCTCTCAATAGTTTCATTTTATGCGCCAAGCTATGACAAAGAGCTTGGACCAATGCCTGAAATGGTAGATGAAAACAACCCTCCAAAGTTTAGACTATACAACCATGTAGAGTACAGTAAACACTACATAACAAGCAAACTCCAAGGAAAGAAGACGTTGGAATTCGCAAAGATTCATCCTTAAACTTCACACTAAATGGACCACAGTTTCGCAATGAAAAGAATTGTAATGTAATATTAAGATTGTTTTGAGGCAGAATCATGCATTAACATGGTTTTTAAGGCCAACATGTGTTCGTAATTCTATGCATATTATCAATAAAAAACCGTGGCCCTTGTTTCTTAATTATGACCACCGTCTCATGACTAGTTACTTCCTCCGTCCCAATTTTATGTGGACCAGTTTTTAAAAATTTAAAATTGACTTCATTAAGTTCATCAATTTCTAACCACATAATTAATTAGAGAAATAATGAATGTGTGACTATAAAATTAGTACTAAAACATAAATTGGAATGGAAAGAATACTCTACTAATGATATAGAATGAATTTCTTCGTTCACGTACAAATTTACCTCTTCCATGAAGAATCACTGCATTTACTGTGAAAATAATTCATTGTAAAACATTTAGTAAAAATATATATTCAGAAAATTTAATTGAAAATAATCAAAATTCCCTCGATACATCGTTATTGGAGATAATGCCCAAAATGCCTACCCTAGAGAATGAATGGTCCATATTATCTATTGGCGTTGCGCGTGGCCCTTTCTGGCCACCAAACACGCATTGTTAATTTGCGTGTACAACTTTACACTTCAAATAATCATCTTTGTTACATGTTCAGACTACGTGGATGGGTGCGCATGTATAGCATGCGTGTCCTGTGTGCATATAACTTTTCCCGGTCTGTATCACGAATGTTGTATGTTTGGGGTTAAAGAATTTTTATTTGGGTTTTAATATTTCCATTTTGGGTTTTAGAAATTTTTAGAACAACGAATAAATCGTATTCAATTTTTTATTTAAATTTTTAAATTTTTATTTGTATTCCCTCGGGATTTCAACGGTTAACCTTTGAGGTTCAACAGTTCCATTTTGGATTTAGAAATATTCGGAACAACAAATAAACCGTATACGAACTTAGGGTTTAGGGTTTCCTAGGGTTTAGGGTTTTCGAGACCCTAACCCTAATTTATTCTGAATCAGGCCGTCGGATTCAATTATTTAATTAAATTTTTAAATTTCAATTGTATTCCTACGGGGTTTCAACGGTTAACCTTTGGGGTTCAACAGTTCCATTTTGGGTTTAGAATTATTTGGAATAACGAATAAACCGTATACGAACTTAGGGTTTAGGGTTGTTTAGAACCCTAAACCCTAATTTATCCTGAATTTTAAATGCGTTAGCGTTTAAAAATCAGGCCGCCGGATTCAATTTTTTAATTACAATTTTTAAATTTTATCTGTATTCCCTAGGGGTTTCAACGATTAATCTTTGGGGTACAACTTTTCCATTTAAGGTTTTAGAAAAATTCAGAATGACAAATAAATTGTATACAAATTAGGGTTTAGGGTCAATGGTTTAGCGGGAAAAAAAAATTTCAGCCCGACCTGGCACGCTAGCACTGGCACTCACATGCAAAGGACACGCATGTTGTACATGCGATGCACAGGCCACGCATATATAACATGCGTGTCTTGTGCAAAAAAGCTACCTCCTGTTGTGGGTTTCTTGGCAAACAACTCTTATACTGTCCAAACATGAGATTCATGCATGCCTAGGGCTGTAAACGAACCGAGCTCTTAACGAACAAGCTCGAGCTCGGCTCGTTAAGAGCTCGTTAGGCTCGATTCGTTTACTAAACTAGCTCGAGCTCGAACACAATTTTCTGCTCGTTAAGCAAACTAGCTCGAGCCGAGCTTTTGCCTTGTGCGGCTCGAGCTCGGCTCGAGCTCGACTCGAGATCGTTCGGCTCGGGCTCGGCTCGTTAAGCTCGAAATTTTTTCAAATTTTACAATATTTTCTATAATATAAATTATATAATATACTAGGAACATTTTTAATTTAAAAGTTACAATAAGTCAATAACCATAATTCAAGGTACTACTACTGGACTACTGGGCAGTGGGAACTGGGCACATAATATCATAATCTTAAATAATAAATCTATTACAAATTCTTTCAAAGATTACATCTTAAAACTTTAAAAGGTTCAAACTTCAAAGGTTTCTACTTTCTAGAGTTCCCAACTTCCCATCCTGCCATCCATATCCGACAGGACCGAGCAAAATGCAAAACGTTGATCCACCATTCCACCTGTTCAATAAAATGTAAAATGTTCAGTTTCGAAATCAAATGCCAAGTAGACAGTTAGAACAATCAACTGATTTTAAAATCAAATGCCAACAAGAAAGGCAACTACAGAGTACATGAATGACTGATTATTGGACAACAGGACAAGTATGTATGTAAATTCATATAATTTTTCAATCAGCAACAAATATAACACAATTTGGTTGCTCGAAAACAGATACAATTACCCTTTTATATTACAGAATGTTGAATTTTTCTAGTCAACAACAAATCAGCAGTTCTATCACCTGTTTGAAAGAGATTTCTGATGAACTCTTTCACCTAACCTCTATAATTAATATGCTTAGTTTAATATCTAACAGAACTCTTTCTGATGAACTCCTGCATGGTTTCATTAACATTTAACAGATTCCAGAGAGATTCATCACGTAACCAAAAACAAATATCTCAGATTCTCAGGTACCTAAGTAGCATATCAGGACTGTGGTCAAGAAATTAGCCAACATCAGTAGCATATCTATAAGAACATATAAAAAACTACACATCTAAAACTACACATCTAAAACAACATTCATGGAACATTTATATCAGAATTAGTCATTTTTATAAGCATTGTCACAAGTACTGATTACTGAACATAAAATGGCGATCATATCATGCCATGAGAATACTACGTACCCCAAAGTGTAGCAGCAACAAGGCAAAAGTATGGAGTTGATGAATTGTATATTACCCTGATATAATGAGTTTTTCAGATAGATAACAACACATTGCTTACTTTGACAAGATTTAAAGGTCAGATTATACTTGGCTTATATCTTTTATGATAACATTGCCTTCTCTTTAAATGCAGAAGGAAAGAAATGCATCATTAAGTTAATATAAGCACTCTAATAGTCTAATTATATCTATGATTATCTTTTTGGTGTATTAAAACACAACAGCTTTACATGTTAACTTGGTACCATCGGGCCATGAACACAAGTCTTATCATTGGGTCTCGTACTCTCGTACGTCCACTGCATTCATCTTCATTTTTTCAATCACATCCATTTGGCCAAAATAATTAAGCTCTACATAAACATTTCAGCTAGACAAAATTCAGTATGCACAACATTTATCCACGCAAACCTAGAAAAAGTTTTTTAAAAAAAACAGAATGCATTGCATAATGCATACATTCAGAAACGAAAAGAAACACTGTGCAAATTGGGAAAAAATGATCAATGATACAAAGCCAAGGAATCACAGTGGGGTCTCGTATGAATGCATTTTGAGATATGATCCAACCTAAAACTAATGAAGCGTTTCAAAGAGGAAAAGTTATAGATCAAAAAGACTATTGTTATTTGTTCATAACCTCCACCCCCCAGAAGAACAGTAAATATTCGCTCAAGCTCTGTCACTCAGTACATTAACTTGGACAGAACATTGTTGTTGAAAGAGCAAGAGACAGGACAGAGGAAAAGGAAGGAAACAAAGAGAAGCAATATAACCGTCTTCTATGAAGACAACACATAAAGGAACATCAACACAAATATGAAATATATGCTCACACATAGACACACAGCTATATAACACATTAACACTTAATTAGAAGTCAAAACGAATCGAAACGAAACAAACAGTGATTGAGACTTACAATATTGAGAAAGTGACTGAGACAGTGAGACTAGATAGTGGATTGAGACTAGAGGCTTAGAGTATTTGAGAGAGCGGCTGAGAGACAGAGAGAGTATGTCGATAGAGGAATTAGGGATTTAGTTAGTATTTGCGGCTTAGTGTTTTAATTTTAGTTAGTATTAGGTTTTACTGTTTTGGATATTTGATTTGGGCCGGGTCATATTCATTACTTGGGTTGGGTCTAGAAAAGCAATTTGTTTTTTGAAAAAAAAAATCATATTTTTTATTTTTTTATTTACAATAATTAATTTTTATTTTTTGAAAATTTGGTAATATCACTAAATTAAATATATCTTGACATCCGTATGGTTGGATCGTCGAAAATTATTTTTTAAAATATAGAAACAACAATTCGTGACAAATGACTAGTTACTAATACTAGTTAAATTAGTACCGATCTACTAAGATCTTCAACCAAATTAATTTTTTATTTTTTGAAAATTTGGGAATATCACTAAATTAGATATATCTTGACATCCGTACGGTTGGATCGTCGAAAAATATTTTTTTTAATATAGAAACAACAATTCGTGACAAAGCACTAGTTACTAGTTCTAGTCGGAATAGTAGTGATCTATTAAGATCTCCAACCAAATTAATTTATTTTTTTTAAAAATTTGGGAATATCATTAAATTAGATATATATTGACATCCGTGCGGTTGGATCATTGAGAAATAATTTTTAAAAAATAGAAACAACAATATGTGAATAAGCACTAATTACTATTTCTAGTCGGAATAGTAGTGATCTACTAAGATCTCCAACCAAATTAATTTTTTATTTTTTTAAAATTTGGGAATATCATTAAATTAGATATATATTAGCATCCGTACGGTTGGATCGTCGAGAAATAAATTTTATAAAATAGAAACAACAATATGTGAATAAGCACTAGTTACTAGTTCAGTAGTTCTAGTCGGAATAGTAGTGATCTACGAAGATCTCCAACCAAATTAATTTTTTATTTTTTAAAATTTGATAATATTATTAAATTATATATATCTTGACATCTGTACGGATCTCCAGAACTCAGAATCGTTCGTGAACAGCTCGAGATCGGCTCGAGCTCGAGATCGGCTCGAGTTGTTCGTGAACAGCTCGCGTGCGGCTCGAGCTCGGTCAAAGCTCGGCTCGGTTCGAGTTGACCAAAGCTCGGCTCGAGTTGACCAAAGCTCGGCTCGGTTCGTTTCGGGCAAAGCTCGGCTCGGTTCGATGAAAAGCTCGTTCGGCTCGGTTCGTTTACAGCCCTATGCATGCCCAAGACCCCGCATATGAAACATGCGTGTAGAATGGTCATAAAGGACCACACGCAACGCTAATAGATAATACGGTTAATTTGTATTATAAAATGAATATTTAGGACCTTCACCCTAATTATTGTCAACACGGGTGTTTGTCTTGCCCTTTAAAATGTGTATAAACAAATACTTATATAAATTAATAAATGTGTATAACATCATGCATAATATTTAATTCATGAAGCTAGTTGGCCACTGACTATCTATTACTATATATTAAACTTCAACACAAGGGCAAAAATTGCTATTTTAATGGGTGTGAAATTACGATTTTATCCCTGTTTTTTAAAAAATCACAAAAATGCCATCTTTTGATAATTGTATGAAAAATGAGGAAATTGTGTTTGTATGGGGATTCGAACCACTATCCTTTAACTCTCAAACTCATGCCTTAACCAATTATGCTATGGTTGATTTTGAGTTTTGTTTAAAAATCATATATGATAAACCACCTCTCTTCTCTTTTTGTCTCATCCGCTCATTTTTTTTTGAGTAAATGAATGTTGGTTCATATTATTTCTAGAATATTGGACAGAAAAGGTTATAAAAAATATTTTAATCGATTGAACATACTCTACAATTCTCTTTTGCCATTTTAAATAATTAATATAGGGAAAATAAAGATTATTCATAATGCAACCGAGTCCAAAAAGAAAAAAAAAATATTTACATGCGTATCTTTGTAGATATTAAATTATTTACATAACAAATAGGAGTTGATTTTAAAAAATATGTAAATTATAGTTATCAAATCAAAAAATAATTAATAATTGCATCACATAACTTTTTAGGTATTTAAAATTTTGAATATTTGAGTCATATTTGAGGGTTTTGGTCGACCAATCATTTAAACTTTCAACGATTTAAATATGTGAGTCATATAAATATTTAAATATATACGAAAAATAATTAAAATTATGTTAAAAAGATGAAAATTTTAAATCTATGTTCTATGTGATATATAAATAAATACTATAATTGGCATGCAAATTAAATCAAAAAAGATATATTAAATATTACAATAACTATTTAAAACGATCAATTAGATTATAACTTAACTATAAATTATGGTACATTTTAATTTTTATATAATATATTGATCAATTGATTTTAGAATTCATGTACATGCACAAGTCATTAAGATTGTCATATTTGCATCGATATAAATATTTTGAAAAATTTATAATTAAGTTAAAAAATAATTCAAAATTATAATATAAAAAATATTTCAATTTACCCATTTTATTGAACTTCTGTATTGTGTAATAACATTAGACTAAAACTAAACATCTAAGTTTAAAAATGTATAAATGTATATGGTTAGAAAAAATGATTGAGACAAGCATAAGGATGACTTTTACTCAATATTAAGAGATTTTGTTATGTCTCAAAATATAGTCTTACATATACGATCAAATTTTTTACAACAAAATTAATGAGTTTACATATGCTCTATTACATACGGATAATTTACTAAGATAATAATTTATATTATACTCAAATGTTCAATTTGATATATTCATTTCACGCAATTGAAAACTAAATTAATAATTTAACAATCATAAGTATTCATGTGATTATTATCGTATGAATATTTATCCAAATTAATTTTATG
Organism: Kitagawia praeruptora; assembly: GCA_037693485.1. NCBI lineage: Eukaryota > Viridiplantae > Streptophyta > Magnoliopsida > Apiales > Apiaceae > Kitagawia > Kitagawia praeruptora. The sequence continues at coordinate 3,581,720 of CM075349.1, forward strand.
AAATCTAAGCAAAAATATAAAATATTTGGTTTAAAAAATTGGCATACAATATTACAAAATATTGAAAATAACTATAAAAACACATGAAAAAATGACCAAACTACACTATTTTTGTGTAGAAGCTGCCCAAAATGCCTATATTCAAGTCTCCGCCCGTCTTTTTTACCCACAAACGCATGGTGTTCATGCGTATAGTGGGATACGCATTTAGGAAATGCGTTTCGAGGGTTGCGCATATGTGGAATGCGTAATGACGTCAGTTGACGTCATTACCTCATAAATCAGTCGTCATCTCAGTGGAGCTCAAAATCGCCTCCACCGTCCCCTTTCTTCGTTCGCCACCCTCCGACAACCTCCACCAAATCGGAGCACATAAAAATGATGACTAGACACCCCTCTCCCTTTTGCCATCTTTATTTCTTGATTTTCGGCCCTGTAAGGACGTGTATAGGCTGCTCGAAAAATGAATCGAAAAAAAAGATTTATTTTGGGGGTATAAGGTTGTAGAGGGGGGACTACGATTCGAATGATGGATGGTATGTTAGTGAAAGAAGCTTGGATGGTGGTGAACAGATTCGTCGAATTTTTGACGAAAAAAAAGCTCCAGCGCAACGGGTTGTAGAAGATGAACAGTAATTGCAATACGCATCTTGAAGATACGTATTTCACAATACCTATTTTACAATTGTGTATTCCAGCTACTTTCACCAGTGCAGATTTTCAATTTACACGCTCCACGTATTTGGGAAATGCGTATACCCCCAACACATGACCTAAATGCGTATTTCGTGGGTATTTTGGACGGATCTGCAGGCATTTTGGGCGATTGGAATTAAATTGAAGGCATTTTGGTTTTTCACCCTAAAAACGTTCGACAAATCAAAATCTTATCGTTTATCATATTTTTAATTATCATATTTTTATTTACAAAATTATTTCAATATATACAGTTTCGAATGAGAAATTGGTTCAGTGCCCGTGCCTCGCACGGGCATTTACGCTAGTTTAACATTAAACATGATACTTAATTACTACTCCTATTGGCTTAAACATCATACTGTACTTCACATCTGCTGGTTCTTTTTTTATACAGTTTACATTTTTATTTTGTTGACTAGAATATGTAAGAGCATATCCTATTGGCTTAGTTAAAATTATAAATTAAAATAATATAGAATAATGATTAATAAAAATTTGTTGAATGTGTAAGATATATGAAAATGGGATGAAATATAATGATTGATTATATTTTAAAATCTATATTTTATTATTATCCTTTTCATAAATAGATAATATTATTATAATGTCGAATTTAATGCTAAATTTGTTAGAGATTCAACAAATTAATTAATTAGTAGTACAGAATTGGCTAAAATTTACCTAAGGAGAATGTACCACAAGTAGGTATTTTAGTAAATTCTTTTATGGGAGATGCTCTAACAATAACGTATTTTTAACAATAGTTAATATCTATTGTTATGTCCAAATCTGGCATAATAGTTATCATGATTTAATTAGTTGAATTAGCGGTTCATTATTTACAATGGGCCTCGAAGATGGTAATTGGGTCACTAAAAGCCCACTATTGGAATCAGCCCAACCTAAACCATAGGGCCACCTCGCTCTCTATCAAATACAAGGGATCGCCTCGCATGACTCCGACTCCGGTGAAGGGACCGCTTCGCTTCTATTATCACATCTACATAATAAATGACATCGCTATCTCACTATCCGCTAGAAGGCTCATAGCTAGACCCCTCGAGGTCATATGGGTATTCGTACGTATGGGATCGCTTCGCGTGACTCGACCCCTCGAGATCGCGTGCCAAGATCATGCTGCTTCTCTACTAACCTCGCTTGAAAGGTCATGTCCTTGTCCATGCGAGACCATCGGTTTCCTTCTATAAACCATGGATCATGGATAGGATCAATGACTCATTGCCACATCAGCCCTAATCTAATGGGCTTGGGCAATGACTTATCTTCTAAAACTTTAGCCCGGCTAGGTAACTTGCTACCCAAGAACTACATATGGCTTGATCCCTATAAATAGGGTACGTAGGCACCTTGATTCGACTGAGAAACAGTTCACCCTTGAAATCACCTATCAAGCTCAGCCACATCTATACACCAGACCCTAACCCTTGTTCTTATTTTATAAGCTTTATATCCGTATTTAGCTCCGTGAATCCAGCATCCTCCATAAATATTGTTATACAATATTCTTCCTATAACATTTGGCGCTGGAAGGAGGGGCTAGTCATTGATTGGGAGAACGATGACTAAATCGCGCAAGAAGAGAAATGGGGAGGGAGAGACTCCGGGATATTGCATAGGAAGAGTAAGGACGATTCCCAGAAGAAGAACCCACCAGAGAGCGAGGCGCATAAAGAGGGGGTCGAGGAGGAGTTCGAGAAGGAGCAAACACCTCCTGTCCAACAGGTGGCATTGACTGGCGAAGTCATGTCATTCTTGAAGGGCCTCGGTGATCAAATGATCGAGGTAAAGGAAAAGATGGGTAAGATGGAGAAGCGACATAGTTCTAGAGGCTCCAAGAGAAATACAAGGATAGGGGATCGAATTCATCAAGTAGAAGGTAGCAAGGGCCCCACCAAGAAATTAATAGGGGACTTTGATGATGTGGTGACAGACCAAACGAACCCCGACTGGCACGAGGAGGAAGCCACCATGGATAAGGAGAGATCGAAGGAGAAGCCCGCTTCGTCTGAGGGAAGGTCTGTAAGTGTCTTTGACCGGGTTGGAAAGAAACTCAGTGAGCACGATCTCCGTCTCAAATTGGAGAAGCTCAAGGCTAATAGGGACGGAGGATCTAAAAATAAAAGTAAGGGCTCTCATCGACCCTTACCTCCTCGAAAAGATCGTGAGCGGTCACATCGTCGTAATGACGGACCCCCTCTCCTCGCAGAGAGCGTGAGCGGTCCTATCATCGCGAGGACATGCCCCCTTTCAATCGAGAACGTGAACGATCCCCACATCGTGAGGAAGACCCTAAAAATAAGGATCGCAGAAATGATCAAGAAGAGTCTAGTGCCCCAAAAAAGACTCACTCTCATCATGCAAGCACTGGAGGAAAGAAGGATGGAGACAAAGAGGGCGAGATCGGTGATTATAAGCTGGAGGGGTTGAAAAAAGCGTTAGATGCGATGAATAATGAGAAAAGGATTTTCAGCAATATGGGCTCTTCTTCGCCCTTCACTCATGAAATTCGCACTGCTCCACTACCTGCAGTGTTTCGAGGTCATCACTCTGACATGACCTATAATGGAGAAACTGATCCAGCCGAGTTCGTTATTCGATTCAACAATGAGATGGAAGTATATCAAGTGTCACAGTTGGCGAGGTGTAGACTGTTTGCAGCTTCGCTAAGGGGAAGTGCCCAGCAATGGTTTTCGAAGCTAGGATCCCTAGTTGTAAGAACCCGAATTTTGGGTTGAATTAAAACTTTTTATATATTGATGAAAGAATGAACAGTGACTCCGACTACAAGGTATTAACAATGAAAGTGAATGGGTATAGATTTAAATGATTATATGTCATGAAGAATGCAATGGATTGACAACCTAGATTAGAATAATCTATCTCCTAAGAAATAAGTTATGGCACTCCAAAGAGGAAGGACATATTCTTGTGTCATCCAAATCAATATCTGTTGTTAGTCCAGTGGTTCCGTAAAAGGGTTAAGGAATGCCCGAAAGAGAACAAGGACATTTATATAAATATAAGGAATAAAGATGGAATAAAGAATGAATAGTGTTTTTAGTGGAAATAAGAATATTATTAGACGACGCTATATAGAAGTATTCAGAACGGATTTCTGAGTTCGTATTCATGATCCAGGGGCGAAATAAGTGTATGTAAACGACATCAGATTCAGAAAAATAGCACTTTTATTTTCTCCGAGATTTCCCTGGACACTGCAAGACTTGAGGATTTATTTAAGGGATTTAAGGAATTTAAATTCGAGAAGTATTAAGAAAGATGGAGAATGGTATTATAATTATTAAGAAGGTTTTCGGTAAAACCCTAACTAGAAACCTTTGAGATATTCCTACGACCAATCAATCGGATTGAGCAATAACCGAACAAAAGAGCGAGCAGAGATCAATATACATGCATGTAGTGGTGGAAAATATCTAGTAACCATGTATTTACATGATCAACTAGCTTAATTAGCAAATCAAACCACTTGGTTAGATCAATACATCATCCAACCACAAAAACTTAACACATGTCTCTTAAAAAACATCATGCATGACCTATGACCTTTATTAAAATAGCTTTGTGGCTTAGATATTATCTACACTCATCAATAATACACTTTATATGAGAATTAGATGAGTGTAAAGCAAGAGAAGCAAGCCAACCACCTTTTCTTTCTTTCTCCCCCATTTCCATCAGTTTGGATTTTCCAGGGCAGGAGGTCTTTGTGATTTTTTTTCACCCAGTTCTACTCATCTAAAAATCATGAAAAAAATCACGGAGCTTCTACACATCAAGATGAAGTTGTGGATTTAATTTCATAATTTTTTTAATATCGTTTGGATGGGTAAATAAATTCGAGAAAGTCACTCTGTTTTTACCCTTGAAGAAAGCCCTTCGAATTTTTGCATAATTCAAGAATCAAAATCAACCTTCCAACCATTGTTTGATCTTGAAACTTTTATGGTGAGTCTTACATTTCTTAAAAATGATCTCTTCAAAATCTTAGCTTCAAATTCATCTTTTACCATTTTCAAAAAAATCATTAAAGAGGAGGATAAATAGTGTTCTTCAAGAACTAATCTTTGTTTTCATGTTTCTTTTGTTTGATCTAAACTAGCTTAAGCCACCCAAGGACTAGATCAAGGTTTGGTAAGGCTCTAGAACTCTCAAAGGAAGGTATATCTCATCAAAAACCCTAGCTCTTACTTTAAGTATATGCTTGTTCTTGATGGATCTAAGTAGTTATGGTATTAGCATGATTATAAGCATGAATATGATTGGGCTTTTGTGAAGGATAAAATAGTTTAGATGAACGGAAAGGCATTGATTGGCCTTATTTCATGGTTAAATAACATGTATATGTTGTTTGGAGTGGAAACTATGATTATTGGAAAGTTTGGAATTTGGAAATATTCGATTTATAGCCGTCGTAATGCCCGATTTTCATTAAACCTTAGGAAACCGTGCATCACAGTAGCTTTAACTCACTGTTTATCTTTGTATTCTGCCATGACAAGATAGATTATGTTATAAGCTTCGTTTTGATATAAAGATCGTATAAAATGGACTTACGGTTTAGGAGTTATGGTTAAATTCATAAAAGTTGTTCGAAACCGTAAAAGCAAGTTCGTAACTGAAATTGAACCTTCGTAACATGAGATATGCAGTGACGAATCATCGTAATTAAATATTAGAGGTAAAAAGGAAGGTGTGAGAGAAAACCACATGTCGAATGGATTATTTTCCGATTTTATAAAAATGTTCGAATCAAGGTTAAACGCGAGCGAATCCCTAGAAGCATACTTGGTTATGACTTTGGTAAATGACTTAGAAAATGGACGATAAATCTTGAGATATAATCTTGGTTCGTAAAACGACCGACCTTAGAACTTATACGACTTAAGTATACACTAAGTATAAGTATGATGACATGTTTTAATAATGAACAAATGTCGGATCGTATCGATGTTATTAAGAGTTCACAAAAAGGGATGTTTAACGAGATAACTCGAGAACGTGTTTCGACTTAAGTTAAGTTATACTGAGCCTTTTAAAAAGTGTTAAGTGATTGACCTCGGTTATTGTGACTATTTATAGATCACCGGATTGACACAAGGCACACTACCCCTACAGGATTGCCAGGCAAGTTTCCAATACTTGGAACTGTTGTTGTGATAATATATATGATGATTGTTGTATACATATGCCATAGCATGCATGCCTACTTTCAAGTCTATTGATATGCTTGTTCCCTGAATTGTTATTGGCTTATAGACTATATATGAATTATCAGTTATAAGCGGGATTGTTTTGTTAAGACCCTTAGTGAAGGGCGTATGATATTCATTCTTTAAATATAAGATCGGGAGTCGGTATTTTGTGATATATAGATAGTCGTGGAAACCCGAAAGGATTCCAGCGACAGAGTAGTATTCATTTTGAGGAATGATATTATTAAACAATTATTTATATTTCCATAAAAGTATCAACTACTTGGAAATTATTCGAAGAATGCTATTTGAATATTATCTCAATCGAGAAGTACCATATGAATAGTATTTTGAATATTCATTTGCGTATATTTATTTACTGAATATTATTTTAATATTCATTCGAGCTTTAATTACTTAAAGGAATATTAGTTTCGAATATTCGTTTAAGAGTTTGATTATTCAATGAGTAATTACTTTAATATTCTTGGGAATTTATTTATTAAATGAATATTATTGTGAATATTCATTTAAGATTTTATGTACTTGAGGAATATTATTTTAAAATCTTCATTCGAAGTTCTATTTACTTAAGGAATATTGCTTCGAATATTCCTTTAAAGTTTTGATTACTAAAAGAATATTATTTGGATATTTATTTAGAATATTATTTATTAAATGAATATTATTTTCAAATATCCATTTAAGATTGGATTTATTTAGTGAACATTATTTTAAACATTTATTTGAGTTTATTTAATTAATGAATTTTATTTTGAAAATTCATTTAAAGAAGAGAGTTATTTAGTAAATAATTCTAAATATTCATTCGAGGATTACTTACGAGTAATATTATGATTTATTCATATTCCTTAATTATTATTGATTTAATAAATATTCTTGGAATATTTATTTAAATTCTTTTAAGTTCTTTTTATAATGATTCATATTATTCAAAGATTATTTGTCACCTTCAGATATGGTGTAAAATATTTCAGAGTATTTTATTACTATTTTTATCAAGGGGAGGTTCCCAAAACTCTATTTTCATTTAAATCTATCTTAAAGAAGATTTAAATACTCGCTCAACTTCCAAACGTATATAAGGGGACCTCACTTGAGAGATGTTATTTATTGGACTGCCCGGTCCTATACTTGCTAAACTATCCTGTCACTCACATCTTCATTCTTTCAAACATCGATATGAATCTGTTTGGTTACCTCCTCAACGCTCGAGGGGTAAGAATTGATGGAACAAGTTTATATCCATTAACAAGCATCATCTTGAGAAATATTGGTGAATTTTCCTTTCCAGCTAGATACGACTACTTTGTGGAGTCCTATCAACAAGTATTATACTTGGGGAAAGGGGGAGGAACTTACGTTTCAGAGTTATGGATGTTAAATGAACTTGGAGATGCGTAAGTGACCCAGTGGCGCCGGTCCAGCAAATGGCCCAACCGTTGGCCGAGGGGGTTCCAGAGGGTGGTCGATAAGTAAATCCGTCGGTGCTTCCTTCTACATGTAGAGAACAAGAGGTGGGGAGCATGACATGCGACTGATCATCGTGTAAATGCTATGTCTCCTGGCGCGTCAAACTCTAGTATTAGTTCATCTCCCAAAATGGGAATTTCCTGCAACACGTATCGAAGAGACTTCTTTCAGGTTGACGGGTATCTCCCGCAACACGTATCGAAGAGACTTCTTTCAGGTTGGCAGGGGTTTGAAAAACGTTCAAAACTGGAATTGCAATATTTTCCTGCAATTTCCTCTCTTATGATTTCTGATAATATCTTGCTTATCTTTGGCATAACAGATATGTCTTCGGAACAATTATATTTTGAGTTACCTTGTAACTTCATCTCATACCTTATATTGGTACTACATTCGTTAATGCATGGCATATGGTTTCAAGGATATTTTGAACTGTTATATATTATCACTGTTCAGTTATATTTTTGGTGGGCTATTGCTCACCCTTGCTTTATTTATTTATATCACAACAACAGCTAGATCAGAAGACCGCGCAAGGCGCACTCAGCGTAAGCAGGTGTCAGCCGTCAGAAGATTAACCGCTGAGGTCATAACTACCATTGCTGAAGATGCAACTTCTGGTAGGCTAGTTGTTAGCATTGAGCATCAAATGTATATATAATACGGCATATACCAATGGATGGCAAAGAGTATGTAATGGTAGAATTGTAATTCTTTGGGTTGTAAGAACTCAAACTTTTGATTAATAATATTGATGGTTACTCTGATTTCATCTCTGGGACTATAACGGGTGTGTTTTACGTTGTTGTTTTGGGTCACAAGGTTGTAATTTAAATTATGTTAGTTTTATGGATGGATATTGAGACCGTAACGACCAGATCCCTGACCCTGGATCTGGGGGTGTTATAGAAATTGTATCAGAGAGAGCGTTATATATCCCAGAGATGATGTAACGTTAAAACAATAAATTCACTAAGATAATAAGAACTCTTGCCAAGTTCATAGTCGGACTACTTAATGTAGTGCTGACATATAAAACCCTTATGGAAACTATTAAGTATCATGATAGTAACTTAGCTCGTTCTCGTACCGACTAGTAAGGCGACAGACCTTGAGGCATATATTACGAGCAGCAGCGCGATGATGCTTGATTATATGCTGATGATCGAATGGTGGATTCAATGGAGTACCCTATAGAGAACCAGAAGGAGGTTTTAGCTAAAAGAATCCTGTTAGGAATAAGGAATTTACCCTTGAGGGAATAAGGGCTGCAGCCAGAAAGACTATAAGAGATAAGGTATAGTGCTCAGAAAAGTGAGCGTAAAGAACTGAGATGTTATTAAGAGAACTAAAGATGCGTATTGGATTCATAGCAAGACTGTCGGATGAAGTACCAACAATTAAAACGAATTGGAAGGATTACTTGAGGTCTTATATGGGGGTAGATAAAGATCCTTAGAGACCTTCAGATTAATGAGAAAAGAGTTAGAGTGGTACATGATTATCAAAGACAAAGATAGAGGAAAGGGAGCAGAGTCTCCAGGAGCAGTTGAGATAGAGGCAACAAGTGCCATATCATGTGATAAATGGATTAGTGTGAATATTGTTAATGGTAATTCGCCATGAGAAAGCAGATTTCATAGGTTATAATTTATAAAAATTAAACTGGGATTGATGAGGTGGTTTGGTTCAGGGAAATGTTCATTTTATGAATGGATCAACTTAGAAAATAAAGACATTGGAAGGTGATGGTATGATTGGATAAAGTATATAAGGAAGTAGTAAGCGAGACAATGATCTCAGAACCTACAAGAGGAGAAGACCAGTGAGCCTATAATAAACTAGTGATGAGGCTATCATCAGAAACCAAGTATAAGTTTAGTTCAATTCAGTGGAATGATGAACCAGAAACATTAGATGCATGTGATTCAAAGGAATATTAAATTCATTCTTTTCCTTGAATGGATTATGGTAGTTACTGATGTGTAAAATTACGTCTAACCGCAAGCGCACGGTATCAATTGTAGTAGATACTAGCAAATACGGGTCGAATCCTCAAGGAGACAGTTTCAGTTTCAATTCAATTGCTATCAATTGTTTCTAGTCACAACGATTATTTGGGAATTTTATTAACTACTAAAGCAAATTTAACAAAGTCTTAAATCAATTAATTAAAGGATCTAGGGCAATTCAGGTTCACCATGTTTACACCAAACAAATCACAAAAGTATAGCTTTTCAGTGGGATTAAGTAATTAAAGCAATGGTTAATCTTTCTCAAGCATTAACGGTTAATCTTTCTCAAGCATTAACACTCTCAGAATATCTAATGATGTTCTCACACTCACCTTCAATTCTGCTAATTGTATGTAAGCCTCTAGTAGTAAAATCTCTCGATCTATTACTCCTATTGCAATCGATTAATCCGTGATATTGCGCAATTACACAAATTAAGAATTAGAACATATCAATCAGAATTACTCTTTACCCATCAATCTACTAATCAAATTAAACCCAAATCATGGTGCAAACATGGCTCCCCTTAATACCCTAGAATTAAACTACTCACTCATTCTAGGATTAAAACTAACAATAATAATCAAGAAAGCCATAATAAACATGTACTAATAAACAAGATGAGATAAAGAGTACCTTAAACTTTGTATAAACGAAGAACAATAAAGATCCAAATTAAACCAAGTGCTTACAAAGGAAGAGATGAAGAGAGAAAAACCAAAACCCTAACTTATGTAAAAATACGTATGTATATGTCTATATCCTCTATCTCGCGTTTTCTCTTCCTTTTATAATAAAACCCCTTAATAAAATCTGATATCTATCTCCTAATAAAAGTATTTTTAATATCCTAATCAATTTACAAAAAGATATCCATAATTGAATAGGATTTTCTTGTAAAATTCGTCACTTCTTTTTCTCCTCTGTTTCTGGGCTCTTCCGGTTGGATTTTGCTTACTGGACCACCTCTGAATTAAAGATAATTCCACAAGCTTCGCGTGGACAGTAAGATCGTCAAATTCTGACTTCTGGAACTCAAGATATGGCCCAAACAGTGCAGGCAGCCCGTGTAGCCCAATAATACGAATTTTCTCCTATTTTATCTCCAAAATAGCTCTTTTTGCTCCAAATCCTTCCAAGTCATGAATTTTTTATTTCCTACAATAAAACAATAAAATCTATTAAATAAAAATCCAAATCAATGCAAAACACAATAAATATGAGAATAAAATCATCTAGAATATATATAAAAATATACTCTATCAAACATCCCCACACTTAGCATTTGCACGTCCTCGGGCAAATAAGTGAAATAAAAACTAAGTCCTAACAAACATCACTTTCGTAGATGACACGATTGCATTGAGCATGTGCAACAAGCCGTTAAACCCCTAGGCAGCCCTAGTAGGACGAGTGTTGTCTCGTGAGGGTTTATAGTGAATGTACCCACAAAATTCATCCAACCATGCAAAAGATCAATGCTAACACAACACCACACACACAAGTCCTCTCATGCCACATCAACTTAAGAATCAAAGTAAACATACGATGTCTTGGTGTCGAAAGTGCAAGTATTCACGTAGTCTACTCAACCGGCATGCAGAAGGTCATAAAAATTCATGTCAAGTGTAAAAATTGTTGGTAATCATGCTAAGCCCACAAGAAATACATCTTTAAGTCTAAACCCGGGATCTCCTATGCCAAAACAAGTAATAACTCACCTTTTCACTCAAAAACGAATATTCACTCAAGAACAAGGTTAAGTGTATCACTCAATTCCAACAAAATCATAAACACAACTTGACACTCGCAATCAATCTCACTCTCAACACAACATACATCACTGATGACAATCAAAAGGTCTTTATTCGGGTTGTAGCGTGAGCTAGGGACCAGGTATGTCAAGTAAAGCTAAAACAGGTTATGTCAAAAGCTAGTACCCAACAATATAATTCATTCCATTCCCTTTCTACTAAAACAAATACTTCCCCACACTTAGATTTTTCAATAACCCTTACATAATAACTTGACTAGTCGAATGAAGAAGGATCATACAAATATAAGAATGCTCTCAAATTTATTCATTTTTTTTCTCTTTTTTTTCTATTTTTTTCTGAGAGCTAAGGAATAAACACAATGATCCATAGATATTTTATGAATTTCGACTAGCAAGCATCAACCCAAAATTAATATTCCCCAAAAGTATGATCATCAATAACCCCCCTTTTATGAACACCTTATTACTCCCTTAAGCACGATACTAGCCTTTGACAATTTAGGTTCAAATTCAATGTAAGGCCAATAGAATAAAAAGGATAATGGCAAGTAATGTGGTGTGTCACCGAAAGAATAGGATTAAGCTCAACAGGTTAACTAATTGATCATGTATAAAAGGTGTGGAAATATGGGAAATACGAGGTTAAACCTAAGTGCCTTTATCATCTCATCATCAAGTAATATCATGCATTTCAAGAAAGATCTCAAGTAAGTGCTAGCAATGTAAACAACATGTGGACACTCAAGCAAACGAAAAATCATGCAAAAGATATGCATATAGGCTCAAAACTCACTTGGTGTGACAAAACATAATCAATCCCAGGTAACAAGACTCTCTAACGCACCTACTTGTACTCAAAGCATGTAAACCAAGTCATCTTGCACATATTCATGTCATTCTAATCACTTACAACATCCAATTAAGTCTACCAGCTTCAACTTGCTAGTGTAAGTGTGTGCACAAGAACAAAGCACGTCACTTCTCATACAAAAGCGTCAATAAACACAAGAATTCTACGCATGCATGGGTGTATCAAGCAAAATACAACAACTAATCAAATTGCATGGCTAGAATTATTTTTGGTATTTTTAATTTTTAAATTTTTTTGGATTTTTTTTTTTTAAACAAGTAATACACTACGTTGAGAACACCTCCCCACACTTAAGCGGTTCATTGTCCCCAATGAACTAATGAGCAAGATACAAAACTATAACTAAAAATAAAATAAAATTACAATAAAAAGAAAAGAAAGAAAACTCCCCTGGAATCAAGATGTCAGGTGTGAAAACCATCCCTCATTTGCTTAGGAGCCATCCACTCACCACTTCCGAACCACTCACCAATCATATGAACCAACCCAACAATTTTTTCCTCGCAAAAATCCCCTTTCCTTAGCAATTATCCTCACATCAACCGATTAAATTTAACCTCCACCGTCGAAAACGAAAATTTCCCAACATTAGCACTATCTCTCCCATGCTTACGAGCCAAAAGAATCAATACCCAACTCAAAAGAAACTCCACCAAAAATTACCAAGCAATATCACACCAAAAATACCCCAATATATCAAGAATAATATAAATCCCAATTTACAAGAACACAAATTCGTAATCAAAATAAAATTTGAGAGAAGAAATAAACCCACTACGAATTGAAGAGGTGAACTTGCAATTAATTCCTCTTTAGAATTGAATTTTTTGGAGATTTAAAAAAAAATATAAGAGGAATTGGATTTGTATGGATAGGTGTGTATATATATAAGATGATGGATAGGTTGAATAAAAATTATAATTGTGTAGGAGAGATTTGGAGAGGTTAGGATTTGATGTAGGATAGATATAGGAATTAGGGATTAAAAGAATTTGGGTTAGGATTGAATTTGGGGTTGATTTTGTGAGCAAAAACATAATTTGCCAATTACAGGGTGTAAGTATTCCTTGAAAATAGAAATAAGGATAGATTGTCCATATGTTAAGACGAACCCTGGGGGATGCACAAAGGATAGCATCACCCCTAATAAAGACATTGTGAATTCAGACGATATAAGTTGAAACGACCAAAGTACAAAGAACCTGTAATGATTTGTGGAAAGGAGCCTTAAAAAGTACATAGACATAATTGTTATAAAATGATTAATGATGTTTGATATACCCTGTACCCAGAAGATACATGAGGAATGATGAGGAGGACCTAAGAAACCTTATAAGGGAAGATATAATATTTTGAACTTAAAAATGGAAGTTGTTAAGGAATGTATGACATAGTAACAATAAGGCCAGATGAAGCATGTGTGAAACCATGAAAAAATATATATATATAGATTGAACCAATAAGGTTGAGATTATCCTAAAACAAGAGGGGAGTTAAATAAGGAAATATCCTAGGTATGATTGGGAGTACCTGTAGTAAAGTTCACACCAGAAAGGTGGAAGCAATGACTTTTGGAAAAGGCTGATATATGCTTTCTCTCATTAAACAGAATTTAAGGGAAAATGCTTCCACCCTGAGTTGGAATAGAGCCAGAAAACATTGATTTCAAGAAAATTTTTATACAGGAAAGGCCAATGAGGTGGCCGACACTTTAAGTATAAGGAAGTAAGTATATATGCTCATACTAAAGAGATAGAGTGATAGTAAGAAGGACCTTGAAGGTTATAATGTGATGAAGGAATTTACGTTCCCCTGATGATATATTGTACGAGGATTAACTATAAGGATAGCTTAAGTAAACATTTGATTCCTGATTTTGTCTGCAGCACATTACCGACATTAAAAGGTTCTGCGACAGGCCAGACCAAGTTTCCCAAGTGACTCTCCTTTATTTTAGAAAGAAAGAGGAGGGATGAGGTAATAAGAGATGACTGAATACAGATGATAGATTGGTACTGATATTGATAAGCTAATTGGCATGATGATGAATGACAAGCAAGTTTATATTGGTGTATTTCTGTGCAAACAAGATAGAGAATTATGAGGTTGGCAAGTGATTAAGCAAACTGCTAAGCTTCTAGTCTTCTACTGGAGATATGTGATTAATAATCTCACCAGCCTGTTCCAGCTACGATGCTGGAAGCTTTCCTGCAATTTTATCTGCTTCATATAATATCTACGTCAAGTTCAGGAAGCGTTTCTTATGGATAGGGAATAGCGATTATTTTGTTTTCCTAGAGGATTTTGATTTGACGATGATGAAACCCGTATGTTTAGTTATTCAAGCACTGCGTAAATGATAAGCAATGATGACCCTTCTAAGAAATTAGGTGATAACGACTGTGGAAATGTCGAATTGAATCTAAGTTAGAGAAATCGTCCAGGGTTATTTCAGATGGTTTAATTTTGGAACGACGGGATATTTGAAATAAAGGATTAGGCTATGATGGTTCATAAAATGATTATAGTAGAAATAAAGACAAGTGACTGATAGAGATGGAAATAGAGTTGAGAATTAATAAGAGAGTCACATAGGCGAACTCATGAGAAGCTCCAGTAATGAAGCGAGAAAAGTATGGTATTGGCAAGGTAAGGGTATTGGCCAAAACGGAAAGTTGGAATTAGGAGCATGAATGACATACAAATTGACTCCTTTTAAGTTTGGAAAATCCGAGGAAATATGGAATAGTTTGATTGAGTAATAAAAGAGACTCATGGAATGAGAAAGTGAAATCTAGATGGTTGAACAAAGGAAAGTTTGACCACAAACGTGCAACGTATATTGAGTAAAGGTGACGAGTGTTCCACTAATAAGATGACGGTGGAGTTAAATAATAGAAGTGAATGAGAATTGGACAATAAGAAGAATGTGATTGATAAAGAAAAGATAAGGAGATAATTATGAAATGTGAATAAAGGAATGTTATGAATGGATTGATGAAAGGGTTTTCCTAACGAGCTCTCGGAATGACAACCTGATAGTGTTAGTATTATGAATATGAAAGAGCCAGTGTCGTGGCGTGGAATGTCAGTAATAATAATGTCAAACGAGAAATCCAAGATTTAACCTGAGAGGTTGAAGGATTTTCCAAAAGTAAGTGATGCTAATATCGAACAAGAGTATAGGTCCATAAAATGATGGACAAAGCAGCAAGGACATGTGATATGTGAGATTACGATAAAGTGGTATTTGATACGAATACGATTATTTTTCTTCTCCAATAAACCTCTATATTTTAGAGGTAAATTTTAAGTATGATATTTTTGACAATCCTGAAGATTTTTTTATATGTAATTCTTTGAAATTCTTTTCTTTTCTTCTCCCTTATTTATCTTCTTCTAAATTGAGAAGAACAACCCTTTAAGGAGGGGAGGTACTGCTACGTGACTACCTGTCTATGTGATAGGAGTCTAAGTGGGATACCATAGCTTGTCTAAATTGCTTGTCAAGTACTAAAGGCTGGCCACCTTCTATAGTAACTATGCAATAGGACAAATGTTCATTGATCATAGTGATCTCTCAATAAATTCTTCTAATTCTATATATTGATCGAGATTGCGAAGATTAAAGCGATCAGGAATTGCATAATTACGAGTGAGGTTATCTCCGAAATTCGCAGCGCGATAGTGATACCAAAGTCACTACCGATACCAATAAGGAAAATAGTATATGACTAGGTAAGAGCATAACCCGGATAGTGTGTTGCACGGAAAGTAGCAAAGATTAATGAAAAAGGATAAAAGAGGTATTGTAGCACTAGTAAGATGTGCTGAAAAGGGATTAGGATTGATTAAGGATTGACTAAGAAACTGGAAAGTGAACTAACCCACAAGTACCCCATTTGTCTTCTACCCGATTCCGGGACGGAATCTTTTTAAGGAGGGGAGACTATAAGAACCCGAATTTTGGGTAGAATTAAAACTTTTTATATATTGATGAAAGAATGAACAATGAGTCCGACTACAAGGTATTAACAATGAAAGTGAATGGGTATAGATTTAAATGATTATATGTCATGAAGAATGCAATGGGTTGACAACCAAGATTAGAATAATCTATCTCCTAAGAAATAAGTTATGGCACTCCAAAGAGGAAGAACATATTCTTGTGTCATCCAAATCAATATCTGTTGTTAGTCCAGTGGTTCCGTAAAAGGGTTAAGGAATGCCCGAAAGAGAACAAGGACATTTATATAAATATAAGGAATAAAGATGGAATAAAGAATGAATAGTGTTTTTGGTGGAAATAAGAATATTATTAGACGACGCTATATAGAAGTATTCAGAACGGATTTCTGAGTTCGTATTCATGATCCAGGGGCGAAATAAGTGTATGTAAACGACATCGGATTCAGAAAAATAGCACTTTTATTTTCTCCGAGATTTCCCTGGACACTGCAAGACTTGAGGATTTATTTAAGGGATTTAAGGAATTTAAATTCGAGAAGTATTAAGAAAGATGGAGAATGGTATTATAATTATTAAGAAGGTTTTCGGTAAAGCCCTAACTAGAAACCTTTGAGATATTCCTACGAACGATCAATCGGATTGAGCAATAACCGGACAAAAGAGTGAGCAGAGATCAATATACATGCATGTAGTGGTGGAAAATATCTAGTAACCATGTAGTTACATGATCAACTAGCTTACTTAGTAAATCAAACCACTTGGTTAGATCAATACATCATCCAAGCACAAAAACTTAACACATGTCTCTTAAAAAACATCATGCATGACCTATGACCTTTATTAAAATAGCTTTGCGGCTTAGATATTATCTACACTCATCAATAATACACTTTAGATGAGAATTAGATGAGTGTAAATCAAGAGAAGCAAGCCAACCACCTTTTCTTTCTTTCTCCCTCATTTCCATCAGTTTGGATTTTCCAGGGCAGGGGGTCTTTGTGACTTTTTTTCACCCAGTTCTACTCATCTAAAAATCATGAAAAACATCACGGAGCTTCTACACATCAAGATGAAGTTGTGGATTTAATTTCATAATTTTTTAAGATCGTTTGGATGGGTAAATAACACTACACCATATATGGCCTACCGTAACCCCTACAGAAAAAATGTTACCCCAATATGTTATATTAACTATACTACTTACATCCTAAGGTAACATTGTGTTTTTTATGTTACCTTAGCCTAAAATATGATGATATAGTAGCTAGAAAGTGTTGAAGCATGTAACATAAATATGTATGTGTTACATTAGAGTTGGCCATGGCAACTCTTTTCATCTAATTTTTTTTTTTGAAATTTGAATGGGAGTGAATGGTTTTTTTTGTAAAGTAATGTATTTTTCAATAATTCTAAATTTAACAGATTTAAAACTTTTACGTTTTACCTGAAAAAAGAATGAATATTTAAAATTTTACTTGAAAAAAGAATGAATATTTCAAATCAAAATTTATATGTGAGTTAATAATTATTTTAAAATTACATTTACCTTTAAATTAAATTTGTCTACAAAAAACTAGAATTTTCCAAATAATGAGTTTATATTTTTAAATATTAAAAATATTTATTTATTATTTTTTCAGATTCAATGTATTTGTTAAATTTTAAATGAAAAATCCTTAAAAAATCAAAATCAATAAATATATTTATAATAACATTGAAAGGCACACGGATCCGTGAAATTTATAAGCGGCAAAAACTAGCGCCCAGACTAAAAATTTCAATCTTAATACTCTTAACAAAAACTCAGCTCTCCGCCTCTCCCCCTTTCCCTCTCTCTAGCTCTCGGCTCTCTCCCTCGTACAACTCTCTCCCTCTCTCTCTCTCCTAAAACTGTCTTCCTCAATTCCTTCTAATTTTCTTCCTGTTAGTACGTATTTGGGTTCAGTTTAGGGCTTCTCAATTGATTGGGGCTTTGGTATGAGCTTAAACTTCTTCAAATTGGGGCTTTTTCAGATTAGGGCTTTTTTAAATTATGGGTTTTTCTTTTTGAGTTCAATAAATTCGATTTATTCACTGATTATGTTTAAACTTCAACTAATTGGTCTCTATTTTTGATTTCAGGGATTCTTCAATTGGGGCTTCGGATTTGGGGCTTTGGTTTAGTGGATTTCGAGTTTTTTAGTGGCTCTCGGGCTTCGATTCATAGGTATTGGTTTACTTTGATTTACTTTTTGATAAGTTATGTTTGTAATCCTTTACGTTTCTTACATATGTAAAACGAAAATCAAATTAGTTGATTGCTACTAGAAATTCGTAGGTACTGGTTTTTGTGTATTTTTATTGTCAAAGTTTTTTGCTATTGAATTGTCCCAAATCTGTTCATATGGGTAAGTTAGAGATTAATGCGGCTCTGTGCAAATCAAGTTTATATTTGTGTTTGTGTAATTGTGTTTGTGTTTTAAAAACTCAATAATCAAAAACTGCATTTATCATTATAAAAGAATCTGAGATAAATTTTATTACTATGTGTCTAGATGAGAAGAATGGCAGGGGAGAAGGCACTATCTTCTAGCATTTGAAGGGTAACAACTTGAGATAAAGCTTCCAAGTTACCTCATTCACTGCAGAAGGTCATATTCTTCTTGCAAGATTACCATATATAAAGTAGCATTGATATACAGAAGGTCATAATCTTGCATCATCACTATATTATCTGACGCCTTTCATCCATTGCAACAAGTAATCTAAATCTTTTGAGTAAGTGATGCAGGATTTGGCTTAGAGACATGTAGAAATGATGAGGCCATATGCATAGAAGATTGGATTTAGGTTAAACCGGTCTGAAGAAACAGATTCCATTAATCTTAAAGGTTTCCCTTTTCGTCATTGCTCCGAAAGTATTTTGTTTGGGCTTTAGGTTGAAAACACAGGAAATCGTGAAACCAAAATTAGTTGAAGGAAATGTATAATTAGTTTGGTCGCACACTGCACATGTTCTGCATACAAAATTTGTGTTGTGGCGCTTATGGACCATCTTCCTTGATTTAAAACATTAAAGAAATGTACCAAGTGCACAGATCCCAACGTGGAGAGTGATGTAGCTTTTAATGTAACTTTTCTTCAGCTGATACAAGTAGTATCATGGAAGTATGAAACATACCCAGAAATGAAATTGGTTGAAATTTAAGTTACATGCTTAGAGATTTTTTTATTCAGAAATTGTACTACATCCGAAGAGATATTGAAGCAAACTTATTTTTAATAATAAGTCTTGTCGTATTACAAAATGCAGGCCTTGCCTCTATACTTGGATAAGATTTTCGATGAGGTTGTGGCAATCTTGCTGTCTGTAACTTTTGTTCTTTTTTTCGGAGAGGTAGATTACTATATTCTACTACTGTATAATGTACAAAATTTACTCTTTATACTTGTTGATATCAATAGGGTTTAATTTTTTTTTTTCTATGTTTTACTTCAGGTTATCCCACAGGCAATCTGTTCTAGATATGGACTTGCTGTAGGTACTAATTTTATTTGGCTTGTGCGCTTTTTGATGATAATTTGCTATCCAGTTTCTTACCCTATTGGGAAGGTAATTGATTCATTATAGAGAAAAGCTTCTTCTCCTATTTTAGTAGATGGTTACTCATCACTATGCGCTTTAAAAAAATGAACATATATACATAGTCTTAGTCATCTAATCAAGTCATGGCTATCAAGATTAGTATAATTTCTCGATCTGGTTTATGGTAATATTGTTCTATTCTGAAAACTTGCAAGGATCATTTCAAATTTAACTAAGCCCTGTTCTTGTTCCAGATTCTGGATTGGGTGTTAGGACATAACGAAGCACTATTTCGGCGAGCTCAGTTAAAAGCCCTTGTGTCAATCCACAGCAAGGAGGTGAGTACATATATTTATTCTGATCAAGGTAGTGCATGTCCCGAATTTCTCTCAGAATTCTAGATAGAAGGAACAGATATTACAGTTTTATGTCAATAATTGCTACATTTTTATGTCACTTCAAATAGACAAATATTACATGTGCAATAAATTGATCTAGTTCCTTTATTTGTTTCTCTCATTTTGACAGACTGCTGAGGAAGCTATGACACCAATTGAGTCAACATATTCGTTGGACGTCAATTCAAAATTGGACTGGTAAGCTTAATGACAAAATATGTGAGTTACTACCATGTTGATAGAATTTACTTCAATTACTCAATTTGTACTCAACTTAGTATAATAGCATGGACCCAAAAGTAATAACTCAACTTTATGAGCTTAAATTGTGATTAAAATGGTTCACTGGGGCCTTACATATTTCCTTAAATGCATTAATTAAATTTTGTTCTTGTATATATATAGAGTTACTGATCATGTAAATTGAACAAGTTAGCTATATTACATCAGTTTCAATTCATCATTATCTACTTTAAACCAAAAAATTAACAATTAAATTCTGGATAAAAGTTACTGATTGAATTTACAATTGGCTTTGAGCTTTATGTATGAATGTCAGTATGTGTATGTGAACATGTTTGCTTTGAGAAACAAATACCATATCCAGTACAAATTAAAGTTCAAGTTAAAGAAATCACTGGGGTTTCACTGACTTACCTGTTTCAGTTGGCCTTCAGCTGCTTTCTGTTGATACTCTGGGCATACTAGTATTCCATGTTTCCTTCGACAATGTAAAATGTTTTACTATAAAAAATATGTGTTTGGATTCTTGGTGTGTGCTTTATTTTGCAAAAAAATTATGCACAAAGTAAAGTTGTGCTTACTATATGCTACATTATATAATTGAAGTACTGTACAGGTGCTTATTGGTTGAAAGAATTATAATACATTTGTTCTTTATGTGCATTTTCTGTCTAGGTGAATCAATCAACTACCCTTGGATCTGCAATTTGTTTCCCAATTTTTTCCTTTCTGTTAATGTCACATTTTGTTCAAAGAGCTGACCTCGGTCTATGAAAACTTGATACACTTTTTAGCTTGTGGTTTAGAATGTATTACTAAATGGAATGGACATATGGTAAAATTTGTAGTGCTGATGCTCAGTACTCAGTAGTCAGTATAAAGAAACGGGGTCTGATCTCTGAATTGCTGCAGAAAGAAGTTACTACTAATTACTAAATGCTATCTCTATTTAGTAGTAAAATACTACTACTGATTATTATATGTTAACTTGCATAACCGTTGAAGATGAAGGCTGAAAAAGTGCCGACGCCCCAGCACCAGCAGGCAGCATAACATCAAGCAGGAGACAGGACAGGAGCAGATCGAGCAACAGGAGAATGGAGACTTAATTTTAATTTACCACCTTCTCTATTTCATTGTTTTGTAATTCTTAATTCTGAATGTTAAGTAAAATTCAGTAACTTGTATTCAGTTACTTGTGGAGCTGTGATAAACTTATGAATTGTGGTTGTGTACTATATTTTCTATTTTTCTGCAATTTTCTTTAACTTTTATTACAATTCGGTTTTTGGTTAAAACCGAAAAAAAAAAAGTTCGGTTCAGTTTTCGGTAGAACTTTTTCCTACAATTCGATTTCGGTTAACCGAAATAAAATTTGGTTTCGGTTTCGATTAATTGAATGCACACCCCTAATGGTGGGACCAACTGGTGGGGCCCACATTTTAAAAAAATTGAAGCACTATAAGGTAACCGAATATTTATGTTGCATTATGCCATTTTTATGTTACAGTAGACCTCTAAGGTAACCAGAAAGGGCATGTTACCCTAGGGGTGAAATAAGTTACCTTAGGTACCCTAGGGTAACATCAAAATATGTAACTTATAATTTATGTTACCTTAGCCCAAAAATGGGTCTATAGTAACATTTTAGCACCCTAAGGTAACATAAATTTTGGGTTACCGAATGTTGTTTTTGGTGTAGTGTAAATTCGAGAAAGTCACTCTGTTTTTACTCTTGAAGAAAGCCCTACGAATTTTTACATAATTCAAGAATAAAAATCAACCTTCTAACCATTGTTTGATCTTGAAACTTTTATGGTGAGTCTCACATTTCTTAAAAATGATCTCCTCAAAATCTTAGCTTCAAACTCACTGTTTATCTTTGTATTCTGCCATGACAAGATAGATTATGTTATAAGCTTCGTTTTGATATAAAGATCGTATAAAATGGACTTACGGCTTAGGAGTTATGGTTAAATTCGTAAAAGTGGTTCGAAACCGTAAAAGCAAGTTCGTAACTGAAATTGAACCTTCGTAACATGAGATATGCAGTGACGAATCGTGGTAATTAAATGTTAGAGGTAAAAAGGAAGGTGTGAGAGAAAACCACATGTCGAATGGAATATTTTCCGATTTTATAAAAATGTTCGAATCAAGGTTAAACGCGAGCGAATCCCTAGAAGCATACTTGGTTATGACTTTGGTAAATGACTTAGAAAACGGACGATAAATCTCGAGATATAATCTTGGTTCGTAAAACGACCGACCTTAGAACTTATACGACTTAAGTATACACCAAGTATAAGTATGATGACATGTTTTAATAATGAACAAATGTCGGATCGTATCGATGTTATTAAGAGTTCACAAAAAGGGATGTTTAACGAGATAATTCGAGAACGTGTTTTGACTTAAGTTAAGTTATACTTAGCCTTTTAAAAAGTGTTAAGTGATTGACCTCGGTTATTGTGACTATTTATAGATCACCGGATTGACACAAGGCACACTACCCCTACAGGATTGCCAGGCAAGTTTCCAATACTTGGAACTGTTGTTGTGATAATATATATGATGATTGTTGTATACATATGCCATAGCATGCATGCCTACTTTCAAGTCTATTGATAAGCTTGTTCCCTGATTTGTTATTGGCTTATAGACTAGATATGAATTATCAGTTATAAGCGGGATTGTTTTGTTAAGACCCTTAGTGAAGGGCGTATGATATTCATTCTTTAAATATAAGACCGGGAGTCAGTATTTTGTGATATATAGATAGTCGTGGAAACCCGGAAGGATTCCAGCGACAGAGTAGTATTCATTTTGAGGAATGATATTATTAAACAATTATTTATATTTCCATAAAAGTATCAACTACTTGGAAATTATTCGAAGAATGCTATTTGAATATTATCTCAATCGAGAAGTACCATATGAATAGTATTTTGAATATTCATTCGCGTATATTTATTTACTGAATATTATTTTAATATTCATTCGAGCTTTAATTACTTAAAGGAATATTAGTTTCGAATATTCATTTAAGAGTTTGATTATTCAATGAGTAATTACTTTAATATTCTTGGGAATTTATTTATTAAATGAATATTATTGTGAATATTCATTTAAGATTTTATGTACTTGAGGAATATTATTTTAAAATCTTCATTCGAAGTTCTATTTACTTAAGGAATATTGCTTCAAATATTCCTTTAAAGTTTTGATTACTAAAAGAATATTATTTGGATATTTATTTATAATATTATTCATTAAATGAATACTATTTTCAAATATCCATTTAAGATTGGATTTATTTAGTGAACATTATTTTAAACATTTATTTGAGTTTATTTAATTAATGAATTTTATTTTGAATATTCATTTAAAGAAGAGAGTTATTTAGTAAATAATTCTAAATATTCATTCGAGGATTACTTACGAGTAATATTATGATTTATTCATATTCCTTAATTATTATTGATTTAATAAATATTCTTGGAATATTTATTTAAATTCTTTTAAGTTCTTTTTATAATGATTCATATTATTCAAAGATTATCTGTCACCTTCAGATATGGTGTAAAATATTTCGGAGTATTTTATGACTATTTTCATCAAGGGGAGGTTCCCAAAACTCTATTTTCATTTAAATCTATCTTAAAGAAGATTTAAATACTCGCTCAACTTCCAAACGTATATAAGGGGACCTCACTTGAGAGATGTTATTTATTGGACTGCCCGGTCCTATACTTGCTAAACTATCTTGTCACTCACATCTTGATTCTTTCAAACATCGATATGAATCTGTTTGGTTACCTCCTCAACGCTCGAGGGGTAAGAATTGATGGAACAAGTTTATATCCATTAACAAGCATCATCTTGGGAAATATTGGTGAATTTTCCTTTCCAGCTAGATACGACTACTTTGTGGAGTCCTATCAACAAGTATTATACTTGGGGAAAGGGGGAGGAACTTACGTTTCAGAGTTATGGATGTTAAATGAACTAGGAGATGCGTAAGTGACCCAGTGGCGCCGGTCCAGCAAATGGCCCAACCGTTGGCCGAGGGGGTTCCAGAGGGCGGTCGACAAGTAAATCCGTTGGTACTTCCTTCTACATGTACAGAACAAGAGGTGGGGAGCATAACATGCGACTGATCATCGTGTAAATGCTATGTCTCCTGGCACGTCAAACTCCAGTATTAGTTCATCTCCCAAAATGGGAATTTCCTGCAACACGTATCGAAGAGACTTCTTTCAGGTTGACGGGTATCTCCCGCAACATGTATCGAAGAGACTTCTTTCAGGTTGGCAGGGGTTTGAAAAACGTTCAAAACTGGAATTGCAATATTTTCCTGCAATTCCCTCTCTTATGATTTCTGATAATATCTTGCTTATTTTTGGCATAGCAGATATGTCTTCGGAACAATTATATTTTGAGTTACCTTGTAACTTCATCTCATACCTTATATTGGTACTACATTCGTTAATGCATGGCATATGGTTTCAAGGATATTTTGAACTATTATATATTATCACTGTTCAATTATATTTTTGATGGGCTATTGCTCACCCTTGCTTTATTTATTTATATCACAACAACAGCTAGATCAGAAGACCGCGCAAGGCGCACTCAGCATAAGTAGGTGTCAGCCGTCAGAAGATTAACCGTTGAGGTCATAACTACCATTGCTGAAGATGCAACTTCTGGTAGGCTAGTTGTTAGCATTGAGCATCAAATGTATTTATAATATGACATATACCAATGGATGGCAAAGAGTATGTAATGGTAGAATTGTAATTCTTTTGGTTGTAAGAACTCAAACTTTTGATTAATAATATTGATGGTTACTCTGATTTCATCTCTGGGACTATAACGGGTGTGTTTTACGTTGTTGTTTTGGGTCACAAGGTTGTAATTTAAATTATGTTAGTTTTATGGATGGATATTGAGACCGTAACGACCAGATCCCTGACCCTGGATCTGGGGGTGTTACACTAGTTGTCATAGATTCTTGGGAACAGTTCGTGGACATCTTCATTAAACAATTCCAATCTTCAATGCTCTATGCACCTCCTATGTCCACATTGGCAAATATAAAGCAAAAGGAAGAAGAGACTTTGCATGACTACTTCAAGAGGTTCAATGCTGAAGTACCTCGCATGCGAGGCGCAAATGACAAAGCCATGAAGAATTTCCTTATTGCTGGGGTCAAGGAAGGAACTAAATTCTGGGAGAAACTGCAAGAGCAAACCCCTGGTACACTTTCGGAGTTGCACAGGGTCGCTGAGCCCTTTAAGCGTGTTGAAAAATCACTTGCGGATCTAAAAAGAATGATGGAAAAAGCAGCAGCGGAAGCAGGAGTAGGGGAGTGAAAAGGAGAGATTCTCAAAGTCCAAGTCGAAGACGGGATCGAAGCCCTAGCCCAAAGAGGAGGGAATGCGAGTACTTAAGGCAATCCCCTCCCCGAGATCGCTTCGCAAGAAATGAAGACAAGTTTGTCCCTCTAGTTGCCCCGATTGATCATATCTATGCTGTCAATGCGGATAAAGGAATGTTCAACGACCCACACCAATGGGTTCAAGGGGAACGTCAGACATGAGCAAATATTGTGCCTTCCATGAACAGGCGGGGCATGCTAGAACAATTGTTGGCAACTTAAGCAGCAAATTGATCAGTTGATTCAAGATGGAAAATTAACTGAGTGGGCAGTTCGTGAGGCAAAGAAACACCAAGAGAATTCTAGTAAACGAGGATTGGGGTATCATGATGTGCCACATGAGAAGCAGGATGAGCCTCGCAAAGACAGGGAAGAGCGAGCTGGAAGTATACATGTAATCATTGGAGGTCCCCACATTGGGGGGGAAAGCAACAAGGCCAGAGAGAGATATGCACACGAGGCCAGGGAGCGACCTCTCACTAATGTGCATCATCTACAAGAGCGACCCCCGAAGTTGTTTAAAGGCGAAGATACAAATATTATGTTCACTGAGGAAGATGCGAAGTAGGTTCATCACCCCCATTCTGATGCACTTGCGGTTCGAGTTCGCGTTGGATCCCAGAATGTCTATAGGGTCCTTGTTGATAATGGAAGTGCTGTGAACATTCTTACATACGAAGTCTACAAAAGGATGGGATATGTTGATAAGGATCTCATCCCCACGGTGGGACATCTTTATGGGTTCACTGGAGCATCTGTTAGTGTTAAAGGCCTCGTTCAGCTCCCCATCACTCTAGGGGACGAGCCCTGCATCACCACACAGATCGCTGACTTCATGGTAGTAGATCAACCATCTGCTTACAATGCCATAGTGGGAAGGCCCATCCTGAAAGAAATGAGGGTGGTGACATCTATATATCACCTCTCTATGAAGTTTCCCACTCCACATGGTGTTGGTTGTGTGAAAGGAATCCAACATGAATCTCGTGAATGTTCTAACAATGCTTTGAAGGCTGCAGAAAAGGGAGGTGGCTCTGTGCCAGGAAATATGGAATGCAATGTAATATCAATTGAAGAGATGATTACTTTGAAGGTTGGGGTATTCAGGTGGAACCGATCCCAGGGGCCCTCATGTTAGTGGCCTCGCAGCTTGTGTTAGTTCTCCAAGAGGGGATCGTTGAAGAGGCTAGTGACGATGAGGAGAGCCCAAGCAAGCTGCAGTGCGAGCCCGAAAAGGGAAGTGGGTTCGCAAGGAAACATCAACTTTGGTGGACTTGCCTAATGGGATAACCCAGGAGACTACAATAATAGATGAATATGGTCATGTGGGAGCGATCCCAGCCACAGAAACAAGGTCGGCTTCACCACAAAATGGAGTCACAAGAAGGAATAAAGCAGAGTCTAGTACGGCTCGCGAATTCGAGCTTGATTTGGATCCTTGCATCCCAGAATATGTTGAACGAGCCGGGGCCGCAGAAGATACCAACTCTATCTTAGTTGATGCCAAAGACCCGTCCAAGGTACTGAAGGTCGGGTCGCAACTTATTCCAGGGCTTCGCGAGAGGCTTGTCAATTTTCTGAAAGCCAATTTGGACGTGTTTGCCTGGTCCCATGAAGATATGATTGGAATTGATCCAAATGTTATGTGCCACAAGCTTAACTTGCATCCAAACAAGAAAGGAATAAGGCAAAAGAGGCGACCCATAAGTGGCGAGCGAGCCGAGGCCCTCAAAGAAGAAGTTTACAGACTCCTCGAGGTCGGCCTCGTTAGGGAATCTTTCTACCCTGACTGGCTCGCGAACCCTGTTCTTGTGAAGAAGCCCAATGGAAAGTGGAGAACATGTGTGGATTTTACTGACCTCAACAAACATTGTCCCAAAGACAGTTTCCCACTACCGAGGATCGATTAGTTAGTGGATTCAACAGTTGGACATGCACTTCTTAGTCTAATGGATGCCTATTCGGGGTACAATCAAATACCGATGTATGGCCCTGACCAGGAACACACCTCGTTCATCTCTGATAGGGGTCTCTATTGTGACATAGGGATGCCCTTTGGCCTTCTCAATGCTGGGGCCACCTATCAACGGCTCGTTAATATGATGTTCGAGAATCAAATTGGGAAAACAATGGAAGTGTACGTAGATGACATGCTGGTAAAATCTAAAGAAGCTGGGGATCACATCCACTAGTAGAAAACTGGTCTTTTACATCGGTCAAATTGGTCTTTTACATCGGCAAACTGGCGACGTATGGAGGGGCGACGTATAAAGTCACAAGCATTTTACGTCGGTTAAAAAGGCGATGTATAAAGTCAATATATACGTCGCTAAAAAGGCCGACGTTTATTGTGATAAAAAGGCGACGTATAATCTGGTAACAACCGACGTATATTATCGAAAAATAACGACGTATATACCAGCAAAGGACCGACGTATAATGTCCAACAATAACCGATGTATAAAGTCTGGAAAAGGTGACGTATATTGTTTGGAAAAGGTGATGTATATTGACTGGAAAAGGCGATGTATATTTTCTGGAAAAGGCGACGTATATTGTTTGGAAAAGGCGATGTATATTGTCTGAAAAGGCGACGTATATTATCTGAAAAGGGCGACGTATATTGTCTTTTGTAAAATGACATTTTTACCCTGTTTATATTTTTATATACACCAGAATTCCTATTATTCAAACCAAAAAAATAAATAAAACTTGCAATCTAAATTTCTCAACAAAGTGATTAATTAAATTAAAATAATTATTAGTACATACTTTAAAATAAAACAATATTTTCAAATTCTTAATCCAAGTAATACATCTAATTCAACACATGTTCATAACTATCATAAATCCAAAACATAATATCCATTTTCCAATTGTTGCAAGGTTCATATCATACTCCGTCTTTCCAGCACCTACAAAAATTACGTGTTTGAACTTGTTAGCACAAAGTACATATAATACATTTTTTAAAGAAAAACAAAGAGATTTTTTGAACTTAAAGAGTTACCCGATCACATATATTCACAAGTAATATAATCTGCCCAAATATCTCGAATTTCTTCAATTTGTTCGTTTGTGTATCTTTTTCCAAGACCCTACATGCCAAAAGAATTGTTAATTTTATATGCAAGTAATATTTTTAACATTATTTACACAATTCAAATAGTTCGTACCTCTGTCCACTTAATTTTAGGATCTTTACGAGATAACATGACTATGTCATACATATATCTCATCACAAAATAACCACATTCTGTGCCTCCTTTTTGTTGAGGACACTACAAAACAAATTCAGAATATTTAAAAGTCGAGATAAAACAGAAAAAAACTTTCAAGACAAGCAAATAGGTATACCTTAACAGCCTCATGGTACCAAAGTAGGTTATTGTGATTATTTTTCCTACCACCATATTTAGTATACACTTTATATGCCCTGCATGTTATAGAGTTAAAAATGTCAAAATATATATTTATTGTACTTTTCAAGATTTTAATTTTTTTCATAGCTTACGTATCCCAAGGAGCCTTCACGTAAAGGTCTCGTTTTTGATTTAGTTGATCAAACACGTATACAGCACTTTCATGAACACAAAACATAAGCAACATCCAGTGTTTACTCCAATTTAACAATGTAGGAAATTAGAATTTGTATTAAGGATACTCTTACCAAAAGCTTATGTTCTTACCTCTAAATGTATGGTGCATAACACAATGAATGGTGTTAGGATAAAGACCTGGCAGGTATTGTTACCATATTCTGTTCATCAGCTTTTAATTCACCACCACTAACCTAAGCAACTATCTTCAAATCAGCTAATTAAAATTTTTCAGATTCAAATCAGCTCAAACCTTTATATTCACGATCAGCTAGTTTTCCTAATGAACAAGTTAAACATCCTAGGTAGCTCAAAAAATTGGGGAAAAAAATCTTACTTAGTTCCAAATATTACTTTTTGCAGGGTGGGTCTGGTTCCGTACAAGGAGTACTATTCTCAAATATTCAAGTTTTTGAAGTCCAATTCCCAATCATAATTGACCAATTTTATTGCGACAAAAGCAAATGTAAGAATCAAACAACTGTTGTGGCTCTATCAGGGATCACCTATGAAAGGATAAGAGGAACATACACAGTAAAAGCTTATGTTCTTACCTCTGAATGTATGGTGCTAGGACCAACAAATGTCCCAGGGCCAGGCCTACATTTAATAAGAATTAAAACATTAATGATGCAAGCATTTTCCATCTCAAATCACCCATTGGTTGCATTAACATAAATGCCCAGATATGCCGAACAAAGTTATAGTCCTATAAATTTAATATAATTAAAACTATAATAGATACCTTGAGAATATTGATAGAATCTGTGACATTAATCATGTGTTTTTGCCATGGGTAAAATATATAGAGGATTCAGGAAGAGGGGTTGTAAGTATTTATATAAGCTAAGTAGAGGCATTTATACTCAATAAATTAATATTTATAGGAAAATATATAATCTGGCACATATGATACCCACTGTTATTCGTTATACTTAAAGATTTTCTTGCAATGGTTGATCAGGTATGTATCGACATAACTGTTAATTATACTTTCCGTTTTATTTAGTTTTTAATTTGTTAATACATACTTCTGATTTTCTCTGAGTAAGAAGTAAATCTACACCTGAACAGTAAGTTATGAGTTATTATACTCTCTGCACTTTCACTTGTTAATTTCCATCCATTAACAAAGTCGGGCAATTACAATTGATAAGGCACAAAATTACAAGTGATACGGGAATGGATGAACTTTACAATATACTTCAAACTTTGAGTTTACAAATGGAGAAAGAGGTATCTTTGGAGAAGTGTTTAAATGAAGTGGCCATTATACTGTCTGTGTTCTATCTTCCCGTGTCAACAATTTTTAATTTGGACTAGTTTTAATAATCTGAATTTTACTTGTGGTATGAATTGTGTTAAACAATCAGGAACAGGAGGTTGATTATGAGAAACTTAATAAAATTGTCGGCTTAATCAGGGAGTCCTCCAGGAGGTAAAATTCTATTTTTGCTCAACTTAATAAGATGTTACATTCTGATACTTATAACATAATCTTAGATCATAATTCAACAGACTGGTCATGTTTCAAACTTGCAACAGCTTGATGAGATATTGGTGATTTATTAAAAGGATGGAAGCCAAAAGAATGCAAAACATAATTACGATGTATTTCTGATTGAAATATATACATTACTCTATCTACTAATGGTCGATTTGTGTATGTATAGTGCAGAGGAAGTAAACCGAATTTGTTAGGACATTAAAACCAAAACCGACTGCGATTATGTTGGTGCAAGAAACAATCTAACCACTAAATAACTGCAGGAATCAACACCAGAAGACTGACTAAACATCACAACAGAAATATCCATTTCAGGGACGGCTGTGTATTGATGACTGCAGGAATGCTTCAGGTGATTACACTCTGTCTTTCCTTTCTGGCATAGATTTTATTCTTTAGCATTATCAATTTGGGCCAACATATTTTCAGGAATTGTTTGCGTAAATGTCTCAAGTGAAACCGACTCATGACATACCACTTCAGAAATCAGATATAAACCACTAGACCTCTCTTTAAATAAGTTAAATTAGGACTTGAAGAGTAAGGAAACAAATATAAGAAGTTGGAAATCGGGATTCTAAAAGCAAAATTTGAGATTTCGTAAATCAAAACATAACAAGTTACATTTTTTAAGAGTAAAGACGTATACTCACCTTAAATATACATAGCTTATATATATATATATATATATATATATATACACACACACATACATCTAAATCGAGAGAGAGAGATTAAGCGAGAGAGGGTGAGGGAAAGAGAAAGGGGGGAGAGGGAGAGAGAGAGAGAGAGAGATTAATCGAGAGAGGGGGGAGAGGGAGAGAGAGAGAGATTAAGCGAGAGAGGAAGAGGGGGAGAGAGAGACCTTCGAAGCGGGTGGTGTTGTGAAGAAGCAGGGGAGCAATTAGATGACCTTCACAGTAAATTGCTGCCAATTCGAAAACAAGGTGCTAATTAGAAGTCCCCAATTCGAAGTAAAGTGCTGAAGCGGGTGGTGTTGATTGAAGCGGGTGGTTTCACTCTTGGTGGTGTTGTTGCGCCGGTGGATAAAGTTAGGTCTGTGAGTTTAATTTGGGGAAACAATCAGAGAGACTAAAGTTATATTTAAATTAAGTACAATTTTCTATTATTTTTTATTTTAAATTAAAAGTCTTATACGTCGGGTAATTTAATAGACGACGTAAAACTGATATAAATTGACACTTTATACGTCGGTTCAAATATGGCGATGTAAATTACAATTTTATACGTCGGCAATAAAGAAACCGACGTAAAAAGTATAGATCTTATACATCGCCTTATAAGCTAACCGACGTAAAAGGTGCATATTATACGTCGCCTTATTGTAAGGCGATGTATATAAGTATTTTATACGTCGCCTTTAGGCGGAACCGACGTATAATGGTATCCAGAAACACAAATATACATCGCCTGTAGGCGGAATCGACGTATAAAGGTCGAATATACATCGCCTGTAGGCGGAACCGACGTATAATACGCGATGTAAAATACCAGTTTTCTACTAGTGATCATTCACCTCGCAGAGATGTTTGACATACTGAGAAAGTACAGAATGAAGCTCAACCCCCAAAAGTGTGTGTTTGGGGTCGAGTCTGGAAAATTTCTAGGGTTCATTGTCAACCACAGAGGCATCGAGGCTAAACCAACAAAAATAAAGGCCCTAATGGAGATGAGATCGCCCAGAAATGTGAAGGAGGTACAAAGTCTCACAGGGAGGATAGCTGCCCTTAATATATTTGTTTCAAAATCATCAGACAAGTGCCAAGAGTTCTTCAAGGCAATCAAGAAGGTTGGAAAGGATTTTGAATGGACCCCGTAGTGCGAGGAGGTATTTCAAAAAATCAAGGAGCATTTGGGATCGCCACCTCTGCTCTCCAAGCCTCGTGAGAGAGAGACACTCATTGTATACCTCGCGGTGTCAGAGCATGCGATCAGTGCTGTTTTGGTTCGCGAGGAGGAAAAAGTTCAGTATCTTATTTACTATGTTAGTCGAAGAATGTTAGATGCAGAGACTCGCTACACTAATATGGAGAAACTTGCTTATGCCTTGGTATTGGCCTCGCGAAAATTAAGGCCATACGTTCAGGCTCACAAAATCGAGGTTCGCACATCTTACCCTCTAAGGCAAGTGATGCATAAACCAGAAACATCAGGAAGGCTTTTGAAATTTACTGTGGAACTAAGTCAATTTGACATCGAATATAAGCCACGAGGGCCTCTAAGGGGTCAGGCCCTAGCAGATTTCATACTTGAGTTTCCTCCCTACATTGAGCAAGGCTCTTGGGCTCTCATACCGATCCCTGAAAAGTCCAGTAGTGAGGTCAAAGCTCAAAATTCGGCCTCGTGGTGGGAACTTTATGTGGATGGTGCCTCTAATAAGGAAGGAGCTGGAGCAGGGATCGAGCTTGATACTCCCGAGGGTCGCAAGATACGAAGCGCAGTTCATTTCACGTTTGGAGAATCTAACAATGCAGTTGAATACGAGGCCCTAATCATTGGCCTCAAACTTGCAATTGAAATGAAAATTGAAAATCTCAATGCATACAGTGATTCTATGCTTGTCACAGGCCACATTGGATGCGGTTGGCAAGCCAGAGGGCCTCAAATCAAACTCTATCTGTGATGTGTGCAGAGATTGATGAAATCATTCAAACAAGTAAAGGTGGAATTTATCAGGAGGTCAAAAAATCAAGGTGCTGATGCCCTAGCAAAATTGGGCTCGCGATTCGAAGCCACTTTACTTGGGGTCATACCATTGGAAGTTCAAACGAAGCCTAGTGTCCCTGAAGAGTTTATTATGGAAGTAGCGAGCTCAGAACCAACATGGATGACCCCTATATGGGAGTATGTGAAGAATGGGGTACTACCTCAGGATAAAAAGGAAGCAAGAAAGGTCAAATATCAGGCTGCTCGCTAAGTTATTTATGACGAGGTTCTGTATCGAAGAGGGTTCAACACTCCACTCTTGAGGTGTGTAGATGGCGATGAATGTAACTATATTATGAGAGAGGTCCATGAAGGTATATGTGGGAATCACTCGGGGGGTAGTTCGCTAGCTCAGAAGATTCTTCGTCAAGGGTATTTTTGGCCCACATTGAAAAGGGATGCATTTGAATTTTCCAGGAAATGCGATGCCTGTCAAAGGATCGCAAACTTCAGCAACACACCGGTCTCTCAACTCACTTTGCTCACGAGCCCCTTGCCATTTGCTATGTGGGTTATTGATTTAATTGGGGAGTTACCTAAGGCTAAAGGAGGAGTTAAGTACGCGGTAGTGGCAGTGGATTATTTCACTAAGTGGGCCGAGGCTGAGCCACTTGCAACAATCACTGTCAAGAAACTAAAGGACTTCGTATACAGAGCAATTGTGTGTCGCTATGGGATCCCTTATCAACTCATATCAGATAATGGGAAACAATTTTACAGCAAGGAGATGAAGGAGTTTTGTGAAAATTTGGGGATCAAGAAAAGCTTCTCGGCTGTTAGCCATCCTCAGACAAATGGCCAAACTAAGGCAATCAACAAAATAATCAAACATACTTTAAAGGAGAAGCTAGAGGAAAGCAAGGGTAATTAGCCTGAAGAATTACCAAGGGTTCTGTGGTCATACAACACGACCCCAAGGAGTACTACTGGAGAGACCCCATTTTCTCTTACCTATGGGTGCGAGGCCATGGTTCCAGTGAAGGTTGGTTCGGGATCGTTTAGAAGGGAACACTATGACCCTGAGTCTAATGAGGTCAATCATAGGCTCTATCTGGACATGATTGAAGAAACAAGAAGCGAGGCTCAGCTATGCCTCGCAGCTTATCAGCAAAAGACCGCAAGGTACTACAATGGAAAGGTCAAGGTGCGACCCCTACGTACAGGCGACCTAACACTCAGAAGGGTCATGCCTAACACTGGGGTTGCAGGTCATGGTGTTTTCGGTGCCAATTGGGAAGGACCCTACAAGATCTATGCAACTCTGTCAGAGGGAACCTACTATCTCACTGATATGGAGGACAAAGTCATTCCGTGAGCCTGGAACGCGAAACACTTGAGAAAATACTATCAGTAAAAGCTTCGTTACTGGTAGGCTCTATCTATTTCTACTACTTAGCATGAATAAATTCATACAAAGTATTAGGGGGTAGTGATCATATAGACACCTCCCCTTTATGATGTAATGACTCTAGGGCCTCGCCCCTACTTATCAACATTAGGGCCTCGACCCTACCTATGTATTGTGTGAAGAAATTTCTACTTATCAACTTTAGGACCTCGTCCCTACTATGGCAATAAATGAGTTCGTTTACATTCATTATTGTTTATTTAAATTCTTGCATTCAAATTTCACTTGTTTGTTTGTTAGAATTTCATATCTTAAAGGACTAGCTCAGTACAACGATGCGAGGCTACTCCCCTTCAGACAATAATCTATGAAAATCAAAATTACTTACAACAATGCGACCCCAACGGTTCGCACCTAGCGATCTCACGAACAGTTCGCACTTACAACAATCAAAGGAATCTGAACTAATGAAGACAATCTACATGAAGAATTACAAAAATGGAAAACGATGACATTACTATGAAGACAAATAATATGGAAGCACAGGCAAGTATATCAGAAATCAAAGTTAATATGGATCGTCATGCGATCCCAAATGACTTGCAGTTATCAGAGTTACGCAAAAATATGATTACATCTTGCGAGGCATTAAAAGAGATCCCGCATCCCAAATTCAAAAGGTTCTTATAAATGCACAAAATCATGGAGCATTCTTGTCTTGGTTGGCTTTGGCGGCTTCTTCAGCTAGCCTTGCTTCATCCGCGACCCTAGCTTCTTTAGCGAGGCGCTCTTCCTCGGCATCCTCATCATCGATCTGTTTCTTTAGAGTTTCAGCAAAATCAGCATTTCCAGGTCCAAGCTGATCCTAATCGAAGTCGGGGATCATTCGAATAAACACTTTCATAAAGGTAACTTGACCCTTGGCAAGGAATATGCTTTCAGCGTTGTCTAGAGAAGATTGAGCGGCAGCCAGATCGTTCTTCAACTTCTCGATCTCCTCATCTTTCTTTTTCAAGGCCGCCTCGCTGGATTTTTGCAAAACTTTAAAAGATTTCTCAAACTCATTCTTCTCTCGACGGGCAGTTTTCAGGTCCGTACGAAGATTAGCAGTGTGACAGTGTCATAAGAGAGTTGCTTTTTGTAAGTCTCCTCCAGGGATCGCTTGTCCTCCATTTTCTGGAACTCAAGTACCTTGACCTTGTTGTCTAGCCTCGCAAAATCTCTGGTATGGGCAGCTTGGCGGATGAAAGCTTCGGTAAGACATCTTGTTATATCAGTGGTATTCTCTTCCGGCGTCGCTGCTTTCCACCAGTTAGAGGTTTCAGCCTCTTCAGAATACTTCGTCCCCAAAGAGGCGAAAAGGTGTTGCGATGCTGTGCCAGGTACTATTCCTGAAGGTGGTCGAGACGACCCATCCTTCTGTCCATCTACTCTGGGTCTCTTCAACGGGGTCTGATCAGGAGAGTTTTGAACATGATCACTAGGAACATTGGATTGAGCTGGGGGGGTCGCTAACAATCTTCAGTGGAGTGGTGGATTTGGTAGGAGGAGTTTTCAATGCCAAGTCTTTTTTGGCAGCTACACCTTTTTTACCTTTCATTTGAAGAAAGGGAGGAATGGGGCCACTCTGATTCGACATACCTGTAAAGTAAGAAAAAAGACAAGTTAAAAGACAATCCAATTAAATATATGCGAAGACAAGTATGATGCAGTTACACAAATGTAAAAATAATACGGTCCCTAGGTCTTATTGCTATTAAGGTGTACCCTCATTCACTATCTCGACATGAGAGGACGAGGCCTCCTCTCTCAACTTTCTCTTTCGCGAGGATCTCTTCGCGGTTGAAGGCCTCGCTTCAGGGGTGAAACCTACCCCCTCCTTGATAAATTCACATTCGATTAAATTGTTCAAAGTAAGCAGAGTTCTAATATTTTTTTTTGCTGGGGTGGATTTGGTCAACACTTCATCAGCTCGGCATTTCTCTTCGCCCTTCAGGACGGTGCGAACTGGGCCAACTGCGATGCCAAAGGAGTTGTTAATTTCGAATAGTTTGAAAAGGTAAATTTACTATTTGAATAAATAGCTCACCAGGCAGGTAGTTGAAACTTGTCTTCACTCTGGGGACCTCGTGTATGTACAAGAATGGCTCTTTCCACGACCCGGCATTACTTATTCCCCCAGGGAGGAGACTCTTTTTATTGAACTCAGGCCATATGGAGAAGTATACATAGCCGAAGTCTTTGTCTCCACATCGTTTAAGTTGGAGGAAATAGCTCATCGTTCTTGCGTCCATGGCTGGATACCCAAGTCTGTGATAGAGAATATAGAGGGCAATCATAGACCTGTACCCATTTGTACTAATTTGAATAGGGGCCAGATGGTACGTCTCGCAGACGTCTCGGATAAAAGGGTGAAGAGACTCCTATTTTCATCAGGGGCACGGTCAACACCATTCGTGGAACCCTACCACCATTTTCTTCATTATTAAAGTGGTAGCATCGCATTTTCTTTTTGGGAAGAACGATTTTACCTTCCGGACGGAACTTTTCGACTGCTTCTCTAATAGTCTTCTCGGTCAGAGTTGAAGACATGTCCCGACACGCAAGAACGCGAGGCTTGCCTGGTTTAACTTTCGAGCCAAGCTCGATATTCTCAGGGCGAGGCCCATCAACATATATAACCCCCTCTAGTTCTGGTTGAGGGGTCGGTACATACGGTGTAGGCGATGCCTCAGGGATGTAGTCATAATCTTTGAAGTTGACAACTCTTGACACCTCATCAAGACCACCATCGTCTGAAGATGGCTCCTCGTAATCATCGTCGTCGGAGTTGGCCTCGTTGTCTGCTCCTCATTCCATATCATAGTAGGCATCGCCTAATGAATCTACTGGAGAATCACTTATATTAATGGGAGAAACGATTTTGGTAGGGGGAAACTTGGCAAGAATCTGTGCCACTTGCGAGCTAAATTCTTCTCTTTTTCTCTTCAGAGCGTCTATTTCTTGTTCATTATATGTTGTTTCAGTCTGAGGCTTGCTCTGGGCTGGGAGTACATCCAAAGATTGATCTCGCGAGCTCGTAGGACGCTTAGATCGCCATTTATCTAGGGGTGCCTCTCTGGTATATTCTTCATGCGACCACTGGGGGTCAAAGTATAACTTAAAAGAGCTTTCGCTCGTGCTCGCTGCTCTTACGATATTAGTAGCAGCCTCGCTGCTAATTCATATATTTGGAAGAGGAGAGGGTGTCTTTGAACTATCGGTCGACATCTGCAAAAGAGTTTGAGCAATTCAGTGTGTGCCCTTACAGAAAACAAAGGGAAAGTAGGGGGAGAAAAGAATAAACAAACAGAAAGGCTCTATAGGTGTCTTCACTTCACTCACGAATCGAAAAGAGGGATCGTTATTTTACTTAAGCTAAGGGATTACTATTTTATCTAAACGAGGACGGATCTCAAAGTTAAATTAAGGACGAGGGATAGCATTCGTATGAGATCGCATCGCATGTATTTAAAGTTATCTAAATATGCAATTATGATAAATATGAACAATTTAAATGTCAAGGAAGAAATGAAGACTTACTTTTCTAGAGAAAGCTTGAAGAAATCTGAAGAACTTGGAGATCGCTGGTGGTTGAATTCGAAAGTTTCTTGGTTTTGATCCTTGAGCAAACTGACAGCACTTCGGCAATGTGTTTGTTAAAGTGAAAAAGGAAATGATTGTGACAGGAGTATATATAGCCATCAGGAGAGAGAGTGGTATGGGACACGTGTCAAGATCTCAGCCATTCAACACGTATCTCGAGACATGACAACTGTCACACCCCTTCAAATTCTATAGGGGGGTCGCGACCTTCTCAACGGTTATGTCTACAATGATATCGTGGCTTCCCTTCGCGGCTGGATACATCAAACTGTTGAGTCCACACTACACCATAAAAGGCCTACGGCAACACCAAAAAAGTGTTGCTGTAGGCCCGAAATATGTTGCTGTATGCCTAAAAAACCCCTAAGGCAACATTTTACTGATGTTGCTATTTTTGCCGTTGCCTTTGGGGTCAAAGGCAACATTCTAGTTCTCTATGGCAACATAGCTTTTCTGTTGGCGTAGACTAGCTATGGCAACAATATTATCAGTTTTTAGCAACAAAATATTATGTTGCCTTTCTGTTAAAAATTTTGCAAAAAAAGTGGACCCCACTAATGGGTCCACATTTGGAACTCACTTTTGGGACCCACCGTGGGGCCCACTTTTATGCCAACACAAATTTTACCTACAACAACATAATTTTAAATTTTCTAGCAACATTTCTTAACATTAATTTTCCTTTTTTCCAACACTTTATAACATTAATGGCAACACTTTACTGTTTACGACAAAAAAATACACAATTCGAATATTTTCATTCCCAAATTAACCAAATCAACATAACCTGTTTTTTCATTACCACCAAACATAACATAATAATTCTTACAAGTATGAAAATAATTAAAACTCCCAAGTATCGTAATCTATTCAACCACCTACATTACAATAATCCAAACTCATTTTTTGTCATTAACTCCAAGCCTCTTACATCCATCCTTGCGTCTCATTTTTTGTCACGATAAACCTGCAACACAACAGAAAATATTATTCATGTTGGGAAATATAGAAACTGACCAACCAAAAATACTAAGTTTAAGATATGTGTAAGTTCTCCAACTGGTAGCATGTGTAAGTTGTAAACATTGCAAGGATGCAGGTAATTTCAAGGGGCAGAAATAGTAAAGTTTATACCTTTTTTGCAATTGGACCTTGTGCAAGGTAAGATTTTTCGTTGTGCAAGTCATGAAATCCATAGGCAATTTGGGCATCCATTCTTGCAATTTGTTCAGAAACACACCAAGTGAGCAAAAATATAAGCAAAATCATTGCAGCTCACAAGGTAGTAAAGTAAGCATTGCAGAAAAGAAATATCTCACAAGGGCCTGAACTGTATTGACCTACTAATCAAAGATCCAGATGAAAGCATATCAACGACTTAAGTGTCACATAAAAGGTAATTTTCAGAAAACAAGATGAACGCAACTATCAATTCCTGGTGCACAATTGTCCAAATGTCAAATTGATTGTAACCAGGCAAAGAGTTGTATTGTTGGCTTTTCTAAAGCTTATAAATGATACTTGCTAGAAAATGCAGCTGATTTCAGGTGCCCTGCTCCCAACTCATTACCAACACACACATTGTTTGCACACATAAATAGTATATTTTAATGTTTGTAAAAAAAATTCAAACAGTCAAGATGATGATAACTTGCCTTGCTACAGATCAATAGTTTGTTTACGTCATTAGCAGAAAGAGTTCCAGGATTTGTGACATTGATTATCTGGATAAACACATGTGATATCAGTAAGTTTTTTGCCTACCTAATGAACATATTAGCAAGGAAATTATGACTGACATGACTCATGAGGACCTCTGACATAGCCAGAATATTATGTACCTGATCTTTAACGTCAGGCATATGGATATCGAAAGGAGGCTGCAAAATCAAAATATAATGTGTAAAGTTGAGTACTAAAGCTCTAATGCTAATGGACTATCTTTATAAAATTCAATAACTTGAGCAAACCATGTAATCATGTATACAGATCAGCCATATTTACCTGAGGGGACAAAAAATCATGATTAAAATCATGTAACCATGTAATCAATTTTTTTTAAAAAAGCGTAGTTTAAATTTAGCAAAAAAAAAAAAGCAAGGGGGATAAGGCATATTATGCAAGGTCAAACCTCAATTCCTGTAAGAAGACCATTGTTACCATTTGTAAGAAAACTGATGCTGGTGAGAAGATATCGGAGACCCCTGTCATAAAATCATCTTATATAATGTCTTCTGCTAGCAAAGAGAAAGTCGATGTTTTGGCTGG
Organism: Kitagawia praeruptora; assembly: GCA_037693485.1. NCBI lineage: Eukaryota > Viridiplantae > Streptophyta > Magnoliopsida > Apiales > Apiaceae > Kitagawia > Kitagawia praeruptora. The sequence goes on from CM075349.1 coordinate 3,622,519, forward strand.
GGGGTCAAATCTAAGGGAGGGCCAAAAGCCATGAGCTTTTAGTCCATGTAGCTACAGATAAACAAATTTGGTTATAGTACTTTCTTTCAAGAATTGGCCACAAACTTAAACTCACCTCACATTAGGGCTGAAAATTGATCCAGAGTATCCGGTATCTCGGCTTATATCCGGCTCGAAAATATGATACATGTCTCGGATCCGTTTTATAAATGATCCAAATCTGGTGGAAAAATTAAGCCCGATTAATATATGATCCCAAATCTGAACAAAGCTATACCCGCTCATTTTAGGGATCATATTTTTCTAATAATGTGAACCCTACCCGAATTTGGTTCATATCCGGACTCGGTAAAAACCCGATATAGGGATTATATAGTAATAACTCTTTACAATACGTTTGTGTTTTCAGCCCATTATATATTATATATTCAACCCAATATGTTTAGGTTAAAATGTTAGACCCAGTCTAATACAAATACAGATATACATCGATAATATCAATATTAAGTTCCAGACTCTTCGTTCTTCATTCTTATCAGTGTGTCGATGCATGTACCAAGATGTATTTTAGATCGACTATGCATCTACAATAAATTATCAATGCCTTCGACGTCTCGTTTCCATAAATATATAAATAAAAACGATTAAATGATTATTTATATAATTCAAATAAAAATGATACTAATGTTGCTGGATCATATTTGACTCGTATTCGATGGATCACAAACTACCCGGTTAGAAAAAAGAAAATATGATACCGGCTCATATTCGGTTTGGATCCGGACCTCAATACTCGGGATCGGATCATATCCGAATTAAACGATACCGATCCCAAATCTGGACACGATAAAAATAAAATGATCCGAGACCTGAGCAAGGGTATACCCGGTATCACCCGGATCATTTTTCACCCCTACCTCACATGCTTACATTTCTACAGAGGGCTGGCAAATAAAACCTTTGCATTATCTAATCTTTTTTATTCAGTATGATTGGTTGCACAAATTTTTACTTAGCTTTGTTCTGTACATTTAAGAGGGCGTGTGGAATTGCAATCTAAGAGTAATGTAGTAGTATAAAGTAATATGACAGAATTCTAGGATATAATACATGTCTTAGTTTCACTTGCAAATTGGTAAATAATTTCATGGACTTGACAGAGCTGCATGACCCAATGAATGGCATATGGCGAGTCCCAATGAATGGCATGTAGCAAAGCATTTAAGGCATTACATTCATTGAAAGCTATGTAATCATTCTCATATTGAAGCAAGGGATATGTTAATTATTTAAAGGTAGTATATCAGAATTGAAATAACCTTATACATGTTGCGGTTATCATATCATCAACCTTCTCCAGAATAATAGTGAAGAACCCATCACTATCCTCGTCAAGCTCTGCAAAATAACTAAGATGGAACACTTGGATATTTAAAATAGTTCCAACTTGCAGAACTGTAGAAACACTACTTTGCTCATGTAAAGTGCCGAGTCACATGGAATAAAATAAAATTGAGAAAACAGAACCACACAAAACATACCTGTATGCAAATTTACTACCGCATTACACATGAAGAGCAAAAAAACCATACTTCTTCATAAATTTACTATTTTTCATAGTTGTAAGTTTACTAAACAGCCAATTTTAAAGTTAATTGCAATATATGACCACAGTCCACACTAATAACTTGAGAAAAATAAAAAACCATACTTCTTCATAAATTTGATTGAGAATTATTTGACCATCCAGCTCCTGAATGTCTCCTTCTCTTTTTACAGTGAGCCAGGTTGTACCCTTACCACGAATCTCTCTTACTGAAACTTCCTTGTACGTAAGGCCTAAAGGTGACATACCAGTGGACAACACAACATGAAACTGTATATTCCCCATCCCTATTAATAGGCACAAAAACTTCAGTTACAAACTTACCTTTAACAGATAAAAATTATAAATCAAGCAAAAGTGTGTAGCAATCAAAATTAGAATCACTTTATGAACCAACACCCGTAAAGCCGTGTTAAATACCTAATTTAAGTTCACGAAAACAGAAAAATCACCACTACCAGGAACATACACAATCCCTCTCCCCGCACTAAAATTAACACCAGGATTATACCTCCTCAACAAATTCGAACCATTCATCCGCGAACTAAAATTCAAAACAATAGTTCAAATAAAAATACACACATACAATTAAAACAAGTCCAAGTCCAGTTCCTTCTTTCCACCCTGCTTTTTCAATAACTGCATAAAGAAACAACAGTTCAGATAAAAATACACACATACATATATCAATCAATAAAAAAAAAAGAGTACTTAAAAACCAATATTAAAGGAAGCGATAGGTGCAGAACCTGAATCTACATCAAACCCTAACGCGACTCTGTTATTTGACATCATCTTCACCTCCCAACCCGATTGAAGATCCGAACCCGACTCCGTATCTACAATTCAGCAAGAAAAAACAACAATTGGGTTTCAATATCAACCCTGAGACATCAAAAATACAAATCAAAATTAGTACTAAATTAAACAAACATATGTATGTATATATAATATGTATATATGTATAGATAATAGTCCTAAACTGAAAAAGTCATAAATTAAAAAAGCATATTAATAGAAGGAAATTGAAGAGTGTATATTATATGTATGTATGGGTAATAGAAGAAATCGAAGAGTGTGTCTTTGCTAGAGTCGGAGAAAAGAGAGAAAGACGAGAGAAATGGAGAGTGAAAAATGAAAAGAAGAAATCGAGTGAAAAAGGAAAGAAGAGGCGGTGAGTCTGAAAATTTGAGATGAGGCGGTATTTTAGCCGCTTTCATCTTCTCCCAAAATTTCATCTTTTTTGTCTTTTATAAAAAAAAATAATTTACTTTTTTTATTTTTTATTTATTTGCAAAATAATTTAATTTTTTATTAAATATTTAATTCTTTTATATAATCAGAAATAGAGTATTCAGCTATTTTTAATGATATACGAAAATAATTTTATTTTAATAATATATTAAAATATATTTAGAAAATAAATCATTTGCAAATTTTTTTTAATAATATTTAATGAACATAAAAATATAATTAAAAATATAATTATTTACCTTCAAATGTTTTAACATTTTGAATAAAATAATCACTTTTAGTGGAATATTCTGAATTTTTATAAAATTTCTTGATTATTTTTATCCAAGAAAAGTAATTTTCATGTGAAAAAAAGTTAACCTTTTTATTTTTAGTAGAAAATATAAAATTTTGTTCATTGTAAAATTATGGCAACACAATTTCATACTTACGGCAACATGCAAACACTTTTATTCTATGCCAACATATTTTTACTACCTAAGGCAACATGAAGGCAACATGCAAACACTTTTATTCTATGCCAACATATTTTTACTACCTAAGGCAACATGAAAATGATAATGTTGTAATAGCCTAAACCATGCATGGCAAAGGCAACATATCCAAAGGCAACATAGGCTTTAAATGTGGTCGTAGGCCTTTTATGGTGTAGTGACATCGCATTTTCAATGACAACATGGATTCGGGGGTAGTTGTTATGCCCAAATCTGGAATAATAGTTATCATGATTTAATTAACTGAATTAACGGTTCATTATTTACAATGGGCCTCGAAGATGGCAATTGGGTCACTAAAAGCCCACTATTGGAATCAGCCCAACCTAAACCACAGGGCCACCTCGCTCTCTATCAAATACAAGGGATCGCCTCGCATGACTCCCGTCAAGGGACCGCTTCGCTTCTATTATCACATCTACATAATAAATGAGATCGCTATCTCACTCTCCGCTAGAAGGCTCATAGCTAGACCCCTCGAGGTCATATGGGTATTCGTACGCATGGGATCGCTTCGCGTGACTCGACCCCTCGAGGTCGCGTGCCACGATCATGCTGCTTCTCTACTAACCTCGCTTGAAAGGTCATGTCATTGTCCATGCGAGACCATCGGTTTCCTTCTATAAACCATGGATCATGGATAGGATCAATGACTCATTGCCACATCATCCCTAATCTAATGGGCTTGGGCCATGACTTATCTTCTAAAACCCTAGCCCGGCTAGGTAACTTGCTACCCAAGAACTACGTATGGCTTGATCCCTATAAATAGGGTACGTAGACACCTTGATACGGCTGAGAAACAGTTCACCCCTGAAATCACCTATCAAGCTCAGCCACATCTATACACACAAACCCTAACCCTTGTTCTTCTTTTATAAGCTTTATATCCGTATTTATCTCCGTGAATCCAGCAACCTCCATAAATATTGTTATACAATATTCTCCCTATAACATCTACAAATATAATAAATGTAGTATTAGGTATTAAAATGATAAAATCACTAAAGTTTGTTGTTTTTCTAAAACTTTACTCAATTTAATTACTAAAGTAAACACTAAATTTAAAAGATGATATTTTTTTACCTAAGGTGTGGGTTGCAACACTAAATTGATTAATATTTAAATATATCTTAATAAAATTGTTTACATTAAATGCTTTTCTTAAAATAAATAAATACTAGCTAATAACTCATTCGAACTTCGCACGGGCACAAACATGAATCAAAATTAAAATATTATTATTATTAATTAATTACTTTTACATTATATATTTATAGGGAATCGAACCTTAGGGGAAGTTAAAAAAATTAAATAAAATAAATCTTGTATAGTTATGTAGCCGTAAGAAATCGAATCCGAAGTCAGGCTAAAGAAACTTAAGTAAATAAATCGTATGCAAGGAATCGAATCCAAATTTAGTAATAATCAAATTTGGTATTTTGATATTTTGGTACTTTGATACTATTGCAGAAACATGATTTTACACATTAATAAATAGTATGCGAAGCAAAGGCACAAACATGAATTGAAATTAAAATATTATTATTAATAATTAAATACTATTTAATTATGTATTTATAGAAAATTGAACCTTAGATGAAGCTAAAGAAATTAAAGTAAATAAATTTTGTATAGTTATATATATAGTTGTAAGGAATCGAACCCGAGGTCAAGCTAAAGAAACTTAAGTAAATAAATCGTATATAATTATTTGTTATTGGTACTTTGGTATTATTGCGCAAAACATGGTTTTACGTATTAATGAGTATAGATTAATAAAGAGTATAGATATATGTGATGTTTTGTTGGGGTGAATGAAATGGATATAATTAAAAGAAATTAGTGGAGATTAAGAGAAAAAATTTGGAAAAAAAATGAAATACTTCAAATGAAGCATTTCTTTTTAAAATGGGATGATAGCTTGAATATTATATAAAATATAAAAATATTTGTTAGGAATAACTGGAGTAAACAATGAAAATTTTGAATTAATATTTATCCATTTATATTTAAAATTTCATTTCATTTCGTTCATTTTTTTTTCGAAAGCTTTCATTTCGTTTCATTTAATTCATTCCAACCAAATGCTTAATTGAAGGCGCAGCAGTTGACCTAGAATCATTTTCTTTCGAGCACCAGCACCTAATTAATACCACTACTTAGGTCTGAACTTGGGACGTCTTCTTAGGATCAATGCCCTTTTTGGCATATACTATATCTAAGGGCAAAAGGTCACTTTGCCTACTGTACAATTTAAAATTTTCCACTTTGCCTACTGTACTAATGAGGTGGTCATTGCACTTTCCTTTTTTCCCATTTAACCCATCGCCGTCTGTTGAAAAAGAAAAACGTTAGTTTGACTAACGGGCTGCTGAGTTGGCTCACACAGTCACCATCCACATCAGCATTAAAAAAACCCCCAAATAAAACCCCTAAATTAAACCCCAAATAAAACCAGAATTAAACCCCAAATAATTATAACCTAATTATAACCCACCCCTGCCTATTCGATCTCCCTCATTACTTACACTCTTACTTGCATACACTCGCTCTCATTCTCCGACTGTTCGATTTCCGACTATTCGAGAAGTTTCAGAATTCAGACGACGGTTCTCCACTTTCATTCTCCGACTACATACCATGGTTCGAAAGTAAGTGACACTCTTTAACCTTTACTTGCTTTTTCTTCATTTACTAGTTTGTTATGTGTTAGAAATGGGGTAAATGTTAATTATAATGTTATTCTTGTAGGGTGTGTGATGTAGTTGTATATCATGGTGGTCATTTCATGACCACAACTGCGTACCAATATGCAGGGCCTAAATGTAAGAGATTTAAGCGGGTAGAGATTTCGAAGTTGTCTGTGAATTGGATTAGGGAGAAGGTGAAAGATGTGGTAAAGGATGGAGATAGACTGTTTTTTATGAGGGATGGGGTAACTCCAAATCATGGGTTTAGAGAATTGACTGATGACAAGTATGTTAGGGAATTGGTGTATGCATCTAGGCACACTGGGGTATGCAAAATTCATGTGTATAATGAAGGCTCTGTTGCTCCATTCCCTCCCACTGTTGAAGATGAGGCTTGGCATGAGGACTCATGGAATTGGAATCCTTGGGGAGATGTGGATAATGCTGATAATCTATGGTATGGTGTGAATGAGAGTGTGGAGGGTGTGAATGAGGGCGTGAATGAGGCTGTGAATGAGGGTGTGAATGAGAGTGTGGAGGGTGTGAATGAGGGTCTGAATGAGGGTGTGAATGAGGGTGCTAGTGAGGAATGGTGGAAAGGGTGTCTTAGCCCAGATTCTGTATCAGTGAAAGGTCTTAGAGTGAATCAAGTCACACCTGGTAGAAGGTACAAACTAACTGCCAGGAAGAAGATTGGTGGCAAAATGCTCAATTTTGATGATGAAGCTAGTGAACCAGTTTTGTATTTCCATGGGAATTACAGTGATGATGAATTTGAGGAAGTGAGGAGAAGAGCTGAAGAAATCAGAGAAGAAGAGGAGCTGAAAAGAAAAGAAAATGAAGAGAGACAACAGGAAGAGGCTGACAAAGATGATGAAATTGATGAAGAGAGAAGAGAAAATGAAGAGAGAGAACAGGAAGAGGCTGACCAAGATGTTGATAAAGAGTATGAAAGTGATGAAGATTATGAGGGTGATGAGTCAGAGACTGATGAGGATGATATTGATTATGAAAGTGAAGACATAGAGAAGGTGGTTGGTGTAGTTGACAGCTCTGATGAAGAGGGACCATATGCATATGGTGCACCTAGGGCTTGTCAACATAAGGATGTTATAAAAACCAAATTTAACCCTACCACAGCTGGAGAGGATATAAAGTGGAAGATAGGTATGACATTTGTTAATAAGAAAGAGTTAAAAACAGCTGTGAGAAATTATTCAATTGGTCAAGGGAGAGCACTTATGTATGCTGTGAATGACAAGCACAGGGTTCAAGTAAAGTGCTCCAAAGGGTGCACTTTTTCTCTTTGGGCATCCTATGTCAAGTCACATGAGGTATGGCTTATTAAAACCCTAGTGCCTGAACACAACTGTATTTACTCCTATAGAAACAAGTTGGCCACAAGCAAGTACTTACATGAGCTGTATGGTGAGAGAATAAGGAAGAACCCAAGTTGGAAAATCAGAGAGATGCAGGAGGAGTTCAGGAGGGTTCTCAAGGTTGAAGTGGGCACTACAAAGTGTCATAGGATAAGGCAAATGGCCTTAAGTGGTGTTCAAGCAGAACTAGCCAAGCACTATGCAATGTTGAGGAGGTTTGGTGGTGAAATTCTTAGGAGCAATAGAGAAAACACAGTGAGGATATGCACTACAAGAGAGAATGAGGGTGATCCACCACACTTCAAGAGATTCTATGTATCCTATGCAGAGTTGAGGAAGGGTTGGAAAGAAGGTTGCAGGCCAGTCCTTGGTTTAGATGGCTGCTTCTTGAAAACTGTTTGTAGAGGACAGCTTCTCACAGCTGTAGGAAGGGATGGCCTCAACTGTATTTATCCTGTTGCTATGGCTGTGGTTGAGAGTGAATCATATGACAGTTGGGGCTGGTTCTTGGAGTTGTTGATTGATGACCTCATGGGAGAGGCATTGATGCAAGAGATGGCACAGCCTTGATCATTTACCCTTTTGGTTTTAAGACTTTTGGTTGTAATGCACTTTTGTTTTCAAGACTTTTGGTGATGACCTTTTGGTTGTAATGAACTCATGTTACATTCTTGTATTAAGACTATGGTGATGTAATGTTAGTTGCTTTTCTATGTTATTGTTAAAATTCAGTTGCATTACAAATCATTTGCATAACAAAATTAGATAATTGCATTCAACATCATCAAAAGAATTACAACTCCAACTTGCAAGGTTACATAAGCTTAGGCTTTAACATTACAAAATAAAGACTTTAAATTTCCAAATCCAACCTATCAAGCCTAACAAATCAGGTCATTTTTTTGTCAAACATCAAAACAGCCATAGCAATAACAACCATCATAAGCACAAAGCACATTCGACCCAACATCAAATTCTTCCTCTTCAAGGCTCTTGTCTGTTGCTTCTTTGCAGCTAGCTTCTCCTCAACATCTGCCAACTTCCTTTCCAAAATGAACCTGCTATCATTCAACTGACTTACAACCTCTCCATGCCTGCCAGCAGCTTCAACATCAAACCAATGGAAGAAATTACATCGGGTACCTTGTGGTTGACCACAACCCAGAAATCTCCTCCCAGGATTCCTCGCGGTTCGTGAGGTGAAGAGCTTTGCTTTCTTCTCGCAGTCACACAAGTAGGTCTCGACAGACATTCTGGTCTCCATAGACATTCGGGATTGTGCATCAGAACTGGATGCCATGGTGTTTAGTGTGGCGGGAAGATTGGCGGGCAAAGATGGGGAGGGGTTGAATATATATAGATGATGTTAGGGTTTATTTGGGGTTTAATTTAGGGGTTTTATTTGGGGGTTTTTTTAATGCTGATGTGGATGGTGACTGTGTGAGCCAACTCAGCAGCCCGTTAGTCAAACTAACGTTTTTCTTTTTCAACAGACGGCGATGGGTTAAATGGAAAAAAAGGAAAGTGCAATGACCACCTCATTAGTACAGTAGGCAAAGTGGAAAATTTTAAATTGTACAGTAGGCAAAGTGACCTTTTGCCCCTATATCTAACGATCCTGCAAAACACCTTTTTGCGTATTGGATAAATATTCCCAGGGGTCGGGCCGGGAGTGCGCGGGGTGAGCAACCGCACAGGGCCCCAAAAATATAGGGCCCCAAAATATTTTCCTCCTTATATATATACAATATGTATATATATGTAAAGAGATTTTGAAATTTTTCCTCCTTTTTGACATTTTGAACGAAGTTGATGTTGAAAGTGTTATAAAAGATTTTGTTGTAAAACATGCAAGAAGAGCATCTCTATTTAAATGAATTTGTTAGACTTTATTTTAAGTTATATAATATTTTGAATTCATATTAAGATATAAATGGGGGGCCAAATTTTAAGACCTCGCACAGGATCCCAAATTTGTTTGTCCCGCCCCTGAATATTCCCCTTCTCCTGCAGGGCCAGGCTCGATATTTTTCGGGGCCCTAGGCAAAATAATAATTTGGGGCCCCTTTAAAAAGGTTCCTCTTGTCGTAATGTCGTAATTAAGAGTATGGTTGTAATTCGAGCCAAGTTTTTTTCACGAGTCGAGCCCGGTTTGTTTAATTTCATGAGCTGAGCCGGTTCATTTAGCTAAATAAGCCTATTTAAACCAGTGGGGTGAACTAGCTCGTATAAAATTATATTTTTAACGAGCCTAATCTTGTGTCCAAAATTGGCTCATTAAATTTCATTAGCTGAGCTAAACCGGCTCGTTTAACTAAATGAGCCCGGACTTGTGTTTGAACTCGGCTCATTAAAAAACTCGAGCCTAGAAATATTTTTTTGAGAAATATTAAAAAAATTCATATAACATTAATTTTCTAAACAATGTTATAGCTATGCAATCATATAACATTGTTTAGAAAATTCATAAACAAGTAAAATTCATATAACAGTTTCGGTTGAGCGTGATGAAATCGTTCAAGTGGCCGGTAAAAAGCTTTTTTTTTTTTCCCACTTTAGTTATCCATAATCCATCTTTTCAACCCCTCACTTGTCCTTACAACTTTTAAGTTTCGTACGTGTACTTATTTACGGTGTTTATATATTGCACCTTGACTTTGCTGCATAGTAGTGTTAGTATTTGTCGATATGTAAATTTTGCGAGACATCACAGACACTTGTCGATATCTTCACTTTACTATATGATGCTTCTTAACTTCTAGATATATATATATGTACGTAAATTTCTTGACCACCTTCGTTGATGATTATTTGAATAGCCTGCACGTGTACAAACTGCTACAAATTAGGTTTATACTAAACCACATTACAACTCATATTTATATCAAAAGATTATCAGATATTTTAAAAGATAATTAATGAGTAAAACAGTAGTTCGAGATGATCATTAACAGATGCCGAAAAAGAGTTCAACCGGCGGAGAATATGATCATGTATCATGGGAGGAAATGATAACTGATAAGCATTACAAAGAAGTCAATAATACTTACGACTCTTAGTTTGACGAAATAAAATTAATGTAACGGTTATTTTATTATTTAATTTAAAGATGGAGATTATTCTACGATAAACGATTGTTGTAGTGAACTTATATAATTAATTTTTTTGATATGAATTCAGCAAGACATGTTATTACGTACAGTAAACGTAAAAATATTTACCATATAACTATTTGCTGCAACTTGAGATATGGTCTCAAAAATATTGGTCCTATTAGAGCTGTTCACGAATCGAGTCGAGTCGAGTTTTGACTGAAATGAGCCGAGCTTTGACCTTAACGAATCGAGCCGAGCTTTGATCTTAACGAACCGAGCTGATTTCTTAACGAACCGAGCCGAGCTTTGACCGAACCGAGCCGAATTCGAGTTGTTCATGAACAGTCTCGAACCGAGCCGAGCCGAGCTCAATCCGAGCTCGAGCTGTTCGCGAACAATTAATTTGGTTGGAGATCTTAGTAGATCACTATTATTCTAAGTAGTACTAGTAACTAGTGCTTTGTCACGGATTGTTGTTTCTATTTTTTTAAAAATATTTCTCGACGATCCAACCGTACGGATGTCAAGATATATCTAATTTAGTGATATTCCCAAATTTTTAAAAAATAAAAAAATAACTTGGTTGGAGATCTTAGTAGATCGCTACTAATTTAACTAGTGCTTTGTCACGAATTGTTGTTTCTATTTTTTTAAAAAAATTTCTCGATGATCCAACCATATGGATGTCAAGATATATCTAATTTAGTGATATTCCCAAATTTTCAAAAAATAAAAATTAGTTTGGTTGGAGATCTTAGTAGATCGCTACTAATTTAACTAGTGATTTGTCACGAATTGTTGTTTCTATTTTTAAAAAAAAAAAAATCTCGATGATCCAACCATAATGATGTCAAGATATATCTAATTTAGTGATATTCCCAAATTTTCAAAAAATAAAAATTAATTTGGTTGGAGATAAAAAAATAAAAAGTAAAAATTTTGATTTTTTTTCGAGCTTTAACGAGTCAACGAGCCGAGCTCGAGCCGAGCCGATCTTGAGCCGAACCGAACCGAGCTCTTATCGATCCAAGCTTAACGAACAAAAATCTTGTTCGAGCTCGAACCGAACAGATCGAGCTTTTATCGAGCCGAGCTCGAGTTGTTCATTAAAATCTCTGTTCGTTTACAGCTCTAGTCCCCCATTGAATCTTCTTAATACTGTAGAGCATTTATTTAATAATAATAAGTGCATTACATCTTAATCTATTACTGTATTGTAGTGCCAGCCAATCTATTAGAGTATTAGCTTGTGACTTGTGTTGTGTTTGTTTATTTACTTATTTAATGATTATTACAACTTAGACATTTTTTTAGATAAATATGTTATATGTCTGCATATTTAAGTATCTTCTTAGCCTTAAACTTAATGGTACTTGATCCTTTTTGTCCGTTGTGTATAGTTAAAATAATGAGGCAGGCCCTGAAACATATCGTCAACCCCTTAGCAAAAAAGAAAATTGTCAAACCATCGACAAATCTATCACATATATATTATTATTTTCATAATTTTTTATAGTTTTTATTTAAAATTTACTCCAATAAATTGGTAGTACGGGTCATGCATAATTAAATACAAAACAATAGAACTGTATCATGATGAGAAAACACAAAAAATGAATATAATTATATATTTTTGGACCAAATTCGAGTTTTAAACAATTTAAAAGTTACCAAAAATTATTAGTTTTAGTTGGAAACCTCAACAATTCTTGAGCAACCTTATTGGAGATGCCCTAGTGTTATTACCGAATAGAATAACCAAGTATCTTTCTTGTTGGATATATATATTGTTCTTCCCCAGCTTCTTTAGCATACCATACCAGACTCACGTACGCTTTCTCCGGTCAGCATTTATACTCAGGGCAATGGCAAACGCGGATTCACTTGCAATCAGAAGAAGGTGAGTAGAAACTGTGAAGTTTATTTCGTAAAACCTATATTTATTGATTCGAAATAAAGTCCGTTACAGATTTATTAATTAGAATTTTTGATAATTTTCTGTTGCATGTAGGTTGGAGAGTAAGGTTGCTCTAATTACCGGAGGATCCAGTGGCATCGGTGAATGCACTGCGAGGCTCTTTGTCGAACATGGAGCTAAGGTTGTTATCGCAGACATTCAAGATGAACTTGGTCTCGCTGTTGTCGAAGAATTAGGAAAATCAAACTCTTTGTACATCCATTGTGATGTAACAAATGAAGATGATATAATACAAGCCGTTGACACAACAGTTTTAACTTATGGAAAACTTGATATCATGTTCAACAACGCGGGCGTCTCGGGTCCTAACAAACCTCGGATTCTTGACAACCTAAAGTCTGATTTTGAGCAAGTCCTTGCTGTCAATGTGACAGGTGTTTTTTTGGGTATGAAACATGCGGCTCGAGTTATGGTTCCAGCTCGAAATGGCTCAAGTCCCAAGATAAAATAAAAAAACACTACTCCGTATAAGATTCGTTATAAGATGAGATAGAAATGATTACAAAAAACACTATCAGCTTTTTCAATGACTAATAGACGATGGTTTGATTCCGAATTTAACTGAAAGAATTTTGGATGGTTTGATTCCGAATTTAACTGAAAGAATTTTGAGTGAAGATAAATTTTGTGTACATTTTTTATGGAATTAAATAAGAATTAAAACATGAGTTAGCTTGCACAGGAGTTGTTGAATGGAAATACTCACATAAATTGAAGAGATAATAAAAACGGAATACATGCAGAGATTATATGCTACTAGGAGTAGGGCTGGGAATCGGATAATTAGGATACGAATTCTACTATATCCGGATCCGTATCCGGGAATTTAAAAGCATATCCGGATCCGTATCCGTATCCGGGAAAAAGAAAAAGAAAATATCCGGATTCGGATCCACCGGATAAATATCCGGATACGGATACTATCCGGATCCGTTTTCAAGCAGTCCAAAAAAAAAAAAGAAGACAAAATGAGAAAAAAATTTCAGACAGCAACCAACATTCGTTACATAAGTTTTGGCATTCAAGCCATTTTTTAACAAAATAGATCATATCACAAATCCTTAATTTGTCTGCAACAATTTCATTTCATGAATTACAAAAAAAAAGGCATTTCTTTAGCCCACAGGCCAGCAACAGGACAGCAACATTGTAGCACTAGCTTTAGTTTAGTCCTTCCCAGTTACCAAGCAAATGCAGAACCTGAGAAAAGCATACAATTGAAATGAGTAATTGTAGAAAAACATACAATCGAAATGAGCATGTAAAGCATAATAGATCAGTGAATCAGACAGCAATCAGGCTTATCAGAGCTATCTTTGGACTTTGTTTACATAGTTCCCTTTAGTTTTAATGCATCTTATCAACAATGAAATACTCAAATGAATGCAACTCTACTAGCTAATGCAGGCTATTCATATCTTATTCTAATTCTAAGGATTATAGATTTCTCATTACTTCAGTTGACGACAAAGACATTCTAATGAAGCAGGCAAGCAGCCAATGATACATATATTATAGTAGTTTAAGTGTTTAACTCTACTGGATTAAGACTAGAACAAGCATATGCAGAGGACTGAGGAGACATATCTTTACGTGCCTAGCATCAGCTATGTTATCAGATGCCTCACAAATTTCTACATTCCTGAACTACATCCAGAATGATGCAACTGGACAGGGACTTGCTAACTCAAACATATGCAGAGGGTTAGAGGCTTACAAACTCAAATATGCAGAGCAATAAAAATACACACTGTTTGTCTTACAAACTCAAACATGCAGAACAATAAAAATACACATTTTAAGTCGATATACCTAGTTCTTATTTTCTTTAAAATCCTATGTCTGCGGATTATGAAGTACTCATTTACTAATTATCAGTGTTTTTGTATGACGAGTATATTGACAAGAATAATAAGGATCATAAATGTGAACACCTGTGATATCAACAATCTATACTGTCAACTCTTTTTTTTGGTATTATATTATTTAACTATATAGTTTGACATAAGGGCATAGCCAGACTTTAACCAAATTGATAAATTAACTCATTAAGTACGCTCCTTTCATTAATTGTCCATTCTTCAGAATCACTATACTTTGCATATAGTCCACTGACCTTTATAAATAAGAGTATCAATGTATCATGATTAGAATTTTATAGTTTTGAATAAGATGCACTTACACAAATTCTAAAAACGAAACTACATATACATCACAAAGATATTACAAGATGCATTTTGATAAGATATATTTTTATATACATTTTAGATAATTTTATTCCCATATTTAATTGCATTTTGCATTGATTTGAATATTTATTTAATTAATTTTGATGTTTTATTTCAGGAGACAAGAATTTCTAAGTTTGGAAGAATTTAGGCTTAAGGAGCTATTTTGGAGCTAAAATTGGAAGAAATTCGGAAAAATGAAGAAATAACAAAATAAACAAATAAAGTGCAAAGAAGAAAGGAAAAAAAAGAAAGAAAAAGAACTAGGAGTTTGGAGCAAAAAGAAATATTTCAAACACCCCCCAAAACCATAATTCTCATCTATAAATACCCCTTTAAGACACATTTGAATTGTCAACTGCTTCCACCATACACGGAAGTGATGATAGAAGACTTTTGATAAATTGAAGAAGCAGCCAATGTTTACTTTTGAAAAATCAAGCATCATTCACGGAAGACAAAAGGAAGCAGAATGTTGAAGTTGAAGCAGCTATTGTTTACTAAGGCTGAAGGCTAGCCTATAAAATGATTCATGGAAGACACTGGGGGGACATCTTCTTTTTGGATCATTGTTTGCTTTCCCTTACCTTTAAACACTGCATGCCATTATTATACATATTTGATGTCATTCAATATTCGGCTAGTACAACTTTGGAGCTAGGGGCTTGATTTTCTTTCTTCTCTTTTATGTACAATTTGGTTTAATTCTCCGTTCTATTGTAAATTTGAGGTACTCCTAAATTTTATCTTGTTTATTAATATATGTTTTATATGTCTTGTTTAAATATTTTTGTCGTTTCTATTAATAGCATGTGTGAGTAGTTTATTTCTAGGGTATAAGGGGAAGCCATGTTTACACCATGATAATGCTTTAATTTTATTAGTTGTTTAACGGATATAAAATAATTCTAATCGATATGTTATAAATCTAATTTGTGTTATCGGCCGGTATCATTAATTAATTATTTGTGAATAGGAATAATAGATCGAGAGATTTTATTCACTAGAGGCATACATACGATTAGCGGAATTGAATTTTAGTGCGAGAGCATAATTGGATTTCCGAGAGCATTAATGCTTGAGAAAGTTTAACACCTGCTCTAATTATTTAAAATCCGTTAAATTACTATATCCGTATAATTTGTTTCGGTGTAAACATGGTGAACCCGGTTGCCCTAAACTTTTAGTTAATCGAATTTAAAACACATTTATTTGCATTATTTAGTTTTATAAAAATTCTCAATAATTGTTAAAATTATAAAATTCGTGACAATTAAATTAAAATTGATAAAACCTGCCTCCCTGAGAACGAACACAAAAATATACACATCAAATTGGCATCGCTGCCGGGGAGGCAAAAATTATCGATTCTAAATTAATTGTTTCTTATAATTTAGATATTATTTTGTTCAGTAAAATAAAATAATAAAAAAATAAAATCACAAAAATATTAGTATAAATTTTCAGTACGTTTTTATTCATTTTTAATTGGTTAATTCGAAGCTTTTCCCCTGTTTTATTCAAAACCCAAACAAACCCAGTTCTTCTTCTTCAAAATAAGTACGACTCCCCTGTTCTTTATCAACTCAATCTCTCCACAGCCTTCTCTTTCCATTCCATTCGAATCAAACTCCCCATTTCCTAACCTCCCCTTCTCCTCTCCTCCTTCCCTCCTCATCCCCACGAACACCACTGCAAAACACCAGCCCCCACCCTCTTGCATCCACCTCCTGCAAATCTTCAACAAACCCATCACTTCTTCTTCTCCCCACACAAACACCCACTGCAATATCCCTCTCCCCTTCGATTTTCCGCTTCTTCTTCTTCGATTCTGTCTAAACCAAACACGAACCGTTCTTCTTTTTCTTTCTTTTTTTTTCTCGAAATATTAAACCCCCTTCCCCCATGATCGCTGTTTGTTCTTACCAGAGTGTTTGTAGACTGAGTCGAGTCTTCGTCGTGTTTGATTACCGAGTTTTGAGTTTTGACATGCTGAGAGTCTGAGTTCAAGTTTCCTAATTTCGAGTTTTTGTAAGGTGTTGAGTTTTGTTGTTCGAAGTTTGCTGTGTGAGTTGATGTTTGCGAGTTGATTTCCGAGTCTTGTTTTCCGAGCCGAGTTTGTGTTTGAGTACTGAGTTGTGTTTCGATTTCTTGAAGTCGCTGGTTGTTTCTGGGTTTTTCTGCGTTTTGTGAATGTGCAATAGTGTTGCTTCGGAGTTTATTTTTCTGCGTCTGTTGTGGTTGATCGAGCTCTTCTGGTTGCTGTCTGTTTAGCTGAAATTCTGAGTTCGTGATTCTTGTTCAAGTCGTTTTAAGTCCGATTTTTTGAGTTTTGTTATGTTGCTGGATTCTTTGGTTTAAGATCGAGTCTTGTTTGGTTTGTACGCTGCTGAGTCGAGATTTCTCTGTTTGATTTGTACGGAGTAATTGTTGTGTCCTGTACTCCTGTTTGAGTTTTGATGTTGAGTTGGTAGTTTCGCTGAGTCGCATTACTGATTTGTTTTATAATTGTTTCTCGTTATTACTGAGTTGTTACTGGGTTGACACTGGTGTGAATAATGCTGAGTCTTTTGTTGTCTCCTGAGTTTGTGGCGTTGGTTTCCTTGAGTTCTTTGTGTTGCGTAACTGAGTCCGCTTCTTAGTTTAGTCCAGCCTATGTCGCTGCGAGTTTTGATTTTTGTAACGAGTTTTGAGTCAGTAGAACTCTTTCAGTAACGGTACGCACATTATGACTGAGTTCGTGTTAAGTATTTTAGCGATTGTTTCTATTTAATTAACTACTGTATTGAGTTTTCAGTAGATTCTGTTTAATTTGTTGTTTTGTTGATAAATCAAAAATCCTGTTGTTTGTAAAAATATAAAAAAATTAAAAAATTAAAAAAATAATAATAATAAAAAATCATATTTTATATTTTTCTTAATTTGTTAAAAAATTGCCTAATTTTTTAGTTCGTCTATGTTTTCTTTGTCTCATTGGAACTTTAGTTCCAATTGAGACCGGTTTTACTTCGTTTCTTGGTTTTGTAGTGTGTTTACAGGTCTGCAATGGATGAAGTTGATACTTTTGCATATCTTTCTTTCCGAGTAGAGGCATATACTCGAGAAATTGCCTCGTGGAAGACTGCAGAGCCCACTACATGTCCGATGAGTACAAATGAGATGTCACAAGTGGCCACTGAAATTTACACTGGTTGTGAAGTTTGTGGAATTTATGGTCACTTTGGTTTTGAATGCTCTTACAATGTCTATAATTCTCAGAGTGCTCAGTTGGGACAAATGAATTCTTTTGAAGAAGGATATGGGTACAATCAGTATTCAAACACTTTTGATCAAGAATGCGTGAATCAACCAGATTTTTACTACCAGGACAATGGTGCTCAAAATTTTTCATATCATAATCAGCAACAATTTGAGCAACAATTTTATCAGTCATATGAGCAGCTGTCACAACAAGAATATCAATATCCTCATCTACAAGAAGATCTACATGTTTCTCAACCCAGCGTAGATATGCAAACTGATCAGACAAATGAGATGTGGGATATCTTGAATAAAATGCTAAAGCGTTTTGAAGAATTAGAAACTCAAAGTTTGGCGATTGAATCTCAAATTGCACAGTTGGCTAACTCTTCTACTACAGGGCAGCTCGACTATTTACCATCATCATCTATCCGATCCGAAGAGGACCTGACCGCTATCAATCTCACAAGCGATCAGGAATATGATAGTTTCTCCATGTATGTTGATGATGAGGCCATTGATAAAGAGAAGGAGCATGCCACCGATGACAAGATCAATGATGTTGCTGCTACCGAGAACAATATGACTGATGATGAGGCTACAAAAAAAAGCAATACAGAGATGGTTGTTGTTTCTCTTCCGCAACCTGTGCCTAAGCTACCATGTATTGATAAATTTGCTCTTGATCTAGCATCTACTTACAAGGCTTCTTTGCTCAAGAACACTTATTTCAAGGTTGATGTGATAGCAAAAATTGTCCAAGATGATCTTTCTCAAATTTTGGTTGATGGTCCATACAAAGTGGCTCCTGCGCTTCAAGCTCGAGAAGAGGGAGAAGATGGAAGTGTTTTCTTAGCCAATGATGTGATAAGCCAAGATGTCCGAATGACTCCAGTAAAAGTGAGGAGTGAAGAAAAGCCACCACCAGAGCCTCCACCTTATGTCAAGGGAGTTCGATGTTTTCGAGGCCGTGAATTTTATCGTTGTTTTATCACAAAATTTTCCAAAACTACATATTTTCTTGATCAATTGTTATTTATTGATGCAGTAGCTAAATTGGCTAATGCTTGTTTGGAAATTTTGTGCAGGATTAAAACAACTGTTGATGCTCGTAGTGGTCCCGTGCAACAGATTTTTGGTCTTTTTGGAGTGGCACTACATGCTTCGACATTCAGTGCCTCGACACTTCACGCTTATGCATTAGGGGAGTTTTTCCAATTTTTATTTTTATTTATTTATTCCGTAATTTTTAGGATTTTTTTTTAATTTTTCTTTTTTTTTATAATTGTTCATTGAGGACAATGAACCACTTAAGTGTGGGGATGAGTTCTCGATAATTAAAAATTCCAAAAAAAAATCAGAAAATTAGAAAATTAATTGCCTCGTCTCATAGTGTGTTAACAAGGATAGGTACACATCTTGTGAGCTTATTTTGCATGATTATTTGACATGTCATATCTCTGAAAGTTATTTGTTACTTGATGATTCCTTGTTCGTGCTTGCAAAAATTTTAAAACTTGAGATATATCATTGTCAATTTTAGTGAGTACTGAAGCATGCTTTCACCTTGTGAGATCTTGAGCCTAACTTGTGATTGGTACATTTTATATCGATCGAATTTTATTGTTGTGTGTTTTTCATCATTAAGCATGTTGCTCTAGAACTTGTTTTAAACCATTTTGAGATTACATGATATCTGTATGCATGAAAATGATAAAGGCACTAGGATTAACCGTGTTTATCCAAACAGTACACTTGAATCATATATCCTTAGTGAACCCCTTTGAGCCTTTTATCCGTTCTTTTCGTATATCACCAATCTAAATTCTTGAGCCTACTTGTTTATTCTTCTCTTGATTTACTAGTAGAGCATTTAGATTCATCTGGAGGTTGGTGAGTGCATAGTATGGGGATTTCTTTGTTAAAGTGTGAAAATTTGGTGGGAATAAAAAAAAGGGAAAAGAAAAAGAAAAAGAAAGAAAAAAAAAAGATCAAGTGGAGTTGTGTTCATTGGTTTGTGCAATATGAAAGTGAAAATGTACATAGTAATATGTGCTTGGGGTTTAATACTTGTGAGAGTCTGATCAGCTTTTACATGATCGAAATTTCATGTTGAGTGCTTTAACTAGAAATGAACAATGTGCTCTATTAGTTTATCAAGTCAGCCACTTGTTAGCCTTTTTCTTGATTCCCTACCCTTCACCTTAGCCACGTTACAACCTTTAACAAAGACCTTTTGATTTGTGCATGCATGTATACAAAGTAGTGGAGATTTGGTGGACAACCAAGCATATGGTAGCACATGACTTAATTGATTGAACTTGAGCGAATACACTTCAACTATACACATGTGTGATTTGAGAGTTTTGTGAGCTTCATTTATATCCATAGCATGTTACTCACTGAATGCGGCATTGATATATATTTCATGATCTTTTTGTCTATCTAGACTATGTGCTTACTTGGATAGTCTTGTACAAATGATGCGTAAATTGAAAGACTTGTCCTTTCTATATTGTGTAATTAAGTTTTGCATGTGTGGAGTACTATGAGATGTTGCATACTTGAGACTTGGCGGATAAAAATGGATTTTGTGGGTAAATTCACTATAAACCCTCACGAGACAACACTCGTCCTACTAGGGCTGCCTAGGGGTTTAACGGCTTGTTGCATGTGCTAAATGCAATCGTGTCATCTACGAAAGTGATATTAGTTAGGATTTAGTTTTTATTTCGTTTATTTGCCCGAGGACGTGCAAATGCTTAGTGTGGGGATATTTGATAAGATATATTTTTATATACATTTTAGATAATTTTATTCCCATATTTAATTGCATTTTGCATTGATTTGAATATTTATTTAATTAATTTTGATGTTTTATTTCAGGAGACAAGAATTTCTAAGTTTGGAAGAATTTAGGCTTAAGGAGCTATTTTGGAGCTAAAATTGGAAGAAATTCGGAAAAATGAAGAAATAACAAAATAAACAAATAAAGTGCAAAGAAGAAAGGAAAAAAAAGAAAGAAAAAGAACTAGGAGTTTGGAGCAAAAAGAAATATTTCAAACACCCCCCAAAACCCTAATTCTCATCTATAAATACCCCTTTAAGACACATTTGAATTGTCAACTGCTTCCACCATACACGGAAGTGATGATAGAAGACTTTTGATAAATTGAAGAAGCAGCCAATGTTTACTTTTGAAAAATCAAGCATCGTTCACGGAAGACAAAAGGAAGCAGAATGTTGAAGTTGAAGCAGCTATTGTTTACTAAGGCTGAAGGCTAGCCTATAAAATGATTCATGGAAGACACTGGGGGGACATCTTCTTTTTGGATCATTGTTTGCTTTCCCTTACCTTTAAACACTGCATGCCATTATTATACATATTTGATGTCATTCAATATTCGGCTAGTACAACTTTAGAGCTAGGGGCTTGATTTTCTTTCTTCTCTTTTATGTACAATTTGGTTTAATTCTCCGTTCTATTGTAAATTTGAGGTACTCCTAAATTTTATCTTGTTTATTAATATATGTTTTATATGTCTTGTTTAAATATTTTTGTCGTTTCTATTAATAGCATGTGTGAGTAGTTTATTTCTAGGGTATAAGGGGAAGCCATGTTTACACCATGATAATGCTTTAATTTTATTAGTTGTTTAACGGATATAAAATAATTCTAATCGATATGTTATAAATCTAATTTGTGTTATCGGCCGGTATCATTAATTAATTATTTGTGAATAGGAATAATTGTAAGAACCCAGATTTTTGGGTAGAATTAAAACTTTTTATTATGTAATAATATAGGAATGAATAGTGGTTATGACTGCGATGTAACGACTGTCTATTTAATGAATGGAATAGATTTGGATTCAATTATTATATGTCATGTAGAATACCTTTGGTTGACAACATAGATAAGAATGATCTATCTCCTAAGAATATGAGAAGATTACTTCAAGTAAGATTATTCTTGTGTCATCCAAAACGATATCTATTATAAGTCCAGCGATTCCGTAAGAAGGTTAAGGAACACTCGAGAGTGAACCAGGTTCATTTTCCTAATTATAGGAATTAAATAAAAATAAGTGATAAATAGTGATTTTGGTGGAATTTGGAATATTATTATAATAATGCTATATCCGGTATCCGGAACGGATTTCTGAGTTCGTATTAGTGATCCAGGAGGAAAATAAGTGTATGTAAAAGCTGTCGGATTCAGAAAAAGAGCACTTTTATTTTCTCCGAGATTTCCCTGGACACTGCAAGACTTAAGGATTTATAAAAGGGATTTAAGGAAATTAAATTCGAGAAGTATTAAGTAAGATGGAGGATGGTATTATAATTATTAAGAAGGTTTTCGGTAAAACCCTAACTAGAAACGAATGAGTTATTCCCTCGAACGATCAACGAATTAAGCAATAAACGGACAAAGAAACAAGCAGAGGGAGCAAGAGTCTTGTGCAAGCTACTAGAAAATATCTAGTAACCAACATAGTTATAAGAGTAACTAGAATCAAGGGATCAACCAAGTACTTAGCAAATCTAACTACTAGTTAGCCTTAAACCACCACAAAATCAACACTTGTCTCTCCATTCTCATCACCCCTTGCATCATCACTTTAATAAAGGTGTTTTAGATGAGATATTATCCAAGGCCATCCACTTTATGCATTATTGATCAAGATTAACCAAGCAAAATATCAAACTCTCCACAAAAACCTTCCATTCGGCTATTCTTGAATTTCAAGAATCAAAATCAAGCTTCCAACCATCATTTGATCTCCAAACTTTTATGGTGAGTTCTATATTTCATAAAAGTGATCTCCTAAAAATCCTAGCTTCAATCTCCTCTTTTTCCATTTTCAAAAAAATCAAGAAAGATGAGGGTGAATAGTGTTTCTTAAGAACTAATCTTGGTTTTCATGTTTCTTATGATTGATCTAGCAAGCTTAAGGCAATCCAAGGACCATACCAAGCCTGGTAAAACTAGTTCACACTCCAAGGAAGGTATAAACTTCAAGAATCCAAGTTTTAATTTGAGTTTTAATGGAGTTTTAGATGAGATTTGATGATGATGTTAGTATAAGCATGTTTGCATGATCATGTAGTTGTTCTTAGTAGTTATTTAGTCATGATTCAAGTCCTTGATGATCTTGAGGTTAAGACCAGTGGTGCTAGGACTTGTGGATATGAGAATCATGTTTATGAGTTGTGTTGATGCCCGGTGTGGCTTGGTTGTGTTGTTACGATTTTTAGAACGTTCGATTTATAGCCGTCGTAATGCCCGATTTTCGTTTAACCTTAAGTAACCGTGCATCACAGTAGCTTTAACTCACTGCATAGCTTCGACTTATGCCATGATTAGCTATATCATGTTACAAGCTTCGTTTTGATATAAAGATCGCATGAAATGGACTTACGGTTTAGGAGTTATGATTAAATTCGTAAAAGTGGTTCGAAATCGTAAACGAAAGTTCGTAATTGAAATTGATTCCCTTAAATGTCGTTTAATCAGTGGTGAATCTTATTAATTAAATATTAGAGGTAAAAAGGAAGGTGTGGGAGAAAACCACATGTCGAATGGATCGTTTTCCGATTTTATAAAAATGTTTGAATCAAGGTTAAACGCGAACGAACCCCTTAAAGGTATGACTTTGGTTATAACTTAGAAAACGGGCGATAACACTCGAGGTATAATCTTGATTCGTAAACGACCAACCTTAGAACTTATACGACTTAAGTATATACCAAGTATAAGCATGATGACATGTCTTGATAACGAACGAATGTCGGATCGTATCGGTGATAAAAAGAGTTACACTAAAAGAGACGTAACGAGATAACTCAAAAACATGTTTCGATTTAAGTGGAGTTTATACTTAGCCTTTTAATAAGCGTTAAGTGGTTAATCTTAAATATTCTGATTGTTTATAGATTGTCGAGCTGACCCGGGACACATTACCCCTACCGCACTCGATTCTCAGGCAAGTTTCCAATACTTGGAACTGTTGTTGTGATAATATATATATGATGATTGTTGTATACATATGCCATAGCATGCATGTCTACTTTCAAGTATATTGGAATACTTGTTCCCTGAATTAATATTCGCTTATAGACTAGATATGGATTATCAGATATAAGCATGATTATTTTGGTAGGACCCTTAGTGAAGGGCATATGATATGTATTCTTTAACTATAGACCGGGAGTCGGTATTTTGAGATATAGATGTAGTCGTGGAAACCCGGAGGGATTCCAGCGACAGATTAGTATTCCTTTTGAGGAATGTTATTATTAAACATTATTTATATTTCCATAAAAGTATCAAATACTTGGAAATCTTTCGAGAAATGTTAGTTGAGTATTATCTCAGTCGAGAAATATTAAATGAATATTATTTTTGAATATTCATTAGATTTGATTATTAATGAATAATTACTTTGATATTCATTGGAATTTTATTCATTAAATGAATATCACTTTCGGATATTCATTTAAGTTTTATGTAATTGATAAATATTATTTCAAAAGTATTCTTTGGAAGTTCTAATTACTCAAGGAATATTATTTTGAATATTAAGGTTTCGATTACTAAATGAATATCATTTGGATATTTTTCTAGAATATTATTTGTTTAATGAATATCAATTGAATATTCATTTGGAATTTATTTATTAAATGAATATTATTTTGAATATTCATTTAAGATATTATGTACTTGATGAATATTATTTTGAATATTCATTTAAGATATTATGTACTTGATGAATATTATGTTAAAATATTCATTTGAAGTTCTATTTACTTAAGGAATATTGCTTCGAATATTCCTTTAAAGTTTTGATTACTAAGAATATTATTTGGGTATTCATTTAGAATATTATTTATTAAATGAATATTATTTTCAAATATTCATTTAAGGTTTGATTTATTTAGTGAATATTATTTTAAATATTTACTTGAGTTTTATTTAATTAATGAATATTATATTGAATATTCATTTAAAGAAGAGAATTATTTAGTAAACGATTCTATATATTTATTTGAGGATTACTTACGAGAAATATTATGATTTAATCATATCCCTTAATTATTATTGATAAAATAAATATTCTTGGAATATTTATTTAAATTCTTTTAAGTTCTTTCTATAATAATTCATATTACTCAAAGATTATCTTTCACCTTCAGATATGGTGTAAAATATTTCGGAATATCTTATGACTATTTATATCAAGGGGAGGTTCCTAAACTTTAATTTCATTTAAATCTATCTTAAAGAAGATTTAAATACTCGCTCAACTTCCAAACGTATATAAGGGGACCTCACTTGAGCGATGTTATTTATTGGACTGCCCGGTCCTATACTTGCTAAAACTATCTTGTCACTCACATCTTGATTCTTTCAAGCATCGATATGAGTCTTTTGGTTACCTCCTCAACGCTCGAGGGGTATGATTGATGTAACAAGTTTATATCCATTAACAAGCATCAGCTTGGGAAATATTGGTGAATTTTCCTTTCCAATTAGATACGACTACTTTGTGGAGTCCTTTCAACAAGTGTTACACTTGGGGAAAAGGGGAACGAACTTTACGTTTCAGAGTCATGGATGATATTCGAACTAGGAGACGCGTAAGTGGCCGAGTGGCGCCGGTCCAGCAATAGCCCAACCATTGGCTGAGGAGTTCCAGAGGGCGGTAGATAAGTAATTCCGTCGGAGCTACCTTCTACATGTAGAGAACGACTGATGAGATGCATGACATACGACTGATCATCGTAAACGTCAGGGCATCTGGCGCGGCAATGCTCCTGTATTAGTTCATCTTCTAAAAGTGAGAAATTTCTGCAACACTGTTGGTGTTGGCAAGGTGAAAAAGTGTTGAAACCGGAATTGCAATATTTTTCCTGCAAGTTCCTCTTTTATGATAATTGAGAATATCTTGCTTATCTTTTGCATAGCAGATATTTATTCAAAACAAATATATTTTTGAGTTACCTTGTAACTTCATCTCATACCTTATATTGGTACTACATCGTTAATGCATGGCATATGGTTTCAAAGATATTTTGGACTGTTATATATTATCACTGTTCAATTATATTTCTGGTGGGCTATTGCTCACCCTTGCTTTATTTATTTATATCACAACAACAGCTAGATCAGATGGCCGCGCAAGGCGCACACAGCGTAAGCAGGTGTCAACCGTCAGAGGTTTACCGCTAAGGTCTTGGCTACCTTTGTTGAGGATGCAACTACTGGTAGGCTAGTTGTTAGCAATTAAGCCTCAAATGTATTTATATTATGGTATCTATTAATGGATGGCAAAGAGTATGTAATTGTACAATTGTAATTCTTTGGGTTGTAAGAACTCAAACTTGTGATTAATAATATTGTTGGTTACTCTGATTTCATCTCTGGGACTATAACGGGTGTGTTTTATGTTGTTGTTTTGGGTCACAAGGTTGTAATTTAAATTATGTTGGTTTTGTGGTTGGATATTGAGACCGTAACGACCAGATCCCTGACCCTGGATCTGGGGGGTGTTACAGAAATGGTATCAGAGAGAGCGTTATATATCCCAGAGATGATGCGACGTTAAAACAATAAATTCATTAAGATAATAAGAACTCTTGCCAAGTTCATAGTCGGACTACTTAATGTAGTACTGACATATAAAACCCTTATGGGAACTATTAAGTATCATGATAGTGACTTAGCTCGTTCTTGTATCGACTAGTAAGGCGATAGACCTTGGGGATTACGAGAAGTAACTCAATGATGCTTGTTTTGATGCTGAAGATCGGATGGTGGATTTGATAGAGTACCCTACTGAGGACCCGGAAGAGGTTCCAGCAGAGGAGGAGAATATTGATAAGTATAAGGAGTTTACACTTAAGGAATGAGGGCTACAGCCAGAGAGACTGTAAGAGTTAAGGTATAGTGCTCAGAAAAGTGAGCATAAAGAGCTGAGATATTATTAAGAGAATTAAAGATGCGTATTGGATTCATAGCAGGACTGCTAGATGAAGTACCAGCAGGTAAGATGGATTTGAGGAATTACTTGAGATCTTATATGGGGATAGATAAAAACCAAAATCCTTAGAGACCTACAGATTAATGAGAAAAGAGTTAGAGTGGCACATGGTTATCAAAGACACAGATAGAGGACGGGGAGCAGAGTCCCTAGGAACAGTTAAGACATAGGTGGCAAGTGCCATATCTTCAGATAAATGAATTAGTGTGAATGTGGTTAAGGATAATTCGCCATGAGAAGGCAGATTTCATGAGTGATAATTTGTAAAGTCAAACTTAGATTGATGAGGTGGTTGGGTTCAAGGAAATGTCCATTTTATGAATGGATCAACTTAGAAAATAAAGACATTGAAAGGTGACGGCATGATTGAATAAAGTATATAAGGAAATAGTAAGCAAGACAATGATCTTAGAACCTACAAGACTAAAAGACCAGTGAGTCTATGATAAACTAGTAATGAGGCTATCGTCAAGAAACCAAGTATAAGTTCAGTTCAATTCAGTGAAATGATGAACCAGAAACATTAGTTGCATGTGATTCAGAAGAATATTAAATTCTTTCTTTTCCTTGAATGGATTATGGTAGTTACCTTAAGTTTATTCTGACACTGAATCATAAATGGATTAGGCAAGGCGAGCAGTGGTCGAGATGTAATTGAGAATGCTTCTAGGTGCAACCTGATAGAACAGGTGTAGGACATGTTCTCGAAATAAGAGTTTTGGCAAAATGAAGTCCAGCAATAGGACACATGATCAATAAGAGTAGTGTTGGTCGGCCCTACCAAGTTAAAGACAGTTTCAAATGAAGATTGGCCAACCACACTGACAAAGGTGAGAAATTTCATAAAATTCACAAGGTATTACCAAAGATTTGCTCAGGACTTTACAGAAAGTGTAGTCCCGTAACCCGACTTATTATAAGAATAAAAGTTTGAATGGACAAGATAAACGTGAGAAGGAAACTTTGGGAGATATTATGATGCAACTCATACAGGTATAGGTCTGCGCTTATGCAGCACGACAGCGTAATTTCGAATACATTTAGACAGCGCAGTTCATCGGATTTGGATGGCCTTGGTAGTGCCAATGTTGAGGAACGACTAACCCCGACGGTAGTGTTCCTTCTGAGACTAGTTGTAAAGAAGACTGGTATTTGGTAGTATCGACTAATAGGACGAATATGTATCGGGAAGATGTGGCATGTTACTAGTGGGTGAATAGATTAACTGAAATTTTCCCAAATTCTGGAAAGGAATTCAACGAATTTTGGCAAACCTTGTCTTTCTGATTATCAAAAGACGTCATTGAAGAGAGTGGAAACTGGAGCGAACCCTGTGGATTGGGTAAAGTAGCCGCTATACAGGTGGGTAGACATACCCCGATTATTACAGTTGAATGTAGGGATAAAATTATGAAGTGGAATGTAATTAAGAAACAATCCGGACGGAGAAATTCTGGGATTGACTTAAATAAAAAAGTTGTTATGCCAGAAGTGTTAAGCTTTTGTGGTACGTGGAATTGATAAGATTAACTGGAAGAATAAAAGAAAAGGAAAGGTGACGGAGATGGTACCGAGAAGTCGATTGAGACTTATATGGAGTGAAGTTTTGAAAAGATCAAAAGGTATTAAAGTAGAAGGCACTATGCCAGCAATTGCTAGAAAAGTAATGCTATTAGCCGACCCCTAACTCACATGTTTTAGTATGGCAAGTTGAGGCCAAGTCACAAAGGATTAACAATTAACTAGACCAGCAATGAAAGGATATATCGGGGTTGCTTCTAATCAAGCGCCAACCACAAGGACTTTTGATATAAAATGAATTGAGATACATGATAATGGATTTTATAAATACCATGGATGTGTTAGGAATGAGGATGGTGACCAGTAAAGGTTATGAGGATTGTCAGAGATGGTGCAGTATGATGCAAAAATGTTATCTGAAACTTAGTGTCCTCTAGAGGAGCATTAGGCATTAAGAGATTCACGTTGAACACGACCAATATCTTCCAGAACATCCTTGCTACCATTACCAAGTTCTGTAAGAAAGAGCAGATAGACATGTGTTGTCTTTTGGAAGGTCATATAGACTAACATTCGTTTGAAAGAAGAGGTTAGCATTAGTCTACCTATAGACTATCAAGATGAGAATGATTAAAAGAGACCCTTATTAAGGATATATGATTGAATTGCCAAGTACAGGAT
This sequence comes from Kitagawia praeruptora, assembly GCA_037693485.1. NCBI lineage: Eukaryota > Viridiplantae > Streptophyta > Magnoliopsida > Apiales > Apiaceae > Kitagawia > Kitagawia praeruptora. The sequence continues at coordinate 3,651,732 of CM075349.1, forward strand.
ATAAGTATTCCTTGAAACTAGAATTGAGCATAGAATGTCCATATATTAAGACGAACCCTGGGGGATGCACAAAGAATAGCATCACCCCTAACAATAGGCACTGTGAAATCAGACGATATAAGTTGAATCGACCAAGGTATCAATAACCTATAAGGGTTTGTGGAAAGGAGTCTCGAAAAGTACATAGACAGAATCGTTATAGAATTGGTTAATGATGTTTGATATACCCTGTACCCAGAAGATATAGGATGAATGATGAGGATGACCTAAGGAACCCTATAAGGGAAGAGGTAATGTTCTGAACTTCAGAAAGGGAAGTTTGGTAAGGAATGTATGACATAGTAACAATGCGGCCAGAGGAAGTAGGTGTGAAACCATGAGAAAGTATGGATTGAACCAATAAGGTTGAGATTATCCTAAAACAAGAAGGGATTTAAGTAAGGAAATATCCTAGGTATGATTGGGAGTACTGGTAGTAAAGTTCACACTAGAAAGGTGGAAGCAATGACTTTTGGAAAAGACTGATAGATGTTTTCTCTCATTCAGCAGAATTTAAGGGAGAATGCTTCCACCCTGAGTTGGAATAGATCCAGAAAACATGGATCTCAAGAATTTATTATAATCAGGAAAGGCCAACGAGGTGGCCGACACTTTAAGTATAGGGGAGTAAGTATAAATGCTCATACCAAAGAAATAGAATGATAATGTAAGGACCTCGATGGTCATAATGTGGTAGAGGAAGTTACATCCCGTCTAATGATTTTGCCAGGATCAACTATAAGAATAGTTTAAGTAAAGATTCGATTCCTGATGTTGCCAGTAGCACATTACCAACATTAGGAGGCTCTACGACAGACCAGACCAAATTTCCCTAGAGACTCGCCTTTTCTTTGGAAAGAGAGAGGGGAGGTTAAGTAACAATGAATTGGTAGTAAATGACCAGAAACAGAGATGGTACAAATACTGATAAGCCAAATGGCACGATGATGAATGACAAGCAAGTTTATGTTGGTGTATTTCTGTGCAAACAAGATAGAGAATTATGAGATTGGCAAGCGATTAAGCAAACCGCTAAGCTTTTAGTCTTCTACCGGAGATATATGATTAATAATCTCACCAGCCTGTTCCAGCTGCGATGCTGGAAGCTTTCCTGCAATTTTATCTGCTTCATGTAATATCTACGTCAAGTTCAGGAAGCATTCCCTATGGATAGGGAATAGTGATTATTTTGCTTTCCTAGAGGATCTTGAATTGACAATTATGATGCTTAGTTGTTAAAGCACTAAGTAAACGATAAACGATGGTGATCCTTCTGAGAAATTAGGTGGTAACAACTGTGGAAATGTCGAAGTGAATCTAAGTTAGAGAAATCATTCAGGTTTATTTTGGATGGTGTAATTTCTGGATCGACGGGATATTTGAAATGAAGAATTAGGTTATGATGGTTCATAAAATGATTATAGTAGAAATAAAGACAAGAGACTGATAGAGATGGAAATAGAATTGGGAATTAATAAGAGAGTCAGATAGGCAGACTCATGAGAAGCTCCAGTAATGAAGCGAGAAGAGTATGGAATTGGCAAGGTAAGGGTATTGGCCAAAGCGGAAAGTTGGAATTAGGAGCATGGATGACATACAAATTGACTCCTTTTAAGTTTGGAAAATCCGAGGAAATATGGAATAGTTTGATTGAGTAATAAAAGAGACTCATGGAATGAGAAAGTGAAATCTAGATGGTTGAACAAAGGAAAGTTTGACCACAAACGTGCCACGTATATTGAATAAAGGTAACACGCGTTCCCCTAATAAGGTGACGGTGGAGTTCAATAACAGAAGTGAATGAGAACTAGATGATAAGATGGATGTGATTGATAAAGAAAAGAATGGGAAATAATTATGGAATGTGAAGCAAGAAATGTTATGAATGGATTGATGAATGGGTTTTTCCTAACGAGCACTCGGAATGACAACCTGATAGTGTTAGAATTATGAGTATGAAAGAGCCAGTGTCGGGGCGTGAAATGTGAGTAATAATAATGTCAAGCGGGAAATCCAAGATTTAACCTGAGAGGTTGAAGGATTTTCCAAAAAGTAAGTAATGTTAATATCAAACAAGAGTACAGGTCCATAGAATGATGGACAGAGAAACAAGGACATGTGATATGTGAGATTACGATAAAGTAGTATTTGATACGAATACGATTACTTTCTTCCCCAGTAAACCTCTATAGTTCAGAGGTAAATTCTGAGTATGATATTTTGACAATCATGAAAATCTTCTTATATAATTCTCTGAAATTCTTTCCTTTTAATATCCCTTATTTATTTTCTTCTAAATTGAGAAGAACAACCCTTTAAGGAGGGGAGGTACTACTACGTGACTCTCTGTCTGTGTGATAGGAGTCTAAGTGGAATGCCATTAATTGTTTAATTGCTTGTCAAGTACTAGAGGCTGGCCCCCTTCTGTACTAGCTATGCAATATAACAAATGTTCATTGATCACAGTGATCTCTCGATAAATTTTTCCACCTAAATACATATACATCGAGATTGCGAAGATTAAAGCGATCAGGAAATTGCAAAAATTACGAGTGAGGTTATCTCCGGAATTCGTAGCGCCTTAGTGATACCGAAGTCACTGCACGTACCAATAAGGTTAATAGTATAAGAACGGACAAGAGCGTATACCGGATGATGTGTTATGCGAAAGTATCAAAGAATTGGTAGAACGGATAAAGGGTGTGTTGTAACACCAGTATGATGTGCTTTAGAAAGATTGGAATGTGTAAGGATCGACCAGAGAATTGGAAAGCGAAATAACCAACAAGTACCCAATTGTCTTCTACTTGATTCCGGGACGGAATCCTTTCAAGGAGGGGAGACTGTAAGAACCCAGATTTTTGGGTAGAATTAAAACTTTTTATTATGTAATAATATAGGAATGAATAGTGGTTATGACTGCGATGTAACGACTGTCTATTTAATGAATGGAATAGATTTGGATTCAATTATTATATGTCATGTAGAATACCTTTGGTTGACAACATAGATAAGAATGATCTATCTCCTAAGAATATGAGAAGATTACTTCAAGTAAGATTATTCTTGTGTCATCCAAAACGATATCTATTATAAGTCCAGCGATTCCGTAAGAAGGTTAAGGAACACTCGAGAGTGAACCAGGTTCATTTTCCTAATTATAGGAATTAAATAAAAATAAGTGATAAATAGTGATTTTGGTGGAATTTGGAATATTATTATAATAATGCTATATCCGGTATCCGGAACGGATTTCTGAGTTCGTATTAGTGATCCAGGAGGAAAATAAGTGTATGTAAAAGCTGTCGGATTCAGAAAAAGAGCACTTTTATTTTCTCCGAGATTTCCCTGGACACTGCAAGACTTAAGGATTTATAAAAGGGATTTAAGGAAATTAAATTCGAGAAGTATTAAGTAAGATGGAGGATGGTATTATAATTATTAAGAAGGTTTTCGGTAAAACCCTAACTAGAAACGAATGAGTTATTCCCTCGAACGATCAACGAATTAAGCAATAAACGGACAAAGAAACAAGCAGAGGGAGCAAGATTCTTGTGCAAGCTACTAGAAAATATCTAGTAACCAACATAGTTATAAGAGTAACTAGAATCAAGGGATCAACCAAGTACTTAGCAAATCTAACTACTAGTTAGCCTTAAACCACCACAAAATCAACACTTGTCTCTCCATTCTCATCACCCCTTGCATCATCACTTTAATAAAGGTGTTTTAGATGAGATATTATCCAAGGCCATCCACTTTATGCATTATTGATCAAGATTAACCAAGCAAAATATCAAACTCTCCACAAAAACCTTCCATTCGGCTATTCTTGAATTTCAAGAATCAAAATCAAGCTTCCAACCATCATTTGATCTCCAAACTTTTATGGTGAGTTCTATATTTCATAAAAGTGATCTCCTAAAAATCCTAGCTTCAATCTCCTCTTTTTCCATTTTCAAAAAAATCAAGAAAGATGAGGGTGAATAGTGTTTCTTAAGAACTAATCTTGGTTTTCATGTTTCTTATGATTGATCTAGCAAGCTTAAGGCAATCCAAGGACCATACCAAGCCTGGTAAAACTAGTTCACACTCCAAGGAAGGTATAAACTTCAAGAATCCAAGTTTTAATTTGAGTTTTAATGGAGTTTTAGATGAGATTTGATGATGATGTTAGTATAAGCATGTTTGCATGATCATGTAGTTGTTCTTAGTAGTTATTTACAGCCTGTTTGGGAACCAGTACTTAAAGTAGAATGGAGCTTTAAGTTGTTTTGGGTGTGTTTGGCAATAGGAGCTTTAAGCTCGTTTTAAGTTAAAAAACTACTTTAAGTCATAAGTTCCATTTAGGTACTTTTGACTTATGACTTATGACTTATCAAGTTTTTTTTTTTTCACGATTCTTGATTCTTGTAAAGTTTAAATATTAAGAATTTAAATTTTTTTAAGTCAAATTTCATTTTAAGTCAAAATTATTAAATCCCCATTTAACTTTAAGTAAAATTACCCAAACACTTTCATTCAACTTAAAGTAAACAACATCACTTTCTCCTTTAAGTTAAAAACATCTCCATTAAGTTAAAAGTAACTTATTTTAAGCAATCCCAAACACCCTCTTAGTCATGATTCAAGTCCTTGATGATCTTGAGGTTAAGACCCGTGGTGCTAGGACTTGTGGATATGAGAATCATGTTTATGAGTTGTGTTGATGCCCGGTGTGGCTTGGTTGTGTTGTTACGATTTTTAGAACGTTCGATTTATAGCCGTCGTAATGCCCGATTTTCGTTTAACCTTAAGTAACCGTGCATCACAGTAGCTTTAACTCACTGCATAGCTTCGACTTATGCCATGATTAGCTAGATCATGTTACAAGCTTCGTTTTGATATAAAGATCGCATGAAATGGACTTACGGTTTAGGAGTTATGATTAAATTCGTAAAAGTGGTTCGAAATCGTAAACGAAAGTTCGTAATTGAAATTGATTCCCTTAAATGTCGTTTAATCAGTGGCGAATCTTATTAATTAAATATTAGAGGTAAAAAGGAAGGTGTGGGAGAAAACCACATGTCGAATGGATCGTTTTCCGATTTTATAAAAATGTTTGAATCAAGGTTAAACGCGAACGAACCCCTTAAAGGTATGACTTTGGTTATAACTTAGAAAACGGGCGATAACACTCGAGGTATAATCTTGATTCGTAAACGACCAACCTTAGAACTTATACGACTTAAGTATATACCAAGTATAAGCATGATGACATGTCTTGATAACGAACGAATGTCGGATCGTATCGGTGATAAAAAGAGTTACACTAAAAGAGACGTAACGAGATAACTCAAAAACATGTTTCGATTTAAGTGGAGTTTATACTTAGCCTTTTAATAAGCGTTAAGTGGTTAATCTTAAATATTCTGATTGTTTATAGATTATCGAGCTGACCCGGGACACATTACCCCTACCGCACTCGATTCTCAGGCAAGTTTCCAATACTTGGAACTGTTGTTGTGATAATATATATATGATGATTGTTGTATACATATGCCATAGCATGCATGTTGTAATAACCCGGATTTTTCAAGAAATGATTTTATTATTATTTCAATAATAATAATGTTTTTCCTAAAAGGAGGAGGAATTTTTTTTTTATATTATTTAATTATTGTCGGTTAAGTGGAACCTGGTCCTCCTTTTTTTTAAATTTTATTGACTGAGTAGATACCTCGAGTCAATAGTTTATTCGAGCAAAGATTTAATTTTGGAGTGTGAAATTATTTAGTAAAGATTTTATTATAAATTACTAAATGATTTAGAGATTTTAAAATCCTTAGAAAATGATTATTTTAATTATTTGGGGGTTTGCAGAAATTACTCGATTAATTTATAATATCGAGAATTTGAGATTTTACTAAAACAATAGTGTTTGTAGTATTTTTATAAAGCCCTGTAAATTGTGAAATATGAATCACAATTATTATTTTTATGAATTGTTTTTATAAACTATTAATATTTGTAAAATACACATCAATTTAGAAAATTTAGATTTAATTCTAATTCTTTCTCCAAAAGTCTTTAAAAATATTCTAGTATTTAATTATGCTAGAAATTTTATTTTTACAAATTAGAGTTATTGGTTTAAAATATTATTTTATCCGAGTGTTATTTTTGCGGGTTTAAATTAGAAGTGGGTTACAATTAGTAGTAGCAAATAGTAATGGGCCAAGCCCATTAGGTTAAAACACACAACATATACGTACACACACCGAAACACACACAGTGGCCGCACAAAATCAAAAAAAATCAGGGGAGGGGGGGAGAACAGCGGGGAGAAGACAGTGGGGGGGGGGAGGAAGAGAGATAAGAGAGGAGTTAATTGAGGGGGGGGATGAGTGTTGATGGGGGTGTGTGTATATATACATACACGCGTGTATGCATATGTGTGTGGAAGAAGTGGCGTGGCAGGAGGAGACCGCCGGCGGCGGAGGCGCGGTGGCGCGGTGTTGGCTCCGGGGGGGGAGGTCGAGCAGCAGCAAGGGGCCAGAAACCGTGGTGTGGCATCGTGTGCAGGTCTTGCGCAGAGAGAGAGAGAGAGAGAGAGAGAGAGAGAGAGAGAAGGGAGGGAGATGGTGGAAAGTTTTTCCGGTGACTTGATTTTGGGCGACTCGAATCGGAATCGAAGGGTATAAACTTGTATCTTTAAATTATATATTTAATTGTCGTAATTTAATTTTATTTAAATTGCGAGTTTAATTGTTGATTTTCATGATTAATTGCGAGATTATAATTGCGATTTAATTAGTTATTAAATTGCAAGTTAGATGTGTTAAATTTCGTAATTAACTTAGTATGCTAAATTATAAGTATTATTTGAATTTGGTGATTTAATTCGGAGAGTCTAGATGTGTCAATTATAATTGTTAGTGGGTAATTATACTTGATGAGATTAATGGTGGGCCCGGTTAATTGTGCGGGTTAGTGGTTGTTAAATGTGAGGTGCTAATTGCTAATGGTTAATTGCTAGTTTGCAATTGTAATTGTTAGTTGTTAAGTGCAAATTGTTAATTGCTAATTGTTAATTATTATAGCCGAATATTATATGTTAAGAATTATTTGAGTTGGCTAAGTATAGTTACCTTGTGCTAAATGATTATTAGTACTAATTGTTATATGTCGTATATTGTTGGAGTTATATGATGTACTAATGGTAAATAGTGATGTTGGCACTAATTGTGGAGTTTATACGAGTTGACTAAATGGTATAAATCAAGTCTTAGTATTTGTTGAATGTATAACCATCAATTACTTGGTGTTGGTAAGTATGGGAATACGTGATACATGTTAAATGTTAGAATTTGATAATAATTAGAATTGTGCTAGGGGTTATGAGAAGATCACAAGTTTTTAAATGTCAATATTTAAAGGACTTGTGTAATTCTTTTCGACTAATCCCTAGGGCTTACGAATATCCATGATTAGCTATCACGAGTATAATTAATATACTTGAGTGATGTGATCATTGATATAGCGTAAGTAATAGTTAGTGCTAGGGGTTGTTCCCTAGGGCTTACGAACATCAATGATTGGTTGTCACGTGTATCACTAAAATGCGTGAGAAATACGATCATTGGTGTAGCGTAAGTAGTAGTGTTAATTATTATGTGCTAGGTGCCGCATGTCTGGGCGGGTACTTTTCATTATTTGTTTACTTTTATGTTGCTGCAAGTTGAGGCAGCTTTTATTTTATCAAAAGCAGGGTTATAAATTGTTTTGTTGGCATGGAGGGGCTGAGCCCATAGTCCGATAAACGAATACTACATGCCGAAATTTTCTGAAAATCCCCTGCAATCAAATTTATTTAATTTAGTTAAATATCAATGGTCTAGAAGCATGAAGTGGATGTTAATTGTTTATGTGAATATGTGCTAAGTGAATTATTTTGGGGATTAATTATTGCTCCGAGGGTTATGTGCTAATTCGAGGATTAAATGTGTCTTGAAGATTAAATGAGTATTATGAGCCTTTATCGAGGATTAAGTATGTTTTGAGGATTACATATTAATTAAGTGGTCATAGAACTTCAATGGTATTATAGTTGTGTATGTTAAGTGAAATTGATTAAGTGGTATGGTTAGGGGTGGTTAGCACCAGGAAATGTCTACTTTAAAAAGGGGACTCTCCCATGTCTCTTCTTTACTAAATGTGTTATGTGTATTAATTGGTATTTGAGTAGTCAATTATAGGGATAACAACTATAGTACGACTTTAAGAGGACTTAGTGGTAATTCTGAGTTTTGTCTACTCGAGATACGAGGTTGGACTGACACGTACTCGTAACTATTTCAGTACCATTAGGGTATAATCAAGTGGATCGACGTACATCAAAAAAGGGAAGATCGAGGCGTCGTATAAAGAAAGGTAAACTACCTCCATGGAAATGCTTGGGCGAGTTGCGAAGGATTTATTCGCGGGTTCTATTTTCTGCTAAGGACTAGAGGCAAGTTTATTTATGCATACTCTATCGTTCAGAGTATCGGTATTTTCGAATATATGAAATGTGTGGACTAGATTTAAATCCATAGTTGCAAGTTTTCCAATCATGTGCTTACTCATCAAAACCAGTATATTTTTGGGCCTTGCTAATGTTATTAAATTCTGCTTATGCCAATTGTCAAAATCCCGTGACTTAAAAGTTGTCGATTGAGATCGATATTTTATGACTCACCTCCCCCTTAATTTGTATCTTGTTTATAGAATATTGCAAATACTATACTTGGGATATTTTCGATTAAGAATATCAAGAAGGATATTGATGTATGCTATTTGGTAGAGTTATTTAACTCAATGAATATTATTTATCATATTCATTTAAAAAGGATTTTCATATGTGGCATTTACTCCTTATTGATCGTGAGTCGGTGATAATTATTTCGATAAAGTATTTAAAGTCCGGGAATTGCCGGAGAGTTAATGTCTTGGTTTTGATTAGAAATATTCTAAGAGTTACAATTAGGTGTTTTGAGGTTATTACATATTTTGATATTAGTAGTAAAAATTATCTGAATATTCACTTTATTAAACGACTACTCTTTGGAATATTCTTTTAAAAAGGAGCTATTGCATATTTTATTCAATAAATATTAGGTATCTATTTATTAAATATCCTAAGTGTTTTAAAGGTTATATAATGTTAATCGGAAGTTATTTAAGGACTTTCATGATTGATTAAAATATTATATTTTGATTCTACCTATGCAAGGTTTCAAAACCTACACTTTGTAATATTATTATTTGATACTGCATTTGCCAGGAATATTGTTAAACAGTTTTTCTATAATCTTATTTCCGGTTGAAATAGAATTTGACCTTTGGATTATATGCGGTCTTTAAAGTTAAGTATTTACGAACCGGTATATCTTGAAGCTCTAGATATAAGAGCATATTCATTGTTTTCGACTTTAAACCGGGAGTTGGTATTTTGTGAATATAGTGTTAGTCGTGGAAACCCGGAGGGATTCCAGCGGCAAAGTACTAGTCATCTTGAGGAATACTATTAATAAACACTAATTATCTTTCCAGAAAGTATTAAGTACTTGGAAATGATTTGAGGAATGTTACTTATAAACATTATCATATTTCCATAAAGTATTAATTACCTGAGAAACAGTCGAGGCTTGTTATTTGAATATGATGTCATTCGAGGAATTGTATTTGCCTTCTATATTTTTCGAGGAATGTTATTTGAGTATTATCTCAGTCGAGAAATACCATATGAATATTATTTATGTTAAATATGCTATTGGAAGGCATAACTATTTTCAGAAGTATATTATGAAACTTGACTACGAGTTGATATTGGCTTATAAGCTAGATATGAGATATATTAGTTATAAGCCGGGTTTTGCAAATGCCTTTAATGAAGGGCGTATGTCTTAAATTCCTTAAATATAGATCGGGATTATTTTTTTAAAGGAAAATATTTAAGTAGATATTTTCCGCTATTTATTTAATGAATATTATTTTAAATATTCATTTGAGATGATTACTTAATGAATATTATTTTGAATATTCATTCGAGATTATTTAGTAAATGAATATTACTTTAAATATTCACTTGAACTTTATTTATTGAATATCATCTTTAATATTCATTCATGATCGATTTGTTCATCGAATATTATTTTGAATATTCCCTAAGAATTTAATTAAGTTAAATAATGAATATTATTTCGAATATTCATTCGATCATTATTTATTTAATCAATATCTTTTCGAATATCCAGTTGAGCAACATCTTATATTAAGATTATTCCTTCAATATTTTTGACTTAATAAATATTCTTTGGAATATTTATTTAATTCTTCTAACTCGTTTCAAGAATGATTTACTTCATTTAAATGCTATTTCCGACCTCCAAATATTATGTAAATTATTTCGGAGTCTTATTATAAATACTATTATAATGGAAGGTTCTCAAGATTTCATTCTTCATTCAATTCTATCCGTTAAATTGCAAGGGAACCTTACTTGAGAAATGTTATCTGTCTTGATGACTTCTTGGTCATAATTTCTTTGAAACTATTCTTTTCGTTCGCAACTAGGTTGCTATGAGTCATTAAATCTTGTGTACCTACTCATCATTCGAGGGGTAAGATTGTTGGAATAAGTTTATGTCCATTAACAAGCATCAGCTTGGGAAATATTGGTGAATTTTCCTTTCCAACTAGATACGACTACTTTGTGGAGTCTTATCAACAAGTATTATACTTGGGGAAAGGGGGACAAACTTTACGTTTCAGAGTCATGGATGTTAATGAACTAGGAGACGCGTAAGTGGCCGAGTGGCGCCGGTCCAGCAATAGCCCAACCGTTGGCTTAGGAGTTCCAGAGGGCGGTAGTCAAGTAAATCCGTCGGAGCTACCTTCTACATGTAGAAAACGACTGATGAGATGCATGACATACGACTGATCCCCGTAAATGTCAGGGCATCTGGCGCGGCAATGCTCCCGTATTAGTTCATCACTCAATGTTGGAAATTTTCTGCAACACCATCATAGTTGGCAGAGTTGAAAAGTAATTCAAACTGGAATTGCAATATCATTCTGCAAGTTCCTATTTTTATGAAAATGATGCTATCTTGCTTATTTTGGCATAGCATATGCTTCCACGAAATATATATCTGTTGAGTTACCGTGTAACTTCATCCTTTATCTTACAATTGATGACTCTATTGATACCTTACATAACATGAGTTGTGATAAGGAGGTTTTTGATATTGAATCACCTTATAACTTCATCTTGTAAGTTATATGCTGACAATCTGCTTATATTCTATATAGCAGATATTTTGCGGAAAGGTTATATTGAACTATCTTAACTTCATCTTTTACAATATACTAATACCATGTTCATCAATGCATGGCGTACGGTTTCAAAGATATTCCAGAACTGTTATTATATTGCTGAGGTGCAGTCTCTTGATCTGTCAAGTGTTTTGACGAAAATGATATATATACATATAAATATTTTCAAGCTTGAGAAGTATTGACTTGGTATTTCATAAATGGTTCGTCTCAAAACCCTTGACTCTCTTACAATCAGTTACCTCTGAGTCTTAAACTTATCAAGTGGTTAAAGAAATTATATCCCATACAGAATATTGAACTGTAGGGCGTTGTGATAAAAATGGTATACTTATATGTATATACTTTCAGACTTGTGGATTACTAAAAAGGGGATCTTTTTTTATAGTTTGGTTTCTGTTTGATGAAAACACTTGTAGTAGCAGTATATTGAACTGCATATTTTGAAGAGTTTTATTAAAGGTTATTGGGACTACAACTTATACCATTTTGCTAAGGTATGAAACTCACTATGGTTATTTTGATCTCAGATTGTTCATTTAAGGTTATATCAAAGATTATACTTCCCTTAATGGAATTCCATAGTTAAATGCTTCAGATGTGATATTAAATATCGTTAGATATTGAATTCCATTGTGAGTATTGATATATATATTGTGAAGTTCTATTATTAACTTGCTGGGCAATTCTTTCGCTCATACTTGTTTGTTTTCAAATATTAACCTTTCAGAGGAAGGTAGTCGGTTGAGGCTTATCTGCATGGCTCAGAAGAAGCAGGCAGTACACCCTTATGAAGATGATATGATCCAGAAAAACTATAGCAGGAGTAAGTTATATGTAGGTATATTGATGTGTAATATATATTCTTTGTTCTGAGTAGTACTAGTTGCTGGTGTACTTCCCAACGAAGCTATACTAGTAGTATAAGATTTGTTAGACATAGTGCGATGTAATAGAATGGGTGTAATGAGAAATGTAAGTATTTTAGTTCTTGTTTCTAGCCCTATGACCTAAAAGATGCTTGATGGTTGGGGTCGCAGAGTTATATTTCAGTTTATTGATGATAGATGGTTTAATGTCGTTAAACAGGTAATTTGACATTGAGTATTTCCGCGTAGCTACCAAATCCTTGACCCCGGATTTGGGGGTGTTACAGAAATGGTATCAGAGAGTAGGTTATAGTAAACTAGAAACGAGAGTGAGTAGGAGTGTGTATAGTTATGTGAGAACGTCAGAACTCATATAGAGTTCTCGTTGGACTATTGGATATAGTACCAATGATTAAGTTAAGATTGGAAGACTATGTCAAGGAATATGTGAATACAGACTTCACTTCTTGTGGTGATGAATGTCTGCTAAAGGATTCCTAGAGTGAAGTATTGGTTGGCGAGGGCATAGATCGCCCGAGACCTGAAATTAAGATGATTTTAGGGGATTCATTGAAACAGTTATGTATTCTCCGAACTATAGGAAATTTCAATATGATGATGAAGGATAGAAAGTTGGCATCCAGTATTATGACAATGATGAGTTGAGATAGTATCCGTATTGTTAAAATTCCAAAAAGGGAAGTAAAACAAATCACTACGAAAGATTTTTAGTCGAAGTTGCGGATGTTTGAACGGTAATATTATGAATGGATTGGTGGACAGACACCGATTGTTTCAATTGATTATAGAAGAAAAATGGTGAAGATGAGATATATTTTAAGAACCAAGACGGACTGAGAAAGTCTGAGAAAGACTAGTACGAAGGTCGTTATGCCAAAAAGGTGTTAGCTTAAGTAGCACATGGAATTGTCATGAGGACAGGAACATGTGGTATAAATACGGTTATAATGGTGACCGAATCTAAGTATGTAATTCCAGCAATGTTTCGGAATATCGCCCATTCGACATGTGGAATTCGTCGTTGCTAGGGGCGACACCATATCGAAGTCTTCTCAAAGAATAGAACACTTGCGTGAGATGCTTGCGCCGAGTCGAATAGAACTCCTTAAAATCGTAAAATGCCGATGGTTGAATCTCTAGCGACTATTACGAGTCGACGATGACGTCGGTTATCGAGCACCTTAGGGTGTGCGTGGAAAAGAAGAGCGCTACAATCGAACAATTATCCGTCAGAGGAGCCGACATGAAAGGCATCCGTGGAGACCTTGGCATTACCCTCCCCATTTATGAATCATGTTGATTATCTCCCCAATCTGAATTGTTTGCCATCTCCCCATTTGCAATTATGTTTATTACCTCCCCAATCTGTGAATTATTTAACACCTCCCCGTGCATTAATATTTTGATTACCTCCCTAATCTATGATCTATTTGACCTCTCTCCAAGCGAGAATTTTGATAAAAGCGTATATTCCCTCTTCGAAGTTATTCTTTAATACTTGTGTTAAACCATATTTAATTTCGATTGTACAAGAATCTGTCATTATCCCTACCTTCAGATTTCTGAAGCCCTATCGAATGATGTTATTTCAAACCTCCACTTTCCTTCAATAGTGGATGATTCTATGGTGATATAACACCACTTGATTATTGAATACCAGTATCTTTCTGGTTATCCTTTTCTTTGGAAATCACACCTTTGGAATCCGTTCAATTCAACTCCAAGGTGTCCCTTTGAGAATTAATTGTCAAAATGCAATAATTATTAACTTTACTTTGAATTTCTTTCATACTTCTCAACTTCCACTGAGACGAACAACCCTATACATTTAGGGGCCACAAGGACTTTCTGTCTGTGTGATGGAAGTCTGACGGGACGCCGTCGCTTGTGAGTTGTGAAATACAAGAAGGCTAATTACCTTTAGTAATGTCTTAACTGAGACACGCAACGTGAGTTCCTATGATCATATTGATCTCTCAGTAAATTCTCTTATTTCAAATAAGGTTTACTTTAACACTCATGACCTTATAATCTCCAATGTGTGGCAATAGCCTTGATATGACATTCAAAGCTCCATAATTCTGGTTATCTCTAATACATTCAAGGGGATGCCAACCAGGTCGGCCAAGTCAAAACTCGCTGATAGAAACTAGAATTGCAACGGAATCGCCGAGAGCTAGAGCGAATCCCAAGGCAAATAGAATATCAGTGACGTATCATTAGAATTATTTAGTTCTTTCCCTCTCAATGATATATGTTAATGGAATTAGTGCATTTTCTCTCTCAATAGTGTATGTGAATAGAATCAGCGAACTCTCTCTCTCAAGGATTGTATGATAATGGAAAGTTGGCCAAGACACATGTGTGAAAAGAATAACGTGGTAAGACTCCAAGTGATAACTGTGTCAAATAGAGATCCTATGGTTGGATTGAGGTTTCGGAGAAGTTGTTTACTAATGGACACTATCTCCGGTTTGGCAGAATAAGTGTTGATGATGAAAGAGTTAAGAAATCCCAGTAGTGGCCTTAGCTGATTCCGTGGACGGAATCCTTTTAAGGAGGGTAGACTGTAATAACCCGGATTTTTCAAGAAATGATTTTATTATTATTTCAATAATAATAATGTTTTTCCTAAAAGGAGGAGGAATTTTTTTTTATATTATTTAATTATTGTCGGTTAAGTGGAACCTGGTCCTCCTTTTTTTTAAATTTTATTGACTGAGTAGATACCTCGAGTCAATAGTTTATTCGAGCAAAGATTTAATTTTGGAGTGTGAAATTATTTAGTAAAGATTTTATTATAAATTACTAAATGATTTAGAGATTTTAAAATCCTTAGAAAATGATTATTTTAATTATTTGGGGGTTTGCAGAAATTACTCGATTAATTTATAATATCGAGAATTTGAGATTTTACTAAAACAATAGTGTTTGTAGTATTTTTATAAAGCCCTGTAAATTGTGAAATATGAATCACAATTATTATTTTTATGAATTGTTTTTATAAACTATTAATATTTGTAAAATACACATCAATTTAGAAAATTTAGATTTAATTCTAATTCTTTCTCCAAAAGTCTTTAAAAATATTCTAGTATTTAATTATGCTAGAAATTTTATTTTTACAAATTAGAGTTATTGGTTTAAAATATTATTTTATCCGAGTGTTATTTTTGCGGGTTTAAATTAGAAGTGGGTTACAATTAGTAGTAGCAAATAGTAATGGGCCAAGCCCATTAGGTTAAAACACACAACATATACGTACACACACCGAAACACACACAGTGGCCGCACAAAATCAAAAAAAATCAGGGGAGGGGGGGAGAACAGCGGGGAGAAGACAGTGGGGGGGAGGAAGAGAGATAAGAGAGGAGTTAATTGAGGGGGGGATGAGTGTTGATGGGGGTGTGTGTATATATACATACACGCGTGTATGCATATGTGTGTGGAAGAAGTGGCGTGGCAGGAGGAGACCGCCGGCGGCGGAGGCGCGGTGGCGCGGTGTTGGCTCCGGGGGGGGAGGTCGAGCAGCAGCAAGGGGCCAGAAACCGTGGTGTGGCATCGTGTGCAGGTCTTGCGCAGAGAGAGAGAGAGAGAGAGAGAGAGAGAGAGAGAGAGAGAGAGAAGGGAGGGAGATGGTGGAAAGTTTTTCCGGTGACTTGATTTTGGGCGACTCGAATCGGAATCGAAGGGTATAAACTTGTATCTTTAAATTATATATTTAATTGTCGTAATTTAATTTTATTTAAATTGCGAGTTTAATTGTTGATTTTCATGATTAATTGCGAGATTATAATTGCGATTTAATTAGTTATTAAATTGCAAGTTAGATGTGTTAAATTTCGTAATTAACTTAGTATGCTAAATTATAAGTATTATTTGAATTTGGTGATTTAATTCGGAGAGTCTAGATGTGTCAATTATAATTGTTAGTGGGTAATTATACTTGATGAGATTAATGGTGGGCCCGGTTAATTGTGCGGGTTAGTGGTTGTTAAATGTGAGGTGCTAATTGCTAATGGTTAATTGCTAGTTTGCAATTGTAATTGTTAGTTGTTAAGTGCAAATTGTTAATTGCTAATTGTTAATTATTATAGCCGAATATTATATGTTAAGAATTATTTGAGTTGGCTAAGTATAGTTACCTTGTGCTAAATGATTATTAGTACTAATTGTTATATGTCGTATATTGTTGGAGTTATATGATGTACTAATGGTAAATAGTGATGTTGGCACTAATTGTGGAGTTTATACGAGTTGACTAAATGGTATAAATCAAGTCTTAGTATTTGTTGAATGTATAACCATCAATTACTTGGTGTTGGTAAGTATGGGAATACGTGATACATGTTAAATGTTAGAATTTGATAATAATTAGAATTGTGCTAGGGGTTATGAGAAGATCACAAGTTTTTAAATGTCAATATTTAAAGGACGTGTGTAATTCTTTTCGACTAATCCCTAGGGCTTACGAATATCCATGATTAGCTATCACGAGTATAATTAATATACTTGAGTGATGTGATCATTGATATAGCGTAAGTAATAGTTAGTGCTAGGGGTTGTTCCCTAGGGCTTACGAACATCAATGATTGGTTGTCACGTGTATCACTAAAATGCGTGAGAAATACGATCATTGGTGTAGCGTAAGTAGTAGTGTTAATTATTATGTGCTAGGTGCCGCATGTCTGGGCGGGTACTTTTCATTATTTGTTTACTTTTATGTTGCTGCAAGTTGAGGCAGCTTTTATTTTATCAAAAGCAGGGTTATAAATTGTTTTGTTGGCATGGAGGGGCTGAGCCCATAGTCCGATAAACGAATACTACATGCCGAAATTTTCTGAAAATCCCCTGCAATCAAATTTATTTAATTTAGTTAAATATCAATGGTCTAGAAGCATGAAGTGGATGTTAATTGTTTATGTGAATATGTGCTAAGTGAATTATTTTGGGGATTAATTATTGCTCCGAGGGTTATGTGCTAATTCGAGGATTAAATGTGTCTTGAAGATTAAATGAGTATTATGAGCCTTTATCGAGGATTAAGTATGTTTTGAGGATTACATATTAATTAAGTGGTCATAGAACTTCAATGGTATTATAGTTGTGTATGTTAAGTGAAATTGATTAAGTGGTATGGTTAGGGGTGGTTAGCACCAGGAAATGTCTACTTTAAAAAGGGGACTCTCCCATGTCTCTTCTTTACTAAATGTGTTATGTGTATTAATTGGTATTTGAGTAGTCAATTATAGGGATAACAACTATAGTACGACTTTAAGAGGACTTAGTGGTAATTCTGAGTTTTGTCTACTCGAGATACGAGGTTGGACTGACACGTACTCGTAACTATTTCAGTACCATTAGGGTATAATCAAGTGGATCGACGTACATCAAAAAAGGGAAGATCGAGGCGTCGTATAAAGAAAGGTAAACTACCTCCATGGAAATGCTTGGGCGAGTTGCGAAGGATTTATTCGCGGGTTCTATTTTCTGCTAAGGACTAGAGGCAAGTTTATTTATGCATACTCTATCGTTCAGAGTATCGGTATTTTCGAATATATGAAATGTGTGGACTAGATTTAAATCCATAGTTGCAAGTTTTCCAATCATGTGCTTACTCATCAAAACCAGTATATTTTTGGGCCTTGCTAATGTTATTAAATTCTGCTTATGCCAATTGTCAAAATCCCGTGACTTAAAAGTTGTCGATTGAGATCGATATTTTATGACTCACCTCCCCCTTAATTTGTATCTTGTTTATAGAATATTGCAAATACTATACTTGGTATATTTTCGATTAAGAATATCAAGAAGGATATTGATGTATGCTATTTGGTAGAGTTATTTAACTCAATGAATATTATTTATCATATTCATTTAAAAAGGATTTTCATATGTGGCATTTACTCCTTATTGATCGTGAGTCGGTGATAATTATTTCGATAAAGTATTTAAAGTCCGGGAATTGCCGGAGAGTTAATGTCTTGGTTTTGATTAGAAATATTCTAAGAGTTACAATTAGGTGTTTTGAGGTTATTACATATTTTGATATTAGTAGTAAAAATTATCTGAATATTCACTTTATTAAACGACTACTCTTTGGAATATTCTTTTAAAAAGGAGCTATTGCATATTTTATTCAATAAATATTAGGTATCTATTTATTAAATATCCTAAGTGTTTTAAAGGTTATATAATGTTAATCGGAAGTTATTTAAGGACTTTCATGATTGATTAAAATATTATATTTTGATTCTACCTATGCAAGGTTTCAAAACCTACACTTTGTAATATTATTATTTGATACTGCATTTGCCAGGAATATTGTTAAACAGTTTTGCTATAATCTTATTTCCGGTTGAAATAGAATTTGACCTTTGGATTATATGCGGTCTTTAAAGTTAAGTATTTACGAACCGGTATATCTTGTAGCTCTAGATATAAGAGCATATTCATTGTTTTCGACTTTAAACCGGGAGTTGGTATTTTGTGAATATAGTGTTAGTCGTGGAAACCCGGAGGGATTCCAGCGGCAAAGTACTAGTCATCTTGAGGAATACTATTAATAAACACTAATTATCTTTCCAGAAAGTATTAAGTACTTGGAAATGATTTGAGGAATGTTACTTATAAACATTATCATATTTCCATAAAGTATTAATTACCTGAGAAACAGTCGAGGCTTGTTATTTGAATATGATGTCATTCGAGGAATTGTATTTGCCTTCTATATTTTTCGAGGAATGTTATTTGAGTATTATCTCAGTCGAGAAATACCATATGAATATTATTTATGTTAAATATGCTATTGGAAGATCAGAGCTTCATATTATCAATCATTCTGTAAGTATGTGAGTAATATGGAGAGAGACACCCACCCTCCCTAAACTCTTCCCGGAACCAATCTCTTTTCTCCCGTTGACCAACATTCTCTTCATCATCCATTTTTCCTCTTGCTTCACGCTTTGTTTTTTCTTAACCCCCATATCCCATTCCATCAGATCGCACTTAGTTTAGCCCCGATCTGTGGTTCGTGATGGGATCTCAAAACTCAGGACATTCTGGCTCAATGAACTCTGATGAGTTCTCAGCATTTATAGGTCACAACTATGTAGCCCCAACTCGGATTATACATAATCAACTTCATTTCGAGGTGGAACATGAAACTCTGAACACGCCGAAAACTGTGGGGGAACCATTGTCACCGGCCGCTCAAGCACGGATGAGGGAGCAAACTCACTTAATCATAAACGATGGATCTGTACATCACGATTCTGGACCTGAGATGGACAACTCAACTCATGGCTCACGCGTTTCACCACCTGTGATAACACCTACAGAACAAGTGAATGCTGCGAATATCACTAGGAACTCAGGAGGGAAAGAAGAAGCGAAATCCCAAGGCCAGGAAACTCAACACAAAAGAGGTACATGGAGCAACATCGTTGCACAAAATGTAACCAGCGACGAACCAGTAGTCGAGCCTGCTTCCATTACTTACAATGAAGATGGTTCAGCTACGCTAAGGTTCTCAAATGAGTTTTTTTATAAAGCTCAGAAACAATGGGAAACAAGCGTCATAGGGTACTTCATTGGAGGCTCATTTGCTTTCAAGTTCATTAGAGAACAAGCACAAAGATTCTGGAAAAACAGGGGCTTAAAAGGTGTGTATTTTAACTCTAAGGGCTATTACACATTTAGGTTTGGCACAATAGAGGAAAAAAACAGAGCTTTGAGTCTAAACACAATTCAAATAGGAGGGAAAACTATGTTTCTTAAACCATGGATTGAAGGCAGTAAATTCAAACGAAACATCATCGACAAGGTTCCATGTTGGATTCGTCTTGTTGATGTCCCAGAGATCTTTTGGTTCAAGGAAGGGCTAAGCTCCATTGCTAGTACCGTTGGAAAACCGTTGAAATTCGATGCAGTCACTGCTAAATTCGAGCCACTAAAATATGCTGGTGTACAAGTCGAACTGTCTTACACAGCGACAAGACCAGATTTTGTTCGTGTTCCTCTACCAAACTCAAATGACGAAGCAAAAATAGAAATACAATATGGGGAATTACCTTATTCGTGTAGCCTCTGTAATGCTTTTGGACACTCCCTCTCTCGATGCTTTAATAATCCAGAAAGGGTTGTGAAAAAACCTAGAACCACTCAAGGTAACAGACCTACTAGGCAAGAGTCTTCTTCAAAGTCGACAAATGATGGCGACAAAGCATTGGTTATTTACAAGGGCTTCGATGAAACAAACAACGTGGATTGCGAACCAGTCCAAGCGGACAACAATGGAGATACAGGGGAAAGTGAAGAACCTGAGCAAGGGGAATTTATTCTTCCTGTCACACTGGGCAATACTTTCCAGTCTCTAACAGATTGTGAGGAAGGATTTGAGCCAAATTCTTTTACGGTCGATGAGGAAATGTTGCAGGAATCTATTTCAGCCATAAAAAGAAAACGGAGCCAGAAACACATTGTTGAGGAAAACCAATCCTTTGTTATTGATCTTGGTCCAATCAAACAAATCTCAAGCTCATTCGTCAATGATCAAGACAAGCCTAGGTGCACTACCAAGCCTGCGAGGAAAAATGGCAATGCGGATGCTGATGGGTTCATACCTGTTAAAACAAAGAAAAGCCTTAGACTGGCAGGCAAGCCAGTCAATTATCCCAAACATTAATGAATTTCGCATCCTGGAATGTGCGAGGCTTGAACAAAAGCTCCCACCAGAAGGAATTGATGCATTTTATAGCTAGGAACAACACCTCTTTCATGTGTTGTATGGAAACGAAAGTTAAAGAGCATAATGCTCATTCTGTCAGTTCAAAGATTTCTAGAGAATGGTCGTGGCTTTACAACTATGAACATCATCTCAATGGTCGTCTGTGGATTGGTTGGAATCCTATACTGTGGTCAGTTAACTTAGTGTCTAAGTCTGCTCAACAGATTACTTGCAATGTCTGTTTCCTTGAAAAGCAGATACATTTTTCTGTCACCTTTGTTTATGCTTTCAATACGCCTTCAGAAAGGCTAACTCTCTGGTCTGAATTACTGACCATCAGCTCGAACATGACCAATCCATGGTGTGTCTCGGGAGATTTCAACTCAATTCTTAGCATTAATGAGGTTCTTGGAGGTCGCGAGCGCTGGACCCAGGATATGCAAGCATTTAGGACCTGTGTTACTGATGCTTCTCTAGGCAACATCAGGACTCATGGGGATCTATTTACTTGGACTAACAAAAGGCAAAGTCCAGAAATCCTAATTTTGAAGCGCTTAGACCGCATGTTAGGTAATGCAGCTTGGTTCACGGCTTTTCCGGAAGGTCAAGTCTTTGTCAAAGAGCGTGGCCTCATGGACCACAACCCTCTCCTATTTTCGAGCCCTATGCATCTGGATAGGATTTCTAAATCTTTCCAGTTTTTCAACTACATGATTACTATTCCTGGTTTTATCGATTTAGTTCAAAGGGCTTGGTCAGACTTCTATTTGGGGGACCCTATGGCAGTTTTCTGCAAGAAAATGAAAGGTGTCAAGAAAGCTCTTATTGTGTTCAACAAGAATCACGGAAACGTCCACTCTAATGTTACTGATGCCCGCAATTCTCTTCACAGTTTACAAGCGAATCTTAGCAATGATCCTGTCAATTCTTCCCTCTTAAAGGAAGAAGCTGATGCTATAAAGCGCCTTGACCGTTGTATTGAAGAAGAGGAAGCCCTGCTTCTTCAAAAATCAAGAGTTAAATGGCTTTCGCAAGGTGATGGTAACACTAGTTTCTTCTTTAATCAAGTGAAATCGAATTGGAACCATAACAAGATTCTTTCTCTTTCGGATGATAATGGAGAGATCCATTTTGGTACTGCCAAGGTCTCTAATCTAGCTGTGAAATATTTCATGGATACCTTAGGTTCTACAGTTAACCATCAACTTAATCATAGCATGCCCCAGCAACATTCGGAACCTCTGGTAACCCCTGAATCTCAAATATTTCTGAACCACATGGTAGATATCAACTATCCGACTATTAATGAGGATTATTGGGATTCTTTGCTAGCTCCAATTTCAGACGGGCTAATTTTCACTACGCTTAAGTCACTGAAGTGTAACAAAGCTCCCGGACCTGATGGTTTTACCCTAGAATTTTTCTTGCATACTTGGGATATTATTGGACCTGATTTCTGTGCGGCAATAAAGCATTTCTTTGCTTCGTGTGACATGAACCCAGGTATAAATTCAACGTCTATTGCTTTGCTTCCTAAGACTGGCACTCCCACGAATATCAAAGACTTTCGTCCCATATCTTTGTGCACTATTGCATACAAATGTATCTCCAAAATTATTGCAAATAGATTTAAAAGGGTGCTTCCTAATGTCATCAATCCAGCACAATCTGCGTTTGTTAAGGGGCGTAATATTTCTGACAATATTCTTATGGCTCAAGAACTCTTTCGCGGTTATAACAGAGATACGGGGGTTCCTAAATGTGCCCTAAAAATCGACTTGCACAAAGCCTTCGATTCTCTTGATTGGCATTTCTTGGTGGCTGTTATGCACAAATTAAGGCTTCCATTTAGATTCATTAAATGGGTTTTTGTGTGCATTTCTACTCCTCGTTATTCCGTCAAAATTAATGGTTCGCTGCAAGGTTACTTTCGAGGTGCTAGAGGTATCCGTCAAGGTTGCCCAATGTCTCCTTACCTCTTCACTATCGCTATGAATGTGTTATCATGCATTCTAGACGCCAAGCCTCAAAGCTATAAGCACCACTGGAAGTGTAAAGACCTTGGTCTCAGTCACCTTCTTTTTGCTGATGATGTTTTACTTTTCTCTAATGGAGACAAGATTTCTATCAAGCACAACATGGATTCCTTGGCAAGGTTTTCATCTCTGAGCGGTTTAATGGCTAGTACAAATAAAAGTACGGTTTTTCTTTGCAATTGTGAGGATAATCTGGTGACTTGGTTTGATTCGACCTATGCCATTCCCCATGGTTCCATCCCGGTAAAGTTTCTTGGCGTTCCGCTAATCTCTTCTCAGTTGAGCGTGAATGATTGCATGCCCCTGGTAGATAGAATCACGGGTCGTATTTTGGCCTGGACTAATCGGTTTCTTTCACTTGCTGGTAGGGCACAGCTTATAAGGTCAGTTCTTTTCTCAATGCAATCCTTTTGGACAAATCACTTCATGATTCCAGTGACGGTGCACAATAACTTGCAAAAGTTGTTCACTAGATTTTTATGGAAAGGGTCTTCTTTATCTAAAGGGGGGAGTAAAGTTCGATGGGCAACTTTATGCCTTCCCAAAGAAGAAGGTGGTATTGGTCTTAAAAACATGAAGGACTGGAACAAGGCTCAGCTGCTGTTTCATCTTTGTAAAATCATCAACAAGGCTAACTCGTTGTGGCCGCGCTGGATTGCCGCCACTGCCCTTAAGCATAAAAAATTCTGGACAATGGAAATTCCAAGTGACTGTTCATGGATTTGGAGGAAAATTCTGCAACTTAGACCGCTAGCTTGCCAATTTTTATCCTACAAAATTGGCAATGGTCAGAAAACGTCCATTTGGTTTGATCCATGGTGGAGCTCGCGATGCTTGGCATCTTCTGGGTCCGATTTAATCATCTCTCAGTCGGGCTCTTTGCATACTGCTACTGTCTCTGATCTTATTGCCACGGGGGTATGGACCATGCCAAGCCCGAATCGAAGACTTCACCACATCAGCCCGTCGCTTGTGCAATGGCTGGAGAACTTTAATTTTCCTCCTTTTGATCTCACCAAACCGGATATAATCTGCTGGGATGGGTGCCCTCTATCGAAAATAAAAATTTGGAACATTTGGGAGGCTATTAGACTCAAAATGCCTGTTGTCTCTTGGCACAAAGGGGTTTGGCATAAACTTTCTATCCCTAGGTATGCCCATCACCTTTGGCTGGTGTGTCATGGGAGAATTAATACCTTGCAAAGGCTTGTTTCTTTTGGCATTCAGGTATTGGATCACTGTTTTTTGTGTGTAGGTGGTCGGGAAAACCTTGATCATCTCCTGCTGCACTGCTCTTACAGTATCAAGATCCTTTCTCATCTAGGATCCATGTTAGGGTTATCATGTCTGGCCTCTTCTTGGATGCATCTGCTTCAACAATGGCTCCTTGTTCACGACCCAGTCCTGCGTCATTTAGCATTGTTAACTCTTCAGATTTTTGCGTACCATCTATGGAGGGAAAGGAACTGCAGAGCTCATAACTCAGGAAGCATTCCTCCTGTAACGCTTCTAAATGCAATTGTTTTAGACATAAAAACCAGGTTGTCCTCTTCCCCGTGGTTTATTAAGAGAGCTTGCAATACCAAGTTCGCTCCCTGGTTAGATACCTGATGCTTTTGGATGCTTCCTGGTTTTGTTACTGATGCTTTAGGATGCTTTAGTTCATTCATGTACTATTGTACTTCTTCTTAGTATTCTTGGTTTCATTTTATTTCTCAGATATCTCCATGGCATGTCATGGAGCTAGGGAAAATCCCTTGTAATTTTTGTTTTTTTCTTAATACATTCAAATTAGCAAAAAAAAATATGCTATTGGAAGGCATAACTATTTTCAGAAGTATATTATGAAACTTGACTACGAGTTGATATTGGCTTATAAGCTAGATATGAGATATATTAGTTATAAGCCGGGTTTTGCAAATGCCTTTAATGAAGGGCGTATGTCTTAAATTCCTTAAATATAGATCGGGATTATTTTTTTAAAGGAAAATATTTAAGTAGATATTTTCCGCTATTTATTTAATGAATATTATTTTAAATATTCATTTGAGATGATTACTTAATGAATATTATTTTGAATATTCATTCGAGATTATTTAGTAAATGAATATTACTTTAAATATTCACTTGAACTTTATTTATTGAATATCATCTTTAATATTCATTCATGATCGATTTGTTCATCGAATATTATTTTGAATATTCCCTAAGAATTTAATTAAGTTAAATAATGAATATTATTTCGAATATTCATTCGATCATTATTTATTTAATCAATATCTTTTCGAATATCCAGTTGAGCAACATCTTATATTAAGATTATTCCTTCAATATTTTTGACTTAATAAATATTCTTTGGAATATTTATTTAATTCTTCTAACTCGTTTCAAGAATGATTTACTTCATTTAAATGCTATTTCCGACCTCCAAATATTATGTAAATTATTTCGGAGTCTTATTATAAATACTATTATAATGGAAGGTTCTCAAGATTTCATTCTTCATTCAATTCTATCCGTTAAATTGCAAGGGAACCTTACTTGAGAAATGTTATCTGTCTTGATGACTTCTTGGTCATAATTTCTTTGAAACTATTCTTTTCGTTCGCAACTAGGTTGCTATGAGTCATTAAATCTTGTGTACCTACTCATCATTCGAGGGGTAAGATTGTTGGAATAAGTTTATGTCCATTAACAAGCATCAGCTTGGGAAATATTGGTGAATTTTCCTTTCCAACTAGATACGACTACTTTGTGGAGTCTTATCAACAAGTATTATACTTGGGGAAAGGGGGACAAACTTTACGTTTCAGAGTCATGGATGTTAATGAACTAGGAGACGCGTAAGTGGCCGAGTGGCGCCGGTCCAGCAATAGCCCAACCGTTGGCTTAGGAGTTCCAGAGGGCGGTAGTCAAGTAAATCCGTCGGAGCTACCTTCTACATGTAGAAAACGACTGATGAGATGCATGACATACGACTGATCCCCGTAAATGTCAGGGCATCTGGCGCGGCAATGCTCCCGTATTAGTTCATCACTCAATGTTGGAAATTTTCTGCAACACCATCATAGTTGGCAGAGTTGAAAAGTAATTCAAACTGGAATTGCAATATCATTCTGCAAGTTCCTATTTTTATGAAAATGATGCTATCTTGCTTATTTTGGCATAGCATATGCTTCCACGAAATATATATCTGTTGAGTTACCGTGTAACTTCATCCTTTATCTTACAATTGATGACTCTATTGATACCTTACATAACATGAGTTGTGATAAGGAGGTTTTTGATATTGAATCACCTTATAACTTCATCTTGTAAGTTATATGCTGACAATCTGCTTATATTCTATATAGCAGATATTTTGCGGAAAGGTTATATTGAACTATCTTAACTTCATCTTTTACAATATACTAATACCATGTTCATCAATGCATGGCGTACGGTTTCAAAGATATTCCAGAACTGTTATTATATTGCTGAGGTGCAGTCTCTTGATCTGTCAAGTGTTTTGACGAAAATGATATATATACATATAAATATTTTCAAGCTTGAGAAGTATTGACTTGGTATTTCATAAATGGTTCGTCTCAAAACCCTTGACTCTCTTACAATCAGTTACCTCTGAGTCTTAAACTTATCAAGTGGTTAAAGAAATTATATCCCATACAGAATATTGAACTGTAGGGCGTTGTGATAAAAATGGTATACTTATATGTATATACTTTCAGACTTGTGGATTACTAAAAAGGGGATCTTTTTTTATAGTTTGGTTTCTGTTTGATGAAAACACTTGTAGTAGCAGTATATTGAACTGCATATTTTGAAGAGTTTTATTAAAGGTTATTGGGACTACAACTTATACCATTTTGCTAAGGTATGAAACTCACTATGGTTATTTTGATCTCAGATTGTTCATTTAAGGTTATATCAAAGATTATACTTCCCTTAATGGAATTCCATAGTTAAATGCTTCAGATGTGATATTAAATATCGTTAGATATTGAATTCCATTGTGAGTATTGATATATATATTGTGAAGTTCTATTATTAACTTGCTGGGCAATTCTTTCGCTCATACTTGTTTGTTTTCAAATATTAACCTTTCAGAGGAAGGTAGTCGGTTGAGGCTTATCTGCATGGCTCAGAAGAAGCAGGCAGTACACCCTTATGAAGATGATATGATCCAGAAAAACTATAGCAGGAGTAAGTTATATGTAGGTACATTGATGTGTAATATATATTCTTTGTTCTGAGTAGTACTAGTTGCTGGTGTACTTCCCAACGAAGCTATACTAGTAGTATAAGATTTGTTAGACATAGTGCGATGTAATAGAATGGGTGTAATGAGAAATGTAAGTATTTTAGTTCTTGTTTCTAGCCCTATGACCTAAAAGATGCTTGATGGTTGGGGTCGCAGAGTTATATTTCAGTTTATTGATGATAGATGGTTTAATGTCGTTAAACAGGTAATTTGACATTGAGTATTTCCGCGTAGCTACCAAATCCTTGACCCCGGATTTGGGGGTGTTACACATGTCTACTTTCAAGTATATTGGAATATTTGTTCCCTGAATTAATATTCGCTTATAGACTAGATATGGATTATCAGATATAAGCATGATTATTTTGGTAGGACCCTTAGTGAAGGGCATATGATATGTATTCTTTAACTATAGACCGGGAGTCGGTATTTTGAGATATAGATGTAGTCGTGGAAACCCGGAGGGATTCCAGCGACAGATTAGTATTCCTTTTGAGGAATGTTATTATTAAACATTATTTATATTTCCATAAAAGTATCAAATACTTGGAAATCTTTCGAGAAATGTTAGTTGAGTATTATCTCAGTCGAGAAATATTAAATGAATATTATTTTTGAATATTCATTAGATTTGATTATTAATGAATAATTACTTTGATATTCATTGGAATTTTATTCATTAAATGAATATCACTTTCGGATATTCATTTAAGTTTTATGTAATTGATAAATATTATTTCAAAAGTATTCTTTGGAAGTTCTAATTACTCAAGGAATATTATTTTGAATATTAAGGTTTCGATTACTAAATGAATATCATTTGGATATTTTTCTAGAATATTATTTGTTTAATGAATATCAATTGAATATTCATTTGGAATTTATTTATTAAATGAATATTATTTTGAATATTCATTTAAGATATTATGTACTTGATGAATATTATTTTGAATATTCATTTAAGATATTATGTACTTGATGAATATTATGTTAAAATATTCATTTGAAGTTCTATTTACTTAAGGAATATTGCTTCGAATATTCCTTTAAAGTTTTGATTACTAAGAATATTATTTGGGTATTCATTTAGAATATTATTTATTAAATGAATATTATTTTAAAATATTCATTTAAGGTTTGATTTATTTAGTGAATATTATTTTAAATATTTACTTGAGTTTTATTTAATTAATGAATATTATATTGAATATTCATTTAAAGAAGAGAATTATTTAGTAAACGATTCTATATATTTATTTGAGGATTACTTACGAGAAATATTATGATTTAATCATATCCCTTAATTATTATTGATAAAATAAATATTCTTGGAATATTTATTTAAATTCTTTTAAGTTCTTTCTATAATAATTCATATTACTCAAAGATTATCTTTCACCTTCAGATATGGTGTAAAATATTTCGGAATATCTTATGACTATTTATATCAAGGGGAGGTTCCTAAACTTTAATTTCATTTAAATCTATCTTAAAGAAGATTTAAATACTCGCTCAACTTCCAAACGTATATAAGGGGACCTCACTTGAGCGATGTTATTTATTGGACTGCCCGGTCCTATACTTGCTAAAACTATCTTGTCACTCACATCTTGATTCTTTCAAGCATCGATATGAGTCTTTTGGTTACCTCCTCAACGCTCGAGGGGTATGATTGATGTAACAAGTTTATATCCATTAACAAGCATCAGCTTGGGAAATATTGGTGAATTTTCCTTTCCAATTAGATACGACTACTTTGTGGAGTCCTTTCAACAATGTTACACTTGGGGAAAAGGGGAACGAACTTTACGTTTCAGAGTCATGGATGATATTCGAACTAGGAGACGCGTAAGTGGCCGAGTGGCGCCGGTCCAGCAATAGCCCAACCGTTGGCTGAGGAGTTCCAGAGGGCGGTAGATAAGTAATTCCGTCGGAGCTACCTTCTACATGTAGAGAATGACTGATGAGATGCATGACATACGACTGATCATCGTAAACGTCAGGGCATCTGGCGCGGCAATGCTCCTGTATTAGTTCATCTTCTAAAAGTGAGAAATTTCTGCAACACTGTTGGTGTTGGCAAGGTGAAAAAGTGTTGAAACCGGAATTGCAATATTTTTCCTGCAAGTTCCTCTTTTATGATAATTGAGAATATCTTGCTTATCTTTTGCATAGCAGATATTTATTCAAAATAAATATATTTTTGAGTTACCTTGTAACTTCATCTCATACCTTATATTGGTACTACATCGTTAATGCATGGCATATGGTTTCAAAGATATTTTGGACTGTTATATATTATCACTGTTCAATTATATTTCTGGTGGGCTATTGCTCACCCTTGCTTTATTTATTTATATCACAACAACAGCTAGATCAGATGGCCGCGCAAGGCGCACACAGCGTAAGCAGGTGTCAACCGTCAGAGGTTTACCGCTAAGGTCTTGGCTACCTTTGTTGAGGATGCAACTACTGGTAGGCTAGTTGTTAGCAATTGAGCCTCAAATGTATTTATATTATGGTATCTATTAATGGATGGCAAAGAGTATGTAATTGTACAATTGTAATTCTTTGGGTTGTAAGAACTCAAACTTGTGATTAATAATATTGTTGGTTACTCTGATTTCATCTCTGGGACTATAACGGGTGTGTTTTATGTTGTTGTTTTGGGTCACAAGGTTGTAATTTAAATTATGTTGGTTTTGTGGTTGGATATTGAGACCGTAACGACCAGATCCCTGACCCTGGATCTGGGGGTGTTACAATAATAGATCGAGAGATTTTATTCACTAGAGGCATACATACGATTAGCGGAATTGAATTTTAGTGCGAGAGCATAATTGGATTTCCGAGAGCATTAATGCTTGAGAAAGTTTAACACCTGCTCTAATTATTTAAAATCCGTTAAATTACTATATCCGTATAATTTGTTTCGGTGTAAACATGGTGAACCCGGTTGCCCTAAACTTTTAGTTAATCGAATTTAAAACACATTTATTTGCATTATTTAGTTTTATAAAAATTCTCAATAATTGTTAAAATTATAAAATTCGTGACAATTAAATTAAAATTGATAAAACCTGCCTCCCTGAGAACGAACACAAAAATATACACATCACATTTACAAATGTTCTTAAACTACAGAGCCTTCCAAATTCCAATAATGTACTACACTGTCTTGAATGTATAGGGATAATAGCTGCACTGAATACTAGTATACTACTATTTAAGTACGATTATTTGTATAGATTGTTAACAATTAACATAATCATTGCTTTCAAATTATTACAAGTCACATATAAACTCAACGTAATTGTTTCTCGAGATGAGCCTTTAGTTACTGGATCTAGATAGAGGTTAGGAAAAGGTTGAAACTTTGGAGAATAAGCAAATTCTATATTGCAAAGAGTAAACATAGGATAATACCTTGTTCCATTATTCAATCAAATGCGTCTTAAATACAACTGGTGATTCGCCCAATACAACTCAACAATCGTCCGTGTTAAATCTGAAACCCAATCAAAGTCGTCTTATATTAATATACAAGAATCTAATAATTATTACAAGAACTATGAGAGGCGGGACTGATTACTGAAGTCTGAGGGGGGCGGCGATTAGGTTTTCAGAGGTGGGCGGCGATTAGGTTTTCAGAGGTGGGCGGCGATTAGGTTTTCAGAGGTGTTGAGGCTTTAGCACGACTAATGTAAATCTGTAATATGTTTTGTAAGTACTAAGTCGTATTCATATTCTTTCAATCTTTTTTTTTGTTCAAAATTAATATTTTTTAATGTTATATTCTTAAGTCTTTACTCTTAACCTTAATTAAAATTAGTTTATATAGTAAGTGAAAATATATTATAAAATTTATATTATTAATATATTATTAAATTTAAGAAATATATATATTTATTTATTTATTTATTTATTTATTTTTTTCCGGATTCGGATATTTTCGGATACGAATATGCCTATATCCATATTCGTATCTGTTAGGTCGAATTCACAATAGTTAATCAAATATTGAATGAGTAACTTAACAAGAACACACTGTTTAATACTTTAAAACTGTTTGGAATTAACAATTCCTCTCTCAGTGATGTAAAATATCACAGAGAGCTGCTTAGGTTACAATCAATGAATTTTTTAATGTTCGATACCCTTCTAGGGTTAACCTAACTGTATTTATAGAACATACAGCTTCGTACAATCAGTAATTGATTCTCCAATAATTAAGCTATACAATTGATATCAATCACGATTGCTCCAGTCTTCCAAGTCAACTCAATCTCTTTGACAGCTTTCCAATCTTCAAAGATATTGCTTCCATATTTATCTTGAATCAATCTTCAAACACTGTTGACTCTTCAGACAATACCGCTACAGAGTTTAACAACCTCTGTTGCGCTTCCAGTCAGTGTTTAACTAAACTCTGACTGATTCCAGCTAAACTCTGTTTTGTCACTATAGCTTCCAAACACTGTTCTCATCAATCATTTCTAACAATCTCCCCCAACTTGTCCATTAGCAAAAATATACAAGTTTACAGTAAATGATGATGTCAAAACAAATACAAAGTTTACAGTGTTTAATCATACAAACAGAGTTTAAGCTATTACTTAACAAATTCTACAGAAAATAAGAAAATTCTTACAGACTTTAATTTCTAATCTCTTGAAGATCAGGCATTGTTCTGAGATAGTCTATAAGCAATCTTCTTTCAGCATTTTCAAGCTCTATCTGCATAGCTTCCTTGATTTCTCTCAACTGAGGATCATTCTCATCAGTTTGATAGATAGCAGCTCTAAGATCGTAGATTTTGTTTCTTCTCATTTCATTTCCCAGCCTTATGTATTTCACTTCCTCAGATTTCACATTAAAATCCAGAACAGTGACTCCAAGATCAGTCTTCAGCTTTGTAGTCCCTTTTTCCATTTCTATCAGATTTCCATTCCAATCTCTGTATTTAGGAACATACTTGCTGTTGAATTTCATTTGCCTTCTTGCAAGGTTTTGAATCATTCTTTGTCTAAGCACATTTGCAACTGACTGAGCTCTTTGATTTCTCACTCTGAAAATATACAGAACATATTCAAGTTCTTCCCAGTATTTTAATTCGATATCCTTTTCAGAAACTTTAAACACTGTTCCATCAGCCATGAAATATAGCAAGAAATCCTTCTCTAGACTCTTCTGATATACAAGCTGTACTGACTCCAGTTTGTCTAAACTCTCTTGAGTGACACCACGACCTGGAACAGACAGTGAAGAAGGATCTCTGGGACCAACATATTGCCTTTTATCTCTGTGTGAGCCTATGCCTTCTTTGTTGTATCCAACTTTACCAGATAAAGCTCTACCATCAGTAAAATCCATTGGAATTGTAGCTTCTAGTCTTGAATCATGAAGAGCACCTTTCTTAAATGTTGATTTCAACTGAGAAGACAATAATGGTGTGGTCACAACTTGTGCAGCAACAGAGGTTGTGTCTTCATTTTTCTGTACAACATGTGTATCAACAGAGGTTGTAACAATACTTTTCAGCTTTTGCTTAGCTTCTGCATCTGTTGGTTTTCTAAATACTTGCATTCTTTGATTTGTACCAACTGGTTCTTTGATTTGAATGCCTTTAAGAACAGGCTTTGCAGCTTTAGCAACTTTCACATTCTTCTTTGCTTTTTCAGACTTTAGAGCTTTCAAATGCTTTTCTTGTAAACTCTTCTCTTCAGCTTTAGCATCTTCTATAGTAACTCCTTCTGCATTCTCTTCCATGAAAAGCTTAACAGCTAACTCCTCATCAGTCTTTGGATTTGAAATTAATTCCAAACTCTTGGTTTTTGAAGTACCTTGAGTTTCAGTGTTTATTCCAACAGACTGTGACTTAAGAGATTTGCCAGATCTCAGAGTTAGTGTTTCAGAGTTTAAAACCTTACCCTTTTCACTTGCCCCTCCATCTCCAGCATCATCCTTTTGAGACAAAGTTTGAGAAACTTTGCATTTAGACTTAGCAACTCTCTCCCCCTTTTTGACATCATCAGGAATGAGTATTGATGTAATGAGCTCCAAAGAGTTAGCAATGGAATCCACCTTAGAAAACAAAGCAATTTGATTTTCTTCAACCTTTCCTAGCCTGGCAAAGAGAGTATCTTGAACTTTGGATAGCTGTGCAGCTTTTATTTTGGACTCTCTTTCCATCTTCATTTCTCTTGACTGAATCTCAGTCTTCAAGGAAGCAATTTCTTGTTTTGTATCAGCAAAATTTCCCTCCAGAGTTTTGACTTGTACCACAGTTGCCTTTAAACAGGATAAAATCTCTGGATTTGAAATTTGCTTTGCAGTCTGCTTAACAAAATCAGCTGCTCTCCCTTTTGGAAAAATACAGTCTTGTTTATACCAATCAGCAGCATATTTAGCAAGATGCTCAACTTCAATTGCATGAGATGGACAAGGCTGATCAAAAGGTGTATGTTTATTATCTGTCTGTGCTGGTGCACTCACAAAAGAATCAGAGTTTGCACTACTATCAGATTCATCTTCAGCACTTGCATCTTTAGCTTGGACATCTTTTAAAGAACCACTGTGCTGAGCAGTGTTAGCCACAGTTCCTTCAACAACTTCTTCAACCTTTTCCATAGTCACCTCATGTTGCACAGGCTCTGCAACAGAGTTTGCCTTTGTAGCTTCAACAGGCATAGATTCAGAATTTTCCTTAGTTGCCTGATCAACTTCATCACCTTTGTCTGGAATTGGAGAAGCAGTAGATATCAGCTCTGTGTGTGATGCTGGAGCTTCAGGAACATTTACTGCAGGCTCATCAGCTACACCAGGAGCTTCAGTGTTAGTAATAGGTGAGATAGGATCAAGAATTGACTCAAGAACATCATTCACTGGTGAAAAACCATCTCTTTGATCCTCTTCTACAGGCATTTTATCCTCTGTAGGTATTTCAACATTGACAGTATCCTCTGCAGGCATTTCAACCTCTGCAGGAATTTTAACATTTTCTTCGTCCTCAACAGTAGGTGTTTGCTGTGAAACCACCTCTGGAGCTTCAACAACATTCTCTTCATCTGAATCAGAAAGAATTAATCTCCTCTTCTTGATTGGAGGCACTACAATCTTCTCTTCATCTTCACTTGAGCTCTCTCTTGGTGGTGAAAGTGAAGGTCTGTTTGCCTTTTGTTTCTTCCTTCTTGTATAAACAGCTCCAGGTAGTGTCTATTTAGCCTTTGAGTGTTTAGTGTTTTGGGCAGTGTGTTTCTTTCTTTTTGGCTTGGTTTTGGGTTTTTCAGTAGGTGCTGGCTCAGAGTTTAAGGTTTCAGTGTTTAAGGTTTCAGTGTTTAAGGTTTCAGTGTTTAATGTTTCAGTGTTTAATGGTGGAGACTTTATGGTTGGAGAGTTTATTGGTGAAGAGTTTAAGGTTTCTGGTTGTGGTTGATGAGATGTAGTAGGTACAGTGGTTGTGGGTGTTGTAGGTGTTGGTTCAGAGTTTATGGTGTCTAATGGTTCAGGCATTTGTTGTGGTGATTGAGAATCTTGAGGTTGGTTTACATAGTTCTGTAAGGCTAGTGGCAGAAACATATCAGGTATGTGCTGTTTAGTAACATCTTTGTTTGTCAAATCAGAAAACATTCTTTTAGCAACTTGAAAAGGCTGAATCACAGCAGCTTCATCAATTGGAATGTTAGGCACACAAGCAGTAAATAGCATTTGACAAAAACGAGCAAAATAGACAGTAGTAGGCTCAGACAAACGCTCTCCCAAGTTCATTAACACTAGTCTACCAAAATCAAAATTACCTCCATATAGTAGAGCATGACCAATTTGGAGAGTATCAAGAGGAAGTGCATCCCAGTTTGTTGTCTTCTTTCCAAAAGCTCTTGTAATGCAATCGAAAAAGAAACTCCATTCCTTTCTCAAAAGTGGCCGTCTCAAAGACCCTATCTTATTCAAGTTTCCTGCACATCCAATTTGCTCCAACATTGTCCTCAAGCGATCATGACCAACAACACTATAAGAAGTGTGAGTCTCAAAATCCAGAGCATCTCTAATTGTAGTTGGAGTAATGATATACTCTGATGCATCATGAGTGAAAGTGATTGTTGGAGTGCCAGACTCTTCTCCATCATCATATACAGAGTTTGTCCAGAAGGCAGCAATTTGTGAAGCAGATAATGTTGGTGGTGCAGTTAAAGCCT
Source organism: Kitagawia praeruptora (assembly GCA_037693485.1). Taxonomy (NCBI): domain Eukaryota; kingdom Viridiplantae; phylum Streptophyta; class Magnoliopsida; order Apiales; family Apiaceae; genus Kitagawia; species Kitagawia praeruptora. The sequence continues at coordinate 3,687,239 of CM075349.1, forward strand.
TCCCTATTTCAGAATCTTTTAAGAAATTTTGGAACAAATGAAACGCCTCTGGAGTTGAAAGTGAATGAGTATGCAAGTAACTGTGAGTGGGTGAATGTGAATCGATATGGAGTGAGAGACTAAAGACGATTAGAGTAAAATTAAAACTCAATCGTTTATTTAGTAAAAGGACGCAACTGTTGTAGAGTAATGTGTGAGTGGGACACTATCATGGGACACGTGTCAAACAACCAATGGATCACTTAATAATTACCGCTGTCATTCCTATAATCACGACACTTTGACATATTTACACTAATTAACAGTTGTCAACTACCCCATTTACTCCAAAATAGTCAAATCATCTCAATGAAAGTTTTACCTTAGAGTACTTAACACAACTCAACAGTGTTTATCAATTTTCCAACTTTATCACTAACAACCCTTTCAAAAATTGCACAGTTGTGAATGTGTGTGAAGCAGAGTTTACTAAAATCAATTTTTAGAGCATCTAATTTTTCATAAAATCCATAACAAAAATCAATAAACACTGAATGCACAAACTCTCATATTAAACACTGATTGTTTGATGAATGCTAAACTCTGTAGTTACTGTAATACAGAAATCTGAAAACTTCTATTCCCTTTGATGTCCATGATTATCCAGGTAAGCACACAGTCTTTGAAGACAAAAATATCAAGAGATAGAAATCATAGCATCATTCAGTGAATAACAGTCATGAACTGAATAATCTCACAAACTCTCAAACACACAAGTGTTTAGGTGAAGTGTTTACACTCACATTCAATCAGAAATAGCAGAATCTACCATATGCTTGAATGTCCACTTTCTTTGGCTCAGATTGTGACAAGAATGCATGAAACAGACATTCATTTGTTGTTGCACTTCTTGTCCTTACTTTTGCATCTGGATCACCAATAATCAAATCAGGTGTGTGAGATTTAGTCCATTTTCTTGCAGAAGGCAGATTGCTTCTGTCATCATGTGATCCTCCCCCTTGATCCATGCTCTCCTGATTTTCTTGGTGCCTTTCTTCATGTTCTGATGCTCCCCCTGAATGTGACTGCTCAGAATTACCAACAGAGTTTGAATCAACAGAGTTTGATTCAGAATTATCAACTGAGTCACTTTCAGTGTTTGAATTATCACTTTGATGTGATTCTTCATGCTCCCCCTCAACTGATTCTTCCCTTGTTTCTGATTGAAGAGTTTCTTCAATATTTACCAGTAGAGGTTCAGAGTTTAGATCAACAGAGTTTGTCAAATCAGTCTGATCAGAGTTTACTTTTTCAGAGAATAAATCTTCATTTTCAAAGTGCAGTTGATCATGTTCATTGACATCTTCAAGTCCAGTTATTTTCTTGTCATCAAATGACACATGAATTGATTCCATGATCACTCTGGTTCTCAGATTATAAACTCTGAATGCCTTAGTTGACAGTGGATAGCCAATAAAAATTCCTTCATCTGCCTTTAGGTCAAATTTGGTCAACTGTTCAGGATGAGTCTTCAACACAAAGCATTTGCATCCAAAAATATGAAAATATTTTAGATTTGGCTTTTTCTTCTTCACCATTTCATATGGTGTTTTACCATGCTTGTTGATCAGTGTTGCATTTTGAGTAAAACAAGCAGTTTGAACTGCTTCTGCCCAGAAATATGTTGGCAATTTTGCTTCATCTAGCATGGTTCTGGCAGCTTCTATCAAGGTTCTATTCTTCCTCTCCACTACACCATTTTGTTGTGGAGTGCCAGGTGCAGAAAACTCTTGTTTGATTCCTTTACTCTTACAAAATTCTTCCATTGATGAATTCCTGAATTCAGTTCCATTGTCACTTCTGATTATCTTCACTTGATTTTCTGACCCTTTTTCCAGTTGTAATATATGTTCTGTCAGTGTTAATGCAGTTTCATCCTTCTTTGCAAGAAAATATACCCATGTGTACCTGGTATATTCATCAACAATGACTAGAGCATATTTCTTCTTTCCAAGAGACATCACATTCACTGGACCAAAAAGATCAACATGTAGGAGATGATAAGGATCAACAATTAAAGACTCAGATTTGCTTTTGAAGGAGGCTTTTCTCTGTTTAGCCTTTTGACAAGAATCACACAGGCCTTCTACATTCAACAAAGACCTTGGTAGACCTCTTACAAGATCATTCTTGATTAGCTCATTGATGTTGTTCAGGTTCAAATGAGAGAGTTTCTTGTGCCATTTCCAACTCTCTTCACTGGACATTCTTGTAGACAGACACACTGCTTTGCCATCAGTGTTTGTTGACAATTTAATTTCATAGATGTTATTGTGTCTGTTTCCAACTAGAGCAACTTTCCCTGTAGATTTACTGATCACTTGACAATATTCAGGCTGAAAATCCACATGATATCCTCTGTCACAGATTTGACTCACAGATAGCAGATCATGCTTGAGTCCTGGAACCAGAGCTACATTTGTGATGATGACATTTCCAAGATTAATGTTGCCATATCCCAGAGTATGTCCTATGTTGCCATCTCCATAGGAAACTTTTGGGCCAGCCTTCTCCTCATACTCTGATAGCAGGGCTTTATTTCCAGTCATGTGTCCTGAACATCCACTGTCCACGACTAGGGTACTCACCCTGGTGCCCTGCAATCACAAACAATCACTGATTGTTAGTTTTAAGGATCCAGACTTGCTTGGATCCTTTGGCTTTCTTAATTCTGTTAGCTTTTGCAGCGGAATTCACATTATCAGAGTTTAAGCTAACTCTTTCAGAGTTTACATTTGCAGAGTTTACTTTAACCCATTTCAAATTTGGTTTGGGTTCATAGTAATTATAGTAAATAGCATGATAATCTCTGCAAGTGTAAATAGAATGCCATGTACTTCCACAGTGTTTACATAAAGTCTGTGGTCTAGTCCTCACATAATCAATTTTAACTGCAGTTTTAGAGGGCAAAGAATTTATTTTCTTATTCTTACTGCAGAAACTAGCAAGATGATTAGTGCTACCACAATTAAAGCATGTTTTTCTAGGAGCTAATGAAGCAAGCATTGGCTTAATTCCTGATGTTATGCCTACCTTTCCATTTTTGTTTTTCTTAGGCAATCTCTGTTTGTTGACAGATTTTATCTCCTTTAGCTTATGCTTGAGTTGTTTATCTGTCATTAAACCAATGTTAGCCTCTTTAACAAAAGTCTTAGCATATGACTCTTTAACAGCCTTTTTCTGTGCTTCAGTCTTAGGTCCACCTGTTCCCATGACATTACCTTCAGATGAACGATGTGGTCTAACTTTTACCTGATTTTCAAATCTAAGTTCATCTCCTTCAGAGTAACCTAGACCTACTGTATCTGACTGAAACACTTCTTGAGTATCTTTACCAGAGTGTGTCCAAGTTTTAATGATGTGTTTAGTATCTTCCAATTCAGATTCTAGTTGCTTATACTTACTTAGCAACTCCTGTTCAATAAACACTGCATCATCTCTCTCTTTCTGAATTTTATTCATGTTCTCTAGCTGTTCCTCAACAAGTTTATTTCTTTCTTTGAGTTGAGAGCACTCAGTCTTTATCCTCTCATTTTCTAAAGTCTGATCCCTATAACTGATATGCAATGCTTTAAGATAAATTCTCAATTCAGTTATATTATCAGTGTTATAAGCATAGGTAGTTGGGGGTACCTTGAGATCATCATTTTCAGTCTGAGTAGTAGCCATGAGAGCATAGTTGACTTCCTCATCTGAATCTGAAGTGTCTGCCCAATCTCTGCCTTTTGTGTAGAGTGCCTTCTCAGTTTTACCCTTCTTGCACTCAGGAGCATAGTGACCCATCTCCTTACACTTGTAGCATTGAATTTCAGACTTATCTTTCTTACCAGATTTGAAGTCCTTTCCCTCAGATTTCTTGAAATTCTTCTTGTCAAACTTTGAGTAGTCCTTGGAGAATCTCTTTCCCTTCTTGAAGTTCTTGTATCCCATCTTCTTGAAGGTTTTTACCATGAATGCAGCCATTTGCATCATCTCTTCATCATCTTCAGAATCAGATGTTCCATCTGTGTTTGAGTCAACATCAGTGTTTGATGACTCACTTTCTGAGTGTATGATTAAAGCTTTTCCTTTTGCCTTTCTCCTTGATGCTTCCTTCTTTGATGGTTTCTCCTCAACCTTAAGAGCAACAGACTTTGACTTTCTACTAGATCTTTTGTTTCTCTGCTCCAATTCCAATTCATGGGTTTTGAGCAGTCCATAAATTTCATCAATCTCTGTTTCACCAAGTTCATAATTATCTCTTATAGTGGTTCTTTTCACATCCCACTTTTCAGGTAGAGAGAGAAGGAACTTGAGATTTGAGTCTTCTAAATCATACTCTTTATTAACCAATGACAAATCATTGAGCAGTTTACAGAATCTGTCAAATGTTTCTGTCATGGTTTCTTCAGACTTTGCCTCAAAGTGCTCATACTCCTGAGTGAGTATGTTTCTTCTGTTTTTCTTGATTGCAGGAGTTCCTTGACACCTAACCTCAAGTGCATCCCATATTTCCTTTGCAGTTGTGCAGTTAATCACTTTATTAGACATAACATTGTCTAATGCACTGTGAAGTAAATGTCTCACTTTTGCATCCTTTGCAATGGATGAAAGATCCTCAGCAGTTAGATCTTTCTTTTCTTTTGGAATGACCTTTGATTCCTCACCAGCAGTAGCAGCAGATAATTTTGTAGGTTTGTGAGGACCTTCATTAATTCTATCAAGATATTCTGGATCTGTGGCTTCCAGAAACATGGTCATCTTCACCTTCCAGATTGCATACTATGATGGCCTAAGTATAGGAACCCTTATTGTTTCATACCTACTAACAGTAGTAGGGGTTTTCTCAGTTGGTGGAGGTATCTCTGCCATTGATTACTATTGTGTTTGGATCTTTAACTGTAATAAAGTAACAGATTAGGCTCTGATACCACTTGTTAGGTCGAATTCACAATAGTTAATCAAATATTGAATGAGTAACTTAACAAGAACACACTGTTTAATACTTTAAAACTGTTTGGAATTAACAATTCCTCTCTCAGTGATGTAAAATATCACAGAGAGCTGCTTAGGTTACAATCAATGAATTTTTTAATGTTCGATACCCTTCTAGGGTTAACCTAACTGTATTTATAGAACATACAGCTTCGTAAATCAGTAATTGATTCTCCTATAATTAAGCTATACAATTGATATCAATCACGATTGCTCCAGTCTTCCAAGTCAACTCAATCTCTTTGACAGCTTTCCAATCTTCAAAGATATTGCTTCCATATTTATCTTGAATCAATCTTCAAACACTGTTGACTCTTCAGACAATACCGCTACAGAGTTTAACAACCTCTGTTGCGCTTCCAGTCAGTGTTTAACTAAACTCTGACTGATTCCAGCTAAACTCTGTTTTGTCACTATAGCTTCCAAACACTGTTCTCATCAATCATTTCTAACAGTATCCGTATTTGTCGGATACAGATACGGATAATATCCGCTTTGTTACGGATACGGATAATATCCGCTTTTTCTCGGATACGGATGCAGATATTTCGAACGGATATCGGATTTTCCGAATTTTTTTCCCAGCCCTAACTAGGAGTCCCTACAAACCAGGAACTACTCCAACTCTCCCTACAATATCGAAAGCTGTTGAAGACCTATTCTACTGCAAACACCCACGTCTGTGCAACAGACTTATTCAAACAAATACTTATTCAAACAAAACAAAACTAATAAATAGATTATGTTTAGATTAAATAAATAATCCAACATATTCCCCCTTAATCTAAACATGATCAAGATTCTTAACACCCAGCAAGTCACGCATCTTTTCAAACTTAACCACAGACATGGGCTTGGTCAGGACATCTGCTCGTTGTTGTTCTGTGCTAACATGCTTAATGATGATCAACCCTTTCTCCACGCATTCTCTAATGAAATGGTAGTGCACGTCTATATGCTTACTACGTCCATGAAACACCGGATTTCTTGCTAGGTCGATGGCAGATTTATTGTCGATATATATCACCACTGGTCCAGCTCTAACATCTGCAATTTGACTAAGTAGACGATGCAACCATATTCCTTGACACGCAGTGGCTGTAGCAGCCATAAATTCAGCCTCACAACTTGACAATGCTACACATCTCTGCTTCTGAGAAACCCAAGTAATCAATGACTCGTTCAGATAGAAAGACATGCCTCCCGTGCTTTTCCTGTCTACCATATCACCTGCCAAATCACTGTCCGAATAGCCAGACAACATGTAATCCCCTTGACCCTTTGTGTATATCAAACCATAGTTCAGAGTGCCCTGCACATACCTTAAAATTCTTTTGACAGCCCCTTGATGAAGCACAGTTGGCCTATCCATAAATCGACTCACCACTCCAACTGCATATGCGATATCTGGGCGTGTGTGCACCAAATATCGCAATCCTCTTACTGTACTCTTATATTCAGTGGCATTAACTGGATTACCATTCTCGTCTTTGTGCATCACCAGCTTTGGTTCCATAGGAAACTTAACAACATTACAGCCCGTCATGCCAGCCCTTTCCAGAACCTTTTTGGCATATGCAACCTGTTTGAGTTCGATAGAATCCTTTCCTTGCTTAACCTCAATACCGAGGTAATAGCTTAATTTGCCTAAGTCAGACATTTCGAACTCGTGGCTCATCTGCTTCTTGAATTGAACAATGTTGCTCACACTAGTACCCGTAATAATCAGATCATCAACGTAAACGCCTATGATTAACGATTCATTGCCCTCTTTCTTAGTGTACACAGCGTGTTCCAAAGGGCACTTAAGAAAGCCAAGCTTTTCAAGACATTTGTTTAGTTGTGTGTACCAAGCTCGTGGAGCTTGGCGAAGTCCATACAATGCTTTATATAGCTTGTAAACCTTTGTCTCTTGTCCCTCTTTTATGTATCCCTCAGGTTGGTTGACATAAACCTCCTCATATAGTCGACCATTTAAAAATGCTGATTTCACGTCTAAATGGTGCACCTCCCACTCATTCCTGGCTGCAAGTGCTAGCAACAAACGAACTGTCTCCATTCTTGTTACAGGAGCGAAAGCCTCTTCAAAATCGATCCCGAGTTTCTGTACATACCCCTTAGCCACCAATCGTGCCTTGTGCTTCATCACCTCGCCATTCGTATCCTTTTTTACTTTGTATACCCACTTCAAATCTATGGCTCGACGATTCTCAGGCAGGTCTGTCAACCTCCATGTTTCGTTTCTCTCTATAGCCTCAATCTCGCAATCCATGGCATCCTTCCAGTGTTGCTCTTTTATTGCCTGGGCATAGCACGTAGGTTCATCAATGCCAGCTAATAGTAACTCATCAGCTAGTTCATTAGCTAGTTCCACTTCCTCGGTTTCATTGTATATGTCACTGATCAGCCTGAACTTGCGTGGAGGTTCACTTCCGTCGTAATTCTGTGACTGAACAGAGCTAGGACTTGAGGTGGGTGTCACAGATTGTAGTGTAGAGATGGGTGTCATAGATTGTGGTGTGGAGGTACCACCATCCTGTTGCTCTCTTTCTTCGTCTTGACGTTCTTCCTCCTGGTAGTCTGATACAACGAATGGTGCGAAAGACATATTCTCAGCTTCATCTGCCTTAGTCCACTCCCAGCCCTTTGTTTCATCGAAAATCACATCCCGACTTATATGTATGTCTTTCGTCTCAGGGTCATATACACGATAAGCTTTGGTTCCAGCCTCCCTTCCCAGATGTACAACACACTTGCTTCTGTTGTCTAGTTTCTTCACGTGGACATTAGGAACTTTCATGTAACAAATGCAGCCAAAAACTCGAAGGAAATCGACCTGAGGTTTTTCTTATGTCCATGCTTCATACGGGGTTGCTCCTTGTACTGCCTTCGTGGGGACTCAGTTCAATAAATACACAGCATGTCTAATGGCCTCACCCCACATGTATGACGGCATGTTTCGTTCACTCAACAAGCTCCTTCCCATGGCCATTACAGTTCGATTTCGTCGTTCCACAACCCCATTCTGCTGTGGGGAATATGGGGCTGTGTAGTGTCTGAGAATACCATTGTCTTCACAGAATTTTTTGAATGTCTTTGAACAAAATTCGCCACCCCTATCTGTCCGAAGAACCTTTATTACTTTCCCTGACTCCTTTTCCACCAATGCCTTGAACTTCTTAAAGCACCCAAGAGCCTCATCCTTTGTCTTGAGCATATACACCCACATAGCCCTGCTGAAATCATCCACCAACAGTAGGAAATATCTGTTGCCAGAGAGCGTTGATGGAGTGATAGGGCCACAGATGTCACCGTGGATCAATTCCAATCGCTGTTTGGCAGTGAACTCCGTTTGAGCAGGGAATGGATGCCTGGCCTGTTTAGCCATTAAACAACCCTCACAAATCTTCTTGGGCTGAGTGAAGTCAGGCAATCCTCGTACCATCTTGTTTCTAGACATAAGGAGCATAGATTGAAAGTTGACATGACCCAACCGTGTATGCCATAGCCAGGTTGATTCGTCCGACTTTGTTAGTAAACATGCATCTCTGTCATCTTTAACGACAAGTTTATACAGTCTATTTACGGATTTCTTTACTTTTACAATCAAGCAATCATTCTCATCATAAATCCACAAAAAATCACCTTTAATAAGAACCTTACTACCACTCTCTGATAACTGGCCTAAGCTGTTTATATTATTACAGAGATTTGGGATAAAGTATACCTCCCTGAGCTTGCATTTCCTTCCTTCCTTAGTTCTGAACATGACGGAGCCTTTCCCTTGTATCTGCACTGTTGACCCGTCGCCAAACCTCACTTTTCCAGTCACTGTTTCATCCAATTCATCGAACATACTACGGAGGCCAGTCATGTGGTTACTGGCCCCGTTGTCGAGATACCATATACTTGATTCACTCCAATTTCCATTGCTTCCCTCTCCGGTTGCACTCAGCTGTGGAATCATTCCCTCTTCGTTCAGTAAAATCATCTCTCCCTTGTTGTCATCACATTTCGCCAGGAGGAGTGTAGGTTCATCACATTCAGCCTGGGTCAGGTTTGCTTCATTCTTCTGGTCCTTGTCTCGACGTGCCTTACGACACTCACGTTCAAAGTGTCCAAAGACACCACAATTGTAACATCGAACCTTACTTCTGTCTCTGTAACCTCTTCCAAACTCTCTTCCCCTTTGTTCTGAACTGCTTCCTGAACCTCCTTTGTTTACCCGTTTTAGCCATTCTTCTCTAGTGAATAGCAACTGTTGTCCATCTTTTCTTTCCCTCTTCACCCACTCTTCTTCTGTCAAAAGAAGTTGCTGTTCGCTACTCTCCTTCTGCCCACGCATTCGCTCTTCGTGAGCCTTCAGGGATCCAACCGTCTCTTCTACAGACATTGTCTCTAGGTCGCCGAATTGCTCAATAGCTGACACTATCTATAGAAACTTTGTAGGCACAGCTCGAAGGATTTTCTTTACCACATATGCTTCTTCAATTTGCTCCCCCAAGGCTCGGATGTTCGTTACCAAGCCATTCAATCTCATACAAAACTCATCAAGCTGCTCTCCGTCTTTCATAATTAAAGCTTCAAATTCAGATTTAAGCGTCTGAACTTTTGCCTTTTTGACCTTGTCTGCACCCAGGTGTACCGTCTTAATTGCCTCCCAAACTTCCTTAGAGGTTTCCTTATCTGCGATGGACAATAGTAAATCTTCAGCAATGCCCTGATAAATGATGGCCAACGCCCGCTTGTCCACCTTGTCATCAGCTGGAGCTTTTGGGTCTTTGGGATCAATGGCTTCCCACACACCATGGGCTTGCATGAAGACTTTCATCTTCATAGCCCATGCAGTGTAGTTGGTTTTTGTAAGTAGGGGATAGCTCAAGCCAAATGAACCTTCTTTACCCTTCGTGGTGTCCATTTTCTGTGATAGGTTATGTTTTATGGTGTATGTGGTTAGGCTGTTTGGATGTGTATGTGGTCAAAGCTCTGATACCAGATGATGGAATTAAATAAGAATTAAAACATGAGTTAGCTTGCACAGGAGTTGTTGAATGGAAATACTCACATAAATTGAAGAGATAATAAAAACGGAATACATGCAGAGATTATATGCTACTAGGAGTCCCTACAAACCAGGAACTACTCCAACTCTCCCTACAATATCGAAAGCTGTTGAAGACCTATTCTACTGCAAACACCCACGTCTGTGCAACAGACTTATTCAAACAAATACTTATTCAAACAAAACAAAACTAATAAATAGATTATGTTTAGATTAAATAAATAATCCAACAATTTTATCCTCCTCGGATCTAACCAAGATATATCAATTATACTTGGTAGGCTGGCAAAATACCTTAAGACGAAATTTTACAAACTTCCTATAGCCCTTTTTCTCTTCAGTGTGAACGAACAAGCAAATTATTACAGTCGCGTTATAGTTTTTCTAAATTAGCTGTAGTTTGACTGGAAAATTGGCAGGGCCGTCTACGAGGGGGTGTGCACGAATGCCGAAGCCCTATAGCATAGGATCTCAAAATTTGAAGGGCCTATATGTTTATCTCAAAATTTGAAGGGCCCAAATTTCTAAACCTATATATTTATCTTTTGAACAATAAAATAGATCTAACATCTATGTTTCTTTCACAATTGCTCGGAAATTTACAATATTATATACCTGGATAATTACATCATTTACATAATTTTGACGTCTCTATAATATTATAGTAATGTTCTCGATGGGAATTGAGGCCAGAGGACCACTCCAAAGTTCAAGACAGACTAGAAAATTGGTTGCTGTAAATAGAAATTGCTATTTTCTTCATGTATAGTATAGAAGCGCATTACTGCACAAGTCAAGTTAATAAGTCATATGATTGTAAATGGTTTACTTGCTCACTTGCTCGATTAGTTGAAGTAGTTGAAGTACCTGAGCTTTGGGCAACTAGCAAACGAATATAAACCAACACTTGGGGAATCGAATCAATTGAATAAGGAGAAAGTTTAAACTTTAAATTGCTGACTGCAAGCAAGATAGTAGTATACAACTAAACTATTAATCATTTTAAGTTATTTAATTTGGAAGCAGGCCTTTAGATTAAACTAGTATAACAATGATTTCATATTTCTGCATATATAAACTGCATCCTAGGAAGCATGAGTGCGGGTGCGGGTACGGGGGTGCTTAGTGCGGGGATACGGAAATTCGGCAAATCTAAAAATATGGGGATTCGGGTGCGGGGGGATTCGGCAAATATTAACACATTAAAAATATGTTTTATGTATGTATTTCAAGAGTTTCATTTAAATTGAACTAAATGGTTCTTGACATTACATATCATAATTAGTTAATAACACAACTAATGCATTTTAATGTAGTTATTCGATTAAGTATTTAAGTATTTACATTATCTTCTCTCACTTGTGGGTGAGAGAAGAATCCCCAAGAATCCCCGCGCTCCCAAGAATCCCCAAGAATCGGGTGCGCGGTGCGGCGGGTCAGCGAAGAATCCCTGCTTTCTAGACTGCATCCCTCTCATGTGCAATCAACACCTTCAGCTCTGCTAGATTATATTAAACATGGCTGATTTTCAAGCTTGGGGAATTATCGTTTTCATTTTGATTATTTCGACTATTCTACTCCAGTCGATACTGAAAAATCGAACTAAGTCTAGCCTTCCACCAGGACCTTTTAGGCTTCCGATTATCGGTCATCTTCACCTTCTGGCTCCTATTCCACATCAGGCTCTTCACAAGCTGTCAATCTGGTATGGACCTTTAATGCATATCTCCCTTGGCTCTAACCCTTGTGTCATTGTCTCTTCACCTGAAATGGCTAAAGAGTTTCTCAAAACGCACGAAGTATCTTTGTCAGACCGGCCCCAAACTGTGGCCTCAATGCACCTGAGCTATAATTCACAAGATTTTATGTTTGCTTCTTATGGACCATACTGGAAGTTTGTAAAGAAACTCTTCATGTCCGAACTTCTTGGAAGCCAGACACTAGATCTTCTTCAAACCATTAGACGCTATGAGATTCAGAGTATGATCGATGTTATGTTCAAGAAGTCCCTAGCTAGAGAGGCAGTTAATGTTGGAGGTGAGCTTATTAGGCTTACCAACAATGTAATTTCAAGCATGGTTATGCGGAAAAGGTCAGAGAGTGAAGAGGAAGCCGGTGAAGTGAGGAAGTTAATTAAAGAGATATTTGAAATTTCAGGGATATTTAATGTCTCTGACTTTATATGGTTTTGCAAGAATTTGGATTTGCAAAGAGTGAAGAAGAGGCTAGTGGATGTTCGTGGAAGATATGATAAAATGATGGAGAGGATTATAGACGAGCACAGACACTTGAGGATGAAGAAAACAGAGGATGGCGATGAAACAGATACACCCAAGGACTTCCTTGATCTTTTGCTTGATATGTACGAAGACGACAGCTTGGAAATCAAATTGAGCATAGATAAAATTAAAGCTATCGTACTGGTAAACATCTACTTTCTTAACTACTGCACTTGAGTCATACTCCCTCGGTCTCATATTGTGTTGCCCGTTTTGACTTTTTACACTATTCATTATAAGTGGTTGACTACTAATTTACGTATAATTTATAAGACAAAATATAATCATGAGTGATCTTGCTGGATTCGTCATATGAAACAGGAAACATATTTAGAGACGGAGGGAGTATTTCTATTTGAGTAAGAATTTTGACCGACAATCTAGGAGTTTAAGACATTAACTAACCTGTGAAATCTTCGAAACTGGTATAGCATGACTGTTTGTTAAATTTGTCCCTGAAATACAATGCAGGATATGTTTACTGCTGGAACAGACACATCAGCTAGCGTGATAGAATGGGCACTTGCCGAGCTAATCAACCATCCAATCATTATGGATAAAGCTAGACAGGAGATAGATACTGTTGTTGGCAAGAGCAGATTAGTTGAAGAATCCGATATTGTGAATCTCCCGTACCTTCAAGCAATTGTAAAGGAAACTCTAAGACTTCATCCCACCGGTCCACTAATACCAAGACAAGCAAGTGAAGGCTGCACTATTGGGAACTATTACATACCAGCAGAAACTAGAATATTTGTTAATGTTTGGGCTCTTGGCCGAGACCCAAACTACTGGGAAAATGCAGTTGAATTTAAACCAGAAAGGTTTGTCATGACTAGTAGTGAAAATGAATCGAGCGGAAAGGGTCAGCTAGATGTTAGAGGGCAGCATTTTCATCTATTACCATTTGGAAGCGGAAGAAGAGGATGTCCAGGAACTACACTGGCATTGAAGATCGTCCAAACAACAATTGCAGCAATGATACAATGCTTCGAATGGAATGTAGTAGGGAATGAAGCGTATAAAAGTATTACTCCTGTGAACATGGAAGAAGGCAAGGCCATAACACTTAGCAGGGCTCACCCCTTGATTTGTGTTCCAGTGGCTAGGCTCAATCCATTTCCGACCATTTAGTGGATAATCGAAATTCAGACACTACTGTACTTTTTTTTTTTGAATTAAAAAAAAAAAAAAAAGTACAGTACTGTACTGTACTTTTTATTCACTTTAGTTGCAGACTGAATGTGACACTTAACAAATGCTTACTCAATAATGGTGCATTTGCTTAAATAAGGGGGTGTTTGGGGGAACTTTTTTCTAGAATAAGTCAACTTATTTTAAGACAAAATTGGAGATTCCTAACTTTCCAACTTATTTTACAACTTATTTTTACAACTTATTGAATCTCAAACATACATTAAATACTTGTATAAAAAAAAATTATCAAAATATAAAATTTTTACTCGAAAATAAGTCCATAAGCCCATAAGTTAAGGTGAGCCAAACATGCCCTAATTTCTCTACTTATTTGCTTTACAATAACTTTATTTACTGAGTTGGTCTTCTAACATTATAACTAGCCCGTGCAAAGCACGGGCCACATTTTAATTCGTATAATTTTTTCCAAACGTTGCCATAAAGTCTTTCATTTGTTATCTGTTTCACGTGTCTCGGTCTATAGTAATCAGTTGTTGATCGCCGTTCTAATTTCAAAATATTAGTATACTCTAAATCCTAAATACCATATGTATAGCGTTGTTTGTTCAATGTGTGAATGATGACCGATAAATCCGGTAAATAAAAGTTAGTCATTAACTGTCGCGTATTACAACAATAATAGTGTGCCCTGTAGTCTGTTTTTATGACAATCCGGGTCAAACCCGAGCCTTTTTTCAAAATCGGGTCAATTCCCGTTTCCGAATTCGAAATCAATTGAAGTACACTGGTACAAATGTAACATCTTGGATAATCTACCAGTCCACCACAGGCCCCTAAAAAATATGATTTGTTGGTGCAATTGGTAGTAGTAATTTGCCTTATATAGGTGGTAGTAGTAATTTGCCTTATATAGTTAACTAAAATCTCCACCCTCCTCGATGTTGGAATGTTACAAAACTTATAAACAAGATTTACAATGTAACAATATTTTTACCTAATCGAGCACAAAATTTCAAACTAAGTACAATTTAATTTTAAATTTAACAATGAAACATTTTCAATAATAATCCTGTATACTCGTTTAGTAGGATAAAAATACAATTTTTTTTATGTGTTAACCATGTTGAATTCCTTAAGTACAAGAAAGATTTAAAATTGCTACGTAATTAACTCATATTTAACAAAATTTAGAGGCTAAACAGGTGCTCTTTTTGTAATTGAGGTTGCTTTGAAAAAAATTATCCTTTAATTTATAAAGTATATTATGATAGTTTGCATTATATTACACTTATAGAGTTTGTCATTTAAAAAGTTTATATTTGAACACAGTATCATATATATATATTATTTATACTATTATATTAAAGACGAATTTAAGATAATCCATTGATAGTACAATAAATTCAACTATTTTGAATCGTAGGCACAATGATTTTAATAGATCAATTATCACTTTTACCCATCTTCTCACCTCATATATACTACAACTTATTCCCTCCTCCTCCCTCTGACCACGTCATATATGCGCATTCATCTTTCCCCGACCACCTCTCTTTTATTTTTGACGACCTTAAATTTATTCATTTTTCCTTCGTTCAACCATCTCTAATTCATATTTAATAACCTCTCTTCAAATTGTATTTCCAACATTCCTCAAATTTAACTGATTTCGGAGAGTGATGATTATCACAATGATGGTAAATACGACAACGACAGAAGTATAAGAGGTGTGGTTGTAAATTTTATTATAGTGATGACTTATGACATACACACTAAAATTCACAACATCACCACATATTCAGATCTAATTATTTTTTTGAAACTTGAGCTTAGAAAAATTGATATTTTTGACAAAATTTTCATAATTTGCATTAAAATTTTGCGATTATAGATGGAATTCTATAATTCCATGTTTAGTGATACTATGATCATGGTGGTGATTTAAATTTTAGTGTTTATTATTTAATTTTCATGATTCGTGGTGGTGGTGATATACACTATTATAAAAAATATGTGCATGAATATTTAAATTATTGTGATTTGGATTGAAATTTGAATTAATATTTACATACAGTAAAAGGTATTTTTTTTAAAAACTTTTTTTTTAAATACAATTATTTTAATATTGCCAACATTTGATTAATTGAATATTATCTCTTTTATAATTATGTATAAGCTAGTATCTCATTTGTTAAATATAATCTCTATAAACTTTTGTGTAATCTTTATAATCTTATTTATAACATTGTAATCTAATTCAATGTATTTTATTTCATTATTTGATTTGATAATTATTAATGTAGAGTTGAAATCTCAAATATGAATTATTATTTTCTTTTAAAATTTTAGTTTTTTCTGGTGTAGTTACATATTGCACTCTAATCTAATTATATATTTTATCTAATTATTTTAAAATTTTATTTTTTCAGCCTACTCATATATTTTAATGGATGTCAATCAAAATATCTTATTTAATGTATATGTAGTTAATATGAAATATTATATAAATATTAACGAAATCTACGTTATTCACTTTATTTTATTTTTTTTCGTATAAATCGAATTATAATCATTCTAATCATTTGTATGATATACATCTTTAATAATTAAAATGGGAAAAATATTCTCATAATTTTATTCTGAATAAATTTTAAAATAGATACAATGAGGAGGTTATTCATGAATGTGGTTAATGATTTGAAGATATGTATTAAAAGTTGAGCTGGTTTAATGGTTATGGGTGTGAATAAATTTTAATGGTTGTGGGTGTGAATAAATTTTAAAATAAATATATTGAGGAGGTTATTCATGAATGTGATTAATGATTTAAAAATTTGTATCAAAAGTTGAGTTGGTTCAATGATTGTTGGTGTGAGTATAAACTCTTGTGCACAACGGGGTCATGGGTTCAATTCCCATGAAAAGCAAATTTTTAACATTAATATAATTTCAAGTGCAAACCATGTTCCCCTATAATAGATATAATGGATGGATGGATATGAATTATTATTTTATTTTATTTTAAAATTTTAATTTTTTCCGGTGTAGTTACATATTGCACTCTAATCTAATTACATATTTTATCTAATTATTTTAAAATTTTATTTTCTCGGCCTACTCATACATTTTAATGGATGTCAATCAAAATATCTTGTTTAATGTATGTGTAGTAATGTGAAATATTATATAAATATTAACAAAATCTATGTTATTCACTTTATTTTTTTTCCCCGTATAAATCGAACCATAAATATTTTATTTGATTTTATTTTAAAATAGAGATAGTGAGGAGGTTATTCATGAATGTGGTTAATGATTTGAAGATATGTATCAAAAGTTGAGCTAGTTTAATGGTTGTGGATGTAAATAAATTTTAAAATAGATATAGTGAGGAGGTTATTCATGAATTGTGATTTATGATTTAATAATATGTATCAAAAGTTGAGTTGGTGCAATGGTTGTGGGGGTAAGTATAAACAATTGTGCACAATGGGGTCATGGGTTCAATTTCCATTGAAAACAATTTTTTTAACATTATTATAATTTGAAGGGCATAAAAGTAAATTACTAAATATGAAGATATAATGGATGGATTGCGTGACCAATTGACTTTAAAATTTAAATAATAATAATTACATCAATTTTTCATCGTTGTTGGTCATCTTTTAAAAAATTTATGCGATTTTGGTTTCACCATTAACCGAGTTCGTCTAATTAATTATTTTTATTTTTTTAAAAAAGAAAGTATTGTTGGGGTGTTAAATTGAATACCAAAAATTATTATAAAATGATGTGATATTGCTAATATATTAGTATGAAATGTTTTAATTAATTAATTAATATGTGTGATTGCATGTGAATTCATTACATTTGATTAAATTATAGGAGATCAAAATATGACGCTTGTTTTTTGGTAAATATTTTTTATACAAAATTTATAATGAATAGTGTTAGGCATGCGGTCGGATTCATCGGATTATTCTAAATCCATATCCGAATTCATTAAAAAAATTCGGAATCGGATCGGACCGGATTAGGGGAGGATATTTTTTAGTTCGATCCATACCCGATTCGTTCGGGTTTCGGATTTTCGGATCGGAGATCCGATCCGTTTAATTAACAAAAATATTTTTTTGACAAAATTTTTACTATCTATTTTAAAATATTTTTTATTGGAAATTTCTTATCTATTTAAAACCCTAAACCCAACCCTAAAGGGTTTCGATATTTTTCAAAATATTTCTTGACGATCTAACCGTACCGATGTCAAAATCCATCATTTTTAATGTTATTGCCAAAATTTCAGAAAAAAATAAAATCATTTGATTTGGTAATTTAACGATCATCTAGTACTTTGACTAGTATCCCTAACATGGTTTCGTCCTTGATTCGTGTTTTTCAAAATATTTCTCGACGATCCAACCGTACGGATGTCAACATCTATCATTTTTAATGTTATTGCCAATATTTTATTAAAAAAATAAATTTATTTGATTTAGTAATTTAACGGTCAACTAGTATTTTGACTAGTACCCCTAAACATGGTTTCGTCCTTATTCGTGTTTCAATTTTATTCAAAATATTTCTCGACGATCCAACTGTACGGATGTCAACATCTATATCATTTTTAATGTTATTGCCAATATTTTAGAAAAAAATTAATTCAATTGATTTAGTCATTTAACGGTCAACTAGTACTTTGACTAGTACCATTCGTGTTTCAATTTTTTTAAAAATATTTTTTGACGATCCAATCATACGGATGTCAAAATCCATCATTTTTAATGTTATTGCCAAAATTTTAGAAAAAATTAAATTCATTTGATTTGGTAATTTAATGGTCAACTAGTATTTTGATTAGTACTTTGACTTGTATTCAAATTTTTAGATGTTAATTGAAAAGTCTATATATTTTTTTATAAATTTTATACTCCCTCCGTCCCAACCAAATGTTTACATTTGGTTTGGGCACGGAGACCAAGGAAAAAAAATAAAGAAGGAGGAGAGAAGTAGGAAAAATGAGGAAAGTGGTGGGATTCATCACTATATAATGTATAAAATGAGTTAGTGGAGAAAATTAGTGGATGTAGTTGATTTTTATATTATAAAACTTTACTATTTTAGGAAAGTTTAGAAATGTAAAGAATTGGATGAGACATCCCAAAAAGGAAAGTGTAAACAAATGGATGGGACAGAGGGAGTATTATATATGATAAATAAAATATATGTTATATATACTAAATAATAAATATAGTTTATTATATATTATATATAATATATTATATGTAATATATAAATATATTCGGATCGGATCGTTAACGAATCGGATCATGCTAAATCCATACCCGCTCCTTATCAGATTGGATCCTTATCGGATCGGATTTTTATCGGATCAGATATTTTTTTGAATGATCTATATCCGCTAATTTCAGATTGGATCGAATCGGATCGGATCGAATTCTTGATCTATTGACAGGCCTAAATAGTGTTACATATTCCAAAATAAATCTCAAATATATTTCCCAATAACATATGCTTCATATTTATGTATGAGAAATCTGTCCTATTTATAAAAAAAATATTTAATAATATTGACACCTCATATAATTATTGAAGAACGGTTTTGAGAGATAAACCATTTTCTCATTTATAATCGAAGAATGGAACACGTATTTCTTTTGTCAACCTTACGCTTTCCAAGATTCCTAAAGTTTGTTGTATACTCTCTCTCCGAGTCTCCGTCCTAACATACATGTTTTTTTTTTAAAATGAATTTGTCTTATTTTACATGTTCCTTTTCTTTTTCTCAATACAAATTTAAGGTGATTTTCCAAATTATCCCTACATTTATTATATCTAAAATTTGACTTTTTTCAAACTTAACACTATTCTCATTTTCTAATGTATTAATTAAGGGTATTAATTGAAAAATATTATTCAACTAACCTTTACCTTAATATATGTGTTTTTTAGAAAAGGAGCATATAGTTTGGGACGGATGAAATATTTTTGTTATCAATCCCGAGAACTATAAAGAGAAGATGGATGTGGAATCTTGGATTTTGTAAAAAAATTAATAAGAAGCTCTTGGTAATTTGCTTATAGTCTTTCTGTAAATTTGATGTATTGTTGTTGGGTGGGGCATTCTTTTTTACGCTTAAATTTTTTTTTTAGGATTTTGCTTTGACGAGGTTTTTAATGAAACCTACCTTTGTAAGGAATTTTCTTCTCTGATATAAAGGATATAAAGGTGTTATTGTCCAAATTTTCAGAAAAAATCTCTTTTTCGTATTAATTGTAATTTAGGTTACGACCCATAAATTGATTAAGCAAACTTTTCGGTTAAATAATAAGATTTTGTGGATGAAAAACCAAACCAAACCAAACATACCCAGTATATCCCGCTCAAAACAGGGTCTGGGGGGTAAGATGTACGCAGACCATACCCCTACTTTTTACAGTAGGGAGGCTGTTTCCGTGAAGACCCCCGGCTTAGTGCACAGCAAAACAGTGTGGTTTACATGCTAGGAAGATAAAGATGAGGTAATCTAAATTGACCAAACCTGAGCCCATGGCCTGGACCTCATGGGACTTACCTGAGCGGGAACACCTCTCCTGATTTAGCCTCATGACATGCTCCCTGCAAAGAAAAAAAAACTCCTAAGTTAACGCTAACCGAGAAAACCCAACTCCGAGGCTCTCGACTACAGAACCGCTCCCTAGAAGAGAATCCACGACTCTTATCTGCCGCCTCCAAGAACTCCTATCAGCGGTCAAGGTCTCATTCAAGTTCAAGGCCTTCAAATCTAACCTGAGCTGCTCTTCCCATGTCCTCCTCGGTCTGCCTCTCCTTCTCACCCCAACAACCGCAAGACTCTCGACCCTCCTCACCGGGGCTTCCGGCAACCTCCTACGTACGTGGCCGAACCATCTCAACCTCCCTTCTCTAACTTTCGCCGAAAGAGGCGCCACCTCCAACTCGCTCCTGAAAACCGCATTAGGGATTCTT
This sequence comes from Kitagawia praeruptora, assembly GCA_037693485.1. Classification (NCBI taxonomy): domain Eukaryota; kingdom Viridiplantae; phylum Streptophyta; class Magnoliopsida; order Apiales; family Apiaceae; genus Kitagawia; species Kitagawia praeruptora. The sequence goes on from CM075349.1 coordinate 3,707,760, forward strand.
TCAAACATCGATCGCCCACAAGACCACCGCAGCATCCTCATTTCTGCTGCGTCCAACTTGCTCTCGAGGGCTTTCTTCGCCGCCCAACACTCCGAACCATATAACATCGCAGGGCGGATTGCCGCTCTATAGAACTTCCCTTTCAACTTTAACGGGACTTTCTTGTCACACATCACCCCTGACGCTGCCCTCCACCTTAGCCACCCCGCCTTGATACGATGCGTGACATCTTCCTCAATCTCACCTTCTTTTTGGATGATCGAACCCAAATACTTGAACTTATCCGTGCGAGGGACGGTATGTTCCTCAATCCTAACCTCCACCCCTTCCTCGTTGGCCTCACCACTGAAATTACACCAGAGATATTCAGTTTTAGACCTGCTCACACGCAAGCCTTGAGGTTCCAACGTGGATCTCCATAACTCCAACTTCTCGTTCACCTCCTCCCTCGATTCTGCCACTAGCACAATATCATCGGCGAAGAGCATGCACCACGGGACGTCGTCTTGAATCCCCCGCGACATAACATCTATGATAAGGGCGAAAAGAATAGGAATAAGAGCCGACCCTTGATGGAGCCCAGTCTCGACGGGGAAGTAACGAGCTTCACCAACTGGGGTCCGGACGCATGACCTAGCTCGCGAGTACATGTCTTGAATCGCCCTGACGTACGCCACTGACACTCTCCTCTCCTCAAGGGTCTTCCAAATAGCTTCACGAGGGATGCTATCATACGCCTTCTCAAGATCAATGAACACCATATGAAGGTCTTTGCGACGCTCTCTGTACTTCTCCATAAGGCGTCGGACGAGATGAATGGCCTCGGTCGTCGATCTCCCAGGCATAAAACCAAATTGGTTCTCCGAGATTTCAACCTCTCTTCTTATCCGGAATTCAACTACTCTCTCCCAAAGTTTCATAGTGTGGCTGAGTAATTTAATTCCCCGATAATTACTACAGTTCTGGGCGTCGCCTTTGTTCTTGAAAAAAGGAACGACAATACTGCTCCTCCATTCATCTGGCATCTTAGCACCCGAGAGGAGAACATTGAACAGATCAACTAGCCATTCAACGCCAACCTCGCCAAGACAGAGCCACACCTCAATAGGGATCTGGTCCGGGCCTGCCGCCTTCCCTCTAGCCATCTTCTGAAGGGCACCCTTGACTTCCTCTTTGCTGATACGATCACCTGGGCCGAAAGCGCGACTATACGAACTAGGGACCTCTTGAGCCTCAGTGATACCACTCCTCCTTGCCTCGTTGAAAAGCTTATAAAAATATGAACTCCACCTTTCCTTTATGGCATCTTCGTTGGTTAACACTTGGCCAGCTTCATCCTTAATATACTTAACAGAACCCAGGTCGCGCCGCCTTCTCTCCCTAGCTTTAGCTAGTTTAAAAATAGCGTTCGCTCCTTCCTTGGTATCTAGGCGCTTGTACAGCCCCTCGAAGGCTTCACTCTTGGCTTTCGCCACAGCCTTTTTTGCCTCTCGTCTCGCCATCTTGTAAGCTTCCATCTTCCGAGTCCTCTCCGTCCCTGGGCTACTCGACATAAGCTCTTTAAATAGCACAAGTTTCGCCTTTACTTTCTTTTGAACCTCTTCGTTCCACCACCACGACTCCTTATGCCCACTGAACTTTCCTGAAGAGACCCCCACCACCTTCTCGCCCACACATCGAATAGCCTTCGCCATGTTGGACCACCTACAGTTAGCGTCTCCACCACGCGCGAAACAACCTTCTTTTAACAGGGACTCGCTAACACTAGTACAGAACTATCTTTTAGAGTCGCACTTTTAGCGTCGGTTATATAGAGAGCCGTGGCCTATACTTACTTTAGGTGTCGGTTGCCAGCTTAATCGACGCTTAATGTCATTTGTATTGGACCTTTTGCGTCGGTCATGAAACAACCGATGCCTAAAACTTACCCTTTTGCGTCGGTCTTTACTCAACCGACGCCTAAAACCGATCTTTAGCGTCGGTCATAAACAACTGATGCCTAAAACTGAACTTTTAGCGTCGGTCCTTACTCAACCGACGCCTAAAATCAACCCTTTAGCGTCGGTCATATACAACCGACGCCTAAAACTGAATCTTTAGCGTCGGTCCTTATTTAACCGACGCCTAAAACTGGACTTTTTTTTTAAAAAAAATATAATTTATAAACTATTTTTTCTAAAATTTATAAAATTACACTTTCATTTTATAGATTTTGAATATAATTTTTGACACAAAATTTATAAGTTCTTAATTTTTACTTTTTAAGAAAACATATTTTTGAATAATTTGAAAATTGTTAACATTATATTAATATATTATATTTAACAAAATTAAATTAATATATAATATTTAACAAAATGAAATTTTAAATAATTTCTATCAATAAATTTAATAATATGTTTAACTCAATTTTTTTAACTTATTCAGATTATAATTTGCTTCATATTACAAAAATATTAATTAAAAATTGAAAATAAACAAAAAGACCTGTTTTTTTTTTTAAACCAGTGAGTACTCCCTGTGTTATTACAGTACAACCAAAACAGGAAGAGGCGATTCCGAATCTACATTGGAAGTCCTCACAGCCCTAATTTACCATCTTCATCTCACTACATCAAGCCTCGTTAGTTCAATCAAATACGGCGAGCCCTAATTTCCAATCAAGTAAATTGAATTCTTCCGATTAAACTGAGTTTCATGGATTTGAAGTCAAAGCTACGACCCCTAATTACAAGCTGTGAAGAGTCCTAATACCAAAGATGCGAGTCCTTATATCCATCTTCATCTTTGTTCTTCATCTGTGTTTGATTCCAGGTATTCTCTCTCTCCCTCTCTCTCTCTCTCTCTCCAATCACTCTCTCAAATGATGAATCATAGAGAGAGTTACCAAGCAGATGATTAGGCGATCATATTATGTGTTTTGTTTAATAATGCTCAATTGCTAATTAGTGTAATTTGTTGTGTGCGAGTTAAATTTTGTTATTATGAAATTTGATTTGTATAAATCTTATTTGAATAATATTATTTACTCAATTGTTTGCTCAATTGTATAAATGTAATTTGCTCAATTGTTATTAAGTTACTAATATAAAAGGGCATCCCCAAGTACTTGTTGAATGCTCTGTTTTACATTTTTGTTAGACTGAATGAGAATAAAGCATGGGTACCATTATTTTGATCCATAAAGGGAACATGAATATGGGAAAGTATCTATTACTTGTTTAGTAAAAAAGAATTTCTTTTTATTGGTATGCACTATGTTAGTATATGTCGTTTGTTATATTGGTTCTGGACTTTCATGTTTTCTGCTGGGTTAATTTTATTGAGCACATAACATGCACAATGCTGTCTAATTCTGGTCTTTTCAAGCTTGAGTAGCTTTTGGCCTTGACTTTAAATTTCATGAAATAGAGCTTTGATTTTGCCAGTTCTAGCACAGATCAAAGCACATGAAAAGTCTTAAAAAGTTTTAACTGTGTTGCTATAAGTACAAATATGTACACATTTGGTATATTCTTTGTTAACAATGTCATATGAGTCTCCCTTGTATAATTTTTTCTGATAATATGGGCTTTGTAACTATGAAGCAAGGTTCCTTGTCATATGAGTCTCTCTGTGAGACTCATAATGATATACCTTAGGTGCAACTTTGTAATGAAGATGGTTATTTTATTGTTATATTTAATGCTGTCTGATTAAAAACCCATTAAAATATTTATTAAAAAAGGACCAATGTACCAGAGAGGATAGGTCTGATTGAGAAACAGTTGTATGCTTTAGTGATTATGGTTGCCCTGTTATAAGACTTTATTTTTTTCCTTGAAATTTGTTGATCAATTTGTAGTGTTATAGCAACCTAATCAATCAAATATCCTATGCATAGAAGATTATCTTCTTTGCTGAAATGGTCGAAGAATCTCTATTGTACGATATCGTGCCAAGGAGGATAATAATTCAGAACCAAAATTTTGTGACTTGGTCTGCAAAAAGTTAGCGACTGTTGTTTGGGTTACTATTTCCACATAAAAATCTACTATTCCCGATTTTCCCAAAAAAGAAACATGTGAACTGCTTATTCTAGATAGATTCATCTGTATAACACATTTTTCCTTACTTACTTCCTCTTTTAGTCTTTTATTTGATTTATATTTTGACAACATTTTATATGTTCATGATTATTTAGATTTCCCCTATGATTCATGAATGGTTTTACGATGCCATGTGCCATGATTTGCTAGATATGGACGGGAATAAATATACTTGGTGCACTTTTTTCTGCCTGTATGTTAGCTGTGTTCTTTGGTAAATGTTACAGGAAGCTTTTGCCAGTTCTTGTCATATAAGTACAAATGTGTTACTATAAGATTTAACCGTGTTCCGTAACCTAAATACATATACAAGGTAACGTCGCAGAAGAGACTTATTTACATATTTTTCTAGTATTTTCTTTTGTTGAGTTCGTGAACAAGTGCAACAAAGAGTATAGCAAGATGGATATTGATGGTCTAATCAGATGCATATAACATTTTAGTTTGGAAGAGACATTTAGCATTTTAGATTATGCACACCGTGCTAAAAACATCCAAAACAAACCAGAGGTCAGTCACTACTTAGGTGCTACCAGTGTCTTTATTCTTATCACGTTCTTTCCTCCCTCAATTTCCTTTGTCTGATTTTAATTGTTTCGTTGATTATAATTTCAGATCAATCAGAAAATGATGAAATCGACAATGATCAAGGACTTGTACTCTGAGATTGACAAGCTTAAACAAGGTATATTAATCTGAGGAGGCATTATGTGTCAACACTTGTTAGGTCGAATTCACAATAGTTAATCAAATACTGTATGAGTAACTTAACAAGAACACACTGTTTAATACTTAAAAACTGTTTGGAATTAACAATTCCTCTCTCAGTGATGTAAAATATCACAGAGAGCTGCTTAGGTTACAATCAATGAATTTCTCAATGTTCGATTACCCTTCTAGGGTTAACCTAACTGTATTTATAAAACATACAGCTTCGTACAATCAGTAATTGATTCTCCTATAATTAAGCTATACAATTGATATCAATCACGATTGCTTCAAGTCTTCTAAGTCAACTCAATCTCTTTGACAGCTTTCCAATCTTCAAAGATATTGCTTCCATATTTATCTTGAATCAATCTTCAAACACTGTTGACTCTTCAGACAATACCGCTACAGAGTTTAACAATCTCTGTTGCGCTTCCAGTCAGTGTTTAACTAAACTCTGACTGCTTCCAGCTAAACTCTGTTTTGTCACTATAGCTTCCAAACACTGTTCTCATCAATCATTTCTAACAATCTCCCCCAACTTGTCCATTAGCAAGAATGTACAAGTTTACAGTAAATGATGATGTCAAAACAAATACAAAGTTTTACAGTGTTTAACATACAAACAGAGTTTAAACTTTTACTTAACAAACTTACAACTTTTGTCTACCTAACTTCCTCAAGATCTGGAGCTGTTCTGAGATAATCAATTAATAACCTTCTCTCAGCATGTTCAAGTTCAATCTCCATAGCTTCCTTGATCTCTCTTAAATCTGGATCATTTTCATCAGTTTGAAAAATAGCAGCTCTGAGATCATAGATCTTGTTTCTTCTCATTTCATTTCCCAACCTGATGTACTTCACTTCTTCAGACTTTACATTGAAATCCAGAACAGTAATTCCAAGATCAGTCTTCAGCTTCGAAGTCCCCTTCTCCATCTCTATCAGATTGTCATTCCAATCTCTGTACTTATGAATATATTTTTCAGCAGACTTTGATCCTGTAACAACTTTAGCTTTCTGCATATACCCCCTTATAGAATTAGCAACAAGCTGTGTTTGACGATTTCTGACTCTGAAGATATGCAAGACATACTGAAGTTCCTCAAATAATTTTAGCTTGATTGCTTCTTCATTCACTCTATACACTGACCCATCTGTCATAAAGTATAACAGAAAGTGAATGTCTAAGCTCCTTTGACGAACTAGCTGAACTGACTCCAACTTGTCTAGATTTTCTTGAGTAATACCAGAACCAAGAGATACAAGTGCAGAGGGATCTCTTGGACTGTTACTAAATCTCAAATCTCTTTTTGAACCTAATCCAGAAGTATTTCTGCCTGGTGGCTTTCCTGAACATGCAACATTATGTTGATATCCACCAGTCACTCCTGTTTCTTCTTGCACTGGAATCTTTGGCCTTGAAAAACCAGGTAAGAGTTTACTTTGTGTCTGTACAACTTGTGTGGCAACAGAGGTTGTAACAATCATTTTGCCCTTGTTCTCCTCATTCATTAACCCTTTTAACTTCAATTTAGCATCAAGAGAAGACTTTCTGATCAACTTTTCTTTATCTTCTTCTTCTTCTTCTTCTTGAATGCCAGTTAACTTCTCTTTGATTTCAATGTCTTTAAGAACAGGCTTTGCAGTTTTAACCACTTTCTCTCTCTTCTTCAACTTATCAGACTTTAAAATCTTCAAATGCTTTTCTTGTAGACTTTTCTCTTCAGCTTTAGCATCTTCTAAAGTAACTCCTTCTGCATTCTCTTCCATAAAAAGCTTAACAGCTAACTCCTCATCAGTCTTTGGATTTGATATTAATTCCAAACTCTTGGTTTTTGAAGTACCTTGAGTTTCAGTGTTTATTCCAACAGACTGTGACTTAAGAGATTTGCCAGATCTCAGAGTTTGCCTTTCAGAGTTTAAAACTTTACTCTTATCACTTGCCCCTCCATCTCCAACATCATCCTTTTGAGACAGAGTTTGAGAAACTTTGCATTTAGACTTAGCAACTCTCTCCCCCTTTTTGACATCATCAGGAATGAGTATAGATGTGATGAGCTCCAAAGAGTTAGCAATAGAATCAACTTTAGAAAACAGAGCAGTTTGATTTTCTTCAACCTTTCCTAGCCTGGCAAAGAGAGTATCTTGAACTTTAGACAGCTGTGCAGCTTTGATTTTGGATTCTCTTTCCATCTTCATTTCTCTTGACTGAATCTCAGTCTTCAAGGAAGCAATTTCTTGTTTTGTTTCAGCAAAATTTCCATCCAGAGTTTTGACTTGTACCACAGTTGCCTTTAAACATGATAAAATCTCTGGATTTGAAATTTGCTTTGCAGTCTGCTTAACAAAATCAGCTGCTCTCCCTTTTGGAAAAATACAGTCTTGTTTATACCAATCAGCAGCATATTTAGCAAGATGCTCTTCTTCAATTGCATGAGATGGACAAGGCTGATCAAAAGATGTATGTTTATTTTCAGTCTGTGCTGGTGCACTCAGAAAAGAATCAGAGTTTGCACTGCTGTCAGATTCATCTTCAGCACTTGCATCTTTAGCTTGAGCATCTTTTAAAGAATCACTGTGCTGAGCTGTGTCAGCCACAGTTTCTGCAACAACTTCTGCAATCTTTTCAACAGTGTCCTCATGTTGCACAGGCTCTGCAACAGAGTTTATATTTGTATCTTCAACAGGCATAGATTCAGAAATTATCTTAGTTGCCTGATCAACTTCATCACCTTTGTCTGGAGAAGCATTAGATATCAGTTCTGTATGTGATGCTGTAGCTTCAGGAACATTAACTGCAGGCTCATCAGCTACATCATGAGTTTCAACATGATCAACAGGTGAGATAGGATCAGAGAATGGTTCAAATGAGTCAAGAATATCATCCATTGGTGAAAAACCATCTCTGTTATCCTCTTCTACAGGCATGTTATCCTCTGTAGGTACTTCAACATTGGCAGTATCCTCTGCAGGCATATCAACCTCTGCAGGTATAGCAACATTCTCTACAACCTCAACAGTAGGTGTTTGTTGTGAAACCACCTCTGGAGCATCAACAACATTCTCATTTTCAGAATCTGAAAGAATTAATTTTCTCTTCTTGACTTGAGGCACTACAATCTCCTCTTCTTCTTCACTAGAGCTCTCTTTAGGTGGTGAAAGTGAAGGTCTGTTTGCCTTTTGTTTCATTCTTCTAGTATAAACAGCTCCAGATGATGTCTGTTTAGCCTTTGAGTGTTTAGTGTTTTGGGCGGTGTGTATTTTTCTTTTTGGTTTGGATTTGGGTTTTGCAGTAGGTGCTGGCTCAGAGTTTAAGGTTTCAGTGTTTAAGGTTGGAGAGTTTATTGTTGGAGAGTTTAAGGTTTCAGAGTTTATGTGTTCTGATTGTGGTTGATGAGATGTAGTAGGTACAGTGGTTGTGGGTGTTGGTTCAGAATTTATGGTGTCTAATGGTTCAGGCATGTGATGTGATGATTGAGAATCTTGAGGTTGGTTTATATAGTTCTGTAAGGCTAGTGGCATAAACATATCAGGTATGTGCTGTTTAGTAACATCTTTGTTTGTCAAATCAGAAAACATTCTTTTAGCAACTTGAAAAGGCTGAATCACATCAGCTTCATCAATTTGAATGTTAGGCATACAAGCAGTAAATAGCATTTGACAAAAACGAGCAAAATAAACAGAAGTAGGCTCAGACAAACGCTCTCCCAGATTCATTAGCACTAATCTACCAAAATCGAAATTACCTCCATATAGTAGAGCATGACCAATTTGAAGAGTGTCAAGAGGAAGTGCATCCCAGTTTGTTGTCTTCTTGCCAAAAGCTCTTGTAATGCAATCGAAAAAGAAACTCCATTCCTTTCTCAAAAGTGGTCTTCTCAAAGATCCAATCTTATTCAAATCTCCTGCACAGCCAATTTGCTGTAACATTGTCCTCAAGCGATCATGACCAACAACACTGTAAGAAGTGTGTGTCTCAAAATCCAGAGCATCCCTAACCGTAGTTGGAGTAATGATATACTCTGATTCAGCATAAGTGAAAGTGATTGTTGGAGTGCCAGATTCTTCTCCATCATCATACACAGAGTTTGTCCAAAAGGTAGCGATTTGTGAAGCAAAGAGTATTGATGGTGCAGTTAACGCCTTCCCTATTTCAGAGTCTTTCAAGAAATTTTGAAACAGATGAAACGCCTCTGGAGCATTTGCATTTTCCAGTGGTGCTGCATAGTTACTAGGAAGAAACACTAATCCTGCTGCATCAAACGCTTTGGTTGCCATTAGAAGATATGATATGAAGATATTTAGAGAAAAGATGTGTATGCACTGTAAGTGTTTATCAAAATGTGAGTGAGAATGAATGAGAATTTTGAAAGTGAATAAGTATGCAAGTAACTGTGAGTGGGTGAATATGAATAGATGTGAAGTGAGAGTACAAAAACGATTAGAGTAAAACTAAAACTCAATCGTTTATTCAATAAAAGCGCGCAACTGAGTGTAGAGTAATGTGTGAGTGGGACACCATCATGGGACACGTGTCAAACAACCAATGGATCACTTAATAATTACCGCTGTCATTCCTATAATCACGACACTTTGACATATTTACACTAATTAACAGTTGTCAACTACCCCAATTACTCCAAAATAGTCAAATCATCTCAATGAAACTGTACCTTAGAGTATTTAACACAACTCAACAGTGTTTATCAATTTTCCAACTTTATCACTAACAACCCTTTCAAAAATTGCACAGTTGTGAATATGAGTGTGTGTGAAGCAGAGTTTACTAAAATCAATTTTTAGAGCATCTAATATTTCATAAAATCCATAACAAAAATCAATAAATACTGAATGCACAAACTCTCATATTAAACACTGACTGTTTGATGAATGCTAAACTCTGTAGTTACTATAATACAGAAATCTGAAAACTTCCATTCCCTTTGATGTTCCATGATCATCCAAGTAAGCACACAGTCTTTGAAGACAAAAAGATCAAGAGATAGAAATCAGAGCATCATTCAGTGAATAACAGTCATGAATTTGATAAACTCACAAACTCTCTAAGCACACAAGTGTTTAGGTGAAGTGTTTACACTCACATTCAATCAGAGATAGCAGAATCTACCATATGCTTGAATGTCCACCAATTCTACACTACTTTGAGTACATGTATGCACAAATCAAAAGGACTTTATTCAGGGTTGTAATGAGATAAGATCAAACAGATGAGTATAGATGTTTTATTCATGAGTGAATTTCAAGCTGAACATTTTAATAGAACAAAGTGTTCAGTCACACTATTAGTACATATTTGTACAATATCAGTATATATGCCCCTTTTCTTCTTTTTTTTTTTTTTTTTTTATTATTATATATTTTTTTTATTTAGCATATATACTGAGTAAACTTTTCTTTTCTTGAGAGACCCTCATCTGCTTGATTTTTTTTTTTTAAAAAAAAATATATAACTGCTCTTAATACTTCAGAGTATAAGAAAAATGAGCAGTTAATTAGGCTCAAAGGGGTTTACTAAGGGTGGTATTTATGAACAGTGTTTGAACAGTGTTCAAAAGAATTTTGAACAGTATTTGAAGGAATGGTAAATCCTATTGCCTTTATCATTTTCATGCACACACATATCATGTAGTCTCAAGAAGGTTTAATACAAGTTCTAGAGAAACATACTTCCTGATGAATATCACACAACAATAAATACTGATTGATAGAAAATGTATCAATCACTGATTTGGCTCAAACTCTCACAGGGTGAAGACATGAATCTGAACTCACCAAACTACTCAATGACACATCTCAAGTTTTATGGTTTTCACAAGTACAAACAAGGAATTATCAGGAACCATACCTTTGGAAACAGAATGTCACTAGTCAGAGTTTAGAGTTCATCAATAACCAAAATTATTTATGAGAGACAATGCACACAATATTCATAAACTCAGAGTTTAGGACTAAATAAACTAAGAGATGCTATAAATATGAAACAGTATCATGCTGTGTTGATTTACTGCACAAAGTCTGATTAGATTACAGTGAATCAGAAAGAATCATGATTTCATTACTGAGAATCATGCTTCATACATTTTTCTTCATTGGTGTTTTCATTCAGACAATAATCAATTCTGAATTCACTGAGTGTATCCAACATGATAACAGTGTTTAACAGACAGACATGCTGACAGTGTTTAACAAGTTTTAAACATAAGCATGCAGAACAGAGTTTAATACTAAGGTTCACATAGCACTTAACTATTTGCAGAAACATGAGCAATATATTTTAGAGATAAGTCTTTGAGTCTAACCAACATCTCTAGTCAAAACTAGAGACCATTCCTAGTTCATTGACCAGTCTTGTAAATGTAGCTTCACTCAATGGCTTGGTGAAGATATCTGCAAGTTGTTGTTCTGTAGACACAAAGTGAAGCTCAATGTTGCCTTCCTCTACATGCTCTCTGATGAAGTGATACCATATGCTGATGTGCTTTGTCATTGAATGTTGTACTGGATTACCTGTCATAGCAATAGCACTTTGATTATCACAGTAAATAGGTATCTTGGTATACCTTAATCCATAATCCAGTAGTTGATTCTTCATCCATAAAATCTGTGCACAGCAGCTACCAGCAGCAATATACTCTGCTTCAGCTGTAGATGTAGATATTGACTTCTGTTTCTTGCTGTACCAGGAAACAAGTCTGTCACCCAGAAATTGACAACTTCCACTGGTGCTTTTTCTGTCTATCTTACAGCCTGCAAAGTCTGCATCTGAATAACCAAGTAGTTTAAACTTTGATTCTCTTGGATACCACAGCCCCAAAGTTATAGTGCCCTTGAGGTACTTAAAAATCCTCTTTACTGCTGTTAAATGTGGTTCTCTTGGATCTGCCTGGAACCTTGCACACAAACAAGTTGCATACATGATATCAGGTCTACTAGCTGTTAAATAGAGTAGAGAACCAATCATTCCTCTGTAGCTTGTCATATCTACTGATGACCCTGCATCTTTGTCCAATTTTGTTACAGTTGCCATGGGAGTTGTTGCAGATGAACAGTCAAGCATACCAAATTTCTTGAGAAGATTTCTGGTATATTTTGCTTGATTTATAAAAATTCCATCTTCTGTTTGCTTCACCTGTAAGCCTAGAAAATAACTAAGCTCTCCCATCATACTCATTTGATATCTTGACTGCATGAGTTTGGCAAACTTCTTACAGAGTTTATCATTAGTAGATCCAAAAATGATGTCATCCACATATATCTGAACTAAAAGCAAATCACTACCAGATTGAAAGTAAAACAGAGTTTTGTCAATAGTACCTCTGTGAAACCCACTTTCTAGTAAAAATTTGGCAAGGGTTTCATACCATGCCCTTGGTGCCTGCTTAAGTCCATAGAGTTCCTTGTCTAACCTGTAGACATGGTTTGGATATTTTGGATCTACAAAACCTGGTGGTTGTTCCACAAACACTTCTTCTTCAAGTTTTCCATTTAAAAATGCACTTTTTACATCCATCTGAAACACTTTGAATTTCTTATGAGAGGCATATGCTAGAAAAATTCTGATTGCCTCCAATCTAGCCACTGGAGCAAATGTTTCATCATAGTCTATTCCTTCTTGTTGTGAATAGCCTTTTGCAACCAGTCTTGCTTTGTTTCTTGTGATAACACCCTCACTGTCAGTTTTATTTCTGAAAACCCATTTAGTACCAACAATGGATCTGTTCTTAGGCCTTGGTACAAGTGTCCACACTTCATTTCTATCAAATTCATTTAGCTCTTCTTGCATTGCTGTTATCCAGTCAGCATCTTTAAGAGCTTCTTCCACTTTCTTTGGCTCAGATTGTGACAAGAATGCATGAAACAGACATTCATTTGTTGTTGCACTTCTTGTCCTTACTTTTGCATCAGGATCACCAATAATCAAATCAGGTGTGTGTGACTTAGTCCATTTTCTTGCAGAAGGCAGATTGCTTCTGTCATCATGTGATCCTCCCCCTTGATCCATGCTCTCCTGATTTTCTTGGTGCCTCTCTTCATTTTCAGATGCTCCCCCTGAATGTGACTGCTCAGAATTATCAACAGAGTTTGAATCAACAGAGTTTGATTCAGAATTATCAACTGAGTCACTTTCAGTGTTTGAATTATCACTTTGATGTGATTCTTCATGCTCCCCCTCAACTGGTTATTCCCTTGTTTCTGATTGAAGAGTTTCTTCAGTATTTACCAGTAGAGGTTCAGAGTTTAGATCAACAGAGTTTGTCAGATCAGTCTGATCAGAGTTTACTTTTTCAGAGAATAAATCTTCATTTTCAAAATGCAGTTGATCATGTTCATTGACATCTTCAAGTCCAGTTATTTTCTTGTCATCAAATGACACATGAATTGATTCCATGATCACTCTAGTTCTCAGATTATAAACTCTGAATGCCTTTGTTGACAGTGGATAGCCAACAAAAATTCCTTCATCTGCCTTTAGATCAAATTTGGTCAACTGTTCAGGATGAGTCTTCAACACAAAGCATTTGCATCCAAAAATATGAAAATATTTTAGATTTGGCTTTTTCTTCTTCACCATTTCATATGGTGTTTTACCATGCTTGTTGATCAGTGTTGCATTTTGAGTATAACAAGCAGTTTGAACTGCTTCTGCCCAGAAATATGTTGGCAATTTTGCTTCATCTAGCATGGTTCTGGCAGCTTCTATCAAGGTTCTATTCTTCCTCTCCACTACACCATTTTGTTGTGGAGTGCCAGGTGCAGAAAACTCTTGTTTGATTCCTTTACTCTTGCAAAATTCTTCCATTGATGAATTCCTGAATTCAGTTCCATTGTCACTTCTGATTATCTTCACTTGATTCTCTGACCCTTTGTCCAGTTGTAATATATGTTCTGTCAGTGTTAATGTAGTTTCATCCTTCTTTGCAAGAAAATATACCCATGTGTACCTGGTATATTCATCAACAATGACTAGAGCATATTTCTTCTTTCCAAGAGACATCACATTCACTGGACCAAAAAGATCAACATGTAGGAGATGATAAGGATCAACAATTGAAGACTCAGATTTGCTTTTGAAGGAGGCTTTTCTCTGTTTGGCTTTTTGACAAGAATCACACAGGCCTTCTACATTCAACAAAGACCTTGGTAGACCTCTTACAAGATCATTCTTGATTAGCTCATTGATGTTGTTCAGGTTCAAATGAGAGAGTTTCTTGTGCCATTTCCAACTCTCTTCACTGGACATTCTTGTAGACAGACACACTGCTTTGCCATCAGTGTTTGTTGACAATTTAATTTCATAGATGTTATTGTGTCTGTTTCCAACTAGAGCAACTTTCCCTGTAGATTTACTGATGATTTGACAATATTCAGGCTGAAAATCCACATGATATCCTCTGTCACAGATTTGACTCACAGATAGCAGATCATGCTTGAGTCCTGGAACCAGAGCTACATTTATGATGATGACATTTCCAAGATTAATGTTGCCATATCCCAGAGTATGTCCTATGTTGCCATCTCCATAGGAAACTTTTGGGCCAGCCTTCTCCTCATACTCTGATAGCAGGGCTTTATTTCCAGTCATGTGTCCTGAACATCCACTGTCCACAACTAGGGTACTCACCCTGGTGCCCTGCAATCACAAACAATCACTGATTGTTAGTTTTAAGGTTCCAGACTTGCTTGGATCCTTTGGCTTTCTTAATTCTGTTAGCTTTTGCAGCGGAATTCACATTATCAGAGTTTAAGCTAACTTTTTCAGAGTTTACATTTGCAGAGTTTACTTTAACCCATTTCAAATTTGGTTTGGGTTCATAGTAATTATAGTAAATAGCATGATAATCTCTGCAAGTGTAAATAGAATGCCATGTACTTCCACAGTGTTTGCATAAAGTCTGTGGTCTAGTTCTCACATAATCACTCTTTACTGCAGTTTTAGAGGGCAAAGAATTAATGTTCTTATTCTTACTGCAGAAATTAGCAAGATGATTAGTGCTACCACAATTAAAGCATGTTTTTCTAGGAGCTAATGAAGCAAGCATTGGCTTAATTCCTGATGTTATGCCTACCTTTCCATTTTTGTTTTTCTTAGGCAATCTCTGTTTGTTGACAGATTTTATCTCCTTAAGCTTATGCTTGAGTTGTTTATCTGTCATTAAACCAATGTTAGCCTCTTTAACAAAAGTCTTAGCATATGACTCTTTAACAGCCTTTTTCTGTGCTTCAGTCTTAGGTCCACCTGTTCCCATGACATTACCTTCAGATGAACGATGTGGTCTAACTTTTACCAAATTTTCAAATCTAAGTTCATCTCCCTCAGAGTAACCTAGACCTACTGTATCTGACTGAAACACTTCTTGAGTATCTTTACCAGAGTGTGTCCAGGTTTTAATGATGTGTTTAGTATCCTCCAATTCAGATTCTAGTTGCTTATACTTACCTAGCAAATCCTGTTCAATAAACACTGCATCATCTCTCTCTTTCTGAATTTTATTCATGTTTTCTAGCTGTTCCTCAACTAGTTTGTTTCTATCTTTGAGTTGAGAGCACTCATTCTTTATCCTCTCATTTTCTAAAGTCTGATCCCTATAACTGATATGCAATGCTTTAAGATAAATTCTTAATTCAGTTATATTATCAGTGTTATATGCATAGGTAGTTGGGGGTACCTTGAGATCATCATCTTCATTTTGAGTAGTAGCCATGAGTGCATAGTTGACTTCCTCATCTGAATCTGAAGTGTCTGCCCAATCTCTGCCTTTGGTGTAGAGTGCCTTTTCAGTTTTACCCTTCTTGCACTCAGGAGCATAGTGACCCATCTCCTTACACTTGTAGCATTGAATTTCAGACTTATCTTTCTTACCAGATTTGAAGTCCTTTCCCTCAGATTTCTTGAAATTCTTCTTGTCAGACTTTGAATAGTCCTTGGAGAATCTCTTTCCCTTCTTGAAGTTCTTGTATCCCATCTTCTTGAAGGTCTTCACCATCAATGCAGCCATTTGCATCATCTCTTCATCATCTTCAGAATCAGATGTTCCATCTGTGTTTGAGTCAACATCAGAGTTTGATGACTAACTTTCTGAGTGTATGAGTAAAGCTTTTCCTTTTGCCTTTTTCCTTGATGCTTCCATCTTTGATGGTTTCTCCTCAACCTTAAGTGCAACAGACTTTGACTTTCTACTAGATCTCTTGTTTCTCTGCTCCAATTCCAATTCATGGGTTTTGAGCAGTCCATAGATTTCATCAATCTCTGTTTCACCAAGTTCATAATTATCTCTTATAGTGGTTGTTTTCACATCCCACTTTTCAGGTAGAGAAAGAAGGAACTTGAGATTTGAGTCTTCTAAATCATACTCTTTATTAACCAATGACAAATCATTGAGCAGTTTACAGAATCTGTCAAATGTTTCTGTCATGGTTTCTTCAGACTTTGCCTCAAAGTGCTCATACTCCTGAGTGAGTATGTTTCTTCTGTTTTTCTTGATTGCAGGAGTTCCTTGACACCTAACCTCAAGTGCATCCCATATTTCCTTTGCAGTTGTGCATTTAATCACTTTATTAGACATAACATTGTCTAATGCACTGTGAAGTAAATGTCTCACTTTTGCATCCTTTGCAATAGATGAAAGATCCTCAGCAGTTAGATCTTTCTTTTCTTTTGGAATGACCTTTGATTCCTCACCAGCAGCAGCAGCAGATAATTTTGTAGGTTTGTGAGGACCTTCATTAATTCTATCAAGATATTCTGGATCTGTGGCTTCCAGAAACATGGTCATCTTTACCTTCCAGATTGCATACTCTGATGGCCTAAGTATAGGAACCCTTATAGTTTCATACCTACTAACAGTAGTAGGAGCTTTCTCAGATGGTGGAGGTATCTCTGCCATTGATTACTATTGTGTTTGGATCTTTAACTGTAATAAAGTAACAGATTGGCTCTGATACCACTTGTTAGGTCGAATTCACAATAGTTAATCAAATACTGTATGAGTAACTTAACAAGAACACACTGTTTAATACTTAAAAACTGTTTGGAATTAACAATTCCTCTCTCAGTGATGTAAAATATCACAGAGAGCTGCTTAGGTTACAATCAATGAATTTCTCAATGTTCGATTACCCTTCTAGGGTTAACCTAACTGTATTTATAAAACATACAGCTTCGTACAATCAGTAATTGATTCTCCTATAATTAAGCTATACAATTGATATCAATCACGATTGCTTCAAGTCTTCTAAGTCAACTCAATCTCTTTGACAGCTTTCCAATCTTCAAAGATATTGCTTCCATATTTATCTTGAATCAATCTTCAAACACTGTTGACTCTTCAGACAATACCGCTACAGAGTTTAACAATCTCTGTTGCGCTTCCAGTCAGTGTTTAACTAAACTCTGACTGCTTCCAGCTAAACTCTGTTTTGTCACTATAGCTTCCAAACACTGTTCTCATCAATCATTTCTAACAACACTGTTAACCAACAGCAAGCTGCACTGGCTAGCAATCGAAAGGTCAGAACTTGCGTATCATTTTCTTGATACTTTGTATGAAGTTTCTAATTTTATTGCACATAATTCTATATTTTCTTTGACTTTTTTGACTGATGAGAGAGAGTGAACTTTGACAAATTTATGTTAATATGAGAAACTTGTGTTGAGCAGAAAAGCTACCTGTAGGCTTATATAATCTGTTAAAGTATTAAATGCATAGTATGTTAGTACAACATATCCTTTTCTCCTTTTAGTCTGTGGCGCTTGTATCTTTTTTCTTATTAGTTTCTTCTAAAGCTGTAGTATGTTATCACTTATAACTGCAAATTGGATGACTCTAGAATGCTCCTGAGTACGACCGTTTTGTCTAAGTTGAGCTTCAGTTTATTTAAATTATATTATTAAAGCAATAATTTTTCTTTCAATCAAGAGTATTATTTTTTGATGTGTTTTCCATCCACTGAGTGCCACTCTCTTTGTACGGAGTTCGAAATGAGGGAACAGTAAATTATTTATTTCTTCTACAAGGAATAGCATTCTTTAATCGGGAAGATGGAATAATTTCCATGGATGAGTCCAATTATATCTGGTCAAAGGCTGACTGGCCCCATGATGGATGGGCTGGATCAGATTCTACCCCGGTTCCTACCTGTGTTTCTCCTGGGGTTGGGCTTGGAAGCAGAAAAGGTACACATCTTGGGTTGGGTGGAGCAACTGTTGGCACGGGTTCTCTGGCAAAACCAGGAAGAGACTTCATAGGTGGTGGAGCTTATGATGTTCTGCGATAGAAACATCTTATTTATACAGCAGATTGTTTGTTATCAGTTTCCTTTATTTTATCAAGATTGAGTTCATTTTGACTTATAGAACTGTCTTTGTCTTTTTAAAAATTCTTGCTAAATTAAACTGTTTTTATCTTTTTGTCATGATTTACCAGTTGAGCTTCTAGTAAATGGTGAGATTGTCAAAAGGTCTCCTGAGAGAGAGAACGCAGAGTGCAGCCAGTACCTCAAAGAGCTCAGGACAGACCAAGATACAACGATCGCACCCGTTATATAATAACACAGTCGTCCAAACACGCGATAAAAAGTGGTGACACCGTGATAGCAGCAGCGCACATATGAAAAGAGGTTTACCTGTGAATCACTTATAACTAAACAAGGGTTATGGTCGCAACATCGTTGATGCACATTATCAATTTGGTTCCTTCCTTCAATACATTTGCTCGTCATCTCTGCGAGGAAATTGTTCTCCATAAAATTAGAAAAATTAGATCAGTTTGTCTACTTTGTTATTAGTATTGACTTGTAGAATGTAGAGTAGTTTTATTAATTAGATCTCATTCTTGATTATGTATCATGTATAAATTGATTTTATATATAATTTGGTGTTCTGGCATGGGCTAAATTGTTTTTGAAATTGTATTGTTTCATAACAGAATTGCAATTTTTATTTTTTTTAAAACAATTGACTTTAAGCGTCGGTTGTTTAAATGACCGATGCCTTTAACCAGACTTTAAGCGTCGGTTGTTTAAATGACTGATGCCTTTAACCAGACTTTAAGCGTCGGTTGTTTAAATGACTGATGCCTATAATAGACTTTAAGCGTCGGTTGTTTAAATGACCGACACCTATGACAGACTTTCAGCGTCGGTTGTTTAAATGACCGACGCTTATAACCAGACTTTAAGCGTCGGTTGTTTAAATGACCGACGCATATAATAGACTTTAAGCGTCGGTTGTTTAAATAACCGACGCTATTAGTAGATTATATGCGTCGCATAATTAACCGACGCCATAGACCTATACCTATAGTGTCGCCTTCATATACTACGTCCAATAACCGACGCCTAATGCTTATTTTGACTGACGCTAAAAGCCTGTTTTGTACTAGTGTAAATTCAGTCGCCTTCTCACCCTTCAAGTCTTTCCAAAGGATCCGTGGTCTGGACTCTCTCGTTCTGCGGGTAACTCGGCCCCCCATGGATAGATCCATTGCTAACAGACGGTGCTGAGATGCACACGCCTCACTCTGAAACACCTTGCAGTCTACGCACGACCTAGCATCCCGCCTACGCATAAGAAGGTAGTCTATTTGAGTGTTGAGGCCCCCACTACTAAATGTGATGAGGTGCTCAGCCCTCTTCTGGAAAACAGAATTCACAATTACCAACTCATGAGCAGTTGCAAACTCCAACAACGCTGACCCGCCGACGTTCCTGACCCCGAAGCCGAAACCCCCATGGGCGCTGGGATAGCCATCTGACCTCTCACCAATGTGACCATTAAAATCGCCACCCACTACTATAAGTTGATCCTCGGGAATACTTCCGACCAACTCATCTAAGCAGACCCAGAAAGCCTCCTTCTCCGAGTCACCCAAACCGACTTGGGGGGCATACGCGCATACCACGTTCACCACCTTCTTCCCGACCACCACACTGACGGACATGATCCTGTCGTTACTCCTCTTCACATCCACGACGTTGTCTTTAAGATTCTCTGCCAGAAGAATACCCACTCCGTTCCTCGAGTTGGCAAGACCTGAGTACAACAATTTCTTTCCTTTTTGAATTGTGTACATTTTTATCATTTAAATGAAATCGTTTCATTTGAAAAAAATAATATAATAATCCCACGCTTTCCAGGATTCCTAAATTTTGTTATATATTATTTTAGAGAATCAAATACAAGATTCCTAAATTTTGTTAGCATATATTACTTTAGAGAATTAAATACATATTGACGTTAAAAGATGCTCTAATTTAATTTGGAAATATGATGAAATTTGGTTGACTACTAAGAATAATTAGTAAATTTGTTTCGAACCAACTGCTACAATTGACATGAAAAGGTAGCAAACATCACCATAATTTTTATTAGCAATTGACAAATAATAAATTTTGTGAATTTTCTTCGACTCAAACCAACTAGGAGATGGGAAACATCACTCTAATTTTTTAGAGATTATAAATAACAAATTGAAATGCATACATGGTGAAACGAATCAAACCCATTTACAGAGGATCGAAGCAATTGAGTAACGACAAATTTAAGATTAGGAAGTCACTATACCGAGTGTAATAATACGAACCAGGCGAAATAAATTTGTATTGCTTCATTTCAAGAGAAATGCTGGAGTGCTCAATTTTTTCAAAAAAAATTATCCTCAAAAACTTAGTTGGTAAGATCTGATTGATTCGATATATATTTTAAAAATAAAGAGATACTCCATATATTCATATATTCATATGAATTTCACTAATTAAAAAATAATACTTGACATTCAAAAATAATTTCAAAAATCATTTGGAGGTTCCTAGCATTACATTTCAAATAGTGAACATGTTGCGGAACTTGAACCCAGCTCCACAGCATGTTCGTGTTGGTTGGCATAATGTTTTTGGTTGAAATGCATGTGGACAACTAGACAGTAGTATAATAATACGATTCGGAAGTAAACGCTTGAGAGACTAAATGAAGTCTAATAAGTGTCCGAATTCATTAAGCTATTTGATTTTTTCAAACTTAGGGTATTAGAGTTTTGAGGCAAATTAGAGATTTGATCATTTGAAACCTCTCTAATATTAGTGTTTGCTAATTAGCAGATTGAAATAGATTTTTGGATTTAAAATGCTAATTTTCAAAAAGCTAATTAGAAAAAAAATATATAATTAGATGTTTGTTATGTGTGTAGTTAATATACAAAAAAACTAACTCAAACAGTTAATTACCAAAAAATTTAATTTAAAACAATTAATTCAATCCGCTAGTCAAAACACCTAACTCAATCCGCTAATCAAAACAACTAATTCAATTGCTAACCGTTAACAGCTAATAAGACCTTATACTTCGAGATTAAAGTAATACAACCGTGTGTTCATTTTGTATAAGGAAAATGCTAAGTAACCAAGTTGGTTATTAAAATATTTTTTAAATGTCAAGTGCATTATTTTAATTGATTATAATAAAATAAATTATGTATTCACATCAATCTTTTTAATTAAAATTTTTCTGTATCACGTCATTTGAGAAAGATTTTGGAAATTCGGGTTATGGGTTATGTAGCATTACCCTGTGTATAAATAAAGTGCACCCTGTGTCCGTTCAACACAGTCTCCTCTCCTTAAGCTAAATTTAACAGACACTGCATCCTGTTATTCTGCTCAAGTTAATTTGACATGGCTGAATTTCCAAGTTACGTAGTTATCTTCTTCATTGGGCTTATCACGACTATAATACTCCGAGCAGTATCGAAAAATCGAACCAGCTCTAGCCTTCCACCTGGACCGTTCAGGCTTCCTATTATCGGTCACCTTCACCTTCTTGCTCCTAAACCACATCAGGCTCTTCACAAGCTCTCAATTAGGTATGGACCTTTATTTCATATATTTCTTGGCTCCTACCCTTGTGTGATCGTCTCTTCCCCTGAAATGGCGAAAGAGTTTCTCAAAACAAAGGAAGCATATTGGTTAGACAGGCCCCAAACAGTGGCCACAGAGTACCTAGGCTATGGTTCACTAAATCTTATGTTTTCTCCATATGGACCATACTGGAAGTTTCTAAAGAAATTATGCATGTCTGAGCTTCTAGGTGGTCGAACTCTAGATCTTCTTCAAACTGTTAGACACTACGAGATTCAGAGTATGATCAAAGTAATGTTGAAAAAGTCCATAGCTGCAGAGTCCGTTGATGTTGGAGTCGAACTTACAAAGCTCACCAACAATGTAATTTCGAGCATGCTCATGAAGAAGAGGTGTTCAGAGAATATGGATGAAGCTGGAGAAATTAAAAATTATATTAAAGAGCTCTTGCAAATTTCAGGGACGTTTAATCTCTCTGACTATATATGGTTTTTCAAGAATTTGGATTTGCAGGGAATAAAGAAGAGGCTAGCAGATGTCCGTGGAAAGTATGACCGGATGATGGATAGGATTATAGAGGAGCACAGGCAAGTGAGGATGAGGAAAAAAGAGAACGGTGGTGGAGAGGATGCACAGGACTTCTAGGAAGCATGAGTGCGGGTGCGGGTACGGGGGTGCGTAGTGCGGGGATACGGAAATTCGGCAAATCTAAAAATATGGGGATTCGGGTGCGGGGGGATTCGGCAAATATTAACACATTAAAAATATGTTTTATGTATGTATTTCAAGAGTTTCATTTAAATTGAACTAAATTGTCAACTAATTAAGTTCTTTATCCTTAATATTACATATCATATTAGTCAATAACACAACTAGTGCATTTTAATGTAGTTAATTTAAGTATTTACATTATCTTCTCTCACTTGTGAGCGAGGGAAGAATCCCCAAGAATCCCCGCGCACCCAAGAATCCCCAAGAATCGGGTGCGTGGTGCGGCGGGTAAGTGAAGAATCCCTGCTTTCTAGCAGGACTTCCTTGACCTCTTACTTGATATGTACGAGGATGAAAGCACGGAAACTAAACTGAGCATGGATAACATCAAGGCCATCGTACTGGTAAACATCTATCAGCCTCACTACTAGACATTATTCATCTTGCTAATTTTTCATTCTCTGATACATCTTACAATTGAATTCGTCCTTGTATAAAATGCAGGATATGTTTAGTGCTGGAACAGATACATCTGCTAGCATGACAGAATGGACACTTGCGGAGCTAATTAACCATCCAGTCATTATGGAAAAAGCAAGACATGAGATAGAAACTGTTGTTGGAAATAGCAGATTAGTCGAAGAATCCGATATTGTAAATCTCCCATATCTTCAAGCTATTGTAAAGGAGACTCTCAGACTTCATCCCACCGGTCCACTAATTCCAAGACAAGCAAGTGAGGGATGCACCATTGCAAACTACTACATTCCAGCTAAGACCAGACTGCTTGTTAATGTTTGGGCTCTTGGCCGAGACCCAAACCAATGGGAAAATGCACTTGAATTCAAACCAGAAAGGTTTTTTACGACTGGTAGTGAAGATTTCAGCAGTGGCAAGAGTCAGTTGGATGTTAGAGGGCAACATTTTCATCTGTTGCCATTCGGAAGCGGACTAAGAGGATGTCCAGGGGCTTATTGTCCAAACAACTATTGCCGCAATGATACAGAGCTTTGAATGGAATGTAGTTGGAGGTGAAGGGTCTAAATGTAGTACACCTGTGGACATGGAAGAAGGAGTGGCTGTAACACTTAGCAGGGCTCGCCCTTTGGTTTGCGTTCCAGTTGCTAGGCTCAATCCATTTCCTTCCATCTAGTAGCATATTCCGAATTTACAAGATAGGCTGCACCGTTCAGACTTCAGTTATCTATTTCATTTCAGTTCAGCCACAGACTGAATTAACAAATGTTATAGAGACGGTGTATTCCCAGAACAGTTTGAAATAATAAACAAATAGGGACTATGCCAACTGTGTAATTAAATCAGCACTTCATTTAACTCTAGCAAACAGCTTCAACAGAACAGCGGGCATATTAAAGCAAGCAACGGAATCAAACTTATTAATATAATCAATCCATCAGACAAAGTAGAGCAAGCGTCTTTAAACACAATATAAAAGGATGATGAAACAAGATCACAAACATTTAGCAATGGCCAACGCCAAGCGTTTGTTGCAAAACAAAAAAAAAAGTGAGAATAATAACCTTAGTAGAAAAAACAAGTGATTGCAGTGCCGCAAGTACTGAACTTGGTAGTGCTCATCTTGAATAGTTTTTCATGCATGAACTCTGATTTGAATTGATTGTGTAACATGCATCCTGATTGTTCCTTCTGAACTGCATATAACTGATATTTTGTCTCGAAGGGCTCAGGGCACCATCCACCAGGTATCTTGAAAAATGTGAAGTGGGCATAGGCAGCATTACGGGAATGAGAAGGGCCGTAAGTGATACAACAGAGTACATTTTGACCACTCTTGGTTTGCAAAGCAGTGTAGTAGTCAGAGAAAAGATATGGACCTTGTTCAAGAATGTGGAAGCGACGATGGAGATGAGACAAGAAATCAAGGGATGCAGCCAATGTTGGTCGCATAAAACTAGATTCTGTAGCTCCGTTACAGCTGGTGTAGGGAGATGCACCAACAATGTGTTGATAATCACGCCCAAAAAGCATATCACCAATTAGCAGAACAGGGGATCTGAAAGCATGGCGAAGATCATTGAATGTTTCAGCTGGAGGGGAAGTACTCACGATGTTCCAGCGTGGAGGACGACCAGTTAAATTGAATGATAAAACATATTCTACAACAGAAGTATCGCATTCTGTACCAAAATAGACCTTGTCGTCCAAAACAAAATGCGATATAAGATCATCAACGCCGTAAGGTTTAGATTCCAAGACTGTCCACTCACCGGTGGAAGGACAATACATTTCAGAATACGTGAGGCACCGGGAGAAAACATGGGGGCTTACTTTAGGACCTTTCATGGGAGGACCTACCTTCAACAAATGATCAGAGGGGGGACGGTTTTCATCCGGACGTAAGTTCTTAATATCATGTTTTGCAATCATAAAAACATGGGATGCTGCTTCCCCAACAAAGTAAAGATGATCTCCAAGGTGTACCAATGTACAATTTGGAGGAAGACTATTAGGACCAAAAGTAAGAAGAGGCACCAAAGGTTTAACATTGTCACTGGAGTGTTGATTATTATAATTAAGATGTGCAATATCCATCCGATACAGAGCATACTGAGCAGGATAATAATCAAATACGAACATGTAAAAATGGGAACAACCTGGTTTTGTTAAAGCGGCCTGTCGTTGTCTCTTCAAAGTTTTCCTTTGATTTTTCCTTTTGTTTCTGGAGACAACTTGAATGGTGGTCTGCTGTGGTGATAAGGTGTTGTCTTGACTAGCATTAGAGAATCCACTAAACAGATCCTCCGAGGTGGTCTGCTGTGTTTCTTTTTTTATAGTCTGGTCAGCGTATGATGCATCAGCATCAGCAGCATCCACCTTGGATTTTGGATCTGTAGGAACTATGTTATCAGATGGAGACATAGATGTAGGAGGCGTAGCAGAGTTGTGAAAATGATTGGACAACAAATCAAAAATGTTCTGCAACTTTTCATTGGAAGATCGCATCTGCTGTGTCAACTCAGAAACCGTGCCATGCAATTCCCCACATTGGGTCTTCAACTGATTTAGATCTTCTACAACGCCTTGTAGACCCATGCAATTTGCCATTGGCTATGTTAGGTGGATCGAGAACAAGGGTTTAGGGTTTAACGATACAATCCTTTCTTGTCGGGTGTTTTTATGCGCGCGGTGAAAAAATTCACCCACCCAATCTAATCAATCCGATTAAAATCCGCGGATATGAATTTGTTGAACCCAATAAATTAGATTTAGATTGATTGATTGATTACGGTTTAATTAAATTTAGTTCTAACAAACCCAATTTACTTCGTTTTCAAGTCATAAAGTTTTAATTTAAGGCTATGTTTGGTTCAAGAGAGGGGAAGGGAGGGGAGGGGTTTTAATGGAGGGGAGGGGAAGGGAGGGGATGGAAAGGGGAGGGTTTTAATAATATTTATGTTTGGTTCATAGGAAGGGAAGGGAGGGGAGGGGATTCATTTTTTGTTTGGTACAAGAGGGGAAGGGAGGGTTTTATGATTAAATTACATTTATAACCTTATATATGCAAAAAGAATTTAAATTAAAAATACACATGTAAGGGTATTTTTGTCAAATAAATGTTGTCCTTCCCCTCCCCTCCAAAAAAACCCCAAATTGGAGGGTGATAAAATCAAACAAAAACTCCCCTTCAATCCCCTCCCCTCCCCTCCCCAATTTTGAACCAAACATCATTTTATATTTCATACCTCTCCCCTCCCTTCCCCTCCCTTCCTTTTTCCTCCAACCAAACAAGGGCTAAGTATTTTTTTAGAGTAATGCTAGTACTCCAAATTGGTATCCAAAAAATGTTCCCAAATGAACAAAATACAACACAATGAGCTATAAAATTTTCTTGAATAGTACTCCCTCCGTCCCACTTATTTTGTCCATCAATCAAAATCCACGTTTTTACCAATTTACTATATTTTTTGTTTAGTTTCTATAACTAAGCTTAAATATTACTATATTTACAAAATTTTAACATATTTAGAGTTTTGTTTACCTTTATTAAGGAAAGTGGACAAACATTGTGGGACAACAAAAATTGGAAATGTGGCCAAAATAAATGGGACAGAGGGAGTAGTTATTATGATGCCTTGACTATTGTTCCTCCGGCGGCACTCCGGCGGCACCACCTACCACCACTTACCCCCACCTACCACACATAACCCCTTAGATTGTGTCTATAAATAGATATGCATGTAAGGATTGTAAATTCATCTGAGAGGTCTGGAAACCCTCTAGATTTGAAAATCTGTAATCATCCTCAAGATCAATATAAACTATTTCTCTTTTGCATATAATCTTTCTTGCTTCCGTTATAACAAATTGGTATCAGAGCTTTTGGTTGAAGCTGCTGTGTTTTTTGCGAAAATTTTGCCGGAATTTTTTCAAGCATCGTCGGAGAAGACGACACTGTTCATACGGTACTGTTCATACGGCAATGTTCATACGGCACTGTTCATACGGTACTATTCACGGATACGTGCTTTGTTAAAGTCTCTACATGACGAAGTCTTTAACAAACAAGTTGTTGCTGAAGCAACGTCTGTTCAGTCTGCGAATGCAGGAAGGCATGCCTCTTCGAGATCACTTAGATCAATTAAACACAATTTTATTAGAATTGCGTAATATTGATGTTAAAGTTGAAGATGAGGATGCTGCTTTGATTCTGTTAGTTTCTTTACCATTATCGTACGAGAACTTTGTGCAATCGTTTATTGTTGGTAAAGATACTATTTCTCTAGAAGAGGTTAGATCTGCTCTCCATACTAGAGAGTTGCGCCATAAGGCGGCTGGTACAGGTGCAGATAATCATGCTGCTGGGTTGGTAGCTAGCGGGAGTAATGGACATGGAAAGTCGGGGAAGAAATCAATTCCTAAGGGTCCAAAACCTAATGATATCTGTAATTACTGTAAAGAGAAGGGATACTGGAAATCTAACTGTCCCAAGAAAAAGAAGCAATAGGATAATTTGACAGATACTGCTGCTGTAGCTGATGCTACTTCTGAATAAGATATTGCTCTAGTTACTGTCAAGGACACGCATCACTCTGATGGGTGGATTCTTGATTCTGGAGCGTCTTATCATATATGTCCGCGTAGGGAGTGGTTTAAAACCTACGAACAAGTAGACGGTGGCAAGATTTCTATGGCTAACAGTTTTGCTTGTGAGACGGTTGGAATAGGCTCGATTAAAATTTGGACACGTGATGGTAAATTCTGCACATTGAATGATGTTAGGCATGTTCCACTTATGACAAAGAATCTGATATATTTGAGTATGTTAGATAGCAAGGGTTTCAGTTTTCAAGGTGAAGGTGGAGTTCTACATGTCTGCAAGGGTTCTAATGTGGTTCTGAAAGGTGTTAAACGTGGTACCTTGTATCTTCTTCAAGGTTCTACGTTATCAGGTTCTGTTGCTGTCGCGTCCTCGGAGAAGATTAGGAGGCAAACTGATACGTTATTAGGTTCTGTTGCTGTCGCGTCCTCGGAAAAGATTAAGAGGCTGCGAACTGATAATAGTCTGGAATTTTGCTCATATGAGTTTGATGAGTTCTGTAAGAATGAAGGGATTTATAGTCATCATACAGTCAGGGATACACCGCAGCAGAATGGTGTAGCAGAGCGTATGAATCAGACACTTCTGAAGAGAGAAGGGATTTATAGGCATCAAACAGTCAGGGATACACCGCAGCAGAATGGTGTAGCAGAGCGTATGAATCAGACACTTCTGGAGAGAGCTAGGTGCATGCTCTCTAATGCTGGACTAACTAGAAGATTCTTGGCGGAAGCAGTTAGTACATCAGGTTATCTGATAAATCGTGGATCTACGATTATCTCAGAAAGTGGTGGTGTTGAGAAACAGGTGGAGCAGGAAGTCACTCAAGATGAGAGTGAACCACAACAAGAAGTTCAACAGCCACAGTAAGAATCAGAATCATCAGTACTAGTAGTAAATCAGCACAGTTTGGCTCTTGATCGATCGAGGAGAGCTAAGTACGGAGTGCCTCCAAAAAAATATGGTTTTGAAGATATGGTGACATATGCACTACAGGTAGCTGAAGAGGTGGATCCTAGCTCTGATGAGCTATCCACTTACAAAGAAGCAGTGACATGTAATAAGTCTGTTGAGGAAAAAGAGTACATGTCTCGAGTTCCCTATGCTAGTGCAGTAGGAAGCTTGATGTATGCAATGGTCTGCACTAGACCCGATCTTGCACAGTCTGTCAGTGTTGTTAGTAGGTTCATGGGTGATCCAAGCAAGGAGCACTGGCAAGCTGTGAAGAGGGTATTTTGGTACTTAAAAGGTACGTCTGATGTTGGTCTTATTTATGGAGGTGATACTGAGTGTTTGGTGACAGGGTTTTCAGACTCTGATTATGCTGGAGATGTTGACGGTAGAAGATCTATGACTGGTTATGCTTTCACTCTGGGTGGTTCGATTGTCAATTGAAAAGCTACTCTGCAACTGATAAGTGGATTTTATATCCACTTGGAGCATTCTAAATCTGCTTAAATTGATTGTCTTGGACTCGAGTTTCTGGTAGTTTTGATGTGTTTTGCTTAGTTGTGCAGATTTACGAGAAGGTTGACTAAGGTGGATGCTTCTATTATTTTTTGGGAATTAATTGATTAAAATTCGGATTTTTAAGAAGGGTTGCGCAGTCTACAGTGTTTGGGCCATATCTTGAGTTCTATAAGTCTGTTTTCAGCCCGTAAGCAGTCCACGCAAAGATAACGAGATTCTCTATCATTCTAAGGTGGTCCAGAGGTCCAATTACGTTTGGAACGTTCCAGAAAAACTGAAGAAAAGTCAGCCACGAATTTTCCTTAAAAACAGAATCAGTTTAGGAAACGTATCTTGCAGAAATTCTATTATAATTCTGTTTTGGTATTTTCTTGCTGGGGAAGACTTTTAGAGCCTATATAAACACATCCTACCATTGTAATAGAGATATATACATTATCAATAGTTTTATTATTGTAACCAGCTTAGATCTGCAAGGGAGAAAAGGAGAGAAGGATTCAACGCTCGTGACAAGCAACGGATCTAGATCTACTTCATCCTTTGTGTTACTTTGGATTATAGATTTGTTTTCTCAAACTCATGTTTATTAATATAATTACGTTTTTTATTCATATCTTGTTATTTACCATGTCTTCATCAAATCCCATGGTGACGAAAGGTTTAATTATGAACTAATCGTTGTCATGGGATCCTAGTGGATTTATCTATGTAGCTTAGTAGTTTGTATGCCTTAAAGATTTATGTGTGGTGAATGCTGATATCCTCGTATGGTTAATCTTAATGCTTTTAGATGCGTAGCTAACATCTAAATTGAATTGTTAATCTCTTGCTAAACGAGAGTGGATCTTGAGATTTAGAACTTGCCATGCTAGCATAGGATAGGTTGATGTTGAACATCATGATTTGTGGCATGAACAGAGATATTATGCTGCCCTATGTGATCTAAGTGGATAACTTGTGCTTCAACCTTTATGTTTTCAAATTCTATAGAGATATAGGGTCTAAACATAGTAGGTGCCTATTCATCTTCTATCTCTTTTGTGGATGTATGTGTAGATTGGTACTAGTATACCGAGAGGTAACTTTTACTCTTTTCGTGTTATCCGATCAGATATCAAAACCATCGCATGTTTTAATTAAAGGCTGCAACTCTAAGTGAAGTAGATGATGAAACTAGGATTCCATGTTTTATTCTCATATTAGTAATTCGAATTTAATCTCTTTAATTAGTTAATCTTTAGTTTGATAATTAATTTAGTAGTTAGTAAAAATCCAATTTGTTATTTGTCTTAGCAGTGGATAAAAACCATACATCGGTGCATAGGTATATTTACTGAATTGAACACCATTCTAGATCTCTGTGGGAACGAACTTGATTTAATCATATATTACTTGTGACAACGTGCGCTTGCGTAAATTTTGCATAACAGCAACTTACAGTGACTTTGTCTACTACGAGAGCAGAGTACATGGCATTGACAGAAGCCACAAAAGAAGGAATCTGGTTGAAAGAATTGGTCAGCGATCTGGGTCTACATCATGATCAGGCTACGGTATTTTGTGACAGTCTCAGTGCAATCTGTTTAGCCAAGGATCAAGTCCATCATGAGCGGACTAAGCACATAGATGTGAGATATCATTTTCTAAGAAGTGAGAATAGAATCAAGGTGAGAAAAGTGGGTACTGCTGATAACCCAGCTGATATGCTTACCAAGCCGTTTCCACATAGCAAGTTTCAACATTGTTTGGACTTGCTAAATGTTCGGGGCTGTTGATTGCCCTTTTGAGGGCAAAATCTGAGGCAGAAGAGTTTTATCTGGTACATCTGGCATTATTATAATGTGTCTGGTACATCTGGAATTATTATGATGCATCTGGTACATCTGTTATCTGTTTTTGTGAGAGGATTCAAGTCAAGGTGGAGATCTGTTATCTGGTACATCTGGCATTATTATGATGCATCTGGTACATCTGTTATCTGTTTTTGTGAGAGGGTTCAAGTCAAGTGGAGATCTGTTATCTGTTACATCTGGCATTATTATGATGCGTTTGGTACATCTGCTATCTGTTATTTGTGAGTATTCAAGTCAAGGTGGAGATTTATTATGATGCCTTGACTACTGTTCCTCCGGCGGCACTACTGTTCCTCCGGCGGCACCACCTACCACCACCTACCCCCACCTACCACACCTAACCCCTTAGATTGTGTCTATAAATAGATATGCATGTAAGGATTGCAAATTCATCTGAGAGGTCTGAAAATCCTCTAGATCTGAAAATCTGTAATCATCCTCAAGATCAATATAAGCTATTTCTCTTCTGCATATAATCTTTCTTGCTTCTGTTATAACAGTAGCAATACAAAATTGGTCTATATAATTTTTCTTTGAAAAATAAAATCAACAATTGAATCATAAATGAGTAAAACATTTGAATGATCATAAATTAATCAAGCAAATTAATATGTCAGTAACACACAGATTATCTAGTGAGCTCTGCAAAATATATATGTGTAAGCTTCGAATTCCTGTAAGGAATATGTGATGGCTTGGAAGCATGTGATGGCTTGGAAGCAAGTGCAGAGGTGACAGGGACTTGTTTATAAATTGAGATTCCTTCAACTTCAATCTCTCAGCCAAATCTGCCAGCGAAAGATGACTCCTTGTCTTGTGTCCATTTAGCAAGTTCTCCCCAGTAACAGTTAGTCGCTACAATTTATACAAAAAAAATAGTCAAAGAACATGAAAAAGGAATATAAATCTGACTTCAAAAATCAAAGAACGAAAGTTAAATGGATATCATAATACGTTATCTTTTTTAATCCAGAAGTAATACATAGTGTGATACAGAATGAGAAGACATGGAAAATGCATAGCAGAAGGGATTAGTCACTACTAGTGTGAACAGTTGCTAAGCTCATTATGATAAATAGTCGCAAATTCTCTTCTCATTCATAGTCACGTGAAAAGACCAAATTACCCTCATATTTAATATTTATTAAAAAAAGGTGTTGTTAATGGGAATCGAACTTGAGTCTATCAAATAACTTATGCATGCTCTTAACACAATGTCACATGTGTTTTCAAACCATACACGTAATAAGTGAATGTCGTTTAAGAGTAATACATTTGTAAATAACTATGGTGCTAAATTAAACTTAGGTAAAACACCGTGAATGTCGTTTAAGAGTAATACATTTGTAAATAACTATGGTGCTAAATTAAACTTAGGTAAAACACCAACACATTTTTATTAAAAAAAGTGTTCATGGGAATCTATCAAGTAACTTATGCATGCTCTTACCACTACGCCATAATGTCACATGTGTTTATAAATCATACACGTAATATATGAATGTCTTAACAGTAATACATCTGTAAATAATTTTGAAGCTAAATTAAACTTTAAATAACTATGGAGCTAAATTAAACTTTAAACTTAGGTAATACACCAATACAAGATAAAATTCGTGAGACTTTTTAATGTATTGAAAGAAATAATAATAAAAGAAACGATATTTAAAAGAAACTATTACAATATTGGAATTATCCAATAATAATATTATTATTATATATGTTAACATATAGAAGACGATGATTATATAAAATTAACATGTACAAAGGTTCGTGTAAATACGTGACTTTCAGTTATGATAGTTAATAATACTTTATGAAAATTAATATTATCATCGGTCAATCAAATCCATGTTATTTAAAAAATTAATTCTATTTCATAATTTTAGTAGCATAAACAATATTTTTTTATATTATATGTATTTTGTTTTTCGCAAGTAAGCAGGGGCGTAGCCAATGTATTGCTAGCGGGTGCAAATGTGCAACCGACCCCACTGAAATTTTAGTACGTATAAATTTTTTATAAATATATTTATAGTGGAAAAATTCAAATTTGATCCCACTAAAAAACTTACCTCTATAGTGATAAATATAAATTTAACCTCATCAAATTATATAGGTAGTTAATTTTGTTCTTGATAATTCTAATTTTAAATTAATATATTCATCCTTATAAAAATTTGCACTTTATCATTGTGTTGAAAAATTTTGACCCCGCTAACTCTCATTTATGGCTACGTCCCAAGTAAGCATTTTAACTACTATGACCTTATAGCACAAAGCACCTTTACTTGCCATGTTACGGCAAACATATTATTGATGCTTGTTTTTAACTCTCAGTCATGGCAAGTTTTTTTTCTTTAGCGTATCTAGGATTAGCCCATCTATGATTGAACTTGATGCATGTAAGAAAGTAAGAAATTGACAAATTATTTTATTAAATCAGCCTGTATCTTAACTGAATAAAAATACATGGCTAGCTTGCTGAAAGCTTCATTGCTTCAGTGTTGTCAATTTTAAATATAGCACTAAATGGATGGAAATGGTTGGAGCCTCGCAACTGGAACACAAATCAGAGGGTGAACCCTGCTAATTGTGAAGGCTTTTCCTTCATCCATATTCAAAGTAGAACTACCATTTTTCCCTTCACCTCCAACTACATTCCAGTCAAAGCATTGTATCATAGCAGCAAGGGTTGATTGTACAACCTTTACAGAAAGTGAAGTACTTGGACATTGTCTTCTTCCGCTTCCAAATGGCAACAGCTGGAAATGTTGCCCTCGAACATCCAACTGGCCTGATCCTGTCATCACAAACCTTTTTGGTTTAAATTCAAGTGCACTTTCCCAGATATTTTCGTCTCGGCCAATAGCCCACACATTAACGAGTAGTCTAGTTTTTGCTGGTATGCAGTAGTTTCCAATAGTGCAATCTTCAGTGGATTTTCTGGGTATTAGTGCACCAGCGGGATGAAGTTTGAGACTTTCCTTTACAATAGCTTGAAGGGAGATTCACAATATCGGACTCTTCGACTAATCTGCTCTTCCCAACAACAGTATCTATCTCATGTCTAGGTTTCTCCATAATTATTGGGTGGTTGATTTCTCACAATGTATCAGTAAGGTAGATGATGATATAGAATATATGTAAGTATATGCAGAAATGTGAGCTGAATTGTATATTCAACTTAGATCCAAAAAGAGAACAGTACATGAGTATTTATAGAATACATTTCACCTACATACATTGCCTATATCTATATATTTTGTAACTAACTAACAACCAACTAATATCCAGCTCATGACAGCTCATTTTGAGCCACATCTGGTGCCACATCAGATTCTAATTTGTCATTACTTGAGCTAACATCCCCCCTCAAGTTGGGAGAGAACAAATTGGAAACACCCAACTTGGACAACAAATAGTTCAGCTGACCAGATGAAAGAGCTTTGGTGAGTAAATCTGCAGGTTGTTCAGCTGAGCTAATATGGAAAGTTTCAATAAAACCTTGTTGTAGTTTCTGTCGAACAAAATGAAAGTCGATTTCTATGTGCTTCGTACGCTCGTGAAATACTGGATTAGAGGCAATGTATAAGGCAGACTTGTTATCACAGTGAAGTGGAATTGCAGTAGTAGGAGTGTGACCCAATGTTTTAAGAAAAGAAGTTATCCAAAGAAGCTCACAAGTTGTGTCACCCAATGCTCTATATTCAGACTCACTGGAGGACTTACACATAGTAACTTGCTTCTTTCATTTCCAGGACACAAGAGCAGAATCAAGCATGACACAATACCCTGTAAGAGAACATCGAGTATCAAGACAGCCACCCCAGTCTGCATCACAATAAGCACGAAGTTGTAAAAAATTATTAGCAGGAAACAACAACCCTTGGCCAGGAGCATTTTTAAGATATCTAACAACTCGATAAGCTGCATCAAGGTGATCCTGAAGAGGATTGGCAATAAACTGAGCTAATGTATGAACATCATAACTCAGATCAGGACGAGTAATAGTTAAGTAGATAAGACGACCAATCAGTCTTCGAAATACTTTGATATTAGAACCAGTCAGCGGAAGAGAAGTGGATTTCTGAAGATTATGATTCTTCTCAATGGGAATAATAGATGGTTTAGCTGCCAATAAACCAGTGTCTTTCAAAATATCCAGGCAATACTTGTGTTGGTGAAGGTAAATACCAGCATCAGAACGAGAAATCTCCAAGCCAAGAAAGTAATTCATATGGCCCAAATCTTTAATGTTAAACTTTGTTTTAAGAAAATCTTGAACTTGAGAAATTAACTGAGGAGAAGAACCAGTGATCATAAGGTCATCTACGTACACTAACACAGCTACAAATTGACCATCCTTATGTAGTGTAAATAGACTATGATCAGTAGGACATTGAATCAAACCAAATAGAAGTAAAGCATCAGCTAATTTGAGATACCACATTCGAGGGGACTGTCGAAGCCCATACAAAGACTTGATAAGCTTACAGACCCAAATAATGGAAGATGAAGTAGGAAATGGTTTACCAGTAAATTGAGATAGACCAGGAGGTAACCTCATGTACACATCTTCATGAAGGTCACCATGAAAAAATGCATTGGTGACATCCATTTGATGCAATTTCCAGTTGAAAGCAGCAACAAAAGTTAACAAAATCCTCACAGTGGTCATTTTGGCCACAGGTACAAAAGTTTCGAAATAATCTAGGCCTTCTATTTGGGTGAAACCCTTGGCAACTAGACGAGCTTTGTAACTATCAACCTCACCATTGGCTTTGTATTTAACCTTATACAGCCATTTGCAATCCACTATATTAGTATCAGGAGGCAATGGAACAATCTCCCAAGTGTTATTCGATTCAAGTGCTGTAATCTCTTAGTATCAGGAGGCAATGGAACAATCTGTATCCATGGAGGCAAAAACACTTTTCTCTAGTATGACCACTTAGATGACAGAAGTCACAGTAAGCTTGAGGTTCAGAACCAGTAGAATTCTTTCTTGTCCCAGTCTGATTCATAGTTCTACCTCTAGTATTACTAAACTTAACACTCATAGCAATTGAATCAGTAGCAGCTATAGGATGATTACATTCTCTCTGCACTTCTTCTTGAAGCAGAAGAGAATAAGACTGACTTAAGCTAGGTAATGGCTTCATCATAAGTAGTTGACCTCTCACAGCAGTAAAATGATCACTAAGCCCCATTAAGAACTGACTCAACTTATGAATTTGATCATAAGCATCCATTTTAGCAACAAAATCACATGTGCAATTGCGATTAACACAAAAACATCGAGGCATTGGAGATAAATCATCCATTTCATCAATCAAGGTTCGAAACTTAGTGAAATAAGCTGTAACAGACATTGTGCCTTGAGATAAAGACATGAGCTCTTTCTTCAACTGGAAAACCCTAGGCAAGTTACTCTGAGCAAATCTAATAGCTAAATCATCCCAAATAGCCTTAGCAGTGGTCAAATAGACAACACTATTACGTATCTCAGGTGAAATAGAGTTCAACAACCACGATACAACCATATCGTTACATTGTTTCCACAGGTCATATGTTGAGTTACTAATTGCAGGCATAACAATTGATCCATCAATTAGACCTAATTTCAGTTTAGAAGATAAAGCTAACGTAACAGCACGACTCCATTGTTGATAATTCTGTTCAGTAAGAAGCTGGGTAACAATCGCCATACCTGGATTATCACCAGTATGAAGATAAAACGGATGATTAACATCAATTGTTGAAGAAGTAGCAGCTGTCGTTGTTTGAGATGCAAACGCCATTGAAGTTGAGTTATTTGTAACAAGATCTGAAGCAGTAACAGCGGCGTATGATCGTCTAGACATGAAATGATAGAAAATTCACTCCGAACAGGTCGAGCTTAAGCTCTGATACCATCTCACAATGTATCAGTAAGGTAGATGATGATATAGAATATATGTAAGTATATGCAGAAATGTGAGCTGAATTGTATATTCAACTTAGATCCAAAAAGAGAACAATACATGAGTATTTATAGAATACATTTCACCTACATACATTGCCTATATCTATATATTTTGTAACTAACTAACAACCAACTAATATCCAGCTCATGACAGCTCATTTTGAGCCACATCTGGTGCCACATCAGATTCTAATTTGTCATTACTTGAGCTAACATGATTAACTCTGCAAGTGCCCATTCAATCACGTTTGCCACTGGGTCTGTTCCAGCAATAAATGTATCCTGCATTTATACCGAGGACAATAAATTTGTTGGAATATGCTTCAATATTTATTGAAGACTGATTTGGTGGCAAAGATCAAGTCATGCAAGAATAAATTTCAATAATGTTTCTATTTATTTCTAAATTTCAGTTTTTATTTTTAATCCTATATAAAGGACTTGATCCTTAGGCAATAAGATGTACAAAACCTATATCAAATATATATCCATCTTCATGCACATGTCTTCTTCTACTATGCCTCTCTACTTGCTTATCTATAAACCCTAAAAAATCAACATGGTATCAAGAGCTCTCTTCTTAAGGGACCTATGCTTTTGATAAAAACACCATGACCCATAACCATATGCAAAAATAATGCTCATAACCATAACCATATCCACAACCATAACCATAACCATATATAACGATAACCATAAACATAAACCTTGTCTATATTCTAAGTCATGGAATCTGATTCTAAAAAAATTAGAGTTTGCTCCTGAAGTATATGATGGAGACGACTATAATTCGTGGTCGGTATACATGAAAAGAATTTACAAGAAAACAAGAAAAAAAACAAAAACAAAAGCAATGCATTATAGTATGAAGATGATATTTCTAATATTGATTTGAACATGGCAATAAAGAAATATTGAAGCAAGGGGGAGTGTTGGAATATGCTTCAATATTTATTGAAGACTGATTTGGTGGCAAAGATCAAGTCAAGAATAAATTTCTATAATGTTTCTATTTATTTCTAAATTTCAATTTTTATTTTGTAAGCCTATATAAAGGACTTGATCCTTAGGCAATAAGATGTACAAAACCTATATCAAATATATATCCATCTTCATGCACATGTCTTCTCCTACTATGCCTCTCTACTTGCTTATCTATGTTAGACAATCTGTGAAAATAGTACAAATAATAGCAAACGTGTGTGTGAATAACAGAATAATAAACAGAATAAAAGAGGAGACAAGAACGTAAAAACCAGAGTCCAGTGCGTAACTGTCTCCTTAAAGCGTATTTGCCATCACCGTATGTGCGAGCGAAACGCCTCCCAGGATAAAACGGATTGCAGCGAAGCTAAACAGTGTCACTCTCAACGAGCTTGAAACCGAGCAAGAATATCACCGAAGGGAAGAAGAGGGAAGAAGAGACTGTTTGAGAAGAGGATGTGTTTTTCGAATGAAATAATCCTAAGGCTCTACGAGAGTTTATATAGGATATGAAAACTTGTGCGCTACACAATTGCCCTAATTAATTAGTTGTGCTAATTAAAAAGTCGGTGGCAATTTTCCTTTATTAATTAACCGCGTTAATTAATTAAGGTAAGGCGGTGGCAAAAAATTCGTTATAAAAACGGAATTGATTTTACCACAATTAATTCCAAATTTGAATTAATGGCAAAAAAATCTGTTATAAAAACAGAATTGATTTTACCAAAATTAATTCCAAATTCGAATTAATTTAGTCAGATCTTTAAGCTCAACCCCATGATTTGCACCCCCTGCGCGCACGTAGAAGATGGAGCAACACTCAACCAATACAAGTGAACACTCCACTTGTGTTATACTATATAAAGCAAATGACACCCCTTTTCCTTATCAATGTGGGACTTCAAGATCTACAACAAAATTTCCACTCTTAAGGGACCAACTTTAAGTAATCATAACTCATCCATCCCTTAGTCGTTTTGAATGTTTAAATATGCGTTGGAAAGCCCTCGCGGAGGAGAACACTCTCCAAGCACCACTTGTTGCAAACACGCACATGATGTGACTCAATTTAACCCCTTTTTGTGTCGTTTGTAATTTAGAATAAGTAAGGGTATCATTCAACGCCAAGGATCAAGGGTTCACTTTTACTTATATTTCGTCAAATTCAAAATGGTTTTTGTTTTGTAACTACGTATTAATTAAACTAAGAATGAAGCAAGAAAAATTCTCTTGTAAACAATTAAGGAAGCACGTTGGAAAGCATGTTAATCCACCACTAAACTCATGACATAATTCTAAAATTCTTGTAATATGCCCTGAAAGATACTTATAGAGAACTTGCCATGGACCACATAGAAACAAGCTCTGCTATTCGTATAGCCCCATGGACCACATAGAAAGGCTAAAACGAATTACACACTGATACAATTAATCCCATGGACCACATAGAAAGATTAATTGACTTTACAGATAAATCAATCACATGACCTAATTGGATGTCCACATACCACAGTCAATTCAAGATTATCTATAAGCATTGAAGCATGTATAAGCACAATCAATCACATATCTCCGAAAATCAAAACATAATTGTCATAAAGGTTAAGGCTTCAAAACAGCCCTCCAACAATAAGGTTTAGCCTACCATTGTCATGGTAAAATACATAAAAGTCATAAAGAGATAGAATACAATACTAAGCAGAGATGTAGAAAAGAAATCCCTATGGAAATTCCCAAGCATACACTCTTCTCCTTGCAATCTTCTTCTCTTCTCTTTCTTGGTGGCTCCTCAATGAAAAGTACGTAAGTAATATCTCCCTCCCAATAATAACCTAATTACAAAAGTATTACTTTTAATTGTTCCCAAGAATACATGGCTTTCCAAAATTGAAAAGGTTTCTAAAAGTCAAAATTCGTAGTTGACTCTTCTATGCTGTTTCTGGACTGATTCAGTTGGACTTTGATATCTGGCCCATTCTAGAATAAAAGAAAATCTCGTTATCTTCGCGTGGGCTGTTTACTCGCTGAAATCTGATGTGCAGAACTCAAGATACGGCCCAAACAATGTGTCTTGCGCGAATAGTCCATTAAATCCGAATTTTCTTCTAATTCAACTCCAATCCTTTCCAATTTAGAATTCCTTGCTTCCTACAATAGAATATTATAAACTAATTAATAAAGATCCAATTAAATGCAAAATATTGTTAAGATGGGAATAAAAATCATCTAAAATACATATAAATATATACTCTATCAAATATCCCCACACTTAGCATATTGCACGTCCTCGGGCAAATAAAAGAAATAAAACTAATCCTAACTAACTAACATCAGTTTCGTAGATGACACGATTGCATTGAGCATATGCAACAAGCCGTTAAACCCCTAGGTAGCCCTAGTAGGACGAGTGTTGTCTCGTGAGGGTTTATAGAAGATATACCCACAAAATCAAATATTTTCAATCACCAAGTCTTAAACACGCAACAATTCATAGTACTCCACATATGCAAACCTCAATCACACAATAATCTGAGAAGATCTGAAAGTACACCACTTGCACAAAACAATCCAAGTATGCACACGTTGTCTAGATAGACAAAAATATCATGAAATAAACATCAAAGTCGCCTTCAATAAGTAAGCATGCTATGGATAGAAAATCTCACACTACTCTCAATCACACAAGTGTATAGGTGTAAATGTTTCACTCAAGTTCAATCAAAATAGACATGTACTACCATATGCTTGGTTGTCCACCAAATCTCCACTACTTCGTATATGCGCATGCACAAATCAAAAGGTCTTTATTAAAGGTTGTAATGAGGCTTAGGTACGGGGTGAGATATCAAAGAAATAGGCTCACAAGTGGCTAAGCTTGATAAACTAATAGAGCATAGTGTTCACTTTTAATTAAAACACCCAACATGAATAGCAGATCATGTAAAAGTAATTAAACTCTCACAAACATTAACCCATAAGCACATCATTATGTACTTCCCCACTTTCACATTGCAATAAACAATGAACACAAACTCTACTTGATCTTCTTCGCATTTTTTTCCTTTCTTATTTTTTTCTTTTTTCTCTTTTTCTTTTTTTTTTGTTTTGTTTTTGTTTTTTTTTTCTTTTTTTTTAAGGAACGAAGATCAAGTAACCAAACTATATAATTCCCACCCAAATATCAAACCTTAACAAAGAAATCCCCACACTTGAACATTCACCCACCCTTAAGTTGAATCACAATGCTCTACTAGTAAATCAAGAAAAGAATAAATAAGTAGGCTCAAAAATTATAGGAGTGGTGACAATTGAAAGAAACAGATATAAGCTCAAGGGGGTTCACTAAGGATATAACTCATAAGGATAGTGTTTAGGTCAATGAGGTTAATCCTAGTGCCTTTATCATTTTCATGCACACACACAACATGTAGTCTCAACATGGTATCAAAACAAGTTCTAGAGCAAAGCTAATTGATGAACAACACACCACTAAGAAATTCGATTGATATAAAATGTATCAATCATTAATTAGGCTCAAAATCTCACCAGGTGAAAGCATGCTCGACTCACTAAATTTGACTAAGAAGCATCTCAAGTTTTAAAATTTTTGAAAGCACACACAAGGAATTATCAAGCACCAAATGATTTTTATTCTATGATACAACACTCAGAATTAATCATGCAAAATTAGTCTGCAAAATGTGTACTTATCCTCGCTAACATGCTTTGACAAGGCAATTATATACAAAAATTTTAATTTTCTAATTTTTTTTTGGATTTTAAAATATATATATTTTTTTTTATTTTTTTAAAAATATTGAGAACACCTCCCCACACTTAAATGGTTCATTGTCCTCAATGAATAATATAATAAAATATAATTTACATATATAAATAACTAAAACAATCCTAATAAATAAAATACAAAAATAAAATAAAGAAAAATATTATACAAAGAAAAGTTAGAAATACTCCCCCATTATGCTCCCATGAAGTGCATTAAGTGTTGGCTATTTGGCTTCAAGCTATGAAATTCCAGTCTAAATTCTGAATATTAAAAATGCAACCCACATTCTATCAACACGAGGAGTCTAGCACAGTTGGTGGAGAGTGCCAAATAGAAGTCTAGTATCAGCTGGTCAGGGGTTTAATACTCTTTACAAGCAGATTTTTTTTTAAAATTAAAATGCAGCTTCTGGTCAGCAGGTTTGGACTCACGTGGACTGGACTGAAGCAGATGGGCTTGGACAGCAGGATATGGGCCTACAGCAGCTGGGCTACAACAGAAAATTATGGGCCAGCAGCAACAGATTGGCCTGCCAAGAGATGAGTCTGCAATTGGTTAAAAATGGCTTGCATCAGGAAGTCGCGCGCGAGAGAATATTGAAGACTTAAGCGTTCAGCAATACAGGGATATTAAAACCGCGGGTAGCCAGCGCGCGCCCCGGTGCACAACAACAGAGACTATCACACCGCTGGTAGATGACACGCACCGTGAGACCAAAAAGAAATGCGCACCAGAGATTTGCACACCGCAGTTACAAGATTAACACCGCCAAACTAAATCTTCCGTTTCTTTTTATTTTCTAACAGGAACTTCGACATTGCGGGTAGTAAAAATTACACCCCAAATCAATTTTTTTTTTCTTTCTAAATTCCTGAAACACTTCACACAAAATTATCAAGGCATCTTGCGGGAGAGATAATAAAAAAAAATGAAATAAAAAAATATCTATCTCTAATAATAATAATAATAATAATAATAATAATAATACAAAACTTACAATAAGCTTGGGTTGCCTCCCAAAAAGCGCTTTTCTTTAATGTCTTTGGCTAGACATTGTGCCTTATTTTTCAAGCATCAGAGATAATCGCATCGTTAAGAGCCTCGCTCTCCTTGATGTGATTCAAAGGATCCTCCAAATATGGTTTGAGACGATGTCCATTCACCTTAAATGTATTTCCATCATCTTTTTTAATTACCACAGCTCCATGAGAAAATACCTCAACAATTTCAAAAGGACCAATCCACCTTGATCGCAATTTTCCAGGAAAAAGACGCAACCTAGAGTGATACAAAAGAACTTTTTGACCAACCTCAAAATGCTTTCGTTGGATCATCTTATCATGAAACACCTTAGTTTTGTCCTTATAAATTCGAGCACTCTCATAAGCTTCATTGCATAACTCCTCCAATTCAGACAACTGTAACTTGCGATGCAAACCAGCCTCATCCAAGCTCATGTTGAATTTCTTTATAGCCCAATACGCCTTATGCTCGAGTTCCACTGGCAAATGACAAGGCTTCCCATAAACAATGCGATAAGGTGACATACCAATGGGTGTCTTGTATGCCGTCCTATAGGCCCAAAGTGCATCATCTAATTGTTGACTCCAATCTTTTCGTGTAGCTCCCACAGTTTTCTCCAAAATTTGCTTTATTTCTCTATTAGACACTTCTGCTTGTCCATTGGTTTGCGGGTGGTAAGGTGTAGAAACCTTATGTTTGATGTTGTACTTGCGAAACAGTGCCTCAATACTTCTGTTGCAAAAATGCGATCCTCCATCACTGATAACAACTCTCGGCATTCCAAACCTAGCAAAAACATGTGTCCTCAAGAATTCTGAAACCACTTTAGAATCATTAGTACGGGTAGCTTTTGCTTCTACCCATTTCGACACATAATCAACAGCCAAAAGTATGTATTCAAAACCATTAGAATTCGGGAAGGGTCCCATAAAATCAATACCCCAAACATCAAATATTTCAACATTAAACATAGGATTCATGGGCATCTCATTCCTAGCGCTAATGTTCCCTACTCGTTGACATCTATCACAAATCCTACAAAATTCTTTAGCATCTTTAAAAATTGTAGGCCAATAAAAACCACACTCTAAGACCTTATGTGCTGTTCGTTTTGCTCCAAAATGTCCCCCACATGCATAGCTATGACAAAATTTTAACACAGACTCAAATTCATTATCAGGCAAACATCTTCTTATCACTGAATCTGGACAATGCTTCCAAAGATAAGGATCATCCCACACATAAAATTTAGCATCATGTTTGATTTTATCTTTTTGAGCATGAGACAATGTGTTGGGCAACATTCTAGTATGTAAATAGTTCACCATATCTGCATACCATGGAGTAAAATTAGTTAGAGCACTTACCTCAATCCGGAGAAGTTGTTCATCCGGAAACGTCTCGGTTATGGGCACATCTTCTTCCTCCCTCACCAAGCGACTTAGATGATCAGCTACAACATTCTCAGATCCTTTCTTGTCTTTAATTTCAATGTCAAACTCTTGTAACAGCAGAATCCAACGGATGAGTCTGGGCTTTGCCTCCTTTTTGGCCAACAAGTACTTTAAGGCCGCATGATCACTGTATACAATCACCTTTGTACCAAGCAAATATGATCGAAATTTCTCCAAAGCAAAAACAACAGCTAGGAGCTCCTTCTCAGTGGTTGCATAATTGAGTTGTGCATCATTCAAGGTCCTCGAAGCATAATAGATAGCATGCACCTTCTTGTCCTTCCGCTGTCCAAGTACCGCTCCAACAGCATAGTCTGAAGCATCGCACATTATTTCAAACGGTAAGTCCCAGTCAGGAGCTTGTATGATAGGTGATGAAGTAAGCTTCAATTTCAGCTCCTCAAATGCCTTCTTGCAATCATCATTAAACTCGAACGGTATATCTTTCTGAAGAAGATTAGTTAGAGGCCTTGCAATTTTAGAGAAATCTTGGATGAATCTTCTATAAAAACCAGCA
Source organism: Kitagawia praeruptora (assembly GCA_037693485.1). NCBI lineage: Eukaryota > Viridiplantae > Streptophyta > Magnoliopsida > Apiales > Apiaceae > Kitagawia > Kitagawia praeruptora. Next base: position 3,752,278 of record CM075349.1, read on the forward strand.
TGTCCAAGAAAAGATCTAATCTCCTTGACACTTGATGGAGTGGGCAAGTACCGTATCAAGTCAATTTTAGCCTTATCCACCTCAGTACCTTTTGAAGAAATCACATGTCCAAGAACAATCCCTTGAGTCACCATGAAGTGGCATTTTTCCAAATTTAGCACTAAATTGGTTTCTTCACATCTTTGCAAAATCAATCCCAAGTTCTTCAAGCAACCATCAAAATTATCACCGAAGACACTAAAATCATCCATAAAAACTTCAATGATTTTTCCCACGTAATCAGAGAATATGCTCATCATGCACCTTTGAAAAGTTCCAGGTGCATTACATTGACCAAAAGACAAGCGCCTAAAGGCAAAGGTACCAAAAGGGCATGTGAATGTTGTCTTCTCTTGATCTTCGGGAGCTATAGCAATCTGATTGTATCCTGAATATCCATCTAAGAAACAGTAATACTCACGACCAGCCAACCTCTCCAACATTTGATCAATAAATGGCAAGGGAAAATGATCCTTCCTTGTAGCATTGTTGAGAGGCCTATAATCAATACAAACACGATGACCAGTCACTGTTCTCTGAGGCACCAACTCGTTCTCCTCATTTGCTACAACTGTAACTCCAGACTTTTTAGGAACAACGTGCACTGCAGAAACCCACTTTGAGTCAGAAATAGGATAAATGATTCCATTATCCAATAGCTTGATGACTTCTTTCTTCACAACTTCCATCATAGGAGGATTGAGTTGACGTTGAGGTACTCTCACAGGCTTAGCACCTTCTTCTAAGTGGATTCTATGAACACAAAGTGTGGGGCTGATTCCCCTAATATCTGCCAAGCTCCAACCAATAGCTTTGATGTGTTTGCCAACTACCTTGACCACTTTTTCTTCTTGTTCAGATGTGAGCTTTGATGAAATTATGATCGGCAATGTCTCTTCCTTCCCTAGAAACACATATTTGAGATGGGCAGGCAATGGTTTGAGTTCCAGTTGAGGTGCTTGAACAATAGAAGGCAATTGTTTTTTCGTAGAACTGGGGAGTACCAAGCTTTGACCTCCTTCAACATAGTCTACTCCATGTAATGCCTTACATTGCTCCATAATGCCATCGGTGTATATATCTGAATTCTCTACAAGGACTTCAAAATTCCCTTCCTTGTCAACACCGATGCCTTGAGAAATTAATGTCTCCAGTTCATCATCCTTCATTAACTCAAAGTACTTTTGTGCAATATTCTCCGTTGTGCTCAATGTATAGCACGTCTCGGTATCCACGGGGTACCTCATCATTTCAAACATGTTAAACTTTATTGTTTCATTGTCAAAGTCCATGCTAAGCTCTCCCCTTGCCACATCAATTCTCGTTTGAGCAGTACACATGAATGGTCTTCCCAGAATCAATTTTGCATTAAGTGCTTCTCCCATGTCCAATATATAAAAATCAGCTGGATATTGGAACCTGCCAACCTGCACAAGAACATCCTCCAAAACACCCTTCGGGTAAACGTGAGATCTGTCAGCCAATAAAATCGTCACACCATCCGTTTTAAGTTCAGTTTTAGTACACAATTTCTCATAAAGACTAGATGGCATAACATTAATTGACGCACCCAAATCAAGTAAAGCATTCTCAAATTTAGAGTTACCAATGGTGCAAGGAATTGTAAAACTCCCTGGATCTTTGCACTTTGCTGGCAACTTCCCTTGCAAAACCGCAGAGACATTCTCTTTCATCTCAACAACCTCCCTTCCTTTCAACCTTCTCCGTTTAGTACACAAGTCCTTCAATACCTTGGCATAAGCGGGTAAATTCTGAATGCATTCCAGTAGAGGTAAATTTATATGAACTTTACGAAAGGTCTCCAAAATATTTGTCTCTAGTGCACTCTTCTTTGTTTGAACCAACCTAGCTGGAAAAGGATCATAATCGAAGCGACTATTAGTAATAACTGAATTTGAAGGGTTATGAGACTTACTTTCAGGAATCGGTGAAACATGCTCCTCCAAATTTTTGTGCACACTCTCAGCTTCCTTCTCTTTCTCATGAACGACTTCACTAGCTTGTGAATCTTCACTTTCTTCAATTTTTTTGTTATGTGAAGTTTTCTCAGTTGCTGGGTCCCTCTCTATCCCATGCCTATCAACTTCATTCTCTAATACCTTCCGAGTTGGGATGACATTCCTACCACTTTTAGTGGTAATAATGTTTGCTTGCTCAAATTTCAAGTTCGGTTGTGTAATTCCAGGCAATCGTCCAGGTTCATGTTCTTGATTCATTTTCTTGATCACATCCCCAAGTTGCTTCTGCATTTCTTTGATGTCTTGAGAGTTTGTAGTGCATTGCTTTTGCATCTCCATTTGCCCATCAACCAGCTTGGACAATAATTTTTCAATGTTGTTATCACTACTCATGTTCTGAGAGCCTTGTCCCCGTTGTTGAAAACCAGGGGGTGCAGAAGTATTTTGGAACTGAAACCCATTCAAAGCATTGCTAGTGTTGCCATACCTCAGATTGGGGTGATCCCTCCATCTTGGATTATAGGTGTTTCCACCTTGATTGGCAAATCCAACAGCATTAACGTCTTGATAAGAAGGGTCCATCAATGTAGGACATGCATCAGTGAAATGTCCCGGAGCTGAGCAAATACCACAAATTTGAGCCTTTGGTGTTTTACCACTCAAAATTAATGCATTCAGCTTCTCAATGCTCTGCTCAATATTTGAAAGCCTTTGGTCAGATCCAGCTCCCTGAGTTACGCTTGACCTTCCGCGACTCCCATATTGAAGTTCATTTGCAGCTCCCTTAGCAATAAGTTTCTCAGCAGCATCATGAGATAAGTCCACATAAGCACCTTGTGCAGCAGAATCCAAGAGTCTCTTTTCACCTTCAAGTAGACCTTGGTAGAAAAAGTGTAGCAGACTACCCTTAGAAAAACCATGTTGAGGACATCTCTTCTGTAACTTTTGGAACCTTGCATAGTACTCAGCATAAGTTTCAGTTGCATTCTGACGAATTCCAGCTATTTGGCTTCTCATGTTCATGACTCTAGTTGCTGGATAGAATTTCTACAAGAATTCCTGGGCTAACTTCTCCCAAGAAGTAATAAACCCAACAGGCAATTCCTCTAGCCAATCTAAAGCTGCTCCATCAAGAGAAAATGGAAAAGCTTTCATCTTCAGAATTTGAGGATCTGCCCCATCTGGTCCCATGCTTTCCACAATAGTCACGAACCTAGAGAGATGTTGATTAGGTTCCTCAGTTGGAAGATCATGAAAGACAGGCAGCCTCATGAGTAAATTTTGCTTGATCTCAAAGCTGCTGCTCTTCCCAGCTGCGGGATCGGGATAGACCATACATGAATGGCCAATATTAGCAATCGAGACAGCAACATCATCACGAAGTGTTGGTACAATTTCCATGTTATTTATAACAATTTTCCCTTCACTTTCTTTCTTTGCTTGATCAGTTAAATTCTCACTCTTCTTGTGCAAGAGCTTCTCAGGATTATCTTCAAACGGTTCAAGAAGTTCTTCAGATGTACGAGTGTTGACCATGTACCTGAAAACACGAACCGATTAAACCACACTAACACAAAATAAAAGCAAAGCAAATTCAATCCCCGACGGCAGCGGCGCCAAAAATTGATGTGACTCAATTTAACCCCTTTTTGTGTCGTTTGTAATTTAGAATAAGTAAGGGTATTGTAAGAACCCAGATTTTTGGTAGAATTAAAACTTTTATTATGTAATAATGTGGGAATGAATAGTGGTTATGACTGCGATGTAACGAAGATCTATTAAATGAATGGAATGGATTTGAATTCAATTATTTATATGTCATGCAGAATACTTTTGGTTGACGGCATAGATAAGAATGATCTATCTCCTAAGGATATAAGTATATTACTTCAAGTAAGATTATTCTTGTGTCATCCAAATCAATATCTATTATAAGTCCAGCGGTTCCGTAAAAAGGTAAAGAAGCACTCGAGAGTGAACCAAGTTCATTTTCCTAATTATAGGAATTAAATAAAAATAAGTGATGAATAGTGATTTTGGTGGAATTTGGAATATTATTATAATAATGTTATACCCGGTATTCGGAACGGATTTCTGAGTTCGTATTAGTGATCCAAGAAGAAAATAAGTGTATGTAAAAGCTGTCGGATTCAGAAAAAGAGCACTTTTATTTTCTCCGAGATTTCCCTGGACACTGCAAGACTTAAGGATTTATAAAAGGGAATTAAGGAATTTAAATTCGAGAAGTATTAAGAAAGATGAGGAATAGTATTATAAATATTAAGAAGGTTTTCGGTAAAACCCTAACTAGAAACGAATGAGTTATTCCTACGAACGATCAATCGAATCGAGCAATAACCGGACAAAAGAGCAAGCAGAGAGCAAGATGCATGCATGTGCAAGAAAGGAAAATATCTAGGGACCAAACTAGTTAGCAAGTAACTAGAACCATTGGAGATCAACTAGTACTTAGCAAGCTAACTACTTGGTTAAGCCTTAAACCATCCAATCTTCAACACTTGTCCTCCCATTTTCATCATCTAGTGCATCACACTCCACTAACACCACTTGAAGGAGATATTATCCAAGTAAACATCACTTTATGCATTATTACAAAAATCAACCAAGCAAGAACTCATCTTCTCTCCAAAAACAAAGCATTCGGCAATACACATAATTCCAAATTCAAATTCCAACTTCCAACCATTTGTTGATCTTGAAACTTTTATGGTGAGACTTACATTTCATATAAATGATCTCCTCAAAATCCTAGCTTCAATCTCTTCTTTTTCCATTTTCAAAAAAATGATTTAAGAGGAGGGTGAATAGTGTTTTCATGAACTAATCTTGTTTTTTCTTGTTTTTCATGGTTGATTTAGCAAGCTTAAGCACTTCTAAGGATCATACCAAGCATAGTGAGGCTAGATCATACTCCAAGGAAGGTATAACAACTTGAAACCCTAGACTTTACCTTGAGATTTTGCATGCTCTTGATGGGTTTTAGTATAAGATGTGATATTAGCATGATTATAAGCATGATTGTGATTTAGATTTGATAAATGTTAAAAATAGTTTAGATGAACGGAAAGGCATTTCTTGGCCTCAGTTCATGGTGGTATATCATGTATATGTTGTTTGGGATGGATACCTTGATTATTGGAAGGTTTGGAATTTAGATATATTCGATTTATAGCCGTCATAATGCCGAAATTTCGTTAACCTTAAGAACACGAATTTGACAGAAGGTATAACTCACTGATTAGCTTCGACTTTTTCCATGATTAGCTAGATTATGTTATGAGCTTCGTTTTGATATAAAGATCGCATGAAACGGACTTACGGTTTAGGAGTTATGATTAAATTCGTAAAAGTGGTTCGGAACCGTAATCAAAAGTTCGTAACCGAAATTGGATCCCTTTAATATTGCGAAATCAGTGGCGAATCTTGATAATTAAATAATAGAGATAAAAAGGAAGGTGTGGGAGAAGACCGCATGTCAAACGGATCGTTTTCCGATTTTATAAAAATGTTCGAATCATGGTTAAGTACGAAAGTACCCCTAAGAGGTATACTTGGTTATAACCTCGGTAAACCACCTAGAAAACGATCGATAAATATCGAGGTCTAATATTTCAACTTTAAAACTTATACGATTTAAATACTTACCATAGGTAAGTGTAATGTCATGCTTTAGTAACGAACAAGTATCGGGTAATAAAAGCAATAGTAAGAGTGAATTAGAGGGGTATAACGAAACGACTTGAAAACGTGTTTCGATTTAAGTTAAGTTTATACGTAACCTTTTGAAAGGTGTTAAGTGATTAATCCCGAATGCCTTGGCTAATTATAGATCATCAGGCTGACCCGGGACACGCTACTACTACCCCTACTCGTACTCGAATTCCAGGCAAGTTTCAAATCCTCCTTTAAGGCTGTTGTTGTGAATATATATATATATGTTTCTGTTACAGTACATATGCCATAGCATGCATGCCTACTTTTAAAGTCATATTGTGGTACTTGTTCCCTGATTTATTGTTGGCTTATAAGCTAGATTGATATATATCAGTTATAAGCCGGAAATTATTTAGACTCTTAATCGAAGGGCAGTGAATCTCATTCTTTGATTATAGACCGGGAGTCGATATTCCTTGATATATTGATATTATTTTCAGAGGAAAATATTTAAGTAAATATTTTCCATTTGTTATCTGGCGAATATTGTTGGGATATTCCTTGAGATTATTTGATAAATATTATTCGGATTATTCATCAGATGTTTATTTATTCGAGGAATATTATATGTTTAATATTCATCTATAGTCGATTAAATATTCAAATATTATTTCGAACTCTCAGTTAAGTTATTTAATTAGAGAATATTCATTCTTATTTACTCGATAAATATTATTTTGAATATTCATTCGAGTTTATTTATTTAATGAATATTATTTTAATATTCATTCGAGTCTTATTTATTTAAATGAATATTATTTCGAATATTCATTCGATCTCTATTTATTTTATAAATATTAGTTGAGCATTGATTCGAACTTCAGTTATTCGATAAATATTATCTTCGACATTCAGTTAAAGTCAATTCTATTATTGAACATGATTTTAAATATTCATTCGATATTCTTTTCTTCGATAATTATTATTAAGTCGAATATTCATTATTTATTCAATGAATATGGTCTCAAATATTCAATCGATAATTACTTCATCAATAAGTATCATTCTTAAGTTGAATATTCATTACTTATTCAATGAATATTATTTCAAATATCCATTTGACGATTATTTCATCAATAAAATACTATTATCATTAATGGGAATATTCATTATTCGTCCAATGAATATTATTCTGAACAGTTATTCAAAGGTTATTCCGAGCAACACCTTTCCAATAACCGTGACTCAAGAAATATTCTTGGAATATTTATTTAATTCTTCTAACTCGTTTCTAAGATACTTGGTTTCATTCACATAGTATCATCAACCCTCGAATATTATATATAAATTATTTTAGAGTCCTATTATTATTATTATATTATCAAGGAAGGTTCTCAGTAATTCCATTCTTCCTTCGATTCGAATATAAGGGAACCTGACTTGAAGAATGTTATTTATCTTGTGACTGCCCGATCATAAATTATTCGTTCACTCGCAACTTGGTTGCTATTATTCATGGTATTACGTGTACCCACTCATTATTCGAGGGGTAGGAATGTTGGAACAAGTCATTATCCATTAACAAGCAGCAGCTTGGGAAATATTGGTAAATTTTCCTTTCCATTTAGATATGACTACCTGGTGGAGTCTTATCAACAAGTATTATACTTGGGGAAAGGGGGACAAACTTTACGTTTCAAAGTTATGGATATGGAATGAACTAGGAGACGCGTAAGTGGCCGAGTGGCGCCGGTCCAGCAATAGCCCAACCGTTGGCTTAGGAGTTCCAGAGGGCGGTAAACAAGTAAATCCGTCGGAGCTACCTTCTACATGTAGAGAACGACTGATGAGATGCATGACATACGACTGATCCCCGTAAACGTCAGGGCATCTGGCGCGGCAATGCTCCCGTATTAGTTCATCACTCAATGTTGGAATTTTTCTGCAACACCATCATAGTTGGCAGAGTTGAAAAGCATTTCAAACTGGAATTGCAACATCATTCTGCAAGTTCCTATTTTTATGAAAATGATGCTCTCTTGCTTATTTTGGCATAGCATATGCTTCCACAAAATATACATCTATTGAGTTACCTTGTAACTTCATCCTTTATATTAAACTGGCAATATTTTCTCTAATGCATGGCATATGATTTCAAACATATCTTTGAACTGTCTTATATATTACTGCACAGTTATATATTGTTGGTGGGCTGTTGCTCACCCTTGCTTATTTATTATGTCACAACAACAGCTAGGTCACATGGCCCGCGTCAGGCGCACTCGGCGCAAGCAGGTTACCCGCCCCGCAGGGCTCCCCGTTGATATCATCGCTGCCATTGCTGAGGTAGCATAGATCAGCAGCCTTTGATTACCAGTCTAATTATATGTATCAATAATGATTAATCAACGGCAAAACTTTTAAACTTATGATGTTATCCTTTTGGCTTGTAATAACTTTTATTCGTAAACCAGTAATGCAAGACTTATTTCAATTTCATCTCTGGGACTATAACTGTGTGTGTGTGAGTGGTTATTATTGTGGGGTCACAACAGGTGATTTATTTATTGTGGACTCAAGTTAAGTATTAATCATGGAAAATAAGACCGTAACGACCCGATTCCGGACCCCGGATCTGGGGGTGTTACAGAAATGGTATCAGAGAGAGAGTTATAAATCCCAAGAGATGATGCGACGCTATACAATAATAAATTCACTAAGATAATAAGAACTCTTGCCAAGTTCACGTAAAACCCTTTTGGGAACTTTTAAGTATCATGATAGTAATATAATTCGTCATTGTGTAGGCGAGCGACATCTCGGATCCGGGGGAGTATGAGAGACAGCACGATGATGCGATTCAGGCCGCCGAGGGCTCGGCGATGGTGGATTCAGATGCTGATACTGATGTTGTTGAGTCAGAGGAGGAGGACCCTGAGGTCCAGGTGGATGCTGATACTGATGTCATGGAGTCAGAGGAGGAGGACCCTGAGGAGGTCCATGTTGATGCTGATACTGATGTTGTTGAGTCAGAGGAGGAGGTCCAGGCCGTAGAGGATGCTGAGTTAGTTGCTGAGGATGTTGATGATGAGGACCCTGAGGAGGACCAGCTTATACCTGAGGGTAGAGAGATTGGGGAGGACTTTTGGGTTGTGACTCAGATTAGGACTTTGGAGGAGGATACTGACATGACCACGGATCAGGTGGTGCCGGTAGATGAGGGTGATGAGGGAGATACAGATGAGCCAGTAGTTGGTGTTGTAGGGAGTTCTGGACTTCTTGTGCCACTTCTCTCTGATGAGAGAGCCCCTACCCCGCCACCACTACCTATGAGCCCATTGTCAGATGAGTTTGAGGCATTGACCCCAGAGCCACAGCAGGCAGAGGCTGCCCTTCCAGCAGATCCAGCCCCTCCACCCCATGGTCCGACAGGGGACGTCCCAGCATGTTTTCACCACTATGTTGTGGGCAGACTTACTTCCGAGGTAGCCGTGGCTGAGGCCAGGCTGGCAGAGTCCCGCAGAGAGCTAGCCGCAGAGAGAGAGGCCCGGTTGAGGCACCTGGGTGGTAGGCGTGCCAGAGCTAGAGATATGTATAGGCAGGTGACCGGCATAGAGCTGAGGGCCCGTGTGAGGGTGCGACAGTTACCCAGTGATGGGCATGGCATGGTATCCAGGGCTGATGCAGAGGAGATTTTCCGCCTTGCTATGAGGAGGGTTCTAGATTTGTCCCGCCGTCGTGGCTGACTGCAGGGATAGTGATGTATTGGTCTAGTTGTCTAGTCTTGTACGGTCATAGTAGTGCCGATTTTTGGTAGGGATAGTTTCAGCTTGTAGTTCCCTGTTGCAGACTAGACAGATAGACAACTTATTTCACTTTTGACTAGTTATTATTCGGATGGTTGTATTTCTTTTAAAACTGTTGTTGTATGTCAGATATTGTACCGTTTGGTACTTGGTATATATTTATTTCTCTTTTCAGTCATTTCAGTTTTCTTATGACGCGATCACTAGTTTATTATATTATATCTGTCCGTACTGCTTTCGGCTAAAACTGCCATGATATATAGAACTGTGGGATCCTAAATCCATTTATGCATCGATATTGTGAGGAAAACCCTCTGAAATAGGTAAATAAACCTAATGTATATTGTCCAAATTTTCAGTAAAATGCCTCCGAGAAGAATGGGTACTAGGGCTAACCCTCACGAATCTACTGACCAAGAAAGTCACAATCAACATGAGGAAAATTTTGAGTATAATGAAGAACAGGATCAGGACTATAATGAGCAGGAGGATTCCCATTATGGGATGGGGGATGAAACTTTCTATACTGCAGAGTTTGAAGAGGAAATAGAAGAAGGGGAAACTGAAGTCGAACATCAGGGGGAGAACCAGGGCGGAAACCCCATGGGACAATTTATGGATCTGCTCAGGCAGAATTTGAACCAACACCCCCAACCACCCCAAGGAAACAACACCACTGTGGCCAATTCCTTTAGGGCCTTCAAGTCCCTCAAACCCCCAGAGTTTCACGGATCGGCTGACCCCGTAGAGGCAAGGGCCTGGGTCAAGGAAATGGAGAAATCTTTCGAGATTCTGAGTATTGGGGAAGCCCAGAAGACTGTCTTTGCCACCTACTTACTGAAGGGAGAAGCCAATTATTGGTGGGAAGCCAAGAAGAATATGGAGACAGATGCTATAGTAACCTGGGATAGGTTTAAACAATTGTTTCTTGAGAAGTACTTTCCAAAGTTTATGAAAACCCAGATGGAGCTTAAGTTTCTAGAGCTAAAGCAGAACAACTTGTCGATGGCCGATTATGAAGCCAAGTTTACTGAGCTATCAAGATTTGTACCAGAGTTTGTGGACACTGAAGAAAAGAAAGCTAACAGGTTTCAGCAAGGGCTAAAACAGTGGATTCAGAACAGAGTGGCCGTTTTAGAGATTACTGATTATGCCACCTTGGTGCAAAAGGCAACCATTGTGGAAGCAGGGAGCGATCAGATGCAAAGAGAGAGAGAGAAGGGGGGATTAAAGAGAAAGCATGCCAGCATGGGCGGAGGTTCCGCAGGGGGAAGGCCCCCGAATAGGTTCAACCGAGGAGCAGTTTCCCTACCTGGGAGGAGTGTTGGGTTTAAACCATCTGGGAGTGCAACTGTGAGCCAGGGCGGCCAACAAGCAGGAGTGTCCCATTCCCATCATTCCAGACCTCCACTACCAGTATGTGCCACTTGTGGGAAGAGACATTCCGGGGTGTGTACTCAGAAACAGACGGTCTGTTATAAGTGTGGGCGAGCGGGCCACTATGCCCACCAGTGTACCGCGATTGTTCCTACAGCCAGCAAAGGCACTACTTGTTTTCAGTGTGGTCGTCCAGGTCACATGAGGAGGGATTGCCCGATGAACAAGCCAGCAGCATCAGGGGCAAGCAGAGCTGCCTCCAACAGGCCACCAACTGCCAGAACTTTTAACATGACAGTACAAGATGCCGTGAGGAACACGGATGTGATAGCAGGTACATTTTCCCTCAATTCAGTCAGTGCAAATGTTTTATTTGATTCTGGGGCAACTAAGTCTTTTATATCTAGAGATTTTGCACATAAATTGAAACTTAAAACTCAACCACTAAGGGAGTCTTTGCAAGTAGAGATAGCTAATCAGGAAGTCGTTCCAGTTAATCAGATTCACTCCGATTGCAAAATAGAAATAGGAGGACGATCCTTCTGTGTTGATTTGATCCCTTTTAAGCTAGGGGAATTCGATGTTATTTTGGGAATGGACTGGTTGTCTCGTAATAATGCGCAAATAGATTGTAAAGGGAAAAAGGTTAAGTTGAAAACCCCAGGAAATAAGGAAATAGTGTTTAAAGGGTTACGACAGACCCAGACCATTCTAACCATGGCACAGACCAAGAGACTGCTACGAAAAGGAAACGAAGCTTATTTAGCTTACGTTATCGACACCCAGAAAGAGGCGCCCAAGATACAAGACATTCCGGTGGTTAACGAATTTGAAGATGTGTTTCCTGAAGATCTTCCTGGATTACCACCAGATAGAGTGATTGAGTTTGCTATCGAGTTAGCCCCGGGGACGGCGCCAGTTTCAAAGGCCCCATACCGATTAGCACCAGTGGAAATGAAAGAGCTAGCAAAGCAATTACAGGAATTGTTGGATAAGGGTATGATAAGACCCAGTGTGTCGCCTTGGGGCGCACCAGTATTGTTCGTCAAGAAAAAGGACGGGAGTATGAGGTTATGCATCGACTATCGAGAGTTGAACAAGCTAACAATAAAGAATAAGTACCCGTTGCCCAGAATTGATGATTTGTTTGACCAGCTAAGAGGAGCTGTGTATTTCTCCAAGATTGACTTGAGAACCGGATATCACCAACTAAAGATTAAACCTGAAGATATTCCAAAGACTGCATTCCGTACTAGGTATGGACATTATGAGTTCTTGGTGATGTCATTCGGATTGACCAACGCCCCAGCAGCTTTCATGGATTTAATGAATAGAGTGTTCAAGGAATATTTGGACCAGTTTGTTATAGTCTTTATTGATGATATTTTGATCTACTCAAAGACAGAAGAAGAGCACGCTGAGCATTTGAGGATAACCTTGGAAACACTCCGGAAGGAGCAATTATATGCCAAATTCTCAAAGTGTGAGTTCTGGAAAAATGAAGTACAATTTTTAGGGCACGTAATCAACAAAGACGGAGTGCTAGTTGACCCCTCCAAGATAGAGGCAGTTTCAAATTGGGAGCGACCAACCACTCCAACAGAGGTAAGGAGTTTCATAGGGTTAGCAGGATATTATAGACGATTTGTTCAAGATTTTGCAAAGATTGCAGCCCCGTTAACTCGACTTACCCGGAAAACTGAGAAATTTGAATGGACTGAAAAATGCGAGAAGAGTTTTCAAGAGCTGAAGAAGAGGTTGGTAACGGCCCCAGTATTGGCGTTGCCTGATGGAAAAGGAGATTTCGTGATTTACAGTGATGCTTCGCATAAAGGATTGGGATGCGTGCTTATGCAACACGGCAAGGTAATAGCATATGCGTCAAGACAATTGAAGGATTACGAAATCCGATACCCCACCCATGATCTGGAATTAGCAGCAATTGTTTTTGCCTTAAAAATTTGGAGGCACTACTTGTATGGAGAGAAGTGTGAGATTTACACCGACCATAAGAGCCTCAAGTACATTTTTACGCAGAAAGAGCTTAACATGCGCCAGAGAAGATGGCTAGAGCTAATCAAGGATTACGACTGTGAGATTCGTTATCACCCGGGCAAAGCCAATGTGGTGGCTGACGCCCTTAGTAGGAAAGAGAAGCTCAAAATGATAACTACGGAGAAAGAATTGATAAAAGACTTTGAGAGGCTGGAAATTGAGATTAAGATACCTGAAGAAGGTCAAGAAAAGTTGATGGAAATTCGGATCCAGCCTCTACTGTTGGAAAAGATTAGGTTATGCCAAGAGCAAATGATGGAAGCAGAAAAGAACTCGACAGAGGAGTTAATGACTGGGGAAGAAATCAAGAAGGAGGAATCATGAGATATATGTGGAGGATATGGGTCCCAAACGATCAGGAACTCAAGGAAGAAATTCTATATGAGGCACACAACTCAGGATACTCAGTGCACCCCGGTAGCACCAAGATGTATAGAGATTTGAAAGAGTACTACTGGTGGCCCAACATGAAAAAGGACGTGGTAGAATGGGTAAGCAAATGCTTGACTTGCCAGAAAGTGAAAGCAGAGCACCAGAGGCCCAGTGGACTTCTGCACCCCTTAGAGATTCCCGAATGGAAATGGGAACATATAGCTATGGACTTCGTAGTAGGTTTGCCAAGGACCAAAGCGAATCATGATGCCATATGGGTGATTATAGACCGACTAACAAAGTCAGCTCACTTCCTACCGATCAACGAAAGGTACACGGTTGATAGGCTTGTAGACCTCTACCTCAAGGAAATAGTGGCGCGACATGGAGTCCCAGTCGCCATAGTATCTGACAGAGATCCCAGATTTAACTCCAGGTTTTGGAGGAGCTTTCAGGAATGTGTGGGAACCAGGCTAAACATGAGTACAGCTTACCATCCCCAGACAGACGGGCAAAGTGAAATATCCATCCAGACACTAGAAGATATGTTGAGAGTCTGTGCTATAGACTTTAAAGGAAATTGGGATGATCACTTGCCATTGATTGAGTTCTCCTACAACAATAGCTTTCATTCAAGCATAGGGATGCCGCCTTACGAGGCCCTTTATGGAAGGAAATGCCGATCTCCCTTATATTGGGATGAAGTTGGAGAGCGAAAGATGCTCGGGCCTGAGATGGTCCAACGGACTAAAGATGCAGTGGATCTAATCAGAGGACGGCTGGTAGCAGCCCAAGACCGACAAAAGAAATATGCCGACTTAGCTCGGAAAGGAAAAGAATATGAGGTGGGAGACCTAGTGTTCTTGAAGGTGTCTCCTTGGAAGGGATTAATGAGGTTTGGAAAGAAAGGGAAGCTGAGCCCTAGATATATTGGGCCATTTGAGATCTTAAGACGTATTGGGGAGCTAGCTTATGAACTGGCATTACCCCCAAACCTGCAGCAAGTGCACAATGTGTTCCATGTCTCAATGCTAAGGAAATATAACCCAGATGCCAAGCACATAGTGGAATATGAGCACGTGGACATGCAACCAGATTTGACATACGTAGAACAACCTATGGAAATCATAGACAGAAAAGATCAAGTGCTCCGAAACAAGGTCATCAAGCTTGTCAGAGTTTTATGGCAGAATCACAACATAGAATAATCAACCTGGGAGCTAGAAAGTGCAATGATGGAAAAGTACCCCCATTTATTTTCAAGCTGATTCCGGGACGGAATCCTTTTAAGGAGGGGAGACTGTAAGAACCCAGATTTTTGGTAGAATTAAAACTTTTATTATGTAATAATGTGGGAATGAATAGTGGTTATGTCTGCGATGTAACGAAGATCTATTAAATGAATGGAATGGATTTGAATTCAATTATTTATATGTCATGCAGAATACTTTTGGTTGACGGCATAGATAAGAATGATCTATCTCCTAAGGATATAAGTATATTACTTCAAGTAAGATTATTCTTGTGTCATCCAAATCAATATCTATTATAAGTCCAGCGGTTCCGTAAAAAGGTTAAGAAGAACTCGAGAGTGAACCAGGTTCATTTTCCTAATTATAGGAATTAAATAAAAATAAGTGATGAATAGTGATTTTGGTGGAATTTGGAATATTATTATAATAATGTTATACCCGGTATTCGGAACGGATTTCTGAGTTCGTATTAGTGATCCAGGAAGAAAATAAGTGTATGTAAAAGCTGTCGGATTCAGAAAAAGAGCACTTTTATTTTCTCCGAGATTTCCCTGGACACTGCAAGACTTAAGGATTTATAAAAGGGAATTAAGGTTTAAATTCGAGAAGTATTAAGAAAGATGAGGAATAGTATTATAAATATTAAGAAGGTTTTCGGTAAAACCCTAACTAGAAACGAATGAGTTATTCCTACGAACGATCAATCGAATCGAGCAATAACCGGACAAAAGAGCAAGCAGAGAGCAAGATGCATGCATGTGCAAGAAAGGAAAATATCTAGGGACCAAACTAGTTAGCAAGTAACTAGAACCATTGGAGATCAACTAGTACTTAGCAAGCTAACTACTTGGTTAAGCCTTAAACCATCCAATCTTCAACACTTGTCCTCCCATTTTCATCATCTAGTGCATCACACTCCACTAACACCACTTGAAGGAGATATTATCCAAGTAAACATCACTTTATGCATTATTACAAAAATCAACCAAGCAAGAACTCATCTTCTCTCCAAAAACAAAGCATTCGGCAATACACATAATTCCAAATTCAAATTCCAACTTGCAACCATTTGTTGATCTTGAAACTTTTATGGTGAGACTTAAATTTCATATAAATGATCTCCTCAAAATCCTAGCTTCAATCTCTTCTTTTTCCATTTTCAAAAAAATGATTTAAGAGGAGGGTGAATAGTGTTTTCATGAACTAATCTTGTTTTTTCTTGTTTTTCATGGTTGATTTAGCAAGCTTAAGCACTTCTAAGGATCATACCAAGCATAGTGAGGCTAGATCATACTCCAAGGAAGGTATAACAACTTGAAACCCTAGACTTTACCTTGAGATTTTGCATGCTCTTGATGGGTTTTAGTATAAGATGTGATATTAGCATGATTATAAGCATGATTGTGATTTAGATTTGATAAATGTTAAAAATAGTTTAGATGAACGGAAAGGCATTGCTTGGCCTCAGTTCATGGTGGTATATCATGTATATGTTGTTTGGGATGGATACCTTGATTATTGGAAGGTTTGGAATTTAGATATATTCGATTTATAGCCGTCATAATGCCGAAATTTCGTTAACCTTAAGAACACGAATTTGACAGAAGGTATAACTCACTGATTAGCTTCTACTTTTGCCATGATTAGCTAGATTATGTTATGAGCTTCGTTTTGATATAAAGATCGCATGAAACGGACTTACGGTTTAGGAGTTATGATTAAATTCGTAAAAGTGGTTCGGAACCGTAATCAAAAGTTCGTAACCGAAATTGGATCCCTTTAATATTGCGAAATCAGTGGCGAATCTTGATAATTAAATAATAGAGATAAAAAGGAAGGTGTGGGAGAAGACCGCATGTCAAACGGATCGTTTTCCGATTTTATAAAAATGTTCGAATCATGGTTAAGTACGAAAGTACCCCTAAGAGGTATACTTGGTTATAACCTCGGTAAACCACCTAGAAAACGATCGATAAATATCGAGGTCTAATATTTCAACTTTAAAACTTATACGATTTAAATACTTACCATAGGTAAGTGTAATGTCATGCTTTAGTAACGAACAAGTATCGGGTAATAAAAGCAATAGTAAGAGTGAATTAGAGGGGTATAACGAAACGACTTGAAAACGTGTTTCGATTTAAGTTAAGTTTATACGTAACCTTTTGAAAGGTGTTAAGTGATTAATCCCGAATGCCTTGGCTAATTATAGATCATCAGGCTGACCCGGGACACGCTACTACTACCCCTACTCGTACTCGAATTCCAGGCAAGTTTCAAATCCTCCTTTAAGGCTGTTGTTGTGAATATATATATATATATGTTTCTGTTACAGTACATATGCCATAGCATGCATGCCTACTTTTAAAGTCATATTGTGGTACTTGTTCCCTGATTTATTGTTGGCTTATAAGCTAGATTGATATATATCAGTTATAAGCCGGAAATTATTTAGACCCTTAATCGAAGGGCAGTGAATCTCATTCTTTGATTATAGACCGGGAGTCGATATTCCTTGATATATTGATATTATTTTCAGAGGAAAATATTTAAGTAAATATTTTCCATTTGTTATCTGGCGAATATTGTTGGGATATTCCTTGAGATTATTTGATAAATATTATTCGGATTATTCATCAGATGTTTATTTATTCGAGGAATATTATATGTTTAATATTCATCTATAGTCGATTAAATATTCAAATATTATTTCGAACTCTCAGTTAAGTTATTTAATTAGAGAATATTCATTCTTATTTACTCGATAAATATTATTTTGAATATTCATTCGAGTTTATTTATTTAATGAATATTATTTTAATATTCATTCGAGTCTTATTTATTTAAATGAATATTATTTCGAATATTCATTCGATCTCTATTTATTTTATAAATATTAGTTGAGCATTGATTCGAACTTCAGTTATTCGATAAATATTATCTTCGACATTCAGTTAAAGTCAATTCTATTATTGAACATGATTTTAAATATTCATTCGATATTCTTTTCTTCGATAATTATTATTAAGTCGAATATTCATTATTTATTCAATGAATATGGTCTCAAATATTCAATCGATAATTACTTCATCAATAAGTATCATTCTTAAGTTGAATATTCATTACTTATTCAATGAATATTATTTCAAATATCCATTTGACGATTATTTCATCAATAAAATACTATTATCATTAATGGGAATATTCATTATTCGTCCAATGAATATTATTCTGAACAGTTATTCAAAGGTTATTCCGAGCAACACCTTTCCAGTAACCGTGACTCAAGAAATATTCTTGGAATATTTATTTAATTCTTCTAACTCGTTTCTAAGATACTTGGTTTCATTCACATAGTATCATCAACCCTCGAATATTATATATAAATTATTTTAGAGTCCTATTATTATTATTATTATATTATCAAGGAAGGTTCTCAGTAATTCCATTCTTCCTTCGATTCGAATATAAGGGAACCTGACTTGAAGAATGTTATTTATCTTGTGACTGCCCGGTCATAAATTATTCGTTCACTCGCAACTTGGTTGCTATTATTCATGGTATTACGTGTACCCACTCATTATTCGAGGGGTAGGAATGTTGGAACAAGTCATTATCCATTAACAAGCAGCAGCTTGGGAAATATTGGTAAATTTTCCTTTCCATTTAGATATGACTACCTGGTGGAGTCTTATCAACAAGTATTATACTTGGGGAAAGGGGGACAAACTTTACGTTTCAAAGTTATGGATATGGAATGAACTAGGAGACGCGTAAGTGGCCGAGTGGCGCCGGTCCAGCAATAGCCCAACCGTTGGCTTAGGAGTTCCAGAGGGCGGTAAACAAGTAAATCCGTCGGAGCTACCTTCTACATGTAGAGAACGATTGATGAGATGCATGACATACGACTGATCCCCGTAAACGTCAGGGCATCTGGCGCGGCAATGCTCCCGTATTAGTTCATCACTCAATGTTGGAATTTTTCTGCAACACCATCATAGTTGGCAGAGTTGAAAAGCATTTCAAACTGGAATTGCAACATCATTCTGCAAGTTCCTATTTTTATGAAAATGATGCTATCTTGCTTATTTTGGCATAGCATATGCTTCCACAAAATATACATCTATTGAGTTACCTTGTAACTTCATCCTTTATATTAAACTGGCAATATTTTCTCTAATGCATGGCATATGATTTCAAACATATCTTTGAACTGTCTTATATATTACTGCACAGTTATATATTGTTGGTGGGATGTTGCTCACCCTTGCTTATTTATTATGTCACAACAACAGCTAGGTCACATGGCCCGCGTCAGGCGCACTCGGCGCAAGCAGGTTACCCGCCCCGCAGGGCTCCCCGTTGATATCATCGCTGCCATTGCTGAGGTAGCATAGATCAGCAGCCTTTGATTACCAGTCTAATTATATGTATCAATAATGATTAATCAACGGCAAAACTTTTAAACTTATGATGTTATCCTTTTGGCTTGTAATAACTTTTATTCGTAAACCAGTAATGCAAGACTTATTTCAATTTCATATCTGGGACTATAACTGTGTGTGTGTGAGTGGTTATTATTGTGGGGTCACAACAGGTGATTTATTTATTGTGGACTCAAGTTAAGTATTAATCATGGAAAATAAGACCGTAACGACCCGATTCCGGACCCCGGATCTGGGGGTGTTACAGGTATCGTTCAACGCCAAGGATCAAGGGTTCACTTTTACTTATATTTCGTCAAATTCAAAATGGTTTTTGTTTTGTAACTACGTATTAATTAAACTAAGAATGAAGCAAGCAAAATTCTCTTGTAAACAATTAAGGAAGCACGTTGGAAAGCATGTTAATCCACCACTAAACTCATGACATAATTCTAAAATTCTTGTAATATGCCCTGAAAGATACTTATAGAGAACTTGCCATGGACCACATAGAAACAAGCTCTGCTATTCGTATAGCCCCATGGACCACATAGAAAGGCTAAAACGAATTACACACTGATACAATTAATCCCATGGACCACATAGAAAGATTAATTGACTTTACAGATAAATCAATCACATGACCTAATTGGATGTCCACATACCACAGTCAATTCAAGATTATCTATAAGCATTGAAGCATGTATAAGCACAATCAAGCACATATCTCCGAAAATCAAAACATAATTGTCATAAAGGTTAAGGCTTCAAAACAGCCCTCCAACAATAAGGTTTAGCCTACCATTGTCATGGTAAAATACATAAAAGTCATAAAGAGATAGAATACAATACTAAGCAGAGATGTAGAAAAGAAATCCCTATGGAAATTCCCAAGCATACACTCTTCTCCTTGCAATCTTCTTCTCTTCTCTTTCTTGGTGGCTCCTCAATGAAAAGTACGTAAGTAATATCTCCCTCCCAATAATAACCTAATTACAAAAGTATTACTTTTAATTGTTCCCAAGAATACATGGCTTTCCAAAATTGAAAAGGTTTCTAAAAGTCAAAATTCGTAGTTGACTCTTCTATGCTGTTTCTGGACTGATTCAGTTGGACTTTGATATCTGGCCCATTCTAGAATAAAAGAAAATCTCGTTATCTTCGCGTGGGCTGTTTACTCGTTGAAATCTGATGTGCAGAACTCAAGATACGGCCCAAACAATGTGTCTTGCGCGAATAGTCCATTAAATCCGAATTTTCTTCTAATTCAACTCCAATCCTTTCCAATTTAGAATTCCTTGCTTCCTACAATAGAATATTATAAACTAATTAATAAAGATCCAATTAAATGCAAAATATTGTTAAGATGGGAATAAAAATCATCTAAAATACATATAAATATATACTCTATCAGCACACAAGGCACACTCAAATCGGAGCTCAAAATGACTCGACAATGTGGGTCTAAAAACCCACATTTTCTAACAATCTATAAACCCTAAAAAATCAACAAAATTCAATAATAATCTCTCTGCCTAAACAGAGTGAAAATATAGCAGAATGACTAATGTTAAATGTTAATATCTAGTTGTTGAGACAAGCAAAAGTTTACCAGTACGATAGCCTTTATTTTATCCATGTTCAATTTGAACTCCACGCTGTCATCTTCGGACATGTCAAGTAAGTGATCAAGAAAGTCCTTATGTGGATGGCTTCCATCGTCGTTCTCCTGTCTCTTCCTTCTAATTTGTCTGTGCTCCTCTATAATCCTCTCAATCAATCTGTCTCTGAACACCTTTTCCTCATAACCATGCTCGAAATCACATTGTTAGTAAGCTTTGCAAGCACACTTCCAACCTCAACCGCCTCCACATCTCTGGCCTTCCGCAACAATAAACTCACCATACTCTCAATCTCCAAAACTGTTAAACAATCTGCGAGAAATAACAATATGTATGCGAATAACAAAACGGTGTATAACATTGAACAAATAAAAAATAACAGAACAGAAGGATATACGAGAATAAGAGAATCTCGAGTCCAGCGGAAGAGCTGTCTCCTTAAAGCTATTTCGCCTCTCACCGTGTGTGTGAAACGATAGCCTCCCAGGATAAAACGAGAGAACGATGGCGTTGCAGAAAACGGCACCTTCGGCGAGCAAAAACGAGCAAGAAAACTATCACCAAGGAGAGAGAGGTAATGGATGTGTTTAGGCTGCGAATGAGATGATTAAACCTAGACCCTAAGGGGGGTATTTATAGGTTTGACAAACCTTGCTCGCTACACAACTGCCTAAAATAATTAACGCGTTAATTAAAATAGGCTGTAACGATAAGGTTAGAGATAAGACTTGTGCACTACTCAATATCTGCAATTAAATCATATCTCGAATTTAATCAAATCAATCAAACCGATTCTGATTTATTCGAATTAATCAAAACAGATTTTGATTTATTTATTTTTAAGCCCAGTGGAAATAATAAAAATAGCAAAACTAGTCCGGGTTTAGCCGGCCCAATTTTCTGCTGCATTCGTGTCCGCAGGTCGCACACGCGGAAAGCCCGAAGGCTTACGAAGCCTCGGTTTTCCCCTCGAAAGCCCACAATTCGCACCCCCCCCTGCGCGCCCGCGTAGGAGATGGAGCAACACTTAGCCAACACAAGTGAACACTACTCAAGTGTTGTACTATATAAAGTCATGGAAACTCCTTTTCCATTTCAATGTGGGACTTCCATTATCTAAACAAAATTTCCACTCTTAAGGGACCATCTTTGAGCTATCATATCTCATTCATCCCTTAACCATTTTGAGTAATTAAACATGCCTCGGAAAGCTCTCTCGGAGGAGAACAAAATCCAAGCATCACCCATTGCGCACACGCAATATACGACCACTCAAAACTAGGCTCAAAATGACTAGTCAATGTGGGGCTAAAACCCACATTTTCCAACAATCCCCCACATGGATGAGATTGATAATGTAGTAGCACACACCAGACAGACAGACACGGAGTTTGGTTTGGTGATAGAATTCTTCGATCAGATATAGCATACGATAGGTAGAGAATGCTCCTTGAACCTTCGCTTGAGTAAGCATACCGACTTTACTGGTAGACAGTAGACGTGCTTGTCTTTGAACTGTTCGACCGTTTGTGTAAACGATGATATACTTATCACTATACCCTTTCTGACTCGTTCAGCTCTCATGCTTATGTCCATTTTGGCCATGGAACATCGTCCTGGTTCTGCAGGAGTTTCTAAAGAATTGTGCCTCGCAATTCTCCTTTGAAGCGGCCCCACTTCTCCCCCACATAGGTGATCTTTATCTTAGAGAGTATCCCGCATTTACTCAACCGAATTCCATGCATTCAATGCTATTGAACTCCATGTATTCGCCAAAGATCATTAAAAGCGTAAAGCTTACCCTCGTACCATACGGGTCTCACTGTTTCTCACCATAGGAATAGGTCAGGGGTTACCCCCACAGTGATTTGGTCATCATGATTTAGTTGGCCCATTGAACCAAGTTCTTGGGACCTCCAGTCAGCAATGGTTGGGTGTCCACCATGACGCCGTTAAGCAATAGGCTTAAGGCCCATCCCTCTCGATGATTTGTCAACCAGTTCTCTAGATAACCCTTTGGTTAGCGGATCCGCGATATTATCCTTTGACGGTATAAAGTCAATAGTGATAATTCCGGTTGACATTAACTGTCTAATGGAACTATGTCGTCGTCGAATGTGACGGGACTTTCCATTATACATTGTGCTCTGTGCTCTGCCAATAGCAGACTGACTATCACAATGCAGTCCTATTGCAGTCACAGGTTTCGGCCATCTCGGAATATCCTCCAGAAATTGGCGTAAATATTCAGCCTCTTGTGCGCATTTATCTAATGCCACAAACTCAGCTTCCATTGTGGACTGAGTTATCACAGTTTGTTTGGAGGATTTCCACGACACTGCTGCTCCAGCTAGTGTAAACATATATCCACTCGTAGACTTCAGTGCCTTTTTGCTAGATATCCAGTTTGCATCAGTATAGCCTTCTAGTACTGCTGGATAACTACCATAATGCAAACCATAGTCTCGAGTTCCCCTCAAGTACCTTAGTACTCGTATGATCGCTTTCCAGTGATCAGCTCCCGGATTACTCGTAAACCTACTCAACTTACTAATTGAGTACGCAATGTCTGGTCTAGTACAACTCATCAGGTACATCAGACTACCAATTATCCTTGAGTATTCCAGTTGGGAGACTCCTACACCTTTGTTCTTGGATAGATGCAAAGTCATATCCACAGGTGTCCTAGCTTTCTCAAAATCATCCTTCAGAAACTTCTCAAGGATCTTGTCAACATAATGTGGTTGACTCAGTGCGAGACCCTCAGATGTCCTAGAAATTTGAATTCCTAGAATTACATTTGCTAGTCCCATGTCTTTCATGTCAAATCTTGATTTTAACATATCCTTTGTAGATTTAATCACTCTATCATTGCTACCAGCAATAAGTAGATCATCTACATACAATGTCATCATAACATATCCACTCTCGTCATCCTTGTAGTAGGCACAACTATCACACTCATTGATCTTGAAGCCATTGGCCAACACGACCTCATCAAATTTTTCATGCCACTTCATAGGCGCTTGTTTCAAGCCATACAGTGACTTTACCAATCTACAAACTTTCCTTTCTTGTCCAGGAACAACAAACCCTTCAGGTTGTTTCATATAGATTTCCTCATCTATATCTCCATTTAGAAAAGCTGTTTTCACATCCATTTGATGCACTGTTAATTTTCGCATTGCAGCGATAGCAAACATCATCCTTATGGACGTTATTCTCGATACTGGAGAATATGTATCAAAATAGTCAAGGCCCTTTTGTTGCTTGTATCCCTTGATTACAAGTCTAGCCTTGTACTTATCAATAGTACCATCAGGTTTCAACTTCTTTTTAAACACCCACTTGCTCTCTAGTGATTTGCATCCGGCTGGCAAATCCACTAACTCCCAAGTATGATTCTGTAGAATAGAATCAACTTCACTTTTGATGGCCTCCTTCCACATAGGACCATCAGGTGATGTTACCGCTTCCTTATAGGTTTTCGGATCACCTTCTTCGAGCAAATAAGTTAGAAATTCTGATCCAAAGGATTTCTCCTTTCTTTGTCTTTTGCTCCTTCTTACTACCCCCACATTTTCGTCTTCACTTTCATCGCTCTCATTATCGTCATCAATAGACTCATGAGTTCGTTTAGACGTAGTCGGGCGGTCAACACCAGGATTACAAGGAAATACCGTCTCAAAGAATGAGGCATTCCTAGACTCCATAATCGTATTCTTTTGAATTTCAGGAATCTTCGAGTCATATACAAGAAACCGATATGCAGTACTATGTGGTGGATATCCGATGAAGATACAATCCACAGTCTTTGGGCCAATCTTCACCTTCTTAGGTGCAGGGATCAGTACCTTTGCAAGGCACCCCCACACTTTCAGATTTTGGTAACTTGGTTTCTTTTCCTTCCACATTTCATAAGGACTTGCATCCTTGTTCTTGCGAATCATCATATTCAAAAGATGATTTGCACTCAAGATGGCTTCCCCCCACATCGACTGCGGAAGTCCAGAGCTTAACAACATCGCATTCATCATTTCTTTGAGAGTGCGATTCTTCCTCTCAGCCACTCCATTTGACTGAGGGGAGTATGGCGCAGTAACCTCATGGATTATACCATGTTGTGAACAGAATTCCCCAAAAGGTTCAACATATTCACCCCCACGATCACTACGTATTGTCTTGATTTTCTCAGTTTGTTGTGTCTCAACTTCTTCCTTATAGATTTTAAATTTATCTATAGCTTCGTCTTTGCTTTTAAGCAAATATATATAACAGTATTTTGTACAATCATTTATGAATGTAATAAAATACTTGTTTCCTCCTCTAGTTGGAGCGAATTTCAAATCACATATATCACTATGTATTAGGTCCAGCACTTTGGTGTTTCTTTCCACACGTTTAAATGATGATCTCGTTAATTTTGCCTCAACACAAGTTTCACACTTATGTTTTGAATCAATATTCAATTTTGGTATGTATTCTTTCATACTTAATCGTCGTAAAGTATCATAATTCACATGTCCTAATCTAGCATGCCATAAATTAGGAGACTCAAGCAAGTAAGCAGAAGAGTTCTTTATTTCATTATCATCTTTAACAGACATCACATTGAGCTTAAAGAGCCCATCAGTTACATAACCCTTGCCTACAAACATACCACTCTTAGACAAAATAACCTTATCTGACTCTAAAACAATGCGAAAGCCATGCTTATTCAACAAGGAACCAGACACAAGGTTCTTGCGAATATCAGGCACATAAAGTACATTTTTCAAAGTCAAATTCTTCCCAGAGGTCATCTTCAGAATCACCGTGCCTTCCCCTTCAATGGTTGAAGTTGCTGAATTCCCTATGTAAAGCTTATCACCAGCATCGGAAGCTTTGAGGCTCGAGAAAATCGCCTTGTCTGAACAAACATGCCTTGTAGCTCCTGTATCAATCCACCATTCCTTTGAGTTGGAGCCAACCAGGTTCACCTCAGAGACCGTAGCACATAGGTCTATGTCACCTATCTCCTTTGAGATATCATCGACCATGTTTGCTTCCTTCTTCTTGTTGGGCTTCTTGGGCTTCCTACAATCAGAAGACCTATGACCCACTTTGTCGCAGTTGTAGCACTTCCCTTGAAACTTCGTCTTCGAAATTCCTCCCTTGGGTGCTAGCTTCGTCCCTTTGCCAGAATTGTTCTTCTTGGTCTTATGTTCCACCATGTTTGCCTTTTCAGTGGCAACATTCATCTTCTTTTCGGATCCCCGGTTATCTTCTTCAATGCGAAGTCTAACGATCAGATCCTCCATAGACATCTCCTTACGCTTGTGCTTAAGGTAGTTCTTGAAATCTTTCCATCCAGGTGGTAGCTTCTCAATCACAGCAGCAACTTGGAAAGACTCACTTATGATCATCCCTTCAGCATGAATATCATGGATGATCACCTGTAGCTCTTGCACCTGACTGACCACAGTCTTAGAATCCGCCATCTTATAATCAAGAAAGCGGCCAACAATCCACTTCTTAGCCCCAGCGTCCTCGGTTTTGTACTTATGGTCAAGTGACTCCCTTAAGACCTTAGCTGTAGGCTTATTACTGTACACGTTATACAACGTGTCAGCCAAACAATTAAGCACATAATTCCGACAGATATAGTCAGCGTGCTTCCAAGCATCAACAGCATAAACTGTTTGTATGTTACTCTCAGCAGTGAGCAACGGTGGATCCTCTTTGAGATAACGATCCATATGCATCGTGGTCAGGTAGAATAGCATCTTCTGCTGCCAACGTTTGAAGTTCGTACCATTGAACTTCTCCGGTTTCTCAGCATGTGCAGCAGGCACAGTAGGAACCGTAGGCATAACAGGTGCCATATGTGCGGTAGACACCCCAGCAGGTGGTACTACCGTCGATCCAAGCGGAACACTAAACTGTCCAATGACAGTATGTCCCAAAGGCACATGTCCCAGAGGCACATGTCCAACCGGCGTCGCACTCACATCAGATGTTATAATCTGTGCGTTAGAGTTTGGCGGCGGTTGGTGATCCCCATCGGATGTTACAATCTGTGCGTTGGGATCAACCACAGTATTTGTGTTGTTCACGGTGTTATCAGCCATTAATCTGTTATTCACAGAAACAAAGAGAGACAGATGTATTAGTCACAGAATTATATATAAATAGCTTTAAGATTGTGAAACAATCTGCGAGAAATAACAATATGTATGCGAATAACAAAACGGTGTATAACAGTGAACAAATAAAAAATAACAGAACAGAAGGATATACGAGAATAAGAGAATCTCGAGTCCAGCGGAAGAGCTGTCTCCTTAAAGCTATTTCGCCTCTCACCGTGTGTGTGAAACGATAGCCTCCCAGGATAAAACGAGAGAACGATGGCGTTGCAGAAAACGGCACCTTCGGCGAGCAAAAACGAGCAAGAAAACTATCACCAGGGAGAGAGAGGTAATGGATGTGTTTAGGCTGCGAATGAGATGATTAAACCTAGACCCTAAGGGGGGTATTTATAGGTTTGACAAACCTTACTCGCTACACAACTGCCTAAAATAATTAACACGTTAATTAAAATAGGCTGTAACGATAAGGTTAGAGATAAGACTTGTGCACTACTCAATATCTGCAATTAAATCATATCTCGGATTTAATCAAATCAATCAAACCGATTCTGATTTATTCGAATTAATCAAAACAGATTTTGATTTATTTATTTTTAAGCCCAGTGGAAATAATAAAAATAGCAAAACTAGTCCGGGTTTAGCCGGCCCAATTTTCTGCTGCATTCGTGTCCGCAGGTCGCACACGCGGAAAGCCCGAAGGCTTACGAAGCCTCGGTTTTCCCCTCGAAAGCCCACAATTCGCACCCCCCCTGCGCGCCCGCGTAGGAGATGGAGCAACACTTATCCAACACAAGTGAACACTACTCAAGTGTTGTACTATATAAAGTCATGGAAACTCCTTTTCCATTTCAATGTGGGACTTCCATTATCTAAACAAAATTTCCACTCTTAAGGGACCATCTTTGAGCTATCACATCTCATTCATCCCTTAACCATTTTGAGTAATTAAACATGCCTCGGAAAGCTCTCTCGGAGGAGAACAAAATCCAAGCATCACCCATTGCGCACACGCAATATACGACCACTCAAAACTAGGCTCAAAATGACTAGTCAATGTGGGGCTAAAACCCACATTTTCCAACAAAAACGTCTAACTGAGTAAAGATGATCTAGAGCTTGACCACCAAGAAGCTCAGACGCAAATAGTTTCTTTCCAAATTTCCAATACGGTCCATAAGGAGCATACGTAAAATCTTGTGAATGATAGCTCATGTACTCTGAGGCCACTGTTTCACCCCTGTCTGACCATGATGCTTCCTGTATTTTGAGAAACTCTTTAGCCATTTCCGGGGAAGAGACTATGACACAAGGGTTCGAGCCAAGAAAGATGTGCATCAATGGCCCGTAACGTTTCGAAAGCTTGTCAAGTGCCTGGTGAGGTATAGGAGCCAGGAGGTGAAGATGGCCTATGATTGGAAGCCTAAACGGTCCAGGTGGAAGGCTAGACCTGGTTCGAGATTTTAGTAATGCTCTAACTATTATAATACTAGGGATGAGCCAAATAAAGAACGTTACTACAGAATCTTGAAAATGTGCCATGTTAAATTGTAACTGCAGAAGAGAAAATGAGATGACGTTGTTAAAACCCTGAGCTGCAGCACTTTATATACTAGTGTGAGTTTTGTCAGCACGTTAACAAAAAAAGTACTCATGGAACCATTTGATTCGTTTTGGTTTTTTTTGTCTTCTATTATTAGCTAAAAATTGAATTATTGATGGCTACTTATTTGATGTTTTTAGCTAAAAATTGAATTATTGATGGCTACTTATTTGATGTTTTTGTCTTCTAGCTTTGGTTAGACATTGAATTATTGATGACAACTTATTTATAAATATAAATATTTTGTAAAGTATTACATATCTTGTCCATTTCAAATATTTAAGTGATTTTTACAAAATTAAGTACGGAAAATTTCAAATACATTATATGATATTTGAGGCATCACTAATTATTATATTTGAGCTATCCGTCAAAAAAACACATTAAATTTTTCTCAATTTTGCATAATAATCATTATGTTTTTTTTGTCATCATCTTAACCATCTACTTTTCTAAAATTATGCATAATTTACCAAAATTGATAAAATTTAATGGATAATTTTGGTTATTTTTTGTCACCATTTTGGTTATTTTGGACCTTTTGACAAATTATGCATAATTTTAGAAAGATAGATAATTAAAATGATGACAAAAAAATGATAATAGTTATTATGCAATCTATAAAAGTTGGATGGATTTGTTGGGGTGGCCAAACCAGAGTTCCATGGGTTGATCAGTCATTAGGGAAAGTTTCCTCTGGCTTGAAGAATGGGATCGAAATTGCATCATATAATAAAGAGTAGTAGTCGAAACCAACTGACATAGCTAGATCATCATCAAAAGAAGGGGTTTCCTTTCGCTCTCAAGTGCTAGTATCAAATAAGGAGCCTTCAACGGCGAATCGCCTGCGGAAATTGAATTGTTTCATTTTCAGCATCTTGTATTGGTCTTCAGTCAGCTATACTAAATGCATTGGATGTAAGAACCCTAATTTTTGGTAATATTTTATTTTATTTAATATCTTGTGGCAATGTCAATATGGAACCTTTCTGGTCACCCTGTTGATTAATAGAATTGATTGTCTGAGAAACTGTGTTGTTGTATTCACTATGTAAGGTAAAAAGGGAGATTGTGAAGGCAAGAGTCTTATTGTTAGTGAGATTTATAAAACTTGGGATTTGAGAATGATTAGAGTGTTAAAAGATTTATTAAGGATTATGACAAGGAATTATGGACATTAGAGGAATTTACACAATTAGTACTTAAGGAATTATAGGGGAAATCTCTACGCGACAAAATATTATTACGAGAGATTAATTAAGATACGATACGAATTAAAGATTAGATAATAAGCATTGGTGGAAGAATAATAATACAAGGAGTAGTATTGCATGCAAGCCCATGCAACCAAGTAGTTAGAAATCAAGCAAACTAGTTAGCCATTGGAAGATGAATAGTACCTAGTTACTTGCTTTTTCAAAAAGGAGGAGACAAGTAGTACTAGTAGCCATACCTATGTTGTACCATGCTTGTACATACACAAATACATATCACCCAATCACTTAAACTCAATTATTCACTCAACACAAAAATCAAAACACACCCCCCCCCCTTGGAGCAAGAAACTCTCGGCCAAGAACAAAAAGGAAGAAGAAAATTTCTTCTTCCCCCTTTCCCATCACTCATAAATCATAACATAATTCCTAGGTCATCTACATCATCTAGACAAGGTATGTTAGCAATTTCACTCCATTTCATCCACCCAATTTCAAGTTACAAATTGTTAAAGTTTGGATGAATAGTAACCAAGTTTGTTCTTCCTTTAGATCTTGCATTATAAGTGTTGTAGGAGACCATCTAAGGTGTTGTTGAGTTGTGAAAAGCTTATCCAAGGCCCCTAGGTGCTCAAGAAGGTATAAAATCACAAACCCTCTTGGTTATGTAGTATTTATAATATTTGGTAGTAGATCCATGTATTTATGAGCTAATCTTGGTTATATATGTATTGGATAGCATGGATCTTGAGTTTTGATGTTGAGATTGTGACTTTGATGACTATGGATAATATATATGTCTCCATGAGTGTTATGAACCATGATTTAAGTGTATTAAGTGTTGGTTGTATGGTGGAATTGTGGAAAATGGTTGATCTAAGTAGTATGTGCATGCTGAGTTTTTCCTGGAGCAATGACCTGCTTTGTAACACGGTTTTGAACACCCAAATGTTATCCCCTGATGTCCTACCTTATATTGTTGGAAAGATAATTGAATGTAGTTTCTGGAAATGTAAGGTTCATGGCTAGGTGATGTGTAGATTTTAAGTTATGGCCGGAGGCGTGAATTGTGTTTCTGGACTATGGACTGCACTAAGTGACCCTCTTGTGAGCCTTGTTTAAACCCCTAAAAATTTATTTGGGATCATGGAAAAATTAGAGAAGCTAGAAAATACAGTGGTGAAGGCTACCCAAAAAGAATTGGATTAAAATACGAATTTTTGAATTTTATAAAAATGCTAGAGTAAATTTCGCGCAAGGGAAAAAGTCGTTAGTGGAGCATAATTCTAGGAGTAATGGTTATGGTTCGAATGTGGTAACTAAATTAAGTCGAATAAGTGACGAGCATAATCGAGTGATGACATGGACCTATAGAGGGGCTAGAGTGTCATAAGACGAAGTCATTAAGTTAATTTCGTACCCCGTAATTAAAGAGATATTGTTAAGGTACTAACGAGCGGTTATTGCTTATGTATAGATCGTTCCACTCCGCACGCTCGACCACCCCAACCAAACCAAGGCAAGTTTACTTTTCAAAACTTATATATATACAAGGACTTTCACTGTTGTGTTTTTAGTTTTCAATTATATCAAATGCTATGTTTATCGAAGTATTGATGCAATTGAGATTGTATAAGTACATATATGCTTGTACCCCTTGAACTTAGATTAAAATGTTTTCTTCGGACAACGACTCTAGCAATAGAGGTCGTAGCGGTCCGTATATACCTAGTGGCCGGGGAGCGGTATATTATTATATCGTATCTAGATTGCGAAAACCCGAAGGGTCATTCGGGAAGTATCATATACTCAAGTATTATATTCATATCTTCGTAAATACTCGAAACCCTATCTTGGATTAAAAGTTTATTTTATTAAATAATTATTTTATTAATTATTAATATTAAATCTTAAAATATTATTTATTAATTATTGTTCACTATTTTAAAAACAAAGCTAATCCAAGATACCTTTAGCACTTTCAAACTCGAACTTTTTCGAACTCAAAACATTTTCGAAAACCCCCGGTCAAGTTCTGCTTCTTGTATGATTTCAAGAATTATCGGTCGACTGATGTCGAACCACAATTACTCTGTTTTCAATCAAAATCAAGTTTTTAAAAGAAAAAGAAAAAGGGACTCTGGCAGGTGTGGGAACCGTTGACGAACGATTCCCGGGATGTGTAAGCGGCCGTGAGCCAGGCGGTCCATCACTTATTATTCCGGCCCAGGTGTTGCCGAAGGATGATTACGGATGTAGTTTTCATCGAGGGTGATTACGGATGTAGTTTTCACTCGGGGATAGTTACGGATGTAGTTTCTATCCTTCTACCGGTAGAGAAGACCCGCGGATTATTGGACTCGGATGTGGCGACTGATCATCGTCAATCCCTGTCAGGTTTTATGTTTTCTTTAAGTCTCATCCCTCCATTTTGGAAAAATGCTTTGACACTGCATCTTAGGCCTATGTGCCAGTTGCCGATAGTGTCCTATTTTGATGAGAAAGATGTTGACTTTATGAAGTAGCTAGAACTGCAAGGTTATTTTGAAAATAAGGGCACGTACTGGTGCACCTTTGAAATTTACCAATAATGACAAGTGATTTTATAACTAATCGATACAAATGAGTTTAATGAATGTTATACATATGAAATGTTATATTGCTTACCTTATACTTATATTCTTGCTGAGCTATAGTTGCTCACTCTTGCTTGTTTTCAAATTTTACAAACACAACAGCTAAGAGAAATGGCAAGAACCTGTCAGACTGTTCGAAAGCAGGTGACTAGACCCCAGGCTGCAGTTGAGATTCCACCGGTAGGCCCCATTAGCCGGATTGGTTGGCAACTTTTGTTAGTACGTTTTATTTATAAGTATGACCTGTGCAAGGCAGTGTACCGTAACAAACTTTCAAGCCGCCAACTTCGCTTCATATCGAAATGTTGCTGGTAGCATAAATGTTATTTAATTCGGTCTGTAATAACTCTAAAACTCTTACTTTTGCTCATTCATATGTATGATGTTTCTGAGACTCTAACCTGTGTGTGTGTGTGTGTGTGTGTGTGTGCGGTGTGAGTTTATTGTGGGGTCGATGGCTGTTTATTTATATTATGTGCAAGAACAAGTATGTTATTAATGGAAAATGGACCGTGAGCGCCTAGATCTCCGACCCCGGATCTGGGGGCGTCACAGAAATGGTATTAGAGAGAAGGTTACAGTTCTCAGAAACGATAGTAATTTAGGAAAGCAACCATAATAATACGAATAATATAACACTAATAATAATCCCATTAATACCTAGAGCTCTCATCGAGTTCATAGTCGGGTTATCGGATATAGCCCTGACTTCTAAGGCCCGTGAGGGAACTACTCCTTAAACCCTTCTTTATGGTTAGTAACATACCTTATTTCCCTTATGTAGATGGAGCAGATACCAGACCCTGAGGCCTATGAGAGGGAGCATGATGAGGCACTACTGAGAGAGACTGAGGACCCTGTTGAGGATACTGATGCTGACTCTGAGACCGACCCTGTGATTGAGCTGATAGAGGACACTGAGGAGGAGGATCCCGATGAGGAGCCCTTTGTTGAGCCTGAGCCTGTTACCCCCTCCCCTGTGGCCACTGATGAGGAGAGTGTGCGATCCGGTGAGGACCGTGTTGTGTCACCCCCACCCTCTCCACAGTCATTGAGCCCCACTTCTTCAGATGATGACTCCGAGGAGGATACTTCTAGCGAGGAGGAGCGTGACCCTACCCCTGCTCCTGCTCCTGCCCCTGTTATACCACCCCCACCACTAGACCTACCCCCGGTGTCGGGCGCTGAGCACGCCTATGTCGTGCAGTTCATGACTCGAGACTTACTTTCTGCCGAGGCCAGACTTAATGAGGTGAGGCGAGCCCTAGTGGAGGAGCGCGAGGCGCGACTGAGGATTCAGGCTGAGATGAGGACTACTGTTGCTAGGAGGACTAGAGCTCGACTCCACAGGATTGAGAGGAGGAGTCGCGAGAGGATTCTTGGACTAGGGATCCGCGGGGGCGGAGTGATCCAGGCTAGGGATGTTAGGCGTGTTGTGCATCGTGCATTTGCCCGAGTGAGGACCTTGCTCCGTCGCGGTGCGGCCCCGTGATGTGTTACTGATAGCTCAGTCCCCTAGGTTCAGATGACATTAGTGTGTCGATTTTGCGGGATAGTTGACTTGTGCAGTGGCGTCCTTTCTGACCAGTGGATGAGTAGACTGACCTACAGATATGTAGATGTGACTTCAGATAGTATGTACGGATGTAGCCATACTTTTGTGTAGCCCTGACTATTCGGATGATGTACTTATATTTGTTCCACTTTTGCTAGACTTTGACATCGGAACTATGTATTTGGCTCTAACATCCAAACTTTGTGACAACCCTTGTACCGTACTTATTTAGTTTCAGTTTCCTTGATATTGTCTCAACTGCTTTACTTTCCGATACCATGCTCTACTGTTTTGATATACAACTGTGATTATACAATTGCTACAAGCCACAAATACAATCATGCTGTTTCAAATTTACGATATGCGATTTTAAAAAAAAAATTGTTCTCTACATTTTCAGAAAAATGTTCCTACGATTTTTTTAATAAATTTTTCAAAAAAAAAAGAGGGGTTTTAGTTTATTTAAAATTCTAGAAATATTTCTACAGATTACGAAGTTTTGAAATTTTGGAAATCCCTACAAATGTTTTCGAACCACGTAACGACTTTCCCTAAAAAGGTTTTACAGTTATCGCCATCATAAGGGCACTGCGAGTTTCGAAATTTTAACCCTGCATAAGGAGGAACAATACGTTCCTGGCTTCTCTAAATACGGTCAAATAATTTGAAAACCCTAACCCATTTTTGTCTTATTATCAGAATCATGCCACCCAAAAGAATGAACACCCGAGCTCACCCGGCCAACTCTGAAGGCCAGGGTAGCCATCATGGGTCGGGAGGCCACCAAAACCGAGAGAGAGAGGATCAGAACCTGAGCGAGGATGAAGGTAGTGACTATAACTTGTTTGATAACTCTGAGTATGATGAAGAGGAAGCTGAAGATGATACCCTAGAGGTGGAAAACCCAAGGAGAGACCCTATGGAGCGATTCATGGACCTACTCAGGCAGAACTTGGACCGTCCCCCAGTTCAGCCACCACCCAACAATGCGAATGCCAATGCCTTTCGGAATTTCAAATCCCTGAAACCCCCGGAGTTTAAGGGGACTGCAGACCCGGTCGAGGCAAGAGCCTGGCTGAAAGAAATGGAAAAATCTTTTGAGATACTAGGAGTCGCTGAAGAGCAGAAAACTGTTTTCGCCACCTATCTCCTGAAGGGTGAGGCAAACTACTGGTGGGAAGCTAAAAAGAATTTGGAGGGAAGAGGTGTGGTGACCTGGGAGAGGTTTAGCGAGTTGTTCTTGGAAAAGTATTTTCCTAGGTTCATGGAAACACAAATGGAGCTAAAATTTTTGGAACTAAAGCAAGGTAACATGACGGTGGCCGAGTATGAGGCAAGATTTACTGAGCTGTCAAGGTTTGTGCCGGAATATGTGAACTCTGAGGTGAAGAGGGCTCGAAGGTTTCAATTGGGGCTAAAGCAATGGATTCAGAATCGTGTGGCGGTTCTTGAGCTGACAGACTATGCCACCCTGGTACAGAAAGCATCGATTGTTGAGGCTGGGGGTGAACAGATGTAGAAGGAGAGGGAAGGAAAGAAGAGGAAGTTTGACAGTCGAAAGGAAAACTCTGCGGGAGGGAGCTTTCCGAGCAAATTTAAGCGAGGAACAATGTCCCAACCCAGCGGAAACTTTAGAACCAAGAGAGCTGAAAGTTGGAGTGTGGGCCAGAGCGGCCGACCACAGGGATCATCGTACTCTACCCCACCCCGAGCCCCACTCCCGGAATGCAATAAATGTGGAAGGAAACATGCGGGCGTGTGTAATCTGCAAGATGTGAAGTGCTTCAAGTGTGGGCTGACAGGACATTATGCTAACACCTGTCGAGGAACTAGTAACAACACCAGTGCCGTAGGTAATTGCTTCAAGTGTGGGAAACCAGGGCACCGAATGAGGGAATGTATGTCCTCTGGGCCAGCTGCGTCAAGAGTGAGTGGAACTGCTTCTAACAGGGCCCCTACTGCAAGAACTTTTAACATGACTATGCAAGATGCCGTGAGGAACACGGATGTGATCGCAGGTACCCTACTACTCAATTCAGTTAATGCGAATGTTTTATTTGATTCGGGAGCTACCAAGTCTTTCGTATCTCTAGATTTTGTATGTCAGTTAGGCCTTAAGACTGAACCGCTGAGAGACAGACTGCAAGTAGAGATAGCTAATCATGAAATTATTCCTGTTAACCAAGTATGTCCAAGTTGCGACCTAGAAATAGAAGGGCGACACTTTCGGGTAGATTTAATACCTTTTAAATTAGGGGAGTTTGACGTAATAATAGGTATGGATTGGTTGACAACCCATGGAGCTCAGATTGATTGTGTGAAGAAGAAAGTGAGTTTAAGACTGCCAGGGGATGAGGAAGTAGTGTTTAGTGGAAAACGACAAACCCAAAAGTTCCTGACTATGATTCAAGCTAAAAGGCTGTTACGTAAAGGATGCGAAGCCTATTTAGCCTATGTAAAGGATACCAAGAAGGAGGCGCCAAACCTACAGGAAATCCCAGTCGTCAATGAGTTCGTGGACGTATTTCCGGATGATCTTCCAGGACTACCACCTGATAGAGACATCGAGTTCGCTATAGATTTAGTTCCGGGCACGGCCCCAATTTCAAAAGCCCCATATAGGCTAGCCCCAGTGGAGATGAAAGAGTTGGCCACCCAATTGCAAGAGCTGTTGGATAAAGGAATGATAAGACCTAGTGTGTCACCGTGGGGAGCCCCGGTGTTATTCGTGAAAAAGAAGGATGGCAGTATGAGATTATGCATAGACTACAGGGAGTTGAATAAGGTGACCATAAAGAATAAGTATCCTTTGCCCAGAATAGATGACCTGTTTGACCAACTAAAGGACGCGGTTTATTTTTCCAAGATCGATTTGAGAACCGGGTACCACCAGTTAAGGATTAAGCCAGAAGATATACCAAAGACGGCCTTTCGCACCCGTTACGGACACTATGAGTTTTTAGTAATGTCGTTTGGGTTAACGAATGCACCCGCAGCTTTCATGGACTTAATGAATCGAGTCTTCAAGAAGTACCTGGACAAGTGTGTTATAGTCTTCATCGATGACATCTTGATTTATTCCAAGACGAAAGAGGAACATGCAGAGCACTTGAGGATTGTATTGGGAGCATTAAGAGAAGAAAAGTTGTACGCTAAGTTCTCGAAGTGTGAATTTTGGTTGAAGGAAGTTCAGTTTTTGGGGCATGTGATTAGTGAACAAGGCATTCTAGTGGACCCAGCCAAAATAGAGGCTGTATCAAATTGGGAGAGACCAACCACTCCGACAGAGGTGAGAAGTTTCATAGGATTGGCTGGCTACTATAGGAGATTTGTCCAAGACTTTGCCAAGATAGCAGCCCCTTTGACCCGGCTAACTCGCAAGACCGAGAAGTTTGTGTGGACTGAGAAATGCGAAGAGAGCTTTCAAGAGTTGAAAAAGAGGTTGGTGACAGCACCAGTACTAGCCCTACCCGATGATAAGGGAGATTTTGTGATTTATAGCGACGCATCCCATAAAGGTTTAGGGTGCGTGCTTATGCAGCACGGTAAGGTGATTGCGTATGCGTCCAGACAACTTAAGGAATATGAGATAAGATACCCCACCCATGATTTGGAGTTAGCAGCGATAGTTTTCGCCCTGAAGATCTGGAGACATTACCTCTACGGAGAAAGGTGTGAAATCTACACGGATCACAAGAGCTTAAAGTACATATTCACTCAGAAAGAGTTGAACATGAGGCAGAGGAGATGGCTAGAACTAATCAAGGATTATGATTGTGAGATTCATTATCACCCAGGGAAGGCCAACGTGGTGGCCGATGCACTTAGCCGGAAGGAGAAGCTTAAGATGATAACGTCAGTGGACGAATTGATCAAGGACCTTGAGAAACTGGAGATTGAGGTGAGGTTACCAGGAATTGGCCAAGAGAGTCTAATGGAAATAAAAGTCCAACCACCGCTATTGGAAAAGATTAAGTTATGCCAGGAAAAGAAGATAGAAGAAGAAAAGAATTCGATGGAGAAAATTTTGACTGGCGAAGAAATTAGGTGTGAGAAGGACGGGAATGGAATTATGAGGTACGCATCTAGGATATGGATCCCGAACGTTCAAGAATTAAAAGATGAGATTTTGCAAGAGGCTCATAGTTCAAGGTATTCGATTCACCCTGGAGGCACCAAGATGTATAGGGATTTGAAAGAGTATTATTGGTGGCCAAATATGAAGAAGGACGTAGCAGAGTGGGTAAGTAAATGCTTGACATGTCAAAGAGTGAAGGCCGAACACCAGAGGCCCAGTGGATCGTTGCAACCCTTAGAGATACCCGAGTGGAAGTGGGAACAGATTGCGATGGACTTTGTGGTCGGATTACCAAGGACCAAGACTAATCATGACGCCATTTGGGTAATTATCGATAGATTGACCAAGTCAGCACATTTTCTCCCAATCAACGAGAGATACACTGTCGGCAAGCTGGTGGATATCTACTTAAAGGAGATTGTGGTTAGGCATGGGGTTCCTGTGAGCATTGTATCAGATAGAGACCCAAGGTTCAACTCCAGGTTCTGGAGGAGTTTTCAGGATTGTGTGGGGACTAAGTTAAACATGAGTACTGCATACCATCCCCAAACAGACGGACAGAGTGAGAGAACCATCCAGACCATCGAGGACATGTTGAGAGTATGTGCCATAGATTTCAAGGGAAGTTGGGACGACCACTTGCCGTTGATCGAATTTTCCTACAACAACAGTTACCATGCGAGTATAGGCATGCCCCCATATGAAGCTTTGTACGGACGAAGATGTCGGTCTCCCTTGTGTTGGGAAGAGGTAGGAGAGCGGAAGATTTTAGGGCCTGAACTGGTCCAACAGACAAGAGAAACTATCGAACTCATAAGAGGACGGCTGGTAGCGGCCCAAGACAGACAGAAGAAGTATGCGGACCAGTCCCGCAAGGATAAGGAATATGAGGTAGGAGAGTTTGTGATGTTAAAAGTATCACCGTGGAAGGGATTGATGAGATTTGGTAAGAAGGGGAAACTAAGCCCGAGATTTATTGGACCTTTTGAGATCTTGAAACGAGTTGGAAAGTTAGCCTATGAATTGGCTTTACCTCCGAGCTTACAGCAAGTACATAATGTGTTCCATGTGTCCATGCTACGACCCTATCATACCGACTTCCGACATGTGATAGAACACGATCAAGTGGATCTGCGACCAGACTTCACATATGTGGAGCAACCCGTAGAAATCATGGATAGAAAGGAACAGGTGCTGAGGAACAAGGTTGTCAAATTAGTGAGAGTTTTGTGGAGGAACCAGAATGTCGAAGAATCAACATGGGAACTAGAAAGCGCAATGCGTAAAAAGCACCCCCAACTGTTTTCAACCTGATTCCGGGACGGAATCCTTTTAAGGAGGGGAGGCTGTAAGAACCCTAATTTTTGGTAATATTTTATTTTATTTAATATCTTGTGGCAATGTCAATATGGAACCTTTCTGGTCACCCTGTTGATTAATAGAATTGATTGTCTGAGAAACTGTGTTGTTGTATTCACTATGTAAGGTAAAAAGGGAGATTGTGAAGGCAAGAGTCTTATTGTTAGTGAGATTTATAAAACTTGGGATTTGAGAATGATTAGAGTGTTAAAAGATTTATTAAGGATTATGACAAGGAATTATGGACATTAGAGGAATTTACACAATTAGTACTTAAGGAATTATAGGGGAAATCTCTACGCGGCAAAATATTATTACGAGAGATTAATTAAGATACGATACGAATTAAAGATTAGATAATAAGCATTGGTGGAAGAATAATAATACAAGGAGTAGTATTGCATGCAAGCCCATGCAACCAAGTAGTTAGAAATCAAGCAAACTAGTTAGCCATTGGAAGATGAATAGTACCTAGTTACTTGCTTTTTCAAAAAGGAGGAGACAAGTAGTACTAGTAGCCATACCTATGTTGTACCATGCTTGTACATACACAAATACATATCACCCAATCACTTAAACTCAATTATTCACTCAACACAAAAATCAAAACACACCCCCCCCTTGGAGCAAGAAACTCTCGGCCAAGAACAAAAAGGAAGAAGAAAATTTCTTCTTCCCCCTTTCCCATCACTCATAAATCATAACATAATTCCTAGGTCATCTACATCATCTAGACAAGGTATGTTAGCAATTTCACTCCATTTCATCCACCCAATTTCAAATTACAAATTGTTAAAGTTTGGATGAATAGTAACCAAGTTTGTTCTTCCTTTAGATCTTGCATTATAAGTGTTGTAGGAGACCATCTAAGGTGTTGTTGAGTTGTGAAAAGCTTATCCAAGGCCCCTAGGTGCTCAAGAAGGTATAAAATCACAAACCCTCTTGGTTATGTAGTATTTATAATATTTGGTAGTAGATCCATGTATTTATGAGCTAATCTTGGTTATATATGTATTGGATAGCATGGATCTTGAGTTTTGATGTTGAGATTGTGACTTTGATGACTATGGATAATATATATGTCTCCATGAGTGTTATGAACCATGATTTAAGTGTATTAAGTGTTGGTTGTATGGTGGAATTGTGGAAAATGGTTGATCTAAGTAGTATGTGCATGCTGAGTTTTTCCAGGAGCAATGACCTGCTTTGTAACACGGTTTTGAACACCCAAATGTTATCCCCTGATGTCCTACCTTATATTGTTGGAAAGATAATTGAATGTAGTTTCTGGAAATGTAAGGTTCATGGCTAGGTGATGTGTAGATTTTAAGTTATGGCCGGAGGAGTGAATTGTGTTTCTGGACTATGGACTGCACTAAGTGACCCCCTTGTGAGCCTTGTTTAAACCCCTAAAAATTTATGTGGGATCATGGAAAAATTAGAGAAGCTAGGAAATACAGTGGTGAAGGCTACCCAAAAAGAATTGGATTATAAAAATGCTAGAGTAAATTTCGCGCAAGGGAAAAAGTCGTTAGTGGAGCATAATTCTAGGAGTAATGGTTATGGTTCGAATGTGGTAACTAAATTAAGTCGAATAAGTGACGAGCGTAATCGAGTGATGACATGGACCTATAGAGGGGATAGAGTGTCATAAGACGAAGTCATTAAGTTAATTTCGTACCCCCTAAAACCCCGTAATTAAAGAGATATTGTTAAGGTACTAACGAGCGGTTATTGCTTATGTATAGATCGTTCCACTCCGCACGCTCGACCACCCCAACCAAACCAAGGCAAGTTTACTTTTCAAAACTTATATATATACAAGGACTTTCACTGTTGTGTTTGTAGTTTTCAATTATATCAAATGCTATGTTTATCGAAGTATTGATGCAATTGAGATTGTATAAGTACATATATGCTTGTACCCCTTGAACTTAGATTAAAATGTTTTCTTCGGACAACGACTCTAGCAATAGAGGTCGTAGCGGTCCGTATATACCTAGTGGCCGGGGAGCGGTATATTATTATATCGTATCTAGATTGCGAAAACCCGAAGGGTCATTCGGGAAGTATCATATACTCAAGTATTATATTCATATCTTCGTAAATACTCGAAACCCTATCTTGGATTAAAAGTTTATTTTATTAAATAATTATTTTATTAATTATTAATATTAAATCTTAAAATATTATTTATTAATTATTGTTCACTATTTTAAAAACAAAGCTAATCCAAGATACCTTTAGCACTTTCAAACTCGAACTTTTTCGAACTCAAAACATTTTCGAAAACCCCCGGTCAAGTTCTGCTTCTTGTATGATTTCAAGAATTATCGGTCGACTGATGTCGAACCACAATTACTCTGTTTTCAATCAAAATCAAGTTTTTAAAAGAAAAAGAAAAAGGGACTCTGGCAGGTGTGGGAACCGTTGACGAACGATTCCCGGGATGTGTAAGCGGCCGTGAGCCAGGCGGTCCATCACTTATTATTCCGGCCCAGGTGTTGCCGAAGGATGATTACGGATGTAGTTTTCATCGAGGGTGATTACGGATGTAGTTTTCACTCGGGGATAGTTACGGATGTAGTTTCTATCCTTCTACCGGTAGAGAAGACCCGCGGATTATTGGACTCGGATGTGGCGACTGATCATCGTCAATCCCTGTCAGGTTTTATGTTTTCTTTAAGTCCCATCCCTCCACTTTGGAAAAATGCTTTGACACTGCATCTTAGGCCTATGTGTCAGTTGCCGATAGTGTCCTATTTTGATGAGAAAGATGTTGACTTTATGCAGTAGCTAGAACTGCAAGGTTATTTTGAAAACAAGGGCACGTACTGGTGCACCTTTGAAATTTACCAATAATGACAAGTTATTTTATAACTGATCGATACAAACGAGTTTAATGAATGTTATACATATGAAATGTTATATTGCTTACCTTATACTTATATTCTTGCTGAGCTATAGTTGCTCACTCTTGCTTGTTTTCAAATTTTACAAACACAACAGCTAAGAGAAATGGCAAGAACCTGTCAGACTGTTCGAAAGCAGGTGACTAGACCCCAGGCTGCAGTTGAGATTCCACCGGTAGGCCCCATTAGCCGGATTGGTTGGCAACTTTTGTTAGTACGTTTTATTTATAAGTATGACCTGTGCAAGGCAGTGTACCGTAACAAACTTTCAAGCCGCCAACTTCGCTTCATATCGAAGTGTTGCTGGTAGCATAAATGTTATTTAATTCGGTCTGTAATAACTCTAAAACTCTTACTTTTGCTCATTCATATGTATGACGTTTCTGAGACTCTAACCTCTGTGTGTGTATGTGTGTGTGCGGTGTGAGTTTATTATGGGGTCGATGGCTGTTTATTTATATTATGTACAAGAACAAGTATGTTATTAATGGAAAATGGACCGTAAGCGCCTAGATCTCCGACCCCGGATCTGGGGGCGTCACATTGGATGCCTGAGCAACTGCATCGATCCCATTCCTACTTCTCTTGCATCCCTCCATCCCAGATCTCTAGGAACAGGGCTAAATATTACATGTAACATCTAACGTGGGTCTATTTAGTAAGATTTTAAAAATAAATTCAAGAAATAATGTAGCACAAG
This sequence comes from Kitagawia praeruptora, assembly GCA_037693485.1. NCBI lineage: Eukaryota > Viridiplantae > Streptophyta > Magnoliopsida > Apiales > Apiaceae > Kitagawia > Kitagawia praeruptora. Next base: position 3,795,062 of record CM075349.1, read on the forward strand.
GTTTCACTAATTCGATTTTCAATGTTAAAACAAATTCTTTATTTTTTATATAAATTATAGATTGTGGCAATTTTCTAAGTTTTTAACATAAAAGCATAAAATTGTAATTTTATAATCATTTAATTGGTTTTTTATTTTAAAAACCGGTATGAGGTACAAAGATATATTATTATTAAAATATTTTTTTAATGAATAGATGTATATGCTAAAATAATTTTATAATTAAAAATATGATATATTTATATAATAATTTTATAATATTAAATTATCGCAATGCGATGAAAATTGAAACTAAACTACATAATCATTCAACAAAGTTTAAATACTAATTTTAACAATAATGATCAACATGAAATTTTTTCTTCTTTATTAGTATTGACCAAAAAATCGAAATGAAACCGAGAACTTACCATAATAATTGATGAAAATTAAAATGTTTAAAATCGATTCAAATTGTCGTTTATAGATTCCAACCTGAACGGGAAAAATCAAAACGATCCAATTATTTAAACTATGGACGCTGGGCATCTTTTGCCTGATTTTATTAATGTTATAGCCTGCACGTATGCATGGAGCCAAGACAATTATTAATTTACTAGATGCATTCCAGAAGGATGCAGAGGTGTTCACTATTGGTATGCTTATTCGTGATCACTTAGGCTCTTTCGTAGAGGGGAGAAATATGTCGACATTGGCGTCACCTGGTAATGTTCTTGAGGCAGAAAGCATAGGTATCAAAGAAGCTCTCTCGTGGGTGAAGGCTCGTAATGATAATTGGGTGGTGATCGAATCTGATTCATTGTTAGCGGTTCAGGCTATTGCAGGAAACTATACTAATTTGCTAGAGGTTGGACATGTTACTGATCATTGCAAACTCATGCTGCAAGATATTCCTGGGTTGTGTGTTAGTTATATTCGAAGACAAGCAAACGGGATGGCTCATGGCTTAGCAAAAATTCCCTGTTTGTTAGATTGTTTTTCTGTATTTACGTCTCCTCCTACACATTTGTTGGAGACTTTCTTGCAGGATTTTTCGAATGAATGAAAGTAGTTTGTTTGCTGTCAAAAAAAAAAAATATTCACTTAATCGACCTTCCGTAAGTTGATGAGACATCAGACAAGAACAAGATCAAGCCAAGATCTACAAAATATACAAGAGGATCTGATAAATTTTGTTCATGACTGATGACCATAAATTATAAATTTTCTGTCCAAAAGCTAAAGTAGCCATCAATCATCATGCACAAGAAATTATAATAATAATTTATTTGATTTTATAACTGGAATTGAACCTATAGAAATCGAATATCCTCGAATTTGAAACCAAATTTTATGATTTTTAATTTTAGAACTGAAAATAAATAATTTCAATTACGATTTTATTTAGAAATCGAACCAGATTGATCTGTATTTTCATCAATTTTTTCGATTAATAATAAATTACACTATGAGAAAGAATCTAATAGCTGTTGAATGGAAATAATAAAAAAATGTTGAAAACAGAAGCGATTAAAAAAATACTAATAGTACTACTAAAATTTATGTGGTTTAGAGCCCGTTTCGTTTGGGTAAGATATCATAAAGCGCCAAACTGGAAATTTAGTTCACCACTGAGGTAAAATTTAGGGTTCGTTTGGGAAATATAAGTTACTTATTCTGAAAAAAAGTTAGGAAATATATACTTTTTTTTTAAATAAGTAATTTATTTTTGCAAGATAACGAATATTAAATTCTCCATACACATTTTTTTCTAAAAAAAAGTATGTAAATACAAATTTTTTTCCGAAATAAGTAACTTATAAGTTGACCTTAAGATTTGCTTGCACACTAAGATGAAGATCATCTTTGATGGCATCTAGGTGTCATTCTTTAAACAAAAAAATATACTCCCTCCCTCCGTCCCACTTGGATCTTTACGTTCCTGGAGGGCACGGAGGACAAGACAAGTGGGTATAAAGTGAGTGTAATATTGTTAAAATAAATGAAGTAGTGGATATAATAGTGATTTTATTGTTAAAATAAGTGAAGTAGTGGGTGTAATAGTGATTTTATTGTTAAAATAAGTGAAGTAGTGGATGTAATAGTGTAAAGTATTGTTAAAATAAGTGAAGTAGTGGGTGTAATAATGTTAAAACTTACTATTTTGGGAATGTAAAAAATATACTGTAGTTCATATAAATTTTAGCAAAAAAAATATAGTTCTTAGTCCATATATTTGATGGCCTATATTTGTATACTTGTTACTCCATCTATATAATTTTACCTTTAATAAAAATGTTATATAATCATTATGACCAAGATAACCAACCATTTTACCTATTATTTCTTTAGCAAGAGTGGCTGAGGTCATTTCAGGACCTAAAATTTGTCCCCTGGTTGCTTGTTCGACCAAAACGAAATATATAATAGTATGTAGACTCATTTTTAATATACTTCCAAAATGTGTTATGCTGGTACTAAAGTAGAAGCAAGTATTCTGTATGTAATCATATTTGGGATACTTTCTGTCTATCTAGGTTGCAATGTATCAAACTAAGGGCCTGTTTGGCAATTCTGTGCACTAACTTATAAGTTACTTATTTCGGAAAAAATTTCATATTTACACATATTTTTTTTATAAAAATATGTGTATGGGGAGTTTAATATTCGTAATCTTGCAAAAATAAGTTACTTATTTCAGAAAAAAGTACATATTTCCTAACTTTTTTCCAGAATAAGTAACTTATTTCTGAAAAATAAGATTTCCCAAACGGACACTAACTCACTGTTTTATGTGGAAGCAATGACTTTTGACTAGAGTTTATGTACTCAGTTCGACATCGTCAACATATCACAACTGGAGCAACTGACATATCATACCTCCATTTTCAGTTTTTACAGTTGGTGCTATGCAAGAAAATGACATTTCAGTGCTCACATTTTCCGCGCTAATATAACTAATGTCATATGCTCGTAACTTCATACTGAATACATGAGTCACTTGACCAAAATGAACCAATATTACCCCTGGTTTGGTTAGTTACTGCAGTCGGTAATTGAAATATCATGATTCGATCTTCACAGAGGAGTCCGAGATCTCCACAGGGGATGAATCCGAAGTAGTTGCTTCAGTTTCTGCTACTTCAAGCTCCATTGTAGCATTAAATCCAAACTCTTTACCAGGAATAAATGCTGATTTCAGCTCTTCTGCTGTTTGTGTTGTGTTAATCTTGTTCTCCTTAACTGTAAAATTTTCCTGGTACATGAAATAATCTTAAATGGTTGGTTAATCTTGCTCTGCTAATGTAACGCTGTATTTCAACTAGCTAATGGACTTGCCTTCTTCACATATTCAGCCAAAGTTGAGCTGACTATTTCTTGAATTACAAATTTGGTGACACGATCTTCGCCAATAATCTGTAAGAGGAAACTTTTTGGAACCTGCACAAGTTTTTGGTCAGAGTTTTTGGTTAAAGAGAAAGAATCAGTTACATGCAATATTTGTTCATACACAAATGTATCTTTTTTGTCTCATCATATACAAATAAATCAAGAAGCACGTATAGGGAGTATAGTCAGCACAAGGTCTACTAGGTAATACAAAGTAATCTTGAAATTTTGAAATTGCGATACTCCCCAATTAGACTCTTAGATGAAAACGATGGACAGTATACTGTAGCACACACTCAAAACACCAAACATCTTTCTCCATAATTACGGATTAGACATTTCAAACAATCAACCGAAAGCATGAAAATTAAGGACTGAATGGCTTGTTTCTGGTGAAGAACGTCATAAAGGGAATGACAAAAATAGGTGACTAGGTGTATACATAAACTCTAGTGATAAAAATCTCAAACTATAAAACAACACCATCCCACTTGAGGAGAAATTACCTTTGATGTTTTTCCTGGAAAAGCATCCATGGACATGCAGGAAAAAATTAAAAAAAATATGAATTCAAAAGCTGCATAAATTATAAAATTTTAAATATACATCTACATATTTAAAATGAATTACACATAGCAGGTATGAAACACAAGATATACCCATTAACTTGTGGTTTACCCAAATGCTTACTTGACTACATATTATCCTACAAAGTTGCACTAAAACCAAGCTCATCCCGTCACAATTAAGAATGTAAATTTAGTTGATGACTATTTTGCTTGATCATGTCTGACTTGTTTGATTGTGGCACTTGACTTCAATCGAAAATTTTTCGCCACAGGTGAGATTTTGGTAAGGTGTCAGGTCTACTAAACTGATGAACTGGATTTATGCTATTCTGAAATGCACATCAGGGTCAACAATTTTTTCTATTGTATTAGTTTGCTTTCCATTTTGACCACTCAAAGGATTGTGCAACATCCAATACTAGGTAGAATCCTTAACCTTGCTCTCGTTGACAAACATAGTGGATGATTTAACAAAGTAAGCAACAAAGTTGGAGAGTTCTATAAATAACTCAGGTTACCGGTCTTGATAATCAGACCCATTTTGTATTGGTTGTGAAATAGGAAGACCAGCATCAATATGTCACAGGAAATGATTTAAAGACTAAGAACTGAGATGGATCTGATCTGCTCGTCATATTTGAAAGTTTTATCTTGTGAACAATAGCTATATAGTATGTACTATACAAGTATGTATGAGAAACAATGTAGTCCGGGAATCAGATACAAAATCGAGCAAGATAAGAAACTATTTTCTTGAGAAAATTATAATTTATCACCTCCTTTTTGTCTACGAAAGCCTGGAACTGGTGGTGCTGTACGAGCCAAATTTGCCAGAACCTTATCAAAAACAATCTGTGTGTCCTCCCCTGGCACATCGACTCTTAGCTGAATGCATAACAATTGTAGGATTACAAAATGTAGAGTTTATAAAACACGTCATGTCTAAATATAAAACCGCAATCTAAGCTTCCTGCCCAAAAAATGGCCCTTCAATCCAGTTGTGGTATAAACTGCACTAATAACACAGTATGTACTTTATGATCTGCAGGAGTGTAACAATGTCTCAGTCAAGGAGAGATTTTCATCAGTATATGAGGAGCATTTATTAGAAATTAAGTGTCGATGTAGATCTTGATGACATGCTACAAACCAAGCCCCTAAACAACACAGAAACATGCATGTAATATCGCTGACAGTAATATCCCTGAAGTGATATGCTATTCAAGAATATTGAGAGCTTAATATCTCTATTTCAACTAAATATGTTCCCTAAACTACTTGGGTGCAAGAATTAAAAAATTAAATACTATAAGCCACCAAATCAAACTATGTGGAATGTCCTCACATACTAGTTTGTTACTTCGTCTGATAGGGATGTGATGAAATTTCGCTTTATGACAAACAAAAAAAATTGCAATATCCACCACTACTTAATTAGCCTAGTAAGCCAACTTTTACAACCACCAAACTGACAAATTTTCAACTAGATATGTATCATCACATAGAAAACGATTCCTATATTTTGTTTTACTGCTTGAGATGCATACAAGGTTATAATTAAATTTGAAAGCTAACTTGTAAGATGTCATCCGCTTGAGACTCCTGTACTATCTTGGCATTTTTCACAGATATTGAATTAGCTGTGTCCGTAACAGAAGCCTCTAAGCCTGAAATATAAAAATAGTTTAAAAATTAGTAATAAAATAAAAGGAGAAATATGGAAAAAGGAAAAGGTGGAGTAGCTCCACAAAGTTAAGTTCTAGAATGGATTTAACTTACCTGTACCTACAGCAGATATTGGTTTGTTAAGAGATTCGAGACCTTCAGCAAGACTACAGGGTTTTAAAAATCTGTAAAAAATATATATAAATTAGTAGTATGACTCTTTTGAGCATAAAATAAATAACTACTAGAGATTCCATTCAGGTTCATTTAACCAGTGCCACTAGAGCATATCAGTCTGGCTGATTGTCACTTTGAAATATTGACCACTATAATACCACTTCAGCCAAATACAAGGAATCAGTTTGAGTACACCAAAGGGAGAGACTCAGAGACCTTAAATTTGTTAGACTTCACCAGGAATTCATGTAACAGTTCCACACTAGAAAATCAAAAGTTGTTACAAGCTCTAAACAATGCAACATTAAGGTTAATAATAATAACTATTGAGCTACAATACCTATTCAAGATAGATCTACCAGACTGTTCAGATGTTAAAAACATTGTCGATTAATAATAATGGCTAGATCCTTGATCACAAAGTCTCCAGACTAAAACTGTAGTGAAGACAATTCCCCCAAATTAAAAATGTTGCTACAAGCTCAAAGTTATGCTGCATCAAGGTTAATATTCATAATTATGGACCTACAATATCTAGTCAAGAGTGGGCTATCATTCTATCTGGTGTTTCAAGTTCCAACTTACAAAGTATTGTCTATTATGTTTAACGGCTAGATATTTGATTACTAAGTCTCTGGAACAACACTGTTGGAAAGACAGTGTCCCCACATTAAAGATGTGAGTTACAACACACCTGTTTCAGGGATAACATAGTAGAACCTCGATACATTATATTTTTAATCATAACATAATTAAGTCAGGATCTGGATTAAAAAAATTTAAAAATTAAGCTAACGGAATCTGGATAAATTAATAATCTAATAAAATTAAAATAGTTCACCGCTCCTGAAGTTATTAATTTATAGAGGCTTAATTGCATACAGGAACTTTTTCACACAAAAAAATTAATGATAGAAACCATGAATTGTTTTCAATAAGATTACCTCTGCCCTATAAATAGTTTTGAGATGCAAGTTGTATTAGCACAGCTACTCTGAACATACACCGATAGGCTCCTAGCAGATAATTTCTGTAAAACAAAGAGTCAAGAACAACTAACAATGAGCAAAAAACATACAACAAGTAACTCAGAGCACTAAAAAGTAAGTTAACTGCATTACATAAGGCCAGTCATCTATTATTGATGCATACAAATAGAAGCCAACTTCATTAGTTTTTCGACTAAGTGAACTCCACACTGAATCAATAATCTGTATAATCATTCATTTGTCGTCTCGATTAAGCCGAGAAAATGGGTTTTTGCAGCCAAGACCTTTTGCTTATTGATGAATCCTATTGTAGGGAATAAGGAAGCAACACATATTGAATTCTCCATTAAAACACACACACACACACAGCAAGTCAGCAACAGATATAACATAACACCTCCCTCATCTTTATTTCCAACTTGTAAAAAAAAACGTAAGTACTTGTACTAAGTTCGAAGAATCATAACTCAATGTTAGAAAACATAATTCAAACAAAAATTCAAGAACTACCCAGACAGAGAAATGAACATACAAAATTAAAAAAACATTTGAAAAAGTAAAAAAGGGGGTCTTACATTGGAGTTGTGAAAGTGAATAAAGGGTAAAGAAAAAGAAGAAGAAGATATTCTCAACGCCATTGCTTTTGCTATCCACAAACCAATCTTCTTCCTCTATCGGTCTCTATATCTGTTACTGTTGCGAACAAAGATATTTTTATTTTTATTTTTCTTTTATCATCCTCGTCGGTATATTTGTAACAAAAAAAAAAATATTCATATTCCTTGTTTCAATACATATTTTTATCAATTTTTCTATATATATTCTTTTATTTTTAATATTAATATTTGATTTTATATTTAATATATACTAAGGGGGAGTAGTATTTAATAATGCCACTATTTTTTAGCGCGATTGGATACATACATAATAAGGGTTTATTTTTTATTGGCATCCGATAATTGTCTTAGAATAAATACTCACTTAAGAGCAAGTCATATATGTAAAATGATTATAATTATTGCTATATTATGATATTAAAAAGTGCATTTTTGTGTTAAAATAACATTTAAACTCAAATGCTAGTTGTATTTTACAACCAAATATTTCCAAATTTAACTAACATTTTATCAAACACATTCTGTTTCATTTAAAGGAGACCTCTGTTAGCCTATTCGATTTTGATGATTCGATGATTACATATATTTTGGAATGTTATTTATTATCTAACATGATATTGATTTTGTTGATAATATGTTTGGCTTGTTTTCAGATATAAAACAACATGCCATATGTATCTGTTCTAACTTGGTTTTGCAGGAAAGATAGCTTACTGATCATATAATCAATTTAACTCAAAACTGCAAGCCATTTATACAAACAGCGTGCCAGTTTCACAAACAGCATGCTGATTTCAGTCTGGACAGTTTTGCCGAATATAAAGAATTCAAGGAACATCAAGTGGAATCTATGTTAGGGTTAATTGTATGGGTCCTCTGATTATATATGAATATATAAACTCCCATACCTCAATCATGCATAAAGACAAAACAATATTCTTTATGTTTATTTTAGAAAAGTAAAGATTCTACTTTTTCATTAATTTAAACATCCTCTTCACTTCCACTCAAATACTCATATGATACATATCATTATTATATGTTCTTTGTCATACATATTCTATACACCACCTGCTACTCACGTTGATATCACTTCTTCTTCATTGTTTCCTTTTCGTGATCCTCTTATCAAATAATCCTCACCATACCTCCACTTAAACACAACACATGGGACACATCTTATCAAATATTCCCTGCATGTTTTTAACTCCATACACGCACCAGACCTTCAGCTTTGCAGAGAATCAAACACATCCCATTGCTCAAAAGAAGCTCTCCATTACTAACGGCTTGAATTCATACCGTTGGAGCCATTTCAAGCCTTCATTCAAATACTCTTGTTTACCTATAAAAGAGAGGTTAATGCTCATTTCTTAACATCGATCAAGTGCAGAAAAACAAGCTATACATACAACCTCAAGCCTTCATTGCAAAATCCTTTAAAACCCATTACATTCGTATATATATATTTATATTCAGAGGGTCATAGGTTGAGTTGTATTATTCAAACATTTGTATCGTTCAAATTGTATCTATTTGTTGCTGTACAAGGTTGGCTTAAGGTTTTGGGTGGGTTGAACTAGACTAGAGAAGTGTACTTGGGAAGTATTGCTTAGAGAGTTAGTTCAGCACAGCAAACAGCAAGCCATTTGTAAGCAGCTGGGTATTTTAGTTGCTGGGCAGATTGGTTAGGGAACAAGGGTTGGTGAACGTTGCTAGAGAAGTATACTTGGGAAGTATAGCTTAGAGAGCAGGTTCAGAAACAGGTGTTCAGCAAGCCATTTGTCAGTAGCTAAGAAAAAAGGAGATATATTGTTGTATCTTGTAATTGGATTATCTTTGATCAATAATATATTCTCTTACCAAGTTGGTAAGGGACCAGGACGTAGACCATAGGGGATTAGGGGTCGAACCTGGCTAAAAGATTGTGGTGTTCTTTATTTTTCCTGCACATTACTTACTGCACTGCATAAACAGCTTGCCATCTGTTAAACTGTTTATAACTAACAGCAAGCTGTTTCTGGTAAAATTCAAAACAGGTCATAAATAAGCATAATTAGCCATATACACCTATTCACCCCCCCTCTAGGTGTTGTTTTCAATTGGTATCAGAGAGTTGGTGTACTAACATTTCTGTAACAGGAAAGTACAGGTCCTATGGCACACATTTATGAAGAGGGAGAATCATCAAACATGCCACCGCTTCTCGTTGGTATAGAAAATTATGATTTATGGAGACTAAAGATGAAGGTGATTCTGAGCAGAAATCCAGTTGAGTGGTTGGTTGTTAAAGATGGTCCGTTTACCTTTCTGGATGAAAACGGCAAGCCAAAAGATGTTGATGATCTTACCGGGGAAGAATTGATAAAAGCAAGCTATAATGGAAATGCCAAGTATACACTAATTTGTGGTCTTTCAGATTCAGATTATGACAAGGTCTCTACGTGCATCACAGCAAAGGAAATATGGGATACCTTAGAAATGAATTATCAAGCTACAATATGTGTCAATCCAAAACAGCAAGCTGATTGTCACAAACAGCAAGCTGCCTCAAGTGACACAAATAAATCTAAGGCACTCCTTACAAGGAATGATGATGAGGAATCAGCTTCTAATGATGACTCAAGTGATGACATGGTCGACCTAGCTTTTGTTGGTATTGATGATGAAGATACCATACGAGGAGATTTCAAAGAAGTCCTTGTAAACAGTGATGTGTCGAATTCGGATGACGATAGTAGTGAAGTACACTCACTTAATTTTGATTTGTCCTCTAGTATTCCTATGTTAAATGAACTAACCATGCAGGTACCAAGTAATGTATCTATTATTGAGTTCATGGAATTGAAAAATGAGAAAAATGAGCTTGAAAAGAAGAATGCTCATTTGAGGAAAATCATTTCTGATTTGATGGCTGAGAAGGCTCCTACAAACAATCATGATGATATTTTTACTGATTTAAAAGAGAAAATCATTCAATTCGAAGGAGTCAACAAAGAAATTCTAAGGAGGAATGAGGTGCTCATGAAAGAACTCAAAGATTTGAAGTCAGAGATTGAAGCTAAGGATGAATGTATAAAAACATTCAAGATCAAAGAGTCTAGCCAAGCCGAGTCTTCAAAATCTGCTAAAAGGAGAAAACAGCAAGCTGAATGTGCAGACAATCAGCACGCCATTCTGATCAAACAACAAGCTGAACTGATCTCTCTTCTGGAAAAGGAGGTCAAGGATCTCGAGAAAGGAATGGAAACGTTTGTTCAAGGAGAAGAAAGCTTAAAGACAATCATGAAAAAGGCAAATGTTCCATTGGTTAGAGAAGGAGTTGGCATGAACTTCAACAAAAAGCATGATGCGCTCAAATATGATGGAAGAAATGGCATACCTTACAACTATGCTATGCCTTGGAAGACATGCAATAGATGTGGTGGAAAAGGCCATCTGGAAAAGAATTGTATGGTTCAAATCAATGATATGATAAAGGGAAAACAGCTTACCAGAATGGACCAGTCAGACTACAAACAGCATACCAGAATGCTCCTGACAGAAGACAAACAGCTTACCAAAAGAATGAAAGAAAGCAAAATCAGTCATCAAAAGTGATCCAAATGTGGATCAAGAAAGCTGATTTAAATGTGTTATATACTCTTGCTACTAACCAATTTGGACCCAAACCTATATGGGTACCAAAACATTAAGTTGGTGTTTGTTTGTTTTGTAGATATGTCTTGCCGCCAAAGGGAAGTCAAAACAATGGATTTTGGATAGCGGATGCACTAGACATATGTGTGGAGACAAATCTCAGTTCATGAGTCTCAAAATGAAGAAGGGTGGAAGAGTTACAATTGGCAATAGCAAGACTCTTCGAATCCTTGGTATTGGTTATATTGGTAATAGTAATATTTCGATTGATAAAGTTCAATATGTCAAAGGCCTTTCATATAATTTACTTAGTGTCACTCAATTATTTGATGATGGACATTTTGTCCAGTTTGGCATTGATAAAACTATTATTACTATTGGTACTAACAAAGTCCCCCTAGTTGCTAGAAGGGAAGAAAATATATATATGTATTAGACTTTGAAATGCAGGAAACAGCATGCTGTTTGGCTGCAATAGACAATGATCCTTATATTTGGCATAAGAAGATTGGGACATGCACACATGGACTTGCTTAACAAATTATCAAGCAAGAAATTGGTCAGAGGGCTGCCCAAGCTAAAGTATGTCAAAACAGAGATGAAAGTGAAAGCATGCAACCTCAAGTTACTGGCAATCAGCAAGCTGGAAGTTCAAATCAGCAAGCTAAAGTGGAAGATGCAATTGCTAAAATGACTTTGGAAGGTCCTAGAGGTTCAAGGGCTACTGAGAAACTACCTCTTTATGATGAAGATGATCATTCACCACTAGAAAAGATGAGAAAGACAACTCATGAAGAAATAGCTCAACATTCTTTACCAAGGTCAACAAGGACGGTCAAGAATAATTCCCCAGAGTTGGTATTTGTCTCAACTGAAGTTCAACTAGCGGATATCTTCACAAAGCCACTAGCTGAAGAAAGGTTTTCAGTCATACGATGAGAGCTTGACATGTGAACTGTGTAGTCAGCAAGCTGACAAGCACAGAATGGGTAACGTTGGCTTACCATTTGTATCTGAACTCTTTATATGCCATTACCATGATTTGATCCATGCTTATATTGAATATGCTACGTGATTACCCTTTTTAATGATTAAGGGGGAGAGATTTTAGGAGGTACTCTTAAGGAGGTTATGTGTTTGGGATTTTAGTTCATATAAATCCTTATGTGCTTAATTGAATATCATGTTGTTAAATCAATGATGCATGTGTTGAGGGGGAGTATGAACTCCTAAAAATATATGTTGGTAATCATCAAAAAGGGGGAGATTGTTAGCCTATTCGATTTTGATGATTCGATGATTACATATATTTTGGAATGTTATTTATTATCTAACATGATATTGATTTTGTTGATAATATGTTTGGCTTGTTTTCAGATATAAAACAACATGCCATATGTATTTGTTCTAACTTGGTTTTGCAGGAAAGATAGCTTACTGATCATATAATCAATTTAACTCAAAACTGCAAGCCATTTATACAAACAGCGTGCCAGTTTCACAAACAGCATGCTGATTTCAGTCTGGACAGTTTTGCCGAATATAAAGAATTCAAGGAACATCAAGTGGAATCTATGTTAGGGTTAATTGTATGGGTCCTCTGATTATATATGAATATATAAACTCCCATACCTCAATCATGCATAAAGACAAAACAATATTCTTTATGTTTATTTTAGAAAAGTAAAGATTCTACTTTTTCATTAATTTAAACATCCTCTTCACTTCCACTCAAATACTCATATGATACATATCATTATTATATGTTCTTTGTCATACATATTCTATACACCACCTGCTACTCACGTTGATATCACTTCTTCTTCATTGTTTCCTTTTCGTGATCCTCTTATCAAATAATCCTCACCATACCTCCACTTAAACACAACACATGGGACACATCTTATCAAATATTCCCTGCATGTTTTTAACTCCATACACGCACCAGACCTTCAGCTTTGCAGAGAATCAAACACATCCCATTGCTCAAAAGAAGCTCTCCATTACTAACGGCTTGAATTCATACCGTTGGAGCCATTTCAAGCCTTCATTCAAATACTCTTGTTTACCTATAAAAGAGAGGTTAATGCTCAGTTCTTAACATCGATCAAGTGCAGAAAAACAAGCTATACATACAACCTCAAGCCTTCATTGCAAAATCCTTTAAAACCCATTACATTCGTATATATATATTTATATTCAGAGGGTCATAGGTAGAGTTGTATTATTCAAACATTTGTATCGTTCAAATTGTATCTATTTGTTGCTGTACAAGGTTGGCTTAAGGTTTTGGGTGGGTTGAACTAGACTAGAGAAGTGTACTTGGGAAGTATTGCTTAGAGAGTTAGTTCAGCACAGCAAACAGCAAGCCATTTGTAAGTAGCTGGGTATTTTAGTTGCTGGGCAGATTGGTTAGGGAACAAGGGTTGGTGAACGTTGCTAGAGAAGTATACTTGGGAAGTATAGCTTAGAGAGCAGGTTCAGAAACAGGTGTTCAGCAAGCCATTTGTCAGTAGCTAAGAAAAAAGGAGATATATTGTTGTATCTTGTAATTGGATTATCTTTGATCAATAATATATTCTCTTACCAAGTTGGTAAGGGACCAGGACGTAGACCATAGGGGATTAGGGGTCGAACCTGGCTAAAAGATTGTGGTGTTCTTTATTTTTCCTGCACATTACTTACTGCACTGCATAAACAGCTTGCCATCTGTTAAACTGTTTATAACTAACAGCAAGCTGTTTCTGGTAAAATTCAAAACAGGTCATAAATAAGCATAATTAGCCATATACACCTATTCACCCCCCCTCTAGGTGTTGTTTTCAACCTCCTTGCACTCCATCAATGTATATAATAGTGCATATTGAGTGTTTGCTATAGTCTAAATTAAAAAAGTGAAAATGCCATCACAGTTGTTGTTAATTACAACTTTACCTTACAGCCATTACAACTCCAAAAGTCCAAATTCAAACGATTCAAACGATTTGTTACTGCTACCACCACGTGTGCTCCTTTAAGGTACAGAAAAAGTATAGCTTCAACCGATTCAAATGCATATGCACAATTTTCGATAATTCAAATTTGAACTTTGTATATGAAAGTTAACTCACATTTTCTCCTCACTCTCTCCCTCACCTGCTCTCTTCTTTTCTTTCTAATTCATCTTTCAATTATCTCCTTAATCTTAAAACTCATGCTAATTCTTTTTGCATTTAATTATCAAAGCTTTCTAAATCTTATTATGAATGATTCCGTAGTTATGTTTTGTCATATAGATTTTGTAGTTAATTTTTGAATTTGATATGTTTATTTATGATTTACTTATTTGATGAGCATTTTCATTTTGATTTTCTATCTACTTGATTTAATCGATCTACAATCTTTTGGTTGTTTCAGGTAGACAGACAATGGGTGAATTTTGATTATATGTAATGCTTAACAAATGGGTAAGTTTCTTTTTGATGTTTTAAATAGGTTATTGTTTTATATTTCTGCACTCAAAGTGTTTGATTAAATATCTAATAGAGTTTTTGATTGTTTTACTGAAGTGATATTAGTATGACTCCTGTTCTGCCAAGTTAAATGACTAAATTTCATACCATAGATAATCTAATATGGACATTTTATATATCTTTGTTTTAGCTCATATAACAAACTATGCAGGGTAATAAGAATGTCTACTAACTGATTGTATGTTGATTACAAACAGAAAAACCTAATCATGGGCACACGTTCCGTCAAGCATACATTGATAATTAAACAAAGTCACATTTTTGTAGAACAAAGTCACAGAAATAACACCTCCATCTGTAAGGAAAAGTCAACTAGAGTGTCTGCATTATTAATTGTTATACCATAGATATCCTGTGAGTGAAGGCAAATAAGAATGTCTACATTATTATCAATGTTCTGGCATACAGATCACACTTTAAAAGGTTGAGGAATTCACTTTAAATCGGCAAACAAGAATGTCTACATTATTACCAATTGTCAATAATATCAACTGTAACACCCCAAGATCCGGGGTCCGGGATCGGGTCGTTACGGTCTTATTTTCCATAATTAATACTTTACTTGAGTCCACAATAAATAAATCACCTGCTGTGACCCCACAATAATAACCACTCACACACACACAGTTATAGTCCCAGAGATGAAATTGAAATAAGTCTTGCATTACTAGTTTACGAATAAAAGTTATTACAAGCCAAAAGGATAACATCATAAGTTTAAAAGTTTAGCCGTTGATTAATCATTATTGATACATATAAGTAAACTGGAAATCAAGGCTGCTGAGCTATGCTACCTCAGCAATGGCAGCGATGATATCAACGGGTAGCCCTGCGGGGCGGGTAACCTGCTTGCGCCGAGTGCGCCTGACGCGGGCCATGTGACCTAGCTGTTGTTGTGACATAATAAATAAGCAAGGGTGAGCAACAGCCCACCAACAATATATAACTGTGCAGTAATATATAAGACAGTTCAAAGATATGTTTGAAATCATATGCCATGCATTAGAGAAAATATTGCCAGTTTAATATAAAGGATGAAGTTACAAGGTAACTCAATAAATGTATATTTTGTGGAAGCATATGCTATGCCAAAATAAGCAAGATAGCATCATTTTCATAAAAATAGGAACTTGCAGAATGATATTGCAATTCCAGTTTGAAATACTTTTCAACTCTGCCAACTATGATGATGTTGCAGAAAATTTCCAACATTGAGTGATGAACTAATACGGGAGCATTGCCGCGCCAGATGCCCTGACGTTTACGGGGATCAGCCGTATGTCATGCATCTCATCAGTCGTTCTCTACATGTAGAAGGTAGCTCCGACGGATTTACTTGTTTACCGCCCTCTGGAACTCCTAAGCCAACGGTTGGGCTATTGCTGGACCGGCGCCACTCGGCCACTTACGCGTCTCCTAGTTCATTCCATACCCATAACTTTGAAACATAAAGTTTGTCCCCCTTTTCCCCAAGTATAATACTTGTTGATAAGACCCCACCAGGTAGTCATATCTAAATGGAAAGGAAAATTTACCAATATTTCCCAAGCTACTGCTTGTTAATGGATAATGACTTGTTCCAACATTCTTTCCCCTCGAATAATGAGTGGGTACACGTAATGCCAGGAATAATAGCAACCAAGTTGCGAGTGAACGAATAATTTATGACCGGGCAGTCACAAGATAAATAACATTCCTCAAGTAAGGTTCCCTTATAATAGAATCGAAGGGAGAATGAAATCACTGAGAACCTTCCTTGATAATATAATAGTATTAATAAGACTCTGTAATAATTTATATAATGTTCGGAGGTCGATGATACTATGTGAATGACACCAAGTATCTTTGAAACGAGTTAGAAGAATTAAATAAATATTCCAAGAATATTTCTTGAGTCACGGGTATTGGAAAGGTGTTGCTCGGAATAATCTTTGAATAACTGTTCAGAATAATATTCATTGGACGAATAATGAATATTCCTATTAATAATAATAATATTTTATTGATGAAATAATCGTCAAATGGATATTTGAAATAATATTCATTGAATAAATAATGAATATTTAACTTGAGAATGATACTTATTGATGAAGTAATTATCGATTGAATATTTGAGACCATATTCATTGAACAAATAATGAATATTCGACTTAATAATAATTATCGAAGAAATGAATATCGAATGAATATTTAAAATCATGTTCAATAATAGAATTGAATTTAACTGAATGTCGAAGATAATATTTATCGAATAACTGAAGTTCGAATCAATGCTCAACTAATATTTATAAAATAAATAGAGATCGAATGAATATTCGAAATAATATTCGATTAATTAAATAAGACTCGAATGAATATTAAAATAATATTCATTAAATAAATAAACTCGAATGAATATTCAAAATAATATTTATCGAGTAAATAAGAATGAATATTCTCTAATTAAATAACTTAACTGAGAGTTCGAAATAATATTCGAATATTTAATCGACTTTAGATGAATATTAAACATATAATATTCCTTGAATAAATAAACATCTGATGGATAATTCGAATAATATTTATCAAATAATCTCAAGGGAATATTCCAATAATATTCGCCAAATAATAGATGGAAAATATTTACTTAGTTATTTTCCTCTAAAAATAATATCAATATATCAAGGAATAACGACTCCCGGTCTATAGTCAAAGAATGAGATTCAGATGCCCTTCGCTTAAGGGTCTTAGTAATTTCCGGCTTATAATTGATATAATAACTATCTAACTTATAAGCCAACAATAATTCAGGGAACAAGCATTTTCAAAATAATTCGAGAACAGGCATGCATGCTATGGCATATGTATACTGAAAACACATACATATATATATATTCACAACAACAGCCTTTAAAAAGAAAGGTTCGAAAACTTGCCTGGAAATCGAGTACGAGTAGGGGTAGTAGTAGCGTGTCCCGGGTCAGCCTGATGATCTATAATTAGCCAAGGCATTCGGGATTAATCACTTAACACCTTTCAAAAGGTTACGTATAAACTTAACTTAAATCGAAACACGTGTTCAAGTCGTTTCGTTATACCCCTCTAATTCACTCTTATTATTGCCTTTATTACCCGACACTTGTTCGTTACTAAAGCATGACCTTATACTTACATATGGTAAGTATTTAAATCGTATAAGTTTTAAAGTCGAAAGATTAGACCTCGATATTTATCGATCGTTTTCTAAGTGGTTTACCGAAGTTATAACCAAGTATACCTCTTAGGGGTACTTTCGTACTTAACCTAGATTCGAACATTTTTATAAAATCGGAAAACTATCCATTTGACATGCGGTCTTCTCCCACACCTTCCTTTTTATCTCTATTATTTAATTATCATGATTCGCCACTGATTAAACAACATTAAAGGGAATCAATTTCAATTACGAACTTTTGATTACGGTTCCGAACCACTTTTACGAATTTAATCATAACTCCTAAACCGTAAGTCCGTTTCATGCGATCTTTATATCAAAACGAAGCTCATAACATAATCTAGCTAATCATGGCAAAAGTCGAAGCTAATCAGTGAGTTATACCTTCTGTTAAATTCGTGTTCTTAATGTTAACGAAATTCGGCATTACGACGGCTATAAATCGAATATTTCTAAATTCCAAACCTTCCAATAATCAAGGTATCCATCCCAAACAACATATACATGATATATCACCATGAACTGAGGCCAAGCAATGCCTTTCCGTTCATCTAAACTATTTTTAACATTTATCAAAACTAAATCACAATCATGCTTATAATCATGCTAATAACACATCTTATACTAAAACCCACCTAGATCATGCAAAATCTCAAGGTAAAGTCTAGGGTTTCAAGTTGCTATACCTTCCTTGGAGTATGATCTATCCTCACTATGCTTGGTATGATCCTTAGAGGTGCTTAAGCTTGCTAAATCAACCATGAAAAACAAGAAAAAACAAGATTAGTTCATGAAAACACTATTCACCCTCCTCTTAAATCATTTTTTTTGAAAATGGAAAAAGAAGAGATTGAAGCTAGGATTTTGAGGAGATCATTTATGTGAAATGTAAGTCTCACCATAAAAGTTTCAAGATCAACAAATGGTTGGAAGTTGGATTTTGGATTTGGAATTATTGAAATAGCCGAATGTTTGTTCTTGGAGGGGGAGAGAGTATTTTGCTTGGTTGATTTTTTCAATAATGCATAAAGTGGTGTTTACTTGGATAATATCTTCTTAAAGTGGTGTTAGTGGAGTGTGATGCATTGTTGGATGAGGATTTACCATGACAAGTGTTGAAGATAGGATGGTTAAGGCTTAACCAAGTGGTTTGTTTTCTAAGTACTTAGTTGATTCACTAAGTATTGGTTACTTAAGTAACTATATGGTTTCTAGATATTTATCACTTGCACACATGCATGCATCTTGCCTCCTCTGCTTGATTCCTTGTCCGTTTATTGCTTAATTCGTTGATCGTTCGAGGGAATAACTCATTCGTTTCTAGTTAGGGTTTTACCGAAAACCTTCTTAATATTCGTAATACTATCCCTCATCTTTCTTAATACTTCTCGAATTTAAAATCCTTAAATTCCTTTTATAATTCCTTATGTCTTGCAGTGTCCAGGGAATTCTCGGAGAAAATAAAAGTGCTCTTTTTCTGAATCCGACAGCTTTTACATACACTTATTTTCTTCCGGGATTACTAATACGAACTCAGAAATCCGTTCCGAATACCGGGTATAACATTATTATAATAATATTCCAAATTCCACCAAAATCACTATTCATCACTTATTTTTATTTAATTCTAATAATTAGGAAAATGAACCTGGTTCACTCTCGGGTGCTTCTTAACCTTTTTACGGAACCGCTGGACTTATAATAGATATTGATTTGGATGACACAAGAATAATTTTACTTGAAGTAATGTACTTATATCTTTAGGAGATAGATCATTCTTATTTATGCCGTCAACCAAAAGTATTCTGCATGACATATAAATAATTGAATTCAAATCCGTTCCATTCATTTAATAGATCTTCGTTACATCGCAGTCACAACCACTATTCATTCCCACATTATTACATAATAAAAAGTTTTAAATTCTACCAAAAATCTGGGTTCTTACATCAAGAGATTTGAGTGAATAATTTGCGCCAAACATTCTACTTTAAGCCTTGCAGTTCCTTTTATCTAACCTACGTCCTGTATCAAACCACAATTAAATTCATTACCTTCTCCATGTCATATATATAATGGCAAAACTACAACCTTTCATCTAATCATTATTAGAATGATTTGATTATCTTTAGTCTTCTTGGTTCCTTGAAATTTGTTATAAATTATTTAAGCAAATTTTTTTATGTGGGGTCTTGATGATTTGTTGGAGTAGCTTGGCACGACTTTGTTCACTGCTGGTACTGATAATTAGCTTTTAGGCTTATATGCTCTATATAGCATGTAGCCTAACTAAGTAATTATATTTGTTGTCTATTCTATACAAGTTGCAATAATGCATGTCTAACTAAGTAGCTAAGTATAAATTTGAAAATTTGGGATACTTAAATGAGAAATGAATATTTAATTGATTAAAATGGTCAAAAAATTGAAATTTATATTCACTTAATTAAAAAAATGGTGTTATTTGCAATTTTTCTATTTTGCCATGTGTTCAGGTACTTCTGGGAGATGTAAGATGTTGGATGTGGAGAATCAGCCTGGTTTTACGTTTTGGTTCAGAGGAGTTTATTGAATTTCAGGTCCATGCATTTGTTAGGATTATTTAAGTTTCTGAAAGGATAAATAAAGAAATAATGTCTAAACCTACAGACTTATATTTGATTGTTATCATTTTTGTATTGTCTATAGAGGAGCTGCAGCTGCGATTGTTGTCACTTCCTTTTGATTTATGTTACTCGATCCTCTGTTTAAACTAATTATCCTACATCGACTGTTAATATGATTGGCAACATGATATGGCCTCATCTTAACATCCTCTCCAAGATGGACCTTGTGAGAAATAAAAAGAATATTGAAGAGTATGTCTTTGCACAGTTTCTGTAGTATGTTTCTGCAATTATGCTGTTTCGTTTTGCAATATATTAATGTTCTGTTTTTATGTGTCTCAGCTACTTGGATCCAGAGCCTCAAACTTTGCTGGCAGAGTTGAATCAACGGATGGCTCCACAGTTTGGGAAGCTGAATAAATCTTTTATTGAATTGATAAATCATTGCGAACTAAGAATTCTGAAAGCTTAATTAGTTTCTTAGTAGCCATATTCACTAAGCTTTAAGTTTGAAATGTTCATGAGTTTTTAAACCATCGATTAGATTTCTTAGAACTAGGTTAGGCACAAGAGGCTATTGAAAACTCATCTAATTAAATCTGATTCTAGATTTGAATGTGATAATGAAGAGAGAATTCAGCCACAATTTGTTTGTAGACGATATGAAAATTGAACATCTTCGTGTTTTGAGTTCTTGATCCACATTTATAAACACGCAGTATTATCAAATAGAAAGAGAGTTATCTATCTTGATCTTCTTGTACTATTGTGAAGCTTGTGTCGATGGTTCCTTAACTTGCCCGACACTACATTCTTATCTTATCACTTTCTGCCCTTTAATCCTCTTACTTTTGATTTTTTGGATTATTTACAAAGCATCGATATATCTTTAGTTATATATAAAACTTAGTGCAAGTGCAATCCTTTAGAAATGTGAAAAACTGAATTGACAAAATGAAATTATTCATTTTGCAACACATAACTAAAATTTAAATTTTTGGCCCAGGACCACAGTAAAGATAAGTTGTGTTTCTTGACTACAAGCATGATATTCTATACAAGACAACCCCCTTCCCGTGACCTTTTGAATCTTTAAATTGTTGGGACCAGTGGTTTTGCAGTGTTGTGCTGCTGTTTTGAAAGTGACAGTAAGTGTAGAGATATAATTTTTTTAAGTGGTAAATTTTCCTCTTTACCTGCTTGCTTTGATAATGGTACAAATTTCTAAATGGTACTAGATCTCAATTACTCTCTATGATATGATATCTATCTAATTCTGGTTCAGTTGGTACTGTGTCTATTGCCTGTTTTAAGCTTATTTTACCCAGCTGAAAGTTAATGCTACTGAATTCTTGCTTAATTTTCCTGAAATGTAAGCCAGAGTTTTCCCTTTTTCTGGCATATTAGTATCTTATTAGTATCTTATTTTCTGGCATGATGTCTTGGTGTGGCGAAAATCAGCTTTCACATATAAGTAATCTTACCCTGCAATGGACTCTGTAGAGTGCGCTGTATTGGGTATGTTTGGTATGATTTGGACTTAGCTTGGTTTTCTGCTAAAGTTGATATATGCTACATGGAGTGAAAGTTCAAACAACTGTTTTATATTTGCTAGAAACAATTAGTTGTACTCAATACTCAGCATTCTTTTGAATTTACTAATTTCTCTGTTTTTCCAAAGAGGGTTGCTATGTTTTTTTTGCTGGGGGTGCAACACTTTTTTTTAAGTCAGCTTTGGTTTATATTTGTTTATAATAATAATAATAAATGGGGGAATTTTTAGCTACAGGTAGATCTATTGACTACTTCAAACTTATTTTGAAAGCATGCAAGTAGCCTGTAGTGGTCAACCTTTGACACTCAAACTTAAAATGATAATGTGATGTGATTGTTCTGCAAGATATGTTATAAATGTTAATAATTCTATCTACTATCTCTACTTCATCACATTTCTGAACAAACTGATATTTTTGTTTTAATGTTGCTTTGTGCTATTAGTGCCATGTTAACTTGATTTGTCTGTTAGTGCCATTCTAACTTGATTTGTCTATCTTATTTTTTTGTGAGTTTAGTTTCCAGTTGGTCGTATTCATCGTCATCTCAAAACAAGAACTTCTGCACATATGGGCGTGTTGGTGCCACTGCTGCTTGCTGCTGTGTACTCAACTACAATTCTGGAGTACCTCAGAGCATCTCCAATGGGGTTTGCTAAAAATAGTTGGCTAAAATAATATTTGCTGAACCTGTAAGATATTTGCTGAATCTGTCAGGTGTTGTACTCCAACGGTGTTGGTTATAATGATTGATTATATTTTAAAAATAGTATGTTATTATTATTTCAAGTTCTTAAAAATGGAATATATCATTTAAATATGGTAATAAATGATGTGGAGTTTTCTTACAGGTCTCTAGCGGTTCGACAAATATAGCCAATATCAAGTGGTTGTCTATAATTTTAGATAACAGGAATGCCCCATTGGAGATAAATTTTTTTTACATATTCTCTAAAAAATTTTATTTATGGCATGCAATACATATTTTTAGCTAAGGGTTTTTAAGGGTTGGAGATGCTCTCACAGCAGAAGTCCTTGAGTTAGCTGGAAATGCAAGCAAAGATCTGAAAGTGAAGAGGATTACTAACTATTATTACATGTTCAACCTATTCAATCAAAGAGACTGCAGTGAACAATGTCATTTCAAAATTCGACGATTCGTGATATCGCTCCTGTTGTATTTTACCTAAACTTACTCAGTTTGTACTTGCAATTCATTAAATTTCCTTATATATTTTATTCAATATATCTTTAATCATATATAGTAATTCTTTCTTCGTTAAATCAACCTGGTTTTCATCATGAAAATCCTTTCCTCTGCTTCCTTAGTTGTATGAATTATTTACTCATCTTGGTGTAAAATTGTCTAGAATTGTCTGCATTTACTTTGTAACCAGAAACTTGATATTTTCATGATCAAGTCATTTTTTAAATATATAATAAGATTATTATATTTTAACAAACAAAATTTTGTCTGCATTTATTTTTATTTCATTGACGTGTAGAATTCGAGGTCTCGCCAAAGGCGAGGCCGAGGACATTTATTACAAACATTAAATTTAACATACAATAATATCTTAAAATTTTTTATAATATTAAATTTTAATTACCAAATTTTAATACATTTATATTATAAAATTATCAACGTCAACATGTCATATATTTTTAGCAACAAAATTTATTTAAGTTTATTATTTCATTAATATGTAGAATTCGAGGTCTCGCCAAAGGCGAGGCCAAGGAGGATTATTATAAATATAATATTTTAAGAAAAAAGTTATCTTAAAAATTCTAATTATAAATATAAAAAAACGGTTACCTTTTTAAATATAAATATATTTTTTTCAAATATTATAAAATAATTCCAATTATAAATATAAAAAAAACATGTCTAAACTACTTTCCGTTTATTTTTATTATGTAATAAGATCATTATTTTTTAACTAACAAAAATTTGTCTAAATTTATTTTTATTTCATTAACGTGTAAAATTTGAGTTCTCGCCAGAGGCGAGGCCGAGGAGATTTATTATAAATATTAATTCAACATACAATTATATCTTCAAAATTTTAATTATGAACATGCAAAAAAATATTTTTTAAAATATATACATAGTTATTTTTCAATTTTTCAAATATTAGAATTCACATAATTTTGAATAAAACATATTTAAGTTACTTTTATTTAATCATATACATGGTGAGAGATCTTGGAGTTGGTGGGATCGATAATGTTTTTTAAGTCATATACGATGGAATATTTGATTAAAATTTTCAATCCTTGGAATTGAAGAAAAAATAAGGTGTAATGGGAATTAAGAATCCCAATATGAGTTTATTTTATAAAACAAATAACAACTTCATATTTGAAAAATGCTTTATTTTTGTAATTATTTGTAAAATGCTTTGATATGTAAATATTATTGGGACATGCCTATATATTTAAGAATATTATAGTTTTACTTTTTTTTCAAGACCCAGCATGCTTAAATACTTACAAATATTAATATTTTCTTTTTCGTTTCTGACAGCCATCTTCATCAACATACCACATCGATGGAATGTCTGGCCTGATGTTTCAATCACGTCAACCATAGGAGGAACAATCACATCAACCATAGGAGGAGCAACCGAGTAACCAGCTTATGTAAAAACGCACTTTTAATTATGAACTAATGTTTAAGAATTTTTTTTTTCAAAGCATCAACGCCCATCAACGCGGGCTTATCTACTAGTTTAATTAATGATGTGGCAAGGATAGCTATAGTTATCTTTGATTCTAAATATACAACTAAGTATCCATTTATGCATTTATCCAACTAAAGATCGTTATAGATTGGAGTTGAATTTTGTGATTTTGATCCTAAATTATAATTATAGGACTAAATATAGCTATGCATTAGACTTGCTCTAAGGCATACAAGCCTAATTATTCAAAAAAAAAATATCACTATTTATATTGGAAAAAGCCTAATATAGCTATAGTTATTTTTTCTCTTTTGTAAAATCTTTGAGAGAAATAATAGGATGAATGGTTTATATTGGAAAAAGTTATAGTTAAAAAAACATAAGAAAAGTTGAGATACAAATTTGTTATTTTATTGTCATGAAAATAGCTTAATAAAAATTTATTATTATACTATAACTTTTTTTTTTGAAATAAATCGTACTTGCATTACTTAGAAATGATCACTTTCGAGTACATGATTGCAGGAGAAGTGACAAACCACTCTCCATAGCCTGACATAGAATTTGTGTAGCATTTGCAAGCAAAAGGATCACACGATTCGCAGACCGATAATCGAACTACTAGCACTTGATCAACGTGCTTTAGTGATTTTGTCCAAGAAATGGCTTCTCGAAGGCTAATGGCTTCAACTTCTCGTGGTTGTCAATTACCTTCTATATGACAGCATCGAGCTCCAACTTGAGCTTCCTTCCAAACCTGGAGCAAATTCCGAGCGGCTGCCAACACACCTATCATGACAAAAAATAGAAAACACAACCAAAACCAAAACATAAACCCCAAAAAATTGGGGACAAACATAAAACCCCAAACAATTGGAGATAACAACCCAAAAAATGGGTAGAGAAAATCAATTCGAAAAATCAAAGATCTCGGATTGCCACCAAATTTTGATATGATGTTATGCAGGAGATTTTGAGTCTAAGAAATGTGTTTATTTGATATTTCGAGTTCTAAATCAAAACAGATCTGAAAAGAACTCGAATGGGTATTTCGAAATTTTTAGGAAAAAAAATCCGATTTATGGATGGAATGAAGGGGGATTGTGAAGGTGGGTGAATGCTTGGTTGGAGAAGGAGGAAGGAGGAGGATCGGAGTTATTATACTATAACTTATACTCAAGTTTTTACTTTTTCTAAATTTTCTTTAAAATTGATAGAAAATTGAAGTATTAAAAAAAAAGATATGTGAGATTTTGCATTCAAATATTTTAGGAAAAATTACGAACATATTTACTTAACTTAACAGGACTAAAAAAAAGAAAGATGAAATAATATCTATAAGAATACATTTTAGGAAAAAAAAAAAGAGACTAAATTATAATTTACAACCCTTTGTTTTGGACCAAAGTCAGTTTGGTACTCGTAGTTTGCATCCCTAAGAATGTTTGGACGCTGTAAATTGCACCCCTTTCATGTATTTTTACAAAATTGCCCATGATAATTTGGTAAATTCAGAATAATTAATTACATTTTAATCCCTAAAGTATGAAATGTTACATACATGAACCCTCGAACAAAATTTTTCAAATTTTCATCAATTTTTGTGAATTTTTCTTAATTTTTTTTTGAATTTTTCCTTAATTTTTTCGAATTTTTCTAAACGATGCACGGGAACATTTGAAAAAAAATAGGAAAAATCAAAATAATTTAGGAAACATTCAAAAAAATTTATGTAAATTCGAAACTTTTTGTTCAAGGGTTCATGTATGGAACATTACATATTTTAGGGATCAAAATATAATTAAGTATGCTGAATTTACCTAATTATCCTTGGGTTTTTGGTAAAAGTACACGAAAGGGGTGCAAATTGCAGCGCCAAAACATTTTTAGGGATGCAAACTGCAATTATGCAAACTATGAATACCAAACTGACTTTGTTATAGACTAAAGGTTTACAAATTGCAATTTAGTAAAAAAAAAAAAAAATGAAGAAGGGCAAGTTTTGAAAAAAAAGGGGGGTGGGGGGGCAGGTAAATAAATATAAAAGCCAAAAACTAGGGTTTCCTAACAGCCGAAGGAGAGTGATTTGTATACATACATACACAGCCACAGCCTCTGCCTCTGTATCTATCTACATCATCATCAATACACAGCCTCTGGCTCTGTATCTATCTATATCATCATCATCAGATGGAAGAGCTGAGGCTGTCAGATCCAGTTGAAAAAGCCCAATTCTCCCAACGAGTCGTCATCAAGACCATCCTGAGCCGGGCCGACGGCGGCGCCGGATTGGCCGGACAAAGCGTAAAAATCGGGGGGTGGGTTAAAACAGGGCGCAAAGCCAACAAAGATGAGTTTGCTTTTCTTGAAGTGAATGATGGGTCTTGTCCTGCTAATTTACAAGTCATTATATATGCGACTACATCACCCCTAGATGAGTTGGTCTCTACAGGGGCTTGTGTTCATGTTGAGGGTAAGCTTGATGTCCCTCCTGAGGGCAAGAATAAACAACAGAAGATTGAGTTGAAGGTTGACAAAGTTCTACATGTGGGTCCTGTTGATCCCTCCAAGTATCCCATTCCCAAAACTAAACTCACTCTTGAGTTTCTCAGGGATCATGTTCATCTTCGTGCCAGAACTAACACGGTACCTTTCTTTCCGATTGCTCGAAATCATCGCATTTAATTCACTCAAAAGTAGAAATGTTTTGAACAGATAGAATATTGCAATGTTTAATTTGTGGAACATCTGATCATCAAGAAATGTGATCAACTTATATTTACTGGATCTTTCCCACTAAAACAAATGTTGTGCAAATAATTTTAGCAAACCCTTTTTTGTTAAAGAGATGTGATAAAAAAAATTGGTTCTTAAAAATAATGTTGGTTAGTGGATACTTTTTATCTTTCTGTCTACTGCTTTCTTTCCCTGTTAGAGGCAAATGTGAAACATCTATCTGAGTTATGTTTTAGCACTTTTGTTAAAATGATTACTGAAGTTTTGTGGGATTTAATGTAGATAGCATCAATTGCGCGGATCCGTGATGAGCTGGCATATGCAACCCACACATTCTTCCGGAAGCATGGGTTTCGTTATGTGCACACTCCTATTATCAGCACAAGTGATTGTGAAGGCGCTGGCGAGATGTTTCAAGTCACCACACTGTTTAATGATGCTGAAAAGTTGGAGAAGGAACTAATTACACACCCTCCACCTTCACAGGCTGATCTTGAGGCGGCTAGTGTCCTTGTCAAGGATAAAGGTGGTAGTGTTGCGCAGCTAAAATCTGCTAAAGCAAGTAAATCAGAAATTAGTGCTGCTGTATCTGAGTTAACTAAAGCTAAAGAAAGTTTCTCTAAGCTGGAGGAACGATCTAAGCTTAAACCTGGTATTCCTAAAAAAGATGGGAAGGTAGACTACTCCCAAGATTTCTTTGCACGTCAGGCGTTTTTGACCGTTTCTGGTCAACTTCAAGTTGAGACTTATGCATGCGCTCTTAGTAGTGTATATACTTTTGGACCCACATTTCGAGCTGAACACTCTCACACCTCAAGGCATCTGGCAGAATTCTGGATGGTGGAACCAGAAATAGCATTTGCTGATCTTGAGGTACCTTAATATTCTATACCAATCGGAAGTCTCGACGGATTATGGAAAATATCTAGAAATTTTTGTCACGAGATTAACAAGTTATCTATCATTATTTCTTCCTCGATGAAAAAATAAAGACTCATGTTGTATAATTTTAAACAGCTTGAAATTAAAAAAAAAAAAAAAGTCTCGACGTAATTTGTTTCACTTTTTGAATGGTCTTTAACTGCCTCTTGTTTGTTCCATTTAATCTTTATATTTTATTTACCTCATTATTAGATAACATGAGGCGGCGAGAAGGATAGATAGGGAGAGAATGGTTCCTTATGCTCGAAATCTATTGACTACAACATATAAATGTCTTTAGAATGTATGAAAATTGAGTAGAGTATTATCAAAATTTCCAGGAGTGCTACTGAGCTCTTTATTCGAGAATTTTGAATATTGTAAATACGAGATTGCATGCCTTTTTTCCTTGTGCAGTACTGTGTTATCAAAAAATATAAAGAAAGGAATTCCTCATAGTTAACTGCATGAAAAATTAATTAACGGTATTATTTAGCATCCAAGCAAGTCTTATTTATACCTCTCTGCAAATATAATATGCGAGACTTAAATAGAGGTGGCTAATTCAATTTGTAGGGCAATACGTACCTCACTTGCACATGTTCTGCTCTTCAACTAATTTGCATGTATTAAAAGACCTCACTCTAAATTTATTGTAATTATAGGATGATATGAAGTGTGCGGAGGCTTATGTGAAGTTCATGTGTCAATGGTTGCTTGACAATTGCCTTGATGATATGAAGTTTATGGTTGAAAAATATGACAAAGGTGCCATTGATCGTCTAAAAATGGTTGCTTCAACTGACTTTGTCAGACTTTCTTATACCGAAGCAGTTGCCATTCTTGAGGAAGTTGCTAAAGAGAAAGTGTTTGAGAACAAAGTGGAATGGGGTGTTGATTTAGCTTCAGAGCATGAAAGGTTTGTATTTCAACATGTTTTTTTGTTCAATATTTGCCAATGTACTGACTAATTGTTTCCTTCTTTCTAGATACTTGACTGAGGTGAAATTTAAATGTCCTGTCATTGTGTATAATTATCCAAAAGGCATTAAAGCTTTCTATATGAAGGTCAACCCTGACAACAAGACAGTAGCTGCAATGGATGTACTTGTACCAAAGGTTGGTAGTTTTTTTATGGATGAAATGCTAAAAAGTTGGATCGTTCAGTGAGTCATCACGTACAGCTCTCTTTGATTTAAACACAACCAAGTTGCAAAGATGCAGGGAGCTTTCTTTTGTCTATTACCAGTTTTCTCTGTTGCAAGTGGAAACTTTCAGAAAAGATAGTCTTGGCATTAGGATTAACTTTTATTGTTTTATTTGTCTTCGTTTTAGGTGGGAGAACTAATTGGAGGTAGTCAGAGAGAAGAGCGTTATGAGGTGATCAAAGAAAGGTATGAGCTTTATCTGGATCCCTATGCTTGCTAGTTGTGGTCTAAAAATTATACTGGACACTGATGAAATTTATGTTGCAGGATATCGGAGATGGGACTGCCACTAGATCCATATCAGTGGTACCTGGACTTGCGACGCTTTGGGACTGTAAAGCATAGTGGTTTTGGTCTTGGGTTCGAGCGCATGATTCTTTTTGCCACGGGCCTCGAGAATATCAGGGATGTGATACCATTCCCGAGATACCCTGGAAGAGCAGATTTATAAACTACATAGTGCTGCTTTATAGACACAAATTTGTAGGGAGTTTGTCATCTACATGTGACCATCTAGTGGATTGGTTCAATTGAATTCAGAAAAGCCCTGTCAGATGGCATGCAACATACCTGAACAGGTTTATATCTTTGTGTAAACATAGTGCCATTAGACTGTCTACTTCATGGCATTTTGCGATATTCCTTCTCAGGTCACTAATTGTACCTGTAGTGACTTCTATTGTACTCTACTGCTATCTGATAAATGCCTCAAGCCTCAAGTTTTTTTTTCTTTTTAAGCGCTTTAAAGTGAAACTCATTTGTGGTTACTTTAAGTAATCTCGTTTCAATACTAAGTTATAAGTTTCTTCATGTTGTAAGCAGATTATTATTTTTTTTTTGGTACCAGTACCACATGATTTTCTATGTAACTCTGTTGGAATTTTTCCTGGATCTAATGATGGAATGACTACAATGGATGTTTATATAAGTGATCTACTTTTGGACAGGTCAGGTGCCAAACCAGAAGAGTAGTAGAGTACTGAATCTTGCTCTCTTTATTTGTAACTTTGTATGTGCCAAACTACATATATGTCATATCTATTTATATGTTTGAGTAGAATGTTTCCTAGGAAAGTGTTTCTTAGTTGATATGCAAGTCCATGGAGGGTGGGTAAGACTTATCATGAATTGAAAATTTGAAATAGACTTGTTAAGTGTTTCTCCCTTGGTCCCAAAACTTTCTATCTAACCCTTAACACAAGAAATAAACAAAAGCAAGGATTGCATGTTGTAATTCAAGAGAAGCACAAGACAGAGGATTTAAAGCATGTAATTTTCATTTTTACCTCGTAAAGAGATCCCAATATAGTATCCTATGGTGAAGCTAGTATTAGAATACAGAGTAGCAAAGCTTGCAGGTCTTCAAATTGTTAACCCACGTCCTCAAAACACATGGAGTTGCAATAAAAAACATAAACATGTATAGAATACTTCCGATTCGACTTTTAAGAAACTAGTGTAAATATATTTTCTACAACCAAAAGTTGATTCTGATGCAAACTACATACAAAAGCATCCATGAATCAATACCGAATCGATACTTCCTAAAGGAATTGATTTAGTCCATTGCCGAAAGACCTGACATAAGTACTCCTAAACTTCGTACATCATTTTATATGATACTAAATATGTGGAAATGGAATATTATCATATTCCCTGTCATCTAAATACTTGATTGATCACCTCTTTTAGATTCTTGCAGCCCAATATCTTCATTCCATCCGTATTTTTTACTAGAGCTGACTGAGAATCTGATTGAGCTTTTACGGCTGAACTGTGGAGGGTTGATAGAGAATCGGATAGAAATTTCACAGCTGATTTTGGGACAACACACATTTTATATCCTAGCTTGGCCGCTGTGATGACCCTCTTCTCCATATGTGGTACCTGTTATTCATCCAAAAAAAACCTTAGTAGCACATCATAAATTCCATGTAAAGTAGTACAAAATGTTGGACCCGGATCTGGATTCATGTGCACACTCTAGGGCTATGCTTGCTTACGATCCTGCTACTTGCTCTCATTTTACCACACCTAATCCTTTAAGAAAATTACATGGACTACTTCCATCACTCCTAAGAGGGCTCTCTAATCCTATTATCTCCGCAGGCATGTTAACGTCATGGAATTTTGCAAGGTGACCAGGCTTAGTCCATGGGACAGCCAACACTTTGGTTTAGTTTAGAACTAGACCCAATAGCCAATAGAATAGAGATCTGGAGAAACACAGCCTAGGTTCTCAAGCCAAATTAAGATGGATATATATATCAACACACACGTACAACAATCATGTTCATGGATACATAGTGAATGGATGGGTCAGTACTTACCCTACAATTTGACCAGCTCTAATTTGAATAACCTTATTGTATATTTTTTATATTAAACAGAGAAAACAGAATAGTGTTTTCACTAAACATTGACAGGAAGTTTGCCCTTTTCTTCATCATATACAAGTGCTTAATAGTAAGACATGTTGCGCAAGGTTATTAGAGAAGTGCAAGTCTGCCATTACATATAAATCTCGTTCGATTATGGACCTACCTTGCGAAGTTCACCCCCAAGACCAATTTCTGCAATAAATGCCACCCCTGGGGGTACAGAAAATTCCAAGAAACTGGAAATCATAGGAAACAGGAATACCCCAATCACGAAATTACATACAAAAATCAAGATATGTAACACAAAGCAATCCAAAAGGGGAGATAACAATTAGGGAAAATTAAGGAATTCAGCAATTCAAAATGTTGCTACATCCATATTCTTGGTTTGTTGTGCTTTTAAATCTCAGAACGTTGGTATCAAGAATGGCCTATTTACATGTTTATCTGTGAGTTGAGCGTGTCGCTCAACTCTCCTCGCCTACCCCATTAAAATCGAGATGGGCCAGACCCCTATCCATTTTTCACCATCTTCTGTTGGCAACGCCTTGACAACTATAATGGTAACCTCATTTAATTCTATAGGCTAGAATCAAACTGTGATTATAGTACTCGTACAGGTTGTCATATTGACAAGCAGTGGCGGACGCAGAGGATGGGTTCTTGGAAAATGGGAGGGGCCAGTCAAGCCGAATTTAAAAAAAAAAAATTAACACTGTAATCTTCCACCACGGGAGGGGCCAAGACCCCCCGTGGTCTGACGGTCGGTATGACAAGCTCTTGAAGACAGATTATAGCCTTGCACAAAACATATTTCCGTTCCAGAGTACTACACTTAGCATTCACTAATTATTAACTTATGATAGGGAAATTCTTTGCAACACCTTGTCAAGCCACAACAATGCTCACATAGCAAGCAGAAAGCTCAACATAAGCAATTTATAGAGTTGATTGCTTAAGAAGTCATGCACAAATAATGATATACACAAATAAATATCAACAATAACATGAGGTATGACTCCACACTCCACACATAGGACGATGCAAGAAAAAGGCAATATAAAAATACAAGTAGTGATAGCGGTTGATGCTTAAATGTGACACATAAACCTGAGATGCTTAAAGTCGAGTGCAGAATATTACCTGCTGCAAATGGCGGCTGCTACTGCAAGATCACCAGCAGTCCCGCTTAAAGTCAATCCACGGCAAACATTCAAATGGATAGACTGCAATGCAAGGGAAGAAAGAACTCTATAAGCATTGATAATACAGAGGTAAAATAAAATCAAACATCTTCAGTGAAACGTGGTCCCATAGATGGCATGCAAAAAAGGATCTAAGATGGCAGTCTGTCATATTCTACAGATAAACAATGATAAAAACATGTCAAAATAATGTCAGATTAATGTATCTATAGTTCTCGCACAACACAAAGAAATGATGTTGGGATTGATTTACACTTATTTTAATTGTTTAGTCTTTAGTTTTTACAATGTCAAGGTATCTAATTATTCCTGTAAGTCTGCTTGCGCTACTTATGTCTGTCAACAACTATTGACATGTCCATAACTTAAATCTGGAATCTGAAATAGCTTTAATTTTCTATCTTTCAAGAAGATGATAACCATTCAACATGATAAAATAAGATAGTCTGTACTGAAACTAGAGTGAAAAGAGTAAGACAAATACGGCAATTATGTACATATTAATGTGTGTGTGTGAACGTACATGTCCTTCAAGCATTAGACCAACTTGCATTACAAGAACCTACAAGGTTAAACAATGCAATAGTTTAGTTACAAGAAATTGCAGAAATTGCAAACTGAATAGTACTGTAGCATTCGACAGGTATTAACTTAACACAATTAACAAACTAAAAGATCAGCTAGAAAAATCCCTTGTGTACACCATTATATTAAAAAACATTAATTAAATACATCAGGAAGTCTAAAAGAATTTTTTGATTGGAATTCAGGAACTCGCAAAGAAAATAGCAAAAGCACATGTTCTGGCTAATAAACTTCTTTAGGGAATTACCAATTAAAATTTTTATGAAAAATTCTTCCACAGGCCACAGCAAATCCAAGTTCCAACTGAAGTTGACTAGATGATTCCGGTTTTGAGAAAAACAATCATGAACCGATGAGAAGTTTAATATAGCTAATGTCAGTTCCATCCAGCTCGAACACCAGGAGAAACATCTCAGATTTGGTGGTGGAAAAGACGAATTTAAAAATAAATATAAAAGGAACTGTTATACTAAATATATCATGCTTCACATAACAGCACACTTATTTTCATGTCCTGCTGCCCAATTCAGGGTACAACTAATCTTATAATTACTTGCATATTTGCAAAATAGAAACATATTATAAGTTAAAAATCACTTACATCAATTATCATGTGTGCTCTTCTTGTATTATAGCCAATACTTAGCACTGAATATTCTGAGGTATTGTGAACTGCTTCACACAATGCCTGTATATAATTTCAGAACGTTACTCCAGCACTTTCATCCATCCAAAAAAGCATGATGAGCTGGTCTGGATTAGAGCTGTTAAAAAGCTCCCATACTATCCAGTGTTTGATGATACCCTCAGCGGAGTAACATCAAGTACTGAATGGTTCAGATTTTTACGGGACTAGCTCGGCTCATTATAATAAATTAGTCAATTCATACTTTGCACCCTATTCAGATTTATTTTCGGGTAAAAATTTTATATTTTAATTATTTTTTTATCCACACATAGGACGATGCAAGAAAAAGGCAATATAAAAATACAAGTAGTGATAGCGGTTGATGCTTAAATGTGGTTGGTAGGATAACTTTTGTAGAGGAGGTTCTAGGTTCGATTCACCACAAAAACTCATTTTTTCCATTTAAATAAAAGAGTGGAGTAACATTTCATGTAATTTTATAACTTGTAAGGGTATAATTGTAATTTCACAGGGGTTTATTGGCTCAAATTATGTTGTTGTTGCTCTATTATATACAGAAAGAGATTTAAATTACGATCATGAATTTGACAAACAAAAAAAAAGTTACGATCATGAATTGATTAATCATATACTATATCAAAAAATTTTGTTAATGAAAGAATCTCTCAAAATTCCTACCATTTCGAAAATGTACTTTCACTTCGTTTGTAAATGAAATGTTTTTTTTTACAAAAAAAAAAAAAAAAAAACTGGGTTGTAGTCTAGGTTTCGGAAGTTATAGTGTGACGATTTAAAATCCCCTTCAAAATGATAGACTAATAATATTACGTTTTTATTGTATGTTGGTTTTTTTTATTTAACTTTCTGCTTATAAAAAAATTTCTTATAATCACAAGCACGCTACGTTAATATTACTAGCTTTATACCGTGCGATGCACGGGTAACTTTATTAATAATTTTTAGTACAATTTTTATTATAATTTTTTTTCTTGAGAAATTAGTTTTATAACATTTTGAATAATATTTTTATTTTAATGATAATAATACATATGTTATATGATTGGTAAGTATACATTTGTTTTTTTCTTGTAAATGATTTTTCTATAATTTATATTTCAAAGTTTAAGCTAACATAATTTTTAGTATTTCATAATTATTTTTTATTTTATTAGATTACATATGATATACTTGAAATATAGGTACTATATTCGTATAAAAATTTATTTTTATCTTTTTATCTTTTTTATTATGTAATTTAATGGTTGTCTTGAATTTTTTAGATATTTTGTTATTGTGTTTTTACAGTTTTTAAAGGCATTTTTTTTAACCTTTTTGGAAATATGTGTGGTATTAAATTGTTTTATTTGTTTGAATATTAATTATTTTTTCATGTTAATTTTATATTTTTGCTGGTGTTTATTACGTGTTTCGTTTAGAGTAATATTAGGGGTTTCTATGTTGTATTATATTTAGATATTAATATAAATTTATTTTGTGGGTATTTAGATTGCTTTCTAATTTAAAATATGTTCATTTATTGATTTGTGTTCACTTTTTTAATTTAAATTTTTTCTTTGTAAACGAAGAATTTGTTTTTAATTTTTATTTTAGAAACATTTTTATTGTCAAACATAATAATAGAATCTTTAATGATTTTTATTAAAATAATTTTTTTTAAAACACTTTTATTTGATAAACGATTTGTTTTTTCTAAATTATATTTTAAGTTTTAGCTTAGCATATATTTAAATATTTCATATTTTTTGGGGAGTTTTCTTCTATTTTATTAGAATATATATAATATATATTAGACATGTGGGAACTTATTGGTTTAACTATTCTTTATAAATGTATATGTGATTATTTAATTGTGAATACACATACATTTGTACATTTGTATTTTTTTTAAAGAAAGTTTGTATTATTTTTTTATGTTTTTGTGTTGGTATATATATTTATTTTAAGTGCGTTATATTAAAGTTTATTGTTGTTTTAGTTTTTTACATTTAGATCTTTTTTTTTTGAATTAACGTTTATTTTGTATATTATATTTTATTGAATTTTGGTGTCATTTATGACATGTTTTTTGATTACTTTTTTATTATCTTATTTTACCATATATTTTATTTAAAACTTCTTTTTTGTTCTGTAATTAAATGTACATTATATTTATTTTAAGTGCATTATATTAAAGTTTATTGTTATTTTTAGTTTTTTACATTTAGATTTTTTTTTGAATTGACGTTTATTTTGTCTATTATATTTTATTGAATTTTGGTGTCATTTATGACATGTTTTTTTATTACTTTTTATTATCTTATTTTACCATATATATTCTTTAAAACTTCTTTTTTGTTTTGTAATTAAATTTACATTCTTGTTTTTTAAAAAATTATTTTTTGAATTGAAATTCTAATTATGATATGCTTTGTTTACTTGTTTATTATATACAAAGAATGAATGTTAGTTACAGAGGCATGTCTGTACACATCTAATTACAAGCCTAATTGTTTGTAATGCTTTGCATTACTTACATGACCTCTTAACTGAGGGAACCTCTAGTTGTAGAGTTTCTGTTTGTATTGTACTTGTAGAAGGCATCAAATCCTAGTTGTGTAATTGTACAAATAGAGTCCAGAATAATGCTTGAAAGAAGTTCCAAGGTTCATGCCTCAAGCAAGGAGTTAAAGACTGTCAAGTAATCACAGTTGGGATTTGAAGAAATGAAGAATTTGCCTAAGTACCAATTCGAGAAGTATATTTGTCTATTCGAGAAGTCCAGCATTCGAGAAGTCAGGGATTCGATATCTCAAGACACTATTCGATATCTCTGAATACACTGTTCGATATCTCATTCGATATCTCAGGGATTCGATATGTCTACTACTCTATTCGAGAACTCAAAAAGTCAACAAGTCAAGATGGTATTCGAGTTCTCAAAGAGTCAACAAGTCAAAGTTCCATTCGATATCTCAAGGACTCAGAAAGCTATTCGACAACTCGAGGATTCGATAAGTCAAATGTTCTATTCGACAACTCAAGGAATCCTGATGGAAAAGAGCTATTCGAGAAGTGGTTTGATATGTCATTATAACAGTATTCGAGAACTCAGAGTTATCGATCAAGTCAATCCTAGTTCTCGAATCACTTACTTAGTCACTTCTCGAATACATTCTTGGAGACAAAATACTGAAGAAATTGTACAAGTCAGAAACCTGCAACAAGCCAATGCACTTTATGGATCACAATCTGTAACGTGCTCTGGAAAGCCTACAAGGAAGCTTGGAGAGATATAGAAGAGACAAGGAGCTAAAGAAGTGGATCTAAACAGGCTTTGCAAAGTCAAATCTGTAACCGTTTGGACGCTTACTCAAAAAGGATAGACAGACTAGAAAGTAATTTGTTTAGCTACCTTATTTGCAGTAAGTGGGCTGTATCCATGTTCTATAAGGACACAGCCTCACTTCATAACTTAGCAACTTTTGTGAGTCAAGTTTTTCATACACTGTAAGCTATATCTCTCTGAGAAAAACGAAGCTGAGAATACTACCATTTGTATTCACAGATTGTAGCAACCTTTATCTAATAATACATTAGATTAAAGTGATATTGTGTCTTGTGTTGTTTATTTATCCGCACCTTCACTTCTACACACACAGGCACTTATCTGCTACATAGACTCAATCAAGAAAAGTTCAAGAATCCATTCACCCCCCCCTCTGTATTCTTTTACCGTGTTCAATACTCAACAAGTGGTATCAGAGCGGGCTGTTTATTCAAAAACAGAGAAACGATCATGAGTTCGAATACACCAAAGACTACAGGAACGGTGAAAGTCCCTAAGTTTGATAAAGAAAACTTCAACCTCTGGAAGATAAAGATGATGTTGTTCATTAAAGCCTCTCATCCCTTGTATCCTGAGATTCTCAAGAATGGTCCTTTTGTTCCACAACAAGAGATACCACAGAAGACTGTTGGAACCATAACTATCCCAAGAACTTATGAGGCCAAGGATCCATCAAAGTGGACAGAGTCAGAAAGGGAGAAGGTTGCTCTTGACAGCCACCTCATGTTGCTCATCATTGATTCCATGGACATGTCAATGTTTGCAAACATTGCATCATGCACGTCTGCTAAAGAGATGTGGGATCACATTGAGGTGTTATGTGAAGGGACTGATGAGGTTAAGGAAAACAGGAAACAGATACTGGTCACACAGTATGAAGCTTTCATGGCACAGCCCAAGGAAAGCATCACTGAAATGTTTGAAAGGTTTCACAAGCTAGTTACTGAGTTGCAGATGAATGGAAAGGTTTACAGCACCAAGGAGTTAAATATGAAATTTCTGTTGTCTTCACCAAATCATCTGGAGCAAAGAGTCATTTCTCTAAGAGAGAGAGATTTGAACAAAGTCACCTATGATGTGCTCTATGGAGTACTAAAGACTCATGAACTTGAGTTGCTTCAGAAAAGGGCTATCCAAGCCAACCAAGGTAGGATGATAAACACATCATGTGCCTTGATTGTCAACAAATCCATTCTGAACCTAGAAGCATCTACAAGCCAACTAAGGATAAAGGAGGTGGCAGATGATGAAGAAACTGAAGCTGGGGTGAGTGAACCTGTTGAGGAAAAGGAGGAAGAAGAAGAAGAGTTTTACACTCTGGAAGAACTTGATGGGATGGAAAATACCTCATATGCCTTCATGGCCAGAAAATTTTCAAACATCAGATTTAAAAGAAATCAACCCTTCAAACCCAAAACTCAAAACCATTCAGCCAACAAGAACAAAGCACCTGTGAAACCAAACAGAAATAAGTTCAAAACCGGTTATGTGGATAGGTCATCTGTAAGGTGTTATAGATGCAATGACCTAGGGCATTTTGCCAGTGAATGCAAGAAGCCTAAAAAGAAGGATAGAGATTATCTTGAGCTAGAAGCTAAGTATGAGGCCCTTCTGAAAAAGCAGACACATGGTAAGGCCTACATAGCTGAAGGGAAGTGTTGGGATGATTCTGAGAGTGATGAAGAGGAACAAGAATTCTGCAACTATGCCTTGATGGCCAACTCCAAGGATGACTCATCTTCATCTGATTCTCAGGTACCATCTCTCACTACTATAGACATGTCTATTTCTGAATACAAATGCATGATTGAACAATTATCTGTTGAAATGTTTAATATTCATACTAGTATGACTGCTGCTAATGAGGAGATTGCTAAACTGTCTACTAGAAATGAAATATTAACCAAAAAGAATGAGGAACTTGAGCTAACTACTATGCAAGTAGAAAACCTTAAGAAAGAAGTTGAATATTTGAAGAACAAGGTTCTATGTGCTAGTCAAGTAGAGAAGGCTCTTAGGGATGAATTAGCTGAGAATGAATTCAAACTTAAAACTTTCAAGAAATCATCTGGTTTAGTGCAATCCTACTGTGAGAAAATTGAAGCTAAACCCAAAGCAGCTATTGGACTTGACTATGACTCTCTCAAACAAAGGAAAGACTATGCTGTCATTGAAGAGGACACAGCTGTTCATGAGAAAGTGCCTCACATTTTGAGAAAAACTGAAAATCCAATTTTTAAGGAATCAACATTTGAAATTGATGAGGATGCCTTACTCATCAAGCAAATGTTGAATGATGAGGATGAGGCACAATCTAGTGAACAGCAAGCATCCTCTAAGGGTGAGAGTGTTAAGTCAAAGACCAAGAAGCCAGTAGTTGATAGGCCAAGACCTAAGAAGTTTGTTAAGTTTGTCTCAGCTGGGAAGAGTGAATCAGAAGAGGAAGTGACTAAAAGGAAACAGAACAGAAATGGCAAGTTAGGGATTAACAAGGATAACAACTATGCTTATATGCCTAATGCCCCTAGGAAAACTTGTCAGAACTATTTCAGTACCAATCATCTAACTCATGCATGCAAGAAACCTGTTGGTAGTATGTCTAAACCTTTCTATGATTGTTCTGTGCCTCTAAGTCATAGAGATGCACCTTTCTGTGATAAATTTGACTGTATGCCATGCAATATGAATATTATGACTAGTTGTTTTAATTTAAGAAGGCAGTTCATTGATGGTTGTATCAGTCACAATTCTCACACACACTACACAAGGTCAAAGTCTTCAAGTCCTCCTAAAGCTAAGAAGGTACCTTTGTCACCTAAGTCTGAAACCTCAGGTTCTAAGACTTCCAACAGTGACAAGAAGACTAACACTAAGAAAGTTGACAAGCATGTTGTTTTTGATAAAACTGTCTCTAAGTCACATGGACCCAAACTTGTTTGGGTACCAAAGGAAAAGTAATACCTTTGTGGTTGCAGGGCAAAGAAAGTGAAAAGAAGGTCATGTGGATTTTGGACAGTGGATGCTCAAATCATATGACTGGTGATATGGCCCTGCTATCACAGTATGAGGAGAAGGCTGGCCCAATGGTTGCTTTTGGAGATGACAGCATGGGTAACACATTGGGATATGGCAAGCTGAAAGTTGGAAATGTCATCATTGAAGATGTAGCACTAGTCAAGGGGCTCAAGCATAATCTGTTAAGTGTTGGTCAGTTTACTGATGGAGGATTCAAAGTGAATTTTGACAAAGATGAATGTTTGATCACCCACAAGAAGACTGGTGATTTTGCTCTATCTGGAGTAAGGAAGGGAAGCCTGTTTGTAGCCAATATGGACTCTGCAAACAAGGACAGAATTTGTTGTTTTTACTCAAAAGCATCAAATGAAGATTGTTGGCTGTGGCACAAGAAACTATCACACCTGAACTTCAAGGCCATTAATTCTCTAGTCAAAAGAGAGTTAGTGAGAGGCATGCCCACACTTGAATTCTGCCAAGAAGGAGTGTGTGAGGCTTGTCAAAAAGGAAAAATGAAGAGATCAAGCCACAAGTCAAAGACAGTGACATCTGTAACCAAGCCACTACAACTCATCCATATGGATTTGTTTGGGCCTGTCAACATAATGTCACTTGGAAGAAAGAAGTATGCCCTGGTAATGGTTGATGATTTTTCAAGGTATACATGGGTGGAATTTCTGGCATCAAAAGATGAGGCTCCACAAGTAATTATTGAGCATATAAAGAAAGTTGACAAGGAAGCAAAGGCAAACGATGCAAGTGTGATTGCACTGAGGAGTGATAATGGAACAGAGTTCAGAAATGCCACACTTGAAGCATTCTGCAAAGAGAATGGCATTTCTCAGCAATTCTCAGCTCCAAGGACTCCACAACAAAATGGAGTTG
Source organism: Kitagawia praeruptora (assembly GCA_037693485.1). NCBI lineage: Eukaryota > Viridiplantae > Streptophyta > Magnoliopsida > Apiales > Apiaceae > Kitagawia > Kitagawia praeruptora. The sequence goes on from CM075349.1 coordinate 3,836,569, forward strand.
TTGAGAGAAAGAATAGAACTCTAATTGAGGCTGCTAGAACAATGTTACTTGATGCAAAAATGCCTACATGTTTTTGGGCTGAGGCTGTGAGCACTGCATGCTATATTCAGAACAGGACCCTCATCAACAAAAACACTGGAAAGACACCTTACAACTTGATGACTGGAAAGAAGCCTACACTAAAGTATGTTCATACTTTTGGAAGCAAATGCTTTATACTCAAGGATAATTCTGAATATGTTGGAAAGTTTGATGCAAAAGCATTTGAAGGAATTTTTCTTGGCTATTCTATGGAAAGAATTGCATACAAGGTTTATGTCATCAGTCAAAAGAAAGTTATGGAAAGCACAGATGTAACATTTGATGACAGCAAACTACCTGGACTAGAAGAAGCCAATGATGAAGACAAAGATCCATTGAAGTTTGATAATCTAGATGATTCTGATGAAGAGACTGAAACTGGAGTTGAAACTCAAGTTCAACATTCTCAAGTGAATAATGATACAAGAGAAGAATTTGTGCCAACCAATAGTGGAGAAACAAGCATCCAAGACACACCTGTGAGTAATGGCAACTTCACAGGGGGAGGAAATGAGGATGACCATGATGTGGATGATGAAGCAACATCAAGAATGAGAAATCAGGCTGAACACTCGAGGAAATGGGATAGATCACACACTGCAGAGCAAATCATTGGAGATCCTAATGCAGGAGTAAGGACTAGGAGAGCAACTCAAAATGAGTGCCTCTATGGATGTTTTCTATCACAAGTTGAACCTAAGAAACTTGATGATGCATTGTTGGATCCAGATTGGATTATTGCCATGCAAGAGGAGCTGAATCAATTTGAAAGGAACAAAGTATGGGAACTTGTGCCTGCACCAAAGAACAGAACCATTGTTGGAACAAAATGGGTTCTGAAGAATAAGATGGATGAAGATGGTGTAATAATAAGAAACAAAGCAAGGCTGGTTGCAAAAGGATACTCTCAACAGGAAGGCATTGATTATGATGAGACATTTGCCCTTGTTGCTAGATTGGAAGCCATTAGAATATTCTTGGCATTTGCTGCTCATTCAAACTTTAAAGTTTATCAAATGGATGTCAAGAGTGCATTTCTAAATGGAGAGTTGGAAGAAGAGGTTTATGTGCAACAACCACCTGGCTTTGAGGATCCACATTTCCCAGAATTTGTCTATAGATTGCTTAAGGCATTGTATGGACTTAAGCAAGCTCCAAGAGCATGGTATGATACTTTATCACAATTCCTTCTTGAAAATCAATTCACTCGAGGCACATTGGACAAGACACTGTTTTACAAGAAGCATGGTGATGATATGATCCTAGTTCAAATCTATGTGGATGATATCATTTTTGGTTCTACAAATGAGAAACTGTGTGAGAAATTCTCTAAACTCATGCAGAGCAGATATGAGATGAGTATGATGGGAGAGTTGACATTCTTTCTAGGGTTGCAAGTCAGTCAAAGGAAGGATGGTATCTTTATCAGTCAAACCAAGTACATCAAGGATTTATTGAAGAAGTTTGACTTGGAAGATTGTTCACCTGCCAAGACACCCATGGCCACTGCCACTAAATTGGATGAAGATGCTAAAGGCAAGAGAGTAGATATCTCAGTCTACAGAGGCATGGTTGGTTCTCTACTCTACATCACTGCAAGTAGGCCAGACATCATGTTTGCTACATGCTTGTGTGCAAGGTTTCAATCAAATCCAAAGGAATCACATTTGATTGCAATAAAAAGGATCTTTAGATATCTGAAGGGCACTCCTAACTTGGGATTATGGTATCCTAAGGACACAGGGTTCAATCTGGTTGGTTATTCTGATGCTGATTATGCTGGATGCAGAGTGGATAGGAAAAGCACCTCAGGAAGCTGCCAGTTTCTTGGACAAAGGTTAGTTTCTTGGTATAGCAAGAAGCAACAATCTGTGTCAACTTCTACAGCTGAGGCTGAATACATAGCTGCTGGAAGTTGCTGTGCTCAAGTGCTTTGGATTAGAAATCAACTTAGAGATTATGGACTTGTGTTGGAAAGAATTCCAATCATGTGTGACAACACAAGTGCAATCTCTATAGTTGCCAATCCTGTCAATCATTCTAGAACAAAGCACATTGACATCAGATATCATTTCATAAGAGAACATGCAACTAATGGAACCATTGAGTTGCATTATGTCTCTACAGATAAACAACTAGCTGATATATTCACTAAGCCATTAGATGAAGCCACCTTCACAAGGTTGGTAAGTGAGATTGGAATGCTGAATTCTTCAGATTCTGGCTAAGTGAATACACCATCTAGATTGTTGCAGCAGTAAACACTTACTTTATCTAAATTCTCAATATTTTTGGAGTAAGTGTTGGCTGAAATATGATTTATAAATATTTCAAATCTGTTGTATATGTTAAAAATCATATTCCTATTGACTTAAGATTTCTATGAAATTTTGAGAAAATCACTATTTGATTTGCTAGGATATTTTTCAATGAATATGTCTGGTAAATTTTAAAAAGATAGTGAAAATCAAATTTTTATGAGTGATGGGTATAGTTCGATAAGTCAGACTTCTCGAATGATTCACTATTCGACATCTCTAATAAGTCTCATTAGAGTACTCTTGAGTTCTCGAATAGAGTCTTTCTGAGATATCGAATAGAGGAATTCTTGACTTCTCGAATATAGCAACTGAGTTCTCGAATGACTGAGTTCTCGAACACTATATTTGAGTTCTCGAATCATTTGAAAAGGCTGAATTCTCGCTGAATTTTAACCGATTTTGGACTTTTTGTCTAAAAGTTTAATTCACTCATAAAAACACATATTATTTAATTTAGAATTATTTCTAAGTTAGATAACTGCCAGCTGTGAGTTTCTATCTGCTTGAGTTATCAATTAAGCCATTCTTGACTTCTCGAATAGTTGTTTTCTACTTCTCGAATGCCTGACTTGTCGATACAAAACTTTCTGCTAATCGACAATTCAAGTACTTCATACTTATACAATTTCACATCTATTCGATTCATTTCATTCGATTTCTCAAGCATCTACACTCTCTAAACCCCTGAAACCCTAGCTACGAAAAGCCAAATTTCTTCTTCAACCTTCAATTTCTTTCCTCTCTTCTACACAAATGGCAACAGTAAAGTTTAACACCAACTTCATCGCACTCACTAGTGATGTTGAAGCACCCAATGCCAATTTCAAGTGCTTTGTGAAATGGATGGCTGAGTCGTATATCAAGGATGCACTCTCTGCCAACCCAACTCTATATCTAGATATTCTGGAACAATTCTGGAGTACTGCTATTGTGGAGGTTGTAGCCCTGGAAAACGCAATTACTTCATATGTCATCTACTACAAGGTTCAGGATAAGGAAATCACTATCACTACTGCAGACATGAACCAAGCACTAGGCCTTCAACAAGAGTCATTTGACAGACTGGCCACTAATGCAGAGTTGGAGGAATTCTTTGAGTTCATAAACTACTCAGATGGGATTAACCTTGGAAAGCTAAACAGAAAGAATCTAAGAAAGGAGTGGAGTTATGTGTTTGCAACTCTTCTCCAAGTCTTCACTGCCAGGAAATCAAGCTTTGACCAAATCAGTGCACCTGTGCAGCAAATTGGATATGCTTTGGCCTATGGAAAGAAAATTGATGTTGGCCAAATCATACTTCAAGAATTATATGAGAGACTTGGTAAGAACACAACCAAGAGAGGTACTGATATTTTCTTCCCTCGCTTTATTCAATCTGTACTTAATTATAAAAATGCTTCATTGATTGAATTGCCTGGGATTGATAAAAATAAAATAGGCTATCCTAAGTCCATGACCAAACTCATTTTTGGTAATTTGGAGACTAGGAATGATGTGGATGTAAGACTGAACATAACTCCCCATATGGAGAGTTTGTTTAGGACTTATCCCCACAACATGCCAACATTTGATGCAAAATCTAAGTTAGCACAGCCCAAGCAAGTAGAACAAAATGCTAACCCAGGGCCTGCTAACCAACCCTCTCAACCAAACACTCTACCACATACTGAGCCAACTGCATCATCCTCTCAAAAGGGTGATGTTAGTAAAAAGAAGAGAAAGGAAGTAATGTCTGCACCATTGAATATCTTGTCTGAAGCAGCATTAGCTGTTGAATTAGGTCTAGGAAGTGAGGAACCTGAGTTACCCTTACACAGGACAAAGAAGAAGAAAACTAAGACCACCTCTTCAGTCACACAAATGGCTGAAGTTGTAAAATCAGGGGCACACAGCTCACTAGGTGTATCCTCTCAACAGGGTGCACCTATAGAATCAAGCATCCTCCCCAATGCACCTTCTTGTATAGAGTCAGCACATGGGAGTGATAAGGCTGGCACAACACTGAGTGGAGAGCACATCACATTTGAAACTCCCTCTATTTCTCAGGGGGAGTTGCCAAAATCTACTCTTAAACACACTTCTCTTCCAGAATCTAACTCTGAAATTTCTTTGGAACCTGCAACTCAGGCAACTGAGATGCAAGGTATTGATCATCAAGACTTCTTTTCTCTTGATGAGCCAATAATTTCAAGTGACTTAGTGCATGACACTTTGTTCACCACTCAGAACCCACATTTAGATGGTGAGGGAATGCATGCTGAGGCATCTCCTAATGACACCATCACAAACACAGAGGTTCCACTAGTTTTTACTAGAGACTCTGTGCCTGTGTCAACTGCTGGTGTAATTCATCCCACTTCTGTGGTGACACCAGTAGTAGAGTCAATCCATCCGGTTACAGAAGTTGCATCTGTAACTGAGGAGTCTAGCCTGCCTAGCTCTAGCTCTGACTTCATGTCAAAATGGCTGAAGCCTGTGCAACATGACAGTGCTTCAGGATCAGGGTCTGTTCCACAACAATTGACGGTTGAAGCACTTCAAAGCTTAATTGTGGATCAGATTCCTGAGTTCACAAAGATTGCTCAGAACCTTCTCACTGCAGACATGCCTAATCCAGACTATGAGGCTATTCTGTTATGCCATAGGGATGATGTGGAAGTGCAGAAGTCAAAGATCATTGATGATGCTGAGAGAGATGGCAACATAGATGCCTGGTTGCAAGGAAAATATGATATTACTCTCGATGAAGCACTTCAGTATCTCAGGGAGGAATACATCACTTCACTGGGCTCCAATGCAAAATCCCTGTCACCTGGTGAAGTGTATGAAGCTGTAAATGATTCCTACAAGGGTTTCCTCAAGGCTGCACACTATCTTGGCAAGGGAGTCAAAACTGAAGTCAACAAGGTGTGTGACAAGACAGCCACTTCAGTAGCAGAAGTCAAGAGGGCCTTTGATGCTAAGTTTCCTCAACTAGACAGTGTGGTCAAGGATATCAAACACTGCAACTCTACCTGCACCAAGATGGACAATGGGCTAGCTCTACTAAAGGATACTGTCACAGGTCTGGGGCATCAATTTCAAAATCTATCTGACCAGTCTACAGATGCCAATGCCATGCTGAGGATAATGTTCAAGAACCTTTATGGAGATAAGCTAGTGACTGATGTCCCTGTGCATGAACTGTCTAAATATGAAGTGCAAAGACTCAAAGACCAATCCCTGTCTGGCTTCAAATCTACTGAATTATTCAGCAAAGTAGATGCACTTGAGAAGGAGGTGGCCACTCTTACTGTTAGAAATGATTGATGAGAACAGTGTTTGGAAGCTATAGTGACAAAACAGAGTTTAGCTGGAAGCAGTCAGAGTTTAGTTAAACACTGACTGGAAGCGCAACAGAGGTTGTTAAACTCTGTAGCGGTATTGTCTGAAGAGTCAACAGCGTTTAAAGGTTGATGCAAGATAAGTATGGAAACAATATCTTTGAAGATTGGAAAGCTGTCAAAGAGATTGAGTTGACTTGGAAGACTGGAGCAATCGTGATTGATATCAATTGTATAGCTTGATTATAGGAGAATCAGTTATTGATTGTACGAAGCTGTATGTTCTATAAATACAGTTAGGTTAACCCTAGAAGGGTAATCGAACATTGAAAAATTCATTGATTGTAACCTAAGCAGCTCTCTGTGATATTTACATCACTGAGAGAGGAATTGTTAATTCCAAACAGTTTTTAAAGTGTTAAACAGTGTGTTCTTGTTAAGTTACTCATACAGTATTTGATTGCTTATTGTGTATTCGACCTAACAAGTGGTATCAGAGCCTAATCTGTTACTTTATTACAGTTAAAGATCCAAACACAATAGTAATCAATGGCAGAGATACCTCCACCAACTGAGAAAACCCCTACTACTGTTAGTAGGTATGAAACAATAAGGGTTCCAATACTTAGGCCATCAGAGTATGCAATCTGGAAGGTAAAAATGACCATGTTTCTGGAAGCCACAGATCCAGAATACCTTGATAGAATTTATGAAGGTCCTCACAAACCTACAAAACTATCTGCAGCTGCTGCTGGTGAGGAATCAAAGGTCATTCCAAAAGAAAAGAAAGATCTAACTGCTGAGGATCTTTCATCTATTGCAAAGGATGCAAAAGTGAGACATTTACTTCATAGTGCATTAGACAATGTTATGTCTAATAAAGTGATTAACTGCACAACTGCAAAGGAAATATGGGATGCACTTGAGGTTAGGTGTCAAGGAACTCCTGCAATCAAGAAAAACAGAAGAAACATACTCACTCAGGAGTATGAGCACTTTGAGGCAAAGTCTGATGAAACCATGACAGAAACATTTGACAGATTCTGTAAACTGCTCAATGATTTGTCATTGGTTAACAAAGAGTATGATTTAGAAGACTCAAATCTCAAGTTTCTTCTTTCTCTACCTGAAAAGTGGGATGTGAAAACAACCACTATAAGAGATAATTATGAACTTGGTGAAACAGAGATTGATGAAATTTATGGGCTGCTCAAAACTCATGAATTGGAATTGGAGCAGAGAAACAAAAGATCTAGTAGAAAGTCAAAGTCTGTTGCTCTTAAAGTTGAGGAGAAACCATCAAAGAAGGAGGCATCAAGGAGAAAGGCAAAAGGGAAAGCCTTAGTCATACATTCAGAGAATGAGTCATCAAACACCGATGTTGACTCAAACACAGATGAATCATCTGATTCTGAAGATGATGAGGAGATGATGCAAATGGCTGCATTGATGGTAAAGACCTTCAAGAAGATGGGATACAAGAACTTCAAGAAGGGAAAGAGATTCTCCAGGGACTACTCAAAGTCTGACAAGAAGAATTTCAAGAAATCTGAGGAAAAGGACTTCAAATCTGGTAAGAAAGATAAGTCTGAAATTCAATGCTACAAGTGTAAGGAGATGGGTCACTATGCTCCTGAGTGCAAGAAGGGTAAAACTGAGAAGGCACTCTACACCAAAGGCAGAGATTGGGCAGACACTTCAGATTCAGATGAGGAAGTCAACTATGCACTCATGGCTACTACTCAAAATGAAGATGATGATCTCAAGGTACCCCCAACTACCTATGCTTATAATACTGATAATATAACTGAATTGAGAATTTATCTTAAAGCTTTGCATATCAGTTATAGGGATCAGACTTTAAAAAATGAGAGGATAAAAAATGAGTGCTCTCAACTTAAAGAGAGAAATAAACTTGTTGAGGAACAGCTAGAGAACATGAATAAAGTTCAAAAAGAGAGAGATGATGCAGTGTTTATTGAACAGGAGTTGCTAGGTAAGTATAAGCAACTAGAATCTGAATTGGAGGATACTAAACACATCATTAAAACTTGGACACACTCTGGTAAAGATACACAAGAAGTGTTTCAGTCAGATACAGTAGGTCTAGGTTACTCTGAAGGAGATGAACTTAGATTTGAAAATCAGGTAAAAGTTAGACCACATCGTTCATCTTAAGGTAATGTCATGGGAACAGGTGGACCTAAGACTGAAGCACAGAAAAAGGCTGTTAAAGAGTCATATGCTAAAACTTTTGTTAAAGAGGCTAACATTGGTTTAATGACAGATAAACAACTCAAGCATAAGCTTAAGGAGATAAAATCTGTCAACAAACAGAGATTGCCTAAGAAAAACAAAAATGGAAAGGTAGGCATAACATCAGGAATTAAGCCAATGCTTGCTTCATTAGCTCCTAGAAAAACATGCTTTAATTGTGGTAGCACTAATCATCTTGCTAGTTTCTGCAGTAAGAATAAGAACATTAATTCTTTACCCTCTAAAACTGCAGTAAAGAGTGATTATGTGAGAACTAGACCACAGACTTTATGCAAACACTGTGGAAGTACATGGCATTCTATTTACACTTGCAGAGATTATCATGCTATTTACTATAATTACTATGAACCCAAACCAAACTTGAAATGGGTTAAAGTAAACTCTGCAAATGTAAACTCTGAAAAAGTTAGCTTAAACTCTGATAATGTGAATTCCGCTGCAAAAGCTAACAGAATTAAGAAAGCCAAAGGATCCAAGCAAGTATGGATCCTTAAAACTAACAATCAGTGATTGTTTGTGATTGCAGGGCACCAGGGTGAGTACCCTAGTTGTGGACAGTGGATGTTCAGGACACATGACTGGAAATAAAGCCCTGCTATCAGAGTTTGAGGAGAAGGCTGGCCCAGAAGTTTCCTATGGAGATGGCAACATAGGACATACTCTGGGATATGGCAACATTAATCTTGGAAATGTCATCATCACAAATGTAGCTCTGGTTCCAGGACTCAAGCATGATCTACTATCTGTGAGTCAAATCTGTGACAGAGGATATCATGTGGATTTTCAGCCTGAATATTGTCAAGTGATCAGTAAATCTACAGGGAAAGTTGCTCTAGTTGGAAACAGACACAATAACATCTATGAAATTAAATTGTCAACAAACACTGATGGCGAAGCAGTGTGTCTGTCAACAAGAATGTCCAGTGAGGAGAGTTGGAAGTGGCACAAGAAACTCTCTCATTTGAACCTGAACAACATCAATGAGCTAATAAAGAATGATCTTGTGAGAGGTTTACCAAAGTCCTTGTTGAATGTAGAAGGACTGTGTGATTCTTGTCAAAAGGCTAAACATAGAAAAGCCTCCTTCAAAAGCAAATCTGAGTCTTCAATTGTTGATCCTTATCATCTACTACATGTTGATCTTTTTGGTCCAGTGAATGTGATGTCTCTTGGAAAGAAGAAATATGCTCTAGTCATTGTTGATGAATATACCAGGTACACATGGGTATATTTTCTTGCAAAGAAGGATGAAACTGCATTAACACTGACAGAACATATAATCCAACTGGACAAAGGGTCAGAGCATCAAGTGAAGATAATCAGAAGTGACAATGGAACTGAGTTCAGGAATTCATCAATGGAAGAATTTTGCAAGAGTAAAGGAATCAAACAAGAGTTTTCTGCACCTGGCACTCCACAACAAAATGGTGTAGTGGAGAGGAAGAACAGAACCTTGATAGAAGCTGCCAGAACCATGCTAGATGAAGCAAAGTTGCCAACATATTTCTGGGCAGAAGCAGTTCAAACTGCTTGTTTTACTCAAAATGCAACACTGATCAACAAGCATGGTAAAACACCATATGAAATGGTGAAGAAGAAGAAGCCAAATCTAAAATATTTTCATATTTTTGGATGCAAATGCTTTGTGTTGAAGACTCATCCTGAACAGTTGACCAAATTTGATCTAAAGGCAGATGAAGGAATTTTTGTTGGCTATCCACTGTCAACTAAAGCATTCAGAGTTTATAATCTGAGAACCAGAGTGATCATGGAATCAATTCATGTGTCATTTGATGACAAGAAAATAACTGGATTTGAAGATGTCAATGAACATGATCAACTGCACTTTGAAAATGAAGATTTATTCTCTGAAAAAGTAAACTCTGATCAGACTGATTTGACAAACTCTGTTGATTTAAACTCTGAACCTCTACTGGTAAATACTGAAGAAACTCTTCAATCAGAAACAAGGGAAGAATCAGTTGAGGGGGAGCATGAAGAATCACATCAAAGTGATAATTCAAACACTGAAAGTGACTCAGTTGATGATTCTGAATCAAACTCTGTTGATTCAAACTCTGTTGATAATTCTGAGAAGTCACATTCAGGGGGAGCATCAGAAAATGAAGAAAGGCACCAAGAAAATCAGGAGAGCATGGATCAAGGGGGAGGATCACATGATGACAGAAGCAATCTGCCTTCTGCAAGAAAATGGACTAAATCTCACACACCTGATTTGATTATTGGTGATCCAGATGCAAAAGTAAGGACAAGAAGTGCAACAACAAATGAATGTCTGTTTCATGCATTCTTGTCAAAAACTGAGCCAAAGAAAGTGGAAGAAGCTCTTAAAGATGCTGACTGGATAACAGCAATGCAAGAAGAGCTAAATGAATTTGAAAGAAATGAAGTGTGGACACTTGTACCAAGGCCCAAGAACAGATCCATTGTTGGTACTAAATGGGTTTTCAGGAATAAAACTGACAGTGAGGGTGTTATCACAAGGAACAAGGCAAGACTGGTTGCAAAAGGCTATTCACAACAGGAAGGAATAGACTATGATGAAACATTTGCTCCAGTGGCTAGATTGGAGGCAATTAGAATCTTTCTAGCATATGCCTCTCATATGAAATTCAAAGTGTTTCAGATGGATGTAAAAAGTGCATTTTTGAATGGAAAACTTGAAGAAGAAGTGTTTGTGGAACAACCACCAGGGTTTGTAGATCCAAAATATCCAGACCATGTCTACAGGTTAGACAAGGCACTCTATGGACTTAAGCAGGCACCAAGGGCATGGTATGAAACCCTTGCCAAATTTCTACTAGAAAGTGGATTTCACAGAGGTACTATTGACAAAACTCTGTTTTACTTCCAAACTGGTAGTGACTTGCTTTTAGTTCAGATATATGTAGATGACATCATTTTTGGATCTACTAATGATAAACTCTGTAAGAAGTTTGCCAAACTCATGCAGTCAAGATATCAAATGAGTATGATGGGAGAGCTTAGTTATTTTCTAGGCCTACAGGTGAAGCAAACAGATGATGGAATTTTTATAAATCAAGCAAAATATACCAGAAACCTTCTCAAGAAATTTGGTATGCTTGATTGTTCATCTGCAACAACTCCCATGGCAACTGCAACAAAATTGGACAAAGATGCAGGGTCATCAGTAGATATGACAAGTTACAGAGGAATGATTGGTTCTTTACTCTATTTGACAGCTAGCAGACCTGATATCATGTATGCAACTTGTTTGTGTGCAAGGTTCCAGGCAGATCCAAGAGAACCACATTTAACAGCAGTAAAGAGGATATTTAAGTACCTCAAGGGCACTATGACTTTGGGGCTGTGGTATCCAAGAGAATCAGAGTTTAAACTTCTTGGTTACTCTGATGCAGACTTTGCTGGATGTAAGATAGACAGAAAAAGCACCAGTGGAAGTTGTCAATTTCTGGGTGACAGACTTGTTTCCTAGTACAGCAAGAAACAGAAGTCAATATCTACATCTACAGCTGAAGCAGAATATATTGTTGCTGGTAGCTGCTGTGCACAGATTTTATGGATGAAGAGTCAACTGCTGGATTATGGATTAAGGTATACCAAGATACCTATTTACTGTGATAATCAAAGTGCTATTGCAATGACAGGTAATCCAGTACAACATTCAATGACAAAGCACATCAGCATAAGGTATCACTTCATCAGAGAGCATGTAGAGGAAGGCAACATTGAGCTTCACTTTGTGTCTACAGAACAACAACTTGCAGATATCTTCACCAAGCCATTGAGTGAAGCTACATTTACAAGACTGGTCAATGAACTAGGAATGGTCTCTAGTTTTGACTAGAGATGTTGGTTAGACTCAAAAACTTATTGCTCATGTTTTCTGTAATTTATTTAGTGCTATGTGAACCTTAGTATTAAACTCTGTTCTGCATGCTTATGTTTAAAACTTGTTAAACTCTGTCAGCATGTCTGTCTGTTAAACACTGTTAACATGTTAGATACACTCAGTGAATTCAGAATTGATTATTGTCTGAATGAAAACACCAATGAAGAAAAATGTATGAAGCATGATTCTCAGTAAATAAATCATGATTCTTTCTGAGTCACTGTAATCTAATCAGACTTTGTGCAGTAAACCAACACAGCATGATACTGTTTCATATTTATAGCATCTCTTAGTTTATTCAGTCCTAAACTCTGAGTCTATGAATATTGTGTGCATTGCCTCTCATAAATAATTTTGGTTATTGATGAACTCTAAACTCTGATTAGTGACATTCTGTTTCCAAATGTATGGTTCTTGATGATTCCTTGTTTGTACTTGTGAAAACCATAAAACTTGAGATGTGTCATTGATTAGTTTGGTGAGTTCAGATTCATGTCTACACCCTGTGAGAGTTTGAGCCAAATCAGTGATTGATACATTCTATATCAATCAGTATTTATTTTTGTGTGATATTCATCAGGAAGTATGTTTCTCTAGAACTTGTATTAAACCATTTTGAGACTACATGATATGTGTGTGCATGAAAATGATAAAGGCAATAGGATTCACCATTTCTTCCAACACTGTTCAAAATTCTTTTGAACTTTGTTCAAACACTGTATAAACACTGTTCATAATTTCCATCCTTAGCAAACCTCTTTGAGCCTTATTAACTGCTCATTTTTCTTATACTCTGAAGTGTAAAGAGCAGTTATATTTTTTTCTCAAGCAGATGAGTGTCTCTCAAAGAAAAGAAAAGTTTACTCAGTATATATGCTAAATAAATAAAAAAAAAAGGCATATATACTGATCTTGTACAAATATGTACTAACATTGTGACTGAACACTTTGTTCTATTATAATGTTCAGCTTGATATTCACTCATGAATAAAACATCTTTTCATCTGTTTGATCTTACTCCATTTAAACCCTGAATAAAGTCCTTTTGATTGGTGCATACATGTATTCTAAGTAGTGTAGAATTGGTGGACATTCAAGCATATGGTAGATACTGCTATTTCTGATTGAATGTGAGTGTAAACACTTCACCTAAACACTTGTGTGTTTGAGAGTTTTGTGAGATTATCCAGTTCATGACTGTTATTCACTGAATGATACTCTGATTTCTATCTCTTGATCTTTTTGTCTTCAAAGACTGTGTGCTTACTTGGATAATCATGGACATCAAAGGGAATAGAAGTTTTCAGATTTCTGTATTACAGTAACTACAGAGTTTAGCAATCATCAAACAATCAGTGTTTAATATGAGAGTTTGTGCATTCAGTGTTTATTGATTTCTGTTATGGATTTTATGAAATATTAGATGCTCTAAAAATTGATTTTAGTAAACTCTGCTTTACACACACTCATATTCACAACTGTGCAATTTTTGAAAGGGTTGTTAGTGATAAAGTTGGAAAATTGATAAACACTATTGAGTTGTGTTAAGTACTCTAAGGTAATGTTTCATTGAGATGATTTGACTATTTTGGAGTAATTGAGGTAGTTGACAACTGTTAAATAGTGTAAGTGTCGTGATTATAGGAATGACAGCGGTAATTATTAAGTGATCCATTGGTTGTTTGACACGTGTCCCATGATAGTGTCCCACTCACACATTACTCTACAACAGTTGCGCGTTTTTACTGAATAAACGATTGAGTTTTAATTTTACTCTAATCGTCTTTGTTCTCTCACTCCATATCGATTCACATTCACCCACTCACAGTTACTTGCATACTCATTCACTTTCAAGATTCTCATACACTCTCATTCACCTTTTGATAAACACTTACAGTGCATACACATCTTTTCTCTAAATATCTTCGTATCATATCTTACTAATGGCAACTAAAGCGTTTGATGCAGCAGGGTTAGTTTTTCTTCCTAGCAACTATGCGGCACCACTGGAGAATGCAAATGCTCCAGAGGCGTTTCATTTGTTCCAAAATTTCTTGAAAGATTCTGAAATAGGGAAGGCTTTAACTGCACCACCAACATTATCTGCTTCACAAATTGCTGCCTTCTGGACAAACTCTGTATATGATGATGGAGAAGAGTCTGGCACTCCAACAATTACTTTCACTCATGATGAATCAGAGTATATCATTACTCCAACTACGGTTAGGGATGCTCTGGATTTTGAGACACACACTTCTTACAGTGTTGTTGGTCATGATCGCTTGAGGACAATGTTGGAGCAAATTGGATGTGCAGGAAACTTGAATAAGATAGGGTCTTTGAGACGGCCAAGTTTGAGAAAGGAATGGAGTTTCTTTTTCGATTGCATTACAAGAGCTTTTGGAAAGAAGACAACAAACTGGGATGCACTTCCTCTTGATACTCTCCAAATTGGTCATGCTCTATTATATGGAGGTAATTTTGATTTTGATAGACTAGTGCTAATGAACTTGGGAGAACGTTTGTCTGAGACTACTACTGTCTATTTTGCTCGTTTTTGTCAATTGCTATTTACTGCCTGTGTGCCTAACATTCAAATTGATGAAGCTAATGTGATTCAGCCTTTTCAAGTAGCTAAAAGAATGTTTTCTGATTTGACAAACAAAGATGTTACTAAACAGCAAATACCAGATATGTTTATGCCTTTAGCCTTACAGAACTATGTAAACCAACCACAAGACCATCAATCACCACAACAAATGCCTGAACCAATAGACACCATAAACTCTGAAACAACACCCACAACCACTGTACCTACTACATCTCATCAACCACAACCAGAAACCTTAAACTCTTCACCAATAAACTCTCCAACAATAAACTCTCCACCATTAAACACTGACACCTTAAACACTGAAACCTTAAACACTGAAACCTTAAACACTGAAACCTTAAACTCTGAGCCAGCATCTACTGAAAAACCCAAATCCAAGCCAAAAAGAAAGAAACACACCGCTCAAAACACTAAACACTTAAAGGCTAAACAGACACTACCTGGAGCTGTTTATACAAGAAGGAAGAAACAAAAGGCAAACAGACCTTCACTTTCACCACCAAGAGAGAGCTCAAGTGAAGATGAAGAGGAGATTGTAGTGCCTCAAGTCAAGAAGAGGAGATTAGTTCTTTCTGATTCAGATGAAGAGAATGTTGTTAAAGCTCCAGAGGTGGTTTCACAGCAAACACTTACTGTTGAGGTTACAGTGAATGTTGAAATGCCTGCAGAGGATATTGTGGCTGACAAAGTTGAAATACCTGCAGAGGTTGAAATGCCTGCAGAGGATACTGTTAATGTTGAAATACCTACAGAGGATAAAATGCCTGTAGAAGAGGATCACAGAGATGGTTTTTCACCAGTGCATGATGTTCTTGATTCAATTCTTGCTCCTATCTCACCTGTTGATCATGTTGAAGCTCCTGGTGTAGCTGATGATACTGCTTCTCCTATTGCAGACAGAGCTGGAATAATTTCTGAATCTATGCCTGTTGAAGATACAAAGAGAAACTCTGTTGCAGAGCCTGTGCAACATGAGGTGACTATGGAAAAGGTTACAGAAGTTGTTGAAGAAACTGTGACTGACACTGCTCAGCACAGTGGTTCTTTAAAAGGTGATCAAGCTAAAGATGCAAGTGCTGAAGATGAATCTGATAGTAGTACAAACTCTGATTCTTTTGTGAGTGCACCAGCACAGACAGATAATAAACATACACCTTTTGATCAGCCTTGTCCATCTCATGCAGTTAAATTAGAGCATCTTGCTAAATCTGCTGAAAATTGGTATAAACAAGACTGTATTTTTCCAAAAGGGAGAGCAGCTGAGTTTGTTAAGCAAACTGCAAAGCAAATTTCAAATCCAGAAATCTTATCCTGTTTAAAGGCAACTGTGGTACAAGTCAAGACTCTGGAAGGAAATTTTGCTGAAACAAAACAAGAGATTACTTCTTTAAAGACTGAGATACAGTCAAGAGAATTGAAGATGGAAAGAGAGTCCAAAATAAAAGCTGTCCAGCTGTCTAAAGTTCAAGACACTCTCTTTGCCAGGCTAGGAAAAGTTGAAGAAAATCAAATTGCTTTGTTTTCTAAGGTGGATTCCATTGCTAACTCTTTGGAGCTCATTACATCAATACTCATTCCTGATGATGTCAAAAAGGGGGAGAGAGTTGCTAAGTCTAAATGCAAAGTTTCTCAAACTCTGACTCAAAAGGATGATGCTGGAGATGGAGGGGCAAGTGATAAGAGTAAGATCTTAAACTCAGAAAGGCAAACTCTGAGATCTGGCAAATCTTTTAAATCACAGTCTGTTGGAATAAACACTGAAACTCAAGGTACTTCAAAGACCAAGAGTTTGGAATTAATATCAAATCCAAAGACTGATGAGGAGTTAGCTGTTAAGCTTTTCATGGAAGAGAATTCAGAAGGAGTTACTTTAGAAGATGCTAAAGCTGAAGAGAAGAGTTTACAAGAAAAGCATTTGAAAGTTCTAAAGTCTGAAAAAGCAAAGAAGAATGTGAAAGTTGCTAAAGCTGCAAAGCCTGTTCTTAAAGGCATTCAAATCAAAGAACCAGTTGGTACAAATCAAAGAATGCAAGTATTTAGAAAACCAACAGATGCAGAAGCTAAGCAAAAGCTGAAAAGTATTGTTACAACCTCTGTTGATACACATGTTGTACAGAAAAATGAAGACACAACCTCTGTTGCTGCACAAGTTGTGACCACACCATTATTGTCTTCTCAGTTGAAATCAACATTTAAGAAAGGTGCTCCTCATGACTCAAGACTAGAAGCTACAATTCCAATGGATTTTACTGATGGTAGAGCTTTATCTGGTAAAGTTGGATATAACAAAGAAAGTATAGGCTCACACAGAGATAAAAGGCAATATGTTGGTCCCAGAGATCCTTCTTCACTGTCTGTTCCAGGTCGTGGTGTCACTCAAGAGAGTTTAGACAAACTGGAATCAGTACAGCTTGTATATCAGAAGAGTCTAGAGAAGGATTTCTTGCTATATTTCATGGCTGATGGAACAGTATTTAAAGTTTCTGAAAAGGATATCGAATTAAAATACTGGGAAGAACTTGAATATGTTCTGTATATTTTCAGAGTGAAAAATCAAAGAGCTCAGTCAGTTGCAAATGTGCTTAGACAAAGAATGATTCAAAACCTTGCAAGAAGGCAAATGAAATTCAACAGCAAGTATGTTCCTAAATACAGAGATTGGAATGGAAATCTGATAGAAATGGAAAAAGGGACTACAAAGCTGAAGACTGATCTTGGAGTTACTGTTCTGGATTTTAATGTGAAATCTGAGGAAGTGAAATACATAAGGCTGGGAAATGAAATGAGAAGAAACAAAATCTACGATCTTAGAGCTGCTATCTATCAAACTGATGAGAATGATCCTCAGTTGAGAGAAATCAAAGAAGCTATGCAGATAGAGCTTGAAAATGCTGAAAGAAGATTGCTTATAGACTATCTCAGAACAATGCCTGATCTTCAAGAGATTAGAAATTAAAGTCTGTAAGAATTTTCTTATTTTCTGTAGAATTTGTTAAGTAATAGCTTAAACTCTGTTTGTATGATTAAACACTGTAAACTTTGTATTTGTTTTGACATCATCATTTACTGTAAACTTGTACATTTTTGCTAATGGACAAGTTGGGGGAGATTGTTAGAAATGATTGATGAGAACAGTGTTTGGAAGCTATAGTGACAAAACAGAGTTTAGCTGGAAGCAGTAAGAGTTTAGTTAAACACTGACTGGAAGCGCAACAGAGGTTGTTAAACTCTGTAGCGGTATTGTCTAAAGAGTCAACAGCGTTTAAAGGTTGATGCAAGATAAGTATGGAAGCAATATCTTTGAAGATTGGAAAGCTGTCAAAGAGATTGAGTTGACTTGGAAGACTGGAGCAATCGTGATTGATATCAATTGTATAGCTTGATTATAGGAGAATCAGTTATTGATTGTACGAAGCTGTATGTTCTATAAATACAGTTAGGTTAACCCTAGAAGGGTAATCGAACATTGAAAAATTCATTGATTGTAACCTAAGCAGCTCTCTGTGATATTTACATCAATGAGAGAGGAATTGTTAATTCCAAACAGTTTTTAAAGTGTTAAACAGTGTGTTCTTGTTAAGTTACTCATACAGTATTTGATTGCTTATTGTGTATTCGACCTAACACTTACCAAAACCAATGCTCATCTTACAGAAAAGGTTGCACTGCTAAATGATCAGTTGAACACTCAAGCATCCACCACAGCTGATGTCCTTCTGCATCAACAATCCATGTTAGCTGCAATGATGAAGCATATGGGTCTCCCTCTACCTGATGAATCTTCAATCCCAAAGGACATTTCTACAGCCTCTGTGCCTGACAACAAGCCTAAGGGGGAGAAGAAGACAAGGAACTCAAATGCAAAGGGGGAGAAAGGCATAATAATAAAAGAGGGTGGTCAACAAAGGGCTTCAAAGTCTCTAGCAAATGTGCCTGGCAAAGGAAAATCCAAAGTGGATGAGCCTCCATCTAACTTGCCAGTTGTCACTCTACCAACTGTGCACATCACTACTCCAGGAGGACAAAAGCAATCCATAACCACCACAGTGGTTGCAAGGAGTATGCCATCTGACAAACCTCCAACCTCTATATCTGAGAGTGCCAAGCCTGTAGAAGTTAAAGTTGTTACTGAGGCCAAGCTACAAGAAGTTGCTAACTCCAATATTTATCATGATAAAGCCTTCTTGGAGTTTCTGAAAGCCACAAGGGAACAGGTTGGTGACACTCAGTTCTATCTGAGGGAGTTGAAGAAGCAGATTGATTGCATCACTATCATTCCTAAGAAAGTCAATAATCTGTGGATCAAGGAGATAGTGATGATATCCAAATTGAAGATATGGCATCTAACATACAAGACTCTACAAGAACTGAAACACTCAGAGATAGATGCCATACTCGAGCTTATAGAAAAGAAGAATGAGAACAACAAAAGTCTATTTGATGACTTGAGGAATGACTAACCTTCAAGGCTACCAGAAGTGATCAAGAAGCCATGGACAATCATTTATCAGTCTGGCACCAGAATTGAAGATATCAAGCAATTGGTCATTCCCCATGATCTCACCACTAGAAATCACAGACTGATCATTGCTATCATTGATCAATTACAGAAGAAGGTTGGAGCCAGAAATGTTGAAGAAACTGAGGCACTGCACATCCTCAGAACCTATATTGCAACTGGTGAAATTCCAGAGATGGCTCAACCTAGGAGAAATAAGGATGATGATTCTGAAGACAAAGGTGATGGGAGGAGAAGACATCACAGGAGAGATAAGGGTGATGAAGACAAGAAGAAAAAGGGAGACAAGGATAAGAAGGATGATGATGACCAAGGTAAAACATATGAGAGAAAGAGTGGAAGACAGCAAGCCTTAGGCACTGCTAGCAGTAACCTCACCACAACACAAGACTCTAGGTCTAGGGTGAATACTGTTAGTAGTGACCTAGCAAAATCTACATCTATGGCTTCTGCAACTGTCTTACCACCTCAAGAAGAGAAGAAGATTCAAGTCAAGAAACCATGTGTATGTTTCAGAAAGCAATCTGCTAATGGAATACTACTATGGTCTACCAACCAAGGTCAAAGATTTCTGCCAAGCAATCATGTCAAGAGGATGAAATTTAAACATGCTGCAAGGAGAGTGAAGCTATCCAAATCTAGAGCCCTAACAATCATTCCAGGATTGAAACTCCAGCCACTTGATGAAGACTTTGATGAAGAGCAACTGCAATTTCTAAGAGCTCAAAAGATATGCTATGCTGCAATTGTGGATGACCACCTTGAAATCAAGTACACTGATGGGAAGGAAATGAAATTCAAACAAGGGGGTTATCAACATTGGGGTAAATTGTATGAGATAGAAAGAATCATTGCATTGCTGGATTCTGAAGACAAGGTGGAGAAAGTATGGAAGCTGGAATTGATTGACTTTGTGAAAATGAAGAAAGATTATGCTGAGAAGATAAGAAAGGACTGCTATGAGAAATGGTTAGAAAGGGAGAAAGAAATTGATAGACTGGAGATTGAAGCAGAAAAGCTAAGGGCAAAGGGATTGTGTAGAGTTCAGTTTGATCCCTATGTGGTGAAGTATAGGAGAAGAAATGGAGACAATGTCAATATAAGAATGAACCTACTCAGTCACTATCCTGCCAACATTCTGAAGCCAGTGCTTGAAGATTTCAAAAACTCTATTATGATTGAAGAATTGGATGCTATGACAGAAATCATGAGAGCAGTAGATGAGATTGCAAGAAAGGAGAAAGAAAGGAAACAGAAAGCATATGATGATCTACAAGCCAAAGCAATGGAGATGCAATCAAAAGAAAATGGCTAGTACCTCATCATACTGTAAGAGTATTTATCTTGTAATTTCATTTATGTGTTCAATCAAAATACATACCTGTACTTTTAAAGTTTTATCTTTATGTATGATAGGCTTGTTATCAGACATGAAATTGTGACTAAGGGTCTCACTCACAATTTGGGGGAGATTGTTAGTTACAGAGGCATGCCTGTACACATCTAATAACAAGCCTAATTATTTGTAATGCTTTGCATTACTTACATGACCTCTTAACTGAGGGAACCTCTAGTTGTAGAGTTTCTGTTTGTATTGTACTTGTAGAAGGCATCAAATCCTAGTTGTGTAATTGTACAAATAGAGTCTAGAATAATGCTTGAAAGAAGTTCCAAGGTTCATGCCTCAAGCAAGGAGTTAAAGACTGTCAAATAATCACAGTTGGGATTTGAAGAAATGAAGAATTTGCCTAAGTACCAATTCGAGAAGTATATTTGTCTATTCGAGAAGTCCAGCATTCGAGAAGTCAGGGATTCGATATCTCAAGACACTATTCGATATCTCTGAATACACTGTTCGATATCTCATTCGATATCTCAGGGATTCGATATGTCT
Source organism: Kitagawia praeruptora (assembly GCA_037693485.1). Classification (NCBI taxonomy): domain Eukaryota; kingdom Viridiplantae; phylum Streptophyta; class Magnoliopsida; order Apiales; family Apiaceae; genus Kitagawia; species Kitagawia praeruptora. The sequence goes on from CM075349.1 coordinate 3,857,493, forward strand.
ACTACTCTATTCGAGAACTCAAAAAGTCAACAAGTCAAGATGGTATTCGAGTTCTCAAAGAGTCAACAAGTCAAAGTTCCATTCGATATCTCAAGGACTCAGAAAGCTATTCGACAACTCGAGGATTCGATAAGTCAAATGTTCTATTCGACAACTCAAGGAATCCTGATGGAAAAGAGCTATTCGAGAAGTGGTTTGATATGTCATTATAACAGTATTCGAGAACTCAGAGTTATCGATCAAGTCAATCCTAGTTCTCGAATCACTTACTTAGTCACTTCTCGAATACATTCTTGGAGACAAAATACTGAAGAAATTGTACAAGTCAGAAACCTGCAACAAGCCAATGCACTTTATGGATCACAATCTGTAACGTGCTCTGGAAAGCCTACAAGGAAGCTTGGAGAGATATAGAAGAGACAAGGAGCTAAAGAAGTGGATCTAAACAGGCTTTGCAAAGTCAAATCTGTAACCGTTTGGACGCTTACTCAAAAAGGATAGACAGACTAGAAAGTAATTTGTTTAGCTACCTTATTTGCAGTAAGTGGGCTGTATCCATGTTCTATAAGGACACAACCTCACTTCATAACTTAGCAACTTTTGTGAGTCAAGTTTTTCATACACTGTAAGCTATATCTCTCTGAGAAAAACGAAGCTGAGAATACTATCATTTGTATTCACAGATTGTAGCAACCTTTATCTAATAATACATTAGATTAAAGTGATATTGTGTCTTGTGTTGTTTATTTATCCGCACCTTCACTTCTACACACACAGGCACTTATCTGCTACATAGACTCAATCAAGAAAAGTTCAAGAATCCATTCACCCCCCCCCTCTGTATTCTTTTACCGTGTTCAATACTCAACAATGAATTTAAGACTTATTTTTAATTATGATTTTTTGCTAATTTATCTTTATTTGTTAATATTAGAAACATATTTGTTGTCAACCTAAAAAAAAATTAGAATCTTTAATGATTTTTATTAAAATAATATTTTTATTAAAACACCTTTATTTGGGAAATGATTTGTTTGAAAATTATATTTTAAGATTTATCATAACATATATTTTAATATTTCATTTTTTTTTGCATTTTCTCTTCTATTTATTAGAATATATATATATATATATATATAATATTTTAGGCATTTGGTAACTTATTGTAATTTAACATACATACATGTGAACACTTTTTTAAAGAAAGTTTATACTATCTCTTATATTTTTGTGTTGGTTTATATTTATTTTAAGTGTATTATATTAAATTTTCTTGTTGATTTTAATTTTCTAAATTTAGACTTTTTGTTTTGAATTAGTATTTGTTTTGTAAATTATTTTTTGTTTTACATATATTTTAAGTGCATTATATTTATTTTTTGTTTTCCAATTATAACATATTTTTTCAATACTTTTTTAATATCTTGTTTTACATATATTTTCTTTTAAAAATTTTGGTTTATAATTAAATATAAATTCTTCTTTTTAAAAAAAAATATTTTTGAATTGAAATTCTAATGGCATGCTTTGTATACTTGTTTATTTTATATAAAGAATGAATTTGTGATTTATTTTTCATTATGTTTATTTGTATTTTATCCTTATTTGTTAATTGTATGTAAGTTTTGTGATATTTATACTATTTTTTCTATAATAGTATTTAATTAAGTTGATGATGTTGAATATTTTATTAGTTTTATTCTTTGTTAATTTATTTTAAATTTTATTGTTGATGAAATTTAATATAGGATTTTTTGTACTTATTATATTTAGATTCTCTATTAATTATTTTATTTTAGATTTTCGGATTTTTTTATTTATTTACAACTTTAGTACCAAATCTAGAATCTTTGTAAAATAATAAAATGTTAGTTTATTGATTTGTGTTTATTTTGTGTTGACTTTTATTAGTATAAATTTTAAAAACATGTTTGTTGTAGAATCTAAAAGTAAAATTTTTTTATGATTTGTTTTTTTAAAAATTAGGTTTTCTTGATTTTTTTGATAGGGTTTTTGTTAAATTATATTTTAAACTTTAGTCTAAATTATTTTTGTATTAATTTTAGTTAACAATAATTTTCTTAACTATAATTTTTTCTGTTTTATCAATTATTATTTATTGGGTATTTACTAAAAATACCAGGTTTAAAGTTTCTATTTTCAAAAATACCATCTCCTTGAATTAATTGCAATTTTACCAACCTAAGTTTCAAAATTGCAAAAATACCAACCCTAACCCTCCCCCCTCCCCCTTTCTACCGACACATCCTTCCCGTGTATTTTTTTTTTTTTTTTTTTTTTTTTTTTTTTTTAAGGATGGGATGCTATTTTGGGATTAAGACCCCGCCAGGGGCAATATTCAACCAAATGCAACCAAATTCAACTTTTTTTTAAGATGGGGTGATTTTGGGTTGCAGGGCCCCGCCAGGGGCAATATTCAACCAAATGCAACCAAATTCAACTTTTTTTTAAGATGGGGTGATTTTGGGTTGCAGGGCCCCGCCAGGGGCAATATTCAACCAAATGCAACCAAATTCAACTTTTTTTTAAGATGGGGTGATTTTGGGTTGCAGGGCCCCGCCAGGGGCAATATTCAACCAAATGCAACCAAATTCAACTTTTTTTTAAGATGGGGTGATTTTGGGTTGCAGGGCCCCGCCAGGGGCAATATTCAACCAAATGCAACCACATTCAACTATATATATATATAAATAGTTGCATGTGGTTGCATTCAGTTGCTGATTTCAAGTTCCATTTGTCAGTTGTCATTTTCGACCTCATTTTTGAACTCTAGATATATATATATATATATATATATATATATATAGGGTTCAAAAATGAGGTCGAAAATGACAACTGACAAATGGAACTTGAAATCAGGAATTTAGTTGCATTTGGTTGCATTCAGTTGCAATTAGTTGCATGTGGTTGCATTCAGTTGCTGATTTCAAGTTCCATTTGTCAGTTGTCATTTTCGACCTCATTTTTGAACTCTGGATATATATATATATATATATATATATATATATATATAGGGTTCAAAAATGAGGTCGAAAATGACAACTGACAAATGGAACTTGAAATCAGGAATTTAGTTGCATTTGGTTGCATTCAGTTGCAATTAGTTGCATGTGGTTGCATTCAGTTGCTGATTTCACACATATATATATATATCCAGAGTTCAAAAATGAGGTCGAAAATGACAACTGACAAATGGAACTTGAAATCAGGAATTTAGTTGCATTTGGTTGCATTCAGTTGCATTCAGTTGCTGATTTCAAGTTCCATTTGTCAGTTGTCATTTTCGACCTCATTTTTGAACCCTATATATATATATATATATATATATATATATAGGGGGCTACTCCAATACAAACCTGCTTAAAATACAAACCTACAAACCAAGCATAATCTAATATTTCAAGCTAATCTAATGACCAAACTAGGGGTACCCCAATACAAAAAATGCTTAAAATAATTGGCTCTATCCAACAAAAAAAAATAAAAAATAAAAAAAATAAAAAAAATTCACTGTTCACGTGATGACGTGGCAGTGGATTTCACTGGTTAACGGTGCTTCGCACCTTCTTGTACGGCGCTTCGCGCCTTTATCATTCTAAAGTTGTAAGGAATGGCAATCAATGGTAAAGGCAATAGACGATTGACGGGTGTGTCGAGAGCCTTCGGCCCTCATGACTACCTAACTCATCCGTTTACTGTCTTAAATGCTTCGCATTTCCACGGCAAGATTTTTTTTTTTTTTTGAAATTTTTTTATTTTTTTTGTTGGATAGAGCCAATTATTTTAAGCATTTTTTGTGAAGGTACCCTTGGCGGAAACCTTAGAATAGATGAAATATAATTAATTTAGTGTTGGTTTGTAGGTTTGTATTTTAAGAATGGTTTGTATTTGAGCACTTGCCTATATATATATATATATATCTAGAGTTCAAAAATGAGGTCGAAAATGACAACTGACAAATGGAACTTGAAATCAGAAATTTAATTGCATGTGGTTGCATTCAGTTGCAATTAGTTGCATGTGGTTGCATTTAGTTGAATATGCCCCTGCGGGGCCCTGAAACCCAAATCCACCAAAATCACCCATCTCCTTAAAAAAAAGTTGCATTTGGTTGAATGTGGTTGCATTTGGTTGAATGTGGTTGCATTCAGTTGAATATGCCCCTGCGGGGCCCTACAACCCAAATCCACCAAAATAGCATCCCACCTTAAAAAAAAAAAAAAAAAAAAAAAAAAAAAAAAAAAAAGTACACAGGTGGAAGTACTGTTCATCCGAATTCTGGGTAAGGAAATTGGATTGAAAGAGGAAAGATGGTATTTTTGAAAGAAGATGGTATTTTTGAAAGAAGATGATGGTATTTTTGAAAAAAATTACTTTTGACAATATATTTATGAAAATAGCCCTTATTTATTTTAGTGCACTCTTTTTTTGATCTTGTTTGTTAAATTAAAAATACCTTGTAGCATAGTTTTAGCTTTTTTGGAACATAGTTTTAACTTTTTTTAAACCAATACTCTGGCCCATAGTTTATTCTCTAGCCCATTTCTTTTTTTTTTTAATGAAGTTACTTTTCAACCCCTACGACCAAACCCCTGACGATCAGACCACCTGATCCTCCTTACGCCAATTATATATAGGATATAATTCGTAATTAAATTCTTATTCGAAAATTACATATCCACTCAATTCCTTATTGATAATTCTCTCTTTCAAATTCTTTTTCTTCTTTTCGTACCATTCATCGGAGGTTTTCATCCGTAAATAGTCCCAAACCGTTAAATCCTTTGGTTTGTTCTTGTTTTTTAATAAGGTAATAATTTCTGCCTTATTAAATTGTTTATTCCCAATTTATTTGGATATGTTTATCCTATTGGCTAGAAAAATTTTAAAAATGAAATAGTTAAAATTTTGCATAAGGAGGATGGGGGAACTTAATGATGTTAGCTATAATACAAATTGTATAAATTTTTGCTACGGGGAACATATGTTCGACAAATATAGTCAATGAAAAATGATTTGTCTATAATTTTTGCTTTTTTTTAAAATAGCAATACGAAATATATTAATAAACCGAAACAGAATACAATAGTTATAACCACTACTGGTCTTACACAAAAGAAAATAAAACAAACAACTCAACACAACCATACCAGTCCACCAACAATCAATCTTCCAACCCAGCCCAACTAACAACTGGTCCTATGACCACTTAGACCAACAACTAAAACAAAATAAAAGTAAATACTGTGACGATTCATTCTCCCTTACTGACCCCTTGCACCTTCAACTCCATCTGCATTCACAGCATCCACCTGAGCAGCCAAACCCACAACGATTATATGATTCTCTGCAAAATCGATATCATCATCATCCATATTTTCCCCAAGCATATTCATACCTGCATCATCTCCTTGACCCTCTACATTATCCATGTTAACATCTCCCTGAACATTGTGAAGTTGAGGATCATGCACAACCCCTTCTGCCAATTCAACATTAATATCCTCCTACCTTGCCAACTCATACTGAGGACCAACTTCACCCAAACCCATATCAAGACTCCACAATTCATCTACTCTACCGAATGGTCTTAGAATACGTACCATTGATTTCCAGTTTTCTGCACCATGACGAGAAACATAATTAGCCAATAAGTTATCCTCTGGATCAACCAACCTTATCTCAGTCTTGAAATTTTTGTCTGTCCTCCTTTGATTCAACTGTTGCACAATATGAGCATGCTCCAAAGGAGCCCCCAGCATTGTTGAGTTCCTCCAATCCCAATAAGCATCTAGATGGTCAGTTTCTAGAATGATGCTCTTGTAGTTCATATCATAAGCCACCTTCAACTCTTCCAAGAAGGCATTATACTCATTTTCCCTTCTGTTTTCCTTGCAAAGAGAGCCTCCCAACAACCGACTAATATGACCATTGCTATTGTGACACATAACACCAATACCAGAATGGTTTCCATTAGCTAGCGACTGCTCAGTGTAGAACCCATGCACATTGATCTTGACTGAACCCTTAGGAGGCATGATCCATCAAAGATTGACGTTCACATTACCATCCTCCATAATGCCTACTATGTGTGTAAATAGTAAAGAAGAGATGGTAAAACAACAAAACTAAAGCATTTATAAATAGTGTTTTAGACTTTAAACCCCACAGTAATACTAGACAGCTAGAAACGGTTCATTCCCCAAAGCCACTAATAGAGTACTAAGATAAATACGCCAACAAATATCCATAGTCACTTAGTTAACTGAACTTCAAAATGGGCTAATTAAATTTAAGCCCACATATACTAATCTGAGGCCCTGTTAATTATCAAAAGACTTTGTCTGGCCCCAAACCTGGCCAAAGCATCTGCTTCCTCATTAAACTTTCTATTTATTCTTCTCAAAACCAATTTGTAAGTTTGAAAATCCCTTAAAAGATCCAAATCTAACTCACCACTAGGCTCCACTCCTAATTTCAAACTTGATACATGATCAACTATAATCACATTATCAGTATAAATCATCAAACTGCTACTGCAATACTCACTGCCCTTGAAAACATTTATCAGAAATCTTAAAGCCTCAAATTCAGCATGATAAGCATCAATTGCTTGAACAGGACCATTAAAATTTAGATTAAATTTACCCGAATGATCTTTAACCACTCCTCTTATCCCTGCAGAGATAATGCCATTAGGAAGTTTACACCAGCTACCATCAACGAATGATGTAAAGAAACAACCATTATCCAACAATTTTCTCCTTTGAACACTCTTACACTTGATAACACTCCCTAATGGATCATAATTCCACCATACCAGATTTGAGGCTATGTTCCACTGAGCTGATCTATTCTTGAGCAAAACCATAATGCTATCAGGAGATGACAAAGTATAGTTGAAGATGCATTGATTTCTGTCCAACCATGTCGTCCACAAAACAGCACTCAACATAACCTTCCACACATCTTTCATATATTCATCCTTAATAATGGAAACAGTGTTCCACATTCTTTCTAAATTGTCAAGAGAAAAATTTACAGAGAATTTCCACCAAGCCAGCACCCTAGTCCATATTTCCTTTGCAAAATCACACTGCCAAAAGATGTGTTCCATACTTTCTTCTATATTGCACCTATGACACACAGTAGATTGTACATAATCACCCAACCTTCTGTGAAGAAGGACCTTGGAGGGAATGATCCCTTTATTTACCTTCCACAAAAACATCTGCACTTCTGGAGGAACTTTTAATTTCCAAATGAAATTCCATTTCACCCTATCCCCCTGTCTATTACCCCTCAGACCTAAAACCCCTTCTTTAACAGTATAATTGCTCCCACATGGAATCCAAATCAATGAGTCTTTGAAAAAGTTCAGTGATAATTTTTTAATTACCTCATTTAACTCAAACACTAATTCTATTTCCCATGCTCTCAACTCTCTTTTCCAAAAGAATGAACCAATATGATCATAACAATCCCACAAGTCATAGAAACAACTAACTACAATGTGTTTCCATAATGAAATAGCATACAACCTCTCAAAACACACACTTAAAGGTCTCTCTTCAAACCAAATATCCTCCCAAAATAATACAGATTCTCCATTGTTTACCTTCCACTTAAATTAGGATTGAGTAAACAAACCTCTTGTACTGTCAGAATTAGCTATACTAACCACATCCTTCAAGATAGATGAGACCTTCCAATCTTGAGACCAATCACTTAAACTCTGCCCTATATTAATGTTATAAATATTTCTTACCCACACATTCCATTTCCTATTTCTTTCTGAATACCATTTAGGAATCCACTTACCAAGCAGGGATGTATTCTTTACATGCAGAGGAACCAAACCAAGACCACCTTCTTTTCTTGATTTACAAATGCTATTCCAAGAAACCAAATATGCAATATCCTTTTCTTGTTACTCCCACTCCCCCAGTAAAAAATTCCTTCTTAAGGCCTCCAATTTGTTGGAAACTCCTTTAGGAACTAAATGAAGATTAAACCAGTATACATGCAAGCTATCCATAGAAGACTTAATAAGACAAAGTCTACCTGCTTCATTAAGTGACTCCATTTTCCATGAAGCCAATTTATTCTTAACCCTTTCAATCAAAGGTTTCCAAAAAACCTTCCTCTTGGTAGAAATACCTATTTGAGCCACAAGGTAAGATAAGGGCCAATTACCAATTCCACAACCTAAAATCTTAGCCCCCTTTAGAACATTGCTATTATCCTTAGAGCATGAGTAGATCTTACTCTTCTGGAAATTAATTTTCAAACCTAAAACTAACTGGAAACACTGCAGTACTCTCTTAACTCCAGCAACAGAGATCCAATCATCCTTGATGCATTGAAGTGCTTAATATTTTACATATTATCTATATAATTTGCCACATAGATTTTATAGCTAAGGGCTCTATATCATTGGAGATGCCCTGAGAGTTTGGTGTATTTTGATGTAATTTAATATTTGGGATATTAGATATACGAGATTTTCATGATTTTAATTTATTGATAAAAACGTTAATAAGATTGCAATTATGGCAATAATTCAAATTGGTTGTGGCAAAGCAGATATATGTACATAAATCAATTTCAACAAATCATTTGATTGTCTTTTTCATGAAAACTAGATTAATCAACTGTATGATTTATTTTATGTTTGTTCGATTCGATTATTTTTTAAATACCATATAACTTTTCATTATTAAATTAATTTCTTTTTGTTAAATATATGATATGATCCTGGTAAGGCCGCTTCCTTAACACCTTGAGGTTAAGGAGAACTGGTAACTTAACGTGGTATCAAGAGCTTAGGTTATCCCCGTAAGAGTTTGCGGGTGCGAAGGAAAATCAAACCTGCTAGAGTTAGTAGATGTGAGAATAATTAACACTACGAGAGTTCGTGGTGTGTGAAGAATCCCGCAATTTGTGGGTGCGAAAAATCACACTATGAGAGTTCGTGGTGTGAGGGTAAAGAGAGTTCGTGAGTGTAAAAATATAAAAAAATGATAGAAAACACAACGACGATGATGATGCATTTTTGTAAGAGATTGTTCCAAAACAACAACGACAAAAAGAGAATTTTGAGGAAAATCGTGAAGCGATGAAAGACGTGTTGGGAACAAAGATATGACGAGGATAAAGAGAATGATCACGACGAGGAAAATGATTCAAGTGAATCTACTGGTTGGAGCAAATTCGATTTTTTTTTATTTTCACAAACTCACGATTCTGAGTATCATGAGTTTGATGGGGGATGTTAACGTATATTATTATTATTATTATTATTATTATTATTATTATTATTATTATTAAAAGATATTTATATATTATATATTATGGGATGTTGCTTTTATTTATATTATTGATAATAGAGAATTTTCTTACAAGTGCTTGGAGTTACTTGGTATGTCTTGTGTTCCAAACCAAATTTTATATATTTAAGTATTGATTTGACGAATGAATAATTTATAACCTTGAGAATATATTTATCATGAACTTAACACTTTTCAAAAAAAAACTATTTCTGAAAAGAAATTCATATGAAGTCAACGAATAATACAAACTTCTCGCTTTTCATAATACGGGGGATCTAATATTACTGTCTTGAAGTTTAATCTACATAGAACGCAAGTAAATGGAGAAATCAATAGAAAATAAGTAGGGAAATTCCATTTGGTATCATTGTACTTTTGGTTTTTCCAAATGGTACCATCCAACATTTTGGTCTTCCAAATGGTACGCCTAAACTTTAGACTTCAACCATTCAGTGACACTCCATTTTAAAAACGTTAAACAAACGTTATTAATTTAACAAACAACAACAACCTCGCCATAGCCTTCCTCCACAACTCCACAACCTCGTCAACAACTCCTCCCCGCGGCTCCACCATTTTCACTCAATTAACACCACCCACCACCGTCCGGCGCCGCCAATCTCTCGCACCCCATCTTCTGCCTTCCCGTTTCTCCTCCACCCGCATCTCCTTTACCTCCTTCACATCACCCAACTCCGTTCAACCTCACCACCCATCTCAAACCAACCACCCAAACACCTCCACATTCAATCTCCCTTCTCCCCATCGACTCCGCAATTCCTTCTCAAACGACTCCACCCGACTACGCCGCCGGCCAGTCGCCTCAGCTCCGACACCCACCTGCAATTCCCTTCACCTCCAATCTCAGCCATTCTCCAACAGCCCCCCATCTCATTCATTCCGCCCAATTCATCAACAATTACATCACCCTTTCTCTTCTCCACACCAAATCACCACCTCCCCGCTGCAACCTCTTCTCCGTCGACCCACCTACAACAGTTCACTAGCCTGTAACATCCCGTATTTTTATTATAATATTTTTGGGTATATTATTTTATATTAAGGATTAGAAAATATTTGTTAAATAATATTTATATTAGTTTATGTGCAAATATATGTTTTTTTTAGTAATTAGGATGCAATTAGTGAAAAAAAAGGGAGAAAAAAGAGTGAGGGTTTGAAAAAAAAAGGCACGTACGTTACTTTTCAGATTTGAGGAGGAAGAAGAAGAGAGAAGAGAGAAAGAGAAGAGGAGAAGAAGAAAATTAGAGCAATTGCAAGGTTTACAAGAAGATTTGTGAAGTTTAAGGTAAAATTAGACTCTTCGATATATATATATGCGTTTATGAGATTAGGGTTTATAATATTGATTCTTTTGTTATCAATTAGGGTTCTTTGGATTGGATGGATTGAGTTTATTGAGGATTAGTACCGATTAGCAATCACTAAAGTCTAAGGTACGGGTAGTCTTATCTCTCTTTGTATGTCTTGTACGTTATCCCAAATTTGTACATCTGATTTCTTGTTAAATTCGTATAAAATTCATTATTCATCGGATTGTGTTGATTCTTGATCTTCTGGAAAGATATTTGATTTATCTACAACTTTCGTTCTTTGTGTTTTCTGAAATTCAGCTTGTAAATATGTCAAAATCTGCCGTTTGTAAATCTGGTGTGTTAAATTTTGTTTGTACGTCCTAACTTCGTAAATTCATAGTAAATCGGAAATTAATCCAAATATTATGAGAAATACCATTCTGGAACGCTCGTTTCAACCTCTGTGTTTTGTGTATATATTCCTCTGACCAATTCTATGATTTCGTTGTCTTAAATATCGAAATACTACTGTGATCAGTGCCTGATTCTGTTCTTCCTATCCGCATTTTCATTGTTTCTAAATTCGTTACTTCTCCGTTTTTAACGAGCCTTACCATTCTGGAAAGGTCTCGGAATCCTCTACAAGTTCTGTGTTTTATACTTTTTCATTTGAGTTCATCTTTATAGAGTGAATTGCATTTCTTTGGGACTGGTCAGTTCTGATTTTTAGCTTCTATAGTCTATTTTGTTTGATATTTTGTTTTGTGTTATTAGATCAATGTTTTTTAATTATTTATGATATAAGTATGGTTTTGAGACATCTTTCTGTAGTAAGTTATGTGTAAGTTATATGTAAGTTATTTGTGGTTTTAATATGATTTGGGAGTTCGTATTACATTCGTCGCGAGCGGATAATCTCGTGTTTGGCACTTCCTATGCGGTGTATAAATAGCATAGGTGTGTCGCCGGAGTAATGGGACACGTATAGTCATGACTAGTCAGTTTGTGAGGTTTTGGCCATTCTGGGTAGCATGTGCTTATTGCCTTGCGATCCCTGTCTGAATTTGGGTGTATTTGCTTTGTGCTATGCCCCTGTTTGTGTAAGATCGTCTCCCATGTTAGTAAGTAAATTACTTTGGATATAAATTGTAAGCGTAAGAGTATGTGTAAGAGTATGATTATATATTATCGGTTGTGCTTTCGTTATTAATTGTGATTATTATTTATAAGAGTTATATATTTTGATTTGTGAGTTGAGTATCCATTTTATATTGTCATATTCGTTATGTCTCATTGTTCCTTATTCAGATATTCAATTTTGTTCTAATCATCATGATCTTAATCTTTGTTCAGTTATATTTTCATCATATTTAATTTTGTTCAGCTTGTGCTTTGTTTTATATCTGTATATGAGCCTTTCGCTCACTGCCGGTTCTTTGTTTTTCTTATTCCTACCGGCAGGTGATCTTATTTAGGTGGGCTACCTATGGGAAGAGTGCGAGTTGCAATATTTGGAGATTTAGATGCATTTTTAATTTATGAATTGTAAGATATTGGATTTTGAGAAGTTGTATCGTTTTATTCGATTTTTAGTGGATTTTTAGATTAAGTGTATTTGTTAGGGATGTTAAAAGCCACTCCTATATATCTCACCTGCTCCCCTTTGACTCCGTCCACCCTTATTTACCCTGCTAACACAACCACATCTCCTCCCCCTTTTATCTCCGCTCACCCTACGTATTAGTATTCTATATCTAATTTTCATTTTATTTATCTATTAAAAAATAGCGTTTGTATAACGTTTTTATAACTGAGTGCTATTAAACGGTAAAGTCAAAAGTTTGGTTGTACCATTTGGAAGTCAAAAACATTGAGTGGTACCATTTTGAAAAGTCAAAAGTACAATGGTACCAAATGAATATCCCAAATAAGTATTAGAGGCCGTTTGGGATTGCTTAAAATAAGTTACTGATATGGGCCGAAAATAAGCCCTAAAGACACATTTAATGTGGCATTAAATGAACCTACAAAGACAAGGAGTCTGTGATAGAAGAGAAGGAATACTGGATGCTCTATTTTGATGGAGCATCAAAAACAAAAACAAGTGGTGCAGGCCTGGTCCTACAAAGTCCCGATGGATTCACCATTGAGTATGCCCTGAAACTGGACTTCCCAACAACCAATAATGAGGCGGAGTATGAAGCTCTCATGGCCGGGCTCGGATTAGCAGGAGCATTAAGGGTCAAAAATCTAAAAGTTTGTGGAGATTCAAGGCTAGTTGTGGCTCAAGTCAATGGAGAGTTTGAGGCGAAAGATGAAACTATGGTTAGGTACTCGAGGGTTGTCAAGGCTGTAATGACTCAGTTCGATGAATGCTACGTTGAGCACATTCCGAGGGAGGAAAACGTCAAGGCCGATGCCTTATCTAAGTTTGCCTCTTCCGAGATAGAGAATTATTCTGGTAGTGTCTATTTCCAAGTTCTGAGAGCTCCCACTATTGATTCAAAGCTGGTAGCACCTATCGGAACTAGAGAATGTTGGATAGACCCGATTAAGAGGCATATTGAGACCGGTTGGCTCCCGACTAATGCCTTGGAGGCACGAAGACTGTCAGTGAGGGCGTTAAGGTATGCTCTGATTGAAGGGATCCTCTATAAGAAATCCTATGTGATTCCGTATCTGAAGTGCCTAAGGCCCGAAGAAGCTAAGTCAGCACTAGAAGAGGTCCATGAGGGAATTTGTGGACAGCACCTGGGGGCCAGGGCCCTAGCTCATAAGATAGTCAGACTCGGGTTCTATTGGCCTGAGATGATGGCCGATGCCAAGGAATACGTGAAAAAGTGTGATCGGTGTCAGAAGCACGCACCAGTGGTTAGGCAGCCACCGGAGATGTTGACGTCTGTCAGTTCTCCCATTCCTTTTGCTATGTGGGGGATGGATATATTGGGGCCTTTTCCTATGGCCACCGCTCAAAGGAAGTTTCTAATTGTAGCTATTGATTATTTCACGAAATGGATCGAGGCTAAGCCTTTGGCTAAGATCACAACTAAGCAAGTTATGCAGTTCTTCTGGGAGAACGTCATATGCAGATATGGAATACCGCGGATCCTAGTTACGGACAATGGGTTGCAATTTAATAACAAAGAGTTTAAGGATTATTGTGATGAGAATGGAGTCGAACTTCGGTTCACCTCGGTTGCCCATCCTCAAGCTAATGGGCAAGCTGAGGTTGCTAATCGGATCATCCTGGATAGACTCAAGAAAAGGGTGGAACGCTCCAGAAACACTTGGGTGGACGAGTTACTACCTATACTCTGGGCATACCGTACCACATGCAAAGTGACTACTGGAACAACCCCATTCATGTTAGCTTATGGAGCTGAAGCTATTGTACCAGTAGAAATCATGCACGCATCCCCACGGGTGGAGGCCTTTGAGCCTGGCACTAATGAGGAAGGAATGAAGCTAGCCCTTGACTTGATCGATGAAGTAAGGGATGAAGCCCATGCTAGAAATGTTGAACATCAGAAGAAAGCCTCCTTTTATTATAACTTGAGGGTGAAAGAAAGGTTCTTCCGTCAAGGGGACTTGGTACTCAAAAAGATCGAGGCATCAGGGGTAGGACAAAAGGGAAAGTTGGCACCAAACTGGGAAGGCCCATATCGTGTCAAAGGAACATTAGGACGAGGATCTTACAAACTAGAAACCTTGGACGGGGTTGAGGTGCCCCGGACTTGGCATGCATTGAACCTCAAGGTTTACTATGTTTAAGCTCTCCTGAAAAGGATCTAGCTTTTTGCCTATGTAATAGAAGTAGCAATAAGGTCGACGAAACCATTTCAGAGTTTTTAAACTCCGAGTAGGAACTAGGATATTTGTATCAGGGTGGAACCCGTTTCAGAATTTTTTATACACTTATGCAGTTCGATTTCCAATATTTCCCTTGCTTATATTTTTATGTCTGATATGTATCCATGCATAAATAAAATTGCAAGCCTGATTAGAGCCAAATACAAATGACAACACAGTTAAGTAGGAAAAGAAAGATTGGAAATGCACAAATAAATAAAAGCCCGAAGGCTATAATAAGTTATAAGTTATGAAACCAAAATAAAAAAAAAACATGAGATCATATGCCACGCAGGGCAAAGGGAAAATAAATCTAGGTCCCAGGAGCTATGGACGAAGCAGACTCCTCTACGTCCTCCTGAACCTTGGAACCTCTAGCAGAACGGGAAGGTGAAGTTTTGGTGGTGTCGGAATCCCTTCGAAGGGGAGTAGCCTCGGGGTCAAGAATCCTCTCCCCATCACCTAAAACTTCATCTCCCTCCTCACTCTCACCTTCTCCATCAGGAAGGGTAACAGGTGGATGTGGACTCGGGAAGTCATCAGCAGAAAAAAGTCCAGGATGCTTTTTGAGCACCGTCTCTATGGCCTCATTCCAGCCGCTAGTATATTGGACCGGAAGAAGGACCTCATCATGCTTCTCCATCAAGTTCTGAAAGTCCACGGAGTCCATATAGGCATCGATGAGATCCTCCTTTTTTGACCTCAAATCCACTAACTCTGCATGGGCGGCTGCTAATTCATCCTCTTTCCCCTTCAGCTTGTCCTCAAGTTCTTTGCTACGAATTTTCTCCTTCTGGTACTTGGTCTCGAAAGATTTGGAATGGTTTTTCCAGGACTTAGCCTGGTGAACCATGCCCTAAAAATGGATATTAGCCTGCAAAAGAATTCATAATTCAAAGAGAAGCATAACGTCAAGTTATGTTAAACTGAAAGAAAGAAAGAAAGGGAAAACTTACAGAGGCTAAGGCCTGAGCGCCCAGGCTTTCATTCTCCAACATGTTACCTCCCGATACAAAATCTTTGTAATCGCATGGAGTGATGGAGTTCAAGGACCAGTCCATAGAATGTTTCGTGGATCCGACAACAGAATCCTGCTTCCTAAAACCCCAAGGGGCCCTGAAAACAGTGGATTGAACATTCACCTGTTGAGGCCCACCTTCCAGATCAACGGATATCAAATCTTGCTTTTGCACCTTGTGTGGGCGCAGGAACGAAGGCTCAGTAGGCCTTCCCCTCGAGTCAAGAGTCCTCTTGGCCCTTTTCATACGAGCCGTCTCATCATCATCAGGCTCGGTAGCCTTCATAATTTTCAATGCAACTGCATAGACACAAACAGAAACGTTGGTATAAGAAGGTATAAAAATTAAAAATCACAAAAGGGTTAGAAGTTACCCTGATCTGATACACTGGATAGGCCAACAGCCCTCAAAGACTCCTCATTGATGAGGTCCCAGCATAGAGTTTGCCCGTTATCTTCGGTTAAGGAGTCATAGGCTGCCTGCTCCTCCGTATTCAAGACAATTTTGTTGGGGCTTCCATCAGACACCTTCCCAAAGGATTGTCTAAAGAGGGTGCCCCAATCACCCCCTTCCCAGACCAAATACATGAATTCTTCCTTCCATTTTGGGTTATTGTCAACAACAGAATGCCCATTAAATATATGAGGAATTTTTTGGCGCTGTCTAATGTAGACCCAACCCGGTTAGTTCAAGGAGCTATTATAAAATTGGAAAATTTTCCTAAACAGAGGAACGGAAAGTGGAAACTTTTTCTTAAGACATAGGACCATGAAACATAGAATGGAACGCCATGCGTTTGGGGGTAGTTGGCATGGGCTAATTTGCACATCGGCCAGCAAACGAGGCACGAATTCGTTAAAAGGAAACCTAAGCCCAGCTAGAAAAGCATCCCTAAAGATACATAAGGCGTTGGGCCTCCAATGGCAAGGCCTGTCGCCAGGCCCAGCCTTAACTAATTTAAAAGGAGCCTTAACACTATAATTTCTATTGTAACCTTTGATAACATCCTCATCATGAAATTTGTTACAGCAGTTATATGCATCTAAATCAGATAAAGAAGGGTATTCATCCCCGCGAATATTGATCATCTGGGTTAAGTTCATATAAGTTGAACGGATTTCGATGTCATTACCTTTTTTTGAGGCAGAGTTCATCTTGGCAAGGCGCTGCGCGTTCTTGTCCGCCATTGATCTTCAACAAATGAATGCTTGAAAGCCCAGAAAATGATTGAAGAAGATGAATCTCCCAGCAAAAACCCAGAAAATGATGAATCTCGTCGGAAACACCGCCGGAAATCGCCTAGCTTGGAGAGAAATTAAGAAAAGGTTAAAGAGAATTTTTGATAGAAAGTATAGTGACTAAGTGTGAAGTGAGAAATGAGTCTCACTTCACTCTTTTATAGAAATTTTTCAACAGGTTATTAACCGGTTAAAATTCTAAGTAACCGGCTACAACCGGTTAAGGCCCATAGGCCCAAAAGAGGGAAGATTCTAGAATATCCTAGAATATCCTAGAATAATCCTAGAAATTCCAAGAAAATGTAAATATCAAAATGGATGCAAGGCCCAATAAGAATCCAGTAAGGCATGATAGGCCCAAAAAGATGCGAAAGATTTTCGAGTAGATTTCTAATCGAAATTCGATTAGAAATCCTGCTCGAAATAGCTTCGACCAAAGCGACAAAAATGACTTAAGTCGACCAGAATCTCGATCGAAATTTGACTACGACTCATTAGTTGAGAGTCCAGTAAGAAATTTGCAAAACAGAATAGGCCCAAGAGAATTTCAAGGCCCAATCTAAGGGTTCGACCAGGATCCTGATCGAAATTCGATCAGGGATCCTAATCGAAAAAGCTTCGAGCAGGGCAGTAAAAATGACTTAAGTCGACCAGGATCCTGATCGAATTTCGATCAGGAATCCTGGTCGACAGGTCTTCGAGCAGGATGGAAAAAATGACTTAAGTCGACCAGGATCCTGATCGAATTTCGATCAGGAATCCTGGTCGAAAGGTCTTCGAGCAGGATGGAAAAAACGACTTAAGTCGACCAGGATCCTGATCGAAATTGGATCAGGAATTCTGGTCGAAACAGCTTCGATCAGAATGGTATTTTTGAGATAAGTCGACCAGGATCCTGATCGAAATTCGACCAGGAATCCTGGTCGAAAAATGATATGCATAAAAAGCTTCTTTCATAGAAATTGTCTCCAAAAGTTAGTTACCCTAAAATATTTTTGATAAAATTTATCAAAAATAAGAAAAATGCAAGAAAAATGCAAGAAAATTATTTATAATTCTCTGTAAAACAAAGTTGGTTAGCCTCGAATAAGGCGAATCGTCGTAAATGTGTAGGTCGCTCCACACTTTACATCCAAGGCGATACATGTGAAACACTAGTGTACAAAAATCCCCAAATTAGGGTAAATTGTCCCAAGTAAGGGATGAATTGGACCCCGAGTCTTGATAAGGACCAATTATAACTTCAATGAAAACCTGATCAGTTTTCCTAGAAGTTGGGGGGCAAATGATATGGGCCGAAAATAAGCCCTAAAGACACATTTAATGTGGCATTAAATGAACCTAGTTTGGTCCAAGGTTAAAACCCATCAATGAGGCCCAAAACCCTAATTAAATAATAAATTCGTAGTTGATTAATCAGCTAATAAAAAGACTCCGTTATTGAGTCCAAAGGGGAACCAATTCCTTTAAAGAGTAGCCCCCAATTCATATGAGTCCAATATGAATCAGCCTTCCTCATGGAAGGATCCAGAATTCTATCTAAAACGGGTATCTTGTCCAGCAAGATACCAAACCCTAATTTCAAGGCCCCCAAGGCCTATATAAGGACATGCTCCTTCACATACAGAACTACGTTTTTTGGCTTCATTCTTGATATTTGCAAGATACGTAGGCATCTTGTGAGGACTCGAGTTAGGTCACGAAACACTCGATCAGCCATTAAAGCTCGAAGCTTCCTTAAACCCTAGCATTCAATATCTAATAAATACACCCTACTTCTCGTTCCACAACAGTTACTTTTGACTTAATGGAGGTGTTTTTAACTTAAAGGAAGAAATAAAGTTGTTTACTTTAAGTTGAATGAATGTGTTTGGGTAATTTTACTTAAAGTTAAATGGGAATTTAATAATTTTGACTTAAAGTGAAATTTGACTTAAAAAAAATTTAAATTGATAATATTTAAACTTTACAAGAATCATGAAAAAAAAATTCAATAAATCATAAATCATAAGTCAAAAGTACCTAAATGAAGCTTATGATTTTAAGCAATTTTTTAACTTAAAGCCAATTTAAAGTCACACAAAAAAAAAAGCCAAAAATGACTTAAAACCATTTTTAGTTTTAAGCCAAGTTTGCCAAACAGGCTATTAATCAATAAATGGTTACCCACTTGTCAAGTCATCTCTTCTTATACGTATTTTTTTGTACTTTTTATTTTATTTTTTTGACAAAAAATTGGATTTTATTAACAAATCAAATCATTCTCAATACAACTCCTCAACTCAATACGAACAGAAATTGAGATACTTAAATATATTTTTTTTCATTTTTTTGTTTTACTTATCTATATAGAATTTATACTTTAAAATACAGTACAATCTCTTTATATGAATATTTTTTATAAAAAAACCTTTTATAATGATAAAAAAACTATGATCCTGGTCCAATAATAAATAGTAATAACTTCCACATTATAATATTTTCTATTTTTTGTAAGAACACCATTAACAAATTAACCTCCATTTAATACTAAAATATTATAAATATATTTTATGTATAACATGTAGCAGTTATATCAAATTTATATATTTCATAACTTCGTTGAAAATACAGAATTTAGAATGATAACGAAATATATAAGTACTTGTATTATATATGGTATACGATTATATAAAAGATCAACTATTTTAAAGATATAATAAATTTATTAAATAATTAAATTTATTTTCTTTTTCAAATTTCTAAATACACAAATGAATGAAATACGTAATATATAATTATATATACATAATGTACGTAAATTTGCTTATTTAAATTCATATACCTTAATAAATGTTTAAATTCATGTTTTTATATATATAAGATATGGAAAATTAAATATTTATTAATATTTTTTATAAAAACATATTTTTTATATGTAAAATTCTACTCAAGAATAACCTATCTATAATACAAGTTTTTTCAGTACCAACAATATTATTTTACTATAAATTAAAAAAAATAAGTATTTAGATCAAATGCATTGAAAAACGTGAAAAGATCAAATAATTAGTTTTTTTTTAAATGGATGTACTCCCTCTGTCTCATTTTGAGGTCGTTTGGCAAATTTTGAGATTAACTTACAAGTTACTTATTTCGGAAAAATTTTTGTATTTACATATTTTTTTTAGACAAAAATGTGGTACTTTTTTCCAGAATAAGTAACTTATTTCTGAAAATAAAATTTCCCAAACGGGCCCTTTATCTTTCCTGTTTTTACTTTTTACACTGTTCATTTTAGGCGATTGACTACTAATTTACGCATAATTATAAGATAAAATATAGTCATTAGTGATTTTGTTGGATTCGTATTTACGAATACTTTAATACAGTTAAGTTTTTATATTTAGTACTAATACAAAATTCAAGATAGTAACGATTGAAAGTGTGCGTTAACAAACATGTTTTTACAAACAGGAAACATATTATGAGACGGAGGGAGTAATATTTTATGCTTAAATGCGAGTACACATCTATTACTACTTCTGTATGATGTTACAGACTACAGAGTGTTAAACGGGCGACATATCTCCTGAATATGGCGGCCGATCACCATCAGTCTCACTCAAAGTCAATTCACTACTCATCTTTGGCTGAACAACACACAGTTCTTTACTCGAGTTGATAATTGTCAATTTCAAAATAAGTTATACTCCCTCTGTCCCCTCTATCCCAAATACGTATTTTAAGACTTTTAACTACTATAGTTACATAGCTTATTTTTTTTTTAAAAAAAATGTATAGAACAATCCTATTTTTAAATAAAAAAAGAAAATTTTAAAAATAAATTAGAGAACTATATTAGTTATACATCTTAAAATGCGTGTCAAATACTCTAAAACACGTATATAAATGAATGAGACGGAGGAAGAAAGTATATACTTTGTAAGAATATTTCAAAAAATTGTATCTAATGATGCTGTGATAGTTATGATGCGACAAAACGAAAAATTTTGATTTTATATGATTGATGTAAATGTTATTTTGAAAAATTCTCAAAATTACACTCTAATTTTTTTTATTTTATTCAAATGGCTTAATTTTTTATGAAAAAGGGGAATCAATTCATTAATCAAAAGGTATACGGCATCTATAAAGAGAAAATGCCCAAAATGCCGACCTTCCAGCTTCTAAGGCCCGAAATGCTGATATTGAAAAATGCGACCCTAAATACCGACGGTTCACGCATTCTGTGGAAACTTATCCTGGGTTACGCATTTGTGTAATGCGTATCAGGGGTCACGCATTCTGAGAATGCGTGATGACGTCATCTACGTCATTATCACACAAACGATGCCGGAATGCTCTGAGCTCAAAATCGCCACTTAATTCGCATCCCCTCCGATCTCCACACTCTGTCAATCTCCACATCATCTGAATGTATCAAAAGAAAGCACACACCTTCCTCTCCAGTTTACTCCGTTCGGTTGTAACGTTTCGACCCCGCAGGAACGTACACAATAGGCGTTGTCTTGGTTGAAGAGGAAGGGTCTGAATCATGTACATATTGAGCTTGACTCATTGGTGGTTTGTCAGGCGTTTGGTAGTAAAAGGACGGACTTGTCTTACTTTGGGTCTATTATAGATGATTGTCGTTCTATTGTTAAGGACTTAGGGTCCTATTCGGTTTACTTTATAAGGCGGTCAGCGAATTCAGTAGCTCATGTGTTAGCTAGAGAGGCTGGTTCATTGTCTGATTGTAAGGAATGGTGTGATGTACCTTCCTTTCTTATTGATGTTTTATGGCGTGATTTAATATAAAGATTTCGTTTGTTTTTAAAAAAAAAAAATAGGGCTTTTAAATCCGGCCAAAAAAATGGAAATCTACAATTATAGGGTTGTAGAGGGAGATAATATGAGCAAATTGGTATATAGTATGGTACTGGAATATGCCGAAAAAAGACGAAACTGATTGGTCAATTTTTTAGCCGGACAAACGATGACGGCTGAGATAAACGACGATGAAAAGTTACAGGTGATACGCATGTGAAGCATGCGCATCTCCATACGCGCATAATTGAAATGCGTATCCTAAGTCACTGTTCACGAGTGCATAATTCAGTTTTGTGAAGAATGCTACTTTCTAATATGCGTGTCCGGACACTCCTTCCTCAAATGCGTATCCGATCGGTATTTAGGGCCATGCAGATTGGATATGGGCATATCGGGCCATTGTTTCCCAAATCTGGGTAGTTAGGGCCATCACCCATCTACAAATTGATCAATTTTTTGAAGATGATTTGAATATATGTACTTGTTTTTTTCCGATTTTTTTAAGCAATCGATCTATGCGACCTCATAAAATATCTTTATCATTAAATCAAATCCATAAAAATCTTGTGGATCTATAATCTCGGACATGAAGAACACTAAATCATAACAAAATAAAACCAAACTCTCGTAATGAACTAAACAAAACTCAAATAAATTAGAAATTTATTGATGAAAAACAAGATCTTAAATAAAAAAAATGAAAAAAATAAAGGATCGGGACTTTCGATGAAAATCGATAAAAATCTCTTGAAAAATAGTAGGGACGGCTGCTTAATAGAGAAAGGCTAAGCTTTTTTCGAAATAATGCTAGTTAAAAATTGGATAGGTTACATCTTTTTTCAAACGGTGTTATTATGTAGTTTTGGCTTACGAATTTTATTTTTATATTTCTGGTTTGATAAGGATGTCATGTGTAAAAGCCAAACAAATAATGATTTTTTCATTGTTGTGTACTTGTGTTCTTATCTTATGGTTGGACGACTCCTCTTTGAGTTTTTCCAAAATGAAGAGGCCAGGCCCATTAGAAAGGATGAACCCAGTCTGAATATGAAGATTGTATTCATTCAGTTAGGGGTCATTTGTTAAATTTGAATATATTTTTCTGGATCGTTAATATTTCTGGATGATTAATAATTTGGATGATTAAATAAATCTGAATGATCTGTATGATTACAAAATCTGGATGATCTGAATGATTAATATATAAGCTCTGCATGATTAACAAATTTAACGGATCTGAATGATAAATTTATGATTTGAATTTGATTTAACCATTGATGCAATCCAAGATGGTATCAATTACTAAATTTTTTAAAGTTGTATTTGTGTTTGATTTTGATTGATGTCAGTTCCAAATATGGTTGCTGCAAATATGGTTGCAAAATTAGAAATCATACTTTTGCAAATATTTTTCAGAAAATTATTTTTGTAATTTTTTTTAAAAAAAGATTGTATTTTACAAAAAAATATTCTGATTTTAGATATTTATGAAATAACCCCTAAAATTTGCTTAAACACATTCTTAGCATAGTAATAAAAAAAAATATTATATCATATTATGAATAAAAAATATTAAGTATTAAAATAAAGAGTAATTTTAATAATAAAAATGCTTGTATAATATCGTTAATGTGAATGATACGATGAACCATTCAGCTTAAATTTTGAGATAGTATGGTGCAGAAGATTTTTAGGATCGTCCGGGAAATGGAGTAATTTAACCAGTGTTCCAGAAATCGCTAGGCGGCCCAGGACGGTCGGGGTATCGCCTAGCGCCTAATGGGGTAGGCGGGGATTAATCGGAGCATTAATCGGATATTATAATAATATTTAATATATTAGTCTAATTTACAATTAAACATATCATTTTAAATAAATTAAAAGAATTAATCGGATTTCAAAAATCGAATCGATTGGTTACCTTCCAGAAGATTAATCGAGGATTAATCGGCTGAATCGGGGATTTTTAGAACAGAGAATTTAACAAATGATATGAAGCAATCAAACTCTTTCGTCCAGTAAACAATTTGTTTAAACAAACAACCTGGACTACTAGATTGTTCCCATTCAGTAATTTTAGTATCATTCACTGGTTAACAAATGGGGCCTTAATAAATGTTCAACGTTGCGTTTCCTTGCGATATAAATGGCCCCATTCTCTGTAAAAGGATACACTTCCGGACAAGTTTATATCAAACATGCCACCCGTTTCATTCAAAATTATTAATTAGATCATTTATTTTTAAAATTATATCATTTGAACCATTAAATTTATAATAAATATTATATGAATACCTTTAAAATGTACCTGAGAAATAAAAATAATTTTCATCGAGATCTACACATTTTTCTTAAATACTACTGTAATCAAATGAAAGTGTTACGACCAGTTTTCTCCCAGGCTTCGTTCGGTAGGACCTGCAGAAAGAGAATGCGAGGGTGGAGCCCCCCGATTCACC
The DNA here is from genome assembly GCA_037693485.1 of Kitagawia praeruptora. Taxonomy (NCBI): domain Eukaryota; kingdom Viridiplantae; phylum Streptophyta; class Magnoliopsida; order Apiales; family Apiaceae; genus Kitagawia; species Kitagawia praeruptora. The sequence goes on from CM075349.1 coordinate 3,881,539, forward strand.
TCCGGTGTGAGAATAAGTTAGTCGGTTTTTTGTAAGGTAATTTGAACGTAGAGAATCTGTGTTGTTGTGTGTGTAGTTATGGATTTTATGAACAAACATACCTCCTTTTATACTTATTTTCCTTTGTAATTGTTGAGATGTAGATCTGCTTTCCAGAGTATCAAATATTCTTGGGATCATGGACCATGTGACGGTTTAAAGGTAAAGTACCTTTAATTATGGCCACGGTCGGCCACATAAACCATGTGAACGTTTGTATGGAACAGGCTGTTTTATTCCTTGGGCTCAGTATTGGACTATGGGTTCGGCCCATTAAGAGATTGGACCTCTAACATGTCCCTAGGCTTCGTTCGGAGTAATCCTCAGGACGAAGGCTAAAGCCTAAGTCTTTCTTTGGAATATCCCCTTCGGATCGCCGACGTTACTTTTAAAAAGAAAATTTAATGCCTTCGCCCTTCTTCGGAACATTCGTTCGGACGCCCAAAATAACCTTTTAGGACAATAATTAAAAATTGAGTTGGCCTTCGGTTATATTATTTGGATAATGAGAACGAAGGACAAGGTCTAGTTTTTTCTTGGGGAGTCGTGTCCCTTTATGACTGACAGCTGCCTTTTCTCAAGATTCACGCCCCAATCTCAACCGTTGAATTTGAAACGTCCATCATTACGATAAATAAAAATTGATTCGGCCTTCGTTGTATCATCTGAATAATGAGAACGAAGGACAAGGTCGAGTCCTTTCTTGGGAAGTCGTGTCCCTTTATGACTTGACAGCTGTTTTTTCTCAAGATTCACGCCCCAATCTCAACCGTTGAATTTGAAACGTCCATCATCCAACAGTTACACTCTCTCTATTAACCCCTCGTCTCTTTTCTTTTCCCCTTTACACATACGTCTTCCTATTTCCAGAGAAAAAGAACACTTTTAGAAAAAAGCTTTAGCAACCATTGGAGCCATCGTTTCGTCACCGATTTCTTTCGACTCTCCTGTTCCGGTTGACGTCCACGTCCAAGCGTTTTATCCCCGGGAATTCGACCTTGTCAGCAATCTTCAAAACAGTAAGTCTCTATACTTTTCATATCGATAAATTGGATAGTGTTTCTGTACCTTCTTGAATATGTGTCCTTGAGTAGGCATTTGTATGTAAGTATCTGTATACACACATATGTGGATATACGCTTGATTTTACCTGTATTCTTTGCATAAGAAATAGGCGTGTTAGCTTCCCTTTGTCCCTTTTGCATATTTCGTTAGGATTTCTGGAATTGATAGATTGTTTAGGAAAGACGTATCCTTCGGAATGTTTGAATCTGTTGAGTATTCTTCGGCCTGTCGTGAGTTCGAACCATTTTATCTTTAGTTGGTAGGGATTTTTTGGCCGGTCCTAGCCCTCTGTACTCGATCTTTTTCTTCTTCCTTTTGATTTTTTTTTCCTTTTTTATTCGAGTACATGGCTAATCTCTACATTTCCGAATGCAGGGATATGGACCGGTCGAACGAAGGTACAGATCCTTCGGTATCCTCTCCTTTTAGCGATGCGGTAGAGTATCCGGCCGCCAATCGTCCTTCCCGGCTGACCGAAGACGATATAGAGCATTTCTGCTCGACTTATTGTGTACTGAAATACGTATGGTATTTTTTCGCCCCGAGGAAGAATGATAGGATTTGGCAAAACCCCCAAGTTGCAGCTATCTGTGGGGGAGGGTTCGCCACCGGTATATCCGAAGCGGCATTCAAATGTGGCTTTCGATTGCCCATATTGCGTATTTTGAAGAGCGTCTTGAAACAGTCGGGCATCGCTATCGGTCAGCTGGACCCGAATAGTTTCATTCATGTGAATACTTTTCAGGCTCGATGTATGGCCAGTAAAGTGACTCCAAGGACGTCTCTGTTTTGGCATCACTACGAGCTTCGCCGGAATTCGAAGAGTAAGGGTTTCTACACCATTGCTCGGCGAGTGGGTAGGCCCGACTGGTCGTATACGAACTCAAACAATAAGGAGGCTCATATTAAATGGGTTTTTGTTTCCGGCCCGAAGTTGGAGAAGTTCGGTGTTTGGAAGGTGGTCGATCCCACGAGGTTTGTTTATCCTGAACTTACGGCGGCGGATAAGCATGACTACCGATTACTGTGTGACCTTGTTATGGACAAGGTACCATTGTCGGATAGTAGGGATGGAGACTGGTTGGTCGGTCTTTGGGGTAATGGTAACATTCTTCCGTTCTTTTCTTCTTTTTTCTTTTTACAGTTTTATCTTTCCAAAAGTATGATAACTCCTGTTTATTGTCTTTATCCTGTATATAATGTTCTTCTTTATCTTGTGTAGTGACAACTCGCTTGGATATTCTGGAACGAAAGAGGCAGAAGGCGGCCGACCTAGCTGCTGCTGCTCTGGCGGCCGAAGCAAGTGCTGCTCAGCCGGTCGAAGGGAAGGGACCATTGGCTCTTGATCAAGGGGAAAAGAGCTTGGTCGTTACTCCACATATTTCTTCGCCTCCCCGAGAGTCGGTCTCGGAGGATACTCCTGTTGAACCGAAGAAAAGACCTCGGTCGGAGAATACAGAATTAAAAGTGTATTCTCCTCAATGGAGTGTTCTGGAGACCGACCAGATTATTGTCCCAGCTCCTTCTTCGTCAAAGAATGTGGGCCCTGATCTGTGTCGTGGCCTCGTTCTTCCGGCCGATCGATCAACTATTTCCAAGCTAAATAATGTTGAAGCTTGTACCGAAATGATGACCCTTCTTTCTATGGTAAGTTTCTTATCCTTCGTACGTACATATTTGCCTTAGAAAATTTTTAAAGTTTTCCATGTTTGTGTTCAGGGCGCTGCCTGGTCAGCTGTGGTGACCGAACGGTTAGAAGAGACGGAAGTGAGAGCGGTCAAGGCCGAAGAGAACTTTCGGAACTCTTCTACCGAATTGGATAGGGTCACTGGCCAGGCTGAGGCTTTAAGGTCCGAAAGGGATGCTCTTAAGGATGAGTTAGAGAAGCTGAAGGCCACAAGCTCCAGGCGAATCGAATGGAGGAACACCCAGCTGAAGCAATCAAGGAAGAGTGCCCGGAAATTGCATAAGCAGCTTCTTTTGACAGAAGAACGATACTATCAGATGGGCTACGATGATGCTGTGGTGAAGGCCCACTCACTTGGTTTTGATCATACCCAACTGCTCGATGCTGCCATGGGTATGACCGATCCAGTGGGTAGGGAAAAATCTGATGACCCCGAAGTTATTTCTTCGGGAGAAGATGAGCCGCTTGATGAGCCATCAATGGAGTAGTTTTATATTTGTTTTTATGGCCTTCGGCTTTGTAACTTCAAACATTTGCTTTATGAATTGGTGCCTTCGGGCTTTTATATTTGTCTTGGCATATTTGTTCTATTTTTTTATGCATCTTTGGCCTTAAATTTGCCTTAGCATAATTTTTCTATTTTTTATGCATCTTCGGCTTTCAATTGCCTTAGTATAATTTTTCTATTTTTTATGCATCTTCGGCTTTCAATTGCCTTAGCATAATTTTTCCATTTTTTATGCCTCTTCAGCTTTCAATTGCCTTAGCATAATTTTTTCCTTTTTTATGCGTCTTCGGCTTTTAATTGCCTTAGCATAATTTTTAAATAAAATTATGCGTCTTCGGCTTTCTATTGCCTTGGCATAATTTTTCATTTTTTATGCATCTTCGGTCGTAACCTAGCTGCCCCCAGTTTTGAAGGGGTTTTTGAAAAGGATTTAAGTTCCGTTCGGTCGGTTAAAATATTTCCTCCCGGACTTAATGAGTGAAAAAACCACTTAAATACTAGGACATTTTTGTGAAGTCCGAAATTCGTTCGGTCGGCCCCGAATTTGGATATGTCAAGTATTGGTAACTTAAATCAGAATGTATTTGAACACTAGAAACAAGTTAGTGGGGCGCATGTTTTACTTGGTCGGCCCCAAACATGGGCCCGCTTTACTTAATTATGGCATGTAGAAAAAATGTAGCAAACAATCTGTTATTGATCATGTGGGTCTCGCATGGTTTTACAGATCGATGCTTACTTAGGGAATTCAAAAGATAACTTGCATTAAAACACAAATTTAAAAGGATAATAAAATGTTTCCAGTAAGCTTACTGGTAAAAACGGCGAAGGCGAGCAGCGTGCCATGTGTTCTTAATCAAGCTGCCGTCCGAATGAGCTAACTTGTAAGTGCCCGGACGAACCACTTCGCTTACCACATAAGGGCCTTCCCAGTTGGGCATAAGTTTGCCTTGTTTTGTTGGCATTGACGTTGCCAATTCTCGAAGCACTAAGTCTCCGATTCGGAATGATCTCTTTTTCACTCCCGAATCATAATGTTGTGCTGCTTGAAGTTGGTACCTTAAGTTCCTTTGGTGAGCTGCTTCCCTTTCTTCTTCAAGCAAGTCTACATTCGCTCGGAGACCACATTCGTTCGTCTCTATGTTGAAAACTTGTGTTCGATAAGACTCTAGGCAAACTTCGACTGGCAAAAGAGCGTCTGTTCCGAAAGCTAATTTGAAGGGTGTTTCTCCTGTTGATGACCTTGGTGTCGTTCGGTATGCCCACAGAACCCATGGTAGTTCTTCGGCCCAAAGCCCTTTGGCTTCACCCAGCCTTTTCTTTATTCCGTCGAAAATAATTTTGTTTGCAGCTTCGATCGCCCCGTTTCCCTGGGGATGTCCGACCGAACTGAATTTTTGCCGAATCCCGAATTGAGATAAAAATTTTCTGAATTTGCTTCCGATGAATTGGGTTCCGTTGTCCGATATACATACCATAGGGATACCAAATCGTAATATTACTTGTTCTAACATGAACTTCTTTGCTGCTTCTTCGGTAATGGATGAAAGTGGTCGGGCTTCTATCCACTTGGTCATGTAGTCGATCGCCACAATGCAGTACTTGGTTTGTTTGGTACTGGTGGGCAAAATCCCTACAATATCGACCGCCCACATAGCAAATGGAATGGGGCTGAGGACTGAGGACATCTCTTCGGGTGGTTGCTTCGGTATAGTGCTGAATAACTGGCATTGCATACATCTTTTGGCATATTCGGTCGCGTCCTCCTTCATTTTTGGCCAGAAAAACCCTTGCCTTAAAATTTTGAGGGCCAAAGATCTTCCTGCTAGATGTTCTCCACAAATTCCTTCATGAACTGTTTCGAGGGCTAAAACCTGTTCATCTTTGTTTAAACATCGAAGAAGGGGTTGCGTCACCGATCTCCTGAATAAACGGCCTCCAACCATAGTATAATTGGCCGATCGATGTTTTACCTTTTGTGCCTCCCTTCGTTCGAGTGGTAAAGTCCCTTTCTCTAGGAATGCTCTGATTGGGGTCATCCAGTTGGTTCCTTGGTGAATTTCCATGCATTTCTTTTTGTCTATCGAAGGAGTCTTTACTTCGGTCAGATAAATTGACCCATTGAGGTTTTGGGTTTCTGCCGAGGCTAACCTTGATAGAGCGTCCGCCCGATTGTTGTTTTCTCTTGCTACCTGATTTAATTCGAATGATTCAAATAACAAAGATTTCTCGCGTACCTTTAGGGCGTAGGCCTTCGTTCGGGGATCTTTTTGTCCATACTCTCCTGTGAAATGTTTTACCACCAACATTGAGTCGCTGAATGCTCTTAGGTGTTTAACCTCCAAATTTCTCGCCAAATCTAGGCCTGCCAGAAGTGCTTCATATTCGGCCTCATTGTTCGTTAAAAGGAAAGTGAACCTGATAGCTTGGCATATTTCGAATCCTTCTGGGCTTGTTAAAATTAAACCCGCCCCGCACTTTTCTTTGGCGACCGACCCGTCAACGAATAATTTCCATTTTCCTGGCGCCGGAATTAGTTGTTCTTCGGGGGTCAAATCCTTCGGTTCAGAGAATGAGCATTCTACCATAAAATCTGCAAGTGCCTGGGCTTTGATCGAAGTTCTTGGTGTATACTCCAAATCATGCTCCCCCAGTTCGATCGCCCAAGCGACCACTCTGCCCGATGCCTCTGGCCTTTGCAAGATTTTCTTTAACGGCTGATCGGTTACAACTTTGATCGTCCTTCCCTGGAAATAGTGCCTTAACTTTCTTGCGGCCATTACCAGTCCATAGGCGAACTTCTCTGCATTCGGATATCTTGTTTCTGCATCTTTGAGAATGTGAGAGACATAGAACACCGGATGCTGGTTCCCTTCATGCTCTTTGACCAACACGGCTCCGAGTGTTCGGTCGTTTATAGCCAAATACAGCTGCAATGTTTCTTTCGGGTCGGGTCTCATTAAGAGTGGAGCTTTCACTAAGTACTCTTTAACATCTTCGAATGCTTTTTGGCAATTTGGCCCCCACTCGAAATTCTTGGACCCCCGAAGCACTTCAAAGAATGGCAAGGCCTTCTCGGCCGATCGGGAAATGAACCTCCTCAGGGCTGCAAGCCGTCCGGTCAGCTTTTGAATGTCCCTAATTGTCTTTGGTGCTTCCATGTCAATGACTGCTTTAATCTTCTCCGGGTTGGCTTCAATTCCTCTGGCACTAACCATGTATCCCAGAAACTTCCCACTATTTACTCCAAACGTACACTTGTTCGGATTGATCCTCATGTTGTTTCTTCTGAGTGTTTCAAAACATTCCTTCAGATCTTCGGCATGATCCCTGAAAAGGGACTTAACAATCATATCGTCCACGTAGCACTCCATGTTCCGACCGATCTGGGCTTTAAATACTTTGTTTATCATTTTTTGGAAAGTAGCCCCTGCGTTCTTCAGTCCGAAGGGCATTTTCACGTAAGCATAAGTGCCGTTAGGCGTGATGAACGCTGTCTTCGGTATGTCTTCGGTGTTCATTGCGATTTGGTGATATCCCGAGAATGCGTCCAAAAAACTGAGTATTTGATGCCCTGAGGTTGCATCTATCAGTTGATCAATGTTTGGAAGAGGGTAGTGATCCTTCGGACAGTGTTTATTTAAGTCGGTGTAGTCCACACACATTCTCCATTTGCCGTTGGACTTTTTGACCACGACCACGTTCGCCAACCAATCTGGGTAGTCTATCTCTTCAATGAATTTTGCTTCTAGCAATTTTTCGACTTCAGCCTGAATGACCTTCTGTCTTTCCATTGCAAAATTTCTCTTTTTCTGTTTTACGGGCTGGGCTTCGGCTTTGACGTTAAGACAATGTTTGGCTACCGATGGATCCAAACCCGACATGTCTTCGGGACTCCATGCAAATACATCGTGGAATTCCCTAATGACTTTTATGACTTTCTCTTTTTGTTCTGGCTCCATGTTCTTTCCTATCTGAATCATCTTCCCCGCTTGGCCTACGTACAATTCAACTTCTTCGGTTTCGACAGCCGGTTCGGCTATCGGATTTGACAGGTCGGCTCCAAATTTCTCCAACTCGATATTCAGTAGTTGGTGACTGCCTCCTGGTTCGGTCTCATTTCTTCTCCTTTTCCCGGCTTCGGTCATTTCGACATCTTTTTCCTTCTCTAGGTCTTCCAACATAATGATTCGTGCGGCTTTTTGGTCGCCTCTCATTTCTCCGATCCCGTGTTCGGTTGGAAACTTCAATTTCAAGTGAGGGATAGATGACACAGCTTGGAATAGGGATAAAGCCGGTCTTCCTAGGATCCCATTATACGGGCTGTCGACTCTAACAACGTAAAATTTTGCTTCTTTCGCCGTTGTGAATGGTGCTTTTCCTAATAAGACGTTCAGTGTTATAGTTCCTTCGATCGGTACAGGTTGATTACCGAAGCCATATAGCGGTGCTTCATGGCATGGCTCTAGCTGTTCGCCCCCCAGGTTCATTTTGCAATAGGTCCGGTGATACAAGATGTTGACTGAACTTCCTTCGTCCACCAGTACTTTCCAGATCTTGTTCTCCCCTATCACCGGATTTATAACGAGTGGGTCTTCATGTGGCCATATTACGTCTTCGAAATCGTCTTCCGTGAATGAGATCGGAAGTGGTTGTTTGGCTGCAGTTGATTGGTAAAGGTTGTAGATTTGCCTTGCATACCTCTTTCGGGCTGATTTGCTGTCCCGATCCAGTATGGTTCCTCCGGAGATGGTTCGAACTTCACCTCTGTACTTTTCAGATCCTTCGGCTTCCTTGTCTTCTCTTTTTCTCTCTTTCGGTCCTAGTTTGTTTCTCAGATCTTCGACGAACTTGGTTAATTCTCCGTCTTTTATCATTCTCTCAATTAATTTCTTCAAGTGGTAACACTCGTCAGTGTTATGACCTTTATCCTGATGATATTCACAATATTTGCTGTCGCTTCTTCTATTCTCAGGGGTCTTCAACTTGGGTGGCCTGACAAACCCAGGTTTACCCTTTATCTCATGGAGAATCTTCGAGATCGGTGTGTTTAATGGTGTGAACACAGTACTATCTCTATCTCTTCTTCGTTCGGCCCCCTTGTCGGGCCTCGTGTCGTTCAACCTGCTCTTGACATCTCCTCGACCCCTTCGGTCGTCTCTTCTGTCATCCCTTCGGTCGTCCCTCCTGTCATATCTATCATTTTTCTTGTTCTCCTTGTACCCCCCAATTGATTCCAATTTTCTTCTGATAGCCTCTCCTCTCACATATATATCATTTAAAGATTTGGGAGGCATATCATAAAGAGAAGACCGAAGCTTCTTACCTTTAACAGGGTCGAGGCCAGCTGCGAGGAATCCAGCCGCCTTGACTTTGTCCAAGTTTGTGACCATACCGGCTTCCTCTTTGAACCTTGCTAGGTAATCACCCAAATCTTCGTTCGGTCCCTGCCTACAGTGGATCAGGGCTTCTGTATCCTTCTCTCTTCGGCACAAATGTGAGTAGTGCTTCAAGAACTTTTTCTTCACTTGTTCGTACGAGCCTATCGACCTAGGTCTCAACGACCTGTACCACATGGATGCATTCCCCTTTAGGTAGGTCTTGAACATCTTGCAGAGCATCACATCACAGTGCCCCATCCCAGTCATAAGTGATTCATATTTCTCACAGTGGTCTTCGGGGTCACCCTTTCCGTTGAATTCGTTCATCTTCGGGAACTGCCTTCCAGGAGGCGGTCGAAACTGTTCAACGTCCTCGGTCACCACTGGCTCGTGGCTGACCTTTCTCTCTCCGAACATGGCCTTCTCGATCCTTCGGATACGATCGTCCGTATGGGGGCCCTCCTCCTCCGAGTCGGAGGAATAAACTACTTTTGACCGGGTTCTCCTCGAGTATGATTCAGAGTCCCCTGACTCATCTTCATCATTTCTGGTTCTTGGCCTCTTATCTCTTTGGTCGTCCGCCCCCGTATCTTCGGCTTCTAGAGCCTCGCGGAGGGTCCTTTCCTGTAGCTCGATCTCCTCCCTTCGGAGCTTTAGGACTTCTAACCTCAAACGATCGGCCTCCATTCTTTTTGCTATCCGTTCGGTTTCTTTGTTCTTATCCGTCACCTTATGCTTCCCCTTCGCCTTTTGTTGCTCTCTCCATTTCGTAAGCATCTCTTGTTGTTCCTCAGGAGTTGGCATATCTCCTTCTTCATCAAAATTTAACAGCCTTGGGGGAATGAGAGGGGTTGTTCTTGGCATCACAGGAGGAACGGAGCGACTGTTTCCAGCCACGGTGCTATTATCCTTGATGGGCGTTTCTTCGATCGTCATAGTCTCTTGGTAGATCTTAACACGAATATATCTCTACGTTTCCCACAGACGGCGCCAAATGTTACGACCAGTTTTCTCCCAGGCTTCGTTCGGTAGGACCTGCAGAAAGAGAATGCGAGGGTGGAGCCCCCCGATTCACCTCCGGTGTGAGAATAAGTTAGTCGGTTTTTTGTAAGGTAATTTGAACGTAGAGAATCTGTGTTGTTGTGTGTGTAGTTATGGATTTTATGAACAAACATACCTCCTTTTATAATTATTTTCCTTTGTAATTGTTGAGATGTAGATCTGCTTTCCAGAGTATCAAATATTCTTGGGATCATGGACCATGTGACGGTTTAAAGGTAAAGTACCTTTAATTATGGCCACGGTCGGCCACATAAACCATGTGAACGTTTGTATGGAACAGGCTGTTTTATTCCTTGGGCTCAGTATTGGACTATGGGTTCGGCCCATTAAGAGATTGGACCTCTAACAGAAAGGTTATAAATTCTAGTATTTTTGATAATATATTTAAAATTTAAAATTTTTATTTACTATTTATTTTTAATTAAAACAATGAAAATGACAATAAAATTAAAAATAAATAGTAAATGAATTTTTAAAAATCTAAAAATATTATCAGAAATATTAGAATTATTAACCTTTCGTTTGGCTATGGAAGCATTAAAGAAAAATGTGTAGAACTCAATGAAAAATTATTTTTAATTCTCGAGTACATTTTAAAGGTATATATTTGATATTTATTATGAATTTAATGGTTCAAATGATATAGTTTTAAAATGGGTGGTCTAATTAATAGTTTTGAGTGAAATGAGTGGCCTATTTGATATAAAACCCCTTCCGTATAATGGCTAAAATCATCTATTACCATATATTAAACTTCAACACAATGGCAAAGTTTGCCATTTTAATGCTTGTGAAATTACGATTTTATCCATATAATTTCAAAAATTACAAAATTACAAAAATACCATTATTTAATAATTATATAAAAACTAAAAAGTAGTGAAATTATATTAGTGTTTGAATTCGAACCATTGACCTTCTTCTCTCAAACTCATGCCATAACCAACTGTGCTACACTTAATTTTGAATTTTGTTTAAAAATCCTATAAGATAAATCACGTATTCTCTTTTTGTCTCTTCCTCTTTTATTTTTATTTTTGATTTTTGATTAAATAAAATTTTGATTTATATTATTTCTAGATTATTGGATAGATAAAACTAAAAAAAATAGGGATATTCTCTTTGGTACACTCGTGAAATTGGCTTTTGCCAATGGTACCATCACATTTTTGGCTCCTATACGTGGTACACCTGAAATATTGTTTCTATCTTAGTCATAACCTTTTTTAAGTAAAACGTTAAAAAAACGTTAAACACCGTTTAATCACTGTTAATGAATATTAAAAATAATAGGGATATTCTCTTTGGTACACTCGTGGAATTGACTTTTGCCAATTGTAACATCACATTTTTGGCTTCTATACGTGGTTGATAAGTGGGTATTTTATCTACTTAGAACGTTTCCATTTGGCTTAAAACGATGGTTTGTACTTGAGTTGTGGTATTTTTGATCTCTTTTAAGGGTATTGTGCAGGGAAATCAATCACAGGTGTTAGAGGAACGAAGCATAGCAATCGAAGTGCAAAACGGAGTCAAATTCAAGGAAAGGAAAAATTTTGTGCTGGACAGGAGGTAGGGCGCCGCGTCGCCGTGTTTGCATTGGGTCAGGGCGCCGCGTCGCTGCAGGGAATGTCAGGGCGCCGCATCGCCGATTTTGTACTTGAGGACGGCGCCGCGTCGCCGTCTCGGCTGACCCGTTTCCTGATTTGTTTTGGGTGATTTAAAAATAAATAAAAAAACATTCTTTTGTGCTAGCACCTGCAGGCCCATATAAGGGAAGTAAAGAAAACCCTAGAGAGAGGATAGCTTGTTTTTTGTACGTAGTTTTTTTTAGCACAACAAGGAAGGAAGAAGATAGTTCCCAATTTATTCTTGTATTCTTCCTAGTTTGTGGATGCTTAACCTTGGTGTATTCTTAAAAACCCTTGTTATTTATCTCAGTCATTATTCGTTTCTTTCTATCATGTTTTCATTGGAACCCATGATGATGATTAGTTCGATCATGAACTAATTCGTTGTCATGGGGGTTTAGTGGACTTAATCATGAATTCTATGTGTTGAATCTTCTCGATGCCTATAGTGTGATTGATGTGATATCCTATCATGGTTGATTTAATTCGTTATAGGAGAGTAGCTAACTCCTGTAATTGTGTGTTAATTCTTGTTGAAGCGAAAGTGGAAATAAGAGTTTAGAACTTGCCATGTTAGCGTAGGTTTATGCGTGATAATATCATTCGTAATTAGTGTCATAACTCTAATCGTTTTATGACGACTATGTGATCAATTGAATGCTTGCACCTCAACCATTATGTTTTATTCTTTATAGACATATGAAGACTTGGCATAATTGGAAGACTAAATGATTTCTATCTTTATTGTGGATATTGTTTAGGATGGTATTTGTGTAACGGAAGTTGGCTTATATCAGTTTTGTGTGTTCGATCAGGTGTTAATAAATCACATGAACAAGGCTAGAGAATTGGAGACTATAGATGGATTGTTTAAGGAAACTAAATTCCCATGTTTATTTGCATAAGTAATTCGACATAAATCTCAGTTCAAGTAGTTGATAATTAGTTATATTTCTTAGATAAATTTTAGTGATAACAACAATCCACTTTATTATTAGTTTTAGCATCGGAAAACAATCATACATTGGTGAGTGAGTAGCTAGACAATACAACGAGTCCCTGTAGGAACGAACCTTATTTGCTATCTGTATTACTTGAGATCACGTGCACTTGCGTGTTGAGTTGGTCGTAACAAGTTTTTGGCGCCGCTGCCGGGGACGCGGTTTTATTTTGTTTAGTTCAATATTTGCCATCAGTGGTCATTGAATTTCGGTGACTAGGACGTTTTCATAAAATTTCTTGTTGGTGAATTTCAGGTACTTGTTGAGAGTTTATGCGTACACGAGCTCGTGCACGTAGAGACGAACTAGCACTTACAGAAGAACTAGCTAGGAGAAGACTTGATTTCGGGTTAGAAGACAATCTTGAAGCAAAGGAAGTTATGGCAAATCAAGAACAAGCAGCGAAGGCTTTGAGTGAATTCTCTCAGCCGAAAGTGGAGGACATCCATACTAGTATTGTTCGACCAGCTATAGGGTCTAACAATTTCGAGCTAAGGCCAAACATCATTCAGATGATTCAGAACACAGTCCAGTTTGGGGGTAGTCCTGCTGAAGATCCCAATGCTCATATTAGGGACTTCCTTGAGATCTGTGACACCTTCAAATTCAACGGAGTTACAGATGACGCAATCAGATTGAGGCTATTTCCCTTCTCTCTTAAGGATAAAGCCAAGAGTTGGTTACATTCTATGCCATCAGGCTCTATTACAACATGGGCAGACTGTGCTCAAAAGTTCTTGACCAAGTATTTTTCCATGGCGAAGACAGCAGCTTACAGGAATGCCATTTCTCAGTTTGCTCAGCATTCCCAGGAATCTTTGGGAGAAGCTTGGGAGAGGTACAAGGAGATATTGGCACGTTGTCCTCATCATGGAATGCCGGATTGGATGATAATCAGCAATTTCTATAACGGGTTGGGAGTTCAGTCCCGTCCTATGTTAGATGCAGCCTCTGGAGGTGCGCTATGGGCAAAAAGCTATGAGGATGCTTATAATCTGATTGAAATGATGTCGGCCAATGAGTTTCAAAATCCTACTCAACGCTTGCCACCTGCCAAAGTGGCCGGAGTTCTTGACTTGGATGCAGCTACTGCTATTGCTGCCCAACTCAAAGCGTTGACAATGAAGGTAGATTCCCTTTCTAATCTTGGTACTAACCAGGTTGCTATGGTGTGTGAATTGTGTGCAGGGGCACATGACACAAATATGTGTGCTATCTCAGCTGAATCCGCACAATTTGTTGGTAATTTTCAAAGATCTCAGCAACCAGTGCCACAATTTTATCATCCCAACAATCGGAATCATCCCAACTTCAGTTGGAGCAACAATCAGGGAGGTGCTCAGCAACCACATAATCAGCAGTTCAATGCAAGGCCAAGTAATCAGAACTATCAACCGCCACCTTATGCTCCAAGGCAACCATTCAATCCACCGGGGTTTCAACCATCTCAAGGAACTTCATTGAATCAGTCTGAGAAGTCGGAATTGGAAGAGCTTCGGATGATGTATAAGAGTCAGGCAGTGTCATTGAAAACTTTAGAGAATCAAATTGGCCAGCTAGCCAATGCTTTGTTGAACCGTCAACCAGGAACGCTTCCAAGTGACACAGAGGTAAATCCAGGCAAGAATGATCAAAAGGAACAGGTTCAGGCAATAACATTACGATCAGGAAGAAGTCTACAAGGTCAGAACGAAGAAAAATCAACCGAGAAAAAAATTGAAAATCCTGAGCAGGAGGTAGGGCGCCGCGGCGCCGTCTCACAGTACAAAATCGGCGACGCGTCGCCGTGCCCTCTGGAGAAAAAATGTGACTTTTCAGTTGAGGTCGATTCTGGTTCTGATTTGCTTCCTAATGTTACTCCTTCAACTCCTATCATTCACAAGAGTGTTAATTCTCAAAAAGAAGTAGAAGATAAGGTGTTTCCACCTCCTCCATTCCCAAAACGAATTCAAAGGCAAAAGTTAGACAAGCAATTTGCTAAGTTCTTGGATGTATTCAAGAAGCTACAGATTAACATACCATTTGCGGAGGCTCTTGAGCAAATGCCGAGTTATGCCAAGTTCATGAAGGGCATACTTTCGAGGAAATTGAAACTCGAGGATTTAGAGACCGTCGCTTTGACGGAGGAGTGTAGTGCTGTCTTGCAACAAAAGTTGCCACCTAAGCTGAAGGATCCGGGGAGCTTCACCATACCTTGCACTATTGGCAAACAACTTTTCAGCAAGTGCTTATGTGATTTGGGAGCTAGCATTAATCTGATGCCGATGTCTGTTTTTAAGCAACTTGGGTTACCTGATCCGAAACCTGTTAATATGACCTTGCAGTTGGCAGATAGGTCGATCACATATCCTAGGGGTATAGTGGAGGATGTATTGGTGAAGGTGGATAAGCTGATTTTTCCGGTTGATTTTGTTATACTGGACTTTGAGGAGGATAAGAGGATTCCTATCATCTTGGGAAGGCCATTTCTAGCTACGGGCCGAACTCTGATTGATGTGCAAAAAGGAGAGCTTACCATGAGAGTGCATGATCAGAAAGTCACTTTCAATGTGTTCAAGGCAACAAAATATCCGTCAGATTCAGAGGAGTGTTTCAAAGTGGACGTTGTTGATAAGAATGTGAAGAAGGAGATCGAGCAGCTAAAAAAATCAGATCCAGTGGAAAAAGCTTCAAGTGGGATTTCTGGCATTGAGAACGAAGGAAGAAAGGGGCTAATTCAGTTGTTGGATGCAACTCCATGGGAAAGAAGAGTTGACATTCTACATAAGTCTCGTGGGCTAGCTGATTCTAATAATTTTCAGGTGCTTCGTAAGTTGTCAAATGAGGAAGTTTTTGCACTCGGGCTCAAACCATTACCACCCGAGGAGGGTGACCCTGCTGATGATTGAGGTATTCCTGTGCACTTTCTTTGTTTCTCGCCTTCAATGGGGACATTGAAGAATTTAAGTTTGGGGGTGGGGATTAAAGGTGCATTTGTATTAGTTGTATAATAGATGTGTTGCATGTCATGTTAGGAGCATAATGGAGCATAATGGCATGTTAGTGTAGAGCGTTTTTGTTTTGTTTTTATGTATGCCATATAGGACATTCTGTTTATGGTGATATTTATGTTCATATAGTTGCATTTGCATTGCATAGCATGCATTTTTCATAATCCCTTAGAACGAGCTAATTCTGATTGGTGGATAGATGTCTAATTGGGTGTGGTAATGATGAATAGAGGGTTGATTTATAGTTCCCATGGAATTGACTTGCATGTTACGGAAACAGAATCTTTTCACTAGTCTCATTAGGTGCTTTTGGGCTAGGTTAGGGTCATGCCTGTTTGGATGTTTGAGACTTAATCACTTGGTTATAATTAGAATTTTCGTTATTCCCTTGATGACGTAGGAGCAATAAAGTCTAAGTTTGGGGGACACCAAGGATTTCATGCTAGTTGTTAATATTTGTCAATAATGGCTAGGTGTCAAACGGCTAGTAGCCGGCTCATTTTTATATGAGTAGTCTAGGGTTGGAATTGAGAATTCTCGTTCCAGATTGCATACATTAAAAAAAAAAAATAATAAAAAAAAAAGAAGAAAAAAAAAGAAAAAAAAAGAAAAAAAAAGAGTCATGTAAATAGTGTAAATGCAAAATTAACCACGAGTGAGCTCTTTAATACTCGAGTAATTAAGTCTGAGGGGACTTAGTCCTAGTGACCTAAGGCTTTTATAGTCTGGGATCCACTGACCTAACACTCGCTACATGGGTATTATTGTATAAGCCTTTTGGGGTCTCACTCATTGCACGGTTAAATAAGCATGCGTAGTGTATATAGTATTTAGTGTCGTAGTAATAAAGCATGAATTCTTGGTTAACTTGAATAAGGATGGTGGTGTTCCTAGGTTATGAAGTGTCTACAGTCTATTCTGTTTATAAACCTGTGATTGTCTTGGCAAAGGATAGGTATGGTTTTTGACCTAGTGTTGGGAGCATTTCTGATGAGCATTGCACACACACACGTTTCTGTTCATGTATTGTTAGTATACGGGGGCTTAGTCGAGCTCTATTTGGATTTAGTTGCATTCTTTGAGGCAGCTGGTTGCTAGTTGGTTTTGGTCAGTTTAAAGGGGATTGTTGCAATTTCATATAGTTGCATTCATGTAGTTAGTTGCATTGTTAGTTGCATTATTAGATGGATTTTGTGGGTACATTCAATATAGGCCCTCACGAGACCTTACTCGTCCACTAGGGCTGCCTAGGGGTTTAAAGGGCTTGTTGCATATGCCAAATGCAACCGTGATCACCTACGAAAGTGGTACTAGGTAGTGGTAAATATTTTGTTGTTATGCTTGAGGACAAGCATCGGTTTAAGTTTGGGGGTGTGATAAGTGGGTATTTTATCTACTTAGAACGTTTCCATTTGGCTTAAAACGATGGTTTGTACTTGAGTTGTGGTATTTTTGATCTCTTTTAAGGGTATTGTGCAGGGAAATCAATCACAGGTGTTAGAGGAACGAAGCATAGCAATCGAAGTGCAAAACGGAGTCAAATTCAAGGAAAGGAAAAATTTTGTGCTGGACAGGAGGTAGGGCGCCGCGTCGCCGTGTTTGCATTGGGTCAGGGCGCCGCGTCGCTGCAGGGAATGTCAGGGCGCCGCATCGTCGATTTTGTACTTGAGGACGGCGCCGCGTCGCCGTCTCGGCTGACCCGTTTCCTGATTTGTTTTGGGTGATTTAAAAATAAATAAAAAAACATTCTTTTGTGCTAGCACCTGCAGGCCCATATAAGGGAAGTAAAGAAAACCCTAGAGAGAGGATAGCTTGTTTTTTGTACGTAGTTTTTTTTAGCACAACAAGGAAGGAAGAAGATAGTTCCCAATTTATTCTTGTATTCTTCCTAGTTTGTGGATGCTTAACCTTGGTGTATTCTTAAAAACCCTTGTTATTTATCTCAGTCATTATTCGTTTCTTTCTATCATGTTTTCATTGGAACCCATGATGATGATTAGTTCGATCATGAACTAATTCGTTGTCATGGGGGTTTAGTGGACTTAATCATGAATTCTATGTGTTGAATCTTCTCGATGCCTATAGTGTGATTGATGTGATATCCTATCATGGTTGATTTAATTCGTTATAGGAGAGTAGCTAACTCCTGTAATTGTGTGTTAATTCTTGTTGAAGCGAAAGTGGAAATAAGAGTTTAGAACTTGCCATGTTAGCGTAGGTTTATGCGTGATAATATCATTCGTAATTAGTGTCATAACTCTAATCGTTTTATGACGACTATGTGATCAATTGAATGCTTGCACCTCAACCATTATGTTTTATTCTTTATAGACATATGAAGACTTGGCATAATTGGAAGACTAAATGATTTCTATCTTTATTGTGGATATTGTTTAGGATGGTATTTGTGTAACGGAAGTTGGCTTATATCAGTTTTGTGTGTTCGATCAGGTGTTAATAAATCACATGAACAAGGCTAGAGAATTGGAGACTATAGATGGATTGTTTAAGGAAACTAAATTCCCATGTTTATTTGCATAAGTAATTCGACATAAATCTCAGTTCAAGTAGTTGATAATTAGTTATATTTCTTAGATAAATTTTAGTGATAACAACAATCCACTTTATTATTAGTTTTAGCATCGGAAAACAATCATACATTGGTGAGTGAGTAGCTAGACAATACAACGAGTCCCTGTAGGAACGAACCTTATTTGCTATCTGTATTACTTGAGATCACGTGCACTTGCGTGTTGAGTTGGTCGTAACAGTGGTGCACCTGAAATATTAACAGTTGTCTAACAAAAGGGCATGACTAAGAGAGAAACAATATGTCAGGTGTACCACGTATAGAAGCCAAAAATGTGATGGTACCATTGGCAAAAGCCAATTCCACGAGTGTACCAAAGAGAATATCCCAAAAAAATATTATAATCGATTGAGTATACTCTACAATTCCATTTTGCCATTTTAGATAATTGATATAAAAATAAAATTTTAGATTATGCATAATGTAACCGAGTAAAAAAAAAGATTTATTTATATGCGTCTCCGTGTAAATTTTAAATTCTTGAAATAAAAAATAATATTTGGTTTAAAGAAATATGTAAATTTTAGTCATCAAATCATACATAATTAATAATTGCATCACATTAGTTTTATGTATATAAAAATTTAAATACGTGAGTTTTATTAGGGGGTTTTGGTCGATCAACTATTTAGATTTTCAACGATTTAAATATATGGGCGGTCTAAAAACATTAATATTTAAATATGCATGAAAATTAATTAAAATTATGTTAAAAAGATGATAACTCTAAAAATATGATATATGGTATATATATAAAAATAGTATAATTAACATTCAAATTAAATAAAGAAGATATGAATTTTTAAATCATAAATATTACAAAAATACCACAATTATTTATAACGATCAATTAGACTATAACTCGACTACAAATTATGGTACTTATGAATTTTTATATAATATGACAAATTGATCAATATAATATACGGAGTATAATGGTTGTGTTATATATAACACATACTTTGACCCATATATGATAAAATCAAAAAATTTGATTTTAAATTTCATATACATGCACGGGTCATTAAGGTCGTTTTATCATATTTAATATTGACTGAAATATTTAAAAAAAAATTAAAATTGAGTTAAAAAATAATTTAAAATATGATATAAAAACTTGGCATGCAAAATTAAAAATTCACTATGAAAACATTAGATAAATTAAAATATTATCGATTATCGTATTTTTAATTACAAAATTATTTGAATATATATATAATTTTGGAAAAGAAATTAGTTCAATGCCCGTGGCTTGCACGGGTTTTTATTCTAGTTACAATTTTTACATTTGATAACCAGAATATCATATTTTAAAGGATTAAGGAGCGAAAACCCCCTCTAATATAAGTATGGGAGCGAATAAGTTTCTAAAATTTAAAAAGGTTCAAATAACCCCTGTAATTTAAATTTAATGTTCAACAAGATCTCTATGATTAATTTTTCTTAACTATGGTTATAATATATATTTCAAATTAAAACATTTGAAACTTAACATTACATTAAAAGTTTTATAAAACAATTAATATTGTAAATATTTTGATTTCACATATTGTTAATTTTTATTAATTTAGAAAACTTGTAATGGAACATCTATTATCTTTCTTGATAATATTAATTTAGAACATGATAATTTCAATTTCAATTTTTATAATTTAAAATGAAATATCAAGTTTTCTCTTACTTTAAATTATTTTTAAATTATAAAAATCGAAATGTGATTATCATTTTCTAGATTCATAATATTAAGAGTATAATACATATTCTGTTGCTCACAAAAATAAACTTTAAATTTTTGTTGGATTAAAATAAATTAAATTTTTTTGTAACCAGATAAATAAGAATTTGAATACTAAAATTGAATAAAAAATATTTATAAGTTAATAATTAAAATTAAAATATAATATGAAAAACTAATAAAATCTACATAAATAATTCCTTACACTACACAAGTTATAAGATAGCCATTATAATATCATCAATAAAAAAAACTAATAATATGTGAAATCATAATATTTACAATATTAATTATTTTATAAAACATTTAATGTAAAATTAAGCTTTAAGTATTTTTATTTTAAATATATTTTCTAACTATAGTTAAGAAAATTAATCACAGGACCTTATTGAACCTTCAATTTAAATTACAGAAGGATTTGAACCTTTTTAAATCTTAGGACTTATTTGCTCTTACACTCCTTAACCCTATTTTAACAATATCATCAAATATATTATCCAAATGCGCTCTTTCTTTGAGATCCACTTTTGGAGAACAGAATATTTAGGAGAAGATACCCTAAATACCCCATCTTGAAATTATATGGCCCTAAATATCTCCAGTAAAGTTTGCGGCCCTATCTACCCATACATCACGGTATATCGTGTTTCGTATCACATCAAAACAAAGTTAGATACACAGATGCATACATACATGTCCACAAGCTCTCTTGTTGTACAAATACTTAGTTGTGGTTTATGTCGACTAAATCAATATGTAAAAAATACAATGGAGTAATACCTACCTGCTTTTTTGCTACACTTTCGCCGATTCTCATCATCAATCATCAACTAATTTATTAATCTACTCAGATTGTGTTGACAAGCAATTGATCTTTGACCAATATAGCATACGAAGTTATATATATGTAGAGAAAAGTGTATGTGGGTGGATTTTGTTGGGGTTAGATGATGAAACACGATATGGGGGTGATGAGAACGATGTATAATGATGGGTTACAATCAAAATGGAGCAAAATGAAAACACACAAGAAAGAAGATATCCCGATAAAGCAACCTGTATTTGTTCTTTTTTATCTGTCCGTTGATGTCCAACACCATCATGTGAATTAGCTTATAATACGAAAGATCAATATGATTCAGAAGAAGGTGTCACGTAACCTTATGATACGGAAGACGAAACAACGTAATATGTTGATGCTGAACACGATTTAACGTGTCCGAGGGGCATAGCGGGCCTTGTTTTCAGTTTGGGATATTTTGAGCAATTTTATTTTGAATTGGGTTAAATAGGGCCATCACCCTTTATTTAGTCTATTTTTTTATATTTAAAATACACTATTTTAATTGAATATTTGATATATGTTTTCCAAAATTGGATATTTCTCCATATACCCAATGGTTCTAAAAATCCCCGATTTAGTCAATTAATTCCCGATTAATCCTCTAACCAACTGATTCGATTTTTGAAATCCGATTAATCCTGTAAATTTATTTAAAATGATATGTTTAATTGTAATTTAGACTAATATATTAAATATTATTATAATATCCGAATAATACTTAGATTAATCCTTCCGATTAATCGCCGATTATCCGATTAATCTTAAATTGGTACCTCAACCGATTTATACCGATTACCGATTTTTACAACCATGATATACCCAATTTAATATTGGATATTCCATTAAAAAAATTAAATTTTTTCACGAAAATACATGTTTTAAAAAAAAACACTTTTTGAGATATTCAAACCAGAAACGAATAGGGTGCTTGTCCTAAATACCTTTTTTTTAAGACAACACTGCCCGAAATGTCTTTTTCTGTGAGCATGGCCTAAAATGCTCACTCAATGTGATATACCGTGTATCGTATTAGGCATATACGATAGACGAATTAACGTATTCGTTAATGACGACATAGTGAAGAACATATCTTCATGATACACATCATTGGCATGTGCACATCTTCAGAATGTGCCAGTGCAGGAACATCCCAGATATTAAAATTAAAATAAGAATAATACTCGTTCGACTTATTTAGGCAATTTGAACACAATTTCTATGTCTTGCTTGATGTGGTACACCAGCTTGTCATGTTGTTTTTTAAAGCAACTTCAAATCAGTAACTCACTTTTTTAGTAACACACTTTTGCTTTGTTGTTGGCTTAATTTAGAAAGATTGCCCAAAATACCTACTTTTTTGCCCCCATTGCCCAAAATACCTGTTTTTCAAAACACCGCCCAAAATACCCAGGGTCACGTCCATGAGTGAGGCGTAATCGACCACTGTAGCAACCAATCGCCGGCGAAAAAGCTCGATTTGGGCATTTCTATTCCGGCGAATCAAACGCAACGAAACTGGTATGGATGTGTAGAGGGTGATGAGACGAATCTGTTGTTGTGCATAACGTGCCTGAAAAAGCACGGTAGGGGAGTGAACGGAGGGAGAGAAAATAACTCGCCGGATTCGCGATTTGAAATGTGAACAGCGAGATCTCGAATTCTTGTAATCGACATGTAATAAAACTTGTATAAGATTGTAGAGGAGACGAATGCGGTTTCGATTTGTATGTAGGTTGTGACTGGAAGTTCACCGGAGAGGGGTTAACGAATAGAAGAAGAAAAGTCACCGATGAGATCTCTCTTGCCAGAGCTCTGAAGATGAAGGAGGCGACGGATGCGCATGTGGAACATGCGTATTGATCCGTTGATGCGCCTTCGAAAACGGCGTATCTCACTTACCCACGCCTTTGGAGATGGCGTATCTCTCATGACTTGCGCCGTTGGATATGGCGTATCCACTCAATGCTCCGATCCTTTAGGCGTGGCTGACGAAATACTCCCACCCCATGGGCGTATCAGCACATACGCTGATGTGTCTAGCGTGACTGCTGGGTATTTTGGGCTTTACTTCATCCCGTGGGTATTTTGGTTAGAGATGATTAAAAAGTGGGTATTTAGGTCACTCACCCCTTAATTTATCATAATTTTAAATTAAATAATTTAAATGTTACAATTTAAAATATTATTTTAAATGGTGTTATTTATTTTTTCGCTAAATATATATTTATAAACACTATTAAAAAATTTATAATCGAATGATAAATTAAAATTGTGTTTTTTTACTGAATCTGGTTGCCTGATTTTTAAAAAATTTCTTCAGGGAGTTCATCTAAAGTTAAAACAAATTTCTTCTTATAAGTAAGTAGGCCCCGCAGGAGTATTTTTGTAATTATAAAATTCATCCTCTTTATTTATAAAAGACTTAATTGCACTTTGCACCCTAGGCAAAAATTTACTTTGGTATCCCGATTGCAATTGCAAACAATTGCAATTTGCATCCCGATTGTTTCAAAATAAGGGTATTTCGGTCATTATACTCTACAATAATTTTTAAAATTAAACTATTTTAATTACTTTTATATTTTTTAGATTTTTAGATTTACCAACATTTTATCTACAATTCACAGATTTTTTAAAATATAATTTATAATTCATATTTTTATAAATATTTACATTACTAAATTATCGTAAAATATTATTTAAATATAAACTACATTTGTTATAAATTTCAAAATATTATCCATAAAATAAATATCATAAATTTAAGATTTTACGTTTTCTTTCATTTTTTTTGAAAAAAAATCAAATTTTAAATTTTGTTTCTTACTTTTTTTTTGAAAATAAATTGTTTAATATAATAATTAAAGACAGAAATACCTTTACCTTGATTAACGGTAACGGTCAAAATTAGCTTGAAATCGTTAAAGGGGTGCAAATTGTAGCGGGATTGAAACAATCGGGATGCAAATTGCAATTGTTTGAATAGTAGGCACCAAAGTGAATTTTCGCTTAAGTATAGGGGTGAAAAGTGCAATTAAATCTTTATAAAAAAGGGTGATGGTTAAAAATAACCATTTTTTAAAACTTTATTATGAAAATACCCATTTTAAAAGTGGATGGTTATTTATAACAGATGGGATACCCATTTCTAAGTTGGGTATCTCATTTTATATAGGATACCCGTTTATAAGTTTGGTATCACAAATTTTTTATACTTTTAATTTTTTGAGATACCCATTTACGGGTTGGGTATCTTATAGAGATACCCATTTTTGAATTGGGTATCTTCTACAAAATGTGATACCCAATTACGAGTTGGGTATCCCATCGGGTAAAAATAACCATACACTTTGAAAATTGTTATTTTTGTCCTTCTTAACTCAAAAATGAGTATTTTTAACATTTTTTCATAAAAATATCTTTAATTTTCTATTATAAATCTAAATAACCTATGATGTTACGTGAGGTCATCCTTGGACCCATCAATCCCTTTTCTAACCCATCAATCCCTTTTCTAAACGAATATTTAGTTGGTAAAAATGGTCACAAAATTGAAAATACAGTAGATATTCGTGTTAACCATAAAAGAAGGGGTATTTTATCATTTTCTCTTCTCTTGCTCCACAAATCAGAGCTCCGAATTAGCACTCCCAAAGAGGTAAAAACAGAGTATCTTCTCTGTCAGCTGCTGTTCTATCTTTTTTGTGCTGTTGTATGTATATATGTACGAATTGTATATATGTACGAATTGTTTGTTTGTATGGATCCTTATCATATAGTCCTAGTCATTCAAATTGCAATAATCTCAGAAGAGAAATTGATAAATATTTACTTGTTTTTTTAGTGCCAGTTACGAATAATCTCTCGAATTTATAAATCAATTGTTGTAAATGCATATCAGGTTAAGCTCATTAGTTAGCACTTGATATAGTATAGGAAGACTGAGGTACTGAGTAGTGTTTAGGTCTCGGATTTCGGACTCTGGTAGCCGTTGGCACGGAGTTTTAGTTGTCCTTGTTCCGAAAAAACTGTTAGGAATTAGGTCAAGGATTCAAATTCTTGCTAGTTTATGACAAGACTTTTATTAATCGACTTGGGACGGTATATACTATATGCATTCTAATATAAAAAAAGCTAGGGAAGATTTGATTTGAGCCAGTGTGCTTTGGAAATTAACCGACACTTTCAACTAACTGGTGTTAAAGTCTCGGAAGGTGTGGATTGGGGTACATCTATTCTACACTATATATTGGGAAAGTTGAGGGTGCGCCATGGCCTATTCTTAGCTCTGAGATGTGAATGTGCTCGTCCCTGCTCGTAGCCAATATTGGGGAAGTTGAAATTGGACACTTAGGTCTGAGGTTATATATTGACTTAAAAAGATGGCTGTTAGTGATTTACTATAATCCCAAAGTATAGGCTTTCGAACTAAAGAGAATGGAAAAGTGTTATTGTGTCGCTATAATCCAATTAAGCCATTTTTTAACACCTTACGATTTTTAAGGTTATGGGAGAGTTGGTAACCTAACAACAGTGCAGCATCCGGGAAGTGTTTCTTCTGATTTTGCATTTTGCCTCTAGTGGCTTGTTTTCAGTGTTTTTTTGGTGCTGCAAATGTTATTAAGTTTTACGTGTAGTATGCTAGTATATATCTGTAGTTATGGCTTTGATTTTCATTTCGTTTGGATTTATGATACAGGTTTTGCCCATGCATGAATTATTTTTCAGTAATTTCGTATCTCTGTTAATTAAAGAACGTAGTGTACTTGGTACTTTAAGAGGAAGATTTGTTTGATGGAGATCCCAGTTAGACCAATTAATCAGCTTATGGAGAAGGTTCTTTGTATGAACATCCTTTCCTCTGATTACTTTTAAGAGCTTTACATTTGAAAACTTACGATGAAGTTATTGATAAGATCTACCATCAAGTGGACCATGTGGAACCATGGATAACAGAAACTTGCCGAGGTCCTTAGACTACATTTTCCCTTCTTTCAAAGTTTTTCACAATGAATATCACTGCTAAGCGAACACATGGGGTAGTGGATCACCTAGATTCTCCTTACATCAGAGCTGTGAGTTCAACCTGTTGGGATGTAAAATATGATCCGTTATTAACTAGTTAATGGGCCTATGGTAGCAAAATGGCCATTCATTTATGAATGATTTGTTATTTATAATTATCTCTGTCTATAACTTTCGGAACCATTTTAGGGTTTATGAGACCAGGGGCCTGCTTGTCTCACCTAGAAGAAGTTACTTCTCGCCAAGTTATTTTTGTAACTTATGAGTAGAAGTAATTTTTACCTAGAAGTTATTTGTTTGGCCTATTGTTAGCTCTGAGATATGAATGTGCTCATCCCTGCTGGAGTGCTGGTAGCCAATATTAGTAAAATTGAAATTGGACACTTAGGTCTGAGGTTATACTTATGTATTGCCTTAAAAAACTAGCTGTTAGTGATTTACTATATTCCCAAATTATAGGCTTTCGAACTAAAGAGAATGGAAAAGTGTTATGTGTTTCAGCCGGAAAGTGTTTCTTCTGATTTTTTGGTGCAGCAGCCGAAAAGTGTTTCTTCTCATTTTGCATTTTGCCCTCTAGTGGTTCGTTTTTCAGTGTTTGTTTGCTGTTGCAAATGTTATTAAGTTTTAAGTGCAGTTATGCTATCTGTAATTATGGCTTTGATTTTCATATTGTTTGAATTTATGATACGGGTTTGGCCCATGCATGAATTATATTTCAATGATTTCGTATATGTATTAATTAAAGAACGTAGTATTAGTACTTCAAGAGGAAGATTTGTTTGATGGAGATCCCAGTTAGACCAATTAATCAGCTTCCGGAGAAGGTTCTTTGTGTGAACATCCTTTCCTCTGATTACTTTTAAGAGCTTTACGTTTGAAAACTTATGATGAAGTTATTGATAAGACTCATAAGATCTACTATCAAGTGGACCATGTGGAACCATGGATGACAGGAAATTGTCGAGGTCCTTACTCCTTAGACCACATATTCCCTTCTTTCCAAGTTTTTTACAATGAATATCACTGCTAAGCGAACACATGCGCTAGTAGATCACCGAGATTCTCTTTACATCAGACACTGAGTTCAACCTGTTGGGATATAAAATATGATCCGCTATAAACTAGTTAATGGGCCTATGGTAGCAAATTTCTCTCCTTCTGTAACTTTTGGAACCATTTTAGGGTTTATGAGACCAGGGGCCTGCTTTTCTCGCCTAGAAGAAGTTACTTCTCGCCAAGTTATTTTTGTAACTTATGAGTAGAAGTAATTTTTTACATAGAAGTTATTTGTTTAGATAGTGTAGTACTGTAGTTGATGGTGCATATACAGACAGAAAAGTGCTAGAAATTACACATGATGAGATAAATAGCGTTTTTTATGAAGTCAAGTTTTAAACTTTAAAAGGGTAATGTAAAAAGAGAAAGTACCAACATCCCTGCTTACAATTTGATGAACTTATAAGTGATATATAAGTCATCCTGACTAGATTGTCAAGTTACATCTGGTTTAGGACTTACAAGTGGGCTTGACATTCTCCAAATTCTAAGTTGATAGTAAATCTAATGAGCTTCAATGGATGCCTATCATCCCAAGTACTACTATGAAGATTTTGTCCGTTGACGACAAATTTACACATACTTCACCTAGTCAACCGTTCCATGAATTTCATTTCCTTATAGGTTCTATTTATTTAACTTTGTTTATGATAATATCGTTTGCTGATAGAATAGCAAAATGTTATAATTTTCTTCGTCATATTAGATTATACACACAGATTGCTAGTCATATGGGTTATTAGGAGATTTATATGTTGGGTTGGGAAAATTTGTAGGGTTTTGTCAGATGTATGTACTTTGTTGGGTGGGAAAAAAATTTCACCAAATTACTATGGTATTCTAGTTCCTGAACCTGAAGCATAGTAATTAAGTTTTATACATCTTGGTGCCATTACCATTGTTCATATGTATCAATAATTTCGGTTTGGTTTTCCAGGTGGGATTCCTCTACCTAAGATATGCTGCCTCGATGGGGTAGGTTTGAATCGTATGCCAAAGACGATGAGGTATTTTTCCACATTTAATTTTTCTAAATCTTCTCTTGAATTCATTAACAGTTTTGATATCCATTGTCGATAACTTAAGTATTTTTTTCGTTAATGACATTATGTAATCTCTTGCCAGTACTACTATCATACTTGCTGACATAACTTTTCACTACAACAGATTCGGCTAAATTCGACAGAAAAAAGGAAAAATGCGGTCGAATTTAGCCGCAGTCGAAAATTGTTGGTCGAACATGACCGAACTTTCTTGTAGTGTTTAGCATCTACATGTGACCATCTAGTGGATTGGTTCAATTGAATTCAGAAAAGCCCTGTCAGATGGCATGCAACATACCTGAACAGGTTAAAATCTTTGTGTAAACATAGTGCCATTAGACTGTCTACTTCATGGCATTTTGCGATATTCCTTCTCAGGTCACTAATTGTACCTGTAGTGACTTCTATTGTACTCTACTGCTATCTGATAAACGCCTCAAGTCTCAAGGTTTTGTTTTTCTTATTATGCGCTTTAAAGTAAAACTCACTTGTGGTTACTTTAAGTAATCTCGTTTCAATACTAAGTTATAAGTTTCTTCATGTTGTAAGCAGATTAAAAAATTTTAATATATTTTTATTTTTTGCACCACATGATTTTCTCTGTAACTGTGTTAGCATTTTTCCTGGATCTAATGATGGAATGACTACGATGGATGTTTATATAAGTGATCTACTTCTTGGACAGGTCAGGTGCCAAACTAGAAGAGTACTGAATCTTGCTGTGTTTATTTGTAACTATGTATGTGCCAAACTGCATATATGTAATATCTATTTATATGTATGAGTAGAATATTTCCTAGGAAAGTGTTTCTTAGCTGATATGCAAGTCCATGGAGGGTAGGTAAGACTTATTATGAATTGAAATAGAACACGTGATTACACTAGCTAGTTCATGGACAATAAGTGTTTCTCCCTAAGTCCTTCACATGGTCTTTGATGTATGTTTTTCTGAACAAAGCCACGCCTGATACAAAATATTTTTGATTTCGTATCTGATATTAGAGATGTCTCTGGAGTATATCAGCCAGTGATGGTTTATCGAATGAATTGCTTTATTGAAAAATGAATTGTTTCTTCCCATTGTTTTTTTGTTTTGTTCTTGTATGGCTTTAGCATATCATTTTTTGTAGCCATGGCTCTAGTGTTAATGTCTTATTGTGTCTAAGCTGGAACTATTTCTATACCCTCTTTCTGCACGTCCATGTCCCTGTAATGCGGTTGATTGTTTCCAATCTCGAAATGTTAGAGCTCCCTACCAAGTATGTCGGTGTAACTGGGAGTATCCGCCCGTGGATCTGATGACACTGCTCAGATGCCACCATCTGTCAATGCCTCAATTTCAGTCTCTTTAGGTCAAAGCATCAACCAGGGACTCATCCCGTGGATCTGATGACACTGCTCAGATGCCACCATCTGTCAAAGCCTCAATTTCAGTCTCTTTAGGTCAAAGCATCAACCAGGGACTCATCTCCTATCAGCCGCACTGGGCTCGCACCTTATGATAGTCGTGATGATGCATGGATATCAAGCTAAACTTGGTATATTATCAAGCCAGGGCCAGCAGGCTTCCACTATTATAGAGCTGGCAATGTTGCATTTGAATTAACTAGGTACTATATAACATGAATTAAGTGGGTACTATATAAGTAGGAGGATTGATTAACTTGTATGTATATTATTGTCTTTTGACTGGTTATCAGGCCCTTGTAATGGATATTATTGATATGAATTTGTTTTAGAAAAGGTATAACAATGTAATACCGGTAAATTTGACTTGTATGGTTTCCCTTTCAAGAAACATATTTTGTTATATTTGTGATGCTTCTTACTTGAATGGTTTGTAAACAAGCAAGTGGAGATGTCATTGTATTAAATAAATAAGAAAGGATGTCACTGTTAAAATAATAAAATGATCAGGTCAATGATCAAAGTTTCCATGTTATTCTTGATCATGTCCGCATTTACTTGGCAATAGTATATTTATTATTTTATTTTTGTTAAACATTATAATCTATTTTAAATTAGCATCATATAATCTATTTCTCCTAAAAAAATTTAAATAAACATTGTATTGACATTACACTCTCATCCCAACCCCCCTAGTTTGGTACAACTCCTATAATGATTTCATATATTCTTTAATAATTTTTCTTTTATTGTTAATAATAAACTGTATTATTTTATTCACGTTAATTTTTGTAATTGTAATTATGAGAGTAATAACAATAATAATAATAATAATATATAAATAATAAATGAAAAACATGCAATAGACAAGGCCAATCTTCACTTTCTTTAATTAGCAACCCGTGACTCTGCTAACTGCCAGCTACATGCATATCTTCATCTAGGAATCGTGACTTTTCTAACTGTCTGCTGCATTCATGTATTTATTGTAGATATACGAGTATGACAGACAAGTATGTTACTATCGAACTTTGTGTTTAATGATTTCAAAAAATCCGATCCATGATACTTTGTCAGCTAGCTTCTCTTAGGTCGGTCTCTTGTTTCAATTTGAGCACTCTCTTTGTTTAGCTAATTAATATTTTAATATTTTAATTTTCTTAGTTTTTGCTAAAGATTGTAGCTTTGGCCAGTGTTCTACTATGTTAAAATCATATCTAAAAAAGATTTTGAGGTAATTTGTATTTAGTGTTTGGTTACAGGTTTGAAACAATCTTATTAATTCATCTTCTATTATGTTCCGCAATAGCAATGTCATTATGTCAAACAAAAAAAAACTTCTCTTATGTTTGAAATTAGGAACTGAAGTTTGAAACTTATATTGGCTAGAGTTTAGAATGTTCTCCAAATAAGTTCATAGTTATTTATAAATATTATATTTTAAAATTTTGATTTAACATATCAATTTCAATAATATTTTCTAAATTAATTTCTTCTTCTTATTATTATAATAATAAATTTGAAAAAAGTGGAAATAAAAAGAGAAAAGAAGTTGAGAAAAGAAGAGAAATAATATTTTTATTATGAAAATAAAATATGCAGTGATTAGTAGTTACCTAAAAATAAATAATGAAATATGTTAGTAATCATTAATATATTATTGTTATTATTTAAGTAAGCTGTAGACTTGTCCAAGTCCTAGGTATGTTAGTCGAATGTAGTTGATATATTATTGTTATTATTTAAGTAAGCTGTTAGACTTGTCCAAGTCCTAGGTATGTTAGTCGAATGTAGTTGAGGTTAAGAATATGAACAAAAAACTAATATTATAATCGTTAGATTCAAACACACATTTCTTGTAAATTACATACATGAGCTTTGGTCATTAGATATCCATTTTTGTCTGGTACATTTTACGAGGTTAAATGAATGGTTACTACTACTCCCTCCGTCTCATCCATTTCTTTATATAAAAAATTGCGTATCTGAAAGGTACATTTTAAGGATAGTTAAATAATTTATTTTTGATATTTTCCTTTTCTGTATAAAAATAGAACAATCCTATTTTTATACAAAAAAAGAAAATATCAAAAATAAATTATAGAACTATTCTTAAAATGCACCTTAAAATCCGTCCCGAAAATTGATCCGCACATTTTACGAGGTTTGAGGTAGAGTAATGTCTTTAAAATGTTTTTGTTAAAAAATATTAATTATATATTTTAATTTATGAAAAGAAAATTTTTAGAAACTACTTTTACTAAAAATTCTTAAAAATGTGTATCGCATAATTAAAATTACAAAAAATTTCAAATAAAAAACGTAACTACAGTTAGGGCTGCACAACTTTCCGGTCTGGACCGGTAAATTAGACCGGACCGGGTCTACCGGTCCAAGGACCGGACCGGACCGAATATAACCGGTCCGGTCCCCGGTCCATAAAATCAAAAAAATCCGGTCTTCGGTCCGGTCCGGTCCAAACCCTGAAAACACCCGGTCCGGACCTGATTTTATATATATAGTTAATTTTACACTATCTGGTCTTTTAAATTATATAGTTTAATGATTAACTATTAACACATAACATATTTAATGATCTAAATTGGTAAATAATAAATTTATGAAATAGTATATATAAACACTATAATATATATGATTAAATTTCATATTTCATACTATATACAATTTATAATTACGTTTACAAATTAATGTTACTTTACAAATAATATGACATTTACTTATTTTTAAATTTAAATTAACTTACCAAGTAATTTAAATATCAACAAAGGATGAAAATTAAATTTAAAAAATTAATTTTTTTTATAAAATATTAACTAACCGGTCCATACAGGTCCGGTTCCGGTCCGGACCGGGTTTTTCCGGTCCGGTCCGGTCCCAAGACCGGTTATGACCGGTCCGGTCCCCGGTCCATGAATTCAATAAAATCCGGTCTTCGGTCCGGTCCGGGTCGGTCCGGTCCGGTCCGGTTTTGGACCTTTGTGCAGCCCTAACTACAGTAACTTGTTATATAAATGTATCATGTATGCATAGAGAAAATGCTCAAATTATACAACTTTTCAGGACAAGGTGTCCAAAATGATGATTGTCGGAGGAGCTGCCCAAAATAACCACACGACCTCGCATTTGCGCTGTGCGTATCCTATGATACGCATACTCTACATGCGCATTTGGGGTAACGCATCTCCCAGATGCGTAATGACGTCATATGATGTCATTATCACCAACAACGCTCCGGCGTGCTCTGAAGCTCAAAATCGCCATATAAATCGTCCTATCCAGTTCTTGACAATCCGGCAACCGACACAAAAGCCGAGGACATCAAAATAATGCCCACAGCTTCCTCTACATCTTGCCATATTGTGTTGTTGATTTATGACCCCGCAGGGGCGTGAACGATCTTGTCGAAAAAGCTAATCGGAAAACGGAGGTTGATTTGGGTTTTTTAAATCCGGCGAAACAAACTGAAATCTAAAATTATAGAGTTGTAGAGGGTGGAGAGACGATCATTTTGATATATAGAACGTGTGTGCTCGTTGCCTGTGAAGAACGAACGAAGAGATTGAAAAAACGAGGAAAAA
Source organism: Kitagawia praeruptora (assembly GCA_037693485.1). NCBI lineage: Eukaryota > Viridiplantae > Streptophyta > Magnoliopsida > Apiales > Apiaceae > Kitagawia > Kitagawia praeruptora. The sequence goes on from CM075349.1 coordinate 3,914,202, forward strand.
TCCGGCAACGACGGGTTGGGAACGACGATGAACAGTGCTCCCCATACGCATCTTCAAGATGCGTATCTTCCTTCACGCATGATCAACATGCGTAGCCGTGTACTGTTCACTGATTGCAAAAAATGAGTTTTACATACTCCACGCAGTATGAATATGCGTGACCGCCCTATTCCTCTACGCACCGCGCATATGCGTGGCCCCCCGATTATTTTGGGCAGCTCCTTCAACAATAGTTATTTTGGACACGATACTTTAATTTTTGGTTATTCAGGGCTTTTACCCGTATGCATACTACTACTCTACCGGTCCCTTTTTTTTAGTGTATTTTAAGATAAACTAGCATTCATGCCCGTGCTTCGCACACGGGTCTTATTTTTTTTTATTTTTTTACTTTATTAATTAAACAATGCAAATTGTTTTAATCAATTTTAACGGCGCATATTTCCGTTACCTCCGTTTAATTTAAACCAATATCCTTACTTGAGTTTGCCAAACGGACACATATTCGTTTTCAATTTTAATTATGAACCAATTTTTAACGGTGCATTAATTGAAATTCCATATCCTTGATGAATTTATAAGCAACTTGGATTCTGGTAAAATAGTTTTCTTGGTACGAAACGGAATACAATGGAACGTTGAGATAAAATCATGTGCTGAATGTTTTGTTTGTTTGATGATAAATTCATCGATGTTTATAATATAGAGAAAAAAATTGTGCCATATGTGCCAAATGTCTGCACTTTGCCCGCGCTACGCGAGCTACATATACTTGTATTATTTTTATTATTTTTATGAAATTAATTAATTACTTCATGAATTAATATAACAAAAAAATTGAAGTTTATTCTTTTCTTTTGATTAATAACTTATGGAAATATATATTCATTTTTTTAATAATCATTAATTTTTTACTTTTTAATTTAATCAAACTGATTTGAAATGTTCCTTATTTTCAAAATTTATTTAGATAAAGATTTTTTTTATATATTAATTATAAGATTAATCAAATTTCAAACAAAACACTTGATATTAAAAGCAAAAAACATCATATTACAGGTATCTCAATATCATAATGAAAACTCATATAATGGTAAAATGCAATTTATTGATGACATATTACAAAAAATTGTTCAAAGGAAATACGGGCAAAAACTTAATAGTAGTCTAGACTTTTAACCAACATTTATTCATCTTAACAAAATGGTAAATTGCAGAAACATGCTTCAATAAGAAATAAATATCGAACACCATAGATCATACAACTTGCTGCAAGCTCGATCAATGCGTGAACATGTATCATTTCTTCATACTTCCCATGGACTATTAGCAAACCTACAAAACCATCATGATATATACTTTGAAAAATGGATTGTCCAAACTTTGATAAAGATGGAATTATGTTTTCTCGCAAAAAATATTATTAATACCTTTCCCTCATGATAGAGACAGACTCATGTTCATGGTTAAAATAGAACTTCGTAGCTTGAGTAGTGATGCACTTGACTATGGCTGAATATATAATATGAAATTTTTTAGAGTACGTGGGATATAGGACAACTAACACAACATTTACTATTGTCTAACAAAGATATGATCAAACTAACCCTTATATTGATAAACTCTAACACTTGTTATTATAGCAACTCTGGGAAGTTCTTGCTCTGCTTCAAACAGTTGCTCAACTGTTGGTATCATATCTCCAAAAACATTCACTGGGAATGAATTTCTGTACATGCATAAATGTCGTTGAGTAAATTAAATTTTTACTTGTATACAATCCAACAAAAATATTAAAATTGCATAAAAATTTAATCCACCTCCCATCAGTCAACACCAAATTCAGTAGTTGCAGATTGCCATTCCGTGTAGGTATGACCCGAATCTCATCACGATGCTGTATGACTCCAATGATATCTGTAGTTAAAGTCATTTGACATATTAGGATTCAGATACACAATGATGTAATATATATTAAAATCTTAATAAGTGACACCAGAAAAATTACCAATAGTAGTTGGAGGAGGATAATTTGTTACATGTGAATCTACATAAGAGTGTAAATCATCCAAATGAACAAATTCAAATTTGTTACTTGGAATGTTCAAGTCGTTGCCAAGAATTCTTTCAACGGATGTGTGATTAGAAATCCTGAGTTGAATTTGAGAAGATACTGGCCTCAGAAATCCAATAGCTTGGCTGGTGTGAAAGTTTGAAATTTCATAAATTCCTCCTTCTACAATATTTTGTCCAAGCAAATTCCATGTTTCAGGTCTTACAATTGCATGAACATGATGATCCTGCGAATTAGGTTAAAGTAAACATTAATCGACTTAATAATAACACAACCTTAAACAGAATATATGAAATAGGAAAAGATTCTTACAGCATTATCAAGCAGAATCAGATTGAATCGAGTGACAACTCCACCAACATTAGTAGACCACACTCTTGTAACACGAACTCTCACCCTCCAGTTCGTCCTTGTTGTGTCAAGTGATGAAAGTGTATCGAACATTGCTGTTTTAAAGTAAAAGCAAATAAACGGTTAGAGTGTAAGACACAATAATCGTAAAGACCGTAACATGGAACAGAGTCCAGAATTGATTGGAAATTTGTAGACTAACCTAATTGGTTTTCCACAGCTTAAAACTTTATATGTTGTGGTTTGACAAATGAGGTACTCGATCTTCATCTATTTATACAAAACCTTAGTTAATGTAGGAAAGGATAATTGTATCAAATTACAAATCACTGGCTAAAAATACGTTGTCATATCAATTATAATCGTCAATCATCCATATCTTATAAGTAAAGAGATATGGTTTACGACATAAATCTACTGGATTGCTGATCCACTAAGTCATGAGATAAATTAGAGAAATTTAGGATTATGATTGAGTAATCAGCTTAATATAAATCAACTATTTGATTCATATAAAATAGATGATAATAAAACATAAGATTGGTTGTTACGATTTTCCTAAAATCAAGGTTCTCCAGTTTTTCCATTTCTGTTAGTTCTGATATGTACAACAGGAGTCGGAAACATGTGACTTTAAAATATGCTAATTTGTTATGGTTTCCTTTTTGCTTAGGCATGCCTCTATTGTGGATTGTTTCACTTGTGTAAAATTAGTGATCAACAAAATGTAACATTTAACAGTAGAATCAGACAGAGGTTACCTTAAAATAGTCTGATATTCTATATGGGTTCAATCTCTATCTTCATTAACTTTGCTCAATCGCAGAGATCTCAATATCTTGTTTATGCTGCAACTGTATGTTCCTATATCATACAGTTGAGATTCATTAATTTAAGATTCATTTTGATTTACTATATCAATATTTTAATATTATATTTGAGCGTTAAGATTATATTTGAGCGTTAACCATATATATGCTGATATGCAATATAATAAAGTGTAACACGTACTGCTTCTCTACATTCATAACAAAGAAAACATAAATTTTTCCAAACAATCACAAATATATCGTATAAACGGAAATTAACCGTAATGGAAATTATTAATCAACAGATACATATAACTTCACTTGAAATGTCTCAAACGCAAAGAGAATTCTGGTAGAACAGTACTATTCCAAACTGAATGAAATTATAAACTTGCACAGGCTAAAAATATTGTCTTCACAAAGTGACTTATTTAAAACTTATAACAAAAACTGCAACAATGAATAAAAGGACTTCTGAATGCGTTGATCATCCTTGCACTCCAAATATCATTTCTCCTGCAAAATTTTGGTTCTGTCAGTATTTGCTTATGATTATGGTAAAAAATTACCAATTTTGAAGATTGCTACTATGTGTTGGTATTTGATTATGATTATGTGTAGCTTTTTACCACTTTTATCTTCTTGTTGACTGATTTTGCAGATCCTGGTGTCTTTGAAATCTCAACAGCATCATCAAGTGACTACAACAAAACAATGAATGAAGTTAGTACATTTTAGTAATATCAATAAAATATATAATCAAAGTAATAGTATACTAACTTCTGTTAGATCAATAGATGGAATATCTGGGTGATAGGAAGATTCCGTAATCGAAGTGTCTGGTGTAGAAGTTTCATAAATATCCTCTGCATTGATTAGGAATATAGCATCCTCTTTAGTTCCTTTAATTACTTCAATAATAGTTGTAACTTCTTTCCCAATGATACTTGTAAGCAAAGCAGGTCTAACTCTTGCAACTCTATCCTCCTTTTTAGAAAAATGACATAGTTCGAATCAGATAGTACAATCACCATAATTCATATACTTATGATATAAATGTGAGATATTCAATATTAACAGAATGAATAGTATGTGAAAACATTACTTTTGGCTGAGACTGGTATAAATTTGATGCACTACATCCAATCAATCGCTTAACAACGCGGTCCATGAGGAACATAGTACAGTTGATTGTAGAGTCTACTGCAGAGACCTTAACGCAAAACCTGCAACAATGTAGTTTAACATGTTTAGTTTGTAAGGCATATTAACAATACTTAAATGAAATCAAAGGTGGATGGTAATTAACTGGAGACCTTTTCTCCGCAAGAGGCATGTTGCGAGTACACTTGTTACACTTGAATCTCCTTTCAATCAACTCTACCACCTGGTGACATTTACTACATGTGTCCAGGTACCAATCACTACAATCTTCTAACTTAGCAATGGTGAAAGTGCAATATATCTTCTTCTGCACTTGTAAAATATTATTTCCAAATATTAGACATTCTAAAGTTTTTAATTAAGCCTATATTGGCGTAGAGAATTTATAGTAGACATCACCTCTACTTTCTCAGAAATGTTTTCATTCAGTTCCTGCAATGATAGTTTCTCAAAAGGAGTAACTATTGTCAAGGCATAGCTAAGCTCATCAACATTTTTAGTCAAGAACCTATATTTATAAAATCAAGAACCTTTATATAATCAGCATCTTTTATATCACTTAATTCATTCAATGTCATTGTTTCGATGACAGGAGCAGGAATTTTTGCAATTGGAGTTGCAAAATCATTGTCACCAGCGATATAGCCTTCATCAGCAAGCCTATTTACAATCAATGATAAGTCCATATACATTATCAATGCTGAACTGGAATTAAATAATTAACAGTAATAGAGGTATCCCAAATTTAGTTATGGGATAGTGAATAATACTGACCTCTGACGCATTGCAATTACAGCATCAATATCCAAATTCAAATAAATTTTAGACGATGGCAATGTGTTCACTTGGACAATACCTGAAGAAATAATCCATTATCACATACTCATGAAAAAAAATGATTTAGCATAACAATTACATGCTTATCTTAATAACAAATCTTACTCTTATATATTTTCGGCTTTGTACTTGTAACAATCACAATTGTAGGCTGTTCTTCAATTTGATTGTATGCTGCATCTGTTTTCACAGCAAGATCACCCCAAACGCTCACAGTGCTAGAATTCCTGCATAGGTGTAAACATGCATCTGTATCTTATTCGGTGAATTTGCTAACTATGATTAAAAGATGGATGTTTTCCTAAGTTTTTAATGAACACAACCTATTATCACAATGCTGAAAAACCTTCACATTCTACGATAGAGATGTAACATAGTATAAAAATACATATTATTTAATCACCTTCCGTCGGTGATTCTGAATTTCACAATATGCTTTTCCCCATTTACTGTATTGATCAGCCTCGCATTTTCAAAATCTTCGAGTGCGCCGATGATATCTGTTAGAAATATAATAAAAAGATATAAGCTGTAAATTAGCATATTGAACACAACAACAAAAAAATAATTAAATCTAATAGTACGAAAATAATTGACAATTACCAGTTGAAAATTCTGGACTCTCCGGGTTGGAGTAGGAACTTGCTAAGTCGAATAGATGACCCAAATCAACAAATTCGAATTTATGAGTTGGTATCATAAAGTCATCCACAGTTAACTTTTCGACATAGGTTTTTTGGTTAAAATTGATCAATATCTTTGATGACACCGGCCTCACAGTTCCTGTAGCTTTTTTGGTATAAAAGTTTGAAATTGAATAAAGGCCTCCTTCAACTATTTCTACTTTCTTAGAAAGAGAGATCCAGTTATCCGCATAAACAAACGCTTGTACGTGACAATTCTATAAGAATTAGGTTTTTTGTTAATATACAACAAAATTGTAATAAGATACTGGTAACTAAATGGTAAAGTGAATCAATAATTTCCTCATATGAAACATGGTAGCATAATTAAATTTATTTATCATATAACAGGAATTGCATAATAAACCAGATGTATATAGCATTAATGATTCAAGACTATGAATGAACTTACATCCTCATCCAGCAAAATAAGATTGTACCCTTTTAGAGTCTCGGTTCCCTTGGAACTTGAAATGGATGGCCACATTCTGGAAATACGCACCCTAACATTCCAAGTTGTTCGTGTAGTGTCGAGTTCTTTAAGCATATCGTAGGTAGTCATGTTTCTGAGGAAGCAAAAGAAAAAAGTTCTATCAAGTTAAACCTTATGCTATTGTTCTGCTTATATATGAAGATAAATAACACAATCAGTGGAGAATAGTAAGGTAATTAAATAAGACTGAACATGTACACCTTGGTATTATAATGGCAGAGATTGTAATCGTTGATGGTTGTGCATAATTGAAACCTATGTCGTGCTGTTATATAGGTATTACAAATTACAAATTAGTGTAATTTTCGTATTAATTTTGTATATAAAGTATGGATTATAGAATCATAACCAATCATATCAATTTAACAGTAATTCAGGAATAGATTGGCATATAGATTTCCTAAGAAGCAGAGCATATCAATCAGTTAGAAATCAGGATTTGGCATAACTAATCATATCACTAATCATAACTAATCATAGTATTATTTGGACATAGAAACTCTTTTTGTGTTGGACTTAGAAACCTAAAGGAAGCTATACAAAAACAACATTACTAAGATCAAAATTACTAAGATCAAAATAGGTCAATTAGGTTATAAAATTATCATGTATTTTGATATGAAATTTAAGGCTTTTTCGATTTTTTTTTAAAAAAAAACCTTAAAACCATAAGACTAAAATAATTATAGGATAAAATAGGAAAACATCATAATACTGTAACATCATAAAAATGTTGCAGAAAATCCATTTAAGCATCCCAGAAATTAATAAAAGCAAAAATCCACGTTCTACCAACCAATAAAATAACAACAATCATTTTGATATGATTGTTATAGTTCTGAATAAACAATTAAATCCTAAAACATGTAGGAAATTGTGTTTACAAATCCAACACAAATATCAAGTCATAAACGACGGATAACAAATGAAAGCACATGGTCGCCCTCCCTCATTACAAAACGTAGTTTGTCATTGAGAACAAACTTGTTTTCCTTTACAAACTTATCCCAGCCTTTCGAGAATCTTGGTTTTCCGCCTGAAAAAACAATTCCAACCTTCCACATTCTTTGTTCCATTTTCAGGTACACATGCTTGACTTGATCCCATGTATGGTTCTCAAGAGTTATCCAAGGTGGAATGTACTGTGAAATATAAAAAGAAAAGAGTAACTTATACGAATAAACAGATGACATTGATGCCTCAATATTATAAGCTGTAAGACATTGTAATTACCAGTCCGTGAGAATTCATATCAAAATTTGAGATAAGCAAAATAGCTTCAAAGCTTGTCCGAAAGTCATCCGCTGCTTCTGTTGCTATGACATTGCCTGCAGCAGAATGAGACTTGAGAACCATAAATTTTCGGGAGATTGATTGAATTCAATCCAACTTTTGTGATAAAACTATTAATAAACATACCTGTAAGGGAGGCCCGAGGAGGAAGAATCTTTTCAACTCCTTTCCTGGATAATATACTAACAGAAAATTCAGTCTTATCTAAGAGCTCGAAAAGAAGAGTATCTCCAATTTTCCAGTACTTGGCCTGTAGGATCATTTGCATACCAACAAACTTTTTCTTAGTTGCCAAAAATGAGAACTGAAATTTTTCTCCGTTCTTCAAAGTTAGATAATTTTTCTTTTTGAGCATGTGTCGAAACCGATCAGCAAACACTGGAGGAATATCCTAATCAATTGATAAGAAAGTTACAATTTATAAGATACATTAATCTGGAAAATGTAATAATTGAAAAATTTTATACAGTGGCAACTTAAGCACTTACAATCTCAGCTGATTCTCTATGCTTTTCGATAGTATAAACAATAAATTTCTTCCCAATTCCATTAATATTGTCTGTGATAACATAAACATATGTTAACATCAGTTATCCAATTTACTATTTTCTTTAATAAAAGGTAATTTAATATGAACAGTTGCCTATGTTGTGTTACGTACCTTCCGCATAAACAGGACCTAGTCGAAACCTGTTGGCTGATGGATAATCTATTTCCATACCAGTATCATCAAGTATAAATACAGTAAATATCCCAGCACCATTGTAGTAGAACAATGCATGGACACCGGAATCAGATCGAAAATCATTATAAAACGGAGCCAAGTTGTTAAGCTCATTCCTATCCTTATGAAACAGAACATTGTATTGGTATCCATTTCTATTAATTATCAGAGTGACTTGATGTGGTACATGTTCTGCACATTCTCTAACAAAGCCGGAAGGCAATTTCTACATAAACCAAAGAATGTTATATCAATTAGATGGTGTGTACATTAATCGCGTCATATTATATTATTCTGGTACTTTTGTTTTATATACAATCATGAACAATATTTAGGTTATTACCATTGACGTCCTTGCAAGATCTCTGGGAAACAGGCAAACCATGAATGATGGGTGTGTGTGTTCCTGATAATGATTCATTGCAAAAAAAACTTAGAATAAGGCTTATACAAATAAGGGTCTGTACCAATTAACTACTTTCTAAAGGCATAGAATAAGGGTTATATTTAAGATGTAACATATTTCAATTTTGTGCAAATGTGTAGTTATCTATGTAAATGGTAATTCAAGTAGTTGATTCATGTGTAGTAAACAATCAGTAGGGAAATCGGGTCTGTAGTAATTAACTACTTTCTAAAGACATAGAATAAGGGTTATATTTAAGATGTAACATATTTCAATTTTGTGCAAATGTGTAGCTATCTATGCGAATGGTAGTTCAAGTAGTTCATGTTTGTGAGGTAAATCATGTGTAGTATGGTAGTTCATGTGTTGAGTAGAATGAAAGCAAAATATACAAAGACATAGTAAACAATCGAAGATGGACGACATAGTAAAATAGAACAATACTGATAGTTTCAAATGATTTACCTCCATTGTTGATCAGGAAACGATTAGTGAAAAACACAGCCGGATTAGGGAAGACAGAGAAGGATTTAGGGATTTAGGGAATTAGGGATTTAGTGTTGTATCAAGACGCGTTTATTTTTTATGTGTACAGTAAAACCTCGACAAATTAATACTCGATAAATTAATAACCCACTATAAATTAATATTTTTAAAATAATATTTTGGTCCCTACATAGTAGTGATAGTGTAAATTTAACCTAGATTAATTAATAATCTCACTAAATTAATAAAATTTGCCGGTTCCGATAATATTGATTTATAGAGGTTTTTTTACTGTATATTGATTAATAAGTCATGACAAAGCCCATTAAAAAAACATAAGAAGGAAATATAATTCCTAAACTACTAAAAAATTTAATTTATTATGATTATAAGTTTAATATACACATATTAACAAATATTTAATTACAAAATAAAATAAATTAAATTAAATTACAAAATAAATAACTTTGTCAAGAATATCTTTAATCGATTGATATGGATTTATAAAATAATAATATAATTAATTTTATAATTCATTAACTGTAAAATATTGATAATTTTAATTTTATAATTCATTAACTGTAGAATATCATTAAAATAATATTAATTTATTGAGTTTATACTGTAACGATAAAATTATTTGGCCAGGATTAGGGAAGAAAGAGCAAAATTTACGTATTTAGGACTTATATAGCAGAAAAGTGAATGAAGACACGAAATGTTTTTAACAACACTAAATAAGGATTTATTTATAAGTAATGATTATGTGCACAATGTTAAACTCTATTGCAATACACTGTTACTGAATTGCTATTCAACACTTATGAACAATCTTAATGATTATGTGCACAATGTTTAACTCTATTGCAATACACTGTTACTGAATAACAATGTTCCACTTTACATTTGAACATTGCTAAATTTTAAATGTTTTAAATTTTAATGTTATTTGCTTATGTCGTTATGATGGAATAACATAAATAGAAACGTATTATTCATTCTTTCACTAATCAAGTAAGAGTACGGAAACCAAACATTGTTTTTAAAATTACACACTTCCATAAAATGGATTTATTACAACGTATTTAAATTAAAAAACAAAAATCATAGAAATCTTCTCAGAAATTGTGATACTCCTATAGCATGCTTTCCGTAAGATTACTATTCTCCAACAATCACGCCGCCTATCCTTGGTTGAGAATCCTATTTCAGCATATTAAAACATGGAAACAGGTTATTAGAATAAATGAATAACAATTAAAGAATAATGTTAACAATAAATAAATAAATAGTGTAGATATATAATACTTAATTTTGGGATATCATAATACCTCACCCTCATACTAATAACAGCATCGTGTGCAAGGTTAATATAAATCCTAGAAGACTGGATGTAGGTTAATTCCATGAAACCTGTTAAAGTAAGTTTTAGGAACATGTTTTGTTAAAAGCTATAAAGTGAGAAATAACATGAATTCATTTGGTAGAGAAAAGAATATTACAGCGAAACATAGTAATCTTGCAACTTGCAAAAATAATGATAGCAGGTGTTTCAACATTGCCTTGGAGAACTGGTTCTAACTGAGCAATCTGTGCATCCCATAGTGACACTTTGATAGAACGCCTAAATAAATTATTATATAGATAAAAATAATTATTCTCGACTTTGGTACTTTGTAAATTACATTGACCATGTATAGATTAAGATTAAGTTTTACGATTACCTTCCATTATCTAGCATAAAGCGAAGACATGATCTTGAACCCCAAACTGTTTGCAATTCTTTTATCGGCTCTATATTAGAAACAACACCAATGACATCTATAAAACAAAGCAAATTTGTGAGAAAGGTTCAAATGCTGAATAAATTTATAAAGTGTATGGATGTCATTAACCTGTTGCAAATGTAGGAATAAGGCGTGGTGAATAGGAATCTGCATTATCATATAATTCTTCAATGTCTTTGAGTTCAAACTTATGGAATGGTATAGCTATGACAGGCTGAACAAATACTTGTCCTACACCTGTTTCATATGTAAACAAAATCTTGAAACTGGAGGAAACAGGCCTTAGACTTCCAGTTGCTACCGTGGTTGTGAAATCACCCATTACGTAAATGTTTCCTTCATCAATGATATCGTCAAAAAACTCCCATACTCCTGGACTTGCAAATGCATGAACATGATAATCCTAATTTTCAATATATGTTTAAAAAATACCTGGTTAATATACAAACTATGAGAAATATTAATATTCAGATTACTTCGCTTTACTTAAAAAGTATTTACCTCAGCATCAACCAAAATCATATTCATTCCAAGAAAATCAAAGCCACCATTAGCAGTTGAAGCCCACATTCGCGTTACACGAACTCTGATTCTTCCGTTCATGCCTTCTCCTTGAAGTGATCGTAGAGAATCAAAAACATCTGTTTACCAAAAAGAAAGATAGTAAGAATTTTTATGAATTGTAAAAAAGTGTAGTAACATTATGCATTTACTCACCCATAGTGTTGTTATACGTATATTCTTTTGGGTAAGAGAGAATATAAATTATTTATATTGTTGAAGGATCAATATTTGTTTAGCATAAACTTAGGTGTTGATTGATTTTCCCCATCATTGTAATGATCTATATTATGTAACCAAATAAACAGTATGTGTATTGTTCAAGATAAGATATTTGGTCAGCATAAACTTAGGTGTTGATTGATTCTCCAAATCATCATAATGATATATATTACGTAACCAACTAATTAAATAAAGTTTTTGATTGGTTTAAAAAAATTTAAAATTTTATATATAAAATTTTCACTTTTGCAATTTTATAACTATATAAATACAAATATCATAGCGCCAATCTTTAGAGAATTGCATATGATTAATTTAACATCCGAACAATAAATCAAAAAACATAGAGTAATTATCTTATTATACATGAATAATAAAATTTAACAGAGTCGATCGACTCGATTTAAGATCTTTTGAATTGTTTGTAGATCAAAAACAGAATAATTCTCTTATTATACAGGAATAATAAAAACCAACACTTAAATTTATCGAATCAAATTTGCTTTGTTCTTGGATTGTCTTCTTTTGAACGTCTTTATTTTTTGTTTGATGCATCCCAAAAAAGAATCTTCACGGTATCACATCTGCATATCTATAAAAATCAAAGAATTAATATTTCTATATTAGATGTTATAATGCTAAGCAATTAAGTTAATTTTGCATCAGAAATATCTGGATATTACAAAGTTCTAATAATGTCAAAAGTTGTGGAATATATGTTATAATTTGATTTACCTTTGCCTCATAGCATCGGCTTCCTCCATATCTGGATTCACATATATCCTTGAACATGGCAAGGTGACGATTGAAGGAGAATCTGAAACATGTCAAATATATATTACTTAATTAGAAATTAGTTTTTAATATTTTAAATTAGGCATCTATGATTTTAAATATTCTAAAAACTCACACATAAACATGTGTAGCCTGACACTTGAAAAAATAAGAACCATTGGTTGTTGAAGAGCCATTTCAAACATTTGATTTGTACTTGCTATCATATCTTCCCATACAGAAACTCTAATGGAGCACCATCCATCGGTTAAATTAAAAGAATATACCTGTTTTTCACCAGTTCGAGTAATTATTGTTTTCACCTGCCCAGGATTTTCAACAACTCCTATAACATCTACAAAACATAATATGACTAAAGGTCAAAAGAATATTTGGACTATGGAATCCTGTCGTGACAATGTATAGTAAAATTTTACCTATTGTGTAAATAGGAACTTGATCTATAGCATAACCACGTGCCATTTCATATACATCAGCCAAATTAAGAAGATCAAATTTATGTAATGGTATACTCTGGTCATCTCCAACAATCTGTTGGACATTAGTATGATTACTAAAGTCAATGCACTTAGCTGACGACACAGGTCTCATACTTCCAGTTGCATCATGGATGATAAAGTTACTTATATCATATATGTTTCCTTCTAAAATAGTCGGTCCAAATAAATTCCAAATGTTCGGAGAAACTCGTGCATGAACACGCTCATTCTGAAAAGATGGAAGGCCATTTGATTTAGTCAGAGAGATTAAAAAATAATACCATTATGTTTAAAATTTATTCTTACATTTGAATCGAGAAGAATGAGATTGTGTTTCAATATCCCATTTCCAACTGACGAAATAGTTGGCCAGATCCTCATTACACGGACCTTAACTCTCCAATTGGTCCTCGTGCTATCAAGCGAAGCAAGTGAATCAAACATACCTATAAGATTATTTATAATTATAAAGGTACAATAATAAGGTTACATGATGCAAACTAAAAAAATAGTAAATGAACATCGAGGGAAGAGGTTTAGTTAATGCATTAGTATTACCTCTGAATGAGCTTTGCTTCTTCTGAATGATATGTGATTAGGACTACTACAAAAAACGACATGATCTATATATCATCTGATAAGGTCAATCAAGCATGTGTTTAGGGATGATATTTGAAGATTATTTAAAAGAATAGTAATATGTACACTTAATGATTAATTATTAAGATCAATTATCTTGATGATTATATCAATGATTAGTAATATGTACACTTAATGATTAATTATTAAGATCAATTATCTTGATTTCTATAGCATCTGAATTATTTAATTAGTTGATTACAGTATTACAATTTACTTAGTTTGTATGACACATTTATACAGTTTGAAAGATATTTTTGGTATTTGTATGATTGGACTATTTTAATTGTACAATGCATATATTATAAGAGTCAAGTGTCAAACTGACTTTTACATTTAGTCCAAAAACCAAGATTTTAAATTTTAAAAATTTATCTTTTATACTCAATTTACCACATAAGGAACTTAAAACATTGAACAGACCATTGCCAGTTTATTGGATTATCCAGATCATGGTCAAATATGTCTTAATACTCATAATAAGACATGTGTAAAAATATGAAGAATAGGATACATGAAATGTCTGTTTCATATGTAACATATTGCTATTCTAATGTAGACATCGGCAAATTATAAAAAACTTCTTCGTACACCACATTAGCAGTAACGTTGGTTGAACCACCATTGTCATTGCATATCAGTATGTGCAATCCAGCGGGAGATGTAACTCTAGAAACAGCAACATATAGTTGACCGTGAGAGAAAACAGACCTTGGAAGATATAAGCCAACTTCATCTAGAGACTGGCCCTGACTTTTGTTAATGGTCATTGCGAAACACATCTGAACAGGAAATTGTATTCGCTTGAATTCAAACGGCCATTTTGTATCAGTTGGAACCATTTCAATTCTTGGAATGATGTGCATGGACCCAACCTGTGAACCACACAAAATTTCACAAAGAATGCTATTTTTAAGACATTTGCGGACAATCATTCTGGTGCCATTGCAAAGACCCAGAATTTGATTGAGATTCCTCATCAACATTACGACGCTTCCTATTTTCAACTTCAATTCATGTTTTGGAAGGCAAGGCATATTAATAGAATTTAGATACTCAACCGGGAATGCAGTACTGAAATCATTTTGTCCAGCAAAATCATCAGCAAGGGAATCTTGACTGTAGTATGTATGGGTATCTCCCGGTATTAGATCAACGACATAATCATTGACATCACCAACTTCTGCATTAGTGGGTGCAAGAATTGATCTTTGTCTCAAGTATGAAGGATTTGTCATATTTTTAACAAAATCTGGATAAATAACATCAACAATATCCTTAATGAAAACATTGGAAGACTTGATTAAGAAATTATCAGGAATTACGACTTCAGGATCATGTGTCAAATCATCAGAATTAAGAGTAGGTAAATTACCATTACCCACATCAAGAACCCATTGGCTAAAATCAGCTATTTGTTTATTCTCAGCATCAGATTTTCCAGAAGTTAAACGCATGTTTTGTTGCAATAAGAATACCTGGCAATGATTCCAAATCTTTGAACTGTTCAATGATGCAGAAACAACTTTAGCTCTTGGTGCTTTGGGAATAACTGGCAAAATTTGTCTAAAATCTCCTCCAAAAACCACAGATATGCCACCAAATGGACGCCTTGCTCTATCTGGATCAATTGCAGACATAATGTCTCTCAAACAACGATCTACACTTTCAAAACCATGTTTGTGCTGCATAGGAGCCTCATCCCAAATTATCAAACTGGTCTTATGCATCAACTCTGCAATGTCCGTTCCATGTTTTACACCAGCGGTGGAATACTGGTCTAAGTTTAACGGAATGTGAAATCTAGAATGTGCGGTTCTACCGCCAGGGAGTAATGTGGCAGCAATCCCAGAAGAAGCTACTGGTAGGACAATTTTACCTTCGCTGCGCAAGCCACAACATAGTGTTCGCCAGAGGAAAGTTTTACCACACCCACCACTACCATAAACAAAAAAGATACCACCTTTTCCTGAATGAACACTGTCAACAACAGCTCGGTATACACCCAACTGTTCTTTATTTAAATTTGGAAAAAGTTGTTCATGCTGTTTCTTCATCTCTTCCTTATCATATCCATATTCCTCAGCAAGTAGTCTATTTTCAGTATTTGCAAGAATTACCTCCTCAGGGAATGGCAATGTGGAATAATTTTTCAAAGACTTTCCAACATCATTGAGTAACTTCTCAACCTCTGAAACACAAAAGTTTACATATTAAATAAAATATTATATTTTTAATTATTATGCAATCGTGGGAATAATATAAAATATAAAATTCAATTATGCACTAATCTTATCTATAAAATTTAATTTTCTTCAAGGCATACTCAATCTAGGTTTAATATTAATTGCATGTTCATCAATATTGCCTTCTATTAAATATTATAAAAGTTAAAAGTACAAACCTGACAGAGTAAGATTATGTAATTCAAACTCAGTTAGTTGACGCCTTTTGTAGAGAATATCCTCTGACATACTTTTCCAATGTGATTGCCACAATCTCAAAGGATCAGCAACGTTGTTGTTGGTCAAAATATATACAAATAATTCTCTGAGCTGCCTTGGCATTGAGCTTTGAGCATTCTCTGATAAAGCTACATGCCACTGCTTATCATCAGCAAGTATACCAAGTGCGTCACATGCTTCTTTAAAGGTGTTATAAGTATTACCATCCACAGTACGAAGGTCTTGATAAGACGTTGCTCCCTTCACATGCATCAATAACATGCGCAAGTAAAAAGTCTCACCGGCTGAAGCGTGTATGTCAATTACCCGGCCTACAACATTTCCTTTCTCTCTTAACTTCCATCTTCCTTGGTCCTGCTTCCAAGTGAAATGTGTGGGAAATTCCATGTATGTATAATTCCTGGCTTGAGGCATGTTTCTGTTGGCTTCAAACCAACCTTCTAATTTGCTGTTTTTGTCCTTAGCCTTTTGAGCAACTTTTTGGAGATTCTGGGTTGGTTTGAATGTAACATTCTTGTGATCTGGACAATGAACAGGTAACCTTTCTACTGTTGGCCATCTGTAATGAATATCAAATCCAAAAAGCCTCCAACATGCTTCAACAGCGCACACATACCTTCCATCCAGATATTGTTTAATTTCATTATGATTCTTTTTCTTTCTGCTATTTACAAAATTGTTGCTGGATTGGTCCTTCTTCTTCAACAACATAGTGGCAGTATCATGTCCCTTTAAACAATATTTGAATAAATATTTCAATGATCTGCTGCTGTTACAAACCTCTAAGTTGATGTGACAGTGGAAACGAATCAATAAGTCTCTATTATAAGGAACAACATATTGATTGTCCAAATCAACACCTTTCCTCTTTACAATATTATTCTGCTTTCTCCTCACATATTGTGGAAAACCACTTTCATCAAAAAATGTCTGTGGATTGTACCTGAAGAATTAGAAATCTTTATTAAAGCCGAACTTACATGTTTAAAGTACTAAAATATCCATCAAATTCCTATGAAAACTTACCTTTTTGGAAAACATCTGATACATTTCCCTTTTACCATGCATGGAGACGTCTTGCAAAGGTTGCCACACGGACCATGGATCATAAAATTTTGAACCAAATGATACCCAATAGGGTCTTTATTTTCATCTGGTATTTCAGCCGAAATTAACTCATCAATTTGGTCCTTTCGTTTAGGACGGTCATTTGGATGCAGCCATATCAACATGTGTGTATGTGGAAGACCTCGTTTTTGAAATTCAATCACGTGCATCACTAATGAATAAAAATAATTGAAAATAAATAAATTTGTCCTATAAATTTAATAAATGTATCAGAGGAAAAGGGTTTACGATTTACAATGTAAATGTATTACCTCCAATACATTTTCCAAAGTAATCTTTATTCTTGATCAAATCAATTAATTGATCCAACTTCAACTTGAAAACCCTTGCAATGATTTCTGGAGCATTAACTACATCTTTTCCTGGAATATTCTCAAGCATGGACAGAATCTCAGGCCATTGGGTATTACACGTCATTGTTAGAAACAATGACGGGTGACCAATACTTCGACATATAGCAAGAGAGTCCTTGAAATATTGATTCATGTAACGTTGAGAACCTGTAAATGTAGCAGGGAGAATAACATTTTGTCCAATGCTGGAAGGATCTGTATCACCTCTTCTTATGCGATCACGAATATTAACATACAAATCAGAACGTATGATATGCTGATGCGTACTAATCCAATCTAACCTGTACTGTTCTACTGCAGCAAAGGCATCTACTACAAATTGCTGCCAAAGTCGACCACCAAGATGAAGAGTCATGCCTGCACAAATTTAGGACAACAAATAGTTATACTTTTTTTAAGGTAGAAATGTGTGAGCAGTTTCTTGGCAATATATTAGAGTAATAATGTTGGAAAAAATACGAATATATTGAATGTGGAATTTTACAGTTAGATTAGAAATTCTACCTTCACCAGGACGTATCATTAGTTTGTAGGCATAATATTCCCTCATGGAAACTGTTGTTCTGTGGTTTGTCTCATCTGGATGTTCATCATTGGGAATGTGGGATGACACCTTTTCTGGTTTGCAGATTCTTTCTATTTCTGGATGAAAACCCTCATCCCCATATGGAAAAAGCAGAGGATATTGTAGAGACATATATTGGGAACATGTCTCATATATTCTCTTAAAATAACGTTGTTTTGTCTCTACTACAATATCCCTGAAGGGTGAACATTCATCAGCATCACCAACAATTAGCGCAGCAACATCATTGGCTTCTATAATGTGATTAGTTCTGCCTGATGCTGATCTTGAATGAATCAACTGCAATTTAAATTCATCAGCTTCGTCAAGATTAAAACGGTCTCGAGCCATTCGAAATCCCTGTGCCAACTTATTGTGCTCATCAAGCATTTGAAGAAGACCATTAACAATTTCTGGATCCAACTGATCAGATCCGTTGACAGCATTAATGCGATTATGAACCTCATTCTCCGTGTCATAAATATAAAGCTGTGAAAACTTAGGAGTTTCTCCTTCAATGGGTTTTAGAGTTCCCATTAAATGGTGATTCTGACCAAATAATTTAAAACAGTATGGTCCTGATCCATTGTTAACAGACCTATCAATTTTACCGCCAAGTGAGGTAAACTGGAACATTGAATTGTATGCTCTTATGTTATCCATGTAATGCTTATGTTTAGCTCCACCGGCTATTAAAGATGCCAAGAATGCAGGAGGTTGTTTATCTTTATCGAGTTTAACTTGGCCATCTCTACAACAAATTGAAAAAGTAGGTAGACTCTTCTTTGCATATTTGTTATTGCGTTCCTCATTCCACATGATTGCGTTGCACTTGTTGCATTTTTTTTTTGGTGGACCAAGGTTCATATATCCTCTCCACAAATCTGTCCAGCAAATTTTATAATTTTTTTTTTACTAAAGCCTACTCAAAATGTAAAATACATAATCAAACTGCTAAAGTTACCTGGCTTAGATTTGATGTTATCGTCCACATCTTCATTAACGTATGCTCCTCTAGTGTCTAGAAAAAATGACAATGAATGTTTGTTATTTAGACATGATGTAACTGTTACATCATTTCAATACAATTTGAAATGAATTAAATTGATTTATAACTTGGTACATACCGTCTTGATCTTTATCCATATCCGAAGAATCTGCAATGTAACAGTGCGGTTAGAAGTATATTTGTATTTGTATAATCCATATTTTAATATGCAAATACTACATTAATACAATTTAAAGTATACCTTCGTCACTATGGTCTGTGTGATCATAATGTACATTGTCTATGTTGTTCAGCATCTCTGGATGTATACTATGATCTGAATTTTTTCGACAATAGTTTATATTAGCTATTTTGTTCATCAATCAAAAGCTCCTTCTAAAATTGTGGTTTCCTTAAAATACTTCTTTCTCAACAAAACCTTTAATCTTTGTATTGCATACATCCGCTTTGTTGAAGGACTCCATCAAATTCTTTCCACTTCCACTTGGTTTTGCTTTATACCACTCTGTAAATACATGATTGAAAATTGTCGAAATAAAATATCTTTGTAATATAATTATTACAGCAAACATCTACAATACCTGGCATACGCACACCAATATGATTCAAATCTGGAACCAAAACAGTGATGTCATCATTTTTTTTCCCGGTTGATTGCGATTCAACTGATTTACGCACATTATGATTCATGTGAATAGGGAGGACTTTTTTGCTTTGTTGGCTGTCTATCAGGTTAATCGATTTCCCTTTATTTTTTAATTTACCTGTTAAAAATCAAGGATTCAAATGAGTGTAACAAATGCAATTATATGGACTTTGTTACTATGCAAATGAAGTACTTCATTTGGTTTAAACCCCATTAGTAAACGTTTGAAAAATAAAATATAAATATAAATCACAATGCTGTTGCATAACATAAACTAAATGAAAACTATAAAATCAAGGCTCACCTTGCCAAGATGAACAATTTGCTTCTTTGACAGGTACTGATGATTGGACTATTTTCTTAGGAGATATCCTAGATGCCGGTAACTGGAAAGGTTTAAGATTGACGTTTGTATTTACTCGAGCATTTACGTTAATTTGAGACAAAGGGACTCGATGGGTTAATCCTGCATAAAATCAAAATTAGAATGATATATGCATTATGAACCATATGTGGACAATTTGCAAAATTAGTATATCAAAAGCATACCAGAAAAATTGTGAGAATTAAGCCTTCTTTGAGATGGCGTGAAACTGTTAGATGGGTTATCATCACATCCAGAATTATTTGCAGCTGAATTACCTCTTCTTGTCGAG
Source organism: Kitagawia praeruptora (assembly GCA_037693485.1). NCBI lineage: Eukaryota > Viridiplantae > Streptophyta > Magnoliopsida > Apiales > Apiaceae > Kitagawia > Kitagawia praeruptora. The sequence goes on from CM075349.1 coordinate 3,934,827, forward strand.
GAGGTTTGTTCTGTCAAACCTGTAAAAACCTCATCTGTATTGATTAGGAGCAATCCACATGTTTAAACTTTGAAATTATAACAAAATATTAAGAACTCACTTGATTGCTTTTGTGATGGTGTGAATTCATGGGCATGTTCTTTTGTAATATGAGGGTGATTTGTCGAATGTATTATAGATGCTGGTAAATGGAAACGATTAAAAGTGGATGCATCTGGATTTGTTTGGTTTATATTAGTATCGCTATAGAAATATTGTTGAGGTAAACCTGATTGGGGATAAAGGAAAACACGTGTTTAATAACCAAAATAACATGGATAAATATTACAAAAAATGACGTTAAAATACAAATTGTTCCAACAATAAAGCACCGTCATTATAAAGTCCAGTTCCTGGAAGTTGTTGTGTCAAACCTGTCAAAAGATGATAAGGATTGTTTAGAAACAATCACATTAATTTTGATAGCAACTAAAATTAAGCATGACAATCCAAAGATTAAAACAATGCATCTTTGCCAGGTGAACAATGTTGGATTTCCATACCAGACAAATTAACGGAATCAAGCCTTCTCTGTGATGGCGTGAGAATGCTAGCTGGGTTGGATCCACAGTGAGTTTTTTTTGAAGTTGAATTGTAATTTATTGTCGAGGATGTTTGCTGTGTCAAACCTGTCAAAACATCATATGTATTGTTTAGGAACAATCCACATATTTGAAGTATAAAATTACAAATATTTGTAATTTACCTGACTGATTTTGTGATGGTGTGAATACGTTGGCAGGTTCTATAGTAATGTGAGGATGAATACTGGAATGTATTATAGATGCTGGTAAATTGAATCGATTAACAGCGGAAGCAGGTGGATTTTTCTGGTTAAAATTAGTATCCCTCAAGGAAGATGGTTGAGTTAAACCTGAAGGGTGATAAAAGAAAAAACGTGTTTTAAAAACAGATTTACATGAATAATTCTTACAAAAAACGTGAAGAACAAACAAACTTGACAATGAACACAATACCAGAATTAGCAAGATTTGGATGTATGTTCTCGTTCATGTTGGCATTGATTTTGGGAGCAAGAATGCAACGTTCATCATCATTGTTGGAACATCTGCCACGCCTTCTCTGGTCTAATATTCAATAAATCAAACTCTATGATGAATACAAATACATATGACACAAAAATAGTAGATTATATGAACTTACTACTACGTAAAGAAGAAGGAGAAGTCGTTCCTAGAGGTGCTCTTTTTCGACCTGTTAAATTCACAGTTCAAAATTATAGATTTACAAACCATAATAGATAACAATAACTGTGTTACCTCCGTTTTCCATTAGCAGATGATGGGTGTCGATGAAGATCAATGTTTTAGCCGTTGATAATCTGTAATTTACGTCGATGAACAAATAACCCTTATAATTAACATGACTAATTCGTACAAAAGAACATGATAAACAAAGCATATATCAAAGATGAAGATCAATCTGCTGATAATCTATAACTTACGTCGATGAAGATTCAAAATTGTAACAAATTGCCACAAAGAAAGGAATGATTTGGTGGCACAATATGTGAAAATGGCAGAGATAAGGTCTGGGATTGAAGGAAAAATTCAAACGTATAACAACTTGCCATATAAAAATGAATGAATTAAAGATCTGAATTTGATTGATTGGGTTGTATTATATGGATCCGGGTCAAATAATATCCATCATATGTGTTTGTAGTGTAAAATATAATAGGAGATGAGATGGGTAATATCCATGATCCAATGGGTAATAAAGTTGGGTAGGAAAACATGGATCCGGGTCAAGTATTGTGAAAAAAACAAAGGAAAACCCATTGGATAGTATCCATGGAATATGGGCATATTTTGGAATTAAGATATATAGATGAAACAAAGCTCCACTTCCACTTGTTATTTTTTTTTAAACAAAAATTTACTATTCCCTTTCTATTTTTTAGTGTATTTTAAGATAAATGAAACAAAGCTCCACTTCCACTTGTTAAATTTTTTTAAATAAAAATTTACTAGTATTTAAACTTTTATTCAGCAGAAAAAAAAAACAATCCAAGAACGAATAAGTCGTTTATTTGTCTGAAAATGGTGTTCATGTGGTAAGGCCACATATTTGTCTGAAAATGGTGTTTATATGATTCAGGGCTTCGATTTAGCGCCCAAAAGAGGTAAAGTGATTTCAATTTTCTGTCAGCTACTGTTCTATCCTTTTTATATGTATGTGTGTATGTATACATTTGTGTGTATGAATAGTACTACTTGTCATTCAAATTGCATTAATCTCATAGGAGAAATTGATAATTTACTTGTGTTTTTAGTGCTAATTACGAATAATCTCCCCAATTTGTAATTTAATTGTTGAAGATGTTAATTGTTGAAGATGCATAGAAGGTTAAGCTCACTTGACATAGTATGATATGATAAGAGGGAGGAGGACTGAGGTAGTCACTGGGGTTTCGGTGTTCGGACTCTATTACCGTCGATGGTTGGAGTTTTCGATTCAGTTGGTTACTATTTTAGGACAAGACTTTTATTTAATCGATTTGGGAAGATATATGCTGTGTGTGCTAATATTTTAGGGTGCAAATAGTGAGGTGAGATTTGAGCCAATGTTGTTTGGGAATTAAGTAATTAACTGATACTTTAAACAAACTAGGGTGTTAAAGTCTCGGAAGCTGTGATTGTGCCTCTGAAAAGTGAAATGTGAATGTGCTCGTCCCTGCTTGTACCTTATATTATTGAAATTGAAATTGGACACTGAGGTCTGAGGTTATATATTGCCTTAACAAGATGGCCTTTAGTGATTTAGTATAATCCCAAAGTGTAGGCTTGAAGTATGGCCTGTATGTTTTGATGCTGCAAATGTTATTAAGTTTTAAGTGTAGTTATGCTAGTATATCTGTACTTTATGGCTTTGATTTCCATATTGTCTGAATTTATGATACAGGTTTGTCCCATGCATGAATTATTTTTTGAGGTCAATGATTTCATATCTGTGTTATTAAGAGAATCTTGAAAAGGAAGATTTGTTTGATGGAGATCCCAGTTAGACCAATTAATCAGCTTCTGGAGAAGGTTCTTTGTATGAACATCCTTTCCTCTGATTACTTTTAAGAGCTTTACGTTTGAAAACTTATGATGAAATTGTATGTGGAACCATGGATGACAGGAAAATGTCGAGGTCCTTCGACAGCATTTTCCCTTCTTTCCAGGTTTTTCACGATGAATATCATTGCTAAGAAAACGCATGGCAGTGGATCATCCAGATTCTCCTTACATCTGAGCTGTGAGTTCAACCTGCTGGGATATATAATATGATGCGTGATTAACTAGCTAATGGGCCTATGATAGCAAATTGGCAATGCATTTATGAATGCTTTTTATTATTTATAAATTATCTCCTGTTGTTACTTTTTGGAACCATTTTTTGGTTTATAAGACCAAGGGCCTGCTTGTCTTACCTAGAAGAAGTTATTTGTCACCAAGTTAGTTTCATAACTTACAAGTGAAGTAATTTTTTACCTAGAAGTTGTTATTTGTTTGGACAGTGTTAGTGATGATGTGTAACTTTTAAGTTATAAGAATATAAAAAAATAATAATGATAAAAAGACACAAAAGTACTATAGGATGAGATAAATAGTAATTTTTTATCAAGTATTTAACTTTTAAAAGGTAATTCAAAAAGATAAAGTACCAACATCCCTGCTTATAATTTGATGAACTTAAAAGTGATATATAAGCCATCCTGACTAGATTGTCAATGGACGATTTTCTTGTTTAGGACTTACAAGTGGGCTTGACACTCTCTAAACTCTAAGCTGGTAGTGAATCTAATGAGTTTTGAGTGGATACCTATCGTCTTAATTACTACTATGAAGATTTTGTTTGTTGACAACAGAAAATACACATAGTTAACCTAGTCAACTGTTCCCTGAATTTCGTTGATTTGGGTATTATTTATCTGAATTTGTTTATTTTTATTGTTTGCTGATGGAATAGCATGCAAATTTTCGTCCTCATAGATTATATGCACAGATTGCTATTATTATGGGTTATTGTAGGAGATGGATATGTTGGGTTGGGAAAATTTTGTAGGCTTTTGTTAGATAAATGTACTAAGTCGGGTTGGGAAAAAGTTTCACCAAAATACTTTTATATTCTTGTTCCTGAACCTGAAGCGCAAAAATGTAAGTTTAATACGTTTTGTTACCATTACCATTGTTCATATGTATCAATAATTTTGGTTTGGTTTTCCAGGTGGGATTCCTCTATTTAAGATATGCTGCCGCTATGGGGTTGGTTTGAACCGTATATGATATATCAAAGATGATGAGGTATTTTCCGACATTTAATTTTTCTAAATCTTCTCTTGAATTCATTGGCAGTTTTGATATCAATTGTCGATAACTTATGCATCTTTTTGATTAATGACATTAAGGAATCTCTTGCCAGTAGTATTGTACTTGCTGACATAACTTTTAGCGTCTACATGTGACCATCTAGTGTATTGGTTCAGTTGAATTCTGGCATGCAACATGCCTCAGCAAGTTGATATCTTTGTATGAACATAGTACCATTAGGCTGTCTACTTGATGGAATTTTGCGATATTCCTTCTTATGTTACCAATTGTACCTGTAGTGACATCTATTGTACTCTACTGCTGTTTGATATACACCTCGAGTCTCAAGGGTGCTTTTTTTTTTTTTTTTTTTTTTGCATAAGCGCTATAAACTGAAACTTACTTGTGGCTACTTTAAGTAAATCTCGTTTCAGTTTAAAGTTATTAGTTTCTTCATGTTGTAAGCAGATTAAATTTATTTATTTATTTTTATTATATTTTTACAGGCATTACATGACTTTCTTTGTTATTATAAGTTTCTTCATGTTGTTATATTTTCTCCTGGATCTAATGGTCGAATGACTACAATGGGTGCTTATACAAGTAATCTACCTTTTGGACAGGTCAGGTCAGGTGCCAAACTCTTCTGAGAACTGAATCTTGCTCTCTTTATTTATAACTATGCATGTGCACACATACAACCGTATATATGTGATATCTATTTATATGTATGAGTCGAGTGGTTCCTAGGCAAGTGTTTCTTAGTCGATATGCAACATGGAGGGTGGGTAAGTATGCTAGTTAATATAGACAAAAATGTTCCTTGCTCTGTTCCAAAACACATGACCTTTGACATATGTTTGTGTGAACAAAGTGATTGTGCCTAATACAAAATATATTTGTTTCCTTATCTGATATTAGAGATGTCTTCGGGGTATCTCAGCCAGTGAGGCTTTATTGAATGACAATTATGAAGTTTTTGTTCCTGTTATTTTTTTGGTTAATTCTTGTGTATGACTTTAGCATGATCATTTTTCTATAGCCATGGCCGCAGTGTTAATGTCTTGTTGTGTCTCAGCTGGCATCTGAAATTGCTTTTTGTATTGCAGTACTATTTTGATACCCTCTTTCCACGCCCTATCCCTGTAATGCAGTTGATTGTTGCGAATATCAAAAAGTTAAAGCTTCCTACCAAGCATGTCTACGGTGTAACTAGGGTACCCACCCGTGGATCTGATGACCGCTCGTCGGCCACCATTTGTCAAAGCCTCACTTTCAGTCTTTTTTGTTCGGCGTGTTCCTCACTGTGCATCAAGCAGGGACTCATCTCCTACAGAGCACACCAAGCTCCCACCTTATGACATAAATTGTAATGTTTTTAGAGTCAGCACAAGGGCAAAAGGGAAGTCAGAATGCATCTATCAATCTGGCGAAGCTTTAAGATCTTAATGGAGACCTAAGTACCAAAAAGGATGAATTGAAAACAAAAACCCTCTTAACATGATTAATGGTGCTGAAAAAGTTATTAGACTAGGTAGTTCTACCTAAAAGTAATCTGGACAGTAATGCTTGAGTTAAACTTCATATATTATCGGGACATCGAGCACACTTCCATTATTATAAAGCTGGCAATGTTGCATTCTGAATTAGTTGTGGATAATACATAACAATGTTGCTTTCTGAATTAACTGTGGATAATACATAACAATGAATTCATAAATAATTACTGCATTTGTGCATTTGTAATTAGGAGAGACAAACTTGTATGTACTACGTATACAATTGTTATAGTCCCTTGTAATGGATATATTATAATATGTTTTAGAAAAGTTGTAACAATGTAATGCTGGGAGATTTGACTTGTATGTTTCCCTTTCTGGAAACATATTTTGTTATATTTATGATGCATCTGACTTCTATGGTTTGGTAAACAAACAAGTGAGATATGTCATTGTATCAAATTAAAAAGGATGTCACTGTTAAAAAAGGTGTGCAAGTTTACTTTCTAACAAAAATATAATAATATTTTTAGAACATGTATGCCAAATTAATTATCATTACATTTAGAGTTATACTCCCTCCGTCCCAGCCATTTCTTTACATGGCGGCTGGACACGGAGGTCAAGGATAGTGGGTGTAAAGTGAGTGTAATATTGTTAAAATAAATGAAGTAGTGGGTGTAATAGTGATTTTATTGTTAAAATAAGTGAAGTGGTGGGTGTAATAGTGATTTTATTGTTAAAATAAGTTAAGTAGTGGGTGAAATAGTGTAAAGTATTGTTAAAATAAGTGAAGTAGTGGGTGTAAAAGTATTAAAACTTACTATTTTGGGTAATGTAAAGAAATGGTGGGACGACCCAAAAAGGAAATTGTAAAGAAATGGATGGGACAGAGGGAGTAATAAATAATTATTGTTTCCAAATGATGTTTATTTCTATATGGAATTTTTTTCTCAAGATATTATTTTCAAATATCTTTTATTAATTTATAATATTATTTTGTCAAGTTGCTTTGTATTACAAAGATCTACTTGATTTATATAATAATTAACTATGAGAGTAAGACGGTAAGACTGTAAGAGTAATAAAATAATAAATAAAGGAAATATAGAATCTGTATAGATCTAGAAAGGAAAGAAAGCATACACAAGACACTCACTACTTCCTTGTCTCAGGGAATCATTGACCCTGCCTAATACACTCATATATATGTGTATACTATATACTATACTATGTGTACATACATAAGACACACACTTAGCCAGAGCTTGTCTTCACTTCCTATGTATAGAAAATTCTTTATCTAGGAACCATAACTCTCCAGGCTCCATACACCACTATACACAAACATATAATAATTTATACATACTACATATGAAGTGATAAATATGACACAGGCTGTTACTATTGAACTTTGTGTTCACAGATTTCCAAAAAATCAAACACATAACTCTTTGTCAGCTTATGTACTCACAAGTCACAATACTCTTAGGTCGGTCAAGGATGTTTTAAATATATGGGTTGAAGACACATAGTAGTAATAGCTATCATTCACTCTTGCTTCAGTTTGAGCACTCTCTCTCTCTTTGTTCAGGTAATTAATTTCCCTTTTCTCTTGATTTTCTTGGTTTTTGCTAAAGATTGTATCTTGGACTAGTGTATCATGTTTAAGAAAGATTCGAAAATTGGATTGATTTTGTTACTATGTTTGTTTAACTTTGAAACAATTTGTATTTTTTGATTCTATTGGATTTTGTTAAAGTCTGTATCTTTAGCTAGTGTGTTCTGCAACATCATGTTTAAGAATGATTCTGAATTGAGTTGGTTTATTGGTAACTATTTTTTTTTAATATTTTTTTTCTAATACGTCGATTTAATCATTTGTTTTACTTACCTTAAAAGTCATATATGTTTCTTGATTTTCTTGGGTTTTGCTAAAGATTGTATTTTTAATTAGTATTATTGTCCGTTAAAATCATATTGAAGAATGATTCGGAAATTGGGTTCTTTTCGATTGATTTTATTTGTAATTATGTTTGTTTTACTTAACTTTTGAAGTATTCAAAGCAATCTTATTAGTTCAGATTTATTTTTTTGAATTTAGGAACTCAAGTACTTGGTAGTTAAAGACTTATATTGGCTAGAGAGTGGTATGTTGTTCTTTAAAGTATGTCGTTAATAGTAGTTGAGGTGAAAGGTTTAGTTTACTCAACTTTAATTTAGATGAAATTTTTGCTTTAAAAAATTGGCTTGTGATACAAGGATTGTAATACTAGTTTTTTTTTTGCTTTGTTTTTTGATCATTTAGATGGCTGATCCATTTTCGTCTAAAGAAAAGGGCTTTAATTGGGATTCTCCAAGGGCTGAAATAAATGGTACAGAGGATCCGTATAATAATATTGAAGATATGATGAATTTTGATACATATGCTGGATGGTGCACTAGCCCATCGACTTCGGATAAGATGCATGATTCTTCTTCGCTCCTCCCTTTGTCTAGGGATTGTATGGCCTTAGATCCATTGAGCCTCACTCATGAAAGTTTTGAAAGCTTTGGTGCTATTGATAATAATATAAGAAGTTCTAGCGAAACAATGATATATGAGCAAACTATACCCGAGTTTGGTTTTCCGATTAATTTTGTTGATAAGGATGATGGTCATGTTATACAAGGTTTTTGTCAACAAAACAACACTACAGGCATTGAAAATAGCATTATTGCTCGACCCTTTCCACCACCACTCAAAGAGAGGATGTTTAAAGCATTATCTTTATTTATGGAATCATCCGAAAGTGGAATTTTGGCACAACTTTGGGTTCCAGTGAAGGACGGTAATCATTTGAAGCTAAGCACTTATGAACAACCATATTTAGTTGATCATATGTTAGCGGGATACAGAGAAATATCTAGAAGATTTACTTTCCCCACAGAGGTTGAACCAGGATCATCACTTGGGCTTCCTGGCCGTGTATATGCGTCCAAGATACCTGAATGGACATCTAATGTTGGATACTACAGTAAGGATGAATACCTTCGGGTACAACATGCTGTAGAAAACGAAGTCCGTGGATTAGTTGCTATACCTATTTTTAGTGGCAATCCTCATGAGACGTCTTGTTCAGCTGTGCTGGAACTAGTTTCTTTGAAAGAAAAGGCTGATTTTGATTTAGAAATGGAAAATGTTTGTCATGCACTCCAGGTTAGTTCTCTAGAACGTATAACAACCTTGGTAGAATATTATAGAAGTTCAATTTAATTATTAAAATACATAAAAAATTGTACCCAAAAAAAAAAAAATTATTCACTAAATAAAAATTTCAAAAAATTATAAACCTATTTGTTTATTTTTAACATTTCATCAATATCTAGTTTAACTAATGAAACACAGTTTACATTTTATCAACATTATTTTGATGTGACAAGTGTTAGTTCCTAGTGGACAATCCCTATTAATAAAAGAAAAGTTTAGCTATAATGTAGGTTAATTGTGATACAAAGAAGTTAAGTATATTATTCACTAGTATATCATAAAAAATTAATGAAATATCATCTATATTTGTGATTGTTTTATAAGAAAGTAAATCAAACTTCTAAAACTGAATGATATTATCTTTAAAAAAAGTAATAATTTAACATATCTTTTGTTTTAGCACTAAATATGTAAGTATTGTTCTAGTATATTTGATTCCTTACTTATAACTCATAATCATTAGCTTTCCAATATTTGATAAAATATATGAAAATCTACATATGCATACATGCTTTGAATATTTATTTTGGCATGTGGTTTATAAAAAATATTAATTTTATTTCTTTAAAACAAGATAACAAAAATTAATTATATGAATGTTACCTATAATTGTTTGGTGCAAAAATAAATTGCAAAATAAGTATATATAAATATATTATTACCTTTTTTAATTTTTGTATCCATAATGTGTGTTCTTATATATTCATGCATAAGTTTTGTTTCTTGAAAAAATTCTATATTAATAGTTTTAGTTTGTATTTTACATATATCATACCATTTTTTTATTTTAAAATAATCTATTATCTATTGCATGCTAAGCTAAAATAATGTAGACAAGTCAAAAAACAATAATTAATCAAAATATCATTTTAAATTTTGTAATAAAAACAAGGGAAATTCCATTTGGTACCATTTTACTTTTGGCTTTTCCAAATGGTACCACTCAATGTTTGAAATTCAATTTGGTACCATTTTACTTTTGACTTTTCCAAACGGTACATCTCAATGTTTTTTCTTCCAAATGGTACACTTTTACTTTTGGCTTTTCCAAATGGCACACCTCAATGTTTTTAAATGCGTTAAAAAAAAGGAAATATATAAACAAAATAAGAAAAACATAATAAAAAGAATCGGTTTAAATAAAAAAAACTGGTATTGTTTGTTGTGAGCTATTTACAACAAACCACCGCTATTCAATCCGTCAGAGGCGCATTCCGCCGCCGTTGTAGCTTTGTTCTCCGCGGCGAAATACGCCTCTGACGAATTGAATAGCGGTGGTTTGTTGTAAATAGCTCACAACAAACAATACCAGTTTTTTTTTTTATTTAAACCGATTCTTTTTATTATGTTTTTCTTATTTTGTTTATATATTTCCTTTTTTTTAACGCATTTAAAAACATTGAGGTGTACCATTTGGAAAAGCCAAAAGTAAAAGTGTACCATTTGGAAGAAAAAAGGAAGAAAAAACATTGAGATGTACCGTTTGGAAAAGCCAAAAGTAAAATGGTACCAAATGGAATTTCAAACATTGAGTGGTACCATTTGGAAAAGCCAAAAGTAAAATGGTACCAAATGGAATATCTCTAAAAACAATATGTAAGTATTTTGTGTTAAGCACGTAAGAAAATGACAATATTATTTTAGAACTTTAAAAAAGAGTACAAATATAATTGTAACATTACAAAAACTAAAAATTTTATAGTATAATAAAAATGTAGCTTTAAAAGCATGTTCCTAACAGTAAACATTTATTATTATAAAATTGAGACTAGTTTCTAGATGTTAACTTAACTTTGATGTATGTATATTGATGGTTTGTTTTAGCCAAGACATAAAAGAAATGCCGATGACCCCCTAATAAACCTTTTTCCTTCATATTAGAGAGAAAGGGGTAGAAGATGGTGTGTTGGGTTGGGACTTGGGAATGTGTTGGGTTGGGACTTGGGAATGTTCAATACTTTATGATGTGGGGCTATGTAGGGACTGGTGAAAGGCTAGATACAGTGAAGGAATACAGTAAGGGAAGATGTAATACTCCCTCCGTCCCAATTTACATGTTCCTTTTGAAAAAAATACGCATATTAAGAAAAAGGTTGGTTGGATAAGGTTTTTCAATAAATAACCTTAATAAATGCATTGAAAAATGAGAATAGAGTTAAGTTTTAAAGAACTCAAGCATTGAAAATACAAATATAGGGGTAATTTTGGAAAATTAGACTTAAATTTGTATAAAAAGAAGAGATATTTGTATGGAAAGAAGAGGGGGACATGTATTTTGGGACGGAGAGAGTAATAGCTTAGCTTAAACATTTTACAGACCTTTGCCTCAATCGGTGGAAAAGACTGGTTCAACAGAAGATAGGCTTTAGATGGATCTTGTTGTCTTAGAAATAAAGGTTGTATTGTAACTCTTTCACATTGCTTGGAGCTGCTTAAATAATATAAGTGTGCATGTTTAAATAGTTGTTAATAATGTTAATTTTATACTGGACTTCGTTTAACAACTTTTACCAACTCTTTGACATGCGACATATAGGCCGTAGATCTGAAGAGCACAGTCCCTCCTCGATTTAGTCCACAGGTAATTAATATAAAGATACTTTTACTTGGTTCAATTAAATATTTGAAATATGTAAGTCTGAAAAGGTTATTTTTTTGTTATTTTGGTAGTTTTTATCAAACAATCACAGAGCTGCTTTGGCAGAGATAACTGATGTCTTACGATCTATGTGTCACGCATACATGTTACCACTTGCTTTGACATGGATTCCATGTACTTATAACGTTGAAGGTGGTGATGATATGTATACAATACGTGTTAGAGGGGAGAAGACAAAATCAAATGAGAAATACATACTTTGCATTGAGGATAGTGCGTGCTATGTGAATGATAGAGAAACACAAGGATTTGTACATGCTTGTGCTGAACACTATTTAGATGAAGGGCAAGGTACTGCTGGAAAAGCACTTCTATCCAATCAGCCATATTTTTTCTCTGATGTGAAGGAATATGATATTAATAACTACCCCCTAGTGCATCATGCTCGAAAATTCGGGTTGAATGGTGCTGTTGCAATCAGGTTAAGGAGCACTTACACGCAAAATGACGATTATATATTAGAGTTCTTTCTTCCTCGTACTATGACAGAAAAAACTGAACAGCAACTCCTGTTGAAAAATTTATCAAATACTATGCATAGGATCTGTAGGAGTTTAAGGAGGGTCTCAGATTCTGAGTTGCTTGAACAAAGTGACCCCTTATATGAGATTCTTAAGGGATCACATACAAACTCATCAAGAGTGGCCTTTTTAGGTACTCAGGGTATAAATTCTGAGGATGAAGTGCATCAAGTAATTCATGCAGGAATGGAAACAGATGGTGTTGCTCAGCAGGTAAATTTTTAGATTTATTGTATAGAATGGTGATAATGACAATATTTTTTAAATCCTTCCGTTGATAGTAAAATCTGTTAAATGGATTAACAAATGGAAAATATTATTTGTTTAACTCAATTATTTCTAATTGTATCATATAATATCCATAACTAACTAAATATCCTTATATAATGTGAAAAAGAAATATGATCACTAGGATTTGGTAAGTCAATAGTATTTTAATAGTGGTTAACAAGTATGTTTTAAATATTATTATTCACCCTGATTGGTAAAATCACATATCATAAAAATTTATATAACCACTTTCAAAAAAATAACAAAATAAAAAATATATCCAAATAAAATAGTTAAATTAAAAATTACAATACACACTAAAATTAAAGAATATAAAAAAGTTCAGAAAATTAAAATTATAGGACACCTAACAGATTACATAAAAATAAGAGTAAATCTTGGGCTATGCACTACTAAAACACTAAATGTCCTGGCGGCGCCCATTTCAAGAAAATAAAAAATAAAAAATACAATTATAGAGTAATATACTAGTACTATAATCTAGGTAGTATTTAAGTAATGCATAGATTTATTCTAAAAATAATATACTAAACATGCTAAAAAATGTGAAATAGAAAAAGTTAATACATAACAAAAAGTGATTATGTAGCAAGTGTAATTTAGGATATAAAAAATGTACAAATAGTGTATGCTTTAAAATACAAACAGGACATTAGAGAAATACATGACATAAAACATGTACTAAACATACATAAAAATAAAGGACATTAAAAGATATAGAACACTCTAGAAAAAGTGAAAACATACGTACAAATTTTTTTATTAAGTACAAAATAATATTTATAAAACACAAAAATTTGTAGCATAAAAGAAATTATAAAACAAGATAAATACAAAATGTTAAAATAAATAAAAGTATACAAGATATAAAAGAATCAAAATTTACAAAACTATAAAAGTAATAAAACATAAACATTAAAAAAATGGCCTTTGATGTGTAAGGATAAACTTTTAAATATATAATATTCTGAATTATTTAAAATAACCCACCATTTGCTAGCTATTTATGAATAAAGTTAAAATAAAATAATTTTAAAATAGAATATTGGACCGTTGTTTAATTTTTTTTAACAAATTATCATTATAGAATATCAATTCATTGTGTACACTAACAATTTCAAAAGCAATTAAGACAAATAAACATTTTAAAAAAAAAAGTTAGACTACAAAAACATGTGAGCATGTTTACCTGAGCCTAAAGATTCTTTAACAATATAAGTTACTTGTTTAAGTTGGTTACCCACACAGAATTGGGAGCTATGTATAAGCATTTACAGATTGTTCTTTGACAGTAGGAAAAAAGCAAGGTAATCAATCCAAGTCAAAATGAGAAAAATAAATTTAGTAAGAACATTAAGTTTGATATTTTGTAGTGAATGAACCAGGATATAATAGCAATGGCCTATATGTAGTTCCAGTGTACTGTAATGGTTCAAAGTAAAACAAGTGTTGCTTATGTGATATGGTTGGATCCGCCACTAATGATTTGTTAACGTGAATCTATTTTTCAGTAGCTCACAACGTCATTTCCATTCTATGTTTTCTTAGATGACGTATTTTATATTGTAGGCAACTAGATCGAAAAGAGTGATGGAGAAAAAACGAAGCAGTGCAGAGAGAAATGTAAGCTTGGCAGTCTTGCAACAATACTTCTCTGGAAGTCTGAAAGATGCTGCTAAGAGTATTGGTGGTAAGAATTTACAGTTTCGAAAATGTTGAATCAACCAATTTCCACCCTCTCATCTTAAGGTTCTATTTTTGTAGATTGAAAGTTATATGCCCATTGAAATTGGACAACCTTGTATCATCTTGAGATTGAACTATATCTAATATATTCAATTTTTCTTCCTTTTTTAGTTTGCCCTACTACATTGAAAAGGATATGCCGACAACATGGAATCTCGAGATGGCCATCCCGAAAGATAAACAAGGTGAACCGTTCTTTGAAAAAAATACAAACCGTGCTCAACTCTGTTGAAGGGGTTGAAGGAGGACTGAAAATTGACCCAAGCACAGGGAGCGTAGTGACAGGATCTACCTTTGAAAACTTTGGTACACCTAAAACTTTTCTCTTTCCCGATAAAAATTTTTATCAGAAAGGTTACGAAATGGCTGAAAATATAGGTATGGTGCTTCCATCATCTTGTTCCGATGGAAAGAATAATGTTGTGAAGGTGAAAAATGAAGTGGGTACAAGTGGGAATCAAGTACACTCACCTTGTATGCAAAACTGGAAATTAGATAATAACTCCAACATCATGTTTAGTGATTGGCTTGACAACTCCAATATGGCCGAGCTTGATGGAAAGCCAGTTAGTCCTAACATCGTGTATGGTGGTGGTTCGGAGAATACTTCGTTGGGATCGTACTTCTCAAAAGAAGACAGCAAAATTTGTGGTTTGAATGCCGGTGATAAGATATTAGAGAAATATGATTCCCCGTTGAAGTGTCATAGCTCTAGCTCGATTGCTAATACTAATAAGAAGTATAACAATGTAAGTGCCAATAGTAGCAAAGATGATGGAGAGAGGCTTGTTGAGCCAACTCAGCCTACAACTTCAAGCATGACGGACTCATCAAATGCATCAACAACACATGGTAGTTCATCAAGTTCCCCAGAATTTGGTGAACCAAAGAGTTCAAAAGCTCAAGTATGTGAGACAAACTCGAGGATAACTGTTAAGGCAACTTTCAAAGAAGATACAATACGATTCAAATTCGATCCTTACCTGGGGTGCTTTCAACAGCTATATGAAGAAATCGCAAAGAGGTTTAAAATACCAACAGGTTCATTCCAGCTGAAGTATATGGATGACGAGAAAGAATGGGTGATTATGGAGAACGAGTCCGACATGGTAGAATGTCTTGAGATATTGGATTTTATGGGGACTCGTAATGTAAAGTTTCAAGTTTGTGATGCAGTGTTCGTAATGGGCAGTTCTGGTAGTAGCAACTTTGAGACAGCAGGTTTGTAGGATGGATTGTTGTTTGTTATTTGCTGTGTTTGTATATGTAGTAAGACTAGTATGTTATAAACTATCAGTAAGTTATTATGTACATATTTGGCCTAGTGTCCTGATTTAGTTTATATCTCTCAGAGTTGTTTTACTAGTATTTCAAATTTTATTTTGTAATAAAATGGATCATAAAATGCAAATGGAAGATGCCTCATATTTCTTTCTTAAAAAAATACATGCATAAATAATTATGCATATAATGTACATTATATTATCTAATACACAATAGAATTGATCGACATAACGTACTAATAAAATATTTTTGAAGTTTTGCCTATTCCTTAGAATCTAATGTATACAAATTCTAATTAATTATTATTGCTATTTATTTGTAGGCATTGTTCTTAAAATCCCCTGATTAATCCTTTACAAGGTGTTCAGTCGATTCGATTTTTAAAATCTTCGATTAATTTTACAGAGTACTTCTTGATCGAAATATTTTTAATAAATAATAAAAAATAAAAAATGCATTAATGAAATATAAATTATTATATATTTTATGATATGATAAACACATATTACTTAATAAATAACTACTAAAATCATAATAATATACTAAATAATATTATAATATTAAAATAATCCAATTAATCCCCGATTTAACGATTAATTCTTGCAAGATCGGATTTATGTAACACTGTTACATCTTTAGAAGATTGTGTTACTTTTGTACATATAGAATTACAAATTTCATTTAATATTGAACAATATAAATCATCCAACAATCTTTACTAAAAATATATTTTATATATAAATTGATATACATGTGTTTTGTATGGGAATTTCTTACCATGGATCACACACAATGCTTAGTACCAAAATTTTTGTACTAAAATATTTAATACAAAACTTACAAGCGGGTAAAAATAGTTTAAAAGACTACAACCCAACAAGAACCATGTGTATGCAGCTTTCACCAGGCTTTAAATTACTCAAGTGGTAATAACTTCACATTGTCTAGCAGGTCCAGTAAATTTAAGAAACTTATGTCCGGAATCTAATTTCATCTTAATGCCTGGACAGAATACCACAACTTGGTACATCTGTTCTGATTGAGCTTTCCTATGCTCAGTGACCATAGCAACTAATTTGACATCAATACCAGGTGACATATTTAGCCTGTTACGGAACATGAATCCTTTTGCACCATCAGCAGCAGTTGAAGAAATCATAGCCATTTTCAAAGCATTATGTTCACCTACACGTTGTTGAAAATTTGGAAGCATTGTCGCCCAAACAATCTGATCACCATAAAAAACTGAGACACCAACGTTCTCGTAAAGGAATGTGGACGAATTGCTTTTGTTTGTGACATTGAAAGTCAGGTCCCATGCCGAGTTGATCTTGTTGTTTGTTGGTTGAATGTAGGGAGATGCAAGAACGGAATTGATTACAAACTCATGTTTACGAACTTGATCATTTCTGTGAAGGTAAACTTGTGAACCACCATATAGCATCAACAAGAAAAATAAAACAACCGAGAGGATGTCAACAAAAAGGTTCCAGTCAAAACTTTTTGCTTCAGGTTGTGATGGTGTTACTATTATGCGTGGTGCATCTGTGGTGTTGACCGCTGTGTATCCCTCCGCCCCTGACCGGAGAGATGATCTATCTCCGTTCATGGCGAAGGAATATTTATTCTCAAAAGGATTTTGTCATGAAACGCTGCAATATGGAGGTAATTGAGGTCAAATCTTTTATCAGGTTTCTTTACAAAAAAAGTAAAGAAAAGAAACAGAGGAACACCAAATATTTGGTTTGTAGAAGTTAACGGTAACCTGATCCCTTGAGTTGTGGAATGCCATGCATTGATTTCATGTCTCATGCACAACTGGACCAAAATAACTAAAGATCAATATTTCTCTATATTAGGCAGAGTCAAATATCACACACCTTTTTTCTGCTGTGCACTAAGCTGGGGGTCTTCACGGAAACAGCCTCCTTATCGTAAAAGGTAGGGGCATGGTCTGCGTACATCTCACCCTCCCCAGACCCTGCTCTGTGCGGGATATACTGAGTATGTTTGGTTTGGTTTGGTTTTTTTAGGCAGAGTCCTTTCTATCGATCTTTTTTCACGAAAGGCAAATGGTATTAATATCTAGAGATGCTATTATTTGAAAAATTTCAACTCCAGGCCAATCATGCCGATTAATGCAAACTCGACAGCACTTCTGATTCTTTAATCTGTAACATATACAAATCACAAATCATAAAAATTAGGGTGTACCTATGAGGGTGTACATAGCTCCTCCCCTGCACATGGGCATGCAAGCATTCGGGACTCGGGAGTCTGCTGAACCATTTACCATAATATTTCGATATGAATTTAAAGATAACATACTTTCTGATACTGGACTAATTACAGAAAATTCTATGAGACATAAAAGAATATAGGGAATTGTATCCCTATATTTGATCTCCATACATAAACGCACTTGGTACATGTATTAGATAAACATCTGCAGGCTACAGGCAAATCCAGCATCAGTTTCATCAAAATCTTTCTATTTAATCTGTGCACATGTTTTTATGTGTTGGCTGTTCGGGGGCTCTGAAGGTACACGCATGAAAGCACTCTCATTCATGCAAAATTGCAGACATACACCCATGTAAATATATTAGCTACGAGGAGACAACTCTATCCAAGGAGCAAGGTAACCATAATATCGAAGGGGTAAAGGGGTAAGGAAATATATTTTTTTGGTTGCTGCCAAGACATCATTCCGATAAGGAGTAGATATCTTCGCGGGAGGATGCCACCGCGTGGTTTGGAAGTCTTAAGAAGATTCTTAGAACCAGTCATACGACAGTAACAACACAGGTTCAGTCATATGCTTTTATTTTAACCACCTAAAAGAAAGACACCGCCTAAATCAGGAGGGGAAGTGTAGTTATACTAGGTGGTCCTCATTGTAATAGATCAAGGCTTAGAATCTTCAATTCAATTCAGCTGCTATTCTTATAAAAACAAAATCAGAAAATCAATCAAACAAGCGTATTCATAACAACTGGTATCAAGAGCATGGCTAGGCCTTCTCGTCTGAAACATGAAAAAGATCTTAAAATTTTGGAATCGGACATGGAGGAATTACAGACAAACCACAACTCAACAACTGGCTGAAACAAATTTACAAATTGCAAATTTGTCAAATTAAATTTCAGATCTAACACAACATTTTTCAAGGGTATCTACTCAACTACTAGCCGAGGCCCGAGAGACGAGAATAACCAAGCTAAATCGGAAATTAGAGAAATGAATGGGAAGATACAAAAGCTCTTTGATCCACTGGGTGTTCAAGCTGCAATCGTCCAACTTATGTTACTCTGTTACAAAAACAACAGGAGGTTAGTAATCCTTCAAATCAAGCCAGTTCTGGTAATCATGCTACTGTAACTTCTTCTAATCATACTACTATACAATTTGGTAATGATGCTTTTAGTAAATCTGCAATTGAAACCCTAGAACCCATACTCCAAACTCCACCCGTTACAATACAAAAATAACTGTGATGAACTGTATTCACCAGGGCACAAGTGTTCCAAACCACAATTAATATTCCTTGTCGTGGGTGAAGATGAATTGGAGGAGTGACAGAATTTTCAAGAGGAAACCGTCAATCAAATGGAGGGAAACAATAGTCAGTATGCAGAAAACGAGGCCCCAGGAGTATCTATACATACTTTATAAATGGCACTCAGGGCATCTGTACGTGATAGGGGAGATTAAAAAGAAAAGGCTGCAAATTTTGTTAGACACGACACGTAACTTCATCTCTCAAGATGTTGTCAACAACCAAAACATGGGTTTGACTGAGTGCTCAGTGCTACGTGTACAACGTGCAGATGGTAGTTCAACTAACTGTAATAAGAAACTACGACTGACCTGGAAAATGGCAGGTAGGGTGTTCGAGTCAGACTTTAATGCCATACCGATAGGTGTATACGACATAATACTTGGAGTGAAATGGCTCACTCAAGTAAGCCCGGTTCAGGGTGAGCTTTCCAATAATCACAACTAGTAGCGTAACCTTGATGATGAACTAAGTTATAACAAGTTGCAGCATCTACTAAACTCAAATCAGTTGGATTAATTGTATCAGATGAACTCACACTTAATTCAGCAATATGGCGACGAAACACTGGCTTAAGAGTAGAAGCATGATTAAGTAGGATTGTTTCTGAAATGGCATTGTTTCCATTGGCAATATAATTAGTATTTTGAAAGCAGCAAATTAGGAGGACTAGGGTAATAGGTGATGAGTGTAGAAGCTTTCCTAAAGTAAATTGGAGTTAAGTTCCTCATATATGATATGATAATACACTGCAGACAAGAGATAAGTATCAACTGGCAGGGCTCTAAAGTGCAACTCAAGTCTGACCCTGAAAGCGAGTCCCACATCGGAGTTCAGCTTAAAGGCAAGGAAAATATCACGAACAAGACACAAGCGTGCTTCCTGGTGCAACTTACAGCTATTGAGGGAAATGAGGGTGAAGTGAAAAACATACCTACGGAATGTAAATCCAGTAGTAGTCAAAAATCTTGAAATTTTCGAACCCCCAGTTGGCCTCCCTCCTACCAGGCCACAGGACCATTTAATACCTGTCATAGAAGGAAGCAAACCAGTCAATTTAAATCCATATAAATGCCCGTATCTGCAAAGAGTAGAAATTGAAATATTGGTAAGACAAGTGTTGGCCAGCGGAATTATCCGACATAGCCAGTCTCCTTTCCTTACTCTTCACATGTATTATAAGTGAAGAAAAAAGATAACAGCTGGCGGTTTTGTGTTGATTACGGGCAAAAAATGCTATGACAGTAAAAAAAAAAGTTCCCCATTCCAGTCATTGAGGAAATGTTAGACTAGCCACATGGAAGCAAGGTGTTCAGTAAGCTAGAACTCCACAGTGGGTATGTTATCTAGACTTTGTTTTTCCATAACGTCTTTTGCCACATTAGCTGAGTTCTTAAATAGTTAAATGCATCCAATTTTAACTAGATCTCAACCTCAGCATTACAGTTAACCTTATTCTCTTAATTGTTACAGCTACAAGTTCTAGTTGTTCTTTTTCAGATTCAAGCTTTTTAATCTTAGCAACTAGTCCAGCATTTTCTCCTTCAGCAGCTAGCATACTTGTATGAATGTTAAACATCTCTATACTTAAATCATTAACAGTTTTTTATATTCAGATAGAGACATATCAACAGTGGTGAGAAAAGGTACCTGTGATGATGGAGGTGCCTCTGAAGAGTCTGCCATTAATGCAAGATTTTCATATTCCTCTTCTTCTTCAGAGTCTGTGTCATCCCAGCTTTTGCCTACAGCAATATAGGTCTTGCCTTGTTGTTTTGCAACCAAAGCATCCAATCTCTGCTTCAACTTCTCATTCTCCCTTTTCAACTCTTCATAGCTCTTCTTCTCATAGAATACCTTCTTGTCTTTTGCTTGTTTCGGCTTCTTGCATTCAGTGGCGAGATGCCCTAGTTCATGTTCCATCTCATAAGCTTTCAATTTTCCATACAGCTCTTCCAGGGGCATGGTATTCAAGTTGTCCCTTTCTCTAATTGACGAAACCTTGTGCTCAACATGATGTGGAAGAGTCCGCAAAAACTTCCTGTTCGTTTCCCTTAACGGATACTTCTTACCCTGGATGCTCAGTTCATTTAGCAATCTATTATATCGCTCAAAAACCTGAGTGATAGTCTCTCCAGGTAAGGATTCAAACGCTTCATATCTTGATGTCAGTATATCCAACCGCTTCTCTTTGACTTCCTCTGTTCCTTCCATAATCAGCACGATGGTGTCCCACATTTGCTTTCCAGATTTACAGTTTAGAATTTGATAGCACATTTCCGTATCCATAGAATCAAATATAATTAGCTGGAGCCATTTGTCCAATGCAACAATCTCTTTCTCTGAGTCAGTGAACTCTGTAGGATCCTTCGGAGTAGACCTTTGAGGAACTCGAACTCCGTCCACTATAGATTCAGGAATCATCTTCATTGGTACAAATGGTCCGTTCTCTAAGATACTCCCCATGTACAAATGATTAGCAACTTCAATAAACAGGGTCATCTTCTTTTTCCACAAATAATAATTCACTCTGTCGAACTGGGGAATCTTGATACTTCCAAGCTTTATAGAACTCATGATATTAACTTTTCTAAATTATTTAAAGGTCAAAAAAATTTCGAATTGAACAATTTAGAAAATTAAAAAAATCGCAAAAAATTCCGAAAGCTTGACACTGAAGTCCGAACACTAGATCTTGGCTTGTAAACTCAATCAATCAGCTTTGATACCAAATATCGTAGAAGGGGAATTGAATATGATATTATCCAATTTATAAAATATTTAATGGTTCGTTCTGGACTTAGACGGTTCGAACAGTCATAAAATCAAACACATGGTATGCAAACAACACAAACAGTTCGGGAAATATATCTTTTGATATATATAAACCGAGGGGTTGCTACACAATCTGATCCGTAGATTAGCTCCAACTGATTCACTAGTACAGATACAATAACTAAAGAACAATTAATACAAAAACAGCATAGTACAACGTTAATGGCTTCTGAGTCGTCTTTCTCGAATGCTCTGTATTTGCTTTGTATGTTTCTTTCTGTAACTAAACGAATGAATCACAATTCACAAAGATATAGCTTTGCTGCTTTATTAGTTTAGGGTCCTCGTCCCTGACAATTGATTGTCAGGGACCGTTTAACCAATAATCTGCTTCCTGGCCGTTAGATCGTTGATCCAACGGCCAGAATTTTTAAAAAAATTCGATCATTCCACGTTTTTTTTCCGCAGAATACTGTTCATCCGCGAAAATTTTTCGCGGAACGGTAAATTTTTACCGTTCCGCGGAAAATTTTCGCGGAACACTATACTGCCTTTGAAAAGCAACAAAGATGCTGCTACCCTGTGATTTGTTTGTGTTAAAAGCAAATAAACAAAAGAATTGCAAAATAAATAATCTGTGAAAGACAAGACAGTTAGGCAACTTGAATAAACTAGCATGATAGCCCGTACAATGCACGGGCCACATGTTAATTCATATAATTTTTTCAAATCATTGCGATAGAGTCCGTCATTTCATGTCCGCTTCACGTGTCTCGGTCTATCTAAAATCAGCGGTTGGTCGTGTTTTAATTTTAGAATATTGGCATACTCTAAATTCTATGAAGCATATTTATAGCGATGCTTGTTCAATGTGTGAATGATGACATATAAAAATGGTAGATAAGAGTTAATCGTTAGATTTCACGTATTACCATAACAATAGTGTGTCCTATAGTTTATTTTCAACATGAATCCAAAAAAAAAAAAAAAACTACCACGATAATAGTATGTCATATAGTTTGTTTCTCATTGCAATATTACGATCTACACGAATCAATTCCCGGTTTCGATTCCGAAATAACTCAAAATATTCTATCCCAAATGCAAAAATTTGAGTAATGTTCAAGTCCATGATAGACCCCCAAAGAACATGATTTATTGGTGCAATTGGTTGTAGTATTTTACCTTATATACTGAATCAAAGTCTCCACTTTCCTCGATATGGGACTGTGATCTTACAGATTTAGTCTTAATTTTCACTTATAAGTATGATTTGCAATGTAACAAATTTTTTTTGTGCCTACTTGAACGCAAAAATAGAGACTAAGTGTAATTCGATTTTAAAATTATTGCATAACAACTCATCTTAAAAAATATATAACTAAATAGGTGCTTTCTTTGTAATTGACGTTGCTTTAGAAATTAATTATCCTCTAATTTATAAATTATACTAAGATAGTTTGCATTATATTAAACTTATAGAGCTTGTCATTTAAGAAATTTATATTAGAACACAATATCATATATCTATATTATTTATACCACTATGTTAAAGACGAATTTAAGATAAACCGTTAATCAGTACAATGAACTTAAACTCTTTTAAATCTTAGCCCCACATTTTTAACTATTTTGAATCTTAGACATAACATTTTTAATAGATCTATTATCATTTTTACTAATCTTACCATCTCATATGCTCATATCTGCTCCAACTATTTATCGGTCTCTGACCTCATCACTTCGGGCTCTTTTTTACCACTCTCTGGCCATCTGACTACCTTTCAGATCTGCCTATCCCTCCGACGACATGATATATGTGCATTCATCTTTCCCCTAACCACCTCTTTTTCATCTTCGACGATCTTAAATTTGCCCATCTTCCATCCCCTCTCTTTCCTCCGACCACATCATATATGTGCATTCATCTTCTTCCTGACCACCTCTGTTTCATCTTTGATGATTTTAAATTTGCTTATCATTCCTTCCTCCGATCATCCATTATTCATATTTGGTGTAACCTCTATTCGACTTACATTTCCAAAATTTCTTAGATTTGATTGCTTTTGTAGAGTGGTGATTATGACGATAATGGTGAATACGAGACAATAAAGATGGAAGAGGTGTGCTAATAATTTTATATATTGGCGATTTATGAGACTGTCCACACTCAAATTTATGACAACACAGTCTATTTAGATTTGATTATTTCTTTGAATTTTGGGTTCAGAAAATTTGGTATTGTAGAAATATTTGTAATTTGCATTAAAAATTTGGATATTATAGATGAAATTCGGTAAATCAGTGGTTAGCTATACTATGATGATGGCAACAGCTTAATTGTTAAAAAATATGGTATAATTTTTGTGATTCATGATAGTGGTGGTATTGATATACACTTTTATAAAAAGAATATATGTTTGCATGAATATTTCAATTATTGTGATTTGGATTGCAATTTGAATTAATTTTTATATACATTAAAAGGCACTTATCCGAATTTTTTTTTATAATAGATGTAATAAGGAGGCTATTTATGCATGTGGTGAATGATTTGAAGATTTATGTACGAAAAGTTGTGTTGGCTCAATGGCTATAGACATGATTATAAAATTCTCTACACAAGGAAGTCTTGGGTTCGATTCCCATCAAAAACAATTTGTTTTTTAACATTAATATAACTATAAGGGTATAAGTGTAAATTACTAAATAAATCAATCTGCAAAAGAATGAAACAAAACAGAAGCTGTCACCCATGTGTATCATGTCGGCCCGCATCTCACTCTCCCAACCGCGCGTGTAGAGCACGCGCCTGGTACAAACCGAGCAACACGCGGGTGTGCTGCAATTCCCCAGTGATAGTTTATTCGTTGCTAAGTAAACTTAATTGCAGTGCCGAGTTTGTTGTCTACTTCATTCCTCTGCTTTTCATTTTTGAGTATAGCGTTCCGCGAAAATTTTCCGCGGAACGGTAAAAACGTTCCGCGAAAAATTTTCGCGGATGAACAGTATTCCGCGGAAAAAAAAGCGCGGAATGATCGATTTTTTTTTTCAAAATCCTGGCCGTTGGATCAACGATCCAACGGCCAGGAAGCAGATTGTTGGTTAAACGGTCCCTGACAATCAATTGTCAGGGACAAGGACCCATTAGTTTATCGTGACTACCTTTATATCGTGAAATGCACAGATTATATTATCAATATTTTTTAAAAAAATTATTGGAATTTTTTTTCAAAAATTTCTTGTATTGCTTTAAACATGTATTTTTCACTTTTAACAAAAGTTATACATATATATGTAGAGTCCCACGGCCTATATATGTATATGTTTCGTAATTATATATATACTAAAATAATAATAGAAATATGTTAATTTTATAATAATTAATAAATTTGTTGACTTGTATTTTATTAGATTGAATTTGTATTTTTTTTGAAAATAGATTGAATTTGTATTAATTTAATTTAAATTTTATTGCAGTGATTTTTTTTTTGTAACTTTCAATTTATTAAATTTTAATTTTTTTATTGTATAATATTTTAATTCTACATATATTTTTTGGAAAATGCTTTTAATTTACAAATGTAGTACTACATCTACAATTTTCAAAAAAAATAATATGACCAAGTGATATTATGATTTTTTTCAATAAAATTGCATTGTTTTTGAGTGCAAATTTAATAAACATGTTTCTTGTAAAAAAATAAGTAAATATTTTAATATATTTATTTGTTATTGTTTTTCTTTAAGGATATAGTTGTTATTTCTTTTTTGACTAATTTTTAGTTGTTATTTTTATAAATTATATTATAAAATTTAGCCTAATATACTTTTTAAATTTCATTATTTTACAGCGTTTTATTATTAAATATTAGATTATATAAAATATATTTGAAACATGTTAGTCATTATATTTGTATAACTTTTCTATTTTGTTTTTTTCATTAAGTACATTATCTAAAAATTGTTTAGAATTCTTTGTTATGGTATTTTTTCATATGTGGGAGGTGCTTTTTTCTAAGTATTTTGAATTCTTTTGAAATGTTCTATTGATAATATTATTTTTGTTGTTAATATTAATTAAAGTTTTCTAAAAACAACTTGTAAATGTGTTACATTTTTTCCTTAGCTAATATTTGTTGTATTTGTATTATATTAATTTTTTGTTTGTGAAGTTTAGTTACTGAATTTAGTATTTATATAAAATTAGCATTAGTTTTGTAAAATACATTTTGGTGAACTTTAATGTCATTTATAATTATAAAATATATTTTTAATATTTTTGAAGTCTTAGTTTACCAATTTATTTCTTGATACATTTTTAAAAACATTTTTTTATTTTGTAATTAAATTTCAAACCCTGTAAAAATATTATTTTGGAGTTGGAAATTTTGTGTTATATTTGTTTACTTTGTTTGTTATATGTATTATTGAATGTTATTTGTGACTTATTTTTAATTATAGTTTTGGCGATTTTATTTTTTGTTTATCTTTTTTTAATGAAAGAATTATAATGATAAATTATTCTAATATTATATTTATTTGCATTTCATGTATAGAGAAAATAATATGTTAGTTTCTAATTGTTATGAGGGTTTTACGGTATTAGTATTACTTATCTCTATTACTTTTTTCAATATCTCCCTAACACTTTTTTTGTTAGGTTTTATTTTGAACCATGTGTTAATCATTTTTAATTGCAGTATTAAATTTTGCTTTAAATTATATATGAAATATTTTGGTTGAAATTACTTTTTTACTCCTCCAAATCAACCACGCTAATTATGTATAATATATAATTTTTTTTTTTGAAGAAAAATGGAAGTTCTCATTCATTCAAAACTAGCATCATACACCACCGAATCCAACACTTTCCGTGGAGGAATCATAACATTCACACAAGCATTTAGCTCACAAGGGATACGCGCCATACAGTGGGCTGCCCTATTAGCTAATCTTCTAACATGGCGGACACAAACATCCTTTCTAACTGCTAAAATAGCCTTACAAATATCAATACTGTGACTAACTTCGAGCTGAAACGATGCACTACCATTAATAGCTTGAACAGCCATCTGACAGTCCGACTCCACAATCACCTCTGTTAGTCCCTTTGCCACTATCCATTCCAGAGCCTCCTCAATAGCACTTGCTTCAGCTTCCATTACTGATGCCACCCGACTAAATTTAATTGTCTTGCCCTCCAGAAAAATTCCCGTGTGGTCCCTGATGAGCATACCAATTGAATAGCATGAAGAGCCTTGTTCGATACTAGCATCCACATTCACTTTCAGCTTGCCTTGTTCTGGACGAGTCCATTTCGTATCTTCCCTCCTAGCAACTGTTACTGGTCGTTTAGCAGAGTCATGAACCATGGAAACTGCAGCCTTCCAATCTTGTAGCTGCTTCAGACTCCAATGTAAAACGAACTCAGAAGTTACCATCTTGTTATCCCAGACTTTCTTATTCCGAAAGAACCAAATAGACCATAGAATCATAGCAACTTGTACGAGCTTATTATTGTTCTCAGTCGCCAGTTTCTCCAACAGCCATAGTGAGACATCTTCAATCTCCCACATGTCCACTTGCAAACCAGAATTCTGCCAGCACTGAGAAGCAAAGTTGCACTCAAAGAAGACATGACGAAGATGCTCAATGTCAGTATTACACATGGGGCATACTAACGGAACCATTTTGCATTTCCTTTTCAACACTGATCGAACTGGGATATTGTTCCTACATAAACGCCATAAAAAGAATTTTACCTTCGACAGAATCTGCAATTTCCATATCCTTTTCCATCCAACAGAATTCCCACTAGCCACTTGATTATCATTGCTATCATGCCACATTCTATATCCCGTCTTGACATTGTACTTCCCATCAGTACTATGG
Organism: Kitagawia praeruptora; assembly: GCA_037693485.1. Taxonomy (NCBI): domain Eukaryota; kingdom Viridiplantae; phylum Streptophyta; class Magnoliopsida; order Apiales; family Apiaceae; genus Kitagawia; species Kitagawia praeruptora. The sequence goes on from CM075349.1 coordinate 3,962,664, forward strand.
ATCCAGGCCATTTTATCTGCTGTGCTGATTTGCGGAATTCTCATATTCAAAATGGCTGTTGCATCTCTTTCATTAAACAAAGCATTTACTTTCTCTCTATCCCATTCTAAAGAATCTCGTTTGAATAGATACGCCACCTTCATAGAACTGTCAATGTCATACCCAGAATTAAGCTGAAAATTCTCCTTACCTCTAATCCAAGGATCAGTGTTCACACAAATGTCGTTACCATTCCCCAGAGTCCATTTAAAACCACCTTTTAAACTCTCTTTGGCTGCATAGATTCCCGACCATATAAAACTAGCTCCACCATTTCTACCTGCATTCAGAATATGAGTTCTAGGATAATATCTTGCCTTAAAAACTCGAGCCACTAACGAATGTGGTCTAAACATAAAGTTCCAAACATGCTTCCCCAACATTGCTATATTATATCCGTGCAGATTTCTAAACCCCAAACCCCCCTTCGCTTTAGCATCACTCAACTTATCCCAAGACATCCATCGAATGCCTCCATTACTCGAAGATGAGGAACTCCACCAGAAACCATTTAAACTTCTTTCGATCTCTTGACACGTTTTCTTCGGAATCAAGAAACATGACATGGCATACGATGGGATCGCTGTTGCTACATTCTTTAGCAAAACAGCCTTGCCAGCCTTCGACAACATCTTAACTTTCCAACCATGAATCCTCTTCCAAATTTTATCCTTCAAGAAACTAAAAACTGCTGCTTTTGATCTGCCTACCAGGGAGGGAAGACCCAGGTAGTTTCCATTAGAAAGATCATTGTTCACCTCTAGAATATTCATGATCTCCGTCTGCTTATCTGTTCTGACATTGGAGCTAAAGAAAATCCCCGACTTTAGATAATTCACGGCCTGTCCTGACAACAATTCATACTTGTCAAGAATATCCTTTATCTTACCTGCTTCATCACAATCAGCCCTAAAGAAAAGGAAACTATCATCCGCAAACAATAGATGAGTGATAGAAGGAGCCGATCGACTAACCTTGCATCCATGAATCTCATTATTTTCTTCAACCTTATTTATAGCCCGAGATAACCCCTCCACACAGAGTAAAAACAGATACGGAGACAGGGGATCTCCCTGTCTAAGACCCCGATGAGGAATAATTGGTCCTAGAATATGACCATTGAAACAGACCGAGTACTTCACCGTCTTAATACACAGCATTATCCACTGAATCCACCGCTCACAGAAACCCATTTGACTCATCCTTGTGCTTAAAAAATCCCAATCAACTCGATCGTAGGCTTTGCTAATGTCCAGTTTCAAGGCTACCTCACCAATATCTCCTGAATGCTTCCTCTTCATATGGTGAATAATTTCAAAAGCCACAAGAACATTATCCGTAATGTTCCTTCCAGGCACAAATGCCGATTGGTTTTCAGAGATTATTCCAGGTAGAATAAATTTAAGCCTATTCGCCAGCACCTTTGCAAGAATTTTATAGAGAACATTACATAAGGCAATGGGACGTAAGTCCGACATCTTGTCCGCATTCTCCTTCTTGGGGATAAGAACCACGTTCGTATCGTTCAGCTCAGTTGGGAATTTACAAGTTTCCAGCCATTCTTTACAGCCCTCAAACACATCTCTCCCCAAACTCGGCCAAAACTGTTGATAGAAAGCTGGATTGAGCCCATCTGGTCCCGACGCTTTGTCGGGATGCATTTGTTTCACTGCCGTAGAAAATTCCTCAAAAGAAAGATCTGCTACCAGCTTATTGTTTTGAGCATCTGTCACTACCTTTACCACATCTTCCTCAACCATCCTTGCACCATTTATACGTTCTCCAAACACAGACTGAAAATAATCAACGACCACTTTGTGCATATCTTCTTCCCTTGTTACAAGAACTCCACCTTCCCCTCGCAATTTCGAAATAAAATTTGCTTTCCTCCTAGTCGAAGCATAGGCATGAAAAAACTTAGAATTAGCATCTCCTTCAGCCAACCAGAATGTTTTAGCACGTTGCTTCCAATAACTCTCCTCATGAAGAAGTAATTCATGGAGTTTATCCTTCTCTAAGAAATAAGTCTTAACACTTTCTTCATCTGTCTTCTCAGCCAGAGCATTCACAATATCCTTCTGTTTACACAATTTATCGCGAAACTTATGAAAAAAGTTACGCCCCCACTTGGCCATAAAAGACGACATTGCAATCAACTTTGGCAACAACTGAAGACGAGGTAAGCTATCCCAGTACTGATTAACCTCACCACGAAAAGAAGATTCACGAAGCCAGGTGTTTTCGAATTTAAAACGAAAAGCCTTCTTTGACAAATTACTATTGCACAGCTCCAAATGTAAGGGATCGTGGTCTGAATACACTGTATGATGGACTGACAACTTACAAAGCGGGTGCAACTACCACCAAGTATCAGAAGCAAAGGCTCTATCTAGTCGTTCACGAACCCAGTTAGAAGTACCCTTTCCTTTCTCCCAAGTGAAACGACCACCATTAAGATCAATCTCCACTAGTTCACTATCCACAATTGCTTCCCTGAAGCCATTCATAAGAAACTGAGGATACTCATGTCTACCTTCTTTGTCACTTGGAAAAAGCATGTCATTAAAATCTCCCATGATGCACCATGGAAGAGATGAAGTAGACGAGAGATGTCTGATTAAATCCCATGAATCTCGCCTGCGTTCTCTTTCTGGCATACCATAAAAACACGTTAGACGCCAATAAGGAACTGTATCCTTCAGAATTTCCACATCAATGTGGTTTATGGAAGAGCTGCCAATATTACAAACCACTATATTTTTCCACATCACTGCAAGACCACCTCCTCTACCAACACAATCAACAGCAAAATTATGAATAAAACCAAGACTAGAACAAAGTTCAGAAATTTTTACACTACTAACAAGAGTTTCTGAGAGAAATATAAAATCAGGTTTTCGGGTTTTAACAAGGTCCCTTAGGACACGAACTGCCCGAGAATTCCCCAATCCTCGGCAGTTCCAACTTAAGAAATTCATTGCGAGTGGCTAGCTTGCTTAGCAAGCGTAGCCAAAACAGTTTCTGGAGAAGCAACACAATCCATTTCAGAAAGGTTTTCCTCTGTGTTATATAACTCCATGTTGTCATATACCTTAACTTGTGAATTAAGTCCAACCTGATTTACTTCATGGGCTACCATATTTTCTCTGCATCTCTTTCTATCCAAAATGGCCAGCCCAGCTAATTCCTCTTCACCCGGCCCATTACTCTTTAACTCTATCGCGCCAAATGCCCTACCATTTAAATTTGAAAATTTAGCAACTGCCTTATCTTTTCCCCTAAAATCTCTCCCCTGATTATCCTCCTTATCCCTGGAATCTGTTTCAGCCATCCCTGATTTCACGCTACCGTTACTCCTTCCATTTTTGGATTCCCAGTCATCCTCTCCGTCGTCACGAAGCCACTTGCTCTTGACCTGTCCGACTAACCTTCTCGGAGGTGCACGAAGCCAAGCTCCCCATTCTTTCACTATAGTATCCCCTGGATTTTCTAAAAACTTCCTGCAGAACCTATCTGTGTGAGTCACCATTCCGCAAATGAAACAAAACTCCCCCAGCCTTTCATACTTGCACTGTACTACAAACTCTTTCCCATTCCTGTCCACGATCTTTTTCTTTCTCTTTAGCGGCTTCCTAGTATCCATTCTTATCTTTATACGCATACAATCCCTCCACAAGCTACTATCATTTTTGTGATCATACAACAAAAATTCGCCAAAGAAATTACCAAGTAATTTTCCAACAGCATCAGTCATAAACGTTGCTGGTAAGCCATGCACTTGAATCCAGAGATTAATGTAGGCTAATTCAACCTTAACAGGATTCTCACCCGGTGGGATACTTGCCAATACAAGCATCATGTTATCAAAGGACCACGGACCACCATTTAGAACCCAGTTGAGATCCTCCACATGGTAAAATTGAAACAAAAATATCCCAGGTTCAATCTCCTTAATAGATACCCCCATGGCTGGCTTCCAGACGTCTGCTAGCTTGCTCTTCATTGCTCTCACATTAATCGACTTTTCCGAAAGAAAACGACCCACCAGACAAAGATCGTATTTGTTAACCTCCTCCACATCAGCCCCGAACACCAATTCCTCATTCTCCTCATCTTCAATATCCAAGCTCGCCATTTGCCTGTTAATTTCATTCGTATCTGCCATAACACTCTCTTTGAAAAACTGAATAAGAAAACTCTCACAATTCTTGAATCTATAGATTAAGACGGAGAGAAATTTTTGTTTGTTTGTTTGTGTACTTTGTTTATTTTTGAAAATAATATGTTATTTGTTGATAGTATTGTAGGGTTTGTATTACAACTCTCTCTCACTTTTGTTTTTTGTTGTTACTTGTTAGGTGTCTTGAATTTATAATAATCTCCCATACCATCAAAATCTCCTTACCCTAATTATATATACGATATAATTTGTGTAGACTTCACCAACCTCCTACGTGGCCAGCTGAGAGCCAGATCTGGTTGCTTCACAAATTTTAATTAAGAAGGGGTTAAATAGCTATTTGGTCACGATACTATATGAAAATTTTCAGTTGGGTCATGATCCCAAAAAAAATTTCAATCGCATAATCGAATCATTAATTATTTTTTATTGTAATGCTATACTATAAAAATATTTCATTGCCGTTAAAAATGTTTGACTTTGACGGAGAAACGTTAAACTATTTATCAACTTTCAATTAGGTCACTAGACCAAAAAAAAAATTATAGATTGAAAAAAATTAAAATATTTGTTTAGAAATTAAAAAATTAAACTTTAGATTGAAAAAATTAAAATATACTCATATCTTGAAAAATAATGAAAATTTATAATTTGAAAAAAATTGTACGCACTAATTCGAAAAAAAATTGAAATTTTTTAATTCGAAAAAATTTATACGCATAACTTGAAAAATTAAACAACTGTATCCCTCAAATATATACCCTTGTTGTCATCTTCAAAGATATCTTGAAAAATTAAACAACCGTATCCCTTAGATATATACCCTTGTTTCATCTTCAAATGTATGTTCATTTTAAACTTAATTAAATTTTAATCATTCAAAAAATTTAAAAATTCATCATTTTTAAATTTAGTTAAATTATAATCATTCGAAAAAAAAAATTAAAAATTCAGAAAAAATCACTTTGGATTGAAAAGTTGTGATAACTTAAAATATTTTTTCGCATGTATCGATTTATACGCATATAAACTGAATGGGTATGTTCATAATTGAAAATTTTAAATAAATTTAAACTTCATAGAAAATTTAAAAATTCATTCAAAATAAAAAATACCGATGACCTAAGTGAAAATTGATATAAAGTTCGGTGATTAATCTTCTGTTGCTTTATAATCTTAATCAGTTCCTTCCTTATGTGACTGGAAGCCTTTATGGCTCTCCTAAATGGCGTCCCAGACAGGTTTATAGGAATCGACAGCACCCCTTCTGCCAGTAGGTCAAATGGTTCCGCCAACTCTGCCACCTGCTCCGGATACGCCACACTGATGAAGATTCGACAGGCTAGACAGAAGGTGAGTCCTTTTGTTAGGGGGAACACATGGACCGCCTTTTTGTTTTCCCACGAAGAGGTGAATTGTTTCCTAGTGATGTGATCCATTATCCACACGTACTGCCTCAGCACCTTTGGCTTCAAAAAGTTTGGTAGCATCTTGCGAATCTTACTGGCTTCCTTTGAAATAGAGGTTTGTAAATTGGAAGGCGGGAATATCTTGTCCACCGAGGGTCGGTACCAGGCTTGGACTAGCTTCTTGTCGTTTGACAACAGAAATTTATTTGATGCTGAGCCTCACATTACCGCTGTAGGTTCTCCAAACAGGAATGTCCGAAAGACCGTGGATGAATATTTTGACATACAACTCAATATGAACTTATCCGGCTCCCCTTCCACCCACTCGAAAGAAAATCCAGACTTTCTCCAATCACTGGCCACCCCCATCTCCCGGGCGGCAATGGGGTTCGGTTCCCTCCTTTTTTATCTGAACTGTAGTAATAGTTGAACAAGAAGAAGATGATCACTGCTATGAAAATCGCGATTAATCGCGCTTCACGAGTAGGCGAAGGTTATGCGAGTTGTGTTTGAACGATTTAGTAGAAACTGACAAAAAATCGCAATTGACTCGCGCTTACTCGGAAAAAAGTGTAGAAAATCGCAAAAAAAGCGCAAAAAACTCGCACTATACATAAAAAGACCGAAATACCCTTAAGCTAAAAAACCCTACTTTTTGTTTCTCTTTGCCCTCTTTCTCTTCATCTCCCTCTCTATAAATTCTCAAACTCTGATCATAGATATATATTATATATGCAAAATGTCATAGATTGATAGTTCAATACTTTAGTATGACATTCCTACTAAGTTGATGATATTTCTACTAAGCTGCAGACTTTTTATTATGTTTATTTCTACCAAGTTAATTGGAGACTTATTATTATGTTTGAATATGTGTTACGTACCATTCTACTCTTAAATATTATAACTAACATTTTTAGAAGTATTTATGTATAAATACAGATAATTACGTAAATAACTTCATTTCTGGCAAAAATCGTGCGAGTATCGTGCTTCGCGAGTTGCGCTTCAAAATTGAAACTTGTGCTTTTTTAATTTTGCGCATTTCACAACACTGAAGATGACTAACAGCAGGAACAAGAAAGAGATGCACAAAAAGAAGCTAGTCTCCGTATTCGAAGAAAACTGGCCCAAGCCAATAGGTGCTAGTGTTACCATTTGAGCAATATATGAATCTGTGTATGTGAATTTACTGTGTAATGAAGCAGAGATTGAAGAGATGTAATGCAAAAGTTTTATATATTTCACACAATCAATTACATATGAGAAAGAAAGCTATTTATATTATACTTATTACTTACCACTGCACACTCCATCTCTCCAAACAGATATACATAGTTGTTACTTATTATTGAATACATCGCTATTACTTACTAGTGCACACTCTATCTCTCCAAACATATATACTTTGATTATAAAAGCGAGTTGTCACAATTCGTTACAAATAAAATTAGAAATAATTAGGTGCTCCTCATACCATGCTCTTTCTCATCAACTTGAGTGTTACCTTATATGCTTGATATATAATACCTCTTATATGCTTGATAATACCTGAAACATGAACTCATTGGGAGTTTGGGGCACTTTAACAGCTACACTCTTTATATACCACTCCTTAATCGCTGCTAGCAAGCAATTAAGCAATTTACGTACGTTTAACGTAAATTTAGAGTGTAGATGTACATTTATAAGTGAGTTCATGAAAAATTGGCCAAAAAAACCATTTTCTAGTATAACCGGCATGGAATATTGTTTTTTGACCAAAAATACACTATCATACGCATGATCCAAGGATGTGTATAGCCTACACGTACACGTTACCTGTTAATGTGTATCCATGAACAATTTTACAATTCTCGTTGTACTTCTTACTTCTCCATTAGAGAGATTTGGAACTGGACTGCTTGGAGAAGAGAGATTGTTATTTTTTAAATTAGAGGAGTTCCGATTCAAGATATTATAACCGCAATGCATCAACACATAACTGAATATAGCCAAGATGCATGGTTCCAATGATCAAAGTAATAGCTCTTCTAATGCTCAAGAGATTCCCGAGTTGAATTCTAATGTGCATTCAATTCATAATATTAACACCAATTAACTCAGGGGATTCTAATGTGCATTCAATTCATAATATTAACACCAATTAGCTCAGGGGAGCTTCTCAAACACCACCACAAATCCAATAACACTTTTGTAGCTCAGTGTACACTTTTGTAGCTCAGTGTACATTAAGTGATATTCTAATAATCAAAGAAAGCAGCCACAAATATTTTGATGTCTAGCAAGTAAGAGTCATAATTAATACTAGTATTTAAGCCCGCGATGCTGGGCTATTTTAATTTTATAAATATTATTGAAGGTGAAATAATATTTCATCATACCATTAGTTCTCAAATTTCAAAATGACATTGTTTTTTTTGTTGCTGCTATTGCTAGGTTGTTTGAGGTAAGGTTCTAAAAATCGTTAGGCGGGTCTAGGCGTTATTTTTTTATTAATTTTTTTTGAAAGATATAATTAAAAATCTTCAATTTAATTTGAATTAAGAAAAAAAATACAACACATTCAATGTTTGAAATATATTATTTGAAATACTCATAGCAGTTTATTCCCTACAAATTTTAATAAAGACATAAATTTATTAAAAAATTAGATATTTAAAAAAAATACTCCTCGGCACCGCCACCGGCGGCACCTCGAACCCGGATTGTGTCATTATTAAACAATGATATATAAGTACAGTTATATATAACGTACAATTATGCCAAAACGTTTAAATGAGTAATATACACTTCTTTACATGCCATATGATCCCCAAGTTTTGTATAAAATTTTTTGTATAACATAATATAAAGAGCTATGTACAATCTGATAGTTTAAAAATGGAGCTAAATATAATTAATCACTATCAGCTACTTATGTTTCAAACAGAAAGTATCCCAAATATGTAAATCAAATGGTGGGTATGGCTATAGCCTCGATGTCATGAGTAAAAAACCATCCAAACCTTGATGTCTTGAAATCCACTTCACAATAGGCTAAACTCCAACAGCAGTATCCCCATGGAACATGAGTCGTTTTCTGTGAAAGCATAAAAGAATATCAGTTCTCATAATGTCCAAATTAAAACAATTACATTTGTAGTAAATTATGAATTTTAGCAAGTTACTTTATTCGAGATATTAATAAATAAGAGTTTAGTTGCATCTCAATTTTAAATAAGCTAAATCTAGTAATTTATATAGACATCTAAAGATAGTATCTCCTGTGCTGTTGTACAACAGCATTAACATTGCTCAATCAACTTGAGCTGCTATTGAAGAATTTTGTTTATAAATTATGTACATGAGTAAAAAAATATAGGCAACTAAAGTTCACAAAAAACTTTCTTAAGGTCATAGGCTTGGGATGAAGTAAAACAACCTCCCCTACAATCTCAGTGGTCCTCTATAGACCAATAACATTTACTATATTTTACATTTTTTTTGTTAACAAAAAAATATCTCTAAACTAAAACGGGCCATCCAACACTAAACTGAAGCACATCAATAGGAAAGATAGCTATTAATACACATCAAGAAAAATACCAAACTAATAACAAATTTATTAACTTTTTGATTGGGATAAATTATCAAACACTTTTTAGGCAAAGTTTAACCCATTATATGTCTCAAAATCTTGAAAAAAACTTGCTTCTCATCCCACATATCAAAATCATTAGAAATAACTACGACTGGATACATATATAATCGACCAATTATAAGTATCAATTGTTATCAAAAGAAAGAACAATACCTTAAAAATGAGAAATTTGTCAACTTTGTCTCTTGGACTAATCATCAAACACATTCTCAGCAAGTTTAGACTGCAACTAAAATAGAATTTATTAGAAAAGTAATAGCGTATGGAAAAAGAGTATAAGAAAGATAAATGAAATAAACTCAATACAAATTATAGACAGAAAATAAAGAGCGGAAGAGAGAGATGAAATGAGAGTCACATATAAAGCTTAGTTTGCATTCAAATTTGAATTCTTAAACTCTGTGTAATCTTGGATTTGTGTGTTAAATTTGAAAATCAAAGCTTCTGGTAAAAGCTTCAAAATTATGTACCAACTATTTGTATAAGCTGTAGTATAAGCATTGCAAAAAAAACAAACACAACGGATTATAATTGTTTGCGTAGGCATCAATTTAGAGTATATGTAACCCCTAAGCTAGACTTGAGCAGCAATCAAATAGCTTCACTACTAAACCCAACGAAGTAACCAATGACATTAAATAACAAAACACAATCATGTAGTAGGTTCCCACTGATCTTTAACTAAAATTCTGGGACTTGTATGATGCATTCAACTTGTAAATATTGATATCCAAATAATTCACTGTCAGGCTTTAGTAGACCACACTGTAAACTTAAATTTACACCATATCACTACATTATGTACACCTAAGAATAGAAGAACTACATTATCAGAGCTTAATACCAAAGGACTAAAAGCATGCTCTGATATATAAAAAAATCTTACACAAAAAATGAGAGAATGACCTATGCCCTTGAAAATCAATTTAACCTGCAAAATATACATACTTGAGAATTCTTGAGAAAAGTGAGGACTAAAAGCAGAAGCAATGTAATGACATAATGAAACAAAAACAAATAATGAACAACTCTATTAGAACTAAAATCAAACCGTTAGAGTGCCAAATTGTTACTGTGTCTATAAAACTACTAACCGCACAGATCTTTAACCAAACACTTGGATGCAAGAATTTGAATCAATTAAATACATATCAAAAGGCAACATATATGGTTTACGATGAATCAAACATTATACAAATGAAGTTGGCCTGATTAGTAATTACCCATTCTTTTGTGAAGATATAGAAACGTAGCACCATTTACATTCATTGGAAATGAAAATCACCTCAGCACCTGCCTGAAAAATCAAAATCAAATTAACAATAGAATTGTTATAGGGAGAATATTGTATAACAATATTTATGGAGGTTGCTGGATTTACGGAGCAAAATACGGATATTTTGCTATAAGAAGAATTGGGATTAGGGTTTTGTGTTTATTGATGTGGCTGCTCTTGTATATTGATAATCAGTGGTGAACTGTTTCTCATGCTTTACAAGATGCCTACGTACCCTATTTATAGGGATCAAGCCATACGTAGTTCTCTTGGAGAAGAAGTTATCTAGATGGGCTAGGGTTTTTATGGGCTCGGCTTGGCCCAAATCCACTAGTCATCTCCTTGGGTTATTTTTCTACCCATTTACTCGGTCCATGACCCATGAAGGGGAACCTGCTGCTTGTATAATGTTATAATTTATCTTTACTGGCGAACCTGACTGGATGACCTCGCATGCGACCTCGCTGGGTCTGGCCATGCGAGGCGATCCTCGCTATATGGAGATATCCTACTTATGCGACCTCGCTGGGCCTGACCATAAGCCTTCATAGTAACATACTAGGCCACGCTGGACCTTGCAAACTGCGACCCTGCTACTGCGGCTCGCTGGCGATCCGCTGTACAAAAATAATATGATGAATCCTCTCATGATGGTGAACTTTAATGACCCATTCCTTATTCTTAGGCCCATTATGTGAGATGTACTGATATTCTTAGCCCATTAGGCCTGTTTAGGACTTATGCCAAATTCAGGCATAACAACTACCCCCCGAGTCCATATTGCCATTAGAAATGCGATGTGGACTCAGAGAATGCCCTCCAGAAAATGGAATGCGAGGCCAAGGCCCATTATCAATTATTTCTTTATGGACTCTCATCGTAGGCCCAATGATTTTGAATAAATGCTAACAGCTGGCGCGTCTCTTGATCTGGTCACACCCACTGAGATGATGACACGTGTAGCTTGTTCACCTCTCTCCTCCCTGCTATATAAACCCCAATCTACAAATCATTTGTCACTTTCCTTATTAACAACATACCGAAGTGCTGCCAATTTGCTCCCGGATCAAACAGAGACCCAGCTCGCTATTAATCAAGAACGAGGCCACCCTTTTCCAAGATCTTCAACCCTTCTTCATCAAAAAGTAAGTTTCTCTCTCTTGTTCTTCATTTAAATGCATGCGTAGCTCATAATTTCGTAAATATTTGCTTTATAATTGTATGCGATGCGAGCCTGATTGTGTGCGACCCCACGCACTTAATTTCACGATGCGATCCCTGCCTCGCTAGACTAAAGAGCGCAAAGTAGGAACACTTAGAGCCTTCTCTTTTCCTCTTCTTTTATCTTCTTTGATGTTCTGTAAGCGCACACACTAATATTCCACCATCTTTTCAGATGTCTAGCGATAGCTCAAGGACTCCTTCACCTCTCCCTCACATTTCAATCAGCGAGCGAGCGGTCGCAAATATTGCTAGGGCCACAAGTGCAAGCACCCCATCCTTCAAACTATACATGGATCCTCAATGGTCTCAGGAGGAATTTACCCGAGAGACCCCCCTGACAACATGGAGATCACGACGACCCTCCGCCTCGCAGAGCCGCTCTATCGATCTCCCCTCAAGCTCAATAAACCCAGGACCTTTAAACGTTCCTCCCTCCTCGGTTCAAGGCGAAGTCGAGAAACTACTAAAGAAAGGTCAAAAATTCTTTTCCAACTTCCCCAAACCTCTTTCTCCTCTTAACAAGAACCTTCTCAATATTAGTCCCATATTACTGACCAGCTCCTCATCAATAGACTCCCTCGGCCATGCTTACTACGAGATGGAGGGTGGTGGTGACAACGAGGCGAACTCTGATGATTCGGACTACGAAGAGCCTAGCTCTGATGATGGTGGTCTGGACGAAGTAGCCAGAATAGTTAACTTTGAAGATTACAGCTATGTTCCCGAAGCCTCTCCTCAACCTTACATTCCGACCCCTCAACCTGAACTGGAGGGCACTGTTTATGTGGGAGGACCTCGCCCTGAAAATATTGAAGAGGGCTCGAAGGTGAAACCAGGTCAGCCTCGCACTCTAGGCTGCAGAGACTTATCCACCTCTCTCGATGCTGAATCTTTAAGAAAGGCAGTCGACACATATAGACCGGAAGGCAAGGTCATTCTACCCACAGCCTCAATGCGATGCTATCGCTTCAACCACACCGAAAATGGAGGAAGAGTGCCTCGCATGGTGTTATCGTCTTCCATGATGAAAATAGGCGTCTCTTCACCTCTTCATCCATTCATCAAGGACGTATGCGAGACTTACCACCTTGCTCCTATCCAGATCAATCCAAATGGGTATAGAGCCATGATAGCCCTCTATATTATTTATCACAAGTTGGGATATCCCCCACTCGACGCGAGGACCATGGGATACTTCTTGCAATTGAAGAGATGCGGGCCGTCTGATTTCGGCTACGTATACTTCTCAGTCTGGCCAGAGTTTAACAAGAAAGACTTGTACCATAGCGCTCCGAGCAACGCGGGCTTATGGAAGGGTCCTTACTTCTACATCCACGAGGTGCCCAGAGTAAAAACATCTTTTAACTATCTTCCAATCGGTCAAGTGCGAACCGTCTTGAAGGGTGAAGAGAAAACCCGAGCTGATGACGTATTAAAGATGCCTCGTGAAGACAGGAGTGTGCGAACCCTTCTTTCTTTAGAAAATCTGATTGAATGTGGATTTTTGAAAGACGGGATTCAACTTCCTTCTGAGGCGGGGCCTTCAAGTGCGAGGAAGGCTTCGCAAAAGAGGAAAGTGCGAGAGGAAGCCTCATCCTCTAAAATGGCGATGGAAGAGAGTAAGAATACTTTATGCTGTAGTTCAATAATTTCTTCATATTAATTGTCCTTCATTGTCCTCGCATTTTTACTTTGATAATTATTCCTTAACTGCTTTCTTTCTCATTTTTGTAGATATGTCAGGCAAAGGTGGTCGCAGGCCTCCTTTTTGTACAAGGAACAAGGAGATCCCCACCAAACCTTCAACGACCTCCCCACCAAAGAAAACAAACGATCTCACTCCTCCAACAGCAAATGCTAAGGTCGCTCTTCAACCTTCGAAGGCCAAGGTTAGCCCTGAAAAACACATTACCAAGAAACACAAAACCGGTCCCCTGCCCCAGGTCACAAAGCCTGCGGACACGACGCCAGTACATCATTTATACGCAAAACATGGGTATCTTCATGCTACTGAAGCGGAGTGTACTGAGTGGGTGGGGGCCGAGTTAATTGAGAACTCTGAGGCAGTCTCCAAATGCCTGGCTGAGGGCTTCATACGCCAAGCCTCGCATCTTCGAGAGCTAAAGCAGGTTGTCTTTGCCAACGATAGATTGGAGAAGGAGTTGAAGTCCTTGAGGGTTAAGGCTGAGGAGGAGAAGAAGCTGATGGCTGAGAATTACCAGCGAGTGCTACAAACTGAAACAGCATCCCTTCGATCCGAACTCAAGAAAGTCAATGATGAAAAAGCAGCCCTCCATAAGGGTTTGAACGAGGCGGAGCAACATGAGGAGGTGCTGAAGAAAACTCATATGGAGGAGCTCGCGAAGCTGAAGGAGGAGGTCGCTGCTGCTCAGACTAACAGAGAAGACATCGAAGTGGCCGCCCAAGCTGACTTCATGAAGAGCTTTATCAGAAAAATCCCCAACTTCGATTGGTCACAGCTCGGTCCTGGCAATGCCGAATATGCAGCTGACCTCCGCAAGGAGATAGATGAGGAAGATGCCAGGATCGCCAGCGAAGCTGCTAAGGCCAATGCTACCAACCAAGAGAAACCCAATGAGGCTGCGATGTAGTCTGTTTTATTCCAACATTTCGAACTGGGGATGCGGACACCCTTTGAATGTCTCGCAAATTGTAATATTTTTTGATAACTTTTGATAACTTCGAAGTATGCTGGGCTCGCGTAGCGACCCAGTAGCTGTTTGTCGATTTTTAACAATTTTCATAACTGTCTTCATTCCTCCATGTCTTGTATTTGCTTTATAGCTTGCCTTTATATTTCTGAAATATTATCATGTAGATTGGCCTCGCATCTGCGAAACTTCCCCTGTAGAATTTGTAGCTTTTTCTCTTAATTTTACTTTAATCTTCAAGGTGGACCTTATCTCTTCAGAATCAAAACTTGCGATGCCTTCCTTGTGAGGTCGCAGACACGATCCAGAGATTGAGGTCGCACCTTGACTTTTCTTTTAAACTTTGAACTTCTTTGAGGAGATACTTTTTAACTAAACTTTGAAGACATTCCCTCAGGTCGCAGTAAATGCACACTCGTGACCTCGTTGACCTGAGGGGTGTTCGGCCTCGCATGCGCTGTGCTGGCCTAGTCCTGAAAATTTTTAACACTGACAAAAGAATAAAATTGCACAACTTTTTTGGAGAATAAATTTCATAAATATAAATACTAGGGACAAAGCCCAACTAGGGACAAAGCCCAAATTTCATTACATCATAACGAGGAGGTGTCTATATGATCACTACCCCCCGAGTACTTTGTATGAATTTATTCATGCTAAGTAGTAGTAGATGGAGACCACCAGGAGCGAAGCTTCTACTGGTAGTATTTTCTCAAATGTTCTGCATTCCAGGCTCGTGGCATGACCTTATCATCCATATCAGTTAGATAATAAGTCCCTTCATTGATGACACCGTAAACTTTATAGGGCCCTTCCCAATTAGCTCCAAACACCCCATGAGACGAGACCTTAGTGTTAGGCATCACTCTCCTAAGCACCAAGTCCCCCACGCGAAGATGTGGCACGCGAACCTTTCCATTATAATACCTTGTGGCCCGCCTTTGATACGCAGCGAGCCTAAGCTGAGCCTCTTCTCTTGACTCTAGAATCATGTCTAAGTAGAGCCTGTGATTGACCTCGTTTGACTTGGGGTCGTAATGTTCCCTTCTGAACGAGCCTGACCCTACTTCCACGGGCACCATGGCCTCGCACCCATATGTCAAAGAAAATGGAGTTTCACCTGTGGTAGACCTTGGGGTCGTGTTGTATGACCACAAGACTTTTGGTAGCTCGTCAGGCCAATTACCCTTACTTTCCTCCAACTTAGCTTTTAGGGTA
Organism: Kitagawia praeruptora; assembly: GCA_037693485.1. Classification (NCBI taxonomy): domain Eukaryota; kingdom Viridiplantae; phylum Streptophyta; class Magnoliopsida; order Apiales; family Apiaceae; genus Kitagawia; species Kitagawia praeruptora. The sequence continues at coordinate 3,978,325 of CM075349.1, forward strand.
TGCTTGATAATTTTATTGATGGCCTCGGTTTGTCCATTTGTCTGAGGGTGACTCACCGCAGAGAAACTTTTCTTGATTCCCAGACTCTCACAAAATTCTTTCATCTCCTTGCTATCAAATTGCTTCCCATTGTCTGAAATGAGTTGATATGGAATCCCATAGCGACAAACAATTGCTCTGTACACGAAGTCCTTCAATTTTTTAGCTGTGATGGTAGCAAGAGGCTCGGCCTCGGCCCACTTAGTGAAATAATCCACAGCCACGACTGCATATTTTACTCCTCCCTTGGCCTTAGGGAGTTCACCAATGAGATCAATTCCCCACATAGCAAAGGGCCAAGGGCTCATCAACGAGGTGAGGTGAGCAACTGGGGCATTACTGAAATTTGCATATCTTTGACACTTGTCACATCGCCTAGCGAACTCAAAAGCATCCCTTTTCAATGTGGGCCAGAAATATCCTTGTCGCAAAATTTTCTGGGCTAGGGAACTACCCCCCGAGTGATTACCACATATTCCTTCATGGACTTCTCTCAAAATATAGTTACATTCTTCACCATCGACACACCTCAAAAGTGGAGTGTTGAACCCTCTTCGATACAAGACCTCGTCATAGATAACATAGCGAGCCGCCTGATATTTGACCCTCCTCGCTTCTTTTTTATCCTGAGGTAGCATCCCATTCTTTACATACCCCCAGATAGGGGCCATCCATGTTGACTCCTGGTTCGCTATTTCCATAACAAATTCTTCTGGAACACTAGGTTTACTTTGAATTTCCAAGGGGATAATCCCAAGTAAAGTAGCCTCGCGCCGCGAGCCCATTTTTGCGAGGGCATCTGCTCCCTGATTTTTTGCCCTCCTGATAAACTCCACCTTTATTTGCTTGAATGACTTCATAAGCCTTTGCACACATCTTAAATATAGCTCGATCTGGGGTCCCCTGGCCTGCCATCCACATCCAATATGACCAGTAACCAACATAGAATCACTATATGCATTGAGATTCTCTACTTTCATTTCTATCGCGAGCTTGAGGCCGATTATGAGGGCCTCGTATTCTGCTGCGTTGTTAGAAGCTTCGAAGGCGAAGTGAACAGCACTACTCAACTTGCGACCCTCAGGTGTAACAAGCTCGATTCCTGCTCCAGCCCCTTCTTTGTTAGAGGCCCCATCGACATATAATTCCCACCACGAGGCTGAATTTTCATCTTTGAGTTTGGGGTCAACCACTTCTGGGATCGCTATGAGAGCCCAGGCATCTTCCTCAGACTGGGAAGGAAACTCCAATATAAAATCTGCTAAAGCTTGCCCCTTTATTGCACCTCGAGGCTTGTACTCAATGTCAAATTGACTCAGCTCAATGGTCCACTTTAAAAGTCTACCCGAGGCCTCGGGTTTATGCATTACTTGCCTGAGTGGATATGCAGTGCGAACTTGGATACTATGAGCCTGAAAATATGGCCTCAGCTTTCGCGAAGCCAAAACTAAAGCATAGGCGAGCTTCTCCATGTTGGTGTAGCGAGTCTCGGCATCTTGCAGCCTCTTACTGACATAATACACGGGGAGCTGAAGTTTTCCCTCCTCGCGAACGAGGACAGCACTGATGGCATATTCTGAAACTGCCAAGTAAATAATAAGAGTTTCACCTTCATTAGGCTTAGAAAGTAATGGAGGCGAGCCCAGATGCTCTTTTATTCTCTGAAAGGCTTCCTCGCACTCAGGGGTCCATTCAAAATTCCTTCCCACCTTCTTGATCGCTTTAAAGAATTCATGGCACTTATCTGATGATTTAGAAACAAATCGATTCAATGCTGCGATTCTCCCAGTTAAACTTTGTACCTCCTTGACACTTCTTGGTGACCTCATCTCCATCAATGCCTTTATTTTAGCTGGATTAGCCTCAATTCCTCTGTGGTTAACAATGAACCCCAAAAACTTTCCAGATTCGACCCCAAAAACACACTTCTGGGGGTTGAGCTTCATTCTGAATTTTCTCAATATATCGAACATTTCCGCGAGGTGGGCTACATGATCCCCAGCCTCCTTGGACTTTACAAGCATGTCATCTACATAGACCTCCATTGTCTTTCCAATTTGCCTTTCAAACATCATGTTAACGAGCCGCTGATAAGTAGCACCTGCATTGAGGAGACCAAAGGGCATCCCAATATAGCAATAGAGTCCCCTGTCTGTGATAAACGAAGTGTGCTCCTGGTCGGGGCCATACATGGGTATCTGATTGTACCCAGAATAGGCATCCATGAAACTTAAGAGTGCGTGGCCCGCTGTTGCATCTACCAATTGATCAATTCTTGGAAGAGGGAAACTATCCTTCGGGCAATGCTTATTCAGATCAGTAAAATCCACACATGTCCTCCACTTGCCATTTGGCTTCTTGACTAGGACAGGGTTTGCGAGCCAATCAGGGTAAAATGATTCCCTAACGAGCCCGACCTCGAGTAGCCTGTCAACTTCTTCTTTTAGAGCCTCGGCTCGCTCTCCACTAATTGGTCTTCTTTTCTGCCTCACTCCCTTCTTGCTTGGATCAAGATTAAGTCTATGACACATCACATTGGGATCGATCCCCACCATATCTTCATGAGACCATGCAAATACATCCAAATTAGCTTTAAGAAACTCCACGAGCCTTCCCCTAAGACCAGGATTCAACTGCGACCCTATCTTCAATACTTTTGTAGAATCCTTGGGATCAACAAGGACAGATATAGTATCCTCTGCGGCCCCGGCTCGCTCCACATGCTCAGGGATGCGAGGGTCCAAATCGACTTCAACATTTCGAGCCCGACTAGAATCTGCTTTATCTTGCATCACGACTCCCGCCTCGGGGTTAGGGGTTGCTCCCACATGCCCGTACTCATTCACAATTGTTGTTTCTCTTGTGATACCATTAGGTAGGTCTACCAATGTTGACATTTCCTGGCGAACCCATTTCCCCTTTCGGGCTCGCACAGCGGCCTGCTCTGGACTTTCCTCTTCATCGCTAGCTTCTTCAACAATTCCTTCCTGTAAAACCAACACAGGTTGCGAGGCTTCCATCATAATTGCCCCTGGTACTGGTTCCACCTGTATGCCCAAGCTGTCAAAATAATCATCAGGCAGTTCCTCGATTGAAATTATGTTACAACCATTTGAAAGTTGCGACGCCTCGACACTCATAGAACTTCTTCCCTTTTCTGCTGACTTCAGGGCCTGATTATAGCACTCTCGTGACTCGTGCTGAATTCCTCTAACACAACCCACACCATGCGGGGTCGGAAATTTCATTGAGAGGTGGTAGATAGAAGTCACCACCCTCATTTCTTTCAAGATGGGACGTCCCACAATAGCATTGTAAGCAGATGGTTGATCAACGACCATGAAATCAGCGACCTGCGTAGTGATGCAGGGCTCGTCCCCCAAGGTGATGGGGAGCCTGATTAGCCCTTTAACACTAACAGACGCCCCAGTGAATCCATAGAGGTGGCCTACTGTTGGAATTAAATCTTTGTCTACAAATCCCATTTTCTTGTAAACATCATACATCAAAACATTCACAGCACTTCCATTATCCACTAGCACCCTGTAGATATTCTGTGAGCCAATACGAACTCGAACCACCAGAGCATCAGAGTGAGGATGATGTACCCACTTCGCATCCTCTTCAGTAAACATGATATTTGTGTCTTCCCCCTTGAAAAGCTTTGGGGGTCGCTCTTGTAGATGATGCACATTGGTTAAGGGTCGATCTTTGGCCTCGCGTGCATACCTTTCTCTAGCCTTGTTGCTGTCTCCTCCAATATGCGGCCCTCCAATGATCACATGGATGCTATTACCTCGCTCTTCTCTCTCCTTGCGAGGCTCTGTATTTTGGCCCTCATGAGGCACAGCATGATACCCTATGCCTGATTTTCCCGAGCTATCTTGATGCTTTTTTACTTCGCGGATCGCCCATTCTGTTAACTTCCCTTCTCGAATTAAACGATCAACTTGTTCTTTAAGTTGCCAACAGTCCGCTGTATCATGCCCCTTCTGCTCATGAAAATCACAATACTTTGCATTGTTCCATGTTCCTTGTGGACCCATAGCACGGGGTTTCGTGAACATTCCTTTATTTGCGTTGACAGCATAAATATGATCAACTGAAGCCACTAAGGGAACAAATTTGTCTTCATCCCTAGCCGGACGAGCACGAGGTGGGGATCGTCTTGAGGAATCGCGATCCCTTCTCTTCGGGCTCGGGCTACGATCCTGTCTTCGCCTGGGGCTTCGAGAATCCCTTCTTTTTACCCCTTTGCCCTTACTTCCATTGCTACTGGTCCCAACATTCTTCTTGAGATCTGCCAATGATTTCTCAACTCGCTTAAAAGGCTCAGCGACCCGATGCAACTCCGAAAGTGTAACAGGGGTTTGCTCCTGTAACTTCTCCCAGAATTTGGTTCCTTCCCTTACCCCTGCGATGAGAAAATTTTTTACGGCCTCGTCATTTGCACCTCGAACCCGGGGCACTTCAGAATTGAACCTTTTGAAATAATCATGCAGAGTCTCTCCTTCTTTCTGTTTTATATTTGCCAGCGTGGACACAGGAGGTGCATAGAGCATCGAAGATTGGAATTGTTTAATGAAGATATCCACGAGCTGTTCCCAAGAGTCAATGACAACTAGGGACCCTAGTTTTGAAAACCATTGTTGGGCACTCCCTCTTAACGAGGCCGCAAACAGCCTGCACCTCGCTAGCAATGATACCTGATATACATCCATCTCATTGTTGAACCGAATAACGAACTCAGCTGGATCAGTCTCCCCATTATAGGTCATATCAGAGTGATGACCTCGAAACACAGCAGGCAATGGGGCAGTGCGAATTTCATGAGTGAAGGGCGAGGAGGAACCCATATTGCTGAAAATCCCTTTCTCGGTATTCATCGCATCCAACGCCTTTTTTAAATCTTCTAACTTGTAATCCCCAATTCTCGCCTCTTTGTCTGCATCCTTCTTTCCTCCAGTACTTGCATGATGAGATTGAGTCTTTTTTGGAGCACTAGATTCTTCCTGGTCATTCCTGCGATCCTTGTTCTTAGGGTCTTCTTCGCGATGTTGGGATCGCTCGCGTTCCCGATTGAAAGGGGGTCTGTCGTCGCGATGATGGGACCGCTCACGCTCTCTTCGAGGAGAGGGGGGTCTGTCATTGCGACGATATGACCGCTCACGATCTTTTCGAGGAGATGCGGGTTGAGAGCCCTTGCTTTTATCCTTGGGACCTCCATCTTTGTTAGATTTGAGCTTTTCCAACTTGAGACGAAGATCGTGCTCACTTAGTTTCTTTCCAACACGGTCAAAGACACTAACGGACCGTCCTTCTGACGAAGCGGGCTTCGCTTTCGATCCCTCTTTATCAATCGTAGCTACTTCCTCCTCCCAATCAGGGTTCGTTCGATCGGTTACTACATCATCAAAGTCCCCGACTAGATTCTTGGTGGGACCCTTGCTACTTTCTGGTTGATGAGTTCGATCCCCTATCCTTGTATTCCTCTTGAAGCCTCTGGAATTATGTCGCTTCTCCATCTTGGCCACCGAAGCCCTTACCTCAATCATTTGATCGCCAAGGCCTTTCAAGAAAGACATGACGTCGCCAGGCAAGGCTGTCTGTTGGACGACAGGGGGGGTCTGTTCCTTTTCAAATTCGTCCTCGAACTCTCCCTCGATTCCTTCTCTGTGCACTTCGCTCTCTGATGGGTTCTTCTTACGGGGGTCATCCTTATTTCTCCTATGTGACCCCGGGGTCTCCCCCTCTCCGTTCCTCTTCTTGTGAGATTTAGTCATCGTTCTCCCAATCAATGACAAAGGCCCCTCCTTCTAGCGCCAAATGTTATAGGGAGAATATTGTATAACAATATTTATGGAGGTTGCTGGATTTACGGAGCAAAATACGGATATTTTGCTATAAGAAGAATTGGGATTAGGGTTTTGTGTTTATTGATGTGGCTGCTCTTGTATATTGATAATCAGTGGTGAACTGTTTCTCATGCTTTACAAGATGCCTACGTACCCTATTTATAGGGATCAAGCCATACGTAGTTCTCTTGGAGAAGAAGTTATCTAGATGGGCTAGGGTTTTTATGGGCTCGGCTTGGCCCAAATCCACTAGTCATCTCCTTGGGTTATTTTTCTACCCATTTACTCGGTCCATGACCCATGAAGGGGAACCTGCTGCTTGTATAATGTTATAATTTATCTTTACTGGCGAACCTGACTGGATGACCTCGCATGCGACCTCGCTGGGTCTGGCCATGCGAGGCGATCCTCGCTATATGGAGATATCCTACTTATGCGACCTCGCTGGGCCTGACCATAAGCCTTCATAGTAACATACTAGGCCACGCTGGACCTTGCAAACTGCGACCCTGCTACTGCGGCTCGCTGGCGATCCGCTGTACAAAAATAATATGATGAATCCTCTCATGATGGTGAACTTTAATGACCCATTCCTTATTCTTAGGCCCATTATGTGAGATGTACTGATATTCTTAGCCCATTAGGCCTGTTTAGGACTTATGCCAAATTCAGGCATAACAAGAATCATTAGTGAGTGGAACAGATCGATCAAATGACTGATAGATGAACACATAACAATTAACAACAAATAAAATGATAATCAAATAAGCCATACAAACAATGATTAAAGAATAAATATTACTGCTGGATTAAAAAACTCTCTTAGAGCTTTAATCAAACACTAATACTGCACATATACAACAAAGAAAAATGAACTAAAAAATAGTGCATCGCAGATCTATGATGGACCATAGCAAGTAAAACAGAACAAAAAAAAACCTATTGAAGCATCAAAACAAAATAAATCATAAAATTCGTCGTAGGTTTAAATACGAAAAAGTTGCAAACATATCTCTTGGGTACTTAATCAAACACTTGGACATCAATAATTTTAAGCATTGGAATATATATATAAAAAGGGGAAAAAATACCCATTCTCTTGAGAAGTTCAGATCAAAAAATACAATTACACGAAATCAAATAAACAAATAGCAGAATTAGAGATTTGTTAAGATGCACATAATTCAAATTCAAATTGATTATTAGTTAGATAATTAAAGCTTGTTGAAATTCAAATTCAAATTGATTATTAGATAGATAACATTGAGAGATGTGCTTGGCTTATCTGAGAAGTTTTCAGTTTTAAACATAAATTACTGTAAAGGAGTACAGATTAACCGGGAAGAGGGAAAAAGTAATAAGACACAAAAATGTCTTAGTGGCATAATTTTGTAATAAAATCTAACTTTGAGGATGAAGACTTAAAATGGTCAAAAACATTATTCATAACACATAACAGAAACTAGGGTTTTGGCCCTTTCTCTCACAATTTGGAATCAAATGGCCCTAAATCTCACAATCCGGGGAAATGGCCCTTTGCATCACAACTAAACGCATTCTTTTGTAGCGTTTTTCCATTAACGCTTTTTTTTTGCGTTTCCTCTCTTGACTGGCAGTGGTAGCCACCTGTCATCTCACAATTTATGTTCCTTTTTAATATAAAAAAGAAAACGAAGCATTTGAACGCGTTCCTAGCCTGGAAAAGCATTATTTTTGTGCGTTGCTGGTGTAGTCATCAATTTTTATATATTTGTTATTATTATTTTTTTATTCGAATACGATTTATTCGTTTTTCCGAATATTTTCAAACTCAAAATGGAACAGTTGAACCCCAAAAGTTAATTGTTGAACCCCTAAATTTAATTAGAATTTTAATTTTTAAATCTAAAAATTTTAAATAAAAAATTGAATTCGACGGCCTGATTTTTAAACGCTAACGGGTTTAAAAATCAGGATAAGTTAAACCTTAAGTTCGTATACGGTTTATTCGTCGTTGCGAATATTTTTAAAACTCAAAATGGAACGTTGAACCCCAAAAGTTAATTGTTGAACCCCAAAATTTAATTAAAATTTTTAAATTGTATTTTTTAAAATTAAAAATTTTCAATAAAAAATTGAATCTGGCGGCCTGATTTTTAAACGCTAACGCGTTTAAAAATCAGGATAAGTTAGGGTTTAGGGTCTAGGGTTTAAGGTTGTAAACAACCCTAACCCCCAAACCCTAAGCTCGTATACGGTTTATTCGTCGTTCTTAATATTTATAAAACCCAAAATGGAAACGTTGAACCCCAAAAATTAATTGTTAAACCCCTAAATTTAATTAAAATTTATTTTGTAAATCTAAAAATTTTAAATAAAAAATTGATTTTAAAGAAAATTGGTGATTAAAGTAGCAACGCAACAACACGCATGTAAACATTGCGTTGTCTTTATTATTTTTAAAAGAAAAAAATTGTTGAGTTTGTCAAGTAAAGCCACGCAAGAAACAGATGCGTTAGTGGGAAAACGTGACAAAAAAATGCATTACTTTGTGATAGGAAGGGTCATCTTCCAGGATTGTGATATTTTGGGCATTTTTACTCTAAATTGTGAGATAAAGGGCCATTTCTCCAGAAACTATTAGATTTTTTTTTTTTTTTTGAAGTACCAGAAACTATTAGATAATAGTAGATTAAATATATAAAGTAAAATTTGGGATTTGAAAAATACACAATGATGAAACTGTTAGAAGAAATGGTACACAAGTGCGTAATGTGATCCAGCGGGCATTTTTCGAAAATAGCTAATTTTTTTCGTCTCACCACATACAGTATATACCAGATTTAAAATTTGTGGCCCACGTTGTTAATCTTGGGCTCACATCTATACCAGCCCATGCTTAATTATATTCAAGTTCGGTTGGCCCAAACCTAACTCCCCTTTAATTAATGAAAGTCCACTAGTTTTCTTTTTTGAAAAACGACATGAGTGTCTTGTTTTTTCTACTTATATGCACATTTATTTTCCTAATATATTAATTTTTTAATTTCATCCATCAACTTATAATTAAAATTACAAACAATATATCTGAAAATTACAAATTTTATAAATCAATTTACATGAGAAATTGAAATAACTTAATAATCCAAATTTCGGTTTTTTGTATAATTTGAAGCTAAGAGTTTATCATCGTTCTCACTTTTTCAATGCAAAATTTCTAAATAAATCACTATAATTTAGTTTAGTTAACATCATCTTCTCACTATAATCTAATTTCTTTTTGGGCTTAGAATTTTTGAAGGTTATAATAAAAAAATTTCTAGTAGTGCTTCCTTAAGTCATATTTAAATATTTTTGAACGATCTGACCGTACGGATGTGATTATTATGTCAAAATATTATTGTAAAATATTTTTTATGCAAATTTAAGTTGTAAAGTATTATTTTATAATGATATTAATTTTCTTATATAATGCTAGCGGTCGAGATTAATCAATTTTTTTGTTAAAAAATAATTTATCCAAATCACTAAATCATTCGAAAATTTACATATTTATTTATTTTTACTAAATATTTATTTCCGTACGGTTGAATTTTAAATTAAGTATTCAAATATTGAAATCTAAAGGCGATATAATATATAAGTTTTTTATAATGATATTTAGATTTTTTTCCTTTTTATTTGTAATAATAAAAATTATTAACAATTATGTACTCCTATGAATTATATGTATATATAATGACTAAAAAATGAGACCCCAAAAACGTTGTTGATCTTAGGTAAAAGTGTAGTTGTGTACTGTCCAGCCGGCTCTGCTTATAATCACTATAAATTTATTACAATAAAAAATTAAATTCCATTCCAATACTTTAATAACTAAATCCAACGTATTACATATTTCTATACATTAAATATAGTTTGATTCATATAATATATTAATGTTATACATATGCTCACACTACCCATACGTTAAGAGACGTTTGGTTAATTGGTTCATAGTTAAAATCCGGTCTACAAAAATCGGAAGTTAAATTCGTTGTGATGTTTGGAATGGAAATTCAATGATTGAGAATGAAAATTGCTTCGTAACTCCTCGATTCACATCCTTCCTTCGTAACTCCTCGATCCACATTTCTATTAACAATCTAAATACCCCCTTAAGTCAAATCATCAAAAATTATTAAATTTCATGGGACTCATCTATCATTTATCCACAAAAATTAGGTTTAAAAGTCCAAGATTTTAAAATTGTTGTCAAACTCATGTCTCAATTTAAACTAAGAGAGCTTGAAAAAAATAAATATTTAAACTAAGAGAGATATATTTTAGGTATCATTTTTAAAATATTATACAAAATTTTGGTTGTCCCTACGAGACCTACTCATACATGATCAAAACTACGTAGTTTTATTTTAAAATATTTAAAATCTTAGGAATGATACCTAAAATACATTTTAAATTCCTTTTTCTCTTAAACTAATGCAAAAATATGAATACAAAACGAATAGAATCAAATATATAGAGGCGACAATAATTTTAAATATAAATAAGACGGTAAACGAATCTAAAAACGTCTAATAATAAGTGCAAATTAAAGATAGTCTTTAAAATTTTGACTCGTCAATAAGTACCACAATTGTAGCTGATAATTATTTTAGATGTGAAAAGAACGAGAATTCATTTTGACAAACTAATATAACTAGCATCAAAACTCGTGCGAGGTACGGGTCGCTAGTTTAAATTATAATTTTTAATCAAATTATTCATGATGAATATTGTTTGAAATATGTGATTGATTTTCATAAAATTTTCCTTATTACTGGCATATGTGGTTATTGTGTACTTACTTTGTTCAAGTTTGTATTTTTGAAACTAATATGAGTAGCATTGATAGTAATCATGTCAGTTTTCAATTTTGTTGTGGATCATATAATATAATTTGAGTGTTCAATGGGTATTGTCTAATTAAAATGATTTTTCAAAGCAGCTACAATCCTAAACTTTCTTCAAAAATTATGCATCCATTTACCTGGATCTCCAACAATATTCAAGGTAGAAACTAAAAAGTCTTTAAGATGTTGCATTCTGATAGTGTAGGTTTCAGTCCTGATTTTAATAAAAGATCTTCGTAAATCTTGTAAAACGCTTATCAAGTCTTGTACTTACATTTCGAACTCTTTTATTTTTTTCTTGTAATTTCTTCATTTTAAGCATTTTTTTGCCTTTATTTCTCTTTCGGTGTTCGTCTGACTTTCTTGAGTTACCTCCATAAATATAATATAATATATGATCTTTTTTTTCAACAAAATATCATATTTTAAATTGAACATTAGCTAATTTGTATGTAAAAGGTAATGTGTTATTTGTAGGATTCGTCATTTTAAAGTCAAATATTTTTACGACCCGAATAGTTTGACTGTAAATTGTTGTATCTTGTTTAGTAATATACAATTTTCATTTTACGTTAACATCTCAAAATTTTTTACTCTAATATATTGTTTGATGATATCCATTACATTAATTATAATATCATTTTATAACCCAATTGTGCATTTTAGTAATTCTTTAATCGATAAATGATAACCATTAAAGAATCCAGTAATATTAGTTTAATAATATTTCATCAATATCACACACATACATATTATGTGTATGATTTAAAAGAAATGTAAGTGTGGCCTAATATGCACAATTTAACTCGGTGGTCCAAGTTCGATTATCATTAAAAATAATACTTTTATATATAAATAAGAATTTAAGGGTATATTGGTGCCTTCAAATCAATAATAAAGTATTTTAGTTATTGACTTGGTCTTATATTTAATATTTTTCATAAAAAATACATTATGCATTTTATTTTTTTTCTATATATAAAACTAAATATTGCCCCGGTTAAGCGGTACACACAGAGGTATCATGTGTATTATTGAAAACACGTATAGATGAGTGCTTAGGTTGTTTAAGGAAATAATAGTTATATTGTAATTTTTTATTATGTTGATTATTACTGTTATTACAATTTTATAATATAAGCAAACCATATATTATGTATCAATAATTGATAATTTGATATCATACTTTATAGTTCAAATCAATAAATGTAAAAGTAAAATCATGACAAAAAATTGTTAATATGTCGCAATAATTAAAATATTTGAAATTTTTCACTCAAACGACACACACATTCATGTATAATGTGTATGATTTAAAACATATGTGATTGAGTGGTGTAGTGCTAAATATGTGTGAATTAACTTGGAGACCCAAGTTCAATTCCCACAAACCATAACTTTTTCAAAATATTGAGAATATAGGAATAAATTATTAATTTTAGGTAATGAGGGGCAAATTGGACATTTCAAACACATTAAAAAGTCTCACAATTTTATCTTGTGTTGGTGTATTATATATATAAATATAGATAAATAATAGATGAGTAAAGAAAAGAAATTTATTCAACAAATTTAAATATGAGAAAAGAAAAAGAGATTCGTACCCGTGCAATATTTATGTAGATAAAAAATATACTAATTCGCTAATGACCCCTTTACTACCTTTCCGCACGCGTACTTAACTACTTATAATAATCGAGTATATTACCTTATTTTTTTAAAAATATGATTAGCCTTATTACTTATAAGTAACAATTTTTGTTTGATAGGTACAAGTAACATTATTCTAACACTGTTGTGTTATGTGATAAACAATCTTATGCGTGCAATTTATTATGCATGATCACATACATGCATGTTTGCATGTTTACGAAGCAACACAATTAACCATCTGGTACGTACCACTTGAATATTATGATAACAATTGAATATTATAAACATGAGGTATAGTTGCACACATTTAATTGTAATATAAGATTGATATCTGCATGCCTGAATATCCAAGAATATTTTGGTACATCCCAAATTATGAAATTTTGCTAATTAAGTTGCACTAGACATTAGATCTTTTGTGTAATAACACTAATCTACTTTCAACACTAATCTACAAATCATGAAACATTGTCGTGGATATATAATTTTAAAAATATGGAGTGATTTGCATGTTTATCCGAATCTGGAACTAATGGATGTGGACCAAGTTCTTCGTGAGATGATGATGTAGCAAAAGATGTACATGCTTCGAGGCAATTGATTTCTACAATTTGATTTCTCAGCGATTGTTCCAAGCAATTTCGTTAGTAGTATTATGTTTTCTTTTCTAAGTAGCTTTCTAAGTACCGTTGCATATAAGTTTTTAATATATTTCTGTTTCACAAGAAAAAAAGGGTTTAAAGTAGTAGTCTACTTGCATGTCAGCTTCATTTTTTGGTGCATCATTTTGCGGTATCAAGAAGGCAAACGTGCATATGGAAACCAACAGACAAACGGACATTTTAAGTACAAATTTTTGTGCATCTATTATATTACGTTGTCATTTTTCTCGGACGACAAGAATCAAACTTTATTACATATAAGTGGGAATGATCGATCACATATACATTAAACATTCATCTATTGGATAACAAATTAGTTGGAACAAGATATGTTTAACATAAAGATCATTTAAATCATATACACATCAACCTATAACTTTTCTCTACATATGATTCTTATACTATTATAATGAAATTATTTCTAGTATATCATTGATTTTAGTTGAAGATTGAAAATTCAAGGTTTATAACAAAAATGATGTAGTTTTAGTTGCATATAATGGTATGTCTGATTTGGGGATGTATTCAAACATTCCGAGATAAGTTTAGGCGAGAGAGAAAAATACAAGTAGAGAGGTTATTGTTGGTTTGCACTGAAAAGGAGAGTTAAGGAGAGAAATAGAGGGCTTCAATGGTTTAGGAGAAGAAAGGGAGGCTTTAGAGGATTTAGGCAGGGTTTGGGGAAAGGGGAAGTTTTGAGGGTTCAGGGGATACTGAGGATGAGGGTTTAGGACAATCAATTGTGAATCTGTTTACCACTGGTCATGTTGGCGGGATACGTCAGGAACCTAATGTCGAGTGGGTTGATGTACCAGGATTAACTCTATCGATTTTTAGCTTATTCTTGGTTGGGTATGTTTGGGCTTTTGTGGATGAGACATGTTGTGTATGATGGAAGAATGTTAGGTCGGGAAAATATGTTGTTATTCGAGATTGTTAGCTTTGGTTACATGTGGCCTGTCACGAAAGACTTGAGGAGTACCATGTCAGATTTCGTTGTCCTATCTGTAGGTCAGAAGCTCCTGGTACTGAAATTTTGTTTCTATATGTTGTAGCCTTAAATGAAGGCGATGAGACTAGTGATGATAGTGAACCGGAACTAGAACAGGATCCACAGGTTGTTCAGCAACAAACTTCAAATAATATTGCGTCTCTATATACCTGTTGTAATGACTGTGGTTGTAATTATGTTGACGACCAAAGATACAACTTGTGTCTAATTTTCAGTGAAAGTCGGTGTGATGATTGCTATTCTCGAGCACAAATTTATCAATGTGGTTCTCATCTTAATGTGGTGCATACATTTCGTCAAGCCATCGACACCGAATTTGAAGACTCTTTGGATGTTGGATTTGATCCAGATCAATTAGATGGGATGAATAGAGTTATTGAGGATATGGATTTTGACTCTGAGAATCCTTCTCCAGAAGAAGAGACCCCTGATCTACCATAAAAGTTATTAGGTATACTTTTCTTCTTTTTTTATAATTCCGATAAGTTGTCTCTGTAGTTCAGGTTTAGGTTCATTGAGCATAATTTGACTAGCTTTAGGTTCAGTTCTCTCATAGTGATTTAGGTTTTTGTTTAGCATGCTTCAATATTTATTTTCATTTTAAAAATTACTATTATATATATAATAGGCCAACACAAGAAAAAAATGGTAAGACTTTTTAATGTACATGAAAAGTCCAGTTTGCCCTTCATCTCAATTTTTTGAAAAGATTGTGGTTGGTGGGAATTGAATTTGGGTCTCCAAGTTAATTCATGCATCCTTTTACCACTAAACCACTCAATCATATGTGTTTTAAATCAAACACAATATAGATGCATGTGTGTGTGAATATTTTAATTAGTGCGACACACTAATAATTTTTTGTCCTGATTTTACTTTTACATTTATTGATTTGGACTATAATATATTATATCAAAATATTAATTATTGGTATATAATATATGATTTGATTATATTATAAAATTGTAATAACAATAAAAATCAACATAATAATAATAATAAATTACTATATACCTGTTATTTTCTTAAACAACCTAAGCACTCATCTATACGTGTTTTCAATAATATATATGATATCTCTATGTGTACCGCACAAGCGGGGCAATATTTGGTTTTATATAAAGAAAAAAATGAAATGTATATTGTATTTTTATGATTTGTCCTGATTTTACTTTTACATTTATTGATTTGGACTATGATATATTATATCAAAATATTAATTATTGGTACATAATACATGATTTGATTATATTATAAAACTGTAATAACAATAACAATCAACATAATAATAATAAATTACTATATACCTGTTATTCTCTTAAACAACCTAAACACTCATTTATACGTGTTTTCAATAATACACATGATATCTCTATGTGTACCGCACAAGCGAGGCAATATTTGGTTTTATATAAAGGAAAAAAAAGAAATGCATATTGTATTTTTATGAAAAGTATTAAATATAATACCAAGTCAATAACTAAAGTACTTTATTCATGATTTAAAAGCACCAATTTACCCCTAAATTCCTATTTATATATGGAAGTATTATTTTCAATTCTAATTGAACTTCGAACACCGAGTTAAAGTGTACATCTTCATACCATTATGTCACACATTCACATGTATTTTAAATCATACACACAATATATATATAAGACCAAGTCAATAACTGAAAGGCAGAGTGTATTAACTTGTAACACTGTAACTAATGTAACTCAATTAAAAGAAAAGATACTTAACCAGAAGACAATCAAGAACAAGAAGTCACAAGGAATCAACACTAAATGAAGACAAGGTAATTGATACAATTGAACATGTTAACTATGATCAAGCCAAGAAGAAATCATTGAGAGAAGTTCAAGTCAAAGTTGTTCAGGCCTCAGTGATTTGAGAATTCGAGATTCAAGATCATAACTATCAGTATCAACAAGACCAATTGATTTCAAGTGAACAAGAAGGAAAGCAAATATTGGAAAGCCAAGTTACTAAGTGAATATGGTAATTTATTCAAGAAGCAGAAACACTATCAAGACTAGTCACTTATGAACCAGACCAGTGCATCAAGTGTCAGGACATTGATAGCAAGTTTATGTCAGTAATAAAGATCCATGTTCAAGAGCTTGTAGAAGAACAAAGAAGATATGAAGATATCACAAGCTCAAGATGTGCATTGAAGTTTCAAGTTGAAGACCAGAATATTTTCTAAGTACTAAATGTTCTAGATGGCTAAGTCGAAATTCTCAAGTAGAAGTTCTACTTAGAATTTCGAGATGGCTAAGTAGAAATTCTCAAGTAGAAGTTCTACTTAGAGTGCAGCTTCAACATGACACATGGCATCTTCTGATTGGCAGATTTCCAAGCTTTCAAGATAAGACAAGATTTATGTGGACATCATTGGGCCACGTACATCTTAGTCTTTGAAGACTACAGGTCATAGATTACATGTAGTATAAATAGAAGCACTTGTGTAATGTTTTAGTTAGTGAGCAATATTGAGAAAAACACAAGAAAAAGAGAGAGAGTTATTCACAGAGCTTAGAATCATTCACTTCTCTCTGAACTTCTGTTATACTTTGTAATGAATGTTGTAGCAACCTTTTCAAGTTATATATAAAGAAATATATTCCTTGAATCTGTGTGTTCATTTATTGCATCGTATTTATTGCTTCTCATAATCGAAAAGTTGTATTCACCCCCCCTCTACAACACATTTGGACCTAACAATTGGTATCAGAGCAGATGTTTAACATACAAAACATAGATCCTTGTGTTTGGTAGAAGAATCGTGAGTTTTCATTTTCTAGATCTACTTTTCATTTTTTCGAAAAGTGTGCTTTAATTCGTTTCCAGTGAAAACTCATCCGGGAAAAATTATTTGAATACTCCAGGTGTGATTATTTGGCTTGGGTGTATTTTAATTAATTTTTGTGAATTAATCTGGGTTCATTGATATTTGGTGTTCTTGAGTGTTCATCATCTGTTCTTGTCAAAGAAGATAACCCAACAACTTTTTGATCTCCTTTTTCAAACAAACAAAGATAGTCAAAAAGGTGTTTTTGTACTTTTGATTTGATTATTATTCCTTGGCCGAAAGCAAAAGAAAGTGTACTCAGTGCTTTGCAAGTGGGTTAGTCACTTTCGGTGTGTAAAGTAATCAAAAGTCAAAAAGGTGATATTGTTTATTCAATATTAAAGTAATCTGCAGAAAAATTTATTCTAAGGACAAAAGTTCTACATAGAATTTCTACTTGAGATTTTCTACATAGAATTTCGACTTGGACAATTTCTACTTGGTGAATTTCGACTTGGACAATTTCTACTTAGAGAAATTTCGACTTGAGCAAAATTTCTACTTAGAAAAATTTCAACTTGGCAGAAGTTCTACATAGATATTCTACTTAGCCTAGTCTTGGGTACTTAGAAACTTTTAGTGACCAGATTTAAAATGGCTCCTAAAAATTCTTTCAAGATCCCAATGTTCAATCGAGATCACTATGAAGAATGGGTTTTCAGAATGAGACTCTACTTAGAGACAATTAACCCTGAGTATCTGGAAGTCCTTGAAAAGGGTAAATTCGTTCCAATGAAAGCTATTCCCGAGCGTACGGAAGGAGAGGAGGTTATACCTGCTCGGTCTGAGCCTAAAAAGGCAGCGGACTTTACGGATGCTGACAAGGAGCAAATAGCTTATGATACTTCTGTAAGACAAACCTTGATGGAATCTCTTGATCATGAAATGTTCAACATAGTCAAAGGTTTAAATACAGCAAAGAAAATTTGGGACAAGATAGAAGTTGTCATGGAAGGATCTGCAGAGGTTAGAAGCAACAAGACACTTATACTCAAGATGGAGTATGACACCTTTAGAATACGAAAAGGAGAAAGCATAACAGATGTCTATCTACGATTCAGTCAGTTGGTATTGGATTTGAATCTGAGAGGTGTTACTCTCCCCATGGTTGAGACCAATACAAGATATCTGAGGAACCAGCCAAAGAGCATTGAACATAGGGTCTACGCAATCAGAGAAACCAGAGATTTGCATACAACTTCTCTGGAAGAATATTATGGAATTCTGAAGACCTATGAGCTGGAGACACTTCAAGATCAAGCATGGGACAATGATTCAAAAGGAAAAGAAACTGCATCAGGATTAGTTGCTGATGAGGAGGAGTCTAAGAAGGCAATGGTTGCAGCAAAGCCTAAATCATCACCTGCACCGCATCAAGTTGATAATGATGACGAGTGTGCATCTAACAGTGATGATGACTACTTCACCCAAGAAGAGCTGGACAACATGGACGATAGTGTCGTGGCATACATGGCAAGGAAGTTCAGCAATATGAGATTCAGAAAGAGCAACCGACCACAAAGAAATTCTTCATCTTATTATCGGGCTGCTAAGGGTGGTGGTAGTTCATCAGGCTACAAAAGCAAAGGCAAGAGTACCAGCTACAATTCACCTTTGGATTTCAAGATGAAGTTCAAATGCTATAACTGTGGTGAACCTGGACATTTTGCCTCGGACTGCAAAAAGCCTAAACAGACTTATCCGAAAGAGACATTTGAAGCCCTCAAAAGCAAGTATGAATCGCTGGTGAAAGAAAAACATGGTAAAAGAGCTTTAGTAGTAACAGAAGGAAGAGCTTGGGATGATTCAGATGAGGAAGATGTTACTCATGTAGCAAACTTTGCGCTCATGGCTGAGACATCAGAGGAATCAGAGGTACCAGTTCTAACCCTTAAAGTAGAAATGTCTATTGATGATTATAAGGAACAGAACGGCGCTCTTAGCGAAGAGATCTACATGTTGTGCAAAAGCCTAGACACTTCTCAAAAGGAACAGAAAACACTTGTCGCCAAAAGCAGAATGCTTGAGGCAAAAGTGGAAGAGTTAGAGGCCGCTTGCACTGTAGATACTTCTCTAAGAGATTTTATTAAATCTTTGGAACACAAGCTCGTCCTTAAGGAAGAAATAGAATCATGTTTAAGGAACAAACTAGCTGAGTTAGAAACTAAATGTGAAGCTTACAAACTAGCTGCTAGTAAAGTGTATGTAGATAATGACGTATTTAAGAAGATAACTGGAGTAGGTGTAGGACTTGATTATTCTGATCTTTCTAAGAAAGAAGGCAAGAGACATATCGATCCTAGCTCCAGTGACCTTAAAAAGGAAACACCTAGTATTCTTAAATCTTCTGTCAAACCCATCTACAAACACCTTGTTCCTAGAATAGAAGAAGAAGAGACTGAATTGATAGCTAGATATGAGATTGAGATGGAAGATCGTCAGAAAGCACAACCTATAACTCCTATTAAACAAGTTAAAATCAATTTCCCTAGTGATGAATCTAGACTAGGAATAGGAGCTAAGGCTGTTAAACAACAAGAGAAGAAAGGCATAAAAGAGGTTAAGGCTGAACGAATAAAGAAAGCATGTTATCACTGCAAATCTACTGAACATCTTTCTTATGCATGTAAAGCTAACATAAATGTTCCTGCTGCACATGCCATGCCTGTCACACATACAATGAATAATCTGCATCAGAATCATGCTCAGTGTGGTCAACCTAATTGTATGCCATGCACTTTTAACGTCATGCAAACTTTTGTGAATTTAATGAATGCATCTAGCCAGTCATGCTCAAATACTGCTGCTAGTTCAAACATCAAAAAGAAGCTTGGGAGAGCCAAGACTGTCAGTCCTCCTAAAGTTAGGAGTGACAAACCTTCTCCTAGGACTGATAAACATGTCAAGTCTGAGAAAGGAAAGGAGGAAGTCGAAAGCTCTAGTTATGTTAAGAAAAGTGCATCTCCTGTTGTTAAATTTGTTGATTCTAAATCTTATCGAAAAGCCGGGCCCAATCAAAGTTGGGTTCCGAAGAAAGTCTAATCAATCTGTCATTGCAGGGCATTAAGCAAAAGAGAAATAAAGTTATATGGGTGCTAGATAGTGGAGCATCGAGGCATATGACTGGAAACAAGTCCCTGCTTACAGAGTTGGTTATGAAAGCTGGCCCTTATGTTACCTTTGGAGATGACAGCATAGGTGTGACAAAGGGATATGGCAAACTGAAAACTGGCAATGTCATCATTGAAGATATTTCCTATGTTGAGGGATTAAAGCATAATTTGTTGAGTATCAGTCAATTCTGTGACAAAGGTTACGAAATTGTCTTCAACAAGAAAGGTGTATCAATCACTCACATCAAGGAAGGTTCACTGGCTTTGAGAGGAGTTCGAAAGGTAGATCTTTTTGTTGCAGACATGGATTCAGCAAATCAGAATGAAGTCACCTGTTTCTACAGCAAAGCTTCGGATGATGAAAGCTGGTTATGGCACAAAAAATTATCTCACTTAAACTTCAAAACGATGAATGCTCTCGCGAGGCGAGAATTGGTGAGAGATCTACCTCAAATGGAGTTCGCTCCGAAAGGACTCTGTGAAGCCTGTGAAATGGGAAAGTCAAAACGAGCATCGCATAAAAGCAAGGAAATTTCTAGTATCACTGAGCCTCTGCAACTTCTTCATATGGATTTGTTTGGCCCAGTGAATGTCCTATCTTTGTCTAGGAAAAGATATGCATTGGTAATCGTGGATGACTTCTCCAAGTATACATGGGTATTGTTCGCAATGACGAAAGACGAAGTACCTTTCCTAATCATTGATCACATCACTCAAATTGAGAATGTTTCAACACTTACTGTGAAGACGATTAGATCAGACAATGGCACTGAATTTAAAAACGCAGTGCTAAATGACTTCTGTGTATCTAAGGGAATACGTCGTCAGTACTCAGCCCCGAGAACTCCACAACAAAATGGAGTAGTTGAAAGGAAGAATAGAACATTGGTTGAAGCAGCAAGAACTTTGTTGTACGATTCGAAACTTCCTCTGTATTTCTGGGCAGAAGCAGTGAGTACCGTGTGTTACACTCAAAATCGATCCTTGATCATAAAAGATAAAGAAAAGACACCATGTGAGTTAATGAACGGAAGAAGACCAACAATCAAATACTTTCATGTCTTCGGAGCAAAATGCTATGTACTTATAGATGATGAAAATCTAGGTAAGTTTGCAGCAAAAGCTCGTGAAGGAATCTTTGTTGGTTACTCCACAGATGTGGTAGCAGCTTATAGGGTGTTCTTAGTGAATGATCGAAAAGTGACTGAAAGCTACAACGTCAGATTCGACGATACCAAACTCTCATCAATTTCAAGAGATTCTAATGAACCTGAGTCCCTAAAATTTCAGAATCTGGACTTAGAAGAACTTGAAGATGAACCTGAGTTGGTTGTCCCATTAAATGTTCCAAGTGTACGTGAAGAACCTGAGTCTAGTGAACAAGCTAATTCTACAAGATCAGGAGAGACATCTTCAGTACGAACCGGCAATAACTCAGGGGGAGTAAATAGCAGCTCAAGGACTACTGTTCAAGGCTCGAGTCGAATTGACTCTAGTTCTGTAGGAGCTGGCACTAACTCAGGGGGAGTTAGTGAAAGTATTCAAAGTAGTCAGCACCACAATTCAGAAATTCATGCTGAATCATCAAGACAATTTCCAAGAGAACGAGTATGGAATAGAGACCATCCGTTTGAATTGATTATCGGTGATCCAGATGCTGGTGTGTCTACTAGAAGAAATGCAAGAGCTGACCTGGCTAATATTTGCTTATATTCTGGGTTCTTATCCAAGCTTGAACCTAAAGAAATAGAAGAAGCTCTTGGTGATGCTGATTGGGTGATTGCAATGCAAGAGGAACTCAATCAGTTTGAAAGGCAGAAAGTTTGGAAACTGGTACCCCGACCAAAGAACAAATCAGTAATTGGAGCAAGGTGGGTATTCAGAAATAAAATGGATGAAAACGGACTTGTAACACGAAACAAGGCTCGTTTGGTTGCAAAAGGTTATTCTCAGCGAGAAGGAATTGATTATGATGAGACCTATGCACCAGTTGCAAGACTTGAGGCAGTCAGGATGTTTTTGGCATTTGCAGCACATAAGAACTTCAAGGTTTTCCAGATGGATGTGAAAAGTGCCTTCCTGAACGGAGAGTTAGAAGAAGAAGTGTATCTGGAACAGCCGCCTGGCTTCATTGATCCAGAACTTGTAGATTTTGTGTATCTTCTCTTCAAATCTGTCTATGGCCTCAGGCAATCCCCAAGATGTTGGTATGAAACCCTATCTGTATTCTTAATTGAAAGTGGTTTTACTAGGGGAGTAATTGACAAAACATTGTTCTATAAGAATGTGAAGAATGATCTAATACTTGTTCAAGTCTATGTGGACGATATTATCTTCGGGTCATCGAATGAGCGCTTGTGCGAGAAATTTGCTAAGCTAATGCAAGACAAATACGAGATGAGCATGATGGGAGAGCTGTCATTCTTCCTTGGGTTACAGATCAGTCAGAGAAAAGATGGTATCTTTATCTGTCAATCCAAGTACGTCAGAGATTTACTCAAGAAGTACAATCTAGAAGATGCATCAGCAGCCAAGACTCCCATGGCAACAGCCACGAAGCTTGATGAAGACAAAACAGGTAAACCAGTTGACATCACAAGCTATCGAGGTATGATTGGCTCACTTCTCTATTTAACTGCAAGTAGACCCGATATAATGTTCGCGACTTGTTTATGTGCAAGGTTCCAAGCGGATCCTAGAGAATCACATCTCATAGCCGTCAAAAGAATTTTTAGGTATCTCAAGGGCACACCAAATCTAGGAATTTGGTACCCAAGAGATACAGGTTTTAATCTAATTGGCTATACGGATTCAGACTATGCAGGTTGCATGATTGATAGGAAAAGCACATCTGGTGCTTGTCAATTTCTTGGCAGAAGATTGGTGTCCTGGCAAAGTAAAAAGCAACATACAGTATCTACTTCTACTGCTGAAGCTGAGTACATTGCTGCTGGAAGCTGTGTAGCTCAAATACTGTGGATGAGGAACCAATTGAAGGATTATGGCATGGAGCACAAGAAAATTCCAATTATGTGTGATAACACAAGTGCCATTGCCATAACCAACAATCCTGTAGATCACTCAAGAACCAAGCACATCGACATCAGGTATCACTTCATAAGAGAACATGTCGAGGAGGGGACTGTGGAGCTACATTTTGTGCCCACAATGCAACAAATTGCAGATATATTCACCAAACCTCTTGATGAAGTAACATTCAATAGGTTGGTTGGTGAATTGGGAATGCTTAACACAAGTTAGTAAAGCCTTCTATCTGTAAAATCCATGGTTATGTTGGTATATGCAAGCTATTTAATCATTATGTGTTTAGACTTTAAAATGCCTAATTAATGATTATTATAGGATGCATATAGTGTGATTTTGCATGAATTCAGTGTGTTTTAAGTGTCTTTTATAGCACAAATCTGTGAATTTATGCTTGTTAGATTGCATGATCATAGGGGGAGTTAAATTCATAATATTCTAAAATTTTGCATGATTTTTAGATGAATTTACCTGTGTTTTTTCATGTAATTAGAGGCCTTAGAATTATCAAGGAATGTTTTAATTATGTCATATATTAAAATCCTTGAATTGATATTTATATTAATTTGACAAAATTAATTGTTGAGTTTTTCAAAGAAAAATTGTCAAATTATTCTAAGTATCTTCAAAATTTCGAGTTAATCACTATCTCGAAACTCATCTTGAAATTCTAGTTGAATTTCGATTTGAGCTTCCAGAGTGAAGTTTTGAAAATTCTAAGTCTGGGAGAAATTTCGAGTTAGCCTCTATCTCGAAATTTATCTCGAAATTCGACTTAAGGCTCGAATTTGAGTTACCAGTGTGCCTATTTCCTTATTCAAAATATTCCATATAATATCTATCTTACAGGGGATATTGTTTGAATTAATCTGAGAGAATAACTTCGAATTATTTAATAATTTCGAGTTAGACTCTATCTCGAAACTCAACTCGAATTTCGACTTGAGGTTCGAGATAGAGCTCTCAGTTGGTTTTAAGGGGATTTTTCGAGTTAACTCCTAACTCGAAGTCTATCTCGAATTTCTACTTGAATTTCGAGATAGGTTTCCCTAGTAAGGTTGGTGTGTGCTGTTTACATGGTTGTTTATAAGTTAATGGTAAAGTTTTTCGAGTTAACAGCTATCTCGAACTCTATCTCGAAGTTCGACTTAAAAAGTTCGAGATAGACTTCGAGATAGACTTCGAGATAGACTTCGAGATAGAATTTCGACTTGAGTGTTCCCTGTATGTACTTGGTGTTTTTCACATTTTTTTATCAGGGGCATTTCTGTCATTGCACATTCATGTCTATATATACATCTTTAACTCGATATTTTCTTTCACTTTTACCTAGTTCAGTTTTACAGCCGCACATATACATACAGGCGATTTCATATTCTCAACCATTGATTCGTGATTTTTGTGACAAATCTCATACGGACAACGAATTAATGCCCATTTTTTTAACTGCTATCACTTGTGTGTTACTATTAATCTCTGTTCTTGTGTGTTTGTTGGTTCATCTTTCTTGAGATATATACACACGTATATACACACAAAAGTTAACAGATCTGTTCATACACGATTTTACACACAAACACTTCACTGTTAAAGCAGATTTAATTAGTGGTTTGAAATTTGCCTTTCATTGACTGTTGATTGGAGCCCGTAGTTTGATTTTTCAAAAAGGAGCTTTTGTGTTCTTGAAAAATTAAAAGGGACATTACGGTTAATTCAACAATTAATTGTTTTTCATAAATTAAAATTAAAATTCATATTTTTCTAAAAGAAAAACTTTTAATTAAAATGGCTCACCAATTTTCACTTGCCAAAAACAATTTTTATAATATTTCTACGGAAATTGGTGATCAACTCCCGCGCTTTAAGTCTTGGGTACGATTTCTCAATTTGTATTCCAAAGCTAGCGATGCCTTTACTGCTAAACCTACACTAGTGCATGATGCTTTACAGCAATTATGGACTAGTGCGGTTTCTTTTGGGAGCAAATCAACCCCCTTTGGTTTCAGGTTTACCTTAGCGGGTCAGGAATATGTGGTGTCTGAACAAATTGTCAACAAGGTTCTTGGATTCCCTGTTAAAGATGCTTATGATCCAGAACCTACAGTTGCACAACGCCTCAGTTTCTTTGAAGAACTAGGATGTTATCCTCCGACTGGCCGGATCACTGGAAACATCCAAAAACAATTTCTTCATGTGGAATGGAATTACTTTTTCGAGGCCATCACAAGATGTTTTCGGGCACGAGAAAGCGATTATCATCAAATTTCCATTCCCATGCAAAACCTTGGAATTGCCCTAGCAAGAGAGCTTGATATAAATTATGGACGAATAGTTCTCTCTGAGATAGTGGCTGTGATGGGATCTCCTGCAAGCAGAGACCTCAACACTACAGATGTTGTCTGCTGGTTTCCTCGGTTCCTACAGATGCTGATCAATGGTTTAGTACCGAAGGATGCTCTTGCAGTTAGACGGAGTTTTGCCAGTGGTCCATCATCTGCACCGCTAGGGATGGACACTAAGTCACTTTCAACAGTTGAAAATTAGGATAAACATCATGGAAAACCGATGTCTATTCCTGAAACCTTACAAAAGTGGCTTACATATGATGAGGGAGTTACCACTTTGATGGAATTCTCGCAAGCTTCATCACATGCTCAGAATCGGTCTGCTCATGCTGAGGCATTTGAAGAGATTCCTGATGAGCAAAGCGGTGATGAACAAGGTAATGAATCAGGTAATCTCTCTCTACATTCTACTCATTCCTCTTCCTATGTTTCTGATTCCCAGACCCAAGAGACTGCTAGCCCGCAGAATCTATCCCAGGGTGAGAGCTATATTTCTAATTCCTTGTCATCCAAGTCACCGGAATCCAAACAGCCAGCACATATAGATGTAGGAAATGATGAGGAGAGTGACCCCGAAGAGCAGCCTCTTACTCGAAAGAAAGCCAAAATTTCTCATGCTGCTACTTCTAAACCTCAGTCAAACCCTAGAGTGTCACACGCAACCACTCCACCTCACGAGAGTGGTTCACCCCTTGAACAATCTGCACATAGGGATTTTGATTTTGATGATGAGTATGTACCTCTTGAAGATGCTGTTACTTCAAAAGGACATGAAGCTTTAAAAACTTCAGCCGTACCTTCACCGGTACGTACTGATGCTACAAAGAGGATCGGTTCTGATGTTGTACAAGAACACTTTGTAGCCTCTCAGCCTAAGATTCCAACTCAGGAACAAACAGCAATTGATCCCATAACTGCAAATTATATTTCTTATCAAGTTTCTGCAGGTACTTCTTCATATTTTGGATCAATTATTGAAGACATACACGAGCGTGAGACAGGGAGTGTGTATGAGAGGTTAGGGAGAGAGGGACCTTCATTTTTAAGGCCCGAAACCGAGCGCCAAATACCAACAGAACGAGAATTAGAGCGAGGTCACCTAAACCAAACACCGTCCCTTTATTCTGAAAATCTTGAATCTCGTATGTCTTCTATGGAAAATCAAATGAAGCAGTTTGGGCAGTCAATGGGGCAGTTAGGGATGAATGTTGGAAATAATCAAAGGGCACTTGACGACTACGCAGCACGAATGGCACTTCAAGCTTCAGCTTTTACTGTTTTGAAAAATCAGGTAAATGACATGGGCCATGCTGCTGGTGTCTTGGGAAACACCCTGAATGACAGGATGGGAGCAATGGAGCTTACAATGGATACTCTGGCTATGGAGATAAGCAGAGTTATGTTCGCAATCAGAAGTTTTGTGCCCCAGGAGTGTTTCGCGCCGCAACAACCTCCCCCCGATGCTGGTACAGGTGGTGCTAGTGGAGCAGGACCCTATGGTTCTGGTTTTGAAGATTTTGATGCAGCTGGTGGATCTGGAGACCAGGGTGGAGTTCAGGATAACTCACCTAAGGGGGAGAGTATAAAGGAGACGAGACAGCAGGGAGTTCAAATCGAAGAAATTCAAGAACATGCTGATCTTGTAAAAGAAATGGAAGTTGAGCAGTCTATTGATGAAGAGGCTCTAAGAAGGAAAAAGGGTAAGGCAATAGCGATTGAGCAAGATGAGCCATTCGTTGATCTGAGTCATCAAGAAAAAGTACAGGAGGTACTTGACTCAGATTCCGATATGGAAGACGCACCGTTGAAACATGCTATAAAGAGATCATTGAAGGATCAAGGTGGAGGTGCTGGAATGTCTTTCGGATTGCCTGAAGAAATTACTGTTGATGAGGAAACCCTTGAAGCTCAACAGTTAGCCTTGGATCAAGCTGAGTTCTTTAAACTGAAGGCAATGCAAGATCGTGCTGCGTTTCAGGAAAAGAAAGCGGAGCTACAAGGAAAGCAGTACGATTATGAGCTTGCAAGGCTAGCTGATCCTCAAATTGATCTGGACAATAGAAGGATAGGGAAGAAGTGGGATGACGCAAGAAAGATATTGATGGGACCATGTACAAAAGGAGATCATAACAAGGAAGCAGATGATCTGTTCTACAACCTAAATTTGCAGAATCCAATGGCTGCTGACTACATAAATGCTTTAAAGAGATTAATTTCTAAAGTCAGGGTTGGATACAATTCAACGCAAAAGGAGTGGCAGGTTATTTTGTCTTTCACAGAAGGAGTCCCAATGTCTTTCATGTATGTGGATGACCAATTCATGACGAGAAGATCTGCATCAGAGTTGTTCTTGCTAGCAACAAAAATTCAATACTCTCATTCTGAGAATCTAAGCATTCTGTATAGGGATCAGTTAATGCGGCTAGCAGAGGACAAGGGTCCAGAATTCTCAGCATATCCAAATGTTGTCCGGATGGTGGTTGACAGTAAATTGAAGAGGGTGAGCCTGGAGGAAAAGGACTTAATGGAACTTTCAGTGGAATCTCTTAAGGCCGTCTGTAGGCAGATGATGGGTAAGGGATTCGCTTCTGTGCTTAAAGATAAATCAGTGAAGACCATTGAAAGTGTCATACTAAAGAAGAGCAATGAGGTGTGGAAGTGTGATGTCATTGCTCCAAACCCTCTTGATAATGTGAAGATTGAACCAGAGCTGATAGAGAGGAATTGGAATATTCTTCAAGCAATGAAGAACGTTGATGAAGCTCTGAATCTTCCTACTGGAGAACTGGAACAAGGAGAGATAAGGGAAGCAGTTGGTGTTCCAGGAAGAGACAGTGTATACTGGATACACTCTTTTGTTGATAATACAGCTGATGCCTTAGTATTCATAGATGCAGACCAGAATCAAACATTCTTGCATATGAGTAAACAATGGCTGCTGCAGACTCAAGATGCTGCATTTCTGGAGAAAGTGTTATATTTGTTCAAATGGGAAGATGTGGAAGTTAAGTATGTGACAGAAAAGCAGAGACTCGTGAGTTACCTATCTGATGTAGTAGTGGAAAAGAAGCGATTGGAGCGAGAGGCGGCTAGTGTCCACAATACTAACCGTGTCATAGGCTATCCCAAAATGATCTACTGTCAGTTTAAAGCTGATAAAACTCATAGGAAATCTCGGCTTATAATGAAGAAATTTGAGGACATTCCAGAGATCAGAACTACTCAGGAGGTGGACAAACTCAGAAGGCTTTTCAAACATCCTTACCCAGAACCCAGGAACCCTCTAGAGATGGAAGCAGTAAGTTTGTTGAATACTAGGTGGACGCAACTTCATAATCCAGTATATAAGAAACAAAAGCAGCAGAAGGAGAAGCGCAGAAGGCAGAAAGAAGAAAAGGACCAAGCTGCTGAAGCTAGGAAGAGGAAACGGAATTAGGGTTAAAGGTCAGAGTGGTGTGAACTTGAAGTTGGAAAAACTTCATGTCTTTCGGTTGCTTTAACTCACTTGAGGAAAATTCATCTTAGAATGAATCCAATAAGGTGATATAAGTTTGACTAAAAGATATGAAATAATCCAGGTGATAGGAATCATTCAAATGATCTTTAATTCGAGGTTCGAATTCTGTTTCTAGTTTAAGTTCTTTGTATTGTTTTCATGTACTTGTAATTGTATATTTTTCAAGACTGTAATGTTAATTATCTTTTCTCGTCTCATTGTTTAGTTGAGTTATCCTTCATTAATTTGAATGTCATTGTTAGACAATCAAATTGGGGGAGATTGAAAGGCAGAGTGTATTAACTTGTAACACTGTAACTAATGTAACTCAATTAAAAGAAAAGATACTTAACCAGAAGACAATCAAGAACAAGAAGTCACAAGGAATCAACACTAAATGAAGACAAGGTAATTGATACAATTGAACATGTTAACTATGATCAAGCCAAGAAGAAATCATTGAGAGAAGTTCAAGTCAAAGTTGTTCAGGCCTCAGTGATTTGAGAATTCGAGATTCAAGATCATAACTATCAGTATCAACAAGACCAATTGATTTCAAGTGAACAAGAAGGAAAGCAAATATTGGAAAGCCAAGTTACTAAGTGAATATGGTAATTTATTCAAGAAGCAGAAACACTATCAAGACTAGTCACTTATGAACCAGACCAGTGCATCAAGTGTCAGGACATTGATAGCAAGTTTATGTCAGTAATAAAGATCCATGTTCAAGAGCTTGTAGAAGAACAAAGAAGATATGAAGATATCACAAGCTCAAGATGTGCATTGAAGTTTCAAGTTGAAGACCAGAATATTTTCTAAGTACTAAATGTTCTAGATGGCTAAGTCGAAATTCTCAAGTAGAAGTTCTACTTAGAATTTCGAGATGGCTAAGTAGAAATTCTCAAGTAGAAGTTCTACTTAGAGTGCAGCTTCAACATGACACATGGCATCTTCTGATTGGCAGATTTCCAAGCTTTCAAGATAAGACAAGATTTATGTGGACATCATTGGGCCACGTACATCTTAGTCTTTGAAGACTACAGGTCATAGATTACATGTAGTATAAATAGAAGCACTTGTGTAATGTTTTAGTTAGTGAGCAATATTGAGAAAAACACAAGAAAAAGAGAGAGAGTTATTCACAGAGCTTAGAATCATTCACTTCTCTCTGAACTTCTGTTATACTTTGTAATGAATGTTGTAGCAACCTTTTCAAGTTATATATAAAGAAATATATTCCTTGAATCTGTGTGTTCATTTATTGCATCGTATTTATTGCTTCTCATAATCGAAAAGTTGTATTCACCCCCCCTCTACAACACATTTGGACCTAACAATAACTAAAGTACTTTATTCATGATTTAAAAGCACCAATTTACCCATAAATTCCTATATATATATGGAAGTATTATTTTCAATTCTAATTGAACTTGGAACACCTAGTTAAATTGTACATCTTCATACCATTATGTCACACATTCACATGTATTTTAAATCGTACACACAATATGTATGTGTGTGATATTGATGAAATATTATTAATTAAATATTACTGGATTTTAAATGAGTTTTGGACTCTTTTATCATTTATCAATTAAAAAATTACGTAAAATACACAATTGGGCTATAAAACGACATTATAATTAATATAATGGATATTATCTAACAATATATTAGAGCAAAAAATATTGAGGTGTTAACATAAAATGAAAATTGTATATTACTACACAACATACAATAGTTTATTAGTCAAACAATTCGGGTCGTAAAAATATTTTGCTTTAGAAAAACGAATCCTATAAATAACACATTACCTTTTACATACAAATTTGCTAATGTTTAATTTAAAATATGACATTATGTAGAAAGAAAGGATCGTATATTATATATGTTATTTTAATTATGGAGGTGACTCGATGAAAGTCAAACGGACATTGGAAGAGAAACAAAGGCAAGAAATTAGATGAAAACAAATAAAATAGTTAGAAATGTGGTTTTAAGAAGTAAGCACATGACCTGAGAAGCATTTTAGAAGATTTACGAAGATTTTTTATTAGAATCAGGACTGAAACCTACATTCTCAGAATGCAACATCTTGAAGAGTATTTAGTTTTTACCTTGAATATTATTGGAGATCAACTAAATGGATGCATCATTTTTGAAGAATGTTTAGGATTATTGTAGGTGCTCTAAAAAATCATCTTAATTAGACAACACCCACATAACACTGAAATTATATTCTATGACCCACAACAAAATTGAAAACTGACATGATTGCTATCAGTATTACTCGTATGAGTTTCTAAAGTACAAACTTGAACATATTTAAGTAAGTACACACTAATCACATATGCCACTAACAAGAAAAACTCTATGAAAAATAATCACATATTTCAACCAATATTGATCTGAATAATTTGATTAAAAAATACAGTTTAAGTAGCAGACCCGTGCCTCGCACGGGTTTTAATGCTAGTATGTGTAATAAGTGAATCTGCAAGATATATTTAAAAAGTGAACATATGCTTGTTTTTGCTCTGGGAAGCATGAGTACAGGTGCGGGTACGGGGGTGCGTAGTGCGGGGATACAGAGATCGACAAATCTAAAAATATGGGGATTCGGGTACAGGGGGATTCATCAAATATTAACACATTAAAAATACGTTTTATGTATGTATTTCAAGAGTTTCATTTAAATTGAACTAAATGGTCAACTAATTAAGTTCTTTATCCTTAATATTACATATCATAATTAGTCAATAACACAACTAATGCATTTTAATGTAGTTAATCGATTAAGTATTTAAGTATTTACATTATCTTCTCTCACTTGTGGGTGAGGGAAGAATCCCCAAGACGTGCACCTAAGATTCCCCAAGAATCGGGTGCGCGGTGCTGGGGGTAAGTGACGAATCCTTGTATTCTAGTTTTTGCTCTTTTTTTTTTTGTAACAGGTATGAAAAGAAACACTACATGTAGCTTCCACAATAAACAAAGTAAGACTACATATAACATCTCTTGGAGCGCATTATTCATAGCACCTAGGCAGTTATAATATTTTAATTTTTAAGTTTGTTAGAGAAGTTAAAACTCCTATTTTAAATGATATTTGTCAAATTTCGCAGTGCTGGTTTGAGATTGATATTGTAGTAGATTACATTTTTTCGTGACAGTTCTAAGGTGTCTGAGATGGATGGATGGTTAATTTTCAATTCTGATCGTAGACATATAACATTTTAAAGAATACTGTTTTGTTAATTATGAAGACCACTATTTTCTGAATTATTTTGGGGATTGCAGATACTAAAAGTATAAATTATATGTTATTGAAACTTTTGTTTTAAATCCTTAATTTTGGTTCTCTAATAAGTTACATTATTTTGTTTTACTACAGTTGTGGTATAGTTGGTGGCTCAGTGAGCTGCATAGCTATCTGTAGTTCTTGTCATTTGATTTGTTTTGTTACTTAATTTTGCTTACAGTATCTGAATTGACTTGTTTTGTTTTGGTCGGTCCTACCATGTCTATGCAAGATGGCACATCATAAAGTGGTATGATTCTGCAATGTTCGAGTATAGTTAGTAACCCCCATGATAGTGTTGGTCATAGTAGTTTTGATGCAATTGCTACATATTGATTTAAGATGGTTGTTCACCAACTTAATAGCTCCTTCTACTTCTAGTCACTCCATTGGCTTTTTATTCATTAGGTATCTTTTAGTATCGACCACTTGAACCCAGGGACACCTATGTATATATTGGGTATGTTTTAGTGTCTACTACTTGAACCCAGGGACACTGTGTACAAAATTGTTAAAGTCTAAGTCTAATATGTTAAAGTCTAATTTAGTGGCCATGTTAAAGTCTAGTTCATACCTTCAAGGATAGACTTTGTGTACCACTTTTCATCTATATATTGTTTCCTCTAGCATGTAATAGAATAAGCTGAACACTTCATAGCAATACACGAGTTGTTTGTTCTTTCTTTTACATTGTTGTTCAGCTTCCCTTGTAGCCTCATATTGCTTATACGATATTGTAACTCTGCTACGTTACACATATGCACACAAGAAATGACACAAGGTCACCCTCACAATTTCTTCACGGTATCAGAGCTTTAGGCTTGTTTCCAAGTTATTCCGCTGCCTCCTTTCATTCTGGCCTCTACCATCCTTTCCGGTACTGCCATCACTCTGCTGCACCTTAAAAATTCTGACCTCTATCAGTCATATTTTTTAATGTCACCATATCCTCCTGTGTTACAAGCTCTCAGAGACATTTTCACAAACACTCTGTGAGTCAACACAGATACTTTGTTGTCTTCATCTCTTTCAGACATTTCAGCAAACAGTTGGTGGGGGTGCTTCTTTTACGAGTTCAAACTTTCACATCCCAGTGATTCCATATCACCGACGAGTCACACACAACGAGTTAATCAACTCGTCTCAACTCACCAAAACTCAAAACAATCTGGCAATACATCTCTTTTACATTGCTTCATATTTACTACTTATACATATATATACACACACTCATTAGTATATATATACATAATTTACAGTAGTTTCTCCTCCGTGACTGCCTTGTAAATCGAAGATTCTAAGACAGTGTATGGATTGATTTTGATCGACTTTACTCAGATAAAGTACTCCACCGAAAGGCTTACCTTCTTTGTCAAACTGCCGACAACAACTTTTCCTTTTACAATTCTTTCAGCCCAACAGTCTATGCAGCCCACCATTCTTACCAAATAACAAACCCACTACCCAATGGTTTTGTTTTAAATATTTTGGCTATATAACACTTCAGCCCCTGGACTTTAATTTATGCATTACACTTTAATTTCTGCATTACAGTCCCCAAAATCCAATTGTGGTATACATATATATTCGCTCGTGATTTCAACGTATCACAACATAGAACACATATATATACACATCACAGTAATGTATTGATGCAGAACGGAAGACTGGGATCAACAAACGTTAATCCTTAAAAATAAAATCAAACCCGTAAACGCGAATTCAATTGATAAACTCTGGAATCCACCAGAAAAGATGAGAAAACTCTCAAGGGTTTTTTAATTCAATCAAAGATAATAATAGATCCCCATAATTGTTACATCATATGATGTTTATATAGGGATATAAAACCCTAAAACAAAATAAAACAAATCCTAATTAAAATAAAATATTTATTGTAAAGCAGCATGATCATGCAGTATTGAGCGTGCCCATGCTTTATTTTTGCTTTCCACTGCCAAAATTCCATGATTTAGAATGATCACGCAACCCATCAACATGGTCATGCTAATCTTGCAGAATTCAGCCGCTTGCTCCAATTATTCTAGCATGCTCATGCAACCTAATAGCGTGTTCATGTCGGCATGCATCCTCAACATCTTGATCATGCCGTCTTTAATGCGATCATGCCGTTATTTTTCTTTACTTCCTTGCAAGCTTTTTCCTGTAAATTCATTCTTCAAAAACCCGGGCCTCTTGTCCTACATCAGTCCCTCCCACCTGTGAAAAACTCGACCCCGAGTTCTCATGTAAATAAATACTGCATCTACTTTCTTCTTATCTCTCCATGGTGGTAGCTTTATAGGCAGATGCCCAGTTGGAACCTTGTACTTAACTTTCTCTTCTGAAATATCTTTTAGGCATGAAACCATCATAAGAATTACCCCAAACCAACCACGATCAACCATTGCAAGCACAAATTTAGAATCAACATCAAAACGCTCAACTATTTTTCCAAGAAACATTGCACATTCATATGGTGACTCCAAGACACCGTTTTCTCTCAATGGATACAAATCATAGTTCCCATCATTACTTATGAAGCCAACTATTTTTTTCATACTTCTCTGAAATAAATCCAAATCAGATTGAAATGGTCTTCCCAATACTGACTGACACACATCCACATCAAAATTATCAAAAGCTGTAGTATCCTTGTACTTCAAACTAGCAATGTCAATCACATAATTTTCACTTATGGTAGTGATAGATAAAGGATTAATCCAAACAACATTCTGTTTTGTTACATGAATTTGCGGAGGCAACTTGATTTCATTTACCATATCCCTCAAATTAAAGTTATCGTAATTTTGACAATCTACCACAATCTCAAAAGTTTGGAGACTCACCTTGCAGAATGTCTGAACTAAACTTTGATGGTTTGAATCATTCACCAATTTATAAGTATCCAAGGACAATTGTTGCACATCTCTAACATGATGTTCGTCATCGCCATTATTATCATCTTTATAATCTTTATAGGCATCAAATTCTTCTTCGATGTGTTCATCAAAATCCATGTGTTTATTGTCTTTTTCTTTAACCATGTCAATTTTGTCACAATCCGAAGACTTACAACTTTCAGTGCCTACTATCTCACACTCATCCTCAACTATTTGCACATCTTCCAAATCTTTCAAATAATTTTCCACATATTCATAACCAAACTCTTTGTTATCGCCCACATCCAACAAATCGTCATTATTTGGTTGAGAACATTCATCAAACACATTATCGACATGAATGAGTTCATAATTTTGAATTATAACATCCTCTTGCTTACGCTCACCATACATCTCATAATCATAACTCTCTCGTAAAAACCTATCCATCATCAAACATCTCATCCGTCGCCATGTTTTGACTGACCCTTTTTCTTGTCGCTGCCTCTGAAGAACAACTCCTTTCCATCATCTATAAGCAGTGCCCATTAAACGAATCACCACCATGTTAACTTGCATATTTTCAGGAACCCCCACGACATTGAAAAATTTATCAACATCATCCTTCCAATCTAGGAACTCCTCAACTCCCATATATCCATAAAATAATGGTATAACAGGCTTTTCTATATAATCGTTTCTATCCATATTTGCCTCGGAGCTACAACTTTCACCAAAAAGATATTTTTTGTCTTGGGGAATTCGATTTCGATATTCTCTTTCACCTCTACATTGGAAGTAATTGTTCATGTTTTCTGCCAATGTATTCATCTGGTCTGTCAAAGACTTGAGAGTCGCGGTAAAATCCGTCATAGCCTCTGCAAGATCTTCTTTGGTAATTAGTTCTCCCCTAACGAATCAGGTAACGAAAAGACAGGGAAAAACCTGCTCTGATGCCACTTGACGCAATACGGAAGACTAGGATCAACAAACGTTAATCCTTAAAAATAAAATCGAACCCGCAAACGTGAATTCAATTGATAAACTCTGGAATCCACCAGAAAAGATGAGAAAACTCTCAAGGGTTTTTTTAATTCAATCAAAGATAATAATAGATCCCCATAATTGTTACATCATATGATGTTTATTGATAAGTGGATTTATATCCACTTGGAACGCTTCGTTTTGGCTTAAATTGATTGTCTTGTACTCAAGTTTGTTGTAGTTTTGATGTGTTTGTGTTTAGTTGTGCAGGGTTGCGAAATATCGTTTAGGGTTGGTGTTTCTGTCAATTTTGGAGATGATTTGAGCAATGGAATGAAGGATGGCGTATTTCCCTAGGCTATCATGAGGATTTATAAGGTAAGAATTGAAGAACGGGAATTGACGAAAGAATCGGAAGAGAAAACGGATGAGAATTGAGCAAAATGTGAAAAATTCAGATTTCAGGGTATGTTGCGCAATCTACACTGTTTTGGTCATATCTGGAGTTCTAGAAGTCCGTTTTCAGCGATCTTACTGCCCACGCGAAGCCTGGGAAATTTTCTATAATTTTGAGCAGATTGCCCCGGCGCCTCAGGCGCCCAAACGGCGCTCCTGCGCTGGTGGTGCGCGGGTAAAAATTCTGCCAGATTTCGGATTTTTGTTTTGGCCATATCTTGAGTTCTACAACTCCGTTTGAGGCCCATAAGCAGTCCACGCGAAGATAACGAGATTTTCTATCATTCTAAAGTGGCGCAGACGTCCAATCACAACTGGAAAGGTTCGGAAATACTGAAGAAAAGCAGATACGAATTTTCCTTAAAAAACAGATTCAGTTTAGGAAACGTATTTTGCAGAAATTCTATTATAATTCTGTTTTGGTATTTTCTTGCTGGGCAAGACTTTTAGAGCCTATATAAACACATCTAGATATAGTTTTTAGAGAATGGAAAAATTATTGTACATAACTTGTATATTCTAGTATAGAGAGATTGGAGATAGCTATTCACTTTTCTTTGGAGATTGAAGGTTTTTCTCTATTCTTTATAATATTTTGTGTTCATATTATATCTCTTGCTTTATTAGTTTAATTATGTATGAGTAGATAATTAATCTAGGGTTAAGTAGAACCCTAGTTATGATTAATGTGTGATTTTCCCAATTCCCCCAATTTGATTGTTTAATTGCTCTTGCTTATTGAGTTGTTTTAATTAGCAATTACAAATCAGACGTGATTATGTTTATTGTTTGAACCATTGTCTATTTATCAACGAGAGTTGGATTTAGATGGTTGTGATTTATCCAATGAGGACATGAACTTCTCCATGAGAATAGGTAGAACGGATTGTTAGGAAGTTAGGGTGCTGTGATTAATGTCTCTAAATTGCATGATACCATGAGAATAGGCTTGATTGTATTTTAGAGAAGCCATTAATACTCGAGAGAGGTTATTGGTAATTTATAGGGCGCATCTTTCCTGTTGAGTATTATACGATTGATTGGGGAGGGAATTCACGATTGCATTAATTCATGCTAGTGGGGATACTTAATTCTGGAAGTTTTAGTTAATTGATTAATTGCATTAGTATAAAATTAGTATAATAATCTTTGATATTTTATTGTGTTACTTGTTTGGCTGAATTGAATCGAGAACAACTGGTGATTGACACATTTGTCTCTGTGGGATCGACTCTGACTTACCCTACTACATAGTTAGAAGGATTTGTTAGATATTATTATTTGATAGGCACGCGACAGCCTTGTCAAATTTTTGGCGCCGCTGCCGGGGACAAAGCAGTGTTAGATTAGTTAATTTTTGAGTTAGTTTGGCCAAGTTGTTTAGTTGTGTTGCTTCGGCTATTATTTTTGTTCTGTTTGATCTTTGCTTGTGGTTTTTCTTGTTTCTTGTAAAATTGATTTTCAGATTCCTATAACAAGAAATTAAGCGAGTAAAGAGAGGAGCAAGAAGAAAGCATGGAGGCATTGGTTGAGACTATGCGGGCATTTTCTCAAAAGATCGATGATATTGAGTCAAGAAATTCTTCTTTGTTTGCCACTTGTGATGTTTGCGGTATACAGGGACATACTCAAAATAATTGCCAATTTCATATCCCTTACTACCCAAGCCAAGCACAATATTGGGATAATAATTTTCATTACAATGCCCATTACAACTCTGACCAGCCACCACAATATAATCCTTATGCTGATACTTACACTTCTGGTTGGGAAGATTACACTAATTTTTCCTACCAAGACAATCCATCTCAGCCACCACAGAAATCCAACTTGGAAAATCTTTTGGAAGGAGTTATTGTTGCACAGCTGAACAAGAATGAAGAGGTTGAGACAAGTCTTAATGAGTTGAAAGTTCAAGGTAAGTTGATTGAAAACTCAATTGCTCAACTAGCTCAAGAGGTAACTGAATTCGTTGAGATGCGCACTCAAACGGAGAAAATACCAATGAGTCAATTTGATGATGCAACTTTGTGGAGTGGTAAGGATTTCAAAGAGTCGCAAAACGAGGTTAGTAACAGTAAGTTAATTTTTGATGATTTTGATGATGAAGATGGTTATTTTGATAGTCTTGCTCTTATTGACCCATATGCTTCCCAAGAAATTAACTCGTGTGAAAACTCGTTTGATAGTAATGAGATTGATTTTTTAGATGACTCTTTTTGCACGCTATTTGATGAGGGTGATAGTATGGTTGTGGTAGATATAAATTTGAATAAGGATATTGTGATTCCAATTGTGGTAGATGAGATAGAACCGAATTTGGATATGCTTGACTTGAACAATGCTAAGATTGAGAATGTGTATATGCCTTATGTAGACCCGATTTGGGAGGAATTTGTGAAAAGAAGCTATAAGTATTTTGATGTTGATTTTGCTAAATATTTTCACATGCCGAAATTTCTTGAGCATTACATGAGCCTCACATGCCAATTTATGTATCTTTGTGGTTATGTAATTGGTGCTCACATCATTAGATTAATTCAAATTAGGAGATATGTACATCTATATGCTTTTTCGCCAGGATAATTGTCAACAGGAGTCGGGCTAACGACATTAAACAAATGCGCTTCGTGGGAGGCAACCCATGCATTAGAGAAAAAAAATGTTGTGAAAAAAAAATGGTTTGAGGGATTAGTAGTTGTTGTTGTATTATGTGTTCATGTAGGATTTCATGCTTTGCATATTAGTAGTAGTAAATTATGCATTTATGTTCGTGTTATCTACGTTTGTTTCATATAGGACATTCTGTTTTTTTTTGTTTTTTATTTTTGTATACCATGTGAGTTCATAATAGTTTGCATTTGCACCCATGCTTGATAGGAATTTTGTGTTGTTGACACTTTTGATTGAGAAGTGATATGCTTTGTTCTTGTGCACACACATACACTAGTAAGTTGAAGCTAGTAGACTTATTGAATGTTGTAAGTAATTAGAAGGACATGAATATGTGCAAGTTGATTTAGTTCGCATGCTTTGAATACAAGTCGGTGCGTTAGAGAGATTTTTTTTTTCTTGGGATTGAGTATGTTTTTCCACCAAGTGAGTTTTTGAGCCATATTGCATGTTTGTTGCAATTTATTCGTTTGCTTGAGTGTCCACGGATTGTTTGCATTGCTAGCAGTTGTTTGAGGTCTTTCTTGAAACGCATGACATTATTTGACGATTAAAATGATAAAGGCATTTAGGAATAACCGCATATTTTCCCATATTACCACACCATATTTACATGATCAATTAGTTAACCGTTGAGCTTAATCCTATTTTTCGGTGACATACCACATTACTTGCCTAGACCTTTTTCTTGTATTAGCCTTACATTAATTTGAACCCACATTGTCAAAGGCTAGTAAAGTGCTTAAGGGAGTAATAAGGTGTGCAAGGAGGGGTTTATTCTTGGTCATAATTTTGGGGGAAATATTGAATATTGGGTTTGATTGTTACTTGATAGTCGGCATGTGTAATAAAATCGTGGGATCATTGTTATTGTTCATATTATTGTTTTATTTAGCTCTCGAAAAAAAAGAAAAAAAAAAGAAAAAAAAAAGAAAAAAAAAAAAAAAAAGAAAAAATATTATGAGAGCATATTTGTCATATTGTGTTTATTGTGATCCTACTTTAGTCGACTAGTCGAGCATTTTTGTTGGAAAAAAAAAAGATAGTAAAATCATGTGTGGGTGGGGGAAAAGTAGGGTGTTGTGTATGATTTATTATGGTACTTACTAGCTTTTGACACTTCACCTATTTTGGCTTACTTGTCATACCTTGTCCCTAGCCCCGTTACAACCCAATTAAAGACCTTTTGATTATCGTCATTGATGTATGTTGTGTTAAGAGTTAGATTGATACCAAATGTCAAGCATGTTTATGATTTTGTTGGAATTGAGTGATACACTTACCCTTATTCTTGAGTGAATATTCTTTTGTGAATTGTGAGTGTTTGCTTGTTTTTGCGTATGAGATCCCGAGTTTTGTCTCAAAGATGTACTCTTGTAGGTTTAGCATGTTTACTAACTTATTCTTACACTTGACATGGACTTGTGAGAACTTATGCATGTTCATTGAGTAGACTATGTGAATGCTTGCACTTTCGACACCAAGACATTGCGTATTTACTTTGATTCTTAAGTTGATATGGCATGAGAGGATTTGAAGGTATGGTAGGATATTAGTACTAGATTAATTGCATTTTCATTTAGTTGCATTCATGCATTGCATTGCATTAGGTTAAATGGATTTTGTGGGTACATTCGCTATAGGCCCTCACGAGACCTTACTCGTCCACTAGGGCTGCCTAGGGGTTTAAAGGGCTTGTTGCATATGCCAAATGCAACCGTGATCACCTACGGAAGTGGTACTAGTTAGTTAGTTGTAATTGTTTATGCTTGAGGACAAGCATCGGTTTAAGTTTGGGGGTGTGATAAGTGGATTTATATCCACTTGGAACGCTTCGTTTTGGCTTAAATTGATTGTCTTGTACTCAAGTTTGTTGTAGTTTTGATGTGTTTGTGTTTAGTTGTGCAGGGTTGCGAAATATCGTTTAGGGTTGGTGTTTCTGTCAATTTTGGAGATGATTTGAGCAATGGAATGAAGGATGGCGTATTTCCCTAGGCTATCATGAGGATTTATAAGGTAAGAATTGAAGAACGGGAATTGACGAAAGAATCGGAAGAGAAAACGGATGAGAATTGAGCAAAATGTGAAAAATTCAGATTTCAGGGTATGTTGCGCAATCTACACTGTTTTGGTCATATCTGGAGTTCTAGAAGTCCGTTTTCAGCGATCTTACTGCCCACGCGAAGCCTGGGAAATTTTCTATAATTTTGAGCAGATTGCCCCGGCGCCTCAGGCGCCCAAACGGCGCTCCTGCGCTGGTGGTGCGCGGGTAAAAATTCTGCCAGATTTCGGATTTTTGTTTTGGCCATATCTTGAGTTCTACAACTCCGTTTGAGGCCCATAAGCAGTCCACGCGAAGATAACGAGATTTTCTATCATTCTAAAGTGGCGCAGACGTCCAATCACAACTGGAAAGGTTCGGAAATACTGAAGAAAAGCAGATACGAATTTTCCTTAAAAAACAGATTCAGTTTAGGAAACGTATTTTGCAGAAATTCTATTATAATTCTGTTTTGGTATTTTCTTGCTGGGCAAGACTTTTAGAGCCTATATAAACACATCTAGATATAGTTTTTAGAGAATGGAAAAATTATTGTACATAACTTGTATATTCTAGTATAGAGAGATTGGAGATAGCTATTCACTTTTCTTTGGAGATTGAAGGTTTTTCTCTATTCTTTATAATATTTTGTGTTCATATTATATCTCTTGCTTTATTAGTTTAATTATGTATGAGTAGATAATTAATCTAGGGTTAAGTAGAACCCTAGTTATGATTAATGTGTGATTTTCCCAATTCCCCCAATTTGATTGTTTAATTGCTCTTGCTTATTGAGTTGTTTTAATTAGCAATTACAAATCAGACGTGATTATGTTTATTGTTTGAACCATTGTCTATTTATCAACGAGAGTTGGATTTAGATGGTTGTGATTTATCCAATGAGGACATGAACTTCTCCATGAGAATAGGTAGAACGGATTGTTAGGAAGTTAGGGTGCTGTGATTAATGTCTCTAAATTGCATGATACCATGAGAATAGGCTTGATTGTATTTTAGAGAAGCCATTAATACTCGAGAGAGGTTATTGGTAATTTATAGGGCGCATCTTTCCTGTTGAGTATTATACGATTGATTGGGGAGGGAATTCACGATTGCATTAATTCATGCTAGTGGGGATACTTAATTCTGGAAGTTTTAGTTAATTGATTAATTGCATTAGTATAAAATTAGTATAATAATCTTTGATATTTTATTGTGTTACTTGTTTGGCTGAATTGAATCGAGAACAACTGGTGATTGACACATTTGTCTCTGTGGGATCGACTCTGACTTACCCTACTACATAGTTAGAAGGATTTGTTAGATATTATTATTTGATAGGCACGCGACAGCCTTGTCATTTATATAAGGATATAAAACCCTAAAACAAAATAAAACAAATCCTAATTAAAATAAAATATTTATTGTAAAGCAGCATGATCATGCAGTATTGAGCGTGCCCATGCTTTATTTTTGCTTTCCACTGCCAAAATTCTATGATTTAGCATGATCACGCAGCCCATCAACATGGTCATGCTAATCTTGCAGAATTCAGCCGCTTGCTCCAATTATTCTAGCATGCTCATGCAACCTAATAGCGTGTTCATGTCGGCATGCATCCTCAACATCTTGATCATGCCGTCTTCAATATGATCATGCCGTTATTTTTCTTTACTTCCTTGCAAGTTTTTTCCTGTAAATTCTTTCTTCAAAAACCCGGGCCTCTTGTCCTACATCATATATATATATATATATATATATATATATGCTTATTTCCAAAGTGGCAAGGGATCTTGGCTCATTGTTCGAGAATACAAGTGTTGTTCAGGGAACTGGGAATTCAACCGAAGTTGGACTTCACAGAATTTAGTGTTCAAGTGTAACTAACGAATTCATCAGGAAGTTGCACTTCAAGGAATTAAAGTTCGAGGGAGCAATCTTGTTTGAAGGACTTGAAGTTCAAGTGAGCTATTTACTCAAGGAATCAAGTCGATTTTGTTCACAAACTCAAGCTGATTTTCCAACCATCTTAAGTTTGAGGGGATGTTAAAGTCTAAGTCTAATATGTTAAAATCTAATTTAGTGGCCATGTTAAAGTCTAGTTCATACCTTCAAGGATAGACTTTGTGTACCACTTTTCATCTATATATTGTTTCCTCTAGCATGTAATAGAATAAGCTGAACACTTCAT
Source organism: Kitagawia praeruptora (assembly GCA_037693485.1). NCBI lineage: Eukaryota > Viridiplantae > Streptophyta > Magnoliopsida > Apiales > Apiaceae > Kitagawia > Kitagawia praeruptora. Next base: position 4,021,798 of record CM075349.1, read on the forward strand.
AGCAATACAAGAGTTGTTTGTTCTTTCTTTTACATTGTTGTTCAGCTTCCCTTGTAGCCTCATATTGCTTATACGATATTATAACTCTGCTACGTTACACATATACACACAAGCAATGGCACAAGGTCACCCTCACAATTTCTTCAAAAATTAAAGGAGCCTGGGTGCCTCCTCTTCTTTACAAAGAACGTCAGTGAATCGTCATGTCGTAAGAAGTTTTGTTTGTCCGAAAGAAAATGTAGTTTTGGCCTTTGATAGAAACTTGTTGCTGCTTTAAACTAATTTTGTGCAATCCTATATTTGTCCCTGTTTATGCACACTTTTTTTGTCTTTGAATGCTGTCAAATATAATCAAAATTACATTTAAAAAATGTAGTCGGTCCTGCCATGTCCATGTAAGATGATCTAACCTCTCTTTTAAATTAGAGACCATACATACAATGCTTGACATAAAATTAGTCCTCTCTTGATCTCATTTATCCAAAAAGAAAAAAAATGTCAACCGCAACTAGACTCCTTTATATCTAAGTTCACTACATTAGAACATAAAGTAGAAAATAGTAATATATCCAATGAGTCTTATGCTTCCATGTTGCCATATAAATCCTATCAAACTTTCTGCTAATGCTTTACTGCAAGAAAAATTAGTCCAAGTGTTGCTATATTAGCATCCCATGGATACAAAGAAAAAGGGTGATTCCAATGTACCAAGCATAACATCTATAAAAAGCAACACCAGCTAAATAGCCCTTCTTCCAAAACCCATATGATCAAGTCTATTCCAAAAATGGGAAAAAGGATCACACTCTAAGTTAGTGATCGACAAATATGTCCAAACCTGCTGCAGACGAATCAAAACAACTACCGTCCAAATCAACTGTAATAGAAAGACCCCTGAAATTTGGATTTTATCTTAAACATGAGCGAAAAGTACAGATTTATACAAAATTTGGCTCCTTCCAATTTAAACATCCACTTTTATCAGACCTTGTTAAACATGCCACTTTTTAATTGGCGAATTATAAACATGGGAACAAGATACTGGAAACAAAACATAGTGTAGAGTCGTAGAAAACAGATAAATTGAAACCAAATGTATTCACCCCTTCCCCAATCATAATTCTGTATTGCCCTTGTGGCTCATCAGCATTAAAAAAGAACTACTCAGTGAAACCAAATCTGAACTAGGACACAAGCTAAACAATTGGCAGTTTTCGTCATAGGTTTTACCATATATAACCGAGAACACGAGCTAAACCAATTGGCTGCTTTCAATCCAGTCTTCACGATATTTAAGAAGAATTAACTTTTTGCACTAACCATTTAGCAACAAATTTAAAGATTATAACAGGATGGTTCATATTTTAGCTCCCTGTCACAACACAAGAACTATAAAACTTAATTTAAATCTCATTGTTTCAGCCATAGTAGTTTGCTAAATGATTATACATATACAGTTCCCAAACCTAGTTAAGCTACATCTACCTCATGGATAGGCCTTCTAGTCTGAAACATGAAAAAGATCTTAAAATTTTGGAATCGGACATGGAGGAATTACAGACAAACCACAACTCAACAACTGGCTGAAACAAATTTACAAATTGCAAATTTGTCAAATTAAATTTCAGATCTAACACAACATGTTACAAGGGTATCTACTCAACTACTAGCCGAGGCCCGAGAGGCGAGAATAACCAAGCTAAATTGGAAATTAGAGAAATGAATGGGAAGATACAAAAGCTCTTTGATCCACTGGGTGTTCAAGCTGCAATCGTCCAACCTCTGTTACTCTGTTACAAAAACAACAACAGGTTAGTCATCCTTCAAATCAAACCAGTTCTGGTAATCATGCTACTGTAACTTCTCCTAATCATACTACTATACAATTTGGTAATAATGCTTTTAGTAAATCTGCAACTGAAACCTGTTATTGGAGGAATTTCGTAACAACACGAAATCGGAGGTTTGCTGGAATAATCGAGCGATTGTGTATGAATGTGACTGTGGGGAATTAGGGTTTATTAAAAAAGAGGGGGCTGGACTTGGCAGGTGTCTCGATTTGTCTCGTGTATCGGATCCCATATCGTACCAAGATGCCTGCGTACCTATATGTTTATATAGGATCAAGCCCCACGCAGTTCTGTGAATTAATTGGGCTTATCCCGAGAGACTTAAGGGATAAGTTACGTTAATGTGGGTAATGATTGATTTTATCTGATTTAATCTTATCGTTGTGATATCTTCCTGATTTGAAGAATATCGTTTGGTGATATTTTCCATTATTGATTGATTGAGATTGATTATTTCCTCATTTCAGAGAGAGGATAAAACTTAGAGGTTAAATAATAATTATTAATCTGAATTAATAATTAATAAATATTAGGAATTTGGGAGATTATTAGACATGCCGAAATTATGGCATAACAACTAGCCCCCAGTTCTTCAGTGTAGCTTGCTGCAGTGGAGAACTAAGAGTCTTCAAGCTTCCAAATTTCTTGAGTCGCTGAAACAACTAAAAATAGATGATTAGAAAAATACTTAGAGCACCATTGTGCTCATTAGGTGTATGCGGATGCAAGTATGATAGCATGTGATAACCAGTATAAGATATACGTTTGCCAAGGTTTTCAAATGTGCGAGCATAAATAATATTTTTGAAATCCTTTGCGATCCTTGTTGTCTAGTTAGGACCTTGGCGTTTGTATATATCCCGAATTGGCATACACGCTTTTCAAGTGTCTGATGCAACCACATAAGGATGTGTCTGGCGAGGTCTTCACTAAGAGCTGTAGATGTAATTCTGGTGAACTTTCTGGTGAACTTTGCACGCGCGCTGGCTGTGCATGTCTTAAAGATATTTTGCATAGGGATGCCTTCCCACCCATGCGACCTTGAGCTCAAGATCTGGTCATGGGCCTTCAATAATAATCCAGAGGGTGCTTCACTTTACTAAGCATATAGCATTGCGGAATTTATAACTTGTCCAGGCTACCCTACTTGGCAATTTAGTTCGCAAGTTTGGAAATATTTTTGACATATATGTACTATCGCGACGATATATGAAAAATATTTTACAAATCCAAATGCAATAATAAATATGCTCTTTTAAAAGTGTCGCGATATTTATTTTCTTCGAAAATAATGCTCCTTTTTGTAAAAAGATCTTTTACAAAATAATGCGTCTCGCATATATAATTGTTTCTTTCTTGAAAATAATGCAGCTCGTACGAGATTGTAAAATAAATCCGCAATTCATCAACATATTCACAATTCATCAAATCATAAATGTCGCTAATTCATGAACATAAATATCTCGTACGATATTTTCAAAATCGCAATAATTTTACAAGTATAAAAATATATATTTCTCGCACGAATTTTTTGAATAATAAATATTTTTTAAAAACATGATTTATGCATGATATAATATTATTATCGCAGAAAAAAAAAAGAAAAAAGAGTGAAACTTATCTTTTTTACAAGCCGGATCGGACTGATTCGGACTTCGGAGTATCCGGGCGTGATTTTGTTTCGTTGTTTCTTTGCGATTGTTGTATCCATGTATTTTTTTTTATCTTCCAGGACCCGCACATGTCTTCTTCCTTTTTAGTGCTTTGATTTTGATTTTGCTTGTTCCTCCATTTTTTTTATTAAATTAAGCACTGTTCTTGGTTGCTGTTGATGGTCCTGTCCGCTGTTGATGGCCCTGTCCGACGTGGGTATGAATTTTTAATTTCGAACAAAAATCATCGTGAATGGCCACGGTCTTTGGTGTTGCTGTCCATCCCAATATCTTGTGTATGTATCAATAAAACCCAAAAATCCCCCGTGAATTGATTAAAATTATTCGTCCTCCACGAATAATCAAATAAACCCCTCCTTCTAGCGCCAAATGTTATTGGAGGAATTTCGTAACAACACGAAATCGGAGGTTTGCTGGAATAATCGAGCGATTGTGTATGAATGTGACTGTGGGGAATTAGGGTTTATTAAAAAAGAGGGGGCTGGACTTGGCAGGTGTCTCGATTTGTCTCGTGTATCGGATCCCATATCGTACCAAGATGCCTGCGTACCTATATGTTTATATAGGATCAAGCCTCACGCAGTTCTGTGAATTAATTGGGCTTATCCCGAGAGACTTAAGGGATAAGTTACGTTAATGTGGGTAATATTTTCCATTATTGATTGATTGAGATTGATTATTTCCTCATTTCAGAGAGAGGATAAAACTTAGAGGTTAAATAATAATTATTAATCTAAATTAATAATTAATAAATATTAGGAATTTGGGAGATTATTAGACATGCCGAAATTATGGCATAACAAAACCCTAGAACCCATACTCCAAACTTCACCTGTTATAGTACAAAAATAAAGAGATCTCGGAGAGAAAACTCATTCACCAAAACCCACCTCCTAACATTGTCACAAATCAGAAATCATCACAATTCCAGAACCCACCCCAATTCAAACATCAGAATCATTACAAATTGCCGAAAGTATATTTTCCAAAATTCGATGGGATGAATGCAAGGAGCTGGGTGAGTAAAGCATATAAGTTCTTCATGTTAAATCCCAACATAGATCCACAGACCAAAGTTATATACGCCACTTTATACTTTGAGGGTGAAGCAGATCATTGGTACCACATGGTACCCACAGACAACCAAACCACAATTAATATTCCTCGTCGTGGGTGAAGATGAAATGGAGGAGTCACAGAATTTTCAAGAGGTAACTGTCAATCAAATGGAGGGAAGCAATAGTCAGTATGCAGAAAAAGAGCTCCCCGGAGTATCTATACATACTATATAAATGGCACTCAGGGCATCTGTACACTAAAGGTGCTAGGGGAGATTAAAAGAAAAGGCTGCAAATTTTGTTGGACACAACACGTAACTTCATCTCTCAAGATGTTGTCAACTACCAAAACATGGGTTATAATGAGTGCTCAGTGCTACGTGTGCAACGTGCAGATGGTAGTTCAACTAACTGTAATAAGAAACTACAAGGACTGACCTGGAAAATGGCAGGTAGGGTGTTCGAGTCAGACTTCTATGCCATACCGGTCAATTTAAATCCATATAAATGCCCGTATCTGCAAAGAGTAGAAACTGAAATATTGGTAAGAGAAGTGTTGGACAGCGGAATTATCCGCCATAGCCAGTCTCCTTGCTCTTCACACGTGTTATAAGTGAAGAAAAAAGATAACAGCTGGCGGTTTTGTGTTGATTACAGGGCACTAAATGCTATGACAGTAAAAAACAGGTTCCCCATTCCAGTCATTGAGGAAATGTTAGACGAGCTACATGGAAGCAAAGTGTTCAGTAAGCTAGAACTCCACAGTGGGTATCATCAAATTCGGGTTCAAGACACCAATGTACACAAAATTGCATTTAAGACGCAGTTGGGACACTATGAATTCCTGCCTTCCTGGTCATGCTTTTTGCTGGACTAATGCACCAGCCATGTTCCAATGCATTATGTTAAATTATATATATTTCTATGTTCATTCACTGTAGCAATCTTGGTCCCCAAGTTCTGTTTACTGTAGCAACAGTGTACCAGTCCTTTGTCACTGTGGCAGTACTATAGCAAACGTAGGGAGCAAGTTCTTTGCTCTATATATTACGTAGTATCCTTTGTAATAGCCAAGCTGAATGTTTCCATAGCAATACAAGAGTAGTTTGTTCTCTCTTTACATCTTTCGTTGTTGTTCAGCTTCCCTTGTAATCTCATATTGCTTATACGATATTGTAACTCTGCTGCATTACACATATGCACAAACAAGTAATGACACAAGGTAACAATTTCTACACATTATAAATGAGTATTCAAGGAATATATTGGCAGGTTCATTCTTGCCTTCTTTGACGTCAAACACTCATACAGTACTTATTTACAGCCCGAATATGGAAATACACATTAAGCATTTGGAGAAGGTTTTTCAGAAACCAAGAATAAACTACATGTCAGGCTAAGTAAATGTGCCTTTGGGCAACAACAGATTAAATATCTTGGTTAAAGCAATGAGAGGCTGGCCTGGTCCTAAAAATCCCCAATCGTTTCGAGGTTTCCTAGGATTAACAGCCTACTACCGGCGGTTTGTTAGAAATTATGGGGCATTGAGCAAGCCCGCTTACAAATTTATTGGAAAAGGCCAAAAGGGTGCATTTGCCTGGAATCCTGAAGCAAAGCTTTTAATCAGATCAAGGACTCCATGTGCTAGACTCCAGTGTTAAGGTTACCTGACTTAACTAAAAGTTTCACAGTTGAAACAGACTCTTGTGAATCGGGAGTTGGAGCCGTCCTTCTGCAGGAAGGACAACCACTCGCATTTTTCAGCAAAGCAATATATCAAAGAGATATGGGACTCTCGACGTACGAAAAGGAGCTTTTAGCCGTGGTACTAGCATTTCAGAGGTGGAGAGGTTACCTTCTGGCCAGGAGATTTGTGATAAAGACGACGGATCAAGAAGCGTTGAAACACTTGTTAAACCAAAAAAAATTTACTGCTGTCCGGAAAAAGTGGCCGACAAAGCTGCTCGGATTTGATTACTCTATCGAGTACAAAAGGAGCCGCGAATCTAGATTACCAGAAGAATGTATACGCCTTGAAATAACCCCGAGGTCTTTGCAGTCTCAGTGGTAGTGCCAAAATGGAAAGAAGTAATAAGGAATGAAGAAAACAACCTTTTGTTCAACCATCTTCTCATATTTCCATATCTGTTATTAGCTAGTTGTTAGTTAACCTTTTGCTCCAGGTTGTTACTTTTGGCATTATGTATTTTTGGCCTTTTAGAACAGCTCTCTGTACTATTGCAGTGAGAGTAGAGTTAAATATGGTTAAGCCTATTGTATGAAGTCAACAGATCAAATTATAAAATTATTGAAGGCATCTTTTGCTCTCTGGTTTTTCTTGCTTTCTTCACTTCTTGCATTCTGTAAAACTATCATGGTATCAGAGCACCAAGTGTTGATAGCATAAAGAAAACAACCTTTTGTTTCTGATCTGTTCTTGAAACTATTTCAAACCCTGTTCTTCTCTACCAAGGTTGGTCAGTTTAAGCATGACAACCGGTAGTAAATTCTCGTTTGCAGACCTTCAAAATCCATTATTCCTTCACCCTTCTGATGGACCTACGTCTATCAGTGTTACCAAGCTTCAAGGTGCCTCTGATTATCGCACCTGGAAAAGATCCATGGAGATTCAACTGGCTTCAAAAAGAAAATTAGGGTTTGTTGAAGGTACTGAAATTAGAAGCACCACAGATGCAACAGATGCAGTCCAGTGGGATACTTGTAACAATATGGTGCTCGCTTGGATACACAACAACATCAGTGATGCAATAAAAACATCAGTGTTGTTTATCAACTCCGCATCAGAAACCTGGAAACAACTTGAAAAAATATTCCAACTAAGCAATGGGTCAAGAAAGTACAAGTTGTGCAAAGATCTGTACAACCTCAAACAAAATGGAAAACATGTAGTGGGGTACTACACTGCTCTGAGTGGTCTTTGGGATGAACTGGAAGCCATGAGTGACCTTCCCACCATTTCAAATCCAACAGATGAAGTCAAAGCCTTGATGAAAGCCATTCAAGTACAAAAAAATGAAACGCACCTGTTTCAATTTTTGAATGGTTTAGATGAAAATTTTGGGGCTCAAAGAAGCCAACTTCTAATGTTGTCGCCATTGCCAAGTGTTGAAATGGCATGTGCAGCCATACAACAGGAAGAATCGCAAAGAGATGCCCTGCAAAACAACGGTGCAGATGATATTTCAGCTATGTTCAGTAAAGGAATGAGCATGACTTTCGATAAGCAAGTGATGTGCACGGTTTGCAAACGCAGAGGACATTCTGCTGATAAGTGTTTTACTGTCGTAGGATATCCAGAATGGTACAGCAAACCCACAAAGCCTGTAGCAAGAGGGGGACGAAGTGCAGGTCGATGGAATGGTCAGAGGAATACAGGAAATAGAGCTGGAAATGTTTCATTAGCTAACAGTGTGAATTGCATTGGAGGTGACAGAGCTGACACATCAAATGTGACTATTACTCACCAACAATTTGAGCAACTTCTCAAGCTCATTCCTGGTAACTCGAGTACTCACATAAATCAGGAGGAACTCGACACTCCATTCTCAGGTATGATCACTAGTACTGCTGTCAAGTCTGTGGTTCATGAGTGGATTGTGGATTCTGGAGCGTCTGATCATATGACATGTTCCTTGAGTCTGTTATACAATGTCAAACCTGCACCTACACACCTCACAATTAAACTACCCACCGGTGATATTGCACACATATCCCACATAGGTGATACAAAATTGAGGAGTGGACTTGTTTTGCTAAATGTATTGTTTGTTCCTCAGTTCACTCATAATCTATTATCTGTTACCAAGCTTAATAAGGATAATAAGTGTGATGTACTGTTTGGAGAAAAGAAATGCGTAGTGGTAGACTCAGAATCTAAAATGACACTCTGCATTGGGCAACTCAGAAACAATTTGTATTATCTATGTGACAAATCGGTGTCTGCTAGTGAAAGTAAAGTCTGTAATGCTGCTTCTCAGTCTAAATCTACTACGATCTCTAGTGATATGTACACCACATGGCACAATAGATTCGGTCATGCATCAGACTCAGCTCTCAAACATGTTGATCGTGTAAAAAATCTAATACCTCACCAACCTAAAGTCTGTTTGATCTGTCCGATGTCTAAGTTCACAAAGCTGCCATATTCCTTGAGTTCTTCACATGCCTCGAAGCCATTTGATCTGATTCATGTCGATACTTGGGGGCCTTATAAAGTTTGTACCAAACAGAAATATAAATATTTCTTGACAGTTGTGGACGATCATTCTCGAATGACATGGTTGTATCTGATGCAACACAAATCAGACTATGGTGAAACACTGCAGACTTTCTACAATTATGTTGCTAATCATTTTCAGACCTCCATCAAGACCATCAGAAGTGACAATGCTCCTGAGTTTAGTGATTCCAATTGCAAGCAGTTTATGGCAGAGCGTGGAATAATTCATCAAATGTCATGTGCTCACAGGCCACAACAGAATGCACGAGTGGAACGCAAACACAGACATGTATTGGAAGTGGCACGAGCTTTGAAATTTCAATCAAACTTGCCACCGTCTTACTGGGGAGATTGTGTATTAGCTGCTGCATACATCATAAACAGGACACCTTCATCTGTGTTGAATCATGTATGCCCATACGAAATTTTATTCAAAAAACCTCCTGATTATGATGATCTGAAAGCATTTGGATGCTTAGCAGTTGCGTCTCCTCCTGGTGTTGTCTCTGATAAATTTAAGCCTAAGGCAGTCCCTTGCATATTTGTTGGATACCCAGCCTTTAAAAAGGGGTATAAGCTGCTTGTCTTGAGCTCAATGGTGTCATTTGTTTCACGAGATGTGAAGTTCTACGAACACATATTTCCTCTCAACAGTTCTCCTGCCTCTTACTCAATGAATCCTGTTCCTACTGAAGGTGTGCCTATAAACACTCGAGTTCATGACTATGATGAGTTCTCTCATGTTCTTGACACTCAACCAATTACTGAAAATTCTGAAACTACTGTAGACAGTCAAGTTCCTGTTGATGAATCAGGATCCTCTAATACAACAGTTGAAGAAACTGAAAACAATTCCAATGATTTGCCCATCGCTCTGAGAAGGTCTCAAAGACAGAAGAAAACACCAGCTTGGATGGCACCCTATATTACTAAGCCATACCCAGAACCTACAGCCTTGTGTGCTACTGTTGCAAGTCAACCAGTACAATCGTCCTTCCAGTGCTTTCTATCTGCTATTACCTCTGTTGAAAATCCAAAATCATTTCATCAAGCTGTCTCTCACCAACATTGGATCGATGCCATGAATGTGGAACTAGAAGCATTGGAAGCCAATGACACTTGGGACATCACTGAATTACCTCCTGACAAAAAGGCAATAGGGTGCAAATGGGTGTACAGAACAAAGTTTAAAGCTGATGGAAGTATAGAAAGGTACAAGGCTCGATTAGTTGTCTTGGGGTGCAAACAAGTGTATGGAGTGGACTATGAGAACACCTTTGCTCCGGTGGCTAAAATGGCAACCATTCGAGCCCTTCTAGCTGTAAGTGCCATCAATGATTGGATAGTGGTGCAAATGGACGTTACGAATGCGTTCTTGCATGGCGACTTAGAGGAGACTGTGTACATGAAGCTGCCATTGGGCTACGATCACTTGGGATGTCGAATTTCAAAGACTGGAAGGGAGTTTACAGCTCACAAAACACCTGTGGTTGTGTGTAGACTAAAAAAATCACTATACGGATTGAAACAGGCACCAAGGAATTGGTTCTCCAAGTTGTCAACTACTTTGGTGAGTCTTGGGTTTGTGCAATCGAAATCTGACTACAGTTTATTCACACTCACTGATGCAAAATCCATAACATTGATTCTTGCCTATGTTGACGATCTCCTAATAGCTGGTAATTGTGGGGCTAACATTGATAAAGTTAAATTGATGTTGTCTGCGAAATTTCATATGAAAGATCTTGGCAAACTTAGTTATTTCTTGGGGCTTGAGGTGGATAGAAGCGCAGCAGGGTTCTTTGTGTCTCAACACAAGTATCTTATTGACATTTTGAAAGAGTTTAACATGGAAGCTGCCACGCCTGTGAAAATTCCAGTAGATATTCATCTTCGACTAGTCAAAGACATGGGAATGCCATTGAAAGACCCTCATCCTTATCAGCGTCTTTTGGGAAAATTGATATACCTGACAGTTACTCGACCTGATATAGTGTTCACAGTCCACGTCTTGACTCAATTTATGCAACATCCTTGTGATGCTCATATGCAAGCTGCTCTGCATCTTCTCAGATATTTGATTGGCACCTCTACTCAAGGCCTTTTATTGGCATCCAAGTCAGCTGTTCAGTTACATGCCTACAGTGATAGCGATTGGGCCACATGTCCAATGACTCGGAGGTCAACCACAGGATTCTGTGTACTGCTAGGTTCAAGCCCAATCTCCTGGAAAACTAAGAAACAAGCAGTAGTAGCACGTTCGTCTGCAGAGGCAGAGTATCGTGCAATGGCACTGACTTCATGTGAAATCACGTGGTTGCAAGCCCTCTTGAAAGATCTAGGAATTGTCAATCTCCCTCCTGCAATATTGCATTGTGACAGCAAATCTGCCATAGCAATTGCTGCAAATCCAGTTCTACACGAAAGAACTAAGCACATCGAAGTGGACTGCCACTTCATTCGTGATAAAATCAATTCAGGCGCAATCACAACAGTTCACACTCCATCTCACTCCCAACTTGCAGATCTTTTAACCAAGGGGCTGTCAGCAAAACAACACTTCTACCTACTATCCAAGCTTGGCGTCCAGTCTCAACCTCCCACCAAGCTTGAAGGGGAGTAATAAGGAATGAAGAAAACAACCTTTTGTTCAACCATCTTCTCATATTTCCATATCTGTTATTAGCTAGTTGTTAGTTAACCTTTTGCTCCAGGTTGTTACTTTTGGCATTATGTATTTTTGGCCTTTTAGAACAGCTCTCTGTACTATTGCAGTGAGAGTAGAGTTAAATATGGTTAAGCCTCTTGTATGAAGTCAACAGATCAAATTATAAAATTATTGAAGGCATCTTTTGCTCTCTGGTTTTTCTTGCTTTCTTCACTTCTTGCATTCTGTAAAACTATCAAGAAGAATTGGGATCCTCCTGGGAAGAATATAATGAGCTATTACAGATTGTAGCTAAATTGGCCATCGATCCACTAGCAGTTCCTGGATTTTCATGGGAGGAAGGAGAATTTAAAAAAATGGGAAGTTGTGTGTTGGCTCAAATGTAGATCTCCGGAAGAAAATTGTTGCTAACCTGCACGGTGGAACGGAAGGCGGGCATTCAGGTATAACAGCAACAATTAAACGAATTTCAGATTTGTTTTGGGGGCCAAAATTGGAACAAGTGACAGAGTGGGTACAAACCTGTGAGATCTATCAGAGGTTCCAGGGTGAGCATGTCAGCTACCTAGGATTGCTTCAGCCCATACCCATACCTGACGGGGCTTTGGAAACCGATACAATGGAGTTTGTGGAGAGCCTTCCTAAAGCTGGTGGGAAAGACACAATCTTGGTTGTTAGAGATAAATACACCAAGTACAACCATTTAATAGCTCTTTAACATCCATTTTCTGCAACACAGTTAGCCCAAAAATTGCTTGATCAAGTGTTCAATTACATGGCCCGCTGAAGATATTTATATCAGATAGGAATCCAATATATACAAAGTTTGTTTTGGTCGGAGCTTTTTAAGCTCATGGGCTCTGCCTCCCATCTAAGCTCAGCTTACCACCCGCAATCTGACGGGTAAAGCGAGTGTTAGAACCGATGTGCAGAAATGTATCTGTGCTGCTTGGCACATACTAAGCCAAAAAGCTGGGCCAGGTGGCTACCCATTACAAAGCGGTGGCATAATGCAACACACCATTTCGCTATCAACATGAACCCGTACAAAGCATCATATGGCAAGAATCTACCTTCTGTTAATTACCACCTAGCAGTGAGACACATGAACTCCAACTTGGATCAGTTCTTGCAGCAGAGAGCAGAAATGCAAGTGATTCTTAAAAATAATCTCCACAAGTCCCAGGAGAGGATGACTTACTTGCAAATCAGCACAGATCGGAGCGACAATTCGAAGAAAGAGAGGAAGTGTTCTTAAAGTTGCAAGCTTTCCCACAATAATCATTGAAAAACAACCGAGATAACAACTTCACTGGATCACTAAGGACTGGATTCAAGACTTGTATTGATATTTTATTCACCACTATTAAGTATTAAGGTAATTTTCATACCTATTTTACTTGTTTCACTCTATCAATATAGAATGCACTTTAACTGTTTGATGAAATGCGTATAAGAAAATTGAAATTTTTGAGATCATAGAATGATTTTATGCTTATGTGCAAGTGTTAAATGTTTACTTTCTTGCATCAATAGTCAATACCAATAATTTTGTTGATAATCTCTCTTGGCCAAGTGTGAAGTGTTAATACTTAAGTATGCTTAAGTGTATTTTCGTTATCTAATTATCACTATCTCTGGTATTTAAATAGTCTATAGCATGTCTGATCAACATCCGAAAAAAAGAATGAAGTCACTGTTTTCATTTTACAAGAGAGATGGCAATAATACTCAAGCACCCGCATCAAGTATTCCTGTGCAAATGACTGCTTAAGTATTACTGTATTTGGATCATTAGAGTTTGGTACATTGGAGTAGGGTATTAACATTTAATTGACCCTAGATTTATGAGGTACCCCTTCAGTATCAAATATGACTTGTACTCATCCATGGTCGATGCAGATACATTCTTGTGAATTTAGTTTAGCTAGCTAGGTAGTTTGTTGAAATTATCAGCTATTTATAGGTTTTTAACGTACTGAATTATATAAGAGATTATCAACATTTATGATCATACGCAGAACAAAATAAAATAATATAAAACTTCAAATTTCATAAAACACAAATGACACGTACAGGTAATATATATGAATGCAATTAAGGGAGACACAATATTATATAGTTTTCTGGTGGTGCGGTGGAAATTAAAAGGTTAGATTTGGGTGTTATGTGGGAAGAGGCGAACGGGAAGGCCATTGACTGGAACAGGAAAGGGATTGACAACAATTTTTTCATCTGGAATTAATTTTTCCCAGCGGAATCGTTTCACCAGATGATGCATAAACACCAGTATCTCCAGTCTCGCATATTCTTTTCCTGGACACATTCTCGGTCCTCCTCCAAATGGCACGAATGTGTATGGGGCCGGCCCTCTACCTTGAAATCTGGATGGATCGAATTTCTCAGGCTCTGAGAAGAATTCTGGAATTTTATGCGTTGAATTAGCACTCCAGTTGAGCTGCATGCATATGAAAATATTATTATTAGTATCATCATTATATCTATCTTTAATGAATTGATCAGGTTTATATATGTACCTTCCACCCCTTTCGAATTGAGAAACCATTGTAGCTGAAATCAGTCAATGCTTCTCTAAAATTTCCTTGTACCGGAGGCGCAAGTCTAAGCACTTCACACGCTACACTCCAAGAGTACTTCATCTTCTGAACATCTTCCCACTCCAGTAATTCTCCGGGTCCTTTCGTTTTCGCTATCTCCATCTGCTCTGTTAATGTTTCAATATTCATTCATTAACAGAGTATTAGCTACCTGGTAATCATTAGTAATTATATACATAAATTATTATGTTGTACTTGTATATATGTAATACCTTGGTACACTCCCTGATAAACAAGAGGGAGCTCAGCAAGATATTTGACAATGAAGACACATGCTGAGTTAGAGGTATCATGTCCTCCTAGCAGCAACCCTAATATCTTGTCAGCTATATCCAACTCATTCATGTATTTTCCATTCTCGTCTGCAGTCTTTAACATCTGCCACAATAGGTCTTGAGACTCCTTGGGCCTGCTGGTGCTGCAGCAATTAATCTTCCGTTGCTTTATAATCTTAATCAGTTCCTTCCTTATGTGACTGGAAGCCTTTATGGCTCTCCTAAATGGCGTCCCTGGCAGGTTTATAGGAATCGACAGCACCCCTTCTGCCAGCAGGTCAAATGGCTCCGCCAACTCTGCCACCTGCTCCGGATCCTCCACACTGATGAAGATTCGACAGGCTAGCCAGAAGGTGAGTCTTTTTGTCAGGGGAAACACATGCACCGAATCTTTGTTTTCCCACAAAGAGGTGAAATGTTTCCCAGTGATGTGATCCATTATCCCCACGTACTGCCTCAGCACCTCTGGCTTCAAAAAGTTTGGTAGCATCTTGCGAATCTTACTGGTTTCCTTTGAAATAGAGGTTTGTAAATTGGAAGACAGGAATATCTTGTCCACCGAGGGTGGGTACCAGGCTTGGACTAGCTTCTTCTCGTTTGAAAACAGAAATTTATTTGATGCAGAGCCGCACATTACCACTGTAGGTTCTCCAAACAGGAATGTCCGAAAGACCGTGGATGAATATTTTGACATACGACTGAATATGAACTTCTCCGGCTCCCCTTTCCACCCACTCGAAAGAAAATCCAGACTTTCACCAATCACTGGCCACCCCCATCTCCCGGGCGGCAATGGGGTTCCCTCCTTTTTATCTGAACTGTAGTAATAGTAGAACAAGAAGATGATGATTAACAGCAGGAACCACAAGAAGAAGGTAGTCTCCATATTATATTATAGTTATTAATACAACTAGCAGTGGTTCAGTTGCTGCATCAATATGTGTCGAAGACACAATATAAAGCAAATGGGGAACGTGCTTTATTGGCTCAAATAAACAATGCTCTCATTGGTTGTATTTTGTGTTTAGCCTTAAGCGGTAGAGTTTGTTACTTTTAGTGAGAGAAGGTTGTTAGACTGGAGAGACTATAAGTACCTGTATGGTTCTTTTTGTTCTGTAACTTTCATTCTCAAAATACACTTTACTTTCATCTTCACAAAACACAAATGTATGTACATTTCTGTTCTCTGTAAAACTTATAGTTATTACTTACTACTGATATACATAGTTAAGGTTGTTAGACTGGAGAGACTCTAAGTACCTGTCTGGTTCTTTTTGTTCTGTAACTTTCATTCTCAAAATACACTTTACTTTCATCTTCACAAAACACAAATGTATGTACATTTCTGTTCTCTGTAAAACTTATAGTTATTACTTACTACTGATATACATAGTTAAGGTTGTTAGACTGGAGAGACTCTAAGTACCTGTCTGGTTCTTTTTGTTCTGTAACTTTCATTCTCAAAATACACTTTACTTTCATCTTCACAAAACACAAATGTATGTACATTTCTGTTCTCTGTAAAACTTATAGTTATTACTTACTACTGATATACATAGTTAAGGTTGTTAGACTGGAGAGACTCTAAGTACCTGTCTGGTTCTTTTTGTTCTGTAACTTTCATTCTCAAAATACACTTTACTTTCATCTTCACAAAACACAAATGTATGTACATTTCTGTTCTCTGTAAAACTTATAGTTATCACTTACTACTGATATACATAGTTAAGGTTGTTAGACTGGAGAGACTATAAGTACCTGTATGGTTCTTTTTGTTCTGTAACTTTCATTCTCAAAATACACTTTACTTTCTTCTTCACAAAACACAAATGTATGTACATTTCTGTTCTCTGTAAAACTTATAGTTATTACTTACTACTGATATACATAGCTACGTTCTTTAAATACCACTCCTAAACCACTGCTAGCAAGCAATTAAGTAATTTACGTGCGTTCAACGTAAATATAGAGACTTCTCCATTAGAGAGATTTGGAACTGGACTGCTTGGAGAAGAGAGATTGTTATTCCTTAAATTTGAGTTCCAATTATAGGTATTATAACCACAATGCATCAACACATAACTGAATCTACCCAAGATGGTCCCAATGATCAAAGTAATAGCTCTTCTAATGTTCAAGAGATTCCCGAATTGAATTCTAATGAGCATTCAATTCATAATATTAACACAAACTCAGGGGAGCTTCTCATCAACCTAAAAACTCTTTACATCATCAAGGAAGGCATCCTCTTAAGAAGAGATCTACTACCAGTTACTTTTATATTTTCATTTACATATTGGACTTTTTTTTTATTTCTAGATATTTCCATTCGATATTTTGTTGGGGGGGGGGGGGGGGGGGGGGATTTTCGGCCAGAGAGGGGATAACAATATTCTAAGTTTTCTTGGGCAATCCTTTTTTGATACAATCATGTCAACGTTTAACAGATTCTAAAATTACATCAGCAGTGAGCCCAAATAAATTACTAGATTCTAGAATTACACCAGCAGGGGGAGCCCATATTTTATTTTCACTGAAGAAGCAACCCACATGAGTCACTCATGCGAATATGAATCTATATAGCATGTCCAGGAAACCATGGTAGCCCGGGTTGGAGGCATTGATTTGTATTTGGAATCGGAACAATTGGGCCCAAGTAAATGCGCCACAGGTCAAGTATTATTGTGACAAGCATTGCAGCACCCAAAGCTTCAACGGCCACTCTCGGCAAGTCCCATTGATCACCAGGTTTCTCATCAATCCTGCAATGAAGAACCACGACATCAATAAAGTCACAAAAGACGTCTGTATAATATTCTAATAAGAACAGTCTTTTCTGAATCCTTTGAACATCTTAAAAGGCGAGAACTAATTTTTACATGCAAGATTGCAATATAACGATGTCATTTTCTTCATCAAACTCTGATCGTCATCTAAATGTCCACTAAAGTTGGCCTATGTTTTTGATATATTAATAAAACAAGCAGATAAGATACGAGTATATTTTAAGGATCATGTATCACTTCTGTTTAAAAATGAGAAGGATCCAGCATCCAACCCCACAAATATTTCATAATAACCAACACTATAAGCAATATAGTAGATCAGTTTGGGATAACCCAGCATTTAAGGTACAACACATATTGTAAGAAAAAAAATGTTGATTTCATTGATCAAATTCTCTTACCTCAAGAACATTGGGAAGCTTACAATAAAATATAATCCATAAAATACGGCACCAACTTTGTACATAGATTCCCGGTCTACAAATTCATAATAAGGGAACTGCACGTATTCAAATAAAAAACCTTGTAAGAGCAATATAAATATACATCATTTGGTATATTCAAATCATCAAATGACATCTTCGCCTAGCCAAGACGCAAAATATAACATGTTATAATAATTTAGATTCTCAATCTCAACCTATTCTTCCGAGCATGCAAAATTCTAGAGACCAGGGTTAAGAGAGTCAAAGTTGTAAATGATGTAATACACATATATTATTTTCCCAGTGAGTTTTATCTGTTCACAACTGTGGTGAGATAACAACCTTAAGAGCATACCATAAATCAAATTCATAAAAAATTAAAATGGACAATAAAAGCAAAATTTACGAGTCAACAAAAGAAGCTCCTATTTATGCGGCCTCTAGGTAAGGCCAAGTTAATTATATGCAACTGAGATGCCTGTATATAAACTTCACTGTAACTTACATTTGAAATAGCTACAGTCTCTAGGCATGCTATGAAATAAGAGAGAGCCAAAATCCATGCAGCTTTAGTGACCCACTGAACTTTTTCCGGTAATCCAGAAACAGCATGTTGTAGCCTTCGCAATGTTAAGTTAGATATAACATGGTAGAACAAGAAGCACACATGTGTCAAGAGAAAAGTTGTGTGTGGTACCTACAAGAGGTAAAATATGCTACTCAAACCAAGTAAACATATGAACAAATAAATACATCCATCTGATGCAGCAAAGTAAAACTTATGCATCAAGCATTACATTATTCATCTTCCATGACGGAAAGGTATACGAAGCGCCCAAAACTGTGAAGAAATAATGTGTCCAGAAATAGTTCGCAGCATAGCTGAAGATAATTATCCAAACATTGGCCTGCAGCCAATATGTAAAGTTAATACTCTGGACCAAACAAAAAATGTCATTTTATGATTCAACGTAGAGAAAACTATACACATCAAGAAAAACTGGTACGATATCACTCATGCATGCATTGAAAGGCCACATTTACACTATGGCTATGTTTGTTTCATGGGATTAAGTATGAGATCGGACTATAATCCTTTAAAATAAATAATCACATGTTTGTTTTGTAGGTATTAAGGGGATTAAACATTATTTGAACAAAAATACACATTCAATCAACAACTTTCCTTTTTCAAAACAAACATGGGATTAACTGTTTTTAAGGATTATAATCTGTTGGACTATGTTACATGCACTATAATCCTAATCTTATAATCCCCAAAACAAACATAGCCTATGAGTTAGCTAATTAACTTCTGAAGATTAACTTTTGACTATCAGCTCACAAATGTTGGTATTCATATATATATATATATATATATATATATATATATATATATATATATATATATATATATATATATATAGGCTTTTGCTCAAATACAAACCAATCCTTAAATACAAACTACAAACTAACACTAAATTAATTATATTTCATCTATTCTAAGTTTTCCGCCAAGGGTACCTTCACGAAAGATGCTTAAAATAATTGGCTCTATCCAACAAAAAAAAAAAAAAAAAAATCCCTGTCGTGAAAATGCGAAGCATTTAAGACAGTAAACGGATGAGTTAGGTAGTCATGAGGACCGAAGGTCCTCGACACACCCGTCAATCGTCTATTGCCTTTACCATTGATTGTCATTCCTTACAACTTTAGAATGATAAAGGCGCGAAGCGCCGTACAAGAAGGTGCGAAGCACCGTTAACCAGTGAAATCCACTGCCACGTCATCACGTGAACAGTGATTTTTTTTATTTTTTTTTATTTTTTTTTGTTGGATAGAGCCAATTATTTTAAGCATTTTTTGTATTGGGGTACCCCTAGTTTGATCATTAGAATAGCTTGAAATATTAGATTAGTGTTTAGTTTTTAGTTTGTAGTTAATTTTAGTTTGTAGTGGAGTAGGACCCTATATATATATAGGCAAAGTATCAAATAGAAACCAATTCTTAAATAGAAACTAGAAACTAACACTAAATAAATTATATTTCATTCATTCTAATGGCCCCGCCAGGGGCACCTTCACAAAATGTGTTTAAGATTCTTGGCTCCATTCAGCAAAAAAAAAAAAAAACTGTCCACGCTGACGTCATTGCCACGTCAGTGAACAGTTTTTTTTTTGAATGGAGCCAAGAATTTTAGACACTTTTTATATTGGGGTACCCCTAGTTTGGTCATTAGATTAGCTTGAAATGTTAGATTAGGGTTTAGTTTCTAGTTTCTATTTTAATTTGGTTTCTATTGGAGTAGGACTCTATATATATATATATATATATATATATATATATATATATAATATTTATATTTTGTCATAATATACTTCAAATCTTCATACTGATTTCTACTTTAATCACTTTGGAATTTACTGGCCTCAGACTAAAAAAAATGTATTAGTCCCATGGAGATGTATAATTGAATAAGCAGTCACATTGAAATTTTTTGCTACTGCAAGATAAAAGTAAAATTTCTAAAACAATACTTGCCTTGACCCAGTAACGATCCTTCAAACTGATATAGCTATCGGCCTGAAAAAAATAGAGATATAGAGCATAAGCATTTTGGCAATTAACAGAATCAGTAACAATATACGTAGACACATATAGAACTGTCAGAACAAGGAAGCACCCATCAAAACCTAACACAGAAGAAGTAATACAGAGTTTTCACATCTTTTCTATTCAGAAAATGACAAAGTAATCCAAATAACTTTACGATGAAAGTTGAAAGCTATTTTTTAGTTGCTTGCCAGCTCAAATGAAAAACAAACAGATTAATATGTGGAAACATCATTATGCAGATTAAGTAGTTCACTTTTGTAAGGTAATTGTGGTAAGCGGCAGAAAAGAGTAAAAGACTATGACTGGTAGTCCAAATTTCATTCCATGCATATAGAAGAAAAGGTTATGACTGGCTGCCAAAAATCCAGTTTCAAGTACATATTTGTATCATGTTAACCAACACGTCTCAAGCAACTTAGTCGCTCAACCTAATTATTCAAACACAAAGCCTAATGAAGTATCTTGCACAACCAGATTAGGTCATAGAAGAAAAATATCAAGTAGTTCACCTTTCCAACAACAAACAATGGTATCACAAAAGCAGGAACCACTGAAACTAATCCCACTATTAAGTACTCCAGCTCCTTGAAATCCTGTCAATAACAATTGATAAACATCATCAGGAAGACAGGAACTGTTAATTGAGCCTGCATGGCAACACTTATTTTTTTAAAAATAAGCCCTAATTTTCGGTTAATATTTCACATTTTGATCCTTTTTTTAGATAATTAGATATAAGTATTTGATAGGAGTTTGACATTACTTATTTCCATAAAAAAGTTACTTATTTTCAGAAAAAAGTACATGTTCACATAACTTTTTTTCCAGAAAAAAGGACGTATTTCTGAAAAATAAGATAAGTCAAACACCCCCATTATAATAATAATACTCCCTCCGTCCCTAATTAGTTGTTCAGTTTCTATTTTTGTTGGTCAAATTGACTCAAATTTGACTGAAATTTATATATATTACCTAATGAAAAATATTTAAAAAAATTATACCATTGTAACTACTTCTAATCTATTTTAATATGTGATTTTCAGTTTTTTAAAATAATAAACGGATTAATTTTAATCTTCGGTCAAAAGTTAGTCAACTTGACCACTGAAAAGTTAAACTGGACAACTAATTAGGGACGAAGGGAGTAATAATAATAATAATAATAATAATAATAATAATAATAATAATAATAATAAATATTATTATTATTGTTATTATTATTATACATGTCCATAGAAGAGAGAGATATGTTAGCATACGCATAAGTGTGTGGCGGTCAAATCAAAGAAACAAGTAGAGACAGTACAATGTGTTTCAAGATACAGAAATATAATTCAATACATAAATCAATCGTTTAGGTACAGTTGCTAGTGATTATATCTTTTGGTCTCCTAATTAATTTTGCCAGCATAGCACGAAGCATATTTATGTTACATAGAGCTTCTATGCATTGTTTATAACGGGTCAGACTATAATATATAAGTCCTTGCCACCCCAAGTGATATTTATGTTTTTCAGATTGTGGCAGTTTTCCATTTATTTTTTTCCCAAGTGACCATTCAAACTCGCAAAATCTCATCTATTCTTATCACATCTCTCCTTGTATTTGTATCTGTCATACATTGTACTGGTGGCCCAAGGTGATACACACATTTGTACTACGTCGTAAAGAAATTAAAAAATGAGAAGCAAGGGTAAATCAATCTTTTCAGTGAAAAGGGGTTAAAAGGGGAAAAGAAGGGGAAAATTAGGGTTAGCTAGAAAGTGAGTTTGTTATTTTCAATTTGGGAGAGCGGCTGGGTCTCTCGAATAGCCCAGTAGATATGTAATCGTTTTCGTTGTTTGAACAATTAAACAAGTCCTTTTATTATCTCAATCTTCAATTACTTGCTTCGTTATTCTACTTTACTGTGTTAATTGAGTTAGTCTTGTCGAGGGTTAATTGAGTTCTTCTCAGTATCATTCATATATTTGTAGTAATTTCACCTTAATTTGTGCCAAAATTCAGTTTGGCAAAAACTTTTTCCCCAAAATTATCCTTAAAATAGGTGACAAGTAAAAAATATCAATGTATACATATACAAAAATATATCAGAAGTGATAATGTTGTGCTAAAAATCATTTTAGGCCAAAAATTAGTCACAATTTAGCAGTATTAATCAATCACCAAACACACAACTGATATAGATAGATAGATAGAAGTAGGAGTACCTGGTAGAGGTTGTAAGGGACGATAATACCGAGGCAAAGAGTAAGCCATACGGGAGAGTAAAGAAGGAAGAACAAATCGCCCCATCTCTTGCTTGGATTTGGAGATAACCAAGCGGAGGAAGAAGAAACTGCCAGCCATTGTCAAATAACAACACAAATTTCAAATGCCAATTTTTATACTGATATATTATAGCCTGCTAAAACATCAAACATACAGAGTAAGTGAATTACCGTCCATGTCGGGTCTACTCTCCGCTTGAACTGTTACTTTAGGCTTTTCAGTTTTGCTCCTGTTTTTATTTTAGGCTATCCGTCCAGCGATGTTATATGGTTCGGAGTGTTGGGCGGCGAAGAAGGCCCTCGAATGCAAGTTGGAAGCAGCTGAAATGAGGATGTTGCGGTGGTCCTTTGACCGCACGATGTTAGATAGAATCCCGAATGTGGTTTTCAGGAGCGAGTTAGAGGTGGCGCCTTTTGCAGCGAAAGTTAGGGAAGGGAGGTTGAGATGGTTCGGCCACGTTCGTAGGAGGCATCCCGAAGCCCCGGTGAGGAGGGTTGAGAGTCTTACGGTTGTTGGGGTGAGGAGAAGAGGCAGACCGAGGAGGTCGTGGGAAGAACAGCTCAGGATGGATTTGAAGGCCTTAAACTTGGATGAGAACGCAATAGCTGATAGGAGTTGTTGGAGGCGCCAGATTAGAATTGTTGATTCTCTCCTAGGGAGTGGTTCTGTGGTTGAGAGCCTCAGAGTTGGGCTCTCTCGGTTAGCGTTAGCTTAGGAGCTTGGCTTTACATCTTCATATTGTCTTCTGTTTTCTGTTTTGGCAGGCGCAGGGAGCTTGGCCGGAGGTCTCCCTAGATCAGGAGATGAGTGCACCTTGCCCGAGTAGGTAAGCCCCATGAGATCCAGGCCATGGGCCCAGGTTCGGTCGACTACTTTACCCACCATTATCATCTTTGTATAAAATTCACTTTGATATTCGGGCACTAAGCCTGGGGTCTTCACGGAAACAGCCTCTCTACTGTAAAGTAGGGGTATGGTCTGCGTACATTTTACCCTCCCCAGACCCTGCTCCATGCGGGATATACTGGGTATGTTTGGTTTGGTTTGGTTTTGGTTTTCTAAGTCGTTGGATAAAAAAAAAATATTTTACATTTCTCGGAAATTTTCCGCGGAACGCTCCGCGGAAATTTTCCGCGGAACGCTCCGCGGAAATTTTCCGTGGAAAGGGAATTTTTTTTGTAATCTAGGGGGCCGTTGGATCGTTGATCCAACGGTTTAAAAAGTGATTGTTAAATAACTGGTCCCTGACAATCGATTGTCAGGGACCAGTTGCCTTTTATTTTTTCCAATTCTTTTTGGGTCCCGATTCTATTAGTTTTTTTTTGTATTTTTAAAAATTCATGAATATTCAATTAAGATTTTAAATTCTAACAATTTTTTTTTTAAGATTTTAAATAATCTTATAAAATCTAATGAAAAACGGTCAACTTCTACAGTAATTCAATAAAAGATATCCAAATGATTTTAAAAATATTTATTAAAACTTTGTGATATCCAAAATTTAATCAAATTTAAAAGATTTTGTCATATGATTGATTCTTCTTGATATTAAAAGGCTTTTATGTATAAAAAAAATTCATATAACTATGAGATTTGCAAGAGATTTTAGAACGAGGCTATATCGATACATATGATATTTTTGTATACTCTGTCCTTCAAGCGACTTTCTCGGTGTTAGAATATAATATAAGATTCATGTAAGGTCTTAAGGTTTTAAATGAGTTGTTTAGTTAACATGATATCAGAGCTCAGTCATGTAGAGGTCCCGGATTCGACTCTCTTCGACCCATAAATGGGCTTTCGAGTGGGGGTGCATTAGAATATAACATAAGATCCATATAAGGCCTTCCTCTAACACCATAAGGTTTTAGATGAGTTGGTTACTTAATATAATATAAAGATCCAGTTGGGCATTCCTAGCGGGAGACCTTATATGGATCTTATATTATATTCTAACACTCCTTGGTAGGCCGAGTTTAGATTGGATCGATTTGAATTTATATATACTATCTTATAGCCCATGCAAAGCACGTGTTACTTTTAATTTTAAAAATTTGTTTATAGTGTAATATAATATTATAAATATTAATTTTAATATGTTATTGGAAGAATTCGAAACTTACATCTTTGTACATAATAACTTTTAGTATTAAATATAAATTAATATGTTTTGGGAGGGGATCGAACCTTGGACCTCTGTATATTACAATTTTTAGTATTATATCTAAAGGTCATGATCTAATTTGAGTTGATGATCTAACGGTTGTGGATGAGGGATGACCAAAAAAGAGGTTAACCAAACTACAAATTATACCCCATTTCGCTTATTATAGTGCATATATATATATATATGGGTCACGCTCTATGGAGAACCACACTAAACTGAGAACCAGAGAACTCTAATAAGTTCAGCAGCGGAACTTTAAGTTCAACAGTGGAACTTTACGTTCAACAATATAATATTTGTTGAAAAAAGTAAGTTCAGTCGTAGAACTTTGTAGAAAAAGCAAGTTCAGTTGTAGAACTTTTAATGTCATATGCAAAATTTTGAAAAAGAAGCAAGTTCAATTGTAAAAATTTTAATTTCATGTGCATAATTTTGAAATTCAATAGCAGAACACTATATTTTTATTACGAAACAAAATATGTTCTACAATAGGATCCAGTGGTTCTCCGGTTCTCTTTTAGATAATGGTTCTCATTTGAATCAACCCCTATATATATATATAGGGAGATGATCAAATGAGAACCAAAATTAAAATGAGAAATGAGATTCAATCTTAACCCTACATTTATAATAACCACTTTTAATCGCGTCCACACAGATTGTACTTATTTTTATTATTATATCCTGCCATATTTTACTTTACCGTCTTTACGTCTTTTTTCACTAGATTAAACATTTCGCCTATTACTATACATACATATATACATACATCATCAAGCTAATCTCCTCTAATAAATTTATTTTTTTCAACAAGTTTGTCACCGTAGAGGTCTCTTCTTCTTCTTACACATCTACCATTTATATCTATGTTCTTTGCATTCTTTGGTAAGATCGATCTCCTCTTTATTTTTTTCAGCTTCATCACTCGATTTTTTTTTTGAAAATCTAACCATCTTTTATATTCAAAAGTCATATTATTAACTTTCCATTTATCGATTAACGTATTTCTGGTTCTAGTGGAATTTATATAAATTCATAAGCTCCAAGTTGTGGTGTAAAACAAATATTTGAATAAAGAAATCAAATTTCGATGATTTGAAACATAAATTTAGTGATTCGTTGTAGAAAAAGAGTAATTTAGATTGAAAATTAATGATTTGGGCATTTGTGTTTTGTGATTTTTGTTTATATTTTAATGATTCATGTTTTGAATTTGGTGATTTGTATATTATTTTTGGTAATTGTGAATGCGGGGTCTCCGATGATGAAATTGGTGGAGATAAAGGTATCGATTGTGTGGAGATGTCGGATGATTATAAAGAGGAGATATGAAGGAGGAAAATCGAAGAAATTTTGTGCTATATCATGAAGACGAGGTTGAGAAGAATTGAGGTGATTAAAATGGTGTGTTGAAGATGATCGGAAAGATAGACCGGTCATGGTAGCAGGTAGCAGAACAGGGGAATTGAAACTTGTTTTGTAATTATCTCGACAATTCAATAAAATTACAAAATTGTCACTGGATTCTCAGTTCTCACCATATTGGGGTTCTCATTAGAGTAGCTCCATATATATATATATATATATATATATATATATATATATATATATATATATATATATAAGTATAAATATTCATTTAATTTTATCAAATTCAAATCGGATCGGATCACACCTCTGATATTTTAGAGGTTAATTCATATCCAATAACTTGCGTAGATGAGTATAGAATAAGTTAATTTCTAATTTGATTGATACCTAATACATTTTCTTAATATGTTATTTTTTATCGTAATACATATTAATTATATCCTTTTCTTTTAAATTAGATAAAATTTACTTTTGAATTATGGAAGCTGTTATATTATTTTTGTTGATTAAACTCACTAATTATGGTAATTGTTGACATATATGTTAATAGAAAAATGCTAGAGGTACCAAATTGGGTACCAAAAATTGTTACCAAATGAATGTGATTGGTTATAATTAAAATGGGCCCGCCAGGGCCATCCAATTAAAACATTACAATTTGCCAAATCACTCATGCCATGTCATTTGGGGACTTTTTTGGGGTCCCTAGCACTACTCATGTTAATATATTATTATGGGAAAAATAGAGACTTACCTTTAATATTATTATTATAAAAACGAAGATTTCCGTTATTATGATAATTTATATTATTAAGAATTAAGAATTTGCTATATAAACAATTGTGATGTATTGTAATAAACTTGAGGCGTGTGGCTCCACTTGTGAATGAGAAGATAACCTTGAGAGCATATTTATCATGGTAATAAGAGCTAGTGAAAAAAAACTGCGAGAATCTATGGGTGTGAGAAAATCCTGCGATAGTTCGTGGGTGAGAGAAAAAAGATCCTGCGAGAGTTCGTGGGTGAGAGGAGAAAAAAATTTACGAGAGTTCGTGGATCTGAGAAAAGAAAACTCCTACAAGAATTTCTGGGGGCGATAAAAAAACAAGTAAGAGATCGTGGGGAAGAAAAAAATCTACAATAATTATAGGGAAGGTCATGAGGGCGAGAGAAAAAAAATGGTGAGAGTGGGAAAAAAACTGCGAGAGTTCTTGGATATGGAAGAAAAGAAAAATTTTGAGTACGAAGTTGAAGATAAGACGAAAGTACAACGATTATGATGAATTTATGGAAGAGAATATATCAAACCAATGTAAAATGAGAGATTTTTTAGAAGAATTGTGACAAAAACAATAATGGTGGCAACGATGACAAAGATGATGAAGACGAGGATGAAGATTTGATTACACTGAGAAAGATGATTCAAGTGGGTGATTATGTTAATTAGAGTGGATGATTCAATTTTTTTTTAATTTTGCCAAACTCTCGAATATGTTAATATATTAATATATTAGAGTGGGTGAGTTTGAGGGGGATGTTGACATATGTTAATATATTATTATGGGAAAAATAGAGATTTGAGAATTAGGGATTTGCTATATAAACAATTGTGATGTATTGTAATAAACTTGAGGCGTGTGCCTCCACTTATAAATGAGAAGATAATCTTGAGAGCATGGCTGAAAAAGCAGATGGAAGATCATCAGCTTGTTGCGCATAATTTTGGTGTTCACGACAAGTCAGTGCACTGTGACCAAAGGTGATGTTCACATTAGAATGTGAAGGTCTATTAATGCGACCTCGTCCACGACCACGAAAAGATACCCTGGTGCCACGGTTGTTATAATAATTTTGACGTCCTCTTCCTTGATCACGAGTGTTGGAGAATCCTTGAACATGACTGTTGGAATAGCTATTGGTACGACGATTTACAGAAACAAAGAGGCCTGCAGCTTCACGGTCTGGGCTCGATTGGTGATAAATTTCTAACCATTTTTTACGATTGAGAAGCATACTGTACAGGTCCTCAAATGAAGGAGGTGTGGCCATGGTCTGAACAAAATTGACAATGACATCATAGTCAAGATTCAGTACATCAAGAACATATCCAATTAAGTCTCTATTAGTAAGAGGCTGTTGGATAAGAGAAAGTTCACCTGCTAGCATTCGAATACGATCCATGTATTCAGTAATCGTAGTGGCTCCTTTTCGAATGTTTGAAAGCTCATGCTTGATTTGATAGTATCTTGCATTTGTTTGTGACATGTATGCACGATCCAATGCATTCCATGTCTCATATGAGGTCTTATAATCCACAACCTGAGCAAAGACTTGAGGAGTGAGCGCAGCATGTAACCAGCTAAGAAGAATCTGGTCTTTTTTCTTCCATTCTAAATATTCCTAATTTGGAATTTTAGTAGAGTTTTTTGTGTTGGTGGACTTTGGAGGGGTAATTGTGCCATCCACCATACTCAACATATCAGTCCCATAAAGTATGGGAAGCAATTGACTTTTCCATAACACGTAGTTGGATCTGTCAAGTTTAATGGCTACATGTGCCAAATTGGGTAAGCCGGGAATAGGAGAGGGGAATGATTGAGTTTGGACAAATGATGAGGGAGTGAATACATTGGTTGAAGATTCAGTATTTTCTGCCATAAAACCAACTCATCTAAAACCTTAAGGTGTTAGAGAACGACCCTAAATGGATCTTATGCTATATTTCAACACTCCCCCTCACTCGAAATCCCATTTTTTGGGTTGAAGAATGGATCACGGGCGCCCATCTTTTGGGCATTAATTTGCCTTCATGTCCGAAATAAATTGTGAAAATTTTGGGAGTGGCAGGGAGTCGAACCTGAGTCCTCTGCCAGCCTGAGCTCTGATACTATGTTAAAGAAATATAATAAGAAGAGATAGAAGAGAGGGTTGTTTTTGGTAGAGGTTTTCCCAACAGCTCTGCAGTAATATCTGTTTATTATTTATAATATTTGTGAAGTATAATTTGTAGAAAAATTATCTCAACACAGATACTCTAAAGTATAACAAACAATTTTTACAAACGATAAATATGACTTGCTACATAACTGCCTTGTCTATGTGATTGAGTCTTCTATACTTCAACATATATATTTCAAAATTTTCAAAAAAGTTATAGGCAGATATAATCTCGAAACTTGATAGAAATAAATTTGAATCATCAATTTTTGATTGAAAATATGAGTACAAGTTCGTCAAAATGAAATTCAATAAAAAAAATCAATATACAACGTAAGTACAACTTACATATTTGGAGGCATTTATAATTAGGAGACATAAAGGCTAACAGCCTGTTTGGGTACACTTATTTTAAGAAACTTTTGGCTTTAAGTAGTTTTTGCCTTGTTTGGATACACCGGCTTTAAGTCGGCTTTAAGTTAAAAAATTGATTTAAGTCATAAGTTCCATTTAGGTACTTTTGACTTATGACTTATGACTTATCGAGTTTATTTATTTATTTATTTTTGCACGATTCTTGTAAAGGTTAAATATTATGAATTTGAAATTTTTTTAAGTCAAATTTCACTTTAAGTCAAAATTATTAAACCCGCATTTAACTTTAAGTAAAATTATCCAAACACATTCATTCAACTTAAAGTAAACAACTTTACTTTCTCCATTAAGTTAAAAAAAATTCCATTAAGTTAAAATTAACTTATTTTAAGCAATCTCAGACGCCTCTAAAGCAAGTGTTTTAGTGCTTACACTCGAGCCGCCCTGAGTGAAAGGATTCACATGTCATATAAATTGGACCATCGCTCCAAAAATCGAGTTATGGGCTCTTTTTCATGGCCTGAAGCTCGTTTGGATTAATACAAGACCAAGAATTATTATTGAATGCCCACATCTATACCAGCCCATGCTCAATTATATTCAAGCTCGGTTGGCCCAAACCTTACTCCCCTTTAATTAATGAAAGTCCACTAGTTTTCTTTTTTGAAAAAGGACGTGAGTGTCTTGTTTTGTACAGTTATACTTTAGTGTGACATTCCTACTAAGTTGATTGATATTTCTACTAAGCTGCAGACTTTTTAATATGTTTATTTCTACCAAGTTGGAGACTTATTATTATGTTTGAATATGTATAACGTATTATTCTACTCTTACATATTATAACTAACATTTTTAGAAGTATTTATGTATAAATACAGATAATTACATAAATAATTTCATTTCTGGCAAAAATCGTACAAGTATCGTGCTTCGTGAGTCGCGCTTCAAAATTAGAACTTGTACTTTTTTAATTTTGCGCATTTCACAACACTAAAGATGACTAACATCAGGAACAAGAAAGAGATGCACAAAAAGAAGCTAGTCTTCGTATTCGAAGAGAACTGGCCTAAGCCAATAGGGGGAGCAATATATGAATCTGTGTATGTGAATTTACTGTGTAATGAAGCAGAGATTGAAGAGATGTAATGCAAAAGTTTTATATATTTCACACAATCAATTACCAATGAGAAAGAAAGCTATTTATATTATACTTATTATTTACTATTTAATTAATGAAAGTCCACTAGTTTTCTTTTTTGAAAAAGGACGTGAGTGTCCTGTTTTGTACCGTTATACCCATGCATAGGGGTGAGCACGGTTTACCGAAAACTGGTTAAACCGACCAAACCAACCCGACCAAACCGAAAGTTTAGGTTTTTTTTCGATTTGGGTGGGTTATGGTTTTAAATTTTTAAAACCCGAAAATTTTGGGTTGGGTTTGGTTTTACTAATTTTTCCACCCGATTTAACCAACCCGGCCTTTAAGATCAAATAATATATAAATATTATATATGTATATATATATAGTTTTAATATTAATTTCATTACATTCGATATCCAATGCTTTAGACTTCTTTTTTTAACTAAGACTTTTGTGAACTTAATGTATGATCCTTTGGAAATATTTGAAGATTTTGTAATTTATTTTGTAAGTGCTTTGATGAAACTTTATGCTCTTCGCCAATGATATCGTGCTAGTGGCAGAATCGAGGGGGGAGGTGAACGAGAAGTTGGAGTTATGGAGATCCACTTTGGAGCCCCAAGGCTTGCGTGTGAGCAGGTCTAAAACAGAATATCTCTGGTGTAACTTCAGTGGTGAGGCCAACGAGGAAGGGGTGGAGGTCAGGATGGAAGATCAGATCGTCCCCCGTACGGATAAGTTCAAGTATTTGGGTTCGATCATCCAGAAGGAAGGTGATATTGAAGATGATGTCACACATCGTATCAAGGCGGGGTGGCTAAGGTGGAGGGCAGCGTCAGTGGTGATGTGCGATAAGAAAGTCCCGTTAAAGTTGAAAGGGAAGTTCTATAGAGCGGCAATCCATCCTGCGATGTTACATGGTTCGGAGTGTTGGGCGGCGAAGAAGGCCCTCGAGAACAAGTTGGATGCAGCTGAAATGAGGATGTTGCGGTGGTCCTATGGCCGCACGATGTTAGAAAAAATCCCGAATGTGGTTTTCAGGAGCAAGTTGGAGGTGGCGCCTCTTTCTGAGAAAGTTAGGGAAGGGAGGTTGAGATGGTTCGGCCACGTCCGTAGGAGGCTGCCGGAAGCCCCGGTGAGGAGGGTCGAGAGTCTTTTGGTTGATGGGGTGAGGAGGAGAGGCAGACCGAGGAGGTCATGGGAAGAGCAGCTTAGGTTGGATCTGAAAGCCTTAAACTTAAATGAGACCATGACCGCTGATAGGTGCGCGTGGAGACGCAAGATCAGAGTGGTGGATTCTCTTTTAGGGAGCGGTTCTGTTGTTGAGAGCCTCAGAGTTGGGTTATCTCGGTTAGCTTTATCTTAGAAGTTTGTCTTTTCGTTCTCTGATCTCTGTTTTTTCTGTTTGTTGTCTTGGTTCTTTTGTTTTTTTTTGTCTTTTGTTTTCTGGTTTTGCAGTGCAGGGAGCTTGGCCATGTGTCATCGTAGTGTGTCCAAAGCCATGGGCGCAGGGATCTGTGCGAGGAGACATCCTAGATCAGAGTGTTTCGAGAACGGAGTGGACAACCCCCCGGTAGGTAAGTCCCATGTGATCAAAGCCATGGGCTCAGGTATGATTGCGATCTTTACCAAAATTTATTAAGCCTTTGTAAATATCACACACTATTTTTCTGTTGTGCACTAAGTTGGGGGTCTTCACGGAAACAGCCTCCCTACCGTAAGAAGTAGGGGCATGGTCTGCGTACATATCACCCTCCCCAGACCCTGCTCTGTGCGGGATATACTGGGTATGTTTGGTTTGGTTTGGTTTGCTTTGATGAAACTTTATGCTACTATACTATTGGTTCACACATGTTGTTGCCTCTTTTTTATTATTTAATAATGGTTTTAAACCGAAACCGACCAAACCAAACCATTATAATTAGGTTGGTTTTGTTTAAATGTTATGGTTTTTGGTTTGGTTATGGTTTGAAAAATTAAAAACCCGAAATTTATGGTTTGGCGGTCCTAAACCGCCCAAACCACCCGATGCTCACCCCTGCCCATGCACATTTATTTTTCCTAATATATTAGTAATTCTCTAATTTCATCCATCAACTTATAACCATTATAAATTTATTATAATAAAAATTAAATTCCATTCCAATATTTTTTTTTGTAAAAATTCCATTCCAATACTTTAATAACTAAATCCAACGTATTACATCTTGTCAAAAAATCCAATGTATTACGTATTTAAAAAATTTGTATTGCAATCTAAATACAAAATTTGATATTTCTATACATTAAATATATTTTGATTCATATAATATATGAATGTTATACATATGCTCACACTACTCATAAGTTAAGAGACGTTTGGTTCATGGTTAAGGTAGTGTTTGGGAGTGCTGTTACGGAAAGCTACAACAGCTTTTAGAACAAAAGCAGGTAAAATGGCGTTTGGTAAAAAATAAAAGCTGCTTTTGGGGAAAGTGATTTTTTTATAAAAGCTGCTTTTTTTAAAAGTAGGTAAGAGATGCTTTTCAAAAAAGCTGCTTCTAAAAATTAAGCGGACAGTAGCTAATGAAACTTGTCATCAAACCCCCAGCTCCTGCATCTTTTTTTAAAACAATTTTTTTTACTGCTATGCTCTTCTACGTTTGTTTATACAGATAACAAATAAGGTAATACAATCCTATACAAAATCAAACTTCATTATATATATAAATATAAACTCGTGTATTCAATCAAAATAGGGTTTATACGTAGCAGGTTCAAGCCCTGGTTCAACTTCGATTACTGGTACTCTTCTTCCCTCTTTTACATGATCTTCTATATGCTTTTATTGTCAATTTTCATATTTGTCATGAATGAATCGATAGTGCTATCTGTATCACTCTCGTTTTCTTCACTATCAACAGCAGCAAGACTTTCGATTTGTCTATCTGGTTTTAAGAAATCTGGTTTTATAGTTCTGATATCCACACCTATACACCGTGCATCTGTTTAAAAAATACATATCCACCTATAAACCTTTTATCTAGAGAAGTATCAGCATGTCAGGGTGCGGGGTGCCTCGTGCCTAAGCTCCTGTACAACTTTGTGCATTAGTGTACTTCATGTTTTACATACCATGCAGTAGTCTCAAAATAAGCCAACACAGAAACAAATAAGTCTAATATATTTAGAGCTGCAGAACATGGATCAACTCACAGTTGGCCATTAGTCCATTACTAACCAACTTATAATACTGAGTAGTATGATCTAATTATACTCATCACAATACTAGAGACAAGTGACGAAATTAATGCTAGTAATCTTTACACAAGGTTACAAAATGGTGCAACAGCTAACAAAACCTTTTAGCCTCGCGCAGAATGTTACGATTATCGGTTCCTGTAAAAGCTAAAGTAGACTACAATAGAATGCTGGTAAAACTGATGAATTTGCTGAAAGTTTGAAATGCATAATGTACAACATAGACTATTTGATAGTTGCAGAATCTAACTCCAGTATTTCTCAGTAAATAAATATCAAATTGGGGTTTTGGAATACAAATTTAAATATTTTGAATGGGTAGGAACTAGGAAGCAATATTGTGTATAACTGAAGGGTTTTTTTTATGTGCGGGACAAACAACCAGAAATTAGCTATGATGGAAATTGAAGTGGAGCCATTGAACTACAAGATTCTTTCTATTAGAAATCTTAAAACGTATTTACGAATTCTCATGAAATGACATGTTATATCTATTAGACACTGAGCAAAAAAATTACTTTCAAGTCGAGGCAACTCTATCTTAATCTCTTAGGGAGTTTTTTTTCTGTCTTTTCGTGATCATGGATGAAGATATCTTTAAATTAGGATCGGATAGATAGAGCTTAGATAGAGGGTACATAGAGAACAAAGTTTTTATTGGTTTTCGGAACAGCTTGTATTGGTCCAATCAAGTTTCCATGTACTTGAATCATGACTTGTAAATTACTCAAACAGTTCACGTCGTAATATGTTACATTTTCAAGAATAGAAACTTGTTGCTATCAAGTACTTGTCAATAATTGTGTTAGTGAGTGAAGTAAGGAGCTAGAGAATTGTAAAAGCTAAAGTGAATTACTTGAATGTTGATGGTTCTATACTAAAAACTTGCGTGCTATCAACCAGCGGAAAAATCAGTCATTCAATTCACTTATAGTGACTATAATTTAAATCCAGTAAGTTTTAACATGAACCTGATTGCCTAAAGCCTTAAGTTACATGTAGAGAATGTTATATTTGTAACATACCTTGACCCCTACCAATTTCAGCTGTCTTCCTATCAAACCCTTCTATCATTGTTGCATCAGTTGCAAAGGCAGTTCCAAATTTTCCGTACGTCCAGTCCTGTCCGGGGATTCCAGCAATGGCCATTAAAGTGGCCTGGGGACCTGACGGTCGGTTCTGGAAATAGACTGTAAGTGAGGTTTCTTTCAGATTACCGAGCTTGGATTGTGCTGGTGTAACGAAAATGGTTATGAAAAATATCGATAGGGATAGTTTAGCGCTACAGATCAGGACATTCTTCGTCATTAGGACATTCTTCGATAGGGGCCACTGATCAAATACTCTATTACAGGTAGGGTATAAAAGTAGACTAATGTGAGTCAGAGATAAGAATGAAACTGAAGTAAATGGGGAAATGTATGCTAAATTCTTGCACGCTATTTGATGCCTTCTGATCCGTTGCAGGTCATATATAAATATATCTGTAGTACATGATCTCGATTACTAAACTATTCCTGTTGTCAAAAGCTACTGTTAAACAGAACAAAGAAGCAAGGCAAAACAATCTACATATATGTTTATCTTAATTTGCAGTTTGCTTTATGTGATCCTAGATATGGTCTTTGCAAAAGAAACAGTAGAACAAGTGAGGTGGACTTGCTTCAATGGACCAAAGCCAAAGAAACAGTAGAACAAGTGAGGTGTACTTGCTTCGAAATCAAATTGCATCCAGTTTGATGGTGGCATCCTAATTCATTTCAATTATTTTAATTTACTTTACTTTGCTGAACTGAATGTGAGAATTATTATGGTAACATTAATTTTATTAAAGTGTTCATTTTTATATTTTTAATTGTACTAGCTAGTTTGTCCTGTAAAGACATTGTTAAATAACAAATTTTTTAAAAATTATTTACCAAACGCTTATTTATCAGCTTTTCATTCAACAGCAGATTAATTATGAATTTTACCAAACAGTCAGCAGATTTTTCTGACAGCAGCTTTTTCTGACAGTGCTTTTTCCCACAGCTACAACAGTTTTTAACAGCAATCCCAAACAGAGCCTAAGAATCCGATCAACAAAAATCGCAAGTGTAAATTCGTTGTGATGTTTGGAATGGAAATTCAGTGATTGAGAATGAAAATTTCATTACCATATATTAAATGCGTGAATGATATTATGAAACCCTCCATCCTTTCTTCCTAACTCCCCGATTCGTACAGGGTGTAAAACCTTGCTTTTCTCTATCAATATTCTCTCTGTCTCCTAGTCTCTCTCTCTCTCTTTCGGCCAAGTTTAGTCCGGTGCTTTATTCCCCTCCGGCGGTGGTTTATCCACCGGCCGGAGGTCTCCTTTTCTCCCTCCCTCCTCCTTCTCCAACCAAGCCTTCATCCACCTTCACAAATCCCTTTCATTTCCTCCATAAATTGGAATTTTTCCAAAAATTTTGAAAAACCATTCGAGTTTTTTCTTCAGATCTGCCCTGATTTAGAACTCGAAATATCAAATAAACACATTTCTTGGGCTCAAAATCTCCTGACTAACATCATATCAAAATTTGGTGCCAATCCGAGATTTTTGACTTTTTGAAGTGTATCCCGTCTCGCCTGTTGGCGTGTGTTTAAGTACCCAATTGTTTGGGTTGTTATGCGTTGTTTATTTGTGGTTGTTATGTCTTTGTGTATTATAAATGAAAATGATTCGGATGGAGTTTTGGGAGATCTGGATTATCGCATCATTAATATTTTCGGCATGTCTATAGCTGAATCTCGGCATGTAGATAGCTGGGGTATGATTGATACTTTCGGCATGTCTATAGCTGGCTCCCGGCATGTAGATAGCTGGGGTATGCTTGGAACGGTTGCGACCGCATGTGCTCACCTTTTACAAATTATAGTTGTTCATTATTCGAGGAGTCTTGTTCCTCATTGCTTAGTTTTTTCAACTGAGTCGCCTGAACACCGCAACAGCCATGGAACTATTGTGAAGGTCAATTGTGAAGCTACCATTTTCGAGACTGATGTAGGCTAGATTAATCTAGAAGCCTTTGTATTCATTTTCCGTTGTAAGAATCATTGGATTCAGTGTGTTAAGCGGTCTGGAAACAATGCGGCTATTTGTTTAGCTCGTTTTATTGTTTATCAACCTGATTGCATTGTCAGTTGGGGGTTTGTCCCGATTAGACTTGTTTTAATTTAATGGAATGAAATTAAAGCTTTGTCAAAAAAAAAAAAAAAACTCCCCGATTCACATTCCTATGAACAAACATGTCGAATCATAAAAAATTATTACTAAATTTTACGTGACTCGTCTATTATTTATTCACAAAAATTAGGTTTAAAAGTCCAAGATTCTAAAAGTGTTGTCAAACTCATGTCTCAGTTTAAACTAATGCAAAAATATGAATACAAAACGAAGAGAATCAAATATATACGAATAGGCGATAATAATTTTAAATATAAATGAGAAGAAACGAATCTAAACACGTCTAATAATAAATAAGTACAACGTCAGTAAGCGCAAAAGATAGTCTTTAAAATTTTGACTCGTTTATAAGTATCACAAGTAGCTAATAAATATTTTAGATGTTGTGAAAAGAACGAGAATTCATTTTGACAAATTAATATATAGTAAAATCTATATAAATTAATATTGTTGGGACCGACAAATTTTATTAATTTATCGATATTATTAATTAATTGAGGTAAAATTTATATTATCGCTATTATACTGGCACTGCAAGAAATCGGGCCGTTTACGACGATTTTTTTGAACTGAAACCGTCGTAAATGGGGTCAATTACGACGGAAAATTTCCGTCCCTTTTGCTCGAGTAGGAAGTTCAGATTTGCGTCACAAGTTAGAATTTTCATCACAAGTTTCTTTTTCGTCGTAAGTTACAATTTCCGTCGCAAATTCAAATTTTCGTCGTAAGTTTGAGCAAGGGTCCCACAAGTTGCAATAAATTATTAAATCAACTCACGACGAAAACTTCCGTCGTAAGTTCAATCAGGGCCCATTTTCATTTAAAAATAAAAGGAAATAAAATCATTTTCCATCAACAAATCAATAATTTACAACGGTGACTTTTCAAGATTCCGGCGACTTTTCGAGATTCCGGCGACTCGAAAATTTGTCCAGAAAAATTCCAATAAATTATATGCGCTACTTAACACCATTATGTACATATACACTAACCCATAATATATAAAAAAAAAAAAAATTAGACCATTGATTCCGGCCAACAATCCGGAATTCGGGGAACCAATAATTTTTTAATTAAAACATATCCATTAGTTAAAACTACAAAAGTGGCCTGAATCCGAGAAATCAAAAAATCAAGACTTCCTTTTCAACTAAATAATAATACAACACCAAACTATAAACTATCGAGCCAAATTACACTTGAAATTAAAGTTTACCGGAAGATTATATGATACATAATACAACACCAAATACATGAACCAAATTTACTACACTTCCAAACAAATAAATCATCCAAGCATGAGGAACAGTCGTTGTCATCTCCGGCGAATTGCCGCCAGCCTCAACCACCCAGTCACAACTCCGACCAACACCAAACTCTCTAAAAATATAAATCCAACCTGTACAGACCCCAACATATAACCCTATCAACCCAAAAATTTCAAAATCGATCATATATCTCCAAAAACTGAACAAGGTCGAATCTTACCTAGAAATTTTTCATCTCAAAATCGATTGATTCATATATGTATAGATAGAGCTCGATTTATAGAACACATTCATATATAAATCTCTAATTTTGGATGGATAAATAAGACTATGAGAGAGAGTAGTAGATGAGAGAGAGCAGTAGATGAGAGAGGGGCGGCCAGGGATATATGGGATGGGGGCAAAAGAAGTGATAATATTTTAATGGTTAGGAGAAAAGGCAAAAGAGACAGGGGGAAAAGGGAAGGGGGTTTAGATAAAATAATAGGGTGGGTTAGTTAATTAATGGGATAAAATATGAATGGTTGGATATGTGTTTCTTTATTTTAATCAAGGGCTATAAATTGAATGAAGAAGCACAATCGATGTGATATGCTATCAACCAATAACACATTGACACATGTCATCAAACAGAATTTTAATTTTCCACTCTTAATATAGATTAAAATAAATATTCAAAAATAAAAAATGCTATAAAAATTATGAGTTTTTTACCAGAACTTGGAAATATTTAAAAAAATTGTTCTATCAAAATCTGGTCAAATTTCTTAGAAGTTTGGTCAACCGTTTGATTTTTAAACGTATGAGTTTTTCGACTC
Organism: Kitagawia praeruptora; assembly: GCA_037693485.1. Taxonomy (NCBI): domain Eukaryota; kingdom Viridiplantae; phylum Streptophyta; class Magnoliopsida; order Apiales; family Apiaceae; genus Kitagawia; species Kitagawia praeruptora. The sequence continues at coordinate 4,060,805 of CM075349.1, forward strand.
TAAATTCGACTCCGGAACAAATTCTCAAAAACTTTCGTAAATTTTATCATGGATAGAAAATATTATTTAAATGATACATTCCAAGTTTCAAGTTTTTCTAGCATATGGAAGTATTTATTTGAAATTGTCGAAGTTAAATAAGGATATTTTGTCCCATTTATTGTTTCTATTTTTTAAAAACTAGTTATCGACGATCCAATCATACGGATGTCAAGATATATCTATTTTAACGACATTATCAAATTTTCAAAAAATTAAAAATTAATTTGAATGAAGATCTTAGTAGAACACTACATATTGTCTAGAACTCGTAACTAGTGCTTTGTCCCAAATTATTGTTTCTATCTTTTAAAAAACTTTTATCGACGATCCAACCGTACGGATGTCAATATATATATGAAATAATGATATCCCAAATTTTTAAAAAATAAAAAATTAATTTGGTTGGAGATCTTAGTAGATCAATACTATATTGACTAGTACTCGTAACTAGTGCTCTGTCCCATATTATTTTTTCTATTTTTTAAAATATATTTCTCGACAATCCAACCATACGGATGTCAAGACATGTCTAATTTAATGATATTGCCAAATTATCAAAAAATAAAAAATTTATTTGGTTGGAGATTTTAGTAGATCAATACTATATTGACCTGTACTTGTAACTAGTGCTCTATCCCAGATTATTGTTTCTATTTTTTAAAAAACATTTATCGACGATCCAACCGTACGGATGTCAATATATATCTGAAATAATGATATTCCCAATTTTTAAAAAAATAAAAAATTAATTTGGTTGGAGATCTTAGTAGAACACTACTATATTGTCTAAAACTCGTAACTAGTGCTTTGTCACAGATTATTGTTTCTATTTCTTAAAAAACATTTATCGATGATCCAACCGTAAGGATGTCAATATATATCTAAAATAATGATATTCCCAAATTTTCAAAAAATAAAAATTAATTTGGTTGGAAATCTTAGTAGAACACTACTATATTGTCTAGAACTCGTAACTAGTGCTTTGTCCCATATTATTGTTTCTATTTTTTAAAATATATTTCATGACGATCCAATCGTACGAATGTCAAGACATATCTAATTTAATGATATTTCTAAATTTTCAAAAAATGAAGAATTAATTTGGTTAGAGATCTTAGTAGATCACTACTATGTTGACTAGTATTCGTAACTAGTGCTCTATCACATTTTATTGCTTCTATTTTTTAAAATATATTAATCGACGATCCAACCGCACGGATGTCAATATATATCTAATTTAATGATATTCCCAAATTTTCAAAAAATAAAAAAATTAATTTAATTGGACTAATAAAAGATTTTAAAAAATTAAATTATAACTTACGACGGAATTCCGTCGTACGTTATTTGCCGCTTTTTTTTTGATGAAACATTTGAATTGGCCGCCTATTTTTCGATGAAAAGTTGAATTTGCAATCTGCCAACTTACGATGGATTCTGTCGTAAATTCACTGCTAAACGAATTTACGACGAATTTGCCGTCGTAAGTTCACTATTATAAAAAGTAATTCATTTTGTAATTAAATTAAATTACAATAAATGAATTTACGACGGATAATTCGTCGTAAGTTGGATGCAAAAACGACATCGTTCCGTTATCAGTAAAAATAATTCATTATTAATTTAAATTTAATTGAAATAAATCAATTTACGACGAAAATTCCGTCGTAAGTTTGCTACCAACACCGAACTTGCGACGATTTTCCGTTCCGTCGTAATAACTTACTACGGTTTTTTGTTTCCGTCGTTAGTATGGCGCATAAAAAAAATCCGTCGTAAGTTGGTCGTCGTAAATGGCCTGATTTCTTGTAGGGTGAGAACAAAAATCTGCATTCAAAATATTAATTTATCATAGTATCGAATATTAATTTAACGAGGTTATACTGTAATGAGTATTGAAATGAAATTGTACAACAAATTTAAATATGAGAAAAGAAAAAAAGTCAAGTAATTCGTACCCGTGCAATATATATCTAGATCAGAAATACTAATTAGCTAATGACCCATATTACTTGTAATAATCAAGTATATTACCTTGTTTTTTTTTGCTAAATATGATTAGCCTTATTAGTAACAATTTTTGTTTGACAGGTACAAGTAACATTATTCTAACACTGTTGTGTTATGCGATAAACAATCTTATGCGTGCAATTTAAGGGGTGTTTAACTAAACTTATTTTTCAAAAATAAAAATTTAGTTTAAGAAATAAATTAGGATTCTTAACTTTTTTCTGAAAAAACACTTTTTTTGCAATTAATAGAATAAAAAAATACAATAAATACTTGAATAAAAAACAATTATCAAAATATAAAAATTTTACCCGAGATTTATTTTCAGTGGTTGCCAAACAACACCTTATTATGCATGGTCACATACATACATGTTTGCATGTTTCCGGAGCAACACAAATAACCATCTGGTACGTACCACTTGAATATTATGATAACAATTGAATATTATAAACGTATAGTTGCACACATTTAATTGTAATATAAGATTAATATCTGCATGCCTGAATCCAAGAATCCTAAATTAGGAAATTTTGCTAATTAAGTTGCACTAGACTTTAGATCTGTTGTGTAACAACACTAATCTACTTTCAACACTAATATTCTATTCATCATGAAACATTGTCGTGGATATATAATTATAAAAATGGAGAATTGCATGTGATAATTCTCACGGCCGATGAAAGGCTTCCGATCACTGTTCCGGGGATGCTTCACCTGAGTTTGGGTATCTGCAAAACAATGCTTTCCCGGGGGGTGGTGGCCGTCAAGCACCTCCGGTGTGAGAATCAGTAATCGGAAATAATAATAATCAAGCTGGTAAGAATGTATCTGTGTGAAGGGAGAGAATGAGTAATAAGCTTGTGCTGCTAAAATTGTGTGTGTCTACCTTATGTGCAGAATGTGGGTATTTATAGGCTAGGACTCCCAATCACTGTTTTATCCACTTGGCTGCCCACTTGTTGCGCCGTTATAGCTACAGTGAGTCACCATTGGAACATTGATTAGTGTCCCTTCCACACATACCTCGATCCTACCACATCCGTTTTTGCTACAGTTGAATGTCCTTGTGTTCCCTTGACTACCTTTATGGTTCCCTGCCTTAGTGAGCAAGATACCAAGATATTTTGCACAAATGTATTTTTCTAATGATATTTATTGTCAAGTTGTGCAAGTTGGGAGAAAATAATATCTTATGACACGTGTAAAGTAGAAAGGTACTGTTTTGGTTATTTTAGCAGCGGATGCCCGCTGTTGGCTTACAGCGGGTACCTATCATTAAGTCCCATGGCGGGCAAGCAACCAACAAAAGCAACCAAGTCCCATGGCGGGCAAGCAACCAACAATAGCAACCAAGTCCCATGGCGGGCAAGCAACCAACTACAAAAGCAACCAAGTCCCATGGCGGGCAAGCAACCAACAATAGCAACCAAGTCCCATGGTGGGCAAGCAACCAACAAAAGCAACCAAGTCCCATGGCGGGCAAGCAACCAAGTCCCATGGCGGGCAAGCAACCAACTACAAAAGCAACCAAGTCCCATGGCGGGCAAGCAACCAACAATAGCAACCAAGTCCCATGGCGGGCAAGCAACCAACAAAAGCAACCAAGTCCCATGGCGGGCAAGCAACCAAGTCCCATGGCGGGCAAGCAACCAACAATAGCAACCAAGTCCCATGGCGGGCAAGCAACCAACAAAAGCAACCAAGTCCCATGGCGGGCAAGCAACCAACAAAAGCAACCAAGTCCCATGGCGGGTAAACAACCAACAAAAGCAACCACGTCCCATGGCGGGCAACAAATATCAACAAATAAGCAGCTACATGCAAATGTGAAAAATTTGTCTAAGTCCCCTGGTGGGCATCAAATATCAACAAAGAAGTTATCTATCACAAGATGTGCAAAATTTGTCTAAGTCCCCTGGTGGGCATCAAATATCAACAAAGAAGCTACATGCAAAAGGTGAAAAATTTGTCTAAGTCCCATAGCGGGCAACAAATATCAACAAAGAAGCTACATGCAAAAGGTGAAAATTTTGTCTAAGTCCCATTGCGGGCAACAAATATCAACAAAGAAGCGGTACATGCAAAATATGAAAAATTTGTCTAAGTCTCCTAGCAGGCAATAAATATCAAACAAAGAAGTGCTACATGCAAGATGTGAAAAATTTTTAAGTGCCCACAAACTTTGATCCAGGTCATCCATCAAAGTTGGACAACAAACATCAACAGAGATGTGCTACATGCAAGATGTGAAAAATTTTCTAAGTCCCCATAAACTTTGATTCGGGTCATCCATCAAAGGTTATTTGAAATCAAAGAAGGGTTGTAAACATCAACAAAGCTTGCAAGCAACCTATCAAAAAGGTTGCATCATCAAGAATTCACAAAGGCAACATCCATAACAATGCTACAAACTCACAAGAACATCATATCACGTGGTCTTCTTCACTCTCTCAAAAATAATTGCATCAAAGGTTATATCCTTACAATGGCATCAAAGTCACACGTGTCTTCTCAACAAACAGCTATAGCAATAATTTTCTTGGATGCATCAACAAATCCGTTTGCTTCAAATACACAACATGCGGTTACAGGTTTTTACTCTCATTATTATACACTATCACTTGGAAAAATATCATGACATACTCGCAAAATCTTATCTACATATCCCATTACTATTTGTTTCTCACTTTCATTAACATGTCTACTAATGCATATTAATTACCCCTGCTGGTTATGTGTATATAGCATGTGTCTCAACATTAGCACACATGACTTCATTTTTAGCCTATCACTCACTCTTTTTATCTACTAACACCAGCTAACACAACCAGCAACCCGCTGTCTCACAGCACCACCTTGACTTGCAACATATATACAACACTATTAATTCATGTCACACTTAGCTATACATAACACACACATAACATGTACATATTACCTTGCCACCCATCACTTTATTAAATTGTACGGTGTCCTTTCCACCTGTCACCTTATTTTTTGCTATGTGCCCGCTGCCTACACAACTATTTTTACAATAACAACCACATTAAAAGCCCGCTAGCAATTCATTTTTGGCATCTGTCTTCTGTTTATACTGACTTACTATTTAAGCAATTACTCCACTGCCAAGCTTTTATTTTAACTACTTCACGTATATTGTTTCAAACTTTTACACATTACAATTATTAATTTACAACTCTATTTAAAAACTTCTAAACAAATATTCACTTCATTTATTCGCCTCCGAATATATCACTTCATTTATTGTTACCTCAAAAAATATCATTTCATTCAATTACCTCAAAACAATCTATTCGCCAGTCAACACTTTTACTCAGAACTCTAACGATCTCTGTTTATTGAACCACCTATAATTTGACACCAGCATCCGCCAACTCCACCTACATAAGTCCCTAGCGGACAGCCCTCGTACTGAGTACAATTACAAATTACACAACCCTTTAACGAGTAACTCTCTTTTAAAAAGTTACAAATCGTACAAGTTATGCTCATTGTAAAACAGCAAAATAGACATCTCTTTATTATTCCTTCATGATCTTATGTTTTACAAGCTCACCACCTTTACTTGGAACACCGCCATCTACCCGTTATCCCCATCTTCATTTATACTACTCCCCCTCTTAATACGTGAGGCGCGTGAAAAGAGGGGAGAAAACTTACAGCACACACGTGGCAATTTCTGATTGGGACACGTCACAAGCACGCAGTAGTGGCCTCGGTACAAAACACCAACTACTCAATTGGTAATAACTTCTCACTTTTCTCTTCATATTACATCACAAAGGTACATTCTCTTTCCACCCAAAGGTCACTTCGCACATTAATACGAACCACCACTTATCATTTCTCTTATTATTGACATTTAATATTATTCCCTCATTTATTTCGAATTTCTCATTTATTATCAATTATTGCATTTATTTCAAGAGCAGTTACACATATCAAACAAAAACGTTTTAACTCCCAAGCCCGTCAAGCACCAAAACCTGCTGTCAAACGCATCCCATTTTTCACAATTTTTTTCTAACTCCTAAGTGTTGTCCGCCAACACTTGGGGGCATATTTTCACAAATTTTTTCTAACTCCTAAGTGTTGTCCGCAACACTTTGGGGGCATATTTTCACAAATTTTTTCTAACTCCTAAGTGTTGTCCGCCAACACTTGAGGGGCACAGTCGTTACATATTTTTGCATTTTCGTTTCTTTCTACTCCCCCTACCCGCTAAAGCGCATAGAGGGAGTGTGGGGGCAATGATAGGTACCCGCTGTAAGCCAACAGCGGGCATCCGCTGCTAAAATAACCAAAACAGTACCTTTCTACTTTACACGTGTCATAAGATATTATTTTCTCCCAACTTGCTCAACTTGACAATAAATATCATTAGAAAAATACATTTGTGCAAAATATCTTGGTATCTTGCTCACTAAGGCAGGGAACCATAAAGGTAGTCAAGGGAACACAAGGACATTCAACTGTAGCAAAAGCGGCTGTGGTATGATCGAGGTATGTGTGGAAGGGACACTAATCACTGTTCCAATGGTGACTCATTGTAGCTATAACGGCGCAACAAGTAGGCAGCCAAGTGGATAAAACAGTGATTGGGAGTCCTAGCCTATAAATACCCCCATTCTGCACATAAGGTAGACACACACAATTTTAGCAGCACAAGCTTATTACTCATTCTCTCCCTTCACACAGATACATTCTTACCAGCTTGATTATTATTATTTCCGATTACTGATTCTCTCACTGGAGGTGCTTGACGGCCACCACCCCCGGACAAGCATTGTTTTGCAGATACCCAAACTCAGGTGAAGCATCCCCGGAACAGTGATCGGAAGCTTTTAATCGGCCGTGAGAATTATCAACATGTTTATCCGAATCTGGAACTCATGGATGTGAAGCAAGTTCTTCTTGAGATATGATGTACCAAAAGATGGACATGTTAGCTTCGAGGCAATTGATTTCTGCAGTTTGGGTTCGCAGTGGTCGTTGATAGCAGTTTTGTTAGTAGTACTATGTTTTCTTTTCTAATTACTCCCTCCGTCTCATAATAGGTTTCCTGTTTTTAAAAACACGTTTGCCAACGCACACTTTTGATCGTTAATATCTTGAATTTCGTATTAGTACTAAATATAAAAACTTCACTGTATTAAAGTACTCATAAATACGAATCCAACAAGATCACTCATGACTATATTTTATCTTATAAATTATGCGTAAATTAATAGTCAATCGCTCATAATGAACAGTGTCCAAAGTCAAAGTAAGAAACACATACACAGAGACAGAGGGAGTAGTAGCTTTCTAAGATTGATGCTACTGTTGCGTTGGATTTTGTTGGTGTGTCCTGCAATGAACTGCTCTCTCTATTATTTTAATATATTTCTGTTTAGCGGAAAAAAGTGTTTAAAGAGTAGTAGTTACTTGCAATATCTCAGCTTCGTTTTTTGATGCATCATTTTGCATCAAGATATATTATAAAATATACTTTGAGTTTGAGCAAGTCCAAAAGTCTCCTATACTTTGAGTTTGAGCAAGTCCAAAAGTCTCCTATACTTTGAGCTTGAGCAAGTCCAAAAGTCTCCTAACATATTTTTTATGAATATTATAAAATTAAATATTCATTTATTGGATAACAAATGAGTTGGAACAAGATATGTTTAACATAAAGATCATTAATTACGAAACTAATCAGAACATGTAAATTGAGTTACCTCAGTTACTCAAAAATTTGTTAATGTTATTGATGAGAGAGTAGTTCAATTGTGTTCAATTGTCAGCAACGGGTTTTTGTAAAATAATGGCATTTAAATCAATTTTGGTATTTTGGTTTTTGTTCAATTTTGGTATTTTGTTCCAATTTTTATCCTTACACAAATTGTAACAAAATAATATTACAACTATAGAAAGGTCAATTTCCTTTTAAATTCATTATTTTTATTAACTCACAAACAATTTTTTTGTGATAAAAAATAAATATCTCACATTTTAAAAGAAAAAAATAATTGATGTCCGTGCGCGAAGCACGGGCAAAAAATCATGTAGTTATAATGAATCGAAATCGGGGTAAAATTAAAAAAATAAAAAAAAATAAATAAATGTTGTATAATTGTGTAGTTGAAATAAATTGATAAACAAATTTAATGTTTTAATACGCTAACATTTAAACATGATTTTTTTTTTGAGAAATAACATTTAAACATGATTTTTAATATTAATAAAAATTATAAATTTTTTAAGGACAAAAATTATAAATGAAATATCATATTAATCTAATTTAAAATTCCACAAAAAATTATAAAATATAATGAGATGAGTTCTATCAGAACATCAAATATAAATTTTTTGATTAGTAAGTTACAGTATTGATTACTAAAATCAAGACCATAATAATTAAGTTTGTGTGGACAACAAATTACTCTCAACTCACAATTAAGCAGTGTTGTGAAAAGCGTAAATCAGACTTAAGCGACGGGATGATCTTCTAGCGCTTAAGCGGTTAAGCGGACGCTTAAGCGGTTTTAAAAGCGGATCATTAATCGGATTATAAATAATTATATATTTATAGAAATAAATATAATATTAATTTTTTTTAAAAAAAAACTAACATTCACATAATATAACATATTATGATAAAAATTAAAACTAGTAAACTCTACATTCACAAAGTCATACTGTACTTAATCACTTAATCATAATGAACTTAGAAAATACAAACATCATAATTATCATAATACGAGATTCGAAAGATAGAAAGATAGATTGTAGCATTCTTTCAGAAAGACAGAAATTTGCATTCTTTCGCCATCCTTTATAATTTTTTATAATTTTATAATTTTTTATAATTTTTTTTAATTCATCCCCTTAATCCATTTTTGACCCGCTTAATCCGTCTTTGACCCGCTTAATCCGACTTAAATTCGCTTAAATCCAAAAAATGCTTAAAATTCCGATTTTACTAAAAGTTAGACATTCTATCCCCGATTTCGCTTAAGCGACCACTTAAGCGGTCACTTAATGCGCTTTTCATAACAGAGCAATTAAGCAAATTTAAGGTCACATACACACAGCACACTTTCCAACTACCAAACCTTATCATAGTACGTAAACAAATTGCTTTGCTGACTAAAAAATAACAACATGATGAATTGAATAACAAAAATTATTTGTGCTATTTTAATGCCAAAATTAGCTTAAAGGCAAAGGCCTTAAAATTAAACAATTAAATATTTTCAGAAAGTATATACCAAAGGATACACTAATTTGCTAAATATTACAGAAGCTCGATCGATTAGCTTATTCAAATATAATTTATTTAAATAACTAACTAACAATTATGATATTATGAAATATTACATTTTTATTTAACAGATTTCCCTCAAGATTATTCCTCTTGCTTTCTCAACAAGATTATGGTATAGTTAATTGTTTATTAGTTTTTCTTTATAAATTATTTTAAAATAATTTTGCGAGGTAAAAAAGATATTAAAATGTAAATGAAAGATGCCTCATCTTGCTTTTTTTTATAAGAAGATACACAAATAATTATACATACAATATACATTACATCTTTCTATTTTTATTTAATATACGAAAGGATTATTATACATTTTTTTTGGAGGGAAAAGAATTATTGTACATAATACATTATATATTATATTTTTGAAGTTTTGCATATTCATTACAATATTACACATATAAAGTTTATTGTAGCTCGTGCATAATTAAGTATTGTTTATAATTTTTATATTAAATTGATTTTATTATAATATTTTATTCGAAACAATTGTAGAATATATGCAAATCTCATTAAGTTGATGATACTTATTTTATTAACATTAATTTTATTTTTTTAATTGTATGAAATTTCAAGTTTTTTTAATTTAAAAATCACTAATTTTTTTTTCTTTTTTTTTCACTCAATAATTTTGTTATACTAAATAAATAATTCATGATAAAATAATATTAATCGTAAAATAATATCTTCAAACCTCATTTTCTCATTTATAACTCAATAATTGAATTCAATTCTACTTAAAATTAGTTAAATTAAGGTTGCAACTAATAAAAATAGTTAAATATGGTTATCAAGATGGGTACCCCTGCGGGGCCTGCTCAAATGAGCTCATTTTTTAATATCTATAATTATATTAATTTTTAAAATTTTTATATGTTATTAATTTACATATCAATTTTTTGTTAAAAAATTTATATATATATATATATATATATATATATATATATATATATATAGGGTATGATTCAGGTGAGAATATTTTTATGTTGGAGAACAATGTAAACACCATATTTCAAGATATTCTAAAGGGCCCCACCAAGGGCACCCAATACGAAAAGTCTTATAAGTCTACCTTTTATCCATTCGTAAAAAAAAATTAATTTTTTTAAAAAAATAAAAATGATGACGTGGTAGTAGGTTTTTTTTGTAATTTTTTTTTTAAGGAATTGATAGAAGGTAAAATTATAAGACTTTTTTGTGAAGGTGCCCCTAGCGGGACACTTTAAAATAGCTTGAAATGTGATGAATATGTGTGTTCTCACTGTTCTCATACTAACACGTGTTCTCACTAGAGCGTGACCCATATATATATAAATTTACATGTTCGATTTAATATTTTAATATGTTATAAACTAAAAATTATATTTATATTGAAATACGAAGATGTATATGTCAATGATTTAAATCATGTATAATTAGACTTTCTACATTAAATAGCATTATCAATGTAGGATTTCTATTGAATATGATTAATGTAAAAATTCGTAATTATATTTTCTATTGAGATTCTGAGTGTTTTCATTTGAATAGTAATTATTAAATCATCAATAAATTAAAGATAATTTAATGAGGTTCATCAAAATCTGATTTCTAGATCTGAAAATAGAGCTGAAATAGTAAATATTAATTTTTTTAATACTAATAAAAAAATAATTCTAATGTAAGCTTTTTTAATTATATCCTTTTCAGATTCTAATTTTCTATTTAAAATTCAATTTCAATACACCCTTTTTTAATTATATCCTTTTTATATTATAATTTCTCTTTTTAAAATTCACTTATAATGCAAGCTTTTCAAATTATATCATTTTTAGATTATAATTTTATTTTTAATGTAATCTAATCTTGATCGTCTATTTTAATCCAACGGATTATATGATTTTGGTAGTACAGTGACCAGACCAAAAATTTGGATAAGATCCCTCTTATGCTTATTATATATATGGATATAATGCATGACATGTGTGAGCCTTTACAACCATGTATAATCATCTTGAAACATGTGCAATTTTAATTTTAATAATATGTCTAATGTGAATTTTCATAAGTTGCAACTTATACAAATAAGTTGCAAACATGTTTTCAACTTCTGTAACCATAATTGCAATCTTTGCAACCATGGTTGCAATCTTTGCAACCATGGTTGCAGAATTTGCAAACAAGGTTTCAGAAGTTGCAGACATGGTTGCAACTGATAAAAATAGTTAAATCTGACTATCAAGATGGATGCTCCTGCGGGGCCTACTCTACGGAGAATTATATTGTCTTTAGAAATATAAAATTATATGTTTGTCTCAATGTAGAAACAACAAGGTGGGTTGTCATTTACTCATTTGTAATAATCGAGTTTGTATCAGAACCGACCTTCTGTATTTTTTTCTTACCAGGTGGTATCAAGAGATGGAATTTCAAAAAAGGGTTGATGACTGACGAATCCAAGAGTCATAGAGCTCTTGGTTCAATTGGAGCTGGAACTACTCCCGAACGGGTGTACAAAGGGAAGAAAATACCTTATTCCCTTTAATGGTGATGAAGAAGTGGGGAGTGTCATGGCTGTTTTTTTGGAGTGTGTTTTGTTTTGTCTTTTTGAAGGTTGTTTTAAAAGATTTTTTATTTGAGAGGAGTTCTCTCACACTTGTATATTCTTTTTAGATCTTTATAAATTTAAAGGTGTTGTCCTCATTTATCTAATAAATAAATCAGTTATTTAGAAATTAAAGTTGCAAATACTATTACAAATATCAATGGAACTGATATGACATGTATCTGAATTGCTAATAAGTTAATTAAGTTGAAAATAGCAATGGAACTTATATGACACGTGTTTCTGAATTGCTAAGTTTTTTTTCTTTTGAATAGAATTGCTACGTTAATTAATTTGCAAATATTTTTGCATAAGGTGCAAATACGTTTGTGTAAGTTGTAAATATTGTGGTATAAGTTGCAAAATGATTGCAAACATGTTTTCAACTTCTGCAATCATGGTTGCATAAGTCGCAAACATGGTTACATAAGTTACAACTTATACAAATAGTTAAATATGATACAAATAGTTTAAAAAAAAGTTTCTTCATCCATAATTGTGGTATAAGCAGTGTTGTAAAAAGCGGAAATCGGACTTAATCGGTGGAGGCACCGTCCAGGGATTAATCGGGTAATCGGGGATTAATCGGAATGATTAATCGGATCATTAATCGGAACTAATTTAATATTATTTTTAAATATAATTATTATTAATATACATAATTATTTTATTATTTTGATTATACATGAATAATTATCATATATTTATAAAAATATATTTAAAATACATAGCATTATTAAAGTAAATATAAATTTTAAGATCTAATTTTTGAATTGGGGTCAATATGAGAGAAAAAATTGATAAAATTCATTATTTAACCGTTTAAAATATTAATTTCGTATATGAGAATAATAGTTTTCTTAAAATTTATTCAATTTATTAATTTTTGAATTTTTTTAATTTTTCTACTTATTTTTCAATTTTTTATCAATAATGCCGATTTTTGACCGATTAATCCGATTTTTGACCGATTAATCCCGATTAATCCCGATTTTTTGAAAAAACGATTTTTTGGCCGATTTTTGTAAAATCAGTTCGGTTCCTTACCGAACAGCGATTAATCGGCGATTAATCCCGATTAATCGCCGACTTTTAGAACAGAGGGTATAAGCATAATTAATGTTATAATATGAATATATAAAAGATGATTGTCAAAGCTTACTATAGAAGTCTTGTAAAACTTAATCAAGAAGTCTTGCAAAGCATACTAAGGAAGTCTCATAAAACTTACTCCCTCCGTCCCTCTCATTTCTTTACAGTTACTATTTTGGGATGCCCCTATCATTTTTTTACGTTACCATAAATAATAAGTTTCTTCCACTATTACACCTACTACTTTCCCCCACTATCTCATATTTAATAATTAAAAACAATATTACAATTTACACCCACTACTTTCTTCCACTATCTCAAATCTATTATTAAATATTGATAGGTCCCACAACTTTACCCACTTTTCATCTTACCTTACTCATTTTTTATGCATTGTTTTGGTTTTCGTATCCCCCTCCAATGTGAACAAATGAGGGGGACGGATACGTCGTGAATCTATTTACCACTGGTCATGTTGGCAGGATACGTCGGGAACCTATTGTCGAGTGGGTTGATGTACCAGGATTAACTCTATCGATTTGTAGCTTATTCTCGGTTGGGTATGTTTAGGCTTTTGTGGATGAGACATGTTGTGTATGCTGAAAGCGTGTTAGGTCGGGACAATATGTTGCTATTTGTGATTGACAATATTGGTTACATGTGGCTTGTCACGAAAGACTTGAGGAGCAGCATGTCGGATTTCGTTATCCTATCTATAGGTCAGAAGTTCCTGGTACTCAAATTCTGTTTCTATATGTTGTAGCCTTAAATGAAGGCGATGAGACTAGTGATGACAGTGCCAGAACATGATCCACCGGTGGTTCAGCAACAAGCTTCACATGATACCGCGTCTCTATATACGTGTTGTAGTGACGGTAGTGGTAATTATGTTGACGACCAAAGATACAACTTGTGTCTAATTTGTGGTGAAAGTCGGTGTGATGATTGATATTCTTGAGCATAAATTTGTCAATGTGATTCTCATCTTAATGTGGTGCATACATTTCGTCAACCCATCGACACCGAATTTGAAGACTTTTTGGATGTTGGGTTTGATCCAGACCAATTAGATGAGATAAATAGAGTTATTGAGGATATGAATTTTGACTCTGAGAATCCAAAAGAAGAGACCCATGATCTACCATAAAAGTTATTAGGTATACTTTTCTTCTTCATTTATAATTTTGATAAATTGTCTCTATAGTTCAGGTTTAGGTTTACTGAGCATAATTTGACTAGCTTTAGGTTCAGTTCTCTCATAGTGCTTAAGGTTTTTGTTTAGTATGCTTCAATATTTATTTTCATTTTAAAAATTACTATATTTGATCATATGTGTAATAAGTGCATCGGTAAGATATATTTAAAAATTGACCTTTGCTTGTTTTTTGTTTTTTTTGTAATAGGTATGAAAAGAAACACTACAAGTAGCTTTCACATTAAACAAAGTAAGATTGCAGATAGCATCTCTTGGAGCGCATTATTGATAGCACCTAGGCAGTTATAATATTTTAATTTCTATTTTTGTTAGAGAAGTTAAAACTCGCATTCTAAATGATATTGGTCAAATTCCGTAGTGCTGGTTTGAGATTGTAGTGCGAGCCTATGATTACATTTTTCGTGACAGTTCTAAGGTGTCTGAGATGGATGGATGGTTATTTTTCAATTCTGATCGTAGACATATAACATTTTAAAGAATATTGTTTTGTTAATTTTGAAGACTACTATTTTTTGAATTATTATGGGGATTGCAGATACTAAAAGTATAAGTTATATGTTATTAAAAATTTTGTTTTAAATCCTTAATTTTGGTTCTCTAATAAGTTACATTATTTTGTTTTACTACTGTTGTGGTATAGTTGGTGGCTCAGTGAGCTGCATAACTATGTGTAGTTCTTGTCATTTGATTTGTTTTGTTTTATATTAGTTTACTCGAGGACGAGCAAATGTCAAGTTTGGGGGTATTTTGATACATGCTAAGTTTGTGTATATTTTATAGCATGTTATCACTCATTTATCCTTGGTTTATAATTATTTTCTCCTTGATTAGCATTATTAGTAGCATTTTAACTTGGATTGGATGCTAAGATGATTTTTGATGTTTGTAGGATAATATTGGAAGAAAAAGGAGTAAAAGAAGAGTAAAAGTGAAAGACATGAGCAGAAACTTTCAAGGGCTTGAAGCTGACATTCAAGGCCATGTATTTTGGCGTTCAAGGGCTTGAAGCTGATTTTCAAGGCCTTTTATCTGGACGGGAATTTTAATAATATGTCTTTTATAATTAGTTGAAATCATCTTTTTTATGTATTGTAAAGCTTTTAAAAAGCCCATCCAAGTATATATATATAATTTATTAGGGTTTTTATTGAGATCGAACAACGAGAGAGAGAAAAAACACTTGGAGAGAGAATTGAAGGATTGAAGGGATTCCATCCAAGCTTTAAGAGACTTCATCAAGTTGTATCTTCTTTACTCTAAACTCTTATAATCATGATTTTGCCCATTAATATATACTTGTTTTCTGTATCTAGCATGGGTAACTAATTCTATAATCCGAGGATTAGGTAGTATTCATTGGTGATATATGTTTGTTTGATTGTGTGCAAAATCTCTACTTTGTTAATCTATCATTGAGAGCTTAACCCAATTAAGGGAGTAGCTAGCCTTTAATTGTATTCATAGGGATTATGATGAATTGGGAGAGGAGTCATAATTCTTGTTCATGATTTGGTAGACATAGTTTGATTATTGAATCGGGAGATTAATAAGAGGACTATGAAACTTATAATCCTTGGGTCTTAATAGTTTATAATTGTATGTCAATTGATCATGGGAGTGACTTTTGAGGTATAGTTGTAGGCATTATATTGTATCTTGGGAGAGAACATTATAAATTTTAGAAGGATTGTTTTTAGCAAAGTACGAGAAGTAGATATCGCATTACATCAACATCATTGAACCAATTGAAGAACCCTAGTTCTCGGGTTGTTTTTCTTCATCGATAAATCTTAGTTTTACTTGCTTATAATTAGTTTATTTTAGTTAATAACAAACACACCAATTATTTCTCACACTTCTAGATATTAAGAGATTAAAACTTAAACTTGAATCAATAGTTTTTCCCTGAGAACGAACTTCACAAAAATTACATCAACAGTGCATGTATCTTGCAATCATAATTTTGAAGTATGTATAATATTTCTAACCTTTTCTTTATAAGCATGTTGCTTCTAATTAGAGAATTATGTGCATTGCTCCATTATTATTGTGAAACTCGTTTCTTATGAAAGTAAACGGAGAAAAATTCAGAGATGTATTTTGTTGCAGAGTGTGGTAATTATCGACTGGGAAGCACTTGACAGACTTTCCAATTCCTATGACTCAATGGACAAGTAGAGAAAGATCGAGAGAGAGAGAGAGAGAGAGATCGAGAGAGAGGGAGGGAGAGAGAGATGTACAAGTATAGAGGCATCAACAGTTCAATGGACAAGTTCTAGTATGATAGCTAGGGCTTTGATTTTGTCCTTTTATTTTAGTTTTGTGGACAAGTTGTGTATTTGTAATTTTGGTAATATTTGGATTTTTCTAGTATGTAGCCAATTAGGGCATTGTTTGAAATACTTGTTATTCTATGTAACAGACAATGCTTTTTAATACCCAAGATTTAGAAAAAAAGCCATCATGTGGTTTATAACCAGCTGGCCATGCTTTTAACAACATAATAACAAAATGAAAACGTTGTAGGTTGAACATTTGCACAATTCTTTTGCAAAAATAAAAACGTAGTGTCTTATACATTCAGACAACAAGTAGAAAACACAGAAAAGTGTGGTGTAGTTAGAACACATACAACATACTAATGAAATTAAGACTTTTTCTAACTAAATTTCACACAGCACTTCTGTTACAAAAAGTGTTGTCTATTTATCTATACAACAATGATATATTTGAAGCAAGGGGTTGTATATGTGATAAAGAAATAATAGATTATATTTTATAAATCATGGACTTTTCCCATTTACAACAACTTAAATAATCCAAGAAACACTTGAGCTACGTGAAATTAGATAATAGTTTCATTGTTAATACAATAATACACAACTTTCACTCTCTATATATAGACAATAGTTTCTAGTGAAACTATTGTCTATACCAGCTTTCATACAACAGTTTTAAAATCACGTCTGTTAACTTTCTGCAACACAGACAATGGTTATGCTGTTGTTGTCTGATATGCGTATCAGACGGCATCCAGATATGCGTTATGCATGTGCGTGATACGTTACACACATGGAATTAGTCTGCTGCTACCAGAAATATATACACGCCCCTAACGCAGGTGGTAGTTGCATGATGATGTGTGTGTTAGTGAAGGGCACACTTTTTAGGGAATGCCATTTTGGACATTTTACTCAAAATTTGTGTCATTTTGGCCCTTCATCCCATTACTTGTTTCCCCGAGGCATTTAAGTGCCAATAACGACCTATTATGAAAAGCAAGAAAGACAATGGCATGTTAAACCAATTAGCAGCGGCATATAACAGGATTTGATCATTAAAAATAAAAGGGGAAACAAGCTACAAGGTTGATGCAATGTGAATTGAAGAACACTTTAATGATTGCCTGAAGCACACTCAGCATGCAAGATGTGATGAGTTTACATGCGCAGGAGCTGGCTATAAACGCATGCATGAACCAATACGTACAACTGTCCCACCTCTGGAGGAAATTGGCCAAAATATGTCCATGATTATGTGTTATACTTTCTAAATATCAATCTTTGCATGTTTGGAATTTAAAATCACACTGCAAATACACTGCAAATCATACTATACAAATTATTGGGTTTTCGGAGGCAGTATTTCACTCATTGCATGTGTTTAATTTTGTTGTAAATGTAGAGTAGTATGTTTTTGAAGGAAACGTTTGAATTATGTTTTCATACATCTTTACTGCTTTTCTTTAATCTGATATTTATAGTCAGTACTTGGGAATTTTGCAGATATTGACCCCCCCCCCCCCAAATTTTTTATTTCAACATAAAATATAGGCAATCAAGGTGGTACAGAATGTATGTACATAACAAGGGGAGTGAAAAATGCCACATCTAGGAAGCACCTAAATAAAATCAAAGAGAAATTGGTTACCATATATAATTGATATTATACCAAAATGTTTTGTATATAAAGTAGGGAGTTTCTACTCCGTAAAATCATATACAACTCAATCATAACAAAACGAAAATCATCCAAATTACAAAGATAGCTAGTTCTACAGTCAGAACATCGTTTTGTTTTATCCTATAAAACGACCAAATCAGTATGCACAATGAAGCAGAGTAGCAGTAATACTGCAGTTTCTAATTTCCAACTGCATGTTTTATTAGCAACACACTTGAGAATATTACTTGTAATAAGCCTGGTAATCACAAAAGGGAATATGCTATATTACTCTATCGGATTGAAGCCCAAATCATTCATTTTGGTCAGGCCCAATACAAGTTTCATTTCACTGCTATTTTGATGAAATATATATGTATTATTAATATTTAAAATTCATATAAACTATATATATATATATATATATATTTTAATAATCGGTTCGGTTCCGTTTTTTTCGGTTCGGTTGGAACCGAAAAACTATGAACGGTTCAGTATTTCGATTTTCGGTTTCGTTTCGGATTTTTTCGATTCGATTTTTATTTGTCGGTTTCGGTTTTATTTTGGTTAATTTTCTGCTCAACCCTACTGCAAGCTAGCTCCAAGTGACAGTAACAGAAAGAACACAGTTTGATTACAGAATCTACTGGCCAATACACATTAATCATTCAGGTAATAACGTCCAGCAGATTTCTGCTCCCTGTCGCAGGCAGAGTTCGGCTTGTTAATTACCGGCTGAAAAGTGAGTGGGTCTTGCCTACATGAGACGTCCAAGTGCTACAAAAAAAAAATGTGAAGAAGGTAAATTTCGTCAAGCTCACATGATGAGCCAAACAAATAGAGTGGTTATTTGATGAACACATATGTTGACCATAACTAAAACATGAGCGACTTACCGACAAGAAATGATTCATTCCAATCAATAACGAGCGAGGAGAGCTTGCAGTACACAAAATTGACGGTCTCCCCTCAAAAACAATGACTCTGTCTGCAAGATATGTTGCCAACATAATGTCGTGATCCACCACAAACGCTGTCTTCTTGGTATGACGTATAAATCTTTTTATGACTTTAGAGGCGATAACAATTTGTTCGCCATACATAAACGCACTTGGTTCATCTATTAGATAAATATCTGCAGGCTACAGGCAAATCCAGCAACAGTTTCATTGAAGTGAGGCACACATTGTAGAAAAGATTATGCAATGACCACATATTATCGATTGTCAGGAGGAGTCATAAATAAAATGAAGTTCAAAATAGAATGGGTAATGACAAGACAGTAACATTGACACTAAAAAGAAGCCAGGCCATGGTGCAATTGTGCAAACCCTCTTACGAGTTTATGACTATCTCATCCTTTTCGATTCAAGGGAACGGTTCATTTCTAGTTTTTGCCAACACGAAAAAATTATGCAGCAAGGCAGTGATCTTAGGAAAAATAGGCAGCTCATAATCTATATCGCCTGGCAGCCCAATTCATTCTAGAGCACTTTGCTGCTTTATAGTGCAGTCAAATTGAGCAAGTGACACTAAAGATAACCAAAAAGGAGGAAATAATTACCTTCCCAAGGCACAGACATAATGCAAGTCTGTGCATCGCTGCTTTTGTAAGGTTCTCAACACTTATACTCAAAATGTCCATGATTTGAAGAGGTACCATCACGTGTGATATAAACTGAGGATCGTGAAATGCATCATAAATTTCGTAATTTAGGCATTCGTAGACCGTAGATGGAAAGGCTAGGTTAAAGGTCTGGGGCTTGTAAGATACACTGAACTTGGGCATCTCGCCACAGGAGCCTCCCACTGTGCGAGGCTTCAATAAACCAGCCTGTCAATTTATATATTTAGAACATAAAAAATAACTAAACTTGATGTTTTCTTCAAAGAAAGTGTATAAGAGGTAACATGTGACAAAAGAAACCATGTACCAGCATCTGGATGAAAGTTGTTTTTCCAGTCCCATTCTCACCCAGTATTACAATGATTTGATTATCAGTAAAATCGCCCTCTTCCACCTGAAGCTTGAAACCCCCCCGTTTTATGCTCATGCGAGGATATCTGTATCGTGCAATTGGTTCCAGTTCCTTGGCATTTCCTTTTAAAACCTTTGCCACCTGATTAAAAAAAAAACATAAAATCAAGCATCCAGTAGAATAGCCAGTAGGTGACTGGAGATTTCAGTGGCTGGTTTTGGAAGCATACTTCAGATGTAAGTGAATCCTCACAATAACGATTATTTCCAGTCTGTGCAAAACCATTTAAAAACATGTTGATACCTTCTCTGACAGAGAAGGGAAGACCAACAACTCCGTATGAACCGGGTAATCCATGTAGGCAGCAAATGACATCGGACATATAACCCAGGACACTCAAGTCATTATCAGCAACCATTACATAACTGAAACTCAAATATTAATAGGTGAGTGGAAATATTAATTGATTGAAGGAACAACATACAGAGGAAAACGAACATAAAATAAACACCTATTAGGTGTGCTCAAAGATCGAATAACTTGAGCAGCCCTAAGCCTCTGTTTAACATCCAGATGTGTCGAGGGTTCATCAAACACGTAAACTTGAGCGTTCTGTACGGCTGTGAGCCCAATCGCAAACCTCTGAAGCTCCCCAGGAGAGAAGGTAGAAAGCTTACGGCCGATTAATTCATTTAATCCAAGGTCGGAACAGATCTCTGCTTTCACGCCTCTCTCATCTTTGTTTTCCAGGATGTCCCCTATAATTCCTCTTCGGTTCTCTCTTGCAACACGGAAAAGAGCTTCTGGCTTAGTACGTACCTTACAAAAGACAGTACAGAATAAGTACACAAGATACAAAGGATTGTAATCACATATGTAAAGGCAAGAGGTTGCCAACTTGCCATAACCACGAGGAGAAGGAGAAAAGTGCAGAGAACTACTAGCACACACACTTAGATTAACCTCTTCACTCAGGGATACATTTAAACACCTAACATGTCACTACGAATTGTACTTGAATAGATTGAAGAGATAAGGAAAGAAGATGAAAAAAACAAACCTTCACTTCATCTTGTAGCATCCAGGTGAGATATTTATACAAGGGGTAGTTGGACTTCTCAAAGTAGGTCAAGACTTGCTGCCTGGTAGGAGGGTTCTGAAAATTTGGCAAGGAAAAGCAAGCTAAAACCACAGCATGCATTACGATGATATATTAGATTTAATAATGATGTCAAGAATTTACAATATCACGTCCGAGATTGGGTAGAACTTTCCCGGACAAAATTTCAAGAACAATTGATCTGCCAATACTTAATGCGCCAACCAAACCAAGAACTTGATTAAGCTTAGGAACTGGTACTAGCCTGTAGGATTAAGGAGATCAATTAACAACAACACATTATGAAAGATACAAACCACTGTTATCACGAAGAACGACTAGTCGACACGAAGGTACTCGGGCGCCGAGAACCTCGAAGCCCGACTTTTTACGACTTTTACTCAAAACTACGAGTACTTTTGTACTCGAGCGCTGAGAACCTCAAACCTCGAAGCCCGACTTCTTAACATATTCAAAACTTATACTCTTGTATAGTTACAATGTTATTACTTTTGATTTAAATTGGAATTGATGTGTTTAGTTCTATTATATATTAATCTAGTAAATACATGTAAAATTAGCACTTTGTCGACTTTTTACGACTAGTTGGTCGACTTGTCGACTAGTCTTCTTGAAGGTACTCGAGCGTCGAGGCTCGACTTGGCGCCGTGATAACCTTGATACAAACTATTTAGTAATTATTATCCTCCTCAGTACGTACTCACCCGTATAATTTGTAGTTGGTATAACTATAATAGTGAACAATATTGGACTCATCCAAATTGTGATTTGCTAGACAACGGCAATACTGCAAAAAAAATTGCTAGAGATTAAATATTAAGCCATATATGGGTTTAGTACAGAGAAAGATTGATTAATTAACCAACCCCATGACATATTTTTCCCCATCGAACGCAAGAATCATCCTCCTCCTCCTCCTCTTCGGGTTCCTCTTCCTCCACAACATCTCTATCTGCAAATAAAATAAAATCCTCCTCCTCCTCTTCCTCAACAACAACTATATCTGAAAAAAAAAATGATAGATGAATCAAGTCATATAATGTACTGCATATTGTATGATTTAACCATCAGCTAATGACAGGATTCCCAAGTAGCGGGGTCAAAATACAATCTATTACTACAAATATATCTTTTCAGTGGTGTCAAAACTGAAATCGATCACTATTAATGTTGTTTTTCAAAATATTTAACATACAAAGCACTATTTTTTCAAATTTTAGTGGGGTCGATTGCTGCCAATATACATTGGCTACACCCCTGATGACCAGCAAAGAAAAATTAAAATATTACCTTGGGTTTTAACAGGAACAGTATAATGCTCTCGAACATCACGTTCATGTATTATCTTCATATATTCAGTATTGTTTGCTGAATGTAAGAACCTCTGCAACATATATACGAGTATACGACTCAAATATATTATATTTCTTTTAGACAGAGTAACACTCAGGCAGCAAACCCCGACAAACCCTACAAACTCTCGATCGGTATGGTACCGGATTTACTTAAATTAACTTACTTTTTACTTAATTTCTTTTATTTTGGTACATATTTATTTTATAATTACGGACAATACCTTTTTATAAAATAAAATAACGATATTACAATTTTTAATAACTTACCAATAATCCTTTTCAGCTATCATATTTTCTAATTTTTCTAACTAAAATCTTTTTTTTCCAAAAGTATCATGGATTATTCTATTTAATAAAATAAACTAATAATATTATAATTACTAATAACTAATTAATTACCTTTTCAGCTAAAATTTAATATCTTTCTATATTTTCTAACTAAAATATCTTCTTTTCAAACTTATTTTTTTAGTTATTTATCCTTACTTAAATATTTATTATTGGTTAAAACGTGTCATTCTATTTTATAAAATAAAATAACAATATCATAGTTCCTAACAACTAGACAATTATCTTTTTAACTAAAACACATTATCTTTTTTAACTTTTCTAACTTATTAATAAAATAAACGAATAATATTATAATTATTAATAACTAACTGATTGCCTTTTTAAACTAAAACATAATATCTTTTCTATATTTTTTGACTAAAATATCTCATTTTTAAACTTACTTTTCTTACTTAATTATCCTTACTTAAATATATATTATTGGTAAAAACACGTTATCTTTTTCTACATTTTTAATAACTAAATAATTTTCTTTTTAGGTAAAAATACTTATCTTTTATATTCTAAAAATATCACATGCAATTATATTTAATAAAATAAAATAATAATATTATAATTACTAATAACTGATCAATTACATTTTCAGCTAAAACACATTACCTTTCATATTTTTTTCTTATTAAAACCTATTTTTTCCGATGGTATCACGGACAATTGTTTTCAATAAAATAATAACATAATAAATAATAATTGTCTGATTATTTTTTTCAGCTAAAACGTATCATCTAATCTATAACTTATAACTAATTTTTTTTCCTTTTTTATAAATATTACGACCAATATATACAATTATTATCAAATAATATCATTTAAAAATTTAACTTACAAACTTCTTATCTAAAAAAAATACATTTAAATTATTGGAAAAATCATATAATATTAAAAAAAATCTATGCATTGCACGAGTTTTAAGCTAATAATTTAAGAAGATACAACAAAATAATTCAATTAGAAAGTTATGTAATGATTTTGTAAAAAATTAAAATCAATATATAATTTAATTGTTTACAAAATGAATATTTGATGAAAATATTATCGAACCAAACTTTTTCATGAATTTTCGAAATATATATTTAGTTTTAACTTGAAATTACTATTCTATTGTTTATGCCTATAAATAATCTATTATTTATTATTATTATTATTATTATTTTATGATTGTAAAATTTGAGAATTAAAACCAATTGATTGATGGACTTTTTTCAGAAATACCTTATCCTGGAAACTTTTTTGCAAATTTACAAAAATATTTGCAATTTTTGCAACTATATCTGCAACTACATCAACCAAAATTAATCACAAATGTAACTTTTAAAAATTTAATAATTGGAATCATTTTTGATTGAACCCTACAGACTGAAACTCAATCTCAATTGTTAATTTAGTTAAAGATTAAACTCATTGTGAAACTCAATTTTTTTATTTTTTTTTGAAAAGCCCATTTATTAAAAATAAACCTCCAGTTGTAGTAGGAGGGTACCATGACATGACAGACAGAAAACACTTACGAAGACAACTAAGCTGGAACAGAAACTACAACCCAAAGCCCCAATGCTAACCATTTTTATTCTTCCAAGCAGCAGAGTAGACATAATGGATACATGTATATCCCTCTATTGGCCAAGCATCTGACAATTGGACAGGACTGCATAGGGAAACTACAACCAGGCTGCCACTAGTCTCTCTCTTGATTTGCCTTCTTTAGCCAAATAATCAGCCTCAAAATTCCACTCTCTTTTGATATAAGAAATCTTAATATTCCTATAAGATAGAACCAAAATTTTAAAATATTGATCAACCCCACTAAATACATCCATTCCCGCCCTTGTCTTCATAAATAAGTCTTCTATTGATTTGGAATCAGCACAGACTAAAATCTCCTTATTTAGATTCCCCAAAACTTCAATAGCATGTAAGACAGCTATTTCTTCAGCTTTTTCTGCATTAGAAGCTACACATGGCCCCGAGAAAATATATGTTAGCTCCAAATTTTTATTAATCACATATCCACCTATACCTCCCAAAGATTGCCCATTATTGTCCTTATGCCATGATCCATCACAAAACGCAACAAGATCATATTTTGAAAAGGCTTTACCCAGAAAAATAGATTTCGACCTTTTTAGGAAGGAGGTGACAGCGGCTCCAGGATCATAGCACCAGAGATTACATTGCTCATTTGACACTATGTTTGCACATAGACACCATTCAAGCGCCCGTCTTTTCAATACACACATGATGCTAGAGACATTGAAGCTTAAGTTGTTAAAAATGCAGTCATTTCTATGCACCCATATACTCCATAGTAATGAAGACACTGAGATTTCCCATGCTCTTTTCCAAGTGCCTTTAATCTCTGCTCTTAGAAGATTTATAATGCAGAAATTATTTTGTTGACAGCATGTAGGATTGAAGGACCACCAATCCCAAAATTGTTTCCACACATCTTTAGTTCGAGGACATGACCAAAAAAGATGATCAATGCTTTCATTTCCCTCATAGCAGAATAGGCATGACTGTGATTCCCTATGTAATCTCCTGGCAAGTAGTGCCTTAGTTGGCAAAATCTCATGGCAAATTTTCCACAGGAACACCTTAATCTTACAAGGTGCTTTAATTCTCCAAATTAGACTCCAGGGACCATTATTTTCACTTTCATAACCGTTATCCAACATGTGATAACATTTATTAATAGTGAAAATTTCTGATTCATTATCCCATCGTAGAGAATCCTCAACATTGGAAAGACTAATTTGCAGAATTGAGTTCCTTAAGGATTCTCATACCTGAATTTCCCAGTCCCTAAGCCTCCTCCTCCAGTACTCCAACGGTCGATCAGACATCTCATTTATATTTTGTACCATTCCTTCGACCGTAATTTCCTTATGAAGCCATAAATTATAAATTCTTTGAAAGGTGGCTCTTAACGGATCATTTCCACACCAACAATCTTTCCAAAAAAGAACAGATTTTCCATTCCCAATCCTCCATTTAAATTTCTCCGGAGCAATGATATTACTAGTCAGAGGTAAATTTCTGAGTGATAAGATGTCCCTCATGAAAAGAGATAGCTGGTATAGATATGTATGTATAGACGAAAAGTGATGGGAATGGAAGCTGGTATGAGGAGGAGGAACTTATTCATATTTATCTTCATTCATCTCTTCTTACTAACAATTTTTTTTTTATTTTTGAGCCGATTTCAAATTATTTTTAAAAAATTTACATCTGATTGCATTGATTGCAGACCCTATTTTTACAAATATTTTTAAGTTACATTTAGTTGCATACCATAATTTTGCAAATATTTTCAGAAGATAATACTATATCGCAAAAAAAATTTAAAAAATAGTACTTTTGATAATTTCTATGGATTGAGTTGTTGAATAATGGGAATTATTTGAAATAAAAATTAAATAAATATTAATATTTTAATATTGTTTTGTGAAATGACAAATGAGTATTTTAAACATCCGAAAATTTATCACGAAATACACTCATTGAGTTTCCATTCCCCGCACGTACAAATTAACTTGAAATACAAAAAATATTTCCACCACTCTTTGACAAATACAAAAAATGAACACCTCCCTCTCAACCCGCCCACTCTCTCACCACCACCCCATCTCCGTCGTCTGTTCTCTCCGTCGCCACCACCGTCGCCGCCGTAACGACTTCCCTCAACAATCTCCCCAACAAACCTCAACCGACTCTAACAACCTCCAACTAACAATCGACATCGTCTCCTTATCTCCTCTCTCTTTCCAAACACGCCTTAACAAACTCCTAACAACCTCAACTGACGCCTATAACGATTTAAAAACTCTCGTCTCAATTGACTCTAACAAACACATTCGAATCTCGTGTCGAAAATCCACGGTTACATTTTTAACTCATGTAGCAGTTTGGGGGATTGTTTTCGTGTTAGGGTTTAGAGTTTTGTTTAAGTTAGTTGAGTTTGTTACGAATAGGAGGAGTCGGTTAGGAGAGGCGGTGATTACGAGACGGGATAGGAGTCTAGGTGGGAAGGAAGTTGTGGTGGGGAATGTGAGTAGAGGGAGGGTTTTGGAAAGTCCGTTGGAGTTTAGGGAGTTTACGAGTGGGATGTTTAAGGGAATTTCGAGAAATTGGGGGAAGAAGAAGGGGAATAAGTTGCCGGATTGGTGGCCTAAGAGTGCGAGTACGAGTGTGAGTGTTGTGGATGATAATGAGGAGTATCAGAGACAAGCTAATAGACTTATTAGAGGTTTTTCTTATTAGCCTTGCTAATATCGTTAATTGTGTTGTTCGTATATGCTTATACTTGTACTTAATTTTGTACATCGGAATTTTGTTAATGACTAGTACATATCACCATTTTTTAAGTCCCCTGCCTATACTTAATTGTGTTCTTCGTTAATTGTGTTCTGCCTATAATAATTACTTCTTAAGTTGTTCGTTATAATCGTTATAAGTACATATCAGTTGTGTTGTTTGTATATGCTTATACTTTTACTTTTACAATTTTGAGCTGCGGTATCAAGTTATAAGACCTTTTAAGCATTGAATTAGAGTAATAACACTGGAACATTCAACGGCGTAGCTCCACTTAATCCTATTTTAGAATACTCGCGTGTATATATATAGTGGATTAGAATTGCTTGCTCGTTTTTACTTTTTGCGTATATCCCTTGATTTTCAATTTTTCTTTTCATTTTATGATTTACATTATCTGTCTATATTATTTTATATTTTTTTTCGCTCCTTGAATCAAATCAATATATATCTTTAGGATAGCATTCCTAGGAACTATATAACTATACACACCTGATTTGCGTGGTCCATGACTATGTGTTTTAATTGGTACAATATAATTATATTTAAAGTAATGAGTATATTTCTCAAGCTTCCATCAATGTTTTTCTTTTAATTAAATTACAGCTTACCAACTTAATTTCCAGAAATCATGGATTATCGAATGAGCGGAAAGGACATATGGATGGATGATGTAGTACAAGTTAGTGCTTCTGTTACTGTTCTTTGTATTTATTGATTGTGCATTTTACACATCTAAAATAATTTCCACGGCCAGACTCAAAGTCTCAATGCCCTTTTTTGCTTCTACCTGCAAGTCCTTTAAGGAGAGAAATAATTACTTAATATTAGTAGCATTAGTAACTTGTTATACTTTACATATTTTCTGCGAGGAGTATATCTAGTTATATGGGCAGTTATGATGTTTGCGAATATGTTTAGGAATCGACAAGTACTATAATGATGTGATCATTAGAGGATGTAGAATTTTCAGAATGAAACTCTGGAACTGTAAACTCTCATATATGAAAGTTAGTTTTGCTCTCCTCTCCTTGTCCACTTGCAACTTTTTTTCAAGTTTCTCCAAAATACTAGACCATATTCCTTCTTCAGATCTGTAAACAAGCTCTTGTATCTGAAACTGAGAGTAGTTCCTTGCAAAGCTGGTAGCAGAGAATTCGGATCCTACCCGTATTCATATTGTCTTCTTAAATCTGCTTATCCACTTGGATATACCCCCATAAACCCTTCTTCTCAACTTGGCTCATTTACTTTCTACCAAACATATATATCCAGTTATGTTTAATTGCCGAATTATCAGTGATGTGTGTAGTAACTTTTGTCTGTGATAACAGTTGCGTCAATTGTGCCGTGTTTCTGGAGTAAAGGTGTCCATTGACACGGCTAACTCGCGTGATTCATTATATCGTGCATCAGTTGATTTTGTTCTCAACATATGTAGCAGGTAAGTGTACCTCCTCGATGAATCCTAGATCTGCACTTTTGTTCGCTCTATTCTTTCCTACTTACTTCCCTGCTACATTTCTTAATTGTAAACAGTGTACCAGACCCATCTGCATTTGTTCAGATTATTGGTGAGGATGCCAGGGAATTCCTTGCTGGACTTGCTGATAACATTGTGCTAGAAAAGGACCGTGCTGCAAGAATGGTTACTGCAGCAGTTGCTGCACGTACACGCTCATGGCTTCTACAGGCATGGGTATGTATCTGCATCATTGTACTTGAGCATTAACGGTGTACAGGTGTTGTATATCAGCATTTGTGTTAGCAGAAGAACTCTGCTTTTAATTTTGGATGTGAGCATGTGTATGGTTATGGAGTTCGTTTGTATTCGTCTTTTAATCATTTTAGGATTAGCAGAACGAGTTTGTTTATATTCATCTTTAGGTTATTTTAGGATCAGCAAAAAGAAATATTAGTACATTGTTAGGATTAGCACAACGAGTTTGTAATTGTATGTACTATTAAATTTTTTTAATACGTTCGGCATGGAAATTTTTAAATGTTATGTATTGTGTTTGGTAATATTGAGGGATGAGGAATATATCTGATCTAGTTAGAAATATTATAAGTTCTCCATGAAACTGCTCATTATAACATGAGCTGATTATAGAATAAAAATAGACTGGAATTATATGTACTTTATTTCTTTCAACATTTATATAGCATGAGCTGATTATAGAAAAAAATAGACTGTATTCATGTACTTTATTGCTTTCAACATTTTCCTCTTGCAAACGGTATGGACATTTATTATTTCATTTATACGAGTCATTAAAGTTTTTCGTTTTCAGGCTTTAGAAATGCAAGGAAAACATGCTGAAGCAGTGACGGAGCTGTCAAAGTTGTCTCTTACTCACCGCATATTTCCTCCTGAAGAAAGCTCTGTATGTGTTTTGCTATAAGGCATCAGTCACCTGTGAACTTCACTTTCATATGTTTTGTGATCTAATCTTGCTTTATAAAAAAACTAAATATTTTCATGCTTTTTCAACTTGCGCTAGGAGATAAAAGTTTCTCTTGGTAAATATCTTTTGTTATACTTATACCTTTCTTTTGCCCACTGGAAAGAGACCAGTTTAGGATCAGGATTAGACAATCAACATAATGATTCTATATACTCTACAAGCTCTGATCATGAAGTTTGTATTATACGCAAGCTGAGAAACTGTCGGAGGCTTTGAATGAGCTCTGCCCTCTTGTACTTATTTTAGGACAAAGCCTCTTGACTACAATTTTATTTTCTGTTGTGAATTTGTCATGTATAATCAAGTGTGTCTCATTTATTGGTTATAAACATTATGTTTAAAAATCTACGGAAAAGTAAGAAATATATAAAATTCTATGTGTAAAACTTGCATTCCATGTCCCTGAACTCGTGTCCAATTCTTGATCCATATCTAAGAATTCTTTTACTTTCAAAATTGAAAATCCGACACCTGGAACCATTGTTTGACTCCCGGACCCAAGTTTAGGTAACATAGTTCCCATGTTTCCTATTTACCTCACCCATGAACTGAGTTGGCATATTGTGACCGTGGTAGCTTGTGACGTGGACACTGGATTATGGATAGTCTATATAAAATAGACAGAAAGAAGGCGTGCAGATCACGCATGATACTCCATATCCTTATTTTCATCCCTCATTTTACTTCGCTTCTCACTTCCTCTCTTCACAACAGCCACTTCTCACCGAAATCAATAGCATCAGTACCATTGTCAACAGAATGTTACACCTATGTTCAATTCCAGTAGTACCTCCTAATGAAAATATCCCACCCTGCTGCTGACTACACTTCAGCCATTAAAGTCCTCTACCCTTTTTTCCCCAATCTCATGCGCAAGATTTTTGCCTGGCATCATAAGATTAATAAGCGTATTGGCATGCTGCATGCATTACCTGAAAAGTTTCAAGAATCTTCAACTTGAATTCAAAAGCACATCTCAACTATTTACGTCTTATGTTACTGTTGAAGAGATTGGTGAGTTTGATGGTATAATGATGTTTGTGGTGTCTAATGAGCGCCTCTTGGGAAGTGCATGTTGTTTTAATATTGGATGAGGATCAGGTTTGTGGTGGATGAGGGTCATACTTCAGCTAATGATGAGTCATCAAGCCACTACTGGTGATGATAAATGCCAGCTCAGCTTAGTATTTAAAGTCTGTTAGCATTTTGCAATAAATAGAGAAATAAATAAAGAGATGGTTGATTAAAGGATAAACTTGTTTCTGATTTTTTGTTCAGGAAGGAACTAGTCTCAAGATGACCAGTAATATGATGAGTTGAAAGTTATACTGGTTTTTGCTGTAGTTCGTGCTGTTCAATCTTCGTAAATCAGTTTTTTTTAGCTTCTTACGTTATATATATATTTGATAGACACATCAAAGGGGTTACAAGGAAAATGAGCTGACATCAAATGGTGAGCAAGAGCATGTTAATAATGTTCTTCTGTTGAAAAAACACTCTATCCCCTTTCTTAGTAGAATGAGTGGAAAAGTATGTACAAGATCATGTAAGGTTCATTAATAAGAACAAGTCTACAGTTTTTGTAGACAAAGTCAATAACTACATATCTGGAAAAAAGATTGGTGCTTGTGATGTTGCAGTTACTGTACGTTTTAGTATAATTTTAGAACTGGTGGAGAAAATTGCATTTCCTTTACGGATTGGTTTTATATTATTATCCCTAAAATAAACCAAGACTATCCTAGGATTAGTATCCATATGTATGTGTGTATGGTGTATTTATAAAGAATTTACTGAAAGGGATCACCAAAAGTGTGGAAGTGTTTGCTCTGTATAAATGTAGATGTGTTTGACTGAATTGATCCTTGGTTAACAAAATTACTGTCAATTATTTGTTTTCTCTCAGTTTTATTGGTTGTTAAATTTAAGTACTCACCAATCATCAAAAGAAATCTAGTTGACTGACTATCTGTCATGACTCGTGACTTCTACATCAATTGCAGATTCATTTAATCTCATTTTATTTTAAAAGATATGGTTGTGTATAATGATCTTCTGACACAAGTGTTGCCTGTCCTGAATTTCTGATATTTAAGTGCTTACAGTCAGTTCAGTTATACCTTCTTTTTAATTGATTTGAAATTAGTTCAGATTATACCTTTGATGGCACAACTAATATAGCATAGTAGACTTTTGATGTTTGTGAATTTGTTTTGCAGCCTGAGATGGAAATGGTGGCTAATGGCCTTGAGAAGCATTTAAAACTCGAACAAAGGGAGCATCTTATGAATTTGTATGTAGAAGTGTGTGGTGAGGAGACTCATAGAAGTGTGGCTGAAGCACTGGGTTTGGCTGCTTCATTGAAAATCTAGATGCAAAGAAACCATGCATACAAGAATTTCCCATTGAAAAAAAATCAATAACTAAGTATGCTGCTATACTATAGAGTCTCAATTAAGAAAAAACCTATCATATACACTATCTGCACAAATTGATTAAGGCATTTACAAATATATGCAGCTAATGCTGGCCATTTTTTGAGGATTTTCCAGCACAACTGGTTTATAATAAGTTCTAACTTTTGGCACCTTTTTTTGAAATTTCTTTGGATCTTTGTTTTTATTGCACTTTCATGCCAAACAAAGTTACCTTATTTATAGACTGTTGGTGCCAAAATGTTCAAATGCATTGTAGATCAGTCTCTATCTTAGTAAATTTACAAATAACCAAAATTTTCAACAAAGGACCAACCAAAGGAAACATTAAATAAGTGCTTCGAATGTGAGTACATATTGGTATAAAATTACCATTGACCTTGTTTGTTTTCTTTGCATCTGTACATAATCCAATATATATGAAGATTTATTTGCTACTATTTTTTTTTTGTACATTTCAGCCATTACAGATTATATCACCGGAAAGTGTAAATGATCAGTGGAACGAGTATACACAACTGAACTGAATTCTTCTCCATGCTGTTTGTATCGGGAGGCTGAATTGGGCAAAGGTGGGGGGGGGGGGGGGCGGAGGCTGAATTCTGCTGCATGCTGTTTGTATCGTGCATTTGCCATACTTCATGTTTCTTCAATTTTTACACCTACTATAGACCATAGAGTAGTAATATTTTGGAACCGTTAAACGTCATCCAGGAGCCAAATAGATTGTGAATATTTGAAGTTAGGTTATCTTCTATCTATATAATAAAAGCAGGAGACTTGAACGTTGACGTGGCGGGTTATAAGCTGTTTAACGCTATTTTGTTAACATATGGTAAGGCCATTCCTAAAAAGATGGCGCATGACATGAAGACCTGGTATCAATCCTTAGCTCCTGCATTATTTTATGAATTTAACATTGTTTTCAAATGATGGTAAATGTACACAGTTATGTACTACTTGCCTACTTAGCATATATGTGTCTTTTTCTGGAACAACTTAGACAGTTATTTCTATATATAAATTAATAAGGTAATTGTCAAAATATGTATTATATGATGTCAAATGACCTAAATAAATTAATTTAGCAAAAAAAAAAGACCATGAATCGTCTAA
Organism: Kitagawia praeruptora; assembly: GCA_037693485.1. Classification (NCBI taxonomy): domain Eukaryota; kingdom Viridiplantae; phylum Streptophyta; class Magnoliopsida; order Apiales; family Apiaceae; genus Kitagawia; species Kitagawia praeruptora. The sequence continues at coordinate 4,094,153 of CM075349.1, forward strand.
AACAACGGTTTTTTTATTTACAAAAGAAAAAAATTGAAATCGATAAAAATTGAATTATTGAAAATTGAATCGAATTAAAATAAAAAATCGAACTGATGCAAGCCATTGATTCTTGATTTTGATCTTCAAAATATTTTTCTTGATTTTTCACATTTTTTCATTTTTTTTAAAAAATAATTTTCTTGCATTTAATTGCATTTTAATTAGTCATTAATTGTACCTATTAAATGTATATTATATACTTATTTTATACCTAATATAAAATTGGATATTTACCAAGAATACTAGATTTAAAGTTTCTTTTTGCAAAAATACCACCTTCCTTAATAAATTGCAATTTTACCTAAACAAAGTTTCAAATTGCAAAAATACTAGGCCCATTCCTCCTCCCTCCTTCCTAGCCCAACCCACTCCCCCTCCCTCCTTCCTTCCTTCCAGCCCACAGTCGACTGCAGTACTTTTTTTTTTTTTTTTTTTTTTTTTTTTTTTAGATAGGGGCTATTTTGGTGGATTTTTGTTTGCAACCACATTCAATCAAATTCAACTAAATTCAACCAAATGCAACTTTTTTAAAAAAAGGTGGGGTGATTTTGGTGGATTTGGGTTGCAAGGCCCCGCCAGGGGCAATATTCAACTAAATGATTTTGGGTTCCAAGGCCCCGCCAGGGGCAATATTCAACCAAATCAACTATTTTCAACTGTTTTCAAATATTTTCAACTAGTTGCAACCATTTTCAACTACTTTCAACTAGTTGCAACTACATATTATTGGTTTGAGTGATTTTGGGTTCCAAGGCCCCGCCAGGGGCAATATTCAACCAAATCAACTATTTTCAACTGTTTTCAACTGAATGCAACTACTTTCAACTAGTTACAACTAGTTGCAACTATTTTCAACTACTTTCAACTAGTTACAACTAGTTGCAACTACATATTATTGGTTTGGGTGATTTTGGTGGATTTGGGTTGCAAGGCCCCGCAGGGGCATATTCAACTGAATGCAACTGAAATCAGAAATTAAGTTACTGATTTCAAGTTCCATTTTTCATTTGTCATTTTCGATCTCATTTTTGAACTCTATTATATATATATATATATATATATAATATATATATATATATAATAGAGTTAAAAAATGAGGTCGAAAATGACAACTGACAAATGGAACTTGAAATCAGAAATTTAGTTGCATTCAGTTACAATTAGTTGCAAATTTAGTTGAATATGCCCCTGCGGGGCCAGGAAACCTAAATCCACCAAAATATCACCCATCTTAAATATATATATATATATATATATATATATAATAGAGTTCAAAAATGAGGTCGAAAATGACAACTGACAAATGGAACTTGAAATCAGAAATTTAGTTGCATTCAGTTGCAATTAGTTGCAAATTTAGTTGAATATGCCCCTGCGGGGCCAGGAAACCTAAATCCACCAAAATATCACCCATCTTAAATATATATATATATATATATATATATATATATATAATAGAGTTCAAAAATGAGGTCGAAAATGACAACTGACAAATGGAACTTGAAATCAGAAATTTAGTTGCATTCAGTTGCAATTAAGGATGGGAACGGGTCGGGTTCGGCTCGGATTTTGCAAAATCCAAATCCAAATCCAAATATTTTCGGGTTTCGGGTTTCGGATCGTATCGGGTTTCGGATCCAAAACTCAATATCCAAATCCAAATCCGTCGGGTTTCGGATCGGATCGGGTTTTTTTCGGGTATTCAAAATTAAAAATAGTGTAAATAAGTTGCTTAACAAAAAAAATAAAAAAAATTGTGTAAGTAAGTTAAAAAATATCGCTACATCCATGACAATTTATTTTCTCGATCTTTCCATATCTTATTTCTCAAAGATATGTGTATGTATAATATGTATTTATAATATACATTTATATAATATATATATATATATAAATAGTGTATGTATAATATGTATTTATAATATACATTTATATATAATATATAATATATAAAATATAATAAATAAAAGTCGGGTATTTTTCGGGTTTCGGGTTCGGCTCGGGTTTTGATCGGATTTCGGGTTTCGGATCGGGTTTCATGAAATCCATATCCATATCCAAAATCTTTCGGGTTTAAAATTTAAATCCATATCCATATCCAAATCCAAAATATCGGGTTCGGATCGGATAAAAAATCGGATTTCGAATCGGGTATCCGTCGGATCGGATTTTTTTCCCATCCCTAGTTGCAATTAGTTGCAAATTTAGTTGAATATGCCCCTGCGGGGCCAAAATACCCAAATCCACCAAAATAGCTCCCACCTAAAAAAAAAAAAAAAAAAAAAAAAAAAAAAAAAAAAGGACACAAGTGAAGTCACGCGCATGTTGATGGTGAGGAGAGAGAAATTGAGGAAAGGGGGAGGGGGAGAATTAGGGTTAGTATTTTTGCAATTTGAAACTTAGTTTAGTAAAATTGCAAATAGTCTTTCTTAACAAAAGTAAATGTGCAAAAATTTACTTTTTCCTATTTATTTTTCAAAAGAGCCCTATAAAATTTTAACAATCTTTATTAAAACATTATAATTATTGGATATCCGATAAAATTGTTTTACAGCATCTCTAATGGGGTTTGCTAAAAATAGTTGGCTAAAATAATATTTGTTGAACCTGTAAGATATTTACTGAATCTGTAAGGTGTCGTACCCAACGGTGTTGGCTATAATGGTTGACTATAGTTTAAAAATAGTATGTTATTATTATATCAAGTTTTTATAACTAGATTATATTATTTAAATATGTTTATAGATGATGTGGAATTTTGTTACAGGTTGGCTATAATTATAGATAAGAGGACTGTCTCATTGGAGTGCATTTTTTTTTACACATTCTCTATATTTTTTATTTATGGCATGCCAACTAGGATATTGCTAAGGGGTTAGTCCCCATTGGAGATGTTCTTAGAGGCTAATAAATTTGTTATTTCTAAAAATAATATTTTTATTGGCAAAGGTTTTGTTAATGAAGGTTTATTTAAATTGAAGAATATAGGAAAACCTGTTTCTCAGTTAAAATACTTCAAATATTTTTCTTGATTTTTCACATTTTATTATTAAAATAACTTTCTTGCATTTAATTGCATTTTAATTAGTCATTAATTGTACCTATTAAACGTATATTATATACACTTTATTTTATACTTAATATAAAATTTTAGCAATCTTTATTAGAACATTATAATTATTATATTAATATAAAATATTAATTATCTATCTAAAGTACAATTATTTTAAGTAAAATGATAAAATAAAATTATTTATATCGTTCATTTCTAATCCTTATTCAAAATTGATGTAATTTTTTTCGGCAATAATAAATAGACAATTTTAACTTTTCGATTAATTCGTAATCGTGAGAATCATGATAAGATACGGAATACATGCAATATTGTATAATTTACTTTTACACAGGAACAATTTACACATGGGGTGTGACCAACTCGATTATATTGAACAAATCCAACATTTTTCTTTACTGATTAAATCAATGAAAAACTTATACATTCGTTGTTTCATTATATTGTGTTGGATTAAATTAATATTTTAACTACACAAATTCTTATACTATTACTAATCAATTAATCATGCATGTGTGTTATGAGATGGGTGTCGGCGTTTAAGAACGTTAATTAGTTATATTTAATATTTTATAAATATTTATTATAAAAATTATGTTGACATTGTAATTTGGTATGAAAAAAGTAAGGAGTTGATTATATGTTAGAAGATCTTCATTTTGTTTGTATAATTAATTTTAAACGACTTAGTGTTTAATGATATTCCAATGATTTTTAAATTCATTTTTATTGGAGATAAAAAATAATTACATATACACATTTATTTTAAGATTTAATATAAAATTATTATAATATGTGAGAATCATTTTGAACATGTGTCCATGAATTTAAAATTAATATTACATACAAAAAAGTTCTTATAAATGCTCAAAAAAACTAATCAAATGAATAAATATAGATGTCAAATCACTCCAAAAATATGAAGCATGACTTACAATTACAAAATATATTTGAATTCTGTTTTGTTTGTCATGCAACCAAATTTATCGATAAGTTAAGTCAATCACACCCCTTATCACATTTACATTTTTTCATCATAACAAATTTATCAACAAACTAAGCAATCAGGTCTCTCATAATGCCATTAACAACAAAAAAATGATACAAAAATGTTAATTTTACATATATTGTTGAACTTTACAAATGTTTATCAATATTGAATTTCAAAATCATTTTTTTATGCAATAAAATAGGTGTCGTCAATTTCTTTGAAAATACTATTATTAATACTTAAGAGTTTAACTAAAACATGTTTTCTTTCTGCTAATTCTTTTCTCTAAAATTCTTTAACATTCAAATTTAGTTATAGTTTACATAAGTTTCAATTAATCATATCAACTTTCAAATAATAAAACTCAACGAACAATAATATTATATATGCGATTTTTAAAAATGTTTTCCTACCGCGCGTGGCGCGGCTTTGTTACCTAGTTTTATTAATACTAACCTTGACCTTTTATTATAGCAAATATTATTAAAACAATACTCATATAAATTAATACGAGTGAATAAATTTTTGGAGGACTATAAAACATAAAAAGCTTTGGCTGTAATTATAAATATATTTTTCTAATGGAATTTAATTTATATAATTGATTAATTGTACCTATAACATCTTTTTTTTTTTTTTGGAAACTTACCCGTAACTTCTTAGAAGTTTGTAATGAAGATTGAAAAAAGTTGAAAGAAACTAAAGTTTCCTAGTTTTGAGATTTTTTGTTTTTGAATATTAAGTCTCCTAGTTTTGCGATTTTTTGTTTTTGAATTTTGTGAAATTCAAAAAGTTACTTTTTCTATTTACGTCCAAATGTATTGCATCTATTATACATGCTAGCTTATAATCCATGGTTTCCTTTTTTTAATATCTATAATTATATTACATTTTTAAATTTTATATGTTGTTAATTTACATAACAAATTGCAATTTAAAAATTGATATATATATATATATATATATATAAGATTTTACACGTTCGATTTAATATTTGTACCATATCTTGAATTCTTTAAATTTGATTTGGATGATTACAACCCACGTAAAATTAACAAAATAATTTTTAATTTAGTGATAATTTAATAACAAAAATTTCTAATTAAATCTACCCAAAAACAAAAAAAAAAATAAGACATTGACAATTTTTTACGTTGAAAATTCTATTTGAAAATGTCATAGTTTCAACACACTGCCAAAATGGACATTGCCAAAATGATCTTGGACTTTCTACTGCAAACACTTTAGCGGTCTGCAAATTATAGACTATCCTAGCACCTGGTTACGTTTTATTAAAACGTCTGTTTGTATCGACTAGGGGGCATGGGCAGGCGCGAGACAACTAGAAGGACCATCAATGGCATCGGTGATAGAGCTGGTGGTGCTTTTTTGGAGGAATTGTATCCTGTCTGCATTTTTCATGATACAAGATAACATGATTACTCTTATGCCATCTTATTTTTGGTCGTAATCCGTTTGAAGTTGAGAGAATTTATCGTCTTTCATCGGTCATCTATAACCTTTTATTAATAAGCGAAATCCCTTTTCCAGGATACTACTTTTTTGGTTCGCACCATATTTTGGTTTCACTAATTTTTTGGTTCGCACTCTATTTTGGTTTCACTCCTAAACTCTTAATTCTACTAAAATTCTATGTTATTTTTTTAATTAAAAAAAATAAAACCTACGTCAAATCTGCTTACAATTGCTAAGAATTGCACGGTTCACACATAATTACGTTAAAAACACTTGGAAAAAAATTGACTAATATGCAATTTATATAACCAAAAAATAATTCTTAAAAAAACGAAAAATTTGGTGATAAAAAAAAACACTATACACAACAATTACTCAATTTACAACTTAAAACTTATAAAAAGTTAATACATAAATTTAATAGAATTTACAATTTAGTTATGAAAATGGATATAAGAAAAATATTTCACAACCATGAACTAAAATCTATAACATTTATTAATAAGCGAAACACCCTTTTAACGATAGCACTTTTGATTTTACCCCTATTTTGGTTTCACCCCTATAATCCTATTTCTATTATAATTCTATGATGTTTTTTAATAAGATAGAAATTCTATTATAAATATAATTCTTTTATTACAACTTTAAATAAAAAAAAGTTTCATCCCTAGAATCATATTCCCTTACAATTTTATGTTATTTTTTAAAAAAAATAATAAAATTGAAATCCTATTATAATTAATACAATTTTTTTATCATAAAAATTGAAATTCTATTATAATTATAATACAATTTTTTTAATCATAATTTAGAATAAAAAATAATACGATCCATTCTCCAAAAGATTTTCAAGGAACACCCCTGTAACGGTACCACTTTTGGTTCGCACCGTATTTTGGTTTCACCCCTACAATCCTATTTTTACTATAGTTCTATGTTGTTTTTTAATAAAATAGAAATTCTATTGTAATTATAATTCTTTTATTACAACTTTAAATAAAAAAAAGGTTTTTTTTCTATTATATCCCATTTGAAAAGGTTGTTTATGAATACGTCCTATTTTTAATTTTAATTATAAATATGTCTCATTTTACTAATATGTTCCATTTTTAAATATAACCATGATTAAATTACTAATTTTATATTATTAAAAGACATTTTTGTCCTCCTAATTATTCGAATTCCTCACACACATTTTTGGTACGTATGCTAAAATTCACAATATTGACAAACTAATTTATTCTAAAACGTTATTACATCAGGTCCTTGCTTTGCAAGATGACCCAGATTTAATTAAGTACTGTTGTTGTTAGAATGTTGTTTCATTATTTGTAGTGTACTAGTAAGAATACTTTCTTCACCAGTGCATGGTTTGTGTTGAGGTATTTATCTAGTTCGAGCGTCTTCATCGTACATGTGTTTTCAGACGTTGTTGGTTAGTGATTCTGTGTTATTTGATTTTCACATGACCTCTTTGATATATATATATATATATATATATATATATATATTCAATCATTAAAAATGTAGATAATAATAATTAATACATATATTGTTATATTGTTATTATGACATTTGGTATCAGAGCGAGGTTTTGTTATTCCGCCGCCAGGCGGTGGTGAAGCCGCCGCTGATGGTGGAGGCGCAGAGTGATAGTTTCAGGTAGACGTTGTAGAAGGATGGTGACAAAGCTGCATGTGTAGTATGGGATGCATGTGTAGTATGGGGCTGCCGAGGAAGACGAGGCGATGATGAAGAAGCTTGCTGAAGGCTAGAAAACAAGTTAGTAGTGTCAGACAGATCAGATTATTAGCCATAAGGGCTCAGTTGAATTAGCCATACGGGCTCAGTCGAATCAGCCATACGGGCTCAGTTTAAAAGCCATACGGGCTGGACGGATGCATCATACATGTTTGAATTAAGGGAGAGATAATGTTGGGATATTTTGTTTAATTCAAACATATATCCTGTTATTTTAGTTATGGAAATAAAGTGTTGATATGTCAGCATGATTTAGAGATAAGATAAGATAATATGTTTGTCTTGAGCAGCAAGAATAAGATAAGAGATAAGATGATATCGTAAGAATAAGATAAAAGATAAGATGATATCAAATCATCGTTCTTATCCATAGTTTGTAATGGTTAGTTTTTCCTATTTAAACAATGTAATCCTATTATTTTCATATCAGTGAGAAGTATATTGTAAACATATCTGTGTGATTTGTTTCTTAGTCTTTTTTTTTTTTTTTGCCAGAAAGGATATGGTTTTATTACTCTTTTAAATCATCAAGCAAAACATGAAACAACTCGGGATGGACATTTTCCCTATCCCAACTACGATCAGCTATTGAACTTGAGTATCTCGCTAGATAGTGAGCTACCATGTTCGCGGACCGTTTTACAAATTTTAACGTCACATTTCGTGACTCTAAATCACCAAGCAATTTTCTGCATTCATACCCAAGTACGAGAGATTTATTGATGAACACCTAATAGCCTGAATTGCTCCCAGACAATCAGACTCCACGACTGTCGATGACTAGTTTTTATTCTTCACCCAACTCAAAGCTTCCCTTATACCAATGACTTCTGCAAGTTCTGGATTTATACTTCCTGGTCGACAACTTGAGAAAGCCTCCAGCATTGCTCCTTCGTGATCCCTAGCTACCATTGCAAAACTGAAACAGTTAGAATGCTCAAACAAAGCCGCATCAGTGTTCACCTTAACAGTTCCGATCTATGGTTGTTTCCAATGTACATCCCCGTCCGATTGAGTTACAAACCCAATAGTATTATCAAAGGACTTGTCCTGTACATTCTCCCAGTTATTAAGGACTTGTAATGCTGATGTTACAATGTCTTCGTACTCCTTACTTTTCTGATTCCACACAATGTCATTACGATTCTTCCATAAAGCCCATGCTATCATAAACACCTTGTTTACTTCACTACGCCTGCTGTGCTGCAATTTCTCTGCTATCCAGTCCACCATACAGCTGCTAGTACCAGAAATATGATTCACCTTTTGCCAACATAGTTGTGCCACAGGACAAACTACTATCGTATGATAAGCTGTTTCCTCCTGTAAATTACAAACTGGACATCTACTGTCCACATTTACCTGTCTACAAATCAGTCGATCCTTAGTAGGTAAGCAATCACGAGTTGCTCGCCAGACAAAATGCTTCACTTTCAACGGAATTTTCAAATTCCAAATTTTGTTCCAAAAACCAGAGTTACTACTTGCCTGGATATTCATTACACTGCCTCTTACCTTATCGTAAGCACTTCTGACTGTATACTGACCCAGCTTGTCGAATTTCCAAAACCATGAATCATTGTCATTGCGATTCATCGGTATCGACAAGATTAAACTGATATCTCTCTGCATAAAAATATCCTTCAATAAATCTTCATCCCATCTGTCTTGATCCATCTCCATTAAAGAAGAAACCATGTTGTCTTTCAATGCTTCGTGCTCCGTATGAATATTATAAGGGTCCTCGACACAGGGAAGCCAAGGATCCTTGGTTATCTCTACTGTACATCCATTTCCAACCCTCCTAGCTATCCCCTTTCTTATCAATTCTTGTGTTTCCAATATGTTCCTCCATACGTAACTTGGATTTGGTCCCAGCTTCGCTGTAAAAAAACTACCCTTAGGATAGTATCTCACTTTGTACACCTTGCTCACCATACTATCCTGTCTAGTCACTAACCTCCAAGCTTGTTTCCCCAAGAGTGCTAAATTGAAGTCGTGCAGCTTTCTAAATCCCAGACCCCCTTCAGATTTTTTCGTGCACATACGATCCCACGACATCCAATGTAAGCCTCTCGTTTTCTTAGTTGAGGATCTCCACCAAAATTTGCACATCAGGCTCTCCAATTCAGTGCAAACCTGCTTAGGAATCAGAAAAACGCTCATAGCGTACGTTGGAAGCGATTGAGAGACTGTTTTAATCAACAATTCTTTACCTCCTTTTGAAAGATACTTCTTATCCCACCCTTCAATTCTAGTCTGCATTCGACTTTTAAGATAACCAAACACTGCACTTTTGTTTCTTCCTATAACATTAGGAAGGCCAAGATAAGTTGTTTGCTCTGTTGCTTCTTGAAAATCAAGCATATTGCAGACTGCTTCCTTTACCTCTTGGTCTGTATTGCTACTAAAAAAGACAGAGGACTTTGCTTTGTTGATCTTTTGCCCTGAGGCTCTTTCGTAAGTTTGAAGCATTGAATTAATCTGATCTGCAGAATCACCATTAGCTTTACAGTAAATATACGAGTCATCTGCAAAGAACATGTGCGACAAACTCGGAGCACCCCTTGCCACCTTGATACCAGCTAATAAACGTCTTCTCTCGGCATCTTGAATTAATGCTGTCAAGCCCTCCATACACACCAGAAATAAATAAGATGAGAGTGGATCTCCCTGCCTAATCCCTCGACTTGGCACAATTAATCCAAACTCCGTCCCTGAATGCGTTATCTTATACCTGGCCGAAGTAACGCACTCTAACATCAGATTCACCAACTTCCTGTCAAAGCCCAGTTTCTCCAACATAGCTCTCAAAAAGTTCCATTCTACACGATCGTATGCCTTGCTCATATCCAACTTTAAAGCCATCCATCCCATTTTACCCGCCACTTTACGTTTCATGTAATGCATAACTTCATAAGAAAGCATTATATTATCAGAAATCAACCTCCCCGGAATGAAAGCACTTTGTGTTTCCGAAATTACATCCCCTAGAAGACCGTTAATCCTGTTTGCCAAGACCTTCGAAATTATTTTGTAGATAACATTGCAAAGAAATCACCCCTTAATTATTTGTAGAATAAAATGGATACTATGCCATATCATTGCACTTTGTTACGAAATCAGATGAATCCCTTAATCCTGTATCCCATTATTTTGTAGAATTTATCAATTATTTGTTTCACTTTGTTATATTGTTATTATATATTTTTTTTGTTTTAAAACAATCTTCTCAAGAGAAAGTCTAAACTTTAGTTAGAACTTGCAGTCTGCTGGCTATTGTTCAGGTGGGTTGTGCCCCTGCTAGGCCAGGAGAAGGATAGGAAGTAGGTGGGATATGGGGCATTATAGTCTTAATTAGTATAAATATATATATATATATATATAATTATATGTATATGAGTTATATGTGAGTTAGATTTTAACCATATGATATATTTATAAATTATGAATAAAATGGGATACAAACATAAAAGCACCCCTTAATTTGGGACATAATTGATAAATTCTCAATAAAAAAATAGTTTCTATTCCCTTACAAAATTCTATGTTATTTTTTAAAGAAAATAATAAAATTAAAATCCTATTATAATTATAATACAGTTTTTATAATAATTTAGAAAAAAAAATACGACCAATTCTCCAAAAAAATATTTTTCAAGGAGAACAACTAGAACATGTTTTATACACTACTCTAGAACTTTCTTCCCTGCGATTATATGTTATTTTTTTAAAAAAAATGTAATAAAATCGAAATCTTATTATTATTATAATTCTTATATTGTATTAGCAATTTTTTTTATTAAAAGTTATGATAAAAAAAGATTACGGTCAATTATCCTAAATATTTTTCAATGAAAACAACCGAAACGTGTTTCCATGCACTTCTATTAAACAATCTAAGTTTATAGTTTTTAATCGTATAAATTTTTTATGCAAATAACATAGTTCTTTTTATAATTTTTGTAATATAATTTTATAAATATTTAATTAAATAAAAATTAGTAATTATTTAACATAAATCTCGGAACCCGTACTTCGCACGGATTATCATCTACTATATTTTAAAGACCGACTTGGGGATTGTTGTGTGGGTGGGTGGTCTTGGAATGAAGGAAATTAGTAATTGGTTCATTATAATAAATTTGAAAATTATATTAATTGATGTGAAAACTTAACTTGATTTTGCTTAAATTAATTTTTAAGTTTTATTAGCTTAAAATTCGTGTGATGTACGGATTTTTTAATATTATATGAATTTTTGTCATTAGTTTAAATTAAGTTTTTTAAAACATGATTTTGGAGGCTTAAATTTTTACTAAATAAATTGCTCATAGTTTTAGAAAATGAGAAATTAAGTTGCCCGTAATATGTTTTAGCTGAAAAGGTAATCGGTTAATTATTAGTGTTATAATATTATTATTTATTTTTATTAAATAGAAACGCTCGTGATATAATTGGAAAGAGAGAATTTAGTAAGAGAAAATAAAAATAAAAAAAAAGGTAACGTGTTTTGGCTGAAAAAGGTAACCGTACATGATATAATTGGAAAAAGAGAGACTTCAGTTAGATAAAATAAAAAAGGTAACGTGTTTTGGTTGAAAATGATAATTGATTAGTTAATAGAAATTATAATTACTTTATTTTATTTTATTAAACAAAATTGCTCATATGGTTTTTAGGAAAGGAGAAATTTTAGTTAGATAAAATGTAAAAGATATTGTATATTACATGAAAAAGGAAATTATTTAGTTATTGAAAAATAGAAAAGCTAATATGTTTAACCTGAAAAAGAAAATTGATTAATAAAGGAGAAATTTTAGTAAGATAAAATATAAAAGATACTGTATTTTATCGGAAAAAAGAAATTATTTAGTTATTGAAAAGTAGAAAAGATAATATGTTTAACCTGAAAAAGGAAATTGATTAGTTAGTAGGATGGACTTTATTTGTAATTGAGTAAGGGTAAATAAGTAAAATTAATAGGTACCGTACCGACCGACTAACCAAACTTTTAATGTTTCGACTTTTATATAAGGAAATTTACCAAAAATACTAGATTTAAAATTTCTATTTGCAAAAATACCATTAATTGCAATTTTACTAACCTAAGTGTCAAAATTGCAAAAATGCTACAAATTAGGGTTTCCCTGCCCCCTCTTCCCCCTCCTTCCCTCCTCCCGCCGCCTAACTCTACTCTTTTTTTTTATTTTAAGGTGGGGTGATACTTTGGTTGCAACCAGATTCAACCAAATGCAACCACATTCAACTTTTTTTTTTTAAGGTGGGTGATATTTTGGTTGCAACCACATTCAACCAAATGCAACCACATTCAACTTTTTTTTTTTTAAGGTGGGGTGATTTTGGTGGATTTGGGTTGCAAGACCCGCCAGGGGCAATATACAACCAAATGCAACTACATTCAACTCTTTTTTTTTAAGGTGGGGTGATTTGGGTTGCAAGGTCCCGCTAGGGGCAATATACAACCAAATGCAAACACATTCAACTTTTTTCAGTTGATGTAGGTGCAAATCTAATTGAATGTGGTTGCATTCAGTTGCTTTTTTCAAGTTCCATTTTTCAGTTCTCATTTTCGACCTCTTTTTTAAACTATAATATATATATAATTAATCAGAAATTCCGTATGTTGTATTACAACATACGGAGTTTTTGAAATGTAATCAGAAAGTCCAACTACCGTTTTTTTTTTTCCATATGTTGTATCAACTCAACTATATTTTTTCGAACTTTTAATAACCAAAGTTCAAATATGCTACTCCGTATCAACCCAGAATGATGATTAAAAATCTTATCATGCAACATTTTAGGTCAACAGCTTAGTACTCTTTTGCAAAACTTTGATTTCCTTTATATTTATTAATGCCAGCTGTGAGGCTGTGACCCATTTATATTCCTTAATATCATAAAATTATTTATTCTGTAACACCAATGATATAAGATGTGAAGTTGCATGTCCTTTTTTTAGTTTCCATGATTTTTAATAATTGAGAAACACTTACTAAAACTGCTGGGTTGTGATATGTGGTCTTCTAGGATGGATTGCTTAAGCATAAAGAAAACGTATGAGATTTTATCTCCTGAAGATATCGGGCTTCATCGCTCTGATGAATCTGGTATTGTCCTCGGAAAACTTAGGTATGACTGAATATGTAATATTCAATGTTTTATTTAGTAGCTCAGTTTTATCTGTGTCAACATTTTCAGGTCTAGTGTTTAACCCATTGATATTATTTATGTTCTTCAATTAGATACATGCTTGTGGTTCTCATGTTATTTGGAATTGTGCTGTCCATGTTACACTTGAAAACTGTTGAGTAATATTCTGAAATTCTAATGTTTCTTATGTAATCGTTTATGCAGTGGACGCCATGCTTTTAGATCAAAACTTTTGGAGGTAGAATGCAGTTCATGTCATATAAAATTAATGAATTTTTTGTGGCTTTAAGCATAGGATCTTTGTAACAGCAGGTTTTTTTTTTATATAAAAAAAAAAAAAAAAATCATTCATTCTCCCTTCTAGTGAAACTCAGTATTCGGTATAAATTGTGTTATGCCCGAATTTGGCATAAGTCCTAAACAGGTCTAATGGGCTAGAATATCAGTACATCACACATAATGGGCCTAGGGATGAAGAATGGGTCATTAAAGTTTGCCATCTTAAGAAGATTCATTACATTATTTTTGTACAGTGGGATCGCCAGCGAGCCCTAGTGGCGGGTCGCAGTTCATGAGGTCTAGCGAGGCCTAGAGGTCCAGCGTGGCCTCAGGGCCGTCTCCAGGATTTTGGAGGCCCTAGTTTTCTTATATCAAAATTTTTTTAAGACATCAAATTTCATGAATTAAAACCACACAAAAAAATTACAATACGACTTTAATCCAGTAATAACAAAAATTATAAAATAACAGAGGCAAGTTAAGTTGAGACTAAGAAGTTATTCTCCTCGCTTTAGCTAGGGCAAAATCTCTAATCAAAGTGCTATAATCTAACTTATCTAACATTTTTTTCTCAATAGACAACATAGCCAAACCGTTGAGTCTCTCTTGTGACATGGTTGATCGGAGATAATTCTTTATCAGCTTCAATTTGGAGAAACTTCTTTCTGCAGTTGCTACTGTAACTGGTATAGTTAATATAATTCTGTAAGCAACCCATGTATTAGGAAAAGCAACATGCATTTTTTTGATATAGTCCAACACTTCAACTGGTTTTGTCAAGTTTTCGGGTAAAGATCTTCTCAACAACTGCAATTCTGAAAATAATTCAAGTCCATCAACATCTGAGTCATCCCCATTCCTCAAATAGTTCTCGAGTGTAGTACAAGAATTTTTCATGCTCTCATCCTCCATTTTTCTCAACCTGTCTAAGTTAAATAAGAATCCAAAAATATCATCATATTTTTTAAATTGCTCAAATCTTGAATTGAGTGAAGATATAGCAGTATCAACAATGTGTAAAAAATAGTTAACTCGAAAAGAATCTTCAGCAACTTGAATTGATTCATCCCTTGTACTCTCATCAAAGAACCTTTTTCTAACACGGACTCGAGTTTCACGAAAAGCTGGTTCTACCCCCATTTCTAAAGCAATCTTTGCAGCTTCACCTTTTGCATTTTCAAATCCATTGTTCCTGTATTCCTCAAAAAAAAGTATGAGACCTTGTAATAGATTAATGCATGCTTCAATATCCATATCCTTACTTTGGAGAAATTTACTAACCTTATTCACTTTTTCTAGAATCTCAAACCAAATAACCATACCAACAAGGAAATCAAAGTTTTGAAGGTCAAAATTAACTAAAGAACTTGCATCACTTGTGGTGGTTGCATCAACACTTTGTTCAACTAGATGAAGTAATGCATCTCTTATTCGAAGAGCTTGGAATCTTATCGCCTTAACACTAGAAACACGACTTTCCCAACGTGTATCAGACCATGACTTTAATGTAAGTCCTTTTCCATCTTTGTCCTTGACATAAGATTTAAGAACCTCCCATCGTTTTGTTGAACCGGAGAACAATTTATAAATTCTTTGTACCACCCCAAAAAACGATTTAGCCTGAATAGAACTCATAGCCATATCACAAATTGCAAGATTAAGAGAGTGACAACCACAAGGTGAGTAAAATGCTCTAGGATATTCTTTTAGTACCCTACTACTTACACCTTTATATTGTCCTTTCATATTCGAACCGTTATCATAACCTTGCCCTCTCATGTCACTAAGATCAAGTTTCAAAATTTTAAGAGAATCTTTAAGTTTAACAAAAAGTGCATCTCCTGTTGTTTCAACAACTTTCACAAATTCAATAAAAAACTCTTCCACGGTTACTGGGGTAGTAGAAACATTAACGCATCTCAATATAAGACTCATTTGTTCTTCATGACTAATATCAGGAGTACAATCAAGAATAACAGAGTAATATTTTGCCTCCTTAACAATTGAAATAATGTTTCTCTTGAGTTCACTCGCCAACAAAAGTATTAGTTCATTCTGAATATTATGTCCAAGATAATGGGCACGACGTATCTCCTTCTTTCGAATACGTCTAAGATGCTCTTCCATTATAGGGTCAAACTCTGCAATCATTCGTATTATACTTAAAAAATTCCCACTATTATCATCATCAAGTTTTTCACTACTACCACGAAATGCCAAATTACTACTAGCAAGAGTTTTAACAACACACATTATTCTCTTCAAAACTTCACCCCAATACTTTTTTTCTTCATTTATGACTTTCTGATTAAAAGAATCAATTGTCAATTTTTTTCTCAACCTTGTTTCTGCTTCCATCCAATCATTTAGACTATTAAAGTGATAATTGCTCTTTTCATGCTCATCTAACCTTGAAGAAATATTTTTCCAATCATTATATCCAATGGTTGCTGTTGTTAGCGGACTTGATATAACTTTTTCCCTTTTAAACAACACACAACAAAAACAAAACACCTTATCTTTCTTCCGAGAATATACTAGCCATGACCTGTCGATTTTTTCTCCATTCAACAAAGTTCGCATGTAGTGTTTATTGTTAAAACTTCTATTATGTTCATTAACAGGATACAATTCATCGACAACTCTTATTGGTCCCTTCTCTACTAAAAAATCAATCTTTTTTTGAGCCATATTATTTTCCCAATTTCCCGGATCAACTAAGTCGTCTAAATTTTCATCCACAATAGTCTCAGGAAAAATATCCACATTCATGTCATTTGGATTTTCATCTACATAATTTTCAGGCAAATTTTCATCAACATTTACGTAATTCTGATTTTCATCCACTAATTTCTCAGGCAAATTATCATCAACATTCACATCATCCAAATTTTCATCAACATGATCTTTAGGCATATTTTCACTAACTGTGACATTTTCTCCTAAATTTTCCAATACATTAACGGGTTTTACGTACCTATTCATGGATCCCGCTAAAGATTGGGTGAGTTGATTCTCCCTCACTTTTTTCTTTCTTTTTGAACATCCCGACTCATGTTTTCTTTTACCGGTCATTGTATTAACACCTACAAAATAAAAATATGATTAAAGATTAACTAATTACAAATTCTTAAATTATAATAACCAAACAGCAAAAAAAGGAAAAGTGAAGAAATTAGAGACTTACAATAATGATATTGATGTTGAGTGTTGATAGCGAGTAACAGAGATAGACAGGAGCTTTATAATTTTACTACATTAGGTTTTAGTTTGATAAAGACTCCTGCATAGACTAATGGGCCTTTTTAAAACCAATAAATGGGCCTCTAATTATAATAAATAATAAGAGCCCAACAATGAAAATCAAAGTTACGTGTTGCAGACTTACAATGTTCAATTTTTAACTAAGTATTTAATGCCATATATATATATATATATTATTTATAATAAAAAAATGTGGCCCCCTTAAATTGTGTGGCCCTAGGCAGTCAGCTAGGCTAACTCCCCCTGGAGCCGGTACTGCGTGGCCTAGAGCATGTTTACTACAAAGACTTATGGTCAGGCCCAGCGAGGTCGCATAAGTAGGTTATCTCCATGCAGCGAGGATCGCCTCGCATGGCCAGATCCAGCGAGGTCGCATGCGAGGCCATCTAGTCAGTATCGCCGGTAAAGATAATTATAGCATTATGCGAGTCATGAACCGAAAAATGGGTAGAAAAACAACCCAAGAAGATGACTAGTGGATTTGGGCCAAGCCGAGCCCATAGAAACCCTAGCCCATCTAGATAACTTCTTCTCTAAGAGAACTACGTATGGCTTGATCCCTATAAATAGGGTACGTAGGCATCTTGTAAAGGCATGAGAAACAGTTCACCACTGAATTTCAATAGACAAGATCAGCCATAAACAGTTACAAATCTCCTCCGTGTTCTTCGTGTTCTTAGCAGAATATCCGTATTTTGCTCCATAAATCCAGCAACCTCCAAAATATTGTTATACAATATTCTCCCTATAACAAATTGCATTAATCGCTACTTGTTAAGATGCATCACTTTCTTTCCCTTGTATGTTATGTATGTCTTTGCTGTCGCAGAATATTACAGATGATGACTTAATAGCACTAGTCTCGGATGAAGTTTTTCAGCCTCAAGTTGTTTGGAAACTAGGTTATGTCCAAGTATGTATGGACACCAGACCGTGGTTCAATTAAGTTGTGTTTGATCAAATGATCTCGGTGTGATAAAGATTTTCTGCCAACTTAAAATGATACCTGACTTACTGGTTACATATGGGAGTCTTGGTCTATCAACAGCAACTGTTAGACTAATTGCTACTGATGGGGTAGAACATGCTGCTTGTTCAGTCGGAACAGGACCAGTTGATGCAGCATATAAAGCAGTCGATCTGATTGTATAGGTTTGTAATGAAAAGCTTTTGATCCTCAATTGCAATGCGCTTAGGTTTGGGAACAAAATTGAAGAATGCCCACATCTTCTGCAAAACAGAAAACAGAGTGGAAGCCTATAAATTGCAACGACATAACAATAATGTAAAACCACAAGCAAAACCTATGCTTAAACTGCCAATGTTAATTATTATTGTTAGCTTGCTCTTTACATACCCAGTTAGCTTGCTCTTTACATAACCAGTGGTTTACTATACCCATAGGTTGCTCCAATCCAGTAATGTGCAACATCTTAATTATTACTGTTTGACTTCCGACTTTAGCTAAAAATTATATTCTTCTAAAAATTGAGTATAAATATTAAATGTATTATCAAATACTCATATGTTTATGTCCAAAATGTGTATATCTACACATAAGCTTTCGAACTTCACTATCATCCACAAATTCACAAGATTAAATTTAGAATTGTAATCAAAATAGGTGCATCTCAGCAAATACTTGGAGTATAAAATATTGAATCTGTCTGTGGTTCTAACACAATGGGAGAAAGCGGCAAGCAGAAGTACTAACACTAGTGTTATAATCAATGTCTAAAAGTAACACAACTACGCGGACCTAAACCTAGAGCTGGTTCTATTGTACAAGAGGAAATCATTTAACATACGATGATAATCTTTCAGAGTTCTATGAACACCAAATGCTACACCCTTGTAAGATATAAAGGAGATAATATTGCCATGCCCTAGAAATAGAAGAAATGCTTATCCTAAACATGAGGAAACTGAATGTATAGCACTATGAGAGAACTGAACTTATAGCTAGGGTGTAAATGAGCCGAGCCGAGCCGAGCCGAACTTTAGAATGTTCATGTCGTTTGTTAAAAAATTATCGAATTTGAACTCGAGCTCGAACTTAATGCAAGGCATATATAGTGATGTTTTACTATAAATAGACTGAAGGGTAGCTAAGTCTTTTCATGACAAGATAGGAGGGTATACTAGTAATTTCACATACTGATTCTGTTATTTTTCTGTTATAAAACGAGATGATGTAAAACAGAGTGAGGTAATGAAAAATGTAAAAAAAGTGTTCATTTCATTTTCATCCTGTAACAAACTTTGTGTTCTAAGCTTTAATGGAGATTATCAAGCTATCTGCTATCTGTTAAAGTAATCATCTTGTGTTTGTCATTATGGTATCAGAGCCAACAGATGAGTGAGATTGACTTTGATAATCATAAATGTTCATCTTCTTCCTTGTTAGTTGATCTGTGATTTTTTAAGCTTTTGTGTTCGTACATCAATGGCGTCAAGTTCATCTGTTAATCATCTAAATTTCGTAGATCTTCAAAATCCATTGTATATACATCCATCTGATGGTCCGTTATCTGTTAGTGTTGCAAAATTAACTAGTTCTGGAGATTATCGCATTTGGAAACGATCATTCGAGATTCAGTTAGCTTCAAAGCGCAAGCTAGGGTTTGTTAATGGAACTGTTGTACGGAGCTCAACTGATGCTACTGAAGGCTTACAGTGGGATACATGTAACAATCTGGTAATCTCTTGGATCCATAACTGTGTTTCTGATTCTATTCGTACATCGATCTTGTTTGTGACTACTGCTCGAGCTATTTGGTTACAATTAGAAAATCGATTTGCTGTTACTAATGGATCTCATAAATACAAGCTTACTCGTGATCTATTTGTTATGAAACAAAACAAACTCTCTCGATAGTTGATTACTATACATCTATGAGTAGTATTTGGGAAGAATTAGAAGCGATGAATGTTTTGCCCTCAATTACTACTAGTACAACTGAAAATGAGAGATTGATGCAAGCGATTCAACTACAGAAAGAGGAATCTAAGTTGTTTCATTTTCTCAATGGATTGGATGATGTTTATAGTACAATTCGTCATTTGCACAGTAACCGTCATTTACACAGTAACCACTATTTGCACAGTAACTGTGAATAGTAACCGTGAATAGTAACCTTGCATAGTAAACGTGCATAGTAACCGTGCATAGTATTACTATTTTTGGCTGCTTCTTTTGGGCTTCTCTCTTCTGTTTTAAATATTCTGCTTGAGATATTATGTCTGTCCTTGATCGTCAATAGACTTTGGCAATTCTTTATGTGAATTAATGTGTTGATCCTTCTCGTATGTGCTGACACTTAGTGCACTGGTCTGGTTCACAAGTGACTAGCGCTGATCTTGATCTTCATACCTTCGTTACATTCCAATTGATTAGCCTGCAGCAGTATCTTCAATTAATTTGAATACATGGAATCTTTTGGCCCTTCAACTAAATCATCTGTACATCTTATTCTGTCACTGAGGCTTGATCATGTTAATGAACTTCTTTCAGCGACTTGATCCTTGTTGATGCCTGTTCTTCAAATTTCACGATCCCTGTATAGAGTTAATATTATTTATCTTTTATCCTAGTTGAGTCATATACGTCCTCCATTACATATTACATTACATTATGCTTTACATCTCTTTTTCTAAAAATAGTACGAGCAATTTTATTTAATAAAATAACATAATTAAATTATAATTACTATGAACTAATTAATTACCCTTTTCACCTAAAACATGTTACCTTTTGAATTTTTTATAACTAAGATCTCTCTTTTTCCAATTATATTACGGCATTCTATTTAATAAAATAAAACAAGAATTACTAAAAATTAACCGATTAACTTTTTCAACTAAAACCTATCATCTTTCCTGTATTATCAAACTAAATTCCCTCATTTTCTAGAAATATCACGGATAACATTTATGTAATTATTATCAAATCATCTCATTCAAGAATTTAAGCCTTTAAAATTCATGTTTTAAAAAAAATAATTAAAATTAATGAAAAAAATTCATATAATATTAAAAGAAATCCGTGCATCACACGGGTAGCTAGTCGTTTAGTAAAATTGCAAATAACTATTTTTAACAAAAGCAAATGTGCAAAAATTTACTTTTTCCTATTTATTTATGAAAAAAGCCCTAAACTCTTTTGTTATTAAAAATAGTATATATTTATAATTTTCATAGTTTTTTTTTTTTTGGAGAATAACGGGTGGTAGGGGTAGGATGCTAAGCGGCTTTACGCGAATACCCATAAAAAGGGTAGGGAATAAAACGGAGAAGAAGGAAGAGAGGAGGGTTCAGGAAAAATGGAAAATGAACAATCGGCGGTCAGGTATGTCTGCTGGAGTTTGTGGTTGGGTGTATTGGGAGGAAGCCGGCGAGATACTTGTTCCCCCTTTTAAAAGAGAAGGTAAACATTTACTTTTCATTTTTATTTTTCGTTTCTAGGTCATTAGATGATAATTTAGGGTTAGGTTATTATGTCGTTATGATTTGATTCATATTGCAGATAGAGTTGTTGTGGAGGAAGAGAAAGCTGATGAGGATTCTTGCGTTCGATGGGGAAAATTATGTCATGGGGTTGGTTAATTAATCAATCTCTCCCTCCCTCCCTCTCTCCCTTCCCTCTCTCTCTCTCTCTCTCTCTCTCTCTTCTCATCTCTCTCCCTCTCTCTCTCTCTCTCTCTCTCTCTCTCTTCTCATCTCTCTCCCTCCCTCCCTCTCTCTCTCTCTCTCTCTTCTCATCTCTCTCCCTCTCTCTCTCTCTCTTCTCATCTCTCTCCCTCCCTCCCTCTCTCTCTCTCTTTTCATCTCTCTCTCTCTCTCTCTCTCTTGCTTGTACTAAACCCAACCCTATATATCTCTCCTCTTTCTCTCTTTGCTTGTACTAAAACCATGTATAGCCTATTAATTAATCTCTCCTCTTTTCTTTTTTGCAGTATTGCCGTTGTCTAGCAAATCACAATTTGGATGAGTCCAATATTGTTCACTATTATAGTTATACCAACTACAAGTTATATGGGTCAGTACTTTGAATTATTATAAGTGCCCTAAATACATGGTTATTAGTTTGTATCATTCGTAATGTATTCCCTTTATCCTACAGGCAGCTACCCGTTCCTCGGCTTAATCAAGTTTTTGGTTTGGTTGGCGCATCAAGTATTGGCAAATCAATTGTCCTTGAAATTTTGTCCGGGAAAGTTGTACCCAATCTCGGATGTGAACTTGTAAATTCTTGACATTATTATTAAATCTAATATATCATCGTAATGCATGCTGTGTTTTTAGCTTGCTTTTCCTTGCCAATTTTTCAGAACCCTCCTACCAGGCAGCAAGTCTTGACCTACTTTGAGAAGTCCAACTACCCCTTGTATAAATTTCTCACCTGGATTCTACAAGATGAAGTGAAGGTTTTTTTTTTCATCTTCTTTCCTTATCTCTTCAATCTATTCAAGTACAATTCGTAGTGACATATTAGGTGTTTAAACGTATCCCCGAGAAAAGAGGTTAATCTAAGTGTGTGCTAGTACTTCTCTACACTTTTCTCCTTCTCCTTGTGGAAATGGCAACCTCTTGCCTTTACATATGTGGTTACAAATTCTTTGTATCTTGTGTCATGTCTTGCTTGGGTTGTGTACTCATTCTCTACTGTATTTTTAAGGTATGTACTAAGCCAGAAGCTCTTTACTGGGTTTTCAAAGAGCACCAAGGAGGAATTGTGGGGGACATCCTGGAAAGCAAAGATGAGAGAGGCGTGAAAGCAAAGATCTGTTCTGATCTTGGATTAAATCAGATAATCGGCCGTAGGATTTCTAGCTTGTCTCCTGGGGAGCTTCAGAGGTTTGCGATTGCGCTCACAGCCGTACAGAAGGCTCAAGTTTACGTGTTTGATGAACCCTCGACATCTCTGGATGTTAAACAGAGGCTTAAGGCTGCTCAAGTTATTCGATCTTTGAGCACACCTAATAGGTTGTTGTTTTAATGCCTTCTTCCTCTGTATGTTGTTCCTTCAATCAATAAATATTTCCACTCACCTATTAATATTCGAGTTTCAGTTATGTAATGGTTGCTGATAATGACTTGAGTGTGCTGGGTTATATGTCGGACGTCATTTGCTGCCTATATGGATTACCCGGTTCATACGGAGTTGTTAGTCTTCCCATCTCTGCCAGAGAAGGAATCAACATGTTCTTAAATGCTTTTGTGCAGACTGGAAATACTCGATTTTGTGAGGATTCACTTGCATCTGAGGTATGCTTCTGAAATTTTCAGTCACCTACTGGCTTTTGTCTACTGGATGCTTGATTTAATGTCCTTTTTTTTTATCAGGTGGCAAAGACTTTTAAGGGAAATGCCGAGGAACTGAAACCAGTTGCACGATTCAGATATCCTAGCGTGAGCGTAAAGCAGGGGGGGGATTTTAAGCTTCGGGTGAAAGAGGGCGTTTTTACTGACAATCAAATCATCGTAATACTGGGTGAGAATGGGACTGGAAAAACAACTTTCATCAGGATGCTGCTGGTAACATGTTTTTTTTTTCATAATTAACCTCCAGACTTTAAAGAAATCATATTTAGTTATTTTATGTAGGAGTGAGCAACGGGTTGGAACCGAACTATAACCGAAAGAATCGAGAACTGAATAGCAATTTGTTAAGAACCGAACCAGTATTTGTCAAAGAACCAACCGGAACCGAACCGTGAATTTCGGTTCGGTTCAGAACCGAATTTTCATTTTATTTCGATTTTTTTATATTACTTTCAACTCCAAATTAATTAGTTTTGACTCAATTTTATGTATGGCAAAAAGATTAATTATTAGGGGTAATTTAGCTAAAAAAGATTATTTATTAGGGATAGGTCATTTCACGTTCGATTACTTTCTAAAAATCAATAAATTTAAATTAAATTAATAATCGAAACATTAGACAAATGAATAATATAATATAACATAATATTTATTTTTAGAAATTTAGTACTCCATAATAGAATTTAGTACATGATAAAAAATTACAATACCTAATATCCTAAAATAAATTAAGAAATATATATATATATATATATATATATAGGCAAAGTATCAAATAGAAACCAACTCTTAAATAGAAACTAGAAACTAACACTAAATAAATTATATATCATCTATTCTAAGGTTCCCTCCAAGGGTACCTTCACAAAAAATGCTTAAAATAATTGGCTCTATCCAAAACAAAAAAAAAATCCTAAACGGATGAGTTAGGTAGTCATGAGGGCCGAAGGCTCTCGACACACCCGTCAATCGTCTATTGCCTTTACCATTGATTGTCATTCCTTACAACTTTAGAATGATAAAGGCGCGAAGCGCTGTACAAGAAGGTGCGAAGCACCGTTAACCAGTGAAATCCACTGCCACGTCATCACGTGAACAGTGAATTTTTTTTTTTGTTGGATAGAGCTAAGTATTTTAAACGTTTTTTGTATTGGGGTACCCCTAGTTTGGTCATTAGATTAGCTTGAAATGTTAGATTATGGTTTAGTTTCTAGTTTCTATTTTAATTTGGTTTCTATTGGAGTAGGACTCTATATATATATATATATATATATTGGTTCGGTTCTTACGGTTCTGGTATATTAAGAACCGAACCGAGAACCTAAATTACAGAAAAATGAGAACCGGACCCGAACCGTAATTCTGAACCGCGAAATGCTCACTCCTAATTCTATGTTTTTACATATCTAGAGTTTTTAGCTATATAAATCTGTACAGGATAGTTTATTGAAGTCTCGCTCAGCTGAAGGCTCATGTGGGAAGATGCCCAAGCTCAGTGTATCTTACAAGCCTCAGGACTTTAAAATAAGCTCTCCATCTACGGTCCGGGAATTCCTAAATTGCGAAATTTATGATGCCTGTATCGATCCACAGTTTATATCATACGTGATGGAACCTCTTCAAATCAAGGACATGATGAATGAAAGAGTTATGGACCTTAATACTCCAGCGTTGCACAGACTTGTATTATGTATGTGCCTTGGGAAGGTAAATATTTCCTCCTATTTGGTTATCTTTAGCGTCTTGCTCAATTTGACTGCACTATGAAGCAGTAAAGTGCTCTAGAATGAATTAGGCTGCCAGGCAATATAGATTAGGAGCTGCCTATTCTTTCTAAGATCATTGCCTTGGTGAGTGCAGCATAATCTTTTCCTGTTGCAAAAAACTAAAACATCTTATCTTTCCCTTGCATCAGAAAAGATAAGATGTTTATAAACTCAACTGGTCACGACTTGTTAGGATAATGTTACAATAAAGGAAATTTTTTGTAGGAGAGACAAAATTGAATAGATATTCAGTCACTATATATGGCAGATATGTCGTATGGGTTCATCTTACGTAGCTAAATCTGTGTTCTATGACCTAATGGTCATTGCTTTTAAAATAAATTAAAACGCTCTGTCAGACCTAGACGTGATCTGAATTGCAGAGTAACATTATATTGTTATTACTTTGGTAGGAAATGACCCTCACAAGTCATAATCCTCATCCTCTGCCATGTAATAATGAGTTTCTTTTTGGAGGTGTTCAGTGTCTTTGCTTGAACAATTGGTTTGCTAGGTGATATGGAACGAGAGATCCTTTATTTGCAATGATTGCTGGCTAGGCAAGTAAAGACTAGGTGATATGGAACGAGAGTTACCTTTATTTGCTATGATTGCTGGCTAGTGGCTAGGCATGTAAAGAAGTTTAATCTTTTAAACTGTCCCCTTTGTATCGGAAAAGATAAGATTTTCGTAAAGATAGTGTTACTTACAAAGGAATGAAGGAAATAAGAGATGTAACTTGTATAAAAATGAACAGTTTTTCTAATGTGTGCTCATTGTCGCATGCTAAGAGTTCTAATTTTAATTTTTTCTGTAACATTTAATGAGTTTCATCTACTTTTTCATTGACTCGGTAATTAATGCTTATTGATTCATTCTTTCTCACCCTCATCAGTTTGTGTTTCAATTTTCAGGATGGTATTTCATTTTCAAAAACCAAATTTATATCAAAAACTGATATATTTGTTTATGTACTAGAACTTGGAAACACGTGTAGATGTAAAGCACTAGATTGATTAACATTAATTACAGATTAACAGGAAAGTAGATGAAGCTCAGTAAATGTCGTGGAAATATCAAAATTACAATTCTTGAAACAACAATTCTTAGCATGTGCCCATGGGCACACACTAGAAATTTTTTAAAAAGAATACATAGGTAGTTGTTTATGTACTAGAACTTGGAAACACGTGTAGATGTAAAGCACTAGATTGATTAACATTAATTACAGATTAACAGGAAAGTAGATGAAGCTCAGTAAATGTCGCGGAAATATCAAAATTACAATTCTTGAAACAACAATTCTTAGCATGTGCCCATGGGCACACACTAGAAATTTTTTAAAAAGAATACATAGGTAGTTGTTTTTTTTTGAATTGAAGTGGGTGTTTAAATGTTATATGTATGCGTACATACAATAATTTTCTGATAGTAGAATAGCGAAGGTCCTCCATGGTGTTTGTTGAGTGTGTGTCACCCCTTACCCTTTGGATATTATTGTTATATGTATGCATGCAATTATGCATGAATGAGTGTGCTTTCATGGGTGTACCTTGAGAGCCCCAGAACAGTCAACACATTAAAACATATGCACAGGTAAAATAGAAAGATTTTGTTGAAGATACAAAGTTTTACGAATATTCGTAAGAGGGTTGCACAGTGGCCTGATTTCTTTTTGTTGTCAATGTTACTGTGTATTGTCATACATACCCATTCTATTTTGAACTTCATTTAGTCAATTTGTTATTTATTACTCCTCCCGACTCTTTGTGATAATATGTGATCATTGCTTCATATTTAATTACTTTTACAATGTATGCCTCTTTGATGAAACTGTTGCTGGGTTTTCCTGTAGCCTGCAGATGTTTATCTAATAGATGAACCAAGTGCGTTCATGTATGCTGAACAAATTGTTGTTGTCTCTAAAGTATTAAAAAGATTTATACGTCATACCAAGAAGACAGCGTTTGTGGTGGATCACGACATTATGTTGGCAACATATATTGCAGACGAAGTCATTGTTATTAATGGGAGACCATCAATTTTCTGTACTGCAAGCTCTCCTCGCTCGTTATTGATTGGAATGAATATTTTCTTATCGGTAAGTCGCTCATGTTTTAGTTATGGTCAATATATGTGTTCATCAATAACCACTCTATTTGTTTGGCTCATCATGTGAGCTTGTAGAAATTTACCTTCACATTTTTTTTTGTAGCACTTGGACGTCTCATGTAGGCAAGACCCACTCACTTTTCAGCCGGTAATTAACAAGCCGAACTCTGCCTGCGACAGTGAGCAGAAATCTGATAGACGTTATTACCTGAATGATTAATGTGTATTGGCCAGTAGATTCTGTAATCAAACTGAGTTCTTTCTGCTACTGTCACTTGGAGCTAGCTTGCTGTTAGGCAGACAACTGTATAGCTCCCTTTATTTCCTCGGTTTCTGTTTTCAAACTTTCTTTGCAATCATGACTTTCTGCTTTGGTTATGTTTGCTTTGGTTATGTTTAAACCTCTATAAACTATTATGGTTTTGTATATTGATACAATTCCCTGTACTTTTTATATGTCTCACGAATTTTCTCTTAGTCTAGTATCGGAATGTATGTTATCTTTAAATTCATATCCACTTCATGGCAAATAGTCGAGCATACTCCCAAATGCTTGCCTGCCCAAGTGCAGGGGAGGAGCTATGTACACCCTCTGCCTCGGAGGAGTAATGATTGAAAGTTTATAAAAGACTAAACATTAAAAGTTTTGATACGGTACGGTACTTACCTTATTTAATTTTTTTATTTTATTACCCTTAATTATTTTACTGAATTATAAAAAAAATCCCAAAATATTACACGCAACTCTTCCACACTTCTCATAAATAATAAAATAATAATTAACCAATTACCTTTTTCATCTATTACCTTTTGTAATTTTTCTAACTAAAATCGAATTAGTACAAATCTAGAAGTCTGCTGTGTAATTTAGGAAAAATATGATGGAAATATCGGTATAGAATGTGGGATGTAGGTAGGAGTGACAGTTTGAATGAAATGGTATATGATCTGATGTTCAGTACGGAATTAAAATTGTTGTTCTAATTCTCATATTTTCTGGGATTGTAGATGTGATGGGCCTTAGCTTAAGAATGTTATATTTACCTATATGCAGGTACCTGTATCACTTCTTGAATACTCCATGAATGGAGTTACAGCTGGTATTGATGCAATAGCCAGCACTCGTGTTCTAATATGCGAGGAACTGTTCAGCTCAAATTAAGGTGTGTCTAGTGCACTTGATTTTTTTATCAGTGGGGGGATATCTTAATTTTCATTAGGTTCCTACATTGAACCAGTTAAAGTTTTTGCTATATGATTGCACTAAGTTTAGATTTCTTGCCTTCTGATTCCCTAGAACTAGTAACGGGTCTCCTTTTTGTTGCTAGTGGAACTGGTGCATCAATGGATGTTGTTATTGCTAGTGTTCGAGCCTATGTTGGAGCATTAAATAAATTGCTAGCAATCAAAAAAACAAAAGGTTGAAGAATATGCAGGGACAGCACAAAGAATATGCAGGGGCAGAAGCTACACAATCTCTATAGTTATGGTATCCATCCTCCAACCTACGGTGCTTAGTCAGTTGATAAACTACTATGCCTGAAACGATGAGGTTTCAGTTTAGTTTTACAGTTCTTGTATTGTGAGATGGAGCTAAAATATGAACCATCCTGTTATTATCTATAAATTTGTTGCCAAATGGTTTGTGCAAAGAGTTAATTCTTCTTAATTATCGTGAAGACTGTATTGAAAACTGCCAATTGGTTTAGCTTAGGTTAAATAATGTAAAACCTATGCTTAAACTGCCAATTGTTAATTATTATTGTTAGCTTGCTCTTTACATACCCAGTTAGCTTGCTCTTTACATAACCAGTGGTTTACTATACCCATAGGTTGCTCCAATCCAGTAATGTGCAACATTTAAAAATTGAGTATAAATATTAAATGTATTATCAAATACTCATATGTTTATGTCCAAAATGTGTGTATCTACACATAAGCTTTCGAACTTCACTATCATCCACAAATTCACAAGATTAAATTTAGAATTGTAATCAAAATAGGTGCATCTCAGCAAATACTTATAAAATATTGAATCTGTCTGTGGTTCTAACACAATGGGAGAAAGCGGCAAGCAGAAGTACTAACACTAGTGTTATAATCAATGTCTAAAAGTAACACAACTACGCGGACCTAAACCTAGAGCTGGTTCTATTGTACAAGAGGAAATCATTTAACATACGATGATAATCCTTCAGAGTTCTATGAACACAAAATGCTACACCCTTGTAAGATATAAAGGAGAGAATATTTCCATGCCCTAGAAATAGAAGAAATGCTTATCCTAAACATGAGAAAACTGAATGTATAGCACTATGAGAGAACTAAACTTATAGCTAGGGGTGTAAATGAGCCGAGCCGAACTTTAGAATGTTCATGTCGTTTGTTAAAAAATTATCGAACTCGAGCTCGAACTTGAATCGAACCAAAAAATGTGCTTGAGCTCGGTTCGTTACAAAAAATTGTTGTTCGCGAACGGTTCACGAACAACTCATCTCATGAGCTTGCCCACGAACTACGAACAACTTATCTCATGAGCTTGCCCACGAACTTTTACTTCAAACAACTCATTAACCTTCATGAGCTCGTTCAAGAAATTGTACTAACGAATAAATTTTAAATATTTGAGAAAAGTATTCTGATTAATATTTCATGAAAAACTTGTAATTTACTTAAAAGTTGACTCATTTTTTTGTAAATTGTAAAAAAATATCGATTTTATTACAAAATAATATAATTTAAGTTAAATTTATATATTGTAAATTTAAAATATTACTTATCGTTATCGTCGACATAATTATACAAAAATACTAGTTTTTTTACATAAAATCTATAAGATATCATAAGCATACAAAAATATTAGTTTTCTTACATAGAAACTACAATCTTATATGTAAATTTTGACATATATTATCTCCTTATATTCTATATCCGAAGTACAATTTATATAAAAAAAACAATTATTAATGTAATTGGTTTGTTAAAATAACTCATTTTGGTCTTTGAATTACATATTTGCAGGTATAGCAAGTTATTTTAGTTTTAAATTTTACACAATCATTAAGATATATTAATATCTTTTTATATATTTAAGTAGTATAATAAATTTATACATCACTAATGTTTAATATTAAAATCTAGCACTTAAAATAATGTAATATTTAATTTGATAACATATTTTGAATAATATAAACTAGTTATACTAATTGCGAGACTTTGTTGTTGTTGTTGTTGTATTATTATTAAAATTAATTAAAATTATAAAATAAACAATTATAATATCTATATAAGATATTCTAATAATGGTGTATAATTCATAAGAGTTTCGAGAGTATATTCTAACAATCAAACATGTATTATATATACGAGATTATTTATCGAATTTGTTTATGCACCGGTAATGAACTCGTATACCGCTCGATTGTTGAATTTATTCACGAACATGTTTATGAGTTATGTTCACGAGCCTCATTGAGTAACAAATGACAACCCCCAATAATGTAAGAGACAATTGATTAGAAGAACAAAAACATACATGCACCTATTGGGTCTCTTATTCCAAATAGTTAGGATTCTCCCACACTCAGCATCTACATAGTCGGGATTCTCCCACTCAGCATCTACATCTTCCAAATCTCTATTCCTCTCTACGCAGTCATCCAAGTCATATACCACATCCAAAGAGTCAACATCTGATTCCGAATTGTTACGAGCTTCCATTAGACTCCGAATCTAATCGAATCATATACATTCGAACCACATTCACAAGTTATCCTCATGGAATAGCAATTATCACAACGACTAAAACCACAATCCAAACACAAGTGAAATGTTCGTCCGATAATATAATCACTGCTACACTCAAAACAATTCCGGTCTACATACTCAATATAATGTGGAGCTCCTTCCCTAGCCATGTTATCATCGAATTCAGTGATGTCATCCTCCTCTTCAATAACAGATCATATAGAAATATTACATGAGTACTAACATCACGGGACCTACATAAAGGACAACTAAAGTTACTACACTTCTCTCCAAAAATTTGGTCACAACTCGGGTGGAACCAGTGCCCACATTCACGAACAACAATGAACTGATTCGACCTTGCACGGTTCAAGCACACAGCACATCTGTCAACCACAAAACCACCTAAAGTACCAACATCCCCAAATGAGAACAAGTTGTTCATCGATAATGCTAATAATGGAAATTCAATCCACTCAATTTCCGGTACTCGACGAGCTCCACCAACATTCCCCGTGATGAACATGGTGAACAAATTCACCATGGCTTCCGCTAATCCCTCATCATCTTCAACTTCCCCTAAATTCACTAAACCCTCTCCAGCCTCCATCTCTTCTCCAAAACCCTCCACAGCCTCCATCTCTTCTCCTAAACCATCTACAGCCTCCATTTCTTCTCCTAATCCCTCTACAACATCCATCTCTTCTCCCAAACCCTCGAAACAAACTAAAAGTCTAAAACTTATTTCCCAAGATCCCCCAATCACAGCAACCATTAAATAAACTAAAAGTCTAAAACTACCTCTTTTTCAATTTGTTTTTTTTGTTAGTAAATTGCTTCTTCCTTTACTGTCATAAATTTAAAAATTCTACTCTTTTTTTAGGTTATGATTTTTATTGATTTTTCATTACATCCTACTCCCTCCATCCCACCCATTTGTTTACATTTGTTTACATTTCTGAAAGAGTGTCATTTTAAGGTGCATATAAAATATAGTTCCGTAACTTATTTTTACGATTTTGAATAAAAGTTGAATGTTTATATTTTTATTCAAAAAAAGAAAATTTTAAAAATAAGTTATAGAACTATCCTTTATATGTATCTTAAAATGCGTGGCGGACACTCTCTTAGAAACGTAAACAATTGGCAGGGACTGGGAGAGTATCATGTATTTTCTTAGTTTTTTCTTTAGTAAAGTGCGTAACATGCTCTTAAAATAAATAAATTAATTGTCGGACGTAATCCATTTTGATTTTTTAATACTTTAAACAAAATAATATTTTTTTAAATGTTAAATGTATTAAAAGAATAAATTTTTATAATAAGATTTTAAATAACCCAATACATTATTTATTTAGAATCGACAGTCCTAGATTATTTTCTATAATGGCAGGTTTCTGCAAGATTACTCAATTTATTTTACATTTTAAGAAGTAGGATTTTGTAACAAAATTTGTTATTTATGTTATACATAAATATGCATTTCTATTTATGTATACATACTTTGATATTTCCTAGTTATATACACCACAAGATTGTAGAAGGGGGGTTGAATACAATCTTGACTAAAATAAATAAATAAATAAATTATCGTAACATGCTCTCTCATAAATGTAAACAATTGGTTGGAACTGAGGGAGTATCGTGTATTTTCTTAGTTTTTTCTTTAATAAAGTGCGTAACATGCTCTTAAAATAAATAAAAAAATTGTCGGACATAATCCATTTTGATTTTTTAATACTTTAAACAAAATAATATTTTTTAAATGTTAAATGTATTAAAAGAATAAATTTTTATAATAAGATTTTAAATAACCCAATACATTATTTATTGAGAATCGACAGCCCTAGATTTATCCCAAATTTATTTTCTATAATAACAGGTTTCTGCAACATTACTCAATTTATTTTACATTTAAGAAGTAGGATTTTGTAACAAAATTTGTTATTTATGTTATACATAAATATGCATTTCTATTCATGTATACATATTACATACTTTGATATTTCCCAGTTATACACCACGATAGTGTAGAAAGAGGGTTGAATATAATTTGACTAAAAATTCTTTCGAATTGATAGAGGCTCAAACAGTTTATGTAAGAACAGATAACTAAATTAAAACACAAGCAGATGCAACACGATATTAAAAATTTCAGGTGGGTTTGTAAGCTCCACCTGAGAATTATATTAGAAGAAAAGTAATCTGTGTAAGAAATACACAGTTGCTGGTTACAAAGTTTAGTGTTTACAAGAAAATCTAATGCTCTCTACATTATGCTCGGTGTTTTCTTCTTTACTAATACAATGCTACACTTGGAGATATTTATATACTCCAAGGTTACAAACCCTACAAATAAAACGAATATTACAAAGTCAAACTATTTGCAGGTTTGCTGCCACTCCTTGTCTCCATGTGATGCAAATTTGTCTAGTTGTCTTGGACAGATTTTCACTCGATTTGATCAGCCAATTTGCTTGTGAGAATAAGGAATGTTTCTTTTTCTTCTCTGTTTCCAATACTGGCTTCCATACTCTTTTTAAGTCCATCAACCCATGTGAACTGTCAGGCATGTCAGGTCGCTATCAACCGCTAATATCAAGACATTATTGATTACAGCATTTATCCATTGAAGCTGACATCCGTTGGTAGGTTGATTGCTATCCGTTTGAAGTGTCACATCCGTTGGTGTAGAATCTTTATCATTTGAAGTACCACATCAATTATACAGAATTACATAGCACAACTTATTCACAATATTAGCTACCCTATTCTGTATATCCATTAATAGTCAACATGACTTAAAAAAACTAGCAACTATGACATCAACATGATAACTTATCCTTCGAGACTTAAACAATATGTTACAAACTTAACCATTGATAAGCTGCCTCATCAACAGATGCTAATAAGCATGTCATCCGTTGATGAGTTACAAAAAAATAACGTATACAAATATGTTTTTATGTGTTTTGTGAAAGTATCATCAAGAGCAACATAATTCCTAACATACTTACATTGTTACATAAAATTGAAAAATGTTCTCGTGCATGTTCATAAATGATGCAAACATCAGGTTATAGTGCAGAATACAATAATTTAAATGTGCAGTTCTAATGTAAAATACAAGTACTAATGCAAAACACAATGTTTTACTTAATTAATATGTTCGATTACAAATTTATTCTTAGGAATTTAGTGATTCCGAAAATTTAAAATTTATGTTATAACTTAATCATCTTATATATAATCAAGTAAGTTCGGAAGAATCCCTGCAATTTAGGTCTATCTAGAAAATGAGACCGGGATGAATCTTCAGACATGTCAATTTATGTTACGACTTAATCATCTTGTACATAATCAAGTAAATTCGGATGCAGATCCTTGCAATCTAGTTTTATCTAGAGAATGACCGAGATGAACCTTTCGACATGTCAATTTATATTATGATTTAATCATCTTGTAATATTTTACATATATTGTTAATAAAATTTATTTTTGTTAAATATCAGTTAGGAGATGACATAAGCAAGATGATGTCATTACAATGACATCATAGTTATTGTAGCAAGAGTAGCCACCAAGTAACTACTGTAACAGGCTTTCATGAGAATCTAAGTTTATATATATAAAGAGACTTAGCCATCCTTATTGTAATAATACAAAATATAAGAAATTGCAGCAGAAATAGTAGTATAAGAAATATATACACACAGTTCACTACACCTGACTTGTGTTCATTATCTCTTTGCCTTATCTCTATATTCTGCCTATATTCGTATAAATCGTGACATGGTATAAGAGCGGATACATAATCAGGCAGAAAGAACAGATTTTATCATCTGAAGCATCAAGTTTCTCAAGAAAAACTTCTGTCATATGTATATTTTCAAGCAATCTGAGAAATAATATATCTGATCAGAAAGGGGAACATACCACACAGAAGAGCATTGAAAGATGACTCACCAACTAGAGATTGGTTACAAGTAGCCTCGCGAAGGACCCTGGTATTATCTTTTAGATCTCAGGATCTTTCTTATTACGCTTGTCATATATATACACACGACGGAATATATAATCTCTGTTGTATCGTTTATATGATGCGCTCTACCCTCGTCCGATCTTGTTATATACAGATTGTTATATATATATAAAATATATAGCTGCTTTATATAACATATACGTGATTTATTTATTGGGTCTGTTAGAACAAGCTAAGGCTTGACTTTAGTCCTAATAAATTATCTGGGTTTGAGTTGGTTCAAACTATTAAACCAGTCTAATAACAACATATTCTGGGGTGTTAGTAGAAGGTTGGATTTGGTGAAAAATCAAGATATTTGTGAGTCTTTTTTAATACATATCTTTTGGTAGTCCTTGCCAGGAAGAGTGTTGTTATTAACTGACCCTTTATAATTTCTGAACTAAAAAATAATGGCGGAGGTTGTGAATGATTCGGTTACAAAGTAACAATACTAATCAAGGGACTATTAAATTTGGGTTTCATGGTACACCATATGTAAGCCCTAAATTTGACTTAGCAAAAAAAAAAGTCCTAAATTTGATGGAGAGAATTTTTGGGAATGGTCGGAGTCTTGCACACTTGCACTTAAATCTCATCGATTGATGAAATATATCAATGGGAAGGCCAAGATTGGGATAGCGAGAATGCCATGATCAAGTCATGGTTGTTTAACTCTATGAAGTTACGTATTCACAAAAGTTATTTGTTTCTTGATACTGCGAAAGCTGTTCATTTGTGTTAGTTACAGAGGCATGCCTGTACACATCTAATAACAAGCCTAATTGTTTGTAATGCTTTGCATTACTTACATGACCTCTTAACTGAGGGAACCTCTAGTTGTAGAGTTTCTGTTTGTATTGTACTTGTAGTAGGCATCAAATCCTAGTTGTGTAATTGTACAAATAGAGTCTAAAATAATGCTTGAAAGAAGTTCCAAGGTTCATGCCTCAAGCAAGGAGTTAAAGACTGTCAAATAATCACAGTTGGGATTTGAAGAAATGAAGAATTTGCCTAAGTACCAATTCGAGAAGTATATTTGTCTATTCGAGAAGTCCAGCATTCGAGAAGTCAGGGATTCGATATCTCAAGACACTATTCGATATCTCTGAATACACTGTTCGATATCTCATTCGATATCTCAGGGATTCGATATGTCTACTACTCTATTCGAGAACTCAAGAAGTCAACAAGTCAAGATGGTATTCGAGTTCTCAAAGAGTCAACAAGTCAAAGTTCCATTCGATATCTCAAGGACTCAGAAAGCTATTCGACAACTCGAGGATTCGATAAGTCAAATGTTCTATTCGACAACTCAAGGAATCCTGATGGAAAAGAGCTATTCGAGAAGTGGTTCGATATGTCATTATAACAGTATTCGAGAACTCAGAGTTATCGATCAAGTCAATTCTAGTTCTCGAATCACTTACTTAGTCACTTCTCGAATACATTCTTGGAGACAAAATACTGAGGAAATTGTACAAGTCAGAAACCTGCAACAAGCCAATGCACTTTATGGACCACAATCTGTAACGTGCTCTGGAAAGCCTACAAGGAAGCTTGGAGAGATATAGAAGAGACAAGGAGCTAAAGAAGTGGATCTAAACAGGCTTTGCAAAGTCAAATCTGTAACCGTTTGGACACTTACTCAAAAAGGATAGACAGACTAGAAAGTAATTTGTTTAGCTACCTTATTTGCAGTAAGTAGGCTGTATCCATGTTCTATAAGGACACAGCCTCACTTCATAACTTAGTAACTTTTTGTGAGTCAAGTTTTTCATACACTGTAAGCCATATCTCTCTGAGAAAAACGAAGCTGAGAATACTACCATTTGTATTCACAGATTGTAGCAACCTTTATCTAATAATACATTAGATTAAAGTGATATTGTGTCTTGTGTTGTTTATTTATCCGCACCTTCACTTCTACACACACAGGCAATTATCTGCTACATAGACTCAATCAAAGAAAAGTTCAAGAATCCATTCACCCCCCCTCTGTATTCTTTTACCGTATTCAATACTCAACAAGTGGTATCAGAGAGGGCTATTTATTCAAAAACAGAGAAACGATCATGAGTTCGAATACACCAAAGACTACAGGAACGGTGAAGGTCCCTAAGTTTGATAAAGAAAACTTCAACCTCTGGAAGATAAAGATGATGTTGTTCATTAAAGCCTCTCATCCCTTGTATCCTGAGATTCTCAAGAATGGTCCTTTTGTTCCACAACAAGAGATACCAGAGAAGACTGCTGGAACCATAACTATCCCAAGAACTTATGAGGCCAAGGATCCATCAAAGTGGACAGAGTCAGAAAGGGAGAAGGTTGCTCTTGACAGCCACCTCATGTTGCTTATCATTGATTCCATGGACATGTCAATGTTTGCAAACATTGCATCATGCACGTCTGCTAAAGAGATGTGGGATCACATTGAGGTGTTGTGTGAAGGGACTGATGAGGTTAAGGAAAACATGAAACAGATACTGGTCACACAGTATGAAGCTTTCATGGCACAGCCCAAGGAAAGCATCACTGAAATGTTTGAAAGGTTTCACAAGCTAGTTACTGAGTTGCAGATGAATGGAAAGGTTTACAGCACCAAGGAGTTAAATATGAAATTTCTGTTGTCTTCACCAAATCATCTGGAGCAAAGAGTCATTTCTCTAAGAGAGAGAGATTTGAACAAAGTCACCTATGATGTGCTCTATGGAGTCCTAAAGACTCATGAACTTGAGTTGCTTCAGAAAAGGGCTATCCAAGCCAACCAAGGTAGGATGATAAACACATCATGTGCCTTGATTGTCAACAAATCCATCCTGGACCTAGAAGCATCTACAAGCCAACTAAGGATAGAGGAGGTGGCAGATGATGAAGAAACTGAAGCTGGGGTGAGTGAACCTGTTGAGGAAAAGGAGGAAGAAGAAGAAGAGTTTTACACTCTGGAAGAACTTGATGGGATGGAAAATACCTCATATGCCTTCATGGCCAGAAAATTTCCAAACATCAGATTTAAAAGAAATCAACCCTTCAAACCTAAAACTCAAAACCATTCAGCCAACAAGAACAAGGCACCTGTGAAGCCAAACAGAAATAAGTTCAAAACCGGTTATGTGGATAGGTCATCTGTAAGGTGTTATAGATGCAATGACCTAGGGCATTTTGCCAGTGAATGCAAGAAGCCTAAAAAGAAGGATAGAGATTATCTTGAGCTAGAAGCTAAGTATGAGGCCCTTCTGAAAAAGCAGACACATGGTAAGGCCTACATAGCTGAAGGGAAGTGTTGGGATGATTCTGAGAGTGATGAAGAGGAACAAGAATTCTGCAACTATGCCTTGATGGCCAACTCCAAGGATGACTCATCTTCATCTGATTCTCAGGTACCATCTCTCACTACTATAGACATGTCTGTTTCTGAATACAAATGCATGATTGAACAATTATCTGTTGAAATGTTTAATATTCATACTAGTATGACTGCTGCTAATGAGGAGATTGCTAAACTGTCTACTAGAAATGAAATATTAACCAAAAAGAATGAGGAACTTGAGCTAACTACTATGCAAGTAGAAAACCTTAAGAAAGAAGTTGAATATTTGAAGAACAAGGTTCTATGTGCTAGTCAAGTAGAGAAGGCTCTTAGGGATGAATTAGCTGAGAATGAATTCAAACTTAAAACTTTCAAGAAATCATCTGGTTTAGTGCAATCCTACTGTGAGAAAATTGAAGCTAAACCCAAAGCAGCTATTGGACTTGACTATGACTCTCTCAAACAAAGGAAAGGCTATGCTGTCATTGAAGAGGACACAGCTGTTCATGAGAAAGTGCCTCACATTTTGAGAAAAACTGAAAATCCAATTTTTAAGGAATCAACATTTGAAATTGATGAGGATGCCTTACTCATCAAGCAAATGTTGAATGATGAGGATGAGGCACAATCTAGTGAACAGCAAGCATCCTCTAAGGGTGAGAGTGTCAAGTCAAAGACCAAGAAGCCAGTAGTTGATAGGCCAAGACCTAAGAAGTTTGTTAAGTTTGTCTCAGCTGGGAAGAGTGAATCAGAAAAGGAAGTGACTAAAAAGAAACAGAACAGAAATGGCAAGTTAGGGATTAACAAGGATAACAACTATGCTTATATGCCTAATGCCCCTAGGAAAACTTGTCAGAACTGTTTCAGTACCAATCATCTAACTCATGCATGCAAGAAACCTGTTGGTAGTGTGTCTAAACCTTTCTATGATTGTTCTGTGCCTCTAAGTCATAGAGATGCACCTTTCTGTGATAAATTTGACTGTATGCCATGCAATATGAATGTTATGACTAGTTGTTTTAATTTAAGAAGGCAGTTCATTGATGGTTGTATCAGTCACAATTCCCACACACACTACACAATGTCAAAGTCTTCAAGTCCTCCTAAAGCTAGGAAGGTACCTTTGTCACCTAAGTCTGAAACCTCAGGTTCTAAGACTTCCAACAGTGACAAGAAGACTAACACTAAGAAATTTGACAAGCATGTTGTTTATGATAAAACTGTCTCTAAGTCACATGGACCCAAACTTGTTTGGGTACCAAAGGAAAAGTAATACCTTTGTGTTTGCAGGGCAAAGAAAGTGAAAAGAAGGTCATGTGGA
Source organism: Kitagawia praeruptora (assembly GCA_037693485.1). Taxonomy (NCBI): domain Eukaryota; kingdom Viridiplantae; phylum Streptophyta; class Magnoliopsida; order Apiales; family Apiaceae; genus Kitagawia; species Kitagawia praeruptora. The sequence continues at coordinate 4,133,820 of CM075349.1, forward strand.
TTTTGGACAGTGGATGCTCAAACCATATGACTGGTGATATGGCCCTGCTATCACAGTATGAGGAAAAGGCTGGCCCAATGGTTGCTTTTGGAGATGACAGCATGGGTAACACATTGGGATATGGCAAGCTGGAAGTTGGAAATGTCATCATTGAAGATGTAGCACTAGTCAAGGGGCTCAAGCATAATCTGTTAAGTGTTGGTCAGTTTACTGATAGAGGATTCAAAGTGAATTTTGACAAAGATGAATGTTTGATCACCCATAAGAAGACTGGTGATTTTGCTCTATCTGGAGTAAGGAAGGGAAGCCTGTTTGTAGCCAATATGGACTCTGCAAACAAGGACAAAATTTGTTGCTTTTACTCAAAAGCATCAAATGAAGATTGTTGGCTGTGGCACAAGAAACTATCACACCTGAACTTCAAGGCCATTAATTTTCTAGTCAAAAGAGAGTTAGTGAGAGGCATGCCCACACTTGAATTCTGCCAAGAAGGAGTGTGTGAGGCTTGTCAAAAAGGAAAAATGAAGAGATCAAGCCACAAGTCAAAGACAGTGACATCTGTAACCAAGCCACTACAACTCATCCATATGGATTTGTTTGGGCCTGTCAACATAATGTCACTTGGAAGAAAGAAGTATGCCCTGGTAATGGTTGATGATTTTTCAAGGTATACATGGGTGGAATTTCTGGCATCAAAAGATGAGGCTCCACAAGTAATTATTGAGCATATAAAGAAAGTTGACAAGGAAGCAAAGGCAAACGATGCAAGTGTGATTGCACTGAGGAGTGATAATGGAACAGAGTTCAGAAATGCCACACTTGAAGCATTCTGCAAAGAGAATGGCATTTCTCAGCTATTCTCAGCTCCAAGGACTCCACAACAAAATGGAGTTGTTGAGAGAAAGAATAGAACTCTAATTGAGGCTGCTAGAACAATGTTACTTGATGCAAAAATGCCTACATGTTTTTGGGCTGAGGCTGTGAGCACTGCATGCTATATTCAGAACAGGACCCTCATCAACAAAAACACTGGAAAGACACCTTACAACTTGATGACTGGAAAGAAGCCTACACTAAAGTATGTTCATACTTTTGGAAGCAAATGCTTTGTACTCAAGGATAATTCTGAATATGTTGGAAAGTTTGATGCAAAAGCATTTGAAGGAATTTTTCTTGGCTATTCTATGGAAAGAATTGCATACAAGGTTTATGTCATCAGTCAAAAGAAAGTTATGGAAAGCACAGATGTAACATTTGATGACAGCAAACTACCTGGACTAGAAGAAGCCAATGATGAAGACAGAGATCCATTGAAGTTTGATAATCTAGATGATTCTGATGAAGAGACTGAAACTGGAGTTGAAACTCAAGTTCAACATTCTCAAGTGAATAATGATACAAGAGAAGAATTTGTGCCAATCAATAGTGGAGAAACAAGCATCCAAGACACACCTGTGAGTAATGGTAACTTCACAGGGGGAGGAAATGAGGATGACCATGATGTGGATGATGAAGCAACATCAAGAATGAGAAATCAGGCTGAACACTCGAGGAAATGGGATAGATCACACACTGCAGAGCAAATCATTGGAGATCCTATTGCAGGAGTAAGGACTAGGAGATCAACTCAAAATGAGTGCCTCTATGGATGTTTTCTATCACAAGTTGAGCCTAAGAAACTTGATGATGCATTGTTGGATCCAGATTGGATTATTGCCATGCAAGAGGAGCTGAATCAATTTGAAAGGAACAAAGTATGGGAACTTGTGCCTGCACCAAAGAATAGAACCATTGTTGGAACAAAATGGGTTCTGAAGAATAAGATGGATGAAGATGGTGTAATAATAAGAAACAAAGCAAGGCTGGTTGCAAAAGGATACTCTCAACAGGAAGGCATTGATTATGATGAGACATTTGCCCCTGTTGCTAGATTGGAAGCCATTAGAATATTCTTGGCATTTGCTGCTCATTCAAACTTTAAAGTTTATCAAATGGATGTCAAGAGTGCATTTCTAAATGGAGAGTTGGAAGAAGAGGTTTATGTGCAACAACCACCTGGCTTTGAGGATCCACATTTCCCAGAATTTGTCTACAAATTGCTTAAGGCATTGTATGGACTTAAGCAAGCTCCAAGAGCATGGTATGATACTTTATCACAATTCCTTCTTGAAAATCAATTCACTAGAGGCACATTGGACAAGACACTGTTTTACAAGAAGCATGGTGATGATATGATCCTAGTTCAAATCTATGTGGATGATATCATTTTTGGTTCTACAAATGAGAAACTGTGTGAGAAATTCTCTAAACTCATGCAGAGCAGATATGAGATGAGTATGATGGGAGAGTTGACATTCTTTCTAGGGTTGCAAGTCAGTCAAAGGAAGGATGGTATCTTTATCAGTCAAACCAAGTACATCAAGGATTTATTGAAGAAGTTTGACTTGGAAGATTGTTCACCTGCCAAGACACCCATGGCCACTGCCACTAAATTTGATGAAGATGCTAAAGGCAAGAGAGTAGATATCTCAGTCTACAGAGGCATGGTTGGTTCTCTACTCTACCTCACTGAAAGTAGGCCAGACATCATGTTTGCTACATGCTTGTGTGCAAGGTTTCAATCAAATCCAAAGGAATCACATTTGATTGCAATAAAAAGGATCTTTAGATATCTGAAGGGCACTCCTAACTTGGGATTATGGTATCCTAAGGACACAGGGTTCAATCTGGTTGGTTATTCTGATGCTGATTATGCTGGATGCAGAGTGGATAGGAAAAGCACCTCAGGAAGCTGCCAGTTTCTTGGACAAAGGTTAGTTTCTTGGTATAGCAAGAAGCAACAATCTGTGTCAACTTCTACAGCTGAGGCTGAATACATAGCTGCTGGAAGTTGCTGTGCTCAAGTGCTTTGGATTAGAAATCAACTTAGAGATTATGGACTTGTGTTGGAAAGAATTCCAATCATGTGTGACAACACAAGTGCAATCTCTATAGTTGCCAATCCTGTCAATCATTCTAGAACAAAGCACATTGACATCAGATATCATTTCATAAGAGAACATGCAACTAATGGAACCATTGAGTTGCATTATGTCTCTACAGATAAACAACTAGCTGATATATTCACTAAGCCATTAGATGAAGCCACCTTCACAAGGTTGGTAAGTGAGATTGGAATGCTGAATTCTTCAGATTCTGGCTAAGTGAATACACCATCTAGATTGTTGCAGCAGTAAACACTTACTTTATCTAAATTCTCAATATTTTTGGAGTAAGTGTTGGCTGAAATATGATTTATAAATATTTCAAATCTGTTGTATATGTTGAAAATCATATTTTTATTAACTTAAAATTTCTATGAAATTTTGAGAAAATCACTATTTAATTTGCTAGGATATTTTTCAATGAATATGTCTGGTAATTTTTTTAAAAAAGATAGTGAAAATCAAATTTTTATGAGTGATGGGTATAGTTCGATAAGTCAGACTTCTCGAATGATTCATTATTCGACATCTCTAATAGGTCTCATTAGAGTACTCTTGAGTTCTCGAATAGAGTCTTTCTGAGATATCGAATAGAGGAATTCTTGACTTCTCGAATATAGTAACTGAGTTCTCGAATGATTGAGTTCTCGAACACTATATTTGAGTTCTCGAATCATTTGAAAAGGCTGAATTCTCGCTGAATTTTAACCGATTTTGGACTTTTGTCTAAAAGTTTAATTCACTTATAAAAACACATATTATTTAATTTAGAATTATTTCTAAGTTAGATAACTGCCAGCTGTGAGTTTCTACCTGCTTGAGTTATCGATTAAGCCATTCTTGACTTCTCGAATAGTTGTTTCCTACTTCTCGAATGCCTGACTTGTCGATACAAAACTCTCTGCTAATCGACAATTCAAGTACTTCATACTTATACAATTTCACAACTATTCGATTCATTTCATTCGATTTCTCAAGCATCTACACTCTCTAAACCCCTGAAACCCTAGCTACGAAAAGCCAAATTTCTTCTTCAACCTTCAATTTCTTTCCTCTCTTCTACACAAATGGCAACAATAAAGTTTAACACCAACTTCATCGCTCTCACTAGTGATGTTGAAGCACCCAATGCCAATTTCAAGTGCTTTGTGAAATGGATGGCTGAGTCGTATATCAAGGATGCACTCTCTGCCAACCCAACTCTATATCTAGATATTCTGGAACAATTCTGGAGTACTGCTATTGTGAAGGTTGTAGCCCTGGAAAACGCAATTACTTCATATGTCATCTACTGCAAGGTTCAAGATAAGGAAATCACTATCACTACTGCAGACATGAACCAAGCACTAGGCCTACAACAAGAGTCATTTGACAGAATGGCCACTAATGCAGAGTTGGAGGAATTCTTTGAGTTCATAAACTACTCAGATGGGATTAACCTTGGAAAGCTAAACAGAAAGAATCTGAGAAAGGAGTGGAGTTATGTGTTTGCAACTCTTCTCCAAGTCTTCACTGCCAGGAAATCAAGCTTTGATCAAATCAGTGCACCTGTGCAGCAAATTGGATATGCTTTGGCCCATGGGAAGAAGATTGATGTTGGCCAAATCATACTCCAAGAATTATATGGGAGACTTGGTAAGAACACAACCAAGAGAGGTACTGATATTTTCTTCCCTCGCTTTATTCAATCTGTACTTAATTATAAATATGCTTCATTGATTGAATTGCCTGGGATTGATAAAAATAAAATAGGCTATCCTAAGTCCATGACCAAACTCATTTTTGGTAATTTGGAGACTAGGAATGATGTGGATGTAAGACTGAACATAACTCCCCATATGGAGAGTTTGTTTAGGACCTATCCCCACAACATGCCAACATTTGATTCAAAATCTAAGTTAGCACAGCCCAAGCAAGTAGAACAAAATGCTAACCCAGGGCCTGCTAACCAACCCTCTCAACCAAACACTCTACCACATACTGAGCCAACTGCATCATCCTCTCAAAAGGGTGATGTTAGTAAAAAGAAGAGAAAGGAAGTAATGTCTGCACCATTGAATATCTTGTCTGAAGCAGCATTAGCTGTTGAATTAGGTCTAGGAAGTGAGGAACCTGAGTTACCCTTACACAGGACAAAGAAGAAGAAAATTAAGACCACCTCTTCAGTCACACAAATGGCTGAAGTTGTAAAATCAGGGGCACACAGCTCACTAGGTGTATCCTCTCAACAGGGTGCACCTATAGAATCAAGCATCCTCCACAATGCACCTTCTTGTATAGAGTCAGCACATGGGAGTGATAAGGCTGGCACAACACTGAGTGGAGAGCACATCACATTTGAAACTCTCTCTATCTCTCAGGGGGAGTTGCCAAAATCTACTCTTAAACACACTTCTCTTCCATAATCTAACTCTGAAATTTCTTTGGAACCTGCAACTCAGGCAACTGAGATGCAAGGTATTGATCATCAAGAATTCTTTTCTCTTGATGAGCCAATAATTTCAAGTGACTTAGTGCATGACACTTTGTTCACCACTCAGAACCCACATTTAGATGGTGAGGGAATGCATGCTGAGGCATCTCCTAATGACACCATCACAAACACAGAGGTTCCACTAGTTTTTACTAGAGACTCTGTGCCTGTGTCAACTGCTGGTGTAATTCATCCCACCTCTGTGGTGACACCAGTAGTAGAGTCAATCCATCCGGTTACAGAAGTTGCATATGTAACTGAGGAGTCTAGCTTGCCTAGCTCTGACTTCATGTCGAAATGGCTGAAGCCTGTGCAACATGACAGTGCTTCAGGATCAGGGTCTGTTCCACAACAATTGACGGTTGAAGCACTTCAAAGCTTAATTGTGGATCACATTCCTGAGTTCACAAAGATTGCTCAGAACCTTCTCACTGCAGACATGCCTAATCCAGACTATGAGGCTATTCTGTTATGCCATAGGGATGATGTGGAAGTGCAGAAGTCAAAGATCATTGATGATGCTGAGAGAGATGGCAACATAGATGCCTGGTTGCAAGGAAAATATGATATTACTCTCGATGAAGCACTTCAGTATCTCAGGGAGGAATACATCACTTCACTGGGCTCCAATGCAAAATCTCTGTCACCTGGTGAAGTGTATGAAGCTGTAAATGATTCCTACAAGGGTTTCCTCAAGGCTGCACACTATCTTGGCAAGGGAGTCAAAACTGAAGTCAACAGGGTGTGTGATAAGACAGCCACTTCAGTAGCAGAAGTCAAGAGGACCTTTGATGCCAAATTCCCTCAGCTAGACAGTGTGTTCAAGGACATCAAACACTGCAACTCTACCTGCACCCAGATGGATAATGGGCTAGCTCTGCTAAAGGATACTGTCACAGGTCTGGGGCATCAATTTCAAAATCTATCTGACCAGACTACATATGCCAATGCCATGCTGAGGACAATGTTCAAGAATCTTTATGGAGATAGGCTAGTGACTGATGTCCCTGTGCATGAACTGTCTAAATATGAAGTGAAGAGGCTGCAGGATCAATCTTTATCTGGTTTCAAGGTCAATGAGTTATTCACTAAGGTGAACACTCTTGAACAGGAGGTAGCTACTCTTACCAAGTCCAATGCTCATCTTACAGAAAAGGTTGCACTGCTAAATGATCAGTTGGACACTCAAGCATCCACCACAGCTGATGTCCTTCTGCATCAACAATCCATGTTAGCTGCAATGATGAAGCATATGGGTCTCCCTCTACCTGATAAATCTTCAATCCCAAAGGACATTTCTACAGCCTCTGTGCCTGACAACAAGCCTAAGGGGGAGAAGAAGGCAAGGAACTCAAATACAAAGGGGGAGAAAGGCATAATAATAAAAAAGGGTGGTCAACAAAGGGCTTCAAAGTCTCTAGCAAATGTGCCTGGCAAAGGAAAATCCAAAGTGGATGAGCCTCCATCTACCTTGCCAGTTGTCACTCTACCAACTGTGCACATCACTACTCCTGGAGGACAAAAGCAATCCATAACTACCACAGTGGTTGCAGGGAGTATGCCATCTGACAAACCTCCAACCTCTATATCTGAGAGTGCCAAGCCTGTAGAAGTCAAAGTTGTTACTGAGGCCAAGCTGCAAGAAGTTGCCAACTCAGATATTTATCATGATAAAGCCTTCTTGGAGTTTCTGAAAGCCATAAGGGAACAGGTTGGTGACACTCAGTTTTATCTGAGGGAGGTGAAGAAGCAGATTGACTACATCACTGTCATCCCCAAGAAAGTCAACAATCTATGGGTCAAGGAGATAGTGATGGTTTCCAAATTAAAGATATGGCATCTAACATACCAGACTCTACAAGACCTAAAACACTTAGAGATAGATGCCATACTTGAGCTCATTGAGAAGAGGAATGAGAACAGCAAAAGTCTGTTTGATGATTTGAGGAATGGTCAACCTTCAAGGCTACCAGAAGTGATCAAGAAGCCATGGACAATCATTTATCAGTCTGGCACCAGAATTGAAGATATCAAGCAATTGGTCATTCCCCATGATCTCACCACTAGAAATCACAGACTGATCATTGCTATCATTGATCAATTACAGAAAAAGGTTGGAGCCAGAAATGCTGAAGAAACTGAGGCACTGCACATCCTCAGAACCTATATTGCAACTGGTGAAATTCCAGAGATGGCTCAACCTAGGAGAAATAAGGATGATGATTCTGAAGACAAAGGTGATGGGAGGAGAAGACATCACAGGAGAGATAAGGGTGATGAAGACAAGAAGAAAAAGGGAGACAAGGATAAAAAGGATGATGATGACCAAGGTAAAACATATGAGAGAAAGAGTGGGAGACAGCAAGCCTTAGGCACTGCTAGCAGTAACCTCACCACAACACAAGACTCTAAGTCTAGGGTGAATACTGTTAGTAGTGACCTAGCAAAATCTACATCTGTGGCTTCTGCAACTGTCTTACCACCTCAAGAAGAGAAGAAGATTCAAGTCAAGAAACCATGTGTATGTTTCAGAAAGCAATCTGCTAGTGGAATACTACTATGGTCTACCAACAAAGGTCAATGATTTCTGCCAAGCAATCATGTCAAGAGGATGAAATTTAAACATGTTGCAAGAAGAGTGAAGCTATCCAAATCTAGAGCCCTAACAATCATTCCAGGATTGAAACTCCAGCCACTTGATGAAGACTTTGATGAAGAGCAACTGTAATTTCTAAGAGCTCAAAAGATATGCTATGCTGCAATTGTGGATGACCACCTTGAAATCAAGTACACTGATGGGAAAGAAATGAAATTCAAACAAGGGGGTTGTCAACATTGGGGTAAATTGTATGAGATAGAAAGAATCATTGCATTGCTGAATTCTAAAGACAAGGTGGAGAAAGTATGGAAGCTGGAATTGATTGACTTTGTGAAAATGAAGAAAGATTATGCTGAGAAGATAAGAAAGGGCTGCTATGAGAAATGGTTAGAAAGGGAGAAAGAAATTGATAGACTGGAGATTGAAGCAAAAAAGCTAAGGGCAAAGGGATTGTGTAGAGTTCAGTTTGATCCCTATGTGGTGAAGTATAGGAGAAGAAATGGAGACAATGTCAATATAAGAATGGACCTACTCAGTCACTATCCTGCCAACATTCTGAAGCCAGTGCTTGAAGATTTCAAAAACTCTATTATGATTGAAGAATTGGATGCTATGACAGAAATCATGAGAGCAATAGATGAGATTGCAAGAAAGGAAACAGAAAGCATATGATGATCTACAAGCCAAAGCAATGGAGATGCAATCAAAAGAAAATGGCTAGTACCTCATCATACTGTAAGAGTATTTATCTTGTAATTTCATTTATGTGTTCAATCAAAATACATACCTGTACTTTTAAAGTTTTATCTTTATGTATGTTAGGCTTGTTATCAGACATGAAATTGTGACTAAGGGTCTCACTCACAATTTGGGGGAGATTGTTAGTTACAGAGGCATGCCTGTACACATCTAATAACAAGCCTAATTGTTTGTAATGCTTTGCATTACTTACATGACCTCTTAACTGAGGGAACCTCTAGTTGTAGAGTTTCTGTTTGTATTGTACTTGTAGTAGGCATCAAATCCTAGTTGTGTAATTGTACAAATAGAGTCTAGAATAATGCTTGAAAGAAGTTCCAAGGTTCATGCCTCAAGCAAGGAGTTAAAGACTGTCAAATAATCACAGTTGGGATTTGAAGAAATGAAGAATTTGCCTAAGTACCAATTCGAGAAGTATATTTGTCTATTCGAGAAGTCCAGCATTCGAGAAGTCAGGGATTCGATATCTCAAGACACTATTCGATATCTCTGAATACACTGTTCGATATCTCATTCGATATCTCAGGGATTCGATATGTCTACTACTCTATTCGAGAACTCAAGAAGTCAACAAGTCAAGATGGTATTCGAGTTCTCAAAGAGTCAACAAGTCAAAGTTCCATTCGATATCTCAAGGACTCAGAAAGCTATTCGACAACTCGAGGATTCGATAAGTCAAATGTTCTATTCGACAACTCAAGGAATCCTGATGGAAAAGAGCTATTCGAGAAGTGGTTCGATATGTCATTATAACAGTATTCGAGAACTCAGAGTTATCGATCAAGTCAATTCTAGTTCTCGAATCACTTACTTAGTCACTTCTCGAATACATTCTTGGAGACAAAATACTGAGGAAATTGTACAAGTCAGAAACCTGCAACAAGCCAATGCACTTTATGGACCACAATCTGTAACGTGCTCTGGAAAGCCTACAAGGAAGCTTGGAGAGATATAGAAGAGACAAGGAGCTAAAGAAGTGGATCTAAACAGGCTTTGCAAAGTCAAATCTGTAACCGTTTGGACACTTACTCAAAAAGGATAGACAGACTAGAAAGTAATTTGTTTAGCTACCTTATTTGCAGTAAGTAGGCTATATCCATGGGCCTGTTTGTTTCCCCGTTTTACTGTTAACTTATGCCTTATAAGGCCATAAGCACTTATGCGGGGTGTTTGCCAAAATAAGTTTTAGCTCAACTTATAACTTATAATCCCATAAGTTGAATGTTAGGAAATCCTAACATTCAACTTATGCTTATAACTTATTTCTCGATATACGCAATATATAATATCCTTCAAATCTTCAAAATCATATATCTCTCGATCCATTCATTAGAAAATTGATATGTATATCTCAAATTTCTCTACTCATCGAGATCTATTCATTGACATCCATTGTTAAATATAAAAAACAAATATTTTGAAAATTATAGAAAAAAGTTAACTTATAAGTTCTGATTTACCCAAACAGTTTACTGATTATAAGTTCTGATTTACCAAACACTTTACTGACTTATAAGTTATGCTCTACTTATCACTTATATGACCTAAGTGCTTATAAGTCATAAGCTACATTTTTTAAGATACCCCAAACACCCACCATGTTCTATAAGGACACAGCCTCACTTCATAACTTAGTAACTTTTTGTGAGTCAAGTTTTTCATACACTGTAAGCCATATCTCTCTGAGAAAAACGAAGCTGAGAATACTACCATTTGTATTCACAGATTGTAGCAACCTTTATCTAATAATACATTAGATTAAAGTGATATTGTGTCTTGTGTTGTTTATTTATCCGCACCTTCACTTCTACACACACAGGCACTTATCTGCTACATAGACTCAATCAAAGAAAAGTTCAAGAATCCATTCACCCCCCCTCTGTATTCTTTTACCGTATTCAATACTCAACAATTTGGAATAATAGTCTTCTCATCTTTGATTATGGCGATGCGATCCCTAGACCTGGATCGCATAATATGTCAAGGTTGATTCTAACTTTGAAGATATATGTATAACGCGATCCCATGTCTGAGATTATATGCGATCCCGGTAAAGGGATTGCAATCTTCAAATGCCTTGATCGCGATCTTCAAATGTCTCGACGTTTCGCGTACGCGATACCACTCGGCAAAAAATCTATATATCTTTTTTATTACATGTTTTTATTGTTGATTAAAAAATTGGTTAAGGCTTGGAAAGAAATATTTGAGACAGAAAGTTGTTGCGCTAGAGTCGTTTCGTAAGTTTATGTTCCTAGACTATTTATATTGATTATTTAAATATTTAAAATATATAGAGTAAAGATTATTTTATAATTAGATCTGATTATTTTATAATCAGGCTTGTAATACATATATGTTTTATAATATTAATCATTTAATCTAACAATATATATGATAAATTAAAACTATTTCTGATATAATTGGGTTTTGACTCTTATATTAGAAGATTTCCAATCAATTACATCAATTTGGTGTAATTTTTACATCAAATTGGTGTAAACATCCCACCAAATTTTAAATCAGCTCTAATATATTTACACCAAAAGAAATCATTCTCATTTTAAAAGCATATTCTTCTTCTTTTCCAATATTTATATCAATATACTTATATTAAATTACATGTAATATATCAAATTGTAATATTCAAAAAGGTTTTAAAAAAAATTCCTTCATAAAAAAAATTCACATCGAACAACTAAAATGAAGGAAAATACATGTATAAAGATACATAATAACTTAAATTTCAACTAATTATTAATTATTTGAATTTCCATACTTTTCCCATAAGTGCTCGATTAAAGCGTTTCTAAATTCAAAATGTATTTTTTTTATTTTTAATTTGACGATATCTACCCATAATTTTTTGTGGAAGGACAAAATATTTTTAAGGAGCTCCGCGAAAAATAACCACGGATAGATTAAAAAAATTTAATACCCCTTTCTTTCTCCTTTCTCTCCCCAACAGACACTTCTCCTCCCCCATTTCTCAGGCCAAACAGCAGCGCTTGAAACTTGAAAGTCATGCTGGCTGAGAATAAAAATTTGAATTTGCTGCCTTCTGTTACTTGTGAAGTTTAAACAAGGACAGACAAGAGGTAAAAGGAGGGAGCATTAGCCTCCAATCTTCTATAAGTGGGTTAGGTTTTATGAAAATTCAAGATTTCAGTAGACAACCCATTTCTTTGGAATCGAACATCCAAATCTCCATTGTTACCCCCTTAAATGTATATTTGACTTCTAAGTGTGAATGTGTTTGGGATTGCTTAAAATAAGTTACTTTTGATTTAATGGGGTGTTTTTAACTTAAAGAAAAAAGTGAAGTTGTTTACTTTAAGTTGAATGAAAGTGTTTGGGTAATTTTACTTAAAGTTAAATGGGGGTTTAATAATTTTGACTTAAAGTGAAATTTGACTTTAAAAAATTTAAAAATCATAATATTTAAACTTTACAAGAATTGTGAAAAAAAAAAAAAAAAAACTTCATAAGTCAAAAGTACCTAAATGGAACTTCTGACTTAAAGCAGTTTTTTAACTTAAAGCCGGCTTAAAGCCATGGTTGCCAAACATGCAGAAAACAACTTAAAGCCAGCTTTTGCTTTAAGTTCGGTTTCCCAAACAGGCTGGTAGTAATCCCTCCGTCCCTTAATGTTTTTCTTGTTTTGACTGAACACGTTTGCCAATGCACACTTTTAATCGTTAATATCTTGAATTTCGTATTAATATTAAATATAAAAACTTCACTGTATTAAAGCACTCATAAATATGAATCCAACAAGATCACTCATAACTATATTTGGTCTTATAGATTAGACGAGACATAATTTATCTCATGTTATGAACAGTCCCGACATATGAAACAAGAATGATAATATGTGACGGAGGGAGTAGTAATTTGTGGAGAAACTTGCCTGAAAATTGGGGGAAATATGTTTGTCTAGAAGAGAGGAAGAAGGGGAAAATGGGTTTTAAAAACTTTTAGCCTATTCGCGATTATTTTTTACTGAGCTCAAAGATATATTGGTAATTTTATCATTTCACAAAAAATTATAGAGGAGAAGTACCATCACAAATTATTGCGGGTAGTTAAAACTTTTTTTTTAATACTAGTCCAACGATTGAGAAAATGATTGTTATGTAACTAGTCCCTAACAATCCAAGACCCTTTAGTAAATGATTCAAATTTTAATTTCAAGATAACAATTAAAAATGTAGGTATGTGATCATTTCGTAAAAATAAGCAAAAAATTATTTTGAATCCTTTTTTTTAAATATCATATTCTCCTTTAAGAGAATTCTGTCCGAAACCTTACCATATAGAGTAGATATATACATGTTACCAACACAATGAAGCAAGCTTCAATTATTATAAATGCAGCACCACCAAAATGAAGCAAGCTTTCACAAATTAATCAATTTCAAACGGACTCATCTAGTTATTTACTTACCATTGTATTGTAATCCTTGCTCACTAGAAAGATCTTTTGCTAACAACAAACTTTTAAAAAACCCACGAGTTATACACCCTTGACTATTGTATCTCCTTTAGCTAGATGTAAGCAATTAACATCTGACTTGAACTGTGAAACCTCAAAAAAACAAAAAAAAACAAAAAAAGGAAGCCAAAACCAATCCTATATCTCAAAATCCCGAATTTGAAAACATGTAACACTATGACAAATCCAAACTATGCAAAGACCGAACAGATTAATTCAATTGTGATTCTCTATATCTCAGGAGGTGGGGCAGCAGTCCTCAAAAGCGGTTGAAGAGCCTTTACAACAATGCTCATATTTGGCCTAAACTCGGATTCATACTGGACACATAGAGCTGCTACAGCTGCCAGCTGCAAAACAGAGAAGCTTAACACCTCTTAGAGATTTCAACATGGTGCAAATGTGTGAGACGTGTATGTCATAAAATGCATGAAAATACCTTTGCAACTGCTTTAGGAGGATACTCCCCCTTGAGCTTTGGATCCACGCATTGTTTAACTTTGTCTTCGCTTAATCTTGGGGTTGCCTATTAAGCAATGCAACAATCTATCAGCCTAAAGGTCCTAGTAAAACTGATATAACAGTAGAAGCACATTACTAGCAGTAGCCGGAGTAATGAAAGTACATTAAAAGACTAAATATGTTTTTACAAAACAATTTATAACTTTCTTAATTCCCCCCCACCCCCCTCTTACCTCCCACCCTCCAGGTCAGCACACCCTAACCAATAGATCTATTATAGTTTTTTTTAATAAAATAAGATATATATGGCCTATACACTCCAGAAGATAAAATAAAGGCTGACCCAAGTGACAAGACTTTGCTGTCCTCGAGGCATGGTATGATCAACGGGTTTTCTTCCAGTCAAAAGCTCCAAGAGAACAACTCCAAAGCTGTAGACATCACTTTTCTGTGTTAACTGTCCAGTCATGGCATATCTGTAGAGGTTTCATTAAGAAAAATCTTTAGTACTGACAATCAATACATGCAGCCTGTTTCACAATAATTTATACAAGGCTGCACTTGCTGTATTGCTATCATATTATGAGAGGTAAGAGGTTAGTTTTTGCTGCAAATATTTAAGGGATTCAATCTTCAAAAATCAAATTATTCACAAACTAAAGCGCACATATTTTTTTCATTTTATATTGCATGGCACCTGCTACTGTTCACGATGATTTAGTACAAGGGTATCACATAAGAATGAAGTATTTGATAAACTAAATAGTATTGATAACATACAATCATATGTATAATTTTAATGGAGCAGACAAGCATTCTAGAAATCATAAATGACCTGTGACATTAATAATGAAGTACTCCGTATATGATAAACTAAATAGTATTGATAACATACAATCACATGTATAATTTTAATGGAGCAGACAAGCATTCTAGAAATCATAAATGACCTGTGGCATTAATAAGTCCTGAAGATAATAAGAGCATGTAATGATTTTTATACTAAAAAAGGAAAGTAATGAAAAATTACTCGGGTGCATGATAACCAAAAGTTCCTAACACTCGCGTAGAATGAAGGCGGGCAGCATTATCAGGTGCTTGATTAGAAAGGTTAAAATCTGCAATCTTGGCTTTGAAGTCCTCGAATAAAAGCACATTACTAGATCTGACATCTCTGTGTATTATAGAAGGTTGAACTTTCTCATGCAAATACTCTAGTCCCCTTGCTGCATCGACAGCAATTCTTACCCGCTGCATCCAGTCAAGAACAGGACCAGGTTGTGCCCCTTGCACTCCCTTCCTACCTATTGATGCAGATACAATTTGGAACGTTTCTTATGCTAGCAAAAGGAAAACCCAATTGAACTCCCTCTGGTTTCTACTAACAAAAAAAAACATCTTAATAGTTCTTACCGTGCAAAATGTCATGTAAAGACCCCATCGTAGCAAACTCATATGCCAATACACGGATACTGCCTTCAACGCAATAACCCAGCAATTCAACAAAGTTATCATGTTTTAGAGACGAAACCATGGCCACCTGACAACAAAAAGCAAACATGTATTTGGATAAAGAAGAAACAAGAGATGCAAGATCAAGGTGCTTATAATATATGTATGTAGTAACATATTATGATTAAAATTATAAACACACCTGACTCAGAAACTCAGTACTCGACTCAGCCTCAGTTGCAACATCAAGCTTTTTAACAGCCACATCTTTTCCAATACTTAAATTGGCAAAATATACTCTTCCAGAGGATCCTTCCCCTATCAATGCCTCAGAACCAAAATTGGCAGTTTTCTCAACCAACTCATCAAAGGAAAGTGCAGGTACTTCAATGATTGGCACCGGCTTCTCGACTTCTACTCTGATGGGAGCAGATACTATTGAACCTTTATGGTGCCCTAATATGTAGATAGATGAAAAGAACTTAGAAGAATTTGGACGAATGGCATTAACTATGCTAAACAGTAGCAGCACAACTTCCAAATATTAAATATCTTCTAAACTAAAAAAAAGCAGTGCAATCATCTTTACTTTCAGTAAAATGGAAAGGGATCTTAACAATAATTTAAACTTCGATCCTTCTCTAACAGTAAACTTTGGTGAAAACTGTATTTCCAAGACTTAGATGATGTGATCAAGGTTTTAATATACAAATGGAACATAGCTACACCATGCATATGCTTGTTGTATTAGTAACGGTGTATAAGCCACGAAGAATCATGAATTAACACATTGGTATATTCATATAAAATATCGTTATTCGTGAGTCGTGACTCTGCTCATTCCTCAATAAGTAAAAAGATAAAAGTAATAAAGAATTCCACTATTGTGTCAGTTTCTGATTTCTCATCCTGGCAATAATGACTTTGCCACCATATATTACCATACTAAGAAATGTCAAGATGTGGGTGATATAATCCAACTGTTGGATAGGTTGCAGCATGCTTGAAGAAAATTCATATAGTTATACTTAAATTTACATTCTATAATAATGATAAATTGACGAAAAACAGAATCAAGAAAAACTAGAAGCTACCATGCACCAACCAAATACAGAATAGAAAAAATAAAAAGTTGACACTCCATAATTCAGTAACTAGATATGCTTGCGTATTCATTAGTGACAATGATTTGTCTTAATCATCAGAAAGCTTGTAAGCGACTCAAATGAAGGACATGCAGTATGATAACTTATTTGTTCTATTATCCTTTGAGCCTAGGAACTTTAATTTACATAAGAGTGTTTCGTCTCCAATTATGGCTTAACCCATTTGCCAACATGCTGCTGTTTCAGTTCAGTAGAAACCTTAGATGATGATTAATTACCTAGCCTCTTGTCAGTTTAAATAAATTAGACTACTTCAGGCCTTACTATGGTGTTACCCTAATGTACTATTAAACACTCCACTTTAATTTTCCTTCTCTGACTTGATGTATCCTTGTCAAAATTTTGTTGTTCGCTTTCAAAAAAAAATCATCCATTCATCTCCTGATCCAAGTGACGATGCATAACTCAGCTCAGTCAAGTCAGAACTATCTGCGAGAAGAATTGCTCTCCTCTTAACACTAACAGCCGATGAAGATATCCGGTTAGGATGGACCTGGCCATCTCATAACAAACAAGTACAACACAAAAGATTGCGGAAATCTAGATTGTTTTGCTCAAAAAAATTCCTAAAATGTTTCCTTAAATCATATAAGATCATGACAGCTGTTGTCAGTTGGCAAGTCCTAGAATCTCTATATCACGTTCATAAGCATCATCTTAGTGAATAATATAAGTGAAACACTTGGATTTTCTTCAATCATTTTTTTCTTCTCTAGTCCCGTAACTTTGCAGATACCCTCAGTATATGTCAAAGCAGAATCCTCCTAACCCCTTACATGCCTTTATTTAATGTTCTTAACTGTATGGCTAAAGAAAATAACAATATAGACAACTCTGGAAGCTGATTAAATAGTTTAATAAGTTAAGTTTGTAATTTGGGATAATAATCTACAGTTTTCTATTACCATTTAGAGTTTGCCTTAATTCAGGAAAGTAGTTTAGGGTTTATAAAAAGGTTTTTCGGCTTGTATTTTGATCAGAGTTCTAATATATTGATAATTTCTTGTGTTAATTTCGAAGTTCTCTTGCGAGAGTTCTTTGAAAACCCCAGATACCCTAATAACCTAATTATTCCCCTGCCTTTTCTACCACTTACAAAGGTGCAGCCCATCTATTGTGGAGCATGCCTCCATGGGTTTTGAGTGCCCAGCTGAAGAAATTTATCTAGGAAAGCAAAGTTCAGATCTACAGCATTCAGTAGTTATCTAACAAGCAACATAATATATATAAACTATTTGGGACTCCAAATTCCAATGGGTAACATTGTCCTCTACAAATTCTACACAGCTGCAGCTCCTATCCCAGATTTCTACCAACTACAAAAGATCTCAAGTTTGCTTATTATATTATAGATTAGTATAGATAGTATAAACAGGCAACTATGGGGTAACTGGAGTACCAAAAAGATTATAAAATGTACTACATCCATCCAAATTCATTTGGAAAACTTTGTTTTATAGTTAGACCATGTTCCACTTGTCATGTTTATCATTACAAAACACAGAAGGCCCCTCCACTAAATAAAAAAATAGTAATTCACATTGTTTTGTTACCTTCAAGTCTTCAACCACAAAATTACAAGAATTTAGAAGTGGGTCAAGCAAAATTTTGCAAGTTCAATTATCATTGTGCGTAAGAAACTATCGCAAATAACATATGACCGAGTATAATTGTACAAAAAAAAATATAGGATCATGCTCAGACTTACATAACAAGAAATTGACACATTTAAGTAACCAAACACAATTAATCCATAACAAAGTTACTTACGAAGAGATGCACATGCACTATGCACGACTGCATCTCAAATTTGAAAATGACGCATCTTCAATCATCTATAAGACTATAACACTTAGTAAATATACAACAAAGAAGCTTGCCTATCCTACAGTTCTTTTTTAGGGAGACTTCAACCCCCCCCCCCCCCCCTCTTTCCAATATTGCATTTTAATTTATTCTTCATAATAACAAGAGTAACTGAACTGGCTCCTGATTAGATACTATGCCGACAACTTAAGCACCTCAAGTCACTAACAATTGCATAATGCCCAAGTCAACTAGAATAAACTTTTTGAAATGCAAATTTTCTTTCACTAAACTTCTCATGAACACTTAAAAAATAATATGGCCCACTAGAACTTTTACGCATATTATATTCACATTATCCCAAAATATTTGTCAAAATTTTGCAGTATCTCAGGTAAAACATACTTATCAAAGTTCCAAGTAACTTTGTAATTAAATTATTCTTAAAAGAATCTTCAAATAAACATTAAACAGACATGATAGTTTGAGATCAATTTCCATATCGCCCAAACATACCTTCTGCAGGACTCCTTCCCCGTTTGAAAAAACCTCCCTCGTGTGAAGGATAGGACTCCTCTTCTGCATGGTGAGAACAGCACAACCACCTACGCATCCTTTTATCTTCCTTATATAAAGATTGTCGTCAAAGCTCCTTTTCTCTAGACGTTTGTGTACTTGACAGAAGTGCATAAGCCTGCATAGATTTTGAGAGCAATTTATATTTTGGTTACACCTTACTAGGTTTGTTGAAAAATCGGAATAGTGTCTGCCATTTGCAGATATATATAGACTTTTTAGGTTATTAAGTAATGGTTAAGACATTGATTCCAAGTATTTTAACACTGTAATAAATTTTGTGGGACCAGACCACAATGTAGGGAACTTATTAACTAAATTAAGTTGCTTGCTTTGGCAATGAAAAGAAATTAAGGTCATAGGATCCATGCAGACTGAATGAAGTTTAAGTATCCAAGAATAGAATGTCAGATTGGTTTTTACCATTATTCTTACTAGGGTTACATCAATTAACTTTCTCTAACAAACGTGGGAGCAATTTATTATTCAATACCTGAATATGATTCCAAAACTTGTATCAAGTAATATTGCCCGTGCTTCGCACACTTAAATTCATTTCTATCCATTCATTTTCTGAAAGGGACGCACTCGTTGACGATGACATTAATGTTTTTCTATAAGAACAATTGCTATAAATCAATACATTCTCATAAACAATTTCATAAATTAGATTGGATGACATAAATGTATAGAAGATAGTCCACGTGAATTTTCTGAAATATGTTTATCATGTAACTTATATTTCAGATTCATTCAATATGCACATGGCATTAGCAGTGTCATCGATGTGAATGTGAGTAAGTTCATGTGTAACTAAAACTAAAATATAGGTCCATTAGAAATTCAACTATTGAGAAAAGAAAGATTCTAAAGAATGTTCTTAAGCAGTAATTAGAGCCGACTGGAGGTTATCAATTATCATACAACTCAAGTTTGTCAAATGAATAGCTACTATTTCCCAGTTAGACACCTCAATAACCTGAACCCGACATATTGATCCAACGGTATATACTCCCGGGACTACATTCCACCTAAAGAAGCAGAACCCTAGTTCCTAACTCTATCAATACCTAAACAAACTAAATTACCAAAATCATCCGACACGGAACTTCAGAACCACCTTCTAAAACTTAAAAAATCCTTATAGGTTCTAATTTAAAGTATGTATTATTTAATCGAGATTTATCGAGATTATTACTTTATCGAAGTGTGTGTTCCAATTCCAAATTGCACATATAAGCAACAACATATCAGAATGAAAATGACACACACACAAGTATATAAGCAATTAAATAGCAGATAGCAACACAAAATTCACAAGTAATTATAAAAGAATTCACAATTAGACTTAAACAATCAAATAAAACTAAAAGAGAGAGAGAGAGAGAGAGAGAGAGAGAGAGAGAGAGAGAGAGAGAGAGAGAGAGAGAGAGAGAGAGAGACCTTACTGATTTCGGACACTAGGGTTTTTGTTTGGGGTTTTCAGGGGAATATATAGATACAGGTAATGTGTAAGTATAGAAAAGGGATGGAGGGTGGAGTCAACAACAGGGTGATTCTCTCCGCTGAGCGCTGATTTTATCTTTCTTTATACGCGTCAATGGATGTGCTTGCCAAAATTGCAAATTACAGTATATATTTTTTGATAGGTTACTTTTTTTTTTATTTTATTTTCAAGATTATTTTTATTTTATTAACTACAAAATATATTAGAGCTATTATTTTGTGTTTCATAAGTGTTTCTTCATATTCGTCCCGATAAGTTTATAGCTCTAAACATTATTTGATTTATTTTTTGTGAGATTTGTAATCTTTGTCGTAATTTAGTTACTTTACATTTTTATTTGTTTGTTTTCCTTTGTTATTGGACTTGGAATAGTGTCGAATTAAACTTTAGTATTTACCTTTTAATGAATGAATAGAATGATTAAACTTAATTAGTTGTGGAAACATTAATTTTTAATATTTTGGTACTTAAATTAGTTTCAAACAAATAATTTTGTTGCTTCTACTAACTACTACTCTCTCTGTCCCAGTCGAAACTATACAGGGTGAAAAACCAAACTACCCACATTTCCATTCCATTTGCCCAAAATACCTGTTTTTGTTTCCGTCCGCCCTTTTTACTCACGGGCCACGCATTTCCTTCATGCGTAGAGGGGTATACGCATTTCTGGAATGCGTGGCCATAGACTACGCAAGAGCACAATGCGTGCCTTTTGTTAAATTCAAATCACAGAACGTGAACAGTTACTTTGAATACGCATTCTGCAGATGCGTGGGTTGTGATACGCATCTTCAAAATGCGTATTCAAAGTAACTGTTCATCGTCCTCTTCCCCGTCGCCGGACATTTTTTGCTCGATTATTTCAACCACTTCGTGTGCTCTCTACATGCATCGAACAATTGCATACTATACACCAAACGACTCGTATTTGCATCCTCTACAACCGTATAATTCTCAATTTCAGTTTCTTTAGCCGAATTAAAAAGGCACAAAACGGAGGTTTTTCCGATTTGAATTTCCGATCGTATTGTACACGCCTCTGCGGGGCCAAAACTCAACAAATGTATATGGAAAGATGTAGAGGAAGGCATGGGCATCATTTTGATGTGCTCAGTTGTTGTAGAGGTGATCGGAATTTGCTGGACAAGAAGAGGCGATTTTTCGCCCGTCTGAGCTCCGTTCACGTTTTTGAAGAAATGACGTCATATTACGTTAATACGCATGTTGGTCATGCGTGACTCGAGAAACGCATTCTGGAAATGTGTATTCCAGGCGACGCATGAGCAACATGCGTACTCCTTGGGTATTTTGGGCGGCTTCTTCCGAAAATGGGTATTTCGGGCAGCTTCCACAGAAATGTTGTGTAGTTTGGGCAATTTCTCAACTATACATTGGGGGACGGAGGTGTGTCACGTATTTTAAGGTGCATTTTAAGGATAGTTCCATAACTTATTTTTCAAATTTTCTTTTTTTGTATAAAAATAAATATGTTAAATTTTTATACAAAAAAAGAAAATTTTAAAAATAAGTTATGGAACTATACTTTACAGGAGCCTTAAAATGCGTGTCGAACAGTGAAAAAAAACTGTATAGAGTCAGGTGAAACGAAGGGAGTAAATTTTAATATGGTTTAAGGGTTAAGGAGCAAAAACACCCCTGTAATATATGTGTAGGAACATATACACCCCTATAATATTAAAAGGACCAAATACACCCCTTTATTTTATTTTAGGGTACAAAAAGACCCTTCTAGCTATTTTTTCTTAACCATGGTTAAAAATTAATTTAGAAATAGTAATATTTAATATTACTAATTTCATTAATGTATTATTGTTCTTTAGAAGGTTTTTTTGCTCTTAATTTAAAATTTAAAAAACATGAAATTAAAATCATATTTCATGTTAATATATACGGGTTAAGTATCAAAGTGGTCACTGAAGTGAAGGCCATGTATCAAAAGTTTCACTCTAATTATCGGGGTATCATTTGTACCACTTAAGTAACCGATAATGACACTCCGTTAGTGTTGACCAACGGAAAACGTTAGAATTAAATATCAAAGTGGTCACTAAAGTGAAAGCCATATATCAAAATCTTCACTCTAGTTATCGGGGTCTCTATTTCATCATTAATGTTTTTTTAATATATGGAAGAATTACTTAAATTTCAGAGGCTTGTTCATAATTTTAGTTAAATATGTAGACTGTCAAAATATAGCTGAAAACAATTGGATTTGTAAAAAAACAAGAAAAATGCTAGATATCCTAATTTGGATCGCAAAATATTTTCCAAATTACACGTGTCACCTTCTGATTGATTATATCATAATTAAATAAAATGGACTCCATGCAAGTAGTTTTTAGTTCTCCTATATGCAGGTTACTATTCATTTTCAGAGAATTTTAATATTCGTGTCGTCGAGAAATTTTAAAACGCAATTCTTAGAAAACTAACTAGATACCCATTAAATACAATTGTTTATTAATGAATAAAATTTTTTATCCATGCCACATAATTCGAGAATTTTTTTTGGGATCCAATTTGGGGTCTCTAACACTAGGGGTGAGTATTCGGTTCGGTTAACCGAATACCGAACCGAATAACCGAAATAATTCAGTTCGGTTAACCGAACCGAAATATTTCGGTTAGGTATTCGGTTATGATATTTTAGCTATTCGGTTATTCGGTTATTTCGGTTAAAAATTTCGGTTTTTTAACCGAAATTACCGAATTAACCGAAATATATAATAATTAATAATATTTACATTTTATATGTAAAATAATAATATTTTATATATAAAGTAATAATATTTTATATGTAAAATAATAATTTTTTGTATCTAAAATAATAATATTTTATATCTAAAATAATAATATTTATATTTTATAATAATAATTTTTTATATGTAAAATAATAATTTTTTATATTTTACATGTAAAATAATAAATTTTTATAAGTCAAATAATAATTTTTATATGTAAAATAATAATATGATACCACATTTATATTTTATCAAATTTTTTTATATGTAAACGAAGTTGAATTTCATTCAGATTCATTTATTCAAACAAAATATGATACCACTTTTATATTTTATCAAATTTTTTTTAATAATTCGAATGTTCATTTATAAGAAAAGTTAAATTCGAATTCATTAATTATTTACATTATTTTATACAACACATATAATGCTCATAAATTAGTTTAAATTAAATTCAAATATAATTAAATAAATCTTTAAAATAATTTTTTTCTCTTATTTTTTATTTTTTAAGTGATGAAATAGAGACTCTGATAACTAGAGTGAAGATTTTGATATATAACGTTCACTTCAGTGACCGCTTTGATACTTAACCCCTTCCACGACTCTATTGTAACGTTTTCCGTCATGGTCAACTGATGTTGACTACCGGCTTGTCATTATCGATTACTTAAGTGGTACAAATGATACCCCGATAACTAGAGTGGAACTTTTGATACATGGCCTTCACTTCGGTGACTACTTTGATACTTAACCCTAATATATACTCCTTATGTTTCCTTTTAAAATCGCTTGAATTTTTTGCATGTAATTTATTAAAATTTCTTTTTGTAAATTAAAATTTTGATTGTATATTTTTATTCACAAAAACAAATATTTTGAAAAATAATAATATTTATTATGCAATCAAAACTCATTAAAGTATTTGCCAAAAATCAAGCAACTGTTAAAAAGAAACAATGGAGTATATATATAGAATCTTAAACTACTACAAACCAACTTATTATGATAATAAGAAATCTATAAAATTTTGGTAATTATCCACAACTTTAATATTATTTTCTTATCATAACATACTATACTATTAACAAAAATAACTTCTACGGTTTAGAGTATTAATTGTCAATTTATTACTAGAAAATTACCATTTTTTGTCATTGTCAAAAGAAATAAACGGGGTTGTAAAAAAAGGAGAAATATTTATTATATATGTATGTACATGCATCATATAATATATTTGTATAATATTTAAATGGATGGCTGAGATTTTATAAAATATAAAAAATTAGTAGAAACGATTAGTTTCTAATTTTTATTATAAGAGTGATTTATATATGAGCAAAAAAAAATATATATATATATATATATATATATATATATATATATATATATATATATATACCTTCTAAATATACCCAAAATAATTAAATAGCAAGTTTTTTAAATTCCAAATTGGGAGTAAAAAGCCTTTACTAAATTAATAATATTTGTTATATTAAATGTTTTTAATTACAAATTATTTTCTAATCATGGTTAACAAAAAACTAACTAGAAAGGTATTTTTGAACCATAAACTTAAAATATAGGGGTGTATTTGATCCTTTTTAAATTATGAGGATGTATTTGCTACTAGCCTACTACACGTATATCATAAGGGTGTTTTTGCTCCTTAACCCAAAATTATAAGCTAATGTGGCTCAATGTGTAGAGAGGGATGCTGATAGAGACAAGAGGGGTTACACAACCCCTTAAAATTTTATTTTTTATTTATTTTATATATATTTAATGGATGTGTAAATCTGAAATAATTCCTTTATAAATTTTGTTATTGTTGTAGGGAGAATTTCGTACAACACGAAATTGGAGGTTGCTGGAATCACGGAGCAAAATACGGATATTTTGCTAAGAACACGAAGAACACGGGAGGAGATTGGTGTTTGTTTGTGCCTGATCTTGTTGATAGATAGTCAGGGGTGAGCTGAGGCGTATCCAAACAAGAGGCCTACGTACCCTATTTATAGGGATCAAGCCATACGTAGTTCTTGGATAAGAAGTTACCTAGACGGGCTAGGGTTTCTAGAAGCTTCCATGGCCCAAGCCCATTAGTTTTAGGGCTGACGTGGACATCATGGTGCTAGAGATAGTGAGACCTCATTAGCAAGGCCAACATAGAGATGACAAGGGCCTGGCATGCGACCTCGAGGGGTGCAGACATGCGAAGCGGACCCAAGTATGTAGATACTCATGCGACCTCGAGGGGTGCAGACATGAGCCTTCTAATAGAGAGTGAGATAGCATTGTTCTGTTTGTAGATGTGACCCCACGTTGGAGGTTATGTGCGAAGCGATCCCTTGACGGGAGCCTAACGAAGCGACCCCCGGGTAGCGACCCCGAGGCTGAGCTAGTATGTGAATGTAGATGCGATCCCGAGAGGTGCGATCCCGAGAGGTGCGATCCTGAGAGGTGCGATCCCGAGGCCGGGATAGTATGAAAGTGGAGATGCGATCCCGAGTCCGGGCTAGCATGAGATCCCGAAGTAGTATGAAGAGATAGATTGAGTGCGATCCTGGAGTAGTATGATCCCTTGGAGGCCTAGCGTGAGAGCCCTTTGAGGCCTAGCGTGAGACCCCATTTTCTTTATCGTTGGCATGAGATGACGCCTTGAGTAGTAGTAGGAGGTCATAGTGAGGCGACCCCTAGGGCGGGATCATGTCTTCGAGAGATTGTCTTCAAATAATATGATGAGATAAAGGTGAGGCAATCCCTGATCGGGACTCACGCCTTGTTGATCCTTCTTCCATATTTAAGCCCATTAGTAGATAATTGAGCCCATTAAAAGAGGTGGTTGAGCCCATTAAGAGAGGTGGTTGAGCCCATTAAGAGAGGTGGTTGAGCCCATTAAGAGAGGTGGGGCCCCTTGTATAGTCGTTTGAGCCTGTTTAGGATCTATGCCGAGATTCGGGCATAACAACTACCCCCGATTCCATATTGCCATTATGAATGCGATGTGGAATCAAGTAAAGTGGTGTCTTCCAATTGATGCAAAGCCAAGTACATGTAAGTGATTGTGACCTCGAGGGGTCCCTCCAAGCGCGATGTGATCCCATAGAGACTTTGAGAGGCGATGTGATCCCATAGAGACTTTGAGAGGCGGCCCCATAGGGCCTTGCAGTCATGAATTGTTAAATATGTCTTCTGTTTAGCTAATATATGAGCTCATGCTTTCACTTGTGTCTTCAAGTTCTTCTTAGAATATGATGAGAGGACTCTCCTCCGAGCTTACTCCTTGTTATAATGATGAGAGGACTCCTTATATGATGAAAAGACTCCCTTTATGTTGAGGACTCCGCATAAGTTGAGAGGACTCCCCATAGCCTCCTATGTTGCGAGGCCTCCTTGCAACCTCATATGTTGAGAGGCCTCCTCCATGCAGCCTCATATGTTGAGAGGCCTCCTCCTCGCAGCCTCACATGTTGAGAGGCCTCCTCCTCGCAGCCTCACATGTTGAGAGGCCTCCTCCTCGCAGCCTCACATGTTGAGAGGCCTCCTCCTCGCAGCCTCATATGTTGAGAGGCCTCGCATCACAAGATGTCGCGTTGCTAGAGGCTGGACTTGTAATTTTTTAAATGTCTTGTTGGAAGAGGTGTTTATGTAATGCCACTACCCCCCGAGTCCTCATTATCATTATAGACGTGATGAAGAATCAACATGTTTCAGCATCCTTCTTGTATTATTAGAGGTTGACACCATTTGTAATGAAGAGAATTAGGTGTGATCCTGATATAAGCATACTTGACTTTTTCAACGCTATCCCAGAGCACTTGTATTCTTCGTTATTGTGCCAAGACACTTGACCTCATCAACGCTATCCGGGGGGACTTGGCCTCATCACGCTATCCCGAGGCACTTGGCCTCGTCATGCTATCCCGGGGCCCTTGGCCTCATCATCGCTATCCCGGGGCACTTGGCATCATCATTGCTATCCCGGGGCACTTGGCCTCGTCATGCTATCCCGGGGCCCTTGGCCTTATCATCGCTATCCCGGGGCACTTGGTCTCGTCATGTTATCCTGAGACCCTTGGCCTCATCATCGCTATCCCGGGGCCATTAGTTTCTTCAATGTCATAACAAGCTTCCCTATGTTGCATATGTAATAAAATTGTTGCGAGACATCTCACTAGGAGGCATCTCACGTAGAGGCATCTCATTAAGAGGCATCTCACTAGGAGGCATCTCACATAGAGGCATCTCATTAACAGGCATCTCACTAGGAGGCATCTCACGTAGAGGCATCTCACTAGGAGGCATCTCACGAAGAGGCATCTCACTTGGAGGCATCTCACGAGGAGGCATCTCACGAGGAGGCATCTCACGAAGAGGCATCTCACGAGGAGGCATCTCACTAGGAGGCATCTCATTAAGAGGCATCTCACTAGGAGGCATCTCACGTAGAGGCATCTCATTAAGAGGCATCTCACTAGGAGGCATTTCACGTAGAGGCATCTCACTAGGAGGCATCTCACTAGGAGGCATCTCATGTAGAGGCATCTCACGAAGAGGCATCTCACTTGGAGGCATCTCACGTAGAGGCATCTCACTAGGAGGCATCTCACTAGGAGGCATCTCAAGATCTCGATTGTTACTCCATATTGGGGCCTCTCGATCTCGACGAGGAGATGGGGGTCTATCGTCACGATGATGGGACCACTCACGATCTCCACAAGGAGAGGGGGTCTGTCATCATGACGATGGGACCGCTCACGATCTCGATAAAGAGATGGAGGTCACTTAGAACCTTGACCCTTGCCTTGGCCTCTATCATTTATCCTTCTCGAACCCGGCCTCGCTACGCTAGGTGCAAGCATGGCCTCGCTACGCTAGGTGCAAGCATGGCCTCGCTCCTATGGGGTCGCAGTCCGGGGTCATGTGCTACCCCGGGGTCTCGCTCCTTGCAACCTGGGGTCATGTCTATCCCGGGGTCTCGTTCCTTGGGGGTCGCAGCCCGGGGTCATATGCTACCCCGGGGTCTCGCGCATTGGCCTCTCCGTTCTTCTTGTTCGAGTTAGTCATCGTTCTCCCAAATTAATGACTAGCCCCCTCCTTCTAGCGTCAATTGTTGTAGGGAGAATTTCGTTACAACACGAAATTGGAGGTTGCTGGAATCACGGAGCAAAATACGGATATTTTGCTAAGAACACGAAGAACACGGGAGGAGATTGGTGTTTGTTTGTGGCTGATCTTGTTGATAGATAGTCAGGGGTGAGCTGAGGCGTATCCAAACAAGAGGCCTACGTACCCTATTTATAGGGATCAAGCCATACGTAGTTCTTGGAGAAGAAGTTACCTAGACGGGCTAGGGTTTCTAGAAGCTTCCATGGCCCAAGCCCATCAGTTTTAGGGCTGACGTGGACATCATGGTGCTAGAGATAGTGAGACCTCATTAGCAAGGCCAACATAGAGATGACAAGGGCCTGGCATGCGACCTCGAGGGGTGCAGACATGCGAAGCGGACCCAAGTATGTAGATACTCATGCAACCTCGAGGGGTGCAGACATGAGCCTTCCAATAGAGAGTGAGATAGCATTGTTCTGTTTGTAGATGTGACCCCACGTTGGAGGTTATGTGCGAAGCGATCCCTTGACGGGAGCCTGACGAAGCGACCCCCGGGTAGCGACCCCGAGGCTGAGCTAGTATGTGAATGTAGATGCGATCCCGAGAGGTGCGATCCCGAGAGGTGCGATCCTGAGAGGTGCGATCCCGAGGCCGGGATAGTATGAAAGTGGAGATGCGATCCCGAGTCCGGGCTAGCATGAGATCCCGAAGTAGTATGAAGAGATAGATTGAGTGCGATCCTGGAGTAGTATGATCCCTTGGAGGCCTAGCGTGAGAGCCCTTTGAGGCCTAGCGTGAGACCCCATTTTCCTTTATCGTTGGCATGAGAGGACGCCTTGAGTAGTAGTAGGAGGTCATAGTGAGGCGACCCCTAGGGCGGGATCATGTCTTCGAGAGATTGTCTTCAAATAATATGATGAGATAAAGGTGAGGTGATCCCTGATCGGGACTCACGCCTTGTTGATCCTTCTTCCATATTTAAGCCCATTAGTAGATAATTGAGCCCATTAAGAGAGGTGGTTGAGCCCATTAAGAGAGGTGGTTGAGCCTATTAAGAGAGGTGGGCCCCTTGTATAGTCGTTTGAGCCTGTTTAGGATCTATGCCGAGATTCGGGCATAACAGTTATAATAAAAAATTTCTAATTAGAGACAAAATTATAATAAATATGAATAAAAAAAATCATTGTTGAACTAGTTTTTTTCACAACGGGCCTAACCGTACACTCTTCCTTGCAATCACTTACAAATATTATTCCCGCTAAATTTTTTGTCCTGTTTAACTTTTAATGATTAAATTGATTAAACTTTAAATAGTTATTATATATTAAAATTATTATAAAAATTATATTATTAAAAAATGCATTTAATCTATTTTAAAACGTATTTTCCAAATTTTGTAAATTATAAAAAAACGATACATAAATGTTAGTCAAATTTAGTTAATTTAACCGCAAAAAGTAACAATTATTACATATATGAATTATAATAAAAATTATATTATTAAAAGGTACATTTAATCTATTTTAATATGCATTTTTCAAATTTTATAAATTAACCACAAAAGGTGAGATAGAAGGAGTAATTGGCCATTCATTTTGAATATTAGTTGGTCCTGTTTGACAATTAGTTGTTAGCTCTTAATGGATTAAGTTTGATATTTTGACTAGCGGATTTAGTTAACTAACTAATAAATTGAGTTACCTATTTTGACTAGCAGGTTAAATTAGCAATTTTATATGAAATTGTTTGGTAATTAGCTGTTTAAGTTAGATTTTTGTATATTAAATATATATATCACAATTTTCTAATTGAAAAAATTCCTCCAAATAGTTTTTTCAAAATTAATTCTTAAGTCCAAAAATTTATTTCAATTCACTAACTACCAACCACCAATATTAAAAGTTTCATTTGATCAATCTTTAATTTGACTTAAATCTCTAATTTATTCTCAAACCTCTAATTTTTAACTTTCAAACACCCCTTAGTGTAGCCAATAACATCACAAGAGCGATCATAAATTAATTATTAATCAAACAATTAATGAATTACTAATTCGATATGCTTAAATAATTGGGAAATTACCCAATATACTATCTTTTTGAAACTATTTTCAAAAATACTAACACTTTAAAAGTTATTAACAAAAATACTATCTTTTAAGTTTTATTTTCAAAAATACTACCTTTTTAAGTTTTATTTTCAAAAATACTATCTGCAACCTATGCAACCTTTTGTATATATGGGCGGCGCCAGCCGCAATATTTAATTTTTGGTTGCAAAGGTTGCATATGAATTTCTGATTGCAAGTTCCAGTTTTCAATTGTCATTTTCGACCTCTTTTTTGAAATAATATATATATATATATACTAGATTTCAAAAAAGAGGTCGAAAATGACAACTGAAAACTGGAACTTGAACTTTCAGTTTTCAGTTTTCGGTTGCATATAAGGTTGTATATGAGGTTGCGTAACCTCATATACAACCTTATATGCTATATTGGGGAGCAGACGAATTTCTGATTGCAAGTTCCAGTTTTCAGTTTTCAGTTTTCGGTTGCATATAAAGTTGCATAGAGCACACGAATTTCCGATTGCAAGTTCTATTGATTCTATTATGATCAAATGGCCCCGCCAGGGGCACCCAATAGAAAAAGTTCTTAGTTCCAACCTTTGCAACCTCCAATTTTCATTTGCAACATTTGCAACTCACACGGCTGCGCCGTCAGAATTTATAAATGAGGTTGCAATGGTTGCACAGGTTGCAAACCGTATTTTTGAAAAAAGAATCTTAAAGAAAAGTATTTTTATAAATAGTTTCAAAAGTGGTGGTATTTTTAAAAAAATAATTTGAAGTATGAGTATTTTTGAAAAAACCCCTAAATAATTTTCTTATAACTTTTAATTATAATATTCGAAAATATCTTCTAAATACGAAAAATACATACACATCTATCTATCTATCTATACTATTATATAAAAGCTGAAACATTAAAAGTTTGGTTGGTCAGTACCTATTAATTTTACTTATTTACCCTTACTTAATTATAGATAAAAAAATTTCTTTAATATTTTATCTAACTTCCCTTTCAGGTTAAACATATTATCTTTTATATAATGCTATTAATTAACCAATTACCTTTTCATCTCTAGATATAATACGGGTAACATTAATTTCTCATTTTCTAAAAATATTACGAGCAATTTTATTAAAATAGTAATTAAATTATAATTACTATAAACTAATCAATTACCCTTTTCACCTAAAATATGTCATCTTTTTAATTTTCACGTTATCTTTTTCTATTTTCTCAAACTAAAATATATCTTTTTCAAATTATATATATCACAGACGATTCAATTTAAAAAAATAAAATAATAATATTATAATACTAACAATTAACTGATTATCGTTTTCAGCTAAAACGTATCATCTTTTCTATATTTTCTAACTAAAATCCCTCTCTAGAAATATCACGGGCAATATTAATTTCTCTTTTCTAAAAACAATACGAGCAATTTTATTTTGTATTAAATTATAATTACAATAAATTAATCAATTATCATTTTCACCTAAAACATGTTACCTTTTTAATTTTTTCTAACTAAGTCCTCTCTTTTTCCAATTATATAACGGGCATTCTATTTAATAAAATTAAATAATAATTTTATAATTACTAATAAATAACTGATTACCTTTTTACACTAGTATAGACTGGACCTATAGCGTCGGTCAAATGGACCTATAGCGTCGGTCAAATGGCGTAGTATATGCAGGCGACGCTATAGGTATACACCTATAGCGTCGGTCAAAAGGGCGACGCAAAAAACTCTATAGCGTCGGTTAAAAACCCATCGCAAAAGGTATAAAAACCGACGCTTTTTGTACAGACAGTAGCGTCGGTTGTCCAAACAGCCGACGCTTTTGTTTGATTCTATAGCGTCGCCAGAAGTAACAACCGACGCTCCAGGTTGTCATCTATAGCGTCGCCTGCCGTTTTAACCGACGCCTAAAGTCTATGAAAAAAAAAAAAAATTAATGTTTTCTTCCGAAGATGATCTATAGCGTCGCCAATGTTGACAACCGACGCTAAAGTTTGGGGGGGAACCTATTTTTTAATATTCTTTTTTACCTGTTTTATTAATTGATATACAATTTTTAACCTGATTCACTTTTTATATACCAACCACAATAATAAACATGAACTACCACAGAAAATAAAACTTATAACACAAATTTTGAATAAAATAATTTTAAATTAAAAAATTTAAGCTAGTATATACAAAAAAGAAGTACATTAATGTTCAAAAACATTTTTCTATCACTACTACAGAATTCCGTGTTGCTGAATCCGAAGTCTTGGATTTATGTCAAGATCATCCAAAAGTACAAGGACATAGAGGAAACCAGCCACATACGATCTATCTTCCAAGGGTTGAAATCCCAATTTAACGGACTCCAACAAACACAGGGAATTAGCATTCAAGATAACCACTTCCACACCCTCCCTGCAAAAAAAATATAAACAAGATGAAAACTATAAACAAGATGAATCAGGCACAGCAAGCTCGATATGCGGTATTTAGCTAATGCACAACATGGAAAGTACTAGTCCCATTGGGTACTAAGCGCTCAAGTGAGGCCCCCTGACTTGGCTTTTAGACTGGAATTTTGTTTGGCTACGGTCACATCCCTACTGTCAACATACTGTAGCACGAGAGCTGGATTCTCCTTGCTACCCAAGTTCTATGGTCCTTTCAAAGTAATCAAGCACGTTAATGAAATTTCCTGTGCTCTAAACTCTACTTTGTAATGCAAAATTCATAATTGTTTCAGATTTTCCTGCTTTAAGTGTTCACGGTTCCATGACAAGGTTTCTCTTTCACCAATAATTTACCTCCTTGTCATAAGTTAAAGTGGTACCACAATTTGTACAGGAATTCATTCACGCTTATTAAGGCTACAGTGATTTTATAGTGCAATGGATGGGCCCGCCAGAAGCCACTAGGAACCGCGCATCCATTTCAGAAATAATAACCAAAATTTAACCTTGAAATCAAGCTTGTAGTTATAGGGGGGATAATATAAAGGCTTAAGAATGTTTTTACTGGTCAGAAGTACAGCAGGGAAGGGAGATGATGATTACATTCTCTTTCTTAGTAATATCAAAACTAAAATTTAAAACATAGCCAAATTTAAAACATAGCCAAATTTCGTTTTTCAGATATCGAAAACCTGAAAAACCTGTTTATCGACATTAAATCTGTACATCGACTATAATAATCTAGCAGAATTGAAAACCTGGACACTGTGGCTTGTAAAATAATAATTTTAGCTAATTGATAAGCAGGGACATTATTAGTACCTGATTAAAGACATTCTCGGATAAAATATTTTGCCCAGAGCTCTCGTATGTCAGTGATTTCCTTTTTAGTATAGCGTCTTGATGAACCAAGAACCTTCAAAATATAGAAGATTTCATATTTTTAGAAAAAATTTAGTCCGATATGTGTAAAACAATGCTAACTAATTTTGTCTCTGACCACTTTCCAATTCATGTCTGTTTTTTTTTTAGAATGCATGATTATGTCATGCATGTACTTCATGACAAAAAAACCACACTCCGTTCCTCCATGTTGTTGAGGACACTACGAAGAATCCAACAATTTTTATTAAGTACAAACAATAAATCAATGGACGAATTTAAATGTATAGTTCAAGTAGGTTATACCTGAACCTCGTTGTGAATAATGAGAAATTCTTTTCTATTATTCCTCGATCCACCTTGTATTGTGTATAATTTGTATGCACTGTGAAATAAGTATACGCACAATTCATATCTCAATACAAAGGTGGACTACGTTAAATGATAAGTATTATTTAACTTACTTCTGCACAGGTGTCTTCAAGCGTATATTCCTTTCTCTTTTCAACGAATCAAATATATAAATAACACTTTCTTTGAGACTGAAAAGGAGCAATATCCAGTGGTTGCTATGATAATACACATATACATACATTAAAATATGCACATGTATATAGTATGTACAATTTAATTTTAATTCGTTCTTACTCTTGGACGTAAGGTGCTAGAATGAAATGCCTCTCTTTATTGGCAACCAAAGTTGTTGTGATGTAATCACATGCTTCCTGGCTACGTACATAGTCACCCTTATTCGGTATTGCCAATCTAGATGGCAACATGAATGCAAATCTTTCTTCTTTCAACTCACTGCATAGTGTCCCAAGATACCTACAAAAGTAACTTGTCACAATAAACACGTGTATATGTACTTAAATGATTTTAAAGTTAATTGAGCAAAAAAGACTTGTCTTACTTGATAAAAATTTCCACAACAGGCATGTTTAAACAACTCATTGTTAAAAATTCATCAATATCAACAGGGGATACATATATGGTTTGCTGTCCACTTTCTGCTAACTTGAATAACACATCTATTTTAGCAGAGGTCCTCTTATTAACCAATAAACGTAAAGATCGGCAATGCTCAGATAAATGTTTATCATCACCATCCCTTGCCAGTGGTGGTGTTTTATTGACGGGAACCACCGAACTTTTGCTTTCAACTATTTGAGGCATCTTAGTACCCTTTTCTGGAGTGCTCTCCAAGGGGGGATCCTGATCAAACACGACTAGCCACATGATATATTGCAAATATAAGAAAGCAAATATATGAAAAAACAACTTCACTTCAATGTCCAAAAATATACCTGTCCCAATGTCACAAGCTCCTTTGGCCACTGGACAAAACCCAATGATTTCCTGCCTTTTCTAACACGTGTTTTTTTTGTGAATCAGGAAGTTTCCAACGATTCTGAAAATAATGTAATGTAAATCACTAAATGAAAGCCTTATTAAAAAGAAACAAACGAATTTGGTTGACAAGTAAGCAAAAGAAACAGCATCAAAGAATCAGCAAACGAATGATGCATTGCAATGCATACCTTAACATCATCCCAGATTGCTTCTTTTAACCCTTGATTAACTCGATCCCAACTTTCAATATTAATATCAACTTGGAATCGAACCACCGATCCCAAATAATTCCTGAAATCTTTAAGCATTTGTTCAGTTGGGAGACCAAACTCGTTAAAAGAAATGCTACACTCCAAATCCTGTTTTGCAATCCTTTTTTTAAATTTCTTGCACAAGGTTGGACCTCTACTCCTTTTCCTGGACGATTCACCACTAGGACCTGGCTCAGAGTTACCATTTTCTTCATCCATGGCAAAAGGTTCCTACAATATAAAAACGGATCAGTACATTGATTAAAATAATTACATTTTTAAGGAAAAAAATGGACCAGGTTTCCAACAAGGCCCTGATGCATGTATACAACAGACATGAAAAATGCTCTTATAGGGACTTCAATTTGATTCTAAAATGAGCTAAAAAATTAGAACTCTGATGTATACATCAGTTTGTACTAGTGATTGCTTTAGTCAACCCCTCAGCTTGGTTTTTTTTACTTAGATACCCATATCTTGTTCATTTTCTTAATATCACATTATACATTAATAATAGTTACAGAATCAAACTTCTACTCTCAGAATTCAGTCAACTTTTAGACCTTACAATGCCTAAACTTTATGCCTAAGCTTTACATTGCCAGGTTCTTATTTTTTTTTTTTTGGGAAGGGGGGGGGTGTTGGGAGTAGAATTCAAACATGTGAACGATAACCGAATCAGTGGCATTCTAAGCGGCCTTGTAATAGTAATAGTTAATCTCTCTAACCAATTCGAATTATTTCATTAAGTACTTTATTATTACAACAAGACAACTGTGAGCTTACACATCTGCCTAAAAAACATGACACCAACAGGTCAACTATTATTGAAAAAGACAATCAAGTTCCTATAATTTCCAATCAGCAGCACAACATGTTAGTGATAATTTAATCTTAATTGCAATTGATGAATCTGCTACTTAACTATAAGTCTTTAAAGCCTTTTCTTTCAAGAGAAGCCGTTTATTACAGCCAGTGAAGGACCTGGGGGTACAGCCGTTTATTTTGTGTCCTAATTTCTGAAACCAATCACAAGCCAGAAATTAATTATCAGAAGTTGTAACATGTCAAAAAATATTTTTAGATTTGAAGCCACTTACAAAAGAAATAATGGATTTAAAGTCATCTGCAAAAAATAAATAATGGACCTCTTTCTACTTTATTCCCTAAATTTGCAACTTTATGTACAAATTACCAATAATTTTTCTCTGAAATGCAATCACAAACAAGTAAGTCACAGAGAACATACAGATAACAAATTATGCTTTCAAATCGAAAACATATCAGAATAAATTCAACTCGTAACAACACTGTTCAAATTAACTAAAATGGCGAAAAAATTTGTGTGTCTCTGTGTGCTTGAGAGAGAGAGAGAGAGAGAATACCAGCAGAGAGAATGAGTACATTTTCTTGCTTAGGCTGACTGTAGAGAATACCAGCAGAGATAGAGGAGAGTACTCGTCTTCTTCGTGCTCGTAGAAGTTAAGACCGGAGATGTCCAATTCGTAGCAGAGATATGTACTCGTAGCAGAGATGTGGATTTAGAGAGGGATGGAGATTTGGATGTGGATTTGGATTAGGAGAGAGAGATGGAGATTTGGAGATGAAAAAACAAAGACCGGGTTCTGGGTTCGATCTGGGTTCGTAGAAGTTGAGAGGGAGATGTGCAATTGGGAGAGGGAGATGAAAATTAGGGCTCTAAAAAGAAAGGGGCGAAATTAAAAGGGGGAAGACCGGGTTCGATCAGTATGTACTACTCTACTACTGTATTATTTAATTAAAAAAATAACATTATTTATTTTTTATATTTTAAAAGTAAATAATTAATTAAGATTTTAATTGATTTTGTCAATTTAAGAATTTTTCATTTTATGTTCGATAAAAATATTATTTAATAAAACTTAATTGTATAATATTATTCATTTTCTTATTTTTTTAAAGAAATTTTTATTTATATAATTTATCTAATAGAAAATATTATAATTTTTGCCAAATATTAAGAAATTTGTTACATACCTATAGCGTCGCCGTTTATAGGGGCGACGCTCTAAGTCACACATAAAGCGTACCTATAGCGTCGGCGTTTTTAGAGGCGACGCTCTAAGTCAGAGCTACAGCGTACCTATAGCGTCGGCGTTTTTAGAGGCGACGCTAGAGGTATTGCTATAGCGTCGGTTCTTTTCTGACCGACATATAAACACTTATTAGCGTCGGTGTTTTTGGTAGCGACGCTATAGATTTCACCTATAGCGTCGGTTAATGTAAACAACCGACGCTATAGGTTCTTCCAGAAGCCAATAAGCGACGGTTAATGCAAACAACCGACGCAATAGGTAAAGTGACGACGCTATAGGTCAATAACCGACGCTATAGGTGGCGACGCTATTGGTCCAGTCTGTACTAGTGTTAACTAAAACCTATCACATTTTCTATTTTTCCTAACTAAAATTACTGCTTTTCTAGAAATATCACGGATAACATTTATATAATTATGATTATCATCTCATTTACAAATTTAAGCGTCCAAAATTCATATTTTAAATAAATTAATTCAAATTAATAAAAAACTAATATAATATTAAAAAAAATCCGTGCATCACACGGGTTTTAAGCTAGTACTATTATATAAAAGCCGAAACATTAAAAGTTTGGTTGGTCGGTCGGTCGGTACGGTACCTGTTGATTTTACTTATTTATCCTTATTCAATTACATATCTACTAACTAATCAATTTCCTTTTTCATGTTACACATATTATCTTGGGGTTTTTTTCAAAAATACCCATCCTTCAAATTATTTTTTAAAAAATACTAACACTTTTGAACCTATTTATAAAAATACCTTTCTTTAAGATTATTTTTTAAAAAATACAGTTTGCAACCTGTGCAACCATTGCAACCTCATTTATAAATTCTGGCGGCGCAGCCGTGTGAGTTGCAAAGGTTGCAATGGTTGCAAAAGTTGCAACTGAAAATTGGAGGTTGCAAAAGTTGCAAAGGTTGGAACTAAGAACTTTTTCTATTGGGTGCCCCTGGCGGCGCCATTTGATCATAATAG
Organism: Kitagawia praeruptora; assembly: GCA_037693485.1. Classification (NCBI taxonomy): domain Eukaryota; kingdom Viridiplantae; phylum Streptophyta; class Magnoliopsida; order Apiales; family Apiaceae; genus Kitagawia; species Kitagawia praeruptora. The sequence continues at coordinate 4,172,055 of CM075349.1, forward strand.
AATCAATAGAACTTGCAATCGGAAATTCGTGTGCTCTATGCAACCTTATATGCAACCGAAAACTGGAAATTGCAATCAGAAATTCGTCTGCTCCCCTATATAGCATATAAGGTTGCATATGAGGTTGCGTAGCAACCTCATATGCAACCTCATATGCAACCGAAAACTGAAAACTGGAAGTTCAAGTTCCAGTTTTCAGTTATCATTTTCGACCTCTTTTTTGAAATATTATATTATATATATATATTTTTTAGATTTCAAAAAAAAGGTCGAAAATGACAACTGAAAACTGGAACTTGCAATCAGAAATTCATATGCAACCTTTGCAACCAAAAATTAAATGTTGCGGCTGGCGCCGCCCATATATACAAAAGGTTGCATAGGTTGCAGATAGTATTTTTGAAAATAAAACTTAAAAAGCTAGTATTTTTGAAAATAAAACTTAAAAGATAGTATTTTTGTAAATAACTTTTGAAGTGGTAGTATTTTTGAAAATAGTTTCAAAAAGATAGTATATGAGGTAATTTCCCTATTATCTTTTCTATTTTTTAAGAACTAAATAATTTCCTTTTCCGAGTAAAATCCAATATATTTTATATTTTATCTAACTAAAATTTCTCATTTATTAATCAATTTCCCTTTTCAGGTTAAATATACAACCTTTTCTATTTTTCAATAACTAAATAATTTCCCTTTTCATTTAAAATATAATATATTTTACATTTCTAAATTAAATTTCTTTTTTTAACAACACTACGAGCAATTTTGTTAATAAAATAATATAATTATATATTTACTATTAACTAATCAATTACCTTTTTCAGTCAAAACTGAAAACACGTTACCTTTTCTCTTTTCTCTAACTAAAATCTCTCTTTTTCCAATTATATCATGGACGATTACCTTTTTCAGCCAAAACACGTTACCTTTTTTCTTTCTTCTTACTAAAACCTTCATTTTTCTAATTATATTACATGCATTTTTATTTAATAAAAATAAATAATAATATTATAATACTAATAATTAACCGATTACCTTTTCAGCTAAAATATATTTTTTCTAATTAAATTCCCTTTTTTTCTAGAAATATAACGGGCAGCGTTAATTTCTCTTTTTCTAAAAATTATAAACAATTTTATTTCGTAAAATAACATAATTAAATTATAATTACTATAAACTAATCAATTACTTTTTTTCACATAAATCATGTCATCTTCACGTTAGCTTTCTATTTTCTTTAACTAAAATCTTTTTTTTTTCAATTATATCACGGGTGGTTCTATTTAATAAAATAAATTAATAATATTATAATATTATTAATTAACCGATTACCTTTTTCAGCTAAGACATATCATTTTTTCTATATTTTCTAACTAAAATCCCTCTTTTAATAGAAATACCAAATATTATTTTCTCATTTTCTAAAAACATTACGAGCAATTGTATTTAGTAAAATAACTTAATTAAATTATAATTATTATAAACTAATAAATCACCTTTTTCACCTAGAACATATAACCTTTTTAATTTTTTCTAACTAAATTATTTATTTTTCTAATCATATCACAGACATTCTATTTAATAAAATGAAGTAATAATTTTATAATTACTAATAATTAATTGATTACACTTTTTTACTAAAACCTATCATCTTTTCTATATTTTCTAACTAAAATCCCGACTTCTCTAGATGTTAGAAATGATTGATGGAAACAGTGTTTGGAAGCTAAAGTCAGAAAACAGAGTTTAGCTGGAAGCAGTCAGAGTTTGGTTAAACACTGACTGGAAGCGCAAACAGAGTTTGTTAAACTCTGTAGCGATATTGTCTGAAGAGTCAACAGTGTTTGAAGATTGATAAATATGGAAGCAATATCTTTGAAGATTGTAAAAGCTGTCAAAGAGATTGAGTTGACTTGGAAGACTGAAGCAATCGTGATTGATATCAATTGTATAGCTTAATTATAGGAGAATCAATTACTGATTGTACGAAGCTGTATGTTCTATAAATACAGTTAGGTTAACCCTAGAAGGGTAATCGAACATTGAAAAATCTATTGATTGTAACCTAAGCAGCTCTCTGTGATATTTACATCACCGAGAGAGGAATTATTAATTCCAAACAATTTTTAATTGTTAAACAGTGTGTTCTTGTTAAGTTACTCATACAGTATTTGATTGCTTATTGTGTATTCGACCTAACAAGTGGTATCAGAGCCTAATCTGTTATTTTATTACAGTTAAAGATCCAAACACAATAGTAATCAATGGCAGAGATACCTCCACCAACTGAGAAAGCCCCTACTACTGTTAGTAGGTATGAAACAATAAGGGTTCCTATACTTAGGCCATCAGAGTATGCAATTTGGAAGGTGAAAATGACCATGTTTCTGGAGGCTACAGATCCAGAATACCTTGATAGAATTTATGAAGGTCCTCACAAACCAACAAAATTATCTGCTGCTGCTGCTGGTGAGGAATCAAAGGTCATTCCAAAGGAAAAGAAAGATCTAACTGCTGAGGATCTTTCATCTATTGCAAAGGATGCAAAAGTGAGACATTTACTTCACAGTGCATTAGACAATGTTATGTCTAATAAAGTGATTAATTGCACAACTGCAAAGGAAATATGGGATGCACTTGAGGTTAGGTGTCAAGGAACTCCTGCAATCAAGAAAAACAGAAGAAACATACTCACTCAGGAGTATGAGCACTTTGAGGCAAAGTCTGATGAAACCATGACAGAAACATTTGACAGATTCTGTAAACTGCTCAATGATTTGTCATTGGTTAACAAAGAGTATGATTTAGAAGACTCAAATCTCAAGTTTCTTCTTTCTCTACCTGAAAAGTGGGATGTGAAAACAACCACTATAAGAGATAATTATGAACTTGGTGAAACAGAGATTGATGAAATTTATGGACTGCTCAAAACCCATGAATTGGAATTGGAGCAGAGAAATAAAAGATCAAGTAGAAAGTCAAAGTCTGTTGCACTCAAGGTTGAGGAGAAACCATCAAAGAAGGAGGCATCAAGGAGAAAGGCAAAAGGAAAAGCCTTAGTCATACATTCAGAGAATGAGTCATCAAACACTGATGTTGACTTAAACACTGATGGATCATCTGATTCTGAAGATGATGAAGAGATGATGCAAATGGCTGCTTTGATGGTAAAGACCTTCAAGAAGATGGGATACAAGAACTTCAAGAAGGGAAAGAGATTCTCCAGGGACTACTCAAAGTCTGATAAGAAGAATTTCAAGAAAGCTGAGGGAAAGGACTTCAAATCTGGCAAGAAAGAAAAGTCTGAAATTCAATGCTACAAGTGTAAGGAGATGGGTCACTATGCTCCTGAGTGCAAGAAGGGTAAAACTGAAAAGGCACTCTACACCAAAGGCAGAGATTGGGCAGACACTTCAGATTCAGATGAGGAAGTCAACTATGCTCTCATGGCTACTACTCAGACTGAAAATGATGATCTCAAGGTACCTCCAACTACTTATGCTTATAACACTGATAATATAACTGAACTGAGAATTTATCTTAAGGCATTGCATATCAGTTATAGGGATCAGACTTTAGAAAATGAGAGGATAAAGTCTGAATGTTCTCAACTCAAAGAAAGAAATAAACTTGTTGAGGAACAGCTAGAGAACATGAATAAAATTCAAAAAGAGAGAGATGATGCAGTGTTTATTGAACAGGAGTTGCTAGGTAAGTATAAGCAACTAGAATCTGAATTGAAGGATACTAAACACATCATTAAAACTTGGACACACTCTGGTAAAGACACTCAAGAAGTGTTTCAGTCAGATACAGTAGGTCAAGGTTACTCTGTAGGAGATGAACTTAGATTTGAAAATCAGGTAAAGGTTAGACCACATTGTTCATCTGAGGGTAATGTCATGGGAACAGGTGGACCTAAGACTGAAGCACAGAAAAAGGCTGTTAAAGAGTCATATGCTAAAACTTTTGTTAAAGAGGCTAACATTGGTTTAATGACAGATAAACAACTCAAGCAGAAGCTTAAGGAGATAAAATCTGTCAACAAACAGAGATTGCCTAAGAAGAATAAAAATGGAAAAGTAGGCATCACATCAGGAATTAAGCCAATGCTTGCTTCATTAGTTCCTAGAAAAACATGCTTTAATTGTGGTAGCACTAATCATCTTGCTAGTTACTGCAGTAAGAATAAGAACATTAATTCTTTGCCTTCTAAAACTGCAGTAAAGAATGATTATGTGAGAACTAGACCACAGACTTTATGCAAACACTGTGGAAGTACTTGGCATTCTATTTACACTTGCAGAGATTATCATGTTATTTACTATAATTACTATGAACCCAAGCCAAATTTGAAATGGGTTAAAGTAAACTCTGCAAATGTAAACTCTGAAAAAGTTAGCTTAAACTCTGTTAATGAAAATTCCGCTGCAAAAGCTAACAGATTTAAGAAAGCCAAAGGATCCAAGCAAGTCTGGATCCTTAAAACTAATAATCATTGATTGTTTGTGATTGCAGGGCACCAGGGTTAGTACCCTAGTCGTGGACAGTGGATGTTCAGGACACATGACAGGAAATAAAGCCCTGCTATCAGAGTTTGAGGAGAAGGCTGGCCCAGAAGTTTCCTATGGAGATGGCAACATAGGACATACACTGGGATATGGCAATATTAATCTTGGAAATGTCATCATCACAAATGTAGCTCTGGTTCCAGGACTCAAGCATGATCTGCTATCTGTGAGTCAAATCTGTGACAGAGGATATCATGTGGATTTTCAGCCTGAATATTGTCAAGTGATCAGTAAATCTACAGGGAAAGTTGCTCTAGTTGGAAACAGACACAATAACATCTATGAAATCAAATTGTCAACAAACACTGATGGCAAAGCAGTGTGTCTGTCTACAAGAATGTCCAGTGAAGAGAGTTGGAAATGGCACAAGAAACTCTCTCATTTGAACCTGAACTACATCAATGAGCTAATCAAGAATGATCTTGTAAAAGGTCTACCAAAGTCCTTGTTGAATGTAGAAGGACTGTGTGATTCTTGTCAAAAGGCTAAACAGAGAAAAGTCTCCTTCAAAAGTAAAACTGAGTCTTTAATTGTTGATCCTTATCATCTACTACATGTTGATCTTTTTGGTCCAGTGAATGTGATGTCTCTTGGAAAGAAGAAATATGCATTAGTCATTGTTGATGAATATACCAGATTTACATGGGTACATTTTCTTGCAAAGAAGGATGAAACTGCATTAACACTGGCAGAACATGTAATTCAACTGGAAAAAGGGTCAGAGCATCAAGTGAAGATAATCAGAAGTGACAATGGAACTGAGTTCAGGAATTCATCAATGGAAGAATTTTGCAAGAGTAAAGGGATAAAACAAGAGTTTTCTGCACCTGGTACTCCACAACAAAATGGTGTAGTGGAGAGGAAGAACAGAACATTGATAGAAGCTGCCAGAACCATGCTAGATGAAGCAAAGTTGCCAACATATTTCTGGGCAGAAGCAGTTCAAACTGCTTGTTTTACTCAAAATGCAACACTGATCAACAAGCATGGTAAAACACCATATGAAATGGTGAAGAAGAAAAAGCCAAATCTAAAATATTTTCATATTTTTGGATGCAAATGCTTTGTGTTGAAGACTCATCCTGAACAGTTGACCAAGTTTGACCTAAAGGCAGATGAAGGAATTTTTGTTGGCTATCCACTGTCAACAAAGGCATTCAGAGTTTATAATCTAAGAACTAGAGTGATCATGGAATCAATTCATGTGTCATTTGATGACAAGAAAATAACTGGACTTGAAGATGTCAATGAACATGATCAATTGCACTTTGAAAATGAAGAATTATTCTCTGAAAAAGTAAACTCTGATCAGACTGATTTGACAAACTCTGTTCATCTAAACTCTGAACCTCTACTGGTAAACACTGAAGAAACTCTTCAATCAGAAATAAGGGAAGAACCAGTTGAGGGGGAGCATAAAGAATCACATCAAAGTGATAAGTCAAACACTGAAAGTGACTCAATTGATGATTCTGAATCAAACTCTGTTGATTCAAACTCTGTTGATGATTCTGAGAAGTCACATTCAGGGGGAGCATCAGAAAATGAAGAAAGGCACCAAGAAAATCAGGAGAGCATGGATCAAGGGGGAGGATCACATGATGACAGAAGCAATCTGCCTTCTGCAAGAAAATGGACTAAATCTCACACACCTGATTTGATCATTGGTGATCCAGATGCAAAAGTAAGGACAAGAAGTGCAACAACAAATGAATGTCTGTTTCATGCATTCTTGTCACAATCTGAGCCAAAGAAAGTGGAAGAAGCTCTTAAAGATGCTGACTGGATAACAGCAATGCAAGAAGAGCTAAATGAATTTGAAAGAAATGAAGTGTGGACACTTGTACCAAGGCCCAAGAACAGATCCATTGTTGGTACTAAATGGGTCTTCAGGAATAAAACTGACAGTGAGGGTGTTATCACAAGGAACAAGGCAAGACTGGTTGCAAAAGGCTACTCACAACAGGAAGGAATAGACTATGATGAAACATTTGCTCCAGTGGCTAGATTGGAGGCAATCAGAATCTTTCTTGCATATGCCTCTCACATGAAATTCAAAGTATTTCAAATGGATGTAAAAAGTGCATTTTTGAATGGAAAACTTGAAGAAGAAGTGTTTGTGGAACAACCACCAGGGTTTGTAGATCCAAAATATCCAGATTATGTCTACAGGTTAGACAAGGCACTCTATGGACTTAAGCAAGCACCAAGGGCATGGTATGAAACCCTTGCCAAATTTCTACTAGAAAGTGGATTTCACAGAGGTACTATTGACAAAACTCTGTTTTACTTCCAAAATGGTAGTGACTTGCTTTTAGTTCAGATATATGTGGATGACATTATTTTTGGGTCTACTAATGATAAACTCTGCAAGAAGTTTGCCAAACTCATGCAGTCAAGATATCAAATGAGTATGATGGGAGAGCTTAGTTATTTTCTAGGCCTACAGGTGAAGCAAACAGATGATGGAATTTTTATAAATCAAGCAAAATATACCAGAAACCTTCTCAAGAAATTTGGTATGCTTGACTGCTCATCTGCAACAACTCCCATGGCAACTGCAACAAAATTGGACAAAGATGCAGGGTCATCAGTAGATATGACAAGTTACAGAGGAATGATTGGTTCTTTGCTCTATTTGACAGCTAGCAGACCTGATATCATGTATGCAACTTGTTTGTGTGCAAGGTTCCAGGCAGATCCAAGAGAACCACATTTAACAGCAGTAAAGAGGATATTCAAGTACCTCAAGGGCACTATGACTTTGGGGCTGTGGTATCCAAGAGAATCAGAGTTTAAACTTCTTGGTTACTCTGATGCAGACTTTGCTGGATGTAAGATAGACAGAAAAAGCACCAGTGGAAGTTGTCAATTTCTGGGTGACAGACTTGTTTCCTGGTACAGCAAGAAATAGAAGTCAATATCTACATCTACAGCTGAAGCAGAGTATATTGCTGCTGGTAGCTGCTGTGCACAGATTTTATGGATGAAGAATCAACTGCTGGATTATGGATTAAGGTATACCAAGATACCTATTTACTGTGATAATCAAAGTGCTATTGCAATGACAGGTAATCCAGTACAACATTCAATGACAAAGCACATCAGCATAAGGTATCACTTCATCAGAGAGCATGTAGAGGAAGGGAACATTGAGCTTCACTTTGTGTCTACAGAACAACAACTTGCAGATATCTTCACCAAGCCATTGAGTGAAGCTACATTTACAAGACTGGTCAATGAACTAGGAATGGTCTCTAGTTTTGACTAGAGATGTTGGTTAGACTCAAAAACTTATCTCTAAAATATGTTGCTCATGTTTCTGCAAATTGTTAAGTGCTATGTGAACCTCAGTATTAAACTCTGTTATGCATGCTTATGTTTAAAACTTTTTAAACTCTGTCAGCATGTCTATCTGTTAAACACTGTTAACATGTTAGATACACTCAGTGAATTCAGAATTGATTATTGTCTGAATGAAACACCAATGAAGAAAATTGTATGAAGCATGATTCTCAGTAAATAAATCATGATTCTTTCTGAGTCACTGTAATCTAATCAGACTTTGTGCAGAAAATCAACACAGCATGATACTGTTTCATATTTATAGCATCTCTTAGTTTATTCAGTCCTAAACTCTGAGTCTATGAATATTGTGTGCATTGCCTCTCATAAATAATTTTGGTTATTGATGAACTCTAAACTCTGATAAGTGACATTCTGTTTCCAAAGGTATGGTTCATGATGATTCCTTGTTTGTACTTGTGAAAACCATAAAACTTGAGATGTGTCATTGATTAGTTTGGTGAGTTCAGATTCATGTCTACAACCTGTGAGAGTTTGAGCCAAATCAGTGATTGATACATTTTCTATCAATCAGTATTTATTGTTGTGTGATATTCATCAGGTAGTATGTTTCACTAGAACTTGTATTAAACCATTTTGAGACTACATGATATGTGTGTGCATGAAAATGATAAAGGCAATAGGATTTACCATTCTTTCAAACACTGTTCAAAATTCTTTTGAACATTATACAAACACTGTATAAACACTGTTCATAAATTCCATCCTTAGTAAACCCCTTTGAGCCTTATTAACTGCTCATTTTTCTTATACTCTGAGCAGTTATATTTTTTTTTTTCTCAAACAGATGAGTATTTCTCAAGAAAAGAAAAGTTTATTCAGTATATATGCTAAATAAAAAAAAAAAAAAGAAAAGAAAAAAAAAAGAAAAAGAAAAAGAGCATATATACTGATCTTATACGAATACATACTGTGACTGAACACTTTGTTCTATTAAGATGTTCAGCTTGAAGTCACTCATGAATAAAACATCTCTTTTCATCTGTTTGATCTTACTCCATTTAAACCCTGAATAAAGTCCTTTTGATTTGTGAATACATGTACTCAAGGTAGTGTAGAATTGGTGGACATTCAAGCATATGGTAGATTCTGCTATTTCTGATTGAATGTGAGTGTAAACACTTCACCTAAACACTTGTGTGCATTGAGAGTTTGTGAGAATATCCAGTTCATGACTGTTATTCACTGAATGAAACTCTGATTTCTATCTCTTGATCTTTTTGTCTTTAAAGACTGTGTGCTTACTTGGATAATCATGGACATCAAAGGGAATAGAAGTTTTCAGATTTCTGTATTACAGTAACTACAGAGTTTAGCATTCATCAAACAATCAGTGTTTAATATGAGAGTTTGTGCATTCAGTGTTTATTAACTGTTTGTTATGGATTTTATGAAATATTAGATGCTTTAAAAATTGATTATGGTAAACTCTGCTTCAAACACACTCAATTCACAACTGTGCAATTTTTGAAAGGGTTTTTAGTGATAAAGTTGAAAAATTGATAAACACTGTTGAGTTGTGTTAAGTACTCTGAGGTAAAGTCTCATTGAGATGATTTGACTATTTTGGAGTAATTGGGGTAGTTGGCAACTGTTAATTAGTGTTAATATGTCTAAGTGTCGTGATTATAGTAATGACAGCGGTAATTATTAAGTGCTCCATTGGTTGTTTGACACGTGTCCCATGATGATGTCCCACTCACACATTACTCGCGCCTTTACTGCATAAACGATTGAGTTTTAGTTTACTCTAATCGTTTTTATTCTCTCACCTCACATCTATTCACATTCACCCACTCACAATTACTTACATACTCATTCATTTTCACACTTTTCATATACTCTCCTTCACATTTTGATAAACACTTACAGTGCATAAACATCTTTTCTCTGAATATCTTCGTATCTTGTTACTAATGGCAACTAAAGCGTTTGATGCAGCAGGGTTAGTTTTTCTCCCTAGTAACTATGCAGCACCATTGGAGAATGCAAATGCTCCACAGGCATTTCATTTGTTTCAAAATTTCTTGAACGATTCTGAGATAGGGAAAGCTCTAACAGCACCACCTACACTCTCTGCTTCGCAAATTGCTGCTTTCTGGACAAACTCTGTATATGATGATGGAGAAGAGTCTGGCACTCCTACAATCACTTTCACTCATGATGAATCAGAGTATATTATTACTCCAACTACTGTTAGGGATGCTCTGGATTTTGAGACACACACTTCTTACAGTGTTGTTGGTCATGATCGGTTGAGGACAATGTTGGAACAAATTGGATGTGCAGGAAATTTGAATAAGATAGGGTCTTTGAGACGACCAAGTTTGAGAAAAGAATGGAGTTTCTTCTTTGATTGTATAACAAGGGCTTTTGGAAAGAAGACAACAAACTGGGATGCACTTCCTCTGGATACTCTCCAAATTGGTCATGCTCTACTATATGGAGGTAACTTCGATTTTGGTAGACTAGTACTAATGAACTTGGGAGAGCGTTTGTCTGAGTCTACTACTGTTTATTTTGCTCGTTTTTGTCAACTGCTATTTACTGTCTGTGTGCCTAACATTCCAATTGATGAAGCTGATGTTATTCAGTCTTTTCAAGTTGCTAAGAGAATGTTTTCTGATTTGACAAACAAAGATATCACTAAACAGCAAATACCAGATATGTTTATGCCTTTAGCCTTACAAAACTATGTAAACCAACCACAAAATCCTCAATCACCACAACAAATGCCTGAACCAATAGACACCATAAACTCTGAACCAACATCTACAACACCCACACCCACTGTACCTACTACATCTCATCAACCACAACCAGAAACCTTAAACTCTCCACCAATAAACTCAACACCCTTAAACACTGAACCCTCAAACACTGAAAACTTAAACACTGAACCATTAAATACTGAACCATTAAACACTGACACCTTAAACACTGAAATCTTAAACCCTGAGTCAGCATCTACTGAACAACCCAAAACCAAGCCAAAAAGAAAGAAACACACCGCCCAAAACACTAAACACTCAAAGGCTAAACAAACAACACCTGAAGCTGTTTATACAAGAAGGAAGAAACAGAAAGCAAACAGACCTTCACTTTCACCACCAAGAGAGAGCTCATGTGAAGATGAAGAGGAGAATGTGGTGCCTCCAATCAAGAAAAGGAGATTAATTCTTTCTGATTCAGATGAAGATAATCTTGTTGAAACTCCAGAGGTGGTTTCACAGCAAACACCTACTGTTGAGGTTACAGTGAATGTTGCTATACCTGCAGAGGTTAAAATGCCTGCAGAGGATATTATGACTGACAAAGTTGAGTTACCTACAGAGGATAAAATGCCTGTAGAAGAGGATAACAGAGATGGTTTTTCACCAAGGGATAATATTTTTGACTCATTTGAACCATTCTCTGATCCTATCTCACATTTTGTTCATACTGAAGCTCCTGATGTAGCTGATGAGCTTGCAGCAAAAGTTCCTGAAGCTGAAGCATCACCCACAGAGCTAGTATCTTCTCAAATTCAAGACAAAGGTGATGAAGTTGATCAGGCAACAAAGATAATTTCTGAATTCATGCCTGTTGAAGCTACAAATGCAAACTCTGTTGCAGAGCCTGTGCAACATGAGGTGATTGTTGAAAAGGTTGAAGAAACTGTGGCTGACACTGCTCAGCACAGTGGTTCTTTAAAAGATGATCAATCTAAGGATGCAAGTGCTGAAGATGAATCTGCTAGTAGTGCAAACTCTGACTCTTTTATGAGTGCACCTGCACAGACAGATAATAAACATACACCTTTTGATCAGCCTTGTCCATCTCATGCAGTTGAAGTAGCGCATCTTGCTAAGTCTGCTGAAAATTGGTATAAACAAGATTGCATTTTTCCAAAAGGGAGAGCATCTGAGTTTGTTAAGCAAACTGCAAAGCAAATTTCAAATCCAGAAATCCTATCCTGTTTAAAGGCAACTGTAGTACAAGTCAAGACTCTTGAAGGAAATTTTGCTGAAACTAAACAAGAAATTGCTTCCTTGAAGACTGAGATTCAGTCAAGAGAATTGAAGATGGAAAGAGAGTCTAAAATTAAAGCTGTTCAGCTGTCTAAAGTTCAAGACACTCTCTTTGCCAGGCTAGGAAAAGTTGAAGACAATCAGACTGCTTTATTTGCTAAGGTTGATTCCATTGCTAATTCTTTGGAGCTCATTACATCAATCCTTATTCCTGATGATGTCAAAAAGGGGGAGAGAGTGGCTAAGTCTAGCTGCAAAGTTTCTCAAACTCTGACTCAAAAGGATGATGCTGGAGATGGAGGGGCAAGTGAAAAGAGCAAGGTCTTAAACTCTGAAAAGCAAACTCTGAGATCTGGCAAATCTTTTAAATCACAGTCTGTTGGAATAAACACTGAAACTCAAGGTACTTCAAAGACCAAGAGTTTGGAATTAACATCAAATCCAAAGACTGATGAGGAGTTAGCTGTTAAGCTTTTTATGGAAGAGAATGCAGAAGGAGTGACCATAGAAGATGCTAAAGCTGAAGAGAAGAGTTTACAAGAAAAGCATCTGAAAGCTCTAAAGTCTGTAAAAGCAAAGAAGAATGTGAAAGTTGCTGAAGCTGCAAAGCCTGTTCTTAAAGGCATTCAAATCAAAGAACCTGTTGGTACAAATCAAAGAATGCAAATATTCAGAAAACCAACAGATGCAGAAGCCAAGCAAAAGCTGAAAAGTATAGTTACAACCTCTCTTGATACACATGTTGTACAGAAGAATGAAGACACAACCTCTGTTGCTGCACAAGTTGTGACCACACCATTATTGTCTTCTCAGTTGAAATCAACATTTAAGAGGGGTGCTCCTCATGATCCAAGACTAGAAGCTACAATTCCAATGGATTTTACTGATGGTAGAGCTTTATCTGGTAAAGTTGGATACAACAAAGAAGGTATAGGTTCACACAGAGATAAAAGGCAATATGTTGGTCCTAGAGATCCTTCTTCACTGTCTGTTCCAGGTAGTGGTGTCACTCAAGAGAGTTTGGACAAACTGGAGTCAGTACAGCTTGTATATCAGAAGAGTCTAGAAAAGGATTTCTTGCTATATTTCATGGCTGATGGAACAGTATTTAAAGTCTCTGAAAAAGATATTGAATTAAAGTATGCTGAAGAACTTGAATATGTCCTATATATTTTCAGAGTGAGAAATCAAAGAACTCAGTCAGTTGCAAATGTACTTCAACAAAGAATGATTCAAAACCTTGCAAGAAGGCAAATGAAATTCAACAGCAAGTATGTTCCTAAATACAGAGATTGGAATGGCAATCTGATTGAAATGGAGAAGGGGACTACAAAGCTGAAAACAGATCTTGGAATTACTGTTCTGGATTTCAATGTAAAATCTGAAGAGGTGAAATACATCAGGTTGGGAAATGAGATGAGAAGAAACAAAATCTACGATCTTAGAGCTGCTATCTATCAAACTGATGAGAATAATCCTCAGTTGAGAGAAATCAAAGAAGCTATGCAGATAGAGCTTGAAAATGCTGAAAGAAGGTTGCTTATAGACTATCTCAGAACAATGCCTGATCTGCAAGAGATTAGAAATTAAAGTCTGTAAGAATTTTCTTATTTTCTGTAGAATTTGTTAAGTAAAAGCTTAAACTCTGTTTGTATGTTAAACACTGTAAACTTTGTATTTGTTTTGACATCATCATTTACTGTAAACTTGTACATTCTTGCTAATGGACAAGTTGGGGGAGATTGTTAGAAATGATTGATGGAAACAGGTGTTTGGAAGCTAAAGTCAGAAAACAGAGTTTAGCTGGAAGCAGTCAGAGTTTGGTTAAACACTGACTGGAAGCGCAAACAGAGTTTGTTAAACTCTGTAGCGATATTGTCTGAAGAGTCAACAGTGTTTGAAGATTGATAAATATGGAAGCAATATCTTTGAAGATTGTAAAAGCTGTCAAAGAGATTGAGTTGACTTGGAAGACTGAAGCAATCGTGATTGATATCAATTGTATAGCTTAATTATAGGAGAATCAATTACTGATTGTACGAAGCTGTATGTTCTATAAATACAGTTAGGTTAACCCTAGAAGGGTAATCGAACATTGAAAAATCTATTGATTGTAACCTAAGCAGCTCTCTGTGATATTTACATCACCGAGAGAGGAATTATTAATTCCAAACAATTTTTAATTGTTAAACAGTGTGTTCTTGTTAAGTTACTCATACAGTATTTGATTGCTTATTGTGTATTCGACCTAACACTAGAAATATCACGAATAACATTTATATAACTATTATCAAATCATCTCATATAAAAATGTAAGCCTCCAAAATTCATGTTTTAAAAAAATTAATTTAAATTTATGAATTTTTTTATATAATATAAAAAAAATTCGTGGATTGCATGGGTTTTAGGCTATATTTAGTAAAGAGAGTTAAATCTATTAATAAGGAGTATTTTATATTTAAATATCTCTTCTAAAGATCTAAGGTTCGAATCCCGTCAATAACAAATTTACATTAAGATTTTATATTTTTAATTCTAATAATTAATAGATATTATTTATTAAATAACTATTATTATTACTAATACCTTTATTATTTAATATTACAAAGTTAAATTATATCCATAATAAATTATTATACTTTATTTTATTTAATCATATAATATTAAAAATATTTAAAATAACCCGTGCTTTACGCGGGCTATAGGCTAGCATAGATAATATCATGTTGTTATCAAACACAAATCAATAGGTCGGTATCCCCATTTTATATATTACTTTAATTTTCTATTAAAAAATTATATTTCATAACTTGATCATGAATTCATTCTTTCCCTTTTTTTTCCTTAATTTATCAATTAATTCCACCTAATATAATCTACACAAATCCATCTAAACCCAATTAATTATCATTTTTTATAAAAATTACTATCCACAAAATTTTCGCTCCACCTAACACGTCGTACACGCCCCAATTTTTTATTTTTTTATTTTTTGAATTAATCAACCACAAAAATCAATATTTAGAGCACAAATTTTGAAAACGATCTCGAAAGGGAAAAAAATTCTAAAAAAGAGCACCAACAAAGTTCGGGTTTAGGCCTTTTCAAACCCAAAATTCGGGTCGGGTCGGGTCACTCTTGGCAATAAAGTTCACTAGGGTTTAACAAATTCATTCATTCATTTTACAAATCCAATTCACTCTAAACCCTCTCTTCTTCCCATGGCATTCTCACTCTCTTCTCATTCCTCTACTCTCCCTTTCAAACCCTCTCATTCCATTCCTTCCTCTCCATTCCACACTCTCTTCACTTTCAACTTCCCTAAACCCTCACCTAAACCCCCAATTCTCCGTTGCTCAATCCTCTCCCGTCCCGAATACATTCCGAATCGCATTTCGGACTCTCGTTACGTTCGTGTTTTCGATACCACTCTTCGAGACGGAGAGCAATCACCGGGCGCAACAATGACTATTAAGGAGAAGCTGGATATTGCTAGGCAGTTAGCCAAACTCGGTGTGGATATAATTGAGGCTGGATTTCCTGCTGCCTCGGAAGCTGATCTCGAGGCGGTTAGGATGATTGCGAAAGAAATTGGGAATAATGTAGGGGGAAATGAGGATGAGTATGTTCCGGTTATTTGTGGATTGGCGAGGTGTAATAAGAAGGATATTGATTCGGCGTGGGAAGCGGTTAGGTTTGCAAAGAGACCGAGGATTCATACGTTTATTGCCACGAGTGAGATTCATATGAAGTATAAGTTGAAGAAAAGTAAGGAGGAGGTTGTGGAGAGGGCGAGGAGTATGGTGAAGTATGCGAGGAGTTTGGGGTGTCAGGATGTTGAGTTTAGTCCCGAAGATGCCGGGAGGTATCCTCTTAATTTAATTCATTTCAATTTTGATGGATTTTATGTACAATCGGCTTATTTTATGCAGGCTAATTTAGCGTTTTTTTTTTCTTAAGCGTAATTGTGTGATTCTTAGATATATAAATCTGGATTGTTGATCCATTATGCTAATTGTAATCAGAGTATTAGTTTGCGCACAAACAAGTGTTGAGAAGCTAGTTTCATGAGAGTTTTTTCTGGAAAGAACCGATTTAAGCCTCTCGTTCCTTACACTGTGTTATCTTCTATTGTCGTTTGTGGTTTGCTACTCCAAGGAGTGTTTGACCATTCTTAGAAATAGTATTATGTATGACAATAAATATCAGTATTTAATTTTTTAAAATTTTGATATTAATTAGAATGTCAGGAAGATATTAATTATTGGTTAATAATTTATATGTAACAAAAGCTATAAATTGATTAAATAGCGGAACTCTGAATAACATATTTACAAGACAAAAGTATCTTCTTGACAACGTTTGTGGATTTGGATCTTTGCTAGGTCTGAAAGGGAATTTTTGTACCACATTTTAGAGGAAGTTATCAAAGCTGGAGCTACAACTCTTAATATCCCCGACACTGTTGGGTATACTGTGCCTAGTGAGTTTGGACAATTGATTGCTGACATCAAGGCCAACACCCCTGGAATTGAAAGTGTCATCATTTCAACACATTGCCAAAATGATCTTGGACTTTCTACTGCAAATACTTTAGCGGTATGCAACTGTGAATTATATACTGGAGTGGGCACCTGGTTACGTTATGTTAACATGTCTATTTGTATCGATGTAGGGGGCATGTGCAGGTGCGAGACAAGTAGAAGTGACCATCAATGGCATTGGTGAGAGAGCTGGTAATGCTTCTTTGGAGGAGGTGAGTGTTTGTAGTTCTTGCAATATTAGATATCCTATCCGCATTTTTTCAAGGTACAAGACAGCATGATTACTTGTATGCCATGTGTCTTTTAGCTGTAATCTGTTTGAAGTTGACATAATTTATCGTCTGTCATCTGGAAACCCAGTAAGTTCAGTTTGTTGGTCATCCGAAGCAAATATCGATTTGGAGATTTTTGTGCGGGTGGGGGGGTCTTGAATGCAGCGTACCATGCTGGTTCATTTATCACGAACTTAAAATTATATTATTAAAATTGACTTACTTTTCCTTAAATTATTTTTTGAGATGTGTGTAATTTCATCGAGTCGAAACTTCTTAGCATGTATATTGAATTATTCATTATAATATCACTGATTTTTATTAACTTATTTCTCTTGATTTTAATTAGAAGGCTCTTATATGTGGCATTTGTCACTCCCCTGTTATGTACATTCTGTACCACTTTGATTGCCTATTTATTTTAAAGTAAAACATTGGGTCAATATCTTCAAAATTTCGGATTACTGTCTAAAAATATCAGATGAAAAGAAACAGTAAAGAAGTAAGAAAACAAAATTTGAACCCTTACACCGAGGATTATTGTTGTTTCTTCAAAATATTTACTATACGTTTACTCAAATCAATCACGTGCAATGAATGACATACTGCCTACGAAAACCCAATAATTATATCTTCTCTTTGTACAAATTCAAATACTTTATTGGTTTCTCATGGAAAAGATGTTCTAGTTGACAGAAAAGAGAGTTTTGGAAATAACTGCAAGATATTTAAGTCTCAGTTAAATACTTGAGTTACGATGCAGAGCAAGCATTTGGATTTTTTTTTAAAATTTGCATCCTTACTGCATGATGCAAAACAAGTATTTTATACTTCCACATCTTATGCACAAGTTCTGACTGCTGTAGTTTGTTAACTATCAATTACTGATGTTTTTAGACATAACAACTTCAATGTCGATAAGAATCTTTACAAAATGCCAAAATACATTTGCAGTGTGATTTTAAATGCCAACATGCATAGATTGATATTTAGAAAGTACAATGCATCATGGACATTTTTTGGCCACTTCCTCCCAGAGGTGGGAGCGTGGGACCTTTGTATTGGGTCATGTGCCTATTATTTAAGCGATTTATGCTATCTTGAGCCAGCTCTTGGGGCGTGTAAACTCATACAATCAGAACTTGCATGCTATGTACGCTTCAGGCAATCATTAAAGTGTTCTTTAATACACATTGCATCAACCTTGTAGTTGTTTCACCTCCTCTTTTAACTATTAACAGTTTTCCCCATGTATGAAAATTGACTAGTTAGTGGGATCCTGTTATATGACACTGCTTATTGGTTTACATGCCACTGCTTATCCTGTTATAGGTTGTTATGGCACTTAAATGCCGTGGGGAACAAGTAATGGGTGGTCTTTATACTGGCATTGATACTAAGCACATCGTTATGGCTAGCAAAATGGTATCTCCATAGCTCCTCTCTCTTCAGTTTGAATTATACCAAAACCACATAACGTTTTATTTGAGTGCAATTTGGTTATCATTTACCTAGGTAGAAGAGTACAGTGGGCTCCTTGTGCAACCACACAAGGCTATAGTTGGAGCTAATGCTTTTGCACATGAAAGTGGCATCCATCAGGTTGGTTCTGATTTGCAATGTGATACGGTCTGTTTCAGTAATTCCGATTCATGCTTCTGATATGTTGGTAATATTGGTTGATTCTAGTTATGTAATATTTTTTTTTGTTGATAGTTTTAAGAATAAAGCATGGGGGTGTGGAGTAGGGAGTTTGCAAAATAGATACATACTAAACAATGAAGTTTCAAACAAAAACACAAACAACATAGATGCCTACTCTTATTAATGTCTAATAGCCATTCGGAGAGAAGAGGTTGTGTATTTATATGTGTTGTTAAACACCACGAGTGCCTCATGTATTTATTGGTGTGAGTCTTGTTTTCTGAGTTAAATGTTTAGATAAAGTACTATTCGGTGATCTGAGGATGGTTCCTACAGAAAGTCCAACTACAGCCCCCCCCCCCCCATATTTATGAAGTCAACTATATATTTTTTATCCTTTAATAACCAAAGTTCAGGTATGCTATCACCCAAGAATGATGACTAACAATCTTTTCATGCAACAATAAAGGTTAACAACTCAGTAAGTCTTTTGCAATATTTTGATTTGCTTTATATTGATCACTTACTGCCTGTGTGCTTGTGACCCTTTTATATTCCGTACCTCAATATCTGAAATTTATCCTGTACCAGAAAAAATATGAAAAGAAGTTGCATGTCCTTTCTAGTTTCCATGATTCTAGTAAGTTAGAAACGTACTAAAAACTGCTGAATTGTGCTTTGTGGTCTTGTAGGATGGAATGCTTAAGCATAAAAATACGTATGAGATAATATCTCCTGAAGATATCGGGCTTTCTCGCGCCGATGACTCTGGCATTGTTCTTGGAAAACTTAGGCATGCAGATAAATCTGTAAAATTCATTTTTCATTTGGTAGCTCAGTTTTATCAGTGTCAAAGCATTTCTAAGTCTAGCTTTTAAGCATTTGATATTATTTATGTTCTTCCAATAACTATAAGCTTGTGGTTCCCGTGTTATTTGCAATTGCTTATGTGAACTGTCGGAGGAACATTCTGAAATTCTAATGTTTCGTATTTAAATTGTTTGTGCAGTGGGCGCAATGCATTTAGATCTAAACTTTTGGAGGTAGAATGCAGTTCATATGTCATCTAAATAAATCGCATTAAAATTCTGTTGTGCTGATCTCGTGCACCTACCTACCAAACTTTTTTTTCCCCTCGTAGCTTGGATATGACATTGATGGGAAGGAATTCGATGATCTTTTCTGGAATTTTAAGTCTGTAGCTGAAAAGAAAAAGGTGACTAATAATTCTAATTAATTGTCTTCTGTTACGTTCTTTTTTGCTTCTACGCCTATATCTATTATATGTTGTTTGATATATATTTTGTGGGGTTTACAGTAGTCTGGAGTCTGGACCAAAACACAAGTAATTCCCCACTTTCTAGTTGTATGTTGTTCATATTTAAAGCCACTCTTTATATTCAGTATTGTGATGCCCAGAAGCAAGATTCTTAAATATTTTTTCTCTTGTTGGCACTCTTGCGAATAACCTCCCTTTGTTTACTTTCAGTTCTTCAATAGTCCATCATTCTAGAGTTTGTGATTTTGGTTAGTATTTCATAGTTTATCTTTATATGGTCTTGAATTCCTTACTAGCTACTAGTCGTCTTGCCTGGAGACCTAGATACTGTATTTTTTATCCTTGTAAAATGATCAGTAGGCATTTTGATGCATCTGGCAAAAGTCAATGATATCTTGGTGGCTGTAAACATGTGATCTTTGTAGCAGCTGAAATTTTTTCAAAATCATTCTTTCTCCCTTCTTGCAAAACTCAGTATTAGGTATAAAGTGGATTAACCGCTACTTGTGAAGAATGCATCACTTTCTTGCCCTCATATGTTATGTATGCCTTTTGCTGTCTCAGAGTATTACAGATGACGACTTAATAGCACTAGTCTCGGATGAAGTTTTTCAGCCTCAAGTTGTTTGGAAGCTAGGTGATGTACAAGTATGTATGGGCACCAAACGGTTCAATTTAGTTGTGTTCAATTAATTACAAAAGATTTTAAGCCAACTTAAAATGACAACTGACTTGCAGGTTACATGTGGGAGTCTCGGTCTATCAACGGCAACTGTTAGATTGATTGCTGCTGATGGCGTAGAACATACTGCTTGCTCAGTCGGAACAGGACCAGTTGATGCAACTTATAAGGCGGTTGATCTCATCGTAAAGGTTTAAAATGAAAAGCTTTTTATCCTCTATAGAAGTGCACTTAGGTTTGGAAATGTTCTTGAACTAAATTGAAGAACGCCCATATCTTCTGCAAAACAGAAAACAAATTGCAAGCCTATAAATTGCAGTGACATAACAATACTGATTTTACTTTTAGTCCATTAATGATGGCCACATCTTAAATAAGATGAGACACAGAGAGGATGGAACTTTTATGATATACCTATTCACTTCCTCTACTCCCTGTACATATTTA
The DNA here is from genome assembly GCA_037693485.1 of Kitagawia praeruptora. NCBI lineage: Eukaryota > Viridiplantae > Streptophyta > Magnoliopsida > Apiales > Apiaceae > Kitagawia > Kitagawia praeruptora. The sequence continues at coordinate 4,192,870 of CM075349.1, forward strand.
TTAACTTTTAATAGTTTAATTATTTCTCCTCAATGTCTTGCCCAGTATTTCTTCTTCCTCAGTGTCTAACTCTGGGAGCATATGTGAGATGAATTAGATACTCTAGAAGATCCATCTCCATGAAGATATGGAGTTGTTTCCTTCCTCTTCCCACTATATATGTGATCAGGATTATAATTATGATATTTTTGGTGATTAAGTACAAAAGAGGAAACGCTCCCGATGCTTTTATTTATTACACATTTCCTAAATATAGTATTTTTTGATACATGAGGCTTCTATGCCAGCAGGGAAATGTTTTTGCTTTTCCCACCTGGGCTTTGGTTGAATTAATACAAATTTAGAGTCTGCTGTGTAATTTAGGATGAATATGATGGGAATATTGGTATAGAATATGGATGTAGGTAGTAGTGACGGTTTGAAAGAAATGGCATATTATCCAATGTCCAGTACCCAATTAAAATCGTTGTTCATCCTCTAATTCCCATATTATCAGGGAGTGTAGATGTGATAGGCCTGAACTCAAGAAGGTTCTCTTTACTTATTTGCAGGTACCTGTATCACTTCTTGAGTACTCCATGAATGGAGTTACAGCAGGTATTGATGCTATTGCCAGCACTCGTGTTTTAATATGTGAGGAAGACTACAATGCATCAACTAATGCATACACAGGAAAAGCTGTTCAACGTAAATTCAGGTGTGTCTAGTGCACTTGATTTTTTGTTTCTTATTTATCAAGTGGATTATATATTTTAATTTTCATCTAGTTCCTACACTGAACCCATTAAAGTTTGTGCTATATGATTGCAATAAGTTTAGATTTCCCGCCTTCCAATTCCCTAAAATTTAGTTATGCATCTCCTTTTTGTTGCTAGTGGAACTGGTGCATCAATGGATATCGTTATTGCTAGTGTTCGAGCCTATGTTGGTGCCTTAAACAAACTGCTAGGAATCAAAAAACCAAAGGTTGAAGAATATGCAGGGACAGAAGCAACACAATCTCTATAGTTATGGTATCCATCCTCCAACCTGTGGTGCTTTGCCAGTTGATCAGTTGTAGATTATGAAGTTTTCCATACACCACCACGTATATCATCCCGGAGTACTTGGTGCTAGCTATATCTCCCTCTGGTGTGAGACGTGCCTCAGAAAAAACAAAACGAGTAGATGAAACTTATCTAGAGTTGGGAACTGTATATGTATAATATAATTTAAAACCATTGAGACTTGAGTTTTGTTTTGCATTTTTTGTATTGCTGACATGGGATTCAAAACATGAACCACCCAGTTATTATCTATAATTTTTTTGTTAAATGGAAGTTATTTCATCTCGAATGAAGAAAGGCGAGTACATATGATTTATAACCATAAATCAAATCGAAAGATTTTCAAAACGTGGCAAATATTTGTGATAATTCTCACGGTCGATTAATGGCTTCTGATCACTGTTCCGAGTACTGTTCTGGTGTTACTTCACATGAGTTTAGGGTGTCTGCAAAACAATGCTTGCCCGGGGATGGTGGCCGTCAAGCACCTCCGGTGTGAGAATCAGTAATCGAAATAATAATAATTGAAACGGGTGAAAATGTATCTGTATGAAGGGAGAGAATAAGTAATAAGTTTGTGCTATTGAAATTGTATATGGCACCTTATGTGTAGAACAGAGGTATTTATAGGCTAGGACTCCCAATCACTGTTTACCCACTTGGTTGCCCACTTGTTGTGCCGTCAAAGCTACAGTGAGCCACCATTGGAACAGTGATTAGTGTTACTTTCCCACATACCTCGATCCTACCATAGCCGCTTTTGCTATAGTTGAATGTCTTTGTGTTCCCTTGACTACCTTTATGGTCCCCTGCCTTAGTGAACAAGATAACAAGATATTTTGCACAAGTATTTATGTAAAGATATTTGTTTGTCAAGTGGAGCAATTTAGTAAAGATAATATGAAATGACACATGTGTAATTAGTGAGTATTTGTTACAGGCGGAGGTGTAATAACGGGCAACGGGTTGTGGGTTGGTACTGTTACAGTGAGTGCCCGCTGTAAGCTTACAGCGGGTACCTATCATTGCCCCCCACTCCTGCTGTGCGTGTTGGCGGACAGGAGGAGGAGAAACTAAAGATGCCGTGATGTTTGAGAAAAATAATTTTTTGAGAATGATACTATGTGTGCCCCCCAAGTGTTGGCGGACAACACTTAGGAGTTAGAAAAGATTTGTGCCCCCCAAGTGTTGGCGGACAACACTTAGGAGTTAGAAAAAATTTGTGAAAATATGCCCCCCAAGTGTTTGGCGGACAACACTTAGGAGTTTGAAAAAATTTGTGCCCCCCAAGTGTTGGCGGACAACACTTAGGAGTTAAAAAAAAATTGTGAAAATATGCCCCCCAAGTGTTGGCGGACAACACTTAGGAGTTAGAAAAAATTTGTGAAAATATGAGAATGTTTTGACAACGGGTTTTGGTGCTTGACGGGCTGTGCAATTGAAACGTTTTTGTATGATATGTGTAACTGGTTGATAATAAATGCAATAATTGGTAATAAATGAGAAATTCGAAATAAATGATGGAATAATATTAAATGTCAATAATAAGAGAAATGATAAGTGGTAGTTCGTATTAATGAGTGAAGTGACCTTTGGGTGGAAAGAGAATGTACCTTTGTGATGTAATGTGTCATGAGTAAGTGGGAAATGAAGACTTAGTGGGCAGTTTTGCTTGAAACGAGGCAGTTATTGCTGGCTGTAATAATGACGTGGACCAATCAGAGCTATCCACGAATTGTTTGTAAGTTTTTTATCCCTATTACACGCGCCTCACGTTAATAAAAGGGGGAGTTGTGGATCATTTGTGATATTTTTACTGCTTTTCTTTACTTTTGTCTTTGCTTTTTCTTTGTCTTCTCCGAGTTTGTTGCTACGCTGGTATTGCATTTGCCGAGTATTTATGCCATTGAAGCCACATACAACCTCCTGATTTGAGGTATGCTTTCGCCATTTTTTCTTTTTGTGATTTCTGTTTTCTCTTTTCATTGTTTAATTTGTCCTTTCATTCACTCTTTTCGTGGTCTGTGTGAGTGGGTTTTGTGTTTATATTATGGTTTTGCATGTTCTAGTATTTTGTAATCTGGATTCGATTGTGTAATCTGTAAAGGTTAGTAATCTGTGAGTTTGTGTTTGTTGTTTGTGTATTTGGTACTGAGATTTTTGGTAATTTCGATCCGTTTCTCGATTCGTGTGAAATCACTGGTTAGATTTCGTAGTGTTCATGAGGTGTTTGTAATTTGTATATATGTGTGTATATTCTGTATATGTTGTGTGTTTTGCCTTTTGATTCTATGGTTTTGTTGTTTGTGGAGGGAATGGAATATGAACCGTTTAGTTTGATTTGTTTAATAATTTAGAATAAAAAATTGCTATATAAAATATATGTGTGTACCAGTCGTTGTTGATGGCGTGTTGGCTGTTAACGGTAGTAATTGATGAATTGTGTTAATGTTTGCAGATGGGTGATGAATTCGTAGATCCCGCCACTGGAGAGAAAAGACCGCTAGTTAACATGTATGGCCGTTGGGCGGACATAGGTACGTTGAGTTATCCGGCTGTGTTGCGGATAAACCGCTATCAGTACTTTGAAAGTTGTGAGAGCTTGTGGCGGGCGAGCAACGTGTTGCCAACCTCGTATTCGAAGGCGGACATGGATGCTAGATTTGCTGAATTTCCTCATTTGCAACAGGACAGCACTTTTAAAGCTGATGACTGGGGGGATTATGTCGAAAGAATGTTTCGAATTGAAGATGGTTATTTCTGGAGAAGGGCAGGACCTGGTGAGAAGTTGTACCATCGTTTTGATGAAGATTCCGTTTGTATTCCCGTAAGTCATTTCAGGGCTGGTTTGCGGTTGCCGCCACACAAGTTTCTGATGGATTTATTTCGATTGTACTTCCGCTGTCCGTTGGCTCAAATGTCTCCCAACTCGATAAGGGCAATTAACTGGTTTATAGCTAGTAACGAGGCCATGAATAAACAGCCTACATTTAGGGCTTTTTTCTGTCTCTTTGATGTTAAAGCTAGCCGTGCGAAACCCTTTTATGAGCTCCAATTTGTAAAGTCTCAAACGCGTATTGGAAAAGCTCTGGATGGATATCGCCCTTTTGTGCTCCCCAAGGGCATGGCTGGTTGGCAAGAGGAATTTTTGGTGGTCGGTGGTGGGGAGTTCGCCTGGCATAAGAATTTTGTCAAGAAGGTTGAGTGTACCTATAGAACGGATCGTAACCGTCTTAGCCAGGTGGAGATAGATATTTTGGTTAGGCTGGTGAGGGCGTTGGGTGAGGTGTGGACCGAGGCGAATTTGATTGACCCCGCTGATTTGAGAAGACATTGCTGTAAGCTTTTGTTTTCACTTTTTTTTTTTCGTTATTGAAATTCTTGTGTTTATTGTTGTAGTGTTGGATCCTCGTAAAGCAGAGTTGGATCCTCATCCCACATTGCCCATTGAGCAAGAGGCTAAGATGTATGTTGATTTCATGGTTCTCCAACCACCTAGGCCAAAGCGGGTTCGTGGGATGTTTGCTGTGGAAAATATCATAGATGCCTTTGATCTTTCTGGGCAAGGTGCTGGTGAGGAAACCGCTGAGCGGGTTGAGCATGAGGAACCCGTTGCTGAAGAGGAAGAAGTTTCTGGGAGTAATGCTCAATCTGAGGAAGAGAAATCTGGTGGTGGTATAAACTCTGAGGATGATTCTTTGTCTGAGTTGTTAGGTGATGTGCCTGCAAGGGAAAAGGGATAATATTTTGGAGCCAAATCTGCAAGATGCCCAAGGTGATGAGTATCCCGTTGAGGATGAAGTTGTTGCCGAGACAGAGAAGTCCACTGATAGGGACGTTGCTTCTGAAAAGGAGCCATCTGTTGAAAAAGATGTTGCTGTTGATTCTGAAAGTGAGAGTGATGATGCTGCGGCTAGGAGAACATTTGTGTCTCATATGGCCAGAGGTAGTGATGATGATTTTGACATTCGCTCTCCAAGTGTAAAAGCTGCTATTCGAAGGGAGGAGCGAGGTTCTGTTGTTAAACCTGTCCAGGTAGTTTCTTCCGTAGGCAAAAAAGTTATGGATATTGACAGCGGAGAGAAAGTGTCCGCCGTGAGAGAGCAAGAGCTACTAGTGAAGGGAGCGGAAGTGACTGTTGATGAAAATCCTGAAATTCCCCTGCGTCGCTCAAAGAGGAAGTCTGTTGTTGAGGCTGGTACTTCTAAGCGTAGACGCATTGAGCCAAGTAGGGTGAGTGAGGCTGTTCATGAAGAGCAAGTGATGGAGGAGCCCGCTGAGGAGGAAGCGATGGAAGAGCCCGCTGCTAGTGTGTCCGACAGTAGTGATACTGAAGGTGATGCTGAGGATATTGGAAATGCCTCAGAGGAGATAGTGTATTACACCAGTAGTGGTGATGATGTGAATGATGCCGAATTTGGGGCAAGGCCTAGTTATGGTTTTTTGTTCAAGTCTGGTCCCAATACCTTTACAGTGGACTCCATGACTGATGATGATCATGTCAAGATGAATGGGCTCAGCTGGGAGCGAATGTGTCGCCTATCCCAGAAATATGCTGCCAGGGTATGTAGTTTTGCGATACTGTAATTTATTCCCGTTTGTTTCTATTATTAATCTTGGTTTTCTGTGTTGTCTTTTGTAGAATCAATGTATGTATACCAGTTTGATGGCCCGCGGTAATATGTACCGTAGTAGTAATCTTTGTAACACCCCCAGATCCAGGGTCAGGGATCTGGTCGTTACGGTCTCAATATCCAACCACAAAATCAACATAATTTAAATTACAACCTTGTGACCCAAAACAACAACATAAAACACACCCGTTATAGTCCCAGAGATGAAATCAGAGTAATCGTCAATATTATTAATCACAAGTTGGAGTTCTTACAACCCAAAGAATTACAATTTTACAATTTACATGCTCTTTGCCATCCATTGGTATATGCCATATATATAAATACATTTGGTGCACAAATGCTAACAACTAGCCTACCAGAGGCTGCATCCTCAGCAATGGTAACTATGACCTCCGCGATTAATCCTCTGACGGCTAACACCTGCTATGCTGAGTGCGCCTTGCGCGGCCATCTGATCTAGCTGTTGTTGTGATATAAATAAATAAAGCAAGGGTGAGCAATAGCCCACCAAAAATATAATTGAACAGTGATAATATATAACAGTCCAAAATATCTTTGAAACCATATGCCATGCATTAACGATGTAGTACCAATATAAGGTATGAGATGAAGTTACAAGGTAACTCAAAATATATTTGTTTTGAATAAATATCTGCTATGTCAAAGATGAGCCAGATATTATCAACTTTTCATAATAGAGGAACTTGCAGGAAGAATATTGCAATTCCAATTCAAACACTTTTCAAACCTGCCAATAATGATAAGGTTGCAAGAAATTTCCAACATTGAGAGATGAACTAATACTGGAGTTTGACGCGCCAGGAGACATAGCATTTACACGATGATCAGTCGCATGTTATGCTCCCCACCTCTTGTTTACTACATGTAGAAGGAAGCACCGACGGATTTACTTGTCTACCGCCCTCTGGAACCCCCCGGCCAACGGTTGGGCCATTTGCTGGACCGGCGCCACTGGGTCACTTACGCATCTCCTAGTTCATTTCACATCCATAACTTTGAAACGTGAAGTTCCTCCCCCTTTCCCCAAGTATATTACTTGTTGATAGGACTCCACAAAGTAGTCGTATCTAGTTGGAAAGGAAAAATCACCAATATTTCCCAAGCTGATGCTTGTTAATGGATATAAACTTGTTCCATCAATTCTTACCCCTCGAGCGTTGAGGAGGTAACCAAACAGACTCATATCGATGCTTGAAAGAATCAAGATGTGAGTGACAAGATAGTTTTAGCAAGTATAGGACCGGGCAGTCCAATAAATAACATCTCTCAAGTGAGGTCCCCTTATATATGGTTGGAAGTTGAGCGAGTAGTTAAATCTTCTTTAAGATAGATTTAAATGAAATAAAGTTTGGGAACCTCCCCTTGATAAAAATAGTCATAAGATATTCCGAAATATTTTACACCATATCTGAAGGTGAAAGATAATCTTTGAGTAATATGAATTATTATAAAAAGAACTTAAAAGGATTTAAATAAATATTCCAAGAATATTTATTTTATCAATAATAATTAAGGGATATGATTAAATCATAATATTGCTCGTAAGTAATCCTCGAATAAATACATAGAATTATTTACTAAATAACTCTCTTCTTTAAATGAATATTCAATATAATATTCATTAATTAAATAAACTCAAATAAATATTTAAAATAATATTCACTAAATAAATCAAACCTTAAATGAATATTCGAAAATAATATTCATTTAATAATATACCAAATGAATAGCCAAATAATATTCTTAGTAATCAAAACTTTAAAGGAATATTCGAAGCAATATTCCTTAAGTAATTAGAACTTCGAATGAATACTTTTAAATAATATTCATTAAGTACATAAAATCTTAAATGAATATTCACGATAATATTCATTTAATAAATAAATTCCAAGTGAATATTCAATTGATATTCATTAAACAAATAATATTCTAAATGAATAACCAAATAATATTCATTTAATAATTAATATTCTAAATAAATATCCAAATGATATTCATTTAGTAATCAAAACCTTAATATTCGAAATAATATTCCTTGAGTAATTAGAACTTCCAAAGAATACTTTTGGAATAGTATTTATCAATTACATAACACTTAGATGAATATCTGAAAGTGATATTCATTTAATGAACAAAATTCCAATGAATATCAAAGTAATTATTCATTAATAATCAAACTCTAATGAATATTCAAAAATAATATTCATTTAATATTTCTCGACCGAGATAATACTCAAATAACATTTCTCAAAAGATTTCCAAGTATTTGATACTTTTATGGAAATATAAATAATGGTTAATAATAACATTCCTCAAAATGAATACTACTCTGTCGCTGGAATCCCTCCGGGTTTCCACGACTATCTATATAACACAAAATACCGACTCCCGGTCTATATTATCGAAGGAATATCATACGCCCTTCACTAAGGGTCTTAACAAATTCCGGCTTATACTGATATATCGTATCTAGTTTATACGCCAACATCAAAACAGGGAACAAGTATCAATATTACTTTTGAAAACCAACATGCATGCTATGGCATAAGTATAACAACAATCATATATATTATCACAACAACAGTTCCAAGGTATTGGAAACTTGCCTGGGAATCGAGTGCGGGTAGGGGTAATGTGTCCCGGGTCAGCTCGATGATCTATAAACAATCAGAATATTTAAGATTAATCACTTAACGCTTCTTAAAAGGCTAAGTATAAACTCCACTTAAATCGAAACATGTTTTTGAGTTATCTCGTTACGTCTCTTTTAGTGTAACTCTTTTTATCACCGATACGATCCGACATTCGTTCATTATCAAGACATGTCATCATGCTTATACTTGGTATATACTTAAGTCGTACAAGTTCTAAGGTCGGTCGTTTACGAATCAAGATTATACCTCGAGTTTTATCGCCCGTTTTCTAAGTTATAACCAAAGTCATACTTTTAAGGGGTTCGTTCGCGTTTAATCTCGATTCGAACATTTTTATAAAATCGAAAAACGATCTATTTGACATGTGGTTTTCTCCCACACCTTCTTTTTTACCTCTATTATTTAATTATCAAGATTCGCCACTGATTTCATAGTGTTAAGGGAATCCAATTTCAGTTACGAACTTCCGTGTACGGTTTCGAACCATTTTTACGAATTTAATCATAACTCCTAAACCGTAAGTCCATTTCATACGAACTTTATATCAAAACGAAGCTTATAACATAATCTATCTTAACATGGCAGATTACTAAGCTATGCAGTGAGTTAAGCCTACTGTGATTCACGGTTTTCAAGGTTTAACGAAAATCGGGCATTACGACGGCTATAAATCGAACGTTCCAAAATTCACAACATCAATCACAAGCCACACCGGGCATCCATATAACTTATACATATATTATTCATCCCCCAACTGTCCAAAATCATCTACTTGACCATCATAACATAATCATACTTAAATCCACTAACAAACTCCATAATCATGCTTGTAATCATACTAATATCATGACTATGCTAAAAATCATCAAGAACATGCAAGATCTTAAAATAAGGCCTAGGGTTTCAAGAGGTGATTACCTTCCTTGGTGTATAAAACAACTGAATAAGCCTTGTATAGTCCTCGTGTGGCCTTATAATAGCTTAGATCATCCAAAAGAAACCAAGAAAGCAAAGTTAGATCTTGAAGGTTACTATACATCCGTTCAAAGAACTGCAAAAATGGGGGCCTTACCATGTTTTTCTGAATGAGATTTCTAAAGGAGAGTTGTAGAGAATATTAACAGCTTTCCAAAAAGCTAAAGAACACAAAATTTCATTGGATAAGGAAGGAGATATGGCTGTTTGAAAATCGCTACAGAAACTGTCCAGAATCTGGACAGGTTGGTTACTTCAAATTGGGGAAGGGATTTGACTAGGCTAGACTACTTGGATTGCCATGAAACTTTGAGCGAATATTGCCCATGGAGTGGAGAGGATTGGGTTAAAGGTTGGTGATTTTATCATGGTTAGAAATGGAGATGTGAATTTTTATTTCCATGATGCTCCTGCTGGGCAGTTTGTAGAAAGTTGTGTTGCTTGGTTGATTTTCTTGATAATAATGCATAAAGTGCTTTCCACTTGCTCTCATCTTGTCTAATACACTTGCTAGGATAATATCTAGCTAAAGTAGCTTTATTAAAGGTAGTATGTCATGGATGATGAGTTTTGCAAGCCAAGTGTTGAACATTGGATGGTTATAAGCTAACTAAGTGATTTGATTTCTAAGTACTAGTTCATTTTCTAAGTGTGCTAGTTACATGAGTCCACTTGGTTGCTAGATATTTTCTAGTAGCTTATGCATGACTCTTGTTCCATCTGCTTGTTTCTTTGTCCGTTTATTGCTTAATTCGTTGATCGTTCGAGGGAATAACTCATTCGTTTCTAGTTAGGGTTTTACCGAAAACCTTCTTAATAATTATAATTCCATCCTCCATCTTACTTAATACTTCTCGAATTTAATTTCCTTAAATCCCTTTTATAAATCCTTAAGTCTTGCAGTGTCCAGGGAAATCTCGGAGAAAATAAAAGTGCTCTTTTTCTGAATCCGACAGCTTTTACATACACTTATTTTCCTCCTGGATCACTAATACGAACTCAGAAATCCGTTCCGAATACCGGATATAGCATTATTATACTAATATTCTAAATTCCACCAAAATCACTATTCATCATTTATTTTTATTTAATTCCTATAATTAGGAAAATGAACCTGGTTTACTCTCGAGTGCTCCTTAACCTTTTTACGGAACCGCTGGACTTATAATAGATATTGATTTGGATGACACAAGAATAATCTTTCTTGGAATAATATAACTTATATCCTTAGGAGATAGACTATTCTTATTTATGCTATCAACCAACAGTATTCTTCATGACGTATGATCATTTAAATCTATACCCGTTCACATTCTTTGTTAATACCTTGTAGTCGGAGTCACTGTTCATTCTTTCATCAATACACAGTAAAAGTTTTAATTCTACCCAAAAATCTGGGTTCTTACAGTCTCCCCTCCTTAAAAGGATTCCGTCCCGGAATCAGGTAGAAGACAATTGGGTACTTGTTGGTTATTTCGCTTTCCAATTCTCTGGTCGATCTTTACACATTCCAATCTTTCTAAAGCACATCATACTGGTGTTACAATACACCCTTTATCCGTTCTACCAATTCTTTGATACTTTCGCATAACACATCATCCGGTATACGCTCTTGTCCGTTCTTATACTATTAACCTTATTGGTACGTGCAGTGACTTTGGTATCACTAACGCGCTACGAAGTCCGGAGATAACCTCACTCGAAATTTTGCAATTCCTAATCGCTTTAATCTTCGCAATCTCGATGTATATATATTTAGGTGGAAAATTTATCGAGAGATCACTGTGATCAATGAACATTTGTTATATTGCATAGCTAGTACAGAAGGGGGCCAGCCTTTAGTACTTGACAAGCAATTAAACAATTAATGGCATTCCACTTAGACTCCTATCACACAAACAGAGAGTCACGTAGTATTACCTCCCCTCCTTAAAGGGTTGTTCTTCTTAGTTTAGAAGAAGATAAATAAGGGAAAAGAAAAGGAACGAATTTCAAAGAATCATATAAGAAAGTTTTCATGATTGTCAAAATATCATACTTAGAATTTTCCTCTGAACTATAGAGGTTTATTAGAGAAGAAAATAATCATATTCGTATTAAATACTACTTTTTCGTAATCTCACATATCACATGTCCTTGCTGCTCTGTCCATCATTCTATGGACCTATACTCTTGCTCGATATTAGCACCACTAACTTTTTGGAAAATCCTTCAACCTCTCTGGTTAAATCTTGGATTTCCCGCTTGACATTATTATTACTCACATTTCATGCCCCGACACTGGCTCTTTCATACTCATAATTCTAACACTATCAGGTTGTCATTCCGAGAGCTCGTTAAGAAAACCCATTCATCCCTCCATTCATAACATTCCTTGCTTCACATTCCATAATTATTTCCCAATCTTTTCTTTATCAATCACATCCTTCATATTGTCTAATTCTTATTTACTCTTGTTGTTTAACTCTATCGTCATCTCAGTGTTGAGACACTCGCCACCTTTACTCAATACGTGTTACACGTTTAGGGTCGAATTTTCCTTTGTTCAACCGTCTAGATTTCACTTTCTCATTCCATGAGTCTCTTTATTCCTCAATCAACTATTCCATATTTCCTCGGATTTTCCAAACTTAAAAGGAGTCAATTTGTATGTCATTCATGCTCCTAATTCCAACTTTCCGTTTTGGCCAATACCCTTACCTTGCCAATTCCATACTTTTCTCGCTTCATTACTGGAGATTCTCATGAGTACGCCTATCTGACTCTCTTATTAATTCCCAATTCTATTTCCATCTCTATCAGTCTCTTGTTTTTATTTCTACCATAATCATTTATGAACCATCATAACCTAATTCTTCATTTCAAATATCCTGTCATTCTAGAAATTACACCATCCGAAATAAACCTAGATGATTTCTCTAACTTAGATTCAATTCGACATTTCCACAGTCGTTACCACCTAATTTCTCAGAAGGATCACCATCGCTTATCGTTTACGCAGTGATTGAATAACTAAACGTACGGGTTTCATAATTGTCAATTCAAGATCCTCTAGGAAACAAAATAATCACTATTCCCTATCCATAGGGAATGCTTTTGGAACTTGACGTAGATATTACATGAAGCAGATAAAATTGCAAAAGAGCTTCCAGCATCGCAGCTGAAACAAGCTGGTGAGATTATTAATCATATATCTCCGGTAGAAGACTAAAAGCTTAGCGGTTTGCTTAATCGCCTGCCAACCTCATAATTCTCTATCTTGTTTGCACAGAAATACACCAACATAAACTTGCTTGTCATTCATCATCGTGCCATTTGGCTTATTAGTATTTGTACCCTCTCTATTTCTGGTCATTTACTACCAATTCATTGTTACTTAACCTCCCCTCTCTCTTTCCAAAGAAAAGGCGAGTCTCTTGGGGAATTTGGTCTGGTCTGTCGTAGAGCCTCCTAATGTCGGTAATGTGCTACTGGCAACATCAGGAATCGAACCTTTACTTAAACTATTCTTATAGTTGATCCTGGCAAAATCATTAGACGGAATGTAACTTCCTCTACCACATTATGACCATCAAGGTCCTTACATTATCATTCTATTTCTTTGGTCTGAGCATTTATACTTACTCCCCTATACTTAAAGTGTCGGCCACCTCGTTGGCCTTTCCTGATTATAATAATTTCTTGAGATCAATGGTTTCTGGATCTATTCCAACTCAGGGTGGAAGCATTCTCCCTTAAATTCTGCTGAATGAGAGAAAGCATCTATCAGTCTTTTCCAAAAGTCATTGCTTCCACCTTTCTAGTGCGATCTTGACTACAGGTACTCCAAATCATACCTAGGATATTTCCTTACTTAACTCCCTTCTTGTTTTTAGGATAATCTCAACCTTATTGGTTCAATCCATACTTTTACATGGTTTCACACATGCTTCATCTGGCCTTATTGTTACTATGTCATACATTCCTTACCAAACTTCCCGTTTGAAGTTTAAAATATTAGCACTTCCCTTATAAGGTTTCTTAGGCCATCCTCATCATTCCTCCTGCATCTCCTGGTTACAGGGTATATCAAACATCATTAGTCAATTCTATAACATCTCTGTCTATGTACTTTTGGAGACTCCTTTCCACAAATCCTTACAGGTTATTGATACTTTGGTCGATTCAACTTATATCGTCTGAATTCACAATGTCTTTGTTAGGGGTGATGCTATCCTTTGTGCATCCCCCAGGGTTCGTATTAATCTATGGACATTCTATCCTCAATTCCATTTTCGAGGAATACTTACATCCTGTACTTGGCAATTTTAATCATATATCCATAATAAGGGTCTCTTTTCAATCATTCCAATCTTGATAATCTATAGGTAGCTTAATGTTACCTCTCCTTTCAAACGAATGTTAGTCTATATGACTTTCCAAAAGACAACATATGTCTATCTGTCTTTCTTACAGAACTTGGTAATGGTAGCAAGGATGTTCTGGAAGATATTGGTCGTGATCAACGTGAATTTCTTAGTGCCTAATACATCTAGGGTATTTATAAAATCCATCCTCATGTATCTCAATTCATTTTACATCAAAAGTTCTCGCGGTTGGCACTTTGTTAGAAGCACCCTGCTTTGTCCTTACATTGCTGGTTCAATCACTTGATAATCCTTAGTGACTTGGCCCCACTGGCCATGCTAAAATATGTGAGTTTAGGGGTCGGCTAATAGCATTACTTTTCTAGCAATTGCTGGCATAGTGCCTTCTACTTGATACCTTTTGATCTTTTCAAAAACTTCACTCCATATAAGTCTCAATCGACTCCTCAGTGATGTATTCAGATAATCCGAAAGACAAGGTTTGCCAAATTTTGTCCAATTCCTTTCCAGGATTAGGGAAACTTCAGTCAATCTATCCACCCACTGTTTACATTAAGAAAATCCAGTTCGATACCCAAAGAATATTTCTATGAACATCCGAGCTGGTCGAACCATAAACAGTTACAGTAGCGAAATGATTGACATAAAGCTGGGAGTTTAATCATTAGAAGGAAACCAAATATACATCGTCCTTAGAAGGGGAATCAAAAGTTTCAAACTAAACATGCCATACCTCCCCGATACATGCTTGTCCTAATAGTCGATACTACCGAATACCAGTCTACTTAACAACTAGTCTCAGAAAGAACGCTACCATAGGGGTCAGTCGCTTCCCAGAATTGGCACTACCAAGGTCATCCGAATCTGGTGAACCGTGTTGTCCAATTGTATTCGAAAATTATGTTGTCATGTTGCACAAGCACAACACCTAAACCTGTACGAGGTGCATCCTAATATATTCCAAAATTCTCCTTCTTCCATTAGGTAACGCCAATGCTGGGTCATCACCAGTTTTTATCTTTAACTCCAGGGAGATTTTCCCCCATTTATCTTGTCCATTCAAACTTTTATCCTTACAATAAGTCGGGTTACGGGACTGCACTCTCTATAACGTCCTGAGCAAATCTTTGGTAATACCTTGTGAATCTTATGAAATTTCTCACCTTTGCCAGTGTGGTTGGCCAATCTCCATTTGAAACTGTCCTTAACTTGGTAGGGCCGACCAACACTACTCTTATTGATCATGTGTCCTATTGCTGGACTTCATTTTGCCAAAACTCTTACTTCGAGAACTTGGCCTACACCTGTTCTTTCAGGTTTCATCTAAAAGTATTCTCAATCACACCTTAACCACTGCTCGCCTTACCTAATCCATTTACGATTCAGTGTCGGAATAAACTTAAGGTAACTACCATAATCCATTCAAGGAAAAGAAAGAATTTAATATTCCTCTGAATCACATGCATCTAATGTTTCTGGTTCATCATTGGCTTAATGACCTTTTGACCCTTCAAGTTTGCGCAGTTATACCCATAAAGCCCTAAGGTTTAAAGTCGTTCTTTTTCGCCCCTCCAACTTCAAAAATGTACCTTTTAGCCACAAACCGTCATCTTTGACCTTTAAAAGGCGATAGTTTTGTGTCAAAAAGATGACGGTAAAGTGGCTAAAAGGTATATTTCTGAAGTTGGAGGGGCAAAAAGGAACGACTTTAAACCTTAGGGTTTTATGGGTATAACTGCGCATACTTGAAGGGCCAAAAGGTCATTAAGCCTTCATCATTTCACTGAATTGAACTAAACTTATACTTGGTCTCTGACAGTAGTCTTGTTACGAGTTTATCATTGACTTACTGGTCTTTTCCTCTTGTAGGTTCCAAGATCATTGTCTCGCTTACTACTTCCTTATGTAACTTTATCCATTCAGGCCATTGCTTTCCACTATCTTTACTTTCTAAGCTAATCCATTCATAAAATGGACATCTTACTGGATAAACCACCTCATCAATCTCAATTGACTTTATAAATTATAACCTAGGAAATCTGCCTTCTCATGGCGAATTATCATTAATAAGATTCACACTAATCCATTTATCAAATAATGTGGCACTTGCTGCCTCTATCTCAACTGCTCCTGGAGACTCTGCTCCCTGACATATATTGATGCCTTTGATAATCATGCATCATTCTCACTCTTTTCCCTCTGATCTGGAAGTCTCTAAGGATTCTTATCTAACCCCATATAAGATCTCAAGTAATTCCCCGAATCCATTTTGTTTGCTGGTACTTTATCCGGCAGTCCAGCTATAGATCCAATATACCTCTTTAATTCTCTTCATAATATATCAGTTCTTTACGCTCACTTCTCTGAGCACTATATCTAGATTCTTACAGTCTCTCTGGCTGCAGCCCTCATCTCCTCAAGGTAAACTTCCCTGTCTCTAACATGATTCTCCCCCTCTGCTGGAACCTCTTCCGGGTCCTCAGTAGGGTACTCTATCGAATCCACCATCCGATCATCAGCATATAATCAAGCATCATCGTGCTGCTGCTCGTATGCCTCAAGGTCTATCGCATTACTAGTTGGTACAAGAACGAGCTAAGTTACTACCATGATACTTAATAGTTCCCATAAGGGTTTTATATGTCAATACTACATTAAGTAGTCCGACTATGAACTTGGCAAGAGTTCTTTTTATCTTAATGAATTTATTGTTTTAACGTCGCGTCATCTCTGTGATATATAACGCTCTCTCTGATACCATTTTTGTAACACCCCCAGATCCAGGGTCAGGGATCTGGTCGTTACGGTCTCAATATCCAACCACAAAATCAACATAATTTAAATTACAACCTTGTGACCCAAAACAACAACATAAAACACACCCGTTATAGTCCCAGAGATGAAATCAGAGTAATCGTCAATATTATTAATCACAAGTTGGAGTTCTTACAACCCAAAGAATTACAATTTTACAATTTACATGCTCTTTACCATCCATTGGTATATGCCATATATACAAATACATTTGGTGCACAAATGCTAACAACTAGCCTACCAGAGGCTGCATCCTCAGCAATGGTAACTATGACCTCCGCGATTAATCCTCTGACGGCTAACACCTGCTATGCTGAGTGCGCCTTGCGCGGCCATCTGATCTAGCTGTTGTTGTGATATAAATAAATAAAGCAAGGGTGAGCAATAGCCCACCAAAAATATAATTGAACAGTGATAATATATAACAGTCCAAAATATCTTTGAAACCATATGCCATGCATTAACGATGTAGTACCAATATAAGGTATGAGATGAAGTTACAAGGTAACTCAAAATATATTTGTTTTGAATAAATATCTGCTATGTCAAAGATGAGCCAGATATTATCAACTTTTCATAATAGAGGAACTTGCAGGAAGAATATTGCAATTCCAATTCAAACACTTTTCAAACCTGCCAATAATGATAAGGTTGCAAGAAATTTCCAACATTGAGAGATGAACTAATACTGGAGTTTGACGCGCCAGGAGACATAGCATTTACACGATGATCAGTCGCATGTTATGCTCCCCACCTCTTGTTTACTACATGTAGAAGGAAGCACCGACGGATTTACTTGTCTACCGCCCTCTGGAACCCCCCGGCCAACGGTTGGGCCATTTGCTGGACCGGCGCCACTGGGTCACTTACGCATCTCCTAGTTCATTTCACATCCATAACTTTGAAACGTGAAGTTCCTCCCCCTTTCCCCAAGTATATTACTTGTTGATAGGACTGCACAAAGTAGTCGTATCTAGTTGGAAAGGAAAAATCACCAATATTTTCCAAGCTGATGCTTGTTAATGGATATAAACTTGTTCCATCAATTCTTACCCCTCGAGCGTTGAGGAGGTAACCAAACAGACTCATATCGATGCTTGAAAGAATCAAGATGTGAGTGACAAGATAGTTTTAGCAAGTATAGGACCGGGCAGTCCAATAAATAACATCTCTCAAGTGAGGTCCCCTTATATATGGTTGGAAGTTGAGCGAGTAGTTAAATCTTCTTTAAGATAGATTTAAATGAAATAAAGTTTGGGAACCTCCCCTTGATAAAAATAGTCATAAGATATTCCGAAATATTTTACACCATATCTGAAGGTGAAAGATAATCTTTGAGTAATATGAATTATTATAAAAAGAACTTAAAAGGATTTAAATAAATATTCCAAGAATATTTATTTTATCAATAATAATTAAGGGATATGATTAAATCATAATATTGCTCGTAAGTAATCCTCGAATAAATACATAGAATTATTTACTAAATAACTCTCTTCTTTAAATGAATATTCAATATAATATTCATTAATTAAATAAACTCAAATAAATATTTAAAATAATATTCACTAAATAAATCATACCTTAAATGAATATTCGAAAATAATATTCATTTAATAATATACCAAATGAATAGCCAAATAATATTCTTAGTAATCAAAACTTTAAAGGAATATTCGAAGCAATATTCCTTAAGTAATTAGAACTTCGAATGAATACTTTTAAATAATATTCATTAAGTACATAAAATCTTAAATGAATATTCACGATAATATTCATTTAATAAATAAATTCCAAGTGAATATTCAATTGATATTCATTAAACAAATAATATTCTAAATGAATAACCAAATAATATTCATTTAATAATTAATATTCTAAATAAATATCCAAATGATATTCATTTAGTAATCAAAACCTTAATATTTGAAATAATATTCCTTGAATAATTAGAACTTCCAAAGAATACTTTTGGAATAGTATTTATCAATTACATAACACTTAGATGAATATCTGAAAGTGATATTCATTTAATGAACAAAATTCCAATGAATATCAAAGTAATTATTCATTAATAATCAAACTCTAATGAATATTCAAAAATAATATTCATTTAATATTTCTCGACTGAGATAATACTCAAATAACATTTCTCAAAAGATTTCCAAGTATTTGATACTTTTATGGAAATATAAATAATGGTTAATAATAACATTCCTCAAAATGAATACTACTCTGTCGCTGGAATCCCTCCGGGTTTCCACGACTATCTATATAACACAAAATACCGACTCCCGGTCTATATTATCGAAGGAATATCATACGCCCTTCACTAAGGGTCTTAACAAATTCCGGCTTATACTGATATATCGTATCTAGTTTATAAGCCAACATCAAAACAGGGAACAAGTATCAATATTACTTTTGAAAACAAACATGCATGCTATGGCATAGGTATAACAACAATCATATATATTATCACAACAACAGTTCCAAGGTATTGGAAACTTGCCTGGGAATCGAGTGCGGGTAGGGATAATGTGTCCCGGGTCAGCTCGACGATCTATAAACAATCAGAATATTTAAGATTAATCACTTAACGCTTCTTAAAAGGCTAAGTATAAACTCCACTTAAATCGAAACATGTTTTCGAGTTATCTCGTTACGTCTCTTTTAGTGTAACTCTTTTTATCACCGATACGATCCGACATTCGTTCATTATCAAGACATGTCATCATGCTTATACTTGGTATATACTTAAGTCGTACAAGTTCTAAGGTCGGTCGTTTACGAATCAAGATTATACCTCGAGTTTTATCGCCCGTTTTCTAAGTTATAACCAAAGTCATACTTTTAAGGGGTTCGTTCGCGTTTAATCTCGATTCGAACATTTTTATAAAATCGAAAAACGATCTATTTGACATATGGTTTTCTCCCACACCTTCTTTTTTACCTCTATTATTTAATTATCAAGATTCGCCACTGATTTCATAGTGTTAAGGGAATCCAATTTCAGTTACGAACTTCCGTGTACGGTTTCGAACCATTTTTACGAATTTAATCATAACTCCTAAACCGTAAGTCCATTTCATACGAACTTTATATCAAAACGAAGCTTATAACATAATCTATCTTAACATGGCAGATTACTAAGCTATGCAGTGAGTTAAGCCTACTGTGATTCACGGTTTTCAAGGTTTAACGAAAATCGGGCTTTACGACGGCTATAAATCGAACGTTCTAAAATTCACAACATCAATCACAAGCCACACCGGGCATCCATATAACTTATACATATATTATTCATCCCCCAACTGTCCAAAATCATCTACTTGACCATCATAACATAATCATACTTAGATCCACTAACAAACTCCATAATCATGCTTGTAATCATACTAATATCATGACTATGCTAAAAATCATCAAGAACATGCAAGATCTTAAAATAAGGCCTAGGGTTTCAAGAGGTGATTACCTTCCTTGGTGTATAAAACAACTGAATAAGCCTTGTATAGTCCTCGTGTGGCCTTATAATAGCTTAGATCATCCAAAAGAAACCAAGAAAGCAAAGTTAGATCTTGAAGGTTACTATACATCCGTTCAAAGAACTGCAAAAATGGGGGCCTTACCATGTTTTTCTGAATGAGATTTCTAAAGGAGAGTTGTAGAGAATCTTAACAGATTTCCAAAAAGCTAAAGAACACAAAATTTCATTGGATAAGGAAGGAGATATGGCTGTTTGAAAATCGCTACAGAAACTGTCCAGAATCTGGATAGGTTGGTTACTTCAAATTGGGGAAGGGATTTGACTAGGCTAGACTACTTGGATTGCCATGAAACTTTGAGCGAATATTGCCCATGGAGTGGAGAGGATTGGGTTAAAGTTTGGTGATTTTATCATGGTTAGAAATGGAGATGTGAATTTTTATTTCCATGATGCTCCTGCTGGGCAGTTTGTAGAAAGTTGTGTTGCTTGGTTGATTTTCTTGATAATAATGCATAAAGTGCTTTCCACTTGCTCTCATCTTGTCTAATACACTTGCTAGGATAATATCTAGCTAAAGTAGCTTTATTAAAGGTAGTATGTCATGGATGATGAGTTTTGCAAGCCAAGTGTTGAACATTGGATGGTTATAAGCTAACTAAGTGATTTGATTTCTAAGTACTAGTTCATTTTCTAAGTGTGCTAGTTACATGAGTCCACTTGGTTGCTAGATATTTTCTAGTAGCTTATGCATGACTCTTGTTCCCTCTGCTTGTTTCTTTGTCCGTTTATTGCTTAATTCGTTGATCGTTCGAGGGAATAACTCATTCGTTTCTAGTTAGGATTTTACCGAAAACCTTCTTAATAATTATAATTCCATCCTCCATCTTACTTAATACTTCTCGAATTTAATTTCCTTAAATCCCTTTTATAAATCCTTAAGTCTTGCAGTGTCCAGGGAAATCTCGGAGAAAATAAAAGTGCTCTTTTTCTGAATCCGACAGCTTTTACATACACTTATTTTCCTCATGGATCACTAATACGAACTCATAAATCCGTTCCGAATACCGGATATAGCATTATTATACTAATATTCTAAATTCCACCAAAATCACTATTCATCACTTATTTTTATTTAATTCCTATAATTAGGAAAATGAACCTGGTTTACTCTCGAGTGCTCCTTAACCTTTTTACGGAACCGCTGGACTTATAATAGATATTGATTTGGATGACACAAGAATAATCTTTCTTGGAATAATATAACTTATATCCTTAGGAGATAGACTATTCTTATTTATGCTATCAGCCAACAGTATTCTTCATGACGTATGATCATTTAAATCTATACCCGTTCACATTCTTTGTTAATACCTTGTAGTCGGAGTCACTGTTCATTCTTTCATCAATACACAGTAAAAGTTTTAATTCTACCCAAAAATCTGGGTTCTTACAATCTTGCTTTGAAAAAGAGGATTAGTATGTTAGAGGCGGAGCTGTCCGCTGAGAGGACTATGAAAGATAACGCTGCTAAAGCCTTGCATGAGATAGAAACTGAGAAAGTTGACATCCAATCCAGCTATGACTATAGTCTTGACTTGCGTCAGTTCTTGGCGGAGGATAAGATAGAACTTGAGGCTGCCAATGCTACTTTGTCTGAGCAAGTAAAAAATTTGACCACTTCACTAAGATTTGAGAAAGAGCGTGCTGACGAGGCTGAGGCTCATCTTGATTCCCGTCCCGTTGAGGCCGCTGCCATAATGAAATTCAAAGGTAGCGCCGAATTTGCAGAGATTGTAAAGGCCGAAGTTGCTAAGGTAAATGTTGGTGAAGTGAATGGTAGCAAGGTATCCCCAAGGCAGGATCCCGTTGAGATCCAAAATGAGGTGGCCAAGTTGCAAGCTGAAGTGGCCAAGTTGAAGTCTAAAGTAAAAAGATCCAAGCGTAAAGCCAGAGCTTTGAAGGCCCGTCTTGGAGAAGTTGAGAGAAAAAGTGTTGGCGTTCAAGTTGATGCTGCCATTGGTGAGGTTGAGGTGGAGGTTGCTGCTGTTGAGAACCTTGAGTCCGCTGAGAACCCTTTGGTTATAGAAGGTGCAATTCCATTGTCAATGATAGCGACTATTTATAGTGAAAGTGATAATGAAGAGGATGCCGCTGTGAATCCTGCTCAGGCTGAAATGGAGCAAGTGGATGTCGATATTCTCGATACTGATATGGCAGAGGCTAGCAGGACGCCCGCTGTGCCTGGTGTTGCTGTCGAGCCCCTTAGTGCCATCGCTACTGCGTATAACAGTGAGGATGAAGATGCGGAACCGCTAAGGGGTATGGAAGGTCCCTTGAGCGGGTCTCGTTGGGGATAATTTACTTGTGTAATTTATTTTTCCTTTGAATTGTTTTGGATTCACTCAGCGGGTATGTCCGCTGTGTGACTTTGAAACATTTTGGTATAGACTCTATTTTGTGAATCTCAAACTCTTGAATATTTGTGGTTTTTTGGGAATATATTTGTGTTAATTTGGTATATTTTTGGTAATTTGGTTGGAGGCATAATTTGAATGTGTGTTTGTAATTTCTTGGTCAGAGTCTATAGTAAATATGTGGGAAAATGGTTTACCTGGGAATTGTAGTTTTGACTGTGGGAGTTTGTCTTCAGCATTTAATACTGCATGGGAGTCAAAAAATTTGACTGTGCCTTAACTTCTTTCTGCATGGGGACCGTAAATTTTTGACCGTTGATGACTTTAACCTTCATTTACCCCCTATAAATAGGATGATTTGCTTGTTGATTTTGATCATCCCCTCTCCAGCTTGTTTGAGAAAACCCTTTCTCTTTACACCGAATAATATGAATATTTCTGATATGAATGATTCCTTCACCCCGTTCTCTTGGGGTCGGGAGTTAGCTATGTCGAAGGAGACAGAGGCTGGCTGGTATGCCTTTGCCAAGTATTACGAGAATGAGGGCGACCTTTATTCGGCCGAGGAGTGCCGTAAGGCTGCTCGGCAAGTGGCTGCAAAGCGTGCTGCGAAAGAGGCCAAGGATGCCGAGGATGCCGAGGGAGCACCTGAGGAAATTAAGTGGAACATTCGTAATTTCCGTGCTTCTCCGCAGGGCGAGAGCTCCGGGAAGAAGGATGAGGATGTCAAGAAGAAGGCTCCCCAGGCATGAAGGTCTTAGATGTAGGAATCTTTGGCCTTGTAATAAGAAACATGCTTGTACTCCTTTTTATATTATGAATAAAAAAGACTTTTTCTTTTCTCCGCAAGTAATCGTTCTTTCTTTTTCTTTCTTGCTGTACTGAGTATTTAACTTATGCCTTGATATTTTGTTGTTGATTGGCCGCAATAAGCATCTTTTGTAACTTTTGTCTTAAAATTCTGTCCTTTGTTGCAAGACTTGTAGTATGTTGAAATCCTTGGTTGTTAGCATGTCCTTCAAATAGACTTTGAAAAGGAAGCCATGTAATTGTCTGCTGATAACTTTCTAAAATTTCCAACTGCAATTCTGTAGTTGTCCGCTGAGGGACCTTGTAGAGTTTGTAAGTAGTGCTGTAAGTATCCGCTGAAGGACTGTGTAAAATTTGCCATTTGTAATTGTGTAATTGCCCGCTGAGGGACTGTGTAAAGTTTGCAATGTGTAATTGTGTAATGGTCCGCTGAGGGACTTTGTAAAATTTGCAATGTGTAATTGTGTAATGGTCCGCTGAGGGACTTTGTAAAGTTTGCAATGTGTAATTGTGTAATGGTCCGCTGAGGGACTTTGTAAAGTTTGCAATGTGTAATTGTGTAATGGTCCGCTGAGGGACTTTGTAAAGTTTGCAATGTATAATTGTGTAATGGTCCGCTGAGGGACTTTGTAAAGTTTGCAATGTGTAATTGTGTAATGGTCCGCTGAGGGACTTTGTAAAGTTTGCAATGTGTAATTGTGTAATGGTCCGCTGAGGGACTTTGTAAAGTTTGCAATGTGTAATTGTGTAATGGTCCGCTGAGGGACTTTGTAAAGTTTGCAATGTGTAATTGTGTAATGGTCCGCTGAGGGACTTTGTAAAGTTTGCTAGTGTTGAGAAACTTGTAAATGTAGACCGGTTTTTTGCGAAAGTATTCCATTGAAAAGATAGTTCCCTTCTTTACAAAAAAGATGAAGGGTAATGACTGTCTAGCCATCTATTGATAGTATTTGCGTAGTTTGTCGCCATGCCAAGTGTTGTTAACTTCGGTACCATTTAGGTAGGCTAGTTTGTAGGAACCCGGCCTGAGTACTTTGATGATTTTGTAGGGTCCTTCCCATTTTGGCATAAGTTTGTCGGATGCTTCAGTTGCTCTGTTAACCAAATCGCCTTCTACATAGGCTTTGATTCTGGCTTTTTTCCCAAAGAATTCTTTAGTTTTTTCTTTGTAGGCGGTCATCTTTTCAACAGCGGCCTCTCTGGTTTCATCCAGAAGCTCAAGATTTGTTTTGAGTCCTTGAGTATTTGCTTCTTCTTCAAAATTGATGGCACGGTAGGATGGCGAGCCAATTTCGATTGGTGCAAGTGCTTCTGTGCCAAAAGCCAATTTGAAAGGGGATTCCCCAGTACTTGTCCTGGCTGATGTGCGGTAAGCCCAAAGAACGTTGGGTAGCTCATAAGGCCATTTCTTCTTTGAAGTAGTCAGTCTTTTTTCTAGACCTCGTACAATGATACGATTGGTTACTTCAACCTGTCCGTTGCTTTGAGGATGGCAAACGGATGCTTTCTTGTGTTTGATCCCGTGGTCGGATAGGAACTTAGTGAATTTTGACCCCACGAACTGCGTACCGTTGTCAGATATGAGTATTACTGGGATTCCAAATCTTGTGATGACTTGTTCTTCGACAAAGCGAATGGCATCATCTTGTGTAATGTTCTTAAGGGCTTTTGCTTCTGCCCATTTTGTCATGTAATCAATGGCGACCATGACGTACTGCAAATCGCCTTTGGCTTTGGGGAATGGTCCCATGATGTCAATGCCCCAAATTGCAAAAGGTATAGGGGATAGGATGGCTGTGGGAAGTGCTGGTGACTTCCTGGACATATTGCTAAATAGTTGACACTGGCGGCACCTTTTGGTGAAGTTTTTGCATTCCTTGTGCATTTTTGGCCAGTAATAGCCTTGTCTGAGTATTTTGTGTGCAAATGCCTTGCCAGCCATGTGATCTCCACAAATGCCTTCATGGACTTCCCTTATACAATATAGGGCTTCTTCCTCATCGACACATTTAAGTATAGGGGAGTCGAAACTTCTCTTGTATAGGGTGCCTTCCTGAAGAAAGTACTTTGTTGCTTGTGATTTGACTATTTTTGCTTTGACTCTGTCATCTGGTAGTGTGCCATTTTCCAGGTAACGGATGTAAGGGGTCATCCAACTATCCCTTGGCGGGCTTATTTCCATGATATCCAGTTTGCTTGTACTTGGGACGGTTAATTCCTCAAAGTAAACCGTGTCTGCTTCTATTTTCTCCCCTTGAGTTAATTTAGATAGCATATCTGCAACTGTGTTATCCGTCCTATCTATTTGTTCGAGGGAGTATTCTTCAAACTGAGTTAGCATTGTCTGAACCAATTCTTGATATTTGCTGAGATTGCTATCTTTTGTTGAATAATCCCCCGTTGTTTGTCGAACGACCAGCTGCGAGTCGTTGTAGATGGTTATCTTTTTTACTTGTAAGTTTTTTGCCAATGTTAAACCAGCCAAAAGTGCCTCATACTCTACTTGATTGTTTGTGGCTTTGAAGTTCAACTGTATGGCTTGTTTGACTTGAAAACCGTTGGGGCTAGTCAGAATGAGCCCTGCCCCACAGCGGGTGTTTGTTGAGAAACCATCCACATACAACTGCCAATTGCTGTTTGCCGCTGTGATGCTCTTTGCGGGTGTTTCTTTTTCAGTTGTCGAGAATGAACATTCAACCATAAAGTCAGCCAAAGCTTGTGCCTTGATGGCGGTTCTTGGTATGTACTTTAGATCAAATCGACCAAGTTCTACAGCCCAATTGATCAATCTGCCGGACAAATCTGGTTTGTGAAGTATTTTTCTTAGCGGTTGGTCTGTGATGATTCTGATTTGTCTTCCTTGAAAGTAGTGTCTCAATTTTCTGCTTGCCATGACCAAAGCTAGAGCAATCTTTTGGACGTTGGGATAGCGGGTTTCCACATCTTTGAGCACTTGGCTGACATAGTAAACTGGTTTTTGCTCGCCATTTTCTTCTTTGATAAGTACCGCCCCTACGGCTTTGTCTGTTGCGGACAAGTAAAGTGATAGCGGCTCTGAGGGGGCTGCGACCGCAAGTAGTGGAGCGGAAGAGAGATAAGTTTTGAGATATTCGAAGGCTTTTTGGCATTCTGCCGTCCAAGATATTGTCTTAATTTTCGTTGCCCCTTTCAGGCTGTCAAAGAACGGAAGACATCTGTCTGCTAATTTTGCTATGAACCTTCTTAAGGCGGCCAACCTCCCTGTTAGTTTTTGTATTTCCTTTAAGGTTTTGGGTGGTTGCATGTCGATTATGGCCTTTATCTTCTCAGGGTTGGCCTCGATGCCTCTGTGAGATACCAAGAAACCAAGGAATTTGCCAGCGTCAAGTGCGAATGCACATTTATCTGGGTTGAGTTTCATGCTGTGTTTTCTGAGGGTGGAGAAACATTCTTCCAAGTCTTGGAGGTGAGAAGCCGTTAAGAGAGATTTTACTATGAGATCGTCCACATATACTTCCATATTTCGGCCCAATTGTCCGCTGAAGATTTTATTCATGGTTTTTTGGAAGGTGGCCCCGGCATTGATCAACCCAAAAGGCATCACTTTGTAACAATATACCCCCCTATGTGTAACGAAAGCTATTTTTTCCCTGTCTTCTGGAGTCATTTTGATTTGGTTGTAGCCTGAGTAGGCGTCCATGAAACTTAGCATTAGATGACCCGTTGTTGCATCAATGAGTTGGTCTATTGAAGGAAGAGGATACGGGTCCTTTGGGCATGCTGCGTTTAAGTCTGTGTAATCAACGCATATCCTCCATTTTCCATTAGCTTTCTTTACTAGCACTACATTTGCAACCCACTTAGGGTAAGTAACCTCGCAGATCAAGTCCGCATCCAAGAGTTTGTCAATTTCAATATCAATGGCCTGCTGTCGCTCCGGTGCAAAGTTCCTTCTTTTCTGTATTTTTGGTGCTTTGTCCGGGTCCACATTTAACTTGTGGATTGCCACGGACTCATCTAATCCTGGCATATCCTTTGGACTCCATGCGAAGATGTCCCCGTACTTTCTTAAGAGATCTGTGAGACCATCTTTAAAGATTGAATCCAAACCCGTTCCTATATTGATAGTCTTGTTTGTGTGTCCGGGTATGATTTCTATTTTCTCTATTTGTACTGCAGGGCTTATCGGCGGTTTTTCTTCTCTTTTGAGACATTTCATTAGATTGGAATCTATCCTTGGCGGATCTTCTGTCAGCGGGTCGTGTCCGTCGATAAATTGTACCTCTTTTCTCTTTTTGTTATTTGCCCGTTGGTTTGCATCGTGCCTCTGTCTTTTTGCTTGCCTTCTTTTTTGAGTTCTTTCTCTGTTGACATTGCTAGGTTCGGATTTTCCCAAGGTGAGTGCAATGCCGTAGCACCTTTTGGAGGTTTCAGAATCCCCTTTGAATTCTCCTATCCCGTTTGAAGTAGGGAATTTAATTTTGAGATGAGGGGTGGAAGTAACTGCTTTCAACAAGTTTAATGTGGGTCTTCCCAAGATCATGTTGTAAGAAGATGCTGTGTTGATGACATAGAATTTGATAACTCTGCATATTTGCCTGGGAGATTCCCCAAAGTAGACAGGGAGCCTTGCAATGCCTGCTATTGGGACGACGTTGTGGCCGAACCCGTAGAGAGGTGTCTCGTCAGGAAATGTTTCTAACTTTTCGTTGCTTAGTTTTAGCCTGTCCCAGGTGTGTTGGAAACAAATGTCAACAGAGGACCCGTTGTCAACCAGGA
This sequence comes from Kitagawia praeruptora, assembly GCA_037693485.1. Taxonomy (NCBI): domain Eukaryota; kingdom Viridiplantae; phylum Streptophyta; class Magnoliopsida; order Apiales; family Apiaceae; genus Kitagawia; species Kitagawia praeruptora. The sequence continues at coordinate 4,220,856 of CM075349.1, forward strand.
CCCTTTTTACTTCATTCTGAGCAATGCCCAAGGATATGACTAGTGCCTCGGTGTGATTGGGATTGATGCCCTCATAGTCTGCATCTGTGAAAGTAATGACATTTGGCGGGCCCTCAGATATGGTATAGACAGACTGTTCCTCTCTAGGTGGTGAGACATGTCCGCCAAACACGGTGTGTACTATGTTTTTGTTGTGCCCTTGGGAGGCGGATGGGCCAAGTATTTGTCTGGGCAAGTATTGAGATAAGTTGCCAGCCTTGACTTGTTTTTCTAGGAAGTATTTGAGGGATAGGCAGTTATCTGTAAAATGCCCATGTGTTTCATGATAATCGCAATGTTTGTCTTTGGGCTTGTCATCGGGCGATGAGTGCATTGGGGCTGGCGGAAAGTAGAAAGGTTTTCCTTTGATTTCTCTTAGGATGGTTGCTCTTGGGAGAGTGAATTCGGTCCACTTTGGCTCAGGACGCCTATCTGGTCTTTGCGGGTTTGAGGGCCCTTGGCGGTCTCTGACTGGGATTGATGATTGGGTTTTTTGAGCGGGCGGCGGTCCATGAGTAGTTTGTACTTAATGCAAGGCGGGTGCTTGCCTCTGGTAAGATGTGTACCTTTCTCTCTGAAAATATGGTGTTGAAGTGGGTGGAGCCCTGGATTGTTTTAGTACATTCAGGGATTCGATTTCGTTGATGGCTTGAGATGCCAAGTCATATGCCTTTGCTAGAGTGGTGGGTTTATTTTCCATGAGACGGCATACGTATTTCTCGCATTCGTAAGGGTTGAGACCTCTTCTTAAATGAACCAAGGCCTCTGTTTCATTGACACAGACAACTTTGTTGACGGCTTCCTTGAAGCGGTCAATGTAATTTTGCAAGGTTTCACCGTTGCGTTGTGCAATGGTTTTGAGGAACACGGTGTGAACCTCGTGTTGTTGATTTGCTTTGAACTTGTTGAGGAATAATTTCTTAAATTCCAACCAAGTATCTATGGACCTGGTGGGTATTCTGCAGAACCATCTTTGGGCATTGCCGTGGAGAGTCGCGGCGAAGAATCGACATCGTGTTAAATCATTATATTCATAATGGAGAGCCAGTAGGTCGAAATAACTAAGGTGCTCTTCTGGGTCTCCAAGTCCATCGAAAGAGTTGAAGCTGTGATGTTTGATGTCTTTCTGTCGTGGCTCGGCCTCTAGCCTTGCTGTGAATGGTGTTCCACCCATATCTTGCTCGTTATTCCCCTCTATCTTGTTTTTGAGTTCCAATATGGTTTGCAACATTTCTGCGTTTGTTGGTTGTGTAACTTCGGGCTGCCTTGAGCGGACAGGGGATCGCTCTCGGCGTTTGTGTGCTTCATACTCAGCTACTACCTTGTCATAGGCGGCCTTCTTGTCAACAATTATTTTTCTCAAATATCTATGTCTTCTATTTTGTTCCCACACTTCAGGGGGATGGTGACCCTTGTTGTGTCTTTCATGTTTCGTGTTTTGAGACGAACCTAGGCGGGAGAAAGTAGAGTTCGCCTCGCGAGGTTGGCTATTTGCCTCGTCATGGTTGTCATGCGGGTTAACGGGCGAGCTCCCTTGTTTTGTTAATGGCCTTGGCCCGGCCTGGGGAATGGCTGCAGCTATCTGCATGATCAAGTCAATTTGTTGTTGGTTACAGCCTGCGAGGTTGAGACTAAGGATTTGTTCTCGTTCATCGTCTCTAGGCGGGTTTAGTGGTGGGTTTACCGACGGGATGCCTGTTGTATTTCCTTCGTGTTCTTGTTCGTCCGGGTGGGGTATCACGGTTTCCATTTAGTGTGTTTGAGATGTTTTGATTTATATTGTGTTTTGAGTGTGTGAGTAGCTACTGTGTTGGTAGAGCAGGTGGTGGGTTTTCTTCAAGAAAAGCCCCCTCCTTCTAGCGCCAAATGATAATTCTCACGGTCGATTAATGGCTTCCGATCACTGTTCCGAGCACTGTTCCGGTGTTACTTCACCTGAGTTTAGGGTGTCTGCAAAACAATGCTTGCCCGGGGGTGGTGACCGTCAAGCACCTCCGGTGTGAGAATCAGTAATCGAAATAATAATAATCAAAACGGGTGAAAATGTATCTGTATGAAGGGAGAGAATAATTAATAAGTTTGTGCTATTGAAATTGTATATGGCACCTTATGTGTAGAACAGATGTATTTATAGGCTAGGACTCCCAATCACTGTTTACCCACTTGGTTGCCCACTTGTTGTGCCGTCAAAGCTACAGTGAGCCACCATTGGAACAGTGATTAGTGTCCCTTCCCCACATACCTCGATCCTACCACAGCCGCTTTTGCTATAGTTGAATGTCTTTGTGTTCCCTTGACTACCTTTATGGTCCCCTGCCTTAGTGAACAAGATAACAAGATATTTTGCACAAGTATTTATGTAAAGATATTTGTTTGTCAAGTGGAGCAATTTAGTAAAGATAATATAAAATGACACATGTGTAATTAGTGAGTATTTGTTACAGGCGGAGGTGTAATAACGGGCAACGGGTTGTGGGTTGGTGCTGTTACAGTGAGTGTCCGCTGTAAACTTACAGCGGGTACCTATCAATTTGTGTTCGGAAAAAATTTGGGACCAAGCCGCAAAACAAGGAAAAAATTGAACTAAAAATTTATAACAAGGTCTTGGTTATCCTAGTTAAATATTAAATATCGAATGCAATGAAATAGTGAACTGGTAAAAATTTATTTTTTATCTCGCATTATGGATTCGATTTACACTCAAAAAAAGGTAGAACACGAAAATAATTTTTGAAGCAAGTGAACCCGAAACTGTCCACTAACAGAATTCAGCCCAACCCAGTCCAAATCATCCAACAATCCGGTTTCTTGCTCCCATTTCACACCCCGGCCCGACAAAACCCAACTCACCCTGCCCATTTTTGGGTGAAAACTAAATTACGGAGTAACATTTTTTAATATAAAATAAATAAAAATAATTATTTTTAAAAATTAACTAATTTTAATTTATAAATATGCAATTATCAATGGAGTATTCACTTTTACATAAAATACAACTATTAATGTAATATCTAATATACTCTCTCTATCCCATCCATTTCTTTACAATTTCCTTTTTGGGACATCCTACCAATTCTTTACATTACTAAAAATAGTAACTTTCAACAATAAAATATATTATTACATCCACTACTTAACTCCAATTTTTCAACACTTTACACTATTACACCCACTACTTCACTTTTAACAATAAAATTATTATTACACCCACTAATTCATACTCCCTCCGTTCCATTTTATGTGAACCTTATTCCTTTTTGGGACGTCCCAAAAAGAATGAACTTATTATACTTACTATTTTTGAACACTACTTTTCACTATTACACTCACTACTTCTCTATTTTATACTCCTTTTTATTAAATAAACACTATTACACCCACTACTTTCCTCCACTATCTCAAATCTATTATTAAATATTAATAGGTCCCACCACTTTACCCATTTTCCAACTAACTTTACTCTTTTTTTACTAGCTTTTCTTAATCTCCGTGAAAGTCAAACCAGGTCGTATAAAGTTGGACGGAGGGAGTATATTTTAACAATATTACACCCACTATCTTGGTCTCCGTGTCGAGGCCCCATGTTAAGAAACACTTGGGATAGAATAGAATAATCTATCTGCATGACTGTATCTAATATATAATCCATGAAATACCTAATTATCAATGGGGTTAAATCTCAAAGTGCTCACCGAAGTGGAGGGTTAGTATCAAATTGCTCCCTCTGGTTATCGGCATCTCATGTATACCATTATAGTTGCAAGTAATGACAGTAACATTGTGTTCGAAAACTAAAAATAATCTTTTGTTAATTCTGCATATTTTTCTTAAATGCTATAGCAACCAAATGAAAATTTGTTAAATTCTACTATTTCAGATAATATATTTATATTTTTTAAAAATCATTTAATATTTATTTTTAATTTTATAGCCATTTTTCTTGTTTTAATTAAAAATAAATAGTAAATAAAATATTTAAATTCTAAATATGTTATATAAAATACTAGAATTTAATAACTTTTCATTTGGTTGCGGTAACAATAAAAAAAAAGGTGCAGAATCAACAAAAAATTACTTTTATTTTTCGAACACAACGTTGTTGTCATTACTTGCAATTATAATGATATAAATGAGATGCCGATAACTAGAGTGAACAATTTGATACTAGCCATCTACTTTAGTGAGCACTTTGAGATTTAACCCATTATCAATGATGTATCCACCTTATTAGAGACCAGAATCGGTGAAATCTAATATAAAATACTCAATTATCAAAGAAATATTTAGTATATGAAACCGTATCTAATATATTGAATATTCAATAATAAAATATTGAGAAATTACAAAAAATACGGTATTCTTGACTTTAGTTTGCAATAATACGATCTTCAAGTTTTCTTTGCAACAATACATTCATTTTATCAAAACTACGGTTTCTTTTATGTTCATCTCCCCAGCACTGCCGCCTTCTCCTTCTCCATTTCCATTTCACACTCGTCGATGCTCATCTCCACTGCCACCACCCACCCCCCTCCGACTCCGATCGACTCCCCACCCCGTGTCACCCATTCCTGCCGCCGCCACCACCACCACCACCACCACCACCACCACCACATCCTTCCGACCAACGCCCCACCCCCGACAATTACAATCTTGCCCGTTATACTTTCTTCTTCTCCGACAATTTCTACCACTCCTCCTCCGTCTCCTCTCTTCCTCCGCCCCCTTCTACAAACTACCCACACCCACACCTACACCACCACCACCACCTTCTCCGATCCGTTATCTTCTCCGATCTGTCTTTTTCCCCAATCAGTCGCCTTCTCCGATCTGTTAGAAATCGGGGCCGCAGGCCAAGGAGGAGAGTTTCGAAGAATTTCGATGAACTTCGAATGAATTCCAACGAACTTCAAATGAATTCCGACGAGCTTTGATGGATTTCGGCGAGTTTTTGGCAAGCTTCAATAGACATGGTCACAAACTCATTCATCACCTCAACCACCACAACTACCGCCTCAAACAACACAATAGAATCAATCTCAATCTGAATGAACGACATCATTTCCCGTAATTTATTCAATCTGAATGTTTCTTTTATGGACTGCTCCCATCATTCCCCGTAATTTTGCAAATGTTTTTAAAAATAAAGTATAATTGCAATTCATAACGTATATTTGCAAATTAGTTTTGTAAAGAAAAGTAAAACTGCAAGAATTTAGTTTTAAGATATTTTTATACAAAATAAGATATTTTTACAATAATTATTTTTATTAATTTTATAAAAAAAATGTTATTTTTGTAATTTTTTCCCCATTTGGCCACCACCAATATATTTAGATTTTTTAAAAATCATGTACTATTTATTTTTAATTTTATAGCCATTTTTCTTGTTTTAATTAAAAATAAATAGTAAATAAATTTTTTAAATTCTAAATATGTTATATAAAATACTAGAATTTAATAACTTTTCATTTGATTACAATAAAAAAAAGGTGCAGAATCAACAAAAAATTACTTTTATTTTTCGAACACAACATTGTTGTCATTACTTGCAACTATAATGATATAAATGAAATACCGATAACTAGAGTGAGCAATTTGATACTAGCTCTCCACTTTATTGAGCACTTAAAGATTTAACCGATCATCAATGATGTATCCACCTTATTAGAGACCAGAATCGGTGAAATCTAATATAAAATACTCAATTATCAATGAAATATTTAGTATATGAAACCGTATCTAATATATTGAATATTCAATAATAAAATATTTTATACAAAATAAGATATTTTTACAATAATTATTTTTATTAATTTTATAAAAAAAATGTTATTTTTGATATTTTTTCCCCATTTGGCCACCACCAACACGGAGGGGCTTAGTTTGTTCATCAGATCCTTAGCACACACCAGACACACACCTGAAAAACACACTAAACAAGAGAAGGATGATGGTTTCAGCTGCTTCTCTTTGTTCATCATCATCATCCTGGTCTACAAAAACCATTACAAACTACTTGTACAAAACAGCTTCAACCCAACTCCAATCACAACGACAACACCACCACTCCTTCAATCCCTCTTGTACACTCAATTTCAATTCACACTCGCATTTCTCATCCACCACAACTACTCCAATTAGAGCTTCTTCTTCTTCATCATCATCAGAAGCAGCTGTTGATTTTGAGGAGTCACCGTGTAAGGCTCTTCGGCGCTTACTGGAATCTCCTGGACTTCATCAAGGCCCTGCTTGTTTCGATGCTCTCAGCGCTAAGCTTGTCGAATCAGCCGGCTTCCAGTTCTGCTTTACTAGTGGTAATTGATTGCACCTCTCTCTCTCTCTCTCTCTCTCTCTCTCTCTCTCTCTCTCCCTCTCCCTCCCTCTCTCCCTCCCTCCCTCTCTCTCTCTCCCTCTCCCCCGGTCTCTCTATCTCTCTCCCGCTACTCTCTCTCTCTCTCTCTCTCTCTCTCCCCTTCCTCTTCTCGAATCATCATATTGGAATGCTGGTAAATGTTATTTAAGCAATTTTTTGTATATGTTGAAATGCCTTTGCTATTTATTTTCTCATTTCGGTATGTTAATTATAATTTGTTAGGTCAACTGTAATCATGAATTTAGTTGTGATTGTGTATGTATGTATATGTTGAAATGCTTATCAGAAAATATTGTTATACCTACCTCTCTGCAATCTTCCCGATCTTATCAAGGATATTAATTTCGTTTTCAACAATGAATATAGGTGGACACAGGTGTAAATCTCAGTTTATGGACTTTTATTAAGAACATCGGTTTAACCTGTGTTGTTGACTTCTTCGTGGTATAATTAATCAACACCAGCAATTTATTTGAAATAAAATACACTAGGATTGTGGATATAGAGAAGCACACAAAATGTTATTATATGTATAGCCTTGTGTCCAAATGAAAACTTCCACTCGGTTTTTGTCATTTGTACTAATATTATGACCACCACTTTCTAGCTACTAGTCTCTATGACATGCATATGATTAAGTATATCATGCAGAACAGGTGATGATTGAACAGCAGACGTATCACTAGTCTTTAGAGATGCCTAAATCCACAAGCAGTATGGTACTATGGTGAAACATAAGTTCTGAATTCAAAACAAGAGTACACATCGGTAAATCAATAGTATCAGAATGTGTATAATAATCAGCGCCAGGGATTTATATAAACATATAAAATCTAGTGGACGAAGCCCATCCCGAGTTGTGGTCAGTAAACTAGCCTATCTCATATCAAGTTTATAAGTAAATAGTCCGATAATATTGTAAATACCAATTTATCGACTGATCCCTGTCAATATTCCCCCCTGAGTCTATACTGGATAGTTTTGTTTAGGTATATGCTCATAAAGTATTGAGGTGAATATTGCACCTGGGTATGTGACAAATAGTAACTTATTGGAGAAAGTAAATAGATGTTATTAGTGCTTCTGTCCTTTGGGCATGGCTGAGCAAGTTTCATCCCTTTGTTAAATAAAAAGGTAGTCAGTAATTAAGCTTCTATTTTGTTTACCATTGTTTCTGAGTGCTGTTCAATAATGGTTAAGGCACTAATGAGTCAGTTTCTCGTTTCTTGTTAAGCAGGGAAGCTAATTTACATCTGGGATTAAGTGCACTACTAGTCTTAGGGGTTCTAAATAGTGCTAGCTTCCTATTTGAAGAGAAACCCAATAATAAAGCAATGAACAGGTTGACGAGACAGAATTTTATGCAGCATAAGCAGGCTTCAGTTATGTACTACCAATTTAGTCGGGTTTAAGTGAGATTAAGCAGAAAAGGCCAGGATTGAGCTTAGGAGGATTATGGCCGTGTTTTAAAGCAAATGCTATAGTTAATAAGTACTAAATTTAAAATAGTAAATAAAACATTGAAGTAAATACTGTTGAAGGATTGTGTTGATAATAAATAGCATAATTAAATGAAAAGAGACGATGTGATAAACCATCAATTTGGCTAAACAGGCTGTAACTATTATGAACTTATGGAGTAATCGAACTATCTGACGTAATGTATATAACTAAAATTTATAGGTTACTCTCTTTCTAATATAATCACAATGTTAAATTATGATTCTCTCATCATGCCATTTGGGGGTGTTTTTGTAGTTAATGTCTTCTCTCTTACTAGTATGCTTAGTAAAGTTTTCCTGTATCACTTTTAAGTAGGTTAAAAAAACTGTAAATACCATATATTGCATGTTTAATAGCGATATAATTTATATTGTCTTATGCTCTTACTATAATGCAATGATTCTTTTAGTAGAACCTGTTATAGATGGATTCTTGTTGCGGAAACTGAAAGGATAAACTTGCTAGTGCTTTCTCATGTTTTCGCTAGGGTTTAGCATATCAGCTGCTCGTTTGGGGTTGCCGGATACTGGATTTATATCATATGGAGAAATGGTGGATCAAGGCTCACAAATAACTCATGCTGTATCTATTCCTGTTATCGGTGATGGAGATAATGGGTATGGTAATGCCATGAATGTGAAAAGAACTGTCAAGGGATATATCAAAGCTGGATTTGCTGGAATAATAATTGAAGATCAGGTGCATATTATTAGAAGATTTCACTGTATATAGCACAAAATACAAATTGATAGACTCCTTCAATTATCTAACTTGAAGGTTTTATATGCTGCCACAAGTTCAGGTGACATACAAGCATGACCTAGGAGAATGCATATAATTGGACATGTAGCATGATGTTGTTTAATAGCCATGAGTGCTGTTACTTTTTTCTGTCTGCATTACTAACTATTCATGTTATTTGCAGAAACAAACTTAAAATATGTTACTTAACTCAAAAAAAAAAAAGTAAAATACATTAGAAAATTGGACTTGATATCTAAATATTAACTTAAAATAAAACTTTTAACAAGTGGTTAATGTTAAAAGGGTATTTGTATGCATGTGTACAAAATAAATATCTTATTTACATGATTTTTTGTTGGATCCAGGATAAAATACTTGATATCATGCGATGGATACAAGAGTACAGAGTAGCTTATGAACTGGAGTATTATTTTCGATAAAGAGAAGAATAGCGTTACTTTTAAATATATACCAACAGTAGGAGGATTCAACTTATTGCCTTGTCATGTAGCTCGCTTTTACTTGTTCAAAAGATTGATTACATGAAAGATGCTTTACATAAAAAGGCATCTGATATAAGAGTTGCGGGCATGTCTTGTGACATCTTTTTTATACCTTTGTATAGTTTGTTTTGTATGATCAGTGAGATTTTATCTGTTTGATACCTTCAACATCCATGTTACAGCTCCCCTTTTAGTAATATATAGTAAGTTCTCTCTTTGCAAGAGAATTCTACTTCTCTTATTCTATTTACTAAATCCATCAAACTGTTCCTTTTTAAAGATAGCATTTCTACTCAGTCTCAAACTTTATCTTTATTAATTACTCTCTTTACTAATATTGCTTTTGCTCAAAGGTGTCTCCCAAAGCTTGTGGACATACACGCGGACGGAAAGTAGTTTCTAGAGAAGAAGCAGTAATGAGGATAAAAGCAGCTGTTGATGCTCGAAAGGAAAGTGGCTCTGATATTGTTATTGTAGCTCGAACAGATTCTCGTCAAGCAGTCTCATTTGATGAATCAATTTGGAGGTCAATGGCCTTTGCTGATGCCGGAGCTGATGTTCTCTTCATTGATGCGCTGGCATCAAAAGAGGAGATGGAAAGATTTTGTAAAATATACCCTCTACTTCCGAAAATGGTATGTGGTTTTTTCTTCCTTCCTTCCATTAGATACAGTAGATTCATCAAATGAGACTGTTTGACCTCACAGAACAAACAATCATATTAGGATTAATGGTAATATAACTCTAAATCTCTTGTTGTGTTTAAATTTTAGAATCCTAGTATAGCAATCACATATTAATAAGGGTTATTTACGCGCGCGCACACACACTCATATTAATCTATAAATGAATTACGGATAGATGGTTGCATGTATCATGATGTACACTTTTCTTTTTGTAAACAGGAAAAGGCGGTATAAGTATACAGTATACCTGTACTTATTGTTAAGGTCATGGGGTTAAACTAATAATTGTCTTAGTGCCATTGCACCTAATATTTTTATCAATGAAGCTCGCCTATTTTTTCACTAAGATCTAACATATATGTGTAGGCAAATATGCTTGAAGGAGGAGGAAAAACTCCAATACTCAGTCCTCTTGAACTTGAAAGTATTGGATATAAGCTTGTTGCATATCCTTTGTCCTTGATGGGAGTTTCCATTCGTGCAATGCAGGTAAAGTCTTTACCATTTTCATGGGTAAAAAGTTCACAAGGTCTATGTAATCTGTTATATAACGTTTATAATATATCTTTTGAAACTAAATGACCTAAAACGTAAAGGTAGCACTTGAACATAAGTGGTCAATATATTATCTCTAGGGCCCTTGGCTTTACCAAATCTTGCAGTTTTGTGATGTTTTTCGTTAAAGTGTTGAAAATTTACTGAGTTAGCTCTGATCCTAGCTTTCTACCATCACAAGTTTTACTTAATTTTTGGTCATTTTACTTTTTTCGTATAACTTATGATTAATGTCTATCAAATATGTGCAGGATGCGTTGGCTGCCATTAAAGGAGGCCGTATACCTTCCCCTGGAAGCATGCCATCTTTTGAAGAATTACAAGAAATATTAGGTTTCAACTCATACTATGAAGAGGAGAAGCGGTATATTACTGAAGACATTGCAATTTCTTCACAACGAGGTGAGTTAATTTTTTGTTAAATTGATTTAAGTTCCCAATATCATAAAGAAACATGTTTAGTGACGTTGAATTGTAGTTAGTCAAATTGTTAAATGTCCATTTTCCTATTGTTTTATTATTTATTGTTAGCATGAGTGGTCAGCAGGCGGCACTGTTGCCGAAGTAATAAAAATAACCTCCATGGTTTACTACTTTCATTCACTTGTTTATATATGTACCGATAGAAGTTTAATTGAACTGTTGGACATTATCTTTGTATCAGATGGTAGATTAGTTATTTATTGTCCTTCAAATTTTTATATTTTAAGGTTAGTCTCAGCTAGCAGCAAAGACTTCACCATGCAAGAGAGGAATGAAGATGACAAGGAGCAGAGAAGCCAGAGTTTACAAGAACCTGTTGTTGAAGTATTAACTCCTGAAGTCTACAGTAATTCTGGTGCAGGTAGTTCTGCTGATCCTTTTTCAGGGATCTGGTCGCGAAAGCTGAGGGTCAAAATTATTGGACGAGATGGGTCTGAAAAACTTGATGTCCGTATTCCAGTAAGTCACACACTCTATGCAAATACTTTCTTGTTTGTCCAGTTTATTGTGCATGTCATTTCAAAAGAATAGGGAACTACTGTCTCGAAATGCATTGTGTAAGATATACTAGGTGGGCCAGCCATTGTTTACTATTGTGCTAGTATATATCTGTTCCAAATATTATCAATACCTGGGGCGATTTACCATTATCTGGCATCAACATATGAGAGACTCTTTAGTGTGTAGATAAGAAAACGAATTTTAGTTGTTTGTTTGAAGTAACAAACCACATTGTGGCTCAAGCTTTGGAGTTATTATTCCCAAGTATAGAGGGGACAGCCCTTTGCTTTCTTCACAGAAAGCCAATATGCCTCTTCAATAGGCGGAAGGATAACTTGCAAGCACTGTGCTGAATTTCCCTCAATTTAACATACCATGTCCTGTAGTGACGTATCATGTCCTCTATATTACATTTAGTACATATGTCAAATTATATATAGAGGCTGCCAGAAATCAAAATAAATTCTGAAACTTATATAGATAATCACACATACAACTACACATCACTAGGTGATTATCGAGAGATCACCCACTCTCCGCACTCACTGATATTTAATATATGCCTACCCCAATATGCATGTGTTTTCCTATTTATACTCGAAATAAGATATTATTTATCCCAACAAATCCTCCCTTTCAGATTTGTAACACACGATACACAGTCAACCCCACCAAATCCTCAGAGTATTCCCTTTCAAATTCAGCATATCCTTCATTTCAAATCTTTAATCAGTTGTAAAGGGCCTAACAGTCTCTTATTGGTCATTTCAAATATGGTACGAAACATTACAATTTCTCTACAAAGATATTTAAATTCCAGTCTCTTTTAAGACATTTTATAATTGGTTGGAATCAGCAATGAGCCAAAAGCCCTTTTTTTGTGTGCACGAAATTTTGTTCCACTTCAAAACTAGGCATCCAAATCAAGTAAAATATAAAAATAACACACTTGTGTGCTATTTTGACCTAGCACACTTGTACTCACCAGCATGTGAAAGTATCTCATAAATCTTGTACCATGATAAATTGAACGGAGAAGTATGTACTGTGTTTGTTCACAAAATATGCCGCAACCAATATCTTGCTCCTGAAATCTCGATTCACACGGAAATTATCTTAGCCACCCCCAACACCATAGATTAGACTGTGAACTATTCGCCTGACAGCACTGTAGCAGTTGAAGAAGATATACTTAGCTTGTTAATCAGATAGTTGCCGGAGGAAGGAATTTTTTTCCTTTGATTTCTTTAGTCAGAATTTTGTTTTGTTTTTTTGTTTTTTTTGACATGCTTTGATATTTACTTGATTTTTTTGCTTGAGTTGTCATTTAACTTCGTAAACACCCATATTCGTAAGAAACTTGTCTTTCTATATAATATTGACTTCTGTGGTTTGATATTTGATTTGTACATGCAATTGATTTCTGATGGTCTAGTTTTGAAACTGATTTCTATCATCTTATTCCATCTTTTGCCTATAAGACTAAGCCAGTCAAGTTCCATTACAAATTCCAACAGTTGTTAAGAGTACAAATCTGAACTAATAAATGTTTAAGGAAAATATGCGTATCTTATAAAGTATGAATGCAGTGTTGAGACAAAGGTTGGGGAAAAGGTATTAAGTTGTAGAAGTTAAGTGTAAAAAGATCAATGCAGAGAAAAAACTGGACGATGAATGTTTTTGTTACCGGAAAAAATTAAGTTGAGCGTAATCCATGGGGACCTTGATGCTTTACGAGAGGGATATTTTGAGGCAATGATACATCTTATATGTATATCTGGTAACTTCCTATGATCCAATATACAAGTGCTTAAAATATATATTTCCTATGGCAATGATATTTTGAGACATTTGACTTTTTTCGTGTACTTCGTAGTGCTTTAAAAATTATTATTTTCTGATTTTTTTTTTTTGAATAGCAATATAGTTGCTATTTTTCTATTTAGAGAAACAAACTGAATGAATATTAATATGTTTTCAAAACACTTTTAAGCACATTAAAGGGGTCAGATGACCTATATCTTGAACCTGAGGGAGTGTCATATTTGGTTTAGGATAAGTATTTTATCTTCAAGTCATGTTTATACTTTGTTAATGCTTTATTTGACAAAGTATCTCAACGTGCTTGTAAAATGTATGTTTTCTGTTGTATCCTATATCCTTTCCGGAACCAAGGACGTTGTCAGATTTAACTGTGTTTTTCTTTTCAAATGCATTCTTGAATGTGCCAACTGGAATCTGGGGATGATATTCTGAATATGTAGCTGACAAAAACATAATTTTAGCCTTGAAACCCTGATATTTGGTCAATGTAGCTTCTCGAACAACCAAACTCGCATACTTTATCATTGGAATTCAACTTGGCATGTGTTCATAGTGCCTAATGCAGCATATATTATTGGAGTTCAATCGTATGCTTCCTAGATATACATATACTTCCATTCTCCATTCCCAGTAAAATGATCCGTGTGTGCATGAATCAGCCTAATGCATTTCCTGCATTCTTACATTTGCATGACTAAAAGGTGATCAATATTTTTCTGCAGGCTGGATTTTTGGACAGCATTACAAATATAGTTCCAGGTACCAATGTTCTTGAAAAGAATTGCCAAGCAATTTGACAAATCAGATTTTTAAAACAGTTTGTGTGATTCTTGTATGCAGCTCTAGGTGGTATAAACATTAAGGGCCTCATGGATGATGCAGCTTTAGAAATCGGAGGGAAGCTCTTGTTAGACTTTAATGACTCAAGGGGAGATCGCATTCAAGTATTTCTGGAGTAGATATGCTGCACTTGTATCTTGGAGTCCAAAACTGTGTTAGTTGAGTCTATTAAGGAGTACAAATGCATCCAGTGACACTCATCTGTGAGAGTGGACAAAGCCCTCAAGTAATCTACTCAGAAATTGGATGAATCGTGGTATACAGCTGAAAAGGTAATGGTACGGGAGCTTTGATAAATCTTGGGATAAGGGATATTGGTTTTTTAGCTTGTTTTGGGAGTAGGGGATATGATACTTGAATGAGTTGGATTGTTCCTTTCAGACCCCAATCTAGAAAGATTGAAACAGCTGAACTGTGCAACTGGAGTCGAGTCTTTTTACTAATAGACTATTGAAAACTAAGTCTTTTACTTGCATGCTTTTGTTTTTCTAATGAGAATGGGGGTGTGTGGATTCACATAAAAGCCCCTTATAAATCGTATACTCTCTTTTTTTTTTTTCAAATTGAAAAGTCCTTATCATTTCCTTCTCGGTCCTTGCATGAACAATTAATCATGCAGAAGAGGGGCCATTGCTCTCACGAAAGTGTCAGTAAGAAAAATTCTGAATTTCTAAAGGCCTTTCCCAGACGCCTTTGTTCCAGATCTTGTTATTATATATATTGGCTTCTGGCCTATGTCTAGTGGCTTATTTCAATCCTTAATAGGACTGGGATTATAGTCCTCTAAATAGTAAAATGTTACGTTAGTTTTGGTCAATTGCAGAAAGAAAGGATTATTTCTTGTTTACTAATATTTTGTTGGAAAAGGTACTATTTAATCCCAGCTAATCCCCAAACAATTTTTCCAATTAACTTCTCTGAAAACAAAAGACTACACTCCAATCCCAAATTTAATACCCCAAAAAAAGTTAGATATTTCTGAGTGGAGCAGATTATTAGCTAAAATAGCTAAAATTCACAGTTTATCAGAAATATCAATGGTCAAAATTGAGACCTGAAAAGTATGAACTACAGGATAATCATTTAAGATGTATTCCATAGCTTCCTAACATAAAGCAAAATAATTTGCTGAGAATCTAACTACACCCTCCTATAATCATGACATATGCAAGAAGGTCCAGAGGTCCAAAATCACCACAAATCATCAGATTTGAATTTCT
Source organism: Kitagawia praeruptora (assembly GCA_037693485.1). Classification (NCBI taxonomy): domain Eukaryota; kingdom Viridiplantae; phylum Streptophyta; class Magnoliopsida; order Apiales; family Apiaceae; genus Kitagawia; species Kitagawia praeruptora. The sequence goes on from CM075349.1 coordinate 4,236,130, forward strand.
CAATGGCGGCAGAGCACATTTGAGATGAAAGGTAATCCTTTAAAATAATCTGTAACGAGAAGTGTGTGGAGGGTGTGTGCATCGGATGATAGAGAAACAGCGCAGATGGGCGAGGATAAGGATCATGGAGAATCCGGGAGTAAATTACAAAATGGTGGCCATATTTTACACCGATTTTCAAAAAAGTGGTCGGTCTTTTAGTTTCTCAAATTAGTGGCCAACCTTTTACATTATCTTACAAAACAAAACAGTGGCTAGTTTTTCAATTTCTCAAATTAGTGGTCAATCTTTCACTCCGCCTTTCAAAAAAGTGGCCAATAGTAGACTAAAGTGGCCACTTTTTTAAAACGCGAAGTGAAATGTTGGCCACTAATTTGAGAAATTGAAAGACTGGCCATTGTTTTGAAAGATAAAGTGAAAGGTTGGCCACTAATTTGAGAAACTGAAAAACTGGCCACTTTTTTGAAAATCGGTGTAAAATATGGCCACCACTCTGTATTTTACTCTCAGAATCCTGATAGTAGAGACGCTGCAGTTCAACTCATGGTAACAAGAGGTAACTTAAGTTTCTGAAGTTGATCACCATTGCCAAAAACAAGAAGTAGACGATGTTCTAGATTAAAATAAGAAAAAAAAAACACTTGCATGTATGTAGGACGAGATTAGGCCGACTAAAAAGTCTGGATAACACATGAGACACCGTGGATGTTCAAAGGTAACTAAAATGATCAGCCACATTAAACACAACAAAACTTTTTCATGGAAAAGTTTATAAGCTAAAGAACAGTTTAATAAGAAACATCGTTGGTAAAAAGAGAACCAAAGAGTATCTGATAAAAGCCAACTATTTAGGATGTATTCAGGTCCTCCCTAACCTAGAGCAAAAAAAGAACTGCAAGGAATCTAACTAAACCTCTTATCACCATGACATATGCAAGAAGGTCCAGGCCTAAAAAATACACAGAAATAACACCACATTATATCGATAAATTAAAAAAGAAAGGATTGAGCGGGATAGTATTAACTGTGATCAGAAGGGCGGTAAGATCTTAACAGACTTAATTCTAATCGATACAGGTGGGACTAGGGGAGACAGATGTATTTTTGTTTGGAAGATTTCAAATCCCATGCGAGGCCAGAAGGCTTCAAAGGTGATAAGGTAGGTGGCACCCTCCTGAGCAGACATCACTGATTTCTTTGTTTCGAGAACATTCACAGTTTGAAGCTGCAGGTATGTACATTGTTTATGTTAACTTGTAACTTAAAAGTAAAAAGGAAGGAAAGGAGAGAGCATAAAAAAGGAAGAGGAGAAGAAACCTCATAGCGTAAGTCATAGGAAGAATCTGTGTTTTCGTGAAACATGTGGAGAGCTAACTGAGAGAGAGGAAGGGACAGCTTAAATCCAGAATCCTGCAGTGATAACACATAAATTAAACACAGAGTATAGGTGAGAGAGAGAGAGAGAGAGAGAGAGAGAGAGAGAACTACAGTGTAGGAAGAACATATCTGGGTGCCTATCTCATCATCATTATCATCATCATCAATTTCTTGCGATACATTTTTTTCGCCGCCCATAAAATCAATTTCTTGATCATCATCATCACCACCCTTAACTTTCCTAACAAAGACAATCTCAAAGAATTGAGACAACTTTTGCTTTTGAGTTTTCACTTTTGTTTGGAAGGTTACGGGAAGCTGGGCAGGCAACGAGGCTTGAAAAGTGAGATTGTAATTATCATACGTACTAACACCAAAACGCATCGCCTTGAGAACTTTGACAGAGTCATAGTATGTGGGCGGGCACTATAAATAGAATTGAAAGTAAAATAAATTAGATGAATGATGAATAAAAATTTATCTATATATACATCCTGTGTAAAAATAACCAAGTACCTGATGCATGTTATAGAGGGAAATAGCCAAGTTGGAGAGACAGAGTAGAGTATCAAGCTCTGATCGAGGGAGAGCTTGATTAATTTGTGGATTGTAATAACAAGATACCCAATTTGCAGAATAACTCACTGAACGAAACATATGTGGATACTCTCCAACATCAAAACCCTATTTAACACATAAGAAAATCAAAAATTAAAAACAATATGATCAGTTGTTGTTAGACATACAGTATAAATAAAATTAACAAACAAGAATAAGATTACGTACGTCACTACGGTTCATGTCATAGTAATATCGTTCCATATCACTTTCAAAACCTGGGGCTTGGTTTCGAAAAGTGACGGTTTCACTTTGTTTTTCTTGTTCGGGTGTCAGGACACTATCTTTCTCTTCTTGTTCGGGTGTCAGGACACTATCTTTCTCTTCTTGTTCGGGTGTCAGGACACTATCTTTCTCTTCTTCGGGTGTCAGGACATTGATATCGGCCAGTTTCTTCTTGGCTAACTTGGCTTCTTCTTTAAACCAATTCTCCCAAAATCCAGGTGGATATTTCTTCTTGATTTCATCAGTAATAAATGGTGGACATTTTACTTCGTCTTCTTCATCTTCTTCTTTGTTCCGATTCTTCTTGGCTAACTTGGCTTCTTCTTTCATGGCTAACTTGACTAAATTGGCTTCTGCTAACTTGATTTCTTTTTCGATTTCCATTATCAAATGCCCCTCTTCTATATTTCCCTATCTGTCCGTGTCCGTGATCTATATATATAGAGTAAAGGCTTTTTGGGCTTTGTATTACATTGGTTTGATAATGGGCCCAAACATCCTTTAACTTCTTTATTATATTTTTTTCGGACAAATACTAAAAATACCGTATTTTCAGGGGGGAAAAAAATGAAAATACCGCTTCTCGGGAGGGGTGCTGAAAATAACGATTTTGTTACGCATTTTGGATTTGGGTAAAGCCCATTACGCATTTCTGAATGGGGTAATATAAGTTACCCAAGATAAAATGGGATAACCCATGTAATGGCTGGGTTTGATTACGCAAGGGTGAGTTGGGTAAGGCAGGGATACGCATATGTTACTTGCGTATCCAGTGCAACGCAACACCAACCTGCGTGATGATGTCATTATCATCTTCCCCAAAACAGGCGATGGTCGGGCGATTTTCTCCGATTTGACCATAACTCTCCGTTCACCCACTTCATGCATCGAACACTAGCATTCTACATACCAAAACACTCGTCTTCTCCTCCTCTACAAGCCTATATCCTTCGTTTTTGGTTTGTTTCGCCGGATTTAAAAGCCCCAAAACCAAGCTCGTTTTCAGATTTCTTCAAACACGCCCCTGCGGGGCCAAATCTCAACAAACGAACTGGGGAAAAGCAAGAGGGGGCTATGGGCTTCGTTTTGGTGCTCTCAATTTTGGTGGAGATGGCCGGAATTTGGAGAATGGAGAGAGGGAGAGAGACACCGACAACGGTTGCTACAGTAAAGCTTAGATACGCATTTTGTATATGCGTATATGCAATACGCATATGTCATATGGGTAACAAAATCGTTATTTTTTGCAACAGTGTCTAAAAATTGGTATACTCATTTCTTTTTTGGGTTAAATGGCTATTGCATCACTGTACTATATAGAAACTTTCAGTTGAATCACCAACCCAAAAAAGTTTTCAGTCAAACACTTGTACAAGCAAAACATTTCAATTGGGTCACTGCCGTTAACCTTGCGTTAATGTCCGTTAAAAAAACAGACGGAATGCTGAAATGTCCTGCTAATCCATCACTTAACTTTATATCAATTGTCAAATAGATCATCGATATTTTTATTTTTTTTTGAATTTTCAAATGAAGTTTAAATTTTTAAATAAATTTCAGCAAAACAACCTACAAAACAGACAATGCTCGAATTTAGCAAAAACCCAGCAAAAACAAACACTCAAACGAACCCAGTCGACTCAAACTCAGTCAATAGCAACAATGAACAAAACCCAGGCAATAGCAAACTCAATTCATTCGCGCATTGCAAACTCAGTGATTCACAACTCAAGACTCGGTAACTCAGAAAACAACTCATAACACGAATTCAACTCAAACACAGACGATTCAAGCACAAAAATAAAGCGAAAAATGCAGCAGAAATTGAACCAAAATCAATCAACTCGGTGAACTCGCAGCTGCAGAATCGGAAATCAACCACAATGATCCAGTTTAAACCGAACTTGGTGTCTCAGAAACACACTATACTAACCGCAAACTCAAATCAAAAACTCAGTCGACTCAGTTAATTCAAACAACGAACAAACTGCCAAGACTCGATTACCTAGAACCTTGCTGACCAAAACGAAATTACAAACGTAGAAAGAGAAGAAGGGGTTATGATTCGAAATAAAAAGAGAATGGGTGTTGTGCGTACTGTAAGAATTGGAGAAGGTAGAGGGAGAGTGCTGCTGGGTTCAAAGAGGGAGAGAATGGGTGTTGTCTGTACTCTAATGAAAATTGAGGATAAAAACTGAACAAAAACAGGGGAATGGGCTGAGCTTCGAATTAAACAAAGAAGGGGTAAAAAGATGTTTTCTAAAATTATAAAAACTGATTTTTTTTGTTTTTTTTTAATTTAAATATCTGAACTAAAAATAAAAACTAACTATGAAATTGGAAATGAAATTTAAAGAGTAAAAATGAAAACTTAAAATAATTTATTAAAATACCAGTTCAAGCAACAAATAAATAATAAAAATATACACTTATCACAATCAAAAGTGAATTTTTAATTTTTTTTCGATTGATTAGAATTTAATTAAATTTAAAAATGAACATACTCATTCGAATGAAATTTTTTTGAATTTTGAAATTTTTTTGAATTTAAAAATGAACATATTCATTCAGTTTAATGTGTATAAATTTTTTTGAATTAAATAATTTGAATTTTTTTCGAATTAAAAAATTTCAAATTTTTCAAAAATTTTCAAGATATGAGTATATTTTATTTTTTCAATCTAAAGTTTTATTTTTTTAATTTTTAAACAAATATTTCAAAATTTTCAATTTTCAATTTTTTTTTGTCCAGTGACCTAATTGAAAGTTTATAAATAGTTTAACGTTTTTTCGTTAAAGTCAAACCATTTTTAACGGCAGTGAAATTTTTTTATAGTATAGTGATGCGATTGAAACTAATTAATGGTTGTATTATGCGATTGAAATTTTTTTTGGGATCGTGACCTAACTGAAAGTTTTCATATAGTACAGTGACCAAATAGCTATTTAACCCTTTCTTTTTTTTGAAAAACTTGTTATTTTCAGCATTTTTTCATTTTTTTTGTAGGACTTAATTGCACTTTGGTGGTCTGTAATTTAATTTTTTTGCACGAAAATGACTAAATTTTTATTTGTGCCTGAGTAATGTCTAAATTTTGATTTTTGAGCCACTTTGGGGGCTGCGTCTCCCTTCCGTTAACTTTGGACTAACGGCGTTAGATTAAAAATTATTTGCGATGACATAATAGTAATTTTAATCTTCTGAATCACTTTAGTTTCTATTTTGTTTCCTTCTTCATCATGCTGCCTGTTATTTTGAATCTTTTTCTTATGTTATCTTTATCTGCTAAAAACCCAAACACTACAACAGAATTCAAACACTACAACTCGACACAAACAACAACTCAGCTACAACAAGAATTACAACCCAGCAACTTAAACACGACGACAGCAGGATCGAGTCGACTCACACAACTTACCAAGATGAGGATTTGCACCATCGCTGTAATCACACTACACCAGGAATATACACACACACACCCACGACTACATACACTCACACAACAACTCTAAACACACAATACACACCGTTCAATTACACAAGCAGCTGGTATGGTGAAGAAAAGAGGAGAGAGGGGTCTGTAATGAAGAGCACACGCACAAACATCACACTGTCACTACTAGGGTTTTCTAGATTAGTGGTTAAGATTAGAGGACTAAGCTAGAAGACAAAATAATACAGAATTTAAGGTAAAAACAACATTTCATTTCTTGGTGGATCCAATACAAGCCAAAGTTATATATATTGAGACCAGTGTTGACACGTGCTAGCACACTATTGGCTTCTTACTAACAACCACCAACAGTTGGAATAAAAATAACAATAAAATATCATAATCCAATATGGTACGAAACGACTGCGTTTTGTCTTTAGTCACTTAGACATTTGCCCGCCTAGCATATTTGTGACATACCCCTCTTCTTCACCACATCCTTGTCCTCAAGGATGGAAACTAGGAAAGCGCTTGGAGATGTCCTCCCAACGTTCCCAGGTTGCTTCTTTCTCTGAGCCGTTTTCCCACTGTACAAGTACCATTACAGCAGGCAGGTTCCCTCTTTTTACCATTCGTCGTTCCAAAACAGCAATTGGTTGTGGATCTATAACCCCTGTATCATCAGTAGAGGGCAGAGTATTTTGAACATCCTTATTCTTACCAATCTTCTTCTTTAACTGTGAAACATGGAAGACATTGTGGATCCTTGTAGATGGAGGAAGATCCAGCTTGTAGGCAACATGTCCTATTTTGTCAATGACAGTATATGGACCATAGAATTTAGCCGACAATTTATGGTTTCTCCTTTCATTTAGTGATTGTTGCCTATATGGTTGGAGCTTCAGGTAGACTACATCTCCAACTAGGAAGGACCTGTCAGTTCTCTTCTTATCTGCATACCACTTCATGCGCTCTTGTGCCTTGTGGAGGTTATCTTTGATTAACTGCTGAGTTGCCTGCCTGTCCCTTAGGAATGTATTGACTTGGGCATCCATAGTCCTGTAGTAAGAGAAATTCATAGATGGTGGGGGAGTTGAGTGCAAGGCCTGGTAAGGTGACATATTCAAGGCAGTGTGGTGGGAGGTATTGTACCACCACTCAGCAAGGGATAAGCAGGTGGACCAAGAAGATGGCTTATGACCTGTGATGCATCTCAGAAACATCTCAATGCACTGGTTGACTCGTTCAGTTTGACCATCAGTTTGGGGGTGGTAAGCTGAACTGAGTTTGACCTTAGTACCCAAGGTTGTAAAAAGTTCTCTCCAAAAGCTACTGATGAAGATGGGATCACGATCAGAAATAATAACCAGGGGCATTCCGTGCAGCTTAATGACATTGTCTAAAACTTCTTGAGCAATCTTGGCAGCCGTGTAAGGGTGAGTGAGGGAAATTAGATGACAGTATTTGGTGAGTCTGTCAACAACTACCAGTATAGTGTCTTTACCTTTTGATCTAGGAAGGCTCTCCACAAAGTCCATACTGATCACCTCCCAAGCATTATCAGGCAGGGCTATGGGCTGCAGTAATCCAGGAGGATGAATGTGCTCCGACTTGTTCACTTGACAGGTGGTGCATTCCTTGACAAACCTAGTGACATCAGATTTGAGTCCTGGCCAAAAGAAGAGTCTCTCAATTCTTTTTATTGTGGCATTAACACCAGAGTGTCCACCTTCAGGGCTGCAATGTAAGGTGGTTATGATGGAGCTCCTTAACTCAGTGGCATTTCCAACATAGAGTTTCTTATCTTTCCTAAGTTCTCCCTCAGAAAGGGAGTAACCTTCAGGATTTACAGGCGAGATAGCCAATTCAGCAATGAGTTTCTGAGCATCCTGATCTTGAATCAAACTTTCCTCTAACTCCACCTTCCATTGAGGCTTGTTGTAGTGAGCAATGGTGAGTAATTCAGAATCACCATGGAGCCTGGATAAGGCATCTGCAGCAACATTCTCCTTACCTTTTTTATAAAGAACAGAATAATCAAAACCTAACAGTTTTGATAGCCATTTCTGTTGAAGGCTGGTTGTGATCTTTTGCTCCATTATATGTTTAAGAGCTTCCTGATCAGTCTTTATAATGAAGTGATGTCCCAAGAGGTAAGATCTCCATTTCTGAGTTGCAATGATAACTGCCATTAATTCTTTTTCATACGTAGACAATCCCAGATGTTTAGGACCAAGGGCCTTGCTTAAATAAGCAATTGGTTGGCCATCCTGCATCATTACTGCACCAATCCCACTCCTGCAGGCATCTGTTTCAATTACTATTGGTTTGGAAAAGTCAGGCACAGCTAACACTGGAGTGTTGGACATTACTCCCTTGAGTGTTAGGAAGGCAGTGTCAGCTTCCTTGTTCCATGTAAACCTCCCCTTTTTGAGTAGTTGAGTAAGTGGTTTGCTGAGAATGCCATAGCCCTTGATGAATCTTCTGTAATAACCAGTGAGGCCCAAGAATCCCCTCAAGGACTTGATATTACTAGGCACTGGCCAGTCTTTCATTGCTTGAATCTTTTTATCATCAGCAGCTACCCCTTTTCCAGAAATGATGTGGCCCAAGTACTCAACTTGGTTTTGAGCAATTTCACATTTACTTCCCTTGACAAACAGCTTGTGTTGCCTCAATTTTTCAAAAACCAGAGTGAGATGCTCCAAATGTTCTTCCCTGGATTTGCTGTAGACAAGGATATCATCAAAAAAGACCAGGACAAATTTCCTAATATATTCAGAGAAGACTTCATTCATTAACTCCTGGAAGGAGGCAGGAGCATTTGTCAAGCCAAAGGGCATGACAATAAATTCAAACAGGCCTTGATGAGTTCTGAAGGCAGTTTTATATATGTCTTCTGGATGGATTCTGATTTGGTGGTATCCACTTCTGAGGTCCAGCTTGGTGTAGACTTGACTTCCTTTGAGGGCAGACAACAATTCTTCAATTACTGGAATAGGGAACCTGTTCTTTACTGTAAGGTCATTGAGAGCTCTATAGTCAACTACTAACCTCCATGAGTTGTCCTTTTTCCTTACAAGCAAGACAGGAGAGGCAAAGGGTGAAGTGCTGGTTCTGATTATTCCAGCATTGAGCATTTCTCTAGTAATTTTCTCTATCTCTTCTCTGTGAGCAATAGGGCATCTGTAGGGGTGAGAATTCACAGGAGTACTATTTGGTTTAAGTGGTATGTGGTGGTCTTGTTTCCTGGGTGGTGGTAGTTGTGTAGGACTAGCAAAGATGTCTGAGTACTGTGTGATTAGCTCTGCAATGGTTGGGTCTTGAACAGCTGGCTTGTCCATGGGTGTATCAGTAGTCACAGCTGCAATCTGCACCAAGAAGTAGGCCTCTTCTTGACTGGCTTTGCTCAAGTGAGAATCAAACTGGATTGATACTTGTGGAGGTTTGTATGACTGACAGAGATAGACCTGTTTGTTAGCCCAGTTTATTGTAATTGTCTCCTCACTATAATTAAAAGTGACTGGGCTGACAGAGGCCATCCAATCAACACCTAGGATGAGGTCATAACCTCCCAGTGGTATGACATGCACAACAGCCTTGAAGGATTCCCCAGCCATTAACCACTCCAGTTGATCAATAGTATTTTCACACATTAACCTTTCCCCATTGGCCACAATCACAGCAAAAGGAGTGCAGGGCTTCAATCTTAACTGCAATCGTTTGGCCAAACTTTGAGACAAAAAGTTATGGGTAGATCCACTGTCTAACAGAATGCTAATATCCTTATTTAGCAATTTTCCTTGTATTTTAAGAGAATCAGCCCCTTTAGAGCCTTGCAGAGCATGTAGTGAAACCTTAACTGCCTCTTCATTACTCTGTTCTGGGCATTTAGAGTTTTCTTCCTCCCATATAATTGCCAGCTCCTCATTTTCTTGGCTAGAGTTCTTGCTGTCATCCCCCATTAGGATATAGAGGTTCCTTTTCTTGCAATTGTGACCAGGTTCGAATTTCTGGTCACAGTAAAAACAAAGGCCCTTTTGTTTTTTATCGGTGATTTCAGCTAGGGTCAATCTCTTGGTAGCACTGGAGGTGTTTGGGTTAGCCAGGGTAGTTGGGTTGGTGTCTAGGTTGGTTTTGGCCGGGTAACTGTAAGGCTTAGCAGTAGTGTAAGAGTAAGAGTTCGTTTTCTGAGAACTGGCAGCTGCCTTGTATCTTTTATCTAGCACATTGAGATAATGCTCTTGCCCTCTTGCTAATTCCCTAGCTTCTTGTAGTGTTTTAGGCTTGTGAGTGTATAGGTGTTGAGCAATTTCTTCCTTAAGGCCACTTATGAAATTATCAACATAGTATGACTCTCTGTGAAAACCTTCGTCAGCCATCACAAAATTTCGTAATTCATCAAATTGACAGATGTAATCATCAACCCTTCCCTTCTGTGTCAATTTATTAAACTGACCAACTAAATTTTCAAATCCAGTCTTAGCAAATCTCTGACAGACTAAGGTAACAAACTCAGGCCATAAGAGATTGTATTTTTCCTTCTCCAAGCATCTATACCAGACATCTGCCTCCCCTTCCATGTGCAAAGCAGCACATAAAACTCTAGATCGTAGGTCAGTGTATGGGTGTAACTGAAAGAACTTCTCACATTTGCTTATCCACCCTCTAGGATCCTTCCCTTCGAACTTAGGAAAATCTAACTTGGGAACCTTAAAGTTGGGTGGAGTAGTACTGTTGGTTTTGGCCTGGAATTGCTCAGAGACTACATTTGTGTGAACAATGTTACTAGGTGGTATAGTTTGATGTTGGCTGTAGACAGGAGGGGCCATCTGTATGGAACCATTATGATTGTTATAAGGGGTTTGAGAGACTGGGATTGTTTGAGGGTTGAACAACGGAAACAGGGGCGTGGCATAAGGGTTTAACGTAGATTGGGTGGTTTGGAAGGGAATATGATTTTGCTCGTGAAAAGGGAGGTGGGGGTTAGTGACAGAACTGGCCGAGTAATGCCTATATTCTGGCAGGGAAGCAGGGTTAACATATCTGGCATTTAACTCGAAGGGTTGTGTAACAGGGTTTGGTATATTCCCCTCCCAGTTAACACTTTTAGACTTATGGAGCGAGTTACTAGTAGAATCATTAACAGTAGCAAAATGGGTAGGAGTTTGTGGCGGATGACTTACCACGGAGGTGAAGAGCTGGGGATGAGATGTTGGAGGTTGTCCAGTATCCTTCTCCTTGTTCCTCTGCAAGAACTCTGTTCGAACCAAATCAGTGAGCTCAGCTATATCCCTCTTCATCTCCTTGTTATCATGGGACAGGGAATCAAACTCCGATCTAAGCAAGGTGAGCTGTTCTTGAGCGAAAGTTTGCCCTTCTTCGAACATACTCATCTTATCCGCCATTGTTGTGATGGAGCTTTCACACTTTTGAAGGGTAGCCTTATCTGCCATGGATTATGTTGAGGGTTTTTTTTTTTCCTGGGATTAGAGGCGGCCGAGGAGCTTCTTGCTCTGATACCAAATGTCACTACTAGGGTTTTCTAGATTAGTGGTTAAGATTAGTGGACTAAGCTAGAAGACAAAATAATACAGAATTTAAGGTAAAAACAACATTTCATTTCTTGGTGGATCCAATACAAGCCAAAGTTATATATATAGAGACCAGTGTTGACACGTGCTAGCACACTATTGGCTTCTTACTAACAACCACCAACAGTTGGAATAAAAATAACAATAAAATATCATAATCCAATATGGTACGAAACGACTGCGTTTTGTCTTTAGTCACTTAGACATTTGCCCGCCTAGCATATTTGTGACACACACAGGGGCACACACGAACACATGAAATACATAAGCTCAGCACAACCAGCAGCCATATACATGCGCGCGCAGTGTTCTAACAAAGAAGAGGGGAAGAGGATATGTTCAAGTGAGGGAGAGAGAGAGCTTTAAAGAGATTAATTCTCGGAGAGAGAAGGCTGAGGGGTTGAGAGATATAACGAGAGAGATTAGAGAATTGAGAGAGAAAATTGAAAGAAGAACAGAGCACACCTCTGTCAATTTGGGGAAAAACGATGGTTTTATAAAAAATTTAAACCCATTTTACCATTAGAGCCTTATTATACCCATTTTACCCTACAATTGTTAAGATTAAACAGAGTAGTTAACGGAATGGAGGCGAAGCCCCTAAAATGGCTTAAAATTCAACATTTAGACATCATTCTGGCACAAATAAAAATTTAGCGTGCAAAATAATTAATCTACAGGCCACCAAAGTGCAATTGAGTCTTTTTTGTAGCTTATAACACGTGCGATGCACGTTTTTTTTTAATTTTTTTATTTAATAAATTAATTTTTGTTTGTGTTTTATTTTGAAAATTGCTATTTTTATGTATAGCGTCATCGAAATTATTTCATTACATTTGAGTGTAAATTTTTAAATAGTTTACAACACAATTTTAAATTTTATAAATAACATTTTACAAAGATAAATCCTTGAATAATTTTTTTTTTTTATCAATGTTAACTTAAAGATTTCAAATTTTTTAAAAATCATTGCAATGTTAAACCAATATAAGTAATCAATTTTCTTTTCATTATTTTCTTCACACCTTTTTTTTCTCCTTTGGCTCCGTTCTTCTTCTGTAGCTTCTACATATCGTTCACGACGTCTCTTGTTACGTTCAATTTTTTGTTTTTCATTTGTAACTAATGATCTTCTATGTATAGATTTCTGCTTGATATAATAATATAATTATAATTCTATCTATGATTGTATTAGGATTTTTTTTTCCAATTCATTCTAGAGATCTTTTTTATTTGTTTATTTATAATTGATTTTAGTTGTTTATACATATTTCACGGTAGTAGCTATACGTGGTTAGAGTTGAATATCAATATTAAGATATTAATAATTTTATATGAATTTAATTTGGATCTAATCTACGTACAACGTTGTTCTGTTTTGTTCTCTGAATTTGTATCTATATGCATCAATGTTGATGGACACATGGTAGCTATCTATTTTTTTACTTACAATCCCATGGGCTTTTTTTTAATATCTATTAAATATATTAATGTTTTAATATTTATATGTTATTACATATCAAATTGTTGTCAAAAAATTGATATATATTAGGTTTTACACGTTAAATCATGATTACATCCTTTTCATATTGTAATTTCCTTTTTTAAATTCAATTCCAATACAACCTTTTTTAATTATATCCTTTTTAGATTATAATTTTCATTTTAATATGATATAATCCTGATAGTTTATTTTAAAAAACTATTAGATTCGATGGTTGAGATTATTTTGGTTGTAGAGTGATTAAACCAAAATTATGGATAAGTTCCCCTCTTATTATATATAAAGATTTAATAAGAATATAATTTATAATCCAAACGTTTAACCCAACTTTTTAATCTAACAAATCATATGCTTTTTTTTTAATAATAAAGTGCTTATAAGCTTATAAATGAGTATGAGGCTGTTTGGCTCCCTTTATAAGTTGGCTTATTGGACTTTAAGTCCGGTCCAGCTTAATTCAGACTGTTTGGCACTCTTATCCAGTGGGCTTATATCCGACTTTAAAGTCCAAATTGAGAAGTTGAGAAACCTTAACATTCATCTTATATCCTCAACTTATTTTCTTGATTTACGTAAATATAAAATCCTTCCAATCTTCAAAATCATATATCTTTTGATCCGTTTATTAAAAAATTAATATATATATCAAATTTCTCTACTTATCAAGATCTATCCATTGATATCCATTATTATATATTAAAAAACAAATATTTTGAAATTAATAAAAAAAAGTTAACTTATAAGTTCTGATTTACCAAACACTCTACTAATTTATAAGTTCTGATTTACCAAACACTTTACTGACTTATAATTTCTGATTTACTTATCACTTATATCAACTTATGGGCTTAAAGTTATAAGTTACTTTTTTTAAGCTAAGCCAAACGAGCACTATATGTTCTAACAATTCTCGGGATGAGCGAGGATCGAACACATGACCTGGGTCGAGAGAGGATATACCCTTAACCACTTGAACTATCCCTCACAAATAATATGCTTTTGGTAGTATAGTGACATATCAAAAATTTGGATAAAATCCCTATTATACTTATTATATATAAGAATATAATATGTAAACTTATACTATTCCAATGCACCGCTTCCCTTACAAAAAAAATTAGATAATCACATTTTATTGGCTATATTTGTTGAACTAATTTTTCACTTATATATACTTTTACCTATCTACCCATTACCTATCTACCCATGGTTGTAAGAATCGGTAATCGGTATAAATTGGTTGAAATATCGATTTAAGATTAATCGGATAATCGGGGATTTATTGGAAGGATTAATCAGAGTATTAATTGAATATTATAATAATAATAATAATTAATATATTAGTCTAATTTATAATTAAATATATTATTTTAAATAAATTCACAAGATTAATCAAATTTCAAAAATTGAATCGATTGATTATCTTACAGTGGATTAATCGAATATTAATCATTTGAATCGGAGATTTTTAGAACCATGTTTCTACCATTATAATGATCACAATTGGAGCATGTGCTATTTTCCTTGGGTAAAATTTTTTAATATTCATAATAGCTAGTTAATTTAGCCAACTAATTTTGTGGATGTTATTAGAAATACTCTTAATCTTTTGTTTTTATCGAATTCTCGATTTTTTGTAAAATATCATGTTATCTATATTATTCTTGTATATGTAAGATCTAATTTATTAGTAGATTTAAGAGGAATACTAAAAAGTAATGGTTTTTTTTTATTTTTTTACAAAAATATGTTTTTTATATTTATTTTTATACAATTTTGTAATCATAGGCAATCAAAATTAATTCCAAATTCAACTTTAATCAATCTTCATTTTTTATGGAAAACATTAAAAAAAAGTTACATTACTTGTTTTTTAATCGTATAAAAAAACTTACATTTAGTTGCTTATGATTAAACAATATTTTCGTAAATATTTGTTAAAAAAATATTGTTATTTTTTTTGGATTTAATTATTTTCTTATAATATTATATTTACCTCTACTATATAAACGTTCATAATGAAACTACTGTAATACACGCTTTGGCTCCTTTTTTTTTTTTTTTTTTTTGAGTAATGGGATAATTCATTAATAGAAAGCCATACGGCATCTACATAAACAGTCGAGTCGAACAAACAAAATACAGAAACAATCACTGATTTTAAGCCATACGGCATCACGTGATTTGTTGAAAATGATATTTACACAAACTTCACCACTTCCACTTCCGCTTCCGTCGAAACCAGTTTGAGCTATCAACCGAGAATGCAATCCCCTAAAAGCTTTTATCACTAAATCAATCACCATACTCACACAACTGGTGAGAAAAAACCAAAGCTCACACAAAACGGCGAGGAAATACCAAAACTCACACAAACGGTGAGACATAAAAACCAAACTTACAAATGCACAAATAAAATTAACTAAAACCAAACCAATCCTTAGATCTGGGAACAAAACCTTAAGAACACGAAAACTCGGACCACTTTCGAGACCAAAATCTTTGGGAAGAACGAGAACTCCGGAGCTCCGAGGAATTGAGATCTAAGAAATAGAAATCAAATCGGAAAATGCTTTAAAACTTAGATCCGAAAAACAAACACACCAATCTCACCTAATAAAGGAAGATTTTTAGGGAAATCAAAACAAAAAAAAAGTAAGAAAATACAAGGAAAATTAAAGGTTTTGGGGCTTTCCACCGGTGGAGATCCGGTGGAAGCCCCCCGGCGATTGAAAAAAGGAAAAAGGAAGAGGGCAGCTGAGTTCAGTTAGAGAGAGAGAGAAATGCGTGTTTCAAGAGTAGTGCACGCTTTGGCTCCTTGTTTCCCGAGTACGAATCGAGTTAGAAAAGCTACTCGTTCCTATGTTTTTTTTAATGATACTCGATCCTATGTTATTTGATATATATATATGTTATTGATGAGAATCGAACTCATGACATACGATAGTACTATTTATTATCTTTTTTATATAATAGGATATTATTTAGAGTTATAAATATTATGTTTAATTATCTTGTTAATGAGAAGCGAACCCTTTACCTATCATAGTACTCGTTTATTATCTATTTTATTCTTATTATATAATAGGATATAATTTATCTTTATACATATCTATTAATTTAATATTAATATTTTTATTATATATATATATATATAAATTATAATTGTTTAAATGAAATTATTCATCTTTAATATTATTTTCAAACTATTATATAAATATAAATTATTCACTTATTTTACTTTATTTAGAAGAAGAAAAAACTTTTAAAAGAATTTATGTAAACATCCCCAAAATTAAAATTTATCAAATTATTCTTATTTTACTTATTATAATTTAGTATAGATTATTTTTAAAATAATTATTATTCTTTACGTTCTTTGGTTAAAGATTTCTTAATTATTCTCTTATATTTCATAAGGAGATTGAGATGGGACCAATAAATTTGATAAAAAAAAAACTTTCCATATGTTTGTAACATCTTATAACATATTGTACAAAGAAACTTTGATTTTTAAGATATGTAATACTTAAATATAAATTATGTGTGATAGTTATGATCATATTTTCTCTATATTTATGATTAATTTTGCATGAAATTGAATGTTTATTCAATTAATTTTCATGTGTTATTGTAGGAATATGAAATTCTTATATAATATATAAGGATTGGAGTTGAAAGAGCATATTTTAAAAGAAATCTAGCACAATTCGGATTTTTGACATTATCAAAAAGTAATTAGCTTTGCACAATTGGAGTTGTCAAGTTCTACCATATCATCATATATATTATTTTTTATTTCTTCTATCCTCGATCTTATTGTTGGCAACTTTTGTTACAAATCTACTCCAATAGTTGGCAACTTTAAAAATTGTCAATGTGATCCCATACATAAATTTTATATTATTTTATAAATACATTTAAAATATGAGAGATATAAAAATGGATAAAGTTAAATACATTTTTGGGGAGTTGTATACGTTTTAACTAAATGTGAAATTGCCAACTTTTGGCAACTTTGGTTGGCAACTTGTTGACAACATTGATACTCTAATAGGTGGACAATCAAGGATGTCATGCCACATAGGACTTGACAACTTCTTGGCAACCCCTATTGAAGATGCTCTAACATGAAATAAAAGTATTAGCCACTTTGCAATATAGACAGCAATGGTCACACTAACAGAATATTTGGAACAAGGGTGCCTTTTGCTTTAGCCACCAAGTTCACCTTGAAATATATGGCAAGGCATGAGAATTATAAATCTTTACCACCAGATCAGTTGTACCCCTTAATTTTCCCAGTTTAATAATTAAGATAAATCAATGCACAAGCCTCTCGCCATGTTTGCAGCATTACCATTTCTATCAACATTGATATATTTACAACAGAAGATAGACCAATAAAGATTAGCGGTGTATGTTTTGTAATACAAATATGCCGATAACTACAATTTATAAACGGATTATGGATCACATGACAGCCCTAAAACAAAAACATGTGAAAGAGAATAAACAAAAACAGACAGGAGCAACGGTATCTACTGTTGACTGTTGTATTATTTCATTATAAGCATTATTATTATACAATAATAAATATTGAGACTTCCTACTTCATAATATATATTTCCTCTGTCTCTAAATACTTTTCCCATTTGAGTTGGACACGTTTGCCAACGCACACTTTTGATCGTTAATATCTTCAATTTCGTATTTGTATTAAATATAAAAACTTCATTGTATTAAAGTACTCATAAATACGAATCCAACAAGATCACTCATGACTATATTTGGTCTTATAGATTAAACGTAAATTAGTAATTTGTCTCATGTTATGAACAGGGCCGACATTTCAAATGAGCAAAGTATAAAGAAACAGAGGAATACCACAGTAATAGCTAGCTATCCCAATAAGGGCCACCTTGGTGGAACCTTAGGATTAAACAAATGTAAGTAATATATGGTTTCGTATATACTCCCTCCGTCCCGTTAGGTTCTTAACATGAGGGTTGGACACGGAAAACAAGAATAGAGGGTGTAATATTGTTAAAATAAATGAAGTAGTGGGTGTAATAGTGATTTAATTGTTAAAATAAATGAAGTAGTGAGTGTAATAGTGTAAAGTGTTGAAAAAGTGGAGTGAAGTAGTGGATGGAATAATGTATTTTATTGTTAAAAGTTACGGAGTACTATTTTTAGTAATGTAAAGAATTGGTGGGACGTCCCAAAAAGAAAATTGTAAAGAAATGGATGAGATAGAGGGAGTATAAATTGCATCCCTGTATAGCATTTTGACCATCATCTCTTCTTTGTACGGTTCACCATGACTGATTATCAAGGTTATAATTAGCCATCCTTTTGTTTGTTGGGTATTTTACACTAAACACAACAATGAGGCAGTGATATATATTAAACAAGAACATGCATAAAACCAATTAACAGAAACAAATCACGAAGGCAACACAAGAATATAATTAGAGACTGTAATTAACGAGAAAAGTAAGAACAAACTTGTCTCCCACAGAAGCTATTAGCAATACTGATCAGAGAGAGAAGAACAGCTGAGTCACCAAGCCCTTCGAGAAGACTTGGCTGTTCTTGAAGAGATTATTGCCCCACTTACGCTGTGTTGGGTTGCTGCAATAACACTTACAGGATAAAACAGCTCCGATCAATGTGTTCACAGATACACCAGAGATCAACGACGACCAGCACCTCAGTTCGCCTAAGAATTATGTAAATAATCTGTTTGTGTCGAGAGAGAACAGAGAAAGAAGAAAACGAATCGTGTTTCTATCCTTAGGACGTATCTCTTCCCATAACGTTTATTTTCTTCTGTATTGTATATATAATACCAAAAATAAACGTAACTGATACTCCATAAAAGGAAAGTAAATATTCTGATTTAATTGCATTAACTGCATCAGGATTTATTTTCAGTTACATAAACATCAGGATTTGGTCATCAGTAATATCAGGATTTGGTGTCCATCAGGATCAGGATTCAGTGCTTGTCAGGAACTGATATCCATCAGGATTTAGCCCATCAGAATCTGATGTCTGACCAAGTCCATCAGGATTTTACTCCAAGTACTGATCCAAATTTCCATCAGGATTTAATCCAAATACTGATCCAAATTTTCAGTACTGTTGCAACAAATAAATCTGAAACCTGTTAAAACAAACCAATAATCAATTCTTCTTTCAACTCAATTTGTTTATGGATTCCACTAAAAAAATGTCTTAGATCCAAACATGAAAGTTTAAGTCCTTATACAAGGAACAACCTCCACTTGTTAGTTTCCGGAAATTTCATCAAGAACATATTATTAATATGTCTCAAACTTTCCATTTTCTTACATTGTTGTCATCCCCGCTATAGTACTACAAGCTCTTTTGGAAATTGGTACATTGGTACCATTTCCAGGCTTCCCCTCAGCCCTCATAAAACTTATAAGAGATTTTGATAAAGTGAAACCTATTAAACTAATATTTTTATCTTGTTACACCTCGTATCTTCTTAATATATTATGAAAAGGTAATTGGATAAAGGGTTTTAGTTATGAAAAATAGAAAAGGTAACGTGTTTTAGTTAAAGATAATAGGTTAGTTATTAGTTATTATAATATTATTATTTTATTTTATTAAATAGAAATATCGGTGATATTTATGGAAAAAGATGGCTTTTTAGTTAGGAAAAAAATAGAAAAAGTAACATGTTTTAGTTGAAAAGATAATTACCCATGATATTTTTGGAAAAAAAGAGCTTTTTTTAGAAAAATGGAAAAAGTAATTATTCGTGATATTTTTGGAAAATTAGGGATTTTTGTTATAAAAAAATAAAAAAGTAATTACCCGTGATATTTTTAATTTATTAAATAAAATGACTATCAAAAAGCAAAAACTTTCAATATTTCGGTTTTAATATAATAGTATAGATAGTATAGATGATTGCAAGATTAGTTTTAAAGTAAAAGGTAACGTGTTTTAATTAGATAGAAGGTAACATATTTTAATTAGATAAAAGAGAATTTGTCAAATATACTGTGTTTTATTCTTTTTTTTGCACTTTTACGTTCTTATGGATTCTATTGCATTTATACGTTCTTAACTGAATCTTTTGCAATAGTACGTGCTCCACCTCTCTCCCTCACCCCCGCCCCCTCCCATGCCGGTCCACCCTTCCCCCAGCCCACCGCCGACCATCGACCCACACCACCACGACCTTCTTCGACTCCGACAACTTCATCACCATCACCACCCACACCCACACCCACAATCTCCAACTCCGATCGACTTCTTATCCGGCCGACGCAACGAACCATCGATGCTCAGGCTCCGATCTGTTGGAGATCGGGGCCGCAGGCCGGTGGGAGATAGTTTTGAAGGATTCCGATTTAATCGATGTAGTGAACAGCACCGGCGAGGCGAGGATTTAGATGTGGGTGAGTGGGTATGAGTATTGAAAGGGGAGAGTGTGTGAAGGTGTGAGGGGAAATGGATGCAAAATCAGTATGTACATAAAAAAGGTGTTTGGAGAATCGGAGGTAATTGAAAAGTGAGAGAAATGAGAGAAAGTAGGGATAGTTTGCTAAAATACTGGGGCCCACAGCAACAACAACAGCAACATGCTTTCATAATGGAAGGATTTGGGTATTTTTGCCATGTCTAAAAAGGAATTGGTATTTTTGTAATTAAGATGGTAAATTTGTAAATTATTATTTTTAACAAAAATAATTTTGCAAAAATTTATTTTTTTTATATATATTTATCAAAAAAGCTCTAGATAAAAATATTAATGATTAAAATATATGATATAATTTATGTTTTTAGTTGTTTATAAAGGATAATAGTTTAAACTAAAAGTAGACTTGAAAAAATCAATCAGCTAATTACCATTAATTATATTATATTATTATTTATTTTAATAAATAGGATAACCAAACCGAAAACCAAAACTTTGAAAACTCTTTAATATAATAGTATAGTATAGATATGTTAAATATAATTAATTAAAATATAATTTAGTTTTTATTTTAATTTAATTTTCCACATACAGCAAAAGTGCCCTACCAATTTGGAAGAAACTGTACAATGACACGTCTGGTCTGGCACATGTTTAGGCCCGTCTGTGATCATATATACATGATTGGGCTGAAAAAAGATATTGTTTTCTATTGTTTTTGTTTCCAAGCAAATAGTTTTTCGAAAAACAGATATGATTAGAGAAGTTTTATGGTCTGAACTCGTTGCAGAGTTATTAGGAGACATCATTGGCAGACTTTGTGTCGTTGCTGATCGGGTTCATTTTCGTGCAGTTTGTAAGTCCTGGCGGGACGCTAAACCCATTAATACTACTGCTAGTGCTAGCACATCAACATTATCATGGTTTGTGAGTGTTAATAGTACGATTCTAAAACTTGAAAGATTGTTAGAATGCCGTCTCTTTGATCCGTCGTATTCAATCGATAAACCAGTTTCGGTCCACACGATATCCTTCAATAAATTACGCATTCCAGTTCATGATTGTTTGTACCGTATCAGTACTCTTTGCAAACAAGGCTGGCTATTTATCTCCATTTTTGAAATAACAGGATCACTCATATCTGATATACACTTCATATTATTCTCTCCTTTAACCAGAAAGCTGAAGCAACTTCCTTCGTTAACCGCTTCAAGTAATTTCGAACAAACGTTTTCTTCCGACCCAGAGTCTGCGGATTGTGTCTTCTTACTCTTGAAAACCTGGATTCCTGATGATTTTTTCACCGTCACAACATGTCGCAAAGGTGATACACAATGGACTGTAAGAAAATTTGAAAGACCTTTTGGTTTTGCGTATTCCAGGCCTACGTATACTAGGGGATTGTTTTACATAATTTCACCCTTTGGACAAGTCATATCTTATAATGTTATTGAGGGGAAAATTAAGTATGAGAGTTCAGATAGTGATCACGATTTTGTTATAGGGACACACAGGAGGAACAAAGTGTTTACACGGGCTGTCTAACACCGTTTGGGCCATATCTTGAGTTCCAGAAGTCAGAATTTGACGATCTTACTGTCCACGCGAAGCTTGTGGAATTTTCTTTAATTCAGAGGTGGTCCAATAAGCAAAATCGAGCTGGAACAGCCCAGAAACAGAGGAGTAAATATAGTTACGAATTTTAATTAAGGAATCCTATTCAGTTATGAAATCCTACTTGTAATTTATTTAGAGTATTAAAATACTTTTATTGGGGAGACATATAAGATACATATATATTATTTAGAGAGGAGATATACATACGTGCTTCTACTCTTAGGAGCTAGGGTTTTGGAGATGTAATATTAGATCAGATAATATAGTTTAGAGTAGATTATTATTATTAATTGGAGATGTAGAGAAACACCATGACTCTTCTTTTGGGTGACAACATTGAAGTTTGAAGGTTTTGTTCTCTTAATCTTTTCTTTGTTCTTATTAGTTTAATTATGTTTTCTTGTTTTACTAGTTGTTTTACTTGTTTAATTATTAGCGAGTAGTTATTTCTAGGGCTTAAAGGAAAGCCATGTTTGCACTAATATTGGCATGATTTTCATAGTGGTTTGATTGGTTATGGTTAATTCTGATTGATATGTTTTAATCATTAATTTGTGTAATCGGCCGATATCATGGATTAATTATATGCAAATAGGGGTATGGATCGAGAGATTTACTTACTAGAGGCACACATACGATTAGCAGAATTGAATTTGAGTGCGGAAGCATCATTGGATTTCTGAGAGCGTTAATTCTTGGAAGAGATTAACTTGACTCTAATTACCTGATTGATTGAATTACTAAAAGTGGTTAATTGTGTTGAATGTTTCGAGAGTGTTAATGCTTGAAAGAGATTAACATACTCTAGTTATAAGATCACATTGATTGCTTTAGCTTAAGAGCCAATTGTGTAAGCATGGTGGACCTGATTGCCCTAGGTTTTAAATAATTTGTTTATCATCTGTTTAATTAGTGTTAATTTAGTTTAATTAGTTAATTAATAATTTCACATATTCGTATGACCCTTGAAACAATTAGCGATAACTGAAAAGGAATTAGTAGAACCTGTCTCCTTGTGGATTCGACCCGGTTGCCATTTGTACTAGCAATAGAAACCGTGCGCTTGCGGTTAAGTATAATTTGACACATCAAGTGACAGACTTTCTTTCTTGTCCTATAGTCACTACATTCACCTTCGAACTCCCAGCATGTTCAGTAGGCATCACATGTCCTTGCTTGGACTTGTGTTGCTCCTACACAGAGATGTCCAACATCAGGTTTGTCCAGGTGATCTCTCATTTCTGTCTTTTCAGGGAGAGTGCAAACTCTTCCCTAGACTTAGGGAGCTTTTCAATCACAGACATAACCTGAAACTTTTCAGGTAAGTCCATACCAGACTCCTTCAAAGCATGCACCAACATCTCAAACTCATGCACCTGCTCAGTCATGGATTTAGTATCCACCAGTTTAAAATCAAGGAACCTGGCCACAGAATACTTTTCCAAGCCTTGCGAGTCAGTATTATGTGTCTGGTCAAGCTTCTCCCATAAGAGCTTAGCAGTGTAGGAGTCAGATGAATAAACATCGAATAGAGTGTTCGCTAAAGCTGCCAGAATAGCAGCCCTAGCCACCCCATCCTTTTCCTCCCACATTGTATAAGCCTTAACAGTTTCAGCTTTCTCCTTAACCACAATTGGTTTCTCATACTGCACCACCGACCATAGACCCTTTACCGTTAACCACAGTTTCATCTTTTTCTGCCAACGAGAAAAACCAACACCCCCACTGAATTTATCAGGCATTCTTGACAAATCAATAGGCTGTGGGAAACGGTATGTAGTCCAATCCATGGTGGGTACAATAACACCAGACCCAGAGCTAGTCTCAACAACAGGAGTTTCAGTTTCGTTATCCATCTTGTTAATTAACAATATATAACACAAATAATCTCTTCAAGATTGTTGGGTATTTTACACTAAACACAACAATGAGGCAGTGATATATATTAAACAAGAACAGGCATAAAACCAATTAACAGAAACAAATCACGAAGGCAACACAAGAATATAATTAGAGACTGTAATTAACGAGAAAAGTAAGAACAAACTTGTCTCCCACAGAAGCTATTAGCAATACTGATCAGAGAGAGAAGAACAGCTGAGTCACCAAGCCCTTCGAGAAGACTTGGCTGTTCTTGAAGAGATTATTGCCCCACTTACGCTGTGTTGGGTTGCTGCAATAACACTTCCAGGATAAAACAGCTCCGATCAATGTGTTCACAGATACACCAGAGATCAACGACGACCAGCACCTCAGTTCGCCTAAGAATTATGTAAATAATCTGTTTGTGTCGAGAGAGAACAGAGAAAGAAGAAAACGAATCGTGTTTCTATCCTTAGGACGTATCTCTTCCCATAACGTTTATTTTCTTCTGTATTGTATATATAATACCAAAAATAAACGTAACTGATACTCCATAAAAGGAAAGTAAATATTCTGATTTAATTGCATTAACTGCATCAGGATTTATTTTCAGTTACATAAGCATCAGGATTTGGTCATCAGTAATATCAGGATTTGGTGTCCATCAGGATCAGGATTCAGTGCTTGTCAGGAACTGATATCCATCAGGATTTAGCCCATCAGAATCTGATGTCTGACCAAGTCCATCAGGATTTTACTCCAAGTACTGATCCAAATTTCCATCAGGATTTAATCCAAATGCTGATCCAAATTTTCAGTACTGTTGCAACAAATAAATCTGAAACCTGTTAAAATAAACCAATAATCAATTCTTCTTTCAACTCAATTTATTTATGGATTCCACTAAGAAAATGTCTTAGATCCAAACATGAAAGTTTAAGTACTCATACAAGGAACAACCTCCACTTGTTAGTTTCCGGAAATTTAATCAAGAACATATTATTAATATGCCTCAAACTTTCCATTTTCTAACAATCCCCCACGAATCCATACAGAAATGCAAATACATATCTATCCTCATCATGACTTGTTTTTCAGAGTAGGTACCCTTCCGGGTTTGAACCCTCCTAAGTCCTCTACTTCGATGGCTACCGGATTCAGATGGAATGTTTCACCTTGAATCTTTATCCGTTTGGTGTAACCACACTCCATAGACGACGACAAGTCAAAGGCTATGGTGCCAATCTACGGCTTTGAGACGTTAATGGTCTTGTCTCGATCCTGTTCGTCGAATGCTTCAAGGAATAACCCTTTTCTCTAATTGCGACCACACAATTACATTCGCTTAGCTGGGCATCTCCAAAGATGTACTGCTGGCATCTCGTCAAATGACTTGACCCCATTCAGAGTTCAAATAACTCTTGCTATTCTGGCAGTGACTGTACCTTTTAGGTTTACAGGGGATAGACTCCAGATACGTGAGTATCAATCTATGTAGTTAAAGGTACAACCAGTTCACCCTTACAACTTGTTATTACCACATTGAATACACTTTCGAGGGATCTCCTCTCATGTGTATTGGGTTCCCGCTGTAGATGAATTACTATGGGCTAACAGTCCCATCCCCAACCTAGACTTAAGGACTACAGCATGCTCAAGCCATTTAGTCAAAGGATCAGCTAGGTTTTCTTGAGTTCCAACAAACTCAACAGCAATAATCCTTTCAGACATTAAACCCCTTATAGACTTCAGTCTAACTTGGATATGTCTCTTTGTTTTCACATTATACTTTTTGCTGTTTATCTTATCGATAGTTGTACGGTTATCACAATGAAAAGCAAAAGCAGGAAGTGGACGACTTACTACAGGTAACATTGACATAAGTCCATGTAACCATTCAGCCTCAGTCCCCGTGGCATCTAATGCACACAACTCAGCCTCAAAGGTAGACCGAGTTATAATAGTCTGTCTAGAAGACTTCCAAGATACTGCTCCACCCGTTAGGGTAAACAGATATCCAGTCACTCCATTGGAACCAAACTTCTTAGCTATCCAACTTGCATCACTATATCCCTCTAGCACTCCAGGAAACCTCCTGTAATGCAGACCAAGATATATGGTGCCTTTTAGATATCTAAGCACTCTATCAAGAGCATCCCAATGAGTCTTGTTTGGACAGCTTGTATATCTTGCTAACTTAGACACTGAATATGAAATATCTGGCCTAGTACCATTAGCAAGATACTGCAAACTCCCAATAATCTGAGAATACCTTAACTGAGACACAGGTACTCCTGAACTATTCTTGACAAGGGCAATTTTAGGATCATACAGAGTACTTGCAATTCTACAATTTGAATAACCATACTTCTCAAGTATAGATTTCTCTATATAATGAGATTGTGACAAGGTTATTCCATCAGTTGACTGAGTCAACTTGATACCAAGAATCACACTAGCCTCTCCCATATCCTTCATTTCAAAATGCCTTTTCAAGAACCTTTTTGTCTCGTTAATAATCTCAATATTGGTTCCAAACAACAAAATATCATCCACATACAGGCACACAATAATACATTCATTTCCTTTAACCCTGTAATAGACACACTTGTCACTTTCATTAACTACAAATTCTACTTCTAAAACAGTTTCATCAAACTTTTTATGCCAGTCCCTTGGAGCTTGTTTTAAGCCATATATAGACTTGATTAACTTACATACTTTCCTCTCATTACCAGAGGCAACAAATCCCTCAGGCTGATCCATATAAATCTCTTCTTCAAGTTCACCATGAAGAAAAGCTGTCTTTACATCCATTTGATGGATGATAAGACCATGTACAGAAGCCAATGCTATTAGCATTCGAATTGTTGTCATTCTAACAACTGGAGAGTATGTGTCAAAGTAATCAATGCCTTCCTTTTGCTTAAAGCCCTTAGCTACCAGCCTAGCCTTATACTTATCTATTGAGCCATCAGGATTCATTTTCCTTTTGAAGACCCACTTACATCCTATAGTAGAACACCCAGGAGGTAGATCAACCAACTCCCATGTTCCATTAGAAATAATAGAGTCAATTTCACTTTTTACAGCACCTTTCCAGTACCTAGATTCTGAAGAATCCATGGCCTGTCGAAAAGTTAAAGGTTCATCCTCGATATTGTAAGTGATAAAATCACTTCCAAAATCCTTGACTACCTTAGCACGCTTACTCCTTCTAGGTTCCTCTACTTCATCAGGAATAGAGCTACTATCAGGATCTGCCCCCACATTTGTCATCCTTTCCACATGATCAGGAATAGAACTTGATGTGTGAGTGGGATCATCATCAGTATTACCCTGAGGTATACCAGTCTTCATAGGGAACACATCCTCAAAGAATGTTGCATCACGAAATTCAACTATAGTGTTAGCCACTATTCCGTCTATGTCAGATTTTAATACTAAAAATCTCATAGCCGTAGTGGTTTCAATATAGCCCAGAAAGATGCAATCAACAGTTTTCGGTCCTAGTTTCTTTCTCTTGTGTTTAGGGACAAGTACCTTTGCAAGGCACCCCCACACACGAAGATATTTTAAGCTAGTCCTTTTCTCTGTCCATAATTCATAAGGTGTCTTGTCCATGTGTTTCAGAGGAACTCTATTCAGAATATGGCAAGCCGTATTCAGAGCTTCTCCCCACATGTACTTAGGCAACCCAGAATTAATCAACATACTATTGATCATATCCTTAAAGGTTCTGTTCTTTCGTTCTGCCACCCCATTAGACTCAGGTGTGTATGGTGGAGTTACCTCATGAACTATACCATTGCTTTTGTAAAATTCATTAAACGAGTTACTCGTATATTCACCACCTCTATCTGATCTCAAACGTTTAAGTACTTTACCAGTTTGTGTTTCAGCTTCAGTTTTGAACATAATGAATTTATCTAGTGCTTCATCTTTATGTTTAAGCAAATAAACATAACAATATCTACTACAATCATCTATAAAAATAATGAAATACCTATTATGTTCCTTGGTCAAAACACCACCAAATTCACATATGTCAGTGTGCACTAAATCTAACACATTTGAATCCCTAACAACATTATGAAAGGGTTTCCTAGTTTGTTTAGCAGTCACACATACTTGACATTTAGATTTCTTATCAATGGCATGTTTTGGAATCAACTCTAAGTTCATCATAGTCTTAAGAGCACCAAAATTCAAGTGACCAAGACGTGCGTGCCACAAATCAGATGATTCAACACAATTAACAGAAGGAACAACATTATTATTAATAAAACTGCCCAAAACAGGCTCAACATTTATTAAAAATAATCCATCCGACAAGTAACCTTTGCCAAAGAATACACCAGTATTTGTAATAACTACTTTATTACATTTCAAAGAAACTTCAAAACCATTCTTAGCTAAACAACTTCCACTTATTATATTTCTACGAATATCAGGAACATGGTGCACTCTAGTGAGGGATAGAACACGCCCAGAAGCGAACTTCAGGTCCACGTTTCCTATTCCAAGTACTTGAGCTACACTAGCATTCCCCATCGTCACAGTCATTCCATGAGTCTGTTGATAAGATACAAACAGAGTAATATCAGTACAAATATGTACATTAGCTCCAGTATCAATCAACCATTCATGAGACGAATGAGTGGAAAGAAGTACAGGGTTGTAGGTCACATACCCGTTGTTAGTTTCAGAAGCAACAGCCTCACCAACAACCATGTTAACCATTGACCCACCAGTGGTTCCAAGCACAGTGTTAGCTTGTGCTCCCACAATAGGTTTCTTAGCTTTCTTTTCAGGACAGTCCTTGCTCCAATGACCAACCTGTCCACAAGACCAACATGGTTTGTTTGCCTTTGGTTTCTTAGCCTTGTTCTTGTCCTTAGACTTAGTGTTTTCCTTCTTAGTGATGATAGAGTATATTTTTATATATATTTTAGATGATTTTATTCTCATATTTATTGTGTTTTGCATTGATTTGGATTTTTATTTAATAGATTTTATTGTTTTATTGTAGGAAATAAAGAATTCATGATTTGGAAGGATTTGGAGCAAAAAGAGCTATTTTGGAGATAAAATAGGAGAAAATTCGTATTATTGGGCTACACGGGCTGTCTAACACTGTTTGGGCCATATCTTGAGTTCCAGAAGTCAGAATTTGACGATCTTACTGTCCACGCGAAGCTTGTGGAATTTTCTTTAATTCAGAGGTGGTCCAATAAGCAAAATCGAGCTGGAACAGTCCAGAAACAGAGGAGTAAATATAGTTACGAATTTTAATTAAGGAATCCTATTCAGTTATGGAATCCTACTTGTAATTTATTTAGAGTATTAAAATACTTTTATTGGGGAGACATATAAGATACATATATATTATTTATAGAGGAGATATACATATGTGCTTCTACTCTTAGGAGCTAGGGTTTTGGAGATGTAATATTAGATCAGATAATATAGTTTAGAGTAGATTATTATTATTAGTTGGAGATGTAGAGAAACACCATGACTCTTCTTTTGGGTGACAACATTGAAGTTTGAAGGTTTTGTTCTCTTAATCTTTTCTTTGTTCTTATTAGTTAAATTATGTTTTCTTGTTTTACTAGTTGTTTTACTTGTTTAATTATTAGCGAGTAGTTATTTCTAGGGCTTAAAGGGAAGCCATGTTTGCACTAATATTGGCATGATTTTCATAGTGGTTTGATTGGTTATGGTTAATTTTGATTGATATGTTTTAATCATTAATTTGTGTAATCGACCGATATCATGGATTAATTATATGCAAATAGGGGTATGGATCGAGAGATTTACTTACTAGAGGCACACATACGATTAGCAGAATTGAATTTGAGTGCGGAAGCATCATTGGATTTCTGAGAGCGTTAATTCTTGGAAGAGATTAACTTGACTCTAATTACCTGATTGATTGAATTACTAAAAGTAGTTAATTGTGTTGAATGTTTCGAGAGTGTTAATGCTTGAAAGAGATTAACATACTCTAGTTATAGGATCACATTGATTGCTTTAGCTTAAGAGCCAATTGTGTAAGCATGGTGGACCTGATTGCCTTAGGTTTTAAATAATTTGTTTATCATCTGTTTAATTAGTGTTAATTTAGTTTAATTAGTTAATTAATAATTTCACATATTCGTATGACCCTTGAAACAATTAGCGATAACTGAAAAGGAATTAGTAGAACCTGTCTCCTTGTGGATTCGACCCGCTTGCCATTTGTACTAGCAATAGACACCGTGCGCTTGCGGTTAAGTATAATTTGACACATCAAGTTTTTGGCGCCGCTGCCGGGGAGACAGCGAGTTTCTGTTGATTTTAATTTAGTTGTTTAGATTGTTTCCATTGTCTCGTTGGAACTTTTGTTCCAATTGAGGCAAATTTTACTGCGTTTTCTTGGCTTTGTTGAGTGTCTACAGGTTTGCAATGGGTGAAGTTGATACTTTTGCACTCTTATCTTCCCTAGTAGTGGCACATTCTCGAGAAATTGCCTCATTCAGCCCTACAGAGCCCACTATACGTCCAATGAGTATTAATGAGATGTCACAAGTGGCCCCTAAACTTACAACTTCTGTCAAATTTGCGGTGTGCAGGGTCACTATGGTTTTGAATGCTCTTACAATGTCTATAATTCTCAGAATGCTCAGTTGGGACAAATGAATTCTTTTGAAGAAGGATATGGGTACAATCAGTATTCAAACACTTTTGATCAAGAATGCGTGAATCAACCAGATTTCTATTACCAGGACAATGGTGCTCAAAATTTTTCATATCATAATCAGCAACAGTTTGAGCAACAATATTATCAGTCATATGAGCAGCCGCCACAGCAAGAATATCAATATCCTCCTCTACAAGAAGATCTACATGTTTCTCAGTCCAGTGTAGATGTGCAAGCTGATCAGACAAATGAGATGTGGGATATCTTGAATAAAATGCTAAAGAGTTTTGAAGGATTAGAAACTCAAAGTTTGGCGATTGAATCTCAAATTGCATAGTTGGCTAACTCTTCTACTACAGGGCAGCTCGACTATTTACCATCATCATCTATCCGATCCGAAGAGGACCTGATTGCTATCAATCTCACAAGCGATCAGGAATATGATAGTTTCTCCATGTATGTTGATGATGAGGCCATTGATAAAGAGAAGGAGCATGCCACCGATGATGAGATCAATGATGTTGCTGCTACCAAGGACAATGTGACTGATGATGAGGTGACAAAAGAAAGCAATACATAGATGGTTGTTGTTTCTCTTCCACAACCTGTGCCTAAGCTACCATGTATTGATAAATTTGCTCTCGATATAGCCTCTACTTACAAGTCTTCTTTGCTCAAGACTACTTATTTCAAGGTTGATGTGATACCAAATATTGTCCAAGATGATATTTCTCAAATTCTGGTTGAGGATTCATACAAAGTGGCTCATACGTTTCAAGCTCGAGGAGAGGGAGAAGATGGAAGTGTCTTATTAGCCAATGATGTGATAAGCCAAGATGTCCGAATGACTCCAGTGAAAGTGAGGAGTGAAGAAAAGCCACCACCAGAACCTCCACCTTATGTCAAGGGAGTTCAATATTTTCGTGGTGTTGAATTTTATCGCTGTTTTATCACAAAGTTTTATAAAACTGCACAAGCACTTAATTCTCTATTGCTTATTAATGACATATTTTATTTTACTGATGCTTGTTTGGAGACTTTCTGCAGGATAAAGACAATCACTAACACTCTTGATACTTTTTGTGGTGGCGAGTTTATGATCGAGAAAGTGGATATTACGCCTTTACCGGAGTATTTTTTAGGAGGTCAAGCTATTGACGTTAAAGAAGCGCTTCGTGGGAGGCAACCCATGTATTAGTATAGGAAAAAAAAAGTTGTTCAAAAAAAAAAAAAAGAATATCAGAAGACGTCAGCGCATCAGGCGCCCATTCCGCGCATCAAGCGCCCAGTCACGCAGAAGCATTCCGCGCATCAAGCGCCCAGCCAGCGCAGGAGCGCCCAGAAACGCAGGTTGAACCTGCGTGTCACCCTTGTTTCCGCCTATTCCGCCCTGAAACGCAGCATGCTGCTGCGTTATAGCTGTTCTGCCCAGCATTTTTTCCCGAAAATTATGTTTTTGCTCACAAAATCAACCCCAAATTCAATCCTAACTCAAATTTCTTCAATTCTAAATTCCTATATCTATCCTACATCAAATCCTAACCTCTCCAAATCTCTCCTACACACTTAAATTTTTATTCAACCTATCCATCATCTTATATATATACACACCTATCCATACAAATCCAATTCCTCTTATATTTCTTTAAATCTCTAAAAATTCAATTCTAAAGAGGAATTAATTGCAAGTTCACCTCTCCAATTCGTAGTGGGTTTATTTCTTCTCTTAAATTTTATTTTGATTACGAATTTGTGTTCTTGTAAATTGGGATTTATATTATTCTTGATAATTTGGGCTATTTTTGGTGTGATATTGCTTGGAAATTATTGGTGGAGCTTCTTGTGAGTTGGGTATTGATTCTTTTGGCTCGTGGGAGAGTTAGTGCTAATGTTGGGAAATTTTCGTTTTCGACGGTGGAGGTTAAATTTAATCGGTTGATGTGAGGCTAATTGCTAAGGAAAAGGGATTTTTGCGAGGAAAAAATTGTTGGGTTGGTTCATATGATTGGTGAGTGGTTCGGGAGTTTTATGCCAAATGCAACCGTGATCACTTACGGAAGTGGTGAGTGGGTGGCTCCTAAGTGACTGAGGGGTGGTTTTCACACCTGACATCTTGATTCCAGGGGAGTTTTCTTTCTTTTCTTTTTAGTGTAGTTTTATTTTGTTTTTAGTTGTAGTTTTGTATCTTGTTCATTAGTTCATTGGGGACAATGAACCGCTTAAGTGTGGGGAAGGGTTCTCAATGTTAAGAGATTTTTAAAAAAAAAATTTAAAAATTAAAAATACCAAAAATAATTCTAGCCATGCAATTTGATTAGTTGTTGTATTTTGCTTGATACACCCATGCATGCGTAGAATTCTTGTGTTCTTGACGCTTTTGTATGAGAAGTGACGTGCTTTGTTCTTGTGCACACACTTACACTAGCAAGTTGAAGCTGATAGACTTAATTGGATGTTGTAAGTGATTAGAAGGACATGAATATGTGCAAGATGACTTGGTTTACATGCTTTGAGTACAAGTAGGTGCGTTAGAGAGTCTTGTTACTTGGGATTGATTATGTTTTGTCACACCAAGTGAGTTTTGAGCCTATATGCATATCTTTTGCATGATTTTTCGTTTTCTTGAGTGTCCACATGTTGTTTACATTGCTAGCACTTACTTGAGATCTTTCTTGAAATGCATGACATTACTTGATGATGAGATGATAAAGGCAATTAGGTATAACCTCGTATTTCCCATATTTCCACACCTTTTAAACATGATCAATTAGTTAACCCGTTGAGCTTAATCATATTCTTTCGGTGACACACCACATTACTTGCCATTATCCTTTTTATTCTATTGGCCTTACATTAAATTTGAACCTAAATTGTCAAAGGCTAGTATTGTGTTTAAGGGAGTAATAAGGTGTTAAGGGTTTTATTGTTGGTCATACTTTTGGGGAATATTGATTTTGGGTTGATGCTTGCTAGTCGAAATTCATAAAAATATCTATGGATCATTGTGCTTATTCCTTAGCTCTCAGAAAAAAAAAAAGAAAAAAAATAGAGAAAAAAAGAAAAAAAAAAGAAAAAAATAAATAAATTTGAGAGCATTCTTATGTTTGTATGATTCTTCTTCATTCGACTAGTCAAGTTATTATGTAAGGGTTATTGAAAAATCTAAGTTTGGGGAAGTATTTGTTTTAATAGAAAGGGAATGGAATTATTTATATTGTTGGGTACTAGCTTTTGACATTTAACCTGTTTTAGCTTTACTTGACATATCTTGTCCCTAGCCCATGCTACAACCCGAATAAAGACCTTTTGATGTCATCAGTGATGTATGTTGTGTTGAGAGTAAGATTGATTGCGAGTGTCAAGTTGTGTTTATGATTTTGTTGGAATTGAGTGATACACTTAACCTTGTTCTTGAGTGAATATTCGTTTTTGAGTGAAAGGTGAGTTATTACTTGTTTTGGCATAGGAGATCCCGGGTTTAGACATAAAGATGTATTTCTTGTGGGCTTAGCATGATTACCAACGATTTTTACACTTGACATGAATTTTTATGACCTTCTGCATGTTGGTTGAGTAGACTACGTGAATACTTGCACTTTCGACACCAAGACATCGTATGTTTACTTTGATTCTTAAGTTGATGTGGCATGAGAGGACTTGTGTGTGTGGTGTTATGTTAGCATTGATCTTTTGCATGGTTAGATGAATTTTGTGGGTACATTCACTATAAACCCTCACGAGACAACACTCGTCCTACTAGGGCTGCCTAGGGGTTTAACGGCTTGTTGCATATGCTCAATGCAATCGTGTCATCTACGAAAGTGATGTTTGTTAGGACTTAGTTTTTATTTCACTTATTTGCCCGAGGACGTGCAAATGCTTAGTGTGGGTATGTTTGATAGAGTATATTTTTATATATATTTTAGATGATTTTATTCTCATATTTATTGTGTTTTGCATTGATTTGGATTTTTATTTAATAGATTTTATTGTTTTATTGTAGTAAATAAAGAATTCATGACTTGGAAGGATTTGGAGCAAAAAGAGCTATTTTGGAGATAAAATAGGAGAAAATTCGTATTATTGGGCTACACGGGTGTCTAACACTGTTTGGGCTATATCTTGAGTTCCAGAAGTCAGAATTTGACTATCTTACTGTCCACGCGAAGCTTGTGGAATTTTCTTTAATTCAGAGGTGGTCCAATAAGCAAAATCGAGCTGGAACAGCCCAGAAACAGAGGAGTAAATATAGTTACGAATTTTAATTAAGGAATCCTATTCAGTTTTGGAATCCTACTTGTAATTTATTTAGAGTATTAAAATACTTTTATTGGGGAGACATATAAGATACATATATATTATTTAGAGAGGAGATATACATACGTGCTTCTACTCTTAGGAGCTAGGGTTTTGGAGATGTAATATTAGATCAGATAATATAGTTTAGAGTAGATTATTATTATTAATTGGAGATGTAGAGAAACACCATTACTCTTCTTTTGGGTGACAACATTGAAGTTTGAAGGTTTTGTTCTCTTAATCTTTTCTTTGTTCTTATTAGTTTAACTATGTTTTCTTGTTTTACTAGTTGTTTTACTTGTTTAATTATTAGCGAGTAGTTATTTCTAGGGCTTAAAGGAAAGCCATGTTTGCACTAATATTGGCATGATTTTCATAGTGGTTTGATTGGTTATGGTTAATTCTGATTGATATGTTTTAATCATTAATTTGTGTAATCGGCCGATATCATGGATTAATTATATGCAAATAGGGGTATGGATCGAGAGATTTACTTACTAGAGGCACACATACGATTAGCAGAATTGAATTTAAGTGCGGAAGCATCATTGGATTTCTGAGAGCGTTAATTCTTGGAAGAGATTAACTTAACTCTAATTACCTGATTGATTGAATTACTAAAAGTGGTTAATTGTATTGAATGTTTCGAGAGTGTTAATGCTTGAAAGAGATTAACATACTCTAGTTATAGGATCACATTGATTGCTTTAGCTTAAGAGCCAATTGTGTAAGCATGGTGGACCTGATTGTCTTAGGTTTTAAATAATTTGTTTATCATCTGTTTAATTAGTGTTAATTTAGTTTAATTAGTTAATTAATAATTTCACATATTCGTATGACCCTTGAAACAATTAGCGATAACTGAAAAGGAATTAGTAGAACCTGTCTCCTTGTGGATTCGACCCGCTTGCCATTTGTACTAGCAATAGACACCGTGCGCTTGCGGTTAAGTATAATTTGACACATCAAGTGACAGACTTTCTTTCTTGTCCTATAGTCACTACA
The DNA here is from genome assembly GCA_037693485.1 of Kitagawia praeruptora. Lineage (NCBI taxonomy): Eukaryota > Viridiplantae > Streptophyta > Magnoliopsida > Apiales > Apiaceae > Kitagawia > Kitagawia praeruptora. The sequence goes on from CM075349.1 coordinate 4,271,816, forward strand.
TTCACCTTCGAACTCCCAGCATGTTCAGTAGGCATCACATGTCCTTGCTTGGACTTGTGTTGCTCCTGCACAGAGATGTCCAACATCAGGTTTGTCCAGGTGATCTCTCCTTTCTGCCTTTTCAGGGAGAGTGCAAACTCTTCCCAAGACTTAGGGAGCTTTTCAATCACAGACATAACCTGAAACTTTTCAGGTAAGTCCATACCAGACTCCTTCAAAGCATGCACCAACATCTCAAACTCATGCACCTGCTCAGTCATGGATTTAGTATCCACCAGTTTGAAATCAAGGAACCTGGCCACAGAATACTTTTCCAAGCCTTGCGAGTCAGTATTATGTGTCTGGTCAAACTTCTCCCATAAGAGCTTAGCAGTGTAGGAGTCAGATGAATAAACATCGAATAGAGTGTTCGCTAAAGCTGCCAGAATAGCAGCCCTAGCCACCCCATCCTTTTCCTCCCACGTGGTATAAGCCTTAACAGTTTCAGCTTTCTCCTTAACCACAATTGGTTTCTCATACTGCACCACCGGCCATAGACCCTTTATCGTTAACCACAGTTTCATCTTTTTCTGCCAACGAGAAAAACCAACACCCCCACTGAATTTATCAGGCATTCTTGACAAATCAATAGGCTGTGGGAAACGGTACGTTGTCCAATCCATGGTGGGTACAATAACACCAGACCCAGAGCTAGTCTCAACAACAGGAGTTTCAGTTTCGTTAACCATCTTGTTAATTAACAATATATAACACAAATAATCTCTTCAAGATTGTTGGGTATTTTACACTAAACACAACAATGAGGCAGTGATATATATTAAACAATAACAGGCATAAAACCAATTAACAGAAACAAATCACGAAGGCAACACAAGAATATAATTAGAGACTGTAATTAACGAGAAAAGTAAGAACAAACTTGTCTCCCACAGAAGCTACTAGCAATACTGATCAGAGAGAGAAGAACAGCTGAGTCACCAAGCCCTTCGAGAAGACTTGGCTGTTCTTGAAGAGATTATTGCCCCACTTACGCTGTGTTGGGTTACTGCAATAACACTTCCAGGATAAAACAGCTCCGATCAATGTGTTCAAAGATACACCAGAGATCAACGACGACCAGCACCTCAGTTCGCCTAAGAATTATGTAAATAATCTGTTTGTGTCGAGAGAGAACAGAGAAAGAAGAAAACGAATCGTGTTTCTGTCCTTAGGACGTATCTCTTCCCATAACGTTTATTTTCTTCTGTATTGTATATATAATACCAAAAATAAACGTAACTGATACTCCATAAAAGGAAAGTAAATATTCTGATTTAATTGCATTAACTGCTCAGGATTTATTTTCAGTTACATAAGCATCAGGATTTGGTCATCAGTAATATCAGGATTTGGTGTCCATCAGGATCAGGATTCAGTGCTTGTCAGGAACTGATATCCATCAGGATTTAGCCCATCAGAATCTGATGTCTGACCAAGTCCATCAGGATTTTACTCCAAGTACGGATCCAAATTTCCATCAGGATTTAATCCAAATACTGATCCAAATTTTCAGTACTGTTGCAACAAATAAATCTGAAACCTGTTAAAATAAACCAATAATCAATTCTTCTTTCAACTCAATTTATTTATGGATTCCACTAAGAAAATGTCTTAGATCCAAACATGAAAGTTTAAGTCTTATACAAGGAACAACCTCCACTTGTTAGTTTCCGAAAATTTCATCAAGAACATATTATTAATATGTCTCAAACTTTCCATTTTCTTACATTGTTGTCATCCCCGCTATAGTACTACAAGCTCTTTTGGAAACTGGTACACTGGTACCATTTCCAGGCTTCCCCTCAGCCCTCATAAAACTTATAAGAGATTTTGATAAAGTGAAACCTATTAAACTAATATTTTTATCTTGTTACACCTCGTATCTTCTTAATATATTATGAAAAGGTAATTGGATAAAGGGTTTTAGTTATGAAAAATAGAAAAGGTAACGTGTTTTAGTTAAAGATAATAGGTTAGTTATTAGTTATTATAATATTATTATTTTATTTTATTAAATAGAAATATCGGTGATATTTATAGAAAAAGATGGCTTTTTAGTTAGGAAAAAAATAGAAAAAGTAACATGTTTTAGTTGAAAAGATAATTACCCATGATATTTTTGGAAAAAAGAGCTTTTTTTAGAAAAATGGAAAAAGTAATTGTTCGTGATATTTTTGGAAAATTAGGGATTTTTGTTATAAAAAAATAAAAAAGTAATTACCCGTGATAGTTTTAATTTATTAAATAAAATGACTATCAAAAACCAAAAACTTTCAATGTTTCGGTTTTAATATAATAGTATAGATAGTATAGATGATTGCAAGATTAGTTTTAAAGTAAAAGGTAACGTGTTTTAATTAGATAGAAGGTAACATATTTTAATTAGATAAAAGAAAATTTGTCAAATATACTGTGTTTTCTTCTTTTTTTTTGCACTTTTACGTTCTTATGGATTCTATTGCATTTATACGTTCTTAACTGAATCTTTTGCAATAGTACGTGCTCCACCTCTCTCCCTCACCCCCGCCCCCCTCCCATGCCGATCCACCCTTCCCCCAGCCCACCGCCGACCATCGACCCACACCACCACGACCTTCTTCGACTCCGACAACTTCATCACCATCACCACCCACACCCACAATCTCCAACTCCGATCGACTTCTTATCCGGCCGACGCAACGAACCATCGATGCTCAGTCTCCGATCTGTTGGAGATCGGGGCCGCAGGCCGGTGGGAGATAGTTTTGAAGGATTCCGATTTAATCGATGTAGTGAACAGCACCGGCGAGGCGAGGATTTAGATGTGGGTGAGTGGGTATGAGTACTGAAAGGGGAGAGTGTGTGAAGGTGTGAGGGGAAATGGATGCAAAATCAGTATGTACATAAAAAAGGTGTTTGGAGAATCGGAGGTAATTGAAAAGTGAGAGAAATGAGAGAAAGTAGGGATAGTTTGCTAAAATACTGAAGGATTTGGGTATTTTTGCCATGTCTAAAAAGGAAATGGTATTTTTGTAATTAAGATGGTAAATTTGTAAATTATTATTTTTAATAAAAATAATTTTGCAAAAATTTATTTTTTTTATATATATTTATCAAAAAAGCTCTAGATAAAAATATTAATGATTAAATTATATGATATAATTTATGTTTTTAGTTGTTTATAAAGGATAATAGTTTAAACTAAAAGTAGACTTGAAAAAATCAATCAGCTAATTACCATTAATTATATTATATTATTATTTATTTTAATAAATAGGATAACAAAACCGAAAACCAAAACTTTGAAAACTCTTTAATATAATAGTATAGTATAGATATGTTAAATATAATTAATTAAAATATAATTTAGTTTTTATTTTAATTTAATTTTCCACATACAGCAAAAGTGCCCTACCAATTTGGAAGAAACTGTACAATGACACGTCTGGTCTGGCACATGTTTAGGCCCGTCTGTGATCATATATACATGATTAGGCTGAAAAAAGATATTGTTTTCTATTGTTTTTGTTTCCAAGCAAATAGTTTTTCGAAAAACAGATATGATTAGAGAAGTTTTATGGTCTGAACTCGTTGCAGAGTTATTAGGAGACATCATTGGCAGACTTTGTGTGGTTGCTGATCGGGTTCATTTTCGTGCAGTTTGTAAGTCCTGGCGGGACGCTAAACCCATTAATACTACTGCTAGTACTAGCACATCAACATTATCATGGTTTGTGAGTGTTGATAGTACGATTCTAAAACTTGAAAGATTGTTAGAATGCCGTCTCTTTGATCCATCGTATTCAATCGATAAACCAGTTTCGGTCCACACGATATCCTTCAATAAATTACGCATTCCAGTTCATGATTGTTTGTACCGTATCAGTACTTTTTGCAAACAAGGCTGGCTATTTATCTCCATTTTTGAAATAACAGGATCACTCATATCTGATATACACTTCATATTATTCTCTCCTTTAACCAGAAAGCTGAAGCAACTTCCTTCGTTAACCGCTTCAAGTAATTTCGAACAAACGTTTTCTTCCGACCCAGAGTCTGCGGATTGTGTCTTCTTACTCTTGAAAACCTGGATTCCTGATGATTTTTTCACCGTCGCAAAGGTGATACACAATGGACTGTAAGAAAATTTGAAAGACCTTTAGATTTTATGTATTCCAAGGCCTACGTATACTAGGGGATTGTTTTACATAATTTCACCCTTTGGACAAGTCATATCTTATAATGTTATTGAGGGGAAAATTAAGTATGAGAGTTCAGATAGTGATCACGATTTTTTTATAGGGACACATAGGAGGAACAAAGTGTTTACAAGAAACGGAGAGCTCATGTACAATTATCGATGCAATAATGGTACAAAAAGGTTTGATTGGTCTAACAAGCTTTGGATTCCTGTGAGCAGCTTGACAGATCCACCAGCTGCTAGCGTCAAAGTTACTCGGGTTGAAGACATGATACAGTTTTTTGCTTCAGAATGCCTGTGCTCCTCGGAGTGTTCTAGTTTAGCTGAACATCTTATGTTTAAACCACAAGAATATGTGTTTGATTCAGGGAGAATTAAACAGGGTGCAACCAATTCATTCTTTTGGTTAGAACCTCCTCTCCTTGACTGAAACAGACACCATGAATGCACACCACTCAGGTCACTTGGATACCGAAACTTCTGCTATACAAAGCTACGTTGTTTTTTTCCACACTTATTTTATAAGCTAATTCAAACTTCTTCAAGGTGGTTGATTGTAAATCTAGTTCCTTGCTAATAGATTATGGGTGTGTTTGGGATTGCTGTTACAGACAGCAACAGCAGCTTATTTCTCAAAAGCAGCTGAAAAGGTGTTTGGTAAAATTTAAAAGCTGCTTTTTTGAAAAGTGTTTTTGGCTTAAAAGCTGCTTTTAGAGAAAGCAGGTCCCCCCATGCTTTTGGGAAAAGCTGCTTTTCAACTTTTGCGGAAAGCGGTTGCTGATTTCAACATCAAACCTCACCAAATGCATTATTTTTAATATATTTTTACATCAAAATATGTACATATCAAAAACATTACCAAACAGTCTTCAGCTTTTTACAACAGCACTTTTTTTACCAGCACTTTTTCTAACAGCACAAAAATTTTTAACAGCAATCCCAAACAGAGCCTATGTGGTTGATTGCAAATCCTAGTTCCTTGCTAATAAATTATGTGTTGAATGGAGTTTTATTAAACAAGAAAAATAAGGTTTTTTACATTCCAGTATATTTTCTTTTGACATGATAAGTTATTCCAGTATATTTGTATCTGAGCAGAGAGAACATAACATATATCTTCTTCTGCTGCTTGATTATACTTCACCCCTGTGTCTAGTCCATGTACAATGATTCTTTGTTAAGAAGTAACCTTCGTATATGGCCAGTTCTCTTCAAGTCCCCTAGAGCTTGCCACTTTAGAACTCCCCAAATATTATATTACTATCGTATATATTTATATATCATTCTTATTCTAAAACATTTTGATAAAGTGAAACCTATTAAAGTAATATTTTTATCTTGTTACGCCTCATATCTTCTTAATATATTCACGTACGTGTGTAGATTATATGACACGATGGAATCTGATTGGTTCGTGTGTATGGTTTGGGATGGGGTTGGCACTTGCAGCATAAAATGTAGACGACAGAATTGTTTTTTGCTAGGTCTACTGTCATGTGGCAAGAAAAAGGCTTGATTCACACAAATTATAGAAAATAAAATATGTAGGCATAAAAGTACGTATATATATGTTTCTCTGCCAATAAAAACTACTACTACGGAGTATATTCAATTGCTTTATCCTTCAAAGTAAAGCATATATAGGCAACTGGTTTAAGCACTAAAGGATGTACCTTCACTATAAAAACGTTACAAGAGAAATCTCTTCTGGAATCTTGTATGTTTATTGTCAAATTGACAATACTCACAAAAGAATGTTATATATGGACAGGAAGAAGAGGCAACCTGGTGACGGTTGTCCCCATGGTATACAAACTTCACACCATAAAAACTCCTACAGTCAGATATCAACCTCCACCACGAATATAACGAATATTGTAAATATTGGCCTAAAATATACATTGGCAGATGTGTATTCCCATATAATATGTGAATGTGAGTACTCTATGCAGGGGCGGAAATAGAAATTGCTTGGATTTTTCACTATTTTTTGCATAAAACATATCGAGTACCTTTTTCTAAAGATGAATTGAGATAATGAGTCAACACTCATCAGTGACCACCATTATACGGTTGTTGACCAAAATTTCCTGTTCCCATCACAGGATTATAACCTCCAGGCACAGACGGTACCTGGGAAAGTCCTGTTGGTTGTTGCTGCATTGGAACCCCTCGCCCCATACCCATATTCATCCCTGCACCCACATTCATCCCCATACTCATGCCCATACCCATACCACTCACAGGCTGATTAACTCCATAACCACCTCCCATAGGCTGATTTACTCCATAACCACCTCCCATAGGCTGATTTATTCCATAACCACCTCCCACAGGCTGATTTAATCCATAAACACCTCCCATAGGCATTCCCATGCCCATTCCAGCGCCAGGACCACCACCCATGCCCATACCTACTCCAGGAACATTGACCATGCCCATTCCCATGCCTGCACCAGAAATGCCACCCATGCCAATATTCATACTGGAAGCTGTAACGGGGTTCGGGCCACCCCTGAGAGCACTGGCACCTGCTCGACCTATTCCACTACCAGAACCCATGGCTTTCCCCATGGTAACAGTCGATATAACAGGAGTTTGGCTAGGTTTTTCCATCCTCTTCTCTTTGCGATTAATGGCATCAAAATCTACTCCTATATCATCCAATGGATTTGCTTTGGCTGCATTTTAAGATAATCAGTATTGTTAATGGTCATCATGAAGGTATTCAACACAACAGAAATCATCAAATTAAAAATCTAAGTCTAGAGTTTGTTTGCAATCTCACGTCCAGATATATTCAAATTGACAAGCCCACGGTTCAGAGTATCTCTCCAGATTGTGGATTTGGTCTCGAACTTGTCTTTTGCTGGTTGAGGTATGACAGCAAGATGATTGGTTGAATCCGAGGAAGCTGGAGCCATAAGATAACTCGATTCTGCTTGTTGCATTTGAGGAGCAGGTCCAGGTGATCCAGAAGGACTTTGAGCAGCCACAGATTCAACAGTAGATGCTGCAATTTCTGGCCGATGGTTGAAATTCACATTATAGTTACGTCCTGGATGAGAAGCTTGGCTGGGAGAAGGAAACCCTGCAGGTTGGGCACTGCTTGCCTGAGATGGGAAACCTGTAAAGGATGGATATTGTCCACTCTGATGAGGAAAACCTGCCTGTTGTGAAGGTTGCCCAGCCTGTTCCACATAGCCTCTCATGGATGATGGATGGGTTACTTGGGCTGGAAAGCTAGTCCGTGATGAAGATTGGCCTGGTTGAGATTGGAAACCTCCTGTAGATGTGGGCTGACTGATTTGCCCTTGGAAGCCTATTTCGGGCTCTTCGGTCTGACTTGCAAAACCTGTTTGAGATGCAGACTGCACTGTTTGAGCTGAAAACCCACTAGGTGAAGATTTAGGTGGTGGAAGAATATCCGCTAAAATATCAGTTTCCCCAAAGCCAAAGCTATTTTCCTGAAAGGTTGGCTGTTGTAGCTCAGGTTGACCTGGGCTAGGATGGAAAGAAGATGGGGAAACATTCTGCTGTTGAGCTGAGAAGTTTTCTGTAGAAGGATTAGCTTTAAAAGGGGCATCACCAAAAGGGTCTTCAAACGGCTGCACAAATTGATTTTTTTTTTTTTTCAATTCATATAAACAAAATACTTTTTCTAGTAAAGTAAGAAAAAGTAAGTTGGCAGACAAGACAAAAACAAAGTTATGTACAGAAATATGACAACTATCTTAGGGATTTCAATGACAATGTATCATACTAGTTGGTCCTAATCCAGAAAACCATAGAACATCTCGAATTTCTCATTAATATTAGGCATTCATATAAATCTCTACTTCCTTTTCTATGCACTGTAATTGGAATTCACCATATACCCAGAAAAATATGTGCCCTTAGAAATATACCCAAACCATACAAAGCTGTGATAAAGAAGCTAAAATAAAAAGCCATAAACCTCAACATCATATGCATATCTGGCTGATAAAATCGAGAGGCTGCAAGTTTTCAATTAAAATAGCAAAGAACGCACCTGATTAGTGGATGTGGAATCTGAGAACCCATTTCCAGAACCAGAGTTTGTAAAAGAATCAACTTCTGAGGTTGCTGCTGCTGTCGCAGTAGGCACAATGGTCAAAGAGGACAGATTATATGGGTCCGATGAAGAGCCAAAAAAATCCACTTCAGCACCATTCGAGGAAGGTGGAGCAGCTGTAAGTTGTGAAAGAAATAATATGATTTCTTATCTATCTATCTATCTATCTATCGTAAGTTCATAATTTTGAAGAAATAAACTACAGGAAGGATAGAGAGATTTATAATATCAAATTCTAAACAAAAAGTTGCTATCCATACCTTCATAGTTAGGAGTGTTACTATGCTGAACAAAAAGTGTTCAATTCTATATAAAATTTGATATGCGGAGCTCAAGACTCATTTAAAAGTTCGAATTAATGTAGAATTAATTCGTGAATGGCTGTTGGCAATTGAAGTATATGCATAAGAAAAGCAAAGCCGGCTTTTGGGGCAATTTCCCATATTCTTGCCTAGGGCCCCGAAAAATTAGGGGCCACATTTTCTTAGTGTCACTTATCTATAAATATGTAATATTCATTTTGAGTTAATTTTAATGTATATTTTGATTCAAAAATTCTTTTTTTGACTCAATTTAAAATTAGGGAAATTCTCAATGGCACCCTTGTACTTGTGGCTTTTGCCAATGGTACCCTTTTCCCATTGGTACCCTTCATTATTCAACTGACAAGGGTACTATTGAGAATTTCAGATACTAACATTTTGGTTGATTGAGTGGCATTTCATGGAAAAGCCAAAAGTACAAGGGCACCATGGGTAGAAGTCAATAATGTAATGGTACCATTACCAAACCCAATTGTATAAGGGTACCAAAGAGAATATCCCTTAAAATTAAAAACAATAAATATTGATACTACGAAATTTGCTTTTTCAACAAATTATTTTTTATTTAAACTTAGGGGTCAATCTATTTGTGTTAAAAAGAAGCGTAATAAAAAAAATGTGTTAAATATCATAATACAAAGTTATATTAACTATATTGATAAAGTTGTTACAATGGTTTGGCTATGATGTCCATTGAAAAAAAATGTTAGCTAAACTAGATTGCAACGATTTAAATTGAGTTATTCAAAAGCGAGTTCTAACTTCTTAATTTTAACTTATTGCTATAATTTGTTTTTTTTTTACATTTCAGAATTATTGTGTTATTGTAATATTCATGTTATTTTGTTTTATAATATTTCAATAAACTAGGGCCTCCAAAATGCTGGAGACAGCCTTGAGAAAAAGCTCACTATGTTAAACCCAACTCATCTAAAACGTGTATTACTTGACACTAACCCTGAATCCTATGACTGAATTTACGGAGCCTGACTGAATAGACAGACTAATAATTTAATTAAACAGATGGGGGGAAGACTTGAACCCGAGACCCCTCCCTGAACGGATACCATGTTAAGTAACCAACACATTTAAAACCTTAATATGTTGAAAGGAGGTCTTACACGTATCAAATATTATTCAACACACTAGCAAGATGTTAACGTACTAATGAGCTAAAGTAAAAAAAGAAACAAACTATTAAGCTTTTCATCTCCCAAACAAGCCTACTCATGAAAAAATTAATTTTAATATATCTTTATGCAAACATTTAAGTACACCTATAACTCCATTAGAATTTCAGTATCCTGCTAAACAAAAATGAATTATAGAACTCCACATACTTCAAACTCTTTCCATGTGGATATAAAATCTACATACACACATTATCATCATCCTGGATGATTTTAAAATTGGACGCTCCACAATTTTTTAACATGACAATCTGGCGTTAAAAAATAGTTTACTTTTGTAATTTCATCCCTTATATTTCTAATGGAATCCTCCTAGCTTGGCAAGTTTAAGTCGATATTATTAAATAAATTACTCAGATATTATTATTTAAACAATATATTGTTATCAACATCTATAACATAGTTAAAAACTTAATGTTTAAATATTTATCTAAAAATTCATAATTTATATCTACATTCTAATCAATATCTCATACAAGGTTAAATATCACAAGAGAAAAAGGACCCTGAGATATATCTCAGGGAATTTTTCCTAAGATACATGCCAAATATACTTTAAATGTTGCTGGGCCCGCAGGGCTAATTAAAAATCCCTGAATTTACTAAAATGCTCATCCCATTTTTATATATAAAGATTAGCTATCTCAGGGAACTTACCTGAGATATATCTCAGGCTCCCTACTCTCATATCACAATTTCACTTTTATTACTATTGTACGTTGCTTATTAATTACTTAAAGTGAGTTTATAACTATTTTGTAGATTTTAAAATTTTAATTTAAAAGGCTAATATCAACACTCTAGATTTTTGTCGAAACTTCAAAGCTTATACATTATAATTCTAATTTAGTAACTACTATTTTCAATTTAATATTTCTTATTCAATATGGAATTTTATAAGAAAGAATGACCAAATTACACTACTTTTGAGAACCCACTATCCAAAATACCTACCGCAGGGGAGTCCGCCGTTTCTACCCACTTAATGCGCATGTTGGATATGCGTTTTCCCTACACGCAATTGCACACTACGTAGTCTTCTTATTTGAATGACAATGATGTGTTGGTCAGGCCACGTGCCACGTGTCAGTCAGGAGGCAAGCCTACGCAAGTTCTTAATGCGTATACAGACTACGCATATAACAAATGCGTAGGGCTTCAACATTTTTTGGGGTTAAAATAGTTTTTATTTGGGTTTAATGAATTCTATTTGGGGTTTAGAAATATTCAATTTTTTTTTTTTTTTAATTTACCTGTATTCCCTTAGGGGTTCAATGGTTAACCTTTAAGGTTCAACTTTTACATTTGGATTTTAGAAATATTTAGAATGACGAATAAACCATATACGGACATAGGGTTTAGGCTTGTTCCTAAACCTAGACCCAAAAACCCTAATTTATCCTGATTTTTAAAAAATCGGGGTCAGGCCGCCGGACTCATTAAAATATTCAATTTTTTTTTTTAATTTATCTGTATTCCCTGGGGTTCAACTTTTCCATTTTGGATTTTAGAAATATTCAGAATGTGCGAACTTTTTTAAACCTAAATTTAAATTATATTTAAAAAAATGAACTACACGCATATTACAAATGCGTGGTCAATTAAAAAAACGACATAAATGAACTACACACATATAACAAATGCGTGGTCTATTTATAAAAAAAAAGAGAATACGCATGACTGAAATGCGTGGCTTGCTTCTTAGAAAAATATTAGTGTGTGGTTGTTTGGAGTTGAAGTGCCCAGCAGGGAACACACATTACTAATGCTGCGTAATCAACCATACGCATAAGGGTAATGCGTAGTCAGTGGACAATTTGGGCGCTCGACACTGCCGGTGGGTATTTCGCTTTTGTCATATTAAAATGTGGGTATTTAGGGATTTCACCCATTTTATAACTACGTTATTATTTTGAATTTATCATTAGAATACAACAGACTTAGAAATTCAAATATTAGACTATTACTCCTTATTTTTCAAAACAAATTTAGCTATATGATATCCTTAACTAAGTTGGAAACTCAAAATAAGTAATTAATTAGTTATTTGGATATTTAATATTAACATACTACATTCAAATCTTAATAAAAAATACCTATATTTTTATGACTAATTTATAATAATTTGAAATAAATGTGACATGATATTTTTCCATATAAATAACTTAATTACATATTTTACTTTCTAATAGTATTTACAACGAATATTCTTAAAATAATATGATTATTTGATAAATTATACTATTGTGATATACATTTGATTTAAATGATACCACGGATATTACAAGTGTTTAAAATATTAAACGTCAACATACATACAACAAACATGTTTAAATTCTTAATATAATAAATTTAATAAAACAACTAAGGATAACTCTAGTTTAATTATTAAATTCTAAACTTTATTAATATAATTAATCTAAGTTATATATTTACTTTAAACTGTGATAAGGATTTTGCATTTTATTACATTTTAGCATTGTTTCCACAAATCAGGCTGATACTCAACAAAAGTAGCAAATACGATTTGATTTTGATACTTCCTAATAAGTTAATCTTATGCATCGCCAAGCATAACCACTTGTTTGATTTGTAAAATACTCTTACAGACTAAAACGTTGGCAAATCAATTAATGGTTATTGATTTTCACAAAATACAAATCAAAATTTACATTAAACTTATGCAGTCTAAAATATTCTTCGAAAATATTTGGTTTTTATATATAATCAAGAACATAAATCATACCAAGCTCATTAATAACTCAAACTAAACATATCGGTATAACCATTCAGAAGTTGGGTCCGAGAGGGTGAAATGTACAAAAACCTTACTCCTACTTTTGTAACCATACATATTCTTCCGCTTTTTGAGATAAGTCTAAAAGTTCTTAAAAATGTTGAAAAGTTTGAATATACAAAAAATATTTTTCGTACTTTTTTTGAAGACACACACATGATTTTAACTAGTCGTTTAAACATTGGAATCTTATCACCAGATTCGTTTAGAACCTTATCACCAATTATCTACTGCGTCTGAACAGAGTAAGATAAGCTTTTGTTTAAAATCATGCTTTGAACTAAATTACCTATTAAGCATACACTAGTCTGCGAGTCTGGAATAGAAGAATATCTCGATTATACACGTTTTCAGATTACAATCTAAAAAGTTAGTTACCTGTAAAGGGACCACGTGGATCAAACTCGTCAAAGCCTTTGAATTCCTTCTCCTCTGTAGTAGGACCAGAAGCTGGAGGAGGAACAGAAGCTGGAGAATGCACTGCAGGAACAGAAGCTGAAGGATGTGCTGAATCTGGAGGAGGCGCCGCATGAGGGTTTGCCGTGGTAGTTTCCTGATGTGTATTACTTGGAGGAGAAGATGAAGGTTTAGGAGCAGATGCTTTTGAGGTTTCTTCGTACCTTTTAAAAGATAAAGAAATGAAATACATCAACAAGGCACCCAGCCGAATCTAGGTAAAAGACAAGATAATACAAGTACCTTTCACTGTGAGATGGGCTACCAACCTCACCAACAGCCTGTTCATAACTAGGAGGCGCAGCAGGTTCTTGTTCAGAATATTTCTTGTCATGATTTCTTCGAGCAACATCGGTAACAGAGAACAATAGTCAATACATTAAAATGCAGTAGTACGGCGCTATATAAATACACCCTCCATATTTTTAAACATAAACAACTCTCAGACATTACCTTCCATCTTGTGATCCATCAGCCTTGCCAACACTTCCCCTGCAAGGAGAAAAGTATAAAGTACAACATAAATTTTAGAACTGAAGTTCTTTCGAAAGAGATACTAGTTAAATAAAAGCATTTAACTCATCTATGTTGTGCTACTAACTCATAAACTCGTAATAGTTATTCTTGGTCCATGAATCATGTTTTTTTATAGATATATTCTCATAAATTCGAACGTGACCATCAGCCAAAACCTTTAATGAACTCTAGAGTAAATCTAGTATTCAGCATTAGGAAATACTAACATTTAAGTAAAAGGAGATAGTACCTAGAAGAATATTGACCATCGTCGTCATATGAATGGTCTCTATATCTATCAGAGCTTCTACTTCTACGACCATAATTATAGTCATCCATGCTTGGACTTCTCCCCCGAGAATCATCATCCCTATAACCCTCTCGGCCATAGCGCCCCTCATATCGATCCCCGTAATCTCTAGCATACCAATCCCCGTCACGACTATTTAAATCCCCATAGTTACCATACCTGTCATTGTCTCGAGAGCCCCAATCTCTCTCTCGTCCATATCCGTTTCGGTCTTCGTAGCTGCCTCCATAACGACCTTTATAACGTTCATCATCATATTTTTCACCATATTCCTCCATACTTGGATGAGAACCAGACTTGTACATGCCTCCCATTGATGGGTTGCGGTACCTTATCAATAAATATGCCATCAATACAAATTCATACACATAATTATATCAAACAATAACATTCTCTACGAATTACATGCAAGATGATGTAGGCTACCTAATAGGGTCTGGCAAAATAAAAACCATGAGGAGAGATCAACATGATATTGTAGTCTGCACATTATTTTTGCACAAAAAACGTAAAGTTCGGAATCAATATTTATAAGTCACTCATGCGCTTCAGTTCACTAGAAAACACCAACATCTTTATTGATTTAGCTACTTGAAATCTGCGTATACAATTCACATGAAAACTTGCAAATGTTGGTGACTTTCAGAGCTGAGATAATTAGTCACTATCTGGTTGGCAATTCATACGTGCACGTCTTTTATTATTATAATTAACAACTTCGATTTTTGAATTATTCCCTACTCAATTAGTATCTATTTTGGATTTTGTAATTCACAAATTAATTGTTTCCAATAATTTAGGTGAAAAAGCATTTCTATGAAATTTTGAAGGGTGCAATGCTTTAATGCCTCCCAATCTTCAATTACCTTCTTTGTTTCAATGCCACCTTTCTTCAGTTACCTTCTTTTAAAGTGCATAAGACCTAGTAGATGCAACTAACCTATCAAACCCAATTTCATTTTGTAAGTACATTAATCATGACATCCATTAAATCATAATTTTGAACAATACTAGATAAGTTATAACAATTTAAGGTGATTTGCGGTCATCCTGTCTTTTCAATAAGTACAAATTACAAATATTCCTACTAATCTTGTCTGAAAAGAACAATGGTTTTGAAATTTACTATTCATGCTAAGTTAATCATATTTCGAAACAATGCAAGGAACTTCTAATAATAGCTTGCTACAAGAAGGTATTATTCACAATTATTTGTCATCCATTAGTTATGTTTCTTTCTGAAATAAAATGTCAACACATATTTCTCTCTTCTTCTCTTACCCTAGCATCTCATTATTGCTTACTTAACTTTCTATTTATTCTCAAGTGAGGTTCTAATGTTGTGTTTGATTGGTCGGCATGATATTGGGAGCAAATAGAATGAAATTTGTACTATGAGTAAAAGTCTATTATGTTCATTCCTTCTTTCATTCCATTCCTAGCAATCTAAATTCTAAACTGAAGCCCAAACCCACCAATTTGAGAAAAAATGTTTCAAAGGTTTCTTTTCCAACGGTGAGAACAGTGCCGCTAAACATTTTTTTTTTTTTTTTTTTTTTTTGCAAAATAGAAGATCTCCCAAAAAAAATTTAATGGAGAAACTAAGTTTTTTGATACAATTTGATGTAGGATAACTCGTAAGAATAATAATTTATGTAATAAGAGCAATAGAAAAGATGAACTTGGGTGGATGAACCACAAAATACCCACTACCCTACCCTAAGATTTTACTACGCAAAAGGTTTCCCAATTGCGGAACGGAGAAAAAGACCCAATTCAATATTTAACACTATTCCAACAATCAAGTCTAATATAATGTGCAAGGCTTACAATGCTTAAATAGTAAGTACAAAACCTAATAAAATCACCCAATGGACTTAGGCCCGTTAACACTTGGGCTTATTATGAATAACCTATATCTTATAAACTACAAGCACCACATGTAAACATATAGATAATATACTATTAATCTCTACACTAAACAAATATAATTCAATAAATAACATCTGTTTAAATTCTTCACTTCCGCCCATCATGCTTTAGTTATGTTAGGTAAGTAGATCACTGGAATTTCTTACAATTATGGTAGTAGGGAATGAAAAAGGGTTCTTTCCATTACTAGATTAGTTTTAAGAAGTAGGCATAGATAAGGAATAGTTTTCTTTCATTAGGATGCTACTTGGCTGCCAAGTAACAAGAGTTCCATATATGTAAGACCCATTATTAATCAGACATATAACATGAATCGCTGAATATTTAAAAAAGTTAGAGATTTGTTTGTGTTTATAATGATTCTTCGCGAATATAAGAGAAATACTTAAATGACTTCTATGAAACACAAACAATTGTGATCACAAGGTTCAGGAAAAAAATAGCATCTACAATTCTTGACCATTTTAAATATAAAAAACATTTCTGCAGAAAACTCACTTCTCCCTGTTAGCAGCAGCCTTTTCTCGAACCTCTTGTATTCTTTCTTTATTATTTACTAGTGCCACAAGAATCTGGGATTTCTTTCTGACATTTAGTCCCTGATCCCTCCCACTAGAGTCAATGTATTGAAAACCGGACAATGTCTAACAAGAGGGGAAAAAACAAAACTTTCTGCTTAGTATATGTTTAAAGGAGCGAGAAAAATTAGCAAAACAGAAAAACGAGAGGGTAGCCTGAAAAATTTAGCTCTGAAGAATAGAAAGTTACTGATATTTGGTATCCGTGTTCCTTAATTTCATCTATAACACGCTCTGACCCGTTTGCAACCAAGTATTCCAAAACAGTTAAAGCCTATAACAAAAAAAGAAAGATTATTAGTGCAAATGGAAAGGAAGACTACGGGATAAAGCATAAAATTAATGCTTAACATTCAATATGAATCGAAGGATTAATTTCTGTTTTTGCAAATTTGATTTTCAGAAATTATATAAACCTCTGTTATTTACATGGTGAATTAGAATTTACAGACAAAACTTTCAAGCATGACACTTTCGGTATCTTATGGGTAATGCGGATGACAGACAGATGGCAAGTTTGATCCATGACCTTTCAAGGGAAAAGCCAATCACCCATAAATGATTGATGGCAGCAAGTTATATATATGCAAACCTTGTAAACATGTCGCCAATTCTTTCCAGTATCATTTATACGCTTCCAGATAATCGACATAATTATCTGGTACTCGTGACTGCAAACATTATCGAAAGTAAGCCAAATGCAATAAGTTGACCAACTTTTTATATTGAAAGTCAAAAATCTTACTAATTTCTTGTTGCCTGTGCAATGTCAGCAAGACTTGATCCATGAGGACCCCAGGGCTCATTGCTGGTAGCATCCAGAACCTACACATATATTAACAAGAGAATAGAACGAGTTTGTAGTCTAAAGATTTTCTCTTGTGCAACTTACTTAGCAGCACAAATTAGTAGTAGACTTTAGTACTTTACAAATAGAATATACTCCATCCCATTTATTTTGTCCATGGATTAAATTCTCCGTTATCATTCAATCATAATAGATTATGGGGGTGTTTGGAAGTTAGAGGTTTGGGATAAAATTAGAGGTTTGGGGGTAGATTAGAGGTTTGACCAAATGAAACCTCTAATGTGAGTGTTTGGTTGTTAGAGGTTTGAGTTAGAGGTTTGGGATCAAAAAGCTAATTTTGAAAAAGCTCATTTTAGGAGCTTTTTCAATTAGAGGTTTGCTATGTGTCACAAAAAGTTATTCAAAAAGCTATTTACCAAACACTTTTATTCAAAACAGCTAATTTCAATCCGCTAGTCAAAACAGCTAATTCAATCCGCTAGTCAAAACAGCTAATTCAATCCGCTATCAGCTAACAGCTATCAGCTAATTGCCAAACAGGGCCATACTGATTGTTAAGAAAAATGTGTATTATTTTTCATATACATTAACAATATATTTACCATATCAACTGAAGGTGGACAAAAGTTTTGGGGCACGCAAATTAGGAATTGTGGCCAATTTAAACGGAACGGAAGGAGTAGTAAGGACTGTACTTGCCCATAATATTAATGTAGACCAAGAAGGCACATATTAAACCCGATACATTCTATCTAAAGAGAATCCTACACTTGATAACGCAATCAAGCAACACGTGCAAACTTGATCAGTGAATTAATAACAATAAAAATTAGACCAACAATAAAAACCGCAATATACAAGGATAGATTCTAGAGTTAGGCTGAATATGTAAATGGACCCAGTTTTAGTTCATCCAGTGAGGGAGCCCTTATCGGCTAAGCGGGTGTATATTATTATATCACAGCACTAAAACACACCCCAATTTACCAAAAATCATATTTTCCATTACATAATTATCACCAAGAACTTTGACTGCAATGGACTTTGTATTCAAATGCCAGATGTACAGTTTAATTAGCAACTGTAGAAGTCAAAACTTAAATTTTGCCACAAATTTCAACTGCGAAATAATAGTAGAAGATGACAACTAAAGGGATACAATACAAGTCCTCATTTACTATGATTTCCACCAAAGAGGTTAAGCATTCAACAGCCAAGCTGCCAAGGCTGCATACACTTCGGTAAAAAGAAAGTACCTGAGAATTTAGGCATTTGGGGCCATACAGGATAAAGGGATAATATCATCATCTAGAAAGTTTTGTTATTTATGAAAGAATAGTATTGCAAATATCCTAAGAAAATGTCCAAAACTAATAAGATGTTGAATACAAATCAAACTAATAAGTAATATTAAAAAAAAGGCTTACCTTCTGTTCAACTGTAGGAACTTTAAGAACTTTCTTGTTCACCTCTCTCTTACTGCAAAGACATACATGCAAAGAGTTTAAAATCACCAAAGGAATAACTAATAAGAATTGTTGAGCTTTCCTGATTATATGCCAAAAATGCTTTAAAAGATCAGCGGTTAACTTACAGGTCCCGGACAGTTTGACCAATAGCCTTCTTCATTTTAATTTAATATGAAGCAGCAAATCTTCCCCAACTGAATCAAATTCCAAATTTTTTTTAATCACCTGGAAGTAATGTACACAATATGATCAATCAACGGTGATCTGAACAGTTTAAACCAAGAGCATCATTATCATTCATCCTTGTTTCAAGAAATAGGAAATATCAAGCTATACTATACAGCTAGCATAAAGCGTGTCGAATAAGCACGAGTTAACTAATTACGCAAAAGAACAGGACTGTTAAAATGCATCCATGTTTTAAAAACTAAGAAATAAATCAAGATATACTGCATTGCTAGCATAACGCCTATCAAGTAAGCACGAGTTAACTAATTAAGCAAAAGAACAGGAACGTTAACATTTATCCTTGTTCTAAGAATTAGAAAATATGTAAAGCTACACCGTATTTCTAGCCTAAAGCATATCGAGCAAGCATAAATTAACTAATTACTCAAAAGAACACTGCGATAATGTAGCTCAAAAACTCGAAAAACAAAAGTATCAGCTAATCATACATACGAAGACGATATGCAACACGGCATTACAAAATACAACCTAACAAGAATCGACACAAAGCATATGCATAATCGAATTACAAATTAAACAACGAAGAATTCGATAATCGCAGCGAAATCGTAATCTCACAAGGACAAAAATAACGATCAAACACATGAATATTAGCATGTAATTGAATGATCAAACAAAATATACGTACATAACAATAATAATCAATAACTGAGATGCAGATCATCAACAAATACAATTTAATTGAGCTAAAAAAAGCAATAAACAATCGATCAACTATAGATACAAAAATATATATACACACACGTAGAATGATAGATACAAATCTAAAAAAGATGGAAATTTAGAGAGAGAAACCTTGTGAAATCGGAGCTGAGATGATCTCTCTCTGGTTTTTAGAAAAATAGAGAGAGAGAATGGAAAATGTGCAGGTCAAATTATAACAAATTAATAGAGATTTTTCTTTGGTTTGATTTTTCTTTAAAACTTTGAATAACACTTTGGACAGTTATTAGGTAAATTAAATGAAAAAATGATAAAAAATGGCTGATTTTTGTCAAAAATTGATGAAAATATTAGATTCCTAAAAAAGTGTGTAAAAATATCCGATTTTAATACGTATTTGTATTTGTCAAATAGGTAATTGAGACACATATAAAATACGTATCTTTCATAATCTTTTTTTTAAATTATGCCTCGGATATGCATTATCCGCATACGTATCCATTAGATACGCATGTATTTGTTAAATGGGTAACTGGGACACATATTTGACAAAATACGTATCTTTCATAATCTTTTTTTAATTATGTCTCGGATATGCATTATCCGCATACGTATTCATTAAATACGCATGTTGAAAATTCGTATCTCAGACATAATCTTTTTTTTTTTAAATAAAGATTGTGAAAGATACGCATTTGCCAAATGCGTATCCCAGCAAATGCGTATCCAATCGGATATTTTTGTCAAAAATTTTGAGAATAGTTATTTTGGTAAGTTTTGTTAAAAAAAGGTAAACTTGTCCTTAACCCAATTTAAATTAAAATTTGTTGCCATTACATTCATCATCAAGGCATACTGAGCAAGAAAACGCATTACGTACATGACTAATATAATTAATTAAACACATAACTTATTGTGGACCCAAGAAAACTTTGAAAAATTTTCTTGCTCCCATTACCAAGAACCAAATTAAACACGAACAAAAGACAATAATAATTAATTAAAAAGCCAACAGAACACCTTTCAATCTTGTAAGCTTGCAGGCAGAAATCCCAATCAACAGAAACAATGGCCACTCTATATTGAGAATCATCACAGTAGTAGTAAAACAGCTAGTTGTTCTATACATTTAGTTCAATCAAGTACAGTTCACTCAAGTATGCTGGTGGACTTGAGTGATTCATATCATCAGCATCCAGCTGGCATGCCAACAAGCTAATTATGCACGTGAGTTAGTTAGTAACTTGGTGAGTAAGAAAGATAAATAGAGATAGCACTTGTATGTATAGAAGTTAGTTAGAATCTCTCTCATTGTATTCTCTGTATATAAACGAGACAAAGCATTGTACATTTTACACTTTTTGATCAATGAAGAAATGTTGCTTCTTTTAGTTTTTTCTTCTCCAAGTTAGTTTAAGCTTCAATTAATGGAAGTTATCATGGTATCAGAGCAGGAGACTTAGTTTTACTGCGTTTAATCACTTTGTTTTCCACTGATCTGATCTCTCTTCGTTGCCGATCTAATCTCGATAAGTGTCTTCGTTCTCTCTTTGTCATTTTTTTATCTTTTTCCTGTTAATTCAGCCTCTTGTTCTTTGATTCTTCATTAACGGCGATAGATTTATAGATCTTTAGTTGTTGATTGTTGTTTTGTTCATAATAAAAAAACAAAATATTCGTCGTTACGTTGAAATCTGAGTTCATTTCTCTGAATCTTCTGAATCTTTGATTGATAATCGAAGATTATTCATCGATTTCTCTGATTCTTGTAGTTTTCTACAATTCGTTCTGATTCTTAGTTGTTAATCGTGAAAGTAAACAATTTAGATTTGTTCTTGTTCTTGAATATGGTGAATGCTCAAGATAATACTACTTCTAGTGTATTTTACATACATCCATCTGATTCTGCTACAAATCAGTTGGTTTCGGTCAAGTTTAATGGAACTGGTTATGCGAATTGGAAGCGTTCTATGATGTTATCTTTATCTGCAAAGAATAAGCTATGTTTTGTTAATGGAACGATAGTTGAGCCCGCATCTACTGCAACTGACTATCCAGCATGGGAGAGGTGTAACGATCTTGTAACATCCTGGATATTATACAATTTGGATGAAAATATTGCTCGGAGTGTTTTGTTTCTTAAGACTGCTAGATTGATATGGAAAGACCTTGAGGATAGGTTCGGTTTTGTGTATATGACACAGGTTTACTCATTGGAACAGAAGTTATCTGAGATTAGTCAAGGAAAGCAATCAGTCTCTGAATTTAATACCACTATTAAGGCACTATGGGATAATCTTGATGATGCAGATCCTATGCCTCGTTGTAGTTACAACAATTGCACTTGTGCACTTACTGATAAAGTTAGCAAGAAGATACAGGAACACAAACTTTTGCAGTTTCTAATGAAACTTAATGATAATTACTCAGCTGTGAGGGGTCATATATTGATGATGAATCCATCTCCAACTGTTTCTCAAGCTTATCGTTTGATTTCTCAAGAGGAAAATCATAAAGAAATGTCTCAGGGTCAATCAGATGTTATGGCTTTTCTAGCAGACAAAAGGTTTTCTGGAAACAATAATCAAAAGTTTGTGAATTCTACTCCTGGTGTTACTCAGAAACAGATGTTTAATGCTGGAAATAAGAGACAGAACAAGCCTGGGTCAAATTATTACTGTACTCATTGTAAGACACCAGGTCACAGCATTGATAGATGCTTTAAAGTTCATGGATATCCTACTGGCTTTAAAGGTTTTAAAGATAAGAGAGTAGCAGTTGTTTCTCACAATAATCTTGAGGATTCTCAGGATAATCATGATGCAGAAAAAAAAAATCATCAGAATGTTATTTCAACTGCTCAGTACAACAAGCTAATGAGTCTTTTATCTAGTCACAACTTAAATGATGACTCTGAATCTGGCCAAGCAAATCTGGCAGGTAAAATATGTTTAATGTCATCTTTTGGTTCTAACTGGTTACTTGACAGTGGAGCTACAGATCACATTTCTCCAGACTTGACACAATTCATATCTTATGAAGCTCTTGATACTGATGACACTATAACAATACCAGATGGAAGGAAGATTAGAGCATTACATAAGGGTTCAGTTGCTCTAGCAAATAATATAATTCTGAAAGATGTTTTACATGTCCCTGATTTTCAATTCAAATTGATATCAGTGTACAAATTATGTAAAGATCTGAATTGTATTTTGGCTTTCAACACTGGCTCATGTTTTTTACAGGACCCTTCTCAGAAAGGACAGCAAACTCTTCTTGGAAAAATCAATAATGGTCTTTATATCACAGAGGATAGGAGCTCTTCTACAGCATCAAAAGAAAAGAGGATTTGTTCTGCTATTACTGACAATTTGCAGCTATGGCATCTTCGTCTTGGCCACATGCCATATCAACAAATGAAACATATACTGCCATCTAGCTTATATCTTTACAAAGATTATGGATTCAATTTGCTCAGTTTGTCCTCTTGCTAAACAGGCAAGATTGTCTTTTAGTTCAAGTAGTATCAAAAGTACTCATGTTTTAGAATTGTTACATCTCGATTTATGGGGACCATACAAGGTCAAGACACATTCTGGTTGTACACAATTTGTAACAATTGTAGACGATTTCAGTCGTTATACATGGGTTCAGCTAATAAAATACAAATCTGAAGCAGCTTCTGTTATTGAAAATTTTATTAAGTATGCTGAAACACAATTTCAAGCTTCTGTTAGATGTGTACGATCAGACAATGCACCTGAATTATGTGCTGGGGATTTGAGGAAATACTTTCAGACTAAGGGAATTCAGCATCAGACTAGATGTGCTTACATTCCACAACAAAATGGAGTTGTGGAGCGCAAACACAGACATTTAGTTGAAACTGCACGAGCCTTGTTGTTCCAGTCTAGAGTACCAGATAGATATTGGGGTGAATGTGTACTGTGTGCATCATACTTGATAAATAGAATGGCATTGAGTAGCATCAATAATCAAGTGCCATATACTTTGCTTTACAAGAAAGAACCTGAGTATAATGATCTAAGCCTTTTGGATGTCTTTGTTACACAGCTACTTCACAAGTACACAGACTCAAATTCGAACCTAAAGCATCAGCTTGTGTTTTCATGGGTTATCCACCTAATCAGAAAGGGTTCAAGGTACTTAATATTGACACTCAAACTCTTTTTGTATCCAGAAATGTGATTTTTCATGAGTTGAATTTTCCTTATCATTTAAAACGTGATAATTCTTCTCAATTTTTTGATGACATATACTTACCATCAGTCACTGTACCTGTTGTTGATTATTCATCTGATTTTTTGCTGAACAATATACGATCACCACCTCATTCACAAGATTTTACTGATGAGTCTGCACATATTTCTCATAGTACTAATCCTGATTCAAATTCTCATCATGATTCAAGTTCTACTTCTAATCATGATTTCAGTTCTACTTCTAATTCTCGTTCTAGTACATATTCTTCTGAACCACTAATCAGACAATCTACTCGATCAAAGAAACATCCATCCTATTTACAAGATTTTTACTGTAATAATGCTTCTACTACTAGGCATACTGCTTTACTCAGTAATTTGTCCAACATAACTGAGCCTCAGAATTTTAAAGAAGCTAGTAAGAATCCATTATGGCAGGAAGCCATGGACAAAGAAATCAAAGCTCTCAATGACAATCATACTTGGGATTTAGTACCCTTACCTCCAGATAAAAAAGCCATTGGGTGTCGTTGGGTTTATAAGGTCAAACTGAAAGCAGATGGGTCTTTAGAACGTTGCAAAGCACGTTTAGTCGCGAAGGGTTACACTCAGCAGTTTGGAATTGATTATGAAGAAACGTTTTCACCTGTAGTTAAGATGAATACAGTTCGTTGTCTTATTGCCTTAGCTGCAAGCAGAAAATGGCCCCTTTATCAGCTTGATGTGAACAACGCATTTCTTCATGGTGACTTATTCGAAGAGGTTTATATGAAAGTTCCAGAGGGGATACCTAATCCACACAATTTAGTATGTCGTCTCAGAAAATCTATATATGGCCTTCGTCAAGCATCTCGACAATGGTTTGATAAGTTGCAGAATGAGCTAACTGAGCAAGGTTTTGTCCAGTCAAAGAATGACTACAGTTTGTTCATTAAACGAGTTGAAGATTAGATTACAATAATGGCTGTCTACGTAGACGATATTATCATTACTGGTACAAGTTCTGAAACCATTTCTTCGATTAAGAATCATCTACATAATACATTCAGTATCAAAGATTTAGGATTGTTACATTATATTTTGGGCCTTGAAGTTGACTATCTCCCAAATGGTATTGCTCTCAGTCAGTTAAAATTTACTAAAGAGCTATTACAAGATTTACCATTCGAACTGAATAAGAAAGCCACAACTCCTTTGCCACAAAATCTTAAACTTGATGCAAATTCTGGAGATTTGCTTCTTGATGCTGAATGTTACAGGTCATTGGTGGGAAAGTTAAATTACTTAACTAATACTCGACCAGATC
The DNA here is from genome assembly GCA_037693485.1 of Kitagawia praeruptora. Classification (NCBI taxonomy): domain Eukaryota; kingdom Viridiplantae; phylum Streptophyta; class Magnoliopsida; order Apiales; family Apiaceae; genus Kitagawia; species Kitagawia praeruptora. The sequence goes on from CM075349.1 coordinate 4,296,954, forward strand.
TCAACTATTCAGTTCAAATGTTGAGCCAGTTCATGCAGAAACCTCGTACTTCTAAATATCATTTAGATGCTTTAATTCATACTCTTACATATGTATCTCAGTCCTCACACAAAGGCATTTTGTTACAAGCATCTGATCACTTGACATTGCAAGCTTATTCCGACAGTGACTGGGGCTCATGTCCTAATACAAGACGTTCTATAACAGGGTATGTTCTTCTATTTGGAAATTCTCCAATCACCTGGAAATCAAAGAAACAAAGTATGTTTCACGGTCATCAGCAGAAAGTGAATATCGTGCAATGGCCTCTGCAGCAGCTGATGTTACTTGGACAATTAGGTTGCTTGAAGAACTTGGAGTCTCGAATTTAAAACCTGTAACTCTCCATTGTGACAGTCAGTCTGCAATCTCTATAGCCAAGAATCCAGTTTTTCACGAGAGGACAAAGCATATAGAAATTGACTGTCATTTTACTCGTGACAAGATACTTGAAGGATTAATTCAGCTCACGTATTTACCCACAACCAATCAGCTTGCTGATGTGTTTACAAAGATTCTTCCTACACAACAATTTGATTATCTACTTTCCAAGTTGGGACTGTTTTCTACACATCCCAACTTGGGGGGGGGATATTGAGAATCATCACAGTAGCAGTAAAACAGCTAGTTGTTCTATACATTCAGTTCAATCAAGTACAGTTCACTCAAGTATGCTGGTGGACTTGAGTGATTCATATCATCAGCATCCGCTGGCATGCTAACAAGCTAATTATGCACGTGAGTTAGTTAGTAGCTTGGTGAGTAAGAAAGATAAATAGAGATAGCACTTGTATGTATAGAAGTTAGTTAGAATCTCTCTCATTGTATTCTCTGTATATAAACGAGACAAAGCATTGTACATTTTACACTTTTTGATCAATGAAGAAATGTTGATTCTTCTAATTTTTTCTTCTCCAAGTTAGTTTAAGCTTCCATTAATGGAAGTTATCACTCTACCAAGGACGACAAGAACTTGAACCAACACCAAAGTTATCAGCGATAAACTTGTCTTCCAAAAGCTTATTTAGGGATTCCAAATAACCATTAAGAACTTTTGTTTGAAGAATACGGTCGATATATTTTATATGAACTGCATATTTCATATTTGATGATGTAATCTGTAATGACACTATATCTCGACGCATGCACCTCCCTTGATTAAAGCTAATAGTTAATTTGCCGAGTTCATCATTAAGATTGCGTATTTCATCCACCACACTCATACTTCCAGGTTGGATCTTTGATGTTTTCACTTCAGATTCTTTTTTAAGCTCATATTCTCTTTTATCGATAATAATTTCAAAAGGTCTTGCACTCATCATTTTAAAAGTGTCTGCATACATCCCGCTTTGGAGCCGACGATGTTTCCACTTTCATTAAAAATGGACGTCCCGGAGCATACTTACGGCAAGTCCATTGATGATAAAAAAAAAAACTTTCATCATCAAGGCATTACATTACTACACCGACTTGGCCAATGTAATTAAAAACAAACTTACTTAAGAGCAAGTTACTGTGGACCCAAGAAAACTTTAAAAAAATTTCTTGCTCCCATTACCAAGAACCAAATTAAACACTAATAGAAAACATTAATTAATTAAAAGGCCAACAGAACACCCTTCAGTCTTGAAAGCTTGCAGGGGCAGAAATCCCAACCAACAGAAACAATGACCACTCCTACCAACAGAAACAATGGCCACTCTACCAAGCACGACCAAAACTTGAATCAACACCAAAGTTATTAACGATAAACCTGTCTTCCAAAAGCTTATTTAGGGGTCGTAAAGAACCATTAAGAACTTTTGTTCGAAAAATATGGTCGATATATTTTATATGAACTGCATACTTCATATTTGATGATGCAATTGCACTATATCGACGTGGCAATGTCAATTTTTTTTTTTTTTGGGAAAAACATTTTTGGAATTTTTTTTTTAAAAAAATTGGTTCTATTGTAAAATCAGAAAAAATATATGATTCTATCCGATTCTTTATATAACAAATTCTCTCTAGAAGGTGACTCATATATATATGACAAAATATATATGATTTTAAAATAATTAGTAGGGGTAATCAATATATATATATAAAGGAGGGTACACAGGAGTTTAGGTGGCGCTCTAAAATCGTCTCAATCTATTTTTCTAATTTTCTAGAATTTTAGAATTTAAACACTAATAAATATAAAAATATCATTTAACATATTAGAAGTAGAATAGGTGTTCGAATTTATAGAGAAGAAAAGTTCGAATTTATAAGGAATACATATGATTAGAAGTTCTATTGGAAGTAGAATAAGTATTTATTAGACATATGATTAAAAGTTCTATTCGAAGTAGAATAGAAGTTCGAATTTATAGAGAATAAGAGTTCGAATTTATAGAAAAAAACATATAAATAAAAGTTCTATTAGAAGTAGAATAAGTGTTTGAATATATAGTGAAGATATATAAATAAATATTTTTTAGAAAGTACGATCTTCTTAAAATATGTCGTTTCATATAAGTTAATTATACTTCTATTAGGAAAATTTATTCAATACTATTGTCATAAAAAAATCATCGTATTTAAAAATAAAATCATTGATGTGTTAATATAATAAAATAACATTCTCATGCAGGAATCCTAAATTAATACAGGAGTATCTACAATATAAAGAAAAAATAAGATGCGTTTTCATTTTCTAAAACTCCATAAATTTTAGAAAGCCAGAGAAAGTAAAAATTGGAATTCACTTTATTTTTTATGTTTTGATTTTAAAGAAAAAAAGTTGTTGTGTAAGATGAGCATCATCAATAATATGTAATGAAGTTAGAATTTCGATCCCAAACGAGAGCGGCTCGAAATGTGTTTAACGGGAAAATGGCTCACTATAAAATATTGTATTAGCTATTAAAATATCATATTAATGTTATAAATTTTATTTTATTTTTAGGATTTGATTTTTATGGACTCTAAAATCGTCTCAATCTATTTTTCTAATTTTCTAGAATTTTAGAATTTAAACACTAATAAATATAAAAATATCATTTAACATATTAGAAGTAGAATAGATGTTCGAATTTATAGAGAAGAAAAGTTCGAATTTATAAGGAATACATATGATTAGAAGTTCTATCGGAAGTAGAATAAGTATTTATTAGACATATGATTAAAAGTTCTATTCGAAGTAGAATAGAAGTTCGAATTTATAGAGAATAAGAGTTCGAATTTATAGAAAAAAAACATATAAATAAAAGTTCTATTAGAAGTAGAATAAGTGTTTGAATATATAGTGAAGATATATAAATAAATATTTTTTAGAAATTACGATCTTCTTAAAATATGTCGTTTCATATAAGTTAATTATACTTCTATTAGGAAAATTTATTCAATACTATTGTCATAAAAAAAATCATCGTATTTAAAAATAAAATCATTGATGTGTTAATATAATAAAATAACATTCTCATGCAGGAATCCTAAATTAATACAGGAGTATCTACAATATAAAGAAAAAATAAGATGCGTTTTCATTTTCTAAAACTCCATAAATTTTAGAAAGTCTAGAGAAAGTAAAAATTGGAATTCACTTTATTTTTTATGTTTTGATTTTAAAGAAAAAAAGTTGTTGTGTAAGATGAGCATCATCAATAATATGTAATGAAGTTAGAATTTCGATCCCAAACGAGAGCGGCTCGAAATGTGTTTAACGGGAAAACGGCTCAGTATAAAATATTGTATTAGCTATTAAAATATCATATTAATGTTATAAATTTTATTTTATTTTTAGGATTTGATTTTTATGGATAAATATTATCATACAAGTGATATATGTAAAAGTTAGATTTTTGGTCTTAACGAGATAGCAGATCAATAGTAATAACCGTACGTGTTTAACGAAAAAGCGGTTCATTAGAGAAGACCGTATATAAGATGTTTGAATAAAATAAATACAGGAGTATCTATAATATAAAGAGAAAATAAGATGTGTTTTCATTTTTTAAAATTCCATAAATTTTAAAAAGTTTAGCGAAAGTATAATTTGGAATTCACCCTATTTTTTAGATTTTGATTTCAAGAAAAAAGTTGTTGTGTAAGATAAGTATTATCAATAATATGTAATGAAGTTGAAATTTTGATCCCAAATAAGAGTGACTTGAAACGTGTTTAACGGGAAGATGACTTACAATAAAAGATTGTATAAACTATTAAAATAGTTTATTGATGTTATAAATTTTATTTTATTTTTAGGATTTGATTTTTATGGATAAATATTATCATACAAGTGATATATGTAAAAGTTAGATTTTTGATCTTAACGAGAGAGCGGATCAATAATAATAACTGTGTTTAATGAGAAAGCGGTTTATTAGAGAAGATCATATAAAAATGTTTGAATATATAAGGAATACATAAAATAAAATGTTTTATTGGAAGTAGAATACGAGGACGGTTGAGACGTCTTATACAATTTTTTAAAATTTTATATCTTTTTTCCTAGAAATCCTTTATTGTAACTTTTTTATACAAGTTAATTATACTTGCATTATAAAAATATATCCACAAATTTTATATTATTCCCGTAACGAAAAGTCTTCGTATTGTTAGGTCCGATAAGATTGTAGAAGGGGGGGTTGAATACAATCTATACCAATTTATCGAAATTTGTCCTTTAAATAAAATTTGACTTGAACAAATTTGTGCGGAATAAATTGAAACAATTTTCAAGTTGAATATAAAAATATATTAACTTGATGGGTGTTACAATTTCAGTACAGATTAATTATCAAGTTGATAAAAACTAATTAGAAAATTCGACATGAACTTTTCTAATTTAGTTAATAAAAATCAAGATAAGTGCTAGGAGTAAAAACTCGCTAGTAGTACAAGAGTATCAAGTAATCAAGTTCCACCGGATTAAATATTACAAAGGTAGCAAGCTTGATTTTACAGAAAATAAAATAGCTCTTGTTGGGTGTGTTCTTGATGAGAGAGAAGAGAGAATGGAGCAGCTGAATTTTTTTGATATTATGTTGTGTTGTACTTGTGTTGAGCCGCATGTGTTGATCTTTAATACAAGCAAATCCCCTGCCACTTTTCATTTCATTTTGTACATCAAAGACAATCTCCAAGACAATCCGTTCTTCCAAGACAATCGCCAAGACAATCTGTTCTTCCAAGACAATCAGATTTGTACTGCCAAGACAATCGCCAAGACAATCTTTGATTGTTCCAAGACAATCAAGCTTTCCAAGACAATTGATTTTGTACTGCCAAGACAATCTGTTTTGCTTACCAAGACAATCGCCAAGACAATTTATTGTCTTGGGGAATTAAAAACTCGGTGAATTGAATTGTGAACAACTGACTTGAATTGCCACACCGAAGACCAGTCGCAGGAGGCTAGAGTGAGCTGTACGCGCGGCTTTTTCTTCTGTTTCTCTCGGGCGCGTGCTGGACACGCGCTAGGTAGGCACGTAGAAATCCTTGCCGACAGCAACCATGTGCATCATTCCTTTTTCAATTCATTTGGTTTGAATTAATTGTTTAATGTTTAAACATGATTCTTTTGCTTTTCTGAACAAACAAGTCGACAGCTTCATATGGCCAGCTCCGTTTAAATTCTTTTTAACCCGCACAATTTATAATCTTTAATTAATAAATAATTATTTTAATCCAGAAATTATAAAAATAAATATCTAATATTATTAGATATTTATAAATATAATTTTCTAAATAAATAAAATATTTATTAATATAAAATTATCATTAAACTCAAAACTGCGGTTACCTGAGCGTCTGGAATCGGACTCCTTTTGCTTAAAAAAAATATATCAATTCCAACCGGGGTTCCAGCTTTAAGAATATATCACTTTCAATATTCTTGTGATAATTCTATTTTCTCATAACCCGTCCAGGTGTAAGCTTCGGTCTCTTGAGGACGTGAAACCGGACTCTTTTTGCTTAGCAAAAAATACAACAATTCTAACCGGAGTTCCAGCATTAAGAATATATCATTTAGAATTTCTTTATGATAATTCTTTTTCCTCGTAGCCAGTCCACTTGATAATAAAATCTTTGTGATTAAATAATTTAGCACTCCTGTTGCTTGCACAATGATTTTCTCACATACCAGTCTTGATAGCTTGAACCACTGAAGTTAATGATGAACAATCACTGTTTAATGTTGACACTCGATGTACTGTCTGGTTCATGAGTGACTAACCGCAATGACTGTTCTTCATATATTGACTTTAAAAACTGGTTCCTTTTCTTTTCTCATCTCTCTTCAATTTTTCTGTACTGTCTCTGTCACCTTTGAAGTCTCTGTCACTTTAAACGAATCCACTTCTTTACGAATACTTCACTGAGGCTTGATCAGATGACTGAGCTTCTTTCAATGTAGTAATTCCTCAAGTCCGTAGATTGACCTTGATCTTTTTCTTCTGACAGATAATACAATCTGAGATTCCTTGTGACAGTCTATATACTATTTACTATTACAATCTTGTTTAAGTTGAGTTGTATCCTCGAAATACAAATAGGCTACATCATATGCCTTTCAATCTCCCCCTATTTGTTTGTTAGACAATAACAAGCAAATACCTAGAGGATAACTCAACTAACTCAATTAAACAAGAAAAAGATAAAGCATTAAAGAACTTAGTAAATAATACAAAAAAATTTCTCTGGTTTGAATTTAACAATTCCAGAATCCTCAGTTGATGAAATGATAGATGATTGTTCCTCTAGCACTGAACTGATCTTCAATAGATAACTCATCTTCATTTCTGATTCTTCATATCTCTGCCTGATAATCCTTCATATCTTACATTGGTGATTATCAGCAGTTCTTGATTTACAATCACTTCCCTTCTCTGACACAGCTTTTCTCACTTAAGAAAAACAACTGTTCCTAGTGAATCAATACCATTTCTGTAACTTCTGGAAAATCTACTACTCTTCCACTTAGCCTTTATACATAGTACATTGAAAGACTAATAGAATAGTATTGTGATGTAATCTTCTCCTTATATCTCCCCTTTCTTCTCAACTGAATCTCCCCTTACTTTTCCATCTAAGGCTCCCCCTTAGTAACTTGACTTGCTTCTCTTCCAAAGCACAGTCTGTAAATGCTCCCCCTTTCTAACTTAATCTCCTTTTTCTTGTATTGTACCCCCTTACTTCTCCCCCTTAGTTGAGGAATCCTCCAATCAACTAGTTGACAAAGTAGTTGTACCAATTATTTGAGCTTTGTTAGAAAGGAAGTTTCATTTTCTTCCTCACTGTGAGTGTGTGATAGTGTTTAGTGTACCTCACAAGTGTTTCACTCTTCTCTCCACTCATTTGTGTTGAGTGTTTCACTTCTCTCTGTGTTTACACTTTTGCTCACCAGTGTATCACTCATATCACTCATAGCTCCAACATCCATTAGTGTACCTGCAAGGAAAAATCACCCTAGCCCCTTCAATAGAGGTCAGTGGTGGTGCAATGGGAGTTCGCAAATCCCAAATCCTCGTTAGACTCGTCAGACGAATCTGAGTCATAATCTACAAGTTGCTAATTTTCCCTTTTAAAGGTTCCAGATTTGAATTCTGGGAAGGTAAACAATGATCTAGAAATTTAGCATTGAGATCAAGATTTCCTTCTAATGTCTGTCAAGACACTTAGTTCATTAAAGAACCTTTAACTTATAATCCTAACCGTAAAATGGTTGGATTATAGGTTTCCATCAATTCATCCTTAATGTGTGCATTCTCACTTTGTGCATATGAAATATTTTGGTTAGTGTATAAGGTAGTGACTCTCCAACTGAATATCCCACACATCCTTATTTGCTGCATCACGTGCAGTTACTCCCTGGTGACCTCTAGTCTGATAGGTTACTTCCTTTTAAGGTGTAAGATAGAATGTGTTTGAGTTTGACTGTAGTCTGGGATAAAAGTTGTTGGGTTTACAACCTTATGACTAAACATGTGAGAAAATAAAATTCCATGTAGATGAACCTGCATCACAGAATATGAGCATATAGAGATAGAATGATATACAGTTGTGATTTCAAAAGATTTACAATGTAAGCAATCACAACTATAGAAAGAGATTTTGAGTTAGGAAGTTAAAGAGATCTTGAGCCAGTTTTACTAAACAAAAACAAAGACATATATTCAATTAATAATATTAATCGAATTAATGTAAGTTAATGTTCAAACCAATACAAACAAAACTATTTTATCATGTTTTAGATCCTGTATGTTAGATACCAACTGTTACCACTTGTTAACACTTGTTAGGTCTTGTCTTCCAATTGTTAGAACCTGAAAATCAAACGTTAGTTCCTAAACAATTGAATTGACATATACCATTTTGATACCAACAATGTTCCTATATAAGAAATTCTGTTAATAACAACAACACAACAAAGATTAGAAATTAAAACATCATGATATGTGTGTGTTAAACAGAATAACAACAAAAGAACCAAATACAGTGACCTGTTTGTAAGTTTTGAAAGTATAGTGACTAAACTGAAAAACTATACAAACTATTTATATACACATGAAAAATAATATACAAAAATAAGAAATAATATACATTATAATAATATTAAATAAAAACTAAAAAGAAAAGAAAAATACGAAATTTTTTTTTTTTAATTAAATTTTTTTTTTAATTAATTTTTTTTTAATTTTTTTTTTTTATATATATATAAAAATAACTGTATTAATAATATTTACAGAATATTAGAAATAAAATAAAATAATTTACAAACATATTTACGACAATATAATTACTTAAAAATAGCTAAATAAAAAAAAAGAAAATACTAAAAATACCATAGGTTATCCTTTTTACGAAATCAAACATTAATAACAAAAGGACAAACACTACAAACCATTTAATAAACCATTAACTATTAAAAATAGATTTCTCACTAATTTCAACTTGTAAAATTTGAGAAAAATATTTTTAGAGAAAATTAAAATATTCTAGAATTAAAAGAAGTAAGTAGGAATATATTAAGAAGATAATGACAATGATTTAAGAATTAACAAGCAAGAAAATAAGTTGATAAAATAATTATACAAGTGATTTTAATAACAAATAATTACAAAGATAATCACTTATAAATTATTAAAGAGCAAACCTCAGATATTAACTAGTTTAATTACTAGGACTATTTAACATACCCAATTCACCAACAATTCTGGTGAATGTGGATTCGTCAAGAGACTTAGTAAAAATATCTGCTGTTTGTTCTTCCGTGGGTACAAAATGTAACTCCACGGTACCATTCATGACATGCTCTCTAATGAAATGATACCTGATATCAATGTGCTTTGTCCTCGTATGCTGCACAGGATTGTTGGAGATTGCTATGGCACTTGTATTGTCACACAAAATAGGAATTTTGTTAAGTACAAAGCCATAGTCCCTTAGCTGATTCCTAATCCACAAAATCTGTGCACAACAGCTTCCAGCAGCTATGTATTCAGCTTCAGCTGTTGAGTTGGAAACTGTTTGCTGTTTCTTGCTGTACCAGGAAACCAACCTGCCACCTAGGAATTGACAACTCCCAGAGGTGCTTTTCCTATCTACAACACTTCCTGCATAATCTGAATCTGTATATCCAACATGATTAAAACCAGAATCTTTAGGGTACCAGATGCCTAAGTTAGGCGTACCCTTAAGATATCTCAAGATTCGTTTTACAGCAATGAGATGAACATCTCTAGGATCCGATTGGAACCTTGCACACAAGCACGTAGCATACATAATATCTGGTCTACTTGCAGTAAGATAAAGTAATGAGCCTATCATACCTCTGTAGCTTGTGATATCTACCTTAGCAGAATTTTCACATGCTCCAAATTTGACAGCTGTAGATGATGGTGTTCTTGCTGAAGATGAGTCCTCCATTTGATATTTCTTGAGGAGCTCTCTGACATACTTGGATTGACAGATAAATATCCTGTAAAGCATAATGTAATGTAATATGTAATAGAGGAAATATATAACTCAACTAGGATAAAAGATAAATAATATTAACTCTATACAGGGATCGTGAAAATTGAAGAACAGGCATCAACAAGGATCAAGTCGCTGAAAGAAGTTCATTAACATGATCAAGCCTCAGTGACAGAATAAGATGTATAGATGATTCAGTTGAAAGGCCAAAAGATTACAGTATTCTTAAAGACATGATACGAAGACCACGAGTGAATGTTAGTCGTCTGTGAACCAGACCAGTTGCACTAGGCGTCAACATCTTCACAAAGGAATCGAAGTATCTAACTCAGAAAAACTGTTAAAAAGGTATGATTGAGAGCAGTGTTGATATCCTCCATTTCAGAAGCTGAATATTTAAGGATATCAAAAATAAAGAGGAAAATGAATAGTAACCGAAATCACTATTCACATGAATAGTAACCGGAGTTACTATTCACCGAAATCACTATTCACAGTTACTATTCACGGCTACTATTCATATGACGGCTACTATTCATATGACGGCTACTATTCATATGGCGGCTACTATTCATATGGCGGCTACTATTCAAAAAGTGGCTGGAGGGGCCCACGGGGGTTGTTGGAATAGTACAGCATAGTGACTTTCTAAAATCTATAAATAGGCATGCTGTATTTCATTTCAAAACACACCTCAACACACAACTCTCTCTCTCTCTTAAATATCTTCTCTGTGTAAGCTGCTAGACAGTCCATCTAGTAGGAAAGCCGGCTTAGCCCGCTTTCAGGAAGTGTCGGATAGAAGGTCCTCGTGCCTAAACTATCCTTAGGAGTGTTCGAGTTTTTGAAGCTAATCCGTTGGATTAGAAGTTGTAACACCCCTTGGGTTTTATCAGTTCAAAGATATTTTCCCGAACCAATTGTTTTATTTCGATTCAGTTGTTGACCTCATTTTTCACATCTCGAAAATCGAAATATTTTTTAAATAACGTATTCAACCCCCCTTCTACGTTATTCCGGACCTAACAATTGGCATCAGAGCAGTTTGATCGATATACAGATCAGATCCGGTGTTGTACGTTACTGTTCACAGATACGGTACTGTTCACAGATACGGTACTATTCACGTATACGGAACTATTCACAAATACGGTACTGTTCACAGATACGGTACTGTTCACAGATACGGTACTATTCACGTATACGGCACTATTCACAAATACGGTACTATTCACAGATACGGTACTATTCACAAATACCGTACTGTTCATTTTGAGCCACTCTGTTACTATACAAAAAGCCATACAATCATGACAGAGAAAACACAAACTCCAACAACAAGCAGATATGAATCAATTAGAGTTCCAATACTCAGGGCATCAGAATATCCCATATGGAAGGTGAAGATGGAAATGTTTCTGGAGGCTACAGATCCAGAGTACTTAGACAGAATCCATGATGGTCCACATAAGCCTACAAAATTGTCTGTTGCAGTTGCTGGAGAAGAACAGAAAATGATTCCAAAAGAGAAGAAAGACTACACTCCTGAAGATATCTCCTCTATTAGCAAAGATGCTAAAGTAAGGCATTTATTACATAACGCCCTTGACAATGTTATGTCTAACAGGGTCATTGGATGCAAAACTGCTAAGGAGATTTGGGATGCTTTGGAAGTCAGATGTCAAGGAACCAAAGCCATAAAAAAAAACAGGAGAACAATACTCACACAGGAGTACGAGCACTTTGACTCAAATGCTGATGAGTCATTAACAGACATATATGACAGATTCCTGAAATTATTGAATGATCTATCACTGGTAGATAAGGAGTATAATCTTGAAGACTCCAATCTGAAATTCTTGTTGGCTCTTCCTGAGAAATGGGACTTAAAGGCCACTACTATCAGAGACAATCATGATCTAGAAGACATGTCCCTTGATGAAATCTATGGAATGCTCAAGACTCATGAGCTTGAGATGGAACAAAGAAGCAAGAGGCATGGAAGAAAGACCAAGTCAATTGCTCTTAAAGCTGAGGAGAAAGCTTCTAAAGAAATTGCTGTGAAAAAGAGTCAATCCAAAGGAAAGGCTCTTATTACAAAGTCTGATACTGAGTCATCAAATTCTGATGATGACTTAAACTCTGACAATCTCACAGACTCTGATGATGATGGTAGTGATGCTGAGATGATACATCTTGCAGCCCTAATGGTGAAAGGCTTCAAGAAGATGGCTTACAAGAACTTCAGGAAGGGAAAGAAGTTCACACGAAGAGATTCAAATTTTGACAAGAAGAATTTCAGAAAAACTGAGGGAAAGGAAAGCAGGTCTGGGAAAGTCGACAAGTCCAAGATCACATGCTATAATTGTGGTGAGAAAGGACATTTTGCACCTGAGTGCAAGAGAGCCAAAGCTGATAAAAGTCAAGCTTACATCACAAAGAAGAAGGACTGGGCTGACACTTCAGACTCTGAAGATGAGGTGAACTACGCCTTGATGGCAAATGTTGATAGTATCTCTGAAGCTACTGAGACCAAGGTACCTCACTCTATTCTAGCTTTTGATACTACTGATATATCTGAGTTAAGACTCTTTCTTAAAAACTTGCATGTTAGCTATAGAGATCAGACTTTAGAAAATGAAAGAATAAAATCTGAAAGTCTAGACCTTAGAAAGAGAAATGATTATCTAGAATCAGAATTAGTCCAGATGTTAGAAATTCAGAAAGAGAGAGATGATGCTATTTTTGTTAAAAATGAATTATTGAAAAAGCATGCTTATCTTGAATCTGAACTTGCTAAAGAAAGAAACATTCTTAAAATTTGGACTAACTCTGGTAAGAAAACTCAGGATATCATAGACAATGATTGTTGGAAAGAAGGTCTAGGTTACACTGATAAAAAGAAAACTGTCAACCTAGAAGCTGAGACCTCTAAACCTGTATTTACTAAAAAGGCTACAAAACCCAAAATTAATCATGTGAGGTTTGTACCAAAATCTGACAAACCAAAACAGGATAAAGCCAAATCAGTAGATATTAGTTCAATGTCTCAGAAACAGCTTAAACACAAGCTGAAGGAGTTAAAAAGAATAAACAAGGTAAAAGAACCTAGGAAAAACAGAAATGGAAAGGTAGGCATCAGTAAAAGCAATAACTATATGCCTATTCCCAATGCTCCTAGGAAGAAATGTTATAACTGTGGAAGTCCTAACCATCTTGCTGCTTTTTGCAGGAAGAATAAAAATATAAACTCTACACCTCCTAAGTCAGGAGTTAAGAGTGGTTCAGTTAGGTTTAAGCCACAGAATCCTTGTTTTCACTGTGATAGTATTTGGCATTCTATTTATACATGCAAAGAGTATCATAAGTTGTATTATGATTATTATGAACTTAAACCCTCTTTGAATAAATTCAAGATTGATTCTACATGTATAAATTCTGATAAAAAGAATGTTAGCACAAACTCTGATAAGACTTCTGCTGCAAAAGCTAACAAACTTAATAAGACCAAAGGATCCAAGCAAGTTTGGGTCCTTAAAACTAATCATTAGTGGTTTTTGTGATTGCAGGGTAACAGGAAAAATATCCTTGTTCTGGACAGTGGATGCTCAGGACACATGACTGGAAATAAAGCCCTGCTATCAGAATTTGTGGAGAAGGCTGGCCCAAGTGTTTTTTATGGAGATGGCAACATAGGAAGGACTCTGGGATATGGCAATATCAAACTTGGGAATGTCATCATTGAAGCTGTAGCTCTAGTCTCAGGACTCAAACATAATCTGCTAAGTGTGAGTCAAATCTGTGACAGAGGTTATCATGTGGGTTTCTTTGAAGAACACGGTGAAGTTGTAAGCAAATCTACAGGAAAAGTTGTTCTGAAGGGATACAGGCATGGTAACATTTATGAAGCCAAGCTTTCAACAAACTCTGATGGCTCTGCAATCTGTCTACTTAGTAGAGCATCAATTGAAGAAAGCTGGGATTGGCACAAGAGACTTTCTCATCTGAATTTCAACAGTATTAATGAGCTAGTGAAGAAAGATCTTGTGAGAGGATTGCCCAAATCAGTTTTTACTCCAGATGGCCTATGTGACTCATGTCAAAAGGCAAAACAAAGGAAAACTTCATTCAAAAGTAAGACTGAATCCTCAATTCTTGAGCCATATCACTTATTGCATGTTGATTTATTTGGTCCAGTAAATATAATGTCTATTGGAAAGAAAAGATATGCTTTGGTTATTGTTGATGAATACACCAGATATACATGGGTATATTTCATGCACAAGAAAGAAGAAACTGCATCAATCTTAACAGAGCATGTCAGACAACTGGACAAAGGATCTAAGCACACAGTGAAAATCATAAGAAGTGATAATGGCACTGAGTTCAAGAATGCAGTCATGGAAGAGTTTTGTAAAGGAAATGGAATAAAGCAAGAATTCTCTGCACCTGGAACTCCACAACAAAATGGAGTAGTAGAGAGAAAGAACAGGACTCTCATAGAAGCTGCAAGGACCATGCTTGATGAAGCAAAGCTGCCAACTTACTTCTGGGCTGAAGCTGTGCAAGCTGCTTGTTTCACACAGAATGCTACACTCATAAACAAGCATGGTAAAACACCATATGAGATGGTGAAAAAGAAGAAGCCGAACCTGAAGTATTTTCACGTGTTTGGATGTAAGTGTTTTGTTCTTAAGACTCATCCAGAACAGCTTTCCAAATTTGATTTAAAAGCTGATGAAGGAATCTTTGTTGGATACCCACTATCCACAAAAGCATTCAGAGTCTACAATCTGAGAACAAAAGTGGTCATGGAATCTATCCATGTGTCTTTTGATGATAAAAAGATAACAGGACTTGAAGATTTTGATGAACATGACCAGTTGAGATTTGAGAATGAACAAAATTCTGATACTCTTTCAGACTCTATTGTTCAATCTATACCAGTAGATCAGACAGTAGCACATGTTGAGGGGGAGCAAGTGAACGATGAAAATGAACCCCAATCAAGTGAAGAAACATCAAAGAATGCATCTGCTGGTTCATTAAACTCTGATTCATCAAACTCTGAAAGCAACAGCTCAGGGGGAGCAAACAATGATTTTGGATCTACTAGTCATCACTCTCAACACAATTATGAACTTGGGGAATCATCAAGATCAAATCTGCCAAGACAAATGGTATGGAGTAGAGCGCATCCCTTTGAACAGATCATTGGTGAACCGGACACGGGTGTACAGACTAGAAGAGCAACACAGAATGAATGCAATTTCGCAGGATTTTTATCTCAAATTGAACCTAAAAAGGTTGATGAAGCTCTTGATGATCCAGATTGGGTAACTGCAATGCAGGAAGAACTCAATCAGTTCGAAAGGCAGAAAGTATGGAAGCTGGTGCCAAGACCAAAAGATAAATCTGTAATTGGCACTAGATGGGTGTTTAGGAATAAACTGGATGAAAATGGTATTGTTACGAGGAACAAGGCTCGATTGGTAGCAAAGGGTTACTCTCAAGAAGAAGGAATTGATTATGATGAAACCTATGCTCCAGTTGCAAGGCTTGAAGCAATCAGGATGTTCTTAGCATTTGCTGCACACTCCAACTTTAAGGTTTTTCAGATGGATGTGAAGAGTGCATTTTTGAACGGAGATCTAGAGGAAGAAGTCTATGTTGAACAACCCCCTGGGTTCGAAGACAAGGAATTTGAAGGTTTTGTGTACTTTCTCTTCAAAGCTGTCTATGGTCTCAAGCAAGCCCCTCGAACATGGTATGATACTCTCTCCAAGTTCTTACTTGAAAATGGTTTTACAAGAGGTATCATCGACAAAACTCTCTTTCATAAAAAGCATAAAAATGATATAATTCTGGTGCAAGTATATGTGGATGATATAATATTTGGTTCTACTAATGATTTGCTATGCAAGAGATTTGCTAAGCTAATGCAGAGTAGGTACGAGATGAGCATGATGGGTGAGTTGTCCTTCTTCCTTGGACTTCAAGTTATTCAGAAGCCTGATGGTATTTTCATCTGCCAATCAAAATACATAAAAGATCTTCTGAAGAAGTATGGGATGGAAGAAGCAGCTACTGCCAAGACCCCGATGCCAACTGCAGTCAAGCTTGATGAAGACAAATCTGGTAAGTCAGTTGACATCACGAAGTATCGAGGTATGATCGGCTCTCTTTTGTACTTAACTGCTAGTAGACCAGATATTATGTTCGCAACTTGTCTATGTGCTAGATTCCAGGCTAACCCTAAAGAGTCACATCTTATAGCTGTTAAACGTATTTTCAGATACCTTAAGGGAACCCCCAATCTTGGGATTTGGTACCCTAAAGGAACAGGTTTTGACCTAGTTGGCTATACAGATTCTGACTTCGCAGGTTGTAAGATTGATCGGAAAAGTACTTCTGGAAGCTGTCAGTTTCTAGGAAGAAGGTTGGTATCTTGGTACAGCAAGAAGCAACACTCAGTATCTACCTCAACAGCCGAAGCAGAATACATTGCGGCAGGTAGTTGTTGTGCTCAGATCCTGTGGATGAGGAATCAACTTCAGGACTATGGACTAATGTTGGACAAAATTCCAATTCTATGCGACAACACGAGTGCCATTGCCATTGCTAACAATCCAGTTCAACACACCAGGACTAAGCACATTGATATCAGGTATCATTTCTTACGAGAGCATGTCATGAATGGAACTGTGGTATTATATTTTGTTCCCACAGATCAACAAATTGCAGACATCTTTACTAAACCACTGGATGAATCCACTTTCTCCAGGTTAGTTGGTGAACTTGGGATGTTAAATCTGTCTAATTAATTTTGGATAATCAATAAGTGCAATTTGTTATAAATTCACAGGTATTTTAAATGTCCATATTTTTAGGACTTGTGAATTTACTTTGCATCCAGTCCTCTTTTTATAGTTATCTCTATATTAATTACCACGCTTATAAATGCTATATTTTATGGTAATTAGTTAGTAAATAATTGAGTTAATTGTAGCATAATTAAATAAATATTTTATTGACATATATCAATTAATGATATTTTGTTAATTTTATGTCTATTTAATTGTGAGTTTATCTGATTATTGTGGATTAATTCTTGATTTACTGTGTGATTATTTTTAAATCCATAATAATTAGAAGTATTATATGTGTATGTGTATAGACTGATAGGTTTCGGCGATAAGATGTTTTTTCGGCCGACAAGTTTCGGTGATAAGATGTTTTTTCGGCTAATTAGGTAGTTAGGTGAGAAATTATGGAGCGGTGTTATTTTTCAAACATAACCTGTCACTATTACACCTAACCCACTAATACTTGAAACCTTATAAATGATGAGTTTTTGTTTGTGTTTAACATCATCATTTTTCAGATATACAGAGCATACACACACAGTTGCTGAATATTTCAAGCTTTGATCGGAAAGATCTCACAATCTAGCTGGTGGTGTTTAGAGCGGATTTCATATTCTTGTTATACGCACTAACCCTTGTTTTTGAATTTCCTCAAAGTTTTGAAAATGGCATTGCAGGGAAACTTTTTAATTGCTAAAGTTAATCCTATTTCCATTCAGCAAATCGAAACCATTCAAGATGAGCAATTTCGGGCTTGGACACAATTTATGAATGAACATTCATTAATCCGTTATGCTTTAGTTACACAGGTGCAGCTTAATCATGATGCATTGTGTGAACTATATTGCAGTGCGGATAACACTTCTGGACATGACGGGTGTGCAATCACATATCGACTATTTGGTAGGTCGATTAGGGTCACTGAACGAGATGTTAATCGAATTCTTCATTTTCCTATAGAAAATCTCGTTTCTGATCCTACACCCGAACAGATTGAAATGTTCTTTCGCTTTATAAGGTACCAAGATGGCAATTTCAATACTGGTAATCTATCTAGAACGTTTCTAACCCAGTATTGGAATTTCTTCTTTCACACTCTTAACCATGTTTTTTCCTCAGATAGAACAAATCAAGATCGAATACCTGAATTTATTCAAATAATAGGGTATGCGGTCGCCAATAATTTGAGGATTAATTTTGGAAAAATAGTGCTTGGTCAAATCATTTTAAAAATGAAACGCTTGGGAACAAGAGATGTTCGGACTCAAAATGTCAAATGTCTATATCCAAGGTTTCTACAGTTAATATTAAATGATTTTTTGATTGATGAAGACAGGGTACGCTTGGAAAATGGTCAAAAGGTGGAATGTTCTTCCATGAAGACGAATGTA
This sequence comes from Kitagawia praeruptora, assembly GCA_037693485.1. Lineage (NCBI taxonomy): Eukaryota > Viridiplantae > Streptophyta > Magnoliopsida > Apiales > Apiaceae > Kitagawia > Kitagawia praeruptora. Next base: position 4,315,198 of record CM075349.1, read on the forward strand.
ATTAATTACATAAGCAAAAAGAAATATACGGATGTGCCTACAGTCCTAACTGAATATCTAAAGACTGTCCCACTTCCGTTGTTACCACGACCAGTGAGAGCAGGTATACGACAAGGTAATATTTCAATCCCTGCTATTCCAACCTTTGTATTCCCTATTGTGTCACAGGAAATACAGTTTCTACAGCCCCCAGTGGCCATCTTACCCGACCAAGAGCAGGAAATCCCACCGACTCTAACACAGGTCGAAGAGCCCATTCTACAAATGCAAACACAAACACAACAAACTCCTACACCTCAATTGTCACTTAAACGACCAGTCATCCACATTATTGAGGGAGATAGTGCCTCAGCAGCACCACATAAGGAGTTAGTTACAACAGCCGCTCTACCTCATTCTAAACGAAGTAAAACCAATGAACCTGAGGTAACGGCAACTGTTAGTGAAACAATTCTTTCTTATCCAATGAGTGCAAATGTAAATGAGGTTGAATTGACGGGAGCAACTATCTTGAGTTCCATTTCACGGAACATACGAGTGGTTGATGATCTTTCAAAAGATCAAATGCCTTCACAGGCATCCGAGGTGGAATTACCTACCTCAATAACTGCTGGTGAATCTTCCATTTTACGGAATGATCCATTGGTGGGTGGTTCTTTTATGAACCAAGTGTCTTCACAGACGTACGAGGGAAACTTGGGTTTTGTGCCATTTAATCAATTCAAGTTTAACCTCCCAGAGGGAAAATCTCTTGATCTCTTTCGAGATTTACCACTTTTTACCAGTGGTCGGCAACTCGCTTCACGCGAGGACGGAAGCTCACGAACTTTCATTGCACCATCCGTGACCTCTGAAAAAGGGGCTAGGATGATTTCATTTGCAGGTACACATATCGGTGGAAGCTCTAGAGGAAAGTTGAGGGAAACACCAACAGAACATGTAAGTGTAACCCAAACCACTAAACCGAGTGAATATAGAGTGTTGAGTGAAACACCTGCAGAACATACGAGTGAGCAACCTACTCAACCACATGCACCTGTAACCAGAAAGGAATATAGCAGACTCCTTACACGGGTCCAAACAATGGAGAAAGAGTTGCAAAATATCTGTAAGTCCATTGCAGAAATTAAAAATTTGCAACTTATTCAACATGATGCATTCCAGGTTCAATTAAGTTCCATGGCATCCCAGTTTAGTCATGCAATTCATTCCTTGGGGAAGACAGCTTCGTCTAATTTACCAACTCCACATCCTACTACTCTGGAGGATAACCCAACTGAGGGGGAGAAGGTGGATGATCAAGAAGCTACTAGGCGTAATAAGGGCAAGGAAAAGGTTGTTGACACAGAATTAACTTTATTTTGGGAAAGGAAAAGCTAATTGGAATATTCGTGCTATGTGGAAAGAAAGCAAAGGCAAACTTGAAAATATGTTCAGTCAAGAGGAACAATTGTCTTGCACTTGGAAATCTGGAAAATGTATATATGATCCAGAATGTACTTTAATATTATTTATCTTTGTATTTTATTTGTATCAGTTGAGTCATCCTCTAGGTATTTGCTTGTCAAACCCTAACAATCAAATAGGGGGAGATTGTAAAGCATAATGTAATGTAATATGTAATAGAGGAAATATATAACTCAACTAGGATAAAAGATAAATAATATTAACTCTATACAGGGATCGTGAAAATTGAAGAACAGGCATCAACAAGGATCAAGTCGCTGAAAGAAGTTCATTAACATGATCAAGCCTCAGTGACAGAATAAGATGTATAGATGATTCAGTTGAAAGGCCAAAAGATTACAGTATTCTTAAAGACATGATACGAAGACCACGAGTGAATGTTAGTCGTCTGTGAACCAGACCAGTTGCACTAGGCGTCAACATCTTCACAAAGGAATCGAAGTATCTAACTCAGAAAAACTGTTAAAAAGGTATGATTGAGAGCAGTGTTGATATCCTCCATTTCAGAAGCTGAATATTTAAGGATATCAAAAATAAAGAGGAAAATGAATAGTAACCGAAATCACTATTCACATGAATAGTAACCGGAGTTACTATTCACCGAAATCACTATTCACAGTTACTATTCACGGCTACTATTCATATGACGGCTACTATTCATATGACGGCTACTATTCATATGGCGGCTACTATTCATATGGCGGCTACTATTCAAAAAGTGGCTGGAGGGGCCCACGGGGGTTGTTGGAATAGTACAGCATAGTGACTTTCTAAAATCTATAAATAGGCATGCTGTATTTCATTTCAAAACACACCTCAACACACAACTCTCTCTCTCTCTTAAATATCTTCTCTGTGTAAGCTGCTAGACAGTCCATCTAGTAGGAAAGCCGGCTTAGCCCGCTTTCAGGAAGTGTCGGATAGAAGGTCCTCGTGCCTAAACTATCCTTAGGAGTGTTCGAGTTTTTGAAGCTAATCCGTTGGATTAGAAGTTGTAACACCCCTTGGGTTTTATCAGTTCAAAGATATTTTCCCGAACCAATTGTTTTATTTCGATTCAGTTGTTGACCTCATTTTTCACATCTCGAAAATCGAAATATTTTTTAAATAACGTATTCAACCCCCCTTCTACGTTATTCCGGACCTAACATATCCCATCTGTCCTTTGACTTACTTGCAATCCAAGAAAGAACTTCAGCTCACCCATCATGCTCATTTCAAACTTACCCTGCATTAACTTAGCAAATTTCTTGCAAAGAAGATCATTAGTAGACCCGAATATTATATCATCCACATAGATTTGAACTAATATTGTATCATTTTTATGTTTCTTTGTGAAGAGAGTTTTGTCTATGACACCTCTAACAAAACCATTTTCAAGTAAAAATTCAGAGAGAGTGTCATACCATTTCCTTGGTGCTTGCTTAAGACCATAAATAGCCTTGAAGAGAAAGTAGACATAGTCCATGAATTCTGGATCTTCAAAGCCAGGGGGCTGTTCTACATATACCTCTTCATCTAGCTTACCATTCAGAAAAGCACTCTTGACATCCATTTGATAAACCTTAAAGTTTGAGAATGCTGCGAATGCCAAGAATATTCTGATAGCCTCAAGTCTTGCCACTGGAGCGTAGGTTTCATCATAATCAATGCCTTCAGCTTGTGAATAACCTTTTGCTACCAGTCTTGCTTTATTTCTCGTCACTGTACCATCTTCATCTAGCTTATTTCTGAATACCCACCTTGTGTCAACCACTTTCCTGTCTTTGGGTCTGGGTACCAGCTTCCATACTTCTTGTTGTTTGAATTGATTGAGTTCATCTTGCATAGCAATCACCCAATCAGGATCAGAAAGAGCTTCCTCAGTTTTCTTAGGTTCCATTTCAGATAGAAACCCTGAATAGTTACATTGATTTTGAGTAGCACTTCTAGTTTTGACTCCAACATCTGGATCACCAATAATAAGCTCAAAAGGATGAGCTCTATTCCAAACAGTCTGTCTGGGAAGATTTAATCTTGATGATTCGCCTTGTTCTTCATTGTGATGTTGAGTGTGACCAGTTGACCCTTCATTGTCTCCCCCTGAGTTGTTGCCAGGTTGACTAGATGATTGTTCAGGAGTGTCAGGGGTATCTTCATTATTATCATTGTTTTCATCACCATTACCCTGATCATCATCATTATTATCATTGTTGTCATTAGCATCAGCAAAAATCTCAGGTGCATTGTCATCATCTGAATCTGTATCTGTCATGTCATCGAAAGATAGCTTTTCAGATGGATCCTCAGTTTGGATACTAGGGAGTTTAGTGTCATCAAATGTTACGTTGACACTTTCCATCATCTTCTGTTCATCAATCACATACACCCTGTATGCCTTCATTGAATAACCAATAAAAATTGCTTCAAATGCTTTGGTATCGAATTTACCACCTTGATCATCACCTTCTTTAAGCACAAAGCATTTTGCACCAAATACATGAAAGTATTTGAGTGATGGTTTCTTATCAGCCATAATTTCATAGGGTGTCTTCATATGATCTTTATTGATTAGAGTTCGATTCTGGGTATAGCAAGCAGTGTTGACAGCTTCAGCCCAAAAGTACAATGGAAGCCTTGATTCACTTAACATAGTACGTGCAGCTTCAATCAAGGTTCTATTTTTTCTTTCCACTACTCCATTTTGTTGAGGAGTTCTTGGAGCTGAATATTGTCTGGTTATACCCTTCTCAGTGCAGAAGTCATTTAGAACTGCATTCTTGAATTCAGTTCCATTGTCTGATCTTATAGCTCTCACTGGATACGTAGAATCTCGCTCAATTAATTTGATGTGATCAATCACCAGTTGTGGAGTCTCATCTTTAGAATTCAAAAACAGGACCCATGTGTATTTTGAAAAATCATCAATAATCACTAGAGCATATCTCTTCCTTGACATAGACATCACATTAACTGGACCAAACAAATCCATATGAAGTAATTGTAATGGTTCAGTTATTGAAGATGTGTCAGTGCTCCTGTGACTTACCCTTTTTAGCTTGCCTTTTTGACATGCATCACACAGTCCTTCTTGAGTGAATTCCATTGAAGGCAAACCTCTCACCAATTCTCTTTTAACTAGAGAATTCATTGTTTTGAAATTAAGATGAGAAAGTTTCTTGTGCCATAGCCAACTCTCGTCATTAGATGCTTTAGTGTAGAAGCAAGTAATTTCTGCAGTGCTTCCTGAGTTCATATTGGCTACGTACAGATTGCCTTTTCTAACTCCTGTCAGTTGTGGCTTTTCATTTCTCTTGTGTGAAATTAGACAATTCTTCTTGTTGAAATAAACTTCATATCCTTTGTCACAGAATTGACTAACACTGAGCAAATTGTGCTCAAGTCCTTTCACAAAAGAGACTTCATCAATGATAACATTTCCAGCTTCAAGTCTGCCATATCCATCAGTTCTACCTTTGCTGTTATCTCCAAAGGAAACTACTGGGCCGGCCTTCTCCACCACATTTGTCAGCAGGGTTCTGTCACCAGTCATATGCCTTGAACATCCACTATCCAAGATCCAGGTCACTCGTTCAACCTGTTCAACACCCTGCAATGACAAATGGATTAAACCTTCTTCGGAACCCAAATTTGATTGGGTCCAGAATATTTAAAGAATTGGCCTTTGTCAGGCAAAACAACATTTTTCACCTTAACACCAATTTTACCATTAGTCAACAAGCATTTTACCCTATAAACAGATTTTACAATCTTTTGTTTCATTTTGGGTATCCATGTTTGTTTAGCAACAATAACATTTGTTTCATTGACTGGACATTTGACCTTATAAACAGCATTAGTAAAACTTTGTGTAGACTTAGGTACAAATGTCTCTCTCCTAACATGAGGAGGACTAGCAGTCTTTGATCTGACACTTTTGTTTCTGTTCATATGTTGTCGGGGAGTATTCTTATTAGCACATGCATGATTACCATTAAAGTAAGCAGACATCACATTAAAAGCACAAGACATGCAATTCACAACACCACATGCTTTATGAGAAGTATCAATAACAGGCATGGTATTCATGTTAGACATGTTATCATTCTGCTCCAACTTGTTATCACCTAACTCAATTTTAGATGAACTGGGAACAAACTTCACTGGTTTCATAGAAACAACCTTATTAGATTTAACATTTTTGGTTGTAGGTGCCCTAACAGATTTTTCATTATCAATGACTATGCCATTAGCACTGTCCTCATTTCTCATTTCTTCTTGAATCACAATAGAATACATGTTTGGTGGTTCAGAAACAGATTCTTTAAACATGGGTTTTTCAACATTCTTGAGAACGTGTGGTATACCTCTTTCTTTAGCAGGAATAGGATTAGCAGAATGATTGCCCAAAGAACCAGCAGCTTCTTTGTACCCAAACCCTATTCCTACAGTTTGTTCTCTAGCTTGTTTGTTGAAGTGCTCTTTGGAAACTTTAACAGAATTATAACAAGCTCTAATCTGTGTTTCAAGTTCTCTAATCCTGATGTCTTGTTCAGCAATCCTATCAACTTGTTTTACCATGTATTCTCCTAGACCCTTTTCTTTGTAGTTAAGACGAGCTATTTCTTTTATTTGTTGATCATTATTATCAGGCACTTTTTTTAACTCTAACACTTCATTTTCAAGTTTAGTGTTTACAAGACTTATTCTCTCGTATCCTTTTTGTGCATTACTCAAGGAATCACGTAAACTACGAATAAGTTCAGCATCAGTGAGAATTACCGGTGTGGTGTAATAAGTTGATGACTCAGCATTTGCCACCAGTGCAAAGTTTCCATATTCTTCATCTTCGCTGTCTGTGTCATCCCAGCTTTTACCGGCAGCTACATAAGCTCTTCCAGTTTTCTTCTTTTCAGAAGCATAATCTCTTTTCTGTGCTTGCTTGGGTTTTTGACACTCAGTAGCAAAGTGTCCCAACTCATTACAATTGAAGCAACGGATCTTGCTTCTGTCAACTGTACCAGTTTTGTAACCTCCCCTGTTACTAGAGGATGAAGAACCTCCTCTCTGAAATCTGCTATTAGACTTAAACCTGAACTTTGGATTTCGCCTGAATCTGAAGTTACTGAATTGTCTCACCATCATAGCCATAGATTCATCTTCTAGTTGATCCAGCTCTTCTAGTGAATAAAATTCTCCACCATCCTGAGTAGCTGGTGTTTGGCCATGTTCAACTTCAGTTTGTTCCTTGTTGAAGCTTTTAGGTTGAACAATTTTATCTTCCACTTCCTTAGGAACCTCAACTACCAGAGCTGTAGAAGAACTTGCCACTCTCCCTTTGCCAGAGAACTCCTTCTGCTGTACTTGTTCTAATTCATACGTTTTCAGAACACCAAACAGCCTGTCAAGAGCAATCTTGTTTAAATCCCTGGATTCTCTGATGGCAGTAATTCTATGCTCCAGGTGAGTAGGCATAGTCAGTAGAAACTTCATGTTGATCTCCTTCTGAGTATATTGCTTGCCATGAACTTGCAAGTTGTTGATTATTTTGTTATACCTTTCAAACACTTCCTGAATGCCTTCATTGGGGCCAGCTCTAAAGTGTTCATATTCAGAGGTCAAAATTTGAAGTCTGTTTTCCCTGACTTCATCAGTCCCTTCATTAATAGTCTCAATAGTTTCCCAAATGTGCTTAGCAGTTTTACAATTCATCACATGACTATACATCACAGCATCCAGGGAATCTATCAGAATGAGTCTCAGATTTTTGTCCAATCCAGCATCCTCCTTTTCATCAGGAGTATAGTTCTTAGGGTCCTTTGGATAATCTTTTGCAGGTATTGTTACAACTCCATTTGTAACCGTTTCAGCATCATGTTGCATAGGAATTATTGGTCCATTTTTCAAAACTGATAAATAATTTGGATTTGTAACATCAAGAAACAATTCCATTTTATTTTTCCACATATCATAATTATCCTTATTAAATATGGGAATCTTAACAATGGCTTTTGAAGACATGATGAATTTTTAAGTGAGTTAAAAATTCGAGATAAATTTTTGATTGAATAAAAATAGGATCTTGATTTGTGTATCAATCAATAGGCTCTGATGCCAATTGTTAGGTCCGATAAGATTGTAGAAGGGGGGGGTTGAATACAATCTATACCAATTTATCGAAATTTGTCCTTTAAATAAAATTTGACTTGAACAAATTTGTGCGGAATAAATTGAAACAATTTTCAAGTTGAATATAAAAATATATTAACTTGATGGGTGTTACAATTTCAGTACAGATTAATTATCAAGTTGATAAAAACTAATTAGAAAATTCGACATGAACTTTTCTAATTTAGTTAATAAAAATCAAGATAAGTGCTAGGAGTAAAAACTCGCTAGTAGTACAAGAGTATCAAGTAATCAAGTTCCACCGGATTAAATATTACAAAGGTAGCAAGCTTGATTTTACAGAAAATAAAATAGCTCTTGTTGGGTGTGTTCTTGATGAGAGAGAAGAGAGAATGGAGCAGCTGAATTTTTTTGATATTATGTTGTGTTGTACTTGTGTTGAGCCGCATGTGTTGATCTTTAATACAAGCAAATCCCCTGCCACTTTTCATTTCATTTTGTACATCAAAGACAATCTCCAAGACAATCCGTTCTTCCAAGACAATCGCCAAGACAATCTGTTCTTCCAAGACAATCAGATTTGTACTGCCAAGACAATCGCCAAGACAATCTTTGATTGTTCCAAGACAATCAAGCTTTCCAAGACAATTGATTTTGTACTGCCAAGACAATCTGTTTTGCTTACCAAGACAATCGCCAAGACAATTTATTGTCTTGGGGAATTAAAAACTCGGTGAATTGAATTGTGAACAACTGACTTGAATTGCCACACCGAAGACCAGTCGCAGGAGGCTAGAGTGAGCTGTACGCGCGGCTTTTTCTTCTGTTTCTCTCGGGCGCGTGCTGGACACGCGCTAGGTAGGCACGTAGAAATCCTTGCCGACAGCAACCATGTGCATCATTCCTTTTTCAATTCATTTGGTTTGAATTAATTGTTTAATGTTTAAACATGATTCTTTTGCTTTTCTGAACAAACAAGTCGACAGCTTCATATGGCCAGCTCCGTTTAAATTCTTTTTAACCCGCACAATTTATAATCTTTAATTAATAAATAATTATTTTAATCCAGAAATTATAAAAATAAATATCTAATATTATTAGATATTTATAAATATAATTTTCTAAATAAATAAAATATTTATTAATATAAAATTATCATTAAACTCAAAACTGCGGTTACCTGAGCGTCTGGAATCGGACTCCTTTTGCTTAAAAAAAATATATCAATTCCAACCGGGGTTCCAGCTTTAAGAATATATCACTTTCAATATTCTTGTGATAATTCTATTTTCTCATAACCCGTCCAGGTGTAAGCTTCGGTCTCTTGAGGACGTGAAACCGGACTCTTTTTGCTTAGCAAAAAATACAACAATTCTAACCGGAGTTCCAGCATTAAGAATATATCATTTAGAATTTCTTTATGATAATTCTTTTTCCTCGTAGCCAGTCCACTTGATAATAAAATCTTTGTGATTAAATAATTTAGCACTCCTGTTGCTTGCACAATGATTTTCTCACATACCAGTCTTGATAGCTTGAACCACTGAAGTTAATGATGAACAATCACTGTTTAATGTTGACACTCGATGTACTGTCTGGTTCATGAGTGACTAACCGCAATGACTGTTCTTCATATATTGACTTTAAAAACTGGTTCCTTTTCTTTTCTCATCTCTCTTCAATTTTTCTGTACTGTCTCTGTCACCTTTGAAGTCTCTGTCACTTTAAACGAATCCACTTCTTTACGAATACTTCACTGAGGCTTGATCAGATGACTGAGCTTCTTTCAATGTAGTAATTCCTCAAGTCCGTAGATTGACCTTGATCTTTTTCTTCTGACAGATAATACAATCTGAGATTCCTTGTGACAGTCTATATACTATTTACTATTACAATCTTGTTTAAGTTGAGTTGTATCCTCGAAATACAAATAGGCTACATCATATGCCTTTCACGTATTTTTATATATATACTCCCTCTGTCCCATCCATTTCTTTACAATTTCCTTTTTGGGCCGTCCCACCATTTCTTTACATTACCCAAAATAGTAAGTTTTAATACTATTACACCCACTACTTCACTTATTTTAACAATACTTTACACTATTTCACCCACTACTTAACTTATTTTAACAATAAAATCACTATTACACCCACTACTTCACTTATTTTAACAATAAAATCATTATTACACTCACTACCTCATTTATTTTAACAATATTACACCCACTTTACACCCACTATCCTTGACCTCCGTGCCCAGCCGCCATGTAAAGAACTGGCTGGGACGGAGGGAGTATATATTAACATAACATAAAGACATTTTCACACGGAAGTTGTAAATAAATACAAGAATATCTATAATATACAGAAAATAAAAGATGTATTTTCATATTTTAAAATTCCATAAATATTAGAAAGTTTAAAGAATATAAAAATTGGAATTTACTCTCTTCATATAATAAAGTTAGAATTTCAGTTCCAAATAAGAGTGGCTCGAAACGTATTTAACGGGAAGACGGCTCATTAGAAAAGATTATATTGACCATTAGAATTTGATACTTATGTCATAATTTTTTTATTTTTACGGTTCGATTTTATGAATAAAAATTATTATATAAGTCTTTATACTATATATGTTAAAGATGGGATTTCGGTTTTAACGAGAGAGCGGCTCAATCGAAAAAATTGTGTTCAACAAGAATTTTTTCTTGATTCATTAAAGAATATTATTTAATTATTAAAATTTAATATCAATATTATAATATAACGTAAATGTATTGAATTTTTTTTAAAATATTGTAACGCCGCCGCGAAGCGCGGCTTTATCAACTAGTTGAGTTATATCACATAATCCACATAAATTGATCCAAATTTGAATCGATCTGAACCAAAATTGATTACGAATTCATTTGAAATTTTTAAGAACTCCTAATACATAATTTGGTTCCAATTTGATCCCTCGCCCTAATTAAATTGGACCGTGATCGTCCCTAATAATTAGGTATTTTATGTATTGAAAATCAAAAATTTTAAACCATGAAAGTGAAAATAAAATAATACTCCGTAAATAATATCAAAGGCTCTGTTACTCTGTTCCATCTATACTTTAGTAACTTTTTTATTTACATCGCCCTATTCTCTCTCTCTCTCTCTCTCTCTCTCCCTCTCTATCTCTCTAGCCGCCGTCTCCTCTTCCTCTTTGCTCTTGATGGTACTTTGTTTCGATTCTGATTTTTCGCTTATATATTCAATTTTTATAATCTGTTGATTGATTTTTAGCTTTTTAATTTTTATAGCTCTGTTAATTTAGTTTATATTTTACCTTTGAAATTGTAATGCGTAGTAGAGATTGTATTGTTAGTGCAGGCTGGAAAGCTTCTAGCGAATCTTATTGTAATTGGCTCTACTTATTTAGCTCGTGGAGTAATGGAAGGCTATCGTAAAGCACTCGCTAGTAAGTGCTGCACAATTGTTTGTTGTTTTTGTTTCTCTTCATGATTACTGCTTCTATCGTTTGGTTTCGTATTTCGTATCGTGTTATCGTGAGTGATTTTTATGTTGGTAGATTATTTGATGACTTAGGCAAGTAATGTGTTTCGTATGCGTTCTATAGAGATTTATAAATTACATATAAATTTATCAATATCGTTGTATTATGATATATGTAGTGACAATTACATTGATTGTAAGTGTTATGAATTTCGTGTGACCTTGGATTAGGAGAGGGTGGGGTGGGGTGGGGTTGATTGGATTAGGAGGGGGGAGGGTAGTGTAATCAATTTAGATTTTAAAAGATTTAATCATTTTATGAATAATTTATGTATATTAAAAGATTTTACATGTTTGGTAGAGTTGATATTGAGTTTGTATTGATTTTAAGAAGTCTAAAAAACACTGTGAAATCCAACAATATCAAACGAGTTATAATCTCCTTCGAAATCAATAAGTTTTTGAATGCCACCGGATTTTAAGAGATTTCCTTGTAATCCAAATTATGTAGTATTTTATGATTAAGCTATGTATTATAGGACAACATGGGCTACCATATCATGAGAAAGGTTTATAATGATCAGGCTTTATAATCGGTATTAAGATGTCAAATAGCCAACACAAATTATTGCAATTCAGCTTGAAGTGGTTCAAATTGACACCTCTAGAGTAGGCAGTTGTGAAACTAGAATTGGGATTAAAATTGATATAAGAGTTAAGTGCATTTTATATACCTGCGTTTTATGTGGTCTGTTAGGAACTCTGGGTTACTGAACTGAAATTAACAATGTCTTTGTGATTTTCTTTGTTTAAGAAATGCAGTAAACAGTTGGGAAACAAAGAGAGCAAATTGCCAAATTAAAGATAATTTATCATAAAGACTCGCAGAAATATAGAGATAGATTGAGAGAGATCAGTAATAACAGAGGGATAGAACATAATTAGATAAAATAGAGCTAACTTGTAGGAAAAAAATTAATTTGTAGAGTGAGAAATACTGCAGAGTATTTTATTAGAGAAAGAGATTGGTGGAATGAAGTCTGCCAATCTGCTACTTTTATAGACCTCACTACTAAATTAACTAGAAATGACTCTAATACGCTTACTATTAACCTTTTATACTACTAAATATACTAACAAGCACCTAATGTGCTATTCCTGACATGGTAAAGCAAAGTATTGTGTTGTCGGAAAGAACCAATCATAAAGTAAAAACTCCAGTTTTAATAGACTTTTGAAAAGTATTGTGTGCCACTAACTGGTTAAGGTAACAATAAAACGACTATGAACTCATTGGTCCTTATTCTATGCATAGGAAAATATAGGAATAACTTGTTAATAATTTTACAGGACACAATAACTTCAAAATCATGTCAATATTAGGAGCTACATGAGTTCTCATAAGACGGATTGGTTTTGTAATTTCTGTTTGTAAATTCTAATCAATAAATTCATGTTAGGTGGTGGCGGTTTTAATAGTAAGCAAATTGTAAGAAGTTGTGATGTGCATAGATAAGGTGTAAAAGAATCTATGCATGCTTTTGTGATTTGTCTAATATTGTGTGACGAAATTGTAAGTAACTTAAAGCAAGTCCAATGCATAGCTATACTTAGTTCTATAGCTAAACTATAGAACCAAATTTGCAAAAACATCACTCCAGTGACCAGTTATTTCTGTATGCATTACTATGCATTGGGGTGAATAGTTTGTAAAAACTTAGGTCTATATTGGCTACAACACTATTTATATTTATAATTATTTTTCTCACTTCACCAATCTAATTTTTCTTGAGTTTATTTAAAGTAAGTTTGTGCTATTTCAAACAAGCGTTGGAGCACAAGTTCTATTTTAGCACCAAAATTCACTTTTTAGTTCCAAAATATTTCAAAGGCTGTAGCAGTATAGCCATTTAGCATTAGCATTGGACTTGCTCTTAAAGACGGAATCCATAATGTTTTTGAGAAGAATGTGAGGAAACAGTAATACCTTTTAAAGGAATAATGGAGCAGCTGCAGTGATAGTCAATACAAATTTAATATTAAATAATTTCTTTTATAAACGAATGGAGAGGCAAACGTGTTTTATGATCTTATCTCTCACGATGCATGAGTAAATGTTAGATTCAAATTCTCTAACTGGGCAACAAAATGTAAATTATATATTTATATAATTATGTTCTCATACAAGCAAGAGAAATAAACGAAATAAAGCATTCTGACCAAATTCTTGTAAGAAGATAAACTGTAACAATAATCTGCCCATTTGTACAGAATAACTAATATGTCTGGTGTCTACTTTGTAAATGGTTACCTGTGTTATTTGCACTTTTTATTAGATTTGTCTAAGATACATACAGACATTAAAACTTATGATTACATGCTACAAAAATCATTTCAAATGACTCCTGTATTGTATTGGATCACATACTTCAATACTTGGCATACTTTGTTACTAACATTTCTTACTGAACCTTTCCTATCTATCCCACCCTACAAGAATGTAATGGTATTCTGAGATTGATAAATGCTAGTAAAGAAAGCTGAATTTTTTATGAACCTTTTCATTTTAAAATTTAAATTTTATGAAATTATCTTTTTTGCAATAGGCCTACAAAATTATATGGGAGCACAAAATATATGAAATATGTACTCATATACAATTCATGGCACCTTTAAAAGTGCAAACATTATTTTTAGCTAAGTTACTGAAAACGGGTATTGGCAGATGCCAAAAATTCTGGTGTTGCTCACGAGACATTGCAGAATGTCCGCAATGCAAGCAAAGCCATGACGGAGCAGGAGGCAAGGCAAATTCTTGGTGCATCTGTGGAGTCCTCTTGGGAGGATGTTTTGCAGGTTAGTTTGGATGATATTTGTACTCATATATCTGACTAGAGGAAACTCCAGGGAAAGTTGATTTGCTGTAGTTTCTGGTTCTTTAAATGAAAAAGAAAGCAATTAGTGTTATAAGAAAAGAGGATCTGGATGCTTCCACAAAGTATGTGACCGTGGTGGTGTTCCTCTGTCTTTTTTAGCTCCAGTCTAGTTCCATATTTGCTGTATATGTGAATTTGTGATGTTGTCATTTATCCTTTGAAAATAGCGTTTTCTTTTTTATGAACAGAAATACAATACGTTATTTGAAAACAATGCCAAGGTTGGGAGCTTCTATCTTCAATCAAAAGTTCACAGGGCCAAGGAAAGTTTAGAAATGGTTTATAGGCACAAAGATTAAGAGACTGCAGGCTGAGAAAAATTAAATGTGGCTATGCTTCATCCTTAGTATGCCACTTTAGTCAGATAGTTTTCTATAATGTATAGTTGTAATCCTAGAGATCCTTATGAACTAATTATCTAGGTGTAAGAAGTGCTTTTATATACTATCTTTCCGCACTATTTTTGTTATTTATCCTTCATGTTGTAACTGCGAAACTAGATACAGAGTATTCCAAGTTTTATTGCAGCAATGAGTTGAAATATCTTTTTCACATCTAGCAAGAGTAGAATGAATGTGAAGGAACTTTCTTTCAGCACCTGCCTTCATTAATCCATTTGCTTTTCCCTCGTCAAATTGTACAAAGCGTATATGCTTGATAGCATCATATTTTCTATGCTTCCTGGTACTTGAATGATTGTTCTGAAGAACCTTTTTCACCACTTACTTGCCAGTATTAAGATTCCTGTAGTTTGCACGGGCACTTAGCAAAGGCACAAAGAACCTGGAACAGTCTCAGCAGGTTCGAGTGACCCTGAGTTAATAAATATGTGTAGTGTCCAGAAATCCGGCTCTTAAAAGATCTTTCATGCGCCTATGATTGTCCATCATAATAACTACTCTGTAACTGCTTTATAATGCTCCATAGCCTCCATCATAACGAATTACTCCAAATTCGCGAAGCAACATCCAAAACTTTGAATGAAATCTTTGTCAGAGCCAAAAGCTGGTCTTTGTATATTCTAGTGTTACAATTCAATTTCTCTTAACAAGAAAGAGCAAGACAAAGCGAGGTTATTGATTCTTGAAACGACCCTGTATATACTGCTTCCATTAAGTTATGCTTGGAAAAGCCTTTATCTAGAGTTGCTATATTACAATCACTAATAAGTTATAATAATCTCTGATTAAATTACGGGGTGTTTGTTATGGACTGTAATATCTGATTATATATAGTTGTTTAGTTTTTACCAAATTTCTGAAGAGAATTAAATAGTGGAAACAGGACATCAGTTATAAATGAAAGATTGATATTGTTACAATAAATTACATGAAACAAACACTCTTGGAATAAACAAAGAATACACAGTAAGGCCTTGTTCCATACAATACACACTTCTGCCATGCGTCTCACTTACTGTTTTCACTTAACCAGACAAAAAAAAACCTTTAAAGAAAATTCCCTTTGTAGCTAAAACAACCCCCAAATGTAAGAGTGTCAATAATGATGTAAATGCAAACTGGTCCGTATCAAAATGGTTAAAGCTTTGAAATGCATTGTTGAGGACCTTATTAACTTGATGATCTGGTTCTGCGAATTTATTTTGTAGTCTTTTATGTTCTTTTATGCTGGCAGCTGCAGATACAGACAGAACAGGTATTAGTACGTGTATACAAACATGTATTTGATGTTTATAGCAGTATGAGAATAAAATGCTTAATAGTTCATGTAGTGAAAGAGGTAACGTACTTGAGTGTTGGATGGAAGTGACTGAGCGATTGGACCTTAGTAGTGTGTTGGGGGTGGTGGTGAAGCATAAATGTAAACTGGTGGGGGTGGTGATGAAGCAGGTGGGGGTGGTGATGAATATAGGTATGGAGGAGGAGGTGATTTCACTGGTGGTGGGGGTGAGGAGTAGTGGTATGGTGGGGGTGGAGATTTGACAGGTGGTGGTGGGGATGAGTAGTGGTATGGTGGGGGTGGGGATTTGACAGGTGGTGGTGGGGATGAGTAATGGTATGGTGGAGGGGGGGATTTCACAGGAGGTGGTGGTGATGAGTAGTGATATGGGGGAGGTGGCGATTTTACGGGAGGTGGAGGTGAAGAGTAGTGGTATGGTGGAGGAGGTGACTTCACGGGTGGTGGAGGTGAGGAGTAGTGGTACGGTGGAGGTGGTGATTTGACGGGAGGTGGTGGAGATGAGTAATGGTATGGTGGTGGAGGTGATTTTACTGGTGGTGGAGGTGAAGAATAGTGGTATGGTGGTGGTGGTGATTTGACTGGGGGTGGTGGAGATGAATAATGGTAGGGAGGAGGTGGTGATTTTACCGGTGGTGGAGGTGATGAGTAGTGGTATGGTGGAGGTGGTGATTTTACAGGAGGAGGTGGAGATGAGTAATGGTATGGGGGAGGAGGAGATTTTACCGGTGGTGGAGGTGATGAGTAGTGGTATGGTGGAGGTGGTGATTTGACTGGTGGTGGGGGAGATGAGTAGTGATATGGGGGAGGAGGTGATTTTACTGGCGGTGGAGGTGATGAGTAGTGGTATGGTGGAGGTGGTGATTTGACTGGCGGTGGGGGAGATGAGTAGTGATATGGGGGAGGAGGTGATTTCACTGGTGGTGGAGGTGATGAGTAGTGGTATGGTGGAGGAGGCGACTTCACCGGTGGTGGAGGTGAGGAGTAATGGTATGGTGGAGGTGGGGATTTGACGGGTGGTGGTGGTGATGAGTAATGGTATGGTGGGGGTGGAGATTTCACTGGTGGCGGCGGTGAGGTGTAGTGATATGGTGGTGGTGGAGATTTTACGGGTGGCTGTGGTGATGAGTAATGGTATGGTGGCGGTGGGGATTTTACGGGTGGTGGAGGGGATGAGTAGTGGTATGGAGGAGGAGGTGATTTCACTGGTGGTGGAGGTGATGAGTAATGGTATGGTGGAGGTGGTGATTTTACTGGTGGTGGTGGTGAAGAGTAGTGGTATGGAGGTGGTGGGGACTTCACGGGCGGTGGAGGTGAAGTGTAGTGGTATGGTGGAGGAGGTGACTTCACGGGTGGTGGAGGTGAGGTGTAGTGGTATGGAGGTGGTGGCGATTTCACGGGTGGGGGTGGTGATGTGTAGTAGTATGGTGGAGGTAGAGATTTTACGGGTGGTGGAGGTGATGAATAATGATATGGTGGTGGTGGGGATTTTACGGGTGGGGGAGGTGACGAATAATGGTATGGAGGCGGTGGTGATTTCACGGGTGGTGGTGGTGATGAGTAGTGATATGGAGGTGGTGGGGATTTGACGGGTGGTGGTGGTGATGTGTAGTAGTATGGTGGAGATTTCACTGGTGGAGGTGGAGATGAATAATGATAGGGAGGTGGAAGAGATTTCACGGGTGGTGGAGGCGATTTGTAGTTGTATGGGGTTGGGGATGGTGACTTAACGGGCGGAGGAGGTGATTTGTAGTAATATGGAGGTGGGGGAGATGGTGATGGTGGTGGTGGGGACTTGTAGTAATAAGGAGTTGGAGTAGGAGACTTCGTTGGTGGTGGTGGAGATTTGTAGTAATAAGGAGTTGGTGCTGGAGATTTCACAGGTGGTGGAGGAGATTTATAGTAGTAAGGAGTTGGCGCTGGAGATTTCACAGGTGGTGGAGGAGACTTATAGTAGTAAGGAGTTGGTGCCGGAGACTTGGAAGGTGGTGGTGGAGGAGACTTATAGTAGTAAGGAGTTGGTGCCGGAGACTTGGAAGGTGGTGGTGGAGAATGATAATAGTATGGTGGTGGGTACTTGACTGGTGGAGGTGGAGACTTGTAAACATAAGGTGGTGACAAGGGAGCTGGTGTTGGTGCAGGCTTGTAACATTTCTCGGAAGGAGTTTTGGGAGCATAAGCAAAAGGCTTGGCAGACAAAACAACTTCATATTTGCTCTTTGATTTCACTTTAAGTTTAGCACCCTTGATGCCCCAGTGAAGATTTGTTGGAATGTTGCATTTAGAATCCTTTGGTGCCATATGGAGCTTAGCTTTGCATGCCTTGGCTCCTCCATACTTTCCATATTCAAATCCTTTCACTTCAATGCTGTATTTACCATTATTCTTTGTTTTACCATATGCTACTACATCTTTGTCTCCTGCCTTGC
Organism: Kitagawia praeruptora; assembly: GCA_037693485.1. Taxonomy (NCBI): domain Eukaryota; kingdom Viridiplantae; phylum Streptophyta; class Magnoliopsida; order Apiales; family Apiaceae; genus Kitagawia; species Kitagawia praeruptora. The sequence goes on from CM075349.1 coordinate 4,333,327, forward strand.
ATGTCACCTCAACGACCGCACCTGTTTCCACATGTTGAATTATTATTACTACCAAATCTTTTAACTTTATTCACAAATATTAAATGTATAACTACCTAATTCAGTTTTTTAATAATAATGTGCTTTTGTCCTCCTATTCTTTGTGAGTTGTTATGATTAATTATCTTATCTTAAGCCTAACTTTTCTTCTCTACAGTTGCCCACGTTTTTCAAATTTGAATATTTTCATTTGCTGTTGTTTTCAAATCAGAGATCCATATTTGGACTAAATTGTACAATTATTCGCATATGCTTTGATATAATTGAACACCAAAATTAATAAGTTTCAAAGAAAAGTTAATTATTGTATAATATTCTTATCTGTAAAAGACATTACACGTACACAATGGCCAAATTTTATATTTATTTTATAAATCAAGAATAATTTCATTGGTTGATTATAGATATAAATATGGCTTTTGCATGTTGAACAATATGGATTGGGTGGTCCTATGTCATATATAATGGTGTCCAGCGTTTGTTTATTTTTTTAATTAACATCACCAATGATGCAAAACTAGTTGATTACAGAAGTGCTTAATATTTTGTAGTAATTTGATATGACAATCTAAAGCTCATAAAAGTGTACCAGGAGCTAGCTAGCATGCATACGTGTTTTTGCAATATAATCCAAGTAGTAGTGCTTAAATTCTACTAGTAATAAATAATAAAACATATAGATCAAGATTAATTAGTGATTTTTTTTTTTTTTTTGAAGTATGATTAGCATTATATATTTTAAGCGTGATCTGATAATCAAGCTCATTAGTCTAGTAGGAGATCCATTCTAAAAAAAAGGTGGTGTACTGCATGTGTGTGGACAATATAATAAGCAATGATGTGTAAGAAAGCTGAACATATTATTAAGAGGAGGGTAATTAGTGATAACAAATATATATATCTGAGACAGAAGAATGTAATTAATATGAAATTAGGAGTATTAATTAACTAATAAATTGGAGATTAGTGTACCTTTGAGGTGTTTCTTTGCATGGGACTTGATTGGGTACTTCCAGTCATAGCATCTGTAACAATAAACCTTTCCTACAACCTTTACTGTGTATGAATGAGGATGAGGGTGAGGATAGTAAGGAGGTGGTGGGGATTTCACCGGTGGTGGTGGAGAGGTGTAGTAATAAGGTGTTGGTGGGGATTTCACCGGTGGTGGTGGTGAAGTGTAATAGTATGGTGGTGGTGGGGATTTTACGGGAGGTGGTGGTGAACTGTAGTAGTATGGTGGAGGTGGTGACTTTACGGGAGGGGGTGGAGAGTGGTAGTAGTATGGAGGTGGTGGGGACTTCACTGGAGGGGGTGGAGAGTGGTAGTAGTATGGAGGTGGTGGGGACTTCACTGGAGGGGGTGGAGAGTGGTAGTAGTATGGAGGTGGTGGGGACTTCACTGGAGGAGGTGGAGAGTGGTAGTAGTATGGAGGTGGTGGAGACTTCACTGGAGGTGGTGGAGAGTGGTAGTAGTATGGAGGTGGTGGGGACTTCACTGGAGGAGGTGGAGAGTGGTAGTAGTATGGAGGTGGTGGAGACTTCACTGGAGGAGGTGGAGAGTGGTAGTAGTATGGTGGTGGTGGGGATTTAACGGGTGGGGGCGGAGAGTGGTAGTAGTAAGGTGGTGGTGGGGACTTAACGGGTGGTGGTGGTGATTTGTATACGTAAGGCGGTGGAGGGGAATGCACCGGAGGTGGCGGTGATTTGTATACATAAGGTGGTGGAGGAGAATGCACCGGAGGAGGTGGTGATTTGTACTCATAAGGAGGTGGAGGAGAATGCACCGGAGGTGGTGGTGATTTGTACTCATATGGAGGAGGTGGAGAGTGCACCGGAGGTGGTGGTGATTTGTACTCATAAGGAGGAGGTGGAGAGTGCACCGGAGGCGGTGGTGATTTGTACTCATAAGGAGGAGGTGGAGAGTGCACCGGAGGAGGTGGTGATTTGTACTCATATGGTGGTGGAGGAGAATGCACCGGGGGAGGTGGAGAATGTACCGGAGGTGGTGGTGATTTGTACACATATGGAGGTGGGGGTGATGGTGAAGGTGGAGGAGGAGAATGCACCGGAGGTGGTGGGGATTTATACACATAGGGTGGAGGTGGTGATGGTGAAGGTGGTGGTGGAGACTTATACTCATAAGGAGGAGGAGGTGAAGAGTAAATGTAGGGATCTGCAGAGGCTCCCATAATGTTTGACACTACTACTAAAAACAGTACAACTAGCCCACCCCTAAAGGGGCGGCTGCTGCCATGATCCCTCATTTTTTGCCGGAAAGTTTTATAGTTCCGGCCAGTGATCTAATATGGACTGTTGTTTTTGGATGATTATAGAAGGGGAATGATTTAAGAGAGTACCCCCTTTAGAGGTTAAGAGTTGATGACTTTAGTGTTACAATGTTGAAGTTTATATAGCAAAAAGCTAGCAAGGTATAGTCGTTAAGAGAGAGCTGTCATTTAGGGACCAATTCAAGTAGTGTTTATTTGATTATTAGAGTCAATTGTTCAGCAAATTTGGTTTTGCCCTCTACAGCTGGGGTTACCAAACACATATATACCAATCATTAAAATATATACAATGTTTGGGTCACTTTCATGTATAACTGTTTTGCATAAGTGATCACCTGCTACACATTACACCTATTCAAACTTTGAATTTTACTTATTCTTCGTAAACTCGGAGAGTTATACGAGGTCATCCTTCGTTTAATTTTACGTTCAAGTAAATACGAAAATATGTACATACATAGCAGCCGGATAATTAGTTGTTACCGAGCAGCTGCCGACTGTACTTGACGTTTTCCATGGACATACATTGATAGCCATATGTCCATGTAACAAATTTATGAATATTTTTTGTATTGACCTGAAAACAAGAGTTGTTATAACATGAAGGTGTAATTATTATTGTAGTGATAGATCGAGTCGGCTGAAATTGAGGCGATCCAAATGTTACAAAAATATGTACATAAGAGGTAATGCTAATTTTAAAAAGACATTAAATCTCCACTCCTCGAAGAGTTTATCTGGTAAATTTGTACAAAAATACATGTTGATATGATGATAATTAATAATGCGTGACTTTTTGCAAATAATTGAAGTGCATGTGGAAATATAGTACTCAACTGTCTTTTGCAGCTTTTGATTTCTTCCTGCTGCGTCCTCCGGATTAGTCGAGGTGCGTGCAAGCTGGCCCGGACATTGAATTATCAAAAAAAAAACACGAATTTATAAGAGAAAAGAGAACTAGACAGCTTGATTTTTTTTCTTTTTCGTTTTTTGTCAGTTGTAGCAAATAATAACTGGAGTGCAGTGTCTCACTGCCTCTCTTTTTCTTTTTTTGTGGTAAGAAAAATCTACCTTAAGTGGTCCTTACTTAGAAATGATGTTCATATTCTTTCATTGTAAGTCATTTTATCGGTCATTCATGCATTCTGAATCTTCCTGGATCGCAATCATATTGTTGCTTGCACAAAAATTTACGTATGAAAGGTTTCGAATCGATATTTTTGCGTGCGTGTTTGTTAAGATAATATACAATTCTATAAACCCAGCTCCTAATAATTTGAGATTTTAGGAGAACGGATAACTTAATAGTGTCTGTGCGTATGTGCGCGAGTGTGGGTCGTTTGGTTTAGCATTTCTCTGATTAAGCTGAGATTTTTTATGCTAAGTTGATTAAGCTGAATTATGGTTGTTTACCTGGTCTATGTTGGTGTTTAGTGCGGGTATGTTTGTCTAAACGGACGGTAATATAGAGTAATTAACTAAACATAGTGAATTCACGATTTACAGCCTGTTTGGCAACTCAAGCTTAAAGCAAAATGTTGCTTTAAGTTGTTTTGGTAGTGTTTGGGTAAATGACTTAAAGCTAGGCTTTAAGTTAAAAAACTGCTTTAAGTCATAAGTTCCATTTAGGTACTTTTGACTTATGATTTATGACTTATGTAGTTTTTTTTCTTTTTTCTTTTTTTCACTATTCTTGTAAAGTTCAAATATTATGAATTTAAATTTTTTTTAAGTCAAATTTCACTTTAAGTCAAAATTATTAAATCCCCATTTAACTTTAAGTAAAATTACCCAAACACATTCATTCAACTTAAAGTAAACAACTTTACTTTCTCCTTTAAGTTAAAAATACCTTCATTAAGTCAAAAGTAACTTATTTTAAGCAATGTCAAACACCCTCTTAATTAGGCTAGCTCCAGTAAGAAGGTTAAGGAATATTTAATTATTGCTAATCCTGTTCGATCTAGACTAGCTAGTTTCTAAGCTAGAGAATGTAGAATAATGGTTTGAAGCATGATCCCTCGTTCCTCAAAGTCTCTCTTCTACTGTATATTTAGAAGACATTATAGTTTTAGACCCCACTGGTATATTTTTTAACCACCTTAACACGTCTTATAGATGTCCTAATACAAGGCTACAATACAATCTTTATAATACAGCCTTGTTGCAATATATTCGAAAAATATTGTCTTGTCCAGGAACCCACAAAGAAAGTGGTTTCATTTTTTTTTTTTTTGCTTGACATTTAAAGGGGCTTCATTCATAATTAAAAAAAAAAACTACAAACATCGTCTAGTAATTATCTTGTATTTTTCAAATACAGGTGGGCTTAATTTTTTTTTTTTTTTTGTCGCTTAAATAAGGTGAGATTACCAAAATACTATATCTATACAATTATATTAAAGCCAAAATTTATGTCGGTCTGGTTTTCGGTACAGTTATCCTAATGATTTTTTACTAGCATTCTACCCGTGCTACGCACCGACCGATAAATTATATTAATAAATTAATATAAATATATTATTTTATTTTTTATTTATAAAAATATATATTTTTTCAACATATATAAGAAGAAATAGCTTATGTAGGCCTGACAAATCGTTTTGTACATTCATGTCATGTACTTTAGGATCTTGAACGAAAATGACATGATATTAAATCGTGTACCCAATATTAGAACACAAAATGACATTAAATTACAAAAAAAATTTCGTGTATACGAAATGAAATGAAATACGCGAATTGAAAAAATATAACAATTATATGAAATATTATTATGTATCCAAGTTATGTAAATATATAATTATATGTCTTAGAACAATGTTACAAAACAAAACTAACAGTAGCATGCATGGTGTAAAGTCTCTCAAACAAAATAAACCCTTTTTTTTTATTTTTTTCTTATTTCTCGTTAACAAATATCTCTTTTTGTATAGAATCTTTCTACCAAGTTATTTAGTTTTCTTAGCCATTTTTTATGCTTTGTTGATATAAAAAAATATATAGTCAACCAACCAAGCAAATTCAATATATGCTCTTAGGTTAAGATATGAGAATTGATATTATTACTTTAATTCAAGAATACAAAATTCAAAAAGGCACCCTTTTATTAAAAACAACATATAATTTTAAATGTATCAACCTTTTTGTTTATCATTATTAATAATTTTTATAACAAAAACCGTAGCTCCTGCTCTCTCTCTCTCTTTCCACCTTTCCCAAAAGATGCTAAACTAAAGTTTAGGAGTTGATATCAGTTTTTTAATTTTTAATTTTGAATTTTCTTTATTTTTCAATAAAAATATCATTGAGAGTCTAGTACCCCGTTGTCCGTTGGTAGATTTTATCTACCAAAATATTAGATTTTTTACTAACTCCTTGTAAATGATAAGTCTTATTTTCTTTTCTTTGATTTTACTTTGGCTTTCACTAAATATATCTCTTTATTGAGAACCTAATATCCTGTTCGTGAATTTTGTCTACCCATATATTTGATTTTGTTAGATTAGTTCATTGATTTGGATAGTATAGAATCACAGTTCCGGTCAGTTGTTTGAATACGTTATGACAAATCAGATATACAACACATTCCTCACGTTTATAACAAATTGTTAGATTATCTCGTCGAAAAGATTGTACAATTTAGTGACATAAGCTAGAGATGTACCATAATTGAAGATCTGATTGGATAAAGGAAATTAGTGATATAATTTACTATGTGTTTGTTCAATTTTGATTGTTTTTATAAATGTTATATGTCCTTTTATTGATGACTTTTGCAGGTTTGATTATTTTTGTGTATGACATTTGTTCTTTTATTGATGAATCAATTATCAATAAATAATAGTGATTTATAAGAAAATCTGTCCTAAATTGACCAATTTATTATGGAAATATTCACTAACAATATTTTCATTGACTCTGTAATATTTTTTTATTTTTTGATTGATAATTTATACACCAAATAATGCATAGTACTATTTAAGAGTATATTTAATATTTTGAATAATTCAAATATATTGTCAGGTCAAATTTCCCCCCCCCATTAATTATTGCATAGTTAAAAAATTTCGTAATTAAAATGTTAAAAGATAATTTGTATAAAATTTATTCTAACATTTTAATTGGTTGATTAGCTTTTTTTATGACTGAATTATTTAATACAACTTAAATTTTGAATGTGTATTTAGAATAGTGTGGTAAATAGTTTTATATTGTTAATAATTTTTAATTTATAATTTTAATTGTACCTTATGATTTTGAATTGAAAGTTTGAGATATCAAAATATCTATTATAAATATAATAGATTCATGTATTAATGTATAAAATTTTAAATTAAACAATTATTGTATTTAGAGTAAAGTGCACTTTGTGTACCTAAACTTTGGCCAAGACACCACTTGAAATACCATGATTTAAAATCTACCACGGGCAATACTTGTTGATGAGTGGATTTCGTAATCAACTTATGTGAGGTTTACAGGTAGTTGTATAGGCTAGCGATCAACTGTTCTATGAAAAAGGTTTGGGTTGTGTTTGTGGGGGTTGAGCTGAGCTCGAGGGTATCTCCAATAATCTCAGGTGCTTTTAGAGAAAATTAGAGAACTTAATGCGTCGTACCCTGAGGTGCCTACGTACCCTTGTATTTATAGGGATCAAGCTCACGTAGTTCTAGTATGATTCTGTCTCTTACTGGAATAGCTGCATTCGGTCATCTAATTCGTGTTGGACTCAGGTTCCTTTAGAGCCTTTCACGAACTAGTTTGGCTAAGTGGAGTAGAACTCGAGTTCGTACCCCACTTATGATTCTCTCATTGGTTAGAGTTATTCTAGGATCATCTGTGCCCTAGAATTATACTCAGATACCAATTCGTTTATCTGTTCTAGATGACTTCTAGAACTTTCTATTGGCAACTCGTAGGAACCTGGTGCTCAGGAACCTACATTTCAGGAGCCTGTTTCTCAGGGACCTCCTTATTTCGGGACATATCACTTAGGGACCTCCCTTTTGGTGTTAGTACCTGCACAAATAACAAACTAGTTAGACTGGATAACTCTTTATATGCTTTTATCATCTCTATGGCTGTTGTTATGCTAATTCGAACTCCTCGACTGGGAGGAACCTGGTCTTCGAGTGCTCAACTCAGCTTCCTGACCATTGGGAACCTCCTAATATTCATACTTCCTTATTCATTTCTTCCATTTGATCTTCATAACTCGTACTGGATCATTCTTCTAGCTTGTATGGATCGGACCCTATTGATTAATGGGCCTAAATCTAGTCCATGGAGATTTTGGGCACAACAAGTACCCCCCGGTTCCTTGAAATCATGTAATGTGAAAGGAACCTATTCTAATTCTACGATCAGAGGTTTAATGTTAACCTATCCTGGTAACTATATCTTGCTTCAGCATTGTATATCCAAGCCTATATGAGCTAACTCGGTATAGGAAACAGGACATAAAATATTTTCAGCTTGATATAATTTTGAGTAAGCTTCCTTTGTATTAAGGAACCTGTTATCTCGCTATTTTCTTCTTCTTGCTCCAGCTCTCGAAATCTACTTTATGCTTGCATTCAACTTCTCAAGGAATCCAACTTGTCACTCAACTTCATGCCTCTTTAAATTTAATAAGTTAAAAGAGGATAATGGTTGGTTGTAGAAGATAATTCAAAATTTGAATTAAACTTATCACTTACCAAAGCTGTAGTTAATGTGTGAGTTCCCAAGGTTCACACGCTTCTCACGCGTGTACCTCTTCATTTTACCGCTCCAGTGATGTGCTGCCACGTGTACAGAGCTGTCTTGATTATATAAACACATGAATGACTTCATCTTCATTTTTACCTTTACCAAATATTTTCTAAAACCCTTGGAGAGAAAAATAGGAGGAGTCCGACGGTCATCTGCTTAATCCAAATTTTCTGTCGCCGCTTTCTTCAATCCAAGGTATAATTCTGAATCTTTTCTTTCTGTTTTCCCATAATCTTGATTGCATTTTTAACTATCTGATTACTTCGATCTTGCATGCTGTCTTTTATCTGATAAGTGTTTGTATATGGTTTTCATATTTCACACACACAACCATCCATAATACCTTCTCTACTGGTAGTTCCGTCACCGATTTGTGGTTCCATCACTATGATTTTACTGAAAGCTTTTGACTGTTTGTTTGTCTTCTATCTTAATTTGTTTCGTATTCATGTCATATTTCATACTTATCTCTGTGAATGTACACCCTCCATATAACTCTTAAAAAGAAACTTACTTGACATAATCAAAGTAGTTCAATCGTCTTTAGACCACAGGTCTCCCTTTAAGAATTCCAAAGTCTGACCTTTCTTCGTCTGTTTCTTGCAGATGTCTTCTGATTCAACACATTCTGACCACCTCTCTTCCGTAAAACCTGTTTTTGTCGCATCTGTAGGTAATAGAACTAGGTCTAGGGTCTTGATTCCCGACACTAGTGATCCTCAAGATATTCTGATGAAACCTCCAAATGTTATTGATCCCTTAAAGCCTTTAAGCTTAATTGATTTAGGGGATGACTGGTCTGATAATGAAGAGGTATCAAAACCTGAATTTGAACCTGAGTCCTTCCTAGAACCCGACTTTCAAAGTGAGATATCTGTAGAAAGAGAACCATTCAAACAAGAGATTGTCCCTTTTTGTGAAAAATCTGATTCTATCATGACCTCAGTTAAACTGGAAAGACTATTCGAGGAATGTCACCGCCCTGTCTGTAAGATAACAGTCCCAGAACCTGGTGAGAGAGCTCACAGGTTTGATTTGAAAATCCCAAAACAAGGTATCCCCCATGCTGTCATATCTGCCGCTTTCCTGAGGGTAGGTGTTTCCATGCCTCTTCATCCTTTCTTACGAGAGGTTCTTGACTTTTATCAATTAGCACCAATGCAACTCACCCCTAATTCTTATCGGTTAGCCATCAGCACTTTTATACTATATTCCAGCAAGTTTACGGTTCCTTTGACAGCCCCTGAATTGGGCTATTTCTTCAGACTGAAAGACACTGGAAGAAATTCTGGTTGTTTTTACCTTTCAGCCTGGCCTTGTCACCAGGGTCAGTGCATAAAAAATGTTAAGCAAAACTTTGAACAATGGTCGGAACAGTTTCTTTATTGCTATGACTGCCCCTACGTTAGGTATGAGTTTAATTGTCGTCCCAATATCCCTAAGCAAACCGTTCTTACGGGAGTCTGCTTGGAAAGAACAACTAAGATTTTGAAACTATCAGCCTCCACTAGAGATTGTCTGGTCTTGATGACCCCTGATAACTTGATGACTTTAGGCTTTATTCCTTCAACTTCTGGTAGGGGTTTCTTTATATTTGTGCAATTTCATTTGCTCACTTCATATATATACCTCTAACCTTAACCTTCTGACTTATGCAGATATGGCTCCAAAAGTTCCTTCATTTGTAAAGAGATCTAAAAACGTGGAAGAAATTTTCAAGGTTGAAGACAATGTAAAGGAGGTTCCGCTTGATGCAACTCCAATTAACCAAGTTCCAACCCCTGTATCCGTCCAGACTCAACCATCGGGTTCCTCAAAACGCAAATTGGCTCAGACCACACTTGACTTATCAGGGAGCTCTCAAACTAGATCCATGAGGAAGAACAAAGCTGTGAAGACTGAACCTACCGCTGCTCAGAACCAGTTTAAGGACTTGATTGACACTCATGTTCCTGCTGAGACTATTACTGGCTGGTCGAAAATGGACTCTACTGAAGCTTTGGAAGCTATGAGGTTCTCTGCGGCCCAGAACGCCTTTTTTACTCTTAGGTTCTGTGATGACTTTGCCTTGAAGATCCAATATGACCTCAGGCTACAAGGGGAGATCTCGAAGCTCAAAGAGGAGCTGGCTGCTAAAGAGGAGAGTGTGAATGTTGCCACTGCTGCGGTAAGAAGGGCTAAAGCTGTTGAAACCTCATTGAAGAATAGCAAGGATGAACTTCAAGAACAGGTGAAGAGTTTGCAGGATGAGAAATTATCCATGCTAGAGAAAGCCAAGGAACTGAAAGCTCAAGTTGATGCTCTAAATGCTGCAGCCGTGACTGTCAAATCATCTTTGCTCATCCAGGAAAAAGCTAGGTACGATGAAGGCGTTCGTGACTATATGAAATCCATGTGGGAAAAAATGCCCGAATTGAACTGGTCTCTCCTAGGCGAGGATGTAGTAGGGATGATTAAGGATTTTGAGAATGAAGCTGCTGTTGCAATCTCTGTACCTCCCGTGAAAACGGTTGAGAGGTCTCCGGGTGCCACCCTTGAGACTGCAGAGATTCCTGTTCCTGACGTTACTCCAACCACTCTTCCACCTTCCTCAGCCATCGAAGAATCTAGTAAAGTATCTCCTGCCTAAAGTTTCATAAATTTTCTGAACTTTTCATAACTTTTCTTGAGGTTGCGGGCCCCTCGTAGTGCCTCGCGAGATGTAATTTAAGTTGGTTTCAATGGCCTTCGTGCCTTTAACTTTGGTTTACCTAGGGTCCTTGTACCCTATAACTCTTTATGTTTCTGATGACTATTATCTACTTTTGCTATATCTCTTGCTCTTGCTTGCTCACGCCTAGTTTCCTAACTTGCATCTGTACTTAATACTGCACACCCTTTTTTTTAAAACTTCGTAGAATACTTTATCATCACGCATCTTAAAAATTAATTAGTGTCCATACTTATACACCCAAGCTTACGTGGGATAACCCGTTGTAAGAAACAGGATGCATCCATACTTTCACTTATAATTTTCTCAAAATAACATGTAACTAAATATAGCTTACTTGCAGACTTGGAACCCTTTTTTGTTTATACTTCGAGACATGTATTCACCACCGTAATCTGAACTGTAGTTTTCCTTAGAGATTCCTCCCAGGTCTAAACCAGGTTCCCTACAAAATACCTGATCCACCTTGTAAGCCTAAACACGTCTTTTCCTATGCTTCACTCAACATTGTCAGAGTCGCCTTTTAAACTAAAAACCCTTTCTGATAACCTTAGATCCTAAATAATTTGACCAGGTTCCTCGACCATTAAACCTGCAAAATAAACATAAAACAAAAGCTAGTTAAAGTTAGTAAAATTTCTTTTGTTTAATTCGGGTCATCTCTTGGAAAGGTTGCCTGCTTGGCTCCCAATCCTAATCTTTAGGTCCCAACATGCCTCGAGGCCTGTTGGTTCCTTTTTTCTCCTGGAAAGGTAACCTGCTTGGTTCCCAATCCTATTCTCTAGGTCCCAACATGCCTCGAGGCATGTTGGTTCCTTTTTATGCCTCGGGGCGATTCTAGGAACCTGCGTGCCGTTCTGGGAGTCCACACAGATTCCTCTTCTCCATGTGTCAGGCTAGACATCTTATGAAGGTAAATACTAAGGATTTTACCCCTTCTTCCCATGTGCCAAAGGCGGTTCCACATGAGGGAGAGCTTATTAGGCTTCTCTTTAAGGTGCCTTTTGTCAGGACTTTAGATGCCTTTTGTCAGGACTTTAATTCACATGCTCAAGAAACTTGAGGCTTTTCCATCACATTTGCTCAGGAAGCTACCTGAAGCTTTTCTCGTGTCCAGGAAGCTACCTGGGACTTTTTCTCGATGCCCAGGAAACTACCTGGGACTTTCTCAATGCCCAGGAAGCTACCTGGGACTTTGCTCGATGCCCAGGAAGCTACCTGGGACTTTGCTCGATGCCCAGGAAGCTACCTGGGACTTTGCTCAATGCCCAGGAAGCTACCTGGGACTTTTCTCAATGCAATCTGTAGTCTGCACATTCTGTCAATTCATATTCATACTTCACACATACTGTCAATGCTACAGGAACCTGTCAGCTTAGGTAACCTGCAAAATGCAACACAATGCTACAGGAACCTGTTAATCTAGGTAACCTGTTTCAAAAATTTCAAATTGGCATATGAAATATCAAATCATAGCATGTGCAATACTGTCTAAGTAGGAATACTACCCCCCAGTTCTTTTGGGTAATGATTATTACGTAAAAGAACTATTAAGGAGCTATAGCTGCAAACAATGCACTCAAAATATTTAACGTAGAGCTATACATCGCTCAATACTTGAAAAAATTGTCTTGCAAGTAGGGAGGTTCACATCAAATACCCCCCGAGTACATGCATAATTAAATACTGAAATCAAAATGCTGGTCAGCTATAACTAATAAGCTGCCTTTATTCTTGGGCTGAAAGAGCCTTACTTTTCCTAAGAAAAACATAAAAGAGTTACTGATAATACTTCTTGAGATGTTCTGCATTCCAAGCTCTCGGAATGAGGTTCCCATCCATATCCATCAAGTGGTAGGTTCCTTCCCAAATGGCTGACTTTATCTGGTAAGGCCCTTCCCAATTTGCTCCAAAAGCTCCATGTGCCAGAACCCTGGTATTTGGCATGACTTTTCTCAGAACCAGGTCTCCAACTTTAAAAGGTCTTGCCTTCACCTTTTTGTCGTAATACCTTCGAACTCTCTGTTGATATGCTGCTAACTTCACTTGTGAATCTGCTCTCAACTCTTCGACCATGTCCAAGTACAGTCTATGATTGACCTCATTGCTCTCGGGATCAAAATACTTTCTTCTCAAGGAACCTGTTCCAACTTCCACAGGTACCATAGCTTCACAACCATAAGTGAGGGTAAAAGGAGACTCACCAGTTGTAGTTCTAGGCGTGGTATTATACGACCACAAGACTCCAGGAAGCTCCTCTGGCCAGCTTCCCTTCTTATCTTCAAGCCTTGTCTTCAAAGTGTGCTTGATAATCTTATTCACTGCTTCAGTCTGTCCATTACTCTGCGGATAATACACTGCTGAAAATGCTTTTTGGATTCCAAACTGCTCACACAATCCTCTAAGCTCTTTACTATCGAACTGCTTCCCATTGACAGAAATCAGCTTCTGTGGAATGCCAAACCTGCATACAATAGCTCGAAACACAAATTCAGTCAATTTTGACGCTGTAATCTTAGCAAGTGGTTCTGCTTCCGCCCACTTTGTAAAGTAATCGACTGCGACCACTGCGTATTTCACTCCTCCTTTTCCTTTCGGGAGCTCACCAATGAGGTCTATTCCCCAAACAGCGAATGGCCAAGGGCTAACAATCGGTTTGATAGGTGCTACCGGACGACTATCAAATTGGCAAACCTCTGACAATTACTGCATGCCTGCACGAACTTTGTGGCATCTGCTTTAATGGTTGGCCAATAATATCCTTGTCGAAGGACTTTCATGGCTAAAGAATTACCCCCCGAGTGATTTCCACATACTCCTTCATGAATTTCCTCGAGGATATACTTGCATTGTTCTCCAGCTACACACTTGAGCAAAGGCTGATTGAATCCTCGCTTATACAGAACTCCATCATAAATTACATACCTGGCTGCCCGATACCTCAGCTTCCTGATATCACTTTGATTGGGAGGTAGCTCCCCTTTGTCCAGGTAACGGTATATTGGGGTCATCCAGGAATCTTCAACTGGAAATTCAATGTCCATTACCTCTTCCTTGAAAACACTTGGTTGCTCCTGGATTTGAAGTGGAATTACCCCCAATAACGTGGATTCTCTTTGTGACCCTAGCTTGGCCAATGCATCCGCTTTGGTATTCTTTCCTCGAGGTACTTGATCCAGCTTCACCTCTCTGAACCTTGCGATCAACTCCTGGGAGTATCTCAAATATAAGCCTGTTCTCGGCCCTCTCGCCTGAAAACCACCACGAATCTGCCAAACTACTAACATCGAATCACTAAACACCCTGATATTCTCTACTTTCATCTCCAAAGCCAACTTGAGGCCTGCAATCAATGCCTCATATTCTGCATCATTGTTCGTGGCTTTAAAAGCAAAATGAATCGAGCTATAGAGTTGGTGCCCTTCTGGACTAACTAATTCTATGCCTGCACCTGCTCCACCACTGTTAGCAGCTCAATCTACATACAGTGTCCACCAAGGTGCACAGTTGTCATTGTCTGCCTGTTTTTCCACCACCTCTTTTGGCCCCTCTTGGCCAGTAACCTCTACATGAGGTGGAAACTCGATTAAGAAATCTGCTAAAGCTTGAGCTTTGATTGCTGTCTTTGGCTTATATTCTATATCGAACTGACCTAGCTCCACAGCCCACTTTAACATTCTTCCAGAAGTTTCTGGCCTATGCATCACTTGCTTAAGGGGATATGAGGTTCTTACTTCAATCTTGTGAGCTTGGAAATAAGGTCGCAGCTTCCTGGAAGCCAGAATCAACGCGAAAACCAACTTCTCCATTCCTGTGTACCTCGTTTCTGCATCAAGTAACCTTTTACTAACATAGTAAACTGGGCTCTGCTGTCCATTCTCTTCTCGAACCAGAACTGCACTAATGGAATACTCTGACACAGCCAAATAAAGTATCAATGTTTCTCCATCCACAGGTTTGGCTAACAGTGGGGGGCTCCCCAAATGCTCCTTTAGCTTTCCAAACGCTATCTCACATTCTGCGGTCCACTCAAATTTGTTTCCTTTCTTTATAGCTTTAAAGAACTCCTGACACTTATCAGTGGACCTCGAAATGAATCTATTCAAAGCTGCAACTCTTCCTGTAAGAGATTGAACCTCTCTCACAGTTCTCGGAGACCTCATATCAATCAATGCTTTAATCTTGGCTGGGTTGGCTTCGATACCTCTGTGGTTTACCATGAAACCCAGAAACTTTCCTGATTCTGCCCCAAACACACATTTTTGAGGGTTCAGCTTCATTCTGTACTTCCGCAAGATTCCAAACATTTCTTCTAAGTGCTTTACATGGTCAACAGCTTCCTTAGACTTAACTAACATATCATCCACATATACCTCCATAGTATGGCCAATTTGCTCTTTAAACATCATATTCACTAACCGTTGATATGTAGCTCCAGCATTAATCAACCCAAATGGCATGCATACATAGCAATAAAGACCTCTGTCCGTAATAAAAGAAGTATGCTCTTGGTCAGGTTCATACATAGGGATTTGATTGTAACCTGAATAGGCATCCATGAAGCTAAGGAGGGCATGTCCAGCTGTTGCATCCACTAACTGATCAATCCGTGGCAGTGGGAAGCTGTCCTTCGGACATGCTTTGTTGAGATCTGTGAAGTCCACACAGGTTCTCCATTTTCCATTAGGTTTTTTTACCAAAACAGGATTTGCCAACCATATTGGGTAAAAAGATTCTTTAACTAATCCTGCATCCAACAACCTGTCAACCTCTTCTTTCAATGCCTGAGCTCTTTCTCCACTAACTGGTCTTCGCTTCTGTCTCACTCCTTTCTTTTCTGGATCAATATTCAATTTATGACACATGACCCTTGGATCTATCCCTTCCATATCTGCATGACACCAGGCAAACACATCCAGGTTCTTGCCCAAAAAAGTAATGAGAGATTCCTTTAAGGCTGGATTGAGTTGAGCTCCAATCTTCAACACCTTTATACCATCCTTGTCATTGATCTTCACATCCAAAGTTTCACCAGCTGGTCCAGCCTTAACCATGGTCTCTGGCATTCGAGGGTCCAGGTCTACCTCCATCTCTGTAGTTGAGTCCTCTTGAGGTTCCTGGACAATAGACGATTCCTGCACTTCGCGCATGACATTCCTTCTCTTTGATGCTGGCTGACTGTCTTCATTGCTTCCATTATGTTTCAGTTTTCGGGATTTTTCTCCATCCAATCCTTCTACCATACACACGTCACCATCCTTGTCCGTAGGGGGTGCACTTTCTATCAGTAAGTATGGGGTATCTGGTCCCCGTAAAACTGGAATCTCAGCATGAGGTTCCTCTTCTATGATCTCTTCAATTCTTATAGCTCTACAGGATGCTGACACAAAACCTTCCAAAGGCGAACTGCGCAGGTCGACCGTTATCTTGTCTGGGTTCTTTCCTGGAAAACTATCAGGAACCTCGTCCATAGGTTCAGGCAATTTAGCAGCTCTAGCAGCATGTTGCAAAGCTTTGGTGTAACACTCTCTAGACTCATACTGACATCCTCGAACTATGCCAACTCCATTTGGCGTCGGGAACTTCATAGTGAGGTGGTAAATGGAGGTTATTACCCTCATCTCCTTCAAAATGGGTCTTCCCAAAATAGCATTGTAATTCATATTCTCTTCTATAACAATGAATTCTGCCAACTGTGTAATGAAACATGGTTTATCACCTAAGGTTACTGGCAAACGAATCTTACCTTTGATAGGAACCTGATTATTGGTGAATCCGTACAAGGTATCGTTTGTTGGAGTTAAGTCTTTATCCAGAAAATGCATCTTCTTGAAAGCTGAGTAAGATAGCAAGTTTACAGAGCTTCCATTATCAACTAGCACTCGATGAACCTCATAAGATCAAATTCCTGCCTCAACAACCAAAGCGTCAGTATGGGGATGATGTACCCAGGAAGCATCTTCTTCAGTGAAAGTGATATCTGCATCCTCTCCTTCGAACAACTTTGGGGACCTCTGGGATAGATTGTAAATGCTGGTCAAAGGACGTTCTTTAGCCTCACGAGTATACCTCTCCATGGCATTCCTGCTGCTTCCTCCAATATGGGGACCTCCTATAATTGTGCGTATGCACCCAGCCTTAGGTGGTCCCTCCATCACGACAGGTTCCTGTGTCTGTGTCTTCTGAGTCTTCTCATCTCTATACTTTTTTCCTTCCTGAGCCACCCATTCACTCAATTGCCCTTGTCTGATTAGAGTTTCAATTAGATCTCTGAGGTGACGACAATCTGCAGTATTATGCCCATTATTATCATGGAAGTCACAGTAGGGGCGCTCATTCTTATTCCCTGGGGGACCGGTTCTGAAAGGCTTCTTAAACCATGAGGACTTCTCATTCACTGCGTAAATATGATCAATCGGAGCTACCAAAGGGGTGAAAGTTTCATAGACGGGTCTCTCTGGTCTATTGTTGTTATAGGAAGCTGGTGGCGGTACTTGACTCATGACAGGTTTAGTAGGATTCACAGCTTCAGGCTTCACCTGGGATGTGCGACTAACCACCTTTTTATTGTCACGACCATTGGGGCTTCTTTGTCTCGACCTCTTGCTTCCACTTTGCCTTACAAAATCTGGATCCTTCCTTAATTCAGCTAGAGACTCCTCCACCAATCGAAAGGGTTCTGCCTGGGCATAAAAATCGGCCAATGTCTCTGGTTCTTTTCCTTGCAGTGCTTTCCAAAAATCCGAGCCTCCTTTGACTCCAGCAATTAAGAAGTTCTTTATTGTTTCCTCAGATGCTTTCCTAACTTTAGGAACCTCCGCATTAAACCTCTTGAAATATTCTGTCAACGTTTCATTAGGTCTTTGTTTGATATTGGCTAAGGTATTGGTTGGTGGTGCAAATGCAACAGATGCTCTAAATTGAGTGACAAAGAGCTTCCCCATGCTTGCCCAAGAACCAATCGAATCTGCAGGTAACCTTTTGAACCATTGATGGGCTCCGCCCTGTAGAGTTGCAGCCAGTAACCTGCACCTGGTGGCTTCCTTCACTTGATAAACATCCATCTCTGTGTCAAAACGACTTAGATACTCAACAGGGTCAGTGGTCCCATCGAATTTCAATTCATTCGAAGGCCTGTAAGACCTAGGCAGAGCCGACTTTCGAACCTTCTTGGTGAAAGGTGAGGCTGTTATAGGGTTCACAGCAAGATTCTTTTCGTCCCTGAGTTGAGCCAAAATTTTCTTGACATCTTCTGCTGTCACCTCCCCAACAGCTTCCGCCTTTGTCTTCTTACTCGTCCCTTCTTCCTCTTGCGACCCTGCAGCGCTTGATTCTTCAGTGTCCTCATCTGAATCCGTGCTTTTTTCTTCAATTATCTCGACATATGGGTCTTTATCTTTCTTCTTTTTCTTTGAGGAACCTCCAGTCTTGGTTTTCTTCTTTTTCTTGGACCCTGTACGGTCCTTGCTACCAGTTTTACTCTTCTCAGGATTCTCCATATCTTCATCATCATTATCTTCCTTCGGTTCTTCACCATCTTCTGGAACCTCTTCTTCATTCTCAGATTCTTCAAAATTCAACTGTTTCGGAGTAACCTTCGACTTCTTGCTTTTCTTTGCCTTCTTTTTCTTCTTTTTGCTTGAAGCCTGCTCCAAAGTCGACAAACGTTCTCCCACAGTCTTTAAGATTTCCATCATGGCTGCTTTAGTAACCTTCGGTGCTCTGGGAGGAGATGTGTTCCCCTCATGAATCTGTCGTTCAGAACGGGTTGTTTCGCTATCCGAGTTGCCTGACATCTTTTCCACTCTTAAGATATTAACTATCCCCTCATTCTAGCGCCAATGTTGATGAGTGGATTTCGTAATCAACTTATGTGAGGTTTACAGGTAGTTGTATAGGCTAGCGATCAACTGTTCTATGAAAAAGGTTTGGGTTGTGTTTGTGGGGGTTGAGCTGAGCTCGAGGGTATCTCCAATAATCTCAGGTGCTTTTAGAGAAAATTAGAGAACTTAATGCGTCGTACCCTGAGGTGCCTACGTACCCTTGTATTTATAGGGATCAAGCTCACGTAGTTCTAGTATGATTCTGTCTCTTACTGGAATAGCTGCATTCGGTCATCTAATTCGTGTTGGACTCAGGTTCCTTTAGAGCCTTTCACGAACTAGTTTGGCTAAGTGGAGTAGAACTCGAGTTCGTACCCCACTTATGATTCTCTCATTGGTTAGAGTTATTCTAGGATCATCTGTGCCCTAGAATTATACTCAGATACCAATTCGTTTATCTGTTCTAGATGACTTCTAGAACTTTCTATTGGCAACTCGTAGGAACCTGGTGCTCAGGAACCTACATTTCAGGAGCCTGTTTCTCAGGGACCTCCTTATTTCGGGACATATCACTTAGGGACCTCCCTTTTGGTGTTAGTACCTGCACAAATAACAAACTAGTTAGACTGGATAACTCTTTATATGCTTTTATCATCTCTATGGCTGTTGTTATGCTAATTCGAACTCCTCGACTGGGAGGAACCTGGTCTTCGAGTGCTCAACTCAGCTTCCTGACCATTGGGAACCTCCTAATATTCATACTTCCTTATTCATTTCTTCCATTTGATCTTCATAACTCGTACTGGATCATTCTTCTAGCTTGTATGGATCGGACCCTATTGATTAATGGGCC
Organism: Kitagawia praeruptora; assembly: GCA_037693485.1. NCBI lineage: Eukaryota > Viridiplantae > Streptophyta > Magnoliopsida > Apiales > Apiaceae > Kitagawia > Kitagawia praeruptora. The sequence continues at coordinate 4,352,796 of CM075349.1, forward strand.
TAAATCTAGTCCATGGAGATTTTGGGCACAACAATACTGAACAAACTATTTACTTACATTTCGTGTACTACCGTCTACTTGTCACTAACGGAGTTAAATGATCAGGGACAAAATAGTCTTTTCTAACAAAAATTTATGTTTCTCTTTTATGTTTCATTATATGAGTTTTTTATAGTTAACTGTTAAAATAAAAATTAGTAGTTATTATATTTAGTTAATTGATATGAAAAAATAAAAAATAATTTTTATTGAGTGTAACTTTATTTGAGTTTAGTCTTGACTGAAACGTAGAATGTAGATCCCATAGAGAAACATGTAACATTAAGTTTAATTTATTTAAATTTAATAGATTTTAATTGATATTAAAATAATTCTCAATTTTGTGATTGGTTAACTAATACATGTTAGATACGGGTATTCTTTATTATAATAAAGAATGTTCAAAAACAATTCATAACTAAAATATATATAACCATATGTAACTGTTATGTGGATTAATAGATATAATATTTACGATTAGTAAAAAAAAATTATAATTAAAAATCATGTGATATGCGAAGTTATTAAATCAAGATATTTTATATTTAAATTTAATTTAACCGCAATTAGTAAATTAGAATAAGCATGGAAAATAATAACAATTTTGTATATGATTGATTGATTTAAAATTTAAGTAAATTCTGATTGCCTCAAAAATAATTTTAATTTTTTGATTGGTAATTTATTCACCAACCAATAACAATACTCTTATAGCGTATATTTAATAATTAATAATTAAAATATATGTAGTGTTCGTTTATATGAATTTATTAATTATTTTATTAACAAATTTTGAATAAATATATTTTTGAACCTTTTAAAAAATCGAATTTTTTAAGATATAGATTTTATCCAAGCTGTTTAAAATTTGTTCAAATCCGATATTGTAGTGTTGGCTTATATGCATTTATTAATTAATTTTATTAACAAATTATGAATAAATATATTTTTGAGCTTCTAAAAAAAATCAAAATTTTGAAGGTATGGATTTTATCCAAGTTATTTCCAATCCAATTTTTTCAGATTTTTAGTTAAGTTATATTATAATTATTTAATATTGATTATAATTGTACAATATTGTTGGGTTTCGGGGCATAAACGCAGCGGATATAAAGCGTAAAAACAAATAAAAAAAACGAAACCCAAACTTAGGATCCATGTATAAGTTGTGACTGATTATGGAGAAACGAATTCATACCAGTTAAGAGCTTTACGAATTCTGAAAGATGGAGGTCCTAGATTGCAATCACCACACAGCCCTTGCGTCAAGATCCGTGTCTCTAAATCGTCCACACGAACGTTCGATCCTTCAATGACCTAAGGAGCAGGTACTAGCCAAATAAAACGCCTCTCTCTCTCTAGCCTCTCTTTGATATTAGAGCTGCTAGGGTTTTTTCCAAAAACGATTTTCTGAAAACTTAACCTAAAATTATACATCATTATGTATATATAGGGTAGAGAGATTGGGCTTAACCCTAATCATTTTGGGTTTTAACTAAACCAATCTGATTTGGGTTTTTAATGAATTAAATTTGAATTATAATTTAATTAACTAGGTCCAATCCCAATTAATTAAATAACCAAATTCAAATTTATAATCATTTAATTAAAAACGAAATCTGATTTCGAAAATCAAATTCGAATTATAATTATTTAATTTAAATCTAGCATTTAAATTAAAACTCTTTTTAAAACGTTCTAAGTGTGTAACCCTTTAGGTTATTATTACGTTGGCAATAATTTTAATATCCAATAATAAAATTATAAACAATGAGCGGTATCTAGTAATACATCATTGCTACCCAAGTAATAATAATAATTGGTGATCCAATTTAAACCTTTCGTGACTAATGTTTCCGTGTAATATAATCCCTTTAACCAAATATTATAGATTAAACTCGAGGCATGTCTTTAGTCATCCTCTTCAACATTTAATCCAGATTTACTTGATCAATGAGTAGACTTATTAAAAACAAATCATTATTTGAGCACGGCCCTGCATTTTATAGTCTCACTCAATCAAGAGGCCAATAATATCTCTCCTAATTATAGGAGGGTTAAATCCTTTATCTATCATTCATATTTCTCATACGACTCATGATATACCCGATCGATGTCCACTTTTATCATCACCCGGTCAAAGGTAACTTTTAATGTTGTCAAAGTATATTAATCCTCGTATAGAAATATAATGATCTCAAGTCAAAGGATCATTACACCATTACCACTGTGAGTCATTCTTATGACTTTATTAAACATGAAGAATCTCACTTGTGGGTCTGTCCAGTACCATGTACTACTACATGTACCTATGTATTGACTTTAGTATCTCCATACTTATAACCAATGAGATGTGGTTATCTGTCAAACAACATACTAGCCTATCTGTATATTATCATTGTCCTATATAATAATACTTTGACTAGGGACATTTAAGAATATGATATATTATATAATCTCAAGTTCAAGTCATGTACTTAAACTATACAATGTGTATCATGATTCTAAGGACACTTATTATGCTAACAAATATATCGCAGTAATTAAAGTCATAATAAATACGTTTATTTAATAATCAAATGACATAAAGGTTTGTTCAAGAAACAGTGTATTGCCTCTAGGGCACCTACACTAACAAATCTATACTATTATATAAATTCCGAAACATTAAAAGTTTTGGTACCTGTTTTTTGGTACCTGATTTTTGGTACGTCGTGAATTTACTTATTTACCCTTCACTCTAAAAAAAATATATGATATCTATACTATTAAAACTCCTAAAATAAATAATAACATAATATAATAAATGGTAAGTAGTCGATTGACTTTTTTCATATTTACTTTTAATTGAAGATATTACCTTTTTATAAACACCTAAAAACATCAATCATATCATATCTTCCAATCATTAATATTTCCTTTCGAATTAAAACACATTGCCTTTTTAATTTAAAACTCATTTTATAATCATTAATATATACCCATAATAAATGGTAAGTAGTCGATTGCCTTTTTTCACATTTACTTTTTATTGAATTTACTTATTTACCCTTCACTCTAAAAAAATATATATGATATCTATACTATTAAAAAAAAGCTAAAATAAATAATAACATAATATAATAAATGGTAAGTAGTCGATGACTTTTTTCATATTTACTTTTAATTGAGGATATTACATTTTTATAAACACCTAAAAACATCAATCATATCATATCTTCCAATCCTTAATATTACCTTTCGAATTAAAACATGTTGCCTTTTTAATTTAAAACTAATTTTACAATCATTAATATATACCCATAATAAATGGTAAGTAGTCGATTGCCTTTTTTTCACATTTTCTTTTTACTGAAGATAATACCTTTAATAAACACCTAAAAACATCAATCGTATCATATCTTCCAATCATTAATATTTCTTTCGAATTAAAACACGTTACCTTTTTAATTTAAAACTAATTTTACAATCATTAATATATACCCGAAAATGTCACATCATATTTTTCAATTATTAATAAAATATATTAAAAATTTGTATGCGTTGTTTATAATAAGAAAACGTTATTATAATCCGTAAACATGAGTATATTAAATGATATTAAATTAAAATTAATCTATACTATATTATAAAAGACAAAACATTAAAAGTTTTGGTACCTATTTTTTGGTATATGTTTTTTAGGATTTTGTGAATTTACTTATTTAACCTTTATTATAAAGAAAAAAATATACGATATCTATACTATTAAAACACCTAAAAATAATAACATAATATAATTAATGGTAATTAGTCGATTTCATTTTTCACATCTACTTTTAATTGAAGATATTACCTTCTATAAACACCTAAAAATATCTATCATATCTTCCAATCATATCATATCTAGCAATTATTAATATATACCCAAAAATATCACATCAAATCTTCTAATTACTAACAAAATATAATAAAAATCTGTATATTACGAATAATGACCGTTAAATTTTTAGTAAACAATCAGAATCATTAGATGTAATGATTAAATATATTATATAATTAAATTAATTTACTAAAATTTCAAGATTCGAATTCTCCTTTATTATAAAGAAAAATATATATAATATCGATACTATTAAAACACCTAAAATAAATAATAAAATAATATAATTATTGGTAATTAGTGTACTTCCTTTTTCACATTTACTTTTAATTGAAAAATTACCTTCCATGAACACCTAAAATTATCAATCATATCATATCTTACAATCATATCATATCTAGCAATAATTAATATATACCCAAAAATATCATATCATATCTTCTAATTACTAACAAAATATAATAAAAATCCGTATACTACGAATAATGACCATTAGATTTTTAGTAAAAAATCGTAATGGTTAGATGTAATGATTAAATATATTATATAATTAAATTAATTTACTAAAATTTCAAGAATCGAATTTTATCAACGACACATATATTTTAAAATTTTATAATATAAGTTTTAAATCATGCATATCATTAATTAAATTTATATTAAATTATTAAAATTAAAATTAAAATAAAATATTGTAAATAATGATTATATAAAAATATAATTGTAACATAAAATAAAATTTGTTACATATAAAAAAAAACCGTGCATCGCACGGGTTATAAGCTAGTATATATTATAAAAATCATATGATAATATGAGTTTGATTGTCTTCAATTTAAAAAAATGGTTGATTAATCAATGATTAATTATGAAATTTAATTTAAAATATATAATATTATATCGTGATTGATTTCAAATTAAAATTGTAATTTTTTATTAAATATTTTTTGATTTAAAAAATATTTATTTATGGAATGTTTAATAAAATCAGTATTGTATTTAAGTTCGTTTATATGAATTTAATAATTATTTTATTAACAAATAGTGAATAAATGTATTTTTGAACCTTTTAAAAAACTGAGTTTTTGAAGATATAGATTTTATCCAAGCTATTTAAAATTTGTTCAAATCCGATTTTGTAGTTTTGACTTACATGCATTTATTAATTAATTTTATTAACAAATTATGATTAAATATATTTTTGAGCTTATAAAAAAAATCAAAATTTTGAAGGTATGAATTTTATCCAAGTTATTTAAAATCTGATTTCAAATTCGATTTTTTCAGATTTTTAGTTAAGTTAGATTATAATTATTTAATATCGATTATAACTGTACAATATATTTTATAAAAATCAATTTATAATGTATGATAATATGATTGTGACTGGCTTTATATTAAAAGAGTGGCTGATTAATGAATGATTAATTATAAAATTTACTTTAAAATATATAGTGGTATATCGTGATTGATTTCAAATTAAAATTGTGATTTTCTAGTAAATATTTTTTGATTTTAAAAATAGGTATTTATGAATATGTTTAATAAAATCATTATTGTATTTAAATTAGAAGTGTTAACTAACCATGGTTAAAGGGTAGTGTGAGATTGTAAATAAGGAAAAGTCTAAATTTTAGGAATTAGCTTGTAAATAAGGAAAAGTCTAAATTTTAGGAATTAGCTATGATTGGTCCTAAAATAATTCCTCGATTCTTATTGGTTAACTGGCGTGTGGTAGACTTAGGTATTATAATAAAGGATACGGTTATCCTAATTAATAAATAAGAAAATAATAATTAATGATAAATAGTCGATTGCCTTTTTTAATAGAAATACATTATTTTTATTTAAAATATATTACCTTTCATAAACATTTAAAAATATCAATTGTAGCATATGTTCCAATTATTAATATTTCTTTCTTAATTATATATTATAATATTTAAGTCGAAACATTGAAACTTTTGTCGGCCTATTTTTGATACTCCTAACTAATAGATAAGAAAATAATATAATTAATAATAAGTAATCGATTGCCTTTTCTAATTAAAAATTAAAATACGTTATTTTTTAATTAAAAAATATTGCCTTTCAGAAGCATCTAACCATATTTCCCATCATTAACTAAACATAGTGAATTCATTATTCACTGTTTAATTAGGCTTGCTCCGGTAAGAAGGTTAGGAAATACTCCATCCGGTCCATTATATAAGGCATTTGACTTTTCTACACGTAACTTTAGGTGCTTTGACTACATAGCTAAAATAACTATTTTTTAATTTTTCTTTTTTTGATTAAAAATATAGTATTTTAATTTTTATTTAGAAAAAGAAATTTTAAAAGATAATAATTTTAACTATGTATTCAAAGCACCTAAAGTTACGTGCAGAAAAGTCCAATGCCTTATATAATGGACCGAAGGGAGTATTTAATTATTGCTAAGCCGGTTCCAGACTAGTTTCTAAGCTAGGGAATGTAGAATAATGGTTTGAAGTAGGGGTGTACGAGGGAATCGAACGGTTTTGGATTAAAAATCGAATCAAATCGTATATAACTATTTTACAAAAATTTCAATTACAATCATATTTGCGATTGTGATTAATCATATCAACTCACATTATTAAGCTACCTAATTTAAACGAAGTTACAATATCAATTAATTTAGACGAAGTCTCAGTTGAAATGCTTTCTTCAGTCATAGTTGAAGGGCTTTGTCTTTTCATATAGATTTCTGCATGCGCGCGCATATGGCGCTCTGGTTGATCCAAATGCTAATTACAATATGGATTCCAACAAATCCAATTTAGTTATTAGCAAAGCCCAAGCAGTAAGGGTCGGAGAAGGGCAATCACTCGTTCTTAAAATTTGCATTCTTAAGACCAAAGAGTCGTCGGAAAGGGGGGGGGGAAGCTCTCCGTTCCCGGTTCTCCTGTAGCTGGATCCTCCGGAACCACAAGAATCCTTAGTTAGAATGGGATTCCAACTCAGCACCTTTTGAGTGAGATTTTGAGAAGAGTTGCTTTTGGAGAGCACAGTACGATGAAAGTTGTAAGCTGTGTTCGGGGGGGAGTTATTGTCTATAGTTGGCCTCTATGGTAGAATCAGAAACCATAAAGATGCGGTTTATGCGGTTCGATTTGCGATTCAACCACCTATTACAAATATCAAAATAAATTAATAATAATAAATTTAAATTATTATAAAATATTACACATATTAGATCTCAATTATCAATTTTGAGATACAACTAAAGATTTATAATTAAGTTAAGAATTGAACAAGTGATACTCAAATAAGATGTTTAAGCAAAATTTTGTCCACTTCTAGTAATCAACCAATAATGCAAAAGTTTAAACATGAAAATGGGGTACAAGATACAACAAATGGGACACGGTCAATCTTATAATATTATACAATTTATATATATATATATGTGTGTGTGTGTGTGTGTCAAACTTATTAAATTTTATTATTTATTATGTATTATATATAATTGCGGTTCGAGATTACGATTCGGATTTTGCGAGTTTTAAACATATAAAATCGTAACTAAATCATAAATTAGCGATTATTAAAATTTACATCCGTAATCAGTCTACATTTCATGATTATTCGCAAAATGCAATTTAATTACAAACGATGCAAACAATTAATGCGATTGAATCATTTGTACACCCCTAATTTGAAGCATGATCCCTCATTTCTCAAAGTCTCTAGCTCTTCTACTGTATATTTAGAAGACATAAGTTTTAGTCCCCACTAGGTATATTTTTTAGGGTGCTGGTCGATTGTCAGGGATCAGTTATTTAACAATTTGCTTCTAAGCCGTTGGATCAACGTTGATCCAACGGTCCTCCTGGATTACAAAAAAAATTACCTGTCCGCTATAATTTTCCGAGGATAGGAAATTAAAGCAGACATGCAATTAGCCTATTCACGGAAAATTATAACGGACAAGAAATTTTTTTTGTAATCCAAGGGGACCGTTGGATCAACAATCCAACGGCTTAGAAGCAGATTGTTAAATAACTAGTTCCTGACAATCGATTGTCATGGACCAGGACCCTATTTTTTAACCACCTTAGGTCCTTAAGAGTTAACACGTCTTATAAATGTCCTAATACAAGGCTACAATACAATATATTCGAAAAAATAAGATCCAGGAACTAGGGCTGAAAAAGAATCCGAGTAATCCGGGTTCGAATCCGGATTCGATTCATTAAAAACGAATATCATTCATATTTGTACAATAAACGAGCGAATTCGAATCTTGTTTTATAATTCGAACGAATATCGAGTCGAATCTCACCACTTCGGTATTCGTTCATTTTCATACAGAATAACTCGAATAATTTTAGAGTACTCGATAATGTACGTATTCGACTAAAATTCGTAAGTTATGTATGTATTATATATTGTATATGAAATTTATATATTAAAGTAATGTTCTAAAAATTAACATATTTTGGTATTTTGTAAATAATTATTCCGATATGCTTAATTTTTTAAAATTATTTTGAACGAATTCGAATTCGAATATCGAAAAACGAGTAGCTCGGTACTCAATCGAGTCGAACCGAATCAAATATGAACATTTATATTCGAATTCGAGTCGAATCTGAGCAAAATATAAACATGTTAATTCGAATCCGGACTGGATCCAAACGAATAATTATAAATTCGAGCCGAATCTGATCATACTAGTGTTCGCACATATTCGACTCGTTTTCACCCCTACCAGGAACCCACAAAGAAAGGGGCTTCATTTTTTTTTTTTGGCTTCACATTTAATGGGGCTTCACTCATAATAAAAAGCACTATAAATAACATTGTCCAGTACTCTTTCCGTCCCAGCCATTTATTTACGTTTATGTGAGAATTTTCGGCATGTATTTTAATATGTATATAAAATATATTTCTATAATTTATTTTTAATATTTTTTTAATAAAAATTTAGACATTCAATTTTTATTTAAAATCATAAAATTATAAAAATAAATTACAAAACTATATTTTACATACACCTTAAAATGTGTGTCACTCTTTCTGAAATGTTGTAAACAAATGGATGAGACGGAGGGAACAATTATCTTGTATTTTTCAAATAAGTTGAGGTTACCAATAGTACCATATCTATACTATTATATTAAAGCAAAAATATTGAAACTTTTATCGATCTGATTTTTGATATGATTATCCAAATGATTTTAGGTAAGGTTATCCTAATTAATAAATAAGAAAATAGTAATTAATGCTAAGTAAGCGATTGTCTTTTTACTTAAAATACGTTATTTTTTATTTAAAATATATTACATTTCATAAACATCTAAAAATATCAATTGTACCATATGTTCCAATCATTAATATTTCTTTCTTAATTATATACTATTATATTTAAGCCAAAACATTGAAACTTTTGTCAGTCTGATTTTTGGTATGATTATCCTAACTAATTAATAAGAAAATAATATAATTAATGATAAGTAGCCGATTGTCTTTTCTAATTAAAATGCGTTATTTTTTAATTAAAATATTTACCTTTCATAAAAATCTACCATCGTTAATTTTTTTTTTTTTATCAAAACAATTTACCTTTTAATTTTAAATATAATCTTACAATCATTAATATATACCCAAAAATATTGTATCTTCCAATCATTAATAAAAGATATTTAAAATCTGTATACATCAATATCAATATATATATATAAAGGAGGGTACGCGGGAGTTTAGGTGGCGCTCTAAGATCGTCTCAATCTATTTTTCTAATTTTCTAGAATTTTTGAAGTTTAAACACTTATAAATATAAAAATATCATTTAACATATTAGAAGTAGAATAGGTGTTCGAATTTATAGTGGTGAAGAGTTCGAATTTATAGGAAGACATATGATTAGAAGTTCTATTGTAAGTAGAATAAGTATTTATAAAGCATATGATTAAAAGTTCTATTGAAAGTAGAATATAGGAGTTCGAATTTATTGAGATAAGAGTTCAAATTTATAGAAAAAACATATAAATAAAAGTTTCTATTGGAAGTAGAATAAGTATTTATAAAGCATACGATTAAAAGTTCTATTGAAAGTAGAATAGGAGTTTGAATTTATAGAGAATAAGAGTTCGAATTTATAGAAAAACATATAAATAAAAGTTCTATTAGAAGTAGAATATGTGTTTGAATATATAGAGCATTCATATAACTAAATATTTTATAGAAAGTACGATCTTCTTAAATTATATATTTTTTATATAAGTTAATTATACTTCTATTAGGAAAATTTATTCATAAATCCAATACTATTATCATAAAAAAGTCATCGTATTTAAAAGAAAAGAATTGATGTGTTAACATTATAAAAGAACATTCTCATGCAGGAATCCTAAATAAAAATAGGAGTATCTATAATATAAAGAGAAAATAAGATGTGCTTTCATTTTCTAAAACTCCATAAATTTTAAAAAGTCTAGATAAAGTATAAATTGGAATTCACTCTAGTTTTTAGGTTTTAATTTTAAGAAAAAAAGTTGTTGTGTAAGATAAGTATCAATAATAATATGTAATGAATTTGGAATTTCGACCAAACGAGAGCGGCTCGAAACGTGTTTAACGGGAAGACGGCTCACTATAAAAGATTGTATTAGCTATTAAAATATCATTTTGATGTTATAAATTTTATTTTATTTTTAGGATTTGATTTTTATGGATAAACATTATCATACAAGTGATACATGTAAAAGTTAGGTTTTTGGTCTTAACTAGGGAGCAGATAAATAGTAATAACCATGTTTAACGAGAAAGCGATTCATTAGAGAAGACCGTATAAAGATGTTTGAATATATAAAGAATACATAAAATAAAAATGTTTTATTAGAAGTAGAATACGAGGACGGTGGAGACGTCTTACACGATTTTTAAAATTATATATCTTTTTTCCTAGAAATCCTTTATTTTATCTTTTTTATATAAATTAATTATACTTGCATTAGAAAAATATATCCATAAATTTAATATTATTCCCGTAACGAAAAGTCTTCGAATTTAATTTTTTTATATGTTAACATAACAGAAAGACATTCTCATGCAGAAGTTGTAAATAAGTACATGAATATCTATAATATACAAAAAATATAAGATGTATTTTCATTTTTAAAACTCTATAAATATTAGAAAGTTTAAAGAATATAAAAATTGGAATTTACTTTCTTTATATAATTAGTTAGAATTTCGGTTCCAAATAAGAGCGACTCAAAACGTATTTAATGAGAAGACGACTCACTAGAAAAGATTGTATTAGCTATTAGAATTTGATATTGATGTCATAATTTTTTTTATTGTTCGATTTTATGGATAAAAAATATTATATAAGTCTTTATAATATATGTTAAAGTTGAGATTTTGATTTTAATGAGAGAGCGGCTCAATCGAAAGAATCGTGTTTAACAAGAAATCGATTCATTAGAAAAGGATATTTAATTATTAAAATTTAAAATTAAAATTATAATATAACGTAAATGTATTAATTTTTAAAAAAATATATTATAACGCCGCCGCGAAGCGCGTCTTTATCGACTAGTTTTTAATAAAGATACGAGAGTATGCTTGTTTGTATTTGATTCAACCAATACAACGAATAAATGATTATTGGATTTTTAGTAAATAAATAAAAATCATTAGATCTAATGATAAGATATATTATATATTTAAATTACTCTACTAAAAATCCATGGTTCGAATCCCGTAAATAGCATATTTAATTTAAAAACTTATAATATAAGTTTTAAACCATACAAGTCATTAATTAAATTTATATTAAATTAAAATTAAAATAACTATTAAAAAAATTGATTATATAAAAACATAATTGTAACATAAAATAAATTTTATAACATATCAAAAAAAATTCATTATACTTAAGTTTGCATAACATTCCGGTCTGGACCGGTAAATTAGATCGAACCGGGTTTATCGGTCCACGACTCGGACCGGACTGTGTTTGGCTGGTCCGATCTCTGATCCGCAGAATTAGAAAAATCCAATTTTCGGTCTGATCCGGTCCTAATTGTACTTACTATATTAAGAAAGCGATTATAGATGTAAGTTAGGGGTGGGTTTAAACAGTTAAGCTCCCCTTCTTGGCAAGGAATTATGGGGGAGAAAAATATTAGAGGTACAAAATTATCTAAAAAAAATTACAACATGCACATATCAAATTTTAGTTGATTATAATTTAATTAAATATAATAAATATATATACATTTATATCAATATTAATTAATAAAAACATTTTTTATTATCACGTCATCGCATTTTTTTTTATAAATTTTATATTCTAGCATTACTCTTATGAAAAAAATCATGTAAAAATACTCGTCGAAAGTAAGTACTACACCAAACCAAATATTTTAGTTGTGCTAACTCAATTTGGTATGTATTTGAAGGGAAAAAAAATCAATTTCTTCGAACTTGGTAATTGAAATTTTAATAGTTTTTATCAATAAAAAAATCTGTTAGACCGGGTGTGCCTATGTCCATTTTTAATTATTTGACATATGGTTTCGTAGGCTCCATTACAAAACTGGTACATTTACGTACGTTGTTTTCAAAACTGGTACATTTCGTTCAATCTTTTCATTTCTGGTATAGCTCAAAAAACTTAATAGAAAACTCCACTTCAAGTGGCGTTTTCTATTGAATTTCATTTCAATAGAAAACGCCACTTGAAGTGGAGTTTTCTATTACATTTTTTTCCAACACTTGGCATATTTTTGTAACTAGAAAATTTGCTTTGAAGTAGACACCCTGTTTTTTTTTTTTTTTACTTCTAAATCATTACTAATTAATTACTATGTAGTCAATTTATGTACATTCAAATAAATATTATTCGTATTAATAATATATATAATATTTTCATATTTACCAATTATTAAATTTTGAGACTTTAATGTATTACAAAAATAGTGAATAATATTATAATGTAATGAATATTTTTACTTTTTAATATTTCTAATTAATCAATTTATGTGTATTCAAATAAATATTATTTGTAATAATAATAATATATTATTTTCATTTTTACCAATTATTAAATTCTGAGACTTTAATATATTACACAAATATTGAATAATATTATACTGTAATGAATAATTTCATTTCATTTGTATTTGTATTTATGTGCTTCTTATCAATTTCATTTCACTTATGAAAACATGGCAGTTATGTTTTATGTAGAGGCATATATAATTTTGTGTTTGAAACATAACAATTACCAACAATAATCCAAATCATGTAAGAATTTGGAAATTTTTGTCATTTTCGGGCCTAAAAAAAACATAGTTACACATGTCATATATTAATTTTTTTTGGATTAAACCAAAGTAGAACGTCAATATTGTAATACGGAACAAAAACAAATAAAGAAAAACATGTACAAATATGTTTTTTATGGCCCTCAACATGACTCCACAAAGGAATGGTTAGGAATCGAATGTGGAGTTACCATGTTCGGCCCAAAAAATAACATAGATAGACATAATTTTTTTTGGAGATTTTCGTGTTGTACAAAAGTAGGAACTAAATTCTTTAATAGGATCAGAAAAAGGGAAAAATAAAAATTTATAAGTATATTTTCAAAGTCATACAAAATGAGTACTAGAGAACATATATTTGCAATCAAAAATATGCCAAGTGCTGGAAAAACAAAAAAAAAAGGGTCTAACAGAAAACTCCACTTCAAGTGGCGTTTTCTATTGAAATGAAATTCAATAGAAAACGCCACTTGAAGTGGAGTTTTCTATTAAGTTTTTTCAGCTATACCAGAAATGAAAAGATTGAATGAAGTGTACCAGTTTTGAAAACAATGTATGTAAATGTACCGATTTTGTAATCGAGCCTGGTTTCGTACATGTGCCATACAACATCAAGTACAAGTTTGTAACGGTTTATCATATGTGTCTGATATTTTCGGCCACGTCCCAAAAGTCTCATATTAATGTAGTTCTATATACAAGAGAATTATCTCTTATTTCCTCGATGTGATACTTGGGTTGACACCACCCAACAATCCTCTCCTCAAACCAAGAACCACATAACATGTGGTATTGCATATGCGATCTACATCTTGCACCGCCGCTATACCCTCAGAACCCGCCGCCTGAACACCTTTCAGGAAAAGACTTTCGACACAAGAAACTCAACAGATTTCCAATCGCCACTGAAGGGAACCTCCCACATCGAACAACTGCAGCCCATTACCCCCAAGATCCAATTATCGAACCATGGACTCTGATACCACTTGTTGGGCCGCTAGCATGCCTAACTCCACAATAGTATGATATTGTCCGCTTTGGGCCGAGCCCGCATGAATTTATTTTTGGGCACATCCCAAAAGGCCTCATACTAATGGAGTTAACTGGCTGCTCTATATACAAGAGAATTATCTCTTATCTTCTCGATGTAGTACTTGGGTTGACACCACCCAACAAATTCGAAAATTCGGGATTCTTCGATCCTAAACGCAAGTTTTGTTTATGCATGTGGATCGTTTCATCCAACATTTCTCCACTAAATGAACTAAATGAACTAAAAAACCGAGAAATTTTAATTCTAAAAAGTTGGCCATGTAATTGACTTGCCAACAAACTAAATGAACTACTTCACATCTACCACCAAATAATTATAAGCCATATGTCATGGAGAACCTTTCGAGGATCACGCCACTGACTTAAAAAGTACTAGAAGTTCAGTAAATAGAGTCGGATTGGTTATTTAATTTACAAATCGAAATGTTTATCACACATAAGTCATAAGAGTGATGTAGATGTTAAGCTTTTAAAAAAAAAAAAATTAAATTTACTTACTTTCATAAAATCAAATCATTAATCAATACATCAGAGATAAGTCCCAAAGCAACATCAATCCACCACTAGAAGCCTGATATAGAATAAATCGTTCTAACTAATGTATGAGCTACTTCATTCACGGATCTTGTACTAACATTTCATACATTAAAGTGCTTAAATAATTGAATACAATCTAAAACGATTGCGTGAAAGTAAGAGCGCCCTTACATTCCCATACAAGCAATCTGTTTCAAATATGCACTTCTTGATTCTTAAGTCTTTTGTCCACGCTAATGCTTCTTTCAACCCTATTACCTCTGCTTCTCGAGGTTGTACATTCACTGCTATCCTTTTAGCTCAGCATCTATGTTTACTTTCATCCACCCATGTGGTGGTGGAGACCATCGTCGAGAACATGAGTGTAGACCTGTTCTTCCACTTTGTCTATCTACAGAAGCTCTCTTCCAATCATTTAACAATTCTATATTAATAAGTTCGATCATAATTCTATATTTTGCTCCTAAATATTTATTGTAATGATGTTTTAAATGTCCATAAATTAATAATTCACTGTAAATTAATTTTTTTTTTATCTCATTATATCAGTGATAGATTGATAGTATAAATTTAATCTTGATTAATTAACAATTTTATTAAATTATTAAAATTTATCAATCCCGATAATATTAATTTATAGAACTGATTATATTATAGTTTAAAATATGCCTCAGCATCTAATAATGTTGGCAGTAACATGTATACGTTGATTTTCCTTTTGTGTGCATTTGGATTTTGATTATATAAATGTTTTAATTCTAGTCGACTCAACACAAACAACATTTGTTGTATCTGTATGTATGTAATACCGATCGATATCACATGGAATTATATATTAACGCTGCTGATTATGATGTTTCACCGTTGGTTTGACTTCTAAAATAGTACCCCACCCAAGAACATATAATAAAACAAGAATGCTTCATATTAAACATAAACATGCAATTAGCCAAAAAAGGGAAGAAAAAAAAACAATGCACAGTCAGAGATTTTAATATCAAAACTTTATTTTTAAAATGTATAAGTTAAGTATGCAAACATCTACTTTTAAATATTTTTTAATAAAAATTGATTTAAAAATAATAGTGAAATATACACTCGGTAATAAAATGCATGGTAAAATAACTTAAAAGAAATAGTACTTTCAAAAAAAAAACTTAAAAGAAATAGTAGTTAAAAAACAATTAAGAAAAAGAACAATGTTTATCAAAAAAAAAAAAGAACAATGACATCAGAAATTCATATCTATAATTGCATTTTATATGAATATTGATTCAGATTTAAACGAAACCTAGCTAGCCATCGGAGTGGACCATAACGGTCGTTTCTATTTCATGGCAAATAAACAGCTTCAGGCCATGGATGCTAAATATAAATACATTTAAGCGGTGGCCGGTTCAACACTATTAAAAATTAATAAGCTGTATTGATTTGCTGGACATATATTAGAAAACAAAATAAAAATAATAGTTTCGAGTTGGGCTGAATATGTATTCCAAAAAATAGGATTTGCAATTCAATAAGATTTTACGGTGTAGCTTGCTATTTGTTTATCTTGCATAATTGTAAATTAATTTTTTTAATAAAGAAAATACATTTATATCAAAAAACTTAATTAATTATTATTCCTTTTAAAGTTAATTTACCATACCACTAAAATTTATATCCGGTTGCAACTGAGTTATTGCAGAGGCGGCTTAGAAGCAAAAACAAATCACAAGGAAAGCACAGGTCCTAGTCCTATAATTTGAGTTCTTGTGATTGTACATAATGCAAAGCTGAACTATTCATAGCCACCTTTATTACCAAACATCTGCGTATTTATTATTCTTTTTGTCCTTATTGAATATTTTTAATATTTAAAATAGAAATGTTAAGAAAATTTTAAAAATAAATTAGGAAATTTTTCTTAAAATACATGTTGAACATCTTATTTGAAATGTTAACACTCAAAAGGACGAAGGGAATACCTTTTTCTATTGTCTACCCTTCTCTCAAATCTTTAGAATATAATCAAAAATATTATATTAAAAAATTTAAATCATTGAAAAATATATATACAATTAGTTTAGTACACAATGTAAGTATATACTATGTGCCTGTTTGGCTCAACTTAAAAAAAGGATTATGAACTTATTTTCGGATAAAAATTTTATATTTTGATAATTTTTTTATACAAGTATTTAAGATATGTTTGAGATCCAATAATTTGCGAAAATAAGTTGAAAAATAAGTTGGAAAGTTAGGAATATCTAACTTTATCTTTTGACTTATTCTTAAAAAAAGTTCCTCAAACACTCCCTATATCTATGAAGCAACTCATCTGCCTTTACCTAACTCTGTCGTATTTGTCTGCTTTTTAGCTTCTTTATATATTCTGTCAAATCTCATTTGCATAACCTCAAATTTTGATTCTTCAACATTGCTTTTTCTTTTTTCTTGCTACGAGTAATACTTTTCTACTCCCACTCTTTTCGTTTTACGACTTAGGATTGGATTTTGGTGAATCCAGAACTTTTTATAGAACGTCCAAATACATGTAATTTGCATGTTGTTTTCACAATTCACAATCATGCAATTGTTGAACTTATCAAGTAGCACGTGTAGTACTTGTTTACTTTTTTGTTTTAACACTAGGAATTTGTTTTTGTAGAAATTAATTTTAGACTTATTAGTTGGCTTGTCACAAGTATTTGTTAAGCTTTTCCAAAATTTCAAAATGTTAAAAGTTAAATTTAATAAATTAATAAATATTTGTTAAGAAAAATATATCATCATGGTAAACATAACTACTATCACAACTGGTAAAATTATATGTATTAAATAATTAATATTTAGTTGAATATTTACTCAAATTATATATAAATATATTATTTATGTACATTTGAAATATACATATTTAGTACACGTAATCTACTTAAAAAAATTCGGTTTTTTTTAGATAATAGTTGAATAATTTATAATATTTAGTTAAAAATTGGTCAATTTTATCACTAAAAAATTAATAGAAACATATAAATTGGAACTGAAGGAATAATTTTTAATTAATTAATTTATTAATGGGTAAAGAGTTTCTACCTGACACTGTAGGAAACTTTTTTACAGTGTCGCCTTAAAATCACGATTTTGCTGCACATATGATATGCAAACTGATCGTTGAAAGTTGGAGAAAAATACAGTGAAGTCAGATTTCAAAAAAAAAAAATTTCACTAATTGACGGAAAAAATCAAATTAAAAATGGAGGAAATTAGGTAGGATTGTGTGTGAGGGTGTATTCGATTTGTGTGTGGTGCTCCTAGCGGGACCTTTGGATTAGATTAATCTATGACCCAGATTTAATTTAAAGCGATACTGTAGAAAAGTTTCCTGCAGTATGGTAGAAACTGTTTTTCCTTTATTAATTATATAGAAAAAGTCTAACAATATGACTTTCATTATCTCTAAATTTTACCTGCACCTACCGTACCCCAGCTGCATTGTTTACACTCGTTTTTCCGGGATTTTATACTCCGGAGACCTTTGTGTACAAGGGTTTCATGTGCCTGAGGATGATCTCAGTTTAGAACCTTGAGGATGGAACAAATCAATACAAAATTTAAGGGCATTTGTGTAAATTACTGATAAAAAATTTAGATTTACAAAACTGTTCCTACGGGACCCTTACTTTATAAGCAATATTTCTTATAACCTCAAGGGTTGTCCTCTGGCCCAGTTTTCTCTTCTGTACGATTGTTTTTTTTATGCAACCTTTCTATACAATTGCTGTAAAATACTGGAATATAAAATGTACAGCGTCTCTCAATATGAAGGACAACTTTTCAAACTGGTTAAATATCATTATCTATAAATAAATACAACTTATCACTAAACAAATCGAATAATAATGTTAATCAAATTTGAAAAATAATTTAATTTTAATTTCAAATTAATTCTAAATTATTGGCCTATAATTAGGTTTGATTTCTCCTCGATAAATTTGTTAAAGGATATTTTATATTCCAATGATTGGATTCAGAGTTCATCATTACATTATAAGAAAAATGAGTCATCGAAAAAACGATAGGGAATGAAAGATATTGTATTAGGACGATTATAAAATATTAATTTTTGTTAGAAAATTTAATCTTTTCTAACATTCAATTTTTCAAGGCAAAGAAATTGTTAGAAAATGGGGTTTTTGGAGCATAATTATTTTATGTTCTTGAAGTTAATTCCGGTTTTTAACATTTGGAAATTATTCCTTGCTATGAGGACTTAAATTTTCATATATGGATCTAAGTAATTTTCTTAGTGAAATCCATAGAGAAATGAAGTTGAAGTTAGTAGCTTGAAAGAGCTTGAAAATAAGAGTGTGTTTTGTCCCACATTGAAATGAATAAAGGGGGATGTTGGCTTTATATTGAATCACACACATGGGTAGTGTACAACTACTAAGGTGTATGATGGTGCATGGTGTTACTGTGTGCTCCACGCGCACACACACACACACACGCGCGCGCCGCCGCCGCCCGCCCCGCCACGCCACGTCTCGTCTCGTCTCGACTCGGCTCGGCTCGGCTCGGTCGAAGGGCGATTTGGGCGAATGTCTCGGCGTCTCGCGTACGCGAGGCGACCTGGGCGAGGGATTTTATTCGTGATTGATTTAATATTTTAATTAAAATATATTTATCAATTGGGCTGGGTTGTCTTATCAGTTGGGCTGGGCTGGACCAGATTTGTTGGACTAAAAATCGGATGGACTAGTTGGGCCTTGTAACTGATGTATTCGAAATATATATATATATATATAGAATGAACCTGGACGTGATAATATATTCGGTTAATATATTAAAACTGATACTGATATGTGTGGATTATATGTATAACGTAACTGTCGAATTAATGTTATATCAGCCGTTTTATTAAATTAATTCGGACGTTACAGCCGTTTCGTTTTATTAATTGGGCAGTTACGTTTCTTACATTAAAGCTGGTGGCACCAGTTACACTTAGCCTCTGTATTCTGCAGTAGTACTGTTAGTGTTATTCCGGCCAACTGAGGTACCAGTCGCTGTTGATTGCTGTGAACTCTTTGCTCGTTGCTGTTTTATCCTGGGAAAGATATTGCAAGCATCCTAACACACAGTAAGTAAGGGGCAATATACTTTTCAAGAACAGTCAGTGCTTCGTACAAGTGCTGGCGACTCAGCTGTTCGGTTTTATATTTTTACCACTGTTCTTAGCATCTTCTCCGATTATGTATTCAGTTCGACCTACAGTTTCTGGTACGCATGCTAATCTTCTGTTGTTATTACAGTTTCTAATTTGCATATGTTTTACCTTCATGATTTGTTTCGCGAATCGTTACTGTGGCCTTGCCTTGTTAAATTTCTTATGTAACTGCCTCGTAATACTTCTACTTTCCAACAATCTTGAAAAGTATATTAGTTACATAATATTTAGAGTAATGACTGGCGAAACTGAAATTCCTGCTAGTGGTGCTGATGGTAGTTCGAGTGCAACTGTTGGGGTCATTGATTGGACCACGTATAGTTTTCCACAACCAGTTGAGTTAACTGGTCTACCCGAGAAGTTCAACGGTGGCGTTGGCTGCTCTAACCAACACATTGTTTGATGTGTATTCTTCTGATGCCTACACCGCAAAACTCTTATGGGAGAAGCTGGACCAAACCCACAATACTGACTCACAAGGTCTGGAAAAGTATTCGGTGGCTAGGTTCCTTGAGTTCAAGCTGGTGGACAACAAGTCGATGACGGAGCAAGTGCATGAGTTCGAGATGTTGGTGCATGCTTTGAAGGAGTCTGGTATGGACCTCCCTGAAAAGTTCAAGGTTATGAGCGTGATTGAAAAGCTTCCGAAGTCTTGGGAGGAGTTTTCTCTCTCCCTGAAAAGACAGAAAGGAGAGATCACCTGGACCAACCTTATGCTAGACATCTCGGTTCAAGAACAACACAAGTCCAAACAGGGACATGTGATGCCCACTGAGCATGGTAGTTCAAAGGTAAATGTTGCAACTGTAGGTCAGAAACGTAAGAACTTTGCTAAGAAACCTAATAGTAATAAACCTAAGAACGACAAGGACAAGGTCAAGAAACCCAAGGCGAACAAACCATGTTGGTCTTGTGGGCAGGTTGGGCACTGGAGTAAGGACTGCCCTACAAAGAAAGCGAAGAAAACCGAAGTGGTAGCACAAGCGAATGCTGTGCTTGGAACCACAAGTGGGCCTGTAGTGAACATGGTTGTTGGTGAGGTCGCGGCTTCTGAAACCAACATGGACCGGTATGTATCCTACAACCCTTTAATATTTTCCACATATCTGTCAAATGAATGGTTGATCGATACTGGTGCTAATGTGCATGTTTGTGCTGACATTAGTCTGTTTGTATCTTATCAACAGAGTCATAGCTTGACAGTGACGATGGGGAATGCGAGTGCTGCTCAAGTGCATGGAGTAGGAAACGTGGACCTGAAGTTCCCTTCGGGGCGTGTTCTATCTCTAACTCGAGTGCATCATGTTCCCGACATGCGTAGAAATATAATAAGTGGAAGCTGTTTAGTTTCTAATGGTTTTGAAATTTCGTTGAAATGTAATAAAGTAGTTCTTATTCACACTGGTACTTTCTTTGGCAAGGGTTACTTGTCGAATGGTTTATTTGTAATAAATGCTGAACCCGTTTTGGGATCTTTAGTTAATAATATTTCTGTTGTTAACTGTGTTGAATCCGCAAATTTATGGCATGCTAGACTTGGTCACTTAAATTTTGGTGCTCTTAAAAATATGATGAACTTAGAGTTGATTCCAAAACACACTATAGAAAAGAATTCTAAATGTCAAGTATGTGTGTCTGCTAAACATATAAGGAAACCTTTTCATAATATTGTTAGGGATTCAGACTTGTTAGATTTAGTACACACTGATATTTGTGAATTTGGTGGTGTGTTGACTAAGGACCAGTTTAGGTACTTCATTACCTTTATAGATGATAGTAGTAGATACTGTTATGTTTATTTACTTAGACATAAGGATGAAGCACTTAGTAAATTCATTATATATAAAACTGAAGTAGAAAAACAAACTAGTAAGGTACTTAAAAGGTTGAGATCTGATAGAGGTGGTGAGTATACGAGTAACGCTTTTAATGAATTTTGTGCAAGCAATGGTATAGTTCATGAAGTTACCCCACCATACACACCTGAGTCTAATGGGATTGCTGAACGAAAGAATAGAACATTTAAAGATATGATTAATAGTATGCTTATTAATTCTGGGTTGCCTAAATACATGTGGGGAGAAGCTCTGAATACGGCTTGCCATATTCTGAATAGAGTTCCTCTGAAACACATGGATAAGACACCGTATGAGTTATGGAAAAGCAAGAAGACTAGTCTTAAGTATCTTCATGTGTGGGGGTGCCTTGCTAAGGTACTTGTCCCTGAACACAAGAGAAAGAAACTAGGTCCGAAGACTGTTGATTGTATCTTTCTGGGCTATCTTGAGACCACTACAGCTATGAGATTTTTAGTGTTAAAATCTGACATAGATGGTATAGTGGCAAATACGATAGTTGAGTTTCGTGATGCTACATTCTTTGAGGATGTTTACCCTATGAAGACTGGTATGCCTCAAGATACTTCTAATGAAGATCCTACTCACACATCAAGTTCTATTCCTGATCATGTGGAAAAGATGACAAATGTGGGGGCGGAACCCAGTAGTAGCTCTACTCCTAAGGAGTTAGAGGAACCACGAAGGAGTAAGCGTGCAAAGGTAGTCAAGGATTTTGGAAGTGATTTTATCACTTACAATGTCGAGGACGAACCTTTAACTTTCCGACAAGCTATGGATTCTTCAGAGTCTAGGCACTGGAAGGGCGCTGTAAAGAGTGAAATTGACTCTATTGTTTCTAACGGAACATGGGAGTTAGTTGATCTCCCTCCTGGGTGTTCTACTATCGGGTGTAGATGGATTTTTAAAAGGAAGTTGAACCCTGACGGATCAATAGATAAGTACAAAGCTAGACTGGTAGCTAAGGGTTTTAAGCAAAAAAAAGGGCATTGATTACTTTGACACATACTCTCCTGTAGCTAGGATGACAACAATCCGAATGCTTGTAGCATTGGCTTCCGTACATGGTCTTATCATCCATCAAATGGATGTAAAGACAGCTTTTCTTCATGGTGAACTTGAAGAAGAGATTTATATGGATCAGCCTGAGGGATTTGTTGCATCTGGTAACGAAAGGAAAGTATGTAAGTTGATCAAATCCATCTATGGCTTGAAACAAGCTCCTAGGGATTGGCATAAAAAGTTTGATGAAACTATAGTGCCGTTCAGTTATGATATTAATGATAGTGATAAGTGTGTCTACACCAAAGTTAAAGGTAGTGAGTGTGTCATCTTGTGCCTATATGTAGATGACATATTACTGTTTGGAACCAATATTGAGATTATTAACGAGACGAAAGCTTTCTTGAAAAGGCATTTTGAAATGAAGGATATGGGTGAGGCTAGTGTGATTCTTGGTCTCAAGCTGACTCAGTCAGCTGAGGGAATAACTTTATCGCAGTCTCATTATATAGAGAAATCTATACTTGAGAAATATGGTTATTCACAGTGTAGAATCGCTAGTACACCCTATGATCCTAAAGTTGCCCTTGTTAAGAATACTTCAGGAGTTCCTGTGTCTCAGTTAAGGTATTCTCAGATTATAGGGAGTTTGCAGTATCTTGCTAACTGTACTAGACCAGATATTTCATATTCTGTGTCTAAGTTGGCTAGATACACAAGCTGTCCAAATAGAACTCATTGGGATGCTCTTGATAGAGTACTAAGATATCTGAAAGGCACAATGTACCTAAGTTTACACTATAGGAGATTTCCTGGTGTACTTGAGGGGTACAGTGATGCAAGTTGGATAGCTAAGAAGTCTGGTTCCAATGGAGTGACTGGATACGTGTTCACCTTAGCAGGTGGAGCAATATCCTGGAAGTCAACCAAACAGACTATAGTAACTCGGTCTACTTTTGAGGCTGAGTTGTGTGCGCTTGATGCCACGGGGTCGGAGGCTGAATGGTTACACGGACTTATGTCTGCGATACCTGTAGTAAGCAGACCACTTCCTGCGATTGCTATTCATTGTGATAGTAAAACAACTATCGACAAGATTAGCAGTAGAAAGTATAATGCTAAAACAAAGAGACACATCCAAGTTAGACTAAAGTCTATAAGGGGTTTAGTGTCTGATAGGATTATAGCTGTAGAGTTCATAGGAACTCAGAATAATATAGCTGATCCTTTAACTAAAGGACTGGAACCTGCAGTGGTCCTTAAGTCGAGGTTGGGGATGGGGCTGTCAACCCATCGTAGTTCATCATCAGTGGGAACCCAATGCACATGAGAGGAGATCCCTCGAAGTGCATTCAATGTGGTAATAACAAGCTGTAAGGATGAATTGGTAGTACCTTTGCTACATAGATGATACTGTTTGTATCTGAGTCTATCCCCTGTGAACCTAGAAGGTACTGATACTGCTAGTAAGCAAGAGTTATCATAACTCTGAATGGGGTCAAGTCATTCGACGAGATGGTAGCAGTACATCTCTGGAGATGCCCAGCTAAGCGAATGTAATTGTGTGGTCGCAATTAGAGGAAAGGGTTATTCCTTGAAGCATTCGACGAACAGGATCGAGACAAGACCATTAATGTCTCAAAGCCGTAGATTGGCACCATAGCCTTTGATTTGTCGTCGTCTATGGAACATGATTACATCAAACGGATTAAGATTCAAGGTGAAACATTCCATCTGAATCCGGTAGTCATCGAAGTAGGGGACTCAGGAGGGTTCAAACCTGGAAGGGTACCGACTCTGAAAAACAAGTCATGATGAAAAACCTTGAAGCATTTCTGTATGGATTTGTGGGGGATTGTTAGAAAATGGGGTTTTTGGAGCATAATTATTTTATGTTCTTGAAGTTAATTCCGGTTTTTAACATTTGGAAATTATTCCTTGCTATGAGGACTTAAATTTTCATATATGGATCTAAGTAATTTTCTTAGTGAAATCCATAGAGAAATGAAGTTGAAGTTAGTAGCTTGAAAGAGCTTGAAAATAAGAGTGTGTTTTGTCCCACATTGAAATGAATAAAGGGGGATGTTGGCTTTATATTGAATCACACACATGGGTAGTGTACAACTACTAAGGTGTATGATGGTGCATGGTGTTACTGTGTGCTCCACGCGCACACACACACACACACGCGCGCGCCGCCGCCGCCCGCCCCGCCACGCCACGTCTCGTCTCGTCTCGACTCGACTCGACTCGGCTCGGCTCGGCTCGGTCGAAGGGCGATTTGGGCGAATGTCTCGGCGTCTCGCGTACGCGAGGCGACCTGGGCGAGGGATTTTATTCGTGATTGATTTAATATTTTAATTAAAATATATTTATCAATTGGGCTGGGTTGTCTTATCAGTTGGGCTGGGCTGGACCAGATTTGTTGGACTAAAAATCGGATGGACTAGTTGGGCCTTGTAACTGATGTATTCGAAATATATATATATATATATATATAGAATGAACCTGGACGTGATAATATATTCGGTTAATATATTAAAACTGATACTGATATGTGTGGATTATATGTATAACGTAACTGTCGAATTAATGTTATATCAGCCGTTTTATTAAATTAATTCGGACGTTACAGCCGTTTCGTTTTATTAATTGGGCAGTTACGTTTCTTACATTAAAGCTGGTGGCACCAGTTACACTTAGCCTCTCCTATAAATAGAGAGCTAAGTTGCTGGTTTATACACACCATACATTCTCCCTTCACTCTACATTCTCCTCTCTCCCTCTGTATTCTGCAGTAGTACTGTTAGTGTTATTCCGGCCAACTGAGGTACCAGTCGCTGTTGAGCATCGCCGGTTGCTGTGAACTCTTTGCTCGTTGCTGTTTTATCCTGGGAAAGATATTGCAAGCATCCTAACACACAGTAAGTAAGGGGCAATATACTTTTCAAGAACAGTCAGTGCTTCGTACAAGTGCTGGCGACTCAGCTGTTCGGTTTTATATTTTTACCACTGTTCTTAGCATCTTCTCCGATTATGTATTCAGTTCGACCTACAGTTTCTGGTACGCATGCTAATCTTCTGTTGTTATTACAGTTTCTAATTTGCATATGTTTTACCTTCATGATTTGTTTCGCGAATCGTTACTGTGGCCTTGCCTTGTTAAATTTCTTATGTAACTGCCTCGTAATACTTCTACTTTCCAACAGAAATTAAATATTAAAAAAAGTTTTCTTAAATATATCAGCAATATTTCTTGGAAGATAATATGTCAATCGTCAAATATATCACGAGAATGACTAGCTAATTGCGTTACTTTTTCGCATCACACGGCATTGACTTAGTCATATATACTGTATTATAAAATGAGATGATGTGGAAATTAGAAGATCGAGAACGCAAATAAAATGATCCGGATATTATCACGGAATCAATTGACAGGTGGATTGCAAAGGGGGATATAGTGCACAATCTCCATTATGGAAATAATGACATTTTAGTATTTTTTTTAAATTTTTTGACGAAAATACCATTTTTAAATTTTTTGACCAAAAATACCATTGTATTACGCATTTCAAAAATGGGTAATAGTATTACGCAATTTTCAAATGGGTAATACGTATAAAGTTAAAAAAAATTGACAAAATAAATAAAAAATTGTGTCACGCATTTGGGAAATGCGTAACAAAATCAAAAATGGTGTGTTACGCATTTCCCAACTGCGTGACACAATTTTTTATTTTTATTTTTCGTTTTTTTTGAAAAATTATTACATGATACCCATTTCTTAAATGCGTAATAGTATTACCCATTTTGGAAATGCGTAATAGGCTGGTATTTTTGGTAAAAAAATTTGAAAATGATATTTGTGTAATCAAATTTTGAAAAAATGGCATTTTTGACCATTACCCTCCATTATGTATACGGAATTTTACGTATCTCAAATTAGTTCCTAAAAATTTATTCCAAATTTTATGATTGAAATGATGTAATCAATTGAAAGAAATTTAATTAGAAAGATTGGTGTAAATACAGATCAATTAAAATAATATATTTAATATTAAAAAATATTTTAGAATATAATTTGAGATATCTAAATTCTTTTTATGCATATATAAGTGTGTAGTATGTAAACATGCGCAATCATGTTTTCTTTTCGATTTGTTTTTATTTGTTTGAAATTAAACATGCACAATGATGGGGAATGGGGATGATGTTCCCTTTTGAGTGTGTAAAAGCCTGTAACCAAACCAAACCAAACATACCCAGTATATCCCGCATGAAGCAGGGTCTGGGGAGGGTAAGATGTACGCAGACCATTCCCCTACTTTTACAGTAGGGAGGCAGTTTCCGTGAAGACCCCCGGCTTAGTGCACCACAAAGCAATGTGAATTTTGCACGGTAAAGTAAACGCTCGTACCTGGGCCCATGGCCTGGATCTCATGGGGCTTACCTACTCGGGGGAGGGGCACTCCTCTCCTGATCTAGGAAGACCTCTGGCCAAGCTCCATGCGCCTGCAAAAACAGAAACAGCAAAAACAGAAAACAGAACACAATATGAAGACGAAAAGCCAAACTTCTAAGCTAATGCTAACCGAGAGAGCCCAACTATGAGACTCTCAACCACAGAACCACTCCCTAGAAGGGAATCGACAACTCTAATTTGGCGCCTCCAACCACTACTATCTGCTGTCGAGTTCTCAACCAAGTTTAAGGCCTTTAAATCCATCCTGAGCTGTTCTTCCCACGACCTCCTCGGTCTGCCTCTTCTCCTAGCCCCAACAACCGTAAGACTCTCGACCCTCCTCACCGGGGCTTCCGGAAGCCTCCGTCGGACGTGGCCGAACCATCTCAACCTCCCTTCCCTAACTTTCGCAGCAAAAGGCGCCACCTCCAACTCGCTCCTGAAAACCACATTCGGGATTCTATCTAACATCGTGCGGCCACAGGACCACCGCAACATCCTCATTTCAGCTGCTTCCAACTTGCGCTCGAGGGCCTTCTTCGCCGCCCACACTCCGAACCATATAACATCGCAGGACGGATAGCCGCTCTATAGAACTTCTCTTTCAACTTTAACGGGATTTTCTTATCGCACATCACCCCTGACGCAGCCCTCCACCTTAGCCACCCCGCGTTGATACGATGAGTGACATCATCTTCAATCTCACCTTCCTTCTGGATGATTGAACCCAAATACTTGAACTTATCCGTACGGGAGACGGTCTAATCTTCAATCCTAACCTCCACCCCTTCCTCGTTGGCTTCACCACTGAAATTACACCAGAGGTATTCAGTTCTAGACCTGCTCAGACGCAGTCCTTGGGGCTCCAAAGTGGATCTCCATAACTCCAACTTCTCATTCACCTCCCTCCTCGATTCCGCCACTAGCACGATATCATCGGCGAAGAGCATACACCACGAGATGGCGTCTTGAATCCCTCGCGACATGACATCTAGGATCAGGGCGAAAAGAAGAGGACTAAGGGCCGACCCCTGGTGTAGTCCAATCTCCACAGGGAAATAACGAGCATCACCGACTGGGGTCTGGACGAAGGAACAAGCTTGAGAGTACATGTCTTGAATCGCCCTGACGTACGCCGACGACACTCTCCTCTCCTTATGGCTCTTTCAAATAGCTTCACGGGGGATGCTATCATACGCCTTCTCAAGATCAATGAACACCATATGGAGGTCTTTGCGACGCTCTCTGAACTTCTCCATAAGGCGTCTGACGAGATGAATGGTTAGAACATGATTTGACTAATGTGGATTTTAATAAAAAAAAAAGTGTTTTATATTTTAACTATAAAAGTTTAAATCAAGCTAGGGGAAAATGAAACTCATAATCTAGAAATGCGTCTGCACTTAAATTTACGGAAGTTAACTTTAGTAAAAAATTATTATTTTTGACCCTAAGATGCTCCTATCCCGCATATTTTAGGTACAAATATATTCATACGATGCATATTTATATTTATATATTAGAAATTTCGATAAATTGGAATCTTTAAATGTCAGGTTTTAATAAATGGTTTGTTAATTTTTAGCAGTGTTGCAGATTTCGGAAATCGGAACTATTCGATTGAGGTACCGATTTATGATTTATTAGGTTATTCGGTTGAAAAATCGATGATTTATCGGCAAATTTTACAAAATCGGCCGAATCGATTCCAAAATTTTGACCGGTTTTCAATCAATTTATCGGAAATTTTTTAGAAATTGGTCGATTTCAATAACATAGGTTTTTAATCGTGACCACTCTTATGTTTTAAAAATAATGTGTCTATTCTAAAACCTTAGATGGATGGTTTGGAAATCTTTATCCGGAGACAGTAATGAACTTGTCTCAATGTATTGGCCGACTAGGTTCTTCCAATTTGACAAACAATGAGTGTACTCGAGTAAGGATAATCAACTCTGCTTCTTCATGTTTGCAATTTTAATATGATATAATTCGAACAAATGATTTGTACTTGAACTTCATGAGCATAAATTTGGATTGTTCTATTTTAGAATAAATATAATTTTATCTTACCTAATTTTTTACATACAACGATTAATTCTTTCTCGGAAATTGTATGAAGAGGATCGGACTTTCAGATTAACACCATTTATTAAAACCCGACATTTAATATTTACATTTATTTTTATGAAAGAATTTAAAGACAACACCATTCTTTTAAAAATACTCCATCCGTTTCAAAATGTTAGTCCTATTTACCATTTTCACACATATTAAGGTATCTTAAATGTGTTTATTTTTCTTTTTATTTTCATGTGATTGTAAACCTTGAAAATCAGCTGCATTTAATAAGATTAACTACAGTGCTTTGAAAAGTGTATGTATATATACATATATAGTGATGTGGTTTTATATAGTATATATATACATATGAGATTAGGGAGCCTGAGATATATCTCAGGTAAGTTCCCTGAGATTCATTTATTTTACATGTAAAAATGGGATGGGCATTTCAGTAAATTCAGAATTTTTTTAATTAGCCCTGCGGGCCCAATAAAATCTAAAGTAATTACATATGCATCTCAGGAAAAGTTCCCTGAGATATATCTCAGGGTCCTTTTTCTCTATACATATAGTGATATGGTTTTATATAGAACAGTGATGTGGCATTAAATATTTATTACAGCTGGTCAATTTTGGAAAGACAATTTCAAAGTTAAGTTTTGAAAAGTTGTATTGAAAAAAGAGTAGGACAAATATAATGGGATATTTTTTTTTTGGCAAATAGGACTAATATTTTGAAACGGAGGGAGGATATATGTAATCATACTTTTATACTTTTTTTTAAATATGTACATGATCATTTTAGTTTTTGGAACACCAATGCACGGCATCCAATTTAACCGCCACTTGTTCGGAACGTAATACAGTCTGTTGTTCTGCTAAATTGAGACACAGACAGCTGAGATACAAAGACTTTTCCCAAAGTCCTTTTTATTTAGTTAATGGTCAAGTAAGGTATCAAATTAGAAAATGTTTTAATATATTAACCACCGTCTTTGTTACATTATTGAACTTATTTTATGTGTAAATTACAAAATTGAAAATCGAATTGCATAAATCCGTTTTTGTGGAGATCAAACTGAGTTATTGTACTAGGAAATACATTATTTAAATTAATAATATATACCAAAAATTAGGGATATGGATCACTCTTATGGTGCAAATATGGATTAATCTCCTCATCCAAGTGGATTAAAAAATTTGTATATATATTATAATTTATATTTAGATTTATATTAATATAAAATTTACTTTAAAAAATCAACATTATAATTTAATTATATTAATACGTTTTACCATTAATTTTAATGGAACAAGTTAATTGAAGTCGGTGCTTAATATATGGTTTTGAACTAGAATAAAAGCTATCTATATTCGAACTCTCAACATAGGTTAAAATTGATCATGAGTACGCTCGTGTGTATAATGAAACGATGTTATTAAAAAAAATTGTTATGTGATTGTGGGCTTTAATGAAAAGAATGTTTAAATTAAATTAAATTTTTGTTATGTTTGTTTATTAAAATATTAAATTTATCATACTAACAAAATATTTATAAATTGAAAGTCACACAGAGTTAGGTATCCTCTTAGTTTACTTTCTATTAAGAGAGCTTATTAAAATAATAGAACAATTAGAACAGGTTATTTAGAATAATGTTTTAAAAAAAAAGCCTGAACCGAATGGAGTAAGATAATTAATTTAAAAAATATAGTTCTCAGATCATTAACTTATAAGGTGACCTTATGTACTTACGTAAGGTTACAAGAATTAACTAAAAATTTAGGAATACTTTCGTCTATTTGCTCTGATCAAGTCTCAGCATTCAGTAAGTAAGGTCTTGTATAATTTTTATTCAATACCGACATCAATGTTCTCTTCCAAAAAAACACAATTCCGTACGATTGTTTTCAACTTGTCATTTAGTAATATTATTTAAATCACTATTTAGACAACAATTCGAAATGCGAAAACAGCTACTTCTCATTTATCAGTTTTAAAATATTTATTAATATCTTGTTCAATATAAGTATTTAATTCTTAAGTTATAAGTTATCCTAAAATTTTGAAAACATATTATTTGGGTCAAATATTGGATCATTAAGTTAGTCGTGCTATTTCGTTTCTAATATTTGGTTCGATATTTGGTGGGGATTTCGTAACTTTTTAAATTCATTATAACATTTTTTTTTTGCTAAATTAATTCATTATAACATTTCAATTTCAATGAATAAGATTATTGAACACTCAAGTAGAACTCTGATAAAATGTCATGTTAAATTACAGGTTATCCTAAGCAAATAGATTGGCCGTGAACTTGTCAATTTGATCTCACGAAATAGCTAAAGAGCCCATTAGAACTTCAAAGTTATGAATTCCGGGCCCAAATCAAATTAGGTATACAATTTAGTTTTCATAACTATTCATGTTACCCAATACCCATAGACCTTAGATTACATGCAATGTGGCCTGGGCTATAAACCATTTCTTTTCGGTTCTTTGGGCTGTTAATCCTGTTCATGGGCTGAGCCATGAAATGTTCATTTCTAAATGTAACTAGTTCTGTTTGATTTAAAAACTTTTGTAAATGAGGATTTTTCTGCTATTTATCATTTATTATCTCATATTCTGTTTTGACTTTCACTCTAGATTTTTCATTTTTTTTGTTTCGCTCTAGATTTATTAGTACATAGTACTATATGTTTATATTAAACTTTTGAAGTAAGATGTTAACATAACTGTTCCTTTTTTTGCAGGCCTTTTTTGTTGAAGTTGTAATAATTACTTCTGAATAAAAAAGATAAAGAGCATAGTCACAATTAGTGGAGTGCATTCGGTTCGGTTAATTAAAAATCGTATCAAATAATCAAAATTATTTTGGTTCGGTTAACCAAAATTTATTTTTCGGTAAAAAATTTCTGAAATTCGATTTTCGGTAAAAAATTCTTGAAATCTGATTTTTCGGTAATTCGGTTTTTAACTACGGCTAATCGAAAAATCAAATAAAAAACCGAATTACACATAGTATACAATTGAATTAAAAATCTAATACCGTGAGGATATATAATAGCTCAAGTGATAAGAGGTTCCCGGGTTCGACTTTCGTTTATCCCAAAATTTCTTCCTCAAGTGGTAAGAGATTCTCAGGCACTGGGTTCGATTTTCGTTCATCCCAAAATTTCTTAAGAACAGATACTCAATTGTAATACATACTCCCTCCGTCCCAGTGATTAGTATACATTGTGTTTGGACACGGAGACCAAGAAAATGTGTAAAAAATGAGTAAAGTTAGATAAAAAGTGGGTAAAGTGGTGGGACCTATCAATTTTTAATAATAGATTTGAGATAGTGGAGGAAAGTTGTGGGTGTAATAATGTTTTATATTATAGATTTGAGATAGTGGAGGAAAGTTAGTGGGTGTAATAGTATTTTTTATTATTAAAACTTTACTATTTTTGGAATGTATAGAAATGATGGGACACCTCAAAATAGTAAGTGTATAGAAATGAATGGGACGGAGGGAGTATAAGTCTATTTATTAAAAAAAAATCTAAAACGGTGGTGATATGGAAAATATTGAAATAAGTGAGTAGGTCAAAGATATCTGGAAGTAAATACTGATCGAGTATTTGAAAACTGAAAAAAGGCGTAAGAATCATTAAATAACCATGCAACTACTTTTGTTTTCCAGCATTTAAGGGTACGTACGTATACATGCATGATACTGTAGGTATATGTGTTGATGAGTAGTAAGTAGAAGGGAAGCAGCAGCTAGGGTAGGGTACAAGAGGGTATTAGCTAGAGACAGTGTTAACAATTGTGATTTTACCTGATCATATATACTTACTTTACTACTAGAGGAGAAAGACATAGGTTATGTCATGTCAATATGCTTGACAACTCTTCTTTTTACATTACATGTCATATACCCAACACATATATCTCTGTACCCTCACACAAAAGTCTTTCCTTTCTCAGCGTTTCCCTAGCCTCCGCTCTTGTCCTGGGCGATTTCCCCCCGCCCATCCCCTTATCAAACAACTATATCTTTCTAATTTGTATAATACATTTCATATTTATTTTTAAATCTCTCTCTCTCTCTCTCTCTCTCTCTCTCTCTCTCTCTCTCTCTCTCTCTCTCTCTCTCTCTCTCTCTCTCTCTCTCTCTCTCTCTCTCTCTCTCTCTCTCTCTCTCTCTCTCACACACTCTCTCTCTCTCTATCATGTATATATGCATGCCTTTTTAATTAATTGGCCAGAAGGTTCCATTTCTTAGGCAGGGGCTTGGGGTCACCATCTTTATATGCTTATTCCCTTCTGTAACTTAAATTATTCTTATTTTATCAGCATTAACTAATTTTCCCTTGTGAGGTGGAAAATGTAAAGATTGCCCAACCCCGTTTCCATATTCCCCCCCTCCCCCTCTTCAAGTTTAAAAGAAATTTGAGGTTATATGTTAATGTTCGAATGTAATTAATTATGTATTTATAATTCTTTTGTATTTAATTATGTTTATGTTTAGTTTAATAATTTTGATTTCCATTTACCAACTTTAATTAAAATATCATATCATATAAATGTAAAAAAAATGAATACTGATCAATTTGCTTAATCACTTACTACAAGTTGTGTAATCATTTTAATACACATGGATCGATATCGATTACATAGGAAAACAGTTATATGTGTGTATTATGTTGGTGATTTATAATAGGCATTAGCGTAGTCTGGTGCCGTAGTGTGATTTGTTTGTAGTGCAATCCCGTTGCCAATTGCAACATATTTATTTTCGAACAACACTATATCGAGATTTTTAAGGTAACACTTAATAATTCTATAAACCAAGTTGTTTTAGGATGATACATTTGATGGATAACACAAGCTTTTTTGATTGTCCAAGGTCATGTATGGTGTAGTGGAGGAAGAGGTAGTTTAGAAGAAACTCAAAATTAACAGAATGAATGCGCAATAGACTGGTTGTTGTCGAAATAAATTTGTAACAACACGAATCTGATGTGTTGGAATAATAGAGTAAATTATGTGAATATGGTTATTTTAGGGATTTATAGGATTAAAAATTAGAAAGAATAAAATACTTGTTATTGCAACTTGATATTTTCAAAATGCTCTCTCCTCTCTCCTCTTTTTTCTTCCCACCACCTTAGCCCATACTGCAGCACGCCACCTTTTTCTTCCTTAGAACACCTTTTAGCACCCGTTTGTTGACTTTTCTTTCACGTTTTCTCACTTTCGGCCTTTACTCCGTCCATTCTCCGTCATTGGCCTTTTTCCGATGGGTTCGAGAAACTCGGAGAATTCAGATTCAATGACCTCTGATGAATTTGCTGCAGTTTTTGGGCATAACTTTGTTGCCCCCGTTCATCAACCTCATTTTGAAATTGATGATGCAGGTACGGTCTTGGGGGAACCTTTATCTCCTCTAGCTCAAGCTAGGATGCGTGAGCAAATAAATTTGATTCTCAATGATGGTTCTGTGCACGCCACTTCAGGCCCAGAAATGGATGGATCTAGCCACAGTTCTCATACAACTAAGTCGCCAGCTGAGATCTCTTCTAAAGAACCTACCACTCTGCAACCTATCCAAAAGGGTGTTGAGCCAGTGCAACCGGAAAAACCATTTACTTGGAGTAACATTGTCACAAAAAATGTGGTCAATACCGAACCAACTGTGGGGGATGCAACAATCAGTTATAATGAAGATGGCTCAGCTACGGTCAAGTTTTCTGATGATTTCTTTGCTAAGGCGAAACAACAGTGGGAGACAAGTATTATTGGTTACTTCATTGGAGGATCTTTCGCTTTCAAATTCATTCGGGATCAAGCTCAGAAACTCTGGAAAAATCATGGCCTAACAGGGGTATACTTCAACACTAAAGGATACTACACTTTCCGGTTTGGTACCTTAGAGGAGAAAAACAAAGCTTTAAAATTGAACACAGTTCAAATCGGAGGTAAGACCATGTTTCTTAAGCCATGGACCGCTGGAAATAATTTTAAACGTAATATATTCGACAAGGTTCCCTGTTGGATAAGATTGGTTGACGTTCCTGACATTCTCTGGTTTCGAGAAGCTCTGAGCTCCATTGCTAGCACGGTAGGAAAACCAATCAAATTCGATGCTGCAACCTCCCGTTTTGAACCTATGAAATATGCTGGCATCCAAGTTGAGATAGCATACTCTGCCACTCGACCAGATTTTGTGAGAGTGCCTTTGCCAAATTCAACAGATGAAGTGAAAATCGAAGTCCAATATGGTGAACTACCTTATTCATGTAGTCTGTGCAAAGCTTTCGGACATTCTCTCTCTAGATGCTTCAACAATCCGGAAAGGGTCGTCAAGAAGCCTAGAAAAACTCAGGAAAATCCAAGGCAACCGCAACCGCAACAGCAATCGCATCCTTCTGCTGCGGAACATGTGGACAACCCTTATGAAAGCTTACTAAACTCTCAGGGCATGGTTCCATATACTATTGGAAAGTTCGCGGGCTGTGATGTAGTCATGGACGAAGATGAAATCTTGAAGGAAGAACAAGTCACAAAAGTTATTGATAAAGGGGATGCTAATATGGATACCTCTGAAGTCAGTTATGCATTACCTCTGGCCATCTACAACCCGATTGTAGATGCCAACCCTTTTCAAATGCTTAATACCTTGGAGGAAGGGGAAATGCCATCTTTTCCTGTAAAGTCCCCAAGTAAACGGAAAAGTATGCAGTCTCCTGAAAAATCTACTTTAATAGTGGATCTAACCTCATATGGTACTGATGCAGGCCATCACGAACAGAATAAGAAACAAGGCAAGGCAATCTCTGAACCACACACCAAAAGAAGCCTGAGGCTAGCAGGAAAACTAGCTATCTCCCCCCGTCAATGAATTTTGCGGTTTGGAATGTGAGAGGATTAAACAAGAGTCCTCATCAAAAGGAGGTAAAAAATTTCATCTCCCAAAATCACTTATCTTTTATGAGTTTAATAGAAACTAAAGTTCGAATAGATAACGCTGCTACTATTTCGAATTTTATTAACAAAAATTGGAAATGGGTTCATAATTATGAAGAACATGACTATGGTAGAATCTGGATTGGATGGGATCCCTCGGTCTGGTCTATTTTGGTTCATTCTAAGTCTTCCCAACAAATTACTTGCTTTGCTACTTTCTTAGCGAACCAAGTTACCTTCTGTGTCACTTTCGTTTATGCCCTTAACAAAGATCATCAAAGAGTGCCTCTCTGGAATGAAATTGAGAATCTAAGTCGACTAATTTCTATGCCATGGTGCGTTTCTGGGGATTTCAATTGTATTTTAGCACTAAATGAGGTCAAAGGAGGTCGTGAGCATTGGACTTCTGGAATGCAATCTTTTTCAGATTGTATTACGGCTTCTTCTCTGGATCATATTAGAACAACTGGCTCGCTGTTTACATGGACTAATAAGAGGGATGCATCTTCTATTATTCAAAAGCGTCTTGATAGAATTCTAGGAAATCAAGACTGGTTTACTTCTTTCAGTGAGAGCTCTGCTCTTATTAAAAATCGAGGCATTATGGATCACTGTCCTATTCTTTGCACTATCCCTATTATTCAAGAAAAGATTTATAAAACTTTCCAGTTTTTCAATTTTATGCGGGATTTGGATGGTTTTTTGCCGGCTGTTGCCAGAGCTTGGGCCAAACAGTGGAACGGTACCCCTATGGCTATTCTAGTTCATAAACTCAAAGAAGTTAAGAAAGAGCTAGTTGTTCTAAATAAAAATCATGGTAGTGTGCATGACAATGTCACCTCTGCTCGTAAATTGCTTGACGAAGTGCAGGATGCTTTAATCACTGATACTGTCAATACAGAGCTTCTCCGCAAAGAAAGTGAGGCTACTAAAAATCTGGAATCAGCTTTATTACAAGAAGAAGTGTTTCTTATGCAAAAATCCCGTGTCAAATGGCTCTCAGCTGGAGATGGCAATACTAGCTTTTTCTTCAATCAGATTCGATCTAATTGGAACAAAAACAAGCTCATGGCCATTAATAACTCGAATGGGGATCTGGTTACAGGTCACAAACAGGTCTCTCAGGTTGCGGTGGATTACTTCTCTAATTCTATTGGGACAGCTAATAACCTACCTCCTTTCGATTTTGACAGCATAGAATGTGCTTCGGTTTCTGCTGCTCAGGCCACTCTCCTCGAGGCCCCGGTCACGAACGAGATTATTCTGTCCACGTTGAAAAATATGAAGCATAACAAGTCACCTGGTCCGGACGGGTTCACGGTAGAGTTTTTCCTTGCTGCCTGGGAGGTCGTGGGTGACACCTTCTGCAAAGCAGTCCAAAGCTTCTTTCAGACTTCTATTTTGCATAAGTCCGTAAATGCTACGAGCATCGCTTTGATACCTAAGGTTCCTACTCCAGCAAATATGAATGATTTCCGCCCGATTTCTTTGTGTTCCACTGTCTACAAATGTATCACTAAAATCTTGGCATCTCGCCTCAAAGTTGTAATGCCTAACCTGATTGACATTTCTCAGTCCGCTTTTGTCCCTGGTCGATGCATTTCTGATAATATTCTCATGGCTCAGGAGATTTTTCGAGGATACCATCGAGATGACGGCTCTTCTAATGTGGAATCAAGCTGGATCTCCATAAGGCCTTTGATTCTATAGACTGGAACTTTATTATGGGTGCCTTACATAAACTGCAGTTTCCTTCAATTTTCATGAATTGGATTTACGAATGTATCACCACTCCATCTTATTCAGTTAAAGTGAATGGGGCTTTGTGTGGATTTTTCAAAGGAAAAAAGGGTTTGCGTCAAGGAGACCCAATTTCACCCTACCTCTTCTCCATAGCTATGAATGTTCTATCTACTTTTCTTGCAAACACTCCTTCGGACTTCAAATTTCACTGGAAGTGCAAGGACCTCAAGTTAACGCACCTCTTTTATGCAGATGATGTCCTTCTGTTCTCAAATGGGGATTCCTTTTCGGCTACTCACCTCATGAATTGTGTTGACCGTTTTTCTGCTTCTAGTGGCCTCAAGCCTAGTCTTGCCAAGTGTACAGTTTTCTTTGGTAACTGTTCTCGGGAATTTATTCGTTGGTTTGATGTTTCTTATGGCTTTGAACATGGAGCTCTCCCGGTAAAATTCTTGGGTGTCCCTCTGCTATCATCAAAGCTGAGCCACAACGACTGCATTCCCCTCATAGATAAGGTAACATCGCGGATAAATTGCTGGACCTCTTTTTTACTGTCCTTGGCCGGTAGAGCTCAGTTAATTCGATCGGTTTTGTTCGCTATTCAAGCATATTGGTCGAAGCATTTTCTTCTTCCAGCCTCTGTGCTCAAACAACTCCAATCTATGTTTACTAGATTTCTCTGGAAAGGAGACTTGACCTCAAAAGGTGGGGCAAAAATAAGTTGGGAGGTGGTGTGTCGTCCGTTTGAAGAAGGTGGTTTGGGCATAAAGAACCTAAAGGATTGGAATCAGGCGCAGATTCTACATCATCTTTGCAGCATTGTAAAAAAGAGTAAAGCTATTTGGGCGTCTTGGATTAACTCCACTATGTTGAAGCGCCACTCCTTTTGGACCATGCAAATGCCCTCGGACTGCTCCTGGGTATTTCGTAATGTCCTAAAGCTGCGAAGCACGGCAAGACAGTACATAACTTACAAAATTGGAAACGGTCGAGGAACTTCACTCTGGTTCGATCCATGGTGGAACTCAATCAGTCTGGCTAACTCTCGTCTTGACGGAATTATTGCCCAAACAAACCTCCCTCATGACGCAGAGGTACATGCCCTGATTTCAACAGGGGTGTGGAACTTACCTAGCCCTCACAACAGATTACACCACCCCAACCCGGGGCTTATTTCCTGGATACAGCAGTTCAATTTCCCAGCCTTTGATCTTCAAACCTCTGATGCTATCTTATGGTGTGGCATCTCCCTGCAGAAAATTAAAACATGGGACATATGGAATTCTATCCGCAATCATGCACCACAGGTTCCTTGGCACAGTCTTGTGTGGCATAAATCGAAAATTCTTCGCTACGCTCACCATGAATGGGTTCTATGTCACGATCGTCTACCCACTCTATAGAGGTTATGTGCGTTTGGTCTTGATGTCAATCCTTTATGCCTTTTCTGCGCAGGAGGAATGGAAACTGCATCTCATCTTTTTGTTACTTGTCCTTATAGCAGCTTTATTTTATCCAAGTTAGCAGGTCTTTTGAAGCTCGACTGCTCTGCTAATTCTTGGATTGAATTGGTCCTAAATTGGGGTTCTATCACAGATTCGTCTCTTCGTCAGGTAGCTCTCCTAACGGCTCAAATTTTCTCGTATCACTTGTGGAGAGAACGTAATTCAAGGCACCATGACAAAGGACTTCTTGGACCGCATAGGTTACTCCGGGGAATCATGAATGATTTAAAGTCTAAGCTGCAAAACTCTAGATGGTTTCAACAACTAGCACACTTAGACATGTATAGGTGGTTTTTTGTTCCTTGATTTAGGCCTTCCCCTTTTTTGTTCTTTCTTTTTTCGATCTAGCTTGTTTAGGTCAGTTTGTTGTTAGGTAGCTCTATCTGTGCCTTGGCACAGAGCATGGGTCAATCCCTTTTATAATATTCAATTTAGCCAAAAAAAAAATACTTGTTATTGGAGAAATTGTAACAGCATGAATAGGAATAGGAGATGCGTTATAATATAATAGAGCTAATTATGTATGATTGTGGTTATTCCAGGAGTTTAGTATCTAGGAAAAATACCGGAATTGGACTAAATCTCGATTTATCTTGTATCTTGGATTCATTTTTGTCAAGATGTCTACTTAACTACTTGTATATTTTGATAGAATCAAGTTCACATAATGATGTGAGATAAATTTCGTTAATATAACAAATATTATAATCTTATTTAATTTATTTAAGCATCGTGAAATGTTTCTAATTTGAAATAGATTTTCATATTCATGAGGTTATCCTCAGGTAATTAATTGAGATTAAGAAGATTATTCATATTAATGTAGGAAGACATAATTGTAATTATAAAATTTTTTAATATTTCATTCAATATTTATAAAAAAGCCATAATCTATTTATATTATAAATCTTTGAGATAATGACCAAAATACCTCAAAATGAGGTATCCATGGTCAAAAATGCCTATTTTCGGAACTGATGGCTCTATCTACCCACGGGATACGCCGTTGCTAGTGACGTATCCCAAACTTTGATTTTCACAGAAATTAAGCAAGTCTCTCTTGGCTCTCTCGAACACACCCCGTCGTCTCTCTCGCCACCACACCTTTCCCGTTGCCGTATCTATTTTGTCTCTCGATCTGAACACAGAAACGTCACGAGCACATCTGCATCTTCCCTTTTCCTTCTGATTTGTCCGGTTCAGGCCCCGCAGGGGCTGTGTTGAGCTTCGTCGGAAAACCGAATGTGATTTAGAGTTTCGATTTGGGGCTTCATTAATCCGGTATTGGAACTTGATTGAAAAGGTATAGGGTTGTAAAGATGAAAAAAATGAGTCGAATGGTATATATGGTGTGACTGGATAACGAGTCGATTGTGGTGAACGGAGCTTCGCCGGACTTGTTGTCGGAAATCTCCCTTAAAATCGCCAGAGCTAGCGAGACTCGTGTTTTCTGTGAAAAAAAGAAGAAGAAGGTGGATATATATATATACGCTACTTGCAAATGCGTATTTGCGGATGCGCATTTGGAAGTAGCGTATCTCAAGCTACAGTACCCGTGGATACTCCTTCCCGAATCGTGTGTCCCGTGGATACTCTTTCCCCAACCGCGTGTCTTCTTGATACTCCTTCATCGGTACCCAACCGCGTGTCTTCTTGATACTCCTTCATCAGTAGCGTGTCTGGTTTTCGCTCCACTACCAGTAGCGTATCTCGTGGGTATTTAGAGCCTTCTTTCTGGATCTGAGTATTTTGATAACGCTCACCCCATTTTGGGGTAGATAGGGCCATCACCCTAAATTTTTTAACCTCAGGTAACTTTGAGATCAACCTTAGGACATTTTTCTCTTTGAAATATGTGAATATTTTTATTTATTTATTGATTTCTTCCTCATTTTGAAAAATATAACATATTGAAAAAAAATTCATCCTTTTATCACTGGCATTGTCGTATTCATGACTAATTAAGTTAGCTAGTTCTACATGAAGTAATTAATTTCGAAGTTTATTGTTGAAAGGATCAAATCTTTTTGTACAAATTATAAATGAGTATCCGAGTATGTTAGGCTAAAGCATGTACTAGTAGTCTAGTACTACATACACAAAAAAGTATGTATCTATCGTTGAAATGAAGTAAAAATGAAAAGGATGGAACGGAACATACAGACAGAATTGACAGTACATAACAGAGGGTAGGGTTTCCAAGCTTAATTCCTTCTGTCTCTCCTCTTTCCTTGGTAGGTGAATATCAATTAATTCACAAAACAAAGAAGATATATTCATTAATAACTTTGATTTTTTCTTTTAAATTTAATTAAAATATGCTAAAATCCAGACACTGATCACTGATCAGTCCATATCATTGCATGTGCATTCAAGGCAAACACAAAAAAAATAAAATAAAATAATAAAAAAAATCAACTGCAAAATTGGGTTTGACTGAGAAGTTCGAGGAAGCCTAGCTATTCACAAACTCCCAAGAAGAGAATAGAAGAATTTGAGACTTCTATTCTTATTCTATTCTCCTTCTTTCATTTATTTTTGATTATTTTATTATTTTATTATGTTTACATGTGTATCTATATAGGATGAGTTCATCCCAAGAAGCCCCAACCTTTTCTTAAAAGTCTCACTCTCCTTAATTACAGGTAAACCAAGTTATCTATCTCTTTCTCTCCTTTTTTTTTTCTTCTTCATAGACTGTTATTGGAAATAGTGAAACAAGGAGCTCTTTTCTTCCTTTCACGAGATCCGATCTTCAAATCATTTTCTTTTTTCTTCTCTTTATTTGTTCTTCATATGGCTCTTTTTATGAAACCCTAATACTTTATAGAAGTGTGCAGTATATTTCTTGATTGAAGCTGATTAAAGTTGAAGTGTTTGAGAGAGAGAGATTGAGGGAGAGGCAGAGGGAGAGGGAGGGAGAGAT
Organism: Kitagawia praeruptora; assembly: GCA_037693485.1. Taxonomy (NCBI): domain Eukaryota; kingdom Viridiplantae; phylum Streptophyta; class Magnoliopsida; order Apiales; family Apiaceae; genus Kitagawia; species Kitagawia praeruptora. The sequence continues at coordinate 4,395,326 of CM075349.1, forward strand.
TGAGAGAGGAGGGAGAGAGAGAAAGAGATTGAGGGAGAGTGGAGAGAGAGAGAGAGAGAGGGAGAAGGAGAGGGAGGGAGAGAGAGAGGGGAAGGAGAGGGAGAAGGAGAGGGAGGGAGAGATAGAGAGAGGGGGGAGAGAGAGAGAGAGGAGGGAGAGAAGGGGGGGGGGGTTAAAGAACTTTTACTTCGTCTGGATTTTTGTTCTTCAAAGTTCAGTAGGATGCGTGTGTGTACAAGTGTTTAGCAGAAGTGTTTACATTTATATGTATATATATATATGTTCATGATGCCTATCTTTTCTATTTCACAGATCTTATAAGTTGAGGCTAGAAAGACATAACTCCATCTCATTCCGTCTCTTTTCAGCTGGTTGCAATAAAGCCAGATCTTCCTAGGCGTAGTTACAAAAGGTGAAATGTGCTTTTTTTTTTCTTCCCTGCTGCTCTAATCTCTCTCACTCTCTGTCTCTTTCTCTCACTCTCTCAGACACACACACGCAATCTTTCAAGCTTTAAATTTAGAGCCATTTTACTGAATTCATTACAAGTTGTTCATCTTTTCCCGTACATATTAATATGTCTCTCTTCAAACTTCGTTAACTTCTATACATACTTCATTTCTTATTTTCTTTGGCTATGTTGGCTAATTTAAATTTTTAATTAATTTTACTTTTTCGTGACAAGTATTAATTAATCAGATTGAACTCCACTCCATCATTAACTATATTATTTACAAAAACAAAACGTAATTAAAATAATACGAACAGTTACTATGGATGAAACATCATACTTAGATTGTACTCCTTCAACAACCACAAAAATCACAATCGTTAACAAACCTTGTCTCAATTGACTTTGACAGATGTGACATATGAATGTACAAATGTTTACACCTGTATTTATTCTTCCGAATTTTCTTGTTAATCTTTTAATGCAGGATACAAATTCATAGCCAACAAAAGCAATATTCCTAAAAATGGCCTCTACATCCAATTCACCATGTGCAGCATGCAAATTTCTTCGTCGGAAATGCCAGCCGGAGTGTGTTTTTGCACCATACTTCCCACCAGACCAGCCTCAAAAATTTGCAAGTGTTCACAAAGTGTTTGGAGCCAGCAATGTTACGAAACTTCTTAATGAATTGCACCCTCACCAACGTGAAGATGCCGTAAACTCTCTGGCTTATCAAGCAGACATGCGGATTCGTGACCCTGTTTATGGTTGCGTTGGTGTCATCTCCCTCCTCCAACACCAACTCCGTCAGCTCCAGATGGACCTTAGCTGTGCCAAGTCCGAGCTCTCCAAGTATCAGAACCATCACATTAGTGGTGTTGGTGTGGGAGGGGGGACTATTTCTAGTCATAGCCTTATTGCTGCAGCTGCTGCAGCAGCCGCTGCAACAACTCATCATAATAATCTCGGGATTAATCTGATAGGGAACGGAGGAAGTTCTTCCGTCCCCTACCATCATCACCAGTTTTTTCCGCACCAGCAACAGATGATTAGGACATTCGACGGAACTAGCATGAGCTATGATGCTACTAATCTTCTTGGAATTGGACCCATGACTCAGTTTCCTCAACCTAGGGTTGCTGGAGGAGACGAGAGGTGAAAGTTTAATTATATAATTAATTATCATGCATCATGCATGCCTAGCTATAATATTACTTATATACAAATCTGTATTAATTAATTAGTTATCGACCTAATTAGAGGTTTATATATTATCAGGATTCTGCTCTTACTATTACTGATGATGATCGAACAAACTGAAATTGAGTCCTTAATTTTATTTATTACTTTTGTATTACTTGCTAGAGATAATTTGTTGGTTTTACTGTTTTATTGCTACATTATTGTTTAAACTATAGTATAAAATACTACTAATTAATCTTTCATTAGTGAATGTTTTTACACATAATTTAATCGTCTTTTCCTTTATATATTTAATAACAACTACAGTAGAAGTTAATAACTAGAGTTTTTAGGGACATTTTCATTTTGAAGAGTGTTAATATTTTAGCTTGTGTTGGAACGACGCATGCATAGGCTAACCAAGTCAAACGGGTTCAAATATCATTGTTGCAGAGAAATTAGTTGCATTTTATTTAGAGTAATGCTATAGCACAAAATTTGGTACAAAAATTTGTTAGCAAATGACATGGTTGAGTATGGATCTTTTTGATTGATTTTGTTGTTGTGAATACAGGGGTCCATTTATTATTACAACAAATCAAATCTGTCACGTATATTTGGAAAAAATTTTGGGAACCAATTTTGGTACCCCTAACATTATTCTTTTTTTTGAATAACAAGTAAATTAAATTCAATAAATCAAAGTCATACGGCATCTACAAATCATATCGAGTAGAACAAACATAATTGTATCGCCGGACATCCAAAGGAGACCAAAAGCGAAATTTTGACAGAGATATATACATTTTTATCCCCAACACCCGTTTGAGCTTATCGACCTTGAGTGCAGAACCAAAATAGCTTGAATCACCAAATCCAAATCCACGCTCCCACAAGCCGGAGAGAAAAACAAACTCCCACAAAACGGAGAGAAAACCAAGCACTTAAACATCACAAGCTAAAAATCCAAACTGCAATTTCAAATAAAACTTAGATCTGTAAAATCAAAGCCACAGCGAGAGATAATCGATCCACATACATATCCAAAAGCCGATTAAATCGAAGAAGAACGAAGATCCGAAGCTTCGAAGATATAGATCTAAAACACAAAACCAAACTTACTCCAAAATAGGAGATTATTAAAGAAAACAAAAGCAATCAAAAAAACTACAGGATTTGGGGGCTTTCTACCGAAAAAATCGATGGAAGCCCCGTCGAAAAGAGCTGTCAGAAGAGAAGAGAAGAGACGGAAATTTGTTATCTTAGATGTGAATAATATAATATGTCGGTCTCAACATTATTCTTTTATTTTATTATTTCAATTTGAATACTAACTGAATTACCATGCACTTCTTCCGATAGAGTATCTTATTAAGAACTCGATTAAACTCGGTTAATTAATGATCTCTTTTCGACCGTTCAAATTAATTGATATTTATAACAACGAACTCATAAGAAAACATTGTTATACATGTTTCAGTGACAAACATGGATCCCTAATTATTTGCATTGAAATGACACTTAATTATTTGGACTATCAAAAAGCTTAATCGTCTAAAGAGAGTTGGTTAGATTAGAAGACGGCTAAACAGTTAAAAAAGGGCGGGGGTTGTCCGCTGGGCTTAGGGGCCCAAATTTTAATTTTGGCCCGTTATATATTTTACATACTTTTTTATACATGAGATTAGGAACTTGAGAGACACATATTTTATATACAAACATGGAGCGTGTATTTTTGTAAAATTAGTATTCTTTTAAATTTTTACAATATCAGTAAATTTTAAAAATTAATTTTCAAAGTGTCTCGGGAAATTTTCGTCAAATTAATCTCATGATCTTTTTTCTCTTTTATATTTGGTCGATAATATCATCGCCCATACATTCGGACATGGGGTCGAGGGGGTCCCTGACCCCTCCTAGGTATATATATATATATATAGAGTCCTACTCCACTACAAACTAAAATTAACTACAAACTAAAAACTAAACACTAATCTAATATTTCATGCTAATCTATTGACCAAACTAGGGGTACCCCAATACAAAAAATGCTTAAAATAATTGGCTCTATCCAACAAAAAAAATAAAAATAAAAGAATAAAAAAATCACTGTTCACGTGATGACGTGGCAGTGGATTTCACTGGTTAACGGTGCTTCGCACCTTCTTGTACGACGCTTCGCGCCTTTATCATTCTAAAGTTGTAAGGAATGTCAATCAATGGTAAAGGCAATAGACGATTGACGGGTGTGTCGAGAGCCTTCGGCCCTCATGACTACCTAACTCATCCGTTTACTGTCTTAAATGCTTCGCATTTCCACGGCAGGGATTTTTTTTATTTTTTATTTTTGTTGGATAGAGCCAATTATTTTAAGCATTTTTTGTGAAGGTGCCCTTGGCGGGAACCTTAGAATAGATGAAATATAATTAATTTAGTGTTAGTTTGTAGTTTGTATTTAAGGATTGGTTTGTATTTGAGCAAAAACATATATATATATATATATATATATATATATATATATATATATATATTCTATCATTTACTTGTTCTTAGCCCCTCCTAGATGGTCTATTTGTCTTATATATATATATAAGTACAATTTTGCATTTATATTGTTTCTTTTTAAAATCATTTGCAATTCTACTTTTATATCTTTTAAAAATTGCAAAAAATACCTAATTTCTTATTCATATTGCAAAAATACGTTTTTTAAATTTAGGGCTTATATTTGTTTCTTCGTTCATCAATCGTAGTTCTTCAACCGTTGCTCGCTCTCTCCCTCCAACAATTTTTCTTCAATTCTTCTTGTTTTCTTCTTCGATTCTTAATCCCCAGCAACTTTTGCAACTCGATGATAAGGTATCTTAAAATTCGAATCTTCTACTTTTGTTATACAAAAATTTGATTTTTAAATTGACAAAATTTGAGCGATTGATATGATAATCGTTGAGCTTGTTTTGTGGTTCGAAAGCAACATGTTCATCTGCTTTGATTACAATTTAATTTGATTTCGATTGTGGTGTAAAATGATTAGCTTTCTTTGATTTGCTTTAGTTGAGAGATTTCGATTTTTTGTCAAAATCAGTGGCTTGTTTTGTGGTTCGAAAACAATATTTGGATGTGCTTAGTTTTGAGTTTAATTTCGTTGCGATTGTAGTGTAGAATGATGAGCTTGCTTGATTTACTTTTTTTTATCAAAATCAGTAGTTTGTTTTAAGTTGTAATTGAGGTTTATTATTGATTGCATAGTAGTATCTTTGAATTTTGGGATTTTGGTATCTTAGTGCATATGTGATGGAGATTTTGGAGTCATGAAAATGCATTATTTGGATTTTGCAGTTATAGTGATCGATGCTGCGAAAGGGAAGTTGGTCTGATGTTTTGTCAAAGATCAAGGTTTGATTAATACAGTGTTTGGCTTCAATTGTAGAATGAACTTAGTATGGGGCTTGATTTTAGAGGTTTAATAGAAGATGTGTGGTGCACTGTGATTGAATTTCTACAACAAGAGCATTGTGATTGTATTTCTATAGTAGGTTTTATTTACGAAGTGGAGTTTACATCAATGTTTACCAAAAAAAAGAGGGGCCTGGGGAATTTCATTGAATTTGATAAAGATTAAGCTACTTTTAGGTTGGCTTTGTGCAAGCGTCTCTGGTGCCCAGACCCTTTGTTGATATGGATTTTCTAGGGTATGTGGTTTGGTTGTGCAGGCTCCGAAGATTTTACTTTTCTTTTGATGATATATGTAGTTTTTTGAAGTGGATTTAACTATTTTTTATTCTTTAGCAGGTGGTCGCTTGGTGTTTTGGTTCTGAGTTGGGCTAGATTGTCTAGTTTGCATTTGCTTATCTTCCCTGGTGTATTTGCTTATATTTGTAGTCTTTAACAAAGTGAACCATTGGCCTTGGTTCCATTTTCAGTTTCTTGGTAATATTCTCTGTTTTTTTTGTTTATCTTTGCTTGTTAAAACTTCGTATTTTTTTTAGTGACTAGTGACCAGTGTTCTTACATAAGTATATATTTTGTTTAAAATGACAGGGGATGGTTCTTCTATGGTTAACAACCATGATTCCGCAAGCAAGGCCTGACCCCTGTCATCCTCGAATGCAAGCCTCCAAATCAGCTTCAATGTCACAGTATTATATACATTCAAGTGCAGCTCTTTCAGTTGTGATTGCATTGACTAGTATTGTATACATTCATCAAGTGCATGTTGGATGAAAATCCGGGTTCGGAGTTCCAGCAATTCTAATGTTCATGTATGCTCCTTTGTTTTTTCTTTCGTCTTCCATTTATGTCAAACACAAAACCAGAACTTGCTTGTTAACTAGTTTTGTACAAGTGATTGTAGTGACTTATAAGAACTAGGAACCTGATATCCATCTACATATTCTAAAGTATGGTATCATCTAAAGGATATTACCGTTTTGTGGGTATCATTCCAATTTACATCAGATTTTTTAGATGATATTATCAGCTTTAAAGTTTTAAATGTTTATGTTCAGAAACAAAGTGAACGTGTTTGTTTGATTATGTGCTTTAGGTTCCTGAACAAAGCTTGCATCATTAGAAATACGGAAGAAGTTAGTTCAGATGGGATAACTTTGAACCCATGGACACTTTGTTCAGATGTTTATGTTCAGAAACAAAAGTGAACGTGTTTTTTTGTTTGTGTGATTTTTTTGGTTGCTTTTATGTTTAACAAGCCCTGCAGGGGCACCCATCTAAAAATTGTATAAAAGTTATCAAGTAAATGTAATCGAATAAATATAATTGAACTTTGTAACCAAATGAAAATAAATGTAATTAAAAGCAATCAAACTCAACTAAATGCAACAAAAATACGGGATGCAACTTATTTAACAATTTAGTAAATCTGAAAGTAGTCTAAATCAACCAAACGCAACATCCAAAACCACCGAAATCAACCAAACACAACACCCAAAGTCACCGAAATCAACCAAACATATGCAAATTCAATTTTCAATTACGTACAAGGTTAGTTGCATGCAACCACATATTCAACTGAATGCAACAACATATGCAACTGAATGAACTGAATGCAACCAACCACATATGCAATTGAATACAACCTCGATTGTATATAAGGGTGGCGCAGCCACATATGCAAATTCAGTTTTCAATTACGTAGAAGGTTAGTTGCATGCAACCACATATGCAACTGAATGTAACCTCATATGCATCTGAATGCAACTGAAAACTGGAAGTTGAATTTTAGTTGCATATGTGGTTGCATGCAACTAACCTTCTACGTAATTGAAAATTGAATTTGCATATGTGGCTGCGCCACCCTTTTATATAAGTGGAAGTTGAATTTGCATTTTTAGGTTGCGCAGTAGGTTGCATTCAGTTGCATATGTGATTGCGTTCAGTTGCATGTGGTTGCATTCAGTTGCGACTGTTAAAAATAGAGAGTAATGAGTGCCCCTGCGGGGCCTTGCAACCAAATGCTACTGAACGCAAGTAAAAACAACAAGTATTGCAACTAAATGTCCATTACAATCAATCACATGCAAATTCTAATTTTAAAGCTAGTAAATCTCAACTTTGCAATAGTTTTCGCATGCAGTGCCTTTCTATATAAAAGCAACTGAAAACATTCTTATTCTAGCTATACAGAAAACATTCCTATTCCAGCTAACACAAGTTTTGGAAGCCAAAGCTGAGCAAGCTAACAATTGAGCTACTAAGTTAGCTTCTCTTATTACAAACATTAAACTCTTATTATACTTCAGTCGTGTTTAAGAGACTCCTGATGACATTGATAACATTATCAAAAGCAGTACAACATGTCTGTTACTCTCTTGTTTAAAAAAATCATATAAATTTAATTTATAAATTTTAAGGCTCACTTGGAGAAAAGAAAGTACATCAGCTTCATAAACGTTTAGAGCATACTTTGCATATAAAAGAAATTACATAGTTATTCCGTATCATCACTTTCTGGAAAGATCTCTCATGTTCCAATTGCATCAAACTTCCACCATCTAAGAGTGGTAAACATGCCTTCCTTTTCTTTAAGAGTAGCAGCATTCAATTTTCACCATCTAAGTTTGGTAGGGAAATACTGCATAAAAGAAAAAAAAAGTAAGGCAATGGAAAATTATATGTACTGCAAAACTTGACATGCCAAGGAATCAACCTACTAACCTTCTCGATGAAAGATATATAGTATAGCTTTACCTTCTCAACGTCAACTCAGACTTTAACAAACCTTCAATCATACTTCTAGGTTTGCCATCTATGGCCATTTTTCCCTTCTCCTTCTTCGAAAACATCAAATTTAAACCAAAATTTTCAACTACAATTTCTGCATTTCCAATTCGATACTGAGAACCCTAACTAAAAGCAAACGCCTCCACTACAGGTGATCAAGAAGCCGATTAAGGAAGCCATTAAGCGAAGGAGCACATAATTGGAAGCCATTAAAATCAATTGATGTTAGAACCAACTAAAATTACAATCAAATGCAACTAAAATCAACTCAACAATCTAATTGCATTTTGCTGTTCATTGTATCCATTTTCTAAAATACTAAAAGATTAGACAAGAATTCACACAAGAGACAAGACTCGATCGAGCACTCGACATAGAACATACCAAAACGAAATCAATTTAAATCAATTGATGCTAGAACCAACTGAAAATACAATCAAATGCAACTTAAAGCAACTCAATAATTTAATTGCTTTCTGCTGTTCATTGTATCTATTTCTGAAATACTAAAAGCATTAGACAAGAATTCAAGCAAGAGTATTCAAGACTACTAGTAAATATGACACCAGTTTAATTGAGTTTGACAAACAGAAATCCAATTAATAAATGTAGCAACCAGACATAATTAATATAGATGAGTGATTTGTAGTACCGCTTGATGTTAATGGGCTAATACATTTGTTGCTTCTGCTGCCTGAATAATTTATTATCTCGGTAGGAAAATAGCTGGATACCTGAGGCTCGTTTCCAACGAGATAAACATCCTTTGCAGCAAAATCACCACGCAAATAAAAGCAATCAAAATTGATCTTTTATTGCTTATTCCCAAAAACAAAAACAACCCCACTTCCAAATATCATCTACAAATCAACTACAATTTAATTGAAATTGATGGTGCCCCTGCGGGGACCGATTAATCAAAACAAATCGAAGGAGATGGTGGAAATCGGAGGAGGACAGAGATGGAGAAGGGCAGAGGAGGGAGGATATGGAGAAGGGAGTAGGGAGGAGGGAGAATTGCGTCGTCGGTGGTGGTGGTTGAGAAAGTTGCAGTACCTATAAATGATAGAGAGAGAGAGAGAGAGAGAGAAAGAGAGAGAGAGAGAGAGAAAGAAAGAGAGAGATTGGGGCTATGAATGAATACACCGTATTTTTGCAAATGAAATCTTTTAATTTTAAAAAGATAGTATAAATGCAATTTAATTACAAGGATGGTATTTTTGTAAAAAGAAACTTAAAACCTAGTATTTTTGGTAAATTTTCTTGTCTTTTTTTTATATCTATTTTTGTATGATTTAGTGGAAAATATCTATTTTTTGCATAATTTAGTGATAAATTTTCTTTTTTTTTTTCATGATTTAGTGGAGAAAAAATTCGAGCTTCGCGCGGTTTAAATTTTTAAGAATTTTTTGACCCCACTCACATTTTACTTTAGGTCCGTCACTGCATACATTCTACATGCAAATGAATTATTCATTTTCCTAATATATATGATATATTTGCATGTTAAATATCTAATAATTAAATTTTATGTTTATTGATCTTGACGGGAATATGTATTGTAAGAATTATTATCTCCATTTGTTTAAGTATTGTTCTTTTTTTTTTTGCTAGTTGATATATATATATTTACCTCCGGCCCAGCTTACGCGCACCTCGAGGTGTCCCGTTTATGTGCATGCGCTCAGCGGGAGTTGAACCTGAGACCTTGGAGTTATAAGCTCCTAAAATCCTGCGGGACGTTTAAGTATTGTTCTTATATACATGGAAATTTGATTTTACTATAAGTGAATAATTAAATATAAAAGATGACATTTCAAATAAGATATTTGTACTACTATGATGATATAATAATATCTGTTGCATAATTTATTTGTAAGAAAATATAAATTAGTTATGACATTATAAAGTAGGAATATTATAAATTATTATTTATATTAGTTTTGTACGTATATTCTGAAAAAATTGTTATAAATTAGTTACTGAACCCTTTCACCTTGCAATTATCAACCAACGTTATCACAATTAATTTAACGTTGTCACAATTATTTTAACATTTAAAAAGTTTAATATTAAATCATATATATTCTAAAAATTCAACTAAATTTTTGTTTTTGTTTAATTCAACTAAATTTTTGTTTTTGTTTAATTTTAATTTTGTAATAGATCTTTTATGAGAAATTGATTTTTATATGTCTAACCAAAGGGGACCCCTTTGGTTAGATATATAAAATTGTTCAATTTTATTATGTTCACTGAATATAATAATTATTTAAGGTATATTTGATTAATGGCTCTTTTGACATAATTTTATTTGATGTGTTGATATATTCAGTTTTCGTGGGAGGAAAGAAGTGTAAGGAAAAGATGGATGACAACATGATTTTGGATTTTAGGGCGAGAAGATTGATGATTCGGGATTATGAATTACTTCTTGATTCTTAACTTGATTCATCTACTATAGTAAAAAAAATATTAAAAAAAATCTAAGAATAATCAAAAGTTTTTTTTTTTTTTTGAAATAACGAATAATCAAAAGTTAAAAATATTGTTAGAAAGTAATATGTAAAATGATCTTTTTTACAAAAAGCATTTCAACATGTTATACTTCTTATTATTCCTTTGTCGATTTTTTTTTCATATTTTATAAAAAATAATAAAACATAGTACATAAAAAAGTTAAGTAAACCAATAAATACACTAGTTTGTTACTACTACTTAACAAATTTTGGCACATGATTGATCATTTTGTAAGTTTACACACTCGATTGACAAAAAAGTGACAAGTTCACCTATCAGATAAATCAGTCTATCCAATTGTTTCTTAGATTTCCAACTTATAGGAGACTTGCCCCAATAGTAGGATACATGGATTTGGTCGAATCTGACATGATCATAGGAAACTTGAAATAGAGAAGAAAGGTGAGAGATTTTACTAGTGAGAGATCCCCTGGCAGAATAGGGTTCAGGGCCGTCTCCAGTATTTTGGAGGCCCTAGTTTTCTTATACCAAAATTTTTTAAGACCTCAAATTTCATGAATTAAAACCGCACAAAAAAATTACAATACGATTTTAGTCTAGTAATAAAAAAAATATAAAATAACAGAGGCAAGTTAAGTTGAGACTAATAAGTTAATTTCCTCGCTTTAGCTAGTGCAAAATCTCTAATCAAAGTACTATAAAAAAAAATAGCAAAAGAGGAAAAATGAAGAAGTTAGTAACTAACTCAATTGTGTAACGTTGTTGATAGCATACAGAGAGAGCAAGACAATCCTTTATAATTTTATTATTAGGTTTTACTTTGATAAATATTAACACATTAATGGACCTTTTAAGACAAATCAATGGGCCTCTAATTATATACAAACTAATAAATATAAGAGCCCAACTATGAAATAAAAGTTACGTTGCAAACTGTATTGTTCAATTTATTAACTAAGTATTTAATGCCAATATTTTCAAAAAAAAAAGTATTTAATGCCAATAAATATATACATATACATTACTTATACTCCCTCCGTCCCACAATACAAGTCTCTTTTGAAAGAATTTTTTTTCCCATAATACATGTCCATTTTCAATTTTCAATGTAAATTTGTGATAATTTTCCTAAACTACCCTTTTTGAAAATTGTATAGCAATTAATGAGGAATGACCAAGAGTACAAAATAGCTCATGTTTTTAAAAGTCAATGCATTTATAATGGGCATAAGAGGAAATATATCATCTAATTAATATTTTCTTAAGATGCGTAATTTTTTCAAAAGAGACTTGTATTGTGGGACGGAGGGAGTAATAAAAAAATGGGGCCCACTCAAATTATGTGGCCCTAGGCAGTCAGCTATGCTAACTCCCCAAGGAGCCGGTACTGATAGGGTTCAAAAGATTCAAACCATGCAAGGCGAGATTGCTACTTCATATGGCTTGTTCGATTATAAGCAAGTGTAACATACTGCCAGCATTAATCTATAAATCTTGTGTGAACTTTTTTCAAAGCATAGATTAACAAGCATATGAACATACATCGACAATGTGTATATTTGAAATTACTACGTACTCCAATCTATAAATCTAAAGCTACGTAATTACTAATCCTCTTGACTACACTTCCTTGTCTTAATTTTCGACAATGCCCATACTAATCCTACTCATCGTAAATTTGATTAACGACTTAGCTTGATTGTTTTGTGATTCAATCCTCGTTCTTACCTTTGATCGAAACCAGACTTTCCCTGTATGCAAACACTCCTTCACACCATCTGTCCTTAAAATCAAGATACTCTGTTTCTTGTGTGTCGGGATCAAATAAGGCTACCTCACCGTCCGTACATTCTAGTAAGAGCCTGTTATCCTTCCAGTGACCAACTGGCCTCCGAATATCAGGATGCGGTCCCAAAGCAAATTTCTTGGTCCAACACCCCCCGCTCCATGTCCAAATATCGAAATTTTTCTCAGTCTCATGGAGAGACAGAAACACCAGAGAATCATCATATACTGCAAGGCAATTACAACTTGGCTGTGCATAGTCTGGAACATCAATTTCTTTAAATAAATCATTTGCCATATCAAAAGAAATTATCACTTCAGAACTAAATACGGGTGATCCGTACCAGTAACAACATCCATTCACATATATGTAACACGTATTAATTTCCAAGTGATAAGCTTTAGCCAAATCTCCGCAATACCTCCACGAATCAGTCCTTAACGAGTACACAAATACCGACACAGGATGCCAGAGATCACTATCCTCATTAGAACTCCGATAACCTTGCATAACAACAACCTTATAATCCGCACTAAGATGATCAAATCCGAAACCATAAACTTCATGCGAAGCACTGAACTCAGCCTGAGGATCAGGCTTACACGTAATCTCAGGCAAGGTTTTCAACTCATTAAGAGCCGGATTCCACAGAGCACGACCACTGAAATCCCAGTCATACAAATAATACAATCCATCACAAGGACCGTAAACATAAGAGGCGTACATCGGCATTTGATACAACACTGCATGACCTAAAACTTGAGGAGTTTCATCTAGCAACAACTCATACAACTGAAGTTCAGCATGTGAAAAAAAATATTGAACAAAGAGACAACCGCGCCAATCAGCATTGTTATTATAGTAGTTATGCAGATGTTTGGATACGAAATTCGGGCTCGAAATAATCTCATACCATGACTTGCACACACTCTTAAACCGTAACAGATCTTTTACTGATAGCCATGACAGTATCTCAACAATCAGATTTTCAGGCAAATAATCGATCTTCTCTAGTGCAATTAACATTGATCTCTCTTTTTCTTTCTTGATTCTAAAATAAAATAAAATTATATCAGCTAAAATAGATTAATTAAAGAAAAAAAGGAACATAAATAAAGGATGCTACCTTTGTTTTAGACATTGATTGAAACGGTTGGGCTCATCTTTATAAGTGTAGCGTTGCAAGGAGAGAGCCATTGCTGCAACAAAAATAATCAGTGACAAAAATTAAATTAAAGATTAGAACATAATTATTAATGAAATTAGAGATAAAGAATAAAGAAAAGAATGGAGTGAACTCACGAGGGCAAGGGTGAAATCGTTGGAGCCCGGAGGCAGATGCTAGGAGTAATTAGGGATTTTATGATACTATGAGTTTTATCTGTGAACCTGGTTTTTCGAAATCGTGCCCAGCCGAATTTTTTTAAAATATCTTGGCCTGTTTAAGTTCGCAAATTGATCCAGGCCGATCCAATTTTTTCAAATAATTTTAATATAATATATTTGACATTTGATAATATTACGAGTTTTGCTTATCTATACAATTATATTAAAAAACATTGAAAGTTTTGGTTTTCGATTTGGTTTTCGGTCTTTAATAAATAATATAAACAATACTCCAGTAATTAAATGATTCCCTTTTTTAATAAAAACAAGTTATTTTCTAATTAAAATATATTATTTTTCATAAACACATCTAAAAATACAAGCTGGTAGTTTTAAGTCTTTTATTCTAATTAACACACGTTTACTTTTAATAATTTTCATGTCTTGCCACTATAAGAAAAGGGTTAATAGACATCAGTTTATGTCCGATGTCTATGTTATTTTGCATGTGATGTCTAGGTCGGAGATGTCTATTCTAGACATCGACCAGAAACTGATGTCTGTGCTAACATAGACATCGGTATTTACTTCAATACACATCAGTTGTTCTACAAAATAGGCTACATATAATTAATTTTTTAAACAACTTGCATGCCTTATATTCTAGAAAACATATAATAAACTAGGTTATTTTTCACATACACATCACTTTCTTTTTTTGAAAAAGATGTCTATTTGGATGTTAGACATCATAATTTTAGCAAATAAAGTGATGTCTATAGATATCTTAGACGTCATCCTAGACCGATGTCTAATGTAATTATAAACATCAATTTGTTATCAGAAAAAAATGATGTCTATAGGTATATTAGACATCATCCTAGACCGATGTCTATAGTAGGTATAAACATCAGTTGTTTCTGAAAAATCTCATTTAAATGCATATCTTAGACATCAGATTTTTAAATAAAAAGTGATTTCTATTTGGTTTTTAGACATCGGACATTGTAGAAAAAATGTGATGTATATCTTTGTTTTAGACATCATTATTTGGTAAAACTTTCGATGTATTTGTTACAATTAGACATCTGCTTCTGAGTGTAATTAAATAAACCGTCGCATTGAATAAATATAACCATCCAAAATAAACTCATTCAAAAGGACTCAAGGATCACTATCATTCAGATTACAAAAGGACAACACTTGCAGGCACAGCATATATACAAATACAATGCCATCCATGCAAATGTAAACAACGGAGATACAATAACAATGTTGACAGTATCTTTCATTATTGCTAAATAATGCAACAAAATTTTGCTATTCAACATGACAAATTAGTATTTATGTATGATGAACTCAAAAGATCAGAACTTGATGCACACGAACAGCTCGCCCCTATTTTTGAGTTTCTTTACCTTAGTAGACCTAATATGCTTCAAGGATTCATCCAGTTGTAGTTCCAGTCTTCCAGATGCTCGAGGTGCTTTATATTTAGAGGCCCTAGGTGTTCCCCAAGAAGGTGCCTGCAATATATATATAATTTAAAACTCAGAGTAGACAGACATAATTAATGATCATAATTAAAAACCATATTTGTACAAGATTAGAAATTAAACCAACAAAGAGAAATTGGTTAGCTAGGTAGTTGATGGTAAAGAGTACTAGGAACATATGACCGAGCAAAGTATATTGTGTTATAGCACAAAAGGGTCACTAGTCTTAATATGCCCATCAACACACCTAAACAATAGCCAGAACTTCAAAAGCTACCTTGATTTCCAAATCATGGATAAGGTCGGGAACAGAACTAAACTCTCCCATAAGAGACAGGCACAAGTAGTAGCTTTGTCAATAAAATCCGGGTTTTCATGCAGTCTATGTAGATGATTTATAAATCATAACAACTTCTGGCAAATGGTGTAAACAATATTTAACTTGCTACCATAACACAAAAGGACCCTGTGCTTAGCCCACATCTGCAGATATAACTTTCTTCAACTCACAGGAAGTCATTTTTATACTTCGAAACGAAATAGAAATGGCTCAGTCATTACTTGTCATTTGTCAAGAAAAACAAACACAATTTGCAAACACAAAAATTTTAGAAGTAGTGTTGAACTGTGGTCAATGTTGACATGTAAAACAGCAATAAATCTCATGATTCTTTTCAAGCTCATAGGAGGAAGGAAAAAACAAAGGGAAACTCTATATGCTTAAATGATAGGTCAATATTGCTGTAGTGCAGATATTATAGAGGAATTAGTCTCAGTAGAATACACTAATTCCAAAGATAATATGAAGTACCTAAAATTAGTAACACAAATAGATCGTATACCAGCATCAGCTGCGGCACGGCAGGCAACTGGATACCAAACATCAACTAGATATCCCAAAAGAGATATTAAAAATAAAGAATTAAGGGGTATCATGTTACCACTAAGTCTGCCTTGATAGAGTGCAGCCACTCTACTTCCGTTTTTAGAATAGAGTCACGAGGTGCCACAGCTGTCTCTGAATACTACAATAACCAGCAATAATACAAGCAATAAAGAATGCAGGATGAATAGGTATTTGGGCATATTATGTAATGGAACATTAATCAAGTCATCCGCATGTCAACATAATTTAATAATTTCTGCAGGCATAACATTTTAGAGAATCATATCAGTAACTACACATACCTTCTCCAGGGATGCGAGACGATCCACTGTCAAAGCATCTGCTTGAACAGTCCACAATCAAGCAGTACCTGTAATAGAATGTACCAGGTATTGCTTAGTATATATACTACATTAAACAAAAGTAAGAAATAATTTTCAACATATATTTAAACTTTGGACACTTTAGAACTTCTCAAACCTTTCGCAGGATGAGTAGAGGAGATTGTATTTCAGTCGTAAAGATGAAGTCAGGTGCACCAGTGACCACATGAACATACTAGTTTATTTCTAAACTTAATTTCATTAAGACGTGTTTAAAAAAAATGTTAAACTCATACTAGTTTATTTCTTGGAGAAGTCTCAGCTGTATTAATGGATTAAACAGCTACGTTAACTACCCAAAGATCAACCACTCCGGCCCATCTATTCCATTATACTTCTTACTTCAAACCACACTTTATTTAAAAATTACTTGTGAAAAAACATATAAACTCTAAAATTTACTATCTATATACACCTAAGCAGGTGAAGCATTTAGTTAAATTGCTTAACCTGATTTTGGAGTGATTACCGCTTGTCCAACAGAAAAGTTTGGATTCAAAGCGTTGTTAATTTAATTGTGTGCACAAAGATACGCGTGTAGTTGGTATAACCAGCAGTACACTAGCAATACACAACACATGGCGAAAAATATAGATACAAAGCATCAACATCATCAAAAATGATGAATACGATTTCAACATGTTTTCAGATGTACAAATGTGTACTAGTTTAACATATGAATACTGAAGTAGTGAACTTCCATTCAATACCAACCATCAGAGCTACATCAAAATGCATTTACAGTTCATAACGAGGGAAGCTGAGAGTAAGGGACCTTCGAGGAAGCTGAGAAAGTGACAAAAGCAAGAGAAGAAGAGGTGGTTGTCATGATGTAATTCTTATATCCTTAGATTTTGCTACTGGAGTTCTGATTTATATGAAGTCTTTATAAAATTCTTTAACAATTGATGCATGCAGGAAGCTCAAAGAGCAAGAGAGGAAGGTTAAAGGAGAAAGAGGGAGAGGGGTTATGATCGGCGACACCACAGAGATAGAAATAGAAGGGCAAGTATCATTACACCCATTACACCCATTTTATTTTATAGAAATAGAAAGAGCAATTGATTCTTGCAGAACTTCTTCTTCTTGTTCTTTTATTTTATTTTATGGGCACACATTACACCCATTTTTGTATTTAAGAGGACTAAAAATATCAACCTCCCAGATCCCTTAAATTTCATAAGCCAGGGTTCTGTTGTGAGAGTGAGACTCTATCTTATCTTAGGATTAAGAAAATGTTGTGATCGCAAGTAAAGATGTAGAGTTTTTTTTTTGATAAAGTAGAGTACAGTTGGTAGAAACTTGAACAATAGCTGTTTGAGGCATTCAAAAGGCATACTTTTTTCTTTTTTTTTTTGAATAACAAGTGTATTAAATTCAAAAAATCAAAGCCATACGGCATCTACAAATCATATCGAGTAGAACAAACATAATTGTATCGCCGGACATCCAAAGGAGACCAAAAGCAAAATTTTGACGGAGATATATACATTTGTATCCCCAACACCCGTTTGAGCTTATCGACCACGAGTGTAGAACCAAAATAGCTTGAATTACTAAATTCAAATCCACGCTCCCACAAGCCGGGGAGAAAAACAAACTCCCACAAAACGGAGAGAAAACCAAGCACTTAAACATCACAAGCTAAAAATCCAAACTGCAATTTCAAATAAAACTTAGATCTGCAAAATCAAAGCCACAGCAAGAGATAATCGGTCCATACACAGATCCAAAACCCGATTGAATCGAAGAAGAACGAAGATCCGAAGTTTCGAAGATATAGATCTAAAACACAAAACCAAACTTACTCCAAAATAGGAGATTGTTGAAGAAAACAAAAGCAATAAAAAAAACTACAGGATTTGGGGCTTTCCACCGGAAAAACCGATGGAAGCCCCGTCGAAAAGAGCTGCCGGAAGAGAAAAGAAGAGGCGGAAGAGGTGGAAGGGAGAGAGTTGAGAGAGAAAAGAGTCAAAAGGCATACTTGATAACTGGAACAAGCTAGATTAAATTGTTAGGTTCAGTAGAATGTGTAAATACAAGATTAAATTCTTCCCGACTGCCTCCGTTATACTACTCAACAGTTGTGTCCTTAAGAAAACACTTTTTTTGCTTTTTAATTTTTTCTTGTGTATTGGAGGATGAACTTTGATAGCAAACAACGGTAAGCAAAAATCAGTAGAAATGAGCATCATTTATCTATGGTTAAATGTTGTACTAGTTGTCACTTGTCAGCCTACTTCATTTCTACTCATACCGGTATAAAATTCATGTCTATTGATGAGAACCTTGTTCTTTGTTTAAGAAATTTGAGAGAATGTCTCGTGTTGTGTTATAGTATTGTTTTTGGTTCATCCCCATTATATCCTTGTTAATTATGAGTTCCTCAACATAAAAAAGTGGAAGAATTCCATTTCGAAATGTATGATTTGTATGGAATTGCATCCATGACACTTAAGTTACAAACTCTCGGGAAGTTAAGTGGCAAACTTGAAATTCATGATCCCAAAAAGATCAGAAAATTGATTTTAAATAACTACGTGACATAAAATTAAGTGTATGGAAGAATTGTACATCATCTCTCGCGGTGGTATATAATGATGCTATGATATTTTTGTTAAGCGGGAAATAAGTTTAGAAAAATCCTCATAACCGAACCAATCGAATGCTCAATCCTATACATAATAAAAAATTCAAGTATATGGAAGAATTGTGCAACATTTCTCGGGGTGGTATATAATGATGCTCAATTTCGGCTCGATAAAGTATTCGAATAACTTGATCTCAAGCTCAATTATTATCGAGCCGAATTCGAATATTCTCGCAAACAATTTTACTCGTTTAAACCCCTACATCCAACCCATAATTAAAATAGATAACTAATAATTGTAGTAATTTTATAATTATTTTTCTTAAAATTTAAATAAATATTTTATTTTGACACTACAAAATTAATAATTATTTGACCGGTTATTTGAACTCCAAAAATGTTCACCATAATTATAAAGGGCACAGAATTCCTAAATATCAATATACCGAATTGTGTCATTTTGAACTATATATCTAGGCAAACGAATAAATAAACACATTACTAAATTTAACAAAGAGCAGCCAGTGGGAGGACCCAATATGTGAGAAGGTGATTTAAAATCATGAAATATTGCAGAAAGGCCATAATATATTATCATTATATTATTCAACATGACTAAGTATCAGCTAATCAACCAGTTAGGCTCTTGCAAGGTCCGTGTCTAAACACAAACAAAAAATGAAACCCCTAAGAAAAATGTGTGGCAAACAAGACATCATCAGCAAATTACCTGACGAGCTCATTCATCGTGTCCTAGTAAAAACATATTGTATGTATTGTCTAAAAGATGGGTAAAACTCTTGACTACACTTCCTTGTCTTAACTTTCGACAATGCCCATACTAATCCTAATCATCGTAAATTTGATTATCGACTAAGCTTGATTATTTTGTGATTCAATCCTCGTTCTTACCTTTGATCGAAACCAGACTTTCCCTGTATGCAAACACTCCTTTACACAATCTTTCATTCTCAAAAGCAAGATACTCTGTTTCTTGTGTGTCGGGATCAAATAAGGCTAGCTCACCGTACCTACGTTGTAGTAAGAGCCTGTTATCCTTCCAGTGACCAACTGGCCTCAAAATATTTGGATGCGATCCCAAAGCAACTTTCTTGGTCCAACACCCCTCGCTCCATGTCCAAATATCGAAATTATTCTCGATCGCATGGAGAGACAGAAACACAAGAGAATCATCATATACTGCGAGACAATTACAACTTGGCTGTGCATAGTCTGGAACATCAATTTCTTTAAATAAATCATTAGTCATATCAAAAGAAATTATCACTTTGTAAGAACCTAGATTTTTGGTAGAATTAAAACTTTTCTTATGTAATAATATAGGAGTGAATAGTGGTTATGACTGCGATGTAACGAATGTCTATTAAATGAATGGGATGGATTTAAATTCAAATATTTATATGTCATGAAGAATGCTTTTGGTTGACGGCATAGATAAGAATGATCTATCTCCTATGGATATAAGTTATATTATTCCAAGAAAGATTATTCTTGTGTCATCCAAATCAATATCTGTTATTAGTCCAGTGGTTCCGTAAAAGGGTTAAGGAACGCCCGAAAGAGGACCAGGGCATTTTAATTAAATATAAGGAATAAAAGAAATAATGAAGTATGAATAGTGATTTTGGTGGAGATGGGAATATTATTGGACGACGCTATATAGAATTATCCAGAACAGAATTCTGAGTTCGTATTAGTGATCCAGGAGGAAATTAAGTGTATGTAAAAGCTGTCGGATTCAGAAAAACAGCACTTTTATTTTCTCCGAGAATTCCCTGGACACAGCAAGCCTTAAGAAATTATTAAAGGGATTTAAGGAATTTAAATTCGAGAAGTATTAAGAAAGATGGAGAATAGTATTATAAATATTAAGAAGGTTTTTGGTAAAACCCTAACTAGAAACGAATGAGTTATTCCCTCGAACGATCAACGAATTGAGCAATAAACGGACAAAGAATCAAGCAGAGGGAGCAAGAGTCATGCATAAGCTACTAGAAAATATTTAGTAACCAATATAGTTACAAGAGTAACTAGAATCAAGTGGATCAACTAAGTACTTAGCAACCAAACTACTAGTTAGCCTTAAACCACCACAATCTCAACACTTGTCTTGCAAATACCTCATTCCATGCATCATCCTCACTTTAATAAAGCAACCAAGATGAGATATTATCCAAGTCTCATCCACTTGATGCATTATTATCACATTAACCAAGCAAAGAACACAAAAAATATCAAAGCTCTCCAAGAACTCTTCAATTCGGCCCTATTGGAATTAAAATTCCAAAATCCAACTTCCAACCATTTGTTGATCTTGAAACTTTTATGGTGAGTCTTACATTTCACATAAATGATCTCCTAAAAATTTCAAATCCAAACTCCTTTGTTTCCATTTTCAAAAAAATCAACAAAGAGGAGGGTGAATAGTGTTTTCATGAACTAATCTTGTTTTTCCTTGATTCTTATGGTTGATCTAGCTTCTATAAAGCCACCCAAGGATAGATCAAGGCTTAGTAAGGCTCTAGAACACTCCAAGGAAGGTATAACAACTTGAAACCTTAGGCTTTACTTTGAGTTTTAAGCATGTTCTTGAGTAATCCATGTTTAGTAATGTTATTAGTAAGTTATGAGCATGATTATGATTTAGTTTTGGTAAATGTTAAAAATAGCTTAGATGAACAGAAAGGCATTGCTTGGCCTCAGTTAATAGTTATAAATCATGTATATGTTGTTTGGAGTAGATACAATGATTATCCGAGGGTTTGGAATTTGGAAATATTCGATTTATAGCCGTCGTAATGCTCGATTTTCGTTTAATCTTGAAATCCGTGCATGAAAGTTAATAAAACTCACTGTCCAGATTCGTATTCTGCCATGGTTAGCTAGATTATGTTATAAGCTTCGTTTTGATGTAAAGTTCGTATGAAACGGATATACGGTTTAGAAGATATGGCTGATTTAATAAAAGTGGTTCGAAACCGTACACGAAAGTTCGTAACTGAAATTGGATCCCTGTAATATTGCGAAATCAGTGGTATATTTTGATAATTAAATAATAGAGATAAAAAGGAAGGTGTGGGAGAAGACCGCATGTCAAAAGGATCGTTTTCCGATTTTATAAAAACGTTCGAATCAAGGTTAAACGCGAGTGAACCCCTAAAAGCATGCTTGATTATAACTTTGGTAATAACTTAGAAAACGGGCAATAAAACTCGTAGTACAATCTTGATTCGTAAATAATCGATCCTAAAACTTACATGGTTTAAGTATGTATCAAGTGTGGGTATGATGACGTGGCATAATAGCGAACATATGTCGAACCGCATCGGTGATAAAAAGAGTTACACTAAGAGGTGTATAGCGAGATAATTCGAAAACATGTTTCAACTTAAGTGAAGTTTATATTTAACCTTGTAAAGTGTTAAGTGATTAATCCCGAATGCCTTGGCTATTTATAGATCATCAGGCTGACCCGGGTCACGCTACCACTACCCCTACCCGCACTCGATTTCCTGGCAAGTTTCAAATCCTTTTTAAAAGGCTATTGTTGTGAATACATATATATGCTTTCTGTTATACATATGTCATAGCATGCATGCCTACTGTTAAAGTCATATTGATATACTTGTTCCCTGATTGATTGTTGGCTTATAAGTTAAATAGTTATTATATCAGTTATAAGCCGGAAATTTCTAAGACCCTTAAGCGAAGGGCAGTTGAATCTCATTCTTTGATTATAGACCGGGAGTCGTTACTTCTTGATATACTGATATTATTTTCAGAGGAAAATATTTAAGTAAATATTTTTCCTTTTATTATTTGGCAAATAATATTGGAATATCCTTGGAGATTATTTGATAAATATTATTCGGATTATTCATCAGATATTTATTTACTCGATGAACATTATCTTTAATATTCACCTAAGGTCGATTTAATATTCGAATAGTATTTTGAACTCTCAGTTAAGTTATTGACTCAAAGAATATTCATTCTTATTTACTCAATAGATATTATTTTGAATATTCATTCGAGTTTATTTATTTAATGAATATTATTTTAATATTCATTCGAGCCTTATTTATTTAAATGAATATTATTTCGAATATTCATTCAATCTCTATTTATTTTATAAATATTAGTTGAACATTGGTTCGGACTCCAGTTATTCGATAAATATTATTTTAAATATTTCCTTGAGACGAAGAATATTATCTTCGACATTCATCTAAAGTCGATTCAATTATTGAACAAAATTCCAAATATTCATTCGATAATCATTTCTCGATCAATATTATTAAGTTGAATATTCATTATTTATCCAATGGATATTGTCTCAAATATTTAGTCGATAATTATTTCATCAATAAGTATCACTCTTAAGTTGAATATTCGTTATTGATTCAATGAATATTATCTCAAATATCCATTTGATGATTATTTCGTCAATAAGGATTATTATTAATTTGAATATTCATTATTCGTTCAATGAATATTATGATGAATATTTATTCAAAGATTATTCCGAGCAACCCTTTTCCAATATCTGTGACTTAATAAATATTCTTGGAATAATTATTTAATTCTTCTAACTCGTTTCAAAAATGATTTACTTCATTCACATAGTATCATCGACCTTCGAGCATTATATAAATTATTAAAGAGTCTTATTATTATTATTATATTATCAAGGAAGGTTCTCAGTAGTTTCTTTCTTCCTTCAATTCTATTGTAAGGGAACCTTGCTTGAAGAATGTTATTTATCTTGTGATTGCCCGGTCATAAATTATTTGTTTCACTCGCAACTTGGTTGCTATTATTCATGGAATTGTGTATACCCACTCATTATTCGAGGGGTAGGAATGTTGGAACAAGTTGGTATCCATTAATAAGCAGCAGCTTGGGAAATATTGGTGAATTTTCCTTTCCAAGTAGATAAGACTACTTTGTGGAGTCTTATCAATAAGTATTATACTTGGGGAAAGGGGGACGAGCTTTACGTTTCAAAGTTATGGATGTGAAATGAACTAGGAGATGCGTAAGTGACCCAGTGGCACCGGTCCAGCAAATGGCCCAACCGTTGGCCGAGGGGGTTCCAGAGGGCGGTAGACAAGTAAATCCGTCGGTGCTTCCTTCTACATGTAGTAAACAAGAGGTGGGGAGCATAACATGCGACTGATCATCGTGTAAATGCTATGTCTCCTGGCGCGTCAAACTCCAGTATTAGTTCATCACTCAATGTTGGACACTTTCTGCAACATCATCATAGTTGGCAGAGTTGAAAAGTATCTCAAACTGGAATTGCAATATCTTTCTTGCAAGTTCCTATTTTTTATGAAAATGATGCTATCTTGCTTATTTTGGCATAGCATATACTCCCCCAAATATATACCTGTTGAGTTACCTTGTAACTTCATCCTTTATATTAAACTGGCACTATTTTCGCTAATGCATGGCATATTATTTCAAAACATATCTTTGAACTGTCATATATATTACTGCACAGTTATATATTGTTGGTGGGCTATTGCTCACCCTTGCTTATTTATTATGTCACAACAACAGCTAGGTCACATGGCTCAAGTCAGGCGCACTCGGCGCAAGCAGGTTACCCGCCCCACAGGGCTACCCGCTGATATTGTTGCTGCCATTGCTGAGGTAGCACAGATAGTCAGCTTTTGCTTTCCGTTTAATTATATGTATCAATAATATTAATCAACGGCAAGAACTTTAAACTTATGATGTTATCCTTTGGGGTTTGTAATAACTTTTATTCATGATCCGTAATGTGAGACTTATTTCAATTTCATCTCTGGGACTATAACTGTGTGTGTGTGAGTGGTTATTATTGCGGGGTCACAGCATGTGATTTATTTATTGTGGACTCAAGTAAAGTATTAGTCATGGAAAATAAGACCGTAACGACCCGATCCAGGACCCCGGATCTGGGGGTGTTACAAACTTCAGAGCTAAATATGGGTGATCCGTACCAGTAACAACATCCATTCAAATATATGTAACATGTATTAATTTCCAAGTGATAAGCTTTAGCCAAATCTCCGCAATACCTCCACGAATCAGTCCTTAACGAGTACACAAATTGTTAGAAAATGGAGTTTTTAGAGCATAAGTATTTTATGTTCTTGATGTTAATTCCGGATTTTAACGATTGGAAATTGTTCCTTGCTATGAGGACTTAAATTTTCATATACGGGTCTAAGTAATTTTGTTAGTGAAACCCATAGAGAAATGGAGTTGAAGTTAGTAGCTTGAATAAGCTTGAAATGAGAATGTGTATTTGTCTCACATTAAAATAAATAAAGGGGGTTGTTGGCTTTATATAGAATCACACACATGGGTAGTGTACAACTACTAAGGTGTATGATGGTGCATGGTGTTACTGTGTGCTCCACGCGCGCGCCGCCGCCGCCCACCTCGCCACACCACGCTACTAAGGTGTATGATGGTGCATGGTGTTACTGTGTGCTCCACGCGCGCACACACACGCGCGCGCCGCCGCCGCCCGCCACGCCACGCCACGTCTCGGCTCGACTCGGGTCGTGTCGTGTCGGCTCGGTCGAAGGACGATTTGGGCGAATGTCTCGGCATCTCGCGTATGCGAGGCGACCTGGGCGAGGGATTTTATTTATGAGTTTAATTAATATTTTAATTAGAATATATATATATATATATATATATATATATATATATATATATTAATTGGGATCAGTACTTGGAATAAATCAGTAACTGGTGGGCCAAGTCCTAATGAAATCCTGAAGGTACTACCAGATCCTGATGCTTGATCAAATACTGATGGACCTCAAGTCCTGACGGTATCAGATCCTGATGCTTGATCAAATACTGATGGACCTCAAGTCCTGACGGTACCAAATCCTGATGATCAAATACTGATGGACGGACATCAGTTCCTGATGTTGAGTCCTGAACAGAATTTGATAATATATATATATATATATATATATATATATATATTCGTATAATTAAAATAAAAACTAATATGTGTGGATAAATATAACGTAACAGTTACGACTTATTAAATCAACCGTTTTTATTTTATTAAATCAGCCGTTTCATTTTATTAAATGTAAATCGGCAGTTACAATATTAATTTGGTGGCATCAGTTACGTTTGGCCTCTCCTATAAATAGAGAGCTAAGCTGCTGGGTTTGCATATACCACACCCTTACATTCTCTCTTCTCTTCTCTACTCTCTGTATTCCCTTCATACACTGCTGTAACTATTCTCATAGTGGGTTTTTTCCGGCGACTGAGGTGCCAGTCGAAGTCGAGTAGTCTAATTGCTGTGATTACATTACTCGGAGCTGTTTTATCCTGGGAGAGGTGTTGCAAGCTTCCTGACACAGTAAGTGGGGGCAATTATCTCTTCAAGAACAGTCAGTACTTTGTGCAAGTCCTGACGACTCAGCTGTTTATTTGTTTGATATACTGCTATAGCTATGGCTACTGGTATGTCTTCTGTCTTTCCTTTGTTCTTTCAATTACTAATATGCATGCTTTATACCTTTGTGTTTTGTTTCGTTAATTGTTTGCTTGGCCTTGGCTTGTTAAATACGATATATAACTGCCTCTATGTTGCTGTTTTAGTTAATATTTCCAACATTCTTGAAGAGATAATTCGTTATATAGTATTTAGCATAATGGTTAACGAGAGTGAAATTCCTGCGAGTGGTAGTTCGGTTGCATCTGCTGGGGTCATTGATCGGACCACTTACAGTTTTCCACAACCCGTTGAATTAACTGGCTTGCCAGAAAAATTCAATGGGGGCGTTGGCTTTTCTCGTTGGCAGAAAAGGATGAAGTTGTGGTTGACTGTAAAGGGTCTATGGCCTGTTGTGGAATATGAGAAGCCGGTTGTGGATCAAGAGAAGGCTGATTCAGTTAAGGGTTTTGCGAAGTGGGCTGAGAAGGATGGGGTGGCTAGGGCAGCCATTTTGGCTGCTCTCACTAACACATTGTTTGATGTGTACTCCTCTGATGCCTACACCGGAAAACTCTTATGGGAGAAGCTGGACCAGGCACATAATACTGGCTCACAAGGTCTGGAAAAGTATTCTGTGGCTAGGTTCCTTGATTTCAAGCTGGTGGACAATAAGTCCATGACTGAGCAAGTGCATGAGTTTGAGATGATAGTGCATGCTTTGAAGGAGTCCGGAATGGACCTCCCCGAAAAGTTTAAGGTGATGAGTGTGATTGAAAAGCTCCCAAAGTCTTGGGAAGAGTTCTCTCTCTCCCTGAAAAGATAGAAAGGAGAGATCACCTGGACCAACCTTATGTTGGACATCTCGGTACAAGAATAACACAAGTCTAAATAGGGACATGTGATGCCGACTGAGCATGGAAGTTCGAAGGTAAATGTAGCAACTGTAGGACAGAAAAGTAAGGCTGTCTCTAAGAAGGGTAATAGTAATAAGCCTAAGAATGACAAGGATAAGGCCAAGAAACCAAAGGCAAACAAACCATGTTGGTCTTGTGGGCAGGTTGGGCACTGGAGTAAGGACTACCCTACAAAGAAAGCAAAGAAAGCCGAGGCGGTAGCTCAAGCGAATTCTGTGCTTGGAACCTCAAGTGGGCCTGTAGCGAACATGGCTGTTGGTGAGGCTTTGGCTTCTGAAACCAACGTAGACCGGTATGTTACCTACAACCCTCTACTATTTTCCACTTATCTGTCAAATGAATGGTTGATTGATACTGGAGCTAATGTGCATATTTGTGCTGACATTAGTTTATTTGTATTTTATCAACAGAGTCATAGCTTGACAGTGACGATGGGGAACGTAAGTGCTGCTCAAGTACATGGAGTAGGAAACGTGGACCTGAAGTTTCCTTCGGGACGTGTTATCTATCCTTAACGAGAGTGCATCATGTTCCCGACATGCGTAGAAATATAATAAGTGGAAGCTGTTTAGTAGCTAATGGTTTTGAAGTCTCTCTCAAATGTAATAAAGTAGTTCTTATTCATACTGGTACTTTCTTTGGCAAGGGTTACTTGTCAAATGGTTTATTTGTAATAAATGCTGAGCCCGTTTTGGGTGCTTTGAATAGTATTACTCCTTCTGTTAACTATGTTGAATCTTCAACTTTATGGCATGCTAGACTTGGTCACTTAAATTTTGGTGCTCTTAAAAATATGATGAACTTAGAGTTGATTCCAAAACATACCATAGAAAAGAATTCTAAATGTCAAGTATGTGTGTCTGCTAAACAAATAAGGAAACCTTTTCATAATATTGTTAGGGATTCAGACTTGTTAGATTTAGTACACACTGATATTTGTGAATTTGGCGGTGTGTTGACTAAGGACCAGTTTAGATACTTCATTACCTTTATAGATGATAGTAGTAGATACTGTTATGTTTATTTACTTAGACATAAGGACGAAGCACTTAGTAAATTCATTATATATAAAATTGAAGTAGAAAAACAAACTAGTAAGGTACTTAAACGGTTGAGATCTGATAGAGGTGGTGAGTATACGAGTAACGCTTTTAATGAATTTTGTGCAAGCAATGGAATAGTTCATGAAGTTACCCCACCATACACACCTGAGTCTAATGGGGTTGTTGAGCGAAAGAACAGAACATTTAAAGATATGATTAATAGTATGCTTATTAATTCTGGGTTGCCTAAATACATGTGGGGAGAAGCTCTGAATACGGCTTGCCATATTCTGAATAGAGTCCCTCTGAAACACATGGATAAGACACCCTATGAGTTATGGAAGAGCAAAAAGACTAGTCTTAAGTATCTTCGTGTGTGGGGGTGCCTTGCCAAGGTACTTGTCCCTGAACACAAGAGAAAGAAACTAGGTCCGAAGACTGTTGATTGTATCTTTCTGGGCTATCTTGAAACCACTACAGCTATGAGATTTTTAGTGTTAAAATCTGACATAGATGGTATAGTGGCAAACACGATAGTTGAGTTTCGTGATGCTACATTCTTTGAGGATGTTTACCCTATAAAGACTGGTATGCCTCAAGATACTTCTAATGAAGATCCTACTCACACATCAAGTTCTATTCCTGATCATGTGGAAAAGATGACAAATGTGGGGGCGGAACCTAGTAGTAGCTCTACTCCTAAGGAGGTAGAGGACCACGAAGGAGTAAGCGTGCAAAGATAGTCAAGGATTTTGGAAGTGATTTTATCACTTACAATGTCGAGGACGAACCTTTTCCGACAAGCTATGGATTCTTCAGAGTCTAGGCACTGGAAGGGCACTGTAAAGAGTGAAATTGACTCTATTGTTTCTAACGGAACATGGGAGTTAGTTGATCTCCCTCCTGGGTGTTCTACTATCGGGTGCAGATGGATCTTTAAAAGGAAGTTGAACTCTGACGGCTCAATAGATAAGTACAAAGCTAGACTGGTAGCTAAGGGTTTTAAGCAAAAGGAGGGCATTGATTACTTTGACACATACTCTCCAGTAGCTAGAATGACAACAATCCGAATGCTTGTAGCATTGGCTTCTGTACATGGTCTTATCATCCATTAAATGGATGTAAAGATAGCTTTTCTTCATGGTGAACTTGAAGAAGAGATTTATATGGATCAGCCTGAGGGATTTGTTGCATCTGGTAACGACAGGAAAGTTTGTAAGTTAATCAAATCCATCTATGGCTTGAAACAAGCTCCTAGGGATTGGCATAAAAAGTTTGATGAAACTATAGTGCCGTTCAGTTATGATATTAATCATAGTGACAAGTGTGTCTACACCAAAGTTAAAGGTAGTGAGTGTGTCATCTTGTGCCTATATGTAGATGACATATTACTGTTTGGAACCAATATTGAGATTATTAACGAGACAAAAGCGTTCTTGAAAAGGCATTTTGAAATGAAGGATATGGGCGAGGCTAGTGAGATTCTTGGTCTCAAGCTGACACAGTCAGCTGAGGGAATAACTTTATCGCAGTCTCATTATATAGAGAAATCTATACTTGAGAAATATGGTTATTCACAGTGTAGTATCGCTAGTACACCCTATGATCCTAAAGTTGCCCTTGTTAAGAATACTTCAGGAGTACCTTTGTCTCAGTTAAGGTATACTCAGATTATAGGGAGTTTGCAGTATATTGCTAACTGTACTAGACCAGATATTTCATACTCTGTGTCTAAGTTGGCTAGATATACAAGCTGTCCAAACAGAACTCATTGGGATGCTCTTGATAAAGTACTTAGATATCTAAAAGGCACAATGTACCTTAGTTTACACTATAGGAGATTTTCTGGTGTGCTTGAGGGGTACAGTGATGCAAGTTGGATAACTAAGAAGTCTGGTGATAAGTGGATTTTATATCCACTTGGAGCGTTCCATATCGGCTTAAATTGATTGTCTTGGACTCAAGTTTGTTGTAGTTTTGATGTGTTTTGTGTAGTGTGCAGATTTACGAGAATGTTGATTAAGGTTGATGCTTCTGTTGTTTTGGAGGATTAATTGATTAAAATTCGGATTTATTGGGCTGCACGCGCGAGCTTCACTGTTTGGGCCATATCTTGAGTTCTACAAGTCTGTTTTGGACGATCTTACAGTCCACGCGAAGATAACGGAATTCTCTTTCATTCTAATGTGGTCCAGATGTCCAATTACTACTGGAACGGCCCATAAATATTGATGAAAAGTTAGCTACGAATTTTCCTTAAAAACAGAATCAGTTTAGGAAGCGTATTTTGCAGAAATTCTATTTTAACACTATTTTGGGTATTTTCTTGCTGGGCAAGAATTAAAGAGCCTATATAAACACACCCAACCCTTGTAATTTGTATCATTAGGAGTAGAACCATTACATATCAATTACTTAGGTTTATTTGTATCTTTTCATACTTTGTTTTTATCATGGTTTCATCAGATCCCATGATGACGAGAGGTTCGATTATGAACTAATCGTTGTCATGGGATTCTAACGGATTTATTTATGGAGCTTTAGTATCTTGATGTTTTACAGATCTGTGTGTGATGTATATCTGATATCCTCGTATGGTTGTGCTTTATGAATTTAGATGCGTAGCTAACATCTAATTTGTTAATCTCATGTGAAGCGAGAGTGGATCTTGAGATTTAGAACTTGCTATGCTAGCATAGGATAGGTTGATGTTTTAACATCATGATTTGTGGTGTAAATAGAGATATTATGCTGCCCTATGTGATCATTATAGATAACTTGCTCTTCAACCGTTATGTTTTCAAATCTTATAGAGATATAGGGTCTAAGCATAATTGGTGTCTATTCATCTTCTATCTCTTTTGTGGATGTATGTGTTTAGTTTAGTATTCGTATACTGAGAGGTAGCGTATGCTTGTTTCGTGTTGTCTGATCAGATATCATAACCATTGCATATAGTGATTAAAGGCGTCAGATCTAAGCGAAGTATTTAATGAAGTTAGGATCCCATGTTTTCTCTTGCAGAAGTTATTAGATTTCAATTCTTATTAGTTAGTTAATTCGTAGTTTTGTTAATTTGCTTCTTAGTTAATTTAGATAGTTAAAACTCATATTTGTTATTTGTCTTAGCAGTGAATCAAAGCCATACATTGTTGAATAGGTGCATTGACTGAATAGAACCATAACCAGATCCCTGTGGGAACGAATTTGGACTTAACCTTATATATTACTTGTGACCACGTAAGCTGCCGGGGATCATCGGTGTTTTATTTTTGGTTTATGTGCTTGTCAATAGTGGTCGTTAGAGTTCACTGACTCGGATTGCTTTTTCTTATCTATTCTTGTAGTTCGTTGGTGTTTCAGGTACTTGTCAGAGAGCGTTGACGTTGAAGATGGATTTTCTAACTTACTATGGGGTTCAGCAGGTGGCTAGTGTTTGTGAGCTATGTGCGGGCGCACATGAGACGTATCAGTGCTGGAGCAACCAAGGTGGTATTCAACAGCCTCAGCCATGTGAGCAGTGTTTGGGCGTTCATGATCCCTCACAATATTGTTACTACAAAGGAGTTGATCCATATGTCACCTATGAGGAACAACCATATTTTCAATACCATCCTCAACAGTACCAGCAAGATGTTCCAGATATGACATATTTCTTTGGTAGTGAAGAATTTCAACATCAGCAACCTACTCCTACTTTTCAGTCAGAGGAGGTTGATGCTATGGAGGAGATTAGGATGCTTGTAAAGAGTACTGAGGAGTCTATCAAATCTATGGGGACATTAATTGCTCAAGTTTTGAGTGCCTTGGAACAAGAGAAACAGCAATTCATACTAGAGGCAATACCAGAAAGTAACGGTGACTTGGAGCAAGGTACTGATTGTATAATTGAGGAAGACAAATTCCAAGGTGAGGTGTGTGTTCACAAGCCATGTGAGGAATTTGATCATACTAGTATGGTGGATGATTTGGAAAGGGCACAATTCGGGATAGATACTGATGAGCTACACAAATTTCAAGAATTAGTATGTGCGTACCAAGAGGACACTAGTGAGTTGCACAAATTTCAAGAATTGGTATGTGCGAACCAAGAGGCTGAAGAACATGGGACAGATGCAGATCTTCTACTTGTCTCAGAGTTTAAAGATGAAGGTAGCGCATTAGAGCCAATGGAGGAAGTTCTCTTTGAGGAACCAAAGGCTTCAGCAACTTACATTTACCCTCCTCCATTATATTCAAGCGAAGCCCGCGAATGTTTGTTGTTCTACAAATTAACAGATTTTGGGTCGATAGATGAAGGCATTGGAATGAGACAGAGTTGTTACACGAATAGGCCAAGCGAGGAGAAAGGGCAGAAGGTGTGTCGCCGTGATGACGATGAAGTCTCGCGAAGAGATGACCAGGCCAACTATTATCATCCTTAATGGAGGCTTGGAAGTAATGTCAAGCTCTTGACGTTAAAGAAGCGCTTCGTGGGAGGCAACCCACGTTTTTCGGCAATTTTATTTAGGTATGTTTTCTACTATCCTTTGTATTATTTTCCATTCAATGCGGACATTGAATATTTTAAGTTTGGGGGTGGTATGGGGGATAAGTAGCGTGTGGTAGATATTTATGTTATTTGTTCATGTAGGATTTCATGTTTTGCATATTAGTAGTAGTAAATTATGCATTTATTTTCGTGTTATCTACGTTTGTTTCATATAGGACATTCTATTTTTATGTTCGTATATCATGTGAGTTCATAATATTTGCATTTGCACCCATGCTTGATAGGAATTTTGTGTTGTTGACGCTTTTGATTGAGAAGTGATATGCTTTGTTCTTGTGCACACACATACACTAGTAAGTTGAAGCTAGTAGACTTATTGAATGTTGTAAGTGATTAGAAGGACATGAATATGTTCAAGATGATTTAGTTTGCATGCTTTGAATACAAGTCGGTGCATTAGAGAGATTTTTGCTTGGGATTGAGTATGTTTTTCCACCAAGTGAGTTTTTGAGCCTTATTCGTTTGCTTGAGTGTCCACGGATTGTTTGCATTGCTAGCAGTTGTTTGAGGTCTTTCTTAAAACGCATGACATTATTTAACGATTAAAATGATAAAGGCATTTAGGAATAACCGCATATTTTCCCATATTACCACACCATATTTACATGATCAATTAGTTAACCCGTTGAGCTTAATCCTATTTTTTTGGTGACATACCACATTACTTGCCTAGACTTTTTCTTGTATTGACCTTACATTAATTTGAACCCACATTGTCAAAGGCTAGTAGAGTGCTTAAGGGAGTAATAAGGTGTGCAATGAGGGGTTATTGTTGGTCTTACTTTTGGGGGAGATATTGAAAATTGGGTTTGGTTGTGTACTTGATAGTTGGCATGTGTAATAAAATTGTGGGATCATTGTTATTGTTTATATTATTGTTTATGTTATATTTAGCTCTCGAAAAAAGAAGAAAAAAAAAAGAAAAAAAAAGAAAAAAAAAGAGAAAAAAAAAGAGAAAAAAATATATATATTATGAGAGCATGTTTGTGTTTGTTGAGATCCTATGTTAGTCGACTAGTCGAGTGTTTATTTTAGTAAAAATTATGTGAGGGGGAAATATGATGTTGTGTATGATTTATTATGGTACTTACTAGCTTTTGACACTTCACCTGTTTTTGCTTATTTGACATACCTTGTCCCTAGCCCCGTTACAACCCAAACAAAGACCTTTTGATTATCGTCATTGATGTATGTTGTGTTAAGAGTTAGATTGATACCAAATGTCAAGCGTGCTTATGATTTTGTTGGAATTGAGTGATACACTTACCCTTGTTCTTGAGTGAATATTATTTTGTGAGCGGATTGTGAGTGTTTGCTTGTTTTTGCGTATGAGATCACGAGTTTTGTCTCAAAGATGTACTCTTGTAGGCTTAGCATATTTACTAACTTATTCTTACATTTGACATGGGCTTGTGAGAACTTATGCATGATCATTGAGTACACTATGTGAATACTTGCACTTTCTACACCAAGACATTGCATTTTTACTTTGATTCTTAAGTTGATATGGCATGGAAGGATTTGAAGGTATGGTAGGATATTAGGATATTAGTGCTAGATTAATTGCATTGGTATATTAGTTGCATTCACGCATTGCATTGCATTAGGTTACATGAATTTTGTGGGTACATTCGCTATAGGCCCTCACGAGACCTTACTCGTCCACTAGGGCTGCCTAGGGGTTTAAAGGGCTTGTTGCATATGCCAAATGCAACCGTGATCACCTACGGAAGTGGTACTAGTTAGTTAGTTAGTTGTAATTGTTTATGCTTGAGGACAAGCATCGGTTTAAGTTTGGGGGTGATCCAATGGAGTGACTGGATACGTGTTCACCTTAGCAGGTGGAGCAATATCTTGGAAGTCGACCAAACATACTATAGTAACTCGGTCTACTTTTGAGGCTGAGTTGTGTTTGCTTGATGCCACGGGGTCGGAGGCTGAATGGTTACACGGACTTATGTCCGCGATAACTGTAGTAAGCAAACCGCTTCCAGCGTTTGCTATTCATTGTGATAGTAAAACAACTATCGACAAGATTAGCAGTAAAAAATATAATGCTAAAACAAATAGGCATATTCAAGTTAGACTAAAGTCTATTAGGGGTTTAGTGCCTGATAGGATTATTGCTGTAGAGTTCATAGGAACTCAGAATAATATAGCTGATCCTTTGACTAAAGGACTGGAACCTGCAGTGGTCCTTAAGGCGGGGTTGCGGATGGGGCTGTCAACCCATCATAGTTCATCATCAGTGGGAACCCAATACACATGAGAGGAGATCCCTTGAAGTGTATTCAATGTGGTAATAACAAGCTGTAAGGATGAATTGGTAGTACCTTTGCTACTTAGATAATACTATTTGTATCTGAGTCTATCCCCTGTAAACCTAGAAAGTACTGACACTGCTAGTAAGCAAGAGTTATTATAACTCTGAATGGGGTCAAGTCATTCGACGAGATGGTAGCAGTACATCTCTGGAGATGCCCAGCTAAGCGAATGTGATTGTGTGGTCGCAATTAGAGGAAAGGGTTATTCCTTGAAGCATTCGACGAACAGGATCGAGACAAGACCATTAATGTCTCAAAGCCGTAGATTGGCACCATATCTTTTGACTTGTCGTCGTCTATGGAACATGATTACATCAAACGGATTAAGATTCAAGGTGAAACATTCCATCTGAATCAGGTAGTCATCGAAGTAGGGGACTTAGGAGGGTTCAAACCCGGAAGGGTACCGACTCTGAAAAACAAGTCATAATGGAAAACCTGAAGCATTTCTATATGGATTTGTGGGGGATTGTTAGAAAATTGAGTTTTTAGAGCATAAGTATTTTATGTTCTTGATGTTAATTCCGGATTTTAACGATTGAAAATTGTTCCTTTCTATGAGGACTTAAATTTTCATATATGGGTCTAAGTAATTTTCTTATTGAAACCCATAGAGAAATGGAGTTGAAGTTAGTAGCTTGAATAAGCTTGAAATGAGAATGTGTATTTGTCCCACATTGAAATAAATAAAGGGGGTTGTTGGCTTTATATAGAATCACACACATGGGTAGTGTACAACTACTAAGGTGTATGATGGTGCATGGTGTTACCGTGTGCTCCACGCACGCGCCACCGCCGCCCGCCTCACCACGCCACGCCACGCCACGTCTCGACTCGACTCGGGTCGTGTCGTGTCGGCTCGGTCGAAGGGCGATTTGGGCGAATGTCTCGGCGTCTCGCGTATGCGAGGCGACCTAGGCGAGGGATTTTATTTATGAGTTTAATTAATATTTTAATTAGAATATATATATATATATATATATATATATATATATATATATTAATTGGGATCAGTACTTGGAATAAATCAGTAACTGGTGGGCCAAGTCCTGATGAAATCCTGAAGGTACTACCAGATCCTGATGCTTGATCAAATACTGATGGACCTCAAGTCCTGACGGTTTCAGATCCTGATGCTTGATCAAATACTGATGGACCTCAAGTCCTGACGGTACCAGATCCCGATGATCAAATACTGATGGACGGACATC
This sequence comes from Kitagawia praeruptora, assembly GCA_037693485.1. Classification (NCBI taxonomy): domain Eukaryota; kingdom Viridiplantae; phylum Streptophyta; class Magnoliopsida; order Apiales; family Apiaceae; genus Kitagawia; species Kitagawia praeruptora. The sequence goes on from CM075349.1 coordinate 4,431,680, forward strand.
AGTTCCTGATGTTGAGTCCTGAACAGAATTTGATAATATATATATTCGTATAATTAAAATAAAAATTGATATGTGTGGATAAATATAACGTAACAGTTACGATTTATTAAATCAACCATTTTGATTTTATTAAATCAGCCGTTTCATTTTATTAAATGTAAATCGGCAGTTACAATATTAATTGGGTGGCATCAGTTACATTTGGCCTCTCCTATAAATAGAGAGCTAAGCTGCTGGGTTTGCATATACCACAGCCTTACATTCTCTCTTCTCTTCTCTACTCTCTGTATTCCCTTCATACACTGCTGTAACTATTCTCATAGTGGGTTTTTTCCGGCGACTGAGGTGCCAGTCGAAGTCGAGTAGTCTAATTGTTGTGATTACTGATAATTCTCACGGCCAATTAATGGCTTCCGATCACTGTTCCGAGCACTGTTCCGGGGGTACTTCGCCTGAGTTTGGGTATCTGCAAAACAATGCTTGCCCGGGGGTGGTGGCCGTCAAGCACCTCCGGTGTGAGAATCAGTAATCGAAATAATAATAATCGAAACGGGTGAAAATGTATCTGTGTGAAAGGAGAGAATGAGTAATAAGTTTGTGCTGTTGAAATTGTCTCTGAGATTGCCTGTGTATATTTATGAGCTTTTTGTATGAAAATTCTCCGCCCATTCTTATGTGAGCAAAGACATGTATTTATAGGCTGGGCTTTTTGGCTACTGTACCAAATGCGGCTACTGTACCACATGCTTTATGCACGCAAGTGGGTGATAGGATATTTGTGGTATGCAAGTGGGTGATAGGATATTTGTGGTATACATTATTGCAAGTGGGTGTAAGATATTTGTTTGTCAAGTTGAGTAATTTAGGGAAGATAATATCTTATGACACGTGTATAGAAAAGCAAGTAATGTTTTTGGTTGGTCAACAGCGGGTGCCCGCTGTAGGCTTACAGCGGGTACCTATCATTGCCCCCCACTCCTTCTGTGCGCTTTAGCGGACAGGAGGAGTAGAGAAAGAATCTGTCAATAATATGCAATAATGTTGAGAAATTTTTGAAAAGGTTGCTATGTGTGCCCCCCAAGTGTTGGTTGACATTACTTGGGGTTGGAAAATTTTTGTGAAAATTTGCCCCCCAAGTGTTGGCGGACAACACTTAGGAGTTAGAAAAAAATTGTGAAAATATGCCCCCCAAGTGTTGGCGGACAACACTTAGGAGTTAGAAAAAATTTGTGAAAATATGCCCCCCAAGTGTTGGCGGACAACACTTAGGAGTTATAAAAAATTTGTGAAAATATGCCCCCAAGTGTTGGCGGACAACACTTAGGAGTTAGAAAAAATTTGTGAAAATATGCCCCCCAAGTGTTGGCGGACAACACTGAGGAGTTTAGAGAAATTTTGCTAAAATTTGTGCTTTTGGTGCCCCCCAAGTGTTGGCGGACAACACTTAGGAGTTAGAAAAAATTTGTGAAAATATGCCCCCAAGTGTTGGCGGACAACACTGAGGAGTTAGAAAAAATTTGTGAAAATATGCCCCCCAAGTGTTGGCGGACAACACTTAGGAGTTATAAAAAATTTGTGAAAATATTCCCCCAAGTGTTGGCGGACAACACTTAGGAGTTAGAAAAAATTTGTGAAAATATGCCCCCCAAGTGTTGGCGGACAACACTGAGGAGTTTAGAGAAATTTTGCTAAAATTTGTACTTTTGGTGCCCCCCAAGTGTTGGCGGACAACACTTAGGAGTTAGAGAAATTTTGCTAAAATTTGTTGGACGGTCGTTTGGTGTAGCTGGATGTGTTGCTTGACGGGCTTGTAAGTTGAAACATTTTTGTTTAGTGTGCGCAATTTGTAGCATGAATTTATGGGAAGTGGTGTGGATATTATAGCTATAAAGATGATGCGATTACATAAGTAAAAATAAGATAAGCAAGTATGTGATAGCATCAGTGGATATAAATAGTGCTTTTAGTATTGAATGGAAAACCTGTAGTTGTCGTAGTGATCCGAAGGTATGCTTGACGGAATTTTTGTTACTTGCTTGCTTTTTTGCTTTTGTTGTGTGCTTGCTTTTGTTTGCCAAGTATGTGAGCTTTTGTAAGCAGTACTTCTTTGTTGATATTTGTTGCCCATCAAGGGACTTTAGACTTTGTTGGTTGGTTTTTTAAGTAGCGGGTTTTTTGTTGACAGCGGGTTTTTTGTTGACAGCGGGCTTTTTGTTGACAGCGGGCTTTTTGTTGACAGCGGGCTTTTTGTTGTCAGCGGGCTTTTTGTTGACAGCGGGCTTTTTGTTGTCAGCAGGCTTTTTGTTGACAGCGGGCTTTTTGTTGTCAGCGGGCTTTTATATGTTGGTTTTGTTGTGTGCTTGCTTTTGTTGCCAACGTCTTGTGATAGATAACTTCTTTGTTGATATTTGTTGCCCGCTATGGGACTTTGCTTTTGTAGATGGTTGCTTGCCCGCTTAAGGGACTTGTAGAAATTTGCTATTGTAGTTGGTTGCTTTCCCGCTTAAGGGACTTTGTAAAGTTTGGGATTTGTAATTGTGTAATGGTCCGCTGAGGGACTTTGTAAAGTTTGGGATTTGTAATTGTGTAATGGTCCGCTGAGGGACTTTGTAAAGTTTGGGATTTGTAATTGTGTAAATGTCCGCAAAGGGACTTTGTAATATTTGCAATGTGTAATTGTGTAAGTGTCCACAGAAGGACTTTGTAATATTTGCAATGTGTAAGTATCCACTGAGGGACTTTGTAATATTTGCAATGTGTAAGTGTCCACTAAGGGACTTTGTAATATTTGCAATGTGTAAGTATCCACTGAGGGACTTTGTAATATTTGCAATGTGTAAGTGTGTAAGTGTCCACAGAGGGACTTTGTAATATTTGCAATGTGTAATTGTGTAAGTGTCCACAGAGGGACTTTGTAATATGTGCAATGTGTAAGTGTCCATTGAGGGACTTTGTAATATTTGCAATGTGTAAGTGTCCACTGAGGGACTTTGTAATATTTGCAATGTGTAAGTGTCCACTGAGGGACTTTGTAATATTTGCAATGTGTAAGTGTCCACTGAGGGACTTTGTAATATTTGCAATGCGTAACTTGTGTAAATGTCCGCAGAGGGACTTTGATGGACACTTACTTGTAATGTGTGCGATGTGTAATTGTGTAATGGTTGCTGGCCCATTGGGACTTCTGTAATTTTGTAGTTGGTTGCTTCCCCGCTTAAGGCACTTTGAGAAATTTGCTATTGTAGTTGGTTGCTTCAGAGGACATTTCGTCAGAGGACATTTCGTCAGAGGACATTTCGTCAGAGGACATTTCGTCAGAGGACATCTCGTCAGAGGACATTTCGTCAGAGGACATTTCGTCAGAGGACATTTCGTCAGAGGACATTTCGTCAGAGGACATCTCGTCAGAGGACATTTCGTCAGAGGACATTTCTCTTACAGCGGGTCCGTTTTTGACAGCGGACGTTTTTCTGACAGCGGGTCCGTTTTTGACAACGGACGCACGCATATTGGTTTGCCCAGTGCTGAGATGGTAGAGCTGGTGGAGGCTTTTCTTAAAGAAAAAACCCCCGCCTTCTAGCGCCAAATGATTGTTCTCACGGCCGATTAATGGCTTCCGATCACTGTTCCGAGCACTGTTCCGGGGGTACTTCACCTGAGTTTGGGTATCTGCAAAACAATGCTTGCCCGGGGGTGGTGGCCGTCAAGCACCTCCGGTGTGAGAATCAGTAATCGAAATAATAATAATCGAAACGGGTGAAAATGTATCTGTGTGAAAGGAGAGAATGAGTAATAAGTTTGTGCTGTTGAAATTGTCTCTGAGATTGCCTGTGTATATTTATGAGCTTTTTGTATGAAAATTCTCCGCCCCTTCTTATGTGAGCAAAGACATGTATTTATAGGCTGGGCTTTTTGGCTACTGTACCAAATGCGACTACTGTACCACATGCTTTATGCACGCAAGTGGGTGATAGGATATTTGTGGTATGCAAGTGGGTGATAGGATATTTGTGGTATACATTATTGCAAGTGGGTGTAAGATATTTGTTTGTCAAGTTGAGTAATTTAGGGAAGATAATATCTTATGACACGTGTATAGAAAAGCAAGTAATGTTTTTGGTTGGTCAACAGCGGGTGCCCGCTGTAGGCTTACAGCGGGTACCTATCAATTACATTACTCGAAGCTGTTTTATCCTGGGAGAGGTGTTGCAAGCTTCCTGACACAGTAAGTGGGGGCAATTATCTCTTCAAGAACAGTCAGTACTTCGTGCAAGTCCTGACGACTCAGCTGTTTATTTGTTTGATATACTGCTATAGCTATGACTACTGGTATGTCTTCTGTCTTTCCTTTGTTCTTTCAGTTACTAATATGCATGCTTTATACCTTCGTGTTTTGTTTCGTTAATTGTTTGCTTGGCCTTGGCTTGTTAAATACGATATATAACTGCCTCTATGTTGCTGTTTTAGTTAATATTTCCAACACAAATACCGACATAGGATGCCTGAGATCACTATCCTCATTAGAACTCCGATAACCTTGCATAACAACAACCTTATAATCCGCACTAAGATGATCAAATCCGAAACCATAAACTTCATACGAAGCACTGAACTCAGCAGGAAGATCAGGCTTACACGTAATCTTAGGCAAGGTTTTCAACTCATTAATAGCCGGATTCCACAGAGCACGACGACTGAAATCCCAGTCATACAAATAATACAATCCATCACAAGGACCGTAAACATAAGAGTCATACATCGGCACATTATACAACACTGCATGACCTAAAACTTGAGGAGTTTCATCTAGCAACAATTCATACAACTGAAGTTCAGCATGTGTAACAAAATATTGAACAAAGAGGCAACAGCGCCAATCATCATTGTTATTATAGTAGTTATGCAGATGAACCTGGTTTTTCGAAATTCATATCGACTTTAATGCACAAAAAATCCGAATCTGATTAGGAATGGTAGGGTTTTTGTTGAAATCGGGCCTAGCCGAATTTTCTTTAAAATATCTAGGCTGTTTAAGTTCGCAAATTGATCGGGCCGATCCGATTTTTTCAAATAATTTTAATATAAATATATTTGACATTTATAATAATATGAGTTTTGTTTATCTATCTATACTATTATATTAAAGCCGAAATATTGAAGGTTTTGGTTTTGGGTTTGGTTATTATTTATTAAAATAAATAATAACATAATATAATTAATGGTAATTAACCGATTACCTTTTTCACATTTACTTTTAGTTGAATATATTACCTTTTATAAACACCTAAAAAATCAATCGTATCATATTTTTCAATCATTTACATTTTGTTTCTAATTAAAAAATGTGACATTTTGATTTAAAACTAATCTTATAATCATTAATATATACCTGAAAATATCAAACCATATTTTTTAATTATTAATAAAATATATTAATAATAAGTATAAATTTTTTATAATTGAAAAACATTAGTATAATCCGTAAACATGAGTATATTAAATTATATTAAATAAAATTTAAAAAAATATTAAAAATAATGATTATATAAAAACATAATTGCAATTCTTTCGAAAACAAAAACATAATTGTAATATTATATGAAATTTATAACATAATAAAAGAAACACGGGCATCGCACGACCATTGAAAGTTTGTCGGTTCGATTTTCAACACGGTCATCCTAATTATTAAAATAAATAGTAAAATAATATAATTAATGATAATTAGCCGATTATCTTTTTTAATTAAAAGAGGTTTACTTTTAATTGATTGATGATATTACCTTTTATAAACACCTAAAATATTGTATCTTCCATTCAATAATATTTCTTTCTACACGTTAACTTTTATTTTAAAATATAGTCTTAAAATATTTAATATATACCCAAAAATATAACACTATATCGTCTAATCACTAACAAAATATAATATAAATCTATATATAACGAATAATGACTGTTAGATTTTTAGCAAAAAATCAGAACCGTTAGATCTAATGATTAAATATATTATCTATTTAAATTAATTTACTAAAATTCCAAGGTTTGAATTCTATCAACGACATTTTTTTTAAAAAAAATCTATACTATTATATAAAAGTCGAAACATTAAAAGTTTGGTTAGTCGGTTGGTCGGTCGGTACGGTACCTGTTGATTTTATGTATTTACCCTTACTTAATTACTACTAACTAATCAATTTCCTTTTCCAAATTAAACATATTATCTTTTCTACTTTTCAAGAATTAAATAATTTCCTTTTTCAAGTAAAATACAATATATTTTGTATTTAACTAACTAAAATTTCTCCTTTATTTACCTTTTCTCTTTTCTCTAACAAAAATCTTTCTTTTTCCAATTATATCATGTACGGTTACCTTTTTCAGCCAAAACACGTTACCTTTTTTCTTTTCTCTTAATAAAACCTCCTTTTTTCCAATAATATCACGGGCGTTTCTATTTAATAAAAATAAAATAATAATAATATTATAATACTAATAATTAACCAATTCAACCAAAATATATAATCTTTTCCCTTTTTCTAGAAATATAACGGGCAACATTAAATTTCTCAATTTCTAAAAACTATGAGCAATTTTATTTAGCAAAATAACATACGGTACCTGTTGATTTTACGTATTTACCTTTACTCAATTACTACTAACTAATCAATTTCCTTTTCCAAATTAAACATATTATCTTTTCTACTTTTCAAGAATTAAATAATTTCCTTTTTCAAGTAAAATACAATATCTTTTATATTTTATCCAACTAAAATTTCTCCTTTATGAATCAATTTCTTTTTCAGGTCATATTACCTCTTCTATTTTTCAATAATTAAATAATTACCTTTTTCAGGTAAATTAAAATATCTTTTACATTTTATCTAACTAAAATTTCTCTTTTTTAAAAACACTACGAACAATTTTGTTTAATAAAATAACATAATTATATAATAATTACTATTAACTAATCAATTACCTTTTTCATTCAAAACACGTTACCTTTTCTCTTTTCTCAAACTAAAATCTTTCTTTTTCCAATTATATCATGAACGGTTACCTTTTTCAGCCAAAATACGTTACCTTTTTTCTTTTCTCTTACTAAAACCTCTTTTTTCCAATAATATAACGGGCGTTTCTATTTAATAAAAATAAAATAATAATACTAATAATTAACCAATTCAACTAAAATATATAATATTTTCTATTTTTTCTAATTAAATTCCCTTTTTTTCTAGAAATATAACGGGCAACATTAAATTTCTCAATTTCTAAAAACTATGAGCAATTTTATTTAGTAAAATAATATAATTAAATTATCTATACTATTATATAAAAGCCGAAACATTAAAAGTTTGGTTGGTCGGTCGGTACGGTACCTGTTGATTTTACTTTTTTACCCTTACTCAATTACATATCTACTAACTAATCAATTACCCTTTTCAGGTTAAACATATTATCTTTTCTATTTTTCCGAGAACTAAATAATTTCCTTTTTCAGGTAATACTAGTATTTTAAAGGAATTTTTCTAGAGGATAGTTGACCCTATCTATCCTTTCTTCTTCTTCCGAGGAATTATGGTATTCTGACTTTCCATCCATGATTTGTGAGTCTGTATCCTGTGATTGTTCCGAGGAGTGATTTTCAATCTCTCTGGTTGACCACATGGGATCTTTCCCTTGTCTTACTGCAGTTGCATTTTCTGCATTTTACGTAGTACACTCAGGAAGTTCCTCATCGAAAGTGCAGATTGGGCTAAACACTTCTAGATTGGAAGTAGAAGGTTGTTTAGGAGATGATTGGAAAGAGGAAGTTCCCTTAGATTTTTCTGAATTCTGAGGTGAGCTGTAGGATGTATAATATGGATGAATAGGCGAAAGATGAGATTCTTTCCCCAGACCATCTAATTCTGAGGTGTCAACAATTGTGCTAGTTTCTCTGATTCTAATCCAGTAGCCTATGCCCTTGATGATGATCTTAATAGTTTCATCAATTTCAGTCACCTTGTGTGTGTGTATACATATTTTTGTATTTAAAAACATACCATTGTGGACCTTGGGCTCGCAGTTGGAAAGAATATAACCCCAGTCTCCTATAATATTTAACCATGTTTCTTTATTCCATGCCACAATCGGAAGTCCATCACATTGTAGCCAAGCACGTCTTGGTATAGTCATGTCAATAAGCGACACTTCATTTAACTTTTTGAAGTGGAAGTTTAAAATCTCATTTCCTTGACATTTCATTTCCAAATCTTCAAAAGTTATCAGAAATTTAACTTTTGAGATGGCTTTGATGGACACAAAGGATATACCTTCGAGTAGAAGCTTTTCAGTAAGAAGATCCGTGCTTGTTGGTTCATGAGTGTTGTTGGGAGAATTTCGTTACAACACGAAATTGGAGGTTGCTGGAATCACAGAGCAAAATACGGATATTTTGCTAAGAACACGAAGAACACGGGAGGAGATTGGTGTTTGTTTGTGGCTGATCTTGTTGATAGATAGTCAGGGGTGAGCTGAGGCATATCCAAACAAGGTGCCTACGTACCCTATTTATAGGGATCAAGCTTGACGTAGTTCTTGGAGAACAAGTTACCTAGGCGGGCTAGGGTTTTAAGAGATAAGCCAAAGTCCAAGCCCACTTGTTTAGGGCTGATGTGGCAGTGAGTCATCAACCCTATCCGTGATCCATGGCCCAGCTGTGGAAGCCTATGGTCTCGCACGAACAGAGTTGGCTAGTAGAGAAGTAACAAGGGCATTGCATGCGACCTCGAGGGATCTGGCCATGCGAAGCGAACCCTAGTGTCCAGCTACTCATGCGACCTCGAGGGATCAGGCCATGAGCCTTCCAGAAAAGAGTGAGATAGCGATCCCATGACGGGAGCCAAACGAAGCGATCCCCGGGTTACGACCCCGGTAGATGCGACCCCGAGGCTGAGCTAGTATGATAGCGTAAATGCGATCCTGAGTCCGAGCTAGCATGAGAGGCGTAGAGGCCTAGCGTGAGAGAATAGACAAGGTGCTCCTGTAGCGAGGTGGCCTTGTTGCTAGAGGTGGCCCTGTAGCGAGGTGGCCCTGTAGCGAGGTGGCCCCGTAGCGAGGCGGCCCCGTAGCGAGGTGGCCCCGTAGCAAGGCGGCCCTGTAGCGAGGCGGCCTTGTAGCGAGGCGGCCCTGTAGCGAGGTGGCCCTATAGATGCGACCTCGAGGCCGGGATAGCGTGAGACGCCTAGAGGCCTTGCGTGAGAGGACGCCTTGAGTAGCAGCAGGAGGTCATAGTGAGGCGACCCCTAGGGCGGGATCATGTCTTCGAGAGATTGTCTTCAAATAATATGATGAGATAAAGGTGAGGCGATCCCTGATCGGGACTCACGCCTTGTTGATTCTTCTTCCATATTTAAGCCCATTAGTAGATAATTGAGCCCATTAAGAGAGGTGGTTGAGCCCATTAAGAGAGGTGGTTGAGCCCATTAAGAGAGGTGGTTGAACCCATTAAGAGAGGTGGGCCCCCTTGTATAGTCGTTTGAGTCTGTTTAGGATCTATGCCGAGATTCGGGCATAACAACTACCCCCCGATTCCATATTGCCATTATGAATGCGATGTGGAATCAAGTAAAGTGGTGTCTTCCAATTGATGCAAAGCCAAGTACATGTAAGTGATTGTGACCTCGAGGGGTCCTTCCAAGCGTGATGTGATCCCATAGAGACTTTGAGAGGCGGCCCCATAGGGCCTTGCAGTCATGAATTGTTAAATATGTCTTCTGTTTAGCTAATATATGAGCTCATGCTTTCACTTGTGTCTTCAAGTTCTTCTTAGAATATGATGAGAGGACTCTCCTCCGAGCTTACTCCTTGTTATTATGATGAGAGGACTCCTTATATGATGAAAAGAATCCATTTATGTTGAGGACTCCGCATAAGTTGAGAGGACTCCCCATATGTGGAGAGGTATTCTCTTTCTGATATAATGAGAGGACTCCTCATAGCCTCCTATGTTGCGAGGCCTCCTTGCAACCTCATATGTTGAGAGGCCTCCTCCACGCAGCCTCATATGTTGAGAGGCCTCCTCCTCGCAGCCTCACATGTTGAGAAGCCTCCTCCTAGCAGCCTCATATGTTGAGAGGCCTCCTCCTCGCAGCCTCGTATGTTGAGAGGCCTCGCATCACAAGACGTCGCGTTGCTAGAGGCTGGACTTGTAATTTTTTAAATGTCTTGTTGGAAGAGATGTTATGTAATACCACTACCCCCGAGTCCTCATTCTCATTATATATGTGATGAGGAATCAACATGTTTCAGCATCCTTCTTGTATTATTTGAGGTTGACACCATTTGTAATGAAGAGAATTATGTGTGATTCCGCTATAAGCATACTTGACTTTTTCAACGCTATCCCAGAGCACTTGTATTCTTCATTGTTGTGCCAAGGCACTTGGCCTCACCATCGCTATCCCGGGGCCCTTGGCCTCGTCATGTTATCCCGATGCCCTTGGTCTCATCATGCTATACTGAGGCCCTTGGTCTCATCATGCTATCCCGGGGCACTTGGCCTCATCATCGCTATCCCGGGGCCCTTGGCCTCGTCATGTTATCCCGATGCCCTTGGCCTCATCATGCTATACCGAGGCCCTTGGCCTCATCATCGCTATCCCGGGGCACTTGGCCTCACCAACGCTAAGCGAGACCACTTAGCTTCTTCAGTGTCATAATAGGCTTCCCTTTGTTGCACATGTAATAAGATATTGAGGTCTTGAGCTCATTTTGATCTTCAACTACTTTGGCTTCTCTCCTTTCATCTCTAGTGCGATCTTGAGGCTAATTGATGAGGACCTCGGGCTCAGCCTCTTTATTTGTTGCTTGCTCTTCCCAGTGTCTTGAGATAGTCGATGACCTCCTCATTGCCGGCGAGGATCAGGGGCGTCCCCCTCTCACCGACAAGGATCAGGGCGTCCCCCCTCTCCTCGACGTAGAGGTATTTCACCAAGAAGAAGCATCTCATGTAGAAGTATCTCATGTAGAAGTATCTCATTAAAAGGCATCTCACTAGGAGGCATCTCGCTAGGAGGCATCTCAAGATCTCGATTGTTACTCCATATTGGGGCCTCTCGATCTCGACGAGGAGATGGGGGTCTGTCGTCATGACGATGGGACCACTCACGATCTCCACAAGGAGAGGGGGTCTGTCATCATGACGATGGGACCGCTCACGATCTCGATAAAGAGATGGAGGTCACTTAGAACCTTGACCCTTGCATTGGCCTCTATCATTTATCCTTTTCGAACCCGGCCTCGCTACGCTAGGTGCAAGCATGGCCTCGCTCCTATGGGGTCGCAGTCCGGGGTCATGTACTACCCCGGGGTCTCGCTCCTTGCAACCCGGGGTCATGTCTATCCCGGGGTCTCGCTCCTTGGGGGTCGCAGCCCGGGGTCATATGCTACCCCGGGGTCTCGCGCATTGGCCTCTCCGTTCTTCTTGTTCGAGTTAGTCATCGTTCTCCCAAATTAATGACTAGCCCTCCTTCTAGCGCCAATTGTTGTTGGGAGAATTTCGTTACAACACGAAATTGGAGGTTGCTGGAATCACGGAGCAAAATACGGATATTTTGCTAAGAACACGAAGAACACGGGAGGAGATTGGTGTTTGTTTGTGGCTGATCTTGTTGATAGATAGTCAGGGGTGAGCTGAGGCGTATCCAAACAAGGTGCCTACGTACCCTATTTATAGGGATCAAGCCTGACGTAGTTCTTGGAGAACAAGTTACCTAGGCGGGCTAGGGTTTTAAGAGATAAGCCAAAGTCCAAGCCCACTTGTTTAGGGCTGATGTGGCAGTGAGTCATCAACCCTATCCGTGATCCATGGCCCAGCTGTGGAAGCCTATGGTCTCGCACGAACAGAGTTGGCTAGTAGAGAAGTAACAAGGGCATTGCATGCGACCTCGAGGGATCTGGCCATGCGAAGCGAACCCTAGTGTCCAGCTACTCATGCGACCTCGAGGGATCAGGCCATGAGCCTTCCAGAAAAGAGTGAGATAGCGATCCCATGACGGGAGCCAAACGAAGCGATCCCCGGGTTACGACCCCGGTAGATGCGACCCCGAGGCTGAGCTAGTATGATAGCGTAAATGCGATCCTGAGTCCGAGCTAGCATGAGAGGCGTAGAGGCCTAGCGTGAGAGAATAGACAAGGTGCTCCTGTAGCGAGGTGGCCTTGTTGCTAGAGGTGGCCCTGTAGCGAGGTGGCCCTGTAGCGAGGTGGCCCCGTAGCAAGGCGGCCTTGTAGCGAGGTGACCCTGTAGCGAGGTGGCCCTGTAGCGAGGTGGCCCCGTAGCAAGGCGGCCCTGTAGCGAGGCGGCCTTGTAGCGAGGCGGCCCTGTAGCGAGGTGGCCCTATAGATGCGACCTCGAGGCCGGGATAGCGTGAGACGCCTAGAGGCCTTGCGTGAGAGGACGCCTTGAGTAGCAGCAGGAGGTCATAGTGAGGCGACCCCTAGGGCGGGATCATGTCTTCGAGAGATTGTCTTCAAATAATATGATGAGATAAAGGTGAGGCGATCCCTGATCGGGACTCACGCCTTGTTGATTCTTCTTCCATATTTAAGCCCATTAGTAGATAATTGAGCCCATTAAGAGAGGTGGTTGAGCCCATTAAGAGAGGTGGTTGAGCCCATTAAGAGAGGTGGTTGAACCCATTAAGAGAGGTGGGCCCCCTTGTATAGTCGTTTGAGTCTGTTTAGGATCTATGCCGTGATTCGGGCATAACAATGAGTTATGCCTATCAACGATCTATCCATCATTGCCTCTTCTGAGCCTTTCACAAACCCATTGATAGTTCTGTGTGTAGGTTGGACAATCACTTCCGACGTGGTATTGGCTTTGGGTTCCTCAGTGCTTATATTGTCTGGGTTAAAGTTGGAAGTTTTGTGGATAGTTGGATTTCGATTCTGGGTAAGTGGCTTAATAAACTCTTTGCTGCATCTCGCATATTTGACTGTCAATCTGCATCCCATGAATGATTTTTGGTCGTATTCCTCAATTAACGACTCTGCTGCGTCATTTCCCAGGACCTTCATGAACCCAATTCTGAAGTTGTTTTTGTCGCACCTTCTGGGTAACACTATATCCCTGATGACCCTTGTTTTGTTAAAGAACGTCCAAATTTCCTTAGTTGTGGCTTGAGATGGTAAATTGTGGATCAAAACCGACAATTTGATTAGGGATCTTGGAAGCGGCATAGATGATTTATTTTGACCTTTCTCATGGTTTTGAGTTGATCTTACTGCCTCTGCATACGATTTGGGGAGGTGCTTGCCTGCAAGGTGTTTGCCTGCGATTCCAATGGGTGGAATTGCCTCTTCTTCCTCCACTGGCAAAATCGTGCGTTTACCTGAGTTCTCATCTCTCTTCACTTGGTACCACTGAAGGTCATTATTCGTAGCATACGGATTTTTATTATATTTTGTTAGTAATTAAAAGATGTGATGTGATATTTTTGGGTATATATTAGTTATTGCTAGATATGATATGATTGGAAGATATGATATGATTGATATTTTTAGGTGTTCATATAAGGTAATATCTTCAATTAAAAGTAAATGTGAAGAAGGAAATCGACTAATTACCATTAATTATATTATGTTATTATTTATTTTAGGTGTTTTAATAGTATAGATATCGTATTTTTTATATATAATAAATGTTAAATAAGTAAATTCACGAAATCCTAAAAAACATATACCAAAAAATAGGTACCAAAACTTTTAATGTTTTGTCTTTTATAATATAGTATAGATTAATTTTAATTTAATATAATTCAATATACTCATGTTTACGGATTATAATAATGTTTCCTTATTATAAACAACGTATTCAGATTTTTAATATATTTTATTGATAATTGAAAAATGTGATGTAATATTTTCGGGTATATATTAATGATTGTAAAATTAGTTTTAAATTAAAAAGGTAACGTGTTTTAATTCAAAAGGAAATATTACTGATTGGAAGATATGATACGATTAATGTTTTTAGGTGTTTATAAAAGGTAATATCTTCAATAAATAGTAAATGTGAAAAAAAACAATCGATTACTTACAATTTATTATGGGTATATATTAATTATTGTAAAATTAGTTTTAAATTAAAAAGGCAACATGTTTTAATTCGAAAGAAAATATTAATGATTGGAAGATATGATATGATTGATGTTTTTAGGTGTTTCTAAAAGGTAATATCTTCAATTAAAAGTAAATGTGAAAAAAGGCAATCGACTACTTACCATTTATTATATTATGTTATTATTTATTTTAGGAGTTTTAATAGTATAGATATCATATATATTTTTTTAATAATGAAGGGCAAATAAGTAAATTCACGACGTACCAAAAAACAGGTACCAAAAAACATGTACCAAAAAACAGGTACCAAAATTTTCAATGTTTCGGCTTTTATATAATAGTACAGATTTTGTTAATGATTAGAAGATATGATGTGAAAATTTTTGGTATATATTAATTATTGCTAGATATGATATGATTGGAAGATATGATATGATTGATGTTTTTAGGTGTTTATAAAAGGTTATATCTTCAACTAAAAGTAAATGTGAAAAACACAATCGACTAATTACCGTAATTATATTATGTTATTATTTATTTTAGGTGTTTTAATAGTATAGATACTGTATATATTTTTCTTTATAATAAAGGTTAAATAAGTAAATTCACGATATACTAAGAAACATATACCAAAAAATAAGTTTCAAAATTTTTAATGTTTTGGCTAATGATTTCTTATTATAAACAGCGTATACATATTTTTAATATATTTATTAATAATTGAAAAATATGATATTATATTAATCTATACATATACACAACATCTTTATATGCACCAATCTATGCATATATGTAATCAAAATCATCAAAAACCCACTCGAAGTCAGACTTTTAATATATTAATGATATAAGATTAGTTTTAAATTAAAAGGGTAACGTGTTTTAATTTGGAAGAAAATATTAATGATTGGAAGATATGATACGATTGATGTTTTTAGGAGTTAATAAAATGTAATATCTTCAATTAAAAGTAAATGTGAAAAAAGGCAATTGACTACTAACCATTAATTTATATTATGTTATTATTTATTTTAGAAGTTTTAATAGTATAGATATCATATATATTTTTTTTATAATGAAGGGTAAATAAGTAAATTCACTTAGTACCAAAAAACAGGTACCAAAACTTTCAATGTTTCGAAATTTATATAATAGTATAGATATAGCTTAAAACCCGTGCGATGCACGGATTTTTTTAATATTATATGATTTTTTTCATTTATTTGAATTAAATTTTTTAAAACATGAATTTTGGAGGCTTAAATTTTTAAATGAGATGATTTGATAATAATTATATAAATGTTATCTAGGATATTTATAGAAAATAAGGGATTTTTGTTAGAAAATATAGAAAAGATGATGTGTTTTAGTTGAAAAGGCAATCGATTAATTATTATTAATTATTAAATTATTATTTTATTTTATTAAAAAAAATTCTTGATATAATTCGAAAAAGAGAGGACTTAGTTCGAGAAAATTAAAAAGATAACATGTCTTAGGTGAAAAAAGTAATTGATTAGTTTTTAGTAACTATAATTTAATTACGTTATTTTACAAAATATAATTGCTCGTAATATTTTTAGAAAAATGATAAATTAATTATTGTCCGTGATATATTTCTATAAAAGAGGGATTTTAGTTAGAAAATATACAAAAGATGATACGTTTTAGCTGAAAAAGGTAAATGAATAATTTTTAATATTATAATATTATTATTTTATTGTATTAAATAGAATCGTATAATTGGAAAATGAGAGATTTTAGTCAGAGAAAATGGAAAAGGTAACATGAAAATTGAAAATGTGACATGTTTTATGTGAAAAAGGTAATTAATTAATTTATAGCAATTATAATTTAATTATGCTATTTTACTAAAAAAAATTGCTCGTAGTATTTTTAGAAAATGAGAAATTAATGTTGCCCGTGATATATCTAGAAAAAAAAGGAAATTTAATTAGAAAAGATGATAAGTTTTAGCTGAAAAGGTAATCGGTTAATTATTAGTATTGTAATATTATTATTTTATATTTATAAAATAGAAACGCCCGTGATATAATTGAAAAAAGAGAGTTCTTAGTTAAAGAAAAGAAAAAAGGTAACGTGTTTTGACTAATAAATTTTCTTTTTCAGGTTAAACATATTATCTTTTCTATTTTTCAATAACTAAATAATTTTCTTTTCAGGTAAAATACAATATCTTTAATATTTTATCTAACTAAAATTTATACTTTTTTAAAAACACTAAGGGAAATTTTGTTTAATAAAATAACATAATTATATTATAATTGTTATTAACTAATCAGTTACCTTTTTCAACCAAAAACGCGTTACCTTTTCTCTAACTAAAATCTTTCTTTTTCCAATTATATCATGGACGGTTATCCTTTTCAGCCAAAACACGTTACCTTTTTTCTTTTCTCTTACTAAAATCTATCTTTTCCCAATTATATCACGGGCGTTTCTATTTATAAAATAAAATAATAATATTATAATACTAATAATAACCGATTACCTTTTCAGATAAACCATATCATCTTTTCTATTTTTTCTAATTAGATTCTTTTTTTTAGAAATATCACGGGAAATATTAATTTCTCATTTTCTAAAAACACAATGAGCAATTGTATTTAGTAAAGTAACATAATTAAATTATAATTACTATAAATTAATCAATTATCTTTTTTACATAAATCATGTCACATTTTTAATTTTCACGTTACTATTCTATTTTCTCTAACTAAAATATTTATTTTTCCAAATATATCACGGACGGTTCTATTTAATACAATAAACTGATAATATTAATAATTAATTTATTACCTTTTTCGGCTTCGTCCGTGATATAATTGGAAAAAGAGATATTTTAGTTAGAGAAAAGATTACATGTTTTGGCTGAAAAAGGTAATTGATTAATTAATAGTGATTATAATATAATTATGTTATTTAATTAAACAAAATTGCTCGTGGTGTTTTTAAATAAGGAGAAATTTTAGTTAGATCAAATGTAAAAGATATTTTATTTTACCTGAAAAAGGAAATTATTTAGTTATTAAAAAATAGAAAATGTAATATGTTATAATTGCTAAAAGCCAAAACATTAAAAGTTTGGTTAGTCGGTTGGTCGGTCGGTACCGTACCTGTTGATTTTACGTATTTACCCTTACTCAATTACTACTAACTAATCAATTTCCTTTTCCAAATTAAACATATTATCTTTTCTACTTTTCAAGAATTAAATAATTTCCTTTTTCAAGTAAAATACAATATCTTTTATATTTAACTAACTAAAATTTCTCCTTTATTTACCTTTTCTCTTTTCTCTAACTAAAATCTTTCTTTTTCCAATTATATCATGGACGGTTACCTTTTTCAGCCAAAACACGTTACCTTTTTTCTTTTCTCTTACTAAAACCTCCTTTTTTCCAATAATATCACGGGCGTTTCTATTTAATAAAAATAAAATACTAATAATATTATAATACTAATAATTAACGAATTCAACTAAAATATATAATTTTTTCTATTTTTTCTAATTAAATTCCCTTTTTTCTAGAAATATAACGGGCAACAATAAATTTCTCAATTTATAAAAACTATGAGTAATTTTATTTAGTAAAATAACATACGGTACCTGTTGATTTTACGTATTTATCTTTACTCAATTACTACTAACTAATCAATTTCCTTTTCCAAATTAAACATATTATCTTTTCTACTTTTCAAGAATTAAATAATTTCCTTTTTCAAGTAAAATACAATATCTTTTATATTTTATCCAACTAAAATTTATCCTTTATGAATCAATTTCTTTTTCAGGTCATATTACCTTTTCTATTTTTCAATAATTAAATAATTATCTTTTTCAGGTAAATTAAAATATCTTTTACATTTTATCTAACTAAAATTTCTCTTTTTTAAAAACACTACGAACAATTTTGTTTAATAAAATAACATAATTACATTATAATTACTATTAACTAATCAATTACCTTTTTCATTCAAAACACGTTACCTTTCTCTTTTCTCTAACTAAAATCTTTCTTTTTCCAATTATATCATGGACGATTACCTTTTTCAGCCAAAATACGTTACCTTTTTTCTTTTCTCTTACTAAAACCTTTTTTTCCCAATAATATAACGGGCGTTTCTATTTAATAAAAATAAAATAATAATACTAATAATTAACCAATTCAACTAAAATATATAATCTTTTCTATTTGTTCTAATTAAATTCCCTTTTTTTCTAGAAATATAACGGGCAACATTAAATTTCTCAATTTCTAAAAACTATGAGCAATTTTATTTAGTAAAATAACATAATTAAATTATAATTGCTATAAAGTAATCAATTTTTTCTAATAAAATTCCTTTTTTTCTAGAAATATAACGGGCAACATTAATTTCTCATTTTCTAAAAACTATGAGCAATTTTATTTAGTAAAATAACATAATTAAATTATAATTACTATAAACTAATCAATTACCATTTTCACATAAATCATGTCATCTTCATGTTATCCTTACTTAATTATTTATAATTACTAATAACTAATAAATTTCCTTCTTCAGGTAAAACATGTTACCTTTTCTATTTTTCAATAACTAATCTTTTATCACATAAAATATGAGAAATTCTGTCATTTTTCAAGTAAAATATGCTACATTTTCTATTTTTCAATAGCCAATTTTTCTTTTTACGTAAATTACAGTTTATCTAGCTATAAAAATTTTCCTTTTCTAAAAAAATTATGAGCAATTATGTTTAATAAAATAACATATTATAATTACTAATAATTAACCAATTACCATTTTCAGCTAAAATACATTATCTATTCTTTTTTTTTTTCAGAAAAACCTATTTGGTTTGCTTTATTTAAGTACAATAAAATAATAACAATATAATAACTAATAACTAACTGATTACGTTTTTCATCTAAAATATTTCATCTTTTCAAAATTTTCAAACTAAAATCCATCATTTTCTAAAAATATCACGGACAACATATATATAATTATATCAGAACATATTTTTCTAAAATTTTAAGTCAAGAAAGTTTATATTTTAAAATTTTTTATTCAAATAAATATTCTGTTATATTAAAGAACATCCGTGAATCGCACGGGTTTTAAGCTAATTTATAATATAAGTTTTAAACCATATAATTTTGCAACCATTAATGTATACTCAAAAATATCTACACCATTTTGCTGTTAAATTTTTAATAATTAATAAGAACCATTAGATGTAATTATAAGGTATATTTTATGATTAAAAAAGTTTACTAAAAATTCAAGTTTCGAATCCCGTCAACGACATATTTAACTTAAAATTCTAATATAAATTTTAAATCATGCATATCATTAACTAAATTTATATTAATTTATATTAAAATTATATTAAAATATTTTTTTACAAAATAATGATTATATAAAAATATAATTATACCATATAATAAAAATTATAACATATTAAAAGAAACCCGTGCATCGCACGGGTTATAAGCTAGTACAATTATATTAAAATCGAAACACTGAAAGTTTTTGGTTTTTGATTTGGTTTTCGATTTTAATAAATAATAAAATAATATAAACAATAGTAACTAATCGATTGCCTTTTTAATTAAAACACGTTATTTTTTAATTAAAATATATTACCTTTCATAAACACATCTAAAAATACAAGTTGGTAGTTTTACGTCTTTTATTCTAATTAACACACGTTTACTTTTAATAATTTCATGTCTAGCTATAATGGTTTTTTTTTAATGATTTAGATCGAAAAAAGAGACCTTCCAGGAAGCTGAGAAAGTGATAAAGCAAGAGAAGAAGAGGTGGTTGTCAAAGAGGTGGTTGTCATGATGCAATTCTTATATCCTTAGATTTTGCTACTGGTGTTCCGGTTTATATATGAAGAGTCTTTATAAAATTCTTTAACAATTGATGCATGCAGGAAGCTCAAAGAGCAAGAGAGGAAGGTGAAAGGAGAAAGAGGGAAAGGGGCTACGATCGGCGACACCACAGAGATAGATATAGAAGGGTAAGTATCATTATGCTTGCAGAAGTTCTTCTTCTTCTTGTTCTTTTATTTTATTTTATGGGCTCACATTACACCCATTTTTGTATTTAACAGGACTTAAAATATCAACCTCCGAGATTCCTTAAATGTGAGATTGAAAGGTTGGGCTAGTTTTTTGTGCTAATGTGAAAAATTCGTAGAAATTTTTCTGGTTGCGTTAGCTGTTTTGTTTTTACGTTTCCCGGAGTTCCAACGGTCGGATCGTCCTGAATTTTGGACAGCGTCTTCCTTACTCATGTATCTAAATTCTGAACGGTGGAGATCGGATTTGGAGGTGCAGAAGGCCTGTTTATTGAGGTAGGGGCAGGAACTTTTGCACCACGGTGTGGATTAAGCTACCCGTGGTGAGGCGACTTGGAGCGGGTATTTTTGGCCCAAAAGTATTTTTGGGTTAATTCTTAAACTAGGCCCATAGTTAATATGATATGTAAACGGTAGTGAATTAGCTAGGTTTTTAAGGCTTGTGATATTGTATACAGAAAACAGAAACGTATCAATATATACAAGAAAAAGGCTTTTTCACTTGGCCAACAAATTCCTTCTTCTTTGTGTGTTTACTTTGATTATTGTCTTGTTATAGCTTATAACTTGTGGTCGTAGTCTTCTCTTTGGGGTGTTATTCCGTTGCGTCAAGGATTGTTCCTTGTTTGGGACCTAACAATTGGCATCAGAGCCAGAATCAGATTTGGGTGGTAAAGCTCCGATTTGAGGTGTTTCTGGGTTGAGTCTTGTGTGGTGCACACAAGGTGTTTGGTGAAATTCCTGAGAGAGACTGGTTGTGTAACAAGTTAGGTATGGCTTCTACAGGTGGTGTAGTCAAAGTTGGGAAGTACGAGATAGAGAAATTCAGTGGGAAGAATGATTTTTCCTATTGGAGGATGCAGATGAAGAATTTGCTTATCTCGCAAAAGTTACACAAAGCTTTGTCGGGTAAGGCAAAGGAGGGCAAGGATATGTCGGATGAAGACTGGGAAGAATTAGATCTCGAAGCACGGGCTTCAATCATGTTATGCCTCGAGAGAGATGTTGCATTCTTGGTTGATGGCGAGAAAACGGCTGCGTCTGTTTGGATAAAGTTGGAGTCCAACTTCATGACGAAGACTCTAACTAATCGGATCTATTTGAAGTCAAGACTATATACTTGCAAGATGGAGGAAGGGTCATCTATCCGGGACTACATCAACAAGTTTGATAGGTGCATATCAGATTTGAAGGATATTGATGTGGAGGTAGGTGATGAAGATCAAGCACTTTTGTTACTTCTTTCGTTGCCGAAGTCATATGAGAACCTTGTACAAACATTGATGCTTGTGGGTGACACTCTTACGATGGATGATACTAGAACTTCACTTTTAGCGGATGATCTTCGGAAGATTGCAACTAGCAGTATGGATACTAGTGGTAATAATGAGCAGGCACAAGGGTTGTTTGTAAGGGGTAGAGGCAATGATCGAGGAAAAGGTAGGAGAGGTAAGTCTAAGTCAAATTCTAGACCTCCTGCGGAGAGAAAGTGCTACAAGTGTGGTGAGCCTGGGCATTATAAAGCAAATTGTCCTAATAAAAGGGTTGCTTGGAAGAAGAACAAGAACAACGAGGATACCAGAAAAGTTCAAGAGAAAGACGAGGTTGGTTATGCTTCAGAGGAAGGGGGCAGTGATGATTGTTATTCTGTCACATGTGAAGGAGAAATCACAAACAGGTGGATTCTCGATTCTGGTTGCTCTTACCATATGTGTCCAAATCGGAATTGGTTTACAACTTATAGAGGCGTCGAAGGTGGAACCGTAGTGATGGGGAACAACCATGCTTGTAAAATGGTAGGACTTGGTTCTATAAGGATTAGGATGCATGATGGAGTGGTAAGAACGTTGACGGATGTGAGACATGTCCCTGAATTGAAGAAAAACCTTATTTCTATTGGTGCTTTGGATTCTGGTGGGTGCAAAATTGTTACACAAGACGGTGAGATGAAAGTTGTTCGTGGTTCTTTGGTAGTGATGAAAGGTATTTCTCGAGGAAAGCTTTATGCGCTTTTGGGCACAACGGTGACTGATAGTGTGGCAGTTGCAGCTACTGGCAGTGGTGGAGACCCATGTGAATGCACTAGGTTATGGCATAGACGGCTTGGGCATATGTCGGAGAAAGGTCTAAATTATCTTGGTGAAGAGGGTTTGTTGAAGAACTTGAAAAAGGCTTGCATGGATTTTTGTGAGCATTGCGTGTACGGTAAAGCACACCGGGTTCAGTTCAAGGCAAGTAAACATAGAAGCAGAGATATATTAGACTATGTGCATACGGATGTTTGGGGTCCAGCTTCAGTCACTTCCAAGGGAGGCTCAAGGTATTTTGTCACTTTTGTTGATGATTATTCTAGGTATGTTTGGGTGTATTTCATGAAACATAAGAATGAGGTATTCAACATATTCAAGAAGTGGAAAACAATGGTTGAGAACAGAACTGGTAAAAAGTTGAAGACACTGCGATCTGATAACGGTACAG
Source organism: Kitagawia praeruptora (assembly GCA_037693485.1). Taxonomy (NCBI): domain Eukaryota; kingdom Viridiplantae; phylum Streptophyta; class Magnoliopsida; order Apiales; family Apiaceae; genus Kitagawia; species Kitagawia praeruptora. Next base: position 4,454,361 of record CM075349.1, read on the forward strand.
AGTATACAGATGGTGCTTTCAAGGAGTTTTGTGATCAGGAAGGCATTGTTAGACACTGGACAGTCAGAAAAACACCACAGCAGAATGGGGTTGCGGAAAGGCTCAATCGCACATTGCGGGAAAAATCAATGTGTATGCGATCCTATGCTGGTTTGGGTAAAGAATGGTGGGCGGAGTCAATTAATACAGCTCGCTATATTGTCAACCGGTCACCTCATGCATCTCTAAATGGAGATGTACCTTATAACGTATGGTCTGGAAAACATGCAGATTATGGGAGACTTAGAATTTTTGGGTGCACAGCCTACTACCATGTTGACGAGGGAAAACTTGATGCGAAGGCCAAGAAGGCTATATTCTTGGGGTATGCAACAGGTACAAAAGGTTATCGTCTTTGGTCTATTGATGATTCTAAGTTTATAATCAGCAGGGATGTTACGTTTGATGAGGACACTATGGTAGCTTCTCCGAAAGCTAAGGTGACTAGTGGTGGTGACATTGAGACTTCTAAGTCTCAAGTGGTTGAGATAGAATCTGTAAGTCATCCAGGTTCTAGTCATGTTCAACAGGAAGATCATGGAGACACTCATGATGATGAGGATGATGAGTTTGAATATGAGACTATTGAGCAAGAAAATGTGCAGGCACGCGAACGGCAACAGTTCGAGAAAAGTTTGGCTTCTGCTAGGCCAAAACGGGCATACAAACAAGTTCAAAAGCTTGGGTCAGATAAGCCTTTGAAACACTACGGGCATGTTAATGCAGTAGAGTATGCACTCTCGGTGGAGGATGATGAGCCTATTTCCTTCAAAGAAGCTATTCAGAATAGTAATAGTGAGAATTGGTTGGCAGCAATGGAAGAAGAGATGGAGTCTCTTAAAAAGAACCAAACTTGGGATTTAGTCCCTTTGCCTGCAGGTAGAAAAGCTATTGGTTGCAAGTGGGTGTACAAGAAGAAAGAAGACCCTTCTGAACTCGGTGGTACAAGGTACAAGGCGAGGTTAGTAGCGAAAGGGTATGCGCAGAAAGAGGGAGTGGACTATAACGAGATTTTTTCTCCAGTGGTAAAGCACACTTCCATTCGGGCGTTATTGAGTATTGTTGCTCATGGTGATCTTGAGCTAGAACAGCTTGATGTAAAAACAGCCTTCTTGCATGGAAACTTAGACGAGGAAATTTATATGCGTCAACCTGAGGGATACAAGGTTGAGGGTAAGGAACGTCATGTATGTCGTTTGAGGAAGTCATTGTATGGACTAAAACAGTCTCCTCGGCAATGGTACAAGCGATTTGACTCCTTCATGCGAAAGCATGGGTACTCCAGAAGTAAGTATGATTGTTGTGTTTATATTCGAAAGCTTCGTGGAGGTGAATATATCTATCTATTATTGTATGTGGATGACATGCTTATTGCTTCAAAAAGCAAGGTGGAGATAGATAGGTTGAAATCTCAACTTAGTGAGGAGTTTGAGATGAAAGACATGGGTGCTGCTAAGAAAATTTTGGGAATGGAGATTCAGAGAGAGAGGTTGAACCATAAATTGTTCTTAAGTCAGAAAGGCTACATTGAACGGGTTATTGCGAGGTTCGGGATGCAAAGTGCTAAACCAGTGGTGACTCCATTGGCTCCACACTTTAGGCTCTCCAATAAACAATCTCCTAGTACAGCGGCAGAGAAGAAAAATATGGAGCGTATTCCTTATGCTAGTGCAGTTGGCAGTTTGATGTATGCAATGGTGTGTACACGTCCGGATATTTCACAAGCAGTTAGTGTGGTCAGTAGATTCATGGCGAATCCTGGGAAAGCACATTGGCAAGGAGTGAAATGGATACTGCGGTATTTAAAGGGTACTATGGACAAAGGTTTATGCTTTGGTGGTGATACATGTAAGGTTAGCGGATTTGTGGACTCGGATTATGCAGGTGATCTTGACAAACGACGATCTACTACTGGTTATGTGTTTAGTATACATGGTGCTCCAGTTAGTTGGCGATCGATGTTGCAAGCTACAGTGGCACTTTCTACTACAGAGGCCGAGTACATGGCTATTGCAGAGGGAGTGAAGGAAGCATTGTGGTTATGGGGTTTTCTATGTGATTTGGGGATTGAGCAGGATCATGTTGACTTGTGGTGTGATAGTCAAAGTGCGATTCACTTGGCTAAGAATCAAGTTCATCATGCGCGTACCAAACATATAGATGTCAGGTATCACTTTGTGCGAGATGTCATAGAGGATGGTGATGTTTCTCTATTGAAGGTGCACACAAATGAAAATCCGGCAGACATGTTAACCAAGGTGGTGACAGGGAGCAAGTTTCAACATTGCTTGGACTTGCTGAATATCATCCGGTGTTGAATGCCCTTCGGGGCGGTGTTGGGGTGAGGTGGAGATTTCACCCATGGTGTGAACTACGGTGGCTTGATCCCGGTTAAGGGTACGTAGGCAGTCATGGTAATATGGCGCAGTCGGTTGGGGTTTACATATCAAGGCTTTCATGGTATTCTCAGTGTTCGTCCATAATTTGAGGTTGATCAAATGATGTACGAGGTGGAGAATTGTGAGATTGAAAGGTTGGGCTAGTTTTTTGTGCTAATGTGAAAAATTCGTAGAAATTTTTCTGGTTGCGTTAGCTGTTTTGTTTTTACGTTTCCCGGAGTTCCAACGGTCGGATCGTCCTGAATTTTGGACAGCGTCTTCCTTACTCATGTATCTAAATTCTGAACGGTGGAGATCGGATTTGGAGGTGCAGAAGGCCTGTTTATTGAGGTAGGGGCAGGAACTTTTGCACCACGGTGTGGATTAAGCTACCCGTGGTGAGGCGACTTGGAGCGGGTATTTTTGGCCCAAAAGTATTTTTGGGTTAATTCTTAAACTAGGCCCATAGTTAATATGATATGTAAACGGTAATGAATTAGCTAGGTTTTTAAGGCTTGTGATATTGTATACAGAAAACAGAAACGTATCAATATATACAAGAAAAAGGCTTTTTCACTTGGCCAACAAATTCCTTCTTCTTTGTGTGTTTACTTTGATTATTGTCTTGTTATAGCTTATAACTTGTGGTCGTAGTCTTCTCTTTGGGGTGTTATTCCGTTGCGTCAAGGATTGTTCCTTGTTTGGGACCTAACATTAAATTTCATAAGTCAGTGTTATGTTGTGAGAGTGAGACTCTATCTCATCTTAGGATTAAGAAAATGTTGTGATCGCAAGTAAAGATGTAGAGTTTTTTTGTTTTTTTGATAAACAGAGACGTAGAATACAGTTGATAGAAACTTGAATAATATTCGTGTGTAGGTGAGGGTATTACATTCTTAACCTAGTCTCATTTTTATGAGATTTTTTGTTTAGTTCTCCCACCTTCCTCTAGACAAAATTTAATATTTTTGTGTTTACAAATAACAATTTGCATTTCTCAATTTTACGAGTTCGAGTTAAATATATAAATTGTACATAAATATTAAATTTGTATTAAAGTATATGCATAACATATAAAATTTAAAAATAATAAAAACTTGATTAAGCACACGAATTTTATGAACCGAGTAATTTGAAGCTTGAGCTCGAATCTTGGATACTATAAAAGTAATAATGATTTGAGCAGTTATTTGAACACGAAAAATGTTCACCATTATTATAAAGGGCACATAATTTTTAAATATTAATATACCGAATTGTTTCATTTCGAACTATATATCTAGACAAAACGAATAAATAAACACACTACTAAATGAATCAACAAGGAGTGGCCAATGGGAGGACCCAATATGTGATCAGAAGGTGATTTAAAATCATAAAATATTGCAGAAAGGTCCATGTTAGTATCATTATATTATTCAACATGACTGAGTATCAGCTAATCAGCCAGTTAGGCTCTTGCAAGGTCCATGTTTAAAGTTTAAACAGAAACAAAAATGAAACCCCTGAGAAAACAAGACAGAATCAGCAAATTACTTGACGAGCATATGTATTGTTTAAAAGAAGGGTAAAACCCTTGACTGCACTTCCTGGTCTTAATTTTCGAGAATACCCATATTAATCCTACTCATCGTAAATTTGATTATCGACTTAGCTTGATTATTTTGTGATTCAATCCTCGTTCTTACCTTCGATCGAAACCAGACTTTCCCTGTATGCAAACACTCCTTCACACCTTCTCGACTTCTCAAAAGCAAGATACTCTGTTTCTTGTGTGTCGGGATCAAATAAGGCTAGCTCATTGTCCGTACATTGTAGTAAGAGCCTGTTATCCTTCCAGTGACCAACTGGCCTCCGAATATCAGGATGCTGTCCCAAAGCAAATTTCTTGGTCCAACACCCCTCGCTCCATGTCCAAATATCGAAATTTTTCTCAGTCTCATGGAGAGACACAAACACCAGAGACAGAGACAGGGCCGGTCCTAGGGTAAGGCCACCAAGGCATATGCCTAGGGCACCACATGAAGCAGGGGCACCAAAATATTTATATAAGTTATATATAATTTGTACATATGTATATTTTATATTTTAAATTTTTTTAATATATATAGAAAAAAATTTAAGAATTTAAGGAAAAAAATATAAAAAAATATAAAAAAAAATAAAGGATGTGGAGAATAAATTAACCCAAATTCAATTTTTATTTTATTTTTTGACAAAAAAACAAGTTTTAAATTAAAATAACTATTCCACTACTATTTTTATTTTAACTCTTATTTAGCAATTTTATTAACAATGCTCTGTTCATCTCCCAATTTCCTATCACGTTAATTCCTCTTTTAACTAGGGTTTTAACATCTTTAACATTCAAATCCTTTTCTCAAATATTTCAATCAATAATCAGTTTAGGATATCAAGATTCAATCTTTCTGGATACAAGTGACAGGTCAAGCATCAAGCTTCAGACTTCTAAACTGAGAGATGCATTGGTGAATTTAGCTAATTCCACTCAAGATTCCATGATAAAGTGTGAAGCTAGGAGCCTAGTTGAAAATGAAATTGAGAGCTTCGAGTTCTTGTTTTCTATGTGCATTTGGTATAACTTGTTGAATGTCATCAATAGTGTGAGCAAGTTTCTACAACTTGAAGACATAGATATTGATATTGCATTGTCAAGGTTAGAAGAGCTTATGAATTTTTTAAAAGAGTTTAGAGAATCTGGTTATGACTTATGTAAGGATGAGGCAAAGGAGCTTGCATTGGAGTTAGATGTTGAGCCAATATTTCCGGAAAAACGAAAAATCCGAAGGACAGTACATTTTGATGATCTTGGGGTTGGTTCAGCTGATGATGATGTGAATTTGAGTTCCGAAGAAAAATTTAGAAGATATTATTTCTTGTACATTGTTGATCAGGGGGCATTTCAGCTTAAAGAAAGATTCAAACAATTTCAAGATTACAAGGATAAATTCGGTTTTTTATTTAACCTCAAGAAGAACATCTTTGGCGATGATGAGAAGTTAAAAGATTGTTGTATGAAATTTGAAGGTTATCTAAAGAATGATATGAAATCTGATCTTATAGGTGCAGAGTTATTTAATGAATTACGAGTACTACGGATGGTTATACATGATGAGATAACAAAAGCCATAGACGTGCTTAATTATCTAAGCTCTCGTTCAAGACAACTAAATTATCCAAATGCTTGGATTGCCTATAGAATTGTTGTAACCATTCCCGTTACAGTCGTGGAAGCGGAAAGAACTTTTTCGAGATTGAAGTTGATCAAAACATATCTCCGTTCTTCAATGACTCAAGAAAGGCTTAATGGATTAGCATTATTATCGATTGAAAGTGATTTGGCAAATTCTCTTGATTATGATAAAATTATAGAGAATTTTGCATCTCAAAAGCCTAGAAAAAAGATTCCAAGACAATGAAGGTAAGACTATTTTGCTTGTTTCTTTTTAGCATATGTCATGTGCCATATTGCATTGCTTGTTTTGATGTTCTATTAATTGGTCTCATGTTGTATAGTAGGTATTGCAGCAGGCTAGGAATAGGTAATACATTTGTGAAGCAGACTGGTAATAAGCACTCTAAGAAACACAAGTTGAATGCAGTTTTTGAGAGAGGTATTTCCTATTTATATGTTATCTTTTCCACTCTTTCTTTTGCTTGTGTAATTCATCATTTATATTGCTGATTATTAATTGTTACTACCATTTCACTTAATGAAAATGCACAACTTGGGTACTTATATTTTAGTGTCCGTTATTTTTAGAATAAATGATAAATTATATTTTAAAAGGGGCACCATTTTTAAAGTTCGCCTAGGGCACCCAAAACTCTAGGACCGGCCCTGACCAGAGAATCATCATATACTGCAAGGCAATTACAACTTGGCTGTGCATAGTCTGGAACATCAATTTCTTTAAATAAATCATTAGCCATATCAAAAGAAATTATCACTTCAGAGCTAAATTGGGGTGATCCGTACCAGTAACAACATCCATTCACATATATGTAACACTTATTAATTTCCAAGTCATAAGCTTTAGCCAAATCTCCGCAATACCCCCACGAATCAGCCCTTAACGAGTACACAAATACCGACACAGGATGCCTGAGATCACTATCCTCATTAGAATTCCGATAACCTTTCATAACAACAACCTTATAATCCGCACTAACATGATCAAACCCGAAACCATAAACTTCATGCGAAGCACTGAACTCAGCCTGAGGATCAGGCTTACACGTAATCTCAGGCAAGGTTTTCAACTCATTAAGAGCCGGATTCCACAGAGCACGACCACTGAAATCCCAGTCATACAGATAATACAATCCATCACAAGGACCGTAAACATAAGAGGCATACATCGGCATTTGATACAACACTGCATGACCTAAAACTTGAGGAGTTTCATCTAGCAACAACTCATACAACTGAAGTTCAGCATGTGAAAAAAAATATTGAACAAAGAGACAACCGCGCCAATCAGCATTGTTCTCAACAATCAGATTTTCAGGCAAATAATCGATCTTCTCTAGTGCAATTAACATTGATCTCTCTTTTTCTTTCTTGATTCTAAAAAAAATAAAATTATATCAGCTAAATTAGATTAATTAAAGAAAAAAAAAGAAACATAAATAAAGGATGCTACCTTTGTTTTAGACATTGATTGAAACGGTTGGGCTCATCTTTATAAGTGTAGCGTTGCAAGGAGAGAGCCATTGCTGCAACAAAAATAATCAGTGAAGACTAGAATATAATTATTAATGAAATTAGAGATTGAAAGAATAACGAAAAGAATGGAGTGAACTCACGAGGGCAGGGGTGAAATCTTTGGAGCCTGGAGGCAGATGCTAGGAGTAATTAGGGATTTTATGAGTTTTTATCTGTGAACCTGGTTTCGAAATTCATATCGACTACGAGTTAAAAAATCCGAACCTGATTGGGACTGGCAGGGTTTTTTTGGAAATCGGGCCCAGTCGAATTTTCGTTAAAATATCTAGGCCTGTTTAAGTTCGCAAATTGATCCCGGCCTATCCGAATTTTTTATCTATACAATTATATTAAAATCAAAACATTGAAAGTTTTAATTTTTGATTTGGTTTTCGATCTTTAATAAATAATAAAATAATATAAACAATAGTAGCTTATCGACTGTCTTTTTTATTTAAAACACGTTTTTTTAAATTAAAATATATTGCCTTTCATAAACACATCTAAAAATACAAAAATACAAGTTGGTAGTTTTAAGTCCTTTATTTTAATGTTTTCAAAAAAAAAAAAGTCCTTTATTTTAATTAAAACACGTTTACTTTTAATAATATTCATGTGTGGCTAAAATGTTTTTTTTATGATTTAGATCGAAAAAAGAGGCCTTCGAGGAAGCTCAAAAAGTGATTAAAGCAAGAGAAGAAGAGGTGGTTATCATGATGCAATTCTTATATCCTTAGATTTTGCTACCGGTGTTCTGGTTTATATGAAGACTTTATAAAATTCTTTAACAATTGATGCATGCAGGAAGCTCAAAGCGCAAGAGAGGAAGGTGAAAGGAGAAAGAGGGAGAGGGGCTATGATCGGCGACACCACAGAGATAGATATAGAAGGGTAAGTATCATGATGCTTGCAGAACTTCTTCTTCTTCTTGCTCTTTTATTTTATTTTATGGGCACACATTACACCTATTTTTGTATTTAACAGGATTTAAAATATCAACCTCCCAGGTCCCTTAAATTTCATAAGCCAATGTTCTGTTGTGAGAGTGAGACTCTATCTTATCTTAGGATTAAGAAAATGTTGTGATCGCAAGTAAAGATGTAGAGTTTTTTTTTTGTGTTTTTTTGATAAATAGAGACGTAGAGTACAATTGGTAGAAACTTGAACAATAGTTGTTTGAGGCATTCAATAGGGCATACTTGATAACTGGAACAAGCTAGATTGAGTTGTTAGGTTCAGTAGAATGTGTATATACTTGTGGCTTTATTAGCAACTGGCAAGTCCAATGCAATACTTGTTGAACAAACTGAGAATTATAACTATTATGAACTTGATGAACTTACTAAAACAAAGCAAATGCTTTAGTTTGTTATATTTCAAAACGCACACACAAGGTCTATAAATAGACCTACAAAGAAAACACCAGCTCACATGAACAAGACTCATGTGTAGCAATCAAACTGATCAACATGTTAGCATGTGGACACACATGCTCACACATGAACACACATGCACACTACTCATAGAAACAGCTCACACAGCACACAAAACACACGTTGTTGGTGTTGTAACTTTAACATTCCCCCTCAACACCAACACTCTTATTCTTCATCACACCAAATTCATTACAACAATACTCAAGCTTCCTGCTGCTCAGACCTTTTGTAAAGATGTCTGCTATTTGATCTTTCGTTCCAACATGTAGCATCTCCACTTCTTTCTTAAGGCCTTTCTCCCTAATAAAATGATAGTGTACTTCTATATGTTTAGTTCTGGCATGAAATACTGGATTTTCAGCCAGATATATTGTTGACTTGTTGTCACAATATAATGGAACACTGCACTTTGTTGCTTGATTTAGCTCTCCTAAAAGTTGCACAAGCCAAGTACTCTCTTGGGCTGCCATTGCTGCTGCTCGGTATTCCGCTTCTGTGGTTGATAAGGACACTGTTGGTTGTCTTTTGCTGCACCACGAAATTGCTTCAGACCCAAGTAGAAATACATATCCAGTAGTCGAGCGTCGAGTTTCACAATCACCTGCATAGTCAGCGTCACAATAACCAACTAAGTTACTCTCTCCACCTGTTTGGTACATAATACCATGAAACAAAGTTCCCTTGACATATCTCAGGATCCTCCGAGCTGCGTCCAAGTGAGGCTTCTTTGGATTCTGCATGTATCTACTCATCACCTCCAACTGCATAAGAAAGATCAGGCCTTGTTAGAGTAAAGTAAATTAGACTACCCACCAATTGACGGTACATTGTGGCATCCTTCAAGAATTCTCCTTCATGTGTACATAATTTTGTTTGAAGTCGATTGGTGTTGAAGTTGGTTTGCAATTAGCCATTCCAAATCTTTTTAACACATCTGAAGAGTATTTGTGCTGATGCAGAAATATTCCTTCTTTAGTGTAACTAATCTCTAAACCAAGAAAATGATGAAGTCGACCAAGCTTCTTCATCTAAAAGCGTGCTGACAAATTCTTTTTCGTTCTAAGAATTTCTTCTTCATCATCACCAGTTAAAACTAAGTCATCCACATAGACCAATACAACAGCTATCTTACCATCAGTAGATTTAACAAACAAGATTGAATCTGATGATGTAACTAAATAACCACTATAAATAAGAAATTCAACAATCTTACCATACCATGCTCGAGGTGACTGTTTTAATCCGTAAATTGCCTTTCGCAATTTACACACATATTCAGGATGATTGATACTTTCAAAACCCTTAGGCTGACACATGTAAATATCATGATCTAGATCTCCATGCAAGAATGCGTTCTTTACATCCATCTGCCAAAGTTTCCATTTCTTAGTTGCTGCTAGTGATAGCAAAACTCGTACAATAGTAAGTTTTGCTACTGGACTAAACGTTTCATCATAATCCAGTTCATATTGTTGAGAGAATCCTCGAGCTACCAAACGTGCCTTGCATCTTTCAATTGTACCATCTGCAAAACGTTTTACCTTATAAACCCATTTGCATGAAACAGGTTTAACATCTTTTGGTTTTGGTACTAGCTCCCAAGTTTGGTTTTGTTCTAATGCAACAATCTCTTCCTCCATGGCACATTTCCACTCTGATTTTTCCATTGCCTCTTCGAAACTTGTTGGTTCTTCAGCTATGGCAACATTAGCATACTTAGTATTTGATTTTCTAATTCTTGTTGATCTTCTAAGTGGAGGTGGTGTGTCTACCCCATTATCATCATCTTCTCCATCTTGTTGCGAGCTTGTATCATTTTGCCAAGTACTTTGAGTCTCCACTATTGCACCATCTTCACTGTCTCTAGTACCTAACTGGACCAAAGTCGATCCCAATGCTTTCTTACAATTATTGGAGTCCAGCTGATCTTCGTGTTCAGAGGACCACCATGAAGAGGCTTCATCAAATACTACGTTCCGAGATGTGTAACATTTTCCTATGGTTGGATCACAACATCGCCACCCCTTTCTTGGTTCGTCATATCCTACAAAAATGCACTTGACAGCCTTTTTCTCCAGCTTGCTACGTAAAGGATCTGGTACAAAAACAAGCATACACTTCCAAAAACTCGAAAGTAGCTAACATCAGCCTTCTTTTCCAATGCCTTCTCATAGGGTGAAACAAATTCTAACCTTTGTTGGGGAAGCACATTAATAACAAAGGCTGCAATCTTCATCGCCTCTGCCCAAAAATGTCCAGGGACATTCTTAGTATGAAGCATACTTCGACACACTTATGCTAGATGTCTATTTTTTCTTTCGGCAACACCGTTTTGTTGTGGTGTGCTGGAACATGTGAATTGACGGCGTAATCTGCATTCTGTAAGAAAATTTGAAAACTCAAATGAGGTGTATTCACCCCCATTGTCAGTACGTATACAACAGATGTTACTCCCAATCTTTGTTTCTGCTTCGTCCTTAAAAATTTTGAATTTTGACAGAACCTCGGATTTTTCCTTCATAAAGAAAACCCATAAGTACCTTAAAAAATCATCAATGAAAGTAACCATGTACTTCATCCCACCAATTGAGGCTTGCTTGACTGGCCCAAACACATCAGAATGTATTAACTCTAATGGTTTCTTTTCTCGATACTTGGATTCTTCATAAGGTAGTTGATGTGCTTTCCAAATTGACATCCTGCACATACAATGTCAGTTCTTACTTTGAGTTGGGGTAATCCTTTCACCATTGATTTTCTCATCATTACATCTAGCTTAGAGTAGCTAACATGACTCAACCTTGCATGCCATAAGTCGGCAGTTTCATTTTTTCTTGTCTTGTCTACAAATGCAGATTCTGCAGACATCACATAGATTGATTCCTGTTTTCGTCCTTTCAGTATTGGTTCTTCTTTAACTTCAATATCTCGATACACTTTTACATCTTGAGGACCAAACAAGACATAATGACCAGAAGATGTTAACTGAGATACTGATAAAAGGTTTTTAGTCATACCCGGAACATGATAAACATTCTGGAGTGGTACCTCTACATCATTAAGTTGAGGAGTCACAACGAGATCACCAATATGTGCTATCGATAATTTAGAGTTGTCTGCTGTTACCACGACACGACCTCCTTTATACTCTGTCAGAGTCTGCAACTTTTTTGCATCGCCAGTCATGTGGTTAGAGCAGCCTAAATCAACAATCCAATCATTTTCAAAGTCAATTTAATTGGTTGTTACTGTTAACGCGAACTCTTCTCCGACTATAGCAACTAATGCTTCAGCATCCCATTCTTCTTCATCTCTTGAAGTGACAAGATTACTCTCTGCATTCTTCCTCTTTAACCAACAGTCTCTTGCCATGTGCCCCTTTTTATTGCAATTGAAACATTGTCCTGGAAATTTTTTGTCACGACTTTGATTTAACGAAGCTTCCTCACCATGAGTGCTTCCTTCATTTTGATATTCTTTCCTCCTTCCTTCATTTAATTTTCTAGTAAACTGTTGGTTTGAGGGTCGTCTAATTTTGTTGACGTAGAGTGCCTCTTTTTCTTTGTTTAATGAGACTCCTCCCATTTGCTTAGCTAATGCTTCCTGATCAGCTAGCAAATTCTCAAATTCAACCAGGGATGGCTGTTTTTCCCAACCTTGTATTGCAACAACAAAGTTTCTGTATTCTGGTCTCAGACCATGGATGATGATACGTTTCATCCTTGTTTATTTTATTGGAGCTTCTGTATCTAGCTCTGAAATCTCACGACATAGCACTTTCACCTTGTGAAAATATTGTGCTATTGTCATGTCACGTTGTGCTATGGAGGGTAATTCACTTTCCAAGAGTTGAAGTTTTGAAACATTTTTCTTTGAAAATAACTTGGTGAGTGTATTCCAAGCATCCTTGGGTGTTGAATCATCTCGAATGTGCTCAAAAATATCCTCATCAACTGTTGTCTTAAGAACAAATAAAGCTTTACCTGCTTTGATCTTCCACTTTCGAAGAGAACCATTTGTATCCTCCACTAAAGGCTTGTTGGTTTCACTGCCATCAACTATCTCCCACAGATCTTGTCCTTGCATGTATGACATTATACAAGTCGACCACATTTTGTAATTGGTGTTATTGAGTTTCTTCATACCGTTGACAAATTGTAAGTCAGTCATTGTGTTGACAACACAACTCTACTAACAAACAAGAGATACAAATTGTGGTTATAAGTGTATAGTCTCTGATACCAAATTGTTGAACAAACTGAGAATTTTAACTATTATGAACTTGATGAACTTACTAAAACAAAGCAAATGCTTTAGTTTGTTATATTTCAAAATGCACACACAAGGCCTATAAATAGACCTACAAAGAAAACACCAGCTCACATGAACAAGACTCATGTGTAGCAATCAAACTGATCAACAAGTTAGCATGTGGACACACATGCTCACACATGAACACACATGCGCACTACTCATAGAAACAGCTCACACAGCACACACATTGTTGAGCACACAAAACACACGTTGTTGGTGTTGTAACTTTAACAATACTATGCATTTGATAATGGTTTAACATTTGGCTAACCACTTGGGTCACAAGTTTGGCTAGTGAAGTCTAGATGAATGAACATATGATAAAAAAGATAGAAGAACGAACAAGTGGTATTTGCAACTTATAAGATATGCTCGTTCGGCTTATCTTATTTTTCAGAAATACAAAAAAAAGTTTGTAAACGTGTACTTTTTCTAATTAATAAAAACAAACATGCCTATATTAAATGCATTGAAACTATAGCATAGACTCTTCTCAACAGTTGGGTCCTTAAGAAAACACTTTTTTTGCTTTTTATTTTTTTCTTGTGTTTTGGAGGATGAACTTTGATAACAAACAACAGCATGCAAAAATCAGTAGAATGAGCATCATTTATCTATGGTTAAATGTTGTACTAGTTGTCAGCCTACTTCATTTGTACTCATACCGGTACAAAAATCATGTATATTGAATTGATGAGAACCTTGTTCTTTGTTTAATAAATTTGAGAATGTCTCGTGCCATAAATAGTGTTGTTTTTGGTTCATCCCAATAATATCCTTGCTAATTCTGAGTTCCTCATGACATAAAAAGTGGAAGAAAATTCCATTTCGAAATGTATGATTTGTATGAGATTATATCCATGACACTTAAGTTATAAACTCTCAAGAAGTTAAGTGGCAAACTTGAAATTCATGATCCCAAAAAGATCACAAATTGATTTTTAATAATTACGTGAAATAAAATTCAAGTGTATGGAAGAATTGTGCATCATCTCCAGGGGTGGTATGTAATGATGCTATGATATTTTTGTCAAGCTGGAAACAAGTTTAGAAAAATCCTCATATTAATCATCCTGGTACTTATCATGCGCCAGATAAACTGGGAATTGGAGAAAAGTTATATGAAACCTACAATTTCATGAGGATATCTTGGAGATTACAGTTAAAACTTAATAAATAAATATGTTCGGGATCAAAAAAATTTATTTATTAATCCAGATTATTCGTGGGTGAAAAACTAAAATACCCACATTTAATTTCCATCTGCCCAAAATACCTATATTCAGATTTGTCCGCCCTTTTTACCCACGGGCCACGCATTTTGGGCATGTGTATAGCGTATACGCATTTCAAAATTGCGTGGCCTTAGACCACGCATATTTTGGCTGCGTGGAGTGTGCAAAATTGAGGGATAGAACTCGTTGAATAGTACACAGAATACGCATGTTGATCATGCATGGCTTGGGATACGCATGTTCAACATGCGTATTGCCCACTGTTCATCGTTCCCTTCGTTCACCGGCGGCAACGTTTTTCGACCACATTTTCGACCACAAATTTCAACCCTTTCCAGCAATCTTTCATTAGCATATTATATACCAAACTGATCGTCTTGTTCTCATCTATAACCCTATAGCAATATTTTTCCATTTCGTTTGCCGAATTTAATGTTAACTCGAATAACTTGTAGAAGGGGGGGTTGAATACAAGTTATATAATCGTGTCTGATTTTTGCTTGGAACAAGAATAAACGAATGAATCAAACTCTGTTTGTATTAATAAGATCAAATACAAACTCTACCAAAGGTGTACAATACCTTTAGCAGCTGCTGAAAAAATAAAAATCTCTCTGTTTGTTTCGAACTTTCGAATACAAACCTTATACAGAGCTACGCACATTCACACATGAACGAACTATTTTTACAATGACATAGAGAGAGTATTTATAATGCTACCTATCAACTAATCACAGAAAGATAATCTATACATGACAATGTTCTGCCGTCCAGTTGATAGTTTCCATCAATAAAAAATTCATTCCTTCATAAAATCTTCTTGCTTGTTCCTCAAACAAAGATCCTGTTTTATAGCACTTGCCAGTTTCTGTAGCATCCATAATGACATCATCAGTAACATGACGGATATCAGGATTCCATCTTGCATCATGATTTGACCATCCCATCAGTACTTGATCAGTACTTGACATGACATATCAGGATTCAATCTCAGTTCCTGACATGTAGTACTCGATGCACTGTTCATTCCTGACTAAACTTTACAGATAACTGTCTAACACATATTTCCTATACAAAGTGCTAAATCCTTTATAAATCAGGATATACAAGAAGTATAAGTAAAATTCTATTTTTAACATCACAACTCATGAATTATTCATAACAATCTCCCCCTATTTATGCTTTAAAATCTGAAGCATAAATCTGAGTTGTTGATGTCAAAACATTTAACAATACAATCAGAATAGAATTTATGAATTCAAAAATCATGAAGTTAAGTACCTCCTTCTTCAGATATAGACATAGTATCCAATACTTAAAAGAAAGAATTCAACTATTTGATGCTTCTTTTCCTTTACCACTTCCCTGATAAGATTCACCTCTGTCATCCTCAGTTCCTCTTTTATTTCTCCCAGTCTGTTTATCTCCTCCCCCAGTCTGTTGCCTTTTAACCATTTTTATCTCCCCCTTTTTGACATCAGCAACATTAATTCCAAGAGATTCAGTAACAGAACAAATGAGATTCATCAGAACTGCTTGATTTTCCATAATATATAGTGACTTGGTTATCTTTAAGTGTTTGAAGTCTTGATTGAATTTCAACTTGAGATTTCCGAATGTCTTGTAGAACTTCAGAATTGACTTCAATGTTGGAAGTGTTTGGAATATCTTCAGATTCAAGTCTTGTAGAAGAAGTTGCCTGTGTAGAATAATATTCAAGTAATAAAACTCGATTAGAGTTACAAACATCTTCACCTTTCTGATATGAAGCTGCAATATGATCATCTTGTCCTTCACCAGTATTCTGTGTACTAACATCTACAAAACCTGACTCCTCCTTAGATTGATCAGATACTGTTGATGTCTTAATTCTGGCTGATATTGGTAGTACAAACAAAAGGAATACTTGGATCATTAGGAATATCTTCTGGTACTGATGTTGTAGAAGTTTGTCTTAGCCTTTCACCTCTTCTGTTGATAATTCCTGCAAGCCTTTCTTTTTGCTTCTGAGCTTTAACTTCTAGCTTTGAGTTGTGCTTTGCTAAGTCATTCTTCTCATACATCTTGATAAAAGAGTAAGTACCAGCATCCATACCAAGATCATTAGACCAAGATTCAGGAAAAACCTGATCCCAGAAATCAAACGATGGTGGTTTCCTAATTTTCTCTCCCTCACTATGGAGTTGATCATCCATACCCTCATTCTCACTTTGACTGTCTAAAGTCAACACACTTTCTACCTCTCCTTTTGCCTGGTCAGGAGCCAGCCGCTCTGATTGTGGATCAATATCCATCTTTTCAAGTGTATCACTCAAATTTGAATAAGTGCTCTCATGACCTACAGAAAAATAGAGTTTAGAAGAAGTTTTTATACCTGAACTCACATGGAGAGAGGGTTCCTCATATGGCAAGGGGCTTGAGGTTTTCTCCAAGGAGTGAGCTGCTATAGTCTCTGAACCCTAACAAACATCTTCTTTCCTTCCAGAGACTACAGGCTCCAGTATACCACTTTCAGGTTCTCTACTAGACTCTGATGTCTTCATTAATACTTCATTAGACACCACAGTTAGTACATCACCATCTTTAAGTGTTGTTTGCTGAGACTCACCCTCAAGGTGGATAGACTCTGACTGAATAATATTTGTTTGATCTTCAAGAAAACCAGTCAAAGTTATTCCTCCTATATCATAGGGTTTCTCACTTGCAATTTCAGTCATCACAGAAGACCTTTCAACATCAGCTATCATAGCTCCTGAGTCATCCAACCTCTGACTAGATGGTTCTTGTGTTGCAGTGACTGTGATCTGATCTTTCCTACTATCCACCACTGGTGCAATAGTATCTTCTGTTGACTGCATTCCTGAAAGGCAGAGTGTATTAACTTGTAACACTATAACTAATGTAACTCAATTAAACGAAAAGATACTTAACCAGAAGACAATCAAGAACAAGAAGTCACAAGGAATCAACACTAAATGAAGACAAGGTAATTGATACAATTGAACATGTTAACTATGATCAAGCCAAGAAGAAATCATTGAGAGAAGTTCAAGTCAAAGTTGTTCAGGCCTCAGTGATTTGAGAATTCGAGATTCAAGATCATAACTATCAGTATCAACAAGACCAATTGATTTCAAGTGAACAAGAAGGAAAGCAAATATTGGAAAGCCAAGTTACTAAGTGAATATGGTAATTTATTCAAGAAGCAGAAACACTATCAAGACTAGTCACTTATGAACCAGACCAGTGCATCAAGTGTCAGGACATTGATAGCAAGTTTATGTCAGTAATAAAGATCTATGTTCAAGAGCTTGTAGAAGAACAAAGAAGATATGAAGATATCACAAGCTCAAGATGTGCATTGAAGTTTCAAGTTGAAGACCAGAATATTTTCTAAGTAAGAAATGTTCTAGATGGCTAAGTCGAAATTCTCAAGTAGAAGTTCTACTTAGAATTTCGAGATGGCTAAGTAGAAATTCTCAAGTAGAAGTTCTACTTAGAGTGCAGCTTCAACATGACACATGGCATCTTCTGATTGGCAGATTTCCAAGCTTTCAAGATAAGACAAGATTTATGTGGACATCATTGGGCCACGTACATCTTAGTCTTTGAAGACTACAGGTCATAGATTACATGTAGTATAAATAGAAGCACTTGTGTAATGTTTTAGTTAGTGAGCATATTGAGAAAAACACAAGAAAAAGAGAGAGAGTATTCACAGAGCTTAGAATCATTCACTTCTCTCTCAACTTCTGTTATACTTTGTAATGAATGTTGTAGCAACCTTTTCAAGTTATATATAAAAGAAATATATTCCTTGAATCTGTGTGTTCATTTATTGCATCGTATTTATTGCTACTCATAATCGAAAAGTTGTATTCACCCCCCCTCTACAACACATTTGGACCTAACAATTGGTATCAGAGCGGATGTTTAACATACAAAACATAGATCCTTGTGTTTGGTAGAAGAATCGTGAGTTTTCATTTTCTAGATCTACTTTTCATTTTTTTCGAAAAGTGAGCTTTAATTCGTTTCCAGTGAAAACTCATCCGGGAAAAATTATTTAAATACTCCAGGTGTGATTATTTGGCTTGGGTGTATTTTAATTAATTTTTGTGAATTAATCTGGGTTCATTGATATTTGGTGTTCTTGAGTGTTCATCATCTGTTCTTGTCAAAGAAGATAACCCAACAACTTTTTGATCTCCTTTTTCAAACAAACAAAGATAGTCAAAAAGGTGTTTTTGTACTTTTGATTTGATTATTATTCCTTGGCCGAAAGCAAAAGAAAGTGTACTCAGTGCTTTGCAAGTGGGTTAGTCACTTTCGGTGTGTAAAGTAATCAAAAGTCAAAAAGGTGATATTGTTTATATTAAAGTAATCTGCAGAAAATTATTCTAAGGACAAAAAGTTCTACATAGAATTTCTACTTGAGATTTTCTACATAGAATTTCGACTTGGACAATTTCTACTTGGTGAATTTCGACTTGGACAATTTCTACTAAAGAGAAATTTCGACTTGAGCAAAAATTTCTACTTAGAGAAATTTCGACTTGGCAGAAGTTCTACATAGATATTCTACATAGCCTAGTCTTGGGTACTTAGAAATTTTTAGTGACAAGATTTAAAATGGCTCCTAAAAATTCTTTCAAGATCCCAATGTTCAACCGAGATCACTATGAAGAATGGGTTTTCAGAATGAGACTCTACTTAGAGAGTATTAACCCTGAGTATCTGGAAGTCCTTGAAAAGGGTAAATTCGTTCCAATGAAAGCTATTCCTGAGCGTACGGAAGGAGAGGAGGTTATACCTGCTCGGTCTGAGCCCAAAAAGGCAGCGGACTTTACGGATGCTGACAAGGAGCAAATAGCTTATGATACTGCAGTAAGACAAACCTTGATGGAATCTCTCGATCATGAAATGTTCAACATAGTCAAGGGTTTGAATACAGCAAAGAAGATTTGGGACAAAATAGAAGTTGTCATGGAAGGATCTGCAGAGGTCAGAAGCAACAAGACACTTATACTCAAGATGGAGTATGACACCTTTAGAATACGAAAGGGAGAAAGCATAACAGATGTCTACCTACGATTCAGTCAGTTGGTATTGGATTTGAATCTGAGAGGTGTTACTCTCCCCATGGTTGAAACCAATACAAGATATTTGAGGAACCAGCCAAAGAGCATTGAACATAGAGTCTACGCAATCAGAGAAACCAGAGATTTGCATACAACTTCTCTGGAAGAATATTATGGAATTCTGAAGACCTATGAGCTGGAAACTCTTCAAGATCAAGCATGGGACAATGATTCAAAGGGAAAAGAAACTGCATCAGGATTAGTTGCTGATGAGGAAGAGTCTAAGAAGGCAATGGTTGCAGCAAAGCCTAAATCATCACCTGCACCACATCAAGTTGATAATGATGACGAGTGTGCATCCAACAGTGATGATGACTACTTCACCCAAGAAGAGCTGGACAACATGGATGATAGTGTCGTGGCATACATGGCAAGGAAGTTCAGCAACATGAGATTCAGAAAGAGCAACCGACCACAGAGAAATTCTTCATCTTATTATCGGGCTGCTAAGGGTGGAGGTAGTTCGTCAGGCTACCAAGGTAAAGGCAAGAGTACCAGCTACAAATCTCCTTTGGATTTCAAAATGAAGTTCAAATGCTATAACTGTGGAGAACCTGGACACTTTGCCTCGGACTGCAAAAAGGCTAAACAGACTTATCCAAAAGAGACATTTGAAGCCCTCAAAAGCAAGTATGAATCGCTGATGAAAGAAAAACATGGTAAAAGAGCTTTAGTAGTAACAGAAGGAAGAGCTTGGGATGATTCAGATGAGGAAGAGGTTACTCACGTAGCGAACTTTGCGCTCATGGCTGAGACATCAGAGGAACCAGAGGGCATTAAGCAAAAGAGAAATAAAGTTATATGGGTGCTAGACAGTGGAGCATCGAGGCATATGACTGGAGACAAGTCCCTGCTTACAGAGTTGGTTATGAAAGCTGGCCCTTATGTTACCTTTGGAGATGACAGCAGAGGTGTGACAAAGGGATATGGCAAACTGAAAACTGGCAATGTCATCATTGAAGATATTTCCTATGTTGAGGGATTAAAGCATAATTTGTTGAGTATAAGTCAATTCTGTGACAAAGGTTACGAAATTGTCTTCAACAAGAAAGGTGTATCAATCACTCACATCAAGGAAGGCAAACTGGCTTTGAGAGGAGTTCGAAAGGCAGATCTTTTTGTTGCAGACATGGATTCAGCAAATCAGAATCAAGTTACCTGTTTCTACAGCAAAGCTTCGGATGATGAAAGCTGGTTATGGCACAAAAAATTATCTCACTTAAACTTCAAAACGATGAATGCTCTCGCGAGGCGAGAATTGGTGAGAGATCTACCTCAAATGGAGTTCGCTCCGAAAGGACTCTGTGAAGCCTGTGAAATGGGAAAGTCGAAGCGAGCCTCGCATAAAAGCAAGGAAATTTCAAGTATCACTGAGCCTCTGCAACTTCTTCATATGGATTTGTTTGGCCCAGTGAATGTCCTATCTTTGTCTAGGAAAAGATATGCATTGGTAATCGTGGATGACTTCTCCAAGTATACATGGGTATTGTTCGCAATGACGAAAGACGAAGTACCTTTCTTAATCATTGATCACATCACTCAAATTGAGAATGTTTCAACACTTACTGTGAAGACGATTAGATCAGACAATGGCACTGAATTCAAAAACGCAGTGCTAAATGACTTCTGTGTATCTAAAGGAATACGTCGTCAGTACTCAGCCCCGAGAACTCCACAACAAAATGGAGTGGTTGAAAGGAAGAATAGAACATTGGTTGAAGCAGCAAGAACTTTGTTGTGTGATTCGAAACTTCCTCTGTATTTCTGGGCAGAAGCAGTGAGTACCGTGTGTTACACTCAAAATCGATCCTTGATCATAAAAGATAAAGAAAAGACACCATGTGAGCTAATGAACGGCAGAAGACCAACAATCAAATATTTTCATGTATTCGGAGCAAAATGCTATGTACTTATAGATGATGAAAATCTAGGCAAGTTTGCAGCAAAAGCTCGTGAAGGAATCTTTGTTGGTTACTCCACAGATGTGGTAGCAGCCTATAGGGTGTTCTTAGTAAATGATCGAAAAGTGACTGAAAGCTACAACGTCAGATTCGACGATACCAAACTCTCATCAATTTCAAGAGATTCTAGTGAACCTGAGTCCCTAAAATTTCAGAATCTGGACTTAGAAGATCTTGAAGATGAACCTGAGTTGGTTGTCCCATTAAATGTTCCAAGTGTACGTGAAGAACCTGAGTCTAGTGAACAAGCTAATTCTACAAGATCAGGAGAGACTTCTTCAGTACGAACCGGCAACAACTCAGGGGGAGTAAATAGCAGCTCAAGGACTACTGTTCAAGGCTCGAATCGAGTTGACTCTAGTTCTGTAGGAGCTGGCACTAACTCAGGGGGAGTTAGTGAAAGTATTCAAAGTAGTCAGCACCACAATTCAGAAAGTCATGCTGAATCATCAAGACAATTTCCAAGAGAACGAGTATGGAATAGAGACCATCCGTTTGAATTGATCATTGGTGATCCAGATGCTGGTGTGTCTACTAGAAGAAATACAAGAGCTGACCTGGCTAATATTTGCTTATTTTCTGGGTTCTTATCCAAGCTTGAACCTAAAGAAATAGAAGAAGCTCTTGGTGATGCTGATTGGGTGATTGCAATGCAAGAGGAACTCAATCAGTTTGAAAGGCAGAAAGTTTGGAAGCTGGTACCCCGACCAAAGAACAAATCAGTAATTGGAGCTAGGTGGGTATTCAGAAATAAAATGGATGAAAACGGACTTGTAACACGAAACAAGGCTCGTTTGGTTGCAAAAGGTTATTCTCAGCGAGAAGGAATTGATTATGATGAGACCTATGCACCAGTTGCAAGACTTGAGGCAGTCAGGATGTTTTTGGCATTTGCAGCACATAAGAACTTCAAGGTTTTCCAGATGGATGTGAAAAGTGCCTTTCTGAACGGAGAGTTAGAAGAAGAAGTGTATCTGGAACAGCCGCCTGGCTTCATTGATCCAGAACTTGAAGATTTTGTGTACCTTCTCTTCAAATCAGTCTATGGCCTCAGGCAATCCCCAAGATGTTGGTATGAAACTCTATCTGTATTCTTAATTGAAAGTGGTTTTACTAGGGGAGTAATTGACAAAACATTGTTCTATAAGAATGTGAAGAATGATCTAATACTTGTTCAAGTATATGTGGACGATATTATCTTTGGGTCATCGAATGAGCGCTTGTGCGAGAAATTTGCTAAGCTAATGCAAGACAAATACGAGATGAGCATGATGGGAGAGCTGTCCTTCTTCCTTGGGTTACAGATCAGTCAGAGAAAAGATGGTATCTTTATCTGTCAATCCAAGTACGTCAGAGATTTACTCAAGAAGTATAATCTAGAAGATGCATCAGCAGCCAAGACTCCCATGGCAACAGCCACGAAGCTTGATGAAGACAAATCAGGTAAATCAGTTGACATCACAAGCTATCGAGGTATGATTGGCTCACTTCTCTATTTAACTGCAAGTAGACCCGATATAATGTTCGCGACTTGTTTATGTGCAAGGTTCCAAGCGGATCCTAGAGAATCACATCTCATAGCCGTCAAAAGAATTTTTAGGTATCTCAAGGGCACACCAAATCTAGGAATTTGGTACCCAAGAGATACAGGTTTTAATCTAATTGGCTATACGGATTCAGATTATGCAGGTTGCAGGATTGATAGGAAAAGCACATCTGGTGCTTGTCAATTTCTTGGCAGAAGATTGGTGTCCTGGCAAAGTAAAAAGCAACATACAGTATCTACTTCTACTGCTGAAGCTGAGTACATTGCTGCTGGAAGCTGTGTATCTCAAATACTGTGGATGAGGAACCAATTGAAGGATTATGGCATGGAGCACAAGAAAATTCCAATTATGTGTGACAACACAAGTGCCATTGCCATAACCAACAATCCTGTAGATCACTCAAGAACAAAGCACATCGACATCAGGTATCACTTCATAAGAGAACATGTCGAGGAGGGGACTGTGGAGCTACATTTTGTGCCCACAATGCAACAAATTGCAGATATATTCACCAAACCTCTTGATGAAGTAACATTCAATAGGTTGGTTGGTGAATTGGGAATGCTTAACACAAGTTAGTAAAGCCTTCTCTCTGTAAAATCCATGGTTATGTTGGTATATGCAGGCTATTTAATCATTATGTGTTTAGACTTTAAAATGCCTAATTAATGATTGTTATAGGATGCATATAGTGTGATTTTGCATGAATTCAGTGTGTTTTAAGTGTCTTTTATAGCACAAATCTGTGAATTTATGCTTGTTAGATTGCATGATCATAGGGGGAGTTAAATTCATAATATTCTAAATATTGCATGATTTTTAGATGAATTTACCTGTGTTTTTCATGTAATTAGAGGCCTTAGAATTATCAAGGAATGTTTTAATTATGTCATATATTAAAATCCTTGAATTGATATTTATATTAATTTGACAAAATTAATTGTTGAATTTTTCAAAGAAAAATTGTCAAATTAATCTAAGTATCTTCAAAATTTCGAGTTAGTGTCTATCTCGAAACTCATCTAGAAATTCGACTTGAATTTCGATTTGAGCTTCCAGTGTGAAGTTTTGAAAATTCTAAGTCTGGGAAGAATTTCGAGTTAGCCTCTATCTCGAAATTCAACTCGAAATTCGACTTAGAGTTCGACTTAGAGTTACCAGAGTGCCTATTTATTTATTTTTCAAAATATTCGAGATAAAGTCTATCTCGAACTTCATCTCGAAATTGAGATGTGGTTTCCATTGGGGATATTTTGAAATAAACTGAGAATAATTTCGAGTTGTCTGCTAACTCGAACTTTATCTCGAATTTCGAGATAGATTTTATTGCTGATTTTGGCTAAGTGCTAAAAGTTCGAGTTGACACCTATCTCGAACTTTATCTCGAATTTCGACTTGAAGTTCGAGATAGAACTCAGTTGTGTTAAGGGGATTTATTTCGAGTTATCTCCTAACTCGAAGTCTATCTCGAATTTCTACTTGAATTTCGAGATAGATTTCCCTAGTAATGTTGGTAGTGTGCTGTTTACATGGTCTTACATGGTCAATGGTTCAAGTTTTTCGAGTTACAGCTATCTCGAACTCTATCTCGAAGTTCGACTTAAAAAAGTTCGAGATAGACTTCGAGATAAGACTTCGAGATAGAGTTCTCCCTGTGTGTACTTAGAGTTTTCATGATTTTTAACAGGGACAAGTTAGTCATTTCACAGTCATGTCTATATATACATCCTTAACTCGATGTTTTCTTTCACTTTTACCTAATTTGAGTTTTACAGCCGCACCATATATACAGGCGATTTCATACATTCAATCACTGATTCGTGATTTTTGTGACAAATCTCTTACGAACAACGAATTAATGCCCGATTTTTGACTGATATCTTCTGTGTGTCATCATTAATCATTGTTCTTGTGTTTGTGTAACTGTTCATCTCCATTGATATATATATATACACACGTATATACACACAAAAGTACACAGATCTGTTCATACACGTTTTCACACAAGTATTTCACTGTTAGTGGAGAGTTAATCATTGGCTTGAAATTTGCCTTCCATCAACTGTTAATTGCATCCCGTAGTTTGATTTCTCAAAGAGGAACTTTTGTGTTCTTGATTAATTAAAAGGGATTTAACGGTTTCTTCTAAAACTCATTGTTTTAATCCCGTAGTTTAATTTTTCTTAAAAAGGGACTATTGCTGTTCTTGTTAAATTAAAAGGGATAAAACTGTTTATTATAAATTAATTGTTTTTCAGAAATTAAAATTGAAATTTCACATTTTTTTCAAGAAAAACTTTTAATTAAAATGGCTCACCAATTTTCACTTGCCAAAAACAATTTTTATAATATTTCTACGGAAATTGGTGATCAACTCCCGCGCTTTAAGTCTTGGATACGATTTCTAAATTTGTATTCCAAAGCTAGCACTGCTTTTACGGCTAAACCTACACTAGTGCATGATGCTTTACAGCAATTATGGACTAGTGCGGTTTCTTTTGGGAGCAAATCAACCCCCTTTGGTTTCAGGTTTATCTTAGCGGGTCAGGAATATGTGGTGACTGAACAAATTGTCAACAAGGTTCTTGGATTCCCTGTTAAAGATGCTTATGATCCAGAACCTACAGCTGCAGATCGCCTCAAATTCTTTGAAGAGATAGGGTGTTATCCTCCGACTGGCCGGATCACTGGAAACATCCAAAAACAATTTCTTCATGTGGAATGGAATTACTTTTTCGAGGCCATCACAAGATGTTTTAGGGCACGAGAAAGCGATTACCATCAAATTTCCATTCCCATGCAAAACCTCGGAATTGCCCTAGCAAGAGAGCTGGATATAAATTATGGACGAATAGTTCTCTCTGAGATAGTGGCTGTGATGGGATCTCCTGCGAGCAGAGATCTCAACACCACAGATGTTGTCTGCTGGTTTCCTCGGTTCCTACAGATGCTGATAAATGGTTTAGTACCGAAGGATGCTCTTGCAGTTAGACGGAGTTTTGCCAGTGGTTCATCATCTGCACCGCTAGGGATGGGCACTAAGTCACTTTCAACAGTTGAAAATCAGGATAAACATCATGGAAAACCGATGTCTGTTCCTGAAACCTTACAAATGTGGCTTACATATGATGAGGGAGTTACTACCTTGATGGACTTCTCACAAGCTTCATCACATGCTCAGAATCGGTCTGCTCATGCTGAGGCATTTGAAGCGATTCCTGATGAACAAAGCGGAGACGAACAAGGTAATGAATCAGGTAATCTCTCTCAACACTCTACTCATTCCTATGTTTCTGATTCCCAGACCCAAGAGACTGCTAGCCCGCAGGATCTATCCCAGGGTGAGAGCTATATTTCTAATTCTATATCATCCCAGTCACCGGAATCCAAACAGCCAGCACATATAGATGTAGGAAATGATGAGGAGAGTGAACCCGAAGAGCAGCAACTTATTCGCAAGAAAGCCAAAATTTCCCATGCTGCTACTTCTAAATCTCAGTCAAACCCTAGAGTGTCACACGCAACCACTCCACCTCACGAGAGTGGTTCACCCCTTGAACAATCTGCACATAGGGATTTTGATTTTGATGATGATTTTGTACCTCTTAAAGATACTGTTGCTTCAAGAGGACATGAAGCTTTAAAAACTTCAGCCGTACCTTCACCGGTACGTACTGATGCTACAAAGAGGATCGGTTCTGATGTTGTACAAGAACACTTTGTAGCCTCTCAGCCTGAGATTCCAACTCAGGAACAAACAGTATTTGATCCCATAACTGCAAATTATATTTCTTATCAAGTTTCTGCAGGTACTTCTTCATATTTTGGATCAATTATTGAAGACATACACGAGCGTGAGACAGGGAGTATGTGTGAGAGGTTAGGGAGAGAGGGACCTTCATTTTTAAGGCCCGAAACCGAGCGCCAAATACCAACAGAACGAGAATTAGAGCGAGGTCACCTAAACCAAACACCGTCCCTTAATTCTGAAAATCTTGAATCTCGTTTGTCTTTTATGGAAAATCAAATGAAGGAGTTTGGGCAGTCAATGGGGCAGTTAGGGATGAATGTTGGAGATAATCAAAGGGCACTTGACGACTACGCAGCACGAATGGCACTTCAAGCTTCAGCTTTTAATGATTTGAAAAATCAGGTAAATGACATGGGCAATGCTGCTGGTGTCTTGGGAAACACCCTGAATGACAGGATGGGAGCAATGGAGTTTACAATGGATAATCTGGCTGTTGAAATAAGCAGAGTTATGTACGCAATCAGAAGTTTTGTGCCCCCGGAATGTTTCGCGCCGCAACAACCTCCCCCCGATGCTGGTACAGGTGGTGCTAGTGGAGCAGGAGCCTATGGTTCCGGGTTTGAAGATTTTGATACAGCTGGTGGATCTGGAGACCAGGGTGGAGTTCAGGATAACTCACCTAAGGGGGAGAATATAAAGGAGACGAGACAGCAGGGAGTTCAAATCGAAGAAATTCAAGAAAATGCTGATCTTGTAAAAGAAATGGAAGTTGAGCCGTCCATTGATGAAGAGGCTCTAAGAAGGAAAAAGGGTAAGGCAATAGCGATTGAGCCAGATGAGCCATTCGTTGATCTGAGTTATCAAGAAAAAGTACAGGAGGTACTCGACTCAGATTCCGATATGGAAGACGCACCGTTGAAACATGCTATAAAAAGATCATTGAAGGATCAGGGTGGAGGTGCTGGAATGTCTTTCGGATTGCCTGAAGAAATTGCTGTCGATAAGGAAACCCTTGAAGCTCAACAGTTAGCCTTGGATCAAGCTGAGTTCTTTAAAATGAAGCAAATGCAAGGTCGTGCTGCGTTTCAGGAAAAGAAAGCGGAGCTACAAGGAAAGCAGTACGATTATGAGCTTGCAAGGCTAGCTGATCCTCAAATCGATCTGGACAATAGAAGGATAGGGAAGAAGTGGGATGACGCAAGAAAGATTTTGATGGGACCATGTTCAAAAGGAGAGCATAACAAGGAAGCAGATGATCTGTTCTACCAACTAAATTTGCAGAATCCAATGGCGGCTGACTACATAAATGCTTTAAAGAGATTAATTTCTAAAGTCAGGGTTGGATACAATTCATCGCAAAAGGAGTGGCAGGTTGTTTTGTCTTTCACAGAAGGAGCCCCGATGTCTTTCATGTATGTGGATGACCAATTCATGTCGAGAAGATCTGCATCAGAGTTGTTCTTGCTAGCAACAAAAATTCAATACTCTCATTCTGAGAATCTAAGCATTCTGTATAGGGATCAGTTAATGCGGCTAGCAGAGGACAAGGGTCCAGAATTCTCAGCATATCCAAATGTTGTCCGGATGGTGGTTGACAGTAAGTTGAAGAGGGTGAGCCTGGAGGAAAAGGAATTAATGGAACTTTCAGTGGAATCTCTTAATTAAGGCCGTCTGTAGGCAAATGATGGGTAAGGGATTCGCTTCTGTGCTTAAAGATAATGCAGTGAAGACCATTGAAAGTGTCATACTAAAGAAGAGCAATGAGGTGTGGAAGTGTGATGTCATTGCTCCGAACCCTCTTGATAATGTGAAGATTGAACCAGAGCTGATAGAGAGGAATTGGAATATTCTTCAAGCAATGAAGAATGTTGATGAAGCTCTGAATCTTCCTACTGGAGAACTGGAACAAGGAGAGATAAAGGAGGCAGTTGGTGTTCCAGGAAGAGACAGCGTATACTGGATACATTCTTTTGCTGATAATGCAGCTGATGCCTTAGTATTCATAGATGCAGACCAGAAGCAAACACTCTTGCATATGAGTAGAGACTGGCTGAAGCAGACTCAAGATGCTGCATTTCTAGAGAAAGTGTTATATGTGTTCAAATGGGAAGATGTGGAAGTTAAGTATGTGACGGAAAAGCAGAGACTCGTGAGTTACCTATCTGATGTAGTAGTGGAAATGAAGCGATTGGAGCGAGATGCGGCTAGTGTCCACAATACTAACCGTGTCATAGGCTATCCCAAAATGATCTACTGTCAGTTTAAATCTAATAAAACTCATAGGAAACCTCGGCTTATAATGAAGAAATTTGAGGACATTCCAGAGATCAGAACTACTCAGGAGGTGGACAAACTCAGAAGGCTTTTCAAACATCCTTACCCAGAACCCAGGAACCCTCTAGAGATGGAAGCAGTAAGTTTGCTGAATACTAGGTGGACGCAACTTCATAATCCAGTATATAAGAAACAAAAGCAGCAGGAGGAGAAACGCAGAAGGCAGAAAGAAGAAAAAGAGCAAGCTGCTGAAGCTAGAAAGAGGAAACGGAATTAGGGTTAAAGGTCAGAGTGGTGTGAACTTGAAGTTGGAAAAACTTCATGTCTTTCGGTTGCTTTAACTCACTTGAGGAAAATTCATCTTAGAATGAATCCAATAAGGTGATATAAGTTTGACTAAAAGATATGAAATAATCCAGGTGATAGGAATCATTCAAATGATCTTTAATTCGAGGTTCGAATTCTGTTTCTAGTTTAAGTTCTTTGTATTGTTTTCATGTACTTGTAATTGTATATTTTTCAAGACTGTAATGTTAATTATCTTTTCTCGTCTCATTGTTTAGTTGAGTTATCCTTCATTAATTTGAATGTCATTATTAGACAATCAAATTGGGGGAGATTGAAAGGCAGAGTGTATTAACTTGTAACACTATAACTAATGTAACTCAATTAAACGAAAAGATACTTAACCAGAAGACAATCAAGAACAAGAAGTCACAAGGAATCAACACTAAATGAAGACAAGGTAATTGATACAATTGAACATGTTAACTATGATCAAGCCAAGAAGAAATCATTGAGAGAAGTTCAAGTCAAAGTTGTTCAGGCCTCAGTGATTTGAGAATTCGAGATTCAAGATCATAACTATCAGTATCAACAAGACCAATTGATTTCAAGTGAACAAGAAGGAAAGCAAATATTGGAAAGCCAAGTTACTAAGTGAATATGGTAATTTATTCAAGAAGCAGAAACACTATCAAGACTAGTCACTTATGAACCAGACCAGTGCATCAAGTGTCAGGACATTGATAGCAAGTTTATGTCAGTAATAAAGATCTATGTTCAAGAGCTTGTAGAAGAACAAAGAAGATATGAAGATATCACAAGCTCAAGATGTGCATTGAAGTTTCAAGTTGAAGACCAGAATATTTTCTAAGTAAGAAATGTTCTAGATGGCTAAGTCGAAATTCTCAAGTAGAAGTTCTACTTAGAATTTCGAGATGGCTAAGTAGAAATTCTCAAGTAGAAGTTCTACTTAGAGTGCAGCTTCAACATGACACATGGCATCTTCTGATTGGCAGATTTCCAAGCTTTCAAGATAAGACAAGATTTATGTGGACATCATTGGGCCACGTACATCTTAGTCTTTGAAGACTACAGGTCATAGATTACATGTAGTATAAATAGAAGCACTTGTGTAATGTTTTAGTTAGTGAGCATATTGAGAAAAACACAAGAAAAAGAGAGAGAGTATTCACAGAGCTTAGAATCATTCACTTCTCTCTCAACTTCTGTTATACTTTGTAATGAATGTTGTAGCAACCTTTTCAAGTTATATATAAAAGAAATATATTCCTTGAATCTGTGTGTTCATTTATTGCATCGTATTTATTGCTACTCATAATCGAAAAGTTGTATTCACCCCCCCTCTACAACACATTTGGACCTAACAATTCCACTATCTACTTCCTCCAGTTGTTCACCTTGAGCTGAAG
The DNA here is from genome assembly GCA_037693485.1 of Kitagawia praeruptora. Taxonomy (NCBI): domain Eukaryota; kingdom Viridiplantae; phylum Streptophyta; class Magnoliopsida; order Apiales; family Apiaceae; genus Kitagawia; species Kitagawia praeruptora. Next base: position 4,484,881 of record CM075349.1, read on the forward strand.
CATCTTCAATAATGACATCCTTGTCAAATAAATAAGCATGAAGTGATTGAAGTGCAACATGCTTCGAGAGTCCAAATTTCTTGACTAATTGTCTTCTGACAGATACATAGAAATACATCTTCATTAAGTCAAGTCTTTGATGTAGAAGTCCATACTCATCTGGAAATAAAAGTTTTGGTACTCTTTCAACCAGAAAATCTAGAACAGGCCTTGACAACTTCACTTTGAGAGAAATTAGTCCCATAGCCAGTCTGTATGATAATGTAGTTTCCCATGATGAATCAATATCCAGATCTCTATAGTCATTTGCTGACTTGATTGTTGCTTCATTTGTAGAGACCTGCATAATATTAGTTGGACTAGACTCTGTGTGTGTAGGTGATAATTGAATCTTTCTCCTTGTTCTCCTAGTATAGTGAGCAAAAGATTTATCCTGAGAAGACTCAAGAGGTGTAGACACAGAATTGATCTTGGGATGAGATCCTTTTTCAATAGACACAGTCTTTTGAGAGACAGTATCTAGTAACTGTTTTCCCTTTTTAAGTACTACAGTCTTTTGAGAAACTGCAGCCTGGCTGTGACTAGGTGCTTCATCTCTTTGTCCTAGCTTAGAAAGTAGAACTGCAGCCTTCAATTCTTCTCTCTCAGCAAGAGATATATTATCATCATCTTCACTAGAACTACTACTACTTGACACAACAAATCTTCTCTTCCTTACAACTGATGTCTTTTGAGAAACACCAGAGGTTGGTTTCTTTGAAACAATAGGTTGTGGATTAAAACTTTGTTCTTGAATTGTTTCAGAGACTATAATGTTTTGGGTTACTTGGGTAGACACAGGTGGGTTCTCCTCCAAATGAGATTCCTGAGCCATTTCACCACAAAAGAAAGAAGAATTATAGAGAGTAGGAAGATGAGTTTTAAGAATTACCTGAACATGATGTGAATAATGAATTGCAGGTATTTCATCTAGATTCTTTTCATTGTCTTTCTTTGTAATGTCAGAGAAAATTCTCTTTTGCTGTATATAAGAAGAAACACAATGTTCTCTGCCAAATCTAGCTTCAACATCAGGAATAAAATGGTTAATAAGCATTTGCATAAATCTATGATAATAAACCATTTTCCTGTTTTGATCTCTTAACCCAAGTTTAATACTCATCTGATTTAAGATAATGTGACCAATATTAATTACTCTGTCATAAAGCAAACTGTAAGCAATATGTGAAGTAACAGAAGTAATTTGATCAAAAGAACTACATTTACCAGTAAAGCAATTAGCTAATTGATCAAAGAAGAAAGACCATTCTTTCCTAAGACAAGATCTTCTTAACTGGCTCATGTTATCTAAAGGTCCATTATAACCTAATGCAGATAACATAGTTCTAACATCATCATCAGATGGTACATTCTCATAATTCAAACTAATAGGTAAGTGAAGTACTGAATTAACAACAGATTCAGTAATATCAAAAGAATCTTGTCCTAAGTGTAGAACAATCTTACCTGATTGACTCTGAGTAGAATCAATTACCTCAGCATTCTCCCAAGCTTGTGTAACAGCTGCTTGATTAATCTGTGGAGATGCTGTCAATGCATAACTTAATGGTCCATATGCCAAAAAGTCCATGATTGGATGAAAATCAGTTAACACTCCTTCCTTGTTGGTGATAGCTGCTACATGATTGTTCGTCATAAAATCAAAGTCACCAAACTTGAAGGCTACTCACTTAGGTAATCTTCTTTGATCTGCCATTTTTTATCTGAAAAAAAACTTGAAAAATTCTTGAAATGGATTAGTGATTTTGAAAACTCGAGAGTGTTTTTGCTTTAGAGAATGTGAAATTAGAGAAAGCAATTACACGATTAGAGTTTCAAAACAAATATATTTCACAAATCTTTCAGACCACTATCCCACGTCGACACGTAGATTGACAGGTGTTAGTCCCTGAAAAGTGTGGTTACCCACGATTTTTGGAAATAAAATCCAAAATTAATTTTCATGAAATAAATCAGGGTATTATCAAGATAAAAATCAATACTAATCAGCTTCCTTTTCCTGTTGTGACCTCTCATCAAAATAATTACAAAATGCAATGTGATTTAAAAATAATAATTCTCAAATCCTGATGGTCACACTTGAAATCCTGATCAATATCATCCTGATTCCAGAGACTTAAATGGAGTTTCCACGTGACATTTTTTTTATCTGAAAAAGAAATAAACAATTAATCTGAACAAAATCAATTGATTAGATATATTCGACATTTCTTGAAAATACAAGAAATACAATCACACGCGATAATTAGCATCTGACTTCATTGATAGTTCCAAGTGACTGTTCAGCTTCTCACGTCTTTCTATAAAAGAAACAGACGCCTTATGCCATTCTCCATAAACCTTTCAATTTCTTTTCCTCTCAACAATGATTCTCAAACCAAAACTCCATTCGAACCCATTCTTTAGTTTTTTCACAGTCGATGAACATCCTGTTCTTGATCATCTCTTTGAAGAGACGACTTTTCTCATCGAACTAATCATGGATGGAGTAGTTTTAGATAATATCCAGAGGTTTCTCCTAGAACATCCATCTGTTGGATACAATCTTCCCATAACCTCCTCAAAACTTGAGGATGAAGAATTTGGCCGAGAGTCTGAGGTTGATCTTGATGGGGATGCTATTCATTTAAGTTAGCTACTCTCATTCAAGTCGCCCAGACAAGGAATCCAAGAGCAGATGAGGCTGTTCACATCCCCTGATGGATTTCTTGAGATGCTCTTTGTCCTGTATCTCAGAATCCATATCATTAGACAAGTACAGGATTAGAAATTAGACAAAAAGATGTTGTTAGTAGTATTTTTGTGTGTTCGTTCTCAGGGAAGGACTAAATTTAATACAAAGTTCAGGTTTCTTATCTCTTTTCGTCTAGAAGTGTGTGAGAAGAATTTTGGGTTTGTGTATTAACTAAATTAACCAAGAACTAATTATAAGCACTAAGAATTGATTTTAAACTGAGATTCAAATATATGGGAAAACAATCTAAGAACTGGGGTTCTTCACTTGGTCTCAATACATGCTCAATGTTAATGTGATATCTGTGTTCGTACCTTGCTGAAAACAATTCTTCTAAAGTTATACTGTACCCTCCCAGGTTACAATATAGTGTCTACAGCTACACCCTAATTGTCACTCCCGTGATACAATCAAAGTATATCTATAAACTGTTAAGTGCCAAGAATTATATGTCTCACAATTCTCCTATTAATCTCCCGATCTAATATTCAAATTATGTCTGTTAAATCATGTACTAAGATTGCAACTTCTCTCCCAAGCTTATTACAATCCCTAGAATACAATCAAAGGTTCATGACTCCCCTAATTGTGTTAAGATCTCATTAACAGATCAGCAAAGCAGAAAATCACGTAATCAAGCATGCATGAATATCAAGGAATACTACCCAATCCTCAGATTAGAGAATTAGTTACGCATATTTAATAAAGAAAACATAATAATAATGATAATGAATGAAAACATAATATTGAAGAAAGAATTGAAGATCGAAAGTACCTTGATACGATTAAAAGCTATGAATTATTATGATTTACAATGGTAGGATGTGTTTAAATAGGCTCTACAAATCTTGCCTAGCAAGAAATTGCCTTCTATTACAATTAGGATTTAAAGAAGGTACCCAAAACTGCCCAGAATACAATTAGAATTAGAAAAAGGGCAAAACAGTAAATTCCCAGCCTTCTTTAACAAGATCACGTGCGCGATTTAATTCAGCATATTTCTTGCACTTGTTTCCTATCCCAGGTTGTAGAAAATCTCTCAAGCTTCGCGTGGGCAGTAAGATCGCTGAAAACGGACTTCTAGAACTCCAGATATGGCCAAAACAGTATAAGCTGCGCAGCCTTCCCGGAAAATCCGAATTTTAATCAATTAAATCTCCAAAAATGACAAAAGCTTAGATATTCTTGCAAACCTGCACAACTACACAAAACACATCAAAACTACACAAACTTGAGTTCAAAACAAACAATTTAAGCCGATATAGAATGTTCCAAGTGGATATAAAATCCACTTATCAAACACCCCCAAACTTAAACCGATGCTTGTCCTCAAGCATAAACAATTACAACTAACTAACTAACTAGTACCACTTCCGTAGGTGATCACGGTTGCATTTGGCATATGCAACAAGCCCTTTAAACCCCTAGGCAGCCCTAGTGGACGAGTAAGGTCTCGTGAGGGCCTATAGCGAATGTACCCACAAAATCCATTTAACCTAATGCAATGCAATGCATGAATGCAACTAATATGAAAAATGCAATTAATCTAGCCTACCATACCTTCAAATCCTCTCATGCCATATCAACTTAAGAATCAAAGTAAATACGCAATGTCTTGGTGTCGAAAGTGCAAGTATTCACATAGTCTACTCAATGAACATGCATAAGTTCTCACAAGTCCATGTCAAGTGTAAGAATAAGTTAGTAAACATGCTAAACCTATAAGAGCACATCTTTGAGACAACACTCGGGATCTCATACGCAAGAACAAGCAAACACTCACAATCCACTCACAAAAGAATATTCACTCAAGAACAAGGGTAAGTGTATCACTCAATTCCAACAAAATCATAAGCATGCTTGACATTTGGTATCAATCTAACTCTTAACACAACATACATCAATGACAATAATCAAAAGGTCTTCATTCGGTTGTAACGTGGGCTAGGGACAAGGTATGTCAAATAAGCCAAAAATAGGTGAAGTGTCAAAAGCTAGTAAGTACCATAATGAACCATTCACAACACCCTATTTCCTCCCACATAAATTTTACTAAGAACACTCGACTACTCGACTAAAGTAGGATCACAACAAACACAAACATGCTCTCATAATATATTTTTTTCTTCTCTCTTTTTTTTTCTCTTTTTTTTTTCTTTTTTCTTTTTTCTTTTCTTTTTTTCGAGAGCTAAATAAAACAATAATATAAATAATAACAATGATCCCCCAATTTATTACATATGCCGACTATCAAGTAAACAACCAAACCCAATCTCAATATTTTCCCCAAAAGTATGACCAACAATAAACCCCTCCTTGCACACCTTATTACTCCCTTAAGCACTATACTAGCCTTTGACAATGTGGGTTCAAATTAATGTAAGGTCAATACAAGAAAAAGATATAGGCAAATAATGTGGTATGTCACCGAAAAAAAATAGGCACTACGCCATAAATGGCCTATCGCAACCTTTTGGCATGGGTGTTACCACTATGGGTGTTACCATAGCTATGAAAATTTTGACCTATCGCAACCTTTTGATTGTGGTGTTACCATAGGTACAAAAGTATGTTACTTTAGTTATAAAAGGTGTTACAGTGGGCTAACACCATGAGGTGTGTTACCATAGAGTATTCATTAACAAAATTTTTATTTAATTTAAAATTAATGATTTAATAATTATTTGACTTTGAAAATAATTAATTTTAACAAAATCGTTGAAGTTATCAATGTAAAACATAAAATTCCATCAAATAATTAAATATTTATAATTTAAAATATTAAATATTTTTGATAAATTTATAATAAAAAGGTTTTAAAATAAAGTAATATTAAAAAATTATTAAATTTTATTTATAATCATTAAAAATTTTAATAGAGAAAATGATAGTCTATAAAGACTAATAATTGTTACAATATAAGTAAAAAAAATTTGTAATTATAATTTAATATGAATAAATTAAAATAAATTTGTTATATTTTTTTTAAAAAAAGAAAATAAAGTACAATATAGTAAATTATTGAGATGGGTTGAGCGGCAAACAAAATACACGAGCGGCAAAACAAAAATTCAGAATCGGGTTAAACACAGGTAGAGGGAAAATTGGGGGCAAATCTAACTCACTTTTCAATTCTATCGCTTCACTCTTCACTTCTCTCGCCTCTCTCACTGAATTAGGGTTAATTGAAGCTTGGTTCAAAAATTCAATTAGGGTTCGAGCTCGGTTAATCGCTTGGTTCAAAGATTCAATTACGGTTAATCGATGTAGGATTTCTGTTCGAAGTTGTTGGATATCAATTTGAGTTATAAATCTCTCTTTCTATGGCTTGTCTCTCTCTATTCTCTCTGTATCTCTCCCTCTCTCTCCCCCTTCTCTCTCCCCCTCTCTATGCTTGTGTTCTCCAGAGTAATAATCAATTTCGTTTATTATCTAAATCAACACAATTACTTACAATATCTCCTCCTCCTCTCTTTTTTAACCGCCTCTCTCTATCATGCTCTTCCTCCGCCGCCACTCGTCTCTCTACTTCTCCATCCTCTCTTTCAACCGGTGACTAACTCACTCCTTTTTCATTTTTACTATTACTCTCCCTGTTTTATTTTTTATTTAATTATGTGAAATATAAATTTAACTCGAATATGTTATAATGTTAATTTTATTCAGTTTGTACGTGTACAGAATCAGCACCGCCGCCGGATGGGAGGCACTCCAGTCTATTGGTAGTATTTTTGGCACTCCAGAATAAACTTTAAATCTTATTTATCTTCAAATCCTATATTTATTTTATGTTTAAATGTTGGATAATTGTGTTTAAGTGATACACATTGTATATGCAGCTTGGGGGTAACCTGTTGGATAATTGTGTTTATATCTATTTTTTTTCTTTTTTGCGCAGAGCAAACAAAAACGTTGTCCTGGCTACAACCAAACATGGTGGACATCTGGGTTATTTTGAGGGGTTAACGACATCTTGCCTGTGGTAATATTACTAGCAGTCTCGTAATAATCTTTGTCCATATGAAATAGAAACTTGGTAATAGGTACTGTAGATATCTATAGAACAACAGTATAAAAAAGTTAATATAATGTTTATACTCTTGATATGGGCTTGTCACTTATGTATGTTACAACATTTAAATATTTTAAATTGGATTCCAACTGTCTATTCAGGATTATGATTTTCTCTACTCAGTGCTAATGTTTAGTTTTTTTTACAAGGCTCTTTTGTTTCTAAGAGAATAATCAGTGCAGACTTTGTTTTACTGTAATCCTAAGTGTTATCATATTTACCATCTGTTCGTGAATTAGTATTTAAGGGCTGTTATTAATTGTGTGTGTTTGTGAGGGAGTCAGGGAGCTAAATTGCTTCATCCTGGTATAGCTTCTGATTTTTTGTGTTTGCAGGTAGTTTTCTAAATTATTAATTTGTTACGCTCTGTCATGCTAATGTTTGATATCTAACTTATCTTTGCAATGCAACAATGGATCACCTTGCATCTTGTAATAATGAAATGATTTCTTTTAGAAAGTTAAAATTCTAGTTTTTGGACTTATTCTTTACTACAATTCATGATGGGACTAACTGTTATCATATCCAGGGATTTCGCTAGACTGGTACTGACAAGTGGGAGTTTGCAAATGAATGTTTTTTGCGAGGACAGAGGCATCTGTTGAAGAACATACATAGGCGCAAGTCAAATTTGAGTGTTAAGCAACATGATCTTAAGATCATCAAGAAACCTGGAATATCCAGAGTGTCCAAGAGTATCGCTGAAGTTCTGTGTAAAATAGATTCTCTGAGTTGTTAAGAGAAAACAACAAGTAAAGCTTATGACTTTTGGTAGTATGAGTGAAACAGGGTTTTCCTACTGTGGAGTGTGTTTCAATATTGACCATAAAATACTTAGAATTATACACAACTAGTTATAAGATTTTTGCGATTTTTTCTTTCTTTTATTTATATTGTTTTTATAATGTAGTTGTCTGCCGTGTGGAAATACAAAAGGAAGCTAAAGGAGCAGAAACGCCGTCTGAATACCTGCTCGTCGCCAGCTTGGTACATGTCTTAATTCTGTTCGTTTTTTTAATTTTCTCCAGTTCCATTCATGAAGAGAAATACATTGTAACTATGCGATGTTGGCTGAGACCCCTGTAAGAGTGAAATTGTAGCCTTATGGTCTAGGTTCTCTGATTCTGTAAATCATTACTGGAGATTTTTTATTGTGGGGCAATATCTTTTTCTTTTAACACCTTATGTATTGTTATACTTTCCAGGAATGCTTGAGCCAGATCGTTACTAGTTAAAATCAGAGTGTTATGATTATTTTTTCTCTGTTTCAAGAGCATGTATGTTTTATTCATATTGCAAAAACATACTCTACACAGCTCCCTGGATGAGTACTGTTATTTTGGCAGCCACAGGTACAAGTTGGGCATTTGACAATTGTTTCATTGTAGGAAGATGACAGAGAAACACAGCAAGTGGGAGTTTTCTGAGCCAGCTCCAGGAATCAATTTTGCATTATACTCTTAACATACACCCATGTTATATAGGTATTTATTTCTTCTGCTACTGTTGATGGTTATAGCAATTCCTCTTTCAAGTCAAGAAATAGTTGACTGGAGTGATTTTAAAATGTTCACATTCTTTTGTGATGAGTGATTGGGTAACGTGTGTAGACTTTACAAGTATTTTTGTAAAATGATGACCTCTGGATTCTTTCAAGAACAGAAGTGCAGAACTAAAAGCTACCGCCTTCATTTATCTATCTTCTTTGTCTTTGTCTTGAGTTGCATCAACAGAAAATTTTAGCGATTGCACTTAAAGACCCATATAACCAGCATTTTGTGTTACTTTTTGACAGGAAGACAGCTGATTAGAGCAATAGCTATGCAATTAAACCAGCAGTACAAGTATCTTCCTGCAATTCATTCAAGTACCTACATAGTACATAGGTAGATGACTGATGAAAATATAATGCTTATAGGACTGTAAACAAATGTTATATAATATACACTTATCATTGTTGTTATAACTTTCAATATAGATGGGACCGGGAAAGTGAATCAGAAGGGAGTTGCTTACTATAACAGGCTGATTAATTACATGCTCAAAAGAGGTAGTTAATTCAAAAGAGAGCATTGCTCAATCAGAAGGTGATATCATGTCATAGGGCCATGAATAAGGTTAATTATGAAATTCTCCCCTATATGCAGAACCAAGATTTTGATGATGGTGAAGACGACTTTAACATGGCTGATGACAACGGTGGTATGGACTTGTAGCCTCAACTACTTTTTCATTAGATAAAGTATGACAGATATTTGTTGGTTATATATGTTTCTGATCCTGTATTTACTTATGAATAATTTTTTTCACTGACAAGTATGTACACCTGTTACATGCTAAATACACTAGTAGTTTATCAGTGGGAATTGAGGAGTAGTTGGTTTATAAAAATATATGTAACTCTTGTGAAATTGAATTTTACACTGTAAACAATACTTGAATTTCTTGCAGACCTTTCTTAAATGAAAAAATCTCTATCTTTAGTTCATCTGTTTTTTCCATGGTATTTGTTATTCGGTTGCAGGAAACTCGAGATGGGTTCATGCCATGAAATGGTCTGGTCAGAAGAACTTTGCATGAGCTCCAACTATTCCCTTTTCAGTTGCTAGTGTAGCTGAAGACAACATACTTCAAGTGTGGCAGATGGCAGATCATATATACCTTGGTGAGGAAATTGCACCCGGAGATGATACAACTAAAAGATGGATCAAAGACTTCACATACATGGAAGCTGATTATTATTTTTTTTGTGTTTCTTATATCGGTAGAATTGTAAAGTTAGTATACATTCATCAGATAAATGTTCTTGTCCATTCGTCACATAAATGTTGTTGGTGAATTAAATTAAGACGTGAATTGTTGTTGGTTTGTTTATGGAAATTCAATATTCTGTTGGTGCATTTTTATTTTGTTATATTTATGGTGTTACAATAGGTAAAATATGTGTTGCAATAGGGGTGTTGCAGTAGGTGATATTAGGTGTTACAATAGGTAATATTAGGTGTTACAATAGGCCTTGCACAGTGAGCAGGTAGGCCCCATAATAGGGCCAAAAAGTAGGTCCCACATGTAGACCCAAATGTGGAGCCCACGTGTCCCCACATGTGGGACCCACGTGTGGATCCTACGTGTGGCCCCACGTGTGGGCCCCATAATATTATGCAAAATTGTATCATCTATGGTAACACACAACCTATGTTACTATAGAGTGTTTAAGGTGTTGCTATAGAGGTTTTTGGTAACCACATTTGCTGTGTTACCTTAGGTTGGTTTTTTGATGTTACCTTAGATACCTGTAGTTACTGCTGAGAACCTAACACAGCTGAAGTGTTACCATAGCCCTATTTTGGCCTATGGTAACTTAAAACAGGGGTCTATGGTAACACAGTTTGGGGGTTGCTATAGGCCGTTTATGGCGTAGTGAGGATTAAGCTCAACGGGTTAACTAATTGATCATGTAAACATGGTGTGGTAATATGGGAAATTATGCGGTTATTCCTAATTGCATTTATCATTTTAATCGTCAAATAATGTCATGCGTTTCAAGAAAGACCTCAAACAACTGCTAGCAATGCAAACAATCCGTGGACACTCAAGCAAACGAATAAATTGCAAATTTGCAATAAGGCTCAAAAACTCACTTGGTGGAAAAACATACTTAATCCCAAGCAAAAATCTCTCTAATGCACCGACTTATATTCAAAGCATGCAAACTAAATCATCTTGCACATATTCATGTCCTTCTAATTACTTACAACATTCAATAAGTCTACTAGATTCAACTTACTAGTGTATGTGTGTGCACAAGAACAAAGCATATCACTTCTCAATCAAAAGCGTCAACAACACAAAATTTCTATCAAGCATGGGTGCAAATGCAAACTATTATGAACTCACATGATATACGAAAAGAAAAACAGAATGTCCTATATGAAACAAACGTAGATAACACAAACATAAATGCATAATTTACTACTAATAATATGCAAAGCATGAAATCCTACATGAACAAATAATACAACAACAACTACATATCCCTCAAACCACCCCCAAACTTAAAATATTCAATGTCCGCATTGAATGGAAGTAAACACAAGGGATAGCAGGAAACATACCTAATCGTCCTCCTCCTCGGAGGAATCAGAATCTGGCGGTGGATACTGCGTACGAGCTCCATAGTCTGGCCACCTTGCCTGAACACTACAAAATCCCCAATTGACAAGAACACAAATTCGTAATAAAAACAAGATTAGAGAAAAAGATTTACCCAATACGAATCGAAGAGGTGAACTTGCAATTAATTCCTCTTTAGAATTGAATTTTTAGAGATTAAAAAAATATAGAAGAGGGATTGGATTTGTATGTATAAGTGGGTATATAAAAAAATAATAATAATAATAATAATAATAATAAATATAATAATAATAATAAATAATAATAATAATAATAATAATAAATAATAAATATGAATAATAATAATAATAATAATAAATAATAATAATAATAATAATAATAATAATAATAATAATAATAATAATAATAATAAATATGAATTAGAATAGAAATAGGTTTAGAAATTTGAAGAAAAGATGGGGGGTTTTGGAATTGAAATATGAAAAAAATTAGGTGTAAAGGGGAGAAAAGAAGAGATATAAATAAGAATTGGGGGTTGAAATAGTTTTTTTTTTTTTTATATACGTACAACACAACTGAGTACCAAAACCGCTGACACACTGCTCCACGCGCACACTGCGCAAGTCTGCTGCAAACTGCTGGAAGGCCAGACGCGCATGCGCAGCCTGCGCAACAGCTCCGCAGTCTGCTTCTATACCAGTAACGCAGGCGCAACCTGCCCTGAAAGCAGTAACGCAGGCGCAACCTGCGTTACAGACCTGCAATCTGCTATTTTTTTTTTTTTTCTCTTAACAGATTTTTTTTTTTTTTTTCTGAAAACACTCAATTTTTTTTTCTTCCTACACTAATGCGTGGGTTGCCTCCCACGAAGCGCTCCTTTAACGTCAATAGCTTGACGTATTTGCACATAAAATCTTCAATGAGGAGAAAAAGCAAATAGATGCACATATTTACGAATTAGTAATAAAATTATGATGTACATATATGCCTTAGATCCACTGAAAGGTACGAAAACTTTCAAGAACCTATCATGCTCAAGAGACTTGGAAACATCAAAATAGCTAGAAAAGTCGTCAGAATAATCATTATAAGTACGACTCATATACTCCTCCCAAATCGGATCCTTATACTCTAAAGCAAGATTTTCAACTTCCTCAATCTTAACTTCCTTCTCTTTTATAATTGGACACTCATCAATTTTAATCTCGTCTACCAATGTATTAAGCTCAAAATTTTCTAGATTTGGTAGAATTTCAATTGCATCCAAATTATCATTAATGCGCATGGGACAATTATCAACTACACAAGTAGACTCATCAGACACAACATTATCATTAATTGCTAAACAAGAATCATGGCATAGAGGAAAATTGACACAAGGAGGAGTTCTATAACAACCTTCATGCCACACTGCTCGAACTTCCCAAATAAAATTATTTAGTTTAGCATTCTCCTCGTACCAAGCTATTGAATCACATGGAATATCATTGTCACTAGCAATCTCTAAAGTTGGTTCATCAAAAACTCCCAAAGAAAGTAAGGGAGGATTAGACTGAGTTCCTTGAATCATTTTATTGAGCGCAATCTCCCAATCAGCAGGTAAAGAAGGATTAGACTGAGTTAAACTCGTATCAACATCATTACACATATATGGATAAACATCATCATGATATTGATTTTCAAACGAATATGAATAATCATTGCTAGGGGCATATGGAGCATAAAATGAGTTCTCAGAATAGAACGAATTCACCTGATATGCATTACAATCCTCATAGGAATTGAATTGTGGGTAAGGATTGAAGTATTGATATTGTTCCTGACTATTGTAGAAATTCTGAGCATTGTTCCAACCAAAGTTGTACTCCATCTAGTCTCTCTCCTCAAAACCTGTTTAAGTTGTCTACCTCAAAGAACCTGTAGACACTCCAAAGAAAGAAATACAAAAAGAAAGAAAAGAAAAATATATACAAAGATAAAATCCAAACTACAAGAAACAATTAACTCAAACTCAACATTGCTGCCTTCCCCGGCAGCGGCGCCAATTTGTTAGTAGTATTTTTGTGTGTTCGTTCTCAGGGAAGGACTAAATTTAATACAAAGTTCAGGTTTCTTATCTCTTTTCGTCTAGAAGTGTGTGAGAAGAATTTTGGGTTTGTGTATTAACTAAATTAACCAAGAACTAATTATAAGCACTAAGAATTGATTTTAAACTGAGATTCAAATATATGGGAAAACAATCTAAGAACTGGGGTTCTTCACTTGGTCTCAATACATGCTCAATGTTAATGTGATATCTGTGTTCCTACCTTGCTGAAAACAATTCTTCTAAAGTTATACTGTACCCTCCCAGGTTACAATATAGTGCCTACAGCTACACCCTAATTGTCACTCCCGTGATACAATCAAAGTATATCTATAAACTGTTAAGTGCCAAGAATTATATGTCTCACAATTCTCCTATTAATCTCCCGATCTAATATTCAAATTATGTCTGTTAAATCATGTACTAAGATTGCAACTTCTCTCCCAAGCTTATTACAATCCCTAGAATACAATCAAAGGTTCATGACTCCCCTAATTGTGTTAAGATCTCATTAACAGATCAGCAAAGCAGAAAATCACGTAATCAAGCATGCATGAATATCAAGGAATACTACCCAATCCTCAGATTAGAGAATTAGTTACGCATATTTAATAAAGAAAACATAATAATAATGATAATGAATGAAAACATAATATTGAAGAAAGAATTGAAGATCGAAAGTACCTTGATACGATTAAAAGCTTTGAATTGTTATGATTTACAATGGTAGGATGTGTTTAAATAGGCTCTACAAATCTTGCCTAGCAAGAAATTGCCTTCTATTACAATTAGGATTTAAAGAAGGTACCCAAAACTGCCCAGAATACAATTAGAATTAGAAAAAGGGCAAAACAGTAAATTCCCAGCCTTCTTTAACAAGATCACGTGCGCGATTTAATTCAGCATATTTCTTGCACTTGTTTCCTATCCCAGGTTGTAGAAAATCTCTCAAGCTTCGCGTGGGCAGTAAGATCGCTGAAAACGGACTTCTAGAACTCCAGATACGGCCAAAACAGTATAAGTTGCGCAGCCTTCCCGGAAAATCCGAATTTTAATCAATTAAATCTCCAAAAACGACAAAAGCTTAGATATTCTTGCAAACCTGCACAACTACACAAAATACATCAAAACTACACAAACTTGAGTTCAAAACAATCAATTTAAGCCGATATAGAATGTTCCAAGTGGATATAAAATCCACTTATCAGATGTTGTATTTCATTTCCATGTATGTAATGCTTTCAATTAATGAAAATACAATTTCTTATTATCTACTTGTCTTTTGATTTTATTGACTGAACTGAATGATAATATAAACTATCAGTATGAATGAATTAAAACTTGCTTGCATAGACTTAACACATCACAGAATTAGATTACTACACAAAGTAAATGTCAGGATCTGAAACAATTTTCACAATCCTGATACTGACACAATACTGATGACGTCAGCTGATAAGTGCATATTTTTGCATATTTTTATTACCTATTTATTGCTTGAACTCGTATTTTAATAATTTATTTTGTTGCATTTCAGGAAATTCGTGAATAAATAAAGAAATGGCAAAATAGAGAAATAAAGTGCAAGGAAAGGAAAAAGAGGAAGAAAAATGACCAAAAAGAAAAAAAGGAAAAAGAATTAGGAGTTTGGTGGAAAGGGAATCTTGGAGGACACATGGAAGGTGGAGATCATCCCAACACACTTAAAAAGTGTATGGCCAAGATCAAGTCTACCAAGGCTTAATGGGGAAGGAATCTTTTAATGGCTAGGATTACACCACCACACACACCAAATGTAGGGTCAAGATTAACCCACACCCCCCTAAACCCTAATTCCCATCCTATAAATACCCCCTCATTTCCCTTGTAAAAAATTGTAGTGTAGTGTAGTGTAGATCTTAGGAGTAGAGTAGTGTAGTTTTAGGGTAGATTTAATTTCTTGTTTTAGTTCTAAATTTTGTAAACACTCCCTTTTATTTTAATGCAATTTTATTTCCTTTAATTTCTTGTCTTGCTCTTTCATTGTCGTTGCCTTGTTTCGTTACTTTCGTAATTCCGTTTAGTGGATAAAGTAGCGAAATGCTAACCACTAGGGGTTGAGAGTAACAGAACTTTAATTTCATGTTCGTAGTTTACTTCGTAGTTTTGCCCCTTTAAAAATCAATTTTAATGTGGGCCATTTAATAATAAATCGTTGTAGTTTTAATTTTAAATTTCGCACTTAAATATCTTCAATTTCGTTTTTAATTTTCAAAAAAAAAAACCATAAAAATATTAGTTTAAATATCATATTTTTCTGGTTCGTTTTAATTGTTAAATTCGAACTTTAGAAGTCTCCCCTGTTTACTTCGTTCAATCCATTTTCTTTTCCCCTGTTTTTGTTTTCCTCCCCCTACGAACAAATCTCAAATCTCTTTCCCAATTCCTTCTTTTGTTGCCTCTTTCTTTTCAAATTAACAGAACTCTTCCATTCGTCTTTCTTTTTAAACACAATCATCCCTCGATTTCGTCTCTTCATCGAACCCATTTCCTATTTTTCACAATTTTGTTTTAATTGTCTCGCAGAGTTGAAGGAATCACTGAGTTAATCGTATTTTCTGTCTTCCGAGTTCACTGAGTCGTCGTTGAATTCGTGTTCTGTTTTCTTGGTTCGAGTTTTCGTTTTTTATTTGGTTTTTGTTTGCCGAGTTAACTGGGAATCGTGAATGCTGAACTGAATTTGTGCTGTCCGAGTTTGTGGTCTGAGTTTGTCCTCGAGTTTGTAGTCGTTGCTAAGTTCGAGTTTCTGAGTCTGTTTATTCTGGTTTTTGGTTGTTAATTTTCATTGTTCATTTCTTCATTGTTAATTTTCGAATGCTGTTTTGTGGAATTGCTATGTTGTTCGTCCCTGAGTAACCGAGTCTGATAATTCGAGAATGCTGTGAGTTGAATATGCTAAGTCGAAGCTTGTTGCTGGGGAAGATTTGTTTTCGAGTCACTCGGTCGATCTGTTTTGCTGTTCAGAGTTTTGGTTTTAGAGTTTTGGTTTTGGCGTTTCGGTTGAATTCCGAAAGTGTATTGCCGAGTCTGAGATTTTTGCTGCATCTATTTTCGTTTTATTGTTTAAGTTCGCTTTGTGTAATGCATTTTCTGTGTTCGTCTGGTCGCATTGGTCGTAGTTTCAATTAATTTCTTGTATTTCTGTTTCTTGAGTCTGCAATCCTTGTTTGTTTTTGGTTAATTGTAATCTGAGTATGTGTCTGAGCAGTTCGAATTAAGCCACTGAGTTGTCTGGGCATTTTCGTTGTTTGTGTTTTCTGAGCTCTTGGTCTCATTTGTTTTTTTTTTGGTTTAGTTCGAATTGTAATGAGTCATGTCGATTTTGAGTGACCCATTTCTTGTGCTATTGTCTGAGTTAGTTTCTTCGATATTTTTCCGTTGCTGATTTCGTTAAGTGCAGAGTTCTATGTTTTATTTGAGCTGAATTTTGTTCGAATGGCGAGTCAAAGTCTGGTTTAGAATTTCCGTTACTACGTTTATTGGTTTATTGTTTCCAAGTTGTTAGTGTCGAGTTTAAGTTTAAATTTACAATTTTAGATTAATTTTAGAATAGCTTAAAATAATTTAGTTTTAATTAGTTTAAATTTAAAATCAGTTCCATTGCTAATTTTGTTTTTAATTATTTATTTTACGAATTAGTTTTTGTACTTTTCATTTTTAATTAATTAGCTTAAAATTAGAATAGTTTTAAAAATCATTTTTCTTAAAGCATTTGTTAATATCAATTAGTTTTTAAATATTAATCAGTTAGAAAACTCTAAAAATTCTCAAAAAACCAATTCCTTTGTTCTAATTCGATTAAATTGAAAATTAAGGTTGCGAAAATATTAGTCCCTGTGGAACGAATCTCACATTTTACAACGAAACGAATTGTGCGCTTGCGATTCAATTATTTAACCACTTATTTTTAGCACAACATCAGCATCCTGATAACAATTCTAATCCTGATGATTATTAAAAAAGTCTATCATACTGAAATTTATCAAGGCAAAGTGTTATAGCTAAAGCATTTAACAATCAAATATAGATCCTGACAAGAATATCAAGTCTATAAGCTAAAAACAACATACCTTGCTACTTTTGCAGATGTTAAAGATTTAAAAATTTAACATTTCTAACTCACTTACTAATCTACTGAATGTAGTCTCATCAAGTGGTTTAGTTAGAATATCTGCAAGCTGTTTGTCAGTAGGAACAAAATGAAGTTCCACAGTACCATTCTCAATATGTTCTCTAATAAAATGATACCTCACATCAATGTGCTTAGTCCTTGAATGTTGAACAAGATTTTCTGCAATTTTGATAGCACTAGTATTATCACAAAACATAGGAATATTACTAAGTGTCATACCATAATCCATCAACTAATTTCTTATCCAAAGGAGTTGTGCACAACAACTGCCTGCTGCTATGTACTCAGCTTCTGCAGTTGAGGTTGAGACAGATTGTTGCTTCTTGCTTGCCCAAGAAATCAATCTGTTTCCCAAGAATTGACATGTACCTGTAGTGCTTTTCCTGTCTATTTTACACCCTGCATAATCAGAGTCTGAATAGCCAATTAGGAAGAAATCAGATTCTCTAGGATACCACAAACCAAGATTTGGAGTTCCTTTGAGATATCTAAAAATTCTCTTCACAGCAATTAAATGAGATTCCTTAGGATCACTTTGGAATCTAGCACATAAACAGGTAGAAAACATTATATCTGGTCTACTTGCAGTTAGATATAACAATGAGCCTATCATGCCTCTATAACTAGTATTATCCACACTCTTTCCCTTAGGATCAGAGTCTAGTTTAGAGGCTGTTGTCATGGGTGTTTTTGCAACTGCACAGTCTTGAAAGTCAAACCTTCTTAAAAGATCTTTGATATACTTTGACTAATTAATGAAAATACCAGTCTCAGTCTGTTTGACCTGCAAGCCTAAGAAATAATTTAATTCACCCATCATGCTCATCTGATATTTAGACTGCATAAGCTTGCTAAACTTAGCACACAACTTTTCATTAGTAGAGCCAAATATGATATCATCAACATAAACTTGAACTAAAAGCAATTCACCTTTTATCTTTCTAAAGAATAGAGTTTTGTCAATTGTACCTCTTGTGAAGCCATTTTCAAGAAGAAATTTAGACAAAGTCTCATACCATGCTCTTGGTGCCTGCTTTAGTCCATAGAGTGCCTTGTCAAGTTTGTAGACATGATTTGGAAACTTTGGATCAACAAATCCAGGTGGCTGTTCCACATATACTTCCTCATCAAGTTTGCCATTTAGAAAAGAACTCTTTACATCCATCTGGTATACCTTGAATTTTGAATGAGCTGCAAATGCAAGAAACATTCTGATTGCTTCCAATCTTGCTACAGGTGCAAAGGTCTCATCATAATCAATGCCTTCTTCCTGAGAGTAACCCTTGGCCACCAGTCTTGCTTTGTTTCTTACAATCATACCAGATTCATCTAGCTTGTTTCTGAAAACCCATCTTGCACCAACAATAGATCTATCTTTAGGTCTTGGTACCAGTTTCCAGACTTTGTTTCTCTCAAACTCATTTAACTCCTCCTGCATTGCAATTACCCAATCAGGATCCTGTAAGGCTTCTTCAACCTTCTTAGGTTCATTCTTTGAGAGAAAACAACTATACAAGCATTCATTTTGAATTGATCTTCTAGTTCGAACACCACTATTTGGATCACCAATAATCAAATCTTCAGTATGATTCTTTGTCCATTTTCTAACAGGTGGTAGATTGCCTCTGCTAGATTCTCCCCCTAAGTTAGTGGTATCTCTTGTAGAAGAATTCTCTCTGCCTTCAATAACTCCCCTTTGATCAATAGAATCAGTAGATTCCATATTGCTGCTAGTTACTGATCTTTCTTCAGTAGACTCTGAAAGATCAGTTCCTGATGGAGTAGACTCTGAATAGCTAGTCTGCTCCTGTTGATCATTGTGTTCTCCTTGATTTATTTGCTCCCCCTCAACAGTAGCATTCCTTTGAGAAGCAATAGAAATTCCTTCTGGAGAACCTTCATCATCACTGGAGAGTATCTCAGAATTCTTCAGATTTTCAAATTCCAATTTGTCATGGCTTTCATCAGTTTGCAGAATTCCAAATTTCTTGTCACCGAATGCAACATGAATTGATTCCATAACAATGTGAGTTTTGAGATTATAAACTTTGAAGGCCTTTGATGCTGAATATCCTAGAAAGATTGCTTCATCCGATTTGGCTTCAAATTTTCCAAGTTGTTCTGGATGAACTTTTAGGACATAGCATTTTCATCCAAAGATGTGAAAGTATTTCACACTTGGTTTATTTCCTTTGATCATCTCATAGGGAGTTTTTCCATGACTATTTACCAAGGTACAGTTTTGAGTGAAACATGCAGTGTTAATAGCTTCTGCCCAAAAATAGGTTGGAAGTTTTGCATCTGCAAGCATGGTTCTTGCTGCCTCTATGAGAGTCCTGTTCTTTCTTTCCACTACACCATTTTGCTGAGGTGTACCAGGTGCAGAAAACTGTTGAGTGATTCCATTGTCTGCACAAAAATCCTCCATTGTAGAATTCTTGAATTCTGTACCATTGTCACTCCTAAGTACTTTGACTTTGTACTCAGAGTTATTCTGAATATTCTTGATAAGTTCAATGATTTGCTGAGGAGCTTCATCCTTCTTGTGTAGAAAGAACACCCATGTGAACCTTGTGAAATCATCCACTATCACTAGAGCATATCTTTTCTTGCTGATAGACATAATGTTTACTGGACCAAATAGATCAAGATGTAGCATGTGAAATGGTTCAGTAATTGAATTTTCAGTCTTGCTCTTGAAAGTGGTTCTTCTTTGCTTTCCAAGCTGACATGCATCACAAAGTCCATCTTGCACATAATTTGCCTGAGGTAGGCCTCTCACCAGATTGTGCTTAACAAGTTGATTAAGCTTCTTGAAGTTGAGATGTGAGAGTTTCTTGTGCCAATTCCAGCTTTCATTACTTGTTGCTTTACTGTAGAGACATCTAACAATTCCTTTAGATGTATCACTTAAGCTGGCTTCATATATGTTACCATGTCTTTGACCAGTTAGAACAATGTCTCCATTATGCATATTCAAGATTTTGCATCCTTCTCTGTCAAAGATTGATTTGTAACCTTTATCACCCAGTTGACTTATGCTTAAAAGAGTATGTTTCAAGCCTTCAACCAGTGCTACATTTTCTATGATGACATTCCCCAAAACAATTGAGCCATATCCCGGAGTTTCTCCTTTGTTGCCATCTCCAAAAGATATTACTGGGCCAGCTTTCCTCTCAAACTTTGTAAGCAGGGACTTCTTTCCAGTCATGTGTCTAGAGCATCCACTGTCCAAGATAATTGAATGCTTCTTTCCTGTGCCCTGCAAACAAAAAGTAACTAGTTAGAATTTTTTAGGACCCAACTTTGATTGGATCCTTTCTTACTAGATTTAGAAACAACAGGCTTTGAAGATTTTGCCTTTACTTTACCTTCTTTTCCATTCCTATTTCTCTTGATTTTGCTAGACTCTAAAAGACCATCTAATCTCTGTTTCAACTGAGACTTAGACAGAAACCCTATGTTTACATTCTTAGGTTTTTCTAACACTTTCTCATCTGAATTACTATTGTTAATCCTTTTGTGTACAACAGGGATACCTTTTGAATCAACAAATTTAACATGAATAGGTTCAGAAACAATTTTCTTACCTTCAGATTTAGATGTGCTAGCTTCTATTTTACTATCATCATTGACAATAGCTACTTTTTCTTCTTGTCTAGCCTTATTAAAACCTAAACCATTAACCTTACCACGAATTCCATTTTCGATGATTTCTTGTGTCTTTTTACCAGAAATGTTAATGGTCTTAATCACATCTCTCTCTTCCTCTAGTTCTTTTTTGACATAGTTATAAGCCTCAAGAATAACACTATAATCATGCTTAGCTTTATCAGAACTTAACTTATATTCTTCCATTTGAATTAACTCAGATTCAAGAAAATTATTTCTATCAACTAATTTATCATTCTTAACCTTAAGTTCATCTCTTTCACAAGTAAGAATTCTAAAATTAGTCATCAAAATTTTAAACTCAGCATGGATAGATCTAATTTCATCAGAATTTAAGCTATCAAATGAATCAAGAGAGTGAAGTGATACCTTAACAGAGGATGGAGAAGTTTTCTTTGGAGATCCAGGTTTGTCTGAAACATTTGCCATTAGTGCAATGTTGTCATAATCCAATTCATCTTCAGAATCACTGGAATCAGCCCAATCCTTCTGTGTGACCATAAGTGCATTACCCTTTCCTGAATTCCTAGGCTTCTTACACTCACTAGCAAATGTCCAAGCTCGCTGTAGTTAAAGCACTTGATCTTGGCCTTATCAAGCTTGACAATTGTACTTTTGCCTTTGTCACTCTTCTTCTCCTCCTTCTTTTGAAAAGGTCCTTTGCTAAATCTTCTCCTGTTGAATCTTCCTTTCTTGAAAGCTTTAGCAAACATAGAAAAGAGTTCCTGCATCTCAGATTCAGAATCATTGTTGTCAGAGTCCATATCAGTAGTCTCTGACTCAGAACTTTCTTTGCTTTTCTTCTTCCTTGAGTTCTTTACAGCAGGCTCATCATGCTGTTCCTCTGGAAGCTTCTTTAATTCAGATTGAGCAGTAAGTGCAACAATCTTCATCTTTCCTTCACTCCTGCTCTTCTTCTGCTGCTTGTCAAGTTCATAAGCTCTTAGTTTTCCATACACTGCCTCTAATGATATCTCATCCAGATCATTAGCTTCCTCAATCGCAGATATCTTCTCATTGTAGAAATCAGGCAAAGCTTTCATGAACTTTGTATTCATATCCTCCAAGTCATAATATTTACCATGCATGGCCATCTCATTGATGAGTTTTGTAAACCTATCAAAGGTATCATTAAGTGACTCACCAGACTTGGATTCAAAGTACTCATACTGTTGTATAAGTAGTGTCCTCATATTCTTCCTGACAGGTTTAGTTCCTTCACAGTGAACCTTAAGATTGTCCCATATATCCTTAGTAGTTTTACAAGAGAGAACATAGTTAGTGAGAACAGAATCAAGACTGTTAAATAATATGTTTCTCACTTTAGCATCTTTAAGAACATTCTCCTTGTCCTTATCTGACCACTCAGATTTTGGCTTCTCTGCTGTATGTTCTGGAACAACTTGACCATCAACAGTTGCTTGTCCAACAACCTTCGTTGGGATAAAAGGTCCATCTCTGATTCTGTCAAGATAATCAGGATCTGTTGCTTCCAGATGATGCAACATCTTTACTTTCCATAGAGTATATTCGTTTCTCTTGAGCATAAAAATCTTAGTATTCCCATCCTTGTAACCAGACATGGTTGCAGATCTTTATGATTATTCGAAATCAACCTGCTTTGATACCAATTGTTAACTCGAATAACTTGTAGAAGGGGGGTGGGTTGAATACAAGTTATATAATCGTGTCTGATTTTTGCTTGGTTATATGAACAAGAATAAACGAATGAATCAAACTCTGTTTGTATTAATAAGATCAAATACAAACTCTACCAAAGGTGTACAATACCTTTAGCAGCTGCTGACAAAATAAAAATCTCTCTGTTTGTTTCGAACTTTCGAATACAAACCTTATACAGAGCTACGCACATTCACACATGAACGAACTATTTTTACAATGACATAGAGAGAGTATTTATAATGCTACCTATCAACTAATCACAGAAAGATAATCTATACATGACAATGTTCTGCCGTCCAGTTGATAGATTCCATCAATAGAAAATTCTTTCCTTCATAAAATCTTCTTGCTTGTTTCTCAAACAAAGATCCTGTTTTATAGCACTTGCCAGTTTCTGTAGCATCCATAATGACATCATCAGTAACATGACTGATATTAGGATTCCATCTTGCATCATGATTTGACCATCCCATCAGTACTTGATCAGTACTTGACTTGACATATCAGGATTCAATCTCAGTTCCTGACATGTAGTACTCGATGCACTGTTCATTCCTGACTAAACTTTACAGATAACTGTCTAACACATATTTCCTATACAAAGTGCTAAATCCTTTATAAATCAGGATATACAAGAAGTATAAGTAAAATTCTATTTTTAACATCACAACTCATGAATTATTCCTAACATTTAAATGGCTCAAATCGATCCCATTTTCCGATCGATTTCCAGATCTATTCGTACATGCCACTGCGGGGCCAGAACTCAACAACCGAATATGGCAAGATATACATACAGGCCTGGGAATCAATTTGGTATGGCCGGAATGCGACGAACGGGATGTGGCAATTTTGAGGGTTTTTTTCCATCGTCTGAGCTCTGGTAATGTTTGTCAAATAATGACGTCAGCTGACGTTGATACGCATCTCTGGGATGCGTATCATATATAGACTGCGCATTTTCCTTATGCGTATCCAAAATTGCGCATGATTTGTATGCGTACTCCGTACTTAAAAATGGCGGACTATTTTCAATACAGGCATTTCGGGCACTTGGTCTCCAAAACTAGTGTAGTTTGAGCAATTTCTCATTATTCGTTTATCGAGATAAAAAATACATTGTTCCTATTATGTAGGGACTGAAAAAAATTATTTATTTGATGAATTTATTAATTTATCGAATATTTATTTATCGAGGTTAAATTGTATATATATTTTAAAATTAAAATATTAAAAAATTATTATTTACAAAGAATGTTCTATGAATATTGACTAATAATATTTAAAATTATATTTTGATAATAAAACACATTTTGTAAAACTATATATTTTGTAATATTTATTTATAAAATATATATAATTTCAATATTATATATATAAAAAATATAAATAATTTAGTTTACATAAAATTATTTAACAAAGCAATAAATTATACAATGTTTGGACACAACGTCTAAAGGCCTCAAATGATTTGACTCACTAATCAATCATCAATCATCAATATCAATATATATATATATATATATATATATATGTATATATATATATATATATATATATATATATATATATATATATATATATATAAAGGAGGGTACGCGGGAACTTATGTGGCGCTCTAAGATCGTCTCAATCAATTTTTCTAATTTTCTAAAATTTTTGAATTTTAAACACTAATAAATATAAAAATATCATTTAACATATTAGAAGTAGAATATGTGTTCGAATTTATAGAGAACAAGAGTTCGAATTTATAGGGAAGACATATGATTAGAAGTTCTACAGGAAGTAGAATAAGTTTTTATAAGGCATATGCATAAAAGTTCTATTGGAAGTAGAATTGGAGTTCGAATCTACAGAGAATAAAAGTTCGAATTTATAGAAAAAAAACATATAAATAAAAGTTCTATTAGAAGTAGAATAGGTGTTTGAATATATAGAGCAGACATATAATTAAATATTTTATAGAAAGTACGATCTTCTTAAATTATATGATTTGAAGTTCTATTGGAAGTAGAATTAGTATTTATAAGGCATATGATTAAAAGTTCTATTGGAAGTAGAATAGGAGTTCAATTTTATAGAAATAAACATATAAATAAACGTTGTATTAGAAGTAAAATAGGTGTTTGAATATATAGAGCAGACATATAATTAAATATTTTATAGAAAGTACAATCTTCTTAAATTATAATTTTTTATATTACTCCATCCGTCCCACCCAATTATTAACACCTTTTTTATCATTTTCTTGCACGCATTTTAAGGTGAATTTTAAGGACAGATCATAACTTATTTTTAAAATTTTCTTTTTTGTATAAAAATAGGATTGTTCTACTTTTATACAAAAAAAGAAGAAAATTTTAAAAATAAATTATGAAACTACCCTTAAAATCCACCTTAAAATGCGTGTCAAACACCCTATTTTGAAATGTTAACAAACCGGCAGGAAATATATTCATAAATCCAATACTATTGTCATAAAAAAAAGTCATCGTATTTAAAAAGAAAAAATTGATGTGTTAACATAATAAAAGAACATTCTCATGCAGGAATCCTAAATAAATACAGAAGTATCTTTAATATAAAGAGAAAATAAGATGTGTTTTCATTTTCTAAAACTCCATAAATATTAGAAAAGAGAAAGTATAAATTGGAATTCAATCTATTTTTTTGGTTTTGATTTTAAGGAAAAGAGTTTTTGTGTAAGATAAGTATCATCAATAATATGTATTGAAGTTGGAATTTCGATCTCAAACGAGAGCGGATCGAAACGTTTTTAACGGGAAGACGGTTCACTATAAAAGATTGTATTAACTATTAAAATATCATATTGATGTTATAAATTTCAATTTTTTTTAGGTTTTTTGTCTTAACGAGATAGCGGACCAATAGTAATAACCGTGTTCAATGAGAAAGCGGTTCATTAGAGAAGACCGTATAAAAGATGTTTTTTTTTGTCAGGGGCCGTATAAAAGATGTTTGAATATATAAGGAATACATAAAATAAAATGTTTTATTGGAAGTAGAATACGAGGACGGTGGAGACGTTTTATACAATTTTTTTAAAACTATGTATCTTTTCTTCCTAGAAATCCTTTATTTTAACTTTTTTATAGAAGTTATTTTTACTTGCATTAGAAAAATATATCCATAAATTTAATATTATTCCCGTCACGAAAAGTCTTCGTATTTTTTTGATATGTTAACATAATAAAAAGACATTCCCATGCGAAAGTTATAAATAAATACATGAATATTTATAATATACAGAAAATATAAAATGTTTTCATCTTTTAAAACTCCAAAATATTAGAAAGTTTAAAGAATATAAAAATTGGAATTTACTCTCTTTATATTATGAAGTTAGAATTTCGGTTCCAAATAAGAGCGGCTCGAAATGTATTTAACGGGAAGACGGCTCACTAGAAAAGATTGTATTAGCTATTAGAATTTGATACTGATGTCATAATTTTTTTTTTATTTTTACGGTTCGATTTTATGGATAAAAATTATTATATAAGTCTTTATAATATATGTTAAAGTTGGGATTTCGGTTTTAACGAGAGAGCGGCTCAAATTGAAAGGATCATGTTTAACAAGAAATCGATTCATTAGAGAAAATTATTTAATTATTAAAATTTAATGTTAGTATTATAATATAACGTAAATATATTGATTTTTTTTTAAAATATTGTAACGCCGCCGCGAAGCGCGGCTTTATCGACTAGTTAAGTAAATAAAATAAAATAATATCTATTCAGAAAAAAATAAAATTAATTATTATTAATTTTTTTTCACAATATTATTTTAGTAAATAAAATAAAATAATATCTATTCAGAAAAAAATAAAATTAATTATTATTAATTTTTTTTCACAATATTATTTTAATATATGTTCTGATACATGTGACCCTCGCCTCGTGTTATGTTAAAATTAACTAGGTAATAAAGCCGCGCTACGCGCGACACGAAAATATTTTTAAAAACTATACATATAACTTTATTGTTTGTTAAATTTTATTATTTGAAAAATAATATGATAAATTAAAAATTATGTGAAATGTAATTAAAATTGAATGTTTAAAAATTAAAGAGAAAAGAGTTAGGTGAAAAAAACATGTTTCGGTTAAATTCTTGAATATTAATAATAATAATAATTTTGAAGATATTGACGAACCTATTTTGTCGCATAAAAAATGCTTTTGAAATCCAATATTGACAAACATTTGCAAAGTTTATTGTCGATGACATCATAAAAGACATGATTGCTTAATTTGTTATTAAATTATTTGTTAGTAAAATTGATTGTACGATGAAAAGAATTAGAATATAAATGTGATAAGAGGTGTGATTGATTTCACTTGTCGATATATTTGGTTTTATGACGAAAAAAGCAGAATTCAAATGCATATTTTAAGTCATGCTTCATGTTTTTTTGGAGTGATCCGACACCCGTATCCCTACATTTAATTAATTTTTCAAAGCATTTTATAAGAACTGTTTTGTTTGTAACATTAAAATTAAATTCATGGACACATCAAAGTGATACTCACATATTCTAATATTCTTTTATTAAATTTTATAATAAATTTGTACATATAATTGTTTTTAAAGCCGATGCTCGTTTTATAACACCCTTACTTAATGCTCAAAAAGTGAGAATTTGTTTAAAATAACAAAAATCAACTCCTTAAACACCTTTTACTTTTTTCCATACCAAACTACAATGTCAACATAATTCCTATAATAAAAATTTGTAAATATTAAATATAACTAATTAACGATTTTAAACACCGTCTCCCATCTCATAACATACATGCATGATTAATTGATTAGTAATAGTATAAGAATGTGTTTTATTAGAATATTAACTTTTCCAACACAAAATAATCAAACAACGAATGGGTAATTTTTTTTATTGATTTAATTGACGAAAAAAAGGGTCCACTTGATTCAATTTAATCGAGTTGGTCACACTCCATGTATAATTTGTTCTGGTATAAATGTAAATTCTACGATATTACTTTTATTTAAATTGTGGATGTTAATCGAAAAATATATATACTTATGTATCTTATCATGATTCTCACGATCATTGATTACGAATTAATCAAAAAGTTAAAATCGTCTATTAATTATTGCCAAAAAATTTGCAATGATTTTGAATAAGGATTAGAAATGACGATAAAAATTATTTCATTTTTTTGTTTTACCTTAAAATAATGGTATTTTTATATAAATCATTAATATTAAAATAATAATAATAATGTTCTAATAAAATTGTTAAACTTTTATATTAAATAGGAAATAAAGTGTGTTTAATATTTATTTAATAGGTATAATTAATTATTAATTAAATTCAAGAAAATTATTTTAATAAAAAATAAAAAATGTGAAAATTCAAGAAAAATATTTTGAAGCTTCTGAGTGCAAGTCTCTCCAGTTTCCTGATATTATAATAAATTTTTATATAAAAGTACTGTAATAGATAAATTAATTTCTATTATTCTTAAAAATTGATTGGTCTCTTATGAATTTTCTATTAAAAATTAATTTAAAAATAATTTACATGAATTATTAATTGGAAAAATATTTTCATTTTATATATCTAAAATTTTGATAATCTTGAAAACATCACCAACATATAAAAATAAAAAATACAATATGAACGTAATATTTACAATCAAAAGTTACAAATATTGAATACAACTTAATAACGTTTTTTAAAACCGACACCCCTCTCATAATATATGTGTTCAATAGTAGTTTTAGAATTTATTTAATTTGAATATTAATTTATTTTGACACATTATAATGAAACAATGGGCATATAATTTTTTATCAATTAAATCTTCCGATAAAATGGTTGAGTTTGTTCAATTTAATTAGTTTGGTCATAACTCATGTGTGTATGCGCATGATTTGTTTACAAATTTCAGATATTTGAGAAGTTGGTTAATAATGTTTTTTAAAACCGATAGCCCACTCGTAATATACATATTCAATAATAGTATAAGATTTGTTTAATTACAATAAAAAATTATTTCAACACAATATAACGAAACAATGGGTGTATAGCTTTTTTTATCAATTTTATCTTCCGATAAATGATTGGATTTGTTAAATTTAATCGATTTGATCATAACTCATGTATTATTTATTCATGTGCAAAATTGAAAATCTATTTGTACTGTGGCCCAAAATATTCATATGGGAGCCATGCTGGCCCTTTTTACTGACTGAAAACGCTACACCGTCTACCGTGATATGAGGGGTGTTGCGGAAGACCGTGTTCCGTATCATGGGGTGTTGCGGAACACCGTGTTCCGTATCATGGAGTGTTGCGGAACACCATGTTCCGTATCATGCACGGATACGGAACACGGTGTTCCGTATTATGCTAACACGGAAGATGGTGTTCCGTATCATGCATAATACGGAACACGATGTTCCGTATTATGCTAACACGGAGGACGATTCTCCGTATCCCGTCGGTATTTCGGGTCATTTTTTTCAAAATCAGTATTTTGGGCAAAAACTTGTGAAAAATAGGCATTTTGGTAATTCTCTCGTATACAATTTCATATATTAAATAAATATCTTGTACTTCCATAATTTATTACGATTTTCACAATTATTGATAATAAAAATTCCTTGAGAAGTTAAGGTCGTGTACCGTATAATCATCCGAAAAGAAATTATAGTGATCTTGAATAGGGAATAAAAAATAACGCAATACAAACAATTGTTATTCGTCATTTTAACTAAAAATAAACATAACTATATATAATTAATATTTAATATTGAAAAAATAACTATAATGTTCAACTAAAGTTTGCTAATTTTTAAACAAATTAAATATAGTAAATTTAATATATGTTTAATATGTGTAATTAATGACTAATTAAAATGTCATTAATAGCTATTTAATGCAAGAAAAGAATTTTAATAAAAAAAATAAAAAAAACGAAAATTAAAGAAAAATACCTTGAACTGTTCTGGTGCATTTCTGATCTCAAGGCATTATAATATATATAGATATTTGAGAAGTTGGTTAATAATATTTTTTAAAACCGATAGCCCTCTCATAATATACATATTCAATAATAGTATAAGAATTTGTTTAATTACAATAAAAAATTATTTCAACACAATATAACGAAACAATGGGTGTATATCTTTTTTTATCAATTTTATCTTCCGATAAATGACTGGATTTGTTAAATTTAATCGATTTGATCATAACTCATGTATTATTTATTCATGTGCAAAATTGAAAATCTATCTGTACTGTTTGTATACCATTCCAGATATTAAATAAATATCTTGTACTTCCATAATTTATTACGATTTTCACAATTATTGATAATAAAAATTGCTTAAGAAGTTAAGGTCGTGTACCGTATAATCATCCGAAAAGAAATTACAGTGATCTTGAATAGGGAATAAAAAATAACGCAATACAAACAATTGTTATTCGTCATTTTAACTAAAAATAAACATAACTATATATAATTAATATTTAATATTGAAAAAATAACTATAATGTTCAACTAAAGTTTGCTAATTTTTAAACAAATTAAATATAGTAAATTTAATATATGTTTAATAGGTGTAATTAATGACTAATTAAAATGTCATTAATAGCTATTTAATGCAAGAAAAAAAATTTAATAAAAAAAAGAAAATTCAAGAAAAATAACTTGAACTGTTCTGGTGCATTTCTGATCTCCGGGCATTATAATATATATAGATATATAGATTCAAGTAATCTTGACAAAAAAATTTTTAATTCAAGTAATAAACAATTATAAGAAACAAAGATTACTCTCGTGACTCGTCTCTCTCTCTCGCTCACTTTTTTTTCTCTCTAATATTATCTCGGCGAGACAACTATATACACACAGTGATACACACAGATAACAATAACCTTGGTGGAGGGAATTGATTGCTGAAAATGGCAATAAGAGCAGCACCCATTACAGGAATACACATGCCCACAACTTCTCTACAGACAACAACCAATAATTCCAATAGATTCTTCATAGTTAGGGCTCAACCCCCTTCTAATACAGCTTTCTTTGGCACTTCAGGTACTAAATTTACATTTTTATGCTCATAAAATTTACTTATAATCTTGCAATTTATGTTGTTACAATTAATATATGTATGTGGGTTTCTTTGAATTTTGATTTTTGGATGCTGTTTATGCTATTTTGGGCCTTGTAAGTTGGTATTTTTACGGCCTGGATGTTTTTAAAGCTGATTAGATGTTGCCCTTTTGAATTAATGAGCAAAATGTTGGTGGGTTTTTCGGGTTTTGGAATTTATAGTCATTTTTGTGCAGTGTATGTGCTTGATGTTATTCGAATACTGTTAGTGTTAGGGTATGTGTTTTTGTATATATAGATTTTGATTACTATTATTGTTAATGTTAGTTTTCCTTGTGTTTGGATTTGTGGAATTGTGTTGTTTAGTGCCACAATTCGTATATTAGTTTCGATTTCCCTGATTACGCTCTAAATGTAGAGAATTTGGAGCCTTAATAAATTATATTTTCAGATGTTGACTGACCTGCAGCTGCTGATACTCTTTCGGGTGCTAGAGTTCTATTCAGTACTCGAAAGAAAAGGGGAACATCTGGGTGGCCTAAAGCCGGTTTTTCTTTTATAGTTATATTTTGGGGTATACGGAAATTTCACTTTCTGTATTTGTTTGATCGGAGTTTTTGCTGTATATTACTAATGCTTAAGTACACGGATTTTATAGGTTTTGTTTCAAGACGTATTGATGGCAAACAAAGTAATTTGTAGCGGTTTTACTTGCTTCCTTGTGAAGTTAATTTTTTTGTTTGTCGATAAATGTTTGCATGTATGCCAAGTTATGTGTCTCTTTCTGATGCTTTTGTAGAGATCGGTAATGTGCTATACTGCTATCTATTATGTGCGAGCAGTGAACTAATTTCCACCTGCTTTTATATAGAATGTTGTACTTTTCTATACCGCTAATTTCTCCGAACGTCTCTCTCTCTCTCTAAAAAAGATAAAACTTTACACGTATTAATTTTAGGAAGTCGCAATGGCTTTAGTAATAGATAGCAGGTTATTAGGCCAAGTCAGTAGGAGTCAACGGTGTTGGTTAGCCAAGTCCAGTTAGTTGGAGTCAATGGTGTTATGTAGTTTAGTCAAACACTCAATGCTGAGTTCTATAAATACTGCTTTTGTAATTGTAGTTATTAGATTACACAATAAAAGAAGGGTATTCTCATATCATCTGAGAACTCCCACCAAATCTCTCTCGATATATATATATACATTTGCCTATATATATATATATATATATATATATATATATCTGTTTGTGTGTGTGTGTATACATGCACTGGCTACTAGCTACGGTTTCTTTAATCTGATCTCTATCCACTCTCTAGTCTATTAGATTCTGTTTTCTGAAATTCGGTTCTTGACGTTCATTTCTATTTTTGAGTTTAATGGTTTGCTTTACTTGTAAATTCAAATGGAATGACACTTAAATTTTGTTACATTGGTTTAGGCAGTGAGAAGAGTTGAACCACATATTGTCTTTTCATGAAGCTCTTTTGGTTGATTGTTATGATGGATGCATGATTTATATAAAGAATTATTATATTCTATGCACATACAAATAATTAAGTCTTAATAAATTGATTATTTACAAGCATTTTAACAAAATGGATCTAGTTAGAGAAGTTCTCATTTGATAACATGTTTGTTTTTATGATTAGAAATATAAATAGGCATAAAATCTCACATTTCAATATAATCATGGAAGAACTTTTGTGTTCTATTATTAAAAGAAATTACTCAGTGATTTTACGGGGACAATATGTTGAGTTCTATGCATGTTCATACACAGTACAATGTTAGACCATATAATGCAAATCTGGGAACTTCATGTTTTTTGTAGTGGGAGCACAAAAGTTTGCTGGGATACGCTTAGTCAAGTCTAACCGATGGCAATCTAGTGGTTTTAGTGCTAATGCTCTTGGTACTCGTATGAACCTTTTTGAGCGCTTTGCCAGGGTCATCAAGGTCAATTATGAACTTTATATTTTAATTTTCTATTGTGAGGTGCATCATACATGTGTTTACTCCGTTGTAATACCCTCTGTCTATATCTTTATCTCATGAATATAGTCATATGCAAATGCAATCATAAGCACTTTCGAAGACCCTGAGAAGATCTTAGAGCAAGCTGTTACGGAAATGAATGATGATTTAATAAAGATGCGTCAAGCTACAGCCCAAGTATGTTGTCTTACAGTATTTTTTTGGTTAAGTAGAATCATTTCTTGGTACACAATTTGTGAAAGGGAATGTAAGACACTTATGCTTTATTAATCTTTTTTCTTTTAAAGACCCTGGCATCACAGAAGCAACTGGAAAACAAATATAAAACAGCACAACAGGCTTCTGAGGATTGGTAATGACAATGAAGTTTTATGAGGAAGTGCTACAGTTATTTTTCCTTTTGCTTCCCATTTATCACATTTTGCTTGTAGGTACAAACGAGCGCAACTTGCTCTTGAGAAGGGAAATGAGGATCTTGCTCGCGAGGCTCTTAAAAGGCGCAAGACATTAGCTGTATGTACTTTGCAACCACTTCATATCTCCATCCATCCTCTTCATTTCCCAATTTTCTTCCCCTGCATCCCGATAAATTAATTTTCATTACAGATTATGTTCAAAATTTGAATAATTGGTTGTGATTTAGAGAATGTGCACAACTCTAAATGTGATGTCAAAATAGATTGACAACAATTTAGTACGTGTTTACGTGGTGCTTATAGGATGGCATACTTTTTTCCTTAAACATAATACTGGACTTGCAATACTAAGATCTAGCTAAGAAGGGTTTCAGATGCTTTCTGTTTGTTGCGAGTTATTTAGTTTCTGGTGTCCCTCAACATATTCTTCATTTGCATGGCAGGATAATGCCGCTGCTATGAAGACGCAACTCGATCAGCAGAAGGGTGTTGTTGATAACCTCGTCTCCAATACCCGGGCAAGTTCACATTTTCCTTATTCTTCTCTTCCATTTGGTAGTAAACAATAGTATCTCATTTTGCTGTAGATGGTGGAGTATATTACTATATTTGTTGGCATGAAAAAAGATACTTAATCTTTTATCTTTTTGACTACTAAACGTTTTATTCTTTCTGAAAGCTTGCAGTTTTATCATCTGGTAACTTACAATTTATTTTAAAGAATATAGTAAATGTGTAAAACTAGTGGTTGACTGTATGTTTTTTGGTTTACAGCTGTTAGAGAGCAAGATACAGGAGGCAAAGTCCAAGAAGGATACCCTTAAAGCACGTGCCCAGTCTGCAAAGTTTGTTTCTATATTCTACTTTTTTGCATCTTAAATTCCCCACCTTGCAATGTAGAATACTTGTGCACTATAATGCTGACTTGCTACTTCATCTTAGGACTGCAACTAAACTCAATGATATGTTGGGTAATGTCAATACAAGCTCTGCCCTTTCAGCTTTCGAAAAGATGGAGGAAAAAGGTTGAGTCTTTCATTTTTTGTTTCCCTTTATTTCCCTATCTACTATCTACTTTCATCTGTACACCTACTTCTTGACAAGACATACTTTGAGCTTTAATTTAGAATATTAGTGTGGCAAAACTATTATACAAGGCCCTTCCATTTGTACATATGTAGTTGGCATCCTTGTTCAGATCTCACCATTAATTTTTGTGGAGCATATTCTTTCTCTGGCCTTCTGTGTTTCTTTATAAAAAAATTTATGAAGAATGTAATATAACTAGATTAGGTGCTAATTTTTTTGGACAAGTAATTAGGTCACCTGTACTTTGTCAGTGAAGGTCAGTGAAGGTGCATATGCATGTGTTTTTAGTTGATTGCCTAATCGTAATAAACAGATTATGCACTCACATAAGTCTGTAAAAGAAGCATATAATCTACCATCTATCTCGCACTTAAAATTTACTATTCATAGTAAATCATTCTTCTTGTCATCGAAATCTTGGTACATGCCTAAAGTTTGCTGTAGTTAAAGACCATCTTCATTAAATGTCTCAGCAGAGCTGAACCTCCAAAAAGAATCGGGGTCATCAGTAAATAGTGAATGTTATGCACTGAAACCACAGTATGGAATAAAGTCTCTAATGCCATTTTCTCTAAAAAGATAACTCGGTATTACCTTTACGACAGGAAAAAAAAAAAATAAATTAAGCCAACCAGATTTCCTTGACCAAAACCAAGAATTAGACCTCTTATATCCCTCCTTGATTTCAGATGTCTTCTAAACAACACATTGAAGACTTCAATGGAGGTTAAAGCTCATCATCGTCATCAATTCCATTATAATCGATAAATGTACATGCTATGCAGTAATGATTCCCCCCCCCCCCCCCCCCCCCTTGTATTTATTTGTATCACTAAATTAGAAATTCTAAATGTATGTACCTTGTTATCCAATAATCTTTACTTCATTTTGCAGAAAAAATATGTTATTCTCCAAGCATATATATCATAACCTGTATGTATTAGGTGTAAGAGGGATGTTGTCCTAGACCTTGTGACAGAATATCTTGGGTTTGATACTTTGCAACTAGAATTAATGACAGAATATTATTCATAGTGGAAGGTCAAGGCTTCAATACCCGGCAACTACATATTTGTAGTAGATATGATATAACTACTACATATGATAAGAGAGGTCAAGAGTTCGATAGTTCGTACTAACTACATATATTTTGGTAAAAGTATTCTAGAAAATATACAAAAATAATATAACGATACTCTTACAAATGTGAAATTGTGAATATAAGAAATGTCCGTGCATTTAATAGGTTATAAGCTTGCTTCTGAATAAATGATAGAAGTGTATTTTTATTCCTTAATTTTGCTTTTGATCTTGGTAATGCTTGTTTGGTGATCGAAGCCTTGCTTGGTGTAGTTTTGGCTTTATATTTGTATTAGCTTTAGTAATTAAATAACTAAAAAGCATGGTGTCTACTCCATTTTATGCAGTTATGGCTATGGAGTCTCAGGCAGATGCACTTAATCAGCTAACCACTGACGACCTTGAAGGACAGGTAACAATTTCTTTTGTCAACCAAAACCTGTTGCCGACTTCTCTTTTTCACACCCATCATTTCTATATCTTTTCGGAAGTTCCATTTACCCTATAGTCCTTGCTGGTTAAATGGTTCTTAGTGCCCCAGCAGCAAGAAAAAGGAGCATGTATTCTGTTGGAGTTCTGTCTGAGGATCCATTCGAGGTTTAAGTTTTATATAGTTCACTGATCAAAGGGAAGCCAAAGGCTACTTAAATGCCACATGGACGTTTTTTATAGTTTGTGCAAATTGTTGAAATGGTTGTGTAAGTTATTAGGGTTTCAATACCTGGTAAAACTAGAACTGGGAAGAATTCAAATTTCAAACCATTCCAACTGTTTTTAAAATTGGAAATGTACCAACCTGACTACAAAGTTGAACTTGACCTTCCAACTGATTTTGAAATTAGAAATGAAATAACCTGACTACAAAGTTGAACTTGACCATTTATAGTGAAATTTGGAGGGAGTGTAACAAGTATATGCTATATTAGCTATAGGACTTTTGCCCTTTAATATTTTATCTCGCTTTATTTTTCTACCAAAAGTGTCCATCTCTTGCACTGGATGTGATGTTTATGATTTTATTTAAGGTAAATACAATTTTTAAATAGAAGCATTTATGTTTCAAGCTTAGTTGCTATGTTCATATCAACTTCTATTCAGATCATTTCACCCAAAACCTTAAGATGTTGGGAAGGTCCTTTCAAGGATCTTATACTCATATATATTTAACAAGTACCATTCTTTTGTAACCATTTCCGGTGTCACGGGTCACGGCCAATGTCTCTCAATTAAGACATCTGTTTATCATTGAAGAATATTCCGTGTGGAGTGTTCTGACCTTTTACATCTTTTTGCAGTTTGCATTGCTGGAGACTTCGTCAGTCGATGATGATCTTGCGAGTTTGAAAAAGGAATTGTCTGGAAGTACAAAGGTAAAAGTATATAACACGGGTTTGCTGTGTCCCTTCGTTTCGAGTACAACTCATGCTATGATTTGGATATTTAGTATCTGCTTCAGATATCCAATTTTGAATTAATTGGAAATATGTTCTTGGCTAAACAGAAAGGACAACTTCCCCCAGGGAGAACCACTGCTGCCTCAAACTCTGGATTTCCATTCAGAGAAACTGAAATCGAGAATGAGCTAAATGAACTTAGGAGAAAAGCCGCTGATTACTAAATATACAACTCTGCATATTCTCACTAGGACTGCACCTACTGCATCTACAAATGTTTGTTTGGGTGATTTGGGAAATTGATCTATACGTTAAGAGGCACATACGTTCAGTTGGAGGAAAATATGTTATCCAACTATAGCAAGCGAAATGCATGTGATGATTTGTTTATGCTGTACATTTGTAGTCATTAGCAAGAGGCTTCTTGGAACCCGAAATCATTTCAGTTTTATACAATATATAACTATTTGATCTTCGTGAGCTGACAACTTTCCATTTCCTGTATTATAGCTACTAGAATTTGGTGGTTTTGGATTGTGATTGTGATCATCGATGTTAAAATTTTGTACAGTATTCACGTCTTTGTTATTTTGTTTTGTCCCTCTTAGTTATGTATTGTCAAATAGTTTCTTCTCAAAGATTGCAGCCAGCCTTTAGCCAAAAAAGGAAGAAGATTGCAGCCATTTATATCCTTATTTCTGGTTTCTGTTTTTATGGCCAACTTTCTGCTAGTTTTTGATCTTGTCCTGTTTTTCCAAATAAAATCGGGTTTTCCTAATTGAAATAAATAAAAATAATATTTGGTATCCTAATAGTAAGATATATTTATGTTAAATTAAACCAATTATATCGGCATAATTTGTATTTTGTACCTAGAAGATGTTTTCTACACAAATTTGTACTTGTTAGAGGCCTAGCCCAATAAGCTTTTGGGCTTATGACCGTTAGGCCCATACGGTTGGAGCAACCCAGTTCCTTAGTCCAGCCGAAGCTCAACAAAATAAAACGGTCGACCGTTGTTAATGTAACGCATGATCGTCTTTACATCCCGCCATAATTGAGAATCAAGAAGATCATCAATGGTATTACTCCTGGACATTATATAAATAGACAGCAATTATCAGGTGATAGACACGATCACACACACTGATATACATTGGTTTTGCATAAACTTTACGTTTACGTTTCCACTACATTTTACTGATTCTCACACCGGAGGTGAATCAGGGGGTAATTCCCTCGCATTCTTCTCTTTGCAGGAACAACTGAAATCGGTTCTTGGCATACCGAAGACAGGCTTTGCCTGAAGCATAAATTGATCCACGACATTTGGCGCCGTCTGTGGGAACGTATAAGCTTCCTTTGTGAACCATGTTACCTCAAGATTCCGAAAATCTCAATACAGAAACAACTCCTACTTCTGAAGAAATAAGGCAACAGAATGAGAATGGAAAAGCCCCTGAAGCGGAAGGATCCCAGGGAGCGAAAAGAAGAGCCTTGCAAAAGAAAGCAGATGAGTTAAGGTTGGAAGCCATAAAGCTCAGACGCGAAGAAGTTGAATTGGAGGAAAGGCTAGCACGAGAAGCCCTTCAAACTGGAGAGGAGGATCCCGTGAGTGAAACTCGGAAAACAGCCTCAAAGAGCCGAAAAGAAAAAAGGTCCCGACCTCGCCAGGAAGAGTCTTCAGAATCCGAAACGCATTCCTCACACCCGTCGCAAGACCCTTCAGACTTAGAGGAAGAAGAGACAGGCTCTCAGTGGAAAGATAGGCTTCGAAGAATAGAGAAGTGTATGTTTGGGGACCAGAAGAGGGCGCGTTGGGAGCCGTTGTAACTGAAGAAATTGAACAATACAGGCCACCCCCAGCACGCCAATTCCCGAAAATGACAGAATTCAGCGGCAAGGGGGACCCAAAAGATCATTGTAAGAAATATGAAAGTTTAATGACATGTATGGGTCATGACGATATCATGCTTTGCAAAATGTTTAAAACTTATTTGAAGGGCTCGGCTTCTTTGTGGTATCGATCGATGAGGCCAAGATCAATACCCTCTTACGATCGACTGAAGAGCAAGTTCTTGAGGCACTATTCCCATCTGTGCTGAAGAGAAAAGGATACCGAATTCCTCATTCATTGTCGCCAGAGATCCGATGAAGAATTGGGTGATTATCTAGCTCGCTTTAAAGAGGAAGCTAGCATGGTAACCAATCTAGATAAAGTCAAGACAATAGGATTCTTGACGGCTGGCCTCGACTCAGTTAAAGGAAGAAAGCTTCGATCATCCTTATACGATGTTCCCCCGAAGTCACTCAATGACTCTATATCCGAGGAGAAAGTATCAGAAGGAAGATGGAGTCCATTGATGGTTATAAAGAATCACCCAAAGACGATCGAAGGAGGGGTAATCAGGGGAAAGCTGACCGAAGGAAAGAGGATTCCCGACGAGAGGACAAGCGAGATGGGGACAAAAGGAATGATAGAAGAAATGACCCAAAGAAGGAGAGGGAGACGATGGTGTTCACTCCCCTAAACACCCCCATCTCCAAAATATTGAATGAAATCAAAGGCATGCCAGATTTCCGAAGGCCAGCGAAACTGAGGGTACCTGATCATAAGAAGAATGGGAATTGTTAACGGAGGAATTTGGATAAACAAATTCGGGGAGGGCTGCTGGAACTGTGATGGTGGTTGATGGCGGTGATTGCCGTAGAATAATTAGGGTTAGGGTTTATGATTTGGGGATGGCTGAGATTGTATGATGTGATTATTACAATTTAGATCGAATGTTGTATTCTCTCTTTTTCGCAAGGGTTTGCATCGTACCATACAATGTGCCTACGTATCCTATTTATAGGAATCAAGCCAAACGTAGTTCTTGGGGAGCAAGTAATCGTAATGGGCTAGGTTTCCTTGTTCGGGAAGCCCATTGAATCGTGACCACCGCATTTGATGTTGTCATTACGGACCTCAAAGCCCAACTACTTTCTCGGAGCGTAACGGTTAAGCTATTGACCCGGTATTTTCGAGGTCAACGCTTTCCCTGGGCCACGGAGATAAAATAGCTATAAGGCAGCTCTGAGAACTGAATGAGGGCGAGATCATTTATCTTCAGGCGAGATCCCTAGCCTTAGGCTGAGACCTAACTTATTCACCAGTTGTCATATTCGAGGACCTAGAATCTAGTCCATAACTCATAGTATTCTTCACATAAAGCGTCTACGAGAAGATTCCTCCTCCCTCATTTGTGAGGGCGAGACCTTTGGTAAGGACGAGATGCCCTTTCTCCTAGAAAAGCGTAATGCTATCCTTCCTTGGGCCAGGCCCAACGATTGCAACCTTTCTTCCTGCCATGACCCATGACATGGGTCATTTCCTTTTTCTGGCCCAGTTGAGGGCGATACCTCTGAATTAGGGCGAGGATATTTCTGGGCATAACAAGAATAAATACTGTGATTACCACCAGGACAAAGGCCACAACACAGACGAATGTTTCCATCTGAAGAGATTGATCGAGAGAATGGTAAAAACAGGTGACCTAAATCAGTTTGTTAAAGATTTAAGGGATCGCTTGGAACCGAAAAGGAATGACCCGGGTCAGAGAGAAACCAGAGATCGGAACGAAGAGGATGAAAACCATAGGCAAAGGGAAAGAGACGAAGCCCCTAGATATAGAGGGGAGGTGAGAACCATCATGGGAGGTACAATACTGGACCGA
Source organism: Kitagawia praeruptora (assembly GCA_037693485.1). NCBI lineage: Eukaryota > Viridiplantae > Streptophyta > Magnoliopsida > Apiales > Apiaceae > Kitagawia > Kitagawia praeruptora. The sequence continues at coordinate 4,525,300 of CM075349.1, forward strand.
TGTAGCAAAATGGCCAAAAAGAGGTACGCTCGTCAGGTCTACAATCTGTATCAACATACTACACAGGGCAAATAGCCATTGGCCATAATGTTTACTGAAGAGGATTACGAAGATGTCATCTGGCCGCATGAAGACCCTTTGGTAGTCAATCCAATCATCGGGCAGAACAAGGTATGGAAAGTACTGATAGATTGGGGCAGTTTGGTCAACATTTTGTACCATCGGACTTATGAAAAGATGAATTTGGGATGAGAACAGCTAGAATCTTGCAATGAACCCCCACTCTACGGCTTTGGAAATTCGCCAGTCCCAATTGAGGGAACAATCACGTTATCCCTGATATTGGGAAAACCTCCTTGCACCGTGGAGAAACAAGTAAAATTCTATGTTGTCCGAGTGAATAGCCCATATAATGGCATCCTCGGGCGTCCAACTTTAACGGCATTCCAAGCTATAGCCTCAATACCCCATTTGAAATTGAAGTTCCCTACCGATCATTGTATCGATGAAATGAAGGGAGATCAAAAGGCTGCGAGAATCATCATGTTAGAAGATCTGGATAAATCCGAGGAAGAAACCAAAGAGGAAGGAAAAAAGAAGAGGCGCTTTAATGATCAAGCGGAGAGTGGTCACCACACAATGAACATCGAGTTGGAAAAGTTTGGGGCAGATCTCTCAAGTCCGATAGCTGAACCAGCGATAGAGACTAAAGAGGTCGAATTATATGCAGGCACTTCGGGTCGGATGATCCGCATCGGGAAAAACATGAACGATGATTTAAAAGCGAAAGTGATTGCTGTGATCCGTGAATATCATGACATATTTGCTTGGGATCCTGAGGACATGCCTGGACTGGATCCGAGCATTGCCCAACACAGTTTGAATGTAAAAGAAGGGGCTAAGCCAATCAAACAGAAGAAGAGAAATTTTGTCATGGAAAGACAAAAGGTGACCCTGACAGAGGTGGAAAAGCTTTTAGAAGCGGATTTCATCGAAGAAATCAAGTATCCTGAATGGCTAGCTAATGTGGTAGTGGTCAAGAAAGCAAATGGCAAATGGAGGATGTGCGTTGATTATACTGATCTCAATCTCGCCTGTTCGAAAGATCATTATCCACTTCCCAACATCGATCAACTCATTGATGCTACATCAGGATATGAGATCCTAAGTTTCCTAGATGCCTTCTCAGGTTATCATCAAATTTCCATGAAGTCTGAAGACATCCCGAAGACAGCATTCATCACCCCGAAAGGAACATATGCTTTTATTGTCATGCATTTCGGCTTGAAAAATGCAGGGGCCACCTTTCAGAAGATGATCAACAATGTTTTCAAAACTCAGATTGGGAGGAATATGGAATGCTACGTCGATGACATGATAGTAAAATCTTTGTTTCGGGATCACGCCGATGACTTAAAAGAGTGCTTCGAGACTCTAAGGAAAAACAACATGCGGATCAACCCGAACAAGTGCACTTTCGGAGTATTCAGTGGAAAATTCCTTGGTTACATGGTGAGTGCTCGAGGCATCGAAGCCAATCCAGAAAAGATAAGAGCGATAGTTGACATGGAAGCTCCGAAAACAATTCGAGACATCCAGAAATTGATAGGAAGATTGGCTGCCCTAATAAGATTCATTTCCAAATCAGCTGACAAAGCTTTACCCTTCTTTGAGGTATTGAAAGGTACAAAGATTTTTTCTTGGGGTCTAGAATGTGAGAAGGCTTTTGAAGATATCAAGGAGTATCTAACGAAGGCTCCATTACTAATGAGACCGGATCCACAAGAAACTTTGCAACTATACCTGGCTGTAAATGATCGAACATTGGGGGTCGTCCTAGTCAAGCAGCACGATGGAAACCAATATCTAGTTTTCTACATCAGTCACATGCTCAAAGAAGCAGAAACCAGGTACCCGAACGCCGAGAAATTCGCTTACGGGTTGGTTATGGCCTCAAGAAAACTGAGACATTTTTTCCAGGGGAGGACGATACAAGTCACGAGTGATCAACCTTTAAAAAAGATATTACAGAGGCCAGAGGCTTCAAGCAGAGTTGTTGCCTGGGCCATTGAGCTAGGAGAATTTGATTTGGAAGTTATTTTTTGATGGTTCGATAGCTGGCAGCAAAGCCCTGATGGCTTTGAGATATGTCAAGCCATTCGTTTCACCTTTCCTTTGACTAATAATGAGGCCGAATATGAAGCACTACTGGCCGGTATTAATTTGGCAAAGAACCTGGAAGTCAGACATCTTCGGGCATTCAGTGATTCGATGTTAGTGGTAAAACACTTCTCAGGAGAGTATGAACAGAGGGATGTCCGAACAAAAGCCTATGCTGCCAAGGTAAGAGCAAATTCTATGATGTTTGAATCTTTTGAACTGACCACTGTGGCCCGGGAAAACAAAAGCCGAGCAGATGCGCTATCTAGATTGGCTTCGGCCGACACCCAAAATCTCACAGGCTCGATCTACCTAACTGAAGTCAAAAAGCCCTCCATCAGTAAAAAAATCTGTTTCGAGATCCACCAAGGGATAAATTGGATGACTCCAATCCGATTATTTCTGGAAAAAGGGATGCTACCATTTGAAAAAGTCGAAGCTCAAAAAATTAGAAGTCGGCCTAGAATCTTACAGAAGCGTAGTGTTTAATGTCGAAGCAAACGAATGGGGTCTTCGAGCTAACACTGACTTGCTAGAAGAAGCCAGAGAAACGGCATATCTGAGAAATGTCAAGTATCAACAACAGATCGCTCATTGGTGATCTAGTTCTTCGGTAGTTAGCAACCTCTATGCCGAACAAACAGGGGAAACTTTAGCCGAACTAGGAGGGACCCTATGTGGTTATTCAGGTTGTACGACCGGGAACCTACAAACTCACTGAGTTGAATGGAGCTCTAATTAAAAACACATGGCATGCTTCTCGATTACGCAAATTCTATCAGTAAGCTTTTTGTAGAAAAAGTTCAATTTCGATTATTAATAAAGGCTTGATTTTGTTTCCCCATTTATATTTTTATCGATGAAACAGCCCGAATGACCGGGGCATCGCTCCTCGGTCGGGAACTAAAAAAAAAAACCCCCGAAACATAAATCGCAGTTCGCCCAAAGGCCTTCGGGAGGCAGAATTCGCCCAAAACCGAAAGAAGAAGCCTTCGGCCAAAACTGCGACTTGGGGGCAACACTGGGCAATGTCCGAAGAGACTTCGCCCAAAGCATGAAATTCCAAAAATTACTCCAAGTAAGGGAAACATTTAAAAGAAAATTTTTCCAAAAATTACTTCGAGTATAGGAAGTACCTAGCCCGAAAACCTCTAAGAGGATGGCCAAAAAATCCAAAAAATTGCGCATGCATAGGAAATAAAAAGTAACTTAAAATTCCGAATATTTGCCCAATAAACAATTTAAGACAAAATTGCCCGAAGGTTCTGATTTCATTGCAAAATGATTAAATTACAAATTGACCTGAAAAGGCAAGGAAAAAAATAAATATAATGAAAACAAGTCAAGGGACTACACTCTTCGGTTCAGAATCCTTTAGTTGGCTTATCTCGACCTTTCGACTTTCCATCCAGTCGAGCAGATCCTCTATATCGGCCATCATCTTATCGTTCTGTTGCCACAGGGCGTCATTTTCACGGATAAGCTCGGCATTTTGGGCCCGAGCAGAAGAAAGCTTGGACTTCAACTCCTCGATTTCCTTCTCCAATGAAGGAATCGTCTGGTGAATCTGCCTCCCTTGATGATAAAGCAAAATATCCTGGTTCTTCACCTTATCGGATACCAAAGCAGCCCAAGGGGTAGCCTGAAAAAAATAAGGGGAGAACAAAAATTAAAAAACTGTGTACAAGGCAAAAAAAAAAGAAGACAATTTCGGTCTGAAAACTCCTTACCAGGGTAAGATGCCCCAAAAGATTGGCAGTAGCTTCGGCCGGATCAGCCGAGTCATAAAGGGAGCGGTCTTTCGGGAGAATGAAGGACTGGCATAACTCCCCCGCCACTTTTTTGAAGCAGCAGAAGCAGAGGCTCCGAAAGAATCTGACTCCATCATAGCCCATGAAGGTCGATAGGGCTTTACATTAAACTCCGTGCCTTCAACACGACCCTTCTTCTCTGAAATGTTCGGGAGATCACCCTTCAGGTGGGAAGGAGGAATGGATGAAGAACCAATAGGGGATGTGTTCTTCTTTTGAGCACGTCTCTCCGCTGCCCTTCTCCTCATTTCTGATGGACTCGACACTGGAACAAAAGAAAAAAGAGGTGTTAATCACTACAAATAATCAGCAAAAGATTAACTACATATCCAGATTGAACAAGAAAACAAACTTACTGGTTATCTACGGGTTGGATTCGAAGAAACTGAAGATTGACAGAAATTATGAGAAGGATGGAGAAATCTTGAGCGTGATTGAAGATAGAGTAATCTGTGATTGAACTTATAAGTACCTACTTATAAAGAATATTGACGGCCCTGATGAAGTGCCGCTTGAATAACCCCTGCCTAAGATGAAGGCACGCGTCTCCCAAAGAAAGGAGCGGTCAAACTGCCATTAAATAGGGGGAAATACTAAAAGTCTCGACATTTGAAAAAAAAACTTGGGAAAAATGAAAGTATTTATCAAGGCCCAAATGATCCGTTCGCAGTTCTCCCAAAGGCCTTCGGGAGGCAGAATTCGCCCAAAACCGAAAGAAGAAGCCTTAGGCCAAAACTGCGACTTGGGGGCAAGACTGGGCAATGTCCAAAGAGACTTCGCCCGAAGCATGAAATTCCCGAAAATTACTCCAAGGGAAATTATTCATAGGGAAGCAATTCGAATTCCGAAAGGTTACTTCGAGTATATTTTCAAAAGGTACATACAGGATACTGCAAATAGGGCTCATTAATGTCTGAAGGATTACTCAGAAAATTTCTGAGAATCTACTACTATATAGAGAGTTATTGAGAAACAACAAAATAATTATGAAATAAAAAGCAAGGGAAATTTAACAAAAGATGCCCGAAGGCAATTACAATCGGTTAAAAAAGACACAAAAATATATTAGAGGCCCGAAGGCACAAGTTCATTACAAAATAAAGCCCGAAGGCAAAAATTCACTACAAAAGCAAGTCACTCCGAATCTGGATCAGAAGAAACAACCAGAGGCACATCAGGAACCTCCTCACGAAGAACAGGATCGTCTTCAGGATTAAAAAGGATCTGCTTATAGTCGAAACCTGCCTTGTGAGCAGGAATAACAACATCGTCATATCCTACCGCAAAACCCCTGTCTTCAGACCGAGCGATGGTCTTCCTGGCCTTCTTCAGCTCTTTCTTCAAACGGCGCAATTCCAAGTGATTGCCCTCCACCTCTTCGGATAGTTTCTGCTTTTCCCCGATCAAGGCTTCATTCCGAAGGACTAAATCACTCTTCTCCTGAAGAACAAGGTTCTCTCGTGTTTGAGACTCCGCCAGAAGCCCTTATAACTTTTTCACTTGATTTTCTAAAGGATCAACCTTATCCTTTAGGGAACCGATCTCTGCCTTAAATCCACGAATGGTAACGGCTTGATCTTTGACCTTTGCCGTCACAGCTGCGGCTCAAGGAACGGCCTGGAAGTATATCACAGAAGGCATTAGTACAGAAAAATAAGATAACAAAAGAAGATAGAAAGATGTTGGAAAGAACTTACCAAGCTAAGATGTAACGCTCCCTCTATCCAACATTAATAATACATACCTTTTATAATAACATAAATATTTTTACAGAAGAATTTTAGAAAATTTTGACATGATGTATTCATACTTAGGATTAACCACCTGTCCAAATCAACACAACCAATCCAACTATAACCAAACCTGCTCATATGCATAATAATAGCAAAATTTATAAAGAAATATAACTCTAACTAACCAAGACCGCTCACAGGTTATGGTATGAAACAAACTATTACATTACTATTATTACAACCCCATCTCAGAATAAAAGAATATTATATAATTTTATGAATGTACACAATCACTGTCCAACTAAATATCCAACCTCCACAAATCCCAATCCACTATCCAACGAAATCCATAGACTCGAACGCCTTCTCTCGCTGCCGAAAGAGCAATACCAACTGACCAGTAGGTCTACTAATCTTCTCTATTAGCTGAAGAAAACAAACAAGCAAGAGTGAGCCAACAATGCTCAGCAAGTGCAATAGTGATAACAATTTCAATAACGAGGACAATTCTGATAAGCAAAAGAGTTTCATCTCATTCTATAAAGGAATCAGTTATATCAACTTTTAGATTGCCACGAGGGCCAACAATTCACCACTAATAAGGTGCATTAGAGACTAGGACTAATAAGAGTTCCGATATCAAAATATTATTAAAAACAAACTTCCAAGGAGTCAAGAACTGAACATCTCAATCTCAGAGTATAGATTAGAATTGGAATTTTTATTTATAAAAAAAACATCAAGGTTAGGCTGCTGATCAGTCAGCACTAACCCCCGGACAAACGCACACAACAATGTCCTTGATTGGATCCATGGCACACATTGGCCTCAACTTCTGACCATTAACTGGTCTCCCCGAAGGGACATCTGTTGACCATTAAGACGGTCTCCCCGAAGGGACATCTGTTGACCATTAATACGGTCTCCCCGAAGGGACATCTGTTGACCATTAATATGGTCTCCCCGAAGGGACATCTATTTTAAAAACATTTCCAATTCTAAATCATCCACACTAGGTGTTGGAACAATCGACAACCTTTGCCAACCAATAACTGGAAAAACTCACGTTCCAGAATAACGACTCATAATCCAAGAGTCAAGGAAAGATTCAAGATCAACAAGTGTCGACAAGTTCGACACAATAATTGGGTAATAATTAAAGAATAACAACTCAAAAGGTATCGACAAGTTCGATACAACACAGGGGATAAACGAACCAAGATTCTCAACTGATATCAACAAGTTCGATACGAATAATTAGATTTATAACATCAGCAACTTATCTAAAGAAAATTTCATTTGAGCAAGAAAAAGGGTATGAATTGCAATAAGATTTTCAACAACTGAAATTCTAGACTAAAGCAAGGATATGGTCAAGTATTGGACATTTAATAAAACTTATACACAATGAAGAGTTTGAGCTTCCATAAGCGGATAAAATAACTTAGAACAAATATTTGCAAATCAGTTTCAATATGGAAAGGTTCAGATCCAATTGAAAGAAAACATTTTTCTAATTGGGGTCCATTGGTGAAAATATGCTAAAATCAAGAGTTTTACTAGCAAACTTTCATAAGAGTTTAAAATCTTGGGTTTCATTTATTTATGGAATTCTTAAACCATTTTGACGAAAATAGAAGAAATAGCATTTCAGGGATAGGATAGTGAGCGAGAAAGTTATTTGTAAAATTCTTTGCAAATCGGATATTTAAATTACGGGTAGGGAAGATAAACAGCATCACACTTATTTGAAAAGTATATGTGTCATCTGCCATCCATACTTGACCAAATCATCACGTACTACAAATAAATTAAATTGCATCACTTGAATAATAAGTGACTAGCAAGAACACTTGCCTCGATTTACGAAGTTCTCGATCCCAACATGGATCCTCGAATCAATTTCACGTCAGTCTTTACTTCTTTATACGCTGGCCTCTAACTCGGCTCAACTTCCATCTTTCCTACTTCGTAACTTATCAATTTCCACGTCCATTCACCCATCGGCTTTGATACTCGTCATTCTGTTCGTCTTTCAGATTACCCGCGCACTGTCCTTGGCCAGGTTTCCTATTTGAACCTTTTCAAGGTCAAATACTATTTTAGTACTAATTCAAGCAAAACCTTATCGTTTGCTCTATTCTACCCATGCACGTCCTATAACGCTTACATATACCATACATATAGACATATTTATACATATTCGCATAATAGTCTTACTATAATCAACTAAGTCACATAAACACCTCACATAACCATTTCAAAACAACACAACCACTTAAAATTTAAAACCACGATATATTCTCGAAATAATCCACTGATACATATACTCAAACCCTTAGTAATCATACACACCTTCAAGCATTGAAATTAAATAAGTTAAATAGGTTTTAAATAGATTTGCAGGGGATTTTCAGAAATTTTTGGCATGAAGTATTCGTTTATCGGACTATGGGCACAGCCCCTCAAATACAATTCAGCCCTGTTTTTGCAACAATAAAGCTGCCTCAACTTGCAGCAACATAAAAGTAAACAAGTAAGAAAAGTTCCCGCCCAGACATGCGGCACCTAGCACATAATAATTTATATTAACACTACTACTTACGCTACACCAATGATCGTATTTCTCACGCATTTTAATGATACACGTGACAATCAATCATTGATGTTCGTAAGCCCTAGGGAACAACCCCTAGCACTAACTATTACTTACGCTATATAAATGATCACATCACTCAAGTATATTAATTATACTCGTGATAGATAATCATGGATATTCGTAAGCCCGAGGGACTAGTTGAAGAGAATTACACAAGTCCTTAAATATTGACATTTAATCTAACAATTAATTTTTGATAAATAACATTTTAAAACAATACAATCAGGAATTAAATTCTTATTTTAAGAAAACTTTGTGAATTAGCCTTTTTGTAAGTTGGACTATCCCGGGGTCACAACCCCTCAATTTTAATCAAAACTAAATCAAGACATACCACACAGCCTCTAGGGCCAGTGGTACCTTTCATAAACTACCACTTAAAATTTACACAAATATACAGTTTAATCAACTATACGATACTTACTCAAAGCCATTTTGACCACACATATAATTCACCACCACATATTTGTCAAGTATAACATTCGTCATTATACGACAAATAATAATTAGTAACTAACAGTCATTTAACCACTTACCAATCAATACCAAGTAATCGACAATTATGAATTTCGACAAATACTCCAACTCGACTTATAACATTTAGCACATATATATTACTAGAATCATTTTCAACAAGACCATATGAACTCCAAATATCCCAAATTTAGACTTCCGAAATTATAACATAATAATTAACAAATTCCGAATTTAAACTACTCACATTATTACTACTATTTATAATTTCTAAATTTCCGAATAGCTCCAAAATTAAAGTATTTAAACCAACAATAATCCAAGTTATTAATACTCTAACATTCTCCAAAAACTCGAATCCAACTTTGAAAAATTAAGATTTAACTATAAATTCCCGAAGTCAACTCTAATGGTCTAACTTTGACCGGCTATAACTCACTCATTTTTAATCCGATTTACATGATTTAAGAATGTATTCCATGTATTTTCTCGCAAGGATTCCAAATATGTAATCATTTTTCAAATCCGACACCAAACAGCCATAACAAACAGATCCATCAGAATTCCTAATAACTTAATTAAGCAAGTATATACATACAAACTACATGCATACATACATCTTGTATATATATATATATATGTATATATATATATATATATATATATATATATATATATATATATATATATATATATATATATATATATACACACACACACAAACATTTACCCATCAATTTCTCTCTCTCTACTACAAGTATACATATATATATATATACCTGCACAAACACATCACCAGCCCTTCTCTTTCTTCTCCGACGTCTCACCGCCGTGACCCGCCATTGCCGCCCCTCCGCGCTGCTGCTGCGTCACCACGGTCCTCCCCTGCTCAGACTCGCCATACACACGCTATACATACACACCCACCCACTCCTCATTTTCAATTAACCCACAAATTAATTTTTCTCTTCCTCCCTTCTCTTTTCTCTCAATTTCTCTCCCAACCTCTCTTTTTCTCTTTCCCCCAATTTGTTCTCTCCCCGATTTCTAGAATCCTCTAGGCTGTGTTCTTTTGCTTAATGGGCTAGGCCCAATAACATTATTACTACTACAATTTAAACCGTCCCCATTTAATACTCTTAAACGACTCTTATAAATCAAAATCAAATAAAATATTCGGAAAATTAAAGATTTTACAAATTTTGATCCTTTAAATACAATAAAACTCTTAAAATCATTTTAAAATACTCAAGCATCCAAATTAATCCACCCAACAATTTTAAAAACTGAATAAATATATAAAGATAATATTACAAAAGATTTCATGTTTTTTAATAACTCCGATAATTTTATAAAATTGCCAGAGGATAAAAAACGTATGATTTAAATATATTTAAATCCTCAAAATACAAATAAAAACATACAGACTTTCACAGCACACACAAATCATCACGTAAACACATAAACACTACTTCACATATATTCCACCTTTACAACAATATTCACATAATATAATTCATAATTTATATTATATAAATAATTTTAAATTCGAAATTTTCTAAGTTGTTATATAAGATGCCCCAGCATGTTCTCACAAGATTCCACAGTAGGAGCTGCATCATAGACGGGGCGATCAGCTGGGAGAATGAAAGAACTACACAAGTCTTGACTCAACTCTTTGACGGACTTTGAAGCAGGAACACCAAAAGAATCAGTATCTACTATACCCCAAGAAGGTCGATAAGTCCTCAAGACAGGTATCAAATCATTACTTCTCCTCTTTTTCTCAGGATTATTCCCGTCCACCACAGGAGATTCCGATGGGATCACGACAACAAGGTTATCAGCCAAAGCCTCTACCCTTTTGGTCTGCATCGGTGTAGCCTCCCGCTCCATCAAAGAAGTCTCTATCCCTTGGGGTGGCGGAGCAACATCGGTATGAAAAGAACCACCAGATCCCCCAGCCAACAAGGCTTTTCTTTCGGCTGCTCTCATCCTCATATCGGCCGCTGCAGACACTGAAGAAAAACAAATCAGTTACTAAGAAAGGCAGGGTGAAGAAATAAAATGATATTAAAAATACCCCTCATGCTCTTCAGCCAAGGCCCATCTCTGGTAGTAGACAGCGGAAGTTTATCTTCGGGCTCTAAGGGAGTGTTTAGCTTCCGATAAAGATGTTTCTCTTCATCGGAAAGAGCCTTCAGTTTGATCCTTTCGGTATCAACCTCTCTCCACTCGGAAAATCTATGAAGACCAGGACCAGTAACATAGCACCAATGGTTGTGCGTCTTTTTATTGCTTGAATTAGTGGTCGCCCAATCGGAACGACCCACTCTTCGGGTAATATTGTAAAAACCCGAAGATTTGACATTTTTACGAAAATCATAATGGTGCCAGAAAAGAACCGATAGAGGAGGCACTTCACTCTTCAAACACCGATGTTGGAAAACATTCATGTGGATAAATCTATTCGGATCTAATTGATCGATCGCTATACCCATCTCCTTCAAAAGAACCTTTATAAGGGGCAACAAAGGAAATCGAAGCCCACATACGAACGCGGTTTCCGATAAACCTACAGCGATCTCTTCGGGTTGGTCACCGACTGATATACCTGGGGTATCGTATATACGGTCTGTGGGGTCAGGTAAAAACAACGATAACCCTCGAGAAAGTCATATTTGGTCCTAAAGGTATCTAAGTCACTTTGCTTCAAGACAGAAGACAAATTGGCAGCAGGGTATTCGGCACCATCCCCAAAAAGCAAAGCAGGAGCATGACCCACAGCATGCCCCGAAGGACTTGTTTCAGGGTTTGCCATTGAATCTGAAAAGGAAAGAAGAGTCGTTAGTCCAATACTCGGGGACAGAAAGATAAAAACCAAATAATAAACTATAGCCGAAGGAAATCCCCGAGTATGAATAGACCAACGACAAATTGAAAAAGAAAAAAGGATTACGACGAAAGAAGTTCTTGGTTATACTCAGAATCAAGGGAGACGAATGGGATACTCAGGGAGACTTTACACATTAGAAAAATTAAGCGCATTATCTAGAGAAAAGTACCTCATAAAACATCAAAAATATGCAAGAAAGTACGTCAGAATGAGACTTACTTGTTGCAAAAAATGATTGATGTTGGAAGTTGAAAATCCGTTGATTGCTCCGCAGACACGAAAAAAAATCAATAAAGAAGTGTTTTAGCAAGGTACAAGAATTTAAATATATAACTGTAATGGAAGGATGAGATGAATAGGCGGTTCAAATACCCCTGTTCCAGATGATGACACGTGGAGAACGGTTTTGAATGGCAACTGTAGCCTCGAAAGGCGTGCATCAAGGAGAAGGCACCGATCGATTGGACTATCCGGTCTAAATAGACTTCGGCCTTTATTTCCCAATCGACCGAAGCCGTTAGAGGGCCTAGCCCAATAAGCTTTTGGGCTTATGACCGTTAGGCCCATACGGTTGGAGCAGCCCAGTTCCTTAGTCCAGCCGAAGCTCAACAAAACAAAATGGTCGACCGTTGTCAATGTAACGCATGATCGTCTTTACATCCCGCCATAATTGAGAATCAAGAAGATCATCAATGGTATTACTCATGGACATAATATAAATAGACAGCAATTATCAGGTGATAGACACGATCACACACACTGATATATACATTGGTTTTGCATAAGTTTTACGTTTACGTTTCCACTACATTTACTAATTCTCATACTGGAGGTGAATCGGGGATAATTCCCTCGCATTCTTCTCTTTGCAAGAACAACTGAAATATGTTCTTGGAATACCGAAGACAGGCTTTGCCTGAAGCATAAATTGATTCACGACAGTACTATAAACTTAAAGTGAAAATACATGCACACCATACACAAGAAAGATTAATATAAATAACAGCACCTCTCTCCTCTCTTTTCCTTGCATCTCAAGTAAAATCCTTCTCTCAACTCCGCTTCTCACACCATCATCACCGCCCTATCTCAACCCGAAAACCATTTCTTGATCGTCCACTCCGATCCACCATCCACTTCTCATCTCCCATTCGCTTCACACACAAACCCCTCAACTCACAAACACCAACTCACTCAAAATCTCTGCATGTTCTTCTCAACACAACTTAAGAAAACCTATGCTACTACTCTGTTAGTCGTGGGTTTTCTGATAAGACATATAGATTTTGAACAGAGTACAAGCAGAGGTTGTATAAGATTTAAAAAGATGTGTTTGAATTTGGTAAATTATCGCATAAATCCTACTGATCTCGATTATCATTTTAGTTTCGCATTTGTGTTAACTGTTAAGTAGTATATGATTTTAGAACACATGGAATAGTTGTTCTGAATGAAGCACTCTGTCTTCGTTAAAAGAACCATTGCAGCCTGCAGAGCACCGGCCTCATCATACTTCCATTAATGATTTGAATCAAAAAAAAAAAAAGTCTTCGTTTAAGTCCCCTTGCATTCGTCGTCCCGACCAGCGACTGCAACATGTTTCCCATGTCTTTGCCAGATTCCCTTGTGAACTGATTGGCCATGCACATATACTACCTGTTTATTCAGCATGAATGTTTGCTCCTGACGCCTAAAATTTCAACATGTCATACAATTGCTTGTAATGTTTGTTATTGATTCGATAAAGGTTTTCTTAGCTAATTTTAGTAGTACCTCGATCTCATTTCACATGTCTATTTTTTTGCACTAAATATTAAAAATTATTCAATTATAATGTTTGAAAACTGAAACTTAGCATTGTAACATAGATTAGATGCACTTTTTAATAATTTTATTTTATTTATTTATTTTAATTCTATAATATATATAAATTTCAGTCAAATTTTGGTTAATTTGACCTATCAAAAATGAAAGAGACATCTATATATTGGGTATTGACCTAATTTATCACAATTTTAAATTAGATGACCTCAAATATCATAAATTGAAAAGATGATTCCAACTATTACACTAAAAGAAAACTATCATACTAAAGCACTACATCTTGTAGCATTTTCAGTTTTTTAACAAAAACACTATACGAAGTAGCGTTTTGGTCTAAAAAAAAATTAATGAAATTGAAAACGCTAGTTAGCCTAATGTTTACATTGTTGTTTGATTTTTTTTAAAAACAAAAACGCTGCTTAATGAATGTCCCGTTCAGCTGGAAAAAAACTTAGATGTAGGGATGGCAACGGGTCGGGTTCGGCTCGGGTTTTGCAAAATCCAAATTCAAATTCAAATATTTTCGGGTTTCGGGTTTCGGATCGTATCGGGTTTCGGATCCAAAACTCAATATCCAAATCCAAATCCATCGGGTTTCGGATCGGATCGGGTTTTTTCGGGTATTCAAAATTAAAAATAGTGTAAATAAGTTGCTTAACAAAAAAATAAAAAAAAATTGTGTAAGTAAGTTAAAAAATACCGCTACATCCATGACAATTTATTTTCTCGATCTTTCCATATCTTATGTCTCAAAGATATGTGTATGTATAATATGTATTTATAATATACATTTATATAATATATATATATATATATATATAAGTGTATGTATAATATGTATTTATAATATACATTTATATATAATATATAATATATAAAATATATAATATAGAAAATATAAAATATTATAAATAAAATTCGGGTATTTTTCGGGTTTCGGGTTCGGCTCGGGTTTTGATCGGGTTTCGGGTTTCGGATCGGGTTTCGGATCGGTATACATGAAATCCATATCCATATCCAAAAAATTTCGGGTATGAAATTCAAATCCATATCCATATCCAAAAATTCGGGTTTTGGATATCCAAAAAGTCGGGTTTTGGATCGGGTATCCGTCGGTTCGGATTGTTTTGGCATCCCTACTTAGAAGCCTCATTTCCATGTAATAACACTGTATAATGTGACGTTTCCAAATTTTTCAAAAACCATGTGTCACATTTACAACCGTTGTATCACACATTTACCACACCACCAGTCTCCACCCCTCCAGAGGCATCTGTTCGTACCAGAAATAAAACAAAAAACAATCCTACGATCGGATATATACACACACTTTTGTATCTCTACACACACACACTCCAAATAAACACACTCACTCAGACAAATGTTGTGTTGAAACCCACCATCTGCTTCCCTCCTCTCTCTATCTCTCTCTCTCTCTCTCTCTCTCCTTCTATCTCACTCTCTCGCTATATTTTTCGAAAGGAACTGTATGTACTGGACTACTGGTTAAAAATATAAAGAGTATAAACGCAACACAAAACCTCATTTCTTTGTGATATTTGGGACATCTGGGCTTCGTGCATGGACCTCGACCACGACTTCCCGAGCCTCCTCCAGAGCCTCCCCTCGGCCTCAACCACAACTTCGACCTCTGTTACGGCCAGTGCCTAGCTCGATTCTATAAATGTTTGATTACAAAAAATTTAATGTCCCAGTACATCTTATCATCTAAATTCGAATTCTTGTCAAATTTGTGACAACAATAACAACATATAACAAAGAGGACTTCGAATTCTTACCAACCATAGTATAATTTATGACAACAATAACACTATATACAACCATGCACACTATTGGTTAATACACTCAACTCGGAGAAGCTCGACACTCCAACTCAGCTCAACACTCCAGCTCAGCAACTCTACATTCTGTATAAGCTATTTAACCCCCACCATCGTTTGCCACGTAGGATAACAAACTTAGAGTTACTTAGTTACATTCTTCAATGTTCATATAAAGTAATGAGAACAGTTAGTTAGCTGCAGATTGAACACACATATATACTACCAATATACTTAGATCAGTTAGATACATGTTTGTAAATAATTTTCTTCTTCTTCAATGAAACATGAAGATTTCTTGATCATTTCCATGGCGGCTCTCTGTGTTTCATTTCCAGATAGTTAAAACTTACACACATTGATTATATATTAAAAGGCTGCATGTTTATTCTTATTGATAATCCATTCATTATTTATACATTCATTATATGGCTAGCTAGCTTATACTTCTTGTTTAGCTAGCAGCTGGTCATCTATAAACACCTACTACGAATGGTTTACACCTCTTCGATATACTTTCAACCGAGAGCGAATACTCACACACACATGCCCGCACACATAGTAATACATATTTGTTTATCTTATTCTTCGGCCACCTGAACCAGACTCCCTCTGACAGTTGAAATACACAGCAGCAACAGGAGAACCAAGATTATAAAGCTCCGCAAAGTCTTTAGTGTTGAAGTTTTGGCGCCATCCTGGTGCGTAAACAGTTTGTCTTCCCAATTGCCTGAATAGTACGAATACGAACCTGTGGATTCCCGATGATGGCCTCGGACTTTCATAGCAAACTACCTCTTGGCCTAATAGTTTTCGTTTCAAGTAATTCCAGGACTATTAGTAAGATCATCGTGTAATTAACAAAATGTACAAGAATAGGCATAAATTCAGTGGAGTACTCGTAAATGAAGTAATAATTGGAGTACTATATATATGTTCACCGGTACTACTGGACCTTAGCTAGCGTTATTGTTACCCAATGATGGGAAGATTCAACTTTTAATCCTTAATGGAACAATATTATTAATTGGTTAATCACCTTAATGGGAATTAAAATAGATTTCGGAAAAGTAAAATTTTATTAATTATGAGTCTAAATTTTTTAACTCCGTCGCTGATGTAATACATTATATGTTAATGATTTTATTCTTGTTAACGGGTCATCTCAAACACATAACATATACTTGTACATCAGTATATAATACGATTCTTTCTCAACCTTAAAAAGCATATGCAAAACGGAAGTTGACATCTTATCGCGTATCTGACTCAAGTTTAAGGTTGGAAAAGTTGAAAAATGAAAGAATAATGACACGTGGAATATGCAGAATAATGATACCTAGTTGGCCAACGAAAAGAGGCGATCAAGTGGTCAAAAAGTTTTAGAGATAATGTTTGTACCAGAATGACACGGCAGTTTTTGTTGCTACGCGATATTTTACACATAGAGGAAAAATGTACAACTAATTTCGATTCTCCCGGTCCGGTAAGGCATATAAGTCTAATTATTCAAAAAAAAAATTATACATTGATCGTATTTTATAGTATAAAAATGTTATAATTGTCGTTTCATTCGGGAGGATTCGATACTTCTGTACAAATCACGAAATTAATCAAGTCTAATTAATATGTCTGTGTGCGCGCGGGTGGTGCAGGCCTATGCATGTGTTTGCATCGAAGAGAAGGGAATAAAGGAGGAAGTGCCAACATGAGATTAAGACTCACCAAAGTTTACACCAGTTGTCTCTGGAATGTCAGTCACCAACCTGAAGTTTCAACAACACCACTAAGTTTATGAACTTTTCAACTAAGAAAGAAATATGTAAAACATACTCATGAATGATCAGTACTATTCAGTGTGCTCAGAGGCTGGAGCTTTCATTATGAACAAAAGCAAAACCCTAGCTAGCTTTTAAAGTAGTTAAGTGTGATAAAATATATGTTGGTTTCCACAGATAAGAGGAATGGCAAGTATGTATGCAAGAGCATATGCAAGCAATGCTATAAATAATGTTATTACCGAAAAGAAAATAGGTGCATCACTCTAATATAATAATACTAAACAATGATGTAAATTAAATAAAGATATTATCTTATAAGCATATACATGTGATAAAATATGAGAAAGTGCATAAATAAAATAATAGTTACAAAAAAAAAATGTGCATTTAAAGGGAAAGTGGATGAAAATAGTTAGAATTAGATTTATAAAACTATGCACTAGAATACAAGTTCTATGTTAACATTCTCATTTTAATTTCATATATATTATAACTAAATGTCTTTTAACAACTTTGCACAGGGAAATACAAGTGTATATGATTACTAACCAATGCAAGTATTCCCTGAGGGTGGGATCACTTGGACTAGGAGCATCAGGGTCTACCATAACCTGCAAAAGAAAAATACACATTCAAAATCCTCAGGATCCATGCATTTCCGCAATGGAAACCCTAATCGTAAATCGAAGTTTTCCATGACAAACACACACATACAAGAAGATCAAAGATGTTAAAAGTAAGGCAATTAGCAGCTTACAAGAGTGTAGAAAGTCCTAAGATCATCACCACCAATATCAACCCTTGGTTGGCTAACAATTTGAGAAGGCTTAAACTCAGAACCATTATTAACTTCCTTATTGTTATAAGTAACCCTTAGGGCTATTGACCTTGTAAATGGATCCAACACATCTCCAATCACCCTCCCAACTACCAATGGATCTCTGTTCCTACTGCTGCTTGACATAATTATATGTATTTACTTCTCTAGTTTGTGGATTTTTTAGTACAGACTCTTGAACTATTTATATAGTGCCAGGACAGTGGGCCCAAACCCTTGGGGCATGCAAGAAGACCAATGGCTCCTCTTGATTCTGTTATCTCTAATTAGTATACTCTGATGTAACATTATGGGAACTGCATGCCAATTCCTTTAAAATTGGAATATTTTCCTTTTTTTAACATGTAACTATTTTATATTTTATTTTAAAAGTAAATTTGTTGTTAATTATTTTAATTAAATATCCCAGCATTGGCATGTGCGCGCTCTACAGTACACATCTAGCTTTTAGTTTCGACTGAAGAACTACACTTACATATTGTATATAACTCATCCTTGGTACATCTTGCATCTTGCATGACATCTTGGAGCAAATTCAATGATGACACCCTTCAATTTTCTATATAATTAAAAAGACGAAAAATATTTTTTCTTTCTCATTATTTTTGACACTATTTAAAACAAAATACTTCAATTATTGGTACCTTGTGTAGTTTTATGCCAATTATTCTAAAAAAATAATATTTTATTCATCATTAATTTCATAAATAAATTAAGTTCGCATCCTATTTTATGAAATGTCAATTTTTAACATTTTTAATAAGTTCACAACTCATTTAACATCCCAATAAGTTCATAAGGATGACATGTCAAGCTATGACATGACATGACATTAATACCCCTTTTAACACCTTTTATTGAATATGCTCTTGAAAATGCCTTAAACTATATATATATTTAACATTATCAAAAAAAAAAAAGGTGCACCTGATACTGCAGAATAATAGATTGTCTGTACTATGACCAGCCATGAACCTCCATATGGTTTGGAAGAATTTTATTAGGGGTGAGCAAAAAACCGAATTAAAATTGAAACCAAACCGAAATCGGTCAAAACTTAATTGAAAAAACCGAAATCGAATCGGCGGTTGCAATTTTTGATTTTTAAAAGCCGAAATTTTCGGTTCCGATTCCAGTTATAGGTTAAAACCGAACCGAGATTATTAAAATAAATAAATAAATTTAGAATTTACATAAATTTATATAATTTATATATATTCTTAAAATTAATAAATACATTATATCTTGAATTGTAATTAAGCTTTGAAACGATGTAAAGGGAAAATGTCTGAATGTACATGACAAACAATGCCATTAGCAGTTAGCACAAATATGCTTCATGGATGAATAAATGACATACTATATAACAGCCATAATAGAAGATAATACTCAGGTTCGATCCCTGTCCATAATACTAGGTTCAGCATCATTGACAACATAAATTAAAACAGAATTCCCTGTCCGAAGAAAAAGCCAATGCCATAGAAAATATATTAAAAATCACAAACAATGTACTTGTATATATTAGTATCAACCTTTTCGGTCACTTTGTTTTAAAATCGAAAACGTTATTATTTATAAATTTAAAATTTTATAATATATTTATGATTTTTTCGTTCGTTTTATAATCGAAACCGAACCGTTAAAAATCGAACCGAGCTTTTAAAAACCGAAATCGAAACTTACGATTCGGTTGCGGTTGCGATTTTCAATTTTTAAAAACGAAGACAAGCGGTTTCGGTTTTGGTTTCGGGACAAAACCGTCCCGAACCGAACCGTGCTCTCCCTATATCCAATATGCATATTAAAATTTACATTTTTTTTAAATTTTCTAGATTATCAATTTCAAAAAATAATAAATTGTTACCCTCTTCGTTTCAAATTAGTAATTTACTTTGGGAAAAAAATTTGTTTCAAAATAATTGTTTTACATCTGCTTTCAAGATAATTTTTTACTTCAATTTCTCGTATTATCCTTAAGTTTTAATTTTCAAGATTGACTTTATGTAAAAAAAAAATCTAATCATATTGCAATATAAATATGAGTATATATGAAACTAGATTTTCAATGTTTAAATTTCTTAATATGCATAATTTTTTTAAAATGGATTAGTACGTAAAACGAAGGGAGTAATAAAAATTGGTCTAAAATTTTGAAATATTTGAATAAAATCTTAAATGGATCATATAAATGTTCAACGCTCTCCTTATGGTCAATGTTTGAGCAAACATGCAAGTCAAATCAGACAAACTAACATTTAAATCTAACAAATGAGCTAGAAGTCGATGAATTAAATGCAAGCATTCTTAAACTAAACTTTAATACTATCATGTTCGTTACATAATTAATTAATTTAAAATTTTAAGATACTAACTTAAAATTCATGTGATGCAAAATTTTCTTAATATTATATAATTTTTCAAAAAATTAATAAATTCTTAAAATATGAATTTTGTAAGTTAAATTTTTAAATGAGATAATTTATCAATAATTATATATTTATTGGTCGTAATATTTTTAAAAAAAGGAAAAGTTTTAGTTATAAGATATAGATAAAATGATACAATTTAGTTAAAAAAAGATAATCGTCAATTATTAATTATTATTCTATTATTTTATTGAATACTATTGCCCGTGATACTATTGAAAAACAAGAAATTTTAGTAAGAAAAAACATAAAAGGTAGCGTATTTTAATTGAAAATGTAATTAGTTAGTTAATAGTAATAATATTATTATTATTCTATTATATTAAATATAATTGTCTGTAGTATTTTTAGAATATAAAAGATAACATGTTTTGGCTAAAAAGAAAATTAATTAGTTATTAAAAAAATATAAAAGGTGACTTATTTTTACAAATTATAAATATTTAAGTAAGAATAATTAAGTAAGGAAAGCAGGTTTTAAAAAGAAATATTTTAGTTAGAAAATATAGAAAAGATATTACGTTTGAGCTGAAACAGGTAATTATTTAGTTATTAGTAATTATAATTGTTGTGGAATAAAACTAGGATTTGTGCGCAATTAATGCTAGGGTGGTTGAGTTTCGAGCTTTAATGGTTGTTTCCGTGTTTCGAGACTGATTGGTACTCACAGAGTGCCTACGTATCTCGTTATTGAGAATTAAGCCAAGACGTAGCTCTGAGAATGAGGGGTCAGACCCTTTATATAGGCTGAGAAGCCTTGGAATTATGGTAGGATTAGAAGACTTCGTGGGCAAGCCACCGCCTTAAGGAAGGTTTTAGACTGCTTCCTTGTAGGAGTCTTGTTGCCCAGTAATTAACAATTGTAGAAGGGGGGTTGAATACAATTGTATAAGATTTTCGACTTGAACAGTAATAACACAATTATGAATCAATAACAGCTTTATTAATTCTGATATAAAACTATTACAAAACTCTCTTAAGAAATTCTTATGTTCTTAAGAGCTGCTAGGTTACAAGATAACTCGTGTAAACGATTACAATCATGTAAAACCTAAACTGTGTTTATATAGCATACATAGCTACACTATCAATTACACGATATTCTAAATCATTACATATAACTCTGAATGCATATCTTGTATGATAGCTGCCTTCCTATAAATTAGGAACCGACATATCAATCTTCCTAGATCTCTGGTCTAATGAGAATCTTTACGAAATCCTGACCAGCTTCTAATACTGACAATACCTTCATACTGACGTTGTATTACTGATGACGTCAGCATCAGTATCTTGATCAGTAACAATCCAGATCCTGATAT
The DNA here is from genome assembly GCA_037693485.1 of Kitagawia praeruptora. Taxonomy (NCBI): domain Eukaryota; kingdom Viridiplantae; phylum Streptophyta; class Magnoliopsida; order Apiales; family Apiaceae; genus Kitagawia; species Kitagawia praeruptora. The sequence continues at coordinate 4,547,068 of CM075349.1, forward strand.
CAATTGAATCAATATCTAACAATCTCCCCCAATTTGTACTTAAAGCACAGGAAGGTGTTTCTGAAGGATCTCAATCAAATGAGATTAATCAAAGAAGGTTCAGGGAAGTTGAAGAAGAGAGAAATCTCAAGAAAACTAATAATGATATTATTGAAGATGCAAGAATTGAGTACTTGAAACGAATCTTTGAATCTGATAAAGATGTGTGGTATGATTCCAAGAAAGTTTTTGAGGAGGAAATTCCCAGTGAGTCAAAGCACAAGCAGAAAGGAAGAAAGTGGGTTCATGTTGATGATATGAAGTATACTGGACCAAGGATTTTTAAATCTGCTGGTATGTATTTACCACCTCCAATGACTCCTGGTCTTCAGAAAGCTAAAGCTTCTGAATCTGATAAATCTCCACCAATATGGATCAAAATGCAATCTGAACTGACAGGACTGGTACCTTACACTAGAAGTGGTATTGGTTTTAGAGATGCTGAAATAGAATTTACAGCTCAGGTGGATCAACATTTTCTTGCTAAGAAATTTGGTGATGAACTGACTATTGATGATCTTTGGGAACTTGAATCTGTTGCAATTGTTGCTTGCATTATGGACTCTAAGAAAGTGGAAAAGATTTTATACTTCATGAAGGACAAGAGTGTTAAGAGACTGTTTATTCATGATGTGTTATGCAAGACAACAAAAGAACTAAAATATGTTCTTTATTTACTTTAAAACAGAAGAATTCCTGATACAGAAGCCAGTGTTTATCAAAACTGGTGTGGTATGATTTTAAGTACAACCAAATCCAGGTTTCTGGATGATGGATCAAGGTATGACGGTAATTATACTCCCATGTACTTGAACACAGAAGGTCAAGAAGTAGAAATGCAAAAGGGTTCAGCTGTTAAAGAAGTAATTCTGATGCAAGAACAGTTATCTTTAAATCCTGGAGGAAGAGATCTTGCATATTTATTGTTGGGAGAGTTAGATTTACCAAGGAGCTCAATTCAGAATCTCAGGGCTGGTATTTATCAGATTGATAAGAACAATGAAGAACTCAGGAATCTGAAGAAAAGACTGATTCAGATTCTGGCAGAGAAGGAAGAGGAATTGTTATCAAGTTTCTTGCAGATAAATAATTTCTTTGTGAGAATTTCTGAGACTAAGCCTGAAGATTACTAGTAGAATTTTGTTTTGAGTTTTTGACATCATTGAATCAAATAATTTGTGCTTTATTGCATTAAGTACAAATTGGGGGAGATTGTTAGATATTGATTCAAGTGATATCAGGATCTGGATTGTTATTGATCAAGATACTGATGCTGACGTCATCAGTAATACAACGTCAGTATGAAGGTATTGTCAGTATTAGAAGCTGGTCAGGATTTCGTAAAGATTCTCATTAGACCAGAGATCAAGGAAGATTGATATGTCGGTTCCTAATTTATAGGAAGGTAGCTATCATACAAGATATGCAATATTCAGAGTTATATGTAATTGATTTAGAATATCTTGTAATTAATAGTGTAGCTGTGTATGCTATATAAACACAGTTTAGATTTTACATGATTGTAATCGCTTACACGAGTTATCTTGTAACCTAGCAGCTCTTAAGAACATAAGAATTTCTTAAGAGAGTTTTGTAATAGTTTTATATCAGAATTAATAAAGCTGTTATTGATTCATACTTGTGTTATTACTGTTTAAGTCGAAAATCTTATACAATTGTATTCAACCCCCCTTCTACAATTGTTAATTACTGGGCAACAATTGGTATCAGAGCACAACTGATTAATAATAATCAGAAACGATCTTAAGATGTCGACAAGCAAGTATGAAAGCATTAAGATTCCCATTCTCAAGAAAACTGAGTATCCAACATGGAAGGTGAAGATGTTAATGTATCTGGAAGCTACTGATCCTGACTATCTTGACAGGATCAATGATGGACCATTTCTTCCAACAAGATTAGTTGCAAGAACTGAAACTGTTGCTGAACACTATGTCATCAAGGCAAAGAGTGAGTGGACACCAGAAGAAAAGGCTCAAGTGCTCAAAGATGCAAAGGTAAAAAATATATTGCACAACAGTCTTGATAATGTCATGTCAAACAGGGTCATAGCATGCAAGACTGCAAAGGAAATTTGGGATACTTTGGAAACTCAATGTCAAGGCACTGAGTCTATCAAAAGAAACAGAAGGGCTCTGTTGATTCAGGAGTATGAACAGTTCGATGCTAGATCTGATAAGAGCCTTACTGATATCTATGATAGATTTCTAACACTGCTGAATAATCTATCTCTAGTTGGCAAAGAGTATGATCCAGAGGATTCAAATACCAAGTTTCTAAGAGCTCTAACTGAGGAGTGGGATGCTCAAGCTTCAATCATAAGGCATCAATATGATCTGAAGATGCTGTCTCTTGATGAAGTCTATGGGATGTTAAGAACCTATGATCTTGAGGTTCAACAGAGGAAGAACAAGAAAAATATCAAAGCAAAATCTGTTGCTCTGAATGTTGAATCAAAATCAAAAGGAAAAGCTGAAGAAGGTTCTTCAAGAAAAAGTAGAGTTGAAGAGTCAATTCCTGATGACTCATCATCAGATACTGATGCTAAGTCTGATTCTGATACTGATGATGACTCTACTGATTCTGATATGATGGAGATGGTTGCTATAATAGTCAAGGGCTTCAAGAAGATGAATTTCAGAAAGGATAGGAAGCAAGGAAAGTTCCAGAAGAAAACCTTCAATGCTGACAAAGATAGATACAAGAAGAAAGAAGATAAAAGCAGCAAATTTGACAAATCAAAAGTCAGATGCTACAACTGTGATGGAATGGGTCATTTTGCAACTGAGTGCAAAAAGGCAAAGACCAAAGCTCTTATCTCATCAAGCAAGGATTGGATGGATTCTTCCTCAGAATCTGAAGAAGAAGAGGTGAATTATGCACTAATGGCCAATACTGATGAGACTGTTGCTGCTGCTGAAACTAAGGTATCTGAAACCTTGTTTGATTTTGATACAAATAATGTCTCTGAGTTAAGGTCTTTTCTTAAGTCTCTGCATATCAGCTTTAGGAGTCAATCTCTTGAAAATACAAGAATAAAATCTCAGATGGCAGAGGTAACTAAAAGAAATGATCATTTAGAAGCTGAGTTAATTTTCTTGCAGGAAGTTCAAACAGAATGTGATAATGCTAAACACATGAAACTTGAAATAGAGTTTAAATTTAAAGAACTTGAAATGCAACTTAAGGATGCTAATGAAAGACTCAGAACTTGGACACACTCTGGAACAAAAACTCACGAGATAATTACAGATAAAAACTGGAAAGAGTGTCTAGGTTATAAGCCAGAGAATGAGAAAAAGAACAAGGAAAAGGTTGTTTCGTCAAATCCAGGAAGAGTTATTATCAATGACTCGACAAATCCAAAAACCTATAGATATGTTACAGACAGTACAAAGACTAAATTAAAGCCTGTGAATTATGTGTATCCAGAAAATTCCAAATTAATTACTGAAAAGGGATCCACTTCTGCACAGAATTCTAAATCAAAGTCTGTCCAAAACAAGAATGTAGGTCTTTTGTCAAAGAAACAACTGAGAGATAAAATCTGTGATGTGATAGATAAGAAGAGAGTCACTACTGTCAAAAGAAACATGAATGGTAAAGTTGGAATAAACAAGGAGAATAATTATAAGTATATTCCAAATGCACCAAGAAAGACATGTTTTAATTGTGGTAACTCTAATCATCTTGCTATTGACTGCAGGAGGAGTAAGAAGAAGACTACTGTTATTCCTAAGTCTGACATTAGGAATAGAACAGTATTTTATAAACCACAAAATCCCTGTTTTTATTGTGGTAGTAAATGTCATTCTATTTATATGTGTGAAGAATATCATAATTTGTACTATAATGTTTATGAACCATTGCCTAAGTTCAATAAAAGTACAAATTCTGGCAAAACAAAGAATTTGAATTCTAAGCATGCATCTGTTAATTCTGATGATAACAAAATAACTTCTAAATGAGGTAATCCTAAAGGAAAAATTTTTGTTAAGAAATCTTCTGTTGTTAAAAATATTAAATTGCATGCTAAAAGAACCCAACAAGTGTGGGTTCTTAAAAATTCTAACTGAATTCTTTGTGATTCTAATTGCAGGGCAAAAAGAAAAATGTGTTAGTCATGGATAGTGGATATTCTGTACACATGACTGGAGACAAAACCTTTGGGATATGACAGTATTATCATTGGACAAACTTTGGGATATGGCAGTATTATCATTGGACATGTTATTATTGAAAAAGTAGCTCTGGTGAAAGGACTCAAACACAATCTGCTTAGTGTTAGTCAAATCACTGACAGAGGTTATCATGTCAACTTCTATGATACTCATTTTGAAGTAATCAGCAAATCTTCAAGGAAGGTTGCTTTAACTGGACAAAGACATGGTAATATTTATGAAGCTAACATCTATACCAATACTGATGGACACTCTACATGCCTCATCAGTAAAGCAACTGTAGATGAAAGTTGGAGTTGGCACAAAAAGCTCTCTCATCTCAACTTCAATAATATAAATGAATTGGTAAAGAAAGACTTAGTGAGAGGATTACCTAAGGTACTGTATACTTCAGATGGACTTTGTGATGCTTGTCAGAAGGCTAAACAGAGAAGGACATCTTTTAAGAGCAAAACAGAATCCTCAATTGATGAACCTTATCACATGCTTCATCTTGACTTATTTGGACCAGTAAACATAATGTCCATCAGTAAAAAGAGATATACTCTAGTAATTGTTGATGAATATACTAGATATACATGGGTGTATTTTCTACACAGAAAGGACGAAACAGCTGAGATACTTTTGGACCATGTGAGACTCATCGAGACTGGCACAAAATACAAAGTCAAGATTTTAAGGAGTGATAATGGAACTGAATTCAAGAATTCAGCAATGGAAGAGTTCTGCAAATACAAAGGAATAGTTCAACAATTCTCTGCTCCAGGCACACCCCAGCAAAATGGAGTAGTTGAAAGAAAGAACAGAACTCTTATTGAAGCAGGTAGAACTATGTTGGAGGAAGCTAAACTTCCTACATATTTCTGGGCAGAAGCAGTCAACACAGCATGCTACACTCAGAATATTACATTGATCAACAGACATGGTGTAACTCCTTATCAGATGATCAAGGAAAAGAAGCCAAGTCTGAAGCATTTGCATGTATTTGGCTGTAAGTGCTTTGTTCTAAGACCTCATCCTGAACAGCTTGGAAAATTTGAAACTAAAGCTGATGAGGGCATTGATAAGTGGATTTTATATCCACTTGGAACATTCTAAATCGGCTTAAATTGATTGCTTTGACCTCAAGATTTTGGTAGTTTTGATGTGTTTTGTTTAATTGTGCAGGGTTGGAATAATGTTGATTAAGATCATTGTTTCCGTCACTTTTGGAGTTGAATTCGGGCTTAATAATGTAGAATGGAGTCTTGTTGTGATTCACCATGAGGATTCCAAGCATAGAGGATTGAAAACGGAAGAGAACGCAAAAAGAACGGGAGCAAACGGAGCAAAAACGAAGGAGAAAAAGCTAAAAAACGAGGAAAGAAAAGCTTCACCAGAAGGAGGCTGGGCAGACTGCGCCATTTCTTGAGCAGTCTGCGCCAGGTGGGCAGAATATGGCTGGGCAGTCTGCTCCAATGTTGAGCAGTCTGCTCAAGGTCGCGCTGGAAATTTACAGTTTTGCCCTTTTTACGATTTTGGCCATAACTTGAGTTCTAGACATCGGAATTGGGCGATTCAAAAGCCCACGCGAAGAGGAGAGAAAGCTCTACAATTCTAGATAGGGAGTTGGAGGCGCTCTTGCACGTTTTCAGGCGCTCTAGCGCTTGTTGGGGCGTTGTTGCCTCGTGTGGTGCATGCCTGTTGGGTCGTTTTCTACCGGGTCAAAACTTGTTGGGCCTATTTATTTTTGGGCAGCTACATATATGTCAAAAACCCTAAAAACACACCTATCTAGCGAGTAGCAATCTCTAGTTTATTTTTTATCATCAACATTGTAGCCAAGAACAATTGGAAGATACATCTCCAAGCTAGTGACAAGCAAGGAGTAATCTTTGGAATTTTTGTATTCTTCTACTTTGGGGAGTTATTTCTGAACCTTATTTTCTCTCTTCTTTTAATTATTTGTTGTTCTAGAATTATGTTATCAATTGAACCCATGATGGCGATGAGGTCGATTATGGGCTAATTCGTTGTCATGGGGTTTTAATGGATTTTGCTATGGATTCTAGTAATTGAGTGTTTTTATGCCTTGGTGTGTGATTGATTGTATTGATTGCCTAGTATGTTTATGCTTATTCGTTATAAGTGCGTCGCGAACACTTGTAATTGTTTGTTTAATCCTAGTGAATGCGAAAGTGGATCTAGGGTTTAGAACAATTCATGCTAGCATAGGTTTTTGCATGTGAAGAACATGTATTAAATTGTGATGTAATTCTAACCGTCTTGCATCGACTATGTGGTTTAATGGGTGCTTGATTTTCAACCGGTATGTGTTCAATTGCTATAGACATATAGGGACTACACATATTTGGTGACTACTTGACTTCTATCAATTGTGGATGATCAGTAGGATGGTATATGCACAACGAAAGTTGGTGTGTATCAGTTTAGTGCATCTAATCAGTAATCAACTCTGTCACATGCTAGGCTAAAGGGCATAAGATTCTAGATGAAGTAGTAAATGAAATTGAAATCCCATGTTTGTTTATTATAAAGTTAAAGTTAAGTTATTTCCTCGTAATTGGCTTAGTTGGTAATTAATCTTTAGTAAATCAAAACCAAAATTGTGATTGTCTTAGCAGTGAGTGTAAATCATAAGCTGGTGCATAAGTGAACATAACGAACAATTTGAGTCTCTGTGGGAACGAATCCTATTTACTCTATATTACTTGTTGACCACGTTCTCTTGCGTGAATAAGTGCGAACAAGTTTTTGGCGCCGCTGCCGGGGACTCGGTTCATTGTTTGTTTAGTTTATGATCTTGTCATCAATTTGGATTAAATTCACTGACTCAGACATTTTTCTCACTCATTTACTTTGGGGTTTCTCAGGTACTATCTTGAGCGTGTATGCTTACTCGATCTCAAGCTCGTAAAGAAAATCTGGAAGAAGAGAAGCACGAAGAGGATTTAGTGGAGGACAGTGAAGAAGAGTTGGAAGTTACTGGAGAAATGGCAGATAACAAGGCGCTGAAGGAATATTCTCAGCCCAAGATTAATGATATTCAGTCGAGTATTGTGCGGTCGGCTATTGCTGCAAATAATTTTGAGATCAAGCCGGGCACGATCCAAATGGTCCAGAACTCAGTCCAGTTTGGGGGTTCACCTGTTGAGGATCCCAACATGCATATTAGGGACTTCATTGAGATCTGTGACACGTTCAAAACCAACGGAGTTTCTGAGGACGCTATCAAGCTAAGGTTGTTTCCCTTCTCTTTGAGAGACAAAGCAAAAAGCTGGTTGCATTCACTTCCAGCAGGTTCCATCACTACATGGGAAGATCTGGCACAAAAGTTCTTGACTAAATTCTTTCCTATGGCAAAGACTGCTGCCATGAGGAATGCTCTTACACAATTTAGTCAGCATTCTGGTGAATCATTGTGTGAAGCTTGGGAAAGGTACAAGGAGATGCTCCGGAAATGTCCCCATCATGGGATGCCGAATTGGATGGTCATCAATAGCTTCTACAATGGGTTAAGTCATTCTCGAGCAATGCTTGATGCAGCATCTGGAGGAGCTCTGTGGGCCAAAAGCTATGAGGAGGCCTATGACTTGATTGAAATGATGGCTGCAAACGAGTATCAGAATCCGACACAGCGTATTCCACAAGGTAAGGTTGCAGGTGTACTTGAAATGGATGCCACAACAGCTATAGCAGCTCAGCTACAGGCTCTAACCATGAAAGTGGACTCATTGGCTAAGGTGGGGGTTCAACAAGTCGCCATGGTCTGTGAATTGTGTGCGGGGGCTCATGACACTAATCAATGTGCAATTTCTAGTGAGTCGGCACAGTTTGTCAGCAATTATCAGAGGCCGTCACAACCTGCTCCCAATACATATCATCCCAACAATAGGAATCATCCTAACTTCAGTTGGAGCAACAATCAGAATGCTGTGCAACAACCATCTCAGGGTCAGCAGTATAGTGCAAGGCAGTTCAACAATTCGGGTTATCAACAACCCTATGCCCAAAGGCCACCATACAATCCACCTGGATTTCATCAACAACAACCAGGAAGTCATGTGCAATCTAATGAGAAGTCAGAAATGGAAGAATTGCGAATGATGTACAAGAGTCAAGCAGCATCTCTGAAAACTCTTAAAAATCAAATGGGCCAACTGGCCAATGCTCTTTTGAACAGACCTCAAGGGCAATTACCTAGTGACACGGAAGCAAATCCGGGTAAAAAGGAGGTCAAGGAACAGATTCATGCTGTTACGTTACGTTCTGGAAAGGTTACAGACGATCTGGGAGTCAAAAAGCAGTTTAACGAAGAACTTGAAAATGCTGTGAACAGTGATTTGGGCGCGGGCGCGTCTGAGGGGTCTAACCGGTCTTCTAATTCAGATCTCCCGGTCATTCAGAAGGCATCAGGTGAGGAAGGAAAAGAGAAGTCAGATGGGAAAACAGGTTCAGAAATTACGGAAGCTAGCAAAGAAGTTTATCCGCCTCCGCCATTCCCTAAAAGGCTTCAGAAACAGAAGTTTGATAAGCAATTTGCAAAGTTCTTGGAAGTGTTCAAAAAGTTGCACATAAATCTACCATTTGCTGAAGCACTTGAACAAATGCCAAGTTATGCCAAGTTCATGAAGGGCATACTTTCGAGGAAATTGAAACTCGAGGATTTAGAGATCGTCGCTTTGACGGAGGAGTGTAGTGCTGTCTTGCAACAAAAGTTGCCACCTAAGCTGAAGGATCCGGGGAGCTTCACCATACCTTGCACTATTGGCAAACAACTTTTCAGCAAGTGCTTATGTGATTTGGGAGCTAGCATTAATCTGATGCCGATGTCTGTTTTTAAGCAACTTGGGTTACCTGATCCGAAACCTGTTAATATGACCTTGCAGTTGGCAGATAGGTCGATCACATATCCTAGGGGTATAGTGGAGGATGTATTGGTGAAGGTGGATAAGCTGATTTTTCCGGTTGATTTTGTTATACTGGACTTTGAGGAGGATAAGAGGATTCCTATCATCTTGGGAAGGCCATTTCTAGCTACGGGCCGAACTCTGATTGATGTGCAAAAAGGAGAGCTTACCATGAGAGTGCATGATCAGAAAGTCACTTTCAATGTGTTCAAGGCGACAAAATATCCGTCAGATTCAGAGGAGTGTTTCAAAGTGGACGTTGTTGATAAGAATGTGAAGAAGGAGATTGAGCAGCTAAAAAAATCAGATCCAGTGGAAAAAGCTTCAAGTGGGATTTCTGGCATTGAGAACGAAGGAAGAAAGGGGCTATTTCAGTTGTTGGATGCAACTCCATGGGAAAGAAGAGTTGACATTCTACATAAGTCTCGTGGGCTAGCTGATTCTAATAATTTTCAGGTGCTTCGTAAGTTGTCAAATGAGGAAGTTTTTGCACTCGGACTCAAGCCATTACCACCCGAGGAGGGTGACCCTGCTGATGATTGAGGTATTCCTGTGCACTTTCTTTGTTTCTCGCCTTCAATGGGGACATTGAAGAATTTAAGTTTGGGGGTGGGAAGTGAAGATTGTGATTAGTAGTTAGATGCATATAGGACATGTAGTGTAGTATTATCATGCGTATTGTTTAAATTGTTCATCATGTATCATGCATATTGTTATATGTGAGTCATGTAGTGGCATTCTAGAGTGCATAACATAATTCATGCATTCATGCATTTTCCATGATCCCTTTGAACGAACTAACTCTGACTGGTAGGTAGGTGTCTGATTGAGTGCACTAATGATGAGTAGAGGGTTGCTTTATAGTTCTTATGAAACTGATTTGCTTGTTCAGAAACAAAATTTTTACACAATCACAGTCTCATTGAGTGCTTTTGAATTGGACCCGGCCATGTCTGTTTGATTGCTAGAATTTAACACCTAGTTTAAAACTAGAATGTTTGATAGATTCTTGAAAGCGAAGGAGCACTTAAGTATAAGTTTGGGGGAAACAAAGAAATTCATGCTAATTGTGAATAGTTGTTAATAATGGCTAGGCGTCAAATGGCTAGTAGCCGGCTCATATTTATATGAGTAGTCTAGGGTTGGAAATGAGAAAGGCTCATTCCAGATTGCATATTAAAAAAAAAAAAAGAAAAAGAAAGAAAAAGAGAAAAAAAAAGAGTCATGTAAATAAGTAAATGCAAAGTTAACCAGGGTGAGCTCTTTAATACTCGAGCAATTAAGTACGAGGGGACTTTGTGCCTAGTGACCTAAGGTTTTTATAGTCTGGGATCCACTGACCTAACGCTCGTTACATGGGTATTATTGTATAAGCCTTTAGGGGTCTCATCCATTGCACGGTTAAATAAGCATGTATTGTATATATATTGTTATGTGTCATATGTGTTAGTAATTAAGCATGATTTCTTGTCAACCCAAGTGGACTATGGCGGTGTATCTTGAGGGATCTTGTGTCTATCGTTCATTCTGTTTTTAAACCTGGTGGTTGTTTGGTTAAGGATAGGTATGGTCTTGGTTTGGTTTGGGGTATCTCTAATGAGCACAGCACGCATGCACGTTTCTGTCCATGTACTGTTAGTATACGGGGATTTAGGCGAGCTCTACTTGGATTTAGTTGCATTTCTTTGAGTATTTGCTTGCTTGTTGGTTTTGGTTGGTTTGAAGGGGATCACTTGCATTTTCATTTTAGTTGCATTCATGCATTGTATCGGATTTTGTGGGTACATTCGCTATAGGCCCTCACGAGACCTTACTCGTCCACTAGGGCTGCCTAGGGGTTTAAAGGGCTTGTTGCATATGCCAAATGCAACCGTGATCACCTACGGAAGTGGTACTAATTAGTTAGTTAGCTGTAATTGTATATGCTTGAGGACAAGCATCAGTTTAAGTTTGGGGGTGTGATAAGTGGATTTTATATCCACTTGGAACATTCTAAATCGGCTTAAATTGATTGCTTTGACCTCAAGATTTTGGTAGTTTTGATGTGTTTTGTTTAATTGTGCAGGGTTGGAATAATGTTGATTAAGATCGTTGTTTCCGTCACTTTTGGAGTTGAATTTGGGCTTAATAATGTAGAATGGAGTCTTGTTGTGATTCACCATGAGGATTCCAAGCATAGAGGATTGAAAACGGAAGAGAACGCAAAAAGAACGGGAGCAAACTGAGCAAAAACGAAGGAGAAAAAGCTAAAAAACGAGGAAAGAAAAGCTTCACCAGAAGGAGGCTGGGCAGACTGCGCCATTTCTTGAGCAGTCTGCGCCAGGTGGGCAGAATATGGCTGGGCAGTCTGCTCCAATGTTGAGCAGTCTGCTCAAGGTCGCGCTGGAAATTTACAGTTTTGCCCTTTTTACGATTTTGGCCATAACTTGAGTTCTAGACATCGGAATTGGGCGATTCAAAAGCCCACGCGAAGAGGAGAGAAAGCTCTACAATTCTAGATAGGGATTTGGAGGCGCTCTTGCACGTTTTCAGGCGCTCTAGCGCTTGTTGGGGCGTTGTTGCCTCGTGTGGTGCATGCCTGTTGGGTCGTTTTCTACCGGGTCAAAACTTGTTGGGCCTATTTATTTTTGGGCAGCTACATATATGTCAAAAACCCTAAAAACACACCTATCTAGCGAGTAGCAATCTCTAGTTTATTTTTTATCATCAACATTGTAGCCAAGAACAATTGGAAGATACGTCTCCAAGCTAGTGACAAGCAAGGAGTAATCTTTGGAATTTTTGTATTCTTCTACTTTGGGGAGTTATTTCTGAACCTTATTTTCTCTCTTCTTTTAATTATTTGTTGTTCTAGAATTATGTTATCAATTGAACCCATGATGGCGATGAGGTCGATTATGGGCTAATTCGTTGTCATGGGGTTTTAATGGATTTTGCTATGGATTCTAGTAATTGAGTGTTTTTATGCCTTGGTGTGTGATTGATTGTATTGATTGCCTAGTATGTTTATGCTTATTCGTTATAAGTGCGTCGCGAACACTTGTAATTGTTTGTTTAATCCTAGTGAATGCGAAAGTGGATCTAGGGTTTAGAACAATTCATGCTAGCATAGGTTTTTGCATGTGAAGAACATGTATTAAATTGTGATGTAATTCTAACCGTCTTGCATCGACTATGTGGTTTAATGGGTGCTTGATTTTCAACCGGTATGTGTTCAATTGCTATAGACATATAGGGACTACACATATTTGGTGACTACTTGACTTCTATCAATTGTGGATGATCAGTAGGATGGTATATGCACAACGAAAGTTGGTGTGTATCAGTTTAGTGCATCTAATCAGTAATCAACTCTGTCACATGCTAGGCTAAAGGGCATAAGATTCTAGATGAAGTAGTAAATGAAATTGAAATCCCATGTTTGTTTATTATAAAGTTAAAGTTAAGTTATTTCCTCGTAATTGGCTTAGTTGGTAATTAATCTTTAGTAAATCAAAACCAAAATTGTGATTGTCTTAGCAGTGAGTGTAAATCATAAGCTGGTGCATAAGTGAACATAACGAACAATTTGAGTCTCTGTGGGAACGAATCCTATTTACTCTATATTACTTGTTGACCACGTTCTCTTGCGTGAATAAGTGCGAACATGCATCTTTATTGGCTATCCATCATCAAGAGCCTTTAAAATCAACAATCTAAGAACAAAGACAGTCATGGAGTCAATAAATGTATCTTTCGATGATAAAAAGATTACAGGAATTTCTGAAGACTTACATGATGATTTGATTTTTGCAAATGAAGCCTCCAAGAATTCTGATGAAATCTTGTCAGATACTGAAAATTCATCAAATACTGATGAACCGTCTATTACTGATGAAATACAGATTACTGATGGAAATGCAAATGTTGAGGGGGAGCAACATCAAGAGACCATCAACAATGAAACAAATCAAACATCAGGAGGAGATTCATCAGAAAAAGATTCAAGTGATAATTCTGACAGCAGATCAGAAACAGATAGCAATATCTCAGGGGGGCTTCTAAAAACAGTGGTTCTTTTGAAGATAACACCAATCATGGGGGAGCATCAAATTCAAGGAATGATCTACCACAAGCAAGGAAATGGACTAAAAGTCACACTCCTGATTTAATTATTGGGAATCCTGAAGGAGGTGTTAGAACCAGAAGTGCAACTCAAAATGAATGTCTTTATCATAACTTTTTGTCAAAGGAGGAACCTAAGAAAGTTGAAGATGCACTAAAGGATGCTGATTGGGTGGCTATGCAAGAAGAACTAAATGAGTTTGAAAGAAATAATGTCTGGAAACTTGTACCAAGGCCTAAAGGAAGGTCCATTGTAGGTACAAAGTGGGTGTTCAGAAACAAGATAGATTCAGATGGCACTATCATCAGAAATAAAGCAAGACTAGTTGCAAAAGGATATTCTCAACAGGAAGGAATAGACTATGATGAGACATTTGCTCTTGTTGCAAGACTGGAGGCTATCAGAATTTTTCTTGCATATGCAGCCCACAAGAAATTTAAAGTTTTCCAAATGGATGTGAAAAGTGCTTTTCTTAATGGTGAATTAGAATAGGAAGTTTATGTTAAACAACCTCCTAGCTTCGTTGATTCAAAACATCCAGATTATGTCCACAGACTGGATAAAGCACTTTATGGACTAAAGCAAGCTCCAAGAGCCTGGTATGAGACATTGGCTCAATTCCTACTGGAAAGTGGATTCAAAAGAGGTACAATTGATAAAACCTTGTTTTATTTGAATCATGATAAGGATTTGCTATTAGTTCAAATTTATGTTGATGATATCATTTTTGGGTCAACTAACTCTAAATTATGTGAGAAGTTTTCAAAGCTAATGCAGTCTAGATATCAAATGAGCATGATGGGAGAGATGAGCTATTTCTTAGGTCTACAAGTTAAACAGACTGATGATGGAATTTTTATCAATTAGTTAAAATACACAAAGAACCTATTGAAAAAGTTTAACATGCAAGACAGCTCTACTGCATCAACTCCCATAGCTACAGCTACCAAACTTGATCCTAATCAAGGTACAGAGGTGGATGTAACTAGTTACAGAGGTATGATTGGCTCACTGTTGTATCTAACTGCTAGTAGACCAGATATCATGTATGCAACCTGTCTATGTGCAAGATTTCAGGCAGAAACGAGAGAACCACATCTTATAGCTGTCAAAAGGATTTTCAGATACTTGAAGGGCACTCCATCACTTGGCCTTTGGTATGCTAGGGAATCTGAATTTAATTTATGTGGTTATTCCAATGCTGATTTTGCAGGCTGTAAGATAGACAGAAAAAGTACTTCAGGCAGTTGTCAGTTTCTTGGAGGAAGACTTGTTTCTTGGTTAAGAGCAAAAGTCAATCTCTACATCAACTGCAGAAGCTGAGTACATTGCTGCGGGAAGCTGTTGTGCTCAGATCATGTGGATGAGAAATCAGCTAATGGACTATGGTTTGTCATATTCAAAAATACCTATTTATTGTGATAACCAAAGTGCTATTGCTATGACAGGAAATCCAGTGCAGCATTCTCTTACTAAGCATATCAGTATCAGATATCATTTCATAAGAGAGCAAGTAATGGAAGGGACAATTGAGTTACACTTTGTTCCTACTGATCAACAGCTAGCTGATATATTCACCAAGCCACTTCCTGAAGCTTCATTTACAAAGTTGGTGAATGAACTGGGAATGGTAAACTATGATACTTTCTGAGAACAGAGAAAGATCAAATACTGATGTTCGTCGAATCCTGATGCATTTCGAATCCTGATGAAAAGTCAATCCTGACTTCAGTCAAACATCAAATACTGATGCGGCGTTTCACTCATCAGTAATGTATATCAGTATTTTGTTTTATGTTCTATTTTCCTGATAGACTTGTGATTCTTGAACTTGTTAATAAGGTGATTACTTTAATTAGTTTTCATGTTTATTTCTTTGATTTAATTATTTGAAGAACAAGTTCAATGCAGAAAACAATGAATAAGATTAGAGAAACAAAATTTTCATTGATAATAAGAAAGAGATTACATTCATAGATTACATCTTTTTGTTCTCTATCTACTAATCTATTCAACAGAAAATAAAGTCCAAACCACTCCATTGTTAGTAGCCATCCCAGATCCCATCTTTGCCACTTTGTTTGGGTGGAGGTTGACAGGGATAAGGTTATTTTTGGTGACATATTCATTAACAATGGTTGATGGAGTTGGATGCGAATGCCTTAAATGAAAGCCATGCTAATGTTGCTTGAAGGGCAACATCGATGTCAATCAATTTTGCAGGTTTTTCTTTCTCGATTTCCTCGAGACCTGCATCCATCTGCAACCAGAGAGTCTCAAGTTGCCTTTCCCAGTCGAAAGTATCAAATTCTTCACGAGTGTAACTGAAGATATCTCTTTTCTCGACGAGATGAAGATTCTTTTCTTTGATGGTAAGATTTACCATCTCTGTACTAAGATATATTGTGAGAAAAGCTTTTGGTTTGCAGGAGAGAAGAAGAAGGAGAAGGGTTAAAAAGTAAGTGGACAAGTCTCTAGGATTAAATAGAGAAGAGTGGAACGAGAATATGAAACGATTCATATTTCTGGTGTAAGTACCAGGTATTTTTTGATTGTGATGTTTTAATTTCTTTAATTAAAACAAATTACCTTGTTTTAGTTTTATCACAATCTTATTTCTCAAATAATACGGGCGCGTGTATTGTACTCACTTGAGTATATACATATAGTTTGAAAATCGTGTCGCGTGCGGTTATTACCACTCTTACACGTAATTTTGTCCATTACCTATGTGTGCACGAGTAGATTGCTGACATCTGTCTTTGAGAAAACATTAGTTTTGTTTAGAATCAATTTAGTTTCTAAATTGATTCTTTGATTCTCGAAGTATCAGTATTGTATCTTCTCTATCACTTTGTGCGAACAAAAACCCTAAATCGAAAATCACAAATTCCTACACATTCGATTTAAAGATGTCTTCGTCTGCATTCATAAACAATAAAGTTGTAATTCATGGTGTTACTTTTGCTCCTAACAACTTTACTGTAGTTCTTGATCATCAGGAACTAGATAATGATTTTCATATCATTCAGGATCTTTTGGCCTCAAGTCCAATCAATTATGCTCTCACTCAACCTGCCAAAGTTTCTTTTAAGAGTGTTATGCAGGTGTGGAGTACTGCTATTTTTGGTGACTGTATGCCATTAGGAAAGCCGAATATGAGTTTTGAATACAATGGTATTACACAACAAGTCACTCCAGATGTTGTTTGTAAAGCTCTTCAACTACCATCTCTAAATGGTGAGACTCTAGAAAAGTTTACTGATGCTTTTCTTTTGGAGTTTGCTTTAAAGTTGGGCTACAATGGATAACCAAATAAATTTGGAGATTTATTCAGAACCAAGCTAAAGAAGGAATGGAATTTCTTCTTTGATACCATAAGTAGGTGTTTCTTGAATAAGGTGTCTAACTTTGATGCCTTACCTACTGCCTCAGTTCACATTGGGTACTCTCTAATCTATGAAACTCCTTTTGATTATGGGTCTTTCATATTGCGAGCATTAACTGCTAGAAAGAAAGATAAATGTGGTTTTGTCTGATATATTAGATTTATTCAGTTAATATTCTCGTACCTATGTCCCAATGTTGAATTTGCTGATGATATAGATTTATCTATCTTTAAGATTTCTGCTAACAACATCAGTTCTCTGCTTAAGAGTGATAAGGCAAATGGTTTTGAAGGTATAACTGCATACATTCCTAATGAGGTTAGGCTTCTTTTAACCAAGCGAATGCCTCACTACAGCAAAACAGGCCATTAGTAACGGATATATCCGTTACTAATGACATTAGTAACGGATATAACCGTTACTAATCGTCCGTCACTATTGCTTATTTTAAAAATTAGTAACGGATTTATCCGTTACTAATTAGTAACGGATTTTCAGTATATTAGTAACGGATATATCCGTTACTAATTTGTAACGGATATTTATAATTAGTAACGGATATATCCGTTACTCATTTGTAACGGATATTTATAATTAGTAACGGATATATCCGTTACTAATTTGTAACGGATATTTATAATTAGTAACGGATATATCCGTTACTAATTTGTAACGGATATTTATAATTAGTAACGGATATATCCGTTACTAATTTGTAACGGATATTTATAATTAGTAACGGATATATCCGTTACTAATTTGTAACGGATATTTATAATTAGTAACGGATATATCCGTTACTAATTTGTAACGGATATTTATAATTAGTAACGGATATATCCGTTACTAATTATAAAATATGACTATTTTTTTTTGTCAAATACCTGCTGCAAATAAATAAACCAAAAAAACCCTGCTGCACAGAAAAAAAAATTGCTACAAATATTTAAAAAAAACCTGCTGCTTATTAAAATAAAACACCAATCCAAATTTACATTAACAATCCAAATACAAATTAAATACATCCCAAGTTTACAAACATGCTACCTACCAGGCTACCATTGGAAAAATACAAGAAAAACCTACAAATCATACTTCAGTCGTCCAGCTAACCAAATAATATACCCTCCTCCAAGCCAGCCATTTAATGTCATATTGCCATCTTGGGGACCATCATATACCGCAGCTTCAGGATCCATAATTTCTTCTATGTACACTCTTTTTTCTCCCGGAGACACTTCTCTGCCATGGCACATATTTAGACTGTCGTCCACAAACCCCTTAGCAACCTCTCTTTTATCTCTACTAAGCAATGTGACTTTGCGTAGTTCACTTGATGACCCAAAAGCATTAACTGTCTCACGAGGGGATTCCATTGGATGTTTACCGGAAGTTGAACCGACCACACTCCTTGGAGTATATTGGCTTGGAGTACATCGGGTCATTGCCTGTGCAGTACAACACAAACAAATTTAGTAAATATAAAACTGAAAATAACTATGGCACTGGTCTCCTCAAGAAGATGAAATTTTGAAGAATTATCTTCACAACCATGGCACTGGTGGCAACTGGAAATGAATTAAATTCAGACCTATCATGTATACGAGTAACATTTTAATACCACACACAAAAGTGCTGAAAATGAATTAAATTCAGACTTGTCACATGTATACGAGTAACATTTTAATACCACACACAAAAGTGCTGAAAATGAATTAATACCTCTATATGCTCAGTTCAATTATATTGGCCAATGTCTACAAGTTTAAATTCAGACTTGTCACATGTATACGAGTAACATTTTATATTTAATCATGGATTAAATATAAAATATAAAATATAAAAGCACCACAAACATTTCCTTCCCTAACAAACCCAGAAATCATCGTGGTCCACGAAACTAAATCTCTCACAGACATTTTCATCAAACAGTTGAAACCCCAAGCCAACCTCCCCACATTTCACATAAACATCAAGCATTGTATTACAAAAATACACATCAAATCCAAACCCCATACGTATCGCTAAACAATGTATAATATTTCCACATAATAACCTATCATGATGCAACAAAACAGCCTGATTAACAATAGGAAAAGTAAAGGAATCATGCAAAACACCCAACTCTCTCATAGACTTGTATAAACTAAATGCAGAATCAACCAAATTGTTCTCAACATGGGCCTTAATGACTGAGTTCCAAGCAAATGTATCTGGGTCATTTAGCCCTCTAAAGATTATATTAGCACTATTAATATCATTGAACTGAGCATATAGAGGTATTAATTGTACAACACTTTTGAGCCCTGTAGTAACAGAAAACTCAGTCAGTTAGCTTTGCTTAGCAAATGCAAATTTATCAATAATTTGTTCATCTAAGTAAAGTTAGTTTCTCGCCTGTATTGTCTACAATCAATCAAATACACACAATCAATTCAATTACAAATAAAAAATAAGCATGGTTAATAGGCCAGACATTAAGCATGGTTCTTTCACTCCTGAAGAAGACACAATTATATTTAATCTCTATAGTAAACTTGGAAGCAGGTAATTTTATCGAATAACATTTAAGCCCCTGTGTAAACAAAATATTTTGCGTAGTTGCTACAATTTACGTTACAGGCAACAAAGGACTCCTACTTGGCTACAATTAATCAAACTCCTACTTGTATTTTTTCACAAACTGACCTTGAGCAATGTTTTGACCTCCTCCATGTCTGCCTTAAGTCCCGCCATTTCCACTCCAAGTGATTGTGATGGGTTGACCGAAGCAAGTGCAAGGGAAGATGAATATAGTTGTTTCTTCGTGCTACACGAACTAACTCCTCGAACCCGATTTTTTTTGTCCTCGCCAAGTACTTGGCTCAATGCATCGGAACTAATATCATCCGTTGAGACTCCAGATTCAAGCATTTTAACATGAATTTCTTTGACTTTTTCCTGCATTTATTCAAGCAGGAAACAAGCTTATAAATTAAGTTATTTAATTAAAGAGAAATAAACTGCATTTTCCTGCATTTTAACATGACTACTCACGTATGTTTCCTTTGCACTTTCCAAAGGAGTTCCATCCTTGTGTTCATGTCCAGTGAGCCAATCATCAACCCGACACCGCTTCTTCGTAGGATTTTCTTTTTCCTACAAAGATCAGCAGGTAATGTTAACAAATATAGATTACAAATATAGACAGGTAGTCATTTATGAATGATACGTACCTTTTTGTAATGTATCTGTGAGTAAGTTTGCCTACCAACTGCCACACCTACTTTATTTAAGCTCCTATTGATCTTATATTTTGCATTTTTTTCCTTTACTTCCGGCATAAACTCATGATCGACAAATTGGACCCAAAGATCGGCACTGACAGCAGGTGGGACATTTCCCTTGGCTTCTTCTATGTTCGAAGCTTTAGCCAAATACTCTGTCCGATATTTGGCTCTAACACTCCTAAGTTTTTGTGGATAAAGTGCCTCCACAATTGGGCGAGCAACATGGCCGTCTACACTAAACTCAAACTGCTCCTGTAATTAGAACATAAACTGCATTTAAGTCATGTTTAATTTCAAACACCTTACATAAACTGCATTTGTCAATATATGCTGCTCTAATTGAGGCTTATGGCAAGGTGAAGCTTCTGCAAAAAGCAGAGAGTGTAGTGGGGAATCTTAGACAGAGCGTTAGTACTGTGGATCGGAAGGTCTGGAATGCTTTAATTCAAGCTTATGCTGCCAATGGCTGCTATGAGAAAGCAAGAGCTGCTTTCACTACGATGATGAGAGACGGTCCTTCCCCTACTGTAGAAACTATAAATGGTCTCATGCAAGCTTTGATTGTTGATGGGAGATTAAATGAATTATACCTTCTAATTCAGGAATTGCAGGATATGGGGTTCAAAATTAGTAAGAGTACAATTGTTTTGATGCTTGATGCATATGCTCAAGCTGGTGACATATTTGAGGTAAAGAAAATATACAATGGAATGAAGGCAGCAGGGTATTTTCCTACCATGCACCTTTACAGAGTTATGATCATACTGTTATCCAAGGGAATTGGCGTGTACGGGATGTAGAAGCGATGGTTGCTGAGATGGGGGAAGTAGGTTTTAAGCCTGATATTATAATATGGAATTCTTTGCTTAGGTTGTATGCAGGAATTGAAGACTATAAGAAAATTGCTCAGGTATACCAGCAAATTCAAGAAGCTGGACTTAAACCAGATGAGGATACATACAATACTTTGATAGTAATGTACTGCAAGGATCGCAGACCAGAAGAAGGTCTGTCACTGATGCATGAAATGAGAAAGCTAGGTCTTGATCCCAAGTTAAACACCTATAAAAGCCTACTTTCGGCATTTGGTAAGCTACAAATGCTAGGGCAAACTGAGGAACTTTTTGAAATGTTACAGTCAGGAGGATACAAGCTTGACCGTTCTTTTTATCATATAATGATGAAAACATATAGAAATTCTGGAAGCCATTCCAAAGCTGAAAACTTGTTGTTTACGATGAAAGAGGCTGGAATTGAACCTACAATTGCAACAATGCATTTGCTAATGATCTCTTACGGAAGTTCAGGCCATCCAACTGAAGCTGAAGAAGTTCTCAAAAATTTGAAATCGACGGGTGAAGACCTTAGCACACTTCCATATACTTCAGTTACAGATGCCTATCTAAAGAATGGAGATTATAGTATCGCAGTTAAGAAGCTCTTGGAGATGAAGGGAGATGGTCTAGAGCCAGATTACAGGATATGGACTTGCTTTGTTAGGGCTGCCAGTTTGTGCCAGAAATCGAGTGAAGCCCTGACTATCCTAAGCGCAATTAGAGATGCAGGGGAACATGTGGTCGACGAGGCTACAGCTGTAACCCTGAATATACTTGGGTCAACTGTTGAGGGATTCTAAAAATTTGCTACTAAATATACTTATAGTATCTGTTAATATTTATACAATATTTAACTTGATAAGTAAACAAAAAGCAAATCCTAATATATATCAACTATTAAAGCTGATTGCAATCAGTTTGTCTACACAATAGTATATACTGGATACTAAATAGTTAAATAAGTCGTAGTGATTCCGAACTGGATATGCTGGAAAGTAAAACAATTGGAAGCTAAACTTTATAAGGAGTCACTAGCATGGACTGATTTTAGTTTCATTAAAAAATATATTTATATATACAAATTCAACTATTAGAGCATCTCATATGACTGAATTTTATTTTCAATTTACTAACACATGTGTTTATCTTGTAATGGCAGTTACTTGTGTGAGGAATGGAAGGAAAGGCAGAGAGATTCATCGGAAGATATCTCCTCAAGATTCTTAAATTTGAGATTCCTGTCACTAGAGGTACAGTGTCAAGTTCAGATTTTATGTAATGAAGTAGAATTATGTGTATATTAATAGCTTAGTTGAAGGCATAATCATATGGGCCCCTTGAAATTTACAATTAAACATTCTTATTAGTCAAGACATTTTTAATATGATCTGGAAAGTAGAAGTACCATTAATGATGTCCAAATGGAATCCTTGAAGGTAGATGGCACTTTGCGGAAATCAGGAATGTTAATGGGAATGTGGAGCCTGACTTGATCTCCGACGGCGGTTTTGAATTGGGCAGCATTTGGCCCAACAATATCGCCAGTACTCGGCCAGAACTCCACAAGGAGTTTTCCCCCTGGACCTATTATTGAGGTATTCCTGGCTGATTGAGAAACACTGTTCGAACCTCCTGCTTCTGCTTCCATTACTGCAGAAAAATAACAGTCAGGTTAGTTAGGTTAGCTCAAACAAATTATTAAAGAGAGTTTGTTATAGAGAGAGAAAGAGAGTTTGTTGGGAGGGAAATTCAATATTTCATTTCATAGTGGAAAATGTAAACTACGTACATCAGGTATTTATAGAGTTCAGCACACACATACTAGTACACACAAAAATACCCTTAATGACTACTACTGACTACTACTGACTACTACAACAATATTAGCCTATACTGAATCATCAACGACGTGGTTCTAACAATGATCTCAACTGAGGTTGATCTGCGAGAGTAGACTGAATGTCTTCCGGTTTTGGTGCTTCTAGCATGTCCACTTTGCTAGTCATTCGCCTTGGTGAATGTATGACCACCCACCAATCAGGATTTTTCAGGTCCCTCGAATAGAACACTTGCTGGGCTTCTTTTGCGCAAATGACTGGCTCATCTAAAATATTGTTGGAACTCTTGAGGCGATTAAAATTTACCACCACCAAGTTAGAGTCTGGGCATAGCTTACATCCATTGGCCTTATCCTCCACTCTAACCCAATCACAATAGAACACCACTTCTTTGAAATTAGTGTAATTCACCTCAAGTATCTGTTTGATGACTCCATACCACATAGCAGATGCATCGATAGGATTTTTATCTTTCCTACTTGATGTAAATGTAGTAATTGCATTGATACAAACACCACAATCTTGCGTAAGAACAGTCTCATCATGAGATTTTGTGGAAAACACATAACCATTGATGCGATACTTTCGAAAAGATTTACATGCGAACAAAGGCCCTCTAGCAAAGAACCATAAATCATGTTTAGTGTCACCGTTCTTCAACAACTACATAGAGAAGAAATCATATTTCAGCAAGTGAAAATAACAAGTATCCCTCATAATGTACTATTTTTTTTACAAATACCTTAGTATATAACCAGACAATAAAATCTGTTTGTATCTCTACTTCTGTCTTTGCTATCCCTTTTCCTTTGCTAGATTGCAAAGACTCACGATACTCACTACAAGTTATTCAAATAATTTAGTATATATGTGTGAATTAATTAATGAGAAAGCAAGCACACGTGCGAAGAACAAACACCTGTAGTGATCGTCAAGTCCATCGACTTCCAAACGGAATAGTAGCCATCTACGAATTTGAACAAATTGGGCATCCGACAAAACAACATCTTTACCTTCAAGCACAGGTCCCTCGTCATCATCATTTCCATCTAGAAACACTTGACCTGTGGTTTTGTGTTGTGAATTTGGAATGTACTCCATTGCATACCTAACAGACTCTCTGACAAGGTATGACTCTGCAATCGATCCTTCAACATATCGTTTGTTACTGGGTATATCTTTGCACTCCTTCATTGACCTAATTAATTACTAAACTCATGAATGAATACATTTATTAATTTAAAAGCAAGGATAACAAAAAACTGGATTGGAAGAAGTAATTAATTTACCGCTCAAACGGATACATCCAGAGAAAGGGGGCTGGTCCACACATCAATGCCTCATCAGCTAGATGCACAATAAGGTGAACGCTAATGTCAAAGAATGATACTGAAAAGTATTTGTTTTCCAGCACGCACAATGCCTCTACAACCATGTACTTGGCATCTTGGATTTCTTTTCGACTTACAACTTTCGAACACAGAAGGTTAAAAAATAGGCTTATCTGATGTAGAGCTCTCCGTAATTCAGGATGAGTTGGAAAAGCATGTTGAAGTAGCACGGGCAAAAGATATTGCATAATCACATGATAGTCGTGTGACTTCATTACAAGCAAACCGGGTGGATCAAGACTGACAATGTTACTCAGATTAGATGAAAAACCTGATGGGAGCCTCAAATTTTTCAAAGTTTTAAGGAAATCCATCTTCTCTGCTTTAGTTAGGCAGAACGGTGCTATAGGCTTAACTTGTTTCCCACTTGCAGCATCAGTTTGCATCCATTGATCCCGATGTATGCCAAGTTCCCTCATATCCTCTCGTCCTTGGATAGTATCTTTTGATTTGTCCTTCTTACTAAGAATCGTGTCTAGTATGTGCTCTGCAACATTCTTTTCAGTGTGCATCACATCAATGACATGACGAACTTTGTGATGGATCCAGTAAGGAAGATCAAACAATATAGACTTTCTATACCATGCCGATGTCACTTCGTGGACTCTCTTCCGCTTCTGACCAGGTATGTACTTCACATTACTCAACGTTTGCAAAAGTTCATTGCCATTTAATCGTTCTGGAGGAGTTCGAAGCTCTTCTTTCTTGCTACCCACTAGTCCCAAGTACTTGCCTTTCCTAAATGGGTGATTGGCTTTAAGGAATATGCGGTAATCTAAGTAAACATTCTTCCTGCTAGACTTTAAATATATGGAATGAGTATCGTCACCACAAATAGGACAAGCTTTGTAACCATGTGTAACGCAGCCCGCCAAGTTTCCATATGCAGGAAAATCATGGATCCCCCACATAAGCATAGCCCTCAAATTGAATTTTTCTTTTAAGTTCATGTCATAAGCCGGCACTCCTATCCACAACTCTTTCAACTCATCGTACAAAGGTTCAAGAAAAACATCAATGTCTCCTTTTGGTGCCTTTGGACCAGGTATAAGTAAAGACAACATCTGAAACTCTGATTTCATACACATGGAAGGGGGGAGATTGTAAGGCACAGTTATAACAGGCCAACAGCTATAACTAGTAGACTGAATGCCACGCGGATTAAAACCATCAGTTGCAATTGCAAGCCTGACATTGCGCTGCTCATTAGCAAATTCTGGCCATTTTTCATTACAAATTTTCCATTGACCTGAATCAATTGGATGGCGCATATAAGTAGCAGAAGTCTCTGCTCGTGCATGCCATGTCATCTCATGCGCTATCCACGGTATAGTGTACAATCGCTTCAATCTTGGAATTAATGGAAAATGCCTCAGTACCTTTTTAGGCTCCTTGGAATTCTTCTTCCCTTTCCCCCCGTTAACTTTAAACCGGGGTGCCTTGCACTGGGGACATTCTGTCAAATCTTTATTGGTCTTCCAATATAGAATACAGTTGTTCTCACACGCATGAATGCAAGTAGCCTTCATCCCTAAGTCTTTCAACATCGCCTTCATTACCGGATACTTTTCAGGAAGGGTGTTACCTTTGGGCAACCATCGCCTCAACAAGGTTAATAGTACTGTCATACCATTTCCAGACCAACCGAATTCCTTCTTCAAATTATGTAATTCTACAAGTGCTGATAGAGTTGTCTCAGGACCCTCACATGTAGGATACAATTTTTCACTAGCTTTTCTCTTATAATCCCAATACCTCTTTCCCAAGTCCGGTTCAGGAACATAAGGTTCATCATCAATTCCCAAACTACCATCACCCCTCGTCGCATCACCGTGCAAGTCATAAGTAGAGTCGACGAAATTTTCCATCCCAATCCCGACATCCCCAATGATTTCTTTCTCGGGGTTTTCCATCCCAATCCCGACATCACTCGATGCTTTTTCCCGAATATTATTTGTAACGAATGGAGGATGAACGGCAACATTAGAAGGGGTCTCACCATGTAAATTCCATACACGGTAGTGCTTAACTATACCGGATGAGATTAAATGATATCCCACTTCTTTATAAGTAAACCATGTTCCATTCCGACACTTCTTGCACGGGCAACGACACTTCTCCCCACCCAATTTCCACTCTGCAAATTTAAGAAACGCCTCAACTCCAAATGAATAAACTGTGTTGCCTCTGTCGGGTTCACTCATCCATGATTTGTCTATTGGTTCCGACATCCTATAATATATATTTGATAATAGCTAGAGTTTAGAATAAGAACTCAATAATATATAAACATACACCACGAAATAAGTACATATATATATATATATATATCGAACAAACATATATACATACATATATATAGCAGATCAAAACTTAGTTATAACTAATCCTGTATAATCCTATATGTACATGCTAAATATTAAACAAGTCCCATATCCCAGGAGCTAGAATGTGTCAGCCAATCTTTCAGGAGACACTCTCTAATGGTATTTCTAGGCAGAACTCATGACCGAATTCAGTTACTTCCAGGTTCAATAAACTCTTTGGTCACGTCACCAGAAGCCTGTCCACCATATTTTGGGAGGTGGAAAATATAGGTTTTATTCTAAAGTCATGGAAGTTAAGTTGTTATTTTAGACAATATTTCTCACAGCCCTTCTAAAAAAATATATGATATACATTTTTTAAAATGATATTTCTAGCTGCTGATGTGTTGCTGTGCAGGAACAAAAAATGATATTATGTTACACGTGCTTGTCCAGTGGTCAGGCTGGGTGATATATGTAATGAAATGCATTTGTTTGATTGTCCATTCTTTGATCTTTTCTTAATGGCGTGTATTTCATGTTACAGGGTATTAATTCAAGTGCTCTGTAGTTATAGTACTCTTATGCTATAGTCTGGCAGGCTCAATTTCTTGGTGACCAAGCACACCAGTGCTTTGACACTCCAGGTATTGCCTAATTAATCGTTGCATATTTCTTTCATTTATCATTCTGTATTACTATTGATTATGCAGTGTTCGTGCTTTTTTTTACTGCTGTGTTTGCGTATTTGATGACAAAGAAGAGGGAGGCTTGGTGGAAACATTTTTTCCAGATATGAAGTTTTACCTGTTCCAGTTTATTCCTTCTTTTATCAAACTTGCACACACATAGTGTCAAACTTACACACACACAGTCAGACGTGCTCGCGTACACACACATAAGGACTAACAATTACTACAAACACTAGACACACAAGTTTTGGGTGAAAGAATTACTTTATCTACAATTTTAATTCCTATTATGACATGAACTGACTTATGTAACTAGACAAATTGTGATTACAGTGTCCGAACTGGGGCCAGAAGACACAAGCAAGAACATAGTAGAAATCATATTCCAATCAAGCTGGCTAAGAAAACAACAATCCCCAGTATGAACTTAGGGGACCTGGTGCTATGTCAAAAGCATCTCAGCAAAACCAAACTCTGATGTTTATTGTTTCATACCACAAATGAACAAAGAGGATAGAAAAACAATTAGAGGCATCGAACTCAATTATTACGAAAAACAATTAGGGGCAATACACTCAATTAAGGATATAAAATCGACATAGAACTCAATTAGGGATAGATTACAGATAGATGAAATAGTAATGGAAGGGAAAGCAAGCAATAGTCATTACGTTTTCTGGGTTTTGAAGGACATAGAACTGAAAAAAGATTGAAGCTTACCTAATTGAGATGTGGCACAATTAGAGACAGAGAAGCTGTTCGTTCTCGGCGGCAGTGACGGTCTGAAAATTAGAGAGCGCTGCGTAGAGACACTAAGACAGAGAGATGTATTCGCGCGAGTGCGGCAGAGAGATTCGTGGCGTGGAGAGATGGTATTAGATCTGAAAATGAAGGGGGGAATTATTAAGGGGGAAAGTCAATTAGGTCTGAAATAAAAGGGGGGAATCAATCGATCTGTACTATAAATCTATAATTGTTTTTTATAACTTTTTTTTTAATAATTTATTTTATTTATTTTTAAAACCTATTAATATTATTATTTAAGTAACATAAAAACATATACAATTTTACTTAAAAATATCCATAATTTTAATTAAAACATACATAATAATATTACCTAAAATATACATAATTTTTTCCTTATTTGATCTCATTTTATTTATTTCAAAATTTTATTGAATACATATCCATTTACTAATTAGTAACGGATATATCCTTTACCAACGATATTAGTAACGGATATATCCGTTACTAATTAGTAACAGATATAAAAAATAGCCACGGAAATATCCGTTACTAATTAGTAACGGATGTAGACATTAGCAACGGAAATATTCGTTACTAATTAGTAACGGATATTAAACCAATTAGTAACAGATATATTCGTTACTAATTAGTAACGGATATATCCGTTACTAGACACTTTAGTAACGGATATATCCGTTACTAATTAGTAACGGATAATTTAATTAGTAACAGATATATCCGTAACTAATTAGTAACGGATTTGGACATTTAGTAACGGATATATCCGTAACTAATTAGTAACTTACTAATTAGTTACGGATATATCTGTTACTAATTAAATTATCCGTTACTAATTAGTAACGGATATATCCGTTACTAATGACATTAGTAACGGATATATCCGTTACTAATTAGTAACGGATAATTTAATTAGTAACAGATATATCCGTTACTAATTAGTAACGGATTTGGACATTTAGTAACGGATATATCCGTTACTAATTAGTAACGGATATCTGACCCATTAGTAACAGATATATCCGTTACTAATTAGTAACGGATATATCCGTTACTAATGACATTAGTAACGGATATATCCGTTACTAATTAGTAACGGATATATCTGTTACTAATGGGTTTTTTTTATTTGTTACTAATTAGTAACGGATATCTGACCCATTATTAACAGATATATCCGTTACTAATTAGTAACGGATATATCCGTTACTAATGACATTAGTAACGGATATATCCGTTACTAATTAGTAACGGATATATCTGTTACTAATGGGTTTTTTTTATTTGAAAAAGTTTAACATGCAAGACAGCTCTACTGCATCAACTCCCATAGCTACAGCTACCAAACTTGATCCTAATCAAGGTACAGAGGTGGATGTAACTAGTTACAGAGGTATGATTGGCTCACTGTTGTATCTAACTGCTAGTAGACCAGATATCATGTATGCAACCTGTCTATGTGCAAGATTTCAGGCAGAAACGAGAGAACCACATCTTATAGCTGTCAAAAGGATTTTCAGATACTTGAAGGGCACTCCATCACTTGGCCTTTGGTATGCTAGGGAATCTGAATTTAATTTATGTGGTTATTCCAATGCTGATTTTGCAGGCTGTAAGATAGACAGAAAAAGTACTTCAGGCAGTTGTCAGTTTCTTGGAGGAAGACTTGTTTCTTGGTTAAGAGCAAAAGTCAATCTCTACATCAACTGCAGAAGCTGAGTACATTGCTGCGGGAAGCTGTTGTGCTCAGATCATGTGGATGAGAAATCAGCTAATGGACTATGGTTTGTCATATTCAAAAATACCTATTTATTGTGATAACCAAAGTGCTATTGCTATGACAGGAAATCCAGTGCAGCATTCTCTTACTAAGCATATCAGTATCAAATATCATTTCATAAGAGAGCAAGTAATGGAAGGGACAATTGAGTTACACTTTGTTCCTACTGATCAACAGCTAGCTGATATATTCACCAAGCCACTTCCTGAAGCTTCATTTACAAAGTTGGTGAATGAACTGGGAATGGTAAACTATGATACTTTCTGAGAACAGAGAAAGATCAAATACTGATGTTCGTCGAATCCTGATGCATTTCGAATCCTGATGAAAAGTCAATCCTGACTTCAGTCAAACATCAAATACTGATGCGGCGTTTCACTCATCAGTAATGTATATCAGTATTTTGTTTTATGTTCTATTTTCCTGATAGACTTGTGATTCTTGAACTTGTTAATAAGGTGATTACTTTAATTAGTTTTCATGTTTATTTCTTTGATTTAATTATTTGAAGAACAAGTTCAATGCAGAAAACAATGAATAAGATTAGAGAAACAAAATTTTCATTGATAATAAGAAAGAGATTACATTCATAGATTACATCTTTTTGTTCTCTATCTACTAATCTATTCAACAGAAAATAAAGTCCAAACCACTCCATTGTTAGTAGCCATCCCAGATCCCATCTTTGCCACTTTGTTTGGGTGGAGGTTGACAGGGATAAGGTTATTTTTGGTGACATATTCATTAACAATGGTTGATGGAGTTGGATGCGAATGCCTTAAATGAAAGCCATGCTAATGTTGCTTGAAGGGCAACATCGATGTCAATCAATTTTGCAGGTTTTTCTTTCTCGATTTCCTCGAGACCTGCATCCATCTGCAACCAGAGAGTCTCAAGTTGCCTTTCCCAGTCGAAAGTATCAAATTCTTCACGAGTGTAACTGAAGATATCTCTTTTCTCGACGAGATGAAGATTCTTTTCTTTGATGGTAAGATTTACCATCTCTGTACTAAGATATATTGTGAGAAAAGCTTTTGGTTTGCAGGAGAGAAGAAGAAGGAGAAGGGTTAAAAAGTAAGTGGACAAGTCTCTAGGATTAAATAGAGAAGAGTGGAACGAGAATATGAAACGATTCATATTTCTGGTGTAAGTACCAGGTATTTTTTGATTGTGATGTTTTAATTTCTTTAATTAAAACAAATTACCTTGTTTTAGTTTTATCACAATCTTATTTCTCAAATAATACGGGCGCGTGTATTGTACTCACTTGAGTATATACATATAGTTTGAAAATCGTGTCGCGTGCGGTTATTACCACTCTTACACGTAATTTTGTCCATTACCTATGTGTGCACGAGTAGATTGCTGACATCTGTCTTTGAGAAAACATTAGTTTTGTTTAGAATCAATTTAGTTTCTAAATTGATTCTTTGATTCTCGAAGTATCAGTATTGTATCTTCTCTATCACTTTGTGCGAACAAAAACCCTAAATCGAAAATCACAAATTCCTACACATTCGATTTAAAGATGTCTTCGTCTGCATTCATAAACAATAAAGTTGTAATTCATGGTGTTACTTTTGCTCCTAACAACTTTACTGTAGTTCTTGATCATCAGGAACTAGATAATGATTTTCATATCATTCAGGATCTTTTGGCCTCAAGTCCAATCAATTATGCTCTCACTCAACCTGCCAAAGTTTCTTTTAAGAGTGTTATGCAGGTGTGGAGTACTGCTATTTTTGGTGACTGTATGCCATTAGGAAAGCCGAATATGAGTTTTGAATACAATGGTATTACACAACAAGTCACTCCAGATGTTGTTTGTAAAGCTCTTCAACTACCATCTCTAAATGGTGAGACTCTAGAAAAGTTTACTGATGCTTTTCTTTTGGAGTTTGCTTTAAAGTTGGGCTACAATGGATAACCAAAGAAATTTGGAGATTTATTCAGAACCAAGCTAAAGAAGGAATGGAATTTCTTCTTTGATACCATAAGTAGGTGTTTCTTGAATAAGGTGTCTAACTTTGATGCCTTACCTACTGCCTCAGTTCACATTGGGTACTCTCTAATCTATGAAACTCCTTTTGATTATGGGTCTTTCATATTGCGAGCATTAACTGCTAGAAAGAAAGATAAATGTGGTTTTGTCTGATATATTAGATTTATTCAGTTAATATTCTCGTACCTATGTCCCAATGTTGAATTTGCTGATGATATAGATTTATCTATCTTTAAGATTTCTGCTAACAACATCAGTTCTCTGCTTAAGAGTGATAAGGCAAATGGTTTTGAAGGTATAACTGCATACATTCCTAATGAGGTTAGGCTTCTTTTAACCAAGCGAATGCCTACTCATTATGGATCAATTAATGATGGTCAAGGACCTAGTTCTGGTGCTATGAGACAGGACACTACAAATCCTGTTTCTGACCAAAGCACTCAACTCAAACACTCTATCAAACAGTCATCCACCTCTGCTGTCTCACAAAAGGCATCAGTTGTAAAATCAAAGAAATTATCTAGGTCTGATATGTCTGGAAGACAATCAGGATCAAAGGATTTCTCCACTCAAACTCACTCTCAAAAGAAGTCAAAAGGGGGTGAACAAGGGGTCCTGGCAAAGGAGAAATCTGTGCTTAAAGTTGATCAATCTTTGATTGACATTGGGGTGTATAAGGAAACAGGAGAAAAGATGAAATTCAGTCATAAAATTGATTCTGAATCTGATTATGATTCTGATGATGACAAAGTTCCTTTATCTGTTGCTTTGAAGAAAAAGGAAGTCATTACTGTAGCTCCCAAAGAAATGGTTGTTTCTGAAAAGACAAAGAAAAGAAGGAGGTTACATAAAAAGAGTCCATACTTCATTCCTCTAGAGATACAGAATCTTGATGATAATATAGAAAATGATCAGAATCTGGTTGTATTATCAGTTCCTGACTCAACTACCAATCCTGATATTTCTACTCCTGATGCTACACCTGTGAAGACTGTTGAAATTTCTGATTCTCCAGGACCTGCATCTCCAAAGAGAAGAGTAATTGAGATGTCTGTAGATGCTGTGAACAAGATTGCAGCACAGCTTGGATTCAAACCTGTCTCACTTCAAAAGAAAGATACTTCTGAGAAGGTTTTTCAGAGACACAAGAAACAGAGGACCACTTCACCTCTGAAAGGATCTAGCCCACAAGAACCTGAACTTCAAAGTAGTTCAGCAGCTACTGCAGATCCAGTCACACAAGAACCATCCATTCAGAGAATGGATGCAGACATTGCTGAAGGAATAGTCCCACAAGAACCACTCTCTCAAAGGGAAAGTGAAGACAAGAATATTCCTGCCCCACAAGAACCATCTTCTCAAAGTGAAGATGCAGGCACCGTCACAACAACAAAGGAGTTTCCTGACAATGCTCAAGGGGCTTCTGAAATTGATATTGACTTAGTTTAAAGTCTGGTTGATAAAGCTGCTCATGTCAAGCATATTGCTGAATGTGATGAGATACTAAAGGACACTGCACTTGAGGGAAGCACACAAGAACCTTTAACTCAAAGTGTTGAAGAAGCTTCACAACCTCAGACTACACAAGAACCATCAGTAGTTGATACTGATGCAAGTCATGCTTTAGTTGCAGTTGTCAATCCTGATGCAAGTACTACTGATCCAACTATTCCATTGCTTATCGAGCCAATTTCTGCAAGGCCAATAGACTCATTAACTACTTCGTCAGGTAACACTTCTATCTCTACTTCTCTTAATACTGATAGTATGATTACAGATAGACCTGATACAAGGAATACCTCTATTTGTATGACTTCAGTCCACTCTTCTCAGCCATCTCTTATTTCTTCACAAATAATAATGAGCCAGAGCTTTACAAGTGAGAATGAGAGAAAACAATTAGAGAAAAAGAAGAGTGATGAGAGGCAGTCTCCTGAACTGGCAAACGGAGAGGTAGACATGAGTGAGAAGTTACAAACTTCTAGTGAGGTAGAAGTTGCTATTGAAAGCAACTTAGGTAATGTTGTGAGAAGTGATGAGATCACTTTAAAAGAAAAGAGAGATATAGGAAATGTTTCTATTCCTATTGCAGGTCTTCAAGAACCAACAGTTCCATCTACTGTTGCTTTGAGCATGAAAGGAGTTATGAATCCTGAAGATAATGTGGATAATAAAAATCCTGAGTCTGATGATAGCTCAGATGATGATGATGATCATGCTGAACATGATCCTGAGGCAATTCAAATGCAGGCAACAATAAAAGCAAGTCTACTATCTACTTATGGATCTTCGAGTAGATACATGCAGTCTGTTACTCAAGAAGAGTTCAGAGGGGAGTACAGTTCTATACTTCCTCCTGATACTAAAGCTGCAAGGGGATATGAATGGGATACTG
Organism: Kitagawia praeruptora; assembly: GCA_037693485.1. Classification (NCBI taxonomy): domain Eukaryota; kingdom Viridiplantae; phylum Streptophyta; class Magnoliopsida; order Apiales; family Apiaceae; genus Kitagawia; species Kitagawia praeruptora. The sequence goes on from CM075349.1 coordinate 4,580,987, forward strand.
AATGGAATCAGCCGAATGCTGAGATGAATTTTCCTAATGCTCTTTTTCATTCTGGTCATATTGCCACGAGGATGCCTACTCCTGAACTTAAGGCCCTTCTCAAGACTAATGCTCTTCTAGAAAAGGGATTGAAGAGTGAGATTAATTCTATGAATGATGTTAATGCTAAATTTCAAGCGGGTATTCAAACAACTGTTTCTATATCTGCTACTGCTTCTCAAGCTCGTCTTCTTGCTGATGATGTTAAAGCACTTGAAAAGAAGATGGAGTCAAGAATGGCTGTCTTGGAATCGAAAGTTGACAATATTGATGAGACACTCAAGCTTATCTTATCTTTCTTTATTGAAGATGATGCAGATGTCAAAAAGGGGGAGAAGGTAGTCAAAACAAAATGTACACCTAATCCAGTTGTGAGAAAGGATAAGGATGATACTTCTGGAAATGATGGTAGTACTAGTACTCAACAACATCATGGGAAAGGAAAAGGAACCTCTTATTCTGGTTTGGTAAAGGGAAGGAGTTCAACTCAGACTCAAACTAATCAGTCAACTCATGTTTCTGAATCTGGAAAAAGAAGGAAAACTCTGTCTACAATTCCTGAAGGTGATGAAGATATGTTAATTACTGATGTAGAAGATGCTCCTCACCTCTTTGAAGAAATTATCACTGAATCAGGTGGAAGTGAACTTGTTTATCGAAACAGTGATAAGTTTCATCAGTATCATGCTAAAAAGGCACTTGAATTAACTTCTGAAGAAAATCCTGATATGACTACTGATGAAATTGTAAAGGAACAAAACATGGATTTTTTAGGAGATTGCAAGACAGAAGGAAGCTCCTACTGCAAGAAGAGGCAGAGGCAGAGGAGGAAGAAATAGAGGCAGAGGAAGAAATACTATACAAGCAAGTACAAGGCAGACAAGATCTAGTGGAATCAGAAATGAAGAAGTTTCTGATGGAAGAAAGAAGAAAACTCCACTTCTTCTTGAATTGGTTCCAGACAACAAATTTAATGTTTCTGATGAAACAGTTGAAGAAGAAAGTTTGCTAAGAACTAGGAGGAAAAAGTCAGTTGTGAAAGCACAGGAAGGTGTTTCTGAAGGATCTCAATCAAATGAGATTAATCAAAGAAGGTTCAGGGAAGTTGAAGAAGAGAGAAATCTCAAGAAAACTAATAATGATATTATTGAAGATGCAAGAATTGAGTACTTGAAACGAATCTTTGAATCTGATAAATATGTGTGGTATGATTCCAAGAAAGTTTTTGAGGAGGAAATTCCCAGTGAGTCAAAGCACAAGCAGAAAGGAAGAAAGTGGGTTCATGTTGATGATATGAAGTATACTGGACCAAGGATTTTCAAATCTGCTGGTATGTATTTACCACCTCCAATGACTCCTGGTCTTCAGAAAGCTAAAGCTTCTGAATCTGATAAATCTCCACCAACATGGATCAAAATGCAATCTGAACTGACAGGACTGGTACCTTACACTAGAAGTGGTATTGGTTTTAGAGATGCTGAAATAGAATTTACAGCTCAGGTGGATCAACATTTTCTTGCTAAGAAATTTGGTGATGAACTGACTATTGATGATCTTTGGGAACTTGAATCTGTTGCAATTGTTGCTTGCGTTGTGGACTCTAAGAAAGTGGAAAAGATTTTATACTTCATGAAGGACAAGAGTGTTAAGAGACTGTTTATTCATGATGTGTTATGCAAGACAACAAAAGAACTAAAATATGTTCTTTATTTACTTTAAAACAGAAGAATTCCTGATACAGAAGCCAGTATTTATCAAAACTGGTGTGGTATGATTTTAAGTACAATCAAATCCAGGTTTCTGGATGATGGATCAAGGTATGACGGTAATTATACTCACATGTACTTGAACACAGAAGGTCAAGAAGTAGAAATGGAAAAAGGGTTCAGCTGTTAAAGAAGTAATTCTGATGCAAGAACAGTTATCTTTGAATCCTGGAGGAAGAGATCTTGCATATTTATTGTTGGGAGAGTTAGATTTACCAAGGAGCTCAATTCAGAATCTCAGGGCTGGTATTTATCAGATTGATAAGAACAATGAAGAACTCAGGAATCTGAAGAAAATACTGATTCAGATTCTGGCAGAGAAGGAAGAGGAATTGGCAGAGAAGGAATCTAAATAATTTCTTTGTGAGAATTTCTGAGACTAAGCCTGAAGATTACTAGTAGAATTTTGTTTTGAGTTTTTGACATCATTGAATCAAATAATTTATGCTTTATTGCATTAAGTACAAATTGGGGGAGATTGTTAGATATTGATTCAAGTGATATCAAGATCTGGATTGTTACTGATCAAGATACTGATGCTGACATCATCAGTAATACAACGTCAGTATGAAGGTATTGTCAGTATTAGAAGCTGGTCAGGATTTCGTAAAGATTCTTATTAGACCAGAGATCAAGGAAGATTGATATGTCGGTTCCTAATTTATAGGAAGGCATCTATCATACAAGATATGCATTCAGAGTTATATGTAATTGATTTAGAATATCTTATAATTGATAGTGTAGCTGTGTATGCTATATAAACACAGTTTAGGTTTTACATGATTGTAATCGCTTACACGAGTTATCTTGTAACCTAGCAGCTCTTAAGAACATAAGAATTTCTTAAGAGAGTTTTATAAAAGTTTTATATCAGAATTAATAAAGCTGTTATTGATTCATACTTGTGTTATTATTGTTTAAGTCGAAAATATTATACAATTGTATTCAACCCCCCTTCTACAATTGTTAATTACTGGGCAACAAGTCTGTTTCCATATCGAATCGAATGCCTTGGAGGCTAAGTCTGGTAGGAATAGTATCCTTATATGACTCTTATTGCTGAGCCGATTATTACCTTTAATATTAATTACGAAATTAATATCAAAAATAGGGATTGGACCCATCTTGGTGGGCCCCACATTTGGACCATACTGGGTCTAATTAATGCCACATTAAATGTGTCTTTAGGGCTTATTTTTGGCCCACATCATTTGCCCCCCAACTTCTAGGAAAACTGATCAGGTTTTCGTAGAAGTTATAGTTGTCTTTTTCGAGACTCGAGGTCATTTTTATCCCTTACCCGGGACTACTTAATTTTCCTACCCTTATATGGGGATTTTAGTTTACACTGGTGTTTCATGGGTATCGTCTTGATGTAAAGCGTGGAGCGACCGACGCATTTACGACGATGCTTAAACAATGTTAATCGGCACTAATCAGCCTTCAACGACGCTTAAATGATGTTAAGACGGTGCTAAACAGCACTAAACGGCACTAACGGTGTTATCGGCACTAACGGTGCTATCGGCACTAACGGCACTAAATGGTGCTAACGGCGCTAGACGGCGCTAATGACACTAAACGGTGCTAACAACACTAATGGTGCTATCGGCCATGTACTTCTTCAGCTGTTCGAAGGCCTCTTGGCTCTCAGGGGTCCACTCAAAAATTTTCACCTTCTTTAATGCTTGAAAGAATGGCAAGAATTTGTCACCAGACTTGGAGATAAATCGCCCCAGGGCTGCAACTCGGCCGGTTAACTTCTGTACATCTCGTATAGAGCGGGGTGGTTCCATGTCCAAGATCGCTTTGATCTTATCAGGGTTGGCCTCTATGCCTCTCTTCGAAACCATCAATACCAAAAATTTTCATGATCCAACTCCAAAAGCACACTTGGTTGGATTAAACATCATCTTGTGGTGCCTCAGCACTTCGAAAGCCTCTCTGAGCTGCTTGATATGGTCTGCCTTGAACAGGCTCTTGACTAACATGTCATCAACATAGACCTCCATGGTTTTTACAATCAGATGGGTGAATATCTTATTCACCAATCGTTGATAAGTAGCGCCTGCATTCTTTAGACCAAAAGCCATAGCAAGATAGCAGAAAACACCAAAGTCAGTTATGAAAGATACCTTTGGGTCCTTCACGGACTTAAACTCTTATTTGGTCGTGTTGTAACCTAACTCTTGACCCTTCGGGGTCTTTATTTATGCATTTGTTTGTTCTCCATTCGTGTATTCTTTTATTTTCGGTACTTGGTCATCCTTGACTTGCACTCATCAGGTGTTTGGCACATAAATAAAATCACACAATCAATGAATGGAAAACAAACTTGCATTAATAACTTGAAATGGGTTCAACCCTTACATAGAGTACTACCGTCCTACTCGGAGCAACATGCTCTACAATGGTTTCAATGAACCTTATTTCTACTTCTACTAGGATAACTTGAGCCCATCGGGGCTTTGCAAGACTAGGCCTTCACCAGATTTTGTTTTTGATGCTCCATCAAAATAGAGCACCCACCACTCCTTCTGGTCTCCTCCTTATTATTCTGAAGTTCACTTCCTACTTGGGGTATTACCTCCTGCCCCCAGACTTCTTGGTTTCCAATGGTACATTCAACCACGAAGTCAGTTAATGCCATAGCCTCAATGGTTGTTCGAGGCTTCTGTGTGATGTCCTCTAACGGCCTTTCCTGGCGTTCCTTACCACTGCGGACATCCATGTCTTCAATCGGAAGGACCTGCCCCCCGACTCCATCAGGCCTTACGAGGCTACATAACAGTTTTGTGCCATCTTTTGATCACCTTTATGTTCTCCAACACCATTCCTAGTCGGGAACTTGATTTTCATTTGATAAGTTGAGGCGACAGCCTTGAATGCATGAAGTCCATTCCTTCCGAGGATAGCGTTGTACGTTGAAACTGCCTTGATTATCAGGAAGTTCAACATCTGAGTGGCCTCTTTGGGCTCCTGTCCAATAGTTACAAGCAACTGAATAGTCCCTTCAACATTGGATTCTACTCCATTAAATCCATATATAGGCATGTTATTGGGGGTCAACTGAGAATCATTGTACCCCATCTTCATAAATGTATCATGAAATAGAATGTCAACGGAAGCTCCATTGTCTATCAGGACTGGCTTCACCTCTGAGTTTCCAATCACAAAAGTTATGACCAAAAATTCGTCATAGGGGAAGTTCACCCCTTCCAAGTCCGAGTCATCAAAACCAACCATTACTTCAGTTTTTGCACGCTTCGGGGCCTCTCCCATGATGTGCATCACTTCTCTAGCATAAGCCTTCCGAGACTTCCTTGTTATGCCGGGCGCAGTCGGGCCTCTTGAGATCATGTTGATTACTAGCCCTCGGGGCTGTGGGTTGTGATCTTGATCGTCATCCCTCCTATCATACTCTCTTCTCTGATTACCACGGTCTTCACCCTTAGTGAAGTGGCTCAATTTCCCTCTATGAATCAAAAACTCGATCTCATCTTTGAGTTGTTTGCAATCATCAGTGTCATGCCCCACATCTCTGTGGAATCTGCAATACTTATTCTTGTTTCTCTTTGCGGGATCACCCCTGAGTGGCTTCGGCCATCGGAAATCCTTATCATTCTCAATGTGCAACAAGATTCGACTCTTATGAGTATTCAACCTTGCATACTCAGTGAACCTTGATCGTTGGTTCTTCTTAGGAGAAGAGTCGGAGTCCTCGCTAGTTCGGGGATACTTGTCCCTAGCATCATACTCCTGGTCATCATACTCCTGTTCTTGCTTTCAGTTGTTGGAGTCGTTGTTACCTACTCCTCCACTTATTGTGGCTTCATTCTTCATGCTATCTTCAGCTTTAATGTACTTATCAGCCCTTCGTTGGAGCTCAGGGGAATGCTTCGCTAATGACCTTTTAAAGAAGAGGTCAGTGGTTCCGTGCTCCAGGGCTACCATGGCCACCTTGTTCTCCAAATCGGTAATATTCAATGTCTCCTTAGTGAATCGCTTGAGGTAATCACTTAGATTTTCATTCTTCCCTTGTACTACATACATGAGGGATGCAGAACTTTTCTCGTGAACTCTCCCGCTAATGAATTGGCTAACAAAAGCAGCGCTCAACTCTTTAAAAGAGCCAATCGAGTTCGCAGGCAACCGGCTGTACCATCTTTGAGCCATGCCCGATAGGGTTTGAGGGAACGCCCTACACTTCAAGGCATCACTTGCAGGTTGTAACAACAGTGCGTTCGAAAACGTCCTGACATGATTTGCGGGATCACCCGTTCCATCAGAAGCCTTGATTGTCGGCATCTTGAACTTCTTTGAGATGCGAGCATTCATCACCAATTCAGTAAACGGAGGTGTGGGATCATGAAGATCCCCAAGTGGCATCAGATCTTTGGGGTTACCCCTGGGGGTTTCCACCCTTGTTGTTCTTCCAGTTGAGGCGTCAACCCTTCTCTGCCTCCTTGAAGGCCTTTCCAAATCTACAAAAGGAATCCCTCCTGAGGTTGGAGGAAGTCGATTCTGGTTCAATCTTGCTTGCTTCCTTGCCATATCATCCTTCAATTTTAAGATCTCGGCCTCATGAGCCCTAATCTTCTCTGCAGTTGACAAAGGGTGTCCGTCATGGATAGTTTAAGTCCTCCTTCGAGGTTCTCTGCTAGCACGTTGTCTCCTCGGGGCTTCATCGCGATCATCATCATCAATTGACGATGAATCTTCAGTATATGGACCAGAGTAATCGTCATACTCTCGATCTCGGATCTGTAATGCGTGACCGTTTGGTCCAGGGTCCCTTTGTTGAGGGGGATAGTTGGGCATCCCATACATCGGGTTGGTACTCAAAGGGAGTACAGTAGTGGAGATATGTCCTTCCAAGAGTGGACGATTGGTTAAAGGAGAGATCACCATCTGAAGATGGTTGGTCTCTTGATTTGGGGGAACATCCACAGGTAACGTTCTCTCAACATGGGGATTCATCTCTCGAGGTTGAGAAACTTGAGGTTGGATGATCGCCCCTGTTGTTGGGGGTACTTGTTCAGTAGCGGGTGGAGCAGAGCTGAGGGGTAAGGCCTCAGTAGTAGTTGTTGGTGTTCTTCATGTGTTAACCATGGTTGATATTGTCTTCCCATAGACGGCGCCAAATGTTATGGAATAAAATTAGGATTTGTGCGCAATTAATGCTAGGGTGGTTGAGCTTCGAGCTTTAATGGTTGTTTTCGTGTTTCGAGACTGATCGGTCCTCACAGAGTGCCTACGTATCTCGTTATTGAAAATCAAGCCAAGACGTAGTTCTGAGAATGAGGGGGTCAGGCGCTTTGTATAGACTGAGAAGCCTTAGAATTATGGTAGGATTAGAAGACTTGGTGGATAAGCCACCGCCTTGAGAAAGGTTCTAGACTACTTCCTTGTAGGAGTCTGTTTCCATATCGAATTGAATGCCTTGGAGGCTAAGTCTGGTAGGAATAGTATCCTTATTTAACTCTTATTGCTGAGCTGACACTACGCCATAAGTGAGCATACGCAACCCTTTTTACAAAGCATTGCACAGAAAGCGTTTCGTTAGATAGAAATTTTGGGTCTTTTGCAACTGAGCTGAACTGGTGTTGCGTTAGATATAATTTAGTGTTGCGTATTACCCACAGTGTTTCACATCATGCAACACTAACTGATGGCGTTGCGTTAGATATTTTTTTATTTTAATAAATGGTGACGTGGCAGAAGTGGGACCCACATGTGCTGACGTGGCATTTGCTGACGTGGCACTTGTGGGACCCACATTTGCTGACGTGGCAGAAGTGGGCCAACCTTTGCTAACGTGGCATTTGCTGACATGGCAGAAAGCGTTGCATTAGATACCAGTAGTGTTGCGTTTGCTATTTGAAGTGTTGCATTAGATATATTTATATTTTTTTAAAAAAATATGACGTGGCAGATGTGGGACCCACCACTGCTGACGTGGTAGTGTGGGACCCACAAGGGTGACGTGGTAATTGTGGGACCCACAATTGTTGACGTGGCAAAAGTGGGGCCCACCTTTGCTGACGTGGCATTTGCTGACGTGGCAGAAGCGTTGCATTAGATACCAGTAGTGTTGCATAAGATATTAAAAAAAAAAAATCTGACGTGGCAGGTGTGGGTCCCACCATTGCTGACGTGGCAGTGCGGGCCCCACAAGGGTGACATAGCAGTAGTCCCACCAATGCTGACGTGGCAATTGTAGGACCCACAATTGCTGACGTGTCAGAAGTGGGATCCACCTCTGCTGACGTGGTAGAAGCGTTGCATTAGATAACAGTGGTGTTGCATTTGCTGTTTGAAGTGTTGCATTAGATATTTATTTTATTTTATTAACTAGTCTTGTCCCGAATTATGAATCTATTTTTTTAAATTATTTTTTCGATTAAAATTAGGGCTTCAATTCCGGTGGTACAAATGGTGATTCATTATGTGAATCCATTACACTGAAGAGTAAGTCAACTGGTGATTCTGTAGTAAACGCCTAAACGGTGGAGGAAGTCTAATACAAATTGAACCCTGTTTCTAGAATTTAAATTGAGTCTAACCATGAAGAATTTTTTATATTCTTTTGGATATCTGCATTTTTTTCTTTTATATAGTAGAAAAGAGACAGACTTTGTTAGCTGCTATAGTTTAAAGTTATATTTGTAACATCTAATATAGTATTTTTCTTCTATAGTTTATTGATTTGACAATGGGAGCTGAATCAGGATACATTAGATTCGAAGAAGCAGGAGCAGCACAGAAAGCGCTGAAGGTATGATATTCTATTAGCGTGTTGCCAACCTTCAATCTGTATATGTTACTTCTATTAATGTAATCTATTTCGCAGACTTTATATGTTATTGAAAGTCTATTGGCGTTCTGGACTTAATAATCATGTGGTGTGGCAGCTTGACGTAGATCTATGTATAAATGATAGCATATGAGATCAGGGTTCTTATATTCTGATGAAATTAGTACAAAAAACAAGTATCTGGCTGGTCATTTATTCTAGTAGTTTGATCGAACCAGTATTAATATGTACACCATTTTTATCGGTTAAAGCCATTATGAAGACAATTTAAGTAAGTTCTAACTCTGAAGGGTTAATACATAGTAGCTTGTAGATTTGAATCTGAAACATTGCAACCTATGAAATATGAGCAGATATCTGAGTTGCTCTCTAGTATTTCTGAGACATTTGATTGGGAAAAGATAATGGAAGGTGATAACATTATTGGACTCAAGCAGGTGGTTTCTTTTTCTTGAAGTATATCTGATTTTGTTTGCCGGAAAAAACTTAGCACAAACTGTTTCATTGTGCAGAGCAATGCGACAAGGACAGGGCTCGTGTTGAAATGGTAGTGGAATTGCATTAGATGTTTGCTTCTGAGAATTATATTGCTTCTGAGCAATGCGAAAAGGACAGGGCTCGTGTTGAAATGGTAGTGGATTTCAGTTAAATTATGTTAGTTTAAAACATGAGTACTTGTAGTTTTCTTCTGAGAATTATATTAGAAGTCGTTGCTGTAGAATAATTTTATCACCCTTCCAGGTATGTTGTGTTGGGCCATTGTGCACATCCTGAATATCATTAGGACTTATATATTTCAAGTACATATTTCATTAATAGATCTGCACTTCCATAATAGAGTCTGGCTATGTTACTAATTTTAGTGAATTGATACAGCTTTGTAACGAAAAAAGATGGTAGTTTCAGCTTTGTAATTACCACAAGTCAATGAGTATGAAATTTATAAAGCCGGGTCTTTTATGCCAAGTGCTTGTAATTTGACAGTTGTAAGTTGGGTTTATGTTAACTTTGTCCCTTTTTTCTTTGCAGTGTCTTTTACAGAATCACGAATTCGTTCCCGGCAATCCATTTTCTAATACCCATTTGGATTTGACAATTGGATTGATGCCACATTTTCAAGGAGGTCACAGTTTCTAATACTATCAAGGAGGCCACATTTTCAAGGGATTAAGACGATAATTATATTCCAATGACTCAAGCCGGCTCCACTTAGTAATTTTTTTGTAGCTTTAACTAGCTAGTATTGGAACTTTGTAATTTAGTACTTCTGAAGTTAGAATTTGCGTACTTTCAAAGTTAGGATGATTTTATGTATAAACAGCGCAGCCATTTCAATTTTTTTCTAAAAAAGTGTTGCATTTGACTATATATGATGTTGCATTATGGTATATTTAGTGTTGCTTAAAAAAAAATTAGTGTTGCATAAGACTCAACTAGTGTTGCATTAGATAGTGGGCCACTGCTGACGTGGCATGTGGGCCCCACCGATGACGTGGCAGGTGGACCCATTGCTGACGTGGCATGTGGGCCCATTGCTAACGTGGCATGTGGGCCCCAGTGCTGACGTGGTATCTTGGTGGGCCCCACTGCTGACGTGGCATGCACCCCTCATTTGTGACATGGCACTTGTGGGCCCCATTAATGACGTGGCACCTTGCTGGCGTGGCACATTGCTTACATGTCAGCATGCTGACATGGCACCTTGCTTACATGTGAGCATGCTGACGTGGCTGAAACATCTTATGCAACCCCATGAAGTGTTACGTTTGCATGCTTTCGGTGTTGCATAAGGCCTCTTATGCAATGCTTTTTGAAGTGTTGCAATAGCTTGGAAAAGCGTTGCGTTAGGGGTCTTACGCAACGCCAGTATTGGTAACGCCTCTCTAGCGTTGCGTAAGACCATACGCAACAGTTTTCAAGCCTTACGCAACTGAAAATGGGGGTTGCGTATGTGCGTTTATGGCGTAGTGTGATTATTAACTTTAATATTAATTACGAAATTAATATCAAAAATAGGGATTGGACCCATCTTGGTGGGCCCCACATTTGGACCATACTGGGTCTAATTAATGTCACATTAAATGTGTTTTTAGGGCTTATTTTTTGCCCACATCAATATTAGTTTATTTCATTAAATATAAGGAACCGTGATATTTTTGGAAATGAGAGGTTATAGTTAGAAAAGATAGAAAAGTTAAAAAAGATGATGTGTTTTAGCAGGTAATAGATTAGTTAGTAGGAACTACAAAATCGTTATTTTATTTTATAAAATAGAATTATATGTTTTTACCAATAATAAATATTTAAGTAAGGATAATTAAGTTATAAAAGCAATTTGAAAATTAGATATTTTAGTTAGAAAATATAGAAATAGATATGACCTCTTTGTTAAAAAAGGTAATCATTTTTTTATTAATAATTATAATATTATTAGTTTATTTCATTAAATATATCGATCCATTATATTTTTGGAAGAAGATATTTTAAGATATATGAATTTTGTAGACTTATAATTTTAAGTAATATGATTTGATAATAATTATGTACATGTTTCTTGTGATATTTTTAGAGAAAGATGGATTTTAATTTGAAAATATTGAAAAAATGATATGTTTTAGCTGAAAAACGTTATCAGTTAGTTATTAGTTATTGTAATATTATTATTTTATTTCACTTAAATAAAGGTACCTGAATCTTGGCCAAAAAAAAAAAAAAAAACTACCCGAATAGGTTTTATTGAAAAAAAATAGAAAAGGGAACGTATTTTAGCTAAAAAAGGTAATTTGTTAATTATTAGTAATTATAATTATAATGATAATATTTTATTCAATAGAATTACTAATAGTGTTTTTAGAAAAAAAAATTTGTAATTAGATAAAATATAAAAGATAATGTATCTTATGTGAAAAAAGAAATTGATTAGTTATTGAAAAATAGAAAAGGTAACATGTTTTACCTGAAATGAGAAATTTATTTGTTATTAGTAACTATAAATCATTGAGTATAATAATTAAGTAAAAATAACGGTTAAGTAAAGGTAAATAAGCGTCCACTCAGTCCGATTTTCAATATTAGGCGGGGATCTCATCCCTTTTTTGGTTTCACCATAACACACAATTTCAATTTTTTGATCCTAGCGTCCGGTCAATCCGATTTTAATGGAGATCTCGTCCTTTTTTTAGACCCACCATAACATACAATTTCAATATGTAAATAATCATAAAATAATGACATTTTTACCATTTTTTTTAACTTTTTGACAAAAATATCACTTCCGAATTTTTTGGCCAAAAATACCAGTGTATTACGCTTTTCAAAAATGGATAATAGTATTAAGCGTTTGTCAAATGGGTAATACATATAAAGTAAAAATAAAATAAATAAATAGATGAAAAAAAAATTACTTGTGTTACGCATTCTATGAATGCGTAACACCTTCATAACAGGGGTGTTACTCATTCTGGGAATGCGTATCACCATTATTTATTTATTTTTATTTTATTTTTTCGTTTTTAAAAAAAAAATTCTTACATGATACCTATTTGTCAAATGCGTACTAGCTAGGTTGATATTTTTGGCCAAAAATTTTAAAATTGGTATTTGTGTAATAAAATTTTTTTAAAAAAATGGTATTTTTGGTCATTACCCAGTAATCATAGACCGATCAACCAAATTTTTAATATTTCAATTATTATATAATAGTTTAGATTAGAAGAAAGTTCTCATGATAAATCTGAGCCTCAAGATAAATTCGAACCTACCTATTTTCTGACAAGATTCAGCACTACAAAGTTCTCCTCAACACAACAAACTGGATTAGAGGCCTATATGTAATACAAAAAGTTCTTCTCAACTCAACTAGAATCACAACATGAATGCAAATAGTTGGAGGGGTGATTCTAGGACACCAATCACTAAGTGGGACGTCAACTCGTATCTCGAGATATTTATTATAACGAGTGACTTGAAAATTAAAGGTTGAAAAGACCTGAGAAGTACATGAAGCCTCTTGTGGTTCTTCTTTCTTCATCTAATTTGAGGCCCGTGGCTGCTCACCACCTTCTATTTTTAGAGAATCTTAGTTTGTGGCTGAAGCCACAAGAGAGTGAACTTCCAGGCCAGTAAAGAAAGTTTCTAATTTCATAAAGCTATCGCGAATGTTCTAATAAATATTTCAAAAATATTCTTGAATGATAGTAAATGTTATAGATGATACAGCTAGCGTATGTCAGCTGTGTACCAATTATATGGATCATAGAATTTAAGGATATAGTACTTCGGGATTGGTCAAATTTTCGAAAAGCTAAATTAGAGTACAACTGAAAATAGCTGTATGACATTGTTATACATTACAAACTCTACGCAAGTAGAGAAATTACACAAGAACCGCATATCATATGTTCATGATTTTCACTGTGTTATACTCTTTATTCCAATTTTTACATAAGTAGAGAAATTACGCAAGAACCGCATATCATATGTCTCTGGTTCCCACTGTATTATACTCTTTATTCCAATTTTTACACAAGTAGAAAAATTACACAAGAACCATATATCATATGTCTCTGGTTCCCCTTGTGTTATACTCTTTATTCCAATTATGCAACATTGATCAAGTCGTCCAATCAAATGACCCCCAATAATGTATAATTGTGCTTGAAAAAAGAACAACAAGGTTGGATTCTTTCATACTCTCTCCTTCCTTCTTGTTTAATTTTTTGTGATTGAATTGATCCAATTTTGATCATAAATTATAAATCATTCTTTCATAATTTTGAAAATTTGAAATATACATTTTAAAGTAGATTAAATTTACTTTCTAATGGTATAACTTTTATAGTTTTTTCAATTATATAATATATGAAATTTTGAGTCACAACTTAATCACTTTAACCACAAAAAGTGAAACAAGACAAATACTTTGGGGGTAGAATGAGTATTGCACAAAAGTATATAATCTAGCTCTGGGTGTACACTAAACAACCTTTTAGCCACTTAAAATGATAGATTTGTTTAAGGAAGATTACTAGGTGGGATCGACGAAGGTTCTACGTTGTATTCTTGATGAGTGATCAATGTCAAAATCATTTTCTAGAACATGTGGAAACTGTTAAGGAGACATCAAGGTGTTCAAATAAAACCTGGAAAAACAAAAAAAGTAGTCGTCATATTTGTGTTTATTTTACTGGATCCAAGAACGAATTGCAAATTGCAATTCAATTTGTCATGCAAATCAAACTTTTTCGATAGAAAAAGGTACAACACATTATTGATCTTGGATCAATATACGTCAAGTCTTTTCATCAAAAACATTATGCTCAGATAGCATAGATTCCTACGATTATGATCGTGGATCAAGTCAAGTCTTTTCATCAAAAATATTATATTTTCGGGCACAACACATCTTCTCAATAAACAATCAGTAGTAAAATTTTAGTTATTTTCACAGATTCAGAATCAGGAAAAACTCAAATATGAACACATACACTTAACCTAGGAAATCAGTGACAATTAAAAGTGGAGGAAAAACAATCTATCAACATTACAAGTGCCGAAAGAACAGACATTTGGATAAGCAGCTATCTTATATCCCAGAATATAATTCCATCACATCCTCTTACCAGAATACTTTTTACCATGTGGTTATTATTGTCGCGACGAGACGAATTATCTGGAATTTTCTGTTGTATGGTCAACATAGCAGTGCTAAAGCTATACGCATTTCTGTTTCAAAACAAGCAACTTCCAACCGACATTCGACAATTATTTACAAGCTTGAGTTCTATGAAAAAGGTAAGCACAGAAGGGACATTTTGAGGATCTTGACTCCATAATGGATGCATCGAGCAAGAGAAACGTACACGATCGAATTATCAAATTTTCATGGTGCCTGCATTTACACATGCATACAAGACAACTGATACTATATGTTTACTAAAGAATCGAAGCATGACTAGACAGGCTCCATACTTGCATAATTGACACACAAACACTAACTAACATGGCCAACAAAACTGCAAGGAAAAGAAGAGAAAAATGACTTCTATAGCTATGGTGGAGATCTATAATGTTGTGATTGAAATTCTGTAGTACATTGGCTAATAATTTGTGTTTGATTCGTGTAAAATTTGTACACTAAGATTATTTTTCGTATAGAGAGGTTATCACTTTAGAGAATATTAATCTACTTTCGATCAACCCGACAGCCGTTCAACATGACTAATTATCTAGGTACTCGAGGATTGATCTTAGCATTTCAAATGCAGCAGTTCCGATTCCGACTTCGCATCTGGATTAGCCGGAACAAAGTATTCTACCGCAGTGCAATGCAATACACATCCATTGTGCTAAAATTCTAATTTTTGTATCATTTGTAATTAAAACTACATGCAGCAATTGCTACATTTCAAGAACACTCCATGTAAAATGCTAACCACTAAAACACATGTTCTTCTTTCACAGAAAGAAAAAATATTTATCCATGTGGACCACCCAAGGATGCTCTGGGTCGCATTATGCATCCGACACACGGCTGAATACAGTTCCATTACCCAAACCTATACTAGCCTCAAATCCATCACTGACAACGACAAATCTTTTTACAGCATCCAAGAGATTGTTCTATGTTTTTATCACAAAATCCAAGAGATTGATCTATGTTTTTTTTTTTGGACGAGGAGAATATTTTTGTAAGTAAATTACATGGCAACAGCTAGAGGAGAATATTTATGAATATAAATTAATTATGAAAAAAGCAAATATATAATTAAGAAAGCAACTAAAAATTAAGATCTACCTGACTGCAGTCTCCTTCTACATTTTGAAAAATATAAAATTTTGGCCACTATTTTGGAAATCATTGTAAAGCATGGCTAACATTTTTTATAATTTACTCTTTAAATATACTAGCTTAAAACCCGTGCGATGCACGGATTTTTTTAATACTATATTAAATTTTTTAATTATTTGAATTAATTTTTTTAAAACATGATTTTTGGAGACTTAAATTTTTAAATGAGATTATATGATGATAAATATATAAATGTTATTCGTGATAATTCTAGAAAATGGGGAATTTTAGTTAAAAATTTAGAAAAGATGATGGATTTTAGTTGAAAAAGATAATCGGTTAATTATAAGTAATTATAAAATTATTTTTTTATTAGATAGAATGCCCATGATATAATTGGAAAAATAGAGGATTTGGTTAGAGAAAATTAAAAAGGTAACATGTTTTAGGTGAAAAAGGTAATTGATTAGTTTATAGTAATTATAAGTTAATTATGTTATTTTACTAAATAAATTGCTTGTAATGTTTTTAGAAAAAGAGAAATTATTGTTGCCCGTGATATTTCTAGGAAAAGAGGGATTTTAATTATAAAATATAGAAAGAATTATATGTTTTAACTGAAAAAGTTAATCGATTAATTATTAGTATTATCATATTACTATTTTATTTCATATAATAGAAATGTCCTTAATATACTTGAAAAATGAGATATTTTAGTTAGAGAAAATAGAAAAGAAAAAAGGAAAATTAAAAAGGTGACATGTTTTAAGTGAAAAAGGTAATTGATTAGTTTATACTAATTATAATTTAATTATGTTCAATTACTAATTAAAATTGCTCCTAGTGTTTTTTAGAAAATGAGAAATTAACGTTGTCCGTTATATTTCTAGAAAAAAAAATGAAATTAATTAGAAAAAAATAGAAAGATGATATGTTTTAGTTGAAAAGATAATCGATTAATTATTAGTATTGCAGTGCACGGGTTTCTTGTATTATGTTATAAATTTTATTTAATACTAAAATTATGTTTTTATATAATCATTATTTTGATATTTTTTTAATTTTAATTTGTTATAATTTAATATACTCATGTTTACAGATTATAATAATGTTTCCATATTATAAACAACGTATATGATTTTTAATATATTTTATTAATAAATGAAAATTTTGATGTGATATTTTCGAGTATATATTAATGATGGTAAGATTTGTTGTAAATTAAAAAGATAACGTGTTTTAATTAGAAATATTAATGATTGAAAAATATTATACAATTGATCTTTTTAGGTGTTTATAAAAGGTAATATCTTCAACTGAAAGTAAATATGAAAAATGCAATCGACTAATTACCATTTATTATATTATTTTGTTATTTATTTTAGGTGTTACATTTTACTTGAAAATTATGGTGTGATATTTTGGGTTATATATTAATGATTGAAAGATTTATTTTAAATTAAAAAGGTAATGTGTTTTAGTTCGAAAGGAAATATTAATGATCGAAAGATATGATATGATTCATGTTTTTACGTGTTTATAAAAATGTAATATCTTCAACTAAAAGTAAATATGAAAAAGACAATCGACTAATTACCGTTAATTTTATTATATTAGTGTGATATTTTCGGTTATATATGAATGATTGTAAGATTTGTTTTAAATTAAAAAGATAACGTGTTTTAGTTCGAAAGGACATATTAATGATGGAAAGATATGATACGATTGGTGTTTTTAGGTGTTTATAAAAGGTAATATCTTGACTACTTACCATTAATTATATTATGTTATTACTTATTTTAGATTGTAAGATTTGTTTTAAATTAAAAAGGTAACGTCTTTTAGACTTTTAGTTCGAAAGGAAATATTAATGATGGAAATATATGATACAATTGATGTTTTAAGTTGTTTATAAAAGGTAGTATCTTGACTAATTATCATTAATTATATTATGTTATTACTTATTTTAGGTGTATTTTTTTTTATAATGAAGGGTAAATAATTAAATTCGTGAAGTACCAAAAATAAGTACCAAAAAATAGGTACCAAAATTTTAATGTTTCAACTTTTATATAATAGTATAGATTTGTTTTAAATTAAAAGGTAACGTGTTTTATTTCGAAAGGAAATATTAATGATGGAAAGAAATAATACGATTTACTCCCTCCGTCCCTTTGAATTCTTTACGTTTGCGGACCAGTTTCTGGCACGGATTTTAAGGTTTTATACAAAAAAAATAAAATTTCAAAAATAAGTTATAGAGGAGTATGTTTTTAGGTGTTTATAAAAGGTAATATCTTGACTAATTACCATTAATTATATTATGTTATTACTTATTTTAGATTGTAAGATTTGTTTTAAATTAAAAAGGTCCTATTTTTATACAAAAAAATAAAATATCAAAAATAAGTTATAGAGGAGTATGTTTTTAGGTGTTTATAAAAGGTAATATTTTGACTAATTATCATTAATTATATTATGTTATTACTTATTTTAGATTGAAAGATTTGTTTTAAATTTAAAAGGTAACGTGTTTTAGACTTTTTGCTCGAAAGGAAATATTAATGATGGAAAGATGTGATACGATTGATGTTTTTAGTTGTTTATAAAAGGTAGTATCTTCACTAATTACCATTAATTATATTATGTTATTACTTATTTTAGGTGTATTTATTTTTTTTATAATGAAGGATAAGTAAGTAAATTCACGAAGTACCAAAAAATAGGTACCAAAAAACAGGTACCAAAACCTTTAATGTTTCGGTTTTTATATAATAGTATAGATTTTATTAATAATTGAAAAATATGGTATGATATTTTCAGATATATATATTAATGATTGTAAGATTAGTTTTAAATCAAAAAGGAAACGTATTTTAATTCGAAAGGAAATATTAATGATTGAAAGATATGATAAAAGGTAACATCTTCAACTAAAAGTAAATATGAAAAAGGCAATCGACTACTTACCATTAATTATATTATGTTAATATTTATTTTAGGTGTTTTAATATATATTTTTCTTTATAATGAAGGGTAAATAAGTAAATTCACGAAGTACCAAAAAATAGGTACAAAGAAACTGGTACCAATTTATATAATCATTATTTTTTACATAATTTTTAATTTTAATTAATATAATTTAATATACACATGTTTACGGATTATACTAATGTTTCTTTATTATAAACAAAGTATATTTTTAATATATTTTATTAATAATTGAAAAATATTGTATGATATTTTCGGGTGTATATTAATGATTGTAAGATTAGTTTTAAATAAAAAAGGAAACGTATTTTAATTCGAAAGGTAATATTAATGATTGGAAGATATGATAAAAGGTAACATCTTCAACTAAAAGTAAATATGAAAAAGGCAATAGACTAATTACCATTAATTATATTATGTTAAAATTTATTTTAGGTGTTTTAATATATATTTTTCTTTATGATGAAGGGTACATAAGTAAATTCACGAAGTACCAAAAAACAGGTACCAAAAAATTGGTACCAAAACTTTCAATGTTTCGGAATTTATATAATAGTATAGATTAGTTAACGGTGAAAATTTAACGGAAGTTGATGTCAGCCATTCTTTTGAAAGGGGGAAAGAAAAGTTGGCATTATTTTGAGAATATGAAAGTTTGGTCACTATTTTGAAAATTGATGTAAAATACAGCCACCACTCTATAATTTACTCTATTTTTATTGATAAATAATATCCAAAATATAATGTTCGAAGGAACGTAGTTTCCTTCATCCAAAAAAAGTATATCATCTAATTGAAAGTAAGGTTTAGATAATAACGCCTTAATATGTCTGAAAAGATAACCCACCAAAAGGTCTCGTAAAAGTAAAATCCTTTGGGAAAAAAACTCAAAGGAAAAAAAGAGTACCCTACAAAATAGAAATACATCATTTTGACAGAGTCCAAAGGTTAAAAACTATTAACTTCTGGTAGCTATAACGAGTCCGTACTGCTATCTATATTTATAGCTAAATTGATTTGTATATCGGGGTCCTCCTTCCACCCCCAATCTTCTAGCCATCCAAAACTCCATAAAGTACTTTATGAACATTTAACTGAAAATCACAATAACGACAAAAGAGGAAAAAATAAGTTCATTTGTATATGTGATTATAACTGAAATAATTGTATATATAATTTATTAATGTTTAATTATAAATGAAACAATTGTACATATCTAAACAAAGTGGTCCAAGGGAGTTCCTTTGATTAGACACTTAATTAATTTGGTCAAATATAATCACTAAAAAATAATTAATAATATAAAAATTATATATACAATTGAATTTTAGACCTTCAACGTCAATCATAAATACTAATTAATCAAATTTAATTCATGTTTGAAATGTTATTTAAAGAGCCAATAACTGTCTCTCTTGAGTATAATATTGATAAATGGGCCATTATTCCGGAGAAAATCTTCTTATATAAAGTTCTGGAGAGAACCATTGATTCCATCATAGAATTTCATCAATAAATTATAAATATAAAATTTGATTCTAAGATAGAATACTAACGACCTATAAACTTTATAAATGATTAAACACATCAAATTTGAACAAAAAACTTGATTTTAATTTAATTCTACAATAGAATCATTTTAAATAAATTTGATTCTATGGTAAAATTGCTTTGGATTATTTCATTAATTTTTAATGATTTTTCAAAAAGAAAAATTGTGTAATTTTATTTTTAATTTCTTAATTAATATTTATAAGTATATTTCATAAATAAAAGATAAATATATGTATTTTGTTGTGATTCTCTTGGACTCTATATAAAATGATTTTCTCTATAGTGTCACCCTTAATATGCATATGTAACTTCTATCTTTAACAAGCATTCCAAAATCACATTAATAAAAATTAAACACAACTAAAAATTACCTAACGAATCTGCACACAATAAATGTAATTTCTGAAACAATCATCATTATTAACCCGTAAAATTACCATTGAAAATTCGAAAATGAAACCCCATACATGATACATACAAACCAACATTAGTGGTACTAATCAACATTTATGATTCTAAATTGCCTCTTAAGACTCAAACTAAGCCATCTGTTATGGTCCCCAATGAACACATATATATATATTCATGGTACAAGTTTACTAATTTAAGTATCAACATTCATAATAAAATATAAACATTAAAGATAACTAAATTTTCAATTTAAAATCACATCTAAATCAGAGAACATTGTTTATACTATTAACTAGACTAATCAAGTTGAATATTCTGTAAATGGACTCGACATTCAATACAAGAGACACAAACTAGCTCTAATAATTTTGTAAAATCTATTTGGCAAAAACTATTATAGCGAAAATAGATTCAACAAAACTCAAACCAAATTTAACTTGACAAAATCAAATTCGAAGACTACAATACCAAAATACTGCTATGCAAAAATAACACGATTCGAAACTCACCCAAAATGGCTCAATTCCAAACTACGAATAAATTAATTCCCAACTCGAACCACTTAACTCGAACTTGGTGTCTAAGTGAATCGGACAACACAAACTTGACCCAAACCCGATAATACAAACCAAATAAGCATAAGACAAAGTATTGAGAGTTTTAATTCACCAAAAGAGATTCATTCCATGTATCGTAATCACAAAACATAAAATCCTAACAAAATACATACAGTAAACATATATATGCACATTATAAAAGAGAGTGGGAGAGGGAAGAGGGAGGGGGAGCTACTACCCTGTATTAATTGGACCTGTACCATGGATTTTTTTTTTTATTCTTGATTGGATTTTAATATCATGTATAATTCAAAGTACAATGGTCAGCTGATTTTAGAGATTGTTCTATGTTGATTACACATATTAAGCAACACCCATTGGTCCAACACTTATCACAAATTGTAACCACCATGGAGTGCCATTTGGTTTAGAAACTGATAAAAAAAATACTTTTTTTTGCAAAATAATCAAAAATTTGTAATTAAACTAATATTGGACTTGGGAGAATTTCAGTTATCCTCGCCCTATCCCAAGTCCAAAAGATATATCCCAAAAACAACCAAATCATAAAACCATGTCAACTGCAGCAACCCCAATCTAAAAGTTCAACAAACTTTTGCAGTTATTCATTCCATGACATCAGCAGGAGCACCTTCCAACTGCCCCTCAAGTTGCAAAACCAGTCGCTACAGAAGCAAAAGTCGTGTCGTTCCTACCTGTTAATAACGGTCTCCATCTATCCTTTGAGGCCGCAGCTCGTCGAAAGTAAAGTCAACCAATTCTGGAATACATTTAAACAACACCGTATAAGAGAATAAAGGATGCCCCTGAATCCAATGTAGATCTGAAATGTACAAGTCATTAGTTCACTCAAATATATGCACCCTAATACCCTTGATGCTTCATTTTAGATTACCATAATGTACAAATATCATTCCCCGACATTTCATAAGCTAATAACATCTGCCCATATCTGTATGCATATTAATTATATCTACAGGCACTGAAAATTACTGAAATAAAAGATGGAGCAATAACTACGGAATAGTATTTAACTAATATATAAAATGCAGAAAAGTAGTATGTACTCTTGCTGGCAGATATTCAATTACAAACAAAACTACGTATTATTCATTGGGATAATTAATTCGTTTGTCCTTCAACTATATGTGATTTATTTTTCCAAGTCCCTGAACTATGTGACTCAATGTTGTGATCCTTGTACTTTGAATTTTCTAATTCTCGTACTTCCCTCTAATTCGAACTAACAGGCACCAACTTCTACACAGGTGACTGCTGACTGGCCTAAGTTGGCTTGAGCAGTCAGCACAACGTAGGTAAAAGTTACCTTCCGTTAAGTTGAATAATTCAACATTCAATAAAAAAAGTTGAATAATTCAAGAACTTGCACAATAAAACATGTATAGTTCTAAGACTACCAGATTAATTATCTCTTATCCATTCAACAAAACAGATGACCTTTCTCACTTTTGTAAGTAATCCAAATCTATGCAGTAAATATTATAATATCCTGAATTCAAACTTGGTTTCATCAATTAATCTTTATGTACAACATATATACCATTTGAGCGCAGAGTAAAGTTTTACTTATCGCAAGGCTTTGATGAACTCTATTAACAATGAATATGAAATGACAACAAATCGGCAAATCAAATGCTATTTTTCAAGGGATATATAACCCATGTATGCAAACACGCATGTCTAAACACATAGTCATATAAACTTTGTAACTGATTAGAATTTGGTTTTTCTGTTATTGTTATCCTGGTCTGAATTACGACTCATGTACCCAATATCAATAAATCATCACAGTTGGCTGTGACTGCCTGATATAAATCTTCGGGTTCTTATTCTATCTTCTCTTGTTAGTATGTGTACAATAAAGAATTTGGTCACAGAATCATATTTCGTTGTAGGGAGAGAGGAGAGAGGAGAGAGGGGAGGGGGAGGGGGGGGGGAGAGAGAGAGAGAGAGAGAGAGAGATCACATAATTAAATTTCATGTATGGTTCTCGCTCGATTCTCCTTGCATAGTAATATAAGCCTTCTGTAAGAGATTGAAAATCCAGTATGGTATAGAGTACATATTAAGAAAATCCACGTAAAATTAGGTTGGGGCACATAGCAAAGTGGCTAACTATACCTGACGTAGAAGTAGGCACCAAAACCATATAGTGCAGTACAAAAAAATATTTATATCCCAAATTTAAGAGACTACAGTCCGTTCCACAGTGTTCTCAATCTACGCCATGGACCATGGTTTATTTTGTCAACTAGTTGTCTGGTCACTCAAAGAATATCAACCAGCAGCTTCATCATACATATTTTTAACTAAACACCAGGAAATCAGTAGTTGACTCGTCGGCTAGTCAATAATTGATCAGCTGGTGCATAATTCTAATTTCTACCCAAGTAGCTGTTAAGGAAACAATCTATCGTGTCTGATATATAAATATAATAAATTAATAATGGAAGACCTTAACTGAAAACAGGGTAGAGAAAGAGAAACAGATCTGACACGCGCTAGCAACCTTTGCTTTTCTGGGGTATGTCAAAGGTCGAAATCCCAAGACCTAAACTTCATTTGCCGACCTATGTACAATCCACTTCATTTCTATTCAGTTCATCCAAAATCCCTAATTATGTGATTTTAAAAGTTTAATTGCTCCCTTCATCAGATCGATTTTAAAGCTTCTGTCAGTTTCATGCAACACAAAAAATAATACATGTGTGATAAACATAAATTTTGACCCCAATATTTAATATCATAAGTAATACTTTCTCCGTCCCGATAAAATTGGCATGTTTTGGGAGTAAATTATATTTGATCCATAAGTACAGAGCAAAGCCCTAAATCAAAAATCGAGAGAAATCAATCATGCAATACACTGAAGAAAAATGGATGATAGATCATTCAGTCAAATATATTAAACAATACGTAATTACGGTGCCAAAAAATGTTATCACGGATGCAATGCATTCAAGAATAGGATGTGTATCTTAAAACATTTATGTCATGCCCATCCTAAGCACTTATATAAAAAAGAATTCAATTTTCCTCATTAAACTTAAATTAACAAGCACCAAGTCTACTTGCATATACCAACCACACACTTCAACCTCTTCCTCTCTTCTTCCTGCAAGTTTTCGTCCTCCACAAACAACTACAGCCATGTCCAAAGTTAAAAAAAAACGATGGTCTCATCCAACAATCACGTCTTTATTCACTCTCTCCTTCTTCCTTTTACCCACCACTTCTCTACTACGCACCACTTCATCCATCAATTTTCCCTCTGCTCCCATCTCTGCCTGCAATCTTTCAACACAAAACTTAATTCTTCTCACCATCATTGTGGCTAAATATACACCCTAGAATAGTATAATCCATCTGATGGCTGAGATTTGGTCTTTAAGGTACTCCAAAATAGATGTGGTCCCTCTAGAACACAACCCTATATACATTTATATATAAATATATAATGATAAAAACAAATATGCAGGTTTTAATTGCTCACAAGTATATCCTAGTGTCGTTTCTGCATACACCCACAAGTCCTACACATAATCATACCCAACATGTGCATCCAAGAAAAGTGGCTTTTTCTACCACGGATGTTACTATCCCTTGTTCAGTCAATGGTGAACTGATCAAATGAATGGTGGAATCCCCTGGTCATCGATTAGTCTAGTGGAGAAGCTCATAATGAACTATATCATACTCCCCCTGTCCTGAAATTACTGGCATTATACAAATTTTAAAAGTCAAATCTATTCAAGTTTGACTGCAAATTACACATTACTTATTTATAGTTTTACAAATTTAAAAATAATTTTTAATAGCAAATCAAATATATTTTTAATAATATTTTTTCATGATTTTTATGTCTAATAATAACTATTAATTATTGGTCAAAGTTAACTTAATTTGACTTTAAATTTTAGAAAGCGCCAGTTTTTGCAGGACGGAGGGAGTATGAATTATCTATCATATGTATACCTACCATATCATTAATAAAATATAACTAGGAGAGCCATTCCATTTAGGGCGAGAGATAGAATGCAACAATTAATATTTCTCAATTTTCATGATAGCAAAATCTATTTAACGTTGAATATTACACCCTTTGTCCAAATTTATGTTGTTTTACTTTTTCCATGCACTTTCAGGTGTACGAAAGATATAAATATACATAACATTTATGTGTTTTTTATTTTGTATAGAAGTCTGTAATATGATATGAGTGATTATACAAATTAGAACACATGAGAGTAAGTACTTTCTATTATGTTCCATACAGTATGAGTAAAAACTAAAATGCTCGCATAAATTGAGGAAGTAGTAGTAAATGATCAGTAGTTAAAAAATAGCTGATTTACATCATCCACAGAACAGCGCCTAGGACATTTAATTTACTTAATGAAAAAGATAATAGGTAGCAAACCACTAAGACACAGGTCAGTTTCAGTCAGGGAAAATATGATTAATTTGATCAACTTTCCAGGTGTCCCTCGCTTTTTTTACTTCAGAACTTTTATCCTTCCTCCTCCATTCAGAAACAATTAGAGTAGTGGTAGTCAACAATTGAACAAGTGGAAATTAGATCAAAACACAAGAGTTTAAAGCGCATAAAAATCCGACCAACTAGTCGCCTTATAGGTGACGATCAAATTTGTGATTGACCAACAAACACAATAACACAATCTAAACCACCTAATAGGTCGAATATTCAAGTACGTCGTTTTCCGACGCTCCCTGAGTAGATGTTGACATTCAACTTCTTGATGACTATTTTTTCTGCAATAGATAGTACTACCGTCTGACTTTGGGACCTGAATGACCACTTGAAGGTAACAGTGAATGTGTGTCATGTCAGAAACAGCTAGGTTGCAGTGAGCAGAAACATTCTCCATTTAAAAAGTAGCATATATCATGCACTAGTCATAAACTCATAGATCACACTAGGCATCGATATAGAGAACCAGGGGTTAATCAATCCATGACATGACAATGTCAAAAGGGTAGTGTTGAATAAAAAGGTTCTTCCTCTCCGCCCGTCCAGACGCATTGCGATAATAAATTCTAGTCTAGCAGATTAGAGTATAGATATTTAAAATCACAGATTATTTTAATTCGGAAAGTTATAGATATTACGATCTTCTTTTTGTAATTATTTTTATTAGGTCGTAAAGTTGTAATCTCTAGTCAAAAGGAATAGTGATCTTTTTAAGTTCAGGGACTTATCTTAGATTTATATTTTGATCTTCAACTTCATTTTATCGAAATGCTACTCAGAGATGGTTTTATCACCCTTATCCATCCCTTCTTAAGATTTATGTTGTATATTATAGGAACTCGGTAACTAAGAGATTTTCAGAAGCAACTCATATGACATTCACAGTTCAAATTTTTTAAAATGCTTCTACAAATCTAAACACGTTTATCAGCAGGGTATAACTTTAAACATATATCTTGCGATACATTTAAAAAAATCAAAATTTCAATTTGGTAATTTTTTTTTGAAATGAACATATTTAGCCAATACACGGATTGAGATAGAAACAGAGACAGATGGGGGTACGAGGTACCTGCAAATTGAACCTTTCAGTAAACATGTACCATGTGTCCCATTCAAAGCTGGTTTCTTCCATAATCATAATTCAATAAATCTTTTCCAGATACTACCATTTCTTCAGTAGCAAAATCCTCACGTTTATGCAAATACATCATTACAAAGAATTTAGAACCCTAAAGACTGATATCATCTTCCTCGTTCACTTCACAGGGCTCCTTCTTTACTTTCCGAGCTGCTCTTCTTTTTGCTTGAATCTGGTTGACATATTCTGCAACTATGACATGGAACTGGGGCGCAAGCTTGCTGGTAGAATGGCCACTAAGGCCAGCCTTCTTCAGGGCCCTGGCAACATGTTTCTCAGCTTTCTGCATATGAGGAGTGCAGAGAGATGGGACAGCGGCTCTCAGTATTGGCTTACTGCAAAGTATTGGCCCTGCTTGTGAACTGCTAAGAAGGCGATCACAGAATAGAAAGGTATTAGCAAATTCAGCACGAAAGTTACCAACCACAGTAAATAATATCAATGGCTGTAAGTAATCTGATGCTGATACAAATATAAACATTCAATTTACCTCCGATGTAAACTTAAACAGCTTCATCGGAATCGATGAATCTTTTCTATGAGTCGTATGTATATCTAAGTTCGGTACATATTATATTATCAACATGCTTGCAATGGTATCCACTTGGCAACATAATAATCATTATAACGGGTCATGGAGCACTTGAACAACTGATTAATAACAGACACTTTTCAATGTATACACCACACCGGTCGAGGCCAAACTAATTAACGTATCACCCCAAGCTAAACACAAATTAGCAAAGCAGAACAAGCAACCACAAACAGTCAACTGCTCAGGAATTAAAAACCTCAACAAAATCAATCAAATCCCTAGTAAAAAAGCATAAACTATAAACTAACAGTCAAGGCTCGAAATATCATGATAATGGATGAAAATTACCATATAGTCTACAAAAGTGGCTTTACATCACAGCTACACCGAGAAACATGTCTTGAAACTTAAATTCCTTGCACATGCATTTAAAATAAAGTCAAATCCATTGTCTAATCCATCCTCTTTTTCGAATCAAAATTCATACCACGCGCTTAATCTACCCTATGATAAAAACCGAAAGATACGCTTTTAGATCTCGCATTGAGAAATCTCCTACCTTTTTATGGTAATATAAAATGGTAATCCATATATAATCAGATGCCTAGTTAAGAACCTTGTACACGGAATCCCTAATTCAAATTGAAATGTACAACTATCCTGTAAATAATAAATTTTCTTAAAACATTTAAAAACCGTTCCTATCTTCCCCAGCATTTCCGAAAACAACTCCTTTATCTTTACCACAGTTTACTTTCCATAGTTCATCAAACACAATTACATAATTACGCACATCAAACCAACAAACACAATTAATCAAACACGAAAAAGTCAAGTCAAAATCTCACCTCTTAATAACGTAACCGCAACCTTTATACAACATCTGCTTCTCATCTCTCAAAATATGCATATTACAATACTGCGTAAGCTGCATCGCCTTCATCTTACACCCCTGCACCGCACACCTATTACTAAACACCGCAATTCCACTCACTCCTCTCCCCTCCTCCGCATCACCTCCCTCATTATTCTCCTCACACTCCACATTACAATTCCGATTCCCAACATTATTCTCACACTCCACCTCGTTCTCGTCTTGAACAAACGGACTCTTCCCGTACTCCCAGTAATACTCACCGTACTGATTCTTCAACTCCTCCATTAACGCCCAGTACTGGTCTTTATACAACTTAGTGAGTTGGTGGAGTTTACGAGATCGTCGACTCAGTACTTCACGACGAGTCAAGTACTCCGAGTTGGATAAAGCTGAGTCGGGATCGATGATTTGCGGTGATGAATTTGAATTTGGTTCGGACATTTGTGAATCGTGGCTTGAATTAGGGTTAGGGTTTGTTGAATTGGGGAAATTGGGGAAATTGTTTGTGCTTGAAGATGCCATTGGATAATAATACCGTTAATTGTTAATTGTGTGTGTGATAGTGTGTGTTTTTGTATTGTTATTTGAGCTGGCAATTCGTGTCGTGCAGTGTGGGGTATTGCAAATGTCAACCCAAATCTAAGTAATTTTTGTATTATTTTCGTGTCGTATTTTTTTGTGTTGTGTACAAAATTTTCGATTTTAATTATTATTTAACTTTACTTTTTTGGTTTTATATTTAAATGAAAAAAGTATTATTTATTGCGATTTTGATGAAAAAATATACGAAAGTGATTGAAATTTATAGGCTAATAAGGTATGTATTACTAATTAATTTGTTTTTGTAATTTATAAATTAAAAATTATTATGTACGTAACAATTTTAAAAAAAATATCTATGTAATGAAGATATGTTGAATTGAATATTATTTTTTTCGATAATTTACTTCTTTTGGATCTGAAAGTGTAGAACAATTAACATAACCAAAAAATCAAATTTGTGTTGTTTATAGTAAAATCATGATATTTGTAGAACATGTTTAAGTTAGAATTAAGGAGCAAAAGTTAAATAATGAAAAAAAAAAGTTAAATATCAATATTACTACTCACGTATAAAGGAAAAAGAATAAAAATTGATTATATCTATAAAAGTCATTTAGTGCATATTTTTTTTAATCACGTATAAGTTTTGTTCGTCAATCAATCAATATCTTTATCTTCTTTTCTTTTCTTTTACTAGCTTATAACCCGTGCAATATAGGGGTGTTTAGGGGAACTTTTTTCCAAAATAAGTCAACTTATTTTAAGACAAGGTTAGAGATTTCTAACATTCCAACTTATTTTTGCAACTTATTGAATCTCAAACATACATTAAATACTTGTATAAAAAACAATTATCAAAATATAAAATTTTTACCCAAAAATAAGTCCATAAAAAAAGTTTTGACAAACGGGCACATACTATTTCTTTTTTAATATTTATAATTATACTACCGTTTTACCGTGCTACGCACAGAATGATAAATTTAATTAATTAATATATACTAGCTTATAACATGTGCAATGCACGGTTCCTTTTTTAATATATATATATATATATATATATATTAATTTTTTTAAATTTTATATGTTATTAATTTAGATATCAAATTGTCGTTAAAAATTGATATATATATAAGATTTTACACGTCCGATTTAATATTTATACTCTATCTTAAATTCTTAAAATTTAATTTCACGTGAAATTTATAAAATAATTTTAATTTAGTGATGGTTTAACAATTATTTTCCAATTAAATATATGCAGAAACAAAAGATAGAAGAAATTAACGATTATTTACATTGAAAATTCAATCTGATTTATGAATTCTACTTATAATTCGTTTTGATTATCAAAATACCCTTATTATTATTTGAAGATAGTTCTACTAACAACTAAAAACAATTTTAATAATAAGTGTGAGAAGGATTTTGTCCAAAACTTTGATTATATGTAGTTTGGTCCTTCGGACGATAAAATAAATGAGAACCGTTAGATCTTAAAATAAATAGATGAAAACCGTTGGATCTTGCATTAAAAAATATTTTATATTTTAATATGTTATAAACTAAAAATTGTATTTATACTAAAATACGAAAAGATGTATGTTAAAAATTTAAATTATATCTAATTAGGTTTTCTACGTTGAATAGCATTATCAATGTAGGAATTCTACATTGA
Source organism: Kitagawia praeruptora (assembly GCA_037693485.1). NCBI lineage: Eukaryota > Viridiplantae > Streptophyta > Magnoliopsida > Apiales > Apiaceae > Kitagawia > Kitagawia praeruptora. The sequence continues at coordinate 4,611,220 of CM075349.1, forward strand.
ATAGAATTAATTAAAAATTGGTAATTATATTTTTTCTCTTGAGATTCTGAGTGTTTCCATTTGAATAATAAATATTAAATCATCACTAAATTAAAGATAGTTTTATGAGCTTTGAGTGGATTATAAAATCATCAAAATATGAATTCTAGATTTTAAGATTGGGTCTAAATAGTAAACAATAATTTTTTAATACAAATAAAAAAATAAGTAAAATTCAATTCTAATACAATATTTTTTAGTTATATTCTTTTCAAATTATAATTTTCCTTATAAAATTCAATTCTAATACAAACTTCTTTAATTATATCTTTTTTAGATTATAATTTTATTTCTAAAAATCACTTATAATGCAACCTTTTATAATTATATCATTTTTAGTTTATAATTTTCTTTTTACAATGATATAATCTTGATCGTCTATTTTAAAAAGATTAGATTCAACGGTTGAGATTATTTTGGTAGTACAGCTACCAAAATTGTGGATAAGATCCCTCTTACGCTTATTATATATAAGGATATAATATATATATATATATATATATATATATATATATATATATATTTTTTTTTTTCGAAAAGCCTTGGAATCATTGAATATCTGAAATTACAACCTGACGGGCCTGGAAACCTGGGAGAAAATGCCAGACCCAAAAAAAAACTAAAAGGGGATACAACTGGTACCGCTACTAGCTATACTGCAAAGAGACGACAACAAAGCTAAATGGGAAACAGACTTTGAATCTACTACAGGGAAATAAACTGGGAACGGTGGCCACTGAGGATGCTAAAAGCATTAGACTGAGAAACCCTTGCCAAGGATGTGATCCTCCAATACTGATTCATGTGCTGGCATCACTACAGGACCTTCTGGCATTTCTACTGCAAAGTAGTCCTCATGAAAAGCGTATCCATTGTGTTGAATACCTTCGCCATGGCCAGTAGAAGGGCCAAAATCAACTGGATCTTCTTCATCGTTAAATATTTCTACGGCCTGGTATTGAGGTGATATGTGCCCGAATCCCAGGTCTAAACTGAGGAGTTCCTCTACTAATCCTACTGGGCGTCTTAGAGTATACAGATGATCACACTTATCTCCTCCGAGTTTGGCCAGGTAGGTAGCAACCTGATTACGTTCTGAGAAAACAAATGCGATTGTGCATAGCCACCTTGGATCGTTGAGACGGATGATAATTTGTTGGGCAATGAATGCTAGTTCTTCTGGCATTCATCAAAAGCAGGAGTATCTCAGACAGGAGTATCTCAGACAGCAGGAGTATCTAGGGTCTTGTTCTAATAGAAACTAAATTAGAATAGAAACTAGAAACTAAACATAAATTAAATATTTCAAGCTAATCTAATGACCAAATTAGGGGTACCCCAATACAAAAAGTTCATAATATTCTTGGCTCCATCCAGCAAAAAAAAAAAAAAAAAAAAAAAAAATACTGTTCACTGCTAACGTGGCAGTGACGTCAGCGTGAACAGTAATTTTTTTTTTTTTTTTTTTTTGGTGGATGGAGCCAATAATTTTAAACACTTTTTGTGAAGGTGCCCCTGGCGGGGCCATTAGAATGAATGAAATATAATTTATTTAGTGTTGGTTTCTAGTTTCTATTCTAAGATTGGTTTCTATTTGACCACTAGCCTATATATATATATATATATATATATATATATATATATGGGTGGGTTCTATCGGTAACTAACCTATTTGAGTAACTAAGTAACTCTAAATATTATCCACTAGATTAGTAAAAATCCTACGGTCTACACCAACTTTCCCATATCTATAGGGAGCGATGCATGAGATTACAAACAAAAAGTTAAATACCTTCATGTCTCTATCTTTTCAAAATTTAAATACGTATCATGATGTTTACATTTAAATTTAGATGTAGAATTTTTTTGTTATGTACTTTAATTGAATTAAAACTAAAAGTTCATTTTCATTTGAATTACAGAACATGATTTTAATGTGCGATTTATACAGTACACACCACCTGTTATTCTGTAAATTTATTTTTGAATACAGAACATGCTTGTTTCAAAAAAAATTATACAAAACATGCATATTTTGTTTCTATTTAAAATTAATTTTTTATAAATAAATAATTCATGTTCATTATATCCAAAATCTATGTTCTGTATTTTAAGTAGTTTTTATAAGAAATGATGTTCTGTATTTTATATTTTAAAAGTATTGAAAATAATAGAATGCTATTTTAATAATTAAAAAATTGAACATTTTTGTGTGTTTTGTATTTATGCAATTTCACATATTATATTTTAAAAACAAAGTCCACAGAATTGGACAAGTTGACGAGTAAATATCTTGAAATTAGTTACGTGAAGAAATTTTCAATCACTTTTGAAGAGTAGTTATTTCAGAACGTGTTTAACAACTTCCATTTTCCTGTGAGTTTCAGATCCATCATATTTATAATGTACCTAACAAATCTAAGGGTGTAGATTTTAGTTACTCGGTTACTCACTTTGAAAAGTTACCCATTGATCCTTCCTATATATATATATATATATATATATATATATATATATATATATATATATATTATTTCAATCATAATTTATAAAAAATGATAATTTAATTAGAATGTAATTAATTTAAGTTCAAAATTACCTATTCGATAATTTATACCAATTGCATTAATATTAATATTATTAAACAATTATCATAACATTCACATCCCCCGCTAAAACGTCCTAAGCCCTTCTTTATTGTTTTTTCTTAATTTTGTTTTTCATTTGATTTTTCTCATAAAATTCATAAAAAATTATTTTTCATAACCGTTATAAATCATTAGATTATTTGTCAAAAAAATTGCATGTTATTGTCTCTCAGAAGTTTCAGCGTTATGAGAAAAGATCTTTACTATGCAAGATCCATTAAATGAACGTTGATCTAATCTAGTTTCCTATGTGTTCGTTCAATATCATTTTTGTAAATTATGTGTTCTTTTATTATTGAATTGAATTACTATCAAAATATAAACATTATCAGTCAACCAAACATATCCTATATATCTTATTCTTAGAGTAAGATTTGATTGATAGAGTTTATGGTGATTGCCCTCGACCTATGTTTAAAGACAACTTAAAATGTGTATATTCATTTTGGGAGTTTGTATGTTAATTTTTTTTTTTGTTTTCTATTAGAATATGATATATTAAATATTAATTTTATTTTAAATATAAATAGGAATGGCAAATTAATACGATCTAATGGTACCCAATTTGAAACCTAAAATTTTGGACATACCGTACCGGTTTTTTTGAATTATTTAAATTTTAAACCTGAAATAGTACCGAACCGATATCCAATCTGAAACTCGATCCAATATCGAAACTCGACACATAAATAATATAAGATTCATAATTTGAAATTATTAAATTTCAAATTTCAAATTTACTTAGCATGTTAGTTCAATTCGTACAATATGTTACATTTAACTACTTACTCAATTTAATCATTTTAATTTTTAAGTATTTTATATATAAAACAAATATTGTTTGTGTGTCGCAATTTTTTAAATTTGACTACATTATTAGTAATTTTGGATACACGAAAAAATCAAAATCTAATCTGAAACCCGACGAATTTGGTTTTGGATATTGAGTTTTGGATTTCGATTTGAATTAATTTTTAAAACCCGAAAATATTTGGATATGGATTTGGATTGAACAAAACTCGAAATGAACCCAACCCGTTGTCATCCCTACGCGTGAAATAAGAAATTTGAAAATGAGTATCAAATATATTTTTTTCCAATTGACTATCATGTTAAAATAGAAAACTGTACATGAAATAGAATCAAATGTGTTATATATAAAACATAATCGCATTATTTTATATGTGTTCTTGTAATTTAATTATCGGGTTAGAAAACATGAAAATCATTTTTCTTTAATAATGAGTATATATGTTAGAAGAAAGCCTTACGTATAGACTTGACAAATCGTTTGTGATGTGTACATTAATTCATGGCATGTGTCTTTTGGATTTTGTATTGTTAACATATAATATAAGATCCATATAAGGCCTCCCTCTAATACCTTAAGGTTTTAGATGAGTTGCTTACTTAACATGGTATCAGAGCTCAGGCACGCAGAGATCCTAGGTTCGACTCTCTGCGACCCCCAATATTCTCACAATTTATTTCGGACACGAAGGCAAATTTATGCCCCAAATATGGGCGCCCGTGATCCACTCTCGACCCAAAAATGGGCTTTCGAGTGAGGGGGAGTGTTAACATATAATATAAGATCCATATAAGGCCTCCCTCTAACACCTTAAGGTTTTAGATGAGTTGGTTACTTAACATGGTATCAGAGTTTGGTGTTTGTGGAGGTCTCAAGTTCGAACCCCACCACCCCCAATATTCTCAATTTAATTTGGCACTAAGGTATTGCTCCAAATATGGGCTCCTAGTGACCACTCTTACCCCATAGCGGGCTTGCGAGTGAGGGGGAATTTTAAATATATATGAGTATAAGATCCTTGATAGGGCCTTCCCCAACACCTTAAGGTTTTGGGTGAAATGGTTTCTAACATGTATAAAAATGACATGAAATTTTTTTGTGTACCCAAAATTCAAACACAAAACACTACTAAACTACATACTCCCTCCGTCCATTATAGTTCTTTACATTTGTTTTTTGCACGGAGATCAAGATAATGGGTGTAATATTGTTAAAATAAATGAAGTAGTGGGTGTAATAGTGATTTTATTGTTAAAATAAATGAAGTAGTGGGTGTAATAGTGTAAAGTGTTGAAATAGTGGATGTAATAATGTAATTTATTATTAAAAGTAACTATTTTTAGTAATGTGAAGAAATGGAATGGACGGCCCAAAATAGAAAGTGTAAAGAAATGAAAAAGACGGAGGGAGTATTTTTTTTTTATACATGAAACGAAAATAGTACATGAAAGAAAAATGTGATAATGATCACATATAAAGTTACTTTAAGCCCAAGTTATTTATGTATGTTACTATATAACTGAAAACAACATTGAGAACTTCAAAACAAAACTAAGAGTAAGGTACATAAAATGAAGGCCTTTTTTTAAATTATGTTTGTTGTTAATAAATAAATATATGTGTTTGTTTAGAATCTATCTGCCAAGTTATTAATTTTTTTTACCTATATTTAAGGTTTTATTGATATCATAAAATAAACTTTATCAACCAAACAAATAAATTCGATATGTCTGCTCTTAGATTAGGATATGTGAGTTGATTACTATTACTTTTATTCATGAATACAAAATTAAAAAGAGCACATTTTATTATAAACAATATATAATTTTACATTGTTTTTCAACAAAAATATCTCTTTATTGAAAATTTAGTACCAGTTAGTGAATTTTGTCTACCCATATTGGGTTAGTTCTTTCTCTTTGTGAGTAGGTTCTTTTACTCTAGCATCCGGAATCTTAGATCTACATGATTTTATTATATTGGTTCATTAATTTGGATAACATAAAATCACAGTTATGACTGATTGTTCGAATACGTTCTAACAAATCTGATATATATTTTCCTCACGAATACAATAAATTATTGGATTATCTCACTAAAATGATTATATATTTTAGTGATACAAGCGAGGGATGTACCACAATTTAAGATCTAATTAACAATCGTAGTTTGGATCTCAAAATGATCTATTTTAATAAGTGTTTGACCGATCTAGATTATTTTTGTAGATGTTGTATGATCTTTTATTGATGAACTAAGTATCTATAAAAAAATGTGATTTATTAGAAAATTTAAAATTTTGATTATTTTTGTAGATGTCATATGTCTTTTTATTGATTAATTAATTATTTATCAAAAAATACCGAATTATAAGATTTTTTCTGTTGAGTTGACCAATTTGCTATGAAAAATTGAAAATATTCACTAACAATATTTTCATTAACTCTGTAATGAAATTTATTTTTTGATTGATAACTTATACACCAAATAGTACTATTTGAGAGTATATTTAGTATTTTGAAAAATTCAAACAAATTATTCAATTTGTTTGTCCCATTAATTATAGATGTGCTAGTAAATAATAATATAATTGTAATTGATTTAAATTAAAAATATGATTAATTAGTTAATAAGTATTTATGAAAATTAATTTGTAATATTTATACAAATATTTTTTAAATTAGTTTAAAATATTTTAACATATTAACATTTTCTAATTTTTAAAGAAAATCATAGATTTAATATTTATAATTTTAAAAATATTAAATAAATAAAATGTCAAATGTGAATTACATCAACATCTTAAAATGTGAATTTATATTATGAACCTGTTAGACTAAGAAATCTGTCTATCTATACTATTATATTAAAGCCGAAAGATTGAAAGTTTGGTTGGTTTGGTTTTCAGTTTAGTTATCCTAATTATTAAAATAAATAATTACATAATATAATTAATGATAATTAGCCATTACCATTTTCACATCTACTTTTAGTCGAAGATATTACCTTTTATAAAAACATCAATGGTATCTTCAAATCATTAATATTATCAATAGTACCATATCTTGAAATCATTAATATTTCTTTTCAAATTAAAATACGTTATCTTTTTTAAAAAAAAAACTAATCTTACAATCATTAATATATACCCAAAAATATCACATCATATTTTCAATTATTAATAAGATATATTAAAAATCCCTATATGTTGTTTATAATAAGAAAATATTAGTATAATATGTAAATATGAGTATATTAAATTAAATTAAATTAAATTAAAATTTAAAAAATTATTAAATTGGCAATAATATAAAAACATAATTATACTATTAACTAAAATTTAATAAATACCTAAAATATCTTATATTTCAATCAATTTAAAAGACGTTTACTTTTAATTGAACATATTATCCTTTATATACACCTAAAATATCGTATCTTCCAAACATTAATATTTAATTCCTAATTAAAACACATTACCTTTTAATTTAAAACATAATTTTGCAGTCATAATCTTCCAATCATTAATATTTCTTTTCTAATTAAATACACTACCTTTTAATTTAAAACAAAAATTTACAATTATTAATATATACCCAAAAAAATTAACATCATATTACCGTTATATTTTTAGTAATTAATAAGAACCGTTAGATGTAATTATAAGGTATATTTAGTGATTAAATTACTGTACTATATATTTAAGGTTCGAATTCCGACAACGACATATTTAATTTAAAATTTTATTATATAAATTTTAAATCATGCAAATCATTTATTAAATTTACTTCAAATTTTATTAAATTAATATTAAAATAATTTTTAAAATTAATGATTATATAAAAACATAATTATAAAATAAAATAAAATTTATAACATATCAAAAGAAACCCGTGCATCACACGGGTTATAAGCTAGTACTATTATATAAAATCCGAAAAACTAAAAGTTTGGTTGGTCGGTACCTGTTGATTTTACTTATTTACCCTTACTTAATTACAGATAAAATCTTTTTTTATATTTTATCAAACTAAAATTTTTGTTTTACTAATCAATTTCCTTTTTGAGGTTAAACATGTTACCTTTTCTTTTCTTTTTAATAACTAAGCAGTTTCTTTTTTGGGTAAAATATAATATCTTTTATATTTTATCTAACTAAAAAGAATATTATAATTACTATTAATTAATTAATTAATTTTTTCATTCAAATTATCTTTTCTCTTTTCTCTAATTAAAATATCTCTATTTCCAATTATATCACGGGTTACCTTTTAAAAATCTTTTTTTATATTTTATTTAACTAAATTTTTTACTTTACTAATCAATCTACTTTTTCAGGTTAAACATGTTACCTTTTTTTTAATAACTAAACAGTTTCCTTTTTCAAGTAAAATATAATATCTTTTATATTTTTTCTAATTAAAAAACAAATTATAATTATTGTTAACTAATAAATTAATTTTTTTTCTTTTTTCTTTTCTCTTTTCTCTAAGTAAAATATTTTTTTCCCAATTATATCACGGTCAACATTAATTTCTCATTTTCTAAAAATACTACCAGCAATTTTATTTAGTAAAATAATAATTGAATTATAATTACTATAAACTAATCAATTACCTTTTTCACCTAAAATATGTCACCTTTTAATTTTCACGTTGTCTATTTTTTCACACTAAAATCTCACTTTTCCAATTATATCACGGACTGTTCAATTTAATAAAATTAAATAATATTATTGTAATACTAATATTAACCGATTATCCTTTTTAGCTAAAACGTATCATCTTTTTCCTATATTATCTAACTAAAATTCTTCTTTAGAAATATCACGGACAACCTTAATTTCTCTTTTTCTAAAAACATTACGAGCAATTTTATTTTGTAAAATAACATAATTAAATTATAATTACTATAAACTAATCAATTACCCTTTTCACCTAAAATATATTAACTTTTTAATTTTCTCTAACTAAATCCTCTTTTTTCTCCAATTATATCACGGGCATTCTATTTAATAAAACAAAATAATAATTTTATAATTACTAATAAATAACTTATCACATTTTCTATATTTTTTTTAACTAAAATCATTCCTTTTTTAGAAATATCACGAATAACATTTATATAATTATGATTATCATCTCATTTAAATATTTAAGCCTCCAAAATTGGTATTTAAAAAAAATCATAAAAAATTAATATAATAGTAAAAAAATTCCGTGCATCGCACGGGTTTTAAGCTATTACTATTATATAAAAGCCGAAATATTAAAAGTTTGGTTGGTCGGTATCTGTTGATTTTACTTATTTACCCTTACTTAATTACAGATAAAATCTTTTTTTATATTTTATCTAACTAAATTTTTTGCTTTACTAATCAATTTCCTTTTTCAAATTAAACATGTTACATTTTCTTTTATTTTTAATAACTAAGCAGTTTCTTTTTTCAGGTAAAATATAATATCTTTTATATTTTATCTAACTAAAAAACATATTATAATTACTATTAACTAATTAATTAATTTTTTCATTCAAATTATCTTTTATCTTTTCTCTAACTAAAATGTTTATTTTTCCAATTATATCACGGGTTACCTTTTAAAAATCTTTTTTATATTTAATTTAACTAAAATTTTTACTTTATTAATCAATCTCCTTTTTCAGGTTAAACATGTTACCTTTTTTTTAATAACTAAGTAGTTTCCTTTTTCAGGTAAAATATAATATCTTTTATATTTTATCTAATTAAAAAACAAATTATAATTACTGTCAACTAATAAATTAATTTTTTATCTTTTATCTTTTCTCTAACAAAAATATATTTTTTTTCAATTATATCACGGGTTACCTTTTTCAGCCAAAACAAGTTACCTTTTTTTTTTCTCTAACTAAAACCTCTTTTTTTAAAATTATATCACGGGCGATTCTATTTAATAAAAATAAAACCATAATATCATAATGCTATTAATTAACCGATTACCTTTTCAGCTAAAAACGTATCATTTTTTTATTTTAATTTTCTAATTAAATTCCTTTTCTAAAAAATATCACGGGTAACATTAATTTTTCATTTTCTAAAAATACTACCAACAATTTTATTTAGTAAAATAACAACTAAATTATAATTACTATAAACTAATCAATTACATTTTCACATAAAGTATGTCACCTTTTAATTTTGGGTGATTGCCCTTTCTACCCACTTTTTAATGTAGCCTAACCAAAATACCCACGGAACGGAAAGCCTGACCAGAATACCCACTAGATACGCCTCCTGCAGAGGCGTATATGCTGTTACGCCCACCACACAAGCGTATTAAGAGGATACGGACGAAATGGTAACAAAAATGCCTCTGGATACGCATTGGTAAGCCCCGTATCACGAGATACGCAATTGTAAATGGCGTGGCTGACGTCATCATTGACGTCAGCATACGCTAGGGGAGAGCACGGTTCGGTTCGGGGCGGTTTTGCCCCAAAACCGAAACCGAAACCGCATGTCTTCGGTTTTAAAAATTGAAAACCGCAACCGCAACCGAACCGTCGGTTTCGGTTTTAAAAAGCTCGGTTCGGTTTTCAACGGTTCGGTTTCGGTTATAAAACCGAACAAAAAAATCTTAGTTATATTACAAGACTTTAAATTTATAATAACATAGGATCAACCCAATCTTCATTTTTATCTCTTGCTTACATAAATGTAAATTGTTAATGATTCAAGTTTTGATAATTTTATTATAAAGTACATTATTAAATTTAATTTCACGAAGAACATAAATAATTAAAGGAAATCAGTTAGTTTCTTCATATCTCATATTTTTCGTTTTTTTTGCAAAGAAAAGAAAGTTAGGATAAGGAAATTATATACAAAAATGTACGCATTTTTTTCCTTCTAAACGGAAACAGAGCATAAGATATGAAAGTTAGTTTTTGATGCATAAGATATGTATTGGGCTTCAAATAGATCATACTGTAAGTTACTAATGTCTTTGGGTCTGGGGTTATGTCTCCCGCTACCAAGAATTTGTATAATTTATATAAATTATATATTAAAAGATTTGTATAATTTATATAAATTATATATTTATTTATTTATTTTAATACTCGGTTCGGTTCGGTTTTACCCGGTTCGGTTTTAACCTATAACCGAAACCGGAATCGAAAGTCTCGATTTTTAAAAATCAAAAACCGCAACCGCCGGTTCAATTTCGGTTTCAGTTTTTTCGGTTCGGTTTTAGTCGGTTTCGGTTCGGTTTCGGTATCAAGAGATACGCATGTGTAGACGGCGTATCGTACCTCTGTTCATCGTCTCCAGACCATCCGGCAAAGACGATTCCGGCGTATATTTTGTATCGATTCATCCATCCATACCACAAACATTCCATCAACGTTCTATATACCAATAGAATCGCAATTCGATTCTCTACACAACTACACCAGTTTTTTTAAGTTTAATTTGCAGGATCTAAAACGCCCAATTCAAGCTTTTTTCTCGATTCGAAAATCCGGCGAGCTTGTTCTTGCCCCTGCGGGGCCGAAAGAGACAAACGGATTTGGGCATCATGTCGGAGACGAGTTGCTTGTGTTGTGGTAATGATTTGGACGATGGTAGACGATGAATGGTTGGTAGACTAAGAAATGGGAATTTTCCGTCGAAGTCGTCGGCGTAATCGCACCTCTGAAATTCTGGCGAGTTTATTAATTTTCTGGCATGAACAGTACATTGGATGCGCCTTCCGAAACGGCGCATCCCATGGGCATTTCGGTCGTTTTTCGCGCAGCTGGGCATTTTGGGCAGTGGGTAGGGAAAAAATGGTTATTTTGGTCATTCTTTCTTTAATTTTCACGTTATTTTTTTCTATTTTTTCAAACTAAAATCTCTCTTTTTTCAATTATATCACGGACGATTCTATTTAATAAAATTAAATAATAATATTAGAATACTAATATTAACCGATTATCCTTTTTAGCTAAAACGTATCATCTTTTTCCTATATTATCCAACTAAAATTCCTCTTTAGAAATATCACGGGCAACATTCATTTCTCATTTCCTAAACACATTACGAGCAATTTTATTTTGTAAAACAACATAATTAAATTATAATTACCATAAACTAATCAATTACTCTTTTTACCTAAAACATATTACCTTTTTAATTTTCTCTAACTAAATCCTCTCTTTTCCAATAATATCACGGACATTCTATTTAATAAAACAAAATAATAATTTTATAATTACTAATAAATAACTTATTACCTTTTCAACTAAAACCTATCACATTTTCTATATTTTTTAATTAAAATCATTCATTTTCTAGAAATATCACGGATAACATTTATATAATTATGATAATCATCTGATTTAAATATTTAAGCATCCAAATTTCGTATTTAAAAAAAATTAATATAATATTAAAAAAAAATCGTGCATCGCACGGTTTTAAGCTAGTATAACTAAAAAATGCAATCAAACTTATTACAGACTTTTGTATAGTATTTCGGGATTATTTAACGGATCGAATTTTTTTGGAAAAAATCATATATATCCATTAATTTAAGAAAAATGCTAGAGATAACAAAATGGGGTACCAAAAAATTGTTACCAAATGATATGTTACTTTTTGATTGGTTATAGTTGAAATGGGTCCGGGCCTAAAAAGGGTTTTTTTCTAATATGTTCCGTTTGAATAAGTCATTTATGAATATGTCTCATTCTTAATTGTAATTATAAAAATGTCCCTTTTTAGTAATATATCCCATTTTTAATTGTAACCGTGATTAACTCACTAACTATACATTATTAAAAGACAATTTTATCTTCTACTTATTTATTTTTAATTTTTGTATACACTTCCTTTCCACATCAAGCATTAGTTTACGCAGCTGGGAATGTTGGGGGTCAGTAATCAGATATGGTTTGAACTGTCTTAAGTTATTTTATTTACTTGTTTTTTAGTTTCAGTATCTAGTTTTATTATCTCTTGTTTCTTAGTCCTGTGCTGGTGGTTGTGTTTGGGCCTATCTAATTTTGTAAGCTATAAGCCCAGTAGTGATTTGACAATTGTTATGTGTGGTTGGTTTTTAATGTTAAGTTTTCCTTGCTCTTCAAAAAAAAAAAATTGATATGAAAATCGTACTACGCTTGATTGTGTTGTCCCTGCAGGGCCAAGAGGGGAAGGGGAAGATATGGGCATTATAGTCTTAATATGTATAAATATATAGAGTAAGGATGTAGAGAAAACCTTTTATGATGAAAACTTAGAGAACTTAATCTACACCGTTTATTACTAAAATATAGAATTTGACTATAATGATGAATTAGAATTCTGTTATTAATGAACAAATATAAGTAAGGTAAGGATCACATTCAAATCATGTAATTATATTTAAGTCAATATTTAATAATGGTAACTATATAATGGCATTCAATTCAAGATATACTATAATTTAAAACAAGATGTTACTAATTATTTTGTGTACACTTATTCTAATATATTTGTATCAATACTATACTTTGAATTTATAAAATATTTCTACAAAGATTCTATTCTAGTCTTGTTGTTCTATGTATTGAACTAAATTATATTAAATATTTCATTAATACTTTTAGAATACAATTAATTCTTTAATTATTTTTTAATAAGATATAATATAATATAATATAATTTAATAATAAAATAAGAATTCTATTAAGTGTTCTATTAACTACATTAGGTGTTCTATATTTTTAATTAATATTTTATTGATGAGAAAAAGATTAAATGTAGAGATATATTTTAGTAGGTGTTCTACTAGGTGTTCTATATATTCAACTATAATTACATTAAATATTTCACTAATACTTTTAGGATAAAATTAATTTTTAATTTTTTTGTAATAAGATACAATATATTTATTTTTCTTAATTGATAAATTTACAATTCTATTAAGTGTTCTACTAATTACATTACATGTTCTACTAGGTGTTCTCTATCTTTAGCTAAAATTACACTAAATATTTCATTGATTCAGTGTACACATATATTCTAGTAGGTGTTCTACTAGGTGTTCTATAGCTAAAATTACATTAAATATTTTATTGATTAAAAAAAACTCAATATTTGGATATATCCTAGTAGGTGTTTTACTAGATGTTCTATTAGCTAAAATTATATTAAATATAACTAATATTTAGAATAAAATTAGTTCTTTAATTATTTTTTTTATAAAGATTTAATATAACTAATTTTATTAAATAATAAAATTTTATCACTATTACTAGGTGTTCTCTATCTTTAGTTAAAATTAGATCTTAATAAAATATTATTTATCGGAACACTTAAATATATAGTAGAACACCTATTAAAATATTTATTACAACATTGTATGCCAAGACACTATTTATATATAGTAGAACATCTTAGTGAATCCTTATTAAAACATTAGTAGAACACTTGTGAATTTAAATAATATTTAAAATATCAAATAAAGTCTAATACATTCTAATATAATACATGGTAGAATACTAAATAGAATCTATTAAAAATAACATAATAGTAAGTTATATTTTATAGAGAATTGATGTGTATTAGAATTTCAATAAATATATGATGATTCAAAATGTTAGTCATATAAATTATTTTAATAAACATAAATTATAAATTTTTTTATCAAATTTTAGTATAATTTTATTATTGATTTATAAATTTTAGAATCTAATAAAGTCTTTGTTCAATATAAATATAAAGCACATAAATCTTAATAAATTTCAAGGATATATTATCTTTCTACGAATTATTTATAGGAATTACTAAAGAACACTTAATTAAATCTTAGATAATTTCATTTTATTTATCGAAACACTTAATAAGTGTTCTCATAATTGTTGTATTAGGTATTCTACTAATTATATTAAGTGTTCTACTAGATGTATATTAAGTGTTGTACTAATTATATGTTATTAAGTGTTCTACTAATTATATGTGTTCTCTATATTAGGTGTTCTAGTAGATGTTCTCTATTATTAAGTGTTCTCTATATTAAGTGCTCTACTATATATGTTCACTATATTAATAAGATCTTACTAAAGAACACTTAATTAAATCTTAAATAATTTCATTTTATTCATGGAAACACTTAATAAGATGTTCTCATAAGTGTTGTGTTAGGTGTTTTAATAATATATTAAGTGTTCTACTAATATTATATTAGGTGTTCTACTAGATGTTCTCTTAACTAATATTACATTAAATATATCATTAAATAATTCATTAGAAAAAGATTCAATGTATAGATATATTCTACTAGGTGTTCTATATATTTAACTATATATTAAATGTTTCACTCTTACTTTTAGAAGAAAAATATTTTTGATTATTTTTAATAAGATTTCACATATTAAATTATATTAAATACTAAATTTGCAATTCTTTTAAGTTATTAATTCGAACTTTGAAATTTTAGTAAATTAATTTAATCATGTAATATATCTACTCATTAGATCTAACGATTTTGATTTTTTTACTAAAAATCTAACGGTCATTATTCGTTGTATACGGATTTTTATTATATTTTGTTAGTGATTAGAAGATATGGTGTGATATTTTTGGGTATATATTAATTATTGAAAGATTATGTTTTAAATTAAAAGTTAACGTGTTTTAATTAGAAAAAAATACTGATTGAAAGACGATATTTTAGATGTTTATAAAAGGTAATATCATCAATTAAAATTACACGACTTTTAATTAAAAAACAATTGACTAATTATCATTAATTATATTATTTTATAATTTATTTTAATAATTAGGATGCCGAAAATCGAACTTTCAATGACCGTGCGATGCACGGGTTTCCTTTCTTATGTTATAAATTTTATTTAATATTACAATTATATTTAATAATTTTTTTAAATTTTAATTTAATATAATTTAATATACTCATGTTTACAATCTTTCGGCTTTAATATAATAATATATATATAAACTTGTAACCCGTGCGATGCACGGGTTTCTTTTAATGTCATAAATTTTATTGAAATTTATATTATATTTTTATATAAAGATTATTTTCAATATTTTTTTTAATTTTAATTTAATATAATTTGATATATTCATGTTTAATGATTATACTTATGTTTTTTTTATTATATACAATGTATACTGAATCTTAATATATTTTATTAATAATTGAAATATATGGTGTGATATTTTTGGATATATATTAATGATTGCAAGATTAATTTTAAATTAAAAGATAACGTGCTTTAATTAATGATTGAAAGATATGGTATGATTCATGTTTTTAGGTGTTTATTAATGGTTGAAAGATATGGTGTAATATTTTTGGATATATATATATGAGTCCCACTCTATGGAGAACCATCTTACGTGGAGAACCACTTAAAATGCATTAAAATAGTCCTTTAGATAAGGCCCCTGGCGGGGCCCCTTCACATAAAAGTCTTATAATTCTACCCTCTATCCATTTATCAAAAAAAAAATTTTTAAAAAAACTTTTAAAAAAATTTAAAAAAATGTTGCCACGTCATCATTTTTTGAAAATTTAAAAAAAAAAAAAAATTTGTAATTTTTTTTTATAAATAGATAGAGTATAGAATTATAAGACTTTTTTGTAAAGATGCCCCTGCGGGGCCCTTATATATAAAGCAATTATAATGTATATATTTTAAGTGGTTCTCCACGGTTCTCTACGTAAGATGGTTCTCCATGGAACAATGGCCTATATATATATATATATATATATATATATATATATATATATATATATATATATATATTAGTGATTGCAATATTAGCTTTAAAATAAAAGGTAACGTGTTTTAATTAAATAGAATGTAACATGTTTTAATTAGATAGAAATATTAATGATCGAAAGATATGGTATGATTTATGTTTTTAGTTGTTTATAAAGGGTAATATTTTAAACAAAAAGGGAATAGAATCTTAGACTTCTCAATATAATTCACTAGTACAGAATAGGCTTTTAGCGTCGGTCAAAATAGCCTTTAGGCGTCGGTTATTTGGCGTAGTATATGAAGGCGACGCTATAGGTATAGGCCTATGGCGTCGGTTAATTGGGCGACGCATATAATGTACTAATAGCGTCGGTTATTTAAATAACCGACGCTTAAAGTCTGTTTTAGGCGTCGGTCATTTAAACAACCGACGCTTAAAGTCTGTTATAATCGTCGGTCATTTAAGCAACCGACGCTTAAAGTCTGGTTATAGGCATCGGTCATTTAAACAACCGACACTTAAAGTCTGTTATAGGCGTCGGTCATTTAAATAACCGACGCTTAAAGTCTGATTATAGGCGTCGGTCATTTAAACAACCGACACTTAAAGTCAATTTTTTTAAAAAAAAAATAAAAATTGCAATTCTATTATGAAACAATACATTTTCAGAAACATAATACATGATACAAAATCAAGAATGAGATCTAATTAATAAACACCAAATTATATACAAAATCCATCTATACATGATGCATAATCAAGAATGAAATCTAATTAATAAACAATATATAAGACTACTCTACATTTTACAAGTCAATACTGATTACAAAGTACACAAACTGATCTAATTTCTCTAAGTTCTTCAGTAGCCTGAATACACAAAAAAAAACTCAGATAACATTTTTCCTCCCATGACTGCAACAATGGTACACATAGCTTGTCCTCTGAAGCCAGAAACAACACTTACATTTTGGAAAAGAGTGAATTTACAAGATTCCACCAAGTACAATGCCAAATGGATTCTCATCTGCAGCCAAACCAATAGTTTCTAGCTGAAAAAGTAACAGTGATAACAATGTAAGTAGTGTAAGAAAATACATGCTGCAAGTTCTAGTTCTGAGCATTTGAAGGAAAAGATCAGTTTCACAAAATTAAAAGGCAAGACATATAAAACCAAATCAACTGTTGGATACGGAACTGCGCATCAGCATCAAGGTGCTCTGTTTCAGGAAAAACAAACAGATATAAATTGATAAATTAGGGTAAAAGAATAGATAGGAAGACTAAATATTTAAATGCCAGACTCTAATACAATGATCTGGAAGATACATTGTTTTTTGTAAGGCAAGACCGCTACAAGTCTACAACAAAGCATTTTTAAAGTACATGGGAAACCCCATATTCATGCGAGTGCATCATGACTTAGCAGATACTTGATTGCCCCTTTTCTTAAACATAAAACTTAAAAGTAACTAGCTCCAAATTAATCCTTGAATTTTTGCCTATATGTTATATGTTTCCTACACAATTAACTTAGTATCACTGTCCTAGTAATTATATTGACATTGTGAGTTAAGAAGGATACTGGTATACACCTCTTTCTGAATGGACAATTTGATGTCTGAGAAGCCTGACATAATTCAGTCTATGAGAGACTATGAGAGACACTATATGCCAATTACATTTTGGAGACTATGAGAGAACATTTTATTGAAACGTTGTAGAAGATCTGAATGTACTCAACTCCCAACAAGTTTTGAATAGTTGATATTCATAAAAAATACAAAGGAAATTGAAGAAGTAGTGTCTGGAAAAGAAAGTTCATCGTTCGGAAATGTTTTCGACCAATTTAATTTTTTACAGCTGAAACGATGTCTGTGTACATTTCTCTTTGCAACAAGACCCACACTAACACACAAAAGTTAGCAACGCCATATTGCACAACTGCGGTCAACCATGAAATTTGAAATGATACAGTGACTTAAGTTTAGTGTACAGCATAATGAACATGATCATCTATATTATAGGATGATAAGTATTAATTGATTTACCATCTTCTTTAATTGAAGCACAAATTCTTCTCACCAGATGCATAATTAAGCTGTTGACAATTCCTTCAAGGTGCTCTTCATTTTTCCCGATGGTTAAGAGATTCTTCACTGCATCTGTAAAATAATATTAAGAGGAAGTAAGACACACATACCAAAAGACCAGCCCAACAAACTACTGAAACTGCATACTCAGGCAAGCTTATAATTTTAAAATGACAATTATCAAAGATGGTAAAATGGTAACCCTTGCAACCTTTTATTGATTCAAGAAAGAGAGGGATCAAACAATAGAATATTAAATCATTACTATTGTGACCCATGATGAATAACTACATAAACTTCGGCCTTTACATGAATTCAACCTCAGAACATAGAATATATGTTAATGGGTATCTTGTTCCTATGCATATGCGATTATGTATATGTAAACCAATAAACTCGCATGTATTATTATTGTGACGGAATGCTGGTTAGGGAAAGACAATCGGACTCGCTAAAGGCATCTTCATGCCTTTAAATGATGGGAATTTTTTTAATATTAGTCTTGTATTAAGAAACCTATCTTCCATAATCTCATATGTACTTGTAGTCAGTGGTTACATCCTCAGTTTCTCAGAATGCTAAAAGCAATTCTCCAATAAGATTCATGAAAATCTAGAAGTCATATTAGAAATTCAAAACTTTATAAACTGACGACTTCGGGTGACAGTTAACAATTCAAGATTTTTAGTTACCAAGAACGAAGTCCACAGCCTGGTGCAACCAGCTCAGATATCTAGTATCGCCTACCTGCAAGAGAGTTCAAACACAAACAAAAATAGTAAAAATATTTACACAAGCTTATTATGTAATTATGTCATTATTAGTAAAAGTTCCTAGAGAAGGCTCTTGCAGGCTTCAATAGAAGCAGCCTGTGAATCTAACAAAGCTTGCACAGAAGGACTTGAAGTTACAGTCCCCAAGGCAGCAGAAAGCACATGTTTCTGGAACATGTCATCCTCCATCTTCTTCAAAACCTCCTCAACCACCTTGAAGTCCAGTTTCCCTGCTAAAACTAATTTGCCCATTATCTCGCCAAAATTGTTTGGTGCTTTTGGCAAATCTATGCCAATATCATCCAGGTTGGAACCATAGAGAAGACATCCGCCCTGTATGTCACTTGCTGTGAGCACCTTCTTTATAGTCAAGTACTCCAGAAGCTTGGCAACTGGTTCCACACATGGTGGGATTTTCTCCAGTGCAAGAGCAATGGCCTCCTTGACTAACTCAGGGTGGTAACTAGGTGACTTCAGTTCCTCCACGCATTGTGTGGCTTCATCCAGTATACGAACACTAAAGTACTCTTCCAGAAGAGAAATTGTTTTTCTCCTCAGCTCTTCCGGGTTCAACCTTACAGATGGAGCTGTTTGTTTGGCAGCAACTGGTGGCACAGAAACAGTTGGAATCTGTCCGACAGGGGAAGGATCTTGACGTGGAGATTCAAAACCAATTCCATAATTAGTAGGGTGAACTTGTGGAGAACTACTGCCTTGCAATAAGGCACTAGACTGACCACTAATGAGTCCACTGCTACCTTGAGGTAGAAGTCTTGGGTTTGACACAGCTGACTTGCCAATAAATGGTGGTTGAACCCGTCCAGCCGACTGACTGGAATCATTCCTTGGCATTGATCTAGATCTGGTAACCTCCCAGTTGTCATTATCCATTCCAGGCATGCCCGGCATACCTGGCATTTTTCTGACCCCTGGCATTCCAGGCATAATACCTCCAGTACCAGGCCTATGGATGGGAAATCCGCCTGGGGTCATGCCTCCCTGAGCTGCAGAAGGATTACCACGACTATTTCTTATACTTGCAGTAGAACCTGGGCGCAACTTCATAGTCTTCTCTGCTTCGTTATGAATCTCGGTTATAGTCTTAGCTTTAACCTATATTGGAAGACATAACATTAAAAAAGTGAAAGTATAATGTAAGCATGTAAAGGCCAAAAGCTAGATACCTACCTCTTCTCGTCTAGGAACCCATTTATTTGAACGAAGATCTATAATATCACGGACCATAAATCTCATTCGTGGGGCAAGCTGTGGGTTTGTTGAGAGATCCTTCAATCTAAAAAAGTAAATATCATTAATACGTCTTGATTTTGGGCTCTCGTCAAGCTGTTTGCCAATAGTGTTGAAGAAATGACATATGGCCTCAACATTTTCCTCCTCCGGACAAATCTTATTGTCAGCCCCTAGAAGCTCCTATTATACAGAAACAAGAAAAAAGGAAGACCTTACTTCAGACACCATGCATACCCTAAACAGTAAGAGTATATACATAATTATACAGAAAAGATGAAATAACCTGAACAATGTGGTGAACAATTTTTTCAGGGACCATCTTTTGCTTCAAAAGTTCTCCGATCAAACGGATGTTTCCTAGAGTACGGAGCTTGATCATTCTCTCTTTATCTCTACGTTCCAATTCCTGCTCAGGAGCAGTCATTTCCCTCAATTCAGCCCTAAGTTTGTCGGCCCCTTCGAAGGCCTCCTGACAATTATTCAATAGCACTCGCTTAAATGTTATTGCTCTCCCACCAGGTTCGTCAGATGGAAATGGGGGAAGTTTTTCATTGAGATCAGAGCACAACTCCGCATACATAGGGCAAAAGGTTGGTTCCAATACTGCCTTGTCGAAAATCAAAGATATGACTCCCTACATTCAAGGAGACTCTACAATAAGCTTAATGATAGGACAATATAACTTGCTTAATACAATTAATAAGAGCATCAACAATAACGATAACTAGAGGAGATTAAAGTAACCTTTAAAATATCAGCACTAGTGATTCCATAATCGATAAGTTGACCTTTCAGAATATCAAACTTCTCCGGGGTCAGCTTGTTCAAAATCCTGCAAACAGTAACATCAGCAAACTTATATCACATGTGACAATGATACAACAATGAGAAGCAACTGAACATCCAGAACATATTAATAAGGATGTTGCATACTAAACAAGCTTAATAAGGATTTTGAATACTAACCAACCGGCTTTGTTAGATGACAGTCACACATGGTCAGAGCACTGCAACAACTGACTTAACTCAGAGCACCACCAAACTGAGCTAGTATTTTGAAGTTGTTTTCAACCAAAGGAACCGAAAACAACTCCCCACTACCTTGTTACTTGTACTTCGACCTCCGAACCCTACTCAGGCGTCGTCTTCTCCGGCTAACCATGGTAACTCCGGGACCTCAAGCGAAACTCCAACAACTCTCCGACAGCTTCTCTCCCGTGGATTCAGAGAGAGAGAGAGTCGAACCTCTTTGGTACGATGAGAGAGACGACGAAGGTAGATTAATTTGAAGATTAATCGAAGAATTGAGAGCGAATTGAGAGAATTATAAAAAGGAGAAAGCGAAGAGAAATAGATTTGAAGCGGCGGAGAATAAAAGAGATTAGGTTTTGTGTATATAATTGAACACGGGTAATTCTAAACGGGTCGGATTGAACGTGAAATTACTTAATAACCCCTTTTGTATTTGTTTATTGACTTGGAGTGTGGGTGTGGAATGAGGGTAAACTGGGAATATTAGAATTTGTAGCTGGTGTGTGTGGCTACAAATTTTTTTTCAAAAAGTTAAATTAGTACAATTACAATTAAAATGGTATATTTGGATGGATAAAATTTCAAAAATTGACAAATATCGATCAAAAATTAGATCTACAAGTTTAATATATTTAATTTTTTGATTTATTTGACAAACTAGTTAAAAAAGTGGAAAAATAAAAAAAAATGGAAAATTAGTGAAAGTATGTTAAAATTCATCACACAAATAGTGAGTATGACTACTTTGGTGTGTATGAATTTATTTTCAAAAATTGTGATTTTCCCTATTTTTATTTAATTTTTTGATTTATTTGATAAACTAGTTAAAAATGGGGAAAAAATAAAAAAAAGGAAAATTAGTGAAAATAAGGTAACATTCATCACACAAATAGTGAGTATGAGTACTTTGGTGTGTATGAATTTATTTTCAAAAATTGTCATTTTTCCTATTTTTATTATATTCCCACATTCTCGTATCGTCTGTCTGTCTCTTATCACTTCTACTTGGGAAAAAACATCAACTGCTCTGCTCCCGCGTGCTCTTTAAAAATTATACAAAAAAATTTAGTTTAGGCGTCGGTTAAATTAAGACCGACGCTTAAAGTACAGTTTTAGGCATCGGTTGCTAATGACCGACGCTTAAAGTACAGTTTTGGGCGTCGGTTGTTTCGACCGACGCTAAAAGTTCGGTTTTAGGCGTCGGTTAAGTAAAGACCGACGCTAAAGATACAGTTTTAGGCGTCGGTTGTTATGACTGATGCTAAAGATAGTCCTAAGGCGTCGGTTGAGTAAAAACCGACGCTTAATGTTCAACTTTAGGCGTCGGTTATTTTATCACCGACGCAAAAAGTCCAGCATAAATGACTTTAAGCGTCGGTTAATGTAGCAACCGACGCTTAAAGTAAGTATAGGCCACGGTTCTCCATTTAACCGACGCTAAAAGTATTGTTATAACAACTTTCAGTATTGTTGTATCTAACGGTCATGATCTATTTATGATGAAGATCTAACGGTTATGAATAGCTTGGTTAACCAAACTACAAACTACAAAAGATCTCTAGTTTAATATAGTATAGATTACATTATCATTGATTAGAAAAAAGATTCAAGAGATAGGTGTTCTTCTATATATATATTCAACTAAAATAATATTAAATCTTTCACTAATACTTTAGAATGAAATTAGTTTTTTAATAAGATATAATATAGTTCATTCTACTAAATAATAAATTTACAATTCTATTAAGCGTTCTACTAATTATATTAGTGTTCTACTAGATGTTTTCTATCTTTAGCTAAAATTACATTGAATTTTTCATTAAATAATTCGTTGATTAGAAAAAGATTCAATATACATATATTTTCTACTAGGTGTTCTATATATTCAACTAAATTATATTAATTATTTCACTAATACATTTAGAATAAAAATATTATTTGATTATTTTTTATAAGATTTAATATATTAAATAATAAATTTACAATTGTATTAAGTGTTTTTATAATTACACTTGGTGTTTTACTAGGTGTTTTGTAAGTTTAGCTAAAATTACATTTAATATTTCGTTGATTTTTTTTTTGAACATATAGATATATCTTGGTAGGTTTTTTGCTAGGTGTCTACATATTCAACTAAAATTATATTAATTATTTTATCAATATTTTTAAAATCATTTTAATTCTTTAATTAATTTTTAATATAATTTAATGTAGTTTTTTTATTAAATAATAAAATTACATTTCTATTACTAGGTGTTCTTTATCTTTTAGCTAAAATTACATTAACACTTTTATTGATTAAAAAAGAATTCATTGAATAGATAGGCGTTAAACTTGTTGTACAATTAGATGTTAGATGTTCTATATATTCAAAAAAAAAAAAGTTATTTTAGAATAAGATTCAATATAAACAGATGTTTTGTATATTTCAAATAATAGTGCTAAGATTTTATGTAATTCCTTTTATTAAATAAAGCATATTGGGGTTCAAATTAAATGAACAAATTTTTTTTATTAGAATTGTAAAATTATTTTTTCAAAATTCTATTTATATTCTCAATTTAAATTGATTTCATTGACAAATAACAATAATAGCCTATTAAAAATTAAATATTTATAAAATATAATTAGATAAAAAAGAAGCGATTGTAGTAAGTTACATATCTTTATAGTAATTACAGAGAAATGTATATAAATTATATTTTCTAGAAAAAGAGATTAAATATTATATGTAATGATTTATATATGGAATGACTTTGCATTTATTACAAAATAAATAAGGACGATCATGTTATAATTGGCAGGTAAATTCAATGCATGATTTAGGAATTATTTCAAATCTGATGAGTAATTGGTTTCCTTTTATATCATTTTCATAGTAAATTTGATGGAATAGTATCAACAGTTAGATTTATATAAAATCAATGGATAATAAAGGTACCTTGTTTTCCACAAAAAAGAGTATTCTCTTGAGCAACTCCCTAAATATGTATATAATTATATGTATATAACTTATATATGAGTTAAATATTAACTATAGGACATATTTATAATATTGATTCAAAATAGGACATATTGATAAAGACACTACTAATTTGGAAAATATTGTATAAATACTCTATATAAAATCAATTTAACAATGACTTTACAGGTCTAATATGTGTCTTAATTAGGTTTGATATATTAACAGAGATCTAAGGTTTGATTCCTACCAACAATTCATTAATTTAGAATTAATACTAAAAATTATTATATATAGAAGTTTAATATTCGATTCATGCCAATAACTCATTAATTTAGATTTAATAGTAAAAGTTATTATATAGAAGGGTGTAAGGTTCGAATCCTTCGAACAACATATTAAAATTAATTTTTATAATATAATACTACGTTATAAGCAAATTACAAAAAATAAAAATAATTCGTGCTTTGCACGGGCTAATAAGCTAGTAATTTAAAATAATAATAACATACTATTTTTGAAATATAGCCAATCAATATAGCCAGTACCATCGAAGTACCACATCTTACAGGTTCAGTAAATTTAACATAATCAGTATTTTTTATCATTTTAGCCAACCTCATTGGAGATGCTCTTAGCGATCAAGTTAAAATTACCATATTTAACAATAATTATTAACATATTTATGAAAACTTAACAAATTTGACACATAATTTGCTTTCTTAAGGAAATGTAGACAACATTTTAGGGACAAAAAAATATGGAATTGTGGTCAATATTAGCAGGAAGTAGCTTAAGCACGGTTTACTTTTAAATATTTTTAAAAATATATTATTGTCTAATTTATATCCTATATATAATAAGCATAAGGTGAATATTTGGTTGTCAGTACTACCGCGAAATAAATATTGATCGTTAGATCTAAACTTTAATTAACGGCCTAGATTATATTCTATTTATTTTAATATTTAAATACTAATATAGTAATAATTTAAACAAATATTGATCGTTAGATTTAAACTTTAATTAACGGCCTAGATTATATCCTATTTATTTTAATATTTAAATACTAATATAGTAATATTCTAAACAGACACTGCTACACCCGCGCACAGAGCCTATTCTAATTGATATAGAAGAAAAAAAAAACATGTCCTAACTAATCTAGGTGAAATATAATTGGGATAGTTTCAAAACTACCCATGTGAACTATTAGATTTTTAAATATATACTACCCATCTTTCTAAAATTCTAAAAATACCGACCTTGTTTTCAAAATTCCAAAAATACTACCTTCCTCAATTGCAACTTTTGCAACCTCATTTGCAACTTCCAGTTTTCAAATTTCTGATTTCATGTTCTGGGGTTCAGATGTCATTTTCGACCTCTTTTTTGGACTCTCATATATATATATATATATATATATATATATATATATATATATATATATATATCAGAGTCCAAAAAAGAGGTCGAAAATGACATCTGACAAATGGAACTTGAAATCAGAAATTTGAAAACTGGAAGTTGCAAATGAGGTTGCCAGGCCCCGCCAGGGGCACTCATAATTGGTGAATTTGGGTTGCAAGGCCCCGCCAGGGGCACTCAGGTTGCAAGGCCCCGCCAGGGGCACTCATAATTGGTTAATTTGGGTTGCAAGGCCCCGCCAGGGGCACTCATAATTGGTGGATTTCTGATTTTCAACTTTCAGTTTTCAGTTGCAACTTTTACAACCTCAGTTGCAACTTTTGCAACCTCAGTTGTAACTTTTGCAACCTCAGTTGCAACTCCTCAGTTGCAACTTTTGCAACCTCAGTTGCAACTTTTGCAACCTCAGTTTTCAGTTGCAACTTTTGCAACCTCAGTTGCAACTTTTGCAACCTCAGTTGCAACTTTTGCAACTGAGGTTGCAACTCCTCAGTTGCAACTTTTGCAACCTCAGTTGCAACTTTTGCAACCTCAGTTGCAACTGCGGTTTGCAACCTGAATTGCAACTTTTGTAACCTCAGTTGCAACTGCGGTTTACAACCTCAGTTGCAACTTTTGCAACCTCAGTTGCAACTTTTGCAACTGAAAACTGAAAGTTGCAAATCAGAAATCCACCAATTATGAGTGCCCCTGGCGGGGCCTTGCAACCCAAATTCACCAATTATGAGTGCCCCTGGCGGGGCCTTGCAACCCAAATTCACCAATTATGAGTGCCCTTGGTGGGGCTTGCAACCTCATTTGCAACTTCCAGTTTTCAAATTTCTGATTTCAAGTTCCATTTGTCAGATGACATTTTCGACCTCTTTTTTGGACTCTGATATATATATATATATATCAGAGTCCAAAAAAGAGGTCGAAAATGTCATCTGAACCCCAGAACATGAAATCAGAAATTTGAAAACTGGAAGTTGCAAATGAGGTTGCAAAAGTTGCAATTGAGGAAGGTAGTATTTTTGGAATTTTGAAAACATAAAAGTATAATGAGGTAGTATTTTTTAAAAAATGATTTTATAGAAGTGAAAAGATAGTTGGGTGGTAGTAAAATTGGAAATAATTATTAAAATCTTATTTATTTATGTAAATATCCCAATATAATTCCACATATATTAATAATCTAAATTTTGTAAAATAGTTTATATACTTGAACTAATTGAAATATAAATTTATTCGCAAATTTTATAAATATTAGAGACATATTATACAAATAAAATTATTTTCAAAAATATTGATACTCACATGAGAGGAACAGTTTTTAAATAATATGATCTTTATAAATCTTAATATATATGTGATTAATGATTCTCAAATAATCTAAATTGGATTCTTCACTACTACAAAATTGAACTTGCATAGCGCTTTTTTTAAGGCTTGCATAGCGCTTTTGAGCGCTGTATAAACCACCGCTATGCAAGTTCAAATCACTTAGATAACGTTTTTTTTGTAGCTCTCTAAGTGCTGCTCTTAGATAGCATTTTCATAAGCGCTATTGAAGTAAGTATTTCCTAAGTGCATGTTCATCAATAGCACTTGTTGAAGCGCTATGCAACAATATCTTTATTTTTTAAAAAATTTTAATTTTATATATTCTCTACTATTTTGTTAACGTGATATATCTCAAAACCAAATACAAACCAAAAAAAAAAAATTGCCAACTCCAATTACACAAACTAGAAACTCACATTAAATGATGAACTTATAAAATAGATCCCAAAAAAATAATTAACTTTCATAGAGACTTAAAATTAAATAGTATCTCTCCGTAAGTGCTAACTAATGCTCAACACGAGCTTCATTTATAGCAAGATGGTAAAATTACAAAGAGATAACATTCTATATTCTAATACGATCCAGCAAATAAGTAGGCATTAGCTCATTCCACAATCTCCGCACAAAAAGATTAAGTGCCAACTGCACCCCAATACGTCCCAGAACTGTCACAAGCGAAATATTAATACTTGTACTCAGCCAGTTATCGACATGCATCTTTATTGACTAGCAAGTGTAATGTAAATATGTATGCTGTAGAGAACCCAATGAGCACAGTTCAAGAACCTTGTGACCCCCAAAGCAAATACATAATGAGCAGTAAATGGTTCAACAATCTGAAACCAGAAATAAATAATAATTATATGAGAAGTTGCCAAGGGAAACAAACTTATCATTACTTATTACCATCCTGATTTATTACCTTAGTATTTTGCATGACCGGCAGTTGAGGTAGCAGCACTGAAACGGACTCCAAATATACAAAAAAAATCCCCATGATACTTTGTCAAGGAACTTGTGTGACGTCGATGGATGAACTACTAAAGCTAATACTGCACAAGGAATCACCTACAAGGGACAAATCAGGTTACTCATATGTATAAACATCACAACAATAAAGGGAGATCCTGTTTGTCTTCACAATGAATGATAATATGAAAGGAGACGGAGTTAAAATATGAATGACAATATTCATGGAGATGGAGTTAAGATTAATTGTTTAGGCTTCTAGTATATTTTGAGTTCGCAAATTATACGAAAAAGTAGTGGTCATGCAAATTCTTAGGCAAGTTCTTTCAGGTCTCTGGGATTATTTAATACCAACTTCTCGGAAACAGGCATTCTTGCTACCTAAGTGCATTGTGAGTTTGTGGTATCTACATCGGTTGACCATCAGTCCCATTCCCAGGCTTCAGTAATAATACTTTTAAATAAGCAATAGATAAATGAAGGGCTGAAGTCTATAGTTAATATCTTGAAACTTTAGAAAGAAATAAAAACAATAGGGCTCACTGCTCTTGCCAATAAAGTCTAAATAGCATACAACCAGAAGAAAGCAAATGTAGCTAATATTCCCCAACATAAAAGAGTTGAAAGCACCAATTATCTCAGACTTACTTATCATTCTATAGTTTCTATAACATTGTTAACCAAAGTTCCAATCTTTCAGTTCTTCATTTTATATGTGCAACGAAAAAGAGTCCAGTAAGAGCCTACTAAATGTTATAAATAAATACGACATGTACATTCGAGGATTCGTTGATAGCCTAGTCAAAAGCATAAAAATTAGCATATGTCGCTAGCCCTTGTAAAAATTAGCTACAAGTCAAAAGCATACCTCAGTGGAATCTTTCCCTTCTTAACAAACATTTCTTTCGGCACATAGGGCAGTAGTTTAGATAAAGTAGGTGTTCTTCCATCACCCGGTCTTGCATAAAAAACAGGGCCTAGTTCCCTTACATGTCGGAAGCTTGATGCTGAAACCGCCACTCTTAGAACAGAGTACAATAGTGAGTCCCAAAGGATCCCTGGAAGCTACCACATGTAGCAATAAAACTAGGATCAGCCAAACGAAAATTGTGGTGTGTTGGGAGGAGGGTTTAATATTTATAATATAAGCATCGGCTAACAAACAGATCAAATCTATCTTAAACAAATAAACAAATTATAGTGTAATTACGTCACTAACTCTACTGAAACGAAAATTGTGGTGTGTTGGGAGGAGGGTTTAATATTTATAGTATAAGCATCGGCTAACAAACAGATCAAATCTATCTTACCACAAGAGATTTCAATGGCCAACCAATGATTTGCAGTTCTCCATCACCAAAATTGCCATCAACTATATGCTTGTCTAATAATTTATCCTGCAGCAGAAAATATCCAAATGGCCTCAGGAAAACAATTCCATATTTCAACATCAAACTGAAAAATACAAGGATCATATTAAATCAAGACGACTTTATATAAGTACTATAATAATATATGAAATGATAGTAATAAAGAAGAATGGACAAGTTGTTCATAGTTTGCTCAACGAATCTCATACAAGCATTGAGGGAACACGTGTTGTTGTACAAGGTGCAGGGTATGCAGCCTTCTAATAAGCCTGTACAGGGGAAAGAGAAAAATCATTACCTTAGCTAAAAACACATCTCTACAAAACAGCTTCATCATCACATGGAACAAACATACAATTAATTTAAGAACACAGAACAACAACAATTGTCTTGACAGAATACTAAATCACCGAATCGAAAACCTATAACAAATCGTGAAAACCTATAACAAATCATAACTTAACAAAACAACAAACGCCTACACGGAGAGAGAGAGAGAGAGAGAGGGAGAGAGGAGAGGGAGAGAGGGAGGGGAGAGAGAGAGAGGACGAGAGAGGGAGAGAGAGCGAGAGAGAGAGAGAGGGAGAGGGAGAGGGGGAGGGAGCTAGAGAGAGAGAGAGAGAGAGAGAGAGAGAGAATACCCTGGAATTCATTTATACATGACAAACCGATTTAGATTGAAGATACAGCGAAACTTTTTGAAGATGAGTCGGAGAGAATACCCAAATCAAATTGAATCGAAGAACACCCAAATTGTAGATACATCGATTAATTCTATTGAGAGCTTGAACACGGAGACGGAGACGGAGATATGAATCTGACGGAGATGGAGAGATATTGACAGCGGCGGGGGCGAGGGAGAGGAAGAGATAATCGATAGCGGCGAGGGAGAGAGTACTGAGGTAATTTAGGTCATTTGAGATGAATTAATAATGAATGACGTATTGGGTATTTTCTAAAATAATCGTTGTTAACTACGATAGCTCTTTCAAAAGCGCTATTTAAGAGTAAATAAATATTTATAAATTTATGAAAATTTAAAAAATATTACTTAAAATACGGAACTTAACATAACATTTTTAAAAACGCTATGTAAGTGTGCTCTTACATAGCGCTTCGTAATTAAACGCTATGTAAGTATTTGCATAATGATTTGGTAAAAAAAGAAAAATAAATAAAAATTACTTACATAGCATTTTTTTCCAAAAACGCTATCTAAGTAACATATTTGCATAACGCTTCCCAAAAAACGCTATGCAAGTGGTGTTTCCTAAGTTTAAATGTGTAGTAGTGCTTATTAATATCATATTAATATCATATAAAAGAATAAATTTAATAAATATTAGAGGAATATAATTCAAATATATAAGTTGATCGACAAAATATAGAATTAAAATATATATTAAAATATAGAATTAAAATATTTTAGAGTAAGGATAAATTATATTAATGTAAAAACATTGAATAAAAGAATAATAATTTGACAATATATTATATCAATTTAATATGAGTCAGTAACATAAAATTTAATTAATTGAAAATGTTCAATCAAAATATATTTAATCATCTGGATTATCTTAAAAAAACACAAAATTAATCAATATAATATTAAAATAAATTAAGTTTTATTTAAAAAACAATAAATATAAAACACAAAATATTAAAAATAACCGTGTAGGCTAGTATTTATTAATATATATATTAGTCATCTTAATATTAATTAAAATACTAGTTAATATAATATTTTTACTGTTAATTTTTTTTATTTTTTTATTTTTTATTTTATGTATGTATGTTTATGTTTGTGAGTATTTGAGATGATGGTTTGTGTACGTTGTTTAAATCTCTAGGGTTTTGACTGGATCTGGTAGAAATTTAGGGGTTTTGATGCTAGAGACTACTCGATCTTCATAGTTAATTTGGTTACCTGCTTTTTTGCTAGAACAATTTGGGAGAGGACGGGAATTGGGGTGTTGTTTGAAGTTCAGGGTGGCTATTTTGATTGGCTAGACCATGTATATGCTTTAAAAAGGAAGTGGGGAGAAGAGAAAGACTGTTGTTGGGGGATATTCCGGAAAGCAAGGAATGAAACCAATGATGGACTGATGTTAAAAAGGTGGTAATTAATAGACGCACAAAGTGCTCTTGATCAATGGACAAATGCTCAGGGATAAATTAATGTACCGGCCGTCAATGGTGTTATCGGTACTTGGGGTCAAATCAACGGAACAAATGATCAAAGTGAATGTGGATAATGCTATCTTTGATGACATTGGTACATTTAGTTTCAGCTGTGTGGCTCGTGATGCAAATGGACTGATTGAGGCTAAGAGTGCCGTTAAGTAGGAAGAGTTGGCAGAAGCATGCAGTTGGGATAAGAGAGGCTTTGAGCTGGATCAAATTAATAGAAGAGTAATGCTAGGTGCACAGAATTGGCGACAGAATTTTTTCATAGAATGAGTTGGATTCCACTAATCTACATCTTTATTTGTTGATATTGATGTGAATGCAGGGAGCCCATTAAGTTATAGCCAATTAAATTAAGACACCTACCATTCTGTAAAACTTTTTGTGAAAGTTTCTGTAAGTCTAGCATTTTCCTTAATAGAAATCATGGAACAAAGTTGTGGTGGAAACTGACAGCCTTATAGCTGCGCAAGCCATCAGGAGCTCGTTATACAAACATGCAGTAGTTTGTGAACGGAACAAACAACCCTGACTGGGATCTACAAATGCAGCTTGCCCTAGCTCATTATACAAAATTACTACTTGGGGACTGGGAGTTAACTTTTAACACTCAAACACTTCTTTCAGGTAATGGGAGATTAATTTACAGATTAAAGTTGTTAGGATGTTACAAAAAACAGTTTTCGTGACTAATTATACAAAAATTATTACGATTATTTATTAATCACATCCGCCTTTACAACTATGATTAAAGATTGTATATGGCTTAGTTAATACCCCTTTTTTTGATAGAATAGTTTTTTACCCCTTAATTATGCGAAACACGCGCAACCCCTGACATATTAATGGTACATTCAGTGTATTCAAATTTTTAATGAAAACAAAAGTTTCTAGGAAGATGGACAGAGGCAAGGAACCAGGACGATTAAATCACGTTTTAATCTTGCATCATTATAATGCCGTACCCAACTTAATGTAAAAAATATATAAAATCAAATCACGGTGCTAGAGGCACCAAATTATGTACAAAATGTTATTCCCAAATGAAATGGCTTGGATGATGTGGCAGTTTAAAATTTTTTTAATGGTGTTGTTGTTGTGAATACAGGAGGTCCATTTATTATTACAACAAATCAGGATCCGCCACGTGTATTTGGGAAAAATTTTGGGGAACTAAATTTGATGCAACTAGCATTATTCATTAAACAATGACTTTAAAGGTCTAATATGTGTCTTAATTAGGTTTGATATATTAACATAAATAACATGTGGGCATTAACAAATTCAATACCGCCCACTAATAGCCAATGAGAATCGAGAGCTCCTGTTTTTGTGTACTCATCTGGAATTTTTGGCCCTCGTGACGTTCCAGTTCTTGTATATTTACTTTTTATAATAAGTTGCACAGCATTATAAATACGCAGGATCTAGTTTACAAAAAATAAACATAAACTTAATTATCTAAACTCACTGCTTGCACAGCTGCACATGTCGATGCCTATCCCATTTCCCGGTCTCACTTCCGGCCATGTTTTGCTCAACAACAGGTTCACGAAAAATCCAATCTCGTCGTTTAGGTGCATGGCAAGTCTGTCAATGGATCCGGAATTTGACACGAAGAAGTTCCGAAAAGACTTGATAAGGAAGCCAAATTATAATAGGCAAGGCTTTGGACATAAAAAAGAGACTCTTGAGCAAATATCAAGAGAGTACCATAGTAAGTTAGTTTGATTTATGCTTTTTTGTTGTTCCTAACCTGTAATTAGAGTTACTTGTGCTAAACTAGTTAGAGTTTTTTTTTGCATGCATGCATGCAACTTATAAGTGGCACTGTTCTTTTGTAGGTGATATTATAAAAACTCTGAAAG
This sequence comes from Kitagawia praeruptora, assembly GCA_037693485.1. NCBI lineage: Eukaryota > Viridiplantae > Streptophyta > Magnoliopsida > Apiales > Apiaceae > Kitagawia > Kitagawia praeruptora. Next base: position 4,644,713 of record CM075349.1, read on the forward strand.
CAAACGGGAACGAGTATACATGGGGAGATGTTACGGTAAAACTTGCAAAATCTTATGGTTTTTGCTGGGGTGTTGAGAGGGCCATCCAGCTTGTTTACGAAGCCAAAAACTAATGAAAAACACGTGCACTCAACTTATGAATATACTAGCTGTTTGTTTGTTCAAACTGAAAGAAAATAAGCTTTGCACTGAATAATGTTCTCTTGCCTTCAAAAACCAAATGAACGATTACAAGAAATTAAATAGCAAAACCACACGCAGGTGGTAGCAAGAAAATAGCTAACTACATAACAGACTCCTACCTAAAAGCCACTACTTGATGACTACACCTTATTCTCCTAGAAATACTCTAACAGCTAGACGACTGATTCAAATGACTCTGAGCTACACAATTAATTCAAATAAAACATTATTCAGACACCAAGTTTAGATTAAACAACTTCCAACACATTCCCCCCGTAATCTAAACTTGCTTGGCCAGATTCTTTATTCCCAGTAGGTTTCTCATCTCTTCGAACTTTGCTGTTGACATAGCTTTAGTGAGAATGTCTGCACATTGCTTCTCAGACCTGATATAACTAATCACAATCTCCCCACGATTCACACATTCACGAATAAAATGATAACGCACATCAATGTGCTTACTCCGCCCATGAAAAACAGGATTTTTCGCCAAATCTATGGCCGACTTATTATCAATGTAGATTGTCACAGGTCCCGGAACTATATCTGTAACTTGACTCAACAATTTCTGCAACCAAATACCTTGACATGCTGCTGCAGTTGCAGCCATAAACTCTGCTTCACAGGTTGATAACGCCACACACCGTTGTTTCTGCGAGATCCAAGTTATCAAGCTTTCATTGAGATAGAACGCCATCCCACTCGTACTTTTCCTGTCAGTACAACTGCTTGCATAATCGCTGTCGGAAAACCCAGTCAACATATGATTACCAGTGCCTTTCAAGTACTTCAAACCATACTCTAGTGTTCCTTTGACATAACGTACTACTCTTCTTGCCGCATTCAGGTGTAAAACAGTAGGTTTCTCCATAAACCGACTTATTAATCCCACAGCAAACGAGATATCAGGCCTGGTATGTACCAGGTACCGTAAACCTCCAATTAAGCTCTTAAACATAGTTGGATCAACTGTTTTCCCAGTTTCATCCTTATACAAAATCAGCTTCGGATCCATAGGATATTTTGTTTCATTACAATCTTGCATACCTACCTTTTCCAGCAACCTTTTGGCATAACCCGTTTGCTTCAACTCGGTACACCCCTTCCTCTGTTCAACCTCGATGCCAAGATAGTATACCAGTTTCCCCATATCACTCATGTCGAATTCATTACGCATTTGATTTTTGAATTTGATTATATTAGCAACACTTGTTCCAGTTACTAATAAATCATCAACATAAACACCAACAATAAGAGATTCATTACCTTCTCGCTTTGTGTAGACGGCATGTTCATACGGACACTTTACAAATCCCAACTTCTCGAGGAATTTCTTCAACCGAGCATACCAAGCTCGTGGAGCCTGCCTTAAGCCATACAAAGCCTTTAACAATTTGTAAACTTTGTGTTCCTCGTTTTCCTTTTCGTATCCTTGTGGCTGCTTCACGTAAACTTCCTCTTGTGTGTCACCATTTAAGAAAGCTAACTTCACGTCCAAGTGATGAACCTCCCATTCGTTTTTCGCAGCTAATGCTAACAATAAACGTACTGTTTCCATCCTCGTAACTGGTGCAAATGCTTCTTCGAAATCAATACCTTGTTTCTGAACGTATCCCTTGGCGACGAGCCTTGCTTTATACTTTGTAATTACTCCATTTGCATCCCTTTTAATTTTGAATACCCATTTTAAACCAATTGCCCTGTGACCTGGTGGCAAATCGGTCAGAACCCAAGTTTTGTTTCTCTCAATTGAGTCCAGTTCACTGTCCATAGCTTTCTTCCATTCAACTTCCTGTGTTGCCTCTTCATAGCTGCTAGGCTCCTCAATACTTAGTAACAATAGATCATCTGCAATCTCTATTTGTTCTGTGTCGTCATATATTTCGCTAAGTAATCTGAACCTCCGTGGTGCACTGCTAGTTGCAGATGATTCTGCACTTTCATTCCCTGCAGACATCTCTGAATTACTAGACATCTCGGAGTTTCGTGACACACTTGATTGAGTAGGAGTTGCTGGCTCCGAATTGCTTACAGGAAACTGCTCATTTTCACTGCAATTACCTTCACTGCAAGTGCTTTTGATCACAATGTTCCCTGCAACATGGTCTGGAAAATTCACTTCACCTGCAATTCCTTGTTCTTTCCAATTCCAGAAATTTCCTTCTTGAAACACTGTGTCTCTGCTTATGTGTAACGTTCCACTGCTAGGATCATACAAACGATCTGCCTTTGTTCCTGGTTCCTTACCCAAGTATACCACAGGCTTACTTCTATCATCTAATTTCCTGGTATACACCGCTGGTATCTTCATGTATGCAACACAACCAAACACTTTGATGTGACTAATATCTGGTTTTCGTCCACACCAAGCTTCATATGGAGTTCTCCCCTTCAGCATTTTAGTTGGCAAACAATTCAGAATATATATTGCATGTCGTGCTGCCTCACCCCACATATAAGACGGCATCTTTGAACCTTTGAGTAGGCTCCTTGTCATAGCTACTACTGTACGGTTCCTTCGCTCCACAACTCCATTTTGTTGTGGAGTGTATGGAGCCGTATAGTGCCTTTGAATGCCCATACTTTCACAAAACGAATCGAACTCAAGGCTACAGAATTCTCCTCCCCTATCGGTTCTCAGAATCTTTATTTTATTTTCCGTTCCTCTTTCAACCAGTGCTTTAAACCTTTTGAATGACTCGAAAGCTTCACCTTTTGTTTTTAACACATACATCCACATTTTGCGTGTACAATCATCGACAAGTAAAAGAAAGTACCTGTTCCCTGCTAGCGTTGAAGGAGTTATAGGTCCACAGATGTCTGCATGAATTAATTCTAGTGGCTTCTTTGCTGTGAATAGTGCCTGGGATGAGAATGGCTTTCGAACCTGTTTAGACATCAAGCAACCCTCACATTTCCTCTTTGGCTGTATAAACTTAGGTATTCCAACTGCCATCTCTTCCTTGGACATCAATTCCATTGCTTGAAAGTTAACATGTCCGAGGCGAGTATGCCACAACCATGTTTCCTCCTCAGCCTTTGATAAACAACACATTGACTTGCTTTCCTCGAGACTAAACTTATACAGTCTATTTGCAGATCTCTGAACTCTCATGAGCAGCGTTCCTCCTTGCTTATAAACCCTCAATTGATCTTCTTCCAGTACCACTTTGCAACCCTCCTCAGATAATTGACCTAGGCTCAATATATTATTACACAATGTTGGTATATAATATACATCATGCACATTCCATTCCTCACCAGTTTTGCACATAAATGATACTACCCCTTTGCCTCGAATAGTAACAGTAGAGCCGTCTCCAAATCTTACCTGTCCCGTAACTTTTTCATCCAATTCCTTGAACTTTCCCCTTTCTCCAGTCATGTGTTGGCTAGCCCCATTGTCTAAGTACCACACCTGGGACATCTTGCTCTCACCATTCTTCTTACTGAGCGTAGGGGTCACCCTTTCTTCGTTTAACAGAACGACACCACCTTCCTTAATGTCACTCTCCATTAACAGCAATGCTGGTTCATCTTCTTCAGCTTGAGTCATATTCACCTCTGGTTTTTGCTCTCTCTCCTTCTTTGGTTTGCGACACTCATAGGCAAAATGGCCATACGTCCCACAGTTGTAACACCTCAACGTACTCCTGTCACGAGCTCCCCGACCACCATTCCTTCCTCGAGCATCAGCACTTCGAGTCCTTTGTGTCCAGGACCCTTCACCTCCGTTTTTGTTTGCTTTACTGATCCACTCTTCTCTTGTTAACAGTAGTTTTCCACCCGTGTTTTCACGTCTTGACCATTCTTCTTCAGTAAGCATTAGTTGCCCCCTTCCACTCTCACTCTGTCGTTTGGTTCGTTCATCATGTGTCTTGAGCGAGCCAACGGTCTCCTCGACAGTCATTTTGTTCAGATCTCCAAACTGTTCAATCGTTGACACAATCTGAAGATACCTATCTGGCATTGCACGAAGCAGTCTCTTCACAACACAACTTTCTGAAACAGTCTCACCCAGAGCACGGATATTTGTCACTAATCCGTTCAATTTCATACAAAACTCGTCCAGTTGATCTGTCTCCTTCATATGCAAGTTTTCAAACTCACTCTTCAAGGTCTGAACCTTGGCTTGCTTCGCACGATCCGCACCTTGACACATAGTCTTTATCGCTTCCCACGCCTCTTTCGCAGTCTCCTTCTCAGGCACTGACAGTAGCACATCCTCAGGTATGCTTTGATAAATAGCAGCTAGAGCGATCTGATCATGCTTCTCATCAACTGTCGCTTTATCCCCTTTACTCACCTCCACAGCATCCCACACGCCGTGTGCTTTCATGAAGGCCTTCATTTTCAGGGCCCAAGCAGTATAATTACTCCTGGACAACATGGGATAGTTCAAACCGAGAGCACCGTCCTTTAGCTTAGTCTTCTCCGTTGTCATTCTTGGCATATACTTGGGCATACGTTATGTACACCTGCTCTGATACAAAATAATGAAAAACACCTGCACTCAACTTATGAATATACTAGCTGTTTGTTTGTTCAAACTGAAAGAAAATAAGCTTTGCACTGAATAATGTTCTCTTGCCTTCAAAAACCAAATGAACGATTACAAGAAATTAAATAGCAAAACCACACGCAGGTGGTAGCAAGAAAATAGCTAACTACATAACAGACTCCTACCTAAAAGCCACTACTTGATGACTACACCTTATTCTCCTAGAAATACTCTAACAGCTAGACGACTGATTCAAATGACTCTGAGCTACACAATTTATTCAAATAAAACATTATTCAGACACCAAGTTTAGATTAAACAACTTCCAACAAAAACCAATTCCCTGATCAGAAAATCTGGATCACTAATGAAATTATTCACAATCCAACTTTTAGTAAGGTGCATATGCATGTTTTAGTGCGTACAGAGAAAAGAAAGACTATACAATTATACAGCTAAAAGCACAGTTCTAGAGACTAGGGATGTATATTAAAAGTAATTATCAACTAACTAATCTGAAACGTGTCCTTGTTTTTTTCCCAAAAATTTAGTCGCTGGATATCGAATATCTCCCTAAAAACAAAGAATCAAAGAAACAATACGATGTTATTGACAAGGGTGATGTTGTAATGTTCCCCACGCATGGAGTTGCAGTTGAAGAGATGATGATTTTGAGTGAAAAAAATGTGCAGATAGTTGACACTACATGTCCATGGGTATCTAAGGTACCTTTGGTTTCTATGTATCTTACTTTCTGTTCTACTCTGCGGGTGATTGGTGCTTAAATGTGTTATTTACTTTTTAATGTTTTCAATGTATAAATCTGCTCTATTTGATTTGTAAGGTATGGACAACAGTTGAAAAGCACAAGAGCGGACAGTACACATCGATCATTCATGGAAAATATGATCACCAAGATACAATAGGGACCAAATCTTTTGCTGAAAACTATGTAGTTGTTCTGAACATGGAAGAGGTAAGCCAAGCTCTTAAAAAATATATGGAAAAACCTTCGCAAAAAAAATAATATCGAAAGAATGACTTTGTCATGGTATGTCATTGAACTTCGTAAGCTTGATTACAGTATATATATATGTCAAATCCACAGGCCATGTATGTGTGTGATTACATTCTTGGCGGCCAACTTAATGGATCTAGCTCAACCAAAGAGGCATTTCTTGAGGTAAGTTTTTTCAATCGCCATAGTTTTAGCTAAATTTAACCTTTGATTAATAAATACATATTTCTGGTCGCAGAAGTTTAAAGATAAGGTCTCTGAGGGTTTTGATCCTGACAACAATCTGGTAAAAGTTGGAATTGCAAACCAAACAACAGTATTGAAGGGAGTAACAGAAGAGATTGGTAGGTTATTGATTCAATATGAGTTATATACTTTCATCGTTTTATGTTTAACATTATTTTTTTTCATAGTACGTATATGATCGCTTTGTAGACCAAACCAGTATTTATCTCTACAAAGATTTTTTTGAAAAAAATCAAGGTTCAATTTACGTGAATTTTGTGCTATTCCACTTCTACCTTGTATCCATCTTGACCATTAATTTTTCGAAGCAGGGAAATTAGTTGAGCGAACCATGATGCAGAAACACGGGGTGGAAAACATCAACAACCACTTTATGAGTTTCAACACCATATGTGACGCTACTCAAGTAATTCGATCCTTTTGTTTCTAGCTCCAGTTATTGTAATTATTATTGGTAACTAGATAATAGTAAGTTCTTTAAAAGATCTTATAAGGTTTATCAGAATACAACTGATTCCAATGTACATACTAATGGCGGTGTGAATATTTGTCAATTTAAATTTTGGTCATCACTGCATTCCAAAAAAATTAAAATTATCTCAAACCAAACACAAATGTATCCAGTACCTAACGGGAGTGCGGTGCATAGTACAGGGACACGTAAATTCGGCAAGGGCAAATTTAAAAATATGGGGATACGGGTGTGGGGGGATACGTCATATATAATTATAAATTTTCATATATATTTCATGTTACGCATGTTAAAACCAATTGACAGAACCAAAATCTGTATGCAAACTAAATGAAATGCATATTTTGTTCATCCAAAATACAAAAGTGGGGTTTAATCTTTTCATTTATGCAAAAATGAACATGATAATCAATACTTTTGTATATGTTTATAGATATTGATACTTGATTTTGTGAAAATAGTTAGTTGAAACGAATTTTGACTACAATTGGTGAAAACGAAAATCGAAAAAAAGATTATGGAAGAATCCCCGTGTCCGATACGGGGACACGCGTGTCCAAGAATCCGACACGGGGATACGGCAGGTTACCCAAGTGTCCCTGCTTTCTAGTCCAGTACGTATGTCCCACGCAAAAGTTGGTTCTTCATGTCTATTTCTTACTGATATATATTGAACTACAAATATATTTATACTTAAGAATGAATGTGTCAAAATTTGTCTGTTGAATTCAATGGTGTCTTTTGCGTTGCTGAAGTTACTAGTTTGGAAAAGCAATTTCATGTTGTCTGTTTTATACAAGGAACGACAAGACGCATTAGAAAGCTTGCTGGAGGATAAGTTGGATGTAATGTTAGTGGTCGGGGGATGGAATTCTGATAATACCGGTCACTTACAAAAGATTTCTGAGCAACGTAAGGTACCAGCGTACTGGGTGGACACTGCGGAGAGAATTGGTCCCGGAAACAGGATAACTTACAAGTTATCAGTAAGTTTTCAAATATTCTCCTCTTGACGAGATTAGTCGATTGCATAAAGTAATCCATGACAATTTTATTGTATTATGTAGCATGATGAAATGGTGGAGATGGAAAGCTGGTTAGCTGATGGTCCTATAACTAGGCTTGTCAATAGATCGGATATCCGATCCGATCTGGTCCGATCCGAGCCTTATTAAGTGGATATGGATTGTATAAAATAAAATCCGATCCGACAAAAATCCGATTCGATAAAGATCCGATGTATAATGGATCGGATATGGATTTTAGCTTATCCGATCCAATAATAACCCGATCCGACCATTTACAATTACTTATATATAATTTTAATATAATATATAAGATAAATTTAACTATATATAATCAAATTAATCTATTTCTCTGGGATTTATTATTTTATTTCTCATTCAAGTATTTTCTTCATCTTTCATGTACATTATTATTTCATTAGATTTTCATATTCTGTATACACCATTATTTCATTGAATTCAAACGAATGAATATGTACATTTGAAGTTATTTGTTCATATTTATTTATTTAATAGTTAAATTTATGTTAATAGTTATAATATATATATAAATCACATATGCTTCAATTCAAATTTTATTATTAAATCCTGAATATTATATTTTGAGAATTTTTTTGCTATTTTAAAATTTTTTTGGTTTAATTTTATTTTATTATTTTACTGTTTGTTACATCAATTTTTAATTTTTATTTTAAATTTAAATGGATCCGAAGGTCCGATCCGATAATCCAAAATCCTAATGGATCGGATATGGATCATGCTATTAATAATCCAACAATAATCCGATCCGAATCCGAACCGACAAATTTAAATGGATATGGATATGGATTTAATCGAATCCGATCCAAACCCGACCCGTTGACAAGCCTACCTATAACTATAGGAGTGACTGCTGGTGCAAGTACCCCTGATAAGGTGATTTTTTTCCCTGGTGCACTTCATTATTTTTAATAATAGAGAAACAACTTGAAGAACTCGACTTTCATCTTTCTTTTGAATATAACTACCAAAAATGCATGAGCATAAATTTGAATATCTAAGCTAGAATTAATTTGATCTATTGGTGAATATAAACTTGATCAGGTCATAGAAGATGTCCTCCTCAAGGTATTTGCTATTAAGAATGGAAGGAAATTGCAGCATGCCTAGTCTGCGCGCAAGTGCCATACCAAATAAAAGGAGTACCTGCAGCAGGAGCGGAGCCACTATGTGCCGAGCATATGCGGCCGCTCATGCTGAGTTTGGAAGATTTTATATGTATCCTATACGGGCTATATCCTATATTGAATATGCATGTGTGCAGAAGTTTGAAATGGTTGTGTGAATAAATGTCTACAAGATGATAATCTCTCATTCTCTCTTACAAACTATACTGTTTATGTACCATATGTACAAAAGAATGGTTTGTATCATTATTATGTTCAAAAGAATGAAAGAAATGAGTAGGCCAGGATAAGGTCCTCTTCAACTGATGAAAATTACAGTTTCATAGTTTAGTTTTTTGGCATACCCAGGATTAAATTTCTCCCTCCGCCACTGAGTACCTGGTTCATATTCGAAGCAGTTCATGGAAAGAAGAAGAACTCAGCATGTTATAATAACTTATAAGTAAGGTTTGAAAAACTTGTGTATATAAGCATGGAACCTTATGAGCATCCATCCACACTTAACATTCCTAATTGTACATTGAAGAACAAGTTCAACAATTATGCTCCGTACTCCTAGAATCATGCTCCGTACTTATCTCCTTTCCTTTGTTTGAATTATTCTGGCGCCTAAAATTATGGTAAGTATCCTCTCTACCACTCCTGTTCTCCCACATGGCATCCCCCTCCTCCCTGAGCCAGCGACTTTGGCTTTGACTCGCCACCCTCCGCGACGGTGCCTTCAGCCACAACCCCCATTCTTTCTCACCTCCAGCTCCCCTGTTGTCTATAGCCTTCCTGCAAAACCTATCCGTATGTGATACCATAACACAAGAGAAACAAAAGTCACCTAACCTTTCGTATTTACAAGACACTGTGAACTCCTTCCCATCCTTTTTCACAATCTTCTTCTTCCGTTTTAGAGGTTTCCGCACATCAAGTCAAATTCTGACCCTCATACATTCACGCCAAATTGAAGAGTTGTTTTCAACATCATACTCAAGAAAATCTCCAAAAAAATTCCCAAGTTGCTTACCTATAGCCTCTGTCATGAACCCCATTGGTAGCTCGTGAATCTGGATCCAAATGTTTACAAACCATAGCGGAACTTTTAAAGGATCTTCACTTGTAGGTATTGGCTCCAGGATCATCATTGCATTATCAAACGTCCAAGGACCTCCCTTCACCACCCATTGCATGTCTTCTTTATGAAAAAACTGGAAGAGATAGATTCCCTTCAACCTAAAACTTCCAAGTAATGTCTTCTTTAGTGATTTATTTTTATTTAAGTTTTTAATTTCTTTTCCGAACTAGTTGACCGTTAAATTACCAAACCAAATTAATTTAATTTTTTCTGAAATTTTGGAAATAACATTAAAAAGGATGGATCTAAACCACCCTATAGTTGGGTCGTCGAGAAATATTTTTAGAAAAATAGAAACAATAATCTGGGACAGAACACTAGTTACGAGTACTAGACAATATGTACTGTTCTACTAAGATCTCCAACTGATATGGGCTAAAAGTAAGCCTTAAAGACACATTTAATGTGGCATTAATTAGACCCAAAATGGTCCAAACATGGGGCCCACCAGATGGGCCCAAACCCTATTTACAATATTAATTTCGTAATTAATATTAAGGGAAATAAACAGTTCAGCAAGATAAGAGTCAAACAAGGACATTACTCCTGCCTGACTTAGCCTCCAAGGCACCTACTTCAATATGGAAGTTGACTCCTATCAAGTAGGATCTAGAACCTTCCTCAAGGCGGTGACTTGTCTACCAAGTCACCTAACCCTACTACGATTCTAAGGGCTTCTCAGCCTATATATATAAAGGGTCTGACCCCTCATTCTCAGAACTACGTCTTGGCTTGATTCTCAACACGAGATACGTAGGCACTCTGTGAGGACCGATCAGTCTCGAACACGGAAACAACCATTAAAGCTCGAAGCTCAACCACCCTTCGTATTGAATACACACAAACCCTAGCCGCATTATTCATAACCTAGTTTTTATTCCACAATATTTGGCGACGTCTGTGGGAAGAAGACATCAACCATGGTTCAAACACGAAGAACACTAGCAACTACCGACCCTCTGCCTCTTAGCTCTGCCCCGCCCGCTACGGGGCCGGTGCCTCCAACGGCTGGAATCGTCACTCAGCCTCTAGTTTCTCAACCAACAGGGATGACTTCCCACGTTGAGAGTACAATACCCCCGATCATCCATACAGGTCGGGGAACCAACCCCCTTCAAATAATGGGTTCTTCTCTGATTGATCCCAACAACCCACCACCTGGGGTTCAGATCCATACTACTGATCTCCCCTTTGAGTACAAACCCGATGTATGGGCTGCCTAACTACCCTCCAACTACTCAAGGTCCTGGACCAAGCGGTCATGCTGTATAGACCCGAGATCGAGAGTATCTTGACTACTCTGGCCCCTATACTACTGATTCGACATTTGAGGATGAAGATGATGATCATGACGAAGCCCCAAGGAGGTGACGTGCAAGTAGAGAACCTAGAATGAGGGCCCGAAGAATCCATGATGGACCTCCACAAACGGTTGAGGAAAAGATCAAGGCTCATGAGGCTGAGATCCAAAGGCTGAAGGATAACATTGCCAGGGAGCAGGCAAGGCTGAGCCAGAATAGGGCTCCTCCAACCTCAGGAGGGATCCATTTTGTCGATTTGGAAAGACCTTCAAGAAGTTTAATTCATCTTTCTTCAACATAATACTAAAAGAAATACATGAATATATATCGTCTAATTTTCTGCTACAAAGAGGATGTAATCGGATTTTATGTTATCTTTAATTAACCGGCCAATTTGCAGCATGCATGCATAGTCTCCAACTTGGAGACGTACTCCAAGTGGTGGGCAAATAACATATCTGAGTAACTTATAAGCAAGGATATAAGACTTGTGTTTATATATAACAATTATGGTCTCCTCTAAAACCATCAACTCTCTAAAAGTAAGCTCTGTGTATATCTTACTGGTTACCCTTTCAATTCTGGTCTACGACCGGGAAATACATTTGATTTGGTCTGGTTTGTTTCTATAAGAAATAATCATGTACTCAGACATTGGTAATTATCGCCAATAATGATGCTTTTCACATTCAGTAAAATGATGATTACATATTAATATTTAATATTTCTATACTATACTGCAAAACAAAATAACTTATATTTGGTTGGTTAGTTGGTTAACGTCTCCTAAAAAATATTGTTAACCCCTTCCTAAAAATAACAAGTTAAAAAAAGTATATTAAAAATATTAATTTATTTTGCTTCAAAAAAAAATTTATTTATTTATTATAAATCACAAAATTTGTCCTCTGTCTCTCTAAATAAATGAGAGTTTTTGTCTTGTCCATGTGACAAGTTTTCCTTTATTTATTATTTTGTCAATACATCTACTGTTCTCAACAAGCGTATTCGGGAGTGAGTATTGAGAAGTCAAGGGCTACGTTGGAAGATCTGTATGCAAGAATGACGATAGAAGATGAAGAAGAAGGGGGGTCGTAGTGGGGATAGAGGAAGTCCGGAAAAACAAGGATAATTTTGTGTTAATAGGCAAGTTCTTAACGGAGAAGAATATAAATTTTCCGGCAATGCAAAATGTCATGGCTTCACTTTGGAGGCCAAAAGAAAGGGGTGGAAATACACGATTTGGGAGGCTATCGGTATTCGTTCGTGTTCTACCATGTAATGGATTTGCAAAAAGTGTTGGATAGAGGGCCATGGTCGTTCGAACAGAATGTGTTGGTATTTAAAAGGTTACTGGGGACGGAAGATCCACATTTGATGGAGTTAAATGAGATGGACATCTGGGTTCAAGTTTACGATATGCCGACTGGGTTTATATCAGAAAGTGTATTGAGGAGTGTGGGTAATTATATTGTGCAGTTTGTCAAGGCAGATCCGGCAAGTTTTAATGGCTTATGGAAGCCCTGTGTTCGTAATACTAGAGTTACAATGAGCATTACGAAACCGTTAAAAAGGAGAATGAAGATAAAACGGGAAGGAGGTAATTGGAGTTGGATCAATTTTAAGTATGAACGATTAGGGAGTTTTTGTTTTGTTTGTGGAGTTTTGGGGCATATTGAGAGAGACTGCAATGTTGTCTATGCTAACCAGAAAAGGAAGTTGAACGTACCTACGGAGTATGGTTGAGGGCACCAAATCGGAATGCCAAACAGAATACAGGTGCACGGTGGTTACGGAACATGAACGGTGGCTGGGCTGGTAATGGAGAGGGGTCGAGTTCGTAGGCAGGTGGGCATAACAGCCAAGAGATAGTTCAGGCGAGATTCCAGGAAGTTGGAGGAGTTGTGCGTGAGTTACGTAGGGATAATGGGTCAGTTATGGTTGCTACGCGAAATCAGGGGGATAGGTTGTTGGAGGGTGATAATTCAAATGAAGATGAATTGGAGGGAGAATTACATGATGGCGGAAATATTGTTTTGGAATTAAAGCGACGTCGCGTGGATATAGAAAGGACTATAACTGATAGTGGGCCAGTTAAAATGCAGACAGATGGACCTGGGTCAGAAACAACAGAAGTGATAGAACAAATACAAGAAATTAGCGATCCAAAAAACGGGAAGATGGCGGGCTCTGTGGATCAGGCCCGCCTAGAATTATGAGCCTTCTAGTGTGGAACTGTCGTGGGCTGGCCAACCCACGAGCAGTTAGGTTTCTAAAAGAAATCATTAATCAACATAGGCCCAGTTTAATTTTCTTGTCTGAAACTTTAGTAAAAAAGAAAAAAGTAGAGAGGGTTGGTAAATTAATTAATTTTACGGGTTGTTTGGCTGTTGATGCACATGGTCATGGAGGAGGTCTCGCACTGTTTTGGAAGAATGAAGGAGGGGTGGAGATTAAAGAGAGTAGTCAGAATTTTATTGATTTTGAGGTCACCTGCGAGCAGATTGGCAGATGGAGATATACATGCTTTTACGGTTGTCCAGAAAGGAGTAGAAGACGTGAATCGTGGGAGATAATAAGGAGGTTAGCTGCTAATTCTTCTTTACCGTGGTGCGTTATCGAAGATTTCAATGATATAATGTTTGCTCATGAGAAGGTTGGGGGAGATGTCATCCGAGATGGTTATTGGATGGGTTTACAGAGGTAGTGGGTGAATGTGGTTTAAGTGATTTAGGTTTTGTGGGTAGTAAGTACACATGGGAGAGATCAAGGGGTACTTCTTCATGGGTTCAAGAACGGCTTGACAGGGGGTTAGGTAATCAGAGGTGGAAGGATTTCTTTCCTTTAGCAGAAGTGAAGGTCTTAGATGTGTCGACATCAGACCATCTACCTTTATTTTTGGAGTTAAATAGGATGATATATGTACCAAGGAGGAAGAGATTCCGGTTCGAGAATATGTGGGTTCAGGATTCAGAGTGCTTCAATTTGATTCAAAATTGTTGGAGTAATATAGACACGGATAATATTGTGGAGAAAGTTAGGTACTGTACGTTGAAGTTAAAGGAGTGGGGTGGGGGAAAGGTGAAGGAAATGCATAAAAAAATCAAGAACTGTCGAGGTCAATTGAGGAAGTATAGATCGAGAAGGGATGTTTATGGAGTTCGAAGGTATGATGAAGTGAGGGGGGAATTCCTTAAGCTGTTGGAGCAACAAGAAGTGTATTAGAAACAAAGGGCAAAGCAATTCTGGTTGAAGGAAGGAGATAAAAACACTAAGTTCTTTCATAATTTTGCATCGGGACGGAAAAGGAACAATCAGTTGAAAGGATTAAAGGACTCAAATGGCGTTTGGAGGGAGGACAATATGGATATTCAAGGTATTATTACTGAATACTTTTCGAGGTTATTCAGTACATCCGCAGTTGCAGATGGTTTATCAGAACGGGAGACAGTACAGAGAGTTAGTGATGAGCATAATGTACAATTGTGTCTTCCAATAACTAGTGAGGAAGTGAAGGCTGCTGTCGATGCTATGCACCCTGATAAATCACCAGAGTGTGATGGGTTGAATCTGGGTTTTTATCAAGCATTTTGGAGCATTGTTGGGGTAGATGTGATCAGATTTTGCCAAGATTTCTTTGATACAGGACAGCTTCCATCAGGTATAAATCGAACTTTGGTTTGCCTCATTCCTAAAGTCAAACAACCTCAACAAATGACAGATTTACGGCCAATTTCATTGTGCAATGTTCTGTTCAGAATTTTATCTAAAGTATTGGCGAATAGGTTGAAAATGTGTCTACCAACATTGATTTTGGATAAACAGAGTGCCTTTGTTGAAGGAAGGCTGCTTACTGATAACGCATTGATTGCTTTTGAAGTAAATCATTACATAAAGAGGCGTACGCAGGGAGTGAATGGGGTTGCTGGGCTCAAAATTGATGTGTCTAAAGCATACGACAGGCTTGAGTGGGGCTTCTTGGAGAGTATGCTTCATAAATTTGGGTTTAATCAGTTGTGGATTCAGAGGATTATGTTGTGTGTGAGAACTGTTACATATAGTTTTCTTCAAAATGGTATGGAGTTTGGAGAGATTCAACCGCAACGTGGAATTAGGTAGGGGGATCCAATATCTCCGTATCTTTATATCTTATGTGCGGAAGGGCTGAGTTCAATTATCAGACGAAATGAAGAGGTGGGATTAATACATGGGTACAAGATTGCGAGGGGGCACCACCTATTTCACACCTTCTTTTCGCAGATGATTGTTACTTCTTTTTTAAAGCTACAGGAGGAGAGGCTAGGGTTATGAAGAATGTGATGTTGTGTTATGAAACCATATCAGGTCAGGCTATAAACTTCAATAAATCTAGTATTATTTTCAGTCCAAATACTACTGAAGCAAATAGGGAGTTGATATGTGGGACTTTTGGAGTAGCTGAGGTGTTTAGCCCAGGTAAGTATCTTGGCTTACCAATGTCGTTGGGGAGAAATAAGGCGGATGCGTTTGTTTTTTAATAGATCGGGTAGAACAGAAGCTTCAAGGCTGGAAAAACAAATCTGTGTCAAAGGCAGGAAAAGTAACTTTGTTGAAAAGTGCAGCACAGTCGATTCCAAATTTCTGGATGAACCTTTTACTTTTGCCAGTTCTAGTGTGTGACAGAATTCAAAAGAAGATGAATGGCTTTTGGTGGGGTAATGGAGGAATTAGGTGGATGTCATGGGAGAACATGTGTGGGATAAAAGAAGAGGGTGGGCTGGGATTTAGAGAACTGCATAAATTTAATATTGCTATGCTTGCAAAACAGGGGTGGAGGCTTCTAAATGGTGATAATCAGCTTGTCACGAGTATTATGAAAGCTAGATATTATCCTAATACTGATTTTTAAGTGCATCTCTGGGGTCAAATCCAAGCTATATGTGGAGAAGTATTATGGCAGCACAAGACGTGATAAAGCAAGGATGTAGAAGACAGATTGGAAATGGTGAAAGTACGAGGGTGTGGCAGGTTCCATGGTTGCCATGTAATGAGAATGGGTTCTTAAATACAATAATGCCACAGGAATTGGAGAGTATAACAGTAAGAGGGTTAATGACAGATGAAGGAAATCATTGGGATGATGAAGTATTGAGAGACATTTGTAATGAGAGAGATGTGGAGATGATACGGAGAATTCCATTACCTATGAACAGTACTGATGACTCATGGTATTGGATGCTAGATGACAAAGGAATATTCACTGTGGAGAGTTGCTATCATAAATTAAAGGGAGAAGCTAGGAATGCTGATTCAAGTTTCTGGAAAAAGCTATGGTCCATTCAGCTGCCAGGTAAAATTGTTAATTTTTTATGGCATTTGTGTCACTCTTGTCTACCAACAGCAACAGCATTAGCAATTAAGAGAGTACAGATTGATATTCGATGTCCATGGTGTCTAGTAAATGATGAAGATGCGATTCATGTCTTATTTCTATGCTCGTTTGCTAAGTCTGTGTGGGATGATGTGGGTCTTAGTCAGTTTGTTTTAGTACACCGGTGTTTGATGTGTTTAAAGGGTGTTTGGTAGTTGTACTAGAGAACAAATTGTACTAATAGGATTATTTTGTTGGAGCATATGGAACCGAAGGAATAAATGGGTATGGGATAGAGTAAATGGATCGGTGTTTAGGGTGAAATCATCAGCTATGAATATGTTGAGTGATTGGAAAGCAGCTCAGCAAGTGGTTTCGAAATGCAAGTCAAATGTGCAGTCAGTTTGTAAGCATTGGAACCTCAAGGATGGGTCAAGGTGAATGTGGACGCGGCATTGTTCCCAGAACATAATTGCAGTGGTATGGGTGTTGTCATTCGGGATGAGTATAGAAACTTCTTAAGTGCTAGAAGCAGGAGGATAGACATGGTTTTACACCCAAGGGAAGCATAGGCGCTCAGTTTAAATGAAGCATTGTCATGGGCTAAGGAGCAAGGCTTTAAGAAGTGTATGTTTGAAACAGATGCTAAAACTCTGGCGGATGCGTGCAATGGAGGGCAGGGAAGATCGTTTTTTCACACTATTGTTGCAGATTGTGTGAGCTATTTTAAGCACTTTGAAAATGTGCTAGTTAAGTTTGTAAGTAGGTCTGCGAATACTGTTGCTCACTTGTTAGCAAGAGCAACTTATTCTACGTCAGGCATACAAGAGTGGAATAGTACTACTCCTGATTTTCTCATTGATGCTATTGTATTGGATTCAATTTGATTAATGCAAGTACTTTAAATTTCAAAAAAAAAACCCACAAAATTTACCTATAAGACACAAAAATATATTTTTTAAAAAGTAAAAAAACGAGGTATCAAAAAATGTATATCTATCTACATCTATACTATACTATTATACGTAAAACAAGGTATATTTGTTTAGTTGGTTGATTGTTTAATGTCTTCCAAAAAAATTGTTAACACCTTCCTAGAAATAAAAAGTTAAAAAAAGTATGCTAAAAATATTAATTTATTTATTATAAACAACAAAATTTACCACGATACAAAAATATGTTTTTTAAAAAATTAAAAAATGTGTTAAAAATTACGAATTCAGTTAAATCATATATAATTTATTAGAATAAAAAATCACATGTTTTATAGAATTATAAACGTTTTCAATTATATCCCGATCAGAATCATCGCCCGCACACACTTCTTTTGACGATTCTTTCTTCTACGATTTTCGGTTACACTAAATAATTATTTAAAATATCTATTGAATTCTTAAGATATTTAACAATAAATTAAAAAATAACGTTAAATTAATGATATTTGTTTATGTCATTAAATTAAGTATGGAACATATGTAAATTAAAAATTAATAATCAATTTTTTTAAAATAAATTAAAATTTTATATTAAATCAAATAATTAATATATCACTTCATAATAATAATATATGATAGCCCGTGCTTTGCACGGGTTATAGGCTAGGACTAGCTTATAACCCCGTGCAACGCACGGCTTCTTTTTTAATATATATTATTATATTAATTTTTTTAATACTTATTTGTTATTAGTTTACATATCAAATTATTGTTATATATATATATATATAATTTTACACTTTCAATTTATTATGTGTTTTATCTTTAATCCTTAAAACTTGATTTGGACGATTTTATGGGTCCTGGTCCCTGACAATCGATTGTCAGGGACCGGTTACGTAACAATTGATTCCAGGGCCGTTGGATCAAGGATCCGACGGTCCCGGATGAAGAAAATAAAAATTACCTGTCCGCTATAATTTTCCGCGGATAGGACAGAACCTATCCGCGAAAAATTATAGCGGACAGCCAATCAGCCTATCCGCGAAAAATTATAGCGGACAAGTAATTTTTTTTTAATCCCGGGCCTTCGGATCCTTGATCCAACGGCCCTGGAATCAATTGTTACATAACCGGTCCCTGACAATCGATTGTCAGGGACTAGGATCCTTCAAACATAATCTTGCAATAATTTGTATATATCCAAAAATATCACACCATATCTTTTAATCACTACAAAATATATATAACAAATAATGACAGTTAGATCTAATGTTTAGATATATTATATGAATAAATTAATTTAATAAAATTTCAAGATTCGAATTCCATCGATGACATATTTATTTTATAATTTTATATATAGGTTTTAAACTATATAATTAATTAAATTTATGTTAAATTATTTAAATTAAGATAAAAATAAATTATTAAAAAATGATTAAATATAAAAATAATTGTAATTTAAAATAAAATTTATTACATATAAAAAAAATCTGTGCATCGCACGGGTTAAAAACTACTCCCTCCGTCCCATTTTGTATGACACTCTTCTTTTTGCACGCATTTCAATGTGTTTGGATGGGGTACTTGTAGATAATATAATTCACAAGTACCCGGTCCGAGCACATTGAAATGCGTGAAAAAGTCAGAGGTCTTACATTTTTGGATGGAGGGAGTAGTTTTATAATAAGAATAAAAGGAATAATAAATGAGTATTACAATAGGTTAAGGGTTCGACTCCTAAAAACAATGTTTATTTTATAAATTCAATTTAATTAAAGTCACTAATACAAAGCTAAAAAAAATTATTAGGCCACCGCTAGGGGTGTAATTCGAGTCGAGTTCGAGCTTTTTTTTTCCGAGTACGTGTTTTCTTTTTTCGAGAGTCGAGCTTAAAATTTATCAAACCTGAAATTTGTGTTCGAACACGACTCATTTATTATACAAGTCGAGTTCGAGCTGTTCTTAGAACAGCGGGAATCGAACCTTAAACCTCTATATATAACAACTTTTAGTATTGTTGTATCTAACGGTCATGATCTATTTGAGTTAAAGATCTAACGGTTATGAATGATGGGCAACCAAAAAAAGGATTAACCAAACTACAAATTATATCCCATTTCACTTATTATAATATAGTACAGAGAATTGAAATGTGTTTTGCTTTTAATTTTTATAATTTGTTTATAGTGTAGTATAATATTATAAATATTAATTTTAATATGTTATTGGAAGAATTCGAAACTTACATATTTGTATATAATAATTTTTGGTATTAAATATAAATTAACATGTTGTTGGCGGGAATCGAACCTTAAACCTCTATATATACACTACGTCAAATTTTAGCTTCCGTCACATCAAATATGTGTGGCTAAGCACTTTCCGTCACGTTTTAATTTTTCAACCAAGTGTGACCTAAGGTCTCGTCATTTTATGCCCCTACGGCCACACCCCAGATGTGTGGCTGTAACTCAAAACAGAGTGACTAAAGCATACCACCCCTTGGGTCTGACAGCCCCCATTTTAAGCTCAAAAGTGTGACTAAATACCAGCTTGCAGCCACAGGATGTGTCGTGGCTAAAGATAAATAATAACGTGGCTAAATACCAACAATCATTAAAGGCTTAGTTTTGGTCGCACTATTTATTGGTAAATCGTGGCAAAAAACTTGGGTATGGCCACATTTTATAATTTTTGTGTGGCCGTTTCTATGTTTTATATACTGTTAAACAACTGCTTTTAGTCACTAATAATTGTAGTAACTATAGTACTGACTAAAACCTATATTTAGGCCCGATAATTACAGGGTTTTATTTGTATTATAAATGATCCATAATAATAACAATTATAATGCCAAAATCCAAACACAAACTATTCCAAAATTCAAACAAGTAACTAAAATGCCAAAATCCAAACACAATGCTATCCTAAAATTCAAATAATAAACCAAATTCCAAGCATTACATAATATCAATTCACAGATCTCGGCCTCAGCTATCTCCAGCTTGTCTTTGAGTTCTTTCACTTGTAATACTACGCTTCAACTGTGACTCTATATCAAAATCTGTTTTTTGAAGCTCTACGTGGTGCCCCTTGGACTGTTTAAGTTGCAGCACAAGCTCCTCAATCAGGCTTTCATATTGGGTTTTGACAAAAGTCAGTCTAACCTCTGCCGCTAATACATGCTCATGAATTTCTGCTAACTGACAACTCAGGCCTGTAGGACTAGAAGACTCTTTAATTGAATCCTCTTGACAATCCTTATGCACTGAAAGATCATTTTAGACCTTTTGATATCAAGGTTAGAAGCGAGTTGCCTCAAGTTAACCATATCGGCATCCGGACTCTCAATGCAACGCAACTTGTCCTGTTCCTCTTTTAATTGAGAAGTAATTTCCAAAACTGTACACTCCAGTAATATGGCTACATGTAATGACTGCTACGTACTGAATCCTCAAATCAAGATAACTTTGTACATTCGATGATACCTAATTCCATGACCAGGTCCGCAAGAGATCATCTTCATCTTGATATTCGAGCTACCATTGACAATTGAAATGCAGTCATCACCTATATATACATCACATACCAGAAGAGTAGTTAGCACATTATCCATTATATCAGTTATCAAACTTGTGTTGATAACTTATGAACCAGGAAGCACTGCATAGGCAATAATTACCAAAAACTATGCATTGATTGTATTATACAGTAAAACTAGCGTAGAACCTGTTCCAATTTTAGTG
This sequence comes from Kitagawia praeruptora, assembly GCA_037693485.1. NCBI lineage: Eukaryota > Viridiplantae > Streptophyta > Magnoliopsida > Apiales > Apiaceae > Kitagawia > Kitagawia praeruptora. The sequence continues at coordinate 4,665,785 of CM075349.1, forward strand.
TTCTGGATAATGACATTTGTCGATCCCTGGTTATATAGTGATATGAATTCCATCAGTGTTGGGACTGTCCTCTGGTGAACTTACCAGTACATTATACACACGAACAGCTTCACAACAAGAAATGACGAAGTACATTATGCACATTATAGTTCAATATACCGTGTTACAATAAATTATTTTCATTTTAATACCTAGGCATGCTATTTGCAGAGGAAATATATTGAACCTCAATCAGTTTTTTATTACGAGCATCTTGAAGCTCATCGTTAGTCCATTTCCTTATTAACAAGAATCTGGTACAAACTTTCGTTATAATCTCTCTTTTCCTCTTTCTTCATAACCTGCAACTTTCCTTTATAGACTTGAATTTCCTACATAAAAGTGTATATACTGAAACATATCAAAATGGAAGCTCAAATAAAAGAATGAAAAATAAAATGAAACCATGTAGAAGAATCAGACCTCACTTGTAGTAACTCCTGCACATAATGCATAATGCACAACAGCACAACTCTATCAGAAATCTATCATTTACTACTATAAGTTACAACAAATACAGAGTGCAGACTTTATGTAACAGAAAAAGAGGGGATTCTTATTAAACATATGGGGACACATTTGAGGCACATACAACTGCAAGACTAAATATTTATCACAGCTCAATATCAAAAATACAGTTATCCATTAAAATCAACAAGACACTGCATCACTAGCAACACAAACACAAACACAAAGATATATGTTGACTTGGCAATATAAAACCCTCAACATCATTTCGCATATAAGATCGATTCAAAACAAACACTCAAGATTCAAAGTACACACAACAAAGCCAATTCAAAACAGCGATGAGTGTGAATTTACATTTATTTAATCAAAACCGTTGAACCAGTAAACAGCGATTGAGAGAGCTTGAGATTTGCTCGATGTATGTGTTCCCTGGTTTTGTCACAAACAGAAATTGATAATCAAGATAATGAAAGCACCTTTATGTTTGTGACAAAATCACGAACACCTACATCTAGCCAAATCAATTGACCAACAAACAGATCGGGGCCAGGACTATGTATAAAAAGAAGGTTTCCCTTGAATTTGTATGTGTGTGTTTGATTTGAACTTGAGCCGTGAACATATGTGTGTGCTGAAAAAGACGGGGGGAAATGGGGAAATGAAATACTGGGTGGGGAGGAAAGTGAATTTTTGGGTACATAGGAGGGAAAGAGGAAGCGGGAAATGAAATATTGGGTGGGGAGGGAAAAGAATTTTAACATAGATCTAGTTAATTCTGTTGAGTATTGAACACGGTAAAAGAATACAGAGGGGGGGGTGAATGGATTCTTGAACTTTTCTTGGATTGAGTCTGTGTAGTAGATAAGTGCCTGTGTGTGCAGAAATTAAGGTGCGGATAAATAAACAACACAAGACACAATATCACTTTAATCTAATGTATATTAGATAAAGGTTGCTACAATCTGTGAATACAAATGGTAGTATTCTCAGCTTCGTTTTTCTCAGAGAGATATAGCTTACAGTGTATGAAAAACTTGACTCACAAAGTTACTAAGTTATGAAGTGAGGCTGTGTCCTTATAGAACATGGATACAGCCTGCTTACTACAAATAAGGTAGCTAAAACACATTACTTTCTAGTCTGTCTATCCTTTTTGAGTAAGTGTCCAAACGGTTACAGATTTGACTTTGCAAAGCCTGTTTAGATCCACTTCTTTAGCTCCTTGTCTCTTCTATATCTCTCCAAGCTTCCTTGTAGGCTTTCCAGAGTACGTTACAGGTTGTGGTCCATAAAGTGCATTGGCTTGTTGCAGGTTTCTGACTTGTACAATTTCTTCAGTATTTTGTCTCCAAGAATGTATTCGAGAAGTGACTAAGTAAGTGATTCGAGAACTAGAATTGACTTGATCGATAACTCTGAGTTCTCGAATACTGTTATAGTGACATATCGAACCACTTCTCGAATAGCTCTTTTCCATCAGGATTCCTTGAGATGTCGAATAGAGCATTTGACTTATCGAATCCTCGAGTTGTCGAATAGCTTTCTGAGTCTTTGAGATATCGAATGGAACTTTGACTTGTTGACTCTTTGAGAACTCGAATACCATCTTGACTTGTTGACTTCTTGAGTTCTCGAATAGAGTAGTAGACATATCGAATCCCTGAGATATCGAATGAGATATCGAACAGTGTATTCAGAGATATCGAATAGTGTCTTGAGATATCGAATCTCTGACTTCTCGAATGCTGGACTTCTCGAATAGACAAATATACTTCTCGAATTGGTACTTAGGCAAATTCTTCATTTCTTCAAATCCCAACTGTGATTATTTGGCAGTCTTTAACTCCTTGCTTGAGGCATGAACCATGGAACTTCTTTCAAGCATTATTCTAGACTCTATTTGTACAGTTACACAACTAGGATTTGATGCCTATTACAAGTACAATACAAACAGAAACTCTACAACTAGAGGTTCCCTCAGTTAAGAGGTCATGTAAGTAATGCAAAGCATTACAAACAATTAGGCTTGTTATTAGATGTATACAGGCATGCCTCTGTAACTAACAATCTCCCCCAAATTGTGAGTGAGACCCTTAGTCACAATTTCATGTCTGATAACAAGCCTAACATACATTAAAGATAAAACTTTTAAAAGTACAGGTATGTGATTTGATTGAACACATAAATGAAATTACAAGATAAATACTTCTTACAGTATGATGAGGTACTAGCCGTTTTCTTTTGATTGCATCTCCATTGCCTTGGCTTGTAGATCATCATATGCTTTCTGTTTCCTTTCTTTCTCCTTTCTTGCAATCTCATCTACTGCTCTCATGATTTCTGTCATAGCATCCAATTCTTCAATCATAATAGAGTTTTTGAAATCTTCAAGCACTGGCTTCAGAATGTTGGCAGGATAGTGACTGAGTAGGTTCATTCTTATATTGACATTGTCTCCATTTCTCCTCCTATACTTCACCACATAGGGATCAAACTGAACTGTACACAATCCCTTTGCCCTTAGCTTTTCTGCTTCAATCTCCAGTCTATCAATTTCTTTCTCCCTTTCTAACCATTTCTCATAGCAGCCCTTCCTTATCTTCTCAGCATATTCTTTCTTCATTTTCACAAAGTCAATCAATTCCAGCTTCCATACTTTCTCCACCTTGTCCTTAGAATCCAGCAATGCAATGATTCTTTCTATCTCATACAATTTACCCCAATGTTGACAACCCCCTTGTTTGAATTTCATTTCTTTCCCATCAGTGTACTTGATTACAAGGTGGTCATCCACAATTGTAGCATAGCATATCTTTTGAGCTCTTAGAAATAGCAGTTGCTCTTCATCAAAGTCTTCATCAAGTGGCTGGAGCTTTAATCCTGGAAGGATTGTTAGGGCTCTAGATTTGGATAGCTTCACTCTCCTTGCAGCATGTTTAAATTTTATCCTCTTGACATGGTTGCTTGGCAGAAATCTTTGACCTTGGTTGGTAGACCATAGTAGTATTCCATTAGCAGATTGCTTTCTGAAACATACACATGGTTTCTTGACTTGAATCTTCTTCTTTTCTTGAGATGGTAAGACAGTTGCAGAAGCCATAGATGTAGATTTTGCTAGGTCACTACTAACAGTATTCACCCTAGACTTAGAGTCTTGTGTTGTGGTGAGATTACTGCTAGCATTGCCTAAGGCTTGCTGTCTTCCACTCTTTCTCACATATGTTTTACCCTGGTCATCATCATCCTTTTCATCCTTGTCCCCCTTTTTCTTCTTATCTTCATCACCCTTATCTCTCCTGTGATGTCTTCTCCTCCCATCACCTTTGTCTTCAGAATCATCATCCTTATTTCTCCTAGGTTGAGCCATCTCTGGAATTTCACCAGTTGCAATATAGGTTCTGAGGATATGCAGTGCCTCAATTTCTTCAGCATTTCTGGCTCCAACCTTCTTCTGTAATTGATCAATGATAGCAATGATCAGTCTGTGATTTCTGGAGGTGAGATCATGAGGAATGACCAATTGCTTGATATCTTCAATTCTGGTACCAGACTGATAAATAATTGTCCATGGCTTCTTGATCACTTCTGGTAGCCTTGTAGGTTGACCATTCCTCAAATCATCAAACAGACTCTTGCTGTTCTCATTTTTCTTCTCAATGATCTCAAGTATGGCATCTATCTCTGAGTGCTTTAGGTCTTGTAGAGTCTGGTATGTTAGATGCCATATCTTTAGTTTGGAAACCATCACTATCTCCTTGACCCATATATTGTTGACTTTCTTGGGGATGACAGTGATGTAGTCTATCTGCTTCTTCACCTCCCTCAGATAAAACTGAGTGTCACCAACCTGTTCCCTTATGGCTTTCAGAAACTCCAAGAAGGCTTTATCATGATAGTCATTGGAGTTAGCAACTTCTTGTAGCTTGGCCTCAGTAACAACTTTGACTTCTACAGGCTTGGCACTCTCAGATATAGAGATTGGAGGTTTGTCAGATGGCATACTCCCTGCAACCACTGTGGTAGTTATGGATTGCTTTTGTCCTCCAGGAGTAGTGATGTGCACAGTTGGTAAGGTGACAACTGGCAAGATAGATGGAGGCTCATCTACTTTGGCTTTTCCCTTGCCAGGCACATTTGCTAGAGACTTAGAAGCCCTTTGTTGACCACCCTCTTTGATTATTATGCCTTTCTCTCCCTTTGTCTCCCCCTTTGAATTTGAGTTCCTAGCCTTCTTCTCCCCCTTAGGCTTGTTGTCAGGCACAGAGGCTGTAGAAATGTCCTTTGGGAGTGAAGATTCATCAGGTAGAGGGAGACCCATATGCTTCATCATTGCAGCTAACATGGATTGTTGATGCAGAAGGACATCAGCTGTGGTGGATGCTTGAGTGTCCAACTGATCATTTAGCAATGCAACCTTTTCTGTGAGATGAGCATTGGTCTTGGTGAGAGTAGCTACCTCCTGCTCAAGAGTGTTGACCTTAGTGAATAACTCATTGGCCTTGAAGCCAGATAAAGATTGATCCTGCAGCCTCTTCACTTCATATTTAGACAATTCATGCACAGGGACATCAGTCACTAGTCTATCTCCATAAAGATTTTTGAACATTATCCTCAGCATGGCATTGGCATCTGTAGTCTGGTCAGATAGATTCTGAAATTGATGCCCCAGACCTGTGACAGCATCTTTTAGCACAGCCAGCCCATTGTCCACCTGAGTGCAGGTAGAGTTGCAGTGTTTGATGTCCTTGAACACACTGTCCAATTGAGGAAATTTAGCATCAAAGGCCCTCTTGACTTCTGCTACTGAAGTGGCTGTCTTATCACACACCCTGTTGACTTCAGTTTTGACTCCCTTGCCAAGATAGTGTGCAGCCTTGAGGAAACCCTTGTAGGAGTCATTTACAGCTTCATACACTTCACCAGGTGACAGGGATTTTGCATTGGAGCCCAGTGAAGTGATGTATTCCTCCCTGAGATACTGAAGTGCTTCATCGAGAGTAATATCATATTTTCCTTGCAACCAGGCATCTATGTTGCCATCTCTCTCAGCATCATCAATGATCTTTGACTTCTGCACTTCCACATCATCCCTATGGCATAACAGAATAGCCTCATAGTCTGGATTGGGCATGTCTGCAGTGAGAAGGTGCTGAGCAATCTTTGTGAACTCAGGAATCTGATCCACAATTAAGCTTTGAAGTGCTTCAACCGTCAATTGTTGTGGAACAGACCCTGATCCTGAAGCACTGTCATGTTGCACAGGCTTCAGCCATGTTGACATGAAGTCAGAGCTAGAGCTAGGCAAGCTAGTCTCCTCAGTTACAGATGCAACTTCTGTAACCGGATGGATTGACTCTACTACTGGTGTCACCACAGAAGTGGGATGAATTACACCAGCAGTTGACACAGGCACAGAGTCTCTAGTAAAAACTAGGGGAACCTCTGTGTTTGTGATGGTGTCATTAGGATATGCCTCAGCATGCATTCCCTCACCATCTAAATGTGGGTTCTGAGTGGTGAACAAAGTGTCATGCACTAAGTCACTTGAAATTATTGGCTCATCAAGCGAAAAGGATTCTTGATGATCAATACCTTGCATCTCAGTTGTCTGAGTTGCAGGTTCCAAAGAAATTTCAGAGTTAGATTCTGGAAGAGAAGTGTGTTTTAGAGTAGATTTTGGCAACTCCCCCTGAGAGATAGAGGGAGTTTCAAGAGTGATGTGCTCTCCACTCAGTGTTGTGCCAGCCTTATCACTCCCATGTGCTGACTCTATACAAGAGGGTGCATTGGGGAGAATGCTTGATTCTATAGGTGCACCCTGTTGAGAGGATACACCTAGTGAGCTGTGTGCCCCTGATTTTACAACTTCAGCCATTTGTGTGACTGAAGAGGTGGTCTTAGTTTTCTTCTTCTTTGTTCTGTGTAAGGGTAACTCAGGTTCCTCACTTCCTAGACCTAATTCAACAGCTAATGCTGCTTCAGACAAGATATTTAAAGGTGCAGACATTACTTCCTTTCTCTTCTTTTTACTAACATCACCCTTTTGAGAGGATGATGCAGTTGGCTCAGTAAGAGGTAGAGTGTTTGGTTGAGAGGGTTGGTTAGCAGGCCCTGGGTTAGCATTTTGTTCTACTTGCTTGGGCTGTGCTAACTTAGATTTTGCATCAAATGTTGGCATGTTGTGGGGGTAAGTCCTAAACAAACTCTCCATATGGGGAGTTATGTTCAGTCTTACATCCACATCATTCCTAGTTTCCAAGTTACCAAAAATGAGTTTGGTCATGGACTTAGGATAGCCTATTTTATTTTTATCAATCCCAGGCAATTCAATCAATGAAGCATTTTTATAATTAAGTACAGATTGAATAAAGCGAGGGAAGAAAATATCAGTACCTCTCTTGGTTGTGTTCTTACCAAGTCTCCCATATAATTCTTGAAGTATGATTTGGCCAACATCTATCTTCTTTCCATAGGCCAAAGCATATCCAATTTGCTGCACAGGTGCACTGATTTGATCAAAGCTTGATTTCCTGGCAGTGAAGACTTGGAGAAGAGTTGCAAACACATAGCTCCACTCCTTTCTCAGATTTTTTCTGTTTAGCTTTCCAAGGTTAATCCCATCTGAGTAGTTTATGAACTCAAAGAATTCCTCCAACTCTGCGTTAGTGGCCATTCTGTCAAATGACTCTTGTTGTAGTCCTAGTGCTTGGTTCATGTCTGCAGTAGTGATAGTGATTTCCTTATCTTGAACCTTGCAGTAGATGACATAGGAAGTGATTGCGTTTTCCAGGGCTACAACCTCCACAATAGCAGTACTCCAGAATTGTTCTAGAATATCGAGATACAGAGTTGGGTTGGCAGAGAGTGCATCCTTGATATATGACTCAGCCATCCATTTCACAAAGCACTTGAAATTTGCATTGGGTGCTTCAACATCACTAGTGAGAGCGATGAAGTTGGTGTTGAACTTTACTGTTGCCATTTGTGTAGAAGAGAGAAAAGAAATTGAAGGTTGAAGAAGAAATTTGGCTTTTCGTAGCTAGGGTTTCAGGGGTTTAGAGAGTGTAGATGCTTGAGAAATCGAATGAAATGAATCGAATAGATGTGAGATTGTATAAGTATGAAGTACTTGAATTGTCGATTAGCAGACTGTTTTGTATCGACAAGTCAGGCATTCGAGAAGTAGAAAACAACTATTCGAGAAGTCAAGAATGGCTTAATCGATAACTCAAGCAGATAGAAACTCACAGCTGGCAGTTATCTAACTTAGAAATAATTCTAAATTAAATAAAATGTGTTTTTATGAGTGAATTAAATTTTTAGATAAAAATCCAAAATCGGTTAAAATTCAGCGAGAATTCAGCCTTTTCAAATGATTCGAGAACTCAAATATAGTGTTCGAGAACTCAATCATTCGAGAACTCAGTTACTATATTCGAGAAGTCTAGAATTCCTCTATTCGATATCTCAGAAAGACTCTATTCGAGAACTCAAGAGTACTCTAATGAGACTTATTAGAGATGTCAAATAGTGAATCATTCGAGAAGTCTGACTTATCGAACTATACCCATCACTCATAAAAAAAATTTGATTTTCACTATCTTGTAAAAATTTACCAGACATATTCATTGAAAAATATCCTAGCAAATCAAATAGTGATTTTCTCAAAATTTCATAGAAATTTTAAGTTAATAAAAATATGATTTTCAACATATGCAACAGATTTGAAATATTTATAAATCATATTTCAGCCAACACTTACTTCAAAAATATTGAGGATTTAGATAAAGTAAGTGTTTACTGCTGCAACAATCTAGATGATGTATTCACTTAGCCAGAATCTGAAGAATTCAGCATTCCAATCTCACTTACCAACCTTGTGAAGGTGGCTTCATCTAATGGCTTAGTGAATATATCAGCTAGTTGTTTATCTGTAGAGACATAATGCAACTCAATGGTTCCATTAGTTGCATGTTCTCTTATGAAATGATATCTGATGTTAATGTGCTTTGTTCTAGAATGATTGACAGGATTGGCAACTATAGAGATTGCACTTGTGTTGTCACACATGATTGGAATTCTTTCCAACACAAGTCCATAATCTCTAAGTTGATTTCTAATCCAAAGCACTTGAGCACAGCAACTTCCAGCAGCTATGTATTCAGCCTCAGCTGTAGAAGTTGACACAGATTGTTGCTTCTTGCTATACCAAGAAACTAACCTTTGTCCAAGAAACTGGCAGCTTCCTGAGGTGCTTTTCCTATCCACTCTGCATCCAGCATAATCAGCATCAGAGTAGCCAACCAGATTGAACCCTGTGTCCTTAGGGTACCATAATCCCAAGTTAGGAGTGCCCTTCAGATATCTAAAGATCCTTTTCCTTTGTTTGAGAGAGTCATAGTCAAGTCCAATAGCTGCTTTAGGTTTAGCTTCAATTTTCTCACAGTAGGATTGCACTAAACCAGATGATTTCTTGAAAGTTTTAAGTTTGAATTCATTCTCAGCTAATTCATCCCTAAGAGCCTTCTCTACTTGACTAGCACATAGAACCTTGTTCTCCAAATATTCAACTTCTTTCTTAAGGTTTTCTACTTGCATAGCAGTTAGCTCAAGTTCCTCATTCTTTTTGGTTAATACTTCATTTCTAGTAGACAGTTTAGCAATCTCCTCATTAGCAGCAGTCATACTAGTATGAATATTAAACATTTCAACAGATAATTGTTCAATCATGGATTTGTATTCAGAAACAGACATGTCTATAGTAGTGAGAGATGGTACCTGAGAATCAGATGAAGATGAGTCATCCTTGGAGTTGGCCATCAAGGCATAATTGCAGAATTCTTGTTCCTCTTCATCACTCTCAGAATCATCCCAACACTTCCCTTCAGCTATGTAGGCCTTACCATGTGTCTGCTTTTTCAGAAGGGCCTCATACTTAGCTTCTAGCTCAAGATAATCTCTATCCTTCTTTTTAGGCTTCTTGCATTCACTGGCAAAATGCCCTAGGTCATTGCATCTATAACACCTTACAGATGACCTATCCACATAACCGGTTTTGAACTTATTTCTGTTTGGTTTCACAGGTGCCTTGTTCTTGTTGGCTGAATGGTTTTGAGTTTTGGGTTTGAAGGGTTGATTTCTTTTAAATCTGATGTTTGGAAATTTTCTGGCCATGAAAGCATATGAAGTATTTTCCATCCCATCAAGTTCTTCCAGAGTGTAAAACTCCTCTTCTTCTTCCTCCTTTTCCTCAACAGGTTCACTCACCCCAGCTTCAGTTTCTTCATCATCTGCCACCTCCTCTATCCTTAGTTGGCTTGTAGATGCTTCTAGATCCAGGATGGATTTGTTGACAATCAAGGCACATGATGTGTTTATCATCCTACCTTGGTTTGCTTGGATAGCCCTCTTCTGAAGCAACTCAAGTTCATGAGTCTTTAGGACTCCATAGAGTACATCATAGGTGACTTTGTTCAAATCTCTCTCTCTTAGGGAAATGACTCTTTGCTCCAGATGATTTGGTGAAGACAACAGAAATTTCATATTTAACTCCTTGGTGCTGTAAACCTTTCCATTCATCTGCAACTCAGTAACTAGCTTGTGAAACCTTTCAAACATCTCAGTGATGCTTTCCTTGGGCTGTGCCATGAAAGCTTCATACTGTGTGACCAGTATCTGTTTCCTGTTTTCTTTAACCTCATCAGTCCCTTCACACAACACCTCAATGTGATCCCACATCTCTTTAGCAGACGTGCATGATGCAATGTTTGCAAACATTGACATATCCATGGAATCAATGATGAGCAACATGAGGTGGCTGTCAAGAGCAACCTTCTCCCTTTCTGACTCTGTCCACTTTGATGGATCCTTGGCCTCATAAGCTCTAGGGATTGTTATGGTTCCAACAGTCTTCTCTGGTATCTCTTGTTGTGGAACAAAAGGACCATTCTTGAGAATCTCAGGATACAAGGGATGAGAGGCTTTGATGAACAACATCATCTTTATCTTCCAGAGGTTGAAGTTTTCTTTATCAAACTTAGGGACCTTCACCGTTCCTGTAGTCTTTGGTGTATTCGAACTCATGATCGTTTCTCTGTTTTTGAATAAACAGCCCGCTCTGATACCACTTGTTGAGTATTGAACACGGTAAAAGAATACAGAGGGGGGGTGAATGGATTCTTGAACTTTTCTTGGATTGAGTCTGTGTAGCAGATAAGTGCCTGTGTGTGCAGAAATTAAGGTGCGGATAAATAAACAACACAAGACACAATATCACTTTAATCTAATGTATATTAGATAAAGGTTGCTACAATCTGTGAATACAAATGGTAGTATTCTCAGCTTCGTTTTTCTCAGAGAGATATAGCTTATAGTGTATGAAAAACTTGACTCACAAAGTTACTAAGTTATGAAGTGAGGCTGTGTCCTTATAGAACATGGATACAGCCTGCTTACTACAAATAAGGTAGCTAAAACACATTACTTTCTAGTCTGTCTATCCTTTTTGAGTAAGTGTCCAAACGGTTACAGATTTGACTTTGCAAAGCCTGTTTAGATCCACTTCTTTAGCTCCTTGTCTCTTCTATATCTCTCCAAGCTTCCTTGTAGGCTTTCCAGAGCACGTTACAGGTTGTGGTCCATAAAGTGCATTGGCTTGTTGCAGGTTTCTGACTTGTACAATTTCTTCAGTATTTTGTCTCCAAGAATGTATTCGAGAAGTGACTAAGTAAGTGATTCGAGAACTAGAATTGACTTGATCGATAACTCTGAGTTCTCGAATACTGTTATAGTGACATATCGAACCACTTCTCGAATAGCTCTTTTCCATCAGGATTCCTTGAGATGTCGAATAGAGCATTTGACTTATCGAATCCTCGAGTTGTCGAATAGCTTTCTGAGTCTTTGAGATATCGAATGGAACTTTGACTTGTTGACTCTTTGAGAACTCGAATACCATCTTGACTTGTTGACTTCTTGAGTTCTCGAATAGAGTAGTAGACATATCGAATCCCTGAGATATCGAATGAGATATCGAACAGTGTATTTAGAGATATCGAATAGTGTCTTGAGATATCGAATCTCTGACTTCTCGAATGCTGGACTTCTCGAATAGACAAATATACTTCTCGAATTGGTACTTAGGCAAATTCTTCATTTCTTCAAATCCCAACTGTGATTATTTGGCAGTCTTTAACTCCTTGCTTGAGGCATGAACCATGGAACTTCTTTCAAGCATTATTCTAGACTCTATTTGTACAGTTACACAACTAGGATTTGATGCCTATTACAAGTACAATACAAACAGAAACTCTACAACTAGAGGTTCCCTCAGTTAAGAGGTCATGTAAGTAATGCAAAGCATTACAAACAATTAGGCTTGTTATTAGATGTATACAGGCATGCCTCTGTAACTAACAAATTCGTATCCGATTCATAAAAATATTATTTTTAAATTGACGATCAAACCGTACGGATGTTATTAAACACTCGTTTTAGTGTCGGGAAAAAATAATCGAAAAATAAAAAGGCCTGGTTGGACGCGATCTTAACGAAAACGTAGTGAAAGTGCTACTTCCTTGTAACAGGGCACGATCCAGATTCACTGAATAATTTTTTTGAATGTTTTTTTCGACGATCGAACCGTACGGATGTTATTAAACACTCGTTTTAGTGTCGGGAAAAAATAATCGAAAAATAAAAAGGCCTGGTTGGACGCGATCTTAACGAAAACGTCGTGAAAGTGCTACTTCCTTGTAACAGGGCACGATCCAGATTCACTGAATAATTTTTTTGAATGTTTTTTTCGACTATCGAACCGTACGGATGTTATTAAACACTCGTTTTAGTGTCGGGAAAAAATAATCGAAAAATAAAAAGGCCTGGTTGGATGCGATCTTAACGAAAACGTCGTGAAAGTGCTACTTCTTTGTAACAGGGCACGATCCAGATTCACTGAATAATTTTTTTGAATGTTTTTTTCGACGATCGAACCGTACGGATGTTATTAAACACTCGTTTTAGTGTCGGAAAAAAATAATCGAAAAATAAAAAGGCCTGGTTGGACACGATCTTAACGAAAACGTCGTGAAAGTGCTACTTCCTAGTAACAGGGCACGATCCAGATTCACTGAATAATTTTTTTGAATGTTTTTTTCGACGATTAAACCGTACGGATGTTATTAAACACTCGTTTTAGTGTCGGGAAAAAATATCGAAAAATAAAAAGGCCTGGTTGGACGCGATCTTAACGAAAACGTCGTGAAAGTGCTACTTCCTAGTAACTGGGCACGATCCAGATTCACTGAATAATTTTTTTGAATGTTTTTTTCGACGATCGAACCGTAATGATGTTATTAAACACTCGTTTTAGTGTCGGAAAAAAATAATCGAAAAATAAAAAGGCCTGGTTGGACGCGATCTTAACGAAAACGTCGTGAAAGTGCTACTTCCTGGTAACAGGGCACGATCCAGATTCACTGAATAATTTTTTTGAATGTTTTTTTCGACGATCGAACCGTACGGATGTTATTAAACACTCGTTTTAGTGTCGGGAAAAAATAATCGAAAAATAAAAAGGCCTGGTTGGACGCGATCTTAACGAAAACGTCGTGAAAGTGCTACTTCCTTGTAACAGGGCACGATCCAGATTCACTGAATAATTTTTTTGAATGTTTTTTTCGATGATCGAACCGTACGGATGTTATTAAACACTCGTTTTAGTGTCGGTAAAAAATAATCGAAAAATAAAAAGGCCTGTGTTATAGGGAGAATATTGTATAACAATATTTATGGAGGTTGCTGGGTTTACGGAGCAAGATACGGATATTTTGCTATAAGAAGAATGTGGATTAGGGTTTATGTATTTGGATGTGGCTGCTCTTGTATATTGATAATCAGTGGTGAACTGTTTCTCATCCTTTACAAGATGCCTACGTACCCTATTTATAGGGATCAAGCCATACGTAGTTCTCTTGGAGAAGAAGTTATCTAGATGGGCTAGGGTTTTTATGGGCTCGGCTTGGCCCAAATCCACTAGTCATCTCCTTGGGTTATTTTTCTACCCATTTACTCGGTCCATGACCCATGAAGGGGAACCTGCTGCTTGTATAATGTTATAATTTATCTTTACTGGCGAACCTGACTGGATGACCTCGCATGCGACCTCGCTGGGTCTGGCCATGCGAGGCGATCCTCGCTATATGGAGATATCCTACTTATGCGACCTCGCTGGGCCTGACCATAAGCCTTCATAGTAACATACTAGGCCACGCTGGACCTTGCAAACTGCGACCCTGCTACTGCGGCTCGCTGGCGATCCGCTGTACAAAAATAATATGATAAATCCTCTCATGATGGCGAACTTTAATGACCCATTCCTTATTCTTAGGCCCATTATGTGAGATGTACTGATATTCTTAGCCCATTAGGCCTGTTTAGGACTTATGCCAAATTCAGGCATAACAACTACCCCCCGAGTCCATATTGCCATTAGAAATGCGATGTGGACTCAGAGAATGCCTTCCAGAAAATGGAATGCGAGGCCAAGGCCCATTATCAATTACTTCTTTATGGACTCTCATCGTAGGCCCAATGATTTTGAATAAATGCTAACAGCTGGCGCGTCTCTTGATCTGGTCACACCCACTGAGATGATGACACGTGTAGCTTGTTCACCTCTCTCCTCCCTACTATATAAATCCCAATCTACAAATCATTTGTCACTTTCCTTATTAACAACATACCGAAGTGCTGCCAACTTGCTCCCGGATCAAACAGAGACCCAGCTCGCTATTAATCAAGAACGAGGCCACCCTTTTCTAAGATCTTCAACCTTTCTTCATCAAAAAGTAAGTTTCTCTCTCTTGTTCTTCATTTAAATGCATGCGTAGCTCATAATTTCGTAAATATTTGCTTTATAATTGCATGCGATGCGAGCCTGATTGTGTGCGACCCCACACACTTAATTTCACGATGCGATCCCTGCCTCGCTAGACTAAAGAGCGCGACCCCTTATTCTTTATGCACAAAGTAGGAACACTTAGAGCCTTCTCTTTTCCTCTTCTTTTATCTTCTTTGATGTTCTGTAAGCGCACACACTAATATTCCACCATCTTTTCAGATGTCTAGCGATAGCTCAAGGACTCCTTCACCTCTCCCTCACATTTCAATCAGCGAGCGAGCGGCCGCAAATATTGCTAGGGCCACAAGTGCAAGCACCCCATCCTTCAAACTATACATGGATCCTCAATGGTCTCAGGAGGAATTTACCCGAGAGACCCCCCTGACAACATGGAGATCACGACGACCCTCCGCCTCGCAGAGCCGCTCTATCGATCTCCCCTCAAGCTCAATAAACCCAGGACCTTTAAACGTTCCTCCCTCCTCGGTTCAAGGCGAAGTCGAGAAACTACTAAAGAAAGGTCAAAAATTCTTTTCCAACTTCCCCGAACCTCTTTCTCCTCTTAACAAGAACCTTCTCAATATTAGTCCCATATTACTGACCAGCTCCTCATCAATAGACTCCCTCGGCCATGCTTACTACGAGATGGAGGGTGGTGGTGACAACGAGGCGAACTCTGATGATTCGGATTATGAAGAGCCTAGCTCTGATGATGGTGGTCTGGACGAAGTAGCCAGAATGGTTAACTTTGAAGATTACAGCTATGTTCCCGAAGCCTCTCCTCAACCTTACATCCCGACCCCTCAACCCGAACTGGAGGGCACCGTATATGTTGGAGGACCTCGCCCCGAAAATATCGAAGAGGGCTCGAAGGTGAAACCAGGTCAGCCTCGCACTCTAGGCTGCAGGGACTTATCTACCTCTCTCGATGCCGAATCTTTAAGAAAAGCAGTTGATACATATAGACCGGAAGGTAAGGTCATTCTACCCACATCTTCAATGCGATGTTACCGCTTCAACTACACTGAAAACGGAGGAAGAGTGCCTCGCATGGTGTTGTCATCTGCCATGATGAAAATAGGCGTCTCTTCACCTCTTCATCCATTCATCAAGGATGTGTGCGAGACTTACCACCTTGCTCCTATCCAGATCAATCCAAATGGGTATAGAGCCATGATAGCCCTCTATATTATTTATCACAAGTTGGGATATCCCCCACTCGACGCGAGGACCATGGGATACTTCTTGCAATTGAAGAGATGCGGGCCGTCTGATTTCGGCTACGTATACTTCTCAGTCTGGCCAGAGTTTAATAAGAAAGACTTGTACCATAGCGCTCCGAGCAACGCGGGCTCATGGAAGGGTCCTTACTTCTACATCCACGAGGTGCCCAGAGTAAAAACATCTTTTAACTTTCTTCCAATCGGTCAAGTGCGAACCGTCTTGAAGGGTGAAGAGAAAACCCGAGCTGATGACGTATTAAAGATGCCTCGCGAAGACAGGAGTGTGCGAACCCTTCTTTCCTTAGAAAATCTGATTGAATGTGGATTTTTGAAAGACGGGATTCAACTTCCTTCTGAGGCGGGGCCTTCAAGTGCGAGGAGGGCTTCGCAAAAGAGGAAAGTGCGAGAGGAAGCCTCGTCCTCTAAAATGGCAATGGAAGAGAGTAAGAATACTTTATGCTGTAGTTCAATAATTTCTTCATATTAATTGTCCTTCATTGTCCTCGCATTTTTACTTTGATAATTATTCTTTAACTGCTTTCTTTCTCATTTTTGTAGATATGTCAGGCAAAGGTGGTCGCAGGCCTCCTTTTTGTACAAGGAACAAGGAGATCCCCACCAAACCTTCAACGACCTCCCCACCAAAGAAAACAAACGATCTCACTCCTCCATCAGCAAATGCTAAGGTCGCTCTTCAACCTTCGAAGGCCAAGGTTAGCCCTGAAAAACACATCACCAAGAAACACAAAACCGGTCCCCTGCCCCAGGTCACAAAGCCTGCGGACACGACGCCAGTACATCATTTATACGCAAAACATGGGTATCTTCATGCTACTGAAGCGGAATGTACTGAGTGGGTGGGGGCCGAGTTAATTGAGAACTCTGAGGCAGTCTCCAAATGCCTGGCTGAGGGCTTCATACGCCAAGCCTCGCATCTTCGAGAGCTAAAGCAGGTTGTCTTCGCCAATGATAGATTGGAGAAGGAGTTGAAGTCCTTGAAGGTTAAGGCTGAGGAGGAGAAGAAGCTGATGGCTGAGAATTACCAGCGAGTGCTACAAACTGAAACAGCATCCCTTCGATCCGAACTCAAGAAAGTCAATGATGAAAAAGCAGCCCTCCATAAGGGTTTGAACGAGGCGGAGCAACATGAGGAGGAGCTGAAGAAAACTCATATGGAGGAGCTCGCGAAGCTGAAGGAGGAGGTCGCTGCTGCTCAGACTAACAGAGAAGACATCGAAGTGGCCGCCCAAGCTGACTTCATGAAGAGCTTTATCAGAAAAATCCCCAACTTCGATTGGTCACAGCTCGGTCCTGGCAATGCTGAATATGCAGCTGACCTCCGCAAGGAGATAGATGAGGAAGATGCCAGGATCGCCAGCGAAGCTGCTAAGGCCAATGCTACCAACCAAGAGAAACCCAATGAGGCTGCGATGTAATCTGTTTTATTCCAACATTTCGAACTGGGGATGCGGACACCCTTTGAATGTCTCGCAAATTGTAATATTTTTTGATAACTTTTGATAACTTCGAAGTATGCTGGGCTCGCGTAGCGACCCAGTAGCTGTTTGTCGATTTTTAACAATTTTCATAACTGTCTTCATTCCTCCATGTCTTGTATTTGCTTTATAGCTTGCCTTTATATTTCTGAAATATTATCATGTAGATTGGCCTCGCATCTGCGAAACTTCCCTTGTAAAATTTGTAGCTTTTTCTTTTAATCTTCAAGGTGGACCTTGTCTCTTCAGAATCAAAACTTGCGATGCCTTCCTTGTGAGGTCGCAGACACGATCCAGAGATTGAGGTCGCACCTTGACTTTTCTTTTAAACTTTGAACTTCTTTGAGGAGATACTTTTTAACTAAACTTTGAAGACATTCCCTCAGGTCGCAGTAAATGCACACTCGTGACTTCGTTGACCTGAGGGGTGTTCGGCCTCGCATGCGCTGTGCTGGCCTAGTCCTGAAAATTTTTAACACTGACAAAAGAATAAAATTGCACAACTTTTTTGGAGAATAAATTTCATAAATATAAATACTAGGGACAAAGCCCAACTAGGGACAAAGCCCAAATTTCATTACATCATAACGAGGAGGTGTCTATATGATCACTACCCCCCGAGTACTTTGTATGAATTTATTCATGCTAAGTAGTAGTAGATGGAGACCACCAGGAGCGAAGCTTCTACTGGTAGTATTTTCTCAAATGTTCTGCATTCCAGGCTCGTGGCATGACCTTATCATCCATATCAGTTAGATAATAAGTCCCTTCATTGATGACACCGTAAACTTTATAGGGCCCTTCCCAATTAGCTCCAAACACCCCATGAGACGAGACCTTAGTGTTAGGCATCACTCTCCTAAGCACCAAGTCCCCCACGCGAAGATGTGGCACGCGAACCTTTCCATTATAATACCTTGCGGCCCGCCTTTGATACGCAGCGAGCCTAAGCTGAGCCTCTTCTCTTGACTCTTGAATCATGTCTAAGTAGAGCCTGTGATTGACTTCGTTTGCCTTGGGGTCGTAATGTTCCCTTCTGAACGAACCTGACCCTACTTCCACGGGTACCATGGCCTCGCACCCGTATGTCAAAGAAAATGGAGTCTCACCTGTGGTAGACCTTGGGGTCGTATTGTATGACCACAAGACCTTTGGTAGCTCCTCGGGCCAATTACCCTTACTTTCCTCCAACCTAGCTTTTAAGGTATGCTTGATGATTTTGTTGATGGCCTCGGTTTGCCCATTTGTCTGGGGGTGACTCACAGCAGAAAAACTTTTCTTGATTCCCAAACTCTCACAAAATTCTTTCATCTCCTTGCTATCGAATTGCTTCCCATTATCTGAAATGAGCTGATACGGAATCCCATAGCGACAAACAATTGCTCTGTAAACGAAGTCCTTCAACTTTTTAGCTGTAATGGTAGCAAGAGGCTCGGCCTCGGCCCACTTAGTGAAATAGTCCACAGCCACGACTGCATATTTTACTCCTCCCTTAGCTTTAGGGAGTTCGCCAATAAGATCTATTCCCCACATAGCAAAAGGCCAAGGGCTCATCAACGAGGTGAGATGAGCTACTGGGGCATTACTGAAATTTGCATATCTTTGACACTCGTCACATCGCCTAGCGAACTCAAAGGCATCCCTTTTTAATGTGGGCCAAAAATACCCTTGTCGCAGAATTTTTTGAGCCAGGGAACTACCCCCCGAGTGATTGCCACATATTCCTTCATGGACTTCTCTCAAAATATAGTTGCATTCTTCACCATCTACACATCTCAAGAGTGGGGTGTTGAACCCTCTTCGATACAAGACCTCGTCATAAATAACATAGCGAGCCGCCTGATATTTGACCTTCCTCGCTTCTTTTTTATCATGTGGTAGGACCCCATCCTTTACATACTCCCAAATAGGGGCCATCCATGTTGACTCCGGGCTCGCTATTTTCATAACAAATTCCTCTGGTACGCTAGGTTTATTTTGAATTTCCAAGGGGATAATCCCAAATAAATTAGCCTCGCGTCGCGAGCCCATTTTCGCGAGGGCATCTGCTCCTTGATTTTTTGCTCTCCTGATAAACTCTATCTTTACTTGCTTGAATGACTTCATAAGCCTTTGCACACACCTCAAATATAACTCAATCTTGGGTCCCCTGGCTTGCCATCCACATCCAACATGACCTGTGACTAACATAGAATCGCTATATGCATTGAGGTTCTCTACTTTCATTTCTATCGCGAGCTTGAGGCCGATTATAAGAGCCTCGTATTCTGCTGCATTATTAGAAGCTTCGAAGGCGAAGTGAACAGCACTACTCAACTTGCGACCCTCAGGTGTAACAAGCTCGATCCCAGCTCCGGCCCCTTCTTTGTTAGAGGCCCCATCAACATACAACTCCCACCACGAGGCTGAATTCTCATTTTTGAGTTTAGGGTCAACCACTTCTGGGATCGCTATGAGAGCCCAGGCATCTTCCTCAGATTGGGAAGGAAACTCCAATATGAAATCTGCCAAAGCTTGGCCCTTTATTGCACCTCGAGGCTTGTACTCAATGTCAAATTGACTTAGCTCAATGGTCCACTTTAAAAGTCTACCCGAGGCCTCGGGTTTATGCATTACTTGCCTGAGTGGATATGCAGTGCGAACTTGGATACTATGAGCCTGAAAATATGGCCTCAGCTTTCGCGAAGCCAAAACTAAAGCATAGGCGAGCTTCTCCATGTTGGTGTAGCGAGTCTCGGCATCTTGCAGCCTCTTACTGACATAATACACGGGCAGCTGAAGTTTTCCCTCCTCGCGAACGAGGACAGCACTGATGGCATATTCTGAAACTGCCAAGTAAATAATAAGAATTTCACCTTCATTAGGCTTAGAAAGTAATTGAGGCGAGCCCAGATGCTCTTTTATTCTCTGAAAGGCTTCCTCGCACTCAGGGGTCCATTCAAAATTCCTTCCCACCTTCTTGATCGCTTTAAAGAATTCATGGCACTTATCTGATGATTTAGAAACAAATCGATTCAATGCTGCAATCCTCCCAGTTAAACTTTGTACCTCCTTGACACTTCTTGGCGACCTCATCTCCATCAATGCCTTTATTTTAGCTGGATTAGCCTCAATTCCTCTGTGGTTAACAATGAACCCCAAAAACTTTCCAGATTCGACCCCAAAAACACACTTCTGGGGGTTGAGCTTCATTCTGAATTTTCTCAATATATCGAACATTTCCGCGAGGTGGGCTACATGATCCCCAGCCTCCTTGGACTTTACAAGCATGTCATCTACATAGACCTCCATTGTCTTTCCAATTTGCCTTTCAAACATCATGTTAACGAGCCGCTGATAAGTAGCACCTGCATTGAGGAGACCAAAGGGCATCCCAATATAGCAATAGAGTCCCCTGTCTGTGATAAACGAAGTGTGCTCCTGGTCGGGGCCATACATGGGTATCTGATTGTACCCAGAATAGGCATCCATGAAACTTAAGAGTGCGTGGCCCGCTGTTGCATCTACCAATTGATCAATTCTTGGAAGAGGGAAACTATCCTTCGGGCAATGCTTATTCAGATCAGTAAAATCCACACATGTCCTCCACTTGCCATTTGGCTTCTTGACTAGGACAGGGTTTGCGAGCCAGTCAGGGTAAAATGATTCCCTAACGAGCCCGACCTCGAGTAGCCTGTCAACTTCTTCTTTTAGAGCCTCGGCTCGCTCTCCACTAATTGGTCTTCTTTTCTGCCTCACTCCCTTCTTGCTTGGATCAAGATTAAGTCTATGACACATCACATTGGGATCGATCCCCACCATATCTTCATGAGACCATGCAAATACATCCAAATTAGCTTTAAGAAACTCCACGAGCCTTCCCCTAAGATCAGGATTCAACTGCGACCCTATCTTCAATACTTTTGTAGAATCCTTGGGATCAACAAGGACAGATATAGTATCCTCTGCGGCCCCGGCTCGCTCCACATGCTCAGGGATGCGAGGGTCCAAATCAATTTCAACATTTCGAGCCCGACTAGACTCTGCTTTATCTTGCATCACGACTCCCGCCTCGGGGTTAGGGGTCGCTCCCACATGCCCGTACTCATTCACAATTGTTGTTTCTCTTGTGATACCATTAGGTAGGTCTACCAATGTTGACATTTCCTGGCGAACCCATTTCCCCTTTCGGGCTCGCACAGCGGCCTGCTCTGGACTTTCCTCTTCATCGCTAGCTTCTTCAACAATTCCTTCCTGTAAAACCAACACAGGTTGCGAGGCTTCCATCATAATTGCCCCTGGTACTGGTTCCACCTGTATGCCCAAGCTGTCAAAATAATCATCAGGCAATTCCTCGATTGAAATTATGTTACAACCATTTGAAAGTTGCGACGCCTCGACACCCATAGAACTTCTTCCCTTTTCTGCTGACTTCAGGGCCTGATTATAGCACTCTCGTGACTCGTGCTGAATTCCTCTAACACAGCCCACACCATGCGGGGTCGGAAATTTCATTGAGAGATGGTAGATAGAAGTCACCACCCTCATTTCTTTCAGGATGGGACGTCCCACAATAGCATTGTAAGCAGATGGTTGATCCACGACCATGAAATCAGCGACCTGCGTAGTGATGCAGGGCTCGTCCCCCAAGGTGATGGGGAGCCTGATTAGCCCTTTAACACTAACAGACGCCCCAGTGAATCCATAGAGGTGGCCTACTGTTGGAATTAAATCTTTGTCTACAAATCCCATTTTCTTGTAAACATCATACATCAAAACATTCACAGCACTTCCATTATCCACTAGCACCCTGTAGATATTCTGTGAGCCAATACGAACTCGAACCACCAGAGCATCAGAGTGAGGATGATGTACCCACTTCGCATCCTCTTCAGTAAACATGATATTTGTGTCTTCCCCCTTGAAAAGCTTTGGGGGTCGCTCTTGTAGATGATGCACATTGGTTAAGGGTCGCTCTTTGGCCTCGCGTGCATACCTTTCTCTAGCCTTGTTGCTGTCTCCTCCAATATGCGGCCCTCCAATGATCACATGGATGCTATTACCTCGCTCTTCTCTCTCCTTGCGAGGCTCTGTATTTTGGCCCTCATGAGGCACAGCATGATACCCTATGCCTGATTTTCCTGAGCTATCTTGATGCTTTTTCACTTCGCGGACCGCCCATTCTGTTAACTTCCCTTCTCGAATCAAACGATCAATTTGTTCTTTAAGTTGCCAACAGTCCGCCGTATCATGCCCCTTCTGCTCATGAAAATCACAATACTTTGCATTGTTCCATGTTCCTTGTGGACCCATAGCACGGGGTTTCGTGAACATTCCTTTATTTGCGTTGACAGCATAAATATGATCAACTGAAGCCACTAAGGGAACAAATTTGTCTTCATCCCTAGCCGGACGAGCACGAGGTGGGGATCGTCTTGAGGAATCGCGATCCCTTCTCTTCGGGCTCGGGCTACGATCCTGTCTTCGCCTGGGGCTTCGAGAATCCCTTCTTTTTACCCCTTTGCCCTTACTTCCATTGCTACTGGTCCCAACATTCTTCTTGAGATCTGCCAATGATTTCTCAACTCGCTTAAAAGGCTCAGCGACCCGATGCAACTCCGAAAGTGTAACAGGGGTTTGCTCCTGTAATTTCTCCCAGAATTTGGTTCCTTCCCTTACCCCTGGGATAAGAAAATTTTTTACGGCCTCGTCATTTGCACCTCGAACCCGGGGCACTTCAGCATTGAACCTTTTGAAATAATCATGCAGAGTCTCTCCTTCTTTCTGTTTTATATTTGCCAGCGTGGACACAGGAGGTGCATAGAGCATCGAAGATTGGAATTGTTTAATGAAGATATCCACGAGCTGTTCCCAAGAGTCAATGACAACTAGGGACCCTAGCTTTGAAAACCATTGTTGGGCACTCCCTCTTAACGAGGCCGCAAACAGCCTGCACCTCGCTAGCAATGATACTTGATATACATCCATCTCATTGTTGAATCGAATAACGAACTCAGCTGGATCAGTCTCCCCATTATAGGTCATATCAGAGTGATGACCTCGAAACACAGCAGGCAATGGGGCAGTGCGAATTTCATGAGTGAAGGGCGAGGAGGAACCCATATTGCTGAAAATCCCTTTCTCGGTATTCATCGCATCCAACGCCTTTTTTAATTCTTCTAACTTGTAATCCCCAATTCTCGCCTCTTTGTCTGCATCCTTCTTTCCTCCAGTGCTTGCATGATGAGATTGAGTCTTTTTTGGAGCACTAGATTCTTCCTGGTCATTCCTGCGATCCTTGTTCTTAGGGTCTTCTTCGCGATGTTGGGATCGCTCGCGTTCCCGATTGAAAGGGGGTCTGTCGTCGCGATGATGGGACCGCTCACGCTCTCTTCGAGGAGAGGGGGGTCTGTCATTGCGACGATATGACCGCTCACGATCTTTTCGAGGAGATGCGGGTTGAGAGCCCTTGCTCTTATCCTTGGGACCTCCATCTTTGTTAGATTTGAGCTTTTCCAACTTGAGACGAAGATCGTGCTCACTTAGTTTCTTTCCAACACGGTCAAAGACACTAACGGACCGTCCTTCTGACGAAGCGGGCTTCGCTTTCGATCCCTCTTTATCAATCGTAGCTACTTCCTCCTCCCAATCAGGGTTCGTTCGATCGGTTACTACATCATCAAAGTCCCCGACTAGATTCTTGGTGGGACCATTGCTACTTTCTGGTTGATGAGTTCGATCCCCTATCCTTGTATTCCTCTTGAAGCCTCTGGAATTATGTCGCTTCTCCATCTTGGCCACCGAAGCCCTTACCTCAATCATTTGATCGCCAAGGCCTTTCAAGAAAGACATGACGTCGCCAGGCAAGGCTGTCTGTTGGACAACAGGGGGGGTCTGTTCCTTTTCAAATTCGTCCTCGAACTCTCCCTCGATTCCTTCTCTGTGCACTTCGCTCTCTGATGGGTTCTTCTTACGGGGGTCATCCTTATTCCTCCTATGTGACCCCGGGGTCTCCCCCTCTCCGTTCCTCTTCTTGTGAGATTTAGTCATCGTTCTCCCAATCAATGACTGCGGCCCCTCCTTCTAGCGCCAAATGTTATAGGGAGA
Source organism: Kitagawia praeruptora (assembly GCA_037693485.1). NCBI lineage: Eukaryota > Viridiplantae > Streptophyta > Magnoliopsida > Apiales > Apiaceae > Kitagawia > Kitagawia praeruptora. Next base: position 4,690,000 of record CM075349.1, read on the forward strand.
ATATTGTATAACAATATTTATGGAGGTTGCTGGGTTTACGGAGCAAGATACGGATATTTTGCTATAAGAAGAATGTGGATTAGGGTTTATGTATTTGGATGTGGCTGCTCTTGTATATTGATAATCAGTGGTGAACTGTTTCTCATCCTTTACAAGATGCCTACGTACCCTATTTATAGGGATCAAGCCATACGTAGTTCTCTTGGAGAAGAAGTTATCTAGATGGGCTAGGGTTTTTATGGGCTCGGCTTGGCCCAAATCCACTAGTCATCTCCTTGGGTTATTTTTCTACCCATTTACTCGGTCCATGACCCATGAAGGGGAACCTGCTGCTTGTATAATGTTATAATTTATCTTTACTGGCGAACCTGATTGGATGACCTCGCATGCGACCTCGCTGGGTCTGGCCATGCGAGGCGATCCTCGCTATATGGAGATATCCTACTTATGCGACCTCGCTGGGCCTGACCATAAGCCTTCATAGTAACATACTAGGCCACGCTGGACCTTGCAAACTGCGACCCTGCTACTGCGGCTCGCTGGCGATCCGCTGTACAAAAATAATATGATAAATCCTCTCATGATGGCGAACTTTAATGACCCATTCCTTATTCTTAGGCCCATTATGTGAGATGTAGTGATATTCTTAGCCCATTAGGCCTGTTTAGGACTTATGCCAAATTCAGGCATAACAGCCTGGTTGGACGCGATCTTAACGAAAATGTCGTGAAAGTGCTACTTCCTAGTAACAGGGCACGATCCAGATTCACTGAATAATTTTTTTGAATGTTTTTTTCGACGATTGAACCGTACGGATGTTATTAAACACTCGTTTTAGTGTCGGGAAAAAATATCGAAAAATAAAAAGGCCTGGTTGGACGCGATCTTAACGAAAACGTCGTGAAAGTGCTACTTCCTGGTAACAGGGCACAATCCAGATTCACTGAATAATTTTTTTGAATGTTTTTTTCGACGATCGAACCATAATGATGTTATTGAACACTCGTTTTAGTGTCGGAAAAAAATAATCGAAAAATAAAAAGGCCTGGTTGGACGCGATCTTAACGAAAACGTCGTGAAAGTGCTACTTCCTGGTAACAGGGCACGATCCAGATTCACTGAATAATTTTTTTGAATGTTTTTTTCGACGATCGAACCGTACGGATGTTATTAAACACTCGTTTTAGTGTCGGGAAAAATTATCGAAAAATAAAAAGGCCTGGTTGGACGCGATCTTAACGAAAACGTCGTGAAAGTGCTACTTCCTGGTAACAGGGCACGATCCAGATTCACTAAATAATTTTTTTGAATGTTTTTTTCGATGATCGAACCATACGGATGTTATTAAACACTCGTTTTAGTGTCGGGAAAAAATAATCGAAAAATAAAAAAGCCTGGTTGGACGCGATCTTAACAAAAAAATAATCGAAAAATAAAAGGGAAAATGAATTTTTTTGCCACTAAACTATTGTCATTTTTAGAAATCTACCACCGAACTAAAATTTGATTAATTTTAACCACTAACGTTAGGTTCGGTTTTGTTTTTAGTCACTAAACTTATTTTCAAATTTTTTTATCACTAAACTTAGATTCAAATTTGATTATTAGCATTATGTTAATTTTATTTTATTCACTAACCTTAGATTTAGAGTGAGCAAGTCGATGAAAACTTTAATACTTAAAAATGATGTATTAAATTTAGTAAGATAAAATAAATCAATAGAGTTTAATAAGGTCATTAACCAAGATTATTCATTTATTAAGGTCAAAATTACACTATCTATATTATATTGGGACCGAAAGGAGATATTCATTTAACAAGGTTATTCGTTTAACATTTATTGAGATTTTACTATATCTTGAAAATCATAATAAGATAAAGTTTAATAAGATATAAGAAGTTAAAATTAAATTTATCTTATTAAACTTTATCGATTTATTTTCAAAATAAGTTTAATGTATATTTTTTCTTATTAAATTGAATCGATTAATTTTTAAGATAAAGGTTAATGTATCATTTGCAAGTATTAAAATTTAACAAAATATCTTTTATAATGCATCATTTTTAAGTATTAAAATTTAAATTGACATGTTCAGTTTAAATATAAGGAGTGAGTAAATAAAATTAACATAATGCTAATAATCAAATCTGAACCTAAGTTTAGTGATAAAAAAAATTTGAAAATAAGTTTAGTGGCTAAAAACAAAACCGAACCTAACATTAGTGCTTAAAATAAGTCAAATTTTAGTTCGGTGGTAGATTTCTAAAAAAGACAATAGTTTAGTGGTAAAAAAATTCATTTTCCCAAAATAAAAAAGCAGAATAAACTTGTAAAAATCATAATAAATTCATTTTTGATCCCAAAATCATTTTAAAAATATGGGGATGAATCTAAATTTGATATCTTGATTTTAAAATCAAAAGTTCGATTTTAGAATATTCTTTTATTTAAATATCGAATTAATAAATGATTTAAAGTTGATTTTCAAAAAGTAAATTAAATAAAAAATATATTATACCAAATGTTTCCCCCTTAATTAATCAGAAGTTCCCCACTTTACAGGAAATGTTTTCCCCCCTTAACAATTCAATCACATCTCTCTCTCTCTCGACTGAATCTCAAACACACACAATTCAATCATTTTTTTCGGTTCTAGATTTGATTGAAACAAAGCCCCAGAAGCTAAAAATTAAGATGAGCGGAGGCACTGTGCAGATCAATTGGCCTGTGCTAACCCTAGGTTTTCACCCCCTTTCCGGCGAAGATGATATCTGGCAATTAGTACCTGTATGTCTCCTCTCTCTCTCCCTCTCTCTCTCTCTCTAAATCTATTAAGTCTTGCATTTTTTGAAAAGACGCGTACCTATTGAGATGTATTTCATTAGTCTTGCGTGTATTCATTGGGAATATGTGTTTGAGAATATGTATTCATTGGGAATATGTGTTTGAGAATGTGTCTATTGAAACTCATAGAGTTTATTGCGTCTATTGGGAATCTAAGAGACTAAAACTGCATGCAATTATGACATTCTCAGTTAATAGCATTGTTTCATATGCCTTACAACTCTTATATTTAAACCATCCCTGGTTAATCCTCTTTCTCATCCTCTCAAACATTCTTAATTTTATCTTTTTAATATCAAACCCCCGTCTATCAAATGATGCCCTTCAACGATCTCGCAAAACGTATTGAAAATATAGTGTTCAACTACGAAAACTTCATGATCGTAGTGGAAGGTGCAAGCTTTCCAGTGGACGATGTTCCACAGAATATCTGCTCTGAGTTCTCCTATGATCAGGAAATGGAGTGGATGTTTCTGATGATGAACTAGGTGCTAGAGAAGGAGAGGAGGGAGGCGGAGCGTCTCCGGGCCCTGGAGTTGCGTGAGAGGATCATTGGACTGGCTGGCACCATATCCAGGATTTACAAGAGGAGGAGGGAAAATGGTTCTTAGAATTTTGTTATTATTTCTTTGTATTTTTTTTTTCAATGTTATGCAAGTGTTATAACGTAAGGAGACAATTGTTATCATGACAATGTGGAAGTATTTTGATTTTTATCATAACAATTGTTATTTATAGTGTTATGTATGAGTCCTATTATCTAGTAATTTTTATAGTAATTTTTATAGTAATTGTTATCCCTCATTACCTCGTTTCATATAAATTCTGATGTTCTGTAATTAACTAGCCTAATACTCTCTTGTTTGACATGGTCATTGTTTATTGATCATTAGCTTGTAAGTATGCAGTTGTAGACCTGTAAAATATGTGTACTGGATGAATGTTCTACAGATTGACTTGCATGGTGGTTAAATCTGATTTATGTTTACTCACATATTGATACTAATACTGGTTTGGGTGCTCCTCAACATGTAGAGAATACTGGTTTCAAGGTTAGTGTATAGTATGTGATTTAGAAGTATAATTGCTTATTCTTTTTCGTATTTTAACTTGATTTTCATAATTCTTTCACTTGCCAGTCCTCGACGCAGGTGGAGCTCACAGAAGCCGAAATAGAGTATGTAGTCGATGTCGTGAAACAGAGTATTCGTGCCTTACACTAGTAAATTTGTTTAATATCTTGATCTGCAGAAAAGTGATAATACTTGTAAATTATTTAATACTAGTAAATTCATTGCATGGTGTTAATATTTGTGATAATGACCAGATACTTCAAATTAATTAAATTATATTGTTTTATGTTTGTTTATTGTATCAATCTAAACAATCACTCTGTGGTCTTTATTTCAATACCATTTCACCTTTTTCTTTCTTTTCAGGTCACATTGGTGAACCCCGAAGAAGCATTGGAAAGCTTATCAGTAAGACAATATCTTTCTTTTTGTATTGATTCTGGCATTGTGTTGTGATAATGATCTTTGGCATTTGACTACAGAGTTGATTAATGTGGAACAGAAGCAGGATGCTTTGCAGTCTCTTCACGATCTGATTACTTCGATGAGGTACAGGGCATGGCAGAAGACGCATGAGAAGATTATGTTCAAGTATATTAAGCTTTGTGTGGACATGAGAAGAGGCAGGTTTACAAAGGATGGGTTAATTCAGTACCGGATAATATGTCAACAAGTAATGGTCAGTTCACTGGAGGAGGTCATAAAGCACTTTATGGACCTTTTTACTAAGAGAGCTGAAGCAACTCGTAGTCAGGCACAAGCGTTGGAAGAAGCTCTTGATGTGGATGACTTGGAAGATGATAACAGACCTGAAGATCTTATGTTGAGTTATGTCAGCGGAGAAAAAGGAAAGGATCGATATGATTGAGAGCTTGTCACCCCCATGGTTTAACTTTTTGTGGGAGACATATAGAACAATTCTTGAGATACTAATGGCGCTCTATGCGGTAATACCTTCAAGTTGATTGGGGATAGACTAGTACTTCTTGCTTTTTTATATTATCATGGAACAATTGATCTTGTTGAATAGTTTGCTTTGACTGGCAATGGTAACTCGAATAGTTATGTTTTTGGTTTCGTTATTGTTATAGACTGGAATCATTTAGATCATTTAGAACATGTTGTGGTCTGCTATTTCTTCGTGTATGTAGATCATCTGATATTATTAGTGTTAAAATGAAGCTTTAGTTGTCCTCAAACTGCTCACAACATCAAATTAACTTAACTATATCACATTGAATGAATTAAAATCGATAAAAAAAAATAGAACTCGACTCGGTCTAATTCGAACATAAAGCCTTCAATTACACACATAAATCACTTCTCTCTAACCGAACAGTTCACACATCAAAAAGCCCCAATTTCGAATATGCACCCTATAACACATCTAAAATGTAGTGAACAAAGCTCTGACATATATGCAGAAAACTCTACCTTTTAGTCACATATAAAATGTAGTGACCATAGGATATTTCTCATTTAGCCACATCACCGAAAACGATTGTGGCCGTTTCGTAACATTTAGACACAGCAAATAAGCGTCACTATTTTTTGTCACACTGCTATCTCTCAAGTATGACTATAACTCCTGGATTTGGTCAAAGTCAACAAAAAAACATTCTGTTTTATCTCTCAATTGTCACACATTTTTAAAGTTGTGACTGAATCTTACAAAATTTGTATTTTTGGTCACTCGAAAAACTATTGTGTGGCTAAAACTTGAGAAGATGACCTTTTGTCACTCGTTTTTCCCAAAGTGTCACAGCCCTTACTGTACAAAAGAGTGACGGAAGCCCAAATTTGACGTAGTGATAACAACTTTTAGTATTGTTGTATCTAACGGTTATAATCTATTTGAGTTAGAGATCTAACAGTTATGAATGAGGGATAACAAAAAAGGGGATTAACCAAACTACAAATTATACCCCCTTCCGCTTATTATAATATATATAGTATATAGTATAGATACAAACATTGCTTCTATCAATCAAATTTTACCACCATGTTTGTAACCCATTTCTTGCTTCTGTTCACTTTTGTATTCGTCTATTTTCTTTCAGTTTTTAATTTTATTCATTCTTATTTTGTTTAATTTTCAATGTACATGGCTTCTGTTTATTGATTTTTAGGTTACTTTTTTTGTTTGTTTTTAAGGTTTGAATTTACTGATTTAATATTTTCTTTCTTCATTTTATTTTTAAATTTATGGTTGTTATGATTTTAGTTATAATTATGGATTATTAGTAAATATTGGTTGTTCTTTGCTTTAACTTTTGTATTTTTTTTGTCAGTTATCTCGGTATAGTAACACCTGATCGTGTGAACAAGAATTAAGAATTAGGAGATCTTTCTTTGTTTGAGAATTGGAAGCACTTGAGAAATTTGGCACCAAAGTTTCGAACTTTTACCATTCTCTCTTTATTTATTACTGTTAATCGTTACTTTAGCGTTATTATCTTCTCATTGTTCTTGATCATAATTTTCCAATGTTTTTTATTGATTCAATCAAATCTATTTTTTTTATCTATATGTGTTTTTTACAACAGCTGTCGGTCTAAGAAAACATGACACAAAATCGACATAAAAATTAATTATATAGTTTATTTTGTTGTGTGTGTATATATATATATATATATATATATATTAAAATTTGTATAAAAATATTGTTTACACTAATTTATTTATAAATGTGAACATGACATCGTGGCATTGTTGGACGAATGCCTAACTCAGATAGTTTACATTTTGAAATTGTCGTAATTCATACAACTTAATTTTTAGATGACAAAAATATGTTCATTTCATGGTATTTATATGAGATACGTGATGAACAAATTTCCATCGTAAACACGAATAATAAGATTTCAAAAATTAATAGCCGCACTACGAAGTCTTAATAATTTCATGAACGAAACAACGAATAGTTTATCAATACTTTGTCAGAAGCCTAAAATGTCTCAAAAGAAATACGACAAATATATAAAGGACTTTGACATGAGAGTGACAAAATTTGCACAAACTCTATGTTCCAACAGCTGAGTAGGAGAAATACTCAGAGATGAAGGAAAAGTTCGAATATTATCAATATGTTTGAGATAGGTACATTTATACTCCAAATACTATAGTATGATTAAGATATTTAAGATACTATAATAGGGTTTGATTCAAATGAGAACCACTACCTAAAACAGAACAGGAGATCCATCAATAACCGCTGAATCAGTATTCAATTAATGGTTAAGATTTTTCTCAGAGACAATTAATGTAGAATATTCACAAATCAATAAAAAAAGGTAACCAAATAATTGTAAGAATTTTTATAAAATACACAATTTTATTTGCGTAGTTGTACGTGTCTTCTTACACACAATATTACTCTTACTCGTTCAACACTTGAACTTTGAATGTTATGGAACTGAAACTGAAAGGGGAATCCATTCTAGAGCCATCGAGATTGTTACGGATGGGTGAAGGTCTAAAGATTAATAAAACTCGATCTGATCATGAACATCCAGCTCAATCTATACATATAACAAGTTGTATATCTACATTCTTGAGAGGAAAGAGAAGAGATGATATTATTTACAGAACTTGAATATACCGAGTTAATTTCATACAAGAGAGATGAAATGAATATATACAAGTAGTGAAGCTCGTAACAGAATGGAAAACGGTTACAATAAGTAGAGTAACTGATCAGCTAAAATAGAAATGATAAGCTAAATGATGTATCAACTAAAATCAACTGATAAGTGCAAGATTCCCCCCTCAGATTGAATGTGGTTGAGTGACATTCAATCTGGAAAGAAGTTGCCAGTGAGCATGACGTCCAAGCCTTTTAGTAAAAATGTCTGCTAGTTGATGTGAACTAGGAAGATATCGTGGCTGAATAAGCTCACTAAACCTGCTCTCGAACAAAGTGACAATCTAAAGCAAAATGCTTAGTTTTTGGATGGAACACAGGGTCTGCAGCAATGTCAAGTGCAGCTTGATTGTCACTATGTATAGTTACTGGTAAAGACTAGCTAGGGTATTTGAAGTTCAGGAATTAAAAGGTTGAACCAAGATATTTCGCAAGCAGTGTCTGCTAAAGCACGAAGCTCTACCTCAGCTGTAGACCGTGAAATTACCTTCTGTTTAGTAGAATGCCAGACTACTAATGAAGATCCAAGCATCAGACACATACCAGTAATTCTTTTTAACATACCAGAAGAATCTAGTGTAGAACCCCAATCATTGTCACAAAATGCCTCAAGTTGAAGGCTGGAATTTACTGGATAAAACAGTCCTTGGAATGGAGTAGATTTCAAATAACGTAGAACACGTTGCACTACTAACATATGAGGAGCACGTGGAGACTGCAAAAATTGACTGAGATGGTGCACAACATAAGTAATATATGGCCGATAGACTATCAAATAGAGTACTTTTCCAACAAACTTACGATACAAAGAAGCTAAATGCAATAGCCAGACCCTCCTCCGCAGCTGCCAAACCCTCCCGGCCCCACGAAACAGCCAAAAATTGTGAATGTGCATCGTCACAATCTTGTGATAGAGCTTGAGAGGCTCGTTTCTCATGTTTCTAATTACAAGATTGCGGGGATCGATACTGAGTTTCCGGGTATGTTGATGTCTTACAAGGAGAAATTTGGTCAAGTTTGTTATGAGACCGTGAGACGTAATGTTGAAGGGACGAAGCTCATTTAGCCCGGGATGTCATTGATGAACGACGGAAGCTATATATGCCCTACTTCTTGGCAATTTAATTTCAATTTCGATGAAAACACTGATGCTCAAGTTTCGGAATCGATCTTAAAGCTGAAGAATAGTGGGTTGAATTTCACCCGTCACCGTCACAGGGAAGAAGGCATTGACCATGTTGTTTTTCGAGACTTGATATTGAACTCGGGATTGTTGAGTCCGGCTTTAATGGGTAAACACGATCCGAGCTATACACGGAGACTTGATATTCCATGGTACAGTGGACATTCTCAACTCTATAGGCTTTTCACTGGACTTCCTTTTCCCGATCACATGGTAAGTTATTATATGCATGTATTGTCAAAATGACTGGTATTTTTCATATGTACTTTGGTACAATGCATATGTGCCCTATATATTTACATAGGAAACCTATTTTAGGAATGATTTACTTTACACAAATTAGTACTAGAATCATGGAGATATTATACAACTGAATCAATAAGATCAATAAGATACTCATGATCTCCACTGATTGCTCCAGACAACTATGCAGTAACTCACGCCAACATGTATTAACTCATGCAGATAATTTTTGTTTATGGGATGATTTTTTAGAAGATGATAAAATCGTAAAAAAACTTATAAAAAGTGGTATTTTTGATAAATATTCTAAATAATTTAGCGGGGTTAAAAATAAGCATTAAAACTATACATAGTTATAAAAAAATTTGTGTCCTAAAAAGTTTTGTGAAATCTGGTCCTAGTTTTGAACAAAGAACATACTATTTAATCATAATTTCATGGATTTAGGTTTGACTTTTAAAAAACGTTAACTATATCATAATTCTTGTAAAAAAAATTGATTCTTGCAAAAAGTTACTACTACAAACATAAGATTTCTGGTTCTTTATTGTTCCAATTCTCTATCATTTTTTCTTTGAAATTTTCTCAAATAAATTTATAATCATCAAATTCCTGACAAAAAGAATTATATTCATCAAACATTCCATCAGTTAATAAAAGTTTCATGTGAAATTTCCGTCAAATTTTAAAAATGTATATCATATTTTCAAAGTTTTTGATTATTTGTGTATCTGGATTTTGTGTTTTAGAATTTTGTATTATTTGTGTGTGTTTATTATTTCAATTATTAGATAATAAACACGTGTATTCGTATTATTCTTAAATTTAATTCGTTCAATTTTTTTTGTTTGATTTTGATTGTTTTGAAATTTATTCAGATTGAATTTTGCTAGATTTTTAATTTGAAGTTTGTGAAATTCAAATTTTTTATTTCGAGTCTATTTAACCTTTTTTTTATTTTAATTGTTTTGAGTTGTGCTAAAAGTTTATTAAGATTGAAGGATTTTTAGTGCATATTTTGCTAATCAAGTAATTTTTGTATTAACTCATGATAACTTTTCTTGGGAATAAAAAGTATGGAGAGTAATGTCAAAAAATTAATGATATGAAGAGTAATAACTATGTAGGGACTATGAGTATGAGTTTTTCTGTGTACTCACAACAAAGAAAGAAAGAAACTCTATTTATAGGTTCATAAGACAAAACAAGTTTATGAGCATTAAAACAACTATTAAAAAAATGTCTTTTTCAAGAGAAGTGAATAGTGGAGATCTTTATTTTTAGGGTTTAAGAGAAAAAGGCTAGTAGTAACAAATGTAAAAGGATCTGTCATTTTCACTGGCTACGATATAGATTCAGAGAACAAAAATTTGACAATGGTCCCCTAGGATCATCCATATACAACACATCACCAATTCATTGTTTTTTTAATTAAAATTTTATCTTTTCGTAGTCCACAAGATGATTGTGTAAATTCAGAGTATAAATGTATAACATAAGTGAATTGAGATGGAATAGTTCAAACATTACTATACGCAGCTTGAGAGAGATAGAGAGAATGGTAAAATATAACATGCTATTCACAGCTCAGCTAGTAAATGTATTTGAAATTGAACCCATTAGAGAAGGCAATTTGTTTGAAATTTCATTCGAGGTTAGTTTAAAATTTTAGTTTTGTTATGGTCGGTTGATCTTCTTCTGGTTCTCGAGATTAAACTTTTATGTTCAAAAAATTTGATGATATTTGTTCAAAAAATTAATATGCACTATATGCTAATAAATTATACATTATATAATCGGATTGGATTGGGTTGATTAAAAAAAACTAAATGTATATTATATGTATGTGTGTATGCTACTTTGACCAATCATATAGATTAATTATCGCTATTGCTAAAAAAATATGTTATAGTAAAAATCATTGTCGACAAGGTTTCCAATTACATTGATTTCATATGTTGTCTTTTCAAATGCGATAGAGAGTCATTAGGTGTTACGAAATGTGACACTATATACTTCTTCTTATGTGGGGAGTATAATCCTTGTCAGCTGGATATTAATGGTTTGAAACGAAAAGTTATTGAAAAAAATGAGACAGATCTAACTCATCCTTACCGAATAAACTATAAAATCACCAGGTCTATCCACGCTAGTAACATACCTTCCCTATTCATCTTGGATGTTGGAAAAATGACTATGTTTACTGCTTTACTTTCTTCGGATATTCATCACAATATACCATGCGTAATCATTCGCGGATATGGCCAACCTAGTATAGAATGTCGATTGTTCGTTAACACGTTAATATATATAATATTATTATTAGATAGTTTCGTTATTATAATAGTTTCTTTGTTATGATAATTTTCTTATTGTTGTTTAATTGTTGTCTATATAAGTCTCTTTTCTATTATAATTGAGAACAACTCTATCATAATAAAATCATATTTTTATCTCTTCTCTCTATACTTTATCATGGTCATTTGATCGGGTTAGGCTATTGGAGAATTAATTGTGATGACTACCACGTATTGGGTCTAAACATGTGTTCATTTTTTTTCTCTCGTATTCTTTTTCATATTGGTTAGGTTTTTTTTCCTTGATTAATATTGATTTTGGTTTCTATATCATGATCTTTGGATGTTTTTTTTTTCTATTTTCCCAATTCAGTTAAGATGCATTATTTGGTTGTCTTGATTATGGATTTAGCCACTGTTTCGATTCGTAATTTCTGGTTAGATTTTTTCTTGGATAAAAATTGATTTCGGTTGGTTTTTTTGTTGGCTTTGATTTGTTTTAGTTACAATACATTTCGTACCGATTGACCATACAACGACAACAAACATAACCAATACCAATATCAACAACAAATATTTAAATTAAATAAATGGGATGGAGGAAATTAAACCTGAGACCCCTTCTAAACTGAGTACCGTGATAGACAATTCAATCCAATATGAGACCTCTTCTAAACTGAGTACCATGATAGACAATTCAATCCAATATTATATGCAATTAGCAAGCTTAAGCTCATTAATGAAGTATACATTGATGAGTTAATATAGTTACATTACATGTATGGTTGATTTATGTAATTATGTTCACCCAAATTATTACAATGTTAATCTACTTTTGCAAACTCATTCAAAATAAATGCACATTTAGAACCATGTCAAATTCACCATATCAACCTTCATAAAAGTACGCAACTTTCATCAACGGTATGAAAATCCAAAACAATTATACTCTAACTTGTAACAAATAACTGAAAAAGTACATATTTTTCATCAACTTTTTAATTAAAAAATAAAACATGAGTTAAAAAATAATTCAAATATATAAACTTTGCGAAAAAAATAATTTGTAAAAAATACCTAAAAGGTACTCAAATTTTTAAACCAAAACTAGATTTGATTCTAGATTTGATTGGGACGGTTTTAAACAACCCAAATAAACTCACAGTTAATAGTCCTTTCTAATATTTCATGTAAATAAATAAGTACGTCATATTTACCAAAATATTCGAGGACTCATGCTCAATAATAAAACTAATAATTTTTTTTAATAAAAATTATTTGTCTTGCAAAATCCTCCGCCTTCAATCAATAAAAATTATTTTTGAAAAAAGGCTTTATATGTCAATAAAATTTAAGTCTAACCTTTCACATATTTTATACACATGCCAATATTAAATAGGTTCATTGATTATACTTACATTATTTAAAATACAACTTTTCAACACATCATTAAATTCAATAAATCTAATTCATAAAAACAAATATATGTCAAATTTTATATTATTAACCACAAAATAATAAAATATTGGTAAAAAAATAAAAGGCTTAATGGCCTTTTAGCCCTCAAAGTTTTCACGAATATACCCATCAGCCATCACTGTTTAAAAACGTTCCTTTTGACCCTCCAAGTATCCGTAAAGGTCCAATTAGCCTTATAACCGTATAGGAAAAAAACCCGTATAAATCGGATGGGGCAAAACAGACATTTCAACTTATATTTCCCTCCAAAATAGAGGAGCAACTCCCGCCGGACCTTGTAACCCTTGTAGTTGTATATATTTATATATATGCGTGTAGAGACTCTTCAATCTCAAAAACAAATTGGTAAGAAAATGGAACTTACTTGTTGGTGTGGAAGATCAGCTGTGTTAAGAACCTCATGGACCGATGCAAATCCGGGAAGAAGGTTTTGGGGATGCCTGCGTTTCATGGTAAAATCATGTTAATCATCTATTGTTGTATAATTTTTCTTGTTTCTGAAACTTGTTTGTTTTGCAGGAAGACAGAGCCTATGCTTGTAACTTTCATTTATGGTTCGACCCCCCTATGTGCCCAAGGGCAAGAGTTATCATCCCATGGCTGTTGAGAAAAGTTGAGAAGCTAGAAGACGATTTGAAGAAGTTTGAGGCTGCTGATGAAATCAAAGGGAAGAAGAAAAGGCATGTTTTGTTGTTTATGATTGTCATATTCATCGTGTGGAGCTTTGTACTGATGAACAAAGAGGTGGAGACAACGAGCAAGGGACAATATCAACTACCCAAGTTATAGTTTTGTAGTAGAAAAATGAATTATGATGTATGAAAATGTAATGCAGTTTGGTATTTATAAATTTATAATGAAATGGTTTTTGAATCCAATATTATGAATTGAACACAATGAAACAAACAGCCTGTTTAGGTCCATAACTTGGTAAATATTGAACATTACAAACATCCAGATCATAGCAAATGGTTCACATCCATAACTTACTAAATAGGTAACATTACAAACATAAAACCAAAAGGTTCAGGGGTTGTCAAAAGCACATAGGTTGACAGTCAAAATGAAATTAACTAAAATCCAGGTCTTCAATCTTGTTTGTCTTTGCCCTTCGACTTGGTATTCCCCTTTCCTGCATTCTTCAAGTTTGTTTCTGACTCATGTATTGCTTTTTCCAGTGCAGACCTTGTGATCACATTTTTCCCATGAGATAAGAAAGGTGCAGATTTTACCTCTGTTTTCCCAACTATAGTCTTGTATTGTTTCACTGGTGGTGGCATTTGTTTGCCCAACTTCATGGGTCCTGTGTATGAGTTCAGTTGAGTTTTCTGCTCAGTTGATTGCCCCTCCCTTGCTGCTATCATGGTGTCATCTTCAGCATCAATGCAAACAGGAGTATCTTTTGTGTTCTTGAACTTATCTAGCTTGCATAATCGAGAAAGCCTCCAACTCCTTCTCAATGGTTACAACTCACCACTTGGGGTCCCCTTTCTTTTGTTGTTTTTCTGAATTCTTTCCTTCATTTCTTTTTTAATTGCTTTCATTCTCTCATCCTCTATTTGGTTGTCTTTCTCTGGCTCCTCAATGACTGTTTTCCCTTTGGCTTTCTCCTGCTGCTTTGACTCCTTAAGTTTTTTAATTTTTTCAGATGCAACCATGATAGGTGAGTCATGGGTAGTTGTCAAGCCCAGTTTTGCATACCTCAGTTGCCTTATCTTTCTTGCTGCAACTTCAAGATGAGTTTCCTCCTCACTCTCTCCCATTGTTTCCTGTTGTTGCACAATTGGAATATCAGTCTCTGGCATTTGTTCAAAAGTCTCTACTTGGCTTGGTTGAGTAATCGGTGGTCCTTGTTCAGGAAAATCCAAAAGCATTTCAATGTAATCTGCTCCCATTTGTTCCTCATTATCTGTAGGTGGAACCTCTGTGGAATTTCCATGATCACTTAGCAAAGCATCTGGTGGAGGTGATCCATGATCACTTATATCCTCATTAGCATCTTCTGCAGGTAGAACTCCATTACAGGTCCTTCTGTTATGGCCTACCTGCTTGCATCTACCACACCTAGTACATGACATTGGAAACATTAACTATAAAATTCTAACATGATTACAAGTAATGCATTTAGGAAGTACAAGTATAAAATTTACCTCACAGTTAACTGTGTCTTCTTGATCAAGGTCTTCACTCCATTCCTTTCTTTTTCAACCACATCTGGGATCTCATATCTTTTCTTTTTTGGCCTACCAGGTTGCTTTTCAATGGTTGGTGGTTTCAAACTCAACCCACTCCTAGCCCAAGCATTATGTCCATTCATTGGAAAGATTATCCCAGAGTAGGCCTTCTTGTAATTTGCTACACTATACACTGAATCCACATAATCTTCAACATTGTATCCCATTCTATTCAAACAGCTGACAGCATGGTGACAGGGGATGCCACTTATATCCCATCTATTACATCCACATGTTCTGTTACCTATATGAACAACATACTTGGTTCCATTCACTGTGGTTACCTCAAACTCATCATAGCCTGCATATGTTGAGTAACATCCTCCACTCCACCTTTTGTATTTGTCAAGCAGCTTGTACACCTTTGGAGTCCATTTTTTGTCTTCCCAAGCAAACATATCATCTCTCTTACTCTGCAATCTCCTCATTAGGTACTCCCTTATCATTTCTAACATGATTAGTATACCTTGTTCCCTAGCCCATAAAATGCACCTATTGAAGCTCTCACACCAGTTATTCAGTAACATGTCACATTTGGAGTCAGTTCTGAAATGTGCCCTGCTCCAATGCTGAAATGGCACTTCAGTCAGCCATTTCCAAGCACCCTCATTCTCCTCTCTAAGTCTATTCATTGTAGTCTCAAATGCCTCTTTGTTTGCTGCCCTAGCACAGCTCCAAAGTTTTTCTTTTAGAGATCTTCCACCATATCTCTGCTTAAAATTGTTATGCATATGCCTTACACAGTACCTATGCTCAGCCATGGGGAACATCTCTTCAACTACATTCAATAACCCCTTCTGTCTATCACTAATGAAACTCCACCCATCCCCAACACCTATATCCAGATCTTGGCCTACTAAAGCTAGAAACCACCTCCAAGTATCTAATCTTTCTGCTTCAACTACTGCATAAGCTATTGGAAACATACAATTATTACCATCTACTCCTATAGCACATAACAATTGACCTTTGAAAGCATTTTTTAGATGGCAGCCATCAAAGCCAACCATCTTCCTGCAACCAAGCTTAAACCCATTCTTCAAACCCCCTAAGCATATATACATCCTTCTGAACACACCTACAACACCTGCACATTTAGATCTCGAGCCTTATTATGTATTCACAAAGTTTATATTGAATCTACTGTAAAAAGCACATATGTTATACCTGGTTCTATGTCAATCTCAACTGTGGAGTTGGGACTTCGCCTCAATAACTCTGTTTTGTAGTCCCATAGTTTCTCATACTGCTCTTCAAGAGTTCCATTAATGATCTTCATGCACTTTCTTTTAGTTTTCCTGAGTATGTGATGTTGGAAATCAATTTGCAAGTCCTTCAAGAAAGTTTTGTGAAATGCAGAGATTGGCCAATATGGATTAATTCTGAATTCTAGAAGATATTTTTTAGCTAGGAATCCAGAATTTATAAGGGATAACCCCTTTTGCTCTCTAACACAGCTATGGTCTGCAAATCAAAAAAGTAAAGGAGTTAAATATAATAGCCAACCACACACACAATTGGTAATAAAAAGACCAAAAAGTCCAAGGAATGTACCTGGTCCCACTATCTTTATCTGCATGGTTTTGTTAAAATTTAAAGAAGCAAACACATGCCATTTTCATGGGGGTCTTCACACAGCCTTCACCCTGGTTCTGTCACTTTTGGTGAACTTCACCATCCTTCCTTCCAGATAAGAATGCTTCATTACAGCCTCTCTGAATTGATGATGGTCTGTAAACATCATTCCCACTCTCCATTTTGGAATATCCGTGTCTTTGTACACTGGAAAAGCTTTCTTTTTCTTTTTAACTTGGACATGATCTTCATCTTCTTCTTCTGGCAAACTGTCTAGATCATCACTATCATACTCACTATCACTTTCTTCCTCCATAATTTTTTCTGGACCAAGTCCAAGTTCCTCTCTTAAACTACCCACCCAGTCAACTCCCTCATCATCAACATACCTAGAAAAAAGCATGTCATCATCCTCATCTGAGTAATCTGAATCAGCAAAGTCATAATCATCTAGTTCATCACTCCAGTCCCCTACATCATTGCTAGCATTTCCCTCATTACATTCTTCATTAATTTTTCTAAACACATTTACATCTTCGAATGATATCAACTCGTCCTCATTGGAATGTGACACATAAACATCAATTACATTTGAATTTTCCATTGCATACCTTTTCATGTCCTCTACATCATCCTCAGTCAACAATAGCGTCAAACCTTCATCTAGTCCTACATTAGGCTTCCTATAATACAGACAAGTCAGTCCCCCATAACCCAAGGCTTTAGTCCATACTCTTAGAATGTCCATGTGTATTTCATCAAGGTCTCCATAGTGATACAAACTCACTTTACCCCCAATGTATTCAGCTCTTGGAATCAAAACTAACTTCCCACCATGAAACAAATTAATACTGATAACATCTTCACCTTCAAGACACAAAACATATTTGTGGTTTATATATAAGCATTTAAAAGCACAAACAGTCATCAGGGTTCATCACACCCATACAAAATTTCAATCAAACATGAATTAACAAACATATCAGTACAGAACATTGAACAATACATACACTTTCAGTAATACATGCATAAACAGAGCATACCCACTTTAAACCCAATAAAAACGAATTCATAATCAAAAATATAAGTGATAAGGCTTAATAAACATACCATCAGAGTTTCCAATGCTATCCCCCATACTTTGATCACCAACCGAACCTCTGAGATGCTTGTAATCGTCTTGTGATCGCCAATCACCTCTTCGATCTACTCCTATCCTGCTCGGTTTACTTTGGGCATAGTTTAGGGCTCAAAGCGTAGGTAAACGTTTTGGGGGAAAGTGAAATGTCTGTTTTGCCCCATCCGATTTATACGGTTTTTAATTTTTTTTTCCTATACAGTTATAAGGGTTAATTGGACCTTTACGGATACTTGGAGGGTCAAAAGGAACGTTTTTAAATAGTGATGACTGATGGGTATATTCGTGGAAACTTTGAGGGCTAAAAGGCCTTTAAGTCAAAATAAAAAGCAACAAAAACCAAATTTCCATTTGTGCACTCCACCTTCTAAAAGTATAAACATCATCATATATATACACACATCATTTCTGTATCTATACATATCCCTCTCTCATTTCTTCATCACCGATCAAATTATAACCTTTTTGACCAATCTCCTCTATTAAATTCATTAATTTCTCATCATTTCTAATAAAGATCGAAGCTTTATTGAAATCCTAGGGTTTTGAAATGGATTCCGATGAAGATATGCACGACGCCGGCTCAATCGACGATGACTTTTACAGCGGCGAGACGGCGATGGACTCCGATGATGATGCCGATGCTGCGTATGAGTTTATTGATCATGATTCTGATGATGATTCGGAGGATTTTATGGCGTTTCGTAATCAGGTCGTTTGTTTTGTTTTGTTATCTATGTGTGTTTTGTTGTGTTTAGTGATTGAAGTTTGTTTTGTGGAGATTGTATGTGGTTGTATTGATTTTTCGGGTTTCGGTTTGGGGAAATTTAAGTTTCGATATCGATATGATTGATTTGTGCGAAATGATTGTTGTGTTTGAATTGTTGAAGTTTGGATTGAGATACATTTTGCCTACTTGCTTATTTCGTTACACACACATTTTTGTAGAGATTTTTTGAAAAAAATTTAAAATACGTTTTTTAATTAAGTTTTTTCGGAAATTAACCGAATGCAATTAAATGCAACCAAAATCAGCCACAAATTTAAAAATGCGAGAAAAGTTGACGGTATTTTTGCAAATATTTTTGTTATATATTAGTCAGGATTAGGAGTTATATTCTATTGTTTCCCTGTTAGATTTATTGCATGCAATTTTAGGAGTTCAATATGCAATCTATGATTTTATGTTCTTAGTTTTAGCCTACTTGCTCTTGTATTTTATTGTGGACTTGGTGAAAAAAATGAAGTTGGACTGAGTAAAGAATAGGTCAATACACTTGGTTGGATTGCTACAAGAGGGTCTAAGGTCTCTAATTTTTTTTTAAATAGGATTAGTTAGTGATAATTTGTTTGGTATCTCTATTATCATATTTGTTTATAAACTGTAACAGTTTTAGTTGCCAAATTGAAGTAGAATGGTTTGTCAGCAATTTACATGAGTAGCTAAATTGTTGCAATCCTTAATTAATTTTAACCTGTTGTGATAACGCAACCCCAATCGAAGGAGATTTGTATTTGGGAACTGAGAGGACTAACAGCTGAGGTGTTGTTTTGACCCTAAACCTTGTAACCCCTACAAGTTTCCTTGTTTTCACTTATCTTTAAATCATAGAATCTCATGTTCATCAAATCACCCCTTAGTAGCCCTATATTAACCAATTATTCAAGGGTTCCAGAGTTTTTAATGTCCTTTATACACAATGCCGACCTTTTTATATGATTCGTAAAGCCCTACCCTATTGCATCTGTTATATCTTAGCCTCGAAGGGTTGGAATGTTTTAACCAATCCCTATAAATCTTAACCTTTTTGGTTAAGCGTCCGCATGGAAATAATAATGTCTTTATTATTGGAATCCAACTATACTTTGCTACATCACCCTCGGCAGCCTTAATTTAAACCAATAACCAAATCCCTGAGCATTAGAAGTCTTTAACCCACAACCCTATTATGTATTTCTTCAAATCCCTTTCATTTCTGTAATAGATTAACTATGAAGTTAAAAAATATTACATGCAATTTTTGGAATAGTTCTGATTGAGAATAATGTACTTAAACAATTCAGATACTGTTGGAAATAACCATTAATATTGGGGAGATGACGGCTTCTATTGCGAAACAGGTTTTGAAGTTGAGTTTGATTGTTGGATAAGTAGATTTATGGTGTTCATAATAAAAAACATTACATCCAAGATGTTTCCAAGTTCTTCTCTATGGTTCAAATGTCTTCTAAGTTTGCATGTATATACAAATTGTGGAATTTACAAGGTTTCTTTTTACTCCCCATGTTTGATTTTAAAATTCATATAAGAGATATGCATGATTTTTTCTTAGTAGTAGTGTTAAATTATATTCTGCTTCCGTTTCATGTTGATACTAACTGTCTTAAGTTTCTTGTTTCAGCCAAATTATAAAATTTTGAGTGAAGCTGATATTAAACAGCACCAGGAGGATAGTATCACAAAAATTTCCAATGTACTTTCAATCTCAAGGGTTGCTGCTGGAATCCTACTTCGTCATTATCATTGGTAAAGATATTTTGTTTAGTCTACTATGCTGATCTTTTGTCATTAATAATAATAGCATTAATGCTATTGCTCTCATCTTCAGAAGTTACTATCAAAGCTCATGTTCGATTAAAATACTTGAAGTGCTCTTTGATTGTATCTTTTTTATGTAAGCTTGCGTTTGTGCCGGTTACACAGTCTAGTGAACAATGCAATGTTTGGTTGTGATATTCTGAATTGATGAAAAATATTGTATAAACTGGTTTGCTGTGTTAATGTGACTGTGTTTGGAAATACAGGAGTGTCAGTAAAGTTAACGATGAATGGTTTGCTGACGAGGAGAAGGTTCGGAAGGCGGTTGGGTTGCTGGAGCAACCTATGCCACTCCCCGATGGTAGAGAGGTTGGTAAATTAAATTCCATGAACAATGAACTATGAACACTGATAGTTGCTTATGAATCACACAGCTGGCTGTACTAATCTTTATCTCTGATTTTCTTTACAAAACCTAAATTTGCAGCTTACTTGTGGGATCTGCTTTGAAAATTATCCCCGTGATAATATGGGTGCTGCGGCCTGTGGTCATCCTTTTTGTATCACATGTTGGCAAGGTTTGTTTCAATAGACCTTTTCTCATGGTTTAAATTAATATGTATGCATATCTACATGTTGCTAATATGCATTCTTCTCAAAAAATTTGTGATCCAAACGCGTGTTCACCTCTACATGTTTTTAGAGAATAAGACAAAAATAAATGAATGTCCTTGGGTGTAATTAATTCTTTTTGATTTATGAAGATTCTGGGCTCGTGATGGTACAACTCTTTGTATCATGTACAAGTTCATTATATAGTCATCTCACATCTGTGTAGTAGTGCATGGACTTAGTTGTTTCGGTGGGGCCATATTGATATTGGTGCTTGTACTGTTGATAATTTCGATTGATATTATTGTCAGGGTTTCTTAGGATCAAACTGTATTTTAAGCCTATGTATTTCTGCCCTTACTTTCCTCCCGTTCTAAATATGTTAGCCAGAAGAACACAAAAGAAAAGGCTCCCTTTCTTTTTGAATTTTCTCACTTCTGAGTAGACAATGCTCACTTCTGAGTAGATAAGGCTGGAGAACAAAGTATAGGAATTTTCTATTTACTTGTATTCCTCTTTAAAATTAATGCATAATGCTTAGCTTTTTTTTTTTTCCCTATGTGTTTTCCTAGAATAATTTGCTTAAATGTGACCCCATATGTACTTATGTTGGTTTGCAGGATATATTAGCTCTGCTGTCAATGATGGTCCCGGATGTTTGATGTTGCGATGTCCCGATCCATCATGCACTGCTGCTGTTGGTCAAGACATGATAAATGAACTGGCCACTGCTGATGAGAAAGAGAAGTATAATCGTTATTTTCTTAGATCATTTATCGAGGACAATAGGAAGGTATATTAATTCTAAAGCTTATAAATTAGCTTTTCTGAAATTTGTTAAGAGCTTTGCTCAAGTATTTTGACTTGTGCTAGGATGAGTACTATGAAAACTATGGAATTTTTCCGTTTGTAAAGACATTTTGGAGGCCTGAATGTTATTGCTTGTATGTTCCTTGAATATCATCGTCTCTCCTCGAACTTCTACTATAGTACTAATCTTGGTGCTTGTAATGTGTAAGCAATCCATAATATGTGCCTGAGAATAGACATTTGGCATAATGTATGGGTTACATTGTACTGCTTAGTTACTGTCATACTTTTTTTTTGGTCAAATTTGCATAATAAATCATGATCTAGAAAGCAGGGACACTTGGGTAACCTGTCGTATCCCCGTGTCGGATTCTTGGACGCGTGTCCCCGTATCGGACACGGGGATTCTTCCATAATCCTTTTTTCGATTTTCGTTTTCACCAATTGTAGTCAAAATTCGTTTCAACTAACTATTTTCACAAAATCAAGTATCAATATCTATAAACATGTACAGAAGTATTGATTATCATGTTCATTTTTGCATAAATGAAAAGATTAAACCCCCACTTTTGTATTTTGGATGAACAAAATATGCATTTCATTTAGTTTGTATACAGATTTTGGTTCTGTCAATTGGTTTTAACATGCGTAACATGAAATATATATGAAAATTTATAATTATATATGACGTGTCCCCCCGCACCCGTATCCCCATATTTTTAAATTTGCCGAATTTACGTGTCCCTGTACTACGCACCTGCACACCCGCACCCGTGTCCTTGCTTCTTAGATCATGATCATTATTCCCAACCATTATTTAAAGGTTTTG
Source organism: Kitagawia praeruptora (assembly GCA_037693485.1). Taxonomy (NCBI): domain Eukaryota; kingdom Viridiplantae; phylum Streptophyta; class Magnoliopsida; order Apiales; family Apiaceae; genus Kitagawia; species Kitagawia praeruptora. The sequence goes on from CM075349.1 coordinate 4,712,501, forward strand.
TTGTCTTGAAAAATGTGCTGTAACATCCGTTTGAATTTATTTTTTGTGATGATCAGTTTCTTCTTGTTAACTTCTGTTTATCATTTTCATTAAAGATATATACTGTAACTTGGGTGTTTTTACTGCGCAGACAAAATGGTGTCCTGCACCTGGATGTGATTATGCAGTTGATTTTATTGTTGGTTGTGAAAGCTATGATGTTAGTTGCCGCTGTTCACATAGCTTTTGCTGGAATGTGAGTTTTATCTGTTTTATTTCTCTCAGTAGACTAGTAATTATCCAGGAAAATTATGTGAAGTAAAAGTTATGCACAATATATACGAAACGGTAAATGGATGTAAAAGAATAGATCCATCCATGATTTTATTAGAAATTAACAGATGCGGCTCGATCCTTTTATTCTTATCACTTATAATCCAAATATATGATACTTTTCCGGAAGAAATCGAAGAATTTAATTGGGAATCCTACAAGATTGTCCGTCCTTTTTTCTCTGACAGATGGTCAGAACTTCATCTGGGTTCGAATCCTACTGAGAGTTCCACTAGAGATCATAAATTGTTGAAGAAACAACAATATCTTTCTTTTGTCCCTTCGAGGCGGTCGGAAAAGTAAGAAGTAAAAGTCCTTCATAGGTATATGGAAAGAATGAAGTAATGAAGGAGGAAGTCATTGCTTGAAAGATAGAAAACCTAACGTCATCTCCCCCGCGTCCAGATTCACGCCTTTCTCTCTTGGTTGCCCGTGTGTTACGAGAGGGGTAACTTTTCGATTGTCGCTAGTTGATCCCGAAAGTACTAATTATCATCCATGCGGTTTTTAGCCATTAAGGGAAAGACAGGCCCTTCCCCAGGAGGATCAGAGATTCTATGTCTTGCGAGCCAAGTTGAAATTCCATTAATGAGAAAACTATTTCTATATATTTTTACTGATAGTCTACTAAAGTGAACCACGAAAGCGAGGTTGCTTTGGCATCAGATGGGGAGAAAATTCCACAGCTTTTGCATCACCGGGCTACTGTTAGGAGCACTAAGTGTCTTTGGTTTCTTGTCGAGGCAAACAATGACATTAATCCCAATAGAAGGGCCCCGGCCAAATAGGAAATGAGTTTTATTTTTTAATAAATATGTTCCCAACTTTAGTAGGGAATGGATGTGAACAAAACATGCAGCGTTTCAAGCCCCTAACACACCACCTTCGTCCTCTTCTTTGTGTGTTTCTGTTTCTTTCCAAATCCTTATGTTCTAGGCATCCTGGTCAAGCAAATAAACTTGGTATATAGCTATCACGGTGAAATTGTTTTTGTATTCCTTATTATTCATACACCTAATACAGTCTACTTTCTTAATGTAGAATTAAGTTCTAATTGGGAGACAGGAATTAATGAAAAAATCTTTTGGTTTTTGCCTTGCATCACTTCTAACTAAATGGATGATGTTGCATCTTTGCCTTGCAGTGCACCGAAGAAGCTCATCGACCAGTAGATTGTAGCACTGTAGCCAAGTGGGTAATGAAGAATAGTGCAGAGTCTGAAAACATGAATTGGTATGTCATTGAAAGTTCATTACTAAATTTAAGTAGATATTGTATTTTTTTTAGTTCGGAAAGCATGCCGACAAGAAGCATATTTTCTATATACTCTACACAAAAGAGATGGCTATAGCAGATAATTTTATGGCTGTCAAGTATTAAAATTTGTTCACAATTATACAGAGAGTAGTTAAATTATAGTATTTAGGTTTGATTAGTTTCTTAAATTGTTAATCAGTTGGATGATAGATAAGAGTAATGTAATCTTTAATAAGGAGTAGAAATTTTATATTAGATTATGCATGTAATTACAAGGAGTAGAATTTACATATGTTAGATTATGCATCCACCCAAACCCCTTCATTTAGTGGGCTAAATCAAAAACTAAATGCTGCGAAGTTAATAGTGTAATATAGATTTTGTTTTAAAATGTTCATATGTTATAGTATTGTTTACAGTAATATATGTATAGTATTGTACACACACTTGGTTGTTACAGGTTGCATATATATAAATCTCAAATTGTTAAAGTCTATATAAAACCTACCAATTATCCAACTTAAGCAATCTAAGGTAAATATATTGCTTATCCGTTATCCAACAGAAAAATTTAAGAAACTAATTAACAATCGATAAGGTAAATATTTTCTATTGTAAAATCTCTTATTTATTGATATTGTAAAATCATATTCTTAAATTGTTTATCAATAGGTAATTTTATTGAATTGTTTGGCTATTGATATTATTGCTTGGATGCAAGTGTATTATCTATATTATTTTATTAGAATTTTTGAATTAGAAATATCTCGTAGTTACCCATTACGAAAATAAATAATCATTAGGAATATTATTTTATTACCTAAGCTAATATTTTGCTATTAGCAGATGTAATTATTCATTTTAAGCAAAACTGATGCAATATCGGTATTTGATAATATTTTTGTTTTCATGTTAGAGAAGTTTATCCATTTTTAGTTTCACAATCCTTAACCCCAGACCTTGTTCCTCATCGAAATACTTGAGTTGGATAGGGTGAAAGCCCTCAATAACCCAATTTTAAATTTTGGTGCCCAAAATAACCACGGGCGGAAACAGCGTCCAAAATAACCAGAGGGCCGCTTATAGGTGGTATACGCATTTTACCCAAAGAGGGAATGTTTTTTTTTTTCATAATGGATATACGTGGGTTTTGTTAAATTCACATATGGACTTGTGAACAGTGCTCTGGGCTACGCATTTGTTAAATTCACATCTGGACTTGTGAACAGTGCTCTGGGCTACGCATGTTGAGCATGCGTGACTCAGGATAGCATGTCCAACATGCGTATGGGATGGTACTGTTCATTGTTCATCGTCCTCCCCAGCCACCGACATCGTTTTCCGATTAAAAACTTTGACACAATCATTCGCTCCCTACAGACATCGAGCAATAGCATATGATATACCAAATTGCTCGTCTTTTCCTCATGTACAAGGCTATAATCGTCGTTTTTCATTTGTTTCGCCGGATTGAAAAGCCCCAAATCGAGATTCATTTTCCGATTTCCTTTTCCGACTCGTTCGCGCACGCCCCTGCGGGGCCAAAAATCAACAAACAAATATGGCAAAGTGTAGAGGCAGGCCTGGGGATCATTTTGATATCCTCAGATTTTGTGGAGGTGGCCGGAATGTGAAGAACGGGAGGGGCGATTTTGAGGCGAATTTTTGGTCGCCTGAGCTTCGGTTCAGTGAGTGAAGAAATGACGTCATATGACGTCATTGCGCATCTGGGAGTTGCGTTGCGTTACCCCAGATGCGCATGATCAATATGCGTATCCCACCTACGCAGACCGCCAATGCGTGGCTCTATCGTTATTTTGGAATCTGTTCGCGCACATCGTTATTTTGGGCAATTGGGATTGGGGTGTGTTTTTGTGTTATTTTGGTCATTTTCTCAGTTGGATAAGCCCACGCTAACCTACGACTATGAAGTTTTTGGAGACCTTTGAGATACCACCGAACCTGCCCGGATCGACTAATGGGAAGTTTTTTGCTCTTTAATCCCTGCCCCGAACGGGGATCCCCGCCGGTAATTAGTTAAAATAGTAAAAAGTTCACTAATGAGAATATTATCATATCAACATACTATAAAAATACAAAAACTTTAAGATAAATAAATAGAGAGTTATGGTGCAAGCTGGGTTATGTAACTACACCAATATACAATAAGCGATATTGAGAGGTTAACGAGAGAAAAACAATCTGTATTTTACCAATATGAGTCATGTTTTTATTAGATTCAACATCTGGGTTAGTCGAGTGGATGAATTGACTTCTAAATCCAACTCAAAATTGTTAAATACTTGATAACCTTTTAATACATAGTAAACTTGCTTTTGGTAGGTTATTTAGACGTCAAACTCAAGTTTTACTGAGGGTGAAGTGGAGTTTCTTGAACCAAGACATACACTTGTGACAATCAAAATGGCTAAAATTTGAATTCTGTGTCATAAAAGCTTTTCGACTATGTTCAATATGAGGTTACAACTGCACTAGCAACAATTGTTTACTTGCGTTGCAAACGTAGTTGTCATGGCATACTAGGCGGCTAGGCCTGAATTTATGTCCACAATCTAATTAAAGTACATTATATGCTTAAAGCCTTGAACTATGGGCGAGTTAGGGAATAAAGTACGTGGATACATATTCATGATCTTCCTTTGTCTTGTTTGAGAAGACGTTAAGTTGCATATGCTAGGCAGGAAACAATTTGGGTGGACAGAAAGTAAACCTTATTTTACAGAAAGTAAACAATTTGGGTGACGTTAAGTTGCATATGGTTCTTTGTCTTAATGGATTGATGATCCTTTGGGTCCCCACCCTCTCCATGGTATAATATAACCCATGAAATGTACTAAATTTTACAGAAATAACTGAAATGTCCATTGAATAACTGAAGACTAATGTTAAAAGTAAGGCTAGAGCAAATAGTGCTTCCCCATGTGGATTATGAGCCATTGAAATAAACATAGCCAAATGAATAATTAGTATGACTTAGGGGTGTAATCTAGCCGAGCCGAATCAAACATTGTCAGGCTCGAGTTCGAGCTCGACTAAAAAGATCGGGCCCGAGTTCGACCGAGCTTCCATTTCAAGCTCGAAACTCGGATCGTAGAAAGTTCGATATGTTCGAGTTCGACTCAAAAGCTCGAATCAGTTTCATCAAATATGACAAAAGCTCGAACATGATAGGTTCAGCTCTAGTTGGCTCTAGTTTGACTCGAGTTCGACTCAATCAAATACATAAATTGTATTTAAATATTAAATATCTTTATAAAAATATGTGTAATATAAAAAAAATTAAAAATAAAAAAGGCTCAATTAGGCTCGCGAACCTTACAAGCCAATTAATTTGAAACTCGAGCTCGGCTCAGTAAAGTATTAGAATAGTTCGAGCTCGAGCTCGGCTCGATTATTACCGAACTGAATTCGAATATTTTACGAACCGAACTCGAGTAGCTCACGAACAGTTTGACTCATTTACACCCCTAGTTTGACTTCATGCCTAGACAGAAAAGCATCAGAGAGGTGGAATTGCTGCTGCGAGTGATGCGTTTGACAGATGTGTGTGTGTGTGTGTGTGAGAGAGAGAGAGAGAGAGAGAGAGAGAGACTGCAGCAGCTGTTTCATTCTTGTTTGACACTGTAGACTTGTAAGTTGTAACCAAGTCTGCACATACTGGCTGATATTTCTTGTTGACATCTTAAACTGTGCTAAATTGACCTATCCTTGTTTATATTTCTTTTTTGTTTCCTTTTAATATTGTTTCTTACTTGCTCTAGTTGGGATGGCCTAACAAAATCAGATAAGATCTATGTATCAAAGTTATAATTCATATACAACCATGAGGAGACAAGTGGGAGATAGTAGAAGGCACACATAATTGTGATCTTTGTTATGTACATGATTTACTCTGCGAATTGTAAAAATTTACTCTAGCGGTAAGAAAGATGGAAGTGCAGACTGTCTGAAGGATCTATAACAACACTATTTTGAGTATATACTAGTATTTCGTAACCCAAAAGTTCTTGGACTAACTCTCCCAGCTAGCTCAGCTGCACAGGCAGTTGAGTGCAGTACATGTATGTAATATATATGCATGTATATCTTACTATGTAGTATCATATACAAATATACATTTAGTATATAGTATAGTATGGTATACAGTATACACATAAATACATTTCACATTTATGAAGGACAATAGTATATGTTTCCACTCACATGGTTCCCACATACTGCCATTGGATATGTTGCTAAATGGTTTAGACCTTGCATAATTACTAGCTTAGGCTATAGATTCATATACAGTTTGGCTTTCTTTGTTCAGTGACCCAGTTGTTTGATTAATGGTATATAAATCTGACTGACATCAGTACGACTTTTCAGGATATTAGCTAATTCCAAGCCTTGTCCCAAGTGCAAGCGCCCAATTGAGAAGAATCAAGGTTGTATGCACATCACATGTACACCACCTTGTAAATTTGAGTTTTGCTGGTAAGCTAAATCTATTCTTTCCTGAACAACTAGAGGGTTCTCTAGAAGATACATGACGCTCTGTGGTAGGAATCTTTTTGATTATATATGAATTATCTGCTTACAGAAAATCTAGTGTGGCAAATATATGTGTGTGTGTGTGTGTGTGTGTGTATATCTTACGTCCCGTTGTAATGATTCCTCGGGAATTACAACATTTACCAACACAGTCCACTTACTAAACACCATAATTTGACCTCATGCATGTGAGTTATATTGGATTGTGAATTCCCCTATACATTCCTATAATCCTATTAATTTATATATTCTTGTTTGTATACATTGTTCATTGTTCCCCACAATTTTTTTTGGAATGACATCATTTTTTCTAGCATTTTCTACTCCTAATAGTTTAACAAATTCTTTGTTCTTTGTTACTAAGATGTCCTATCAGCTGATTGATATCAATACTTATGAACTCCTCAATACATGTTAATAATGTATTCCAAGTTACTGTATTTTTGCTTTGTGCAGTTTTATATGATAATTGATAACTATAAGTAATGAAATATTTAGGCTGCTCCTTCATTATCCGTTTTGTATTATATCACATTCTTTGTAGGTTGTGTTTGGGGGCATGGTCAGAGCATGGTGAGAGAACAGGTGGTTTCTATGCATGTAACCGTTACGAGGCGGCAAAGCAAGAAGGCGTGGTATGCTAATTTTGTTTATTTTGTAATTATTGTTTCTTGTAAATGCTCTGTTGTTGCTGTTATTATGTGAAGATCATATAATGAATCTGTCATTTTCTTCCGCTTCTGGCTGCAGTATGATGATACTGAGAAACGACGAGAGATGGCCAAAAATTCTCTCGAAAGATATACTCATTATTACGAAAGATGGGCAACCAACCAGTCGGTAGGTGCTGTTTCTTATTCTGGGGCTATTTGTAGAACTAACCTAATTGACAAAGCTTTAACAGAAGTGTAAGATGATTATCACCAACATTTGCTTCGTGGTAGGTTGGATGATGATTTTTTCCTTTTTACAAATAAAAAAAGTTAAGCAGTCTATGTTACTAAGGTTGTCCTAGATTGGCATTTTTTCTATACTAAACAATTAAAGTGTTGTGATATGCTCTCTAAATTCTCTAAATATGAGAGTAGGCATGATCAGTCTTAAAGGTAACCCAATCCCAAAAATATGGTCCAAATTCTGTATTGAAGTTTTAAATTGCACAATTTCAAGCTGATTTTTGTAGGGAGTCGAAATTGAGGCAGGGGTATTTTGTGTGTGTATACAGGGTATGCCATAATAGAAGAAATGAAAGACGTAGGCCTCTCAAGTGTCAAACGGGTACAATATGACAGTTCTCAAGCATGGGTTGTTAGCCCTTGCTGTAAAAGGAGATAAATCCTATAATTTTCCAAAATCGTTATTACCTATTCAAAAATAGAGAAATACAACAATTAAGATAGCCGACTGGACTTTGAGATTTAAGAAGGATGGCTTAGTACTGTAAATTGAGATCTTTAAAAAAATGCTGAAATGGATTTGAATATGGTGTTACATGAAGGAAAGGTGTATTAAGATTTCTACATCTATTTTGGAATTGATGTCATTCTTTTCAAACAAGGAAATGGCATTACTCGCAAGCAAAGGTCTCATTTCCGGGAATTAAGGAGTCCCTTGGCGGTGGCAAAAGTGCTCTGAATATGTCTAGAGTTGGATTCTCACCTCCCATCTCTCTGAATGAACTATATAAAGGGTCTCATATCCAGACAATTTGGGATTCATTTAATCGGATTTGTTACAGGCCTTCATACTATAAATAAAGGTTCAAGAATTATAGAATTATACATGGGATTGTTACAGGCCTTCATACTATAAATAAAGGTTCTATTTTTGTGCTCTTTTTCTAAAGTGACCTCTAGTGGAGTAAGATGCATATCCAGATGGGTAATAAGTAAAATGATATTTTACTAATTTGAAATCGCAAGTTAAACTTTGTTTAGTTTTTTTTTTTTGTTTTAACTGCAGAAAGAATAGTGATCGACAGTTACCAATTACTTCTTTTTTTTTTTTTTTTTGGAAAACTATATAGGCACACCCATGACTTGACTCAGGTTCAAATCCTCAGCCTATATATTAAGAATAGCTGGGCTATAAGCCTGGGAATTATTTTAGTCTTTTTGCCTAGCAAGTCTTTTGTTGGTACTCATATTCCCTTGTATTGTACTCCTACGTGAAACTTTCATCGCATTTTTTTTTCACCCTCTAAATTTGCACAATATTGAAATGTTGTATACAAAACATGGCTTCTCTACTACAATAAATCTCCGGTAATACACCTGGATATATCCAAGAGAGTTTAGACTTATATATATATGTATATAGGGTCACGCTCTATGGAGAACCACACTAAACTTATATATATTATAAACTTTGGTAAATATGTACATTTACTGTCCCAAGTTTGGTGCAATTTTTTGTCATATTGTTAGTATAACGTAGATTTTTAACCAAGTAGGGGGTGTAGTTGACCCGTGTGTGTGTGTGGTGGTGCCCACAATTGAAATTAAGATGGCTGATAGTTAATGGTGGAAGCTTGTTACACAGTTTGTGATTTGAATAGATTTGAACTTCAGTTGATCTCATTTCTCTGCTTTCTAACTGCAGTCTAGGCAAAAAGCAATTGCAGACCTGCAGCAAATGCAAACTGTGCATGTAAGTGATATTAATGAATTTGTCTGTTTTCGTGATGACTTTTTAATTCACCCTATCTTTTCCAATGCTTGCTGATTTAGTAGCATGTAGTTGACCTTTTCTAGACTCTGTGAAATTTTGTTGCATGTGTTGACTACTTGACTGTCTCCTTTGTTTTCCTTGGGGGAAGGCCAGAACTACCTTTATATGCTGCCTAGGACTTATCTGAATGTGATGCAAGGGTATAGAATGATATATTAAAATTTAAACAGACGGCAAGGAAATCCTAAAACTGCCTATTATGTTTTTTCCCTTTAAACTTTTCTCATTTAGTCGATCATAAAACTCATGACAAACGCTATGAAATTTTTCAAGTCCATGTGCGTAAGGTGTGTGAAAATATGCTCGAAGAAATTTGTGAAGTTGAGTCAGATAGACTCATCTACTAATTTAATTGGATTATATTTACTTATAACAAAATTGTGAAATTTTTTTATCGCCCCATCTTGTGTTTCAAATTTGATGTCATTTACTTGTAGTATATACAGCTATTAATTTTTCCAATTAATCATCAAGTGCACGTCAGAAGTATAATTGTAGATTTTATTTGTTGTACGTCAATATATAATTTTAAAATGAGTTGGATTGAGAAGTCAAAATAAGTTTATTTACTTTGAGCCGTCAGAAGTCTTTTGTTCCTCATCATTATTAATTAACGGCCAACTGTGCTTGTACAGCTTGAGAAGTTGAGTGACAAACAGTGCCAACCAGAGTCACAGCTCAAGTTCATCATAGAAGCCTGGCTACAGGTAATATAGCATCTCCAGCTCTCTTGCTAGAAATATTCAGATGTAACAGTTAAACGCTTCATTAATGATCCATGGAACAAAATGCGACCTCAGAACATGAATTCACAGATATAAGTACAAGTCCTAACTACTAAAATGTTGGTGCCATGTGCACTTGATATACATCTTCTGTGACCCATGGTTTTCTTCATTGCTATCGGCTTTACTGTGATCCCAGATAGTCGAATGTAGGAGAGTGCTTAAATGGACATATGCGTATGGATATTACTTAGCAGAGCAGGAACATGCCAAGAGGCAATTCTTCGAATACTTACAAGGTATGACTTCTACCCTGGCCAAGGAATACTCTATACATCCAAATTCATTCTACTGAAATGCAGTGCTGTTGTCTTTAAGGTGAGGCTGAGTCTGGTTTGGAGCGACTTCATCAATGTGCGGAGAAGGAGCTGCAGGGTTATCTAAATGCTGAGGGTCCATCAAAAGAATTTAATGAGTTCCGTACTAAGCTCGCTGGGCTGACTAGGTGATTCTTAAGCATGCTTGCCTTTTTCTTTATTTTTTTCAAAGCAGGAAATTTGGATGAATAATAATGTTAATTACTCTGAGAAATATCTTTTCACCACGAGGGGAAAAAAGGGAATGAAGATCCTAATGGCACACTTTTATCATAAAGGAATGCAATTTTATAATTGTTAAAAACCAATTCTAGTTACCTCATTGTGTTGACATTGCATGCTCTCTTTTTATTCCTCACATTTTCAGTGTGCGTACACTGCGTACTAGTGTTCGGGGGCGAATTGTTTGTAGGGAAATTTATATAATCTGTTTTCTAGATTTTCCCATCTAGTTCATGTGCTATCGAAAAGGGATGTCTATCTGATTAATCAGTTTTGTTCTATGTTTACAGTGTTACCCGTAATTACTTTGAGAATCTTGTTCGCGCTTTAGAGAATGGACTATCAGATGTGAACTCCCACCCGGCATGCAGCAGAGCGACTAGCTCAAAGAGTTTAGGAGGTGGGTCTAGTAAGGGTAAAAACAATAGAGGCAAGGGAACTGCATCTAAATCAAGCAGTTCAAGGAACATAGATGACTCTGGGCACTGGTCGTGTGAGTATTGTACATTTGCCAATGTCAAGTCTGCTATTGTTTGCCAGATGTGCCAACAACGACGATGAACTCCATCTCATATACAGATACATCTTGGATAGTTGATTTAACCCCATCTGGTACACCAGTACCATTAATTATTCGGATTTGCTGCATCAAATATTTAATGGTGGTTGTGGGTTGCAAATCATTTTAGTAAGATAGTATGGAGGTCTGAAAAAGGAAACCAAGATGGAAAGAGGCTGTATTCCTGTGATATGATACTTGTACATAAGCCTCTGTCGTCTCTTTTATAGCCTTGATGCTCCATGTAAAATTTACTCACACTTTTAAGAGTCCATCCCTGTTAAAATCACATGTATTTTTTTTTACTTAACAGTTCTGTACTTTGCAGTGTAATAGATTGGGATAGACTATAGGTAAAGCTGTTATGGCCTAACTGAAATTTCAGTTGTAATTTACAAAAATAAGACACATGCTTGCTTTTGGATGCTCGAATTTCCTTCTTATTTGACCTTGATTTGTTGTATACCTTTTTTTCTTATCGTGCTCATCGTGGAAGTTTGACGATGAGTAATCTGAATTTACCCAGTGCTTGGATTTTATTCTGAGCCATTATGCCTCAGCTTGTGATGTGTTTCACCAATCTAGGGCAATCAAAGCTGTCAAGTGATAGCATGCATCTCCCAAATGAAGCTGGCCAAAGTAACATTTTTTAGGGATATACAATAAAAATAATTCTTAGTTGTTACAGACAATTACAGGGAGAGAGGGAGTCCACTGACAGGAAGTTTTGGAGGAAGTTGTGGGCTCTTAATCTGCCAGGAAAAGTTACAAATTTTATTTGGCGTGCTTGTCGTAATTGTATCCCTACGGCTGCTGCTCTGCATATTAAACAGGTTAATATTAGTTTGTACTGTACCTGGTGTCAAACACATATGGAGGATATTATACATGTTCTGTTTCAGAGTATGATTACTGTGATGCCGCAAGACACTGTTATGACTGTATTGCAGAGGGTGTTTGATATGATGAATAAAGATCAATGTGCTTTGGTGGGCTTACTATGTTGGGGTCTCTGGTACAGACGTAATCAATGGGTATGGGATCGTGTAAATCAGTCTGTATTTGGCATGAAAGCAATGGCGTTTAATATGTTGACAGATTGGAAAAAAGCGAAGACAGAAGCAGTCACGAGCCGATCACAGATGCAGGTAGGCGATCGTATGTGGAGTAAACCACCCACAGACTGGGTAAAGGTGAATGTTGATGCTGCGTGTAAGCAAAACAGAAATTTTGTTGATGTGGGATGTGTTATTCGGGATGCAACTGTAAAGTTTCTTCGTGCTCGGAGTAATGTGATAGAGGGAAGTATGCAACCGCGAATGGCTGAGGCTTTGAGTCTGCGAGAGGCACTGCAATGGACAAGAACATGGAGGAGTACTAGATGTATTTTCGAGTCTGATTGCAAGTTGTTAGTTGATGCAGTAAATGGAAGAATGGGACGATCGTTTTTTGATACAATTGTTGCTGATTGTAGAGAAGAGATTAAACACTTTGAGGAAGTGTTAGTAGAGTTCGTTCATAGGTCTGCGAATATGGTTGCTCATAGTTTAGCTGGAGCCACGTATTCTATGTCAGGTTTTCAAGAGTGGTATCATGAGTTTAGTGCTTGTAACCTTATTTCTGAAGAATTTTAATATATGCAGTACATTTTTTCAAAAAAAAAAAAAACATTCTTTTCGAAAAAAAATGCTGAAAATGTAACATTCTTTTTTAGGACTCGCCTTTAAATTTATGTATGTATTCTTGACCATAACACATTGCCGAATTCTTTCGAAAAATCATTCCAAATCCTATAGTATTATTCAACAAATTAATTTCCCCACTAAGTTTTTTGTGTTTCGGAGGAACTCATTTTACGGATATCACCAGAGTCTAGAGATTAACAAAGGAGGGTTCCACTAATCCATGTTTGTGAGTTGTGACCATTTTTAATAACCAGATTTGCCGAGCTTTAGTATTATGTTCTTTCTGGGGCCCGGAGAAATAAGTTACTTATTCTGGAAAAAAGTTAGTAAATATGTACTTTTTTTTTAAATAAGTAACTTATTTTTGCAGGATAACGAATATTAAACTCCCGATACACATTTTTCTCTAAAAAATTTATGTAAATACGAAATTTTTCCCAAAATAAGTAACTTATAAGTTGCATTGCAGATTTGCCAAACACCCCCCAGGTATTATGTTTGTAGGATTCTTCATTTTTATGTTAGGTTTTTATTTGTATTTTTTCGAGAGTACAAGATTTTTGAACAGGTGGTAAATATTTGTTAGATATTTGTTTATTTGTTATTGCGTAGGTTTCACCCACCATGACAAATCTCTCTCCCAACAATATATTTAAATATTAAAAATGAATCAAAACCCTTTTATTTGATTTTAAAATTCATTCCATCGAAGTAGTTTAAATTGCAAGTCAACATACTGTTAGACAATCTGCGATAAATACAAATAGTATAATATTGTGCGTATGTGAGTAACAGTTATGTGTATAATTAAAATAGACAAAAGAGGAGACAAGGAACGAAAAACCCGAGTCCAATGCGTGACTGTCTCCTTAAAGCGTATTTGCCTTCACCGTATGTGTGAGCGAAACGCCTCGCAGGATAAAACGGATTGCAGTGAGGCTACAGGAAGCATCACTTTCAGCGAGCTTGAGACAAGCAAGAACTATCACCAGAGGAAGAGGAGAGACTGTATATGAGAGGAGGATATGTGTTTTCGAGTAAATAATCCTAATGCTCTAGATGAGTATTTATAGGATGAGAAGACTTGTGCGCTACACAATTGACTTAATTAATTAGCCGCGCTAATCAATTAAATCGGTGGCAGTTTTCTTAATTAATTAACCGTGTTAAGGCGGTGGCAAAAATCCGTAGTAAAAACGGAATTGATTTTACCAAATCAATGAATTCAATTTATAATCGAATTCATATTCCAACAATCCCCCACATGGATGAGATTGATATCGTAGTAGCACACACCAGACAGACACATAATTTGATTTGGTGATAGATTCTTCGATCAGATATAGCATACGATAGGTAGAGGTTTGCTCCTTGAACCTTCGCTTGAGTAAGCATACCGACCTTACTGGTAGACAGTGGAGGTTTGCTCTTTGAACTGTTCGACCGTTTGTGTAAGCGATGATATACTTATCACTATATCCTTTCTGACTCGTTCAGCTCTCATGATTATGTCTATTTTGGCCATGGAACATCGCCCTGGTTCTGCAGGAGTTTCTAAAGAATTGTGCCTCGCAATTCTCCTTTGAAGCGGCCCCACTTCTCTCCCACATAGGTGATCTTTATCTTATAGAGTAACCCGCGTTTACTCAACTGAATTCCATGCGTTCAAACCTTGAACTCCATGTATTCACCGAAAGATCATTAAAAGCTTAATAGCTTACCCTCGTACCTTACGGGTCTCACTGTTTCCTCATCATAGGAATAGGCCAGGGGTTACCCCCAAAGTGATTTGGTCATCATGATTTAGTTGGCCCATTGAACCAAGTTCTTGGGAGCTCCAGTCAGCAATGGTTGGGTGTCCACCATGACGCCATTAAGCAATAGGCTAAGGCCCATCCCTCTCGATGATTTTACAACTATCTCTCGGTATAACCAGATTCTCTTGGTTTAACCGGATTATCTCAGTTTAACCATCTGGTTAATTAGTGGATCCACAACATTATCATTTGACTTTACAGAGTCAATCATGATAATTCTCGTTGAGAGTAGTTGTTTAATGATATTATGTCCTCGTCATAGAGGCGAGACATATCATGGGTGAAGTAACAAACTACCCATTTTTTATACAAAAGTAACAGAAATAGCAACGGGCGCATCTACTGGCTGAAAATACCGGATTTGTTACGCATGTTTATACTGGGTCTTGGTGATACGCATTTCTTGTTTGGGTAACATGAAAAGTAAAATTGGATACCCAAATATAGCTTGGGTAACACGGGAAAATTTATAATTTTAAATTCGATACCCAAATACAGATTGGGTAACATGAAAAATTTTATTATTTTAAAATTGGATACCCAAATACAGCTTGTGTAACATGGGAAATTTTATTATTTTAAACTGGATACTCAAATACAGCTTGGGTAACATGGAGAATTTTATTATTTTAAACTGGATACCCAAATATAGCTTGGGTAACATGGAGAATTTTATTATTTTAAACTGGATACCCAAATACAGCTTGGGTAACATGGAGAATAAACTGGATACCCAAATATAGCTTGGGTAACATGGGAAATTTTATTGTTTTAAACTGGATACCCAAATACAGCTTGGGTAACATGGGAAATTCTATTATTTTAAATTGGATACCCAAATAGGGCTTGGGTAACATGGGAAATTTTATTATTTTAAACTGGATACCCAAATACAGTTTGGGTAACATGGTAAATTTAAATTGTAAAACTGGATACCCAAATAAAGTTTGGGTAACATGGAGAATTTTATTATTTTAATTTGGATACCCAAATACAACTTGGGTAATATGTGAAATTTTATAAATCTAACATGAAACGCATTTCTTGTTTGGGTCTTACATGTGAATTTATGAATGTTAAATTGGATACCCAAATACAGTTCACTAATTTTGGGTTGTAAACAACCCTAAACCCCAAACCCTAAACCCTAAGTTCATATACGGTTTATTCGTCATTCCGAATATTTCTAAACCCAAAATGGAACTGTTAAACCCCAAAGGTTAATTAGTGAACCCCTAAGAAAATACAGATAAAATTTAAAAATTTTAATTAAAAAATTGAATCCGGCGGCATGATTTTTAAACGCGTTACCGTTTAAAAATCAGGATAAGTTAGGCTTTAGGGTCTAGGGTTTAGGGCCCTAAACCCCAAACCCTAATTTCGTATACGGTTTATTCGTCGTTCTGAATATTTCTAAACCCAAAATGAAACTGTTAAACCCCAAAGGTTAATTAGTGAACCCCTAAGAAAATACAGATAAAATTTAAAAATTTTAATTAAAAAATTGAATCCGGCGGCCTGATTTTTAAACGCTAACGCGTTTAAAAATCAGGATAAGTTAGGGTTTAGGGTTTGGGGTTTAGGGTTGTAAATAA
The DNA here is from genome assembly GCA_037693485.1 of Kitagawia praeruptora. Classification (NCBI taxonomy): domain Eukaryota; kingdom Viridiplantae; phylum Streptophyta; class Magnoliopsida; order Apiales; family Apiaceae; genus Kitagawia; species Kitagawia praeruptora. Next base: position 4,728,334 of record CM075349.1, read on the forward strand.
CCCTAAACCCTAAGTTCGTATACGGTTTATTCGTCGTTCCGAATATTTCTAAACCCAAAATGGAACTGTTAAACCCCAAAGGTTAATTAGTGAACCCCTAAGAAAATACAGATAAAATTTAAAAATTTTAATTAAAAAATTGAATCTGGCGGCCTGATTTTTAAACGCTAACGCATTTAAAAATCAGGATAAGTTAGGGTTTAGGGTTGTAACCCTTAGTTCGTATACGGTTTAGTCGTCGTTCTGAATCTTTCTAAACCTAAAATGGAACTGTTAAACCCCAAAGGTTAACTGTTGAACCCCAAAGGGATAGTGCGGGCCTTTTCTCTTATATTTCTCTATTTTGAATAAGCTTTGATTTTTTTTTTCTTTATAAGAAGATGATTATAGTACACGGATCCTCACTTTTCTTTTTGGCTTTATAGGGAGATGATTATAATGGAAGGATCTTGCTTATGAAATTGGAAGGAAGCTGAACTTGTTATTATGAATGTTGTTGGGCTTAATTTTTGTTTAATTTAAGTATTGTTATTGAATATAATGAGTGGTTGTTTTTGTAATCTCGACATAATCTACTAATGGTTTAGACATTACATATATGATGGGAAGTAATTACACTTGTTTGGATCATTAATTTTAGTTTTCTATATTGATGAGCTATTTTCTTCAAGATCAGGGACTGTGTTTGCCAAATTTGTCAAGTTATGCGTATGTTTTGTCAGATTTTCAAAGTTTAGGGTCTATTTTGTTAGATTTTTAAAGTTCAGGATCTGTTTTGTCAGTTTTAATATGCAGGGGCTGGTAAGATAGTTTACAGTACTCAGGGTCCATTTTTGCCAGATTTTAGTAGTTCAGGTTCTGTGTTTCCAGAGTTAACAAGTTCAGGACTGGGAAGAAGATAGATGTTTTTTTCTGGGAGTTTGCAGGCTAGTTAATTCGGTGGTGAATTGTGTTTATGATAATTTCTACAAATCTGTATGTTTGCTGCTTTGCCAAATTTTACAAATCAGGGACTGTTCTGCCATAATATAAAGTTCAGTGTCTATATTGTCTATTTGTCAGATTTAATATCCAGGGGCTGATTTAAAATATCTAGATTGGAATTTAACTTTTCAGTACAGCAGAGCTTGTGGAAGCGATTTTACAGGGGAGGAATGGGTCAGTCTTCTGCTATGGTGCTACCGGAGCTTGTGGAAGAGTTTATAGATTTTTCATGAGCCTTCTCCTGTTTCAAAAGAAATTTATACATAGATTCACTTTCCTGTGACAAAAAAGACAGCAAAGATCCATTGTCACTATAAGTCAGTTGAATAAGAGCATACATGTTAACACTTATTCCTTAGAAGCAAAAACTTCAGTGGATAATCACTTCAATGGAGCAGTATGTATGGCCCTTGTATACATAACAGAGAACATAGTAATCAGTTCCAGCTTTTCTCAAATAAAACTTGATTAGCTGAACAGAAAGATTATTACTAAGATGATTAACAAGTTTCGAAACAGCCTGTGCCATGACACTAGGACTGAAGTCAGTACCACAGAAAGTTTACTATTCGATTAATTATACTACTGTTCAAAATGTAATGATGATCTACAATGTAAAATATATGTCCAGTCTATTATATAGGTCCTTGTACTTTGTAAAAGAGAGACATGGATCTTGAAGTTCAGTTGTACAGGAAGGACTAAATTCCAACTCCCTTACATAATATTTGACAAATATCTGCCTTGGACTATAAGTTTGTAATATTCTACAGTTAATCACTTATCTAGAGTTCTCTTGGAAGGAAGGAATTAAATTTCTGTAATTTCTTGCAAATTTATATTCACTCTTTTCATTTTACAAGAAAATGTCCATTCCTTTATCAGTTTGTCCCATTCATTTTAGATCAAATATATCACATTCTTTTAGCAAAAAAAAAAAAAAAAATATATCACATTCTTCCCATTGCCATCATCAGATGCTTCCCACACTACATCATTTCATTCCCTCTTCCTCCCTCCTTTCCGTTTGCAATTTTCTTTACAAATTCATTCCATTCCATTCACTCTTCCTGCACTGTAACTATATATCGACTACAGATTTTATACAAGATTGACTCTGTCAATTTGTTGGTTATACAGGCTTGTCTTAACAAGACACAGAAGCCAACAACGAAAATTCCATTTCCAATGGCTTGTTCTTAGAGAGAAAATTATCTTTGATCTCTTATAAGGAATGGCTAAGTAACAAAGAAAGTAGATGCTTCAAAGGAGGATCACTACTGAATACTAATTAGCAGAATAATGTCGACTACAGAGAATATATTATAGTTGTAATCTGAATAATGCTGAGATTCGGAAAGACTCTTTAAAGCTTGAGGACTTTAGTCAGGGAAGAATTTATTATAGTTCTTATATTTGTAAACTGGATACCCAGATAAAATTTGAGTGACATGTGAATTTATAAGTGTAAAAATTTCACCTAGTAACAATCCACCCCTCACCATTTCATTACTACTAATATAAAAAGCCAACAAATCAGACAAAAAGCCAACAGCTCCACCAAAATCACTATAAGAATAACACTTCATTTAACCATTTTTGAAACTGATAGCAGTCAGAAATGTACTGCATTACATATTCAAAACACGACAACTAGTAAGAGTTAAAAGATACAAAGCTTCATAGATATACTAATTGTTTTGACCAAGCACTGTCATATTTTCCTCTTGATATTTCTTTGTTGCATCACCATTTCAAAAGCCATGTAGAATCTCATCAGAAGCATTATATTTTTTCCCAAAATCTACATAAAAATTAAGGAGTGAATAAAAACCAAGTTAGTGCAAGGAAAATAGAAAATTAAATCTCAACTTGAATATTTTTTTTAGCTAGAACTGATAAAGGTGTGTCCTTAATATTTTTTGGCATTCCATGACATTGATATGGAGTTTTTTGGGTTGAAGAATTAGTCACAGTCCATCTTTAAGTAATTTAATAGTTTTTATTAGGTGATCACATATCCACTTTAAATCCACGAAACACAAAGATCAACTTAAAAATTGATACTGACCTCTAGGTAACTCAGGTAAGTACAGACCAGCACCATACTAGTGGTATTGCTTCCTGCAAAAATCACAATAATAATAAAAAAGGAAATAGTGAAGGGTGACAATGATGAACCAATAAATGAAAATAACATAGAAATTAAAAAGGATGGACTAATAACTCACCGAAGTCTTAAATAATGCTTGTAACCACTTGTCCCGCATTTTTGACCTTTATTCTTTCGAGGACGCAACCGCATAACATGTCCCTCCACATGCAAATTCTCTTGCTCAACAGGTGGGGGCAGCTGTTCCTCCACAGGTATTGCTTGTTGTTGCTCAACTACCGGCAAATGTTCCTCACCTAGTGCATGTTGTTCCTCCACAGGTATTGCTTGTTGTTGCTCAACTACCGGCAAATGTTCCTCACCTAGTGCCTGTTGTTGTTCCTCCACAAGCATTGCCTGTTGTTGCTCAACTTGTGTAACATGTGCCTCGAGTACTAGTGCTTGCTGCTGCTGCTATTGATCAACATGTATGTGCTGTTCATCCTCAACAGACAGGGGTTCTTCTATTTCTTGGTCCTCATATGCTGATGGGTGAAAGTCTTCATTCAACAATAAACTGAAGGTGGGATGCATAGGGACTGGCTCATCTCTATTTGGAGTACGAGCAGTAGTTTCGTCCTCATTTGCTCTTTGTTGTGACCAATCAGGTATTAAGTCAAAGTTGGGATACCATGACGTAGGTGAAGGATCAATACCTATATTATGTACCTCGTGATTTTCCACCTCATGCTCTATGCTTGCTGTTGGCTTGCCCAAATGAACACTACTGTCATCATTTATATTATCACATCTCTCGTCATCATTTTGCATTCTACGTCTCTTTGGAGCATTAACTCCTCCACGATCTCCTTTATGACCTACCTTTTTCAGCTTGACCTCTTCAGGACCTTTCTCAACAAACGAGTCATTGGCTGGAAAATCTTGACGAAACCCGCGACTGTATTGAGACTCTAATACCCGTCTACCATGTGCAGCAAGAACATCAATAGTGCAGTAATCTCCATTTACCACACCACCGGTTATAGAGGATATACAATTAAGTATATTGAACTAAAATAATAAAAGAAAATGGCATACGTTAGGTAAATTCATTGAGTACAGAAACACATAAAACACAAGTGATACTAAATTTTAATTACCACATATGCTTGAGAAGCAGCAACACGTGTAAGGTATGGACGAGTGATGTTAGCATACCATTCTGCATAACGATCACTTATACCAACACCTATATTACCAACTATGTTGACATATTGCAAGCGGTTATTCCAAAGCAGAATATGATCCTTATGTTTATCCCGCCAATCAATTTCAGTCTTGCCTTTCAAAGTCATCTTATGTAGATCAGGAGAATAAACGGTTGGAGATGATGGTATATCTTGGACCAAATTGAATTGGCGCACACATCTATCAGGTTCATGTGGCTCTACTATATGAAAACAGATTATTGGACCCTTGTAACACCAGATCGCATTACCTTCTCGACAAATTTCAGATAATTGATCAAGTACATCAACATATGGCAGCCATATAAAGTGATCCGGCCCAAGAACATCAAGTGAAATGCGAGCAATAGACACAACACGAAAATTGGCATCAGCATATGACTTGGGAACGCACCACCTATGTAAACACATAACAGCACATAAATACACCATAGAGGATTTGGGGTAATATTGGTGGATTTGCACTATCATAATAATAAAACCTTTACATAAGAAAGGATATGAAAATTGAACTAATCTGTTATTGTCAAAAACAAATAAAGCACAAAAACAGATCAAACAAATCAAGATAACGGCCTAAACATTTAAAATACATAATTACCTCAAACCAAATGGCCCGGGAAGATCACCCCATATCTCTCGATTTTCCACATATAGACCAAGAGGAACTGGAGCAATAGTGGGCAGTCTCGTCCATGCCCATAGCTGCAACAACAACACGCATCCTGCAATTTCTTCAGTATCTTTTTTGCAGGCCTTGCACAATTCTCTGTACAGGTACGCAAGCACACCAGCACCCCAAGCTAATGTCCGAGAACGATCAAGATTCTGAATCAAAGGCAGAAACATACAATGAACTTGTGATCCTTGATGATCAGTGAAAAGGATACCACCGATTAGTTGTAACATATAAGATTGTGTATATCGGATGAGCTCATCCTCATTTGCATCATCTAAAAGTGATGGAAGTAATTTCGTCAACCAATTCAATTTTAATCTGCCACCATCTATATCATGTTTTGAAGGAGCTTCACCAAACATACTCTCAATAAGGTTAATCCAACCACCTTTGAATTCGGTGGAGCCACTGACTGCACGACCATCAATACGCAATCCAAGAATAATACTAACGTCCTGTAAAGTAATACTACACTCTCCGACAGGTAAGTGGAACATATGCGTCTCAGATCTCCAACGTTCCACTAGTGCTGTAATTAGACTCCAATGTATCTGGATGCCTGTAAGTCTTGCAACTCTGTCAAAGCCAACTTCTCTGAGTAATGGAACCATCCGAGGATGTAATGAAGGGAATCTGCTACTACTGGGGTTACGGCTCCGTGATCTCAACACATCCCCACCACCCACATTCCATATAGGAGTCGACCTATGTTCAGCTTGTAAATGCAATACAGAGGTGTCTTTCGGACCAGGCTTCAACTCAAAACTATCAACATTTATATCATCCATGATCGTGTCCATATTCTGATGCAAAAACAATTAAACTATTTGTCAAATAAAATATCGATAAATATAGATAGAATATGATTCTTCAACTGAAAAATCGCCTATATGCATATGAGGATATGATTGTATACATACTTGGCCCTTTACAGAAAATTGTTCTAATCATTCACTAACACGCAAGATTAACATAATCAACTACTGTAGGTAGACAAGAACTTTCACCAATTAAACATAATTAATTAACCTACTAAACCTCCTTTGGATATCAAAGAAAGATATAAACAGCTAGCTAGCTACGATTAGTAAAAGACTAAAAGTAAGAGAATATCAGAATTAAGGAACACTATATATACATCTGGAAACTGTGGCAGTAGCCTCTGATTTTATCTCAACAAATGGCAAAAAGGTATATCTAATTCAAATATATATGGAGTCGTGTTCAATAACAAGCAATTTCAGCTTAAAAACTCAAACAATTAAAGAATGACTTACAAATGAATCTGCACGTATATGCATATGAGGATATGATTGTTCAACAGCTTGTCGCCTTAAATCGCCTTGTTATGAAGAGAAGAGTGATGGTCTAAGTCGGTGAAATGAATTGAAAAAGAATTTGGGGAAGAACTGAATATATGAGGTTGGGCTAGGGTACGCATAATCAGGATGGGTAAGTAGAAGTACGCATTTTTATTCTGGGTATTAAATCGGGTATTTTTAGCCATCTCCCCCGAGAATTGTTATTTTTGTTATTTTATATTTAAAAAGCGTTATTTTTAACATTTTTTCACATATCATTACATACATAACAATGTAATCTCTCAATTTGCAAATTATTCACATAAAATATGCATATTGAATACACATTTTCTTGTAATTTAGGAATATCCTTTACAAAGTGACTACCAATTTACCCTCTTACATGCACATATATTATGCAAAAGACTCGTATTCCAACATGAATCGAGCTATGTTTCGTCTATTTAGGATTTTCATGACATGGCTGCTTACGTTAATGTGAACTAAATTCACTAATGACTTTTAAGTTGCTAAAGTCAAACATCTAACATCCATACTATATCCACATAGTACAATTAGATATCGTTTGCAATGCAGCCCAAACTTACGAGTATATTTCAAACACCTTAGTCTCATTGCAATCACTTTCAAGAGACCAATTTTGATTTGACTCGTGCATCTACTCAGCTTACCAACTGTGTAGCCTATGTCTGATTTTGTACCATTTTGAAATGTACAATAGACTTTCAATCATTCTTGAGAGATTCTTGTTCATCTATCCTTAGATAGATACATCATATATATTCATTCTAGATATACTAGATTTAGTTACGTTGATCTCTTCAAGATTCACATCACTAACGTGTGACATGTATCCTTTAAGACTTTCAAAGTTATTAAGATTTTAATCTCCAAAATCAAAACTTAAAGCCTCATCCAAATTGCTAGAGATGATTATCTTGTCATTACTTCTCGTAATGATCAGATCACTCACGTGCAATTACAATAATTTTATCATCTCATGTGTAAAGACCATATACACACATATCAATTCATTGATTTTCTATCAATTTGATATCTTAAAATTGGCATATGTCACATCTTTGGCAATTACTTTACCAATCACCAGCTACGGCTTCAATTCGTCACTGACATTACCATTTTTAGCGTCCCAGAAATTAGTAATTTAAATTTATCTCATTACCAAGTTTAAGCGTCCCTAAACTAGCAATACTCATTCACTCAGTTACCAAATTTGAGCGTCCTCAAAGTGGCAACTATATCGTTTATTATGAAATCATAGCATATCGCAATAATATCAAATTTTATACGCCAATTTTCGTATCTATGTTGTTTCAATCAACATAATCACAAAATACAGACTTTCCAAGAAAGACTGTTCCAAAGTTCATTGATGTACTTTTAACTTTCACAAGCCAACAATTTAAGTATCATCTTGATGAACCATATTCTCGTAACTCAAGAATATATCATAAAGTAAGTTAGGTCATCACTTTTGACTGTAATCTTTTAATTACCAGTCTAACCTTTTACTTTTCTTTAACCCATATATTTATTTTCTAATTTGAAAATTCATCCCAACTGGCATCTATCTCGCAAGAAGAGCCATACATTATCAAACACGACTCTGTCACATAGAATCACACATAAAATCACTTCTCTCTATTTCTTGACATCCTTTTTCCCCCGCAAAGGATATAGAGAGATCATATTAATTTTCTAACATACGTGTTAGAAATCATGATTTATTGACTTCTTAATCTAGTCAAATTTCTCTACTGACATCCTCTTTCTCGTAGGACCATCAGAGAATTCTCAGGGCTTCTCTCAAGCTTTGAGGTTTACCTTCAAGCAAAATTTTAGATTTTCCAAGTCTTTTGCTCTTTCTAGGTTCAATATCACATTCATCCAATAACTCAAAAATTTATTCGGATAAATTTTAATTACAGATTTACAAGGAACTGCTAACTCATCATAGAAGCATTCCTAAATTCCATAATTACATTCTTATGAATCTCACAAATTAGATTCATCTATAGCCTACATGATATCGTTAGACTCCATCGTTGTCTATATATCCATCTAAAATACCTAGATTATTTTGGATCACTTTTAGCCTTTATAGGTATAAGTATCAAGATATCTCGAAAATACCCCCACAATTCAATTATTTCTAGGAATGCTTCGTTACATTCTAGAGTTCATCCAAAGAAAAATTCTCTTATTTTCCCTTCAAGATACCCCCACATTTTAATATTTCTAAGAATGTTTCACTACATTCCTGTAATATCAGGAAATTCAATTATTTCCTATCATGGCATCTTGACATGTTTAAAAAATAATTAGTCTCTGCACGACTAACATCCTCATATTCAGTGATAGTCTGAATTGATGAACATCGCTTTTGCATCTCCATTAGCGAGCAATTTAACATGCACCTACTCCATTAAATTAATGTGAGTAATGTGCACTGACCTTATGAATATATCCACATTGTGAACAAACATCACCTAGTGGTTATTCAGTATCAGTGTCATTCCTTACCCTCTTAATTTCGTATTAAGTTGGTTATCTATCTTGAGCTTATAGAGCGTAAAAATCTCTATCTAGCTTCATTTTTATTACTCTTTAACGAGTACATATAATCAATGTATTACTATAAAGTAATTACGTACACAACTTGTTATCACCTCTCACTAGAGTAGGTTTCAAACGACCATGATCCCATCATAAAAAGATTCCCAATTTTTCCTTGAATTAAATACTTCAAATCAACATTCATCAATGGTTTGATTTCCAGGTTGTCGGAGAAGACACAATGGTCTCACTTAATACCCGACTTCCTTACAGGCATGGCCCGTTGTTGACAAAATCTCCCCATATCGAAATCATTGAAAATTCGTATTTAATTCCGTGTTTCATAAACACAGAAATCTCATAATCGTTTTGTTTAATTATAAAATCTCGAGTCGTTACAGATTTTATCTTGTTTTTATTAAAACCTCCCAGGTATTAATATCATGTTCAAAGAACTTTCTTGTTCTTCTCACTGAAAAATTCAACCATTGAATTTCTCTTAAATTTCAATTTGATTCATAAAAGAACCTAATTTTCTGGCTCACCAACTGGTATAACCAGTATAACCAAAAAAGGTCCGAGGAAGAACATAAACTTCCAATAAACCCATATTTAGTGATCCTTGATCAACTGGGTTAGGGTCACCATCGTTCTGGATTTCTCCAAATTTCAACATACAGAGCTGATCGCAGTGCCGTATTATGTATCACATGGATCACCATAATAGGCTCGTGTGTCACTGCCACAGCAAACCGACACCAACAAGAGAATATATAATTTAACCAGAGGAACGAATCCAACTAGAAAATTATAAATCTCGTGCCGACCCTCATCCTGTACTTAATAAGTAACAGGCCTGTTAGGTTTTTCAACATCTCGAAACATCCGACCAAGATTAATATTTCAAAAGAAATTTCCTTGCGCTTGTGCTTATGGTACGTAGTTCTTAAAATCTTTCCATCCAAGTGGCAGCTTTTCAATTACAGCAGCAACTTGGAAATACTCACTTATGATCATCCCTTCAGCATGACTATCATGGATGATCACTTGCAGTTCTTGCACCTGACTGACCACAGTCTTCGAATCCGCCATCTTATAATCAAGAAAACGGCCAACAGTCCACTTCTTTACCCCAGCATCCTTGGTTTTATACTTATGGTCAAGAGACTCCCATAAGACCTTAGCTGTTGGCTTCGTACTGTACACGTTCTATAACGAGTCAGCCAAACCATTTAGCACGTAATTCCGACAGATATAATCGGCATGCTTCCAAGCATCAACAACATAAACTGCTTGCATGTTACTCTCAGCATTGAGCAACGGTGGATCCTCCCTGAAGTAGCGATCCATATTCAACGTGGTCAGATTGAACATCATCTTTTGCTGCCAACGTTTGAAGTTTGTACCATTGAACTTTTCAGGTTTCTCAGCATGTGTAGCAGGCACTGTAGGAACCGTAGGCACAACATGTGCAATATGTGCATTAGGCACCACGGGTATAACAGGCGTCTGTACTACCGATGTTTGCACACCAGTAGGCACCGCATGTCCGTTCATAGGAACGAAACCTGTTGTAGTCTATCCAAATGGAACACTAATCTGTCCAATGACACTATGTCCCAATGGTACATGTCCCGTAGGCACATGTCCAACCGGCATCGCACCCACATCAAATTTTATAATCTGTGCATTAGGTTTTAACGGAGGCTGGTGATTCCCATCAGATGTTACAATCTTTGCGTTGGGATCAACCACCATGTTTGTCTTGTTCACGGTTTGATTCTCCATTGATTCTGTCACTCAAACAAACAAATAATTACATAGCTATAGATCACAAATATAATAAAATACGCTTTAAGATTGTTAGACAATCTGCGATAAATACAAATAGTATAATATTTGTGCGTGTGTGAGTAACAATTATGTGTATAATTAAAACAGACAAAAGAGGAGACAATGAACGAAAAACCCGAGTCCAGTGCGTGACTGTCTCCTTAAAGCGTATTTGCCCTTACCTTATGTGCGAGCGAAACGCCTCCCAGGATAAAATGGATTGCAGTGAGGCTACAGGAAGCGTCACTTTCAGCGAGTTTGAGACGAGCAAGAACTATCATCAGAGGAAGAGGAGAGACTGTATATGAGAGGAAGATATGTGTTTTCGAGTAAATAATCCTAATGCTCTAGATGAGTATTTATAGGATGAGAAGACTTGTGCGCTACACAATTGGCTTAATTAATTAGCCGCGCTAATCAATTAAATCGGTGGCAATTTCCTTAATTAATTAACAATGTTAATTATTTATATTAAGGCGGTGGCAAACATCCGTACTAAAAACGGAATTGATTTTACCGAATCAATGAATTCAATTTATAATCGAATCCATATTCCAACACATACAACTTCAATGTTACAATCGATTGTTAATTTGCAAATATACTTATGAGATTTCAGCAATTAAATAATTAATTATGTAATTTACGTACGAAGTTTCAGCGACTACTAATTTCTATACATGTTATATCTGTGGTTATACCGATTAATGGATTCTCTTAAATTCCGTTTCAATATAATAATACAGTAAGTATAATTTAGGTGTTTATAATTTTTAATATTCTCTTATATATAGACCATACAAATCTTTTTATTTATAAATAAAAGGCTATTTTGACAAATATACATAATTAATTTGATTCATAAAAGTTTTCCACCAATTTTAAATTATCTCAAGAATCACCGTTTCCCGTGCATGACAGGGATCAGGTAAAGAATAATTGCAGAAAATAACAATTTTTTTCAAAAAAAAAATGAAAATACCGATATCGCGAAGTGATGTGAAAAATATCCATTTGATTATCCAAATGGCATTTGCGTAACCATGATACGCATGTACGTAATGCGTATCACCTATCACGCAACTCAGGAATGCGTATTGACGTCATCTGACGTCATTCTTCGCCCAGCACTCTGATCGTCTCTCCCAGCGAAAAATCACCTCCCCCGGCGAAAAATCGCCTCCCCCATCGTTCTTCGTCGTTCTCGGCCATCTCTCGACCATTGTCTAATCTGAGCACAGGAAAAGAATCGCCACAGATCACTCTATCTTCCTCCCCATCTGTTTTAATGAAAGCTAGCCCCGCAGGGGCGTGTTGAAGGTCACCGGAGAACGAATCGAAAAATTTGGTCGATTTGGGCGTTCTCAATCGTGCATAACAAATGTAATAAGAGTGGTATAGATGTGTAGAGCTTTGAAGGGCGATTGCAATGGTATATCGTATGTGTTTGGAAAGTCCCGGATGTGAACGAACGAAGGGATCGAATAATTAAGTCGGAATCGCCATTTTTCCGCCGACTGGAGCTCCGATGTGTTGAAGATGACAATGACGTCATATGACGTCATTTGACGTCATTGCGCATTCTGAGAATGCGTTACACCGGATACGCAACACTGAAATGCGTATCCCAGCTCACCCATACATACATTACCCGATTGAAATTTGCGTAACCCCTATCACCCCAACCCCAAATGCGTAACCCGTTCAAATGGGTATTTTCAACACCCCTCCCGAAAAATATTATTTTCATTTTTTTAACCAAAAAATGATTATTTTTTTTTTGAAATAAAAAAATGCATTTGTGTAAAGTGACTTCTTTCTAATTGTGTTTTTACGCATAGATACGCATGAAATGCACATTTGTAACTCATCTCAAATAATTTTTCATTTTATATGAAAAGAAGCTCTTTCGAACATTTTTTTATGGGATACTATCGCCAACCTGAAATGAACATCAATGTAAGGTCATGCAAAATTGACAAAAATTTAAAATCATCCATACTTCGTACCATAATATATTATTCGAAATACAAAGGATGGTGTATTGCTTGCCGAAGACTAATAATCTAAAGTTCCCAAAATTTATAGCAACTGAGAGTGTGAAGTCACTCCCATTTGCTATATACTGAACTTTAAGTTAGATTCTTACCAAATTTTCATGCACATTTGCTGTGCTGGGAAGTTAATCAGCGAAATCCTACTCTATCCGCGGAAAATTAATAATTAGAATTAGGAAAATTAGTTTTGTATACCATGTTGTACTAGTTTTCCCCTCACCCCTCTGTGACTGATCTCAGGTATCATTCCATGCGGTGAAGGATGCAGCTCCATGACAGTTTGCAATGCTATTCGTCTTTTGAACAAGTGCTGTTGGTACTGCAGTTGGAATCCAGTTGGTACAAGCTGAGCCTTGATCATAAACATGACTTGTTTCTTTTAAAGTACCTCCATTTGCTGAGTGCTGGGAAAGATAATACAAACTTCTGGAACTATAAGGATCTGTTGCAGCATACGGATTATCGTAGGTTCCTTCACTGCTTTCTCCCAATCCCAAATTGGGATGATGCCCTTCTTGAGGAATAATTGCACCCATTGGTATCCCATAGCCACTTGCATTGCCATACATGACAGCATTAGAACCCGAGCTATGTTCCATAGAAGAAGAATCCAAGTTCATGAGATTATGCAACACGGATGGCTGATAAAAGTTGTGGTTACTGCTCCCTAACTGAAGTTGGTGAAATCCTTGATAGCTTTGGGAGGAAGAATCGACATCTGGTATTTCTTGTTTACACCAAAGCCTTTGGTGATCACCGTACGGGTAGTGCATAGTTACTGGAGATTTCGTTTGTTGGAATGCGATAGTAGGCCAGTTATTATGGTGTGAACCATAGTTTTGCATTCCGTTTGTCAGGTGTGAAGTAAGGCTACTATCTTCAGTCCTCAGAGCTTCCAGAGTCATTTGAGCTTGTTCAGCCTCCTTCAAACGCTTCGCTGCACCACCAATGGGCAGTGTGGCACTCTCAAGAATGTTCTTGACATCGTATCTGTTTATTTCAAAGTTTGTCACTGCATTGAGACCACGGAATTTGATGGCAGCAATGTCATAGGCTTCTGCTGCTTCTTCCTGAGTGCCTATATAATAAGTTGTCGTAAAAATTGGATGAGATCAAGAGAGAGCACATACGATATACCCTCTAATATAATGCACTTATACGTTCAACTCAATAAATCAATAGAATGAAAATATACAGTTTTGCCTCTCTTCCTTTAATTAATCAACTAATTAATACTAATTTGTGTGAATGCTTTGATCATTTAAAGGCCAGTGATAAGAAATCAGCATGGATGAACACGATTCAATCAGTAAAACGTAATTCAGTATTGATTAGAATTATCATGTAAACTCGACTTAAAATGTGAACTCTAGCTAAATCTAACTACGGTACAATTTTTCTAACCATATACGGTACTACTCTTATAGGCATTATAAGTATAGTAGTACGAGTAGCTAAGTCCTGAAAAGAGATGCTTACTGAAGGTTCCCAAGTAAAGATCCTTATTCCCAGCAACCCTTCCGATCCTTGCTTGCCACCTTCCATGTTGGTGGTGCCTGTTAACAAATACATCTTCAGTAATATAGTAGTAAACACTAAATCTTTCATAGTCAGTTCCAAAAAGCAGGTCATAGCTACTGATACAACACACTCTCTTGATTATACCAGATTACTTTTAAAAATTTGAAGATCATCCCAAATTGACTACCTTCCTCAAATTAAGCATGTCCGAGACTAGCTTGTTTTTGTAAATTAAGTTAAATCTCTTTGCACTTAATTATATAGTACTTGAGCCTCCTATATTTTGCGAAAAATTAAACAAGCAACGACATGGGCATCAAATATTTTTAGTCGCTTATTTTTTTATTCGATCTTAAATATATCGCGATTTCATACCTGGTCACTCCACGGTAAATGGATGCGCCACGAGAAAACCCACTACTTTTCCTGAATTGAGAAAATAAAAAGAAAGTTGTAGTTCATCTCTACATAGAACTGATTTTCGTACGTACCATCACTTTGAAGAAGTAATTAAACCAATGTACCTTCTTAAGGATGCAATAAACTCCTGCCTGGTCATGTGCTTCATATCTTCAACCTCTTTCTCATAATTGGTAATCTAAAATTTTCAAAATAGAGAAATATCACACAAGGCACTAATAACATTATGCTAGCTAGTGCATCTCTTAAATCAAAAAATTTCCGATATGATTGAATCTAATATCTATATATATACTTACATTCAACTAGATTGGAACGATTGAATTTAGCCGTTTTTGTTGCACGATCAATGGAACTTTTTTTAAAAATTAAAGAAACTAAAACATAAATTTAATAGAAATTAACGGAAATGTTATTTTCAGAGTTATTTTTTTATTTACAGAACCATTCGTAACATATTGTACTAGAATATGCTACAAATCGTGAATCCAAAGAGAGTATGTGACACATATGTTCTGAAAATAAAAAAAAATTGCTTAGAAAATAACATTTTCCGAAATTAAACTTACAGGAAAATTGGTAGTGGTTGTGGTACCCCAATACTTGAGTGCAGCTAAATCATAAGCCCTAGCAGCTTTATCTTCCTTGTCATAACCTCCTATAGTTGTATATATACATACAAATCAGGTGAGGAATAAAACTGTGGAACATATATATACACACATTAAAAACAAAAAAGGAGCAGTTTAAATGTAAAATCATGACATGAATAAAAAGATAAAGTTGAAAAAGTTTCTCTTACCCAAATAAACTGCAAGTGAATCCATTTCAAGATTTGACAGAATCCACAAAAGGAAACTTAAGTTAGACAATGATTAATTATAAACAATTATATATATTAAAATGCTATACAATTTCGAATATACGTACCTTGTCTCCCTTTACGAGTTTGTCCTTCTCTTCTGCAACTATTATCCCACAAATGTGCCTCATATCTTCCTGTCCATCTATGTCTGCACCAACATAAATTCTGAATATCAGCACAGGGCATGATATAGACTACGACTGTTTTTCGTAATCTCGATATGTTGACCGAGAATCGAACCCATAACTTATATACTAGACGACATATATTAAATACATACGTAAGAAAAATATAATCAAACATGATTTTTTTTGTTAATTAAAGCTTCATTTATCTCTCTACTGCAAGAACAGATTAATTATTAGTCCACATTGCTAAAAAAGTGTAAAAATAATTGAAAGAATGTAAAATGTAAATGTAACAAACCTAGTTACACCACGGTAGATTGAAGTTCTTTGTCCAAATGTATCAATAGATTTCCTTGGTACAGCCTCTACTACACCATTCTCACAATTACTTGCTTCAATCTGTCTCTTATTATCCGACGACAAACTTTCACCACCACCACCACCACTGCTTGCAGCAGCCATCGAACCCGTACTCATCGAAAGTGATAGAGTCTGAGCATTACTGGTTAGAGTTCCATTACCACTTGCCATAAACAAATCCCCATTACTTTCACTCACATTGACATTCTCCGTCGGACCCGAGTTGTTCCTTAACCAGTTCTTGATCATCGACAGTCCAATGGTCTTATCATTAGCATTGTCCGAAGATCCCACGGTGGTGGTTAAAGGTGCGGCAGCTACTGCCTCAGCCTGAACTTGAGAAGAACAGTTTTGATACATGTAGTGATGATCATTATGGTCTTGGAAAGACTGTCCGAAAAAGTTTTCGAGTTTTGGTCCAGAATGATGACTACGGCATGAACCACCTCCCATTATCATTGATAGCTCTGAACTACTACTTGTTTTGTAGTTTGTACCTGAGTTCCATTCTTTTTTACAAAATAAAAAAAAAACACAAAATAGTAATCGGATTAATCCAGGATTAATCGAGCTGCGCGCGTAAACTGACAAAGCAACTATCTGACATGACAAAAAAGCAATAAAAAAAAATACAAATGATATTTAGGGTTTTTAAAATATTATCTTTTACAAAACTAACCTTGGAGAGTATTGTTTGTGTTGAATGTTTCAAGTAGACCAAAAGGGGCAGGGAGGTTAAGAGAAGGAAGAGCTGAGCCGCCGGAAGCAAGATCAAAGCATTCACTAGTTCCCGAAATTTGATCGGAGTTGAAATCTTGAGAAGGGTGTTGCTGAAAATGTTCATCTGAAGATAGAGAGAAACCCAAACAGTTGTTCATTGAATTAGCCATATATATTGGACTAAAATAAGTATAAATAGCTACTAATTGCTCTTGTATGTTGGATTTAATTGGTGTAATTAGTTTGAAGGATCTAATCTAGTAGTTCATGCATGAAGTATAGAGAGAAGGCCAAAGGAGAAAGAAGGAGAGAGAGAAAGCTTGTTCATAAGGAGTAGAAGTTTGAAGGGGTGAAAGCAAAAAGAAAAATGGGAAATGTGCACTACTAGTTTCATTTCATCCGAGGCAAATTAGGATTTATATGACTTCTCTCTCTCTCTCTCTCATAAATAGGGTAGTACTCCCTCCGTCCCATATTATCATTCTGATTTCATATGTCGGGACTGTTCATAACATGAGACAAATTACTAATTTACGTCTAATCTATAAGACCAAATATAGTCATGAGTGATCTTGTTGGATTCGTATTTATGAGTATCTTAATACAGTGAAGTTTTTATATTTAATATTAATACGAAATTCAAGATATTAACGATCAAAAGTGTGCATTGGCAAACGTGTCCAGTCAAAACAGGAAAAACATTAAGGGACGGAGGGAGTATCCTTTAATTCAAAGACCGGTCTAACCCCAATCCCAATATTTTGATTTGAACTCTCTACCCTACGATGATTTGACACCAGTGAGACTCACCCCAAAAATGTTCCATGTACACTCTTAAATTAAATAAGGGTCATGGTTGTCGGGACCGGTTATATAACAATTTATTCCAGGACTGTGGGATCAAGGATACGACGGCCCTGGATTAAAATAAAAAATTTACCTGTCCATTATAATTTTTCACGAATAGGCTGATTGACTGTCCGCTATAATTTTTCGCGAATAAGTTCTATACTATCCGCGAAAAATTATAGCGAACAGGTAATTATTTTTTTTTAATCCAAGACCGTCGGATCCTTGATCCAACGACCTTGTAATCAATTGTTACGTAACCGATAACTGGTCCTAACAATCGATTGTCAGGGACCATGACCCATTAAATAATTGTCACAAGATAAATAATTTGACCTTAGTTAAGCACTTCTCATATAGTACTATAGTAGATATGTTTAATAGAATAAGCAATTATTGCATTATAACATGTTCTTTTAAAAATTTATGTATATTAGAAAATTTTAAATATTAATAATTTAATTTCATATTTATCCATATTTATTACATTGCTTAGATAAATAAGTAAATAAAATTAATTTTGAAAATTAAAACTCAAGAATAATATAAGAGTTTAAGTAAAAAATTATGTTAAAAGTAGAAGTGAGACAACTATTTTGAAACGATTTTTTTTTAAAAGTGGATTACTAATTTAAAATGAAAAAATTATCATAAAAAAGGTTATTATACATAATAAAAATGAGAGTTGTGTATTTATATAAAAAATTCTACTATATGTTTCTTATCAGGTTCTTATATTAAATTTATTAATAAAATTCATATTTACATGTTTCGTCTTATACGAGAAATGAAGGCACACTTTCATCTACTTTCGGATAAAAATACTGTAATAATTAATTATAGAATGATTAATCTTTAGTTGATTGAAGCTCATTGTTTTGATTTGAAATTAATTAAGCAGGCAAGTAGTCAAGTGGAGCTTATCTTGGTAGTACATTCCAATGTGGAAGATCAATTTTGTTTCACACAAAGTATATATAGATTGGTTAAGAGAGTTAAATATAAACACAGCACATGCATGGCTCTTAAACTAACCTTAATTTCAACATATACTCCCTCCGTCCCACAATATAAGTCTTTTTTGAAAAAATTACGCATCTTAAGAAAACATTAATTAGATGATACAATTCCTTTTATACCCATTATAAATGCTCTGACTTTTAAAAGCATGAGCTATTTTATGCTCTTGATCATTCCTCATTAATTGATTTTCAATTTTCAAAAAGAATAGTTTAGGAAAAATATCACAAATTTACATTGAAAATTGAAAATGGACATGTATTATGGGGAAAAAAATTCTCTCAAAAGAGACTTGTATTGTGGGACGGAGGGAGTATGTTCTTTCGTAAAATGAAATCAAAGTCGTAATTCTTTTGTGATCTTATAGCCTTCTTCTTTTTTGACTAAGATTTTATTCATCATCGAATACTCATTTAAATGATGTGATATATGAAATAATTTTTATGCGAATGTTTAATTGTGTTGTTAATTTTCACTGTGTATTTATAAGATTATAAAAATTGGAAACTGATTCAATTAAACAGTGACGGAGGGAGTATTTGTTTAATGGGACAAACTGATGACAAAGATCGACTATATATCGAAGCATGTTAAAAACGTTTATGTCTTGTTGCAGACTTGAAATATAGACAATTACTCTCTCCGTCCTTTTTTTGTTGACACATTTGTAAAAAACACACAATAAACATTTAATTATGTAATTTGTTTTCATATTTGTCCTTAATTTTAGCATTAAATGAAGAGTAATGAGTAGTGTGTATATTAAATATAAAGTGATATTAGAAATAAAGGGTATATATGGAAAAATTGTTAAAAATAGGTATTCGAATATGGAATGTGACAAATATTTAGAGATAATTTTTTTTTGCAAATGTATCAACTAAACAATAACGGAGGGAGTATTTGTTTAATGGGACAAACGGAAAGAGCAATACAGAATACCTGTCGTAAATTTTACAGATAACAATTCGTACAAATAATCCTACTGCATTTCCTAAAACTCTAGTTCTCATTAAAAAATGTATATCCGTCTTGTTATATATATTTGGTACTCGAGATGATTATGTTGTAATTAGCATACGTTTGACAGAGATCGGGATCCATCTTCCTATGTTTGGTATTCGAAATGATCGAGTATATTGAAGCTAGCATACACTTGATAAAGATCCGGATTCATGTAAAATAACATGCATGTATGAAAGACCGAAAGTGAAAGGTAAGTAGATGCATATGTGTAACTGACATTAGTCTGAAGAAAAATCCAGGGAGGGCAGAGAGGCAGCCACACCTATTTGATTCCCACTTGGACACCAAGTCATATCAACATGTCAGAAATATGGCCCCTGCTACATCCCTAACCAACTCTCTTTTATTTCAGACCCCTCTCCGCTTCAAAACCCATAACTTTCTCACATTCCCCTATTTTTCTACTACTATTACTTATCCTTATTCCCCCTCCCTCCTTTATTTATCCTAATCATCAAACTGCTCCCCCGCTACAAACGGGGGGCTCTTCAGTCCTCTGCTAACCCCAAAACTCTCTCTCTCTCTCTCTCTCTGCAATAATTTATGCATCACTGACCACTTCCATCTTTTTTATTATTAAAGTTGAGGGAGAATCATTTGTTCGTTTACAGCAACACACGCGCGATTTATTGTGGTAAAAAGGTGGAAATTTTGAAATATGAAACTACTGCATTCTAATGTCGCTAGCTACTCGGGAGGTTCAATATTTACGGATGTTGTACAAATTACAAGGAGAGTGGGAATCGAACCTGTGACCTATCGTTAACAGGACCTCAGCCTTCGTCACTGGCTAGACCTCATGTTTATGTAATGTTGTCATTTGGTATTAGTGTGATTTGCGAAGGACAGAAGTGAGTGTGCACGTGAGAGAGCTGGACTCAACTTAGGCCCTGCGTGGCAGATGATGCACCATGCCGAGCCCATGAGAAATGCAATATGAAAGTCGAGCAAGTATGGTCTCTACTCAGTTGCATGCAACCCCATGCAGCTGCCGCACGAGTGATTGGCATGACGCATCTCCACTCTTCGCGTAAATCATTTCAAGTTTACTAAAAATGTTAGGGATCCTAATTTTTTTTTTCCAAATAACACATGATAATTTTTATTTGTGAGCATGGTCGTAGATTTCGGAAATTTGAACAAATCAGTTTAGGTACCTAAATTTATTGACAAATCGAAAATTTATCGAAATAATAAATCGAAACAAAAATTGGATAAATTTTAATAATATTTAATATATTAACCTAATTTATAATATAATATGTCATTCAAAAATAATTCATAACGATAAATTGAATTTCAAAAATCAAATCAATTAAATATATTTTAACGATAAATCGATGATTTATCAACAAGTTTTAAAAAATTGGAAGATTTTCTAAACATTAATTATGAATGAATTTTAACATACGAAAAAAATCATTATTTTATAAAAATTACCTGCCAAAAATAACTTTCCCAACATATCTCGAAGTGTGTAGGGTCTTTGGGTTTGATACTTTGATTGCATTATTGAATATTAGTTTTATATGTGAATAAGTTGTTTCTACTTTTAATGATAACATTTGTAAGCAAACGTTTGTTTTTTTTTTCTTGTAAATGGTTTTTCAATAATTTAAATTTCAAAGTTTAGGCTAACATAATTTTTAGTATTTCATAATTATTTTTAATTTTTTGATTTTATTAGATAACATATGATATACTTAATTCG
Organism: Kitagawia praeruptora; assembly: GCA_037693485.1. Lineage (NCBI taxonomy): Eukaryota > Viridiplantae > Streptophyta > Magnoliopsida > Apiales > Apiaceae > Kitagawia > Kitagawia praeruptora. The sequence goes on from CM075349.1 coordinate 4,749,745, forward strand.
TGTAATAATTTATTATTATTTTATCTTTTTGATCATGTAATTTAATGGTTATCTTAAAATTTTTAGATCTTTTGTTATATTATTTTTATAATTTTTAAAGGCATTTTTTAACTTTTCTGGAAATATTTGTGGTATTAAATTTTTTTATTTGTTTGAATATTAATTATTTTTTCATGTTCATTTTATATTTTTGCATGTGGGTGTTTATTATTTGTTTTTGTTTAAAGTAATCTTATGGGTTGCTATGTTGTATTATATTTAGATATTAATATAAATTTATTTTATGGGTGTTTAAATTACTTTCTAATTTAAAATATGTTCATCTATATTGATTTGTGTTCACTTTTTTTTAATTTAAATTTTTTATTTACAAAGTAAGAATTTGTTTATTTGGTGATTTAATTATGCTCACATTTTTTAATTTAAATTTTAGAAACATATTTGTTCTCAAACCTAAAAATAGAATCTTTAATGATTTTTTTAAAATAATTTTTTCTTAAAGCAATTTTATTTGTAAATTATATTTTAAGATTTAGCCTAACATATATTTTAATATTTCATATTTTTTGGGAAGTTTTCTTCAATTTTATTAGAATATATATAACATGTGGAAACTTATTGGTTTAATTATTTTTTATATATGTATATGTCATTATATAATTGAACACACATACATTTTTACTTTTTTTTTAAAAAAAGTTTGTACTATCTTTTTATGTTTTTGTTTTGGTATATATTTGTTTTATACATCATATTAAAGTTTATTGTTGATTTTAGTTTTCTACATTTAGATCTTTTTTTAAATTGGTCTTTAATAGATTACTCCGTCCGTCCCATCATTTTTATGACACTCATTTAAGGTGCATTTTAATATAGTTCTATAACTTATTTTTAATATTTTATTTTTTGTATAAAAATAGGATTGTTCTATTTTTATACAAAAAAAAATATCAAAATAAGTTATAGAATTATCCTTAAAATGCACCTTAAAATCCGTGCCGAAAATTGGTCCGCAAATGTAAAGAATTACATGAGACGGAGGGAGTATATTTTATTGAATTTCGGTGTCATTTTCAATTACGACATGTTTTTTGATTACATTTTTATTATCTTATTTTACCATATATTTTTTAAAAGCTTCTTTTTTGTTTTTTAATCAAATGTACATTCTTGTTTTTCTAAAAAATATGTTTTGAATTGAAATTCTAATGATATGCTTTGTTTACTTGTTTATTACATATAAAGAATGATTTGCGACTTATTTTTAATTATGGTTTTTTGTTATTTTATTCTTGTTTGTTAATATTAGAAATATGTTTGTTTTCAAACATAAAAAAAAGAATACTTAATGATTTGTATTAAAATAGTACTTTTCTTAAAACACTTTATTTGGTAAACGATTTTTGAAAATTATATTTTAAGGTTTAGTCTAACATATATTTTAATGTTTCATATTTTTTGGTGTGTTTTCTTCTATTTATTAGAATATATATAATATACTTTAGACATGTTGGAACTTACTGTAATTTTTATATTATAATAATAATTAATTACGTTGATGATGAATATTTTATTAGTTTTATTCTTTACTAATTTACTTTAAATTTTATTGTTGATGAAATTTAATTTTTTGTAACTTTTATATTATTAATTTACTATAGGATTTTTGTACTTATTATATTTAGATTCTCTACTAATTATTTTATTTTGAATTTTTGGATTATTTTTTAATTTATTTTCAACTATAATACGAATCTAGAATCTTTGCAAAATAGTAAAATGTTAATTTATTGATTTGTGTGAACTTTTGGTAGTATAAAAGTTAAAAATTTAAAAGTAACATTTTTATGATTTTTTTCTAAAAATTTGGTTTTCTTGAAACACTTGTGGTAAGGTTTTTTAAAAATTATTTTTTAAACTTTAGTCTAAATTATCTTTGTATTAATTTTAGTTAACAATAATTTTCTCAACTTTAATTTTTTATGTTTTATCATGTGTTATTTATTTTAGTGCATTTTTTTGATCTTGTTTATTAAATTGAAAATACCATTAGTTAGTTGTTAGTTGTTTGTTAAATTAGTTTTAGCATAGTTAAATTTGTTAAAATAGATTCTAAAATATTTAATTGTTAAAAATATGTTTAAATTAAATATCACGTTTCTTATTTTAATTAATTAAAACTTAACTAAATGTAATAGATCACATGCGATATCAACCCGTAAAAATATTCTTCTTTTTTTTTGGCTAAATGTAAAAATATTCTATTAATCATATTCAAATCATTTTATAATAATTTTTGGTACTGATCACTTCTTACCCCAAGTATAACTCTTTTAGTACTTTATACATTCCAAATCAATTATCATAAGTATTTCTCAATTTTCTCCCAATATTTTGGGCAAAAAAATTTAAGTTATTTTTTACTTAGAATTATCTTTTTGAAAATAACATGTTGGACTCTTTCCTAAATATTTAGAAACATATAAAAATTATCAAAAAAATTCAACATTAATTTACGGTCCTACTATATCTTAAAAATATTTATGACATTAAGGTTTGCAAACAGAAACAATTAAATATAACTTTTTTTTTTCGATTTGCAATGTAAAACAATTATATATATGCAATTTCTTTTCGCGGAAAAATATTTGAAATTGATTTTGGGTGCACTTATTACAAAGTCGTATTCTTGAAAAATTATTCTTTTGCAAAAAATAATAGAAAAAACGTACCTTTGTAAAACAATTAAAATTTAGACTATTACATAAAAGCCGAAACATTAAAAGTTTGTTCGGTGTACCTATGATTTTACTTATTTACCCATACTCAATTATATATCTACTAAGTAATCAATTTCTTTTTTCAGGTTAAACATATTATTTTTTCTATTATTCAAGAACTAAATAATTTCATTTTTCAGGTAAAATACAATATCTTTTATATTTTATCTAACAAAAACTCTCCTTTGTGAATCAATTTCCTTTTTCAGGTTAAACATATTACCTTTCATATTTTCAATAATTAAATAATTTACTTTTTCAGTTAAATTATAATATCTTTTACATTTTATCTAACTAAAATTTATCCTTTTTAAAAACACTACGAGCAATTTCGTTTAATAAAATAACATAATTATATTATAATTACTCGTAACTAATCAATTACCTTTTTCAGTCAAAACAAGTTAACTTTTCTCTATTTTCTGACTAAAATCTTTTTTTTTTCAATTATATCATGGGCGGTTACCTTTTTCAACCAAAGCACGTTATCTTTTTTCTTTTCTCTTACTAACACCTCCTTTTTTTCAATTATATCACGGGCGTTTCTATTTAATAAATATAAAATAATAAACTTATAATATTAATAATTAATAGATTACCTTTTCAACAAAAATATATCATATTTTCTATTTTTTAAAAATTAAATTCCCTTATTTTCTAGAAATATAATGGACAACATTAATTTCTCATTTTCTAAAAACTATGAGCAATTTTATTTAGTAAAATAACATAATTAAATTATAATTATCATAAACTAATCAATTACCCTTTTCACCTAAAATATTACCTTTTTAATTTTCGGATTACTTTTTCTCATTTTTCTAACTAAAATCTCTCTGTTGTGGAATAAAAACTAGGTTATGAATATTCCAGCTAGGGTTTGTGTATATTTAATACAAAGGGGTTGGTGAGCTTCGAGCTTTAATGGCTATTTCCGTGTTCGAGACTAATCGGTCCTCACAGAGTGCCTACGTATCTCGTTATTGAGAATCAAGCCAAAAACGTAGTTCTGAGAATGAGAGGTCAGACCCTTATATAGGCTGCAGGAGCCTTAGAATTATGGTAGGATTGAGATACTTGGTGGGCAAGCCACCGCCTTGAGGAAAGTTCTAGACTCCTTCCTTGTAGGAATCAGTTTCCATGTTGAAGTAGGTGCCTTGGGGGCTAAGTCAGGCAAGAGTAATATACTTATTTGACTCTTATTGCTGAACTGGTTATTACCCTTAATATTAATTACGAAATTAATAACATAAATATGGTTTGGGCTCATCTGGTGGGCCCCACGTTTGGACAATACTGGGTCTAATTAATGCTACATTAAATGTGTTTTTAGGGCTTATTTTTAGCCCATATCACTCTCATTTTCCAATTATATCACGGATGGTTCTATTTAATAAAATAATAACATCATAATACTAATAATTAATCGATAACCTTTTTTAGCTAAAACCTATCATTTTTTTTTCTAACTAAAATCCCTCTTTTTTTTAGAAATATCACGGGTAACATTAATTTCTCCTTTTCTAAAAATATTACGAGCAATTTTATTTAGTAAAATAACATAATTAAATTATAATTATTATAAACTAATCAATTACCTTTTTCACCTAAAATATGTTACGTTTTTAATTTTATCTAATTAAAACCTCTTTTTTTCAACAATATCATCTTAATGTAAAGCGTGGAGTGACCGACGCATTTACGACGATGTTGAATAACACTAAACGGTGTTAAACGGCACTAAACGACGCTAATCAGCCTCAAACAACGTTTAAACAGTGTTAAACGACGTTAGACGGCATAAAACGACACTAACGGCGCTAATCGGCAATAATCGGTGCTAATCGGCCTCAAACAACGTTTAAACAGTGTTTAAACGACGTTAGACGGCATAAAACGGCACTAACGGCGCTAATCGGCACTAATCGGTGCTTATCGGTACTAATCGGTGCTTATCAGCACTAATTGGTGCTTAAACGACACTAAACGGTGCTAATCGGCCTCAAACAACGTTTAAACAGTGCTTAAACGACGTTAGACGACATAAAACGGCACCAACGGCGCTAATCGGCACTAATCGGTGCTATTCTCAATTTCAACTTCCACTTGATTATTTTGTTCAAAAACAATCTCAATAGTGATCTTGATCATCGAGGTGGAGAAACAAAAACAAAAATGTAAAAACCCGACTCGACCACCACTGTAAGTCGGCCAAACCAAATCTGCATGCTGACCAGCGATGTCGGTCGGCCGGGACGGCCAAATTATTATTATTTTTTTGATATCGACAACCGATGTCGGTCGGCCAGAGTGTCTCCGGTGAGCCGGTCGGTCGGGACCTCGGTCGACCGTCGTGCCTCGCGTGCCTTGGTCGGCTATAACTCGGTCGGCTGGAGGCTCCCTCGCGGCTCGGTCGGTCGGTTGTCGGTCAGCAAGCTTGTTCTTCAAACGTGGGTATCGACTCTGATCATCAATATCGAGTCTCGACGTCAATATTCGTACATCGGCTTTCATCAAAAGTTAATCAACTTCACTTTCAAACTTGAATATCGACCTTGAACATCGATATCGAACCTCGACATCAATCAGCTTGGTCATTCATGACTTTTATTTAAGGTTTTACTTAAAACCTTGATTAGCATCACTAATCCCGCATTTAGGACTAATTTCCTGACTAAACTATCTTAAGCGCAATTAGCTTCCAAAACTCAACTGGTTGCTCTGGTATAATGTCTTGCCGGATATTCACTTAAATTCCCCGTTTCTTTTCCAGAATTTGTCAAGTTATAACGACTCTTTCCATCTATAAAAGATAGCTTTTGCTCATTTCTCATATTTATCGATACTTGACCTGTAAATGTGAACCGGGCTGTACTTCAACCTGCGGTCACAGGTCATCCTTTTCTTATAAAAGGAGAGGAGTATCCTTCATTTCCTTCAATTCAAATTGGCTTTCGTGACCATCTAGGCCTTAACTCGCTTGTTGAATTCGTTTATGGTTGTTGGTTATAATCAACCTTTCATTCTCATTCTAAGATGTAAAAATGATGAAGTCCCTTAGTTCTTAACCCCCTTGCTATATATGGTCGAGGTCTTGCTTCTCGGTTGATCGTTCAAGAAGTCCCTTTGCCACTCAGCATTTGACTTCAAGTCTGGTGTGCCTTGGCTGGTTGTTAACCCTTTATCTGGATTCTAGGTTTCCAACTTTCTTCTTATGCTCACATGACCTTGCTTTGATTTGAATTTGATTGATGGCTCTTGATTCAAGTCCTTAAACTCAAACGACAAACTCGATTGAAGGCAAACAGCCTCTTTGGCCATCAAGGCTAAAATTTTGTGTCGGGATTTGAGATTCAACTCTCATTAATAGTTTACGTGCCTTCAAGGCATTATCAGGGAGCCAACCAGTCTCAAGATGAGCTTTGATGGGATCTATCCAACAACCCCTATATCAATTGGTGCTACCAACTTTGAATTAATAGATGGGGCCTTCAAGACCTGGAACTCTCGGCGTAGTTCTCTATCTCAGAAGAAGCAAACTTTGAGAAGGCATCGGCCTTAACATTTTCTTCCCTTGGAATGTGCTCCACATAGCACTCGTCAAACTGGGTCATAACGGCCTTCACGACTCTCAAGTATTTGGCCATAATTTCATTATTGGCTTCAAATTCACCATTCACTTGTGATACTACAAGCCTTGAATCTCCACAAACTTTGAGATTCTTGATCCTCATGATTTTGGATAGCCGGTTTGGCCAAGCCTAAACCGGCTATCAAGGCTTCATACTCAGCTTCGTTGTTGGTTGTTGGGAAGTCCAACTTCAAATCATACTCAATCGCGAACCCATCGGGGCTTTACAAGACTAAACCTGCACCACTAGATTTTGTTTTTGATGCTCCATCAAAATAGAGCACCCAATACTCCTTCAGATCAGGTACAAGTTCTTCATCTTTATTCTCACCTTCTTGGTTGGGTACTATTTCCTGCCCCCATTGTCAAGGGTACATTCAACCACGAAGTCAGCCAACGCCTGAGCCTTGATGGCTATTCGAGGCTTATACGTGATGTCAAATTCTCCAAGTTCAATCGCCCACTTAATCAACCTTCCATTGGCCTTTGGGCTATGCAATATGTTTCTCAACTGCTGGTCTGTCAGGACCTCGATCTTGTGTGCCTGGAAGTACGGTCGTAGCTTCCTCGAGGCTATTATCAATGCCAAAGCAAACTTCTCAGCTCCATGCAACACCTTGCTAACATAGTAAATGGGTTTCTGAACCTTTTTCTCATCTCGAATGAGGACGGCGCTCAGCACTTGTTCGGATACCGTTAGTTATAGATAAAGAGCCTCCCCGGGACTAGGTTTAGCCAACAACGGGGCTTCTGCCATGTACCTCTTCAATTGCCCAAAGGCCTCTTGGCTCTCAATAGTCCACTCAAAACTTTTCACTTTTTTCAATGCTTGAAAGAATGGCAAGCATTTATCACCAGACTTGGAGATAAATCTCCCCAGGGCTGCAACTCGGTCGGTTAACTTCTGTAAAACTCGTATAGAGCGGGGTGGTTCCATGTCCAAGATCGCTTTGCTCTTATCAGGGTTGGCCTCTATGCCTCTCTTCGAAACCATTAATCCCAAAAAAATTCCTGATAACGCTAAAAGCATACTTGGCTGGGTTCAACATCATCTTGTGGTGCCTCAGCACTTCGAATGCCTCTCTGAGGTGCTTGATATGGTCTGCCTTGAATAGGCTCTTGACTAACATGTCATCAACATAGACCTCCATGGTTTTCCCAATCAGATGGGCGAATATCTTATTCAACAGTTGTTGATAAGTAGCGCCTGCATTCTTTAGACCAAAAGCCATAACAAGATAGCAGAAAACACCAAAATTAGTTATGAAAGATACCTTTGGGATGTCATCCTTGTGCATCTTAATCTGATTGTAGCTGCTAAACCCATCCATGAAGCTCAACATCTCATGTCCAGCTGTGGCATCTGTCAACGTGTCTATCCTTGGCAGGGGAAAATAGTCCTTCGGACATGCATCATTCAAATAAGTGAAGTCTATGCACATCCTCACTTCCCGTTTGCCTTCTTGACCATCACAGGGTTAACCAACCATTCAGGGAACTGAATCTCTTCAATAAACCCAACCTCTAACAGCTTGTCAACTTCTTGCTTAATGGCATCTTGCCTTTCAGGAGCAAAATTCCTCTTCTTCTGTTTTATTGTCTTCAGTTCAGAATGAGTTATTCCTCCGAACGATCAATCAAATTGAGCAATAACCGGACAAAGAACAAGCAGGGAGGCAAGATACATGCATGTGCTAGTGGATAAGAGCAAGTAACTAAGTAGTTACAAGAGTAACTAGCACACTTAGGAAACCAACCAAGCACTTAGCCTAAACACCTCATCTACACCACAAGAATCAAACACATGGCTTAAGATGATGCATGCAATGACCAAGCACTTTAATAAAGTAGCTTTATACAAGATATTATCCAAGAAACATCACTTTATGCATATCAACCAAGCAACCAAAACAAGAACCCATCCATTTTCTCAAGAACAAGGCCATTCGGCCCAAGCAAAATTCAAAGACAAAAATCCATCTTCCACTCCTTGTTTGATCTCCAAATTTTTATGGTGAGTCTTACATTTCATAAAAATGATATCCTAGAAATATTAGCTTCAATCTCCATGTTTTCCATTTTCAAATAAATCCCCAAAGATGAGGGTGAATAGTGTTTTCAAGAAACTAACTTTGATTTCTTGTTTTGTTTAGATGATCTAAGGTTTGTTAAGGATAGACAAGGACTATATAAGGGTTATTAGAGCTTTTACACTCTCCAAAGAAGGTATTATTCTTAAGAACCCAAGATCTTACTTTGAAGTTTATACATGTTCTTGATGGTTTTAGATTAGTTAAGATTATGGTGTTGTTATATGCATATAAGCATGATTATGTAGTTAGTATTGATGATTTAAGAACTTTGATGAGTATGATGGTTAAGTGAAACATTCTTGGACTGGTTAAGATGAAAATCATGTATAGTATGCCCGGTGTAGCTTGGTTGTTGCGTAATGAATTTTAGAACGCTCGATTCGTAGCCGTCGTAATGCCCGATTTTCATTAACACTAAGAACCCGAACTGTACAGTAGCTATAACTCTCTGTTCTTGGCAAGATAATGAACCCTACTGCTAGATTTTTGAACATAGATCACTTTGGCGAAAGAATCGAAGCATTTCAATTTACGGTTTAGGAGTTATGATTAAATTCGTAAAAGTGGTTCGAAACCGTAAACAAAAGTTCGTAACTGAAATTGATTCCTTTAAATGTCGTTTAATCAGTGGCGAATCTTATTAATTAAATATTAGAGGTAAAAAGGAAGGTGTGGGAGAAAACCACATGTCGAATGGATCGTTTTCCGATTTTATAAAAATGTTTGAATCGAGGTTAAACGCGAACGAAACCCTTAAAGGTATGACTTTGGTTATAACTTAGAAAACGGGCGATAACACTCGAGGTATAATCTTGATTCGTAAACGACCGACCTTAGAACTTGTACGACTTAAGTATATACCAAGTATAAGCATGATGACATGTCTTGATAATGAACGAATGTCGGATCGTATCGGTGATAAAAAGAGTTACACTAAAAGAGACGTAACGAGATAACTCGAAAACATGTTTCGATTTAAGTGGAGTTTATACTTAGCCTTTTAATAAGCGTTAAGTGGTTAATCTTAAATATTATGATTGTTTATAGATTGTCGAGCTGACCCGGGACACATTACCCCTACCCGCACTCGATTCTCAGGCAAGTTTCCAATACTTGGAACTGTTGTTGTGATAATATATATATATATATGATGATTGTTGTATACATATGTCATAGCATGCATGTCTACTTTCAAGTATATTGGAATACTTGTTCCCTGAATTAATATTCGCTTATAGTCTAGATATGGATTATCAGATATAAGCATGATTGTTTTGGTAGGACCCTTAGTGAAGGGCATATGATATGTATTCTTTAAATATAGACCGGGAGTCGGTATTTTGAGATATAGATGTAGTCGTGGAAACCCGGAGGGATTCCAGCGACAGATTAGTATTCCTTTTGAGGAATGTTATTATTAAACATTATTTATATTTCCATAAAAGTATCAAATACTTGGGAATCTTTCGAGAAATGTTAGTTGAGTATTATCTCAGTCGAGAAATATTAAATGAATATTATTTTTGAATATTCATTAGATTTAATTATTAATGAATAATTACTTTGATATTCATTGGAATTTTATTCATTAAATGAATATCACTTTCGGATATTCATTTAAGTTTTATGTAAGTGATAAATATTATTTCAAAAGTATTCTTTTGAAGTTCTAATTACTCAAGGAATATTATTTCGAATATTAAGGTTTCGATTACTAAATGAATATCATTTGGATATTTTTCTAGAATATTATTTGTTTAACGAATATCAATTGAATATTCATTTGGAATTTATTTATTAAATGAATATTATTTTGAATATTCATTTAAGATATTATGTACTTGATGAATATTATTTTGAATATTCATTTAAGATATTATGTACTTGATGAATATTATGTTAAAATATTCATTTGAAGTTCTATTTACTTAAGAAATATTGCTTCGAATATTCCTTTAAAGTTTTGATTACTAAGAATATTATTTAGGTATTCATTTAGAATATTATTTATTAAATGAATATTATTTTCAAATATTCATTTAAGGTTTGATTTATTTAGTGAATATTATTTTAAATATTTACTTGAGTTTTATTTAATTAATGAATATTATATTGAATATTCATTTAATGAAGAGAATTATTTAGTAAACGATTCTATATATTTGTGTAAGGATTACTTACGAGAAATATTATGATTTAATCATATCCCTTAATTATTATTGGTAAAATAAATATTCTTGGAATATTTATTTAAATTCTTTTAAGTTCTTTATATAATAATTCATATTACTCAAAGATTATCTTTCACCTTCAGATATGGTGTAAAATATTTCGGAATATCTTATGACTATTTATATCAAGGGGAGGTTCCTAAACTTTAATTTCATTTAAATCTATCTTAAAGAAGATTTAAATACTCGCTCAACTTCCAAACGTATATAAGGGGACCTCACTTGAGCGATGTTATTTATTGGACTGCCCGGTCCTATACTTGCTAAAACTATCTTGTCACTCACATCTTGATTCTTTCAAGCATCGATATGAGTCTTTTGGTTACCTCCTCAACGCTCGAGGGGTATGATTGATGTAACAAGTTTATATCCATTAACAAGCATCAGCTTGGGAAATATTGGTGAATTTTCCTTTCCAATTAGATACGACTACTTTGTGGAGTCCTATCAACAAGTGTTACACTTGGGGAAAAAGGGAACGAACTTAACGTTTCAGAGTCATGGATGATATTCGAACTAGGAGACGCGTAAGTGGCCGAGTGGCACCGGTCCAGCAATAGCCCAACCGTTGGCTGAGGAGTTCCAGAGGGCGGTAGATAAGTAATTCCGTCGGAGCTACCTTCTACATGTAGAGAACGACTGATGAGATGCTTGACATACGACTGATCATCGTAAACGTCAGGGCATCTGGCGCGGCAATGCTCCCGTATTAGTTCATCTTCTAAAAGTGAGAAATTTCTGCAACACTGTTGGTGTTGGCAAGGTGAAAAAGTGTTGAAACCGGAATTGCAATATTTTTCCTGCAAGTTCCTTTTTTATGATAATTGAGAATATCTTGCTTATCTTTTGCATAGCAGATATTTATTCAAAACAAATATATTTTTGAGTTACCTTGTAACTTCATCTCATACCTTATATTGGTACTACATCGTTAATGCATGGCATATGGTTTCAAAGATATTTTGGACTGTTATATATTATCACTGTTCAATTATATTTCTGGTGGGCTATTGCTCACCCTTACTTTATTTATTTATATCACAAAAACATCTAGATCAGATGGCCGCGCAAGGCGCACACAGAGTAAGCAGGTGTCAACCGTCAGAGGTTTACCGCTAAGGTCTTGGCTACCTTTGTTGAGGATGCAACTACTGGTAGGCTAGTTGTTAGCAATTGAGCCTCAAATGTATTTATATTATGGTATCTATTAATGGATGGCAAAGAGTATGTAATTGTACTATTGTAATTCTTTGGGTTGTAAGAACTCAAACTTGTGATTAATAATATTGTTGGCTACTCTGATTTCATCTCTGGGACTATAACGGGTGTGTTTTATGTTGTTGTTTTGGGTCACAAGGTTGTAATTTAAATTATGTTGATTTTGTGGTTGGATATTGAGACCGTAACGACCAGATCCCTGACCCTGGATCTGGGGGTGTTACAGAAATGGTATCAGAGAGAGCGTTATAAATCCCAGAGATGACGCGACGTTAAAACAATAAATTCATTAAGATAATAAGAACTCTTGCCAAGTTCATAGTCAGACTACATAATGTAGTATTGACATATAAAACCCTTATGGGAACCCTAAAGTATCATGATAGTAACTTAGCTCGTTCTTGTATCGACTGGTAAGGCGACAGACCTTGGGGATTACGAGCAGTAACACAATGATGCTTGTTTTAATGTTGAAGATCGGATGGTGGATTCGATAGAGTACTCTACTGAGGACCCGGAAGAGGTTCCATCAGAGGAGGAGAATATTGATAAGTATAAGGACTTTACCCTTAAGGAAATGAGGGCTACAACCAAAGAAACTGTAGGAGTTAAGGTATAGTGCTCAGAGAAGTGAGCGTAAAGAACTGAGATATTATTAAGGGAACTAAAGATGAGTATTGGATTCATAGCTGGACTGCCGGATGAAGTACCAGCAAGTAAGATGGATTTGAGGAATTACTTGAGATCTTATATGGGGTTAGGTAAGGATCCTTAGAGACTTTCAGAATAATGAGGCCTGGTTATCAAAGTCATCGATATAGGACGAAGAGCAGAGTCCCAGAAACAATTGAGATAGAGGCAAGAAGTGTCATATCATTTGATAAATGGGTTAAGTTTGAATATTATCAAATAGTAATTCGCCATGAGAAGGCAGGTTTCGTAGGTTATAATTTATAAAGTCAAACTGAGATTGGTAAGGTGGTTGGGTTCAAGGAAATGTCCATCTAAAAATGGATCAACTTAGAAAGAAAAGACATTGGAAAGTGATGGCCTGAACGGACAAAGTATATAAGGAAATAGTAAGCGAGACAATGATCTCAGGACCTACAAGAGGAGAAGGCCAGTGAGTCTGTGATAAATTAGTAATAAGGCTATCATTAGGAACCAATTATAAGTTCAGTTCAATTCAGTGAAATGATGAACCAGAAACATTAGATGCATGTGATTCAGAAGAATATTAAATTCTTTCTTTTCCTTGAATGGATTATGGTAGTTACCTTAAGCTTATTCTGACACTGAATCATAAATGGATTAGGCAAGGCGAGCAGTGGTTGAGATGTAATTGAGAATGCTTTTAGATGCAACCTGAAAGAACAGGTGTAGGACATGTTCTCGAAATAGGAGCTTTAGCAAAATGAAGTCCAGCAATAGGACACATGATCAATAAGAGTAGTGTTGGTCGGCCCTACCAAGTTAAAGACAGTTTCAAATGGAGATTGGCCAACCACACTAGCAAAGGTGAGAAATTTCATAAGATTCACAAGGTATTACCAAAGATTTGCTCAGGACGTTATAGAGGGTGCAGTCCCGTAACCCGACTTATTGTAAGGATAAAAGTTTGAATGGACAAGATAAACGGGGGAAAGTCTCCCTGGAGCTAAAGATAAAATTGGTAATGACCCAGCATTAGCGTTGTCTATTAGAGGAAGGAAAAATTTGGAATTTATTATGATGCAACTCATACAGGTATAGGTCTGCGCTTATGCAGCACGACAGCGTAATTTCGAATACATTTAGACAGCGCGGTTCATCGGATTCGGATGGCCTTGGTAGTGCCAATGTTGAGGAACGACTAACCCCGACGGTAGTGTTCCTTCTGAGACTAGTTGTTAAGTAGACTGGTATTCGGTAGTATCGACTATTAGGACAAGCATGTATCGGGTAGGTATGGCATGTTTAGTTTAAAACTTTTGATTCCCCTTCTAAGGACGATGTATATTTGGTTTCCTTCTAATGATTAAACTCCTAGCTTTATGTCAATCATTTCGCTACTGTAACTGTTTATGGTTCGACCAGCTCGGATGTTCATAGAAATATTCTTTGGGTATCGAAATGGATTTTCTTAATGTAACCAGTGAGTGGATAGATTGACTGAAGTTTCCCTAATCCTGGAAAGGAATTGGACAAAATTTGGCAAGCCTTGTCTTTCGGATTATCTGAATACATCACCGAAGAGAGTGGAAACTGAAGCAAACCCTATGAATTGGGTAAGGTAACCGCTACACGGATTGGTAGATAGATCCCAATAATTACGATTGATTGTAGAAACAAAATTATGAAGTTGAGATTGAACGAAAAAAGGGAAATGTAATTAAGAAACAAGCCGGACTAAGAAAGTTCGGGATTGACTTAAATGAAAAGGTTGTTGTGCCAGAAATGTTGAGCTTTGGTGGCACGTGAAATTGATAAGAGTAACTAGAAGAATAAAAGAAAAGTAAGGGTGACTGGAGATGGTACCGAGAAGTCGATTGAGACGTGTATGGAGTGAAGTTTTGAAAAGATCAAAAGGTATCAAGTAGAAGGCACTATGCCAACAATTGCTAGAAAAGTAATGCTATTAGCCAACCCCTAAATTCACATATTTTAGTGTGGCCAGTTGGGGCCAAGTCACTAAGGATTGTCAAGTGACTAATCCAGCAATGTAAGGACAAAGCGGGGTGCTTCTAACAAAGTGCCAACCGCAAGAACTTTTGATGAAGAATGAATTGAGATACATGATGATGGATTTTATAAATACCATGGATGTGTTGGGAATGAGGATGGTGACCAGTAAAGGTTATGAGGATTGTCAGAGATGGTGCAGTATGATGCATAAATGTTATCTGAAACTTGGTGTCCTCAAGAGGAGCATTAGGCATTAAGAGATTCACGTTGAACACGACCAATATCTTCCAGAACATCCTTGCTACCATTACCAAGTTCTGTAAGAAAGACAGATAGACATACGTTGTCTTTTGGGAAAGTCATATAGACTGACATTCGTTTGAAAGGAGAGGTAACATTAAGCTACCTATAGATTATCAAGATTGGAATGATTGAAAAGAGACCCTTATTATGGATATATGATTGCCAAGTACAGGATGTAAGTATTCCTTGAAAATGGAATTGAGGATAGAATGTCCATAGATTAATACGAACCCTGGGGGATGCACAAAGGATAGCATTACCCCTAATATAGACATTGTGAAATCAGACGATATAAGTGGAATCGACCAAGGTATCAATAACCTATAAGGATTTGTGGAAAGGAGTCTCTAAAAGTACATAGACAGAATTGTTATCGAATTGATTAATGATGTTTGATATACCCTGTAACCAGGAGATACAGGAGGAATGATGAGGATGGCCTAAGAAACCTTACAAGGAAAGAGGTAATATTCTGAACTTCAAAAGGGAAGTTTGGTAAGGAATGTATGACATAGTAACCATAAGGCCAGAGGAAGCATGTGTGAAACCATGTAAAAGTATAGATTGAACCAATAAGGTTGAGATTATCCTAAAAACAAGAAGGGAGTTAAGTAAAGGAAATATCCTAGGTATGATTTGGAGTACCTGTAGTCAAGATCGCACTAAAAAGGTGGAAGCAATGACTTTTGGAAAAGACTGATAGATGTTTTCTCTCATTCAGCAGAATTTAAGGGAGAATGCTTCCACCCTGAGTTGGAATAGATCCAGAAAACATTGATCTCAAGAAATTATTATAATCAGGAAAGGCCAACGAGATGGCCGACACTTTAAATATAGGGGAGTAAGCATAAATGCTCAGACCAAAGAAATAGAATGATAATGTAAGGACCTTGATGGTCATAATGTGGTGGAGGAAGTTACATTCCGTCTAATGATTTTGCCAGGATCAACTATAAGAATAGTTTAAGTAAAGATTCGATTCCTGATGTTGCCAGTAGCACATTACCGACATTAGGAGGCTCTACGACATGCCAGACCAAATTCCCCAAGAGACTCGCCTTTCCTTTGGAAAGAGTGGGGGGAAGTTAAGTAACAAGGAATTGGTAGTAGATAACCAGAAACAGATATGGTACAAATACTGATAAGCTAAATGGCACGATGATGAATGACAAGCAAGTTTATGTTGGTGTATTTCTGTGCAAACAAGATAGAGAATTATGAGGTTGGCAAGCGATTAAGCAAACCGCTAAGCTTTTAGTCTTCTACCGGAGATATATGATTAATAATCTCACCAGCCTGTTCCAGCTGCGATGCTGGAAGCTTTCCTGCAATTTTATCTGCTTCATGTAACATCTACGTCAAGTTCAGGAAGCATTCCCTATGGATAGGGAATAGTGATTATTTTGTTTTCCTAGAAGATCTTGAATTGACAATTATGATGCTTAGTTGTTAAAGCACTAAGTAAACGATAAGCGATGGTGATCCTTCTGAGAAATTAGGTGGTAACGACTGTGGATATGTCGAAGTGAATCTAAGTTAGAGAAATCATCCAGGTTTATTTCGGATGGTGTAATTTCTGGATCGACGGGATATTTGAAATGAAGAATTAGGTTATGATGGTTCATAAAATGATTATAGTAGAAATAAAGACAAGAGACTGATAGAGATGGAAATAGAATTGGGAATTAACAAGAGAGTCAGATAGGCAGACTCATGAGAAGCTCCAGTAATGAAGCGAGAAGAGTATGGAATTGACAAGGTAAGGGTATTGGCCAAAACGGAAAGTTGGAATTAGGAGCAGGAATGACATACAAATTGACTCCTTTTAAGTTTGGAAAATTCGAGAAAATATGAAATAGATTGACTGAGTAATAAAGAGACTCATGAAATGAAAAAGTGAAATCTAGATGATTAAACAAAGGAAAATTTGGCCCCAAACGTGTAACACGTATTGAATAAAGGTGACGAGTGCCTCAACTCTGAGATGAAGGTGGAAATAAACAACAAAAGTAAATAAGAACTAGATAATACGAAGGATGTGATATGTGAGATTACGATAAAGTAGTATTTGATACGAATACGATTACTTTCTTCCCTAATACACCTCTATAGTTCAGAGGTAAATTCTGAGTATGATATTTTGACAATCATGAAAATCTTCTTGTATAATTCTCTGAAATTCTTTCCTTTTAATATCCATTATTTATTTTCTTCTAAATTGAGAAGAACAACCCTTTAAGGAGGGGAGGTACTACTACGTGACTCTCTGTCTGTGTGATAGGAGTCTAAGTGGAATGCCATTAATTGTTTAATTGCTTGTCAAGTACTAGAGGCTGGCCCCCTTCTGTACTAGCTATGCAATGTAACAAATGTTCATTGATCACAGTGATCTCTCGATAAATTTTTCCACCTAAATATATATACATCGAGATTGCGAAGATTAAAGCGATCAGGAATTGCAAAGTTACGAGTGAGGTTATCTCCGGAATTCGTAGCGCGTTAGTGATACCGAAGTCACTGCACGTACCAATAAGGTTAATAGTGTAAGACCAGACAAGAGCGTATACCGGATAATGTGTTATGCGAAAGTATCAAAGAATTGGTAGAACGGATAAAGGGTGTATTGTAACACCAATACGATGTGCTTTAGAAAGATTGGAATGTGTAA
Organism: Kitagawia praeruptora; assembly: GCA_037693485.1. NCBI lineage: Eukaryota > Viridiplantae > Streptophyta > Magnoliopsida > Apiales > Apiaceae > Kitagawia > Kitagawia praeruptora. Next base: position 4,767,333 of record CM075349.1, read on the forward strand.
GGATCGACCAGAGAATTGGAAAGCGAAATAACCAACAAGTACCCAATTGTCTTCTACCTGATTCCGGGACGGAATCCTTTTAAGGAGGGGAGACTGTAAGAACCCAGATTTTTGGGTAGAATTAAAACTTTTATTATGTATTGATGTAAGAGTGAACAGTGGTTACAACTACAATGTAATACTGGCTTTAAAGAATGAATAATGAAAGGATATATATTCCAAGGTTATATGGCCTGAAGGATGCTATTGGGTGATAACTTAGATTAGAATAATCTATCTCCTAGAAAGTTAAGATAAGATTCCCTAGAGAGAAATAGATACCCTCATGTCATCCAAATCAATATCTATTATAAGCCCAGCGGTTCCGTAAAAAGGTTAAGGAGCACTCGAGAGTAAACCAGGTTCATTTTCCTAATTATAGGAATTAAATAAAAATAAGTGATGAATAGTGATTTTGGTGGAATTTAGAATATTATTATAATAATGCTATATCCGGTATTCGGAACGGATTTCTGAGTTCGTATTAGTGATCCAGGAGGAAAATAAGTGTATGTAAAAGCTGTCGGATTCAGAAACAGAGCACTTTCATTTTCTCCGAGAATTCCCTGGACACTGCCAGACTTAAGGATTTATTTAAGGGATTTAAGGAATTTAAATTCGAGAAGTATTAAGAAAGATGGAGAATGTTATTATAAATATTAAGAAGGTTTTCGGTAAAACCCTAATTAGAAACGAATGAGTTATTCCTCCGAACGATCAATCAAATTGAGCAATAACCGGACAAAGAACAAGCAGGGAGGCAAGATACATGCATGTGCTAGTGGATAAGAGCAAGTAACTAAGTAGTTACAAGAGTAACTAGCACACTTAGGAAACCAACCAAGCACTTAGCCTAAACACCTCATCTACACCACAAGAATCAAACACATGGCTTAAGATGATGCATGCAATGACCAAGCACTTTAATAAAGTAGCTTTATAAAAGATATTATCCAAGAAACATCACTTTATGCATATCAACCAAGCAACCAAAACAAGAACCCATCCATTTTCTCAAGAACAAGGCCATTCGGCCCAAGCAAAATTCAAAGACAAAAATCCATCTTCCACTCCTTGTTTGATCTCCAAATTTTTATGGTGAGTCTTACATTTCACAAAAATGATATCCTAGAAATATTAGCTTCAATCTCCATGTTTTCCATTTTCAAATAAATCCCCAAAGATGAGGGTGAATAGTGTTTTCAAGAAACTAACTTTGATTTCTTGTTTTGTTTAGATGATCTAAGGTTTGTTAAGGATAGACAAGGACTATATAAGGGTTATTAGAGCTTTTACACTCTCCAAAGAAGCTATAATTCTTAAGAACCCAAGATCTTACTTTGAAGTTTATACATGTTCTTGATGGTTTTAGATTAGTTAAGATTATGGTGTTGTTATATGCATATAAGCATGATTATGTAGTTAGTATTGATGATTTAAGAACTTTGATGAGTATGATGGTTAAGTGAAACATTCTTGGACTGGTTAAGATGAAAATCATGTATAGTATGCCCGGTGTGGCTTGGTTGTTGCGTAATGAATTTTAGAACGCTCGATTCGTAGCCGTCATAATGCCCGATTTTCATTAACACTAAGAACCCGAACTGGACAGTAGCCATAACTCTCTGTTCTTGGCAAGATAATGAACCCTACTGCTAGATTTTTGAACATAGATCACTTTGGCGAAAGAATCGAAGCATTTCAATTTACGGTTTAGGAGTTATGATTAAATTCGTAAAAGTGGTTCGAAACCGTAAACGAAAGTTCGTAACTGAAATTGATTCCCTTAAATGTCGTTTAATCAGTGGCGAATCTTATTAATTAAATATTAGAGGTAAAAAGGAAGGTGTGGGAGAAAACCACATGTCGAATGGATCGTTTTCCGATTTTATAAAAATGTTTGAATCGAGGTTAAACGCGAACGAAACCCTTAAAGGTATGACTTTGGTTATAACTTAGAAAACGGGCGATAACACTCGAGGTATAATCTTGATTCGTAAACGACCGACCTTAGAACTTGTACGACTTAAGTATATACCAAGTATAAGCATGATGACATGTCTTGATAATGAACGAATGTCGGATCGTATCGGTGATAAAAAGAGTTACACTAAAAGAGACGTAACGAGATAACTCGAAAACATGTTTCGATTTAAGTGGAGTTTATACTTAGCCTTTTAATAAGCGTTAAGTGGTTAATCTTAAATATTCTGATTGTTTATAGATTGTCGAGCTGACCCGGGACACATTACCCCTACCCGCACTCGATTCTTAGGCAAGTTTCCAATACTTGGAACTGTTGTTGTGATAATATATATATGATGATTGTTGTATACATATGCCATAGCATGCATGTCTACTTTCAAGTATATTGGAATACTTGTTCCCTGAATTAATATTCGCTTATAGTCTAGATATGGATTATCAGATATAAGCATGATTGTTTTGGTAGGACCCTTAGTGAAGGGCATATGATATGTATTCTTTAAATATAGACCGGGAGTCGGTATTTTGAGATATAGATGTAGTCGTGGAAACCCGGAGGGATTCCAGCGACAGATTAGTATTCCTTTTGAGGAATGTTATTATTAAACATTATTTATATTTCCATAAAAGTATCAAATACTTGGGAATCTTTCGAGAAATGTTAGTTGAGTATTATCTCAGTCGAGAAATATTAAATGAATATTATTTTTGAATATTCATTAGATTTAATTATTAATGAATAATTACTTTGATATTCATTGGAATTTTATTCATTAAATGAATATCACTTTCGGATATTCATTTAAGTTTTATGTAAGTGATAAATATTATTTCAAAAGTATTCTTTTGAAGTTCTAATTACTCAAGGAATATTATTTCGAATATTAAGGTTTCGATTACTAAATGAATATCATTTGGATATTTTTCTAGAATATTATTTGTTTAACGAATATCAATTGAATATTCATTTGGAATTTATTTATTAAATGAATATTATTTTGAATATTCATTTAAGATATTATGTACTTGATGAATATTATTTTGAATATTCATTTAAGATATTATGTACTTGATGAATATTATGTTAAAATATTCATTTGAAGTTCTATTTACTTAAGAAATATTGCTTCAAATATTCCTTTAAAGTTTTGATTACTAAGAATATTATTTGGGTATTCATTTAGAATATTATTTATTAAATGAATATTATTTTCAAATATTCATTTAAGGTTTGATTTATTTAGTGAATATTATTTTAAATATTTACTTGAGTTTTATTTAATTAATGAATATTATATTGAATATTCATTTAAAGAAGAGAATTATTTAGTAAACGATTCTATATATTTGTGTAAGGATTACTTACGAGAAATATTATGATTTAATCATATCCCTTAATTATTATTGGTAAAATAAATATTCTTGGAATATTTATTTAAATTCTTTTAAGTTCTTTATATAATAATTCATATTACTCAAAGATTATCTTTCACCTTCAGATATGGTGTAAAATATTTCGGAATATCTTATGACTATTTATATCAAGGGGAGGTTCCTAAACTTTAATTTCATTTAAATCTATCTTAAAGAAGATTTAAATACTCGCTCAACTTCCAAACGTATATAAGGGGACCTCACTTTAGCGATGTTATTTATTGGACTGCCCGATCCTATACTTGCTAAAACTATCTTGTCACTCACATCTTGATTCTTTCAAGCATCGATATGAGTCTTTTGGTTACCTCCTCAACGCTCGAGGGGTATGATTGATGTAACAAGTTTATATCCATTAACAAGCATCAGCTTGGGAAATATTGGTGAATTTTCCTTTCCAATTAGATACGACTACTTTGTGGAGTCCTATCAACAAGTGTTACACTTGGGGAAAAAGGGAACGAACTTAACGTTTTAGAGTCATGGATGATATTCGAACTAGGAGACGCGTAAGTGGCCGAGTGGCGCCGGTCCAGCAATAGCCCAACCGTTGGCTGAGGAGTTCCAGAGGGCGGTAGATAAGTAATTCTGTCGGAGCTACCTTCTACATGTAGAGAACGACTGATGAGATGCATGACATACGACTGATCATCGTAAACGTCAGGGCATCTGGCGCGGCAATGCTCCCGTATTAGTTCATCTTCTAAAAGTGAGAAATTTCTGCAACACTGTTGGTGTTGGCAAGGTGAAAAAGTGTTGAAACCGGAATTGCAATATTTTTCCTGCAAGTTCCTCTTTTATGATAATTGAGAATTTCTTGCTTATCTTTTGCATAGCAGATATTTATTCAAAACAAATATATTTTTGAGTTACCTTGTAACTTCATCTCATACCTTATATTGGTACTACATCGTTAATGCATGGCATATGGTTTCAAAGATATTTTGGACTGTTATATATTATCACTGTTCAATTATATTTCTGGTGGGCTATTGCTCACCCTTGCTTTATTTATTTATATCACAACAACAGCTAGATCAGATGGCCGCGCAAGGCGCACACAGAGTAAGCAGGTGTCAACCGTCAGAGGTTTACCGCTAAGGTCTTGGCTACCTTTGTTGAGGATGCAACTACTGGTAGGCTAGTTGTTAGCAATTGAGCCTCAAATGTATTTATATTATGGTATCTATTAATGGATGGCAAAGAGTATGTAATTGTACTATTGTAATTCTTTGGGTTGTAAGAACTCAAACTTGTGATTAATAATATTGTTGGTTACTCTGATTTCATCTCTGGGACTATAACGAGTGTGTTTTATGTTGTTGTTTTGGGTCACAAGGTTGTAATTTAAATTATGTTGATTTTGTGGTTGGATATTGAGACCGTAACGACCAGATCCCTGACCCTGGATCTGGGGGTGTTACATCAATCCCTGGCATATCAGCCGCTATCCAAGCAAATACATCATTGGTCTCTATTGGTCTTCATCCTTGGATCCTTAATCCAGGTACTTAAGACATATTGAAGAGTAGCTAGTACTTAACATCCTTGGCCTTGCATGGCTTTGATTGTTACGTGTGGCTTTTATCTGCTCGTCTTTTAACCTGGGTCCTTCACAGACTTAAACTCTTATTTGGTCGTGCTGTAACCTAACTCTTGACCCTTCGGGGTCTTTATTTATGCATTTGTTTGTTCTCCATTCGTGTATTCTTTTATTTTCGGTACTTGGTCATCCTTGACTTGCATTCATCAGGTGCTTGGCACATAAATAAAATCACACAATCAATGAATGGAAAACAAACTTGTATTAATAACTTGAAATGGGTTTAACCCTTACATAGAGTACTACCGTCCAACTCGTACTCGGAGTAACATGCTCTTCAATGGTTCCAATGAACCTTATTTCTACTTCAACTAGATAAATATGAAGTTAAGTCCTACTAAGATAACTTGAGCCCATCGGGGCTTTGCAATACTAGGCCTGCACCAAATTTGCATTGGGTTAATCTCAAAGTGCTCACTAAAGTGGAGGGCTAGTATCAAATTGCTCACTCTAGTTATCGGCATCTCATTTGAATCAATCAAGTCATAATAAATATCAAATGAATACCTTTAAAATATACTCGAAAAATAAAATAATTTTTCATTGAGTTATACACATTTTTCTTGAATGTTTCCATAACCAAACGAAAGGTTAATAATTCTAGTATTTCTGATAATATATTTAGATTTTTAAAAATTCATTCACTATTTTTTTTAATTTTATTGTCATTTTCCTTGTTTTAATTAAAAATAAATAGTAAATAAACTTTTTAAATTCTAAATATATTATCAAAAATACTAGAATTATTAACCTTTCGTTTGGTTATGGAAACATTCAAGAAAAATGTGTAGAAATCAATGAAAATTTATTTTTATTTTTTGAGTATATTTCAAAGGTATCCATTTGATATTTATTATGACTTTAATGATTCAAATGAGATACCGATAAATAGAGTGAGCAATTTGATACTAACCCTTCACTTCAGTGAGCACTTTGAGATTTAACCCAATTTGCATTTTGTTTTTTATGCTCCATCAAAATAGAGCACCCACCACTCCTTCTGGTCTCCTCCTTATTATTCTGAGGTTCACTTCCTGCTTGGGGTATTACCTTCTGCCCCCCGACTTCTTGGTTGCCAATGGTGAAAGTCATATGTTTACCCTATTTGCAAACATCGAGGATTCAACTCAACTCAAACAAGAATGTAATAGTAAATAGTATATACATACTGTCACAAGGATCTCAAATGTTTATTTGTCAAGAGAAAGAAGACAAAGTCAATCTACCGTTTTGAGTGTTTACTACATTGAAGAAGTTCATGTTTGATCAAGCGTCAGTGGAGTAATCAAGACAGTGGATTCAATTTATAGTGACAAGAGTATCCTACTATGACAGAATACAAGTTATAAAGGTTTGATAAAGAGTGAAGAAAAAGGATGACAGGAACCACAACTTTAAAGTTAAGATATGAAGAATGGTTATTGCAGTTAGTCACTCATGAACCAGACCGTGCATCGAGTGTCAACATCATGCAGTTGAAGTTCTTCATTCACTTCAAGTGGTTCAAGCTATCAAGACTGGTAATAGAAGAAATCATTGTGCAAGCAACAGAAGTGCTAAAATAATTAACCACAAGGATTTCGGTATCAAGACTGGCTCCAGGAGTAATTAAAGAGTGATGAGAAAGTATGTGGATCACAACTGAAAGTCAAATTGAAGAACAGATATTGGAGTTAGTCGTTCATGAACCAGACAGTACATCGAACGTCAACAACTATCCAGTAGAAGTTTCTCAAAGTTTGCAGTGATTCATAAGGAGTAAGTCAATTATTAATTAACTATATTATTAATTTAATTAAACAAATTAATTCAGTAAGAATTAATTAATTTAATTAATTAATTAAGTTAATCGTTGATTTATTAAAACAGCAATAATATATGGATTATACTATTTCGGAGAATTTTAGTTATACTATTTCTGAATTTCAATTGAACTATTTCTGAAAATTTCAGTTATACTATTTCTGAAATTAATGGTATACTATTTCTGGAGTATTATAGATACTATTACTGAACTAGTAATAGTATACTATACTATCCCCGAGTTTATACTATTACCGAAGTTATACTATTTCTGGAATTAATAGTATACTATTTCTGGAAGTATTATAGATACTATTACTGATCAGTAATAGTATACTATACTATTACCGAAGTAATTAAGCTATACTATTTCTAGCCAGTTATACTATCACCGGATTAGTTATACTATTACTTAGTTATAGCTATACTATTACCGAGGTAATTATACTATTACCAACGTTTTTAGTGTACTATTTCTTAAGTAAATGTATACTATTTCTGAGTATAATCCATACTATTACAAGGGAATGAGTTTAACTATCCCTACACCTGTTATACTATCACCGAGAGTTTTTAAAGCAGAAGTCAGCAGATGTAAAGTGTTTTGTCTATAAAAGAAACAGATGGCTACTACAACACAGACATATCTACACAAACTTCACGCCTCTCCTGGAAACAAAAAGAGATTGAGAAAGACCAAGAGAAATAGTTTCTGTTCTTCAAATAAATTCCAGTAAATTATTTCTGAGCTGTATTGTTAAATCTAAACCCACAGAAATGGTTTGCTTATACTACTGGAACTATCTAGCGGATTAAGTTCCCTAGAACTTATCTCTCGAATTGCTTTTAGCATTCGATCTTTTTATTACAAATATAGAAAAGTTCATGTCGAATTTTCTATAGAATTTGTAATAATTAGTTTGGTCATCAAACCTTATAATTTGTACCCGTGTATTTAGACACACCCATCAAGTTTAATATAATTTTATATTTAACTTGAATATTGGCTTCGTTTTATTCCGCATCGAATTGTTTAAATTTTAATATACACACAAAGAACAATTTCGATAAAACGGTATAGTTTGTATTCAACCCCCCTTCTACAAACTATTTTGGACCTAACAATTGGTATCCGAGCCTTTTGATTGACGCACAAATCAAGATCCTTATTTTTGTGGTCCTCCAATTGATTTTCGAGTTTGTTGACCGATACACAAAATTAAATCCGGTATTAGACCAAAAAGTCAACTCCTCTTATTTTCAAATTTTTTTAACTTTCGAAAAATTCAATTCTTGAGATTTTTGAACTTTAAATAATTTGAACTTATTTTTGGATTCTTTAACTTTCAAAATTTTCAATTGTGAGATTTTTGAATTTTAAATATTCTAAATTTATTTTTGAATTCTTTAACCTTTAAAAATTCTCAATTTATGATATTTTTGATTTTTAAATAATATGAATTTATTTTCAATTGTTAATTAAATTGAATTTATTCTCAAATTGTTTAACCTTCAAAAATTTCCATTTCATGATATTTTTGATTGTTAAGTAATCTTAACTTATATTCGATTTTTTTTAATTCTTGAAATGATTAATTCTTGGAAATTTTGATTTTTAAACAACTTGAATTTATTTTCAAATTGTTTAATTCTCAAAAATTTTAATTCTGGATACTTTCGAATTTTAATTAACTTGAAGTTATTTTCGGATTCTTTAACTCTCAAAAATTATCATTTCTTGAGATTTTTTGATTCTTAATTAATTTGACTCTAATTTCAAATTTTAATTAATTTGAACTTACTTTCAGATTTTTTATTTCTAAAAAATTTTCAAGTCCTTGAAGTTTTTGAATTTTAAATAGTTTGAATTTATTCTAAGCTAATGGTTTCAAGAAAGTTGGTAGCTGAAGATTCCTCCGGACATCAAAGATGATTTGAATCTTTTGAAGAAAATACATTTTTCATTGGAATTAATTTCTACCTACTGAAGAAAAATTTGTGGTACTTCCTCAAAGTTATATCCATAGGATCCCACTGGTGTGTCAGAAGCAGGAATGGAAGAAGTTTTAGTGGCTGGAATTTTTCTTGAAGATTTTAGTCAACTCTAGTGATTTAGTGATATACAAACACTTAGTGGATTTTCGCAATGCTAAATCCAATACACGTAGTGGTTTGTAAACGAGAATATCTTTCAAGGAATCAACAGAGACTTTAGAAGAATAGAATCAGGGTGGTTTGAGAATGGACTAGACAGTTATACATCTCAGTCAGGAATTAATGATGGAACCTCAGAACAGACATGAAGAGTTACTAACTCAGAAAGAGTACTAAAGTTGTTTCCAGGGATCAGACCTATCTATTCCGAAGCAGAAACTCTTCAGGATATAGTTCAACTCAAGAGGTGGTTACAAGACTGAGATGGTGGAAAGAACAAGACATGATAGTTGCAGATATGGAAAGTTATATGTGATAAGTAACTATCAAGGTGTGCAACATGGAACAGAATTCTGACAGACAAGGATGAATAGGGATTCATTAAATGAGATGAAACAGAAGCATCAGTGCAGAACTTATCTTGCTGAAGAAAAGAGTTGGGATGGATCAGATGATGAGGAGAGCATAATGAATATCTTGCTTTCATAGCAATCTCTGAAGATGATTAACCTCACATGTCTCAGGTATCAATTCTTCAAACTAGTGCAATATGTAATTCTAAAAAAATTCAAAGCATGTTAAGATCTTAGTTTTTAATTGTTAAATCCTTGGTTAGAAGATCTTAATATGTGTATGGATATTTGCTGAATTTGATTAATTGCAATAGTGAGTTAGAAGTGTTCCTTAGACAATATCTCTTAATTTTTAAATGATATATGTCAAGCATATAAGACCTCTGCTTAAGCTAGTTTCAGGATCCCCAGTAGAACAGATTTGCTCATTCATTCTGAATTGTTTGTTAAGGTTTAAAAAGTTTAAAAGATGGAATAATTACCTAGGGTGTCAGTAGAACATCAAGTTATTTGTAAAACTGACTTAGGTAATAGAGATTATATAATGTCATATAGCAACATGAAAGGGTTGGATAGAATTAGTGATTGATTGTTAATTCTTCTATTCCATGTACGTTTAGAAAATCATTGAATATCTGTAAATCTACTTGCTACCTGTTGCATGTGCATAGGTTAAAGTAGATAGTACTGAATTTTCTAAAATGCATAACATGCCTAATTTGCATAATTCTTATCTACAATGGTTTAAATGTTGAATGTATGCCATGTATTCTTATTATCATGTCTGCTTATTTCAAATATCATAAATGCATCTCTGAGCATTTGCATTGATTATAGAAAAAGCATGTTTAAGAATTACAATAAGGCACATACTGCTTGTCCTCCTTATGGTAGGAGGGAACCATTATTCTCCTTGCTCAGTGACTATTTTGTCAATGACATTAAAAAGGAGAAATGGTCAGTCAAAGATAAGAATGAGCATGTTAAGGTTAAACTGTTGTTAACTCTGATAAAAGAGAAATTTCTAATCCATCTGGACCCAAGTAAATCTGGGTACCAAGAACTTTTTATCCATTTGTGAATGTAGGTCTTAACAGGTTAAATCGATTATGCATTATTATTGATTTATTCAAAGCATATCATCGAAGAAAAGAACCCTACTATCAAATGTGAATGTGAAGACAGGCCAAGTGGTTCATCCCTTGGAGATAACAGCAAGGGTATGACCTAGGGTCATGGCTATTCAATAGCTAGGAATGTTGTCAGCAATAATACCTCTTATGTGGAAGGTCCCAATCACATCTTCTCAGGATCATACAACGTTATAGTTTTCAAAGAGAAGTGTCTGATCTTACACAAGAGAGATGGTAATCTTGCTATTCGAGGATAAAGGAAAGGAAAATTATTCGTAGCTGATCTGGAATCTCTACAAGAGTATCTCATGCAAAGGTGGAGTCAACATTATCTTATCTAAAACTTCATCAAACAAGAGTACTCAGGCAAGGTGAAGTCAACAAGGTTTAATCTAAAGCTTCATCAGACAAGAGCTCAGCTATGACATAAGGAGCTCTCTAACCTGAATGTCAAATCAAGAGATTCTCTCCTGAAAATCGAATCAGTAAAGGTGACTGCCTCATCTGAAATTAAAGTAAAATGAAATTATGAGGCATGTCATAAAGGGAAGTCAAATAAGCATCACATAGAAGTTATACATCAAAGAAATATATATTTTAGTGGTGATGATTGATGACTTCTCTCAACAAACAAGTTGTTGTTCAGACAATCTGAGGACAAGACATCACTGATGGTGATTGATCACATATTAAACCCTGATCAGTAAGAAATATAGGAAGACCCCACAAGTTATGAAGGAAATTATTTTGCAATGTTAAATATAAGTGAGCATCTTGCAATTAGCTAGTGTTCAAGAGGATAATTTCCTTAGCTACTCAATGGAGTCGACAGCCTACAGGGTGATTGTTATTAATCAACAGAAGGTGATTGAAAGTCTTAGTGATGTTCAACAACTTCTAGCTCCAGCTGTCAATGGTAATGATGATTCAGATCCAACCAATGTGAAATATGAAGAATCTTCATGTAAACCCAGCAACAGCTTAGGGGGAGCAACTGAAGGATGAAATAGTCAACTTAACACCACATTGAAAATCAAAGGACATTATGAGAACATATCTACCAAGACAAAGAGTGTTGACTCAATTAACTCTTTGTCCCGGTTCTTAGTGTTTCTAATGGTGGAAGTAAAAGACTAGCAGAGCTTCAAGTACCAATGATTATTTCTATAGTTTTATTTCAGAAGAAACTAAGAAAGCTACAAAGGCTCTGGAAGATCCAGATTAAGTGATTGCAATGCAAGATGATCTCAATCAGTACAAAAGGTAGATTGAAGGGAAGCTGGTATCCAGACCAAACAACAAGGCTGTAATTGGTACAAGGATAACCAGAAGTCTAACTGGATGTCAAGGCATTGTTATGAGGGACATGGCCAAACTGGATGTAAGGTTACAAGTTGATCAGATAGTATATCTGACAAGAAGCACCAGTGACAAGACTTGAGGATATCAGGCACCTGCTACACATTCAAGATTATAATGGACATCTGGACATACTGAATCTGGATGCTAGAGGAATGTGAACAAGTGCACTCCTGGTTGATGAGATAATGGAAGATCTCTACAGGTTAGTATGAACTGGTATCATCACTCAAGCAAGCATGGAAGACATGGTATGACACCCTAACTATAATTTAACATCTGGTATCAATTTTTAATAGTTGGTATCTTTTAACAATTGGTGTCATATTTATAGAACTCTCTACATCTTTAGGCACAAACATAAATGATATATATGTGCAATGATATCTTGATTATATTACATGTTGATCTACTAACTATAAATTGGTATCAAGGTATTTGCTGTTTTGATGTTGGTAAAGTTGCAATTCTTTTGAATTACTTCATGCAAGGCAAAAGAATAATTCTATTTGGAGCACAAGTAAGTCAAAAGAATGATGGCAATAAAAATTAGTCAAGGATCTTTTGTTTCTTTTCAGGAGATTCTAGACCTGTCATGACTACCTACCAACAATCACTATAGCTGGATTTTGACCTATTAGTTTAGAACTAACAAGTTGGTAATAAAAAATCTTAAGATGGACCCGGATCTGAGGAAATGGTACCCTAGAGATATTTGACCCAACAAGTTCAGGATCTACTAATTAGGACCTAATCCGGCTATAGAGTAATCATCAGCTTATTATCTTATTCAATTGCTAATAGATCACTTACACACATATTTTATTCTCAATTATGCAATTGTGCATGGTCCCAAGTGGATTCTTGAGAATCTATTCTTGTAGTTATTACAATTGATTTTTAGATGTCTTAAGCTGTACCCGGATCTGCGGAGATGGTACCCTAGAGACATTAGTTCTGACATGTTTAGCTACATAGAGACAGATCAAATGAGTTGTAACGAAAGCAGGAGAGCACAAGGAAATAAATTCGTCTCCAACAACTCTGTGGAACACTCAAGGCCAAGCATCTTGCATAAGGTATCAATTCTTTTGAGAGAGCATGTCTTTAGTTAAGAATAACTTGCAAACACGTCTGCTAGATCACTTGATGAAATTAATTTTTCAAGATTGGTTTGTAAACTTGGGATTTTATTAAATGCTATATGATTGTAAATCCCATCTGTTAAGTAATTCTTAAGTAAGCTCACAAGTATTCAATTGTCTTTATTGAAAGGACTTGTGAACTTATTTACATCCAGACCTCACGCTGAAAATTATCTGTTGAATACTTGCCATGTGTATAATTGACATATATTATATTGGTGATTATTTAAAGATAATTTAAATACTTAAGTGCTAAAATCTAACTCACAGAGATTTAGTACTTATTTATTTATTATTTATTTTGATTAATTTGAGCTATGGAACCTGAAGTAATTCAATATAAGTATTTGCTCTGTACCTCATTTATCAAAATAAATTTGAATCATAACTAATTTGGACCTATCTATCGTGGTCTTCAATTAGTTGTGAGATGTTAATTCTTGTGAATTTATCAATGTTCCATTTTCAGAAATTCACTATAATTATTTTCAGAAATTCACTAGAATTAATATCATTGTTCTAACAATTGGTTGTATTGAAGTTTTGACTTATATCAGTTAATGATATTTAGTTAGAATTCTATTTACTAACTAATTGTGAGATATATTAGTATGTGTGAAATTACTTGGAACTCCTCTAAGTAATCATTATTATATCTTTTACAATTCACTCGTATTATTATACATGGTATGAAAATTCTCTAAGTAGAACTATGGATATTGAAATATCTAAAGTGACCATTGTTCAGTTACTTGGAATAATTTTTGTGCTTATTTGCAAGCTTCTAATCACTTTGATAATAAATGTTATATACTATGGATCAAGGTGTATAGGACTTAGAATATCATTTCTAAGATTGCAGACAAGACAACTTTGGTAATCGAGTCTTAATTATAGAACCAAGGTTGTCTACCAGTAAACAGTTGTTAGGAGTTAACAATTGTTATTATCGAGGAGTTGCCTTGAAGTCATAAGTTTGAAATGTTACATCTAAAGAACTTCTGTATTTCTTGTCAACCAGTTCCTCGTACTTATGAATATCAGTGAATGATGTTCTTAAGCAGAAAGATACTAATATTCATTCTGTCAATTGGTACTCAATGTAATAATTCAATCCTCACTATATTGAATTTATCATACAATAGATTGAATTTATCAAACAATTGGTATCATTGAATATTTATTATTTAGCAGTGATTATTTATATCCTAGTTAAATTATGACGTGAAGCAATTCAATGGTTTATTTGCTCATAATTTAATTTTGGTAAAGTAATCATAAACACAATTACTTGCATTCTAAAGTATTTGATAAATACTATCAGTTGGTATCAAATAGTGAATATTTGTTTACTAACAGTTGCTAATTGCTCTAATACTTTATTGCATGTTAATTGTGGTATATATATTAGCTCTGAGGATATTACTTAGGATTTATTCTAAGTAAGAGTGTCTTATCTACAAATCATTAGTGTTAGTATATATTAAGATGTTAGACTTTCTAAGTATAAGTGAGACTTAAAGTTACATTTTGTCTCCTATCATATCTTAAAGTGTGAGAACTTTTAAAATTAAATTCTCTAATTCAGGTTATATACCACTTTATGCATACGATAGTTCTTAGAATATTTTACATCCATCAGACGATTACTTAGTTTATGTTGTGCTAAGTAATACAGTGCCAAAGGAGAGACATTGGTTATCTGTACTTATGTACTTGGTAATCTTTGCTACCTAAACGACATTTAGTGCTTGTTTGAGTCTTTTCACTAACTTTTATGTTAAAGTTCTCTATACAAGATAAGCACTTAAAGAAAATCTTTCTTTCTTAATTACTGCGAAGTCAAGAGTTTGTGTCTTTTAAAAATAAAACGACATTGTTTTCATTAAAAGAATTGATAATACATTATTTTATGAACAGATACAAACTCTTGCACATTAACAGTTTTTAAAAGAAAACTCAATCTTTCTACAGTTGTGATTGCTTATATTGTAAAACTTTTTGAAGTCACAACTGTACATCATTTCTCTCACAAGATATAATGCATATGTTCTCAATCAATGTTCTGGTATGTTGTAAATGCATTCTATCTCTATATTGCTCTACTGCTATGTGATGCAGGTTCAGCTCTTAGTGGAAGATTTCTCACATTTGAAAGTCATGAGGTTGTAAACCCAACAACTTCTATCCCAGACTATAAATCCAAATCTAAACACATCCAAACTTACCCCTGAAGTGGAAGTAACCTATTAGACTAGAGGTCAATAATGGAGTAACTGCACTTGATGCAACAAATAAGGATGTGAGGGATAGTAAACCCACAGCTCTACCTCTCAAGGAGAATAGTCATATACAACTTGAGGTATCTGTAAGCTCGCCTACATTCTCCCAAAAGAATGCAGAGTTGAAAATGGCACTAAAACAGTCTCTGGATTCATTCTCTCAACAGGATGAGTCTATTGAAATTCGCCTGTCAGCCAGGGCATCTGTTGGTAAGTCACTACCTCATACACAAACTAAAATACTTCCTATACAAAGTGAGATTGCACACACTAAGGATGAATTGACGGAAACTTGTACTCCAACCATATTACGGTTAGGATTATAAGTTCAAGGTTCTTCAATGAACCAAGAGTCTTCACAGATCTCGAGAGAAGATATTGATCTCAATGCAAAATTCAACAAGATCATTATCTAACTCCCCAGAGGGAACATCTCTGGATCCTGCGGGTAACGGGTCCGACATAGGTGCGGATCGGCAACTTGTTGACTATGATTCAGATTCACCTGATGAGTTAAACAAGGAGATGTCGTCACAGACATTAGAAGGAAATATGATCTTAATTCTAAGTTTTGATTTCATTGTTTACCTTCTCAGAATCCAATTCTGAAACCCACAAAAAGGGAAAATTTTATCAACTTGTAGATTATGACTCAGATTCGTCTGACGAGTCCAACGAGGATCGGGGATTTGCGAAACCCCATTGCACCACCAATGACCTCTCTAGAAGGGGCTATGGTGAATTTTCCTTGCAGGTACACATGGATGTTGGAGCTATGAGAGATTAGAGTGATACACTAGTGAGCATGAGTGTAAACACTTGAGAGATGAGAGAAGAGATCACTCATTTTAAGTGATATGAGTGGAGAGATGAGTTAAACACTTGTGAGGTACACGAAACAGAATCACACACTCACAGTGAGGAAAAAAGATAAACACCAAATCCTATTCCCTTTTCCCCAAACAAAGTTCATTTAAAGCAGTTGGGAGATATAAGGAAATTGTCGGGAGATTTGGTTGTCAGGATGATCAACAGTGAAGCCATTCTATAATATCTAAAGGGCAAAGTTGATCAGTCTACATATTTCTATTCTGGAAGTCTTCATGAAAAATTCTTCAATACAAGCAAAGCTTCTTTACTTTATTCCAGCAGTCAATGTTAGATGTATGAAGAATCTATTGTACTAAAGGTAAGAGGTGAGTTATAATTGAAAATATGGTATCATCTAATTTACATTTGGATGTTTGCTATAATTGAATGCTTGGAGGATTACTCAACTAAGAGGGAGAGATATATTGAAGAAGATATACTCAAAGATTGCCTTAGTAAGAGATACTAAACTAAGGGGGAGATTATAAGCTTACCTTAGTGAGGGGGAGATTTTCTATCTAAGGGGAGAGATATGAAAAAGGATATACCTTAGAAAGGGGGAGTATTCACCTTGTCAGGGGGAGATAGAAATATTCGCCTTGTCTGGGGAGATGAGAAGTATTCACCGTTATAAGGAGGAGACATATCACCTTAGGTAGGGAGACATAAGGAATTAGAGAAGTATGAAACGACAAAGAAGAATTCTTCAGTATGTGGTTGACAAGTAATATTCTTTACCACTGAAGAATTTCCAACTATCTGCTGATAATGTTCTATGTTAAATGTAAAGTGTTATCAGGCAGATATGTCAAGAAATGAAGATGAGTTACTTAATGAAGATCAGTTCACTGTCAAAGGAACAATCATCTATTATTTCATCAACTGAGATTCTGGAAATGTTATATCTAAACCAGAAATTTTTTTTAATGTATTATTTACTATAGTTCTTTAATGCTTCATCTTCTTCTTGTTTTTAGTTGAGTTATCCTCTAGGAATTTGTATGTTAATGTTTAACAAACAAATAGGGGGAGATTGAAAGTCATATGTTTACCCTATTTGTAAACATCGAGGATTCAACTCAACTCAAACAAGAATGTAATAGTAAATAGTATATACATACTGTCACAAGGATCTCAAATATTTATTTGTCAAGAGAAAGAAGACAAAGTCAATCTACCGTTTTGAGTGTTTACTACATTGAAGAAGTTCATGTTTGATCAAACGTCAGTGGAGTAATCAAGACAGTGGATTCAATTTATAGTGACAAGAGTATCCTACTATGACAGAATACAAGTTATAAAGGTTTGATAAAGAGTGAAGAAAAAGGATGACAGGAACCACAACTTTAAAGTTAAGATATGAAGACTGGTTATTGCAGTTAGTCACTCATGAACCAGACCGTGCATCGAGCGTCAACATCATGCAGTGGAAGTTCTTCATTCACTTCAAGTGGTTCAAGCTATCAAGACTGGTAATAGAAGAAATCATTATGCAAGCAACAGAAGTGCTAAAATAATTAACCACAAGGATTTCGGTATCAAGACTGGCTCCAGGAGTAATTAAAGAGTGATGAGAAAGTATGTGGATCACAACTGAAAGTCAAATTGAAGAACAAATATTGGAGTTAGTCGTTCATGAACCAGACAGTACATCGAACGTCAACAACTATCCAGTAGAAGTTTCTCAAAGTTTACAGTGATTCATAAGGAGTAAGTCAATTATTAATTAACTATATTATTAATTTAATTAAACAAATTAATTCAGTAAGAATTAATTTATTTAATTAATTAATTAATTAAGTTAGTTAATCGTTGATTTATTAAAACAGCAATAATATATGGATTATACTATTTCGGAGAATTTTAGTTATACTATTTCTGAATTTCAGTTGAACTATTTCTGAAAATTTCAGTTATACTATTTCTGAAATTAATGGTATACTATTTCTGGAGTATTATAGATACTATTACTGAACTAGTAATAGTATACTATACTATCCCCGAGTTTATACTATTACCGAAGTTATACTATTTCTGGAAGTATTATAGATACTATTACTGATCAGTAATAGTATACTATACTATTACCGAAGTAATTAAGCAATACTATTTCTAGCCAGTTATACTATCACCGGATTAGTTATACTATTACTTAGTTATAGCTATACTATTACCGAGGTAATTATACTATTACCAACGTTTTTAGTGTACTATTTCTTAAGTAAATGTATACTATTTCTGAGTATAATCCATACTATTACAAGGGAATGAGTTTAACTATCCCTACACCTGTTATACTATCACCTAGAGTTTTTAAAGCAGAAGTCAGCAGATGTAAAGTGTTTTGTCTATAAAAGAAACAGATGGCTACTACAACACAGACATATCTACACAAACTTCACGCCTCTCCTGGAAACAAAAAGAGAGAGAGAAAGACCAAGAGAAATAGTTTCTGTTCTTCAAATAAATTCCTGTAAATTATTTCTGAGCTGTATTGTTAAATATAAACCCACAGAAATGGTTTGCTTGTACTACTGGAACTATCTAGCGGATTAAGTTCCCTAGAACTTATCTCTCGAATTGCTTTTAGCATTCGATTTTTTTATTACAAATATAGAAAAGTTCATGTCGAATTTTCTATAGAATTTGTAATAATTAGTTTGGTCATCAAACCTTATAATTTGTACCCGTGTATTTAGACACACCCATCAAGTTTAATATAATTTTATATTTAACTTGAATATTGGCTTCGTTTTATTCCGCATCGAATTGTTTAAATTTTAATATACACACAAAGAACAATTTCGATAAAACGGTATAGTTTGTATTCAACCCCCATTCTACAAACTATTTTGGACCTAACAAATGGTACATTCAACCACGAAGTCAGTTAACGCCTTAGCCTCAATGATTTTCCGAGGCTTCTTTGTGATGTCCTCTGACGGCCTTTCTTGACGTTTCTTACCACTGCGGACATCCATGTCTTCAATCAGAAGGACCTGCCCCCCGACTCCATCAGCCTTAACGAGGCTACATAACAGCTTCGTGCCATCTTTTGATCACCTTTATGTTCTCCAACACCATTCCTGGTCGAAAACTTGATCTTCATATGATAAGTTGAGGCAACAGCCTTTAATGCATGAAGTCCAGTCCTTCCGAGGATAGCGTTGTACATTGAAATCGCCTTGATTACCAGGAAGTTCAACATCTGAGTGGCCTCCTTGGGCTCCTGTCCAATAGTTACAGGCAACTGAATAGTTACTTCAACTTTGGATTCTACTCCATTAAATCCATATATAGGCATGTTATTGGGGGTCAATTAAGAATCACTATACCCCATCTTCACAAATGCATCATGAAATAGAATGTCAACGGAAGCTCCATTGTCTATCAAGACTCGCTTCACCTCTGAGTTTCCAATTACAGGAGTTATGACCAGTGGGTCATCACGGGGGAACTTCACCCCTTCAAGGTCAGAGTCATCAAAACCAATTACGATTTCAGTCCTGGCACATTTCGGGGCCTCTCCCATGATGTGCATCACCTCTTTGGCATATGCCTTTCGAGAGTTTCGAGTTATGCTGGCCGCTGTTGGGCCTCCCCAAATCATGTTGATGACCAGCCCTCGGGGCTGTGTACTACGATCACGATCATTATCCCTTCTATGATTGTCTCTCCTATTGTAATCCCTTCTTTGGGTTCCACGATCTTCTCCCTTCGTGAACTTGCTTAGCTTCCCTCTACGAATCAAAAACTCGATCTCATCTTTGAGTTGCTTGAATTAATCATCAGTGTCATGCCCCATATCTCTGTGGAATCTGCAATACTGATTCTTGTTTCTCTTTGTGGGATCACCCCTGAGTGGCTTCGGCCATCAGAAATCCTTATCCTTCTCAATGTCCAACAAGATTCGACTCCTAGGAGTATTAAACCTTGCATACTCATTGAACCTTGGTCCTTGATTCTTCTTAGGGGCATAGTTGGAGTCATCGCTAGTTCGGGGATACTTGTCCCTAGCATCATACTCCTGGTCATCATACTCCTGGTCTTGCTTTCGCTTCTCGGAGTCGTTGTTACCCCCTCCTCCACTTACTGTGGCTTCTTTCTTCATGCTATCTTCAGCTTTAATGTACTTGTCAGCCCTTCGTTGGAGCTCGGCCATGTTTTCAGGAGGATGCTTTGCCAATGACCTTTTAAAGAATAGATCAGTGGTTTCGTGTTCCAAGGCTACCATGGCCACCTTATTCTCCAAATCAGTGATATTCAATGTCTCCTTAGTGAACCTCTTGAGGTAATTTCTTAGATTTTCATTCTTTCCTTGCACCACATACATAAGAGATGCAGAGCTCTTCTCATGAACTCTTCCGCTGATAAACTGACTGACAAAAGCAGCACTCAACTCCTTAAAAGAGCCAATTGAGTTCGCAGGCAACCATCTATACCATCTTTGAGCCATGCCCGACAGGGTTTGAGGGAACGCCCTACACTTCAAGGCATCGCTTGCAGGTTGCAACAGCAGTGCGTTTGAGAATGTCCTTACGTGGTTGGCGGGATCACCCGTTCCATCATAAGCATTAATTGTCGGCATCTTGAACTTCTTTGAGATACGAGCATTCATCACCTCCCCAGTAAACGGGGGTGTGGGATCATCAGGATCCCCAAGTGGCATCAGATCCTTGGGGTTGATCCTGGGGGTTTCCATCCTTGTTGTTCTTCCAGCTGGGGCGTCAGCCCTTCTTTGCCTTCTTGAAGACCTCTCTAAGTCTATAATGAGAATCGGTCCTGAGGTTGGAGGAGGTTGATTTTGATTCAGCCTAGCTTGTTCTCTCGCAATATCTTCCTTTATCCTTAAGATCTCGGTCTCATGAGCCTTGATTATCTCAACATCTATCAAAGTGGGTCCATCATGGATAGTTTGTGCTCGAGGTTCTCCTTCTAGGTTCTCTGCTAGCACGTCGCCTCCTCGGGGCTTCATCACGATCGTCATCATCAGACGATGAATCATCAGTATAGGGACCGGAGTAGTCAAGAAACTCTCGATCTCGGATCTGCAAGGCATGACCACTTGGTCCAATACCTTAGGTAATTGGAGGGTAGTTAGGCAGATCATACAACGGGTTGGTATTCATGGGGAGATCCGTAGTATGGATCTTTACCCCCGGTGGTAACGAGTGATTGGGATTAACCAAATGAGAAACCAACATCTGGAGAGAGCTGGTTTCTTGACTTGGGTGGATGACCATAGGTAATGTTCTCTCAGCATGGGGATTCGTCCCTAGAGATTGAGAAGCTTGAGTTTGAGTGATCACCCCTGTTGTTGGGGGTACTTGCTCAGTAGCGGGAGGAGCAGAGCTGAGGGGTATGGCCTCGGTAGAGGTCGTTGCTGTTCTTCGTGTTTGAACCATGGTTGATGTTTTCTTCCCACAGACGGTGCCAAATGTTGTGGAATAAAAACTAGGTTATGAATATTGTAGCTAGGGTTTGTGTGTATTTAATACAAAGGGGTTGGTGAGCTTCGAACTTTAATGGTTGTTTTCGTGTTCGAGACTAATCGGTCCTTACAGAGTGCCTACGTATCTCGTTATTGAGAATCAAGCCAAAAACGTAGTTCTGAGAATGAGAGGTCAGACCCTTATATAGGCTGCAGGAGCCTTAGAATTATGGTAGGATTGAGATACTTGGTGGGCAAGCCACCGCCTTGAGGAAAGTTCTAGACTCCTTCCTTGTAGGAATCAGTTTCCATGTTGAAGTAGGTGCCTTGGGGGCTAAGTCAGGCAAGAGTAATATACTTATTTGACTCTTATTGCTGAACTGGTTATTACCCTTAATATTAATTACGAAATTAATAACATAAATATGGTTTGGGCTCATCTGGTGGGCCCCACGTTTGGACAATACTGGGTCTAATTAATGCTACATTAAATGTGTTTTTAGGGCTTATTTTTAGCCCATATCACTCTCATTTTCCAATTATATCACGGATGGTTCTATTTAATAAAATAATAACATCATAATACTAATAATTAAGGGTATTTGACAAAAATACCAACTTTTTAAATGATTTTTGCAAAAATACCATCTTTCTAATTAAATTGCAATTATACCATCTTTTCAAAAAGAAAAAAGATTTATTGCAAAAATACCATCTTTCCAATTCCCCTCCACCCTTCCTCCCTCCCTCCCTCCTGCCTGCTTTCAGCGTCTGTTACTCTTTTTTTTTTTTTTAAGACGGGATGCTATTTGGGTTTCATGGCCCCGCCAGGGGCAATATGCAACTACATTCAACCACATTCAACTGAATGCAACCACATTCAACTTTTTAAGATTTTGGTGGATTTGGGTTGCAAGGCCCCGCCAGGGGCAATATTCAACCAAATGCAACCACATTCAACTTTTTTAAAGGTGGGTGATTTTGGTGGATTTGGGTTGCAAGGCCCCGCCAGGGGCAATATTCAACCAAATGCAACCACATTCAACTTTTTTTAAAGGTGGGTGATTTTGGTGGATTTGGGTTGCAAGGCCCCGCCAGGGGCAATATTCAACCAAATGCAACCACATTCAACTTTTTTTAAAGGTGGGTGATTTTGGTGGATTTGGGTTGCAAGGCCCCGCCAGGGGCAATATTCAACCAAATGCAACCACATTAAAATTTAGTTGAATATGCCCCTGCGGGGCCTTGGAACCCAAAAGCAGTCCACCTTAATTTTGGTGGTTTTGGGTTGCAAGGCCCAGCAGGAGCTTATTCAACTGAATTCAGTTACTGATTTCAAGTTCCATTTGTCAGTTGTCATTTTCGACCTCTTTTTTTAACTCTAATATATATATATATATATATATATATATATATATATTAGAGTTCAAAAAAGAGGTCGAAAATGACAATTGAACAATGGAACTTGAAATCAGAAATTTAGTTGCATTTAGTTGAATGTGGTTGCATTAAGTTGAATATGCCCCTGCGGGGCCATGCAACCCAAAATCATCCCACATTAAAAAAAAAATGGTTTTGAAGTCTGTTGCAGTTGATGTGGTTGAATGTGGTTGCATTCAGTTGCTGATTTCAAGTTCCTTTTTTTCAATTGTCATTTTCGACCTCTTTTTTGAACTCTAATATATATATATATATATATATATATATTAGAGTTCAAAAAAGAGGTCGAAAATGACAATTGAACAATGGAACTTGAAATCAGAAATTTAGTTGCATTTAGTTGAATGTGGTTGCATTAAGTTGAATATGCCCCTGCGGGGCCATGCAACCCAAAATCATCCCACATTAAAAAAAATGGTTTTGAAGTCTGTTGCAGTTGATGTGGTTGAATGTGGTTGAATGTGGTTGCATTCAGTTGCTGATTTCAAGTTCCTTTTTTCAATTGTCATTTTCGACCTCTTTTTTGAACTCTAATATATATATATATATATATATATATATATATATATATATATATAGGGGGCTACTCCAATACAAACCTCCTTAAAATACAAACCTACAAACCAAGCATAATCTAATATTTCAAGCTAATCTAATGACCAAACTAGGGGTACCCCAATACAAAAAATGCTTAAAATAATTGGCTCTATACAACAAAAAAAAATAAAAAATAAAAAAAAATAAAAAAAAATTCACTGTTCACGTGATGACGTGGCAGTGGATTTCACTGGTTAACGGTGCTTCGCACCTTCTTGTACGGCGCTTCGCGCCTTTATCATTCTAAAGTTGTAAGTAATGGCAATCAATGGTAAAGGCAATAGACGATTGACGGGTGTGTCGAGAGCCTTCGGCCCTCATACTACCTAACTCATCCGTTTACTGTCTTAAATGCTTCGCATTTCCACGGCAAGATTTTTTTTTTTTTTGAAATTTTTTTATTTTTTTTGTTGGATAGAGCCAATTATTTTAAGCATTTTTTGTGAAGGTACCCTTGGCGAAAACCTTAGAATAGATGAAATATAATTAATTTAGTGTTGGTTTGTAGGTTTGTATTTTAAGAATGGTTTGTATTTGAGCACTTGCCTATATATATATATATTAGAGTTCAAAAAAGAGGTCGAAAATGACAATTGAACAATGGAACTTGAAATCAGAAATTTAGTTGAATTTAGTTGAATGTGGTTGCATTAAGTTGAATATTTCCCCTGCGGGGCCATCCAACCCAAAATAGCACCCATCTTAAAAAAAAAAAAAAAAAAAAGGACACAAGTCGGCTGATTTCCTGGACAGGAGGAGAGAGAAAGTGAGGGAGGAGGGGGGACCTAGTATTTTTGCAATTTTGAAACTTAGGTTGGTAATATTGCAAATAGCTATTCTTAAAGATAGTAAATTTGCAAAAATTTACTTTTTCCTATTTATTTATGAAAAAAGCCCAATAATTAATCGATAACCTTTTTTAGCTAAAACCTATCATTTTTTTTTCTAACTAAAATCCCTCTTTTTTTTAGAAATATCACGGGTAACATTAATTTCTCCTTTTCTAAAAATATTACGAGCAATTTTATTTAGTAAAATAACATAATTAAATTATAATTATTATAAACTAATCAATTGCCTTTTTCACCTAAAATATGTTACGTTTTTAATTTTATCTAATTAAA
Organism: Kitagawia praeruptora; assembly: GCA_037693485.1. NCBI lineage: Eukaryota > Viridiplantae > Streptophyta > Magnoliopsida > Apiales > Apiaceae > Kitagawia > Kitagawia praeruptora. The sequence continues at coordinate 4,792,086 of CM075349.1, forward strand.
ACCTCTTTTTTCCCAATTATATCACGGGCATTCTATTTAATAAAATGAAATAATAATTTTATAATTACTAATAATTATCCTATTTAACTTTTTCAATTAAAATATATAATCTTTTCTATATTTTAAATTAAAATCCCTCTTATTCTAAAAATATCACGGATAATATTTATATAATTATTATCAAATCATCTCATTTAAAAATTTAAGCCTCCAAAATTCATGTTTTAAAAAAAATTAATTCCAATTAATGATAAAAATTCATATAATATTAACCGTGCATCGCACAGGTTTTAAGCCAGTATATATAGATTTAAGTTATATGGAGACCAACATTTGAGTGGAAACCGTGGAGACCATATACATTATGCACTAGTCGAAACATTGCAAAACATATATATTTGTAAATAATGTTCAATAAATATTATTTCATTCAAAATCTTAAAAATCATTTATGATTTACAAGCAAAACATGTTTTGGAGAATAATACATTCTGCAATATTTTATTTGTAGAACATGCATGATTTTCAAGATTTTGAATGAAATTTGCATGTAAACATATATGATTTTCAAGATTATCAATGAAATAAATGATATAGTGATTTTCATGGAAAATGTTTTGATTGATATTGGTCTCCGGTCTCCAGTGCAAATATTGGTCTCCATAAAACTTAACTCAGTATATATATATATATATATATATATATATAGGCAAGTGCTCAAATACAAACCACTCTTAAAATACAAACCTACAAACCAACACTAAATTAATTATATTTCATTTATTCTAAGATTCCCGCCAAGGGTACCTTCACAAAAAATGCTTAAAATAATTGGCTCTATCCATAAAAAAAAAAAAAAAAAAAAAAAAAAAAAAAAAACTTGCCGTGGAAATGCGAAGCATTTAAGTCGATAGTAAACGGATGAGTTAGGTAGTCATGAGGGCCGAAGGCTCTCGACACACCCGTCAATCGTCTATTGCCTTTACCATTGATTGCCATTCCTTACAACTTTAGAATGATAAAGGCGCGAAGCGCCGTACAAGAAGGTGCGAAGCACCGTTAACCAGTGAAATCCACTGCCACGTCATCACGTGAACAATGATTTTTTTTTTTTTTTTTTTTTATTTTTTTTGTTGGATAGAGCCAATTATTTTAAGCATTTTTTGTATTGGGGTACCCCTAGTTTGGTCATTAGATTAGCTTGAAATATTAGATTATGTTTGGTTTGTAGGTTTGTATTTTAAGGAGTTTTGTATTGGAGTAGCCCCTATATATATATATATATATATATATATATTTCAAAAATCTCAAACATTAAAGGGAATACTATTTAGCACAGGGAATGTAGGGAATATATATCAAAGAATAAAAGTGAAAAGTGTTAGGTCTAAAACTAATTGCATTTGTTTAAGCAATAAGCTTCTTGTTCATAATTACTAAACATAATAAAAAATATGTTGGGTTAGACTTTTAAGGTGTATTCATCTTGAAGTAATTACAAGATCACGCATGTTTGACTGGTTCATGCATGAGGAAACACCTAGTTAACAACCAGTTTTTAACTTTTACTTCTCCTTTTACTTTACACACACATGATAGCGATTAGGGTTCTGCAAGAGGCAGACAGGCCGGATAACAAGCAAGAGTAATTGGTGGAGATGCACTAACACAAGTTGTATCTATATGTATATATATATATGGGTGGTGTGTTGTGGTATGGTGTCCGATCCAAGACTACTAGGGAAGGTGGCACGCCGTGGTTCGGGGGCTTGGTTTAGACTCTAAATGTAGAGGGTGATAAATTAATGGTTTCGGCTTAATAAAATATGGTAAAGACAAGTAGGTAGACAAGGGACGGTTGGTAGTGGCGAACCCTTGTGCATCGGAGTGTACAACGTTGCTTCTATCAATTTTCTACACTAATTAACCACCATTTTCATAGTTGCCCTATATATGTGTTTTCCCTTTGTTTGTACTATTCTTCGTGTTGCTGTAATATATATACATGTTCATGTTAGGTCCCTGAATCATTATGGTTTAAAATTATGGATTCCGGTATTAGAATCCCGCTTATTATTTATGCTGAAATAAGATATTAAATTCGGTTGAGACTTTCCTCTGACACTTTAAAATTTTTAAACGGTTAATTACTTAACATTTTATGAAAGCAACACGATTATATACATTTAATTGGTAGTATCGAGAAATTTTTTTTGTTGTTGATCGATGTTCAATTTACTGCACTGTATATATACATCACCTTTGCCCTTACTAGCTAGATTAAGACTTAATTAAGAGCTGGCCGTATGATATGTATACAAGTACCGATAAATAAACTGATATGATGTACGGTTGTTATAGTAATATTTTTTCCAGTCCCGGTTTGATGGAGACAGTGCATTTTTACTCTCGATAAAGTAATAAACTCGATCAAATAATATTTTTTTCCGGTCCCAAACATATTACTTTAAAGAGATTTAACTATAACCCGTGCGATGCACGGATTTTTTTTGAAATGTACTCCCTCTGTCTCACATTGTGTTTCCCCTTTTGACTTTGCACACTGTTCATTATAAGCGGTTGACTACTAATTTACGCATAATTTATAAGATAATTTATAAGATAAAATATAGTCATGAGTGATCTTGTTGGATTCGTATTTATGAGTACTTTAATACAGTGAAGTTTTTATATTTAGTACTAATACAAAATTCAAGATATTAACGATTGAAAGTGTGCGTTGGCAAACGTGTTTTTACAAACAGGAAACATATTATGAGACGGAGGGAGTAAAAATTTTTATTTTATGTTATAATTATATTTTTATACAATCATTGTTTACAATATTTCATTTTAATTTTAATATTAATAATTTAATGTAAATTTAATTAATGATATGCATGGTTTAAAACTTATATTATAAAATTTTAAAATAAATATGTCATTAATAGAATTCAAACCTTGAAATTTTAGTAAATTAATTTAATTATATAATATATTTAATTATTAGATCTATCTATTCTGATTTTTTTACTAAAAATCTAATGGTCATTCTTCGTAATATACGGATTTCTATTATATTTTATTAGTGATTAGAAGGTATGATGTGATATTTTTGGTTATATATTAATTATTGTTAGATATGATATTATTGGAAGATAGGATATGACTGATGTTTTTAGGTGTTCGTAAAAGGTAATATCTTCAACTAAAATTAAAAATTAAGAAGTTAATCGACTAATTACCATTAATTATATTATGTTATTATTTATTTTAGGTGGTTTAATAATATAAATATCGTTTATATTTTTCTTTATAATAAATGTTAAATAAGTAAATTCACGAAATACTAAAAAACATATACCAAAAGATAGGTACCAAAATTTTTAATGTTTCGGCTATTATATAATTAATTAATTTTAATTTAATATAATTTAATATAGAGCTTTTTTCATAAATAAATAAGAAAAAGTAAATTTTTGCACATTTACTTTTGTTAAGAATAGCTATTTGCAATTTTACTAAACTATTTGCAATTTTACTATACTAAGTTTCAAAATTGCAAAAATACTAACCCTAACCCTACCCCCACCTTCCCTCCTCTTTCACAGCCGCCTGTTTCACCAGTTGTGTATTTTTTTTTTTTTTTTTTTTAAGATGAGATGCTATTTTGGTGGATTTGGATTTGGGTTGCATGGCCCCGCAGGGGCAACCACTTTCAACTGAACATGCAACTAAATTACTGATTTCATGTTCCATTTTTCAATTTCCATTTTCGACCTCATTTTTGGACTCTAATATATATATATATATATAATTTAGTTGCATGTTCAGTTGAAAGTGGTTGCCCCTGCGGGGCCATGCAACCCAAATCAGCAACTGAATGCAACCCAAATCAGCAACTGAATGCAACTTTTTTTTTTTAAGGTGGGATTCTATTTTGGTGGATTTGGGTTGCATGGCCCCGCAGGGGCAACCACTTTCAACAAGTTGCATTTGGTTGAATATTGCCCCTGGCGGGGCCTTGCAACCCAAATCAGCAACTGAATGCAACTTTTTTTTTAAGGTGGGATTCTATTTTGGTGGATTTGGGTTGCATGGCCCCGCAGGGGCAACCACTTTCAACAAGTTGAATATGGTTGCATTTGGTTGAATATTGCCCCTGGCGGGGCCTTGCAACCCAAATCAGCAACTGAATGCAGCTTTTTTTTTTTAAGGTGGGATTCTATTTTGGTGGATTTGGGTTGCATGGCCCCGCAGGGGCAACCGCTTTCAACTGAATGCAACCACTTTCAACAAGTTGAATGTGACATTTTGTTGAATATTGCCCCTAGCGGGGCCTTGCAACCCAAATCCACCAAAATAGAATCCCACCTTAAAAAAAAAAGTTGCATTCAGTTTCTAGTAACTTTTTTTATTTTTTTTATTTTTTTGTTGAATAGAGCCAATAATTTTAAACATTTTTTGTATTGGGGTACCCCTAATTTGGTCATTAGATTAGCTTGAAATATTTGATTTAGATTTAGTTTCTAGTTTCTATTCTAATTTAGTTTCAATTAGAACAAGACCCTATATATATATATATATATATATATACAGGCTAGTGATCAAATACAAACCTCCCTTAAAATAGAAACTAGAAACCAACACTGAATAAATTATATTTCATTTATTCTAATGGCCCCGCCAGGGGCACCTTCACAAAAAGTATTTAAAATTATTGGCTCTATTCAGCAAAAAAAAAATTTATTGTTCACGCTGACGTCACTGCCACGTCAACAGTGAACAGTAATTATTTTTTTTACTGAATGGAGCCTAGAAATATTATAAACTTTTTGTATTGGGGTCCCCCTAGTTTGGTCATTAGATTAGCTTTAAATATTAGATTAGAGTTTAGTTTCTAGTTTCTATTTTAATTTGGTTTCTATTTGAGTAAGACCCTATATATATATATATTTATTTATTTATTTATATATATATATACTAACTTAGAATAGAAACTAGAAACTAAACCTAAATTAAATATTTCAAGCTAATCTAATGACCAAACTAGGAATGAAAGAATGACCAAAATGCCTAAATTTTCACTACCCACTAACCAAAATGCCCACATTTCAAAACACCGACTGACATACCCATGGGATACGCCGTTCGGTGTGGCGTATCCGTTCACTGTTCATCGCCAGAATCTTGCAAAAGCTCAGGTCGTGTGGAGAGCTCAAGTCACCGGCGACTTGAGCGATTTCCGTCGACTCGTCGCTACGCCACTGCTCCACCCCCCATATGATATGAAAACTGAGCACAAGCTCGTGTACTTACTCCTCCAAGGCTCCGTTTATCTTCTCCGGCCCCGCAGGGGCTTGTACGAGGACGTCAGAATGTTCGACGGAGATGAAATCGCCATTTTGGACGTTTCAAATCCGGCAAACGAAAGGTTGTAAAACTGGTATGGTCTAGAAGAGGATCGAATTGCGGTTCCAACGATATATAGTATGTTGTTGGAAACTTCGGGATTTAGGCGAACGGAAACGACAAAAAAAGAAACCGGAATCGCCTTCGTCGGCAGCTCTGGGGAAGACGGAGACGACGAATGATACGCTGTTTCATCATGCGCATCTACTAATACGCATGTTGAAACAGCGTATCTTACGTCATCTATGACGTAAGATACGCTTTCCTAACATGCGTATGAGGAGATGCTTTGAATGCAGTGGCGTATGTGAAAGAAAATTCACGAACCTTAACAGCGTATCCTCTTGATACTCCTACCCCATAGGCGTATCCAAGGATACTCCTACCCCAAAGGTGTATCCAGTGGGCATTTTGGGCGGTACTTCCCGAATCTGGGTATTTTGGTGAGAGAAAGTTAAATTTTGGGTATTTAGGGCACTCACCCACTAGGAATACCCCAATAAAAAAAACGTATAAAATTATTGGCTCTATTCAACAAAAAAATAAAAAAAAAGTTACTGTTCACATGATGACGTGGCAGTGACGTCAGCACGTGAACAATAACTTTTTATTATTTATTTTTTTTGCTGAATAGAGCCAAGAATTTTATAAGTTTTTTGTGAAAGTGCCTCTAGCAGGGCCATTAAAATAAATGGATTATAATTTATTTACTGTAGGTTTCTAGTTTCTATTATAAGGTTGGTTTCTATTTGAACGCTAGCCTATATATATATATATATATATTTTTTAATGAAGGGTAAATAAGTAAATTCACTACGTACCAAAAAAGAGGTACCAAAACTTTCAGTGTTCCGCTTTTATATACTCCCTCCGTCCCTATTTAGTAGTCCATTTTGAGAAAAAAAATTGTCCCTAAATAGTTGTCTCTTTTCATATTTCAATGCATGTTTTTCAAGTTTTTCCAAAATTACCCCTACACTTCTATTTTCAATGTTTGACTTTATAATTATTTATATATTCAAAAGTTATTATTTAATGCAATAAGTAGGGGCAATTATGGAAACAAAATATGACATTAAATATTTCTTAAGATGTGTGTTTTTTTTCAAAATGGACTACTAATTAGGGACGGAGGGAGTAATAGTACAGATAGATGTGAAATTACGGTATGAACATTTTAAGGTTAATTAAGTGATTATAAATATAACACACGATCGAATAGTGTGTGTATAGAAGTTAGGATTAAGTTCAGCGAACTTTTGTGCTAATTGCATTTATGTTTCGAGGCATACCATTTGTTATGAACAATCAAGTACAATCATTGAACCGACTATCTACGACAGCGGTCGGTTATAATCATTGAATTTATGATGGTCGGTTTTGTGACGGTCGGTTTAAAGCTGTTTTCTTGTAGTGAAGAAGACAGTTTTAGTACTAGTAGTATAGCGAGTAACGACGCACTGAAGGACATACGTTGCATCTTAAGCGAGGTGGGCACTGGAACAAGGAGTGTACCAATGTACCACAAATAATACTGTTTTTTTAATGTGTATTCAACACCTATAAACCTTTATGTGTAACCATGAATCGGATTCGTAATTTTTCGAAAAAAAATTGTAAAAAGAAACCGAGAAAATATGTCACTATGTATATCTTAAAAGTTAAAACTCAAATGAGAGAGAGAGATTCTCCCTCCCTGAATCTTAAAGACTTAAACACAAGCACCGATAAAACTCAAACGCGAGAGAGAGATTGTGAGAGAGACAGATCGAGAGAGATCGAGAGAGAGAGAGAGAGATGGATGCATGGTGGAGGGAAGTGAGATATGTGTTGGAGAAATCAGCGGAGCACCCGTGCCTTCTTGGGAACACAACAATTTTACTAAATGTTTATTACTCCCTTTGATTTCCCGGTCTCTCCTGCATCGCACGGTCTACCATGCACATTATTCCATTCAACTCTACCAAAAAATAGGTTAAAACAAAAACTTCTATTAATTTTTTACCAAAGAAGTATTAAATAATATGTGCCCCGAGGAGAAGAGGATCCAAGACGTGCCCATCCATCAATTAGATATTTAGATATACAAACAAGTTTCTGTTACATTTTCTTCATATAATTGTCATCCCCCCAAAGATCTTTTTTTGCAGCTTTATGATTTTTAATTAATTACTTTTCTTAGTACTTTTCTTTTTTATATATTATAGAAAGAAGATTAAATAAAGACTCAATAAAGACAAAAAGCTGATAAAATACTAAATGGTTTTGAAAAGGTGTGGATTTTACTAACCGGTGTGTGCATATGATGATGTGAAACAGTGAAATTTGCATGTACTGATATTCTTTTTTCTTTTTTTATAATCTGGTGTTCGATAGGTGTGCGAAAATTAATCTGAATTAATTATTAATTTGCATGTACTCAAAATTATATTTCATTAAATAAAACTCTTGGTTACTTGTTTTACATTTATAGCAGTTATGAATTATACAAAAACAACTCTCT